>OX383296.1:7500-2545000 GCA_947523025.1 Dryobota labecula | reverse complement strand
AATCATCCAACCAAAGAGTTTGTTCTTTCCCCAGAACATAAATTCAATACGGCAATTGTTTTTTAAGAGTTTAATAAAGAGAAGTGAAAATAGTTATGGCACTCCGAAAGTATTTTAAATAATGACTATATTAGCCTGCAAACATAAATAAGACTTATAACACGTTTCGCTAATGTATTTTGGTACAGGACAAGCCTAAATGTACATATTCTTTACTTAAAATGTACGTTGGTATAATGTCAAATGTTTATATATATTATGTATACAGTAATACCTCAAAATTACGATAGTTATACATTAGCATTAACCAAAGTAATGCCCCAAATAAATTAATTAAATAATCATAATAGTATTTTTATCCCACGATGCGATGCGCGCTTTACTTGTGGTAACCAACTATACAAACACGCTGTAAATGTGTGCGTGAAGACGAGTAGCGTCAGCACATAACACACACACTTCCGACCTCGCCCGTGTCTCGAACGGTATTACGGTACCGAGAGCTCCTGTATTTACACACACATTCACAGCGTGTTTGTATAGTTGGTTACCACAAGTAAAGCGCGCGTCGTTTCGTAAGATAAAAATACTGTACAAAATGTGCCCAGTGTAATATAGTGCCTCGAAGTTTGGCGAGATATACCTATAAGAGGTGTAAAAAGACGCACGATGAAGCCGGTTCTTCCCGTCATTGTGAACATTTTTAGTCGACCATATCAAAACCAAAATATTTTATTTCACATAAACCTCTAAGAGCTGAAACGCACTAGCGACAGGCCGTGACGCGGCGTGCCGTTGCGGCTGGCCGCACTTGAATTTTTATATGAAACCGCTTGATACCAACGCACTGACTTGCGGCCAGCCGTCAACCGCTCCGGTTGTCTTGGACGTGGGCCGCACTGGTTCAATGTAGCGGTGCACCGCACCCCTCCACGCACGAGGCGCGGAGGGCCGCAAGCGCTTACCGCGCTCCCCGCTGCCGGCCAGTCAGTAGAGGGTGTATCCAAAATCGATGTTTATTTTTACCACGACGCTTTCCACGATAATTTAAATAAATAACTACAGCAACTTCTTCTACGTCCATCATGACCAACATTTCTAGAAGCACTGACGATGAAATGCGGCGGACCGCTACAGAACCGAGACGATACGGTTAGCCAGAATACGGCGTGCCGTTGCAGCAGACCGTTTAAACTGCGGCCAACCGCAACGGCACGCCGCGTCACGGCCAGCCGCTAGTGCGTTTCAGCCCTAACGGGCACTTATGAAACGTCAGAAGCTAGGTGCACGGTTCCAATTGGTCGTTTCTTAAGGAGAAGAGCCGGCGAGAAACTCCACGGTTAATCTTTTTTTTTTTTGGCTTTTATCTTCCTTCCCATACCTGGGAACCTTTTGGTTACGGAGATATTGAAGGTCAAATTTCCAAGTTTTTTTTTTTAAAACAAAATTGTAATTTATTTACGTAAACTAGTTTTCAATGTTATTATTTAATTTTAACTGCCTCGTTGGTCTAGTAGGTGCAAACGCTACTGCTGAGCATGAGGTTCTGGGTTCGATTCAAAGTGTTATTGGGTTTTTCCGTCTGGAATTCCTCAGTAGCAGCCCGAAGTCTGGATTTGTGCCCGGTTGATGGCAATAAGCTCGCTCCCTGTTACATGGGACTTGAAACATAACTGTCCAAATGTGGGTGTACCTTGGCTTGGTGCACCTCTGCCTAACCTTCTTGAAATACAGGCGTTATGTTATGTTTTGTACTTACTACGACTTATTATCATCTGTATAAATTGTGCCGGTACTCAGAGTCGTTACTTGGGACTGGTTAATGAATAACCACGATAATCGACAGGTATAAATTAGGACCCTGTCAGTAAATAAGACTGTTTAAAAACATTTCAATTTTGTAGCTGGTGGTATCTAATTGGTTTTTGGGTGATGTCTCTGAGAGTGGAATTTGTGACTACATTGTTGTATTGGGTTCCCCACCTGTAAAAACAAATGTAAGTAAGTGTTAATAGTTAATAAATAAAATAAAAGTTGTTTCCCAGCAATAATTTTTACTCTATGTTACTTAGTTTGATGAAGACGTTGATAACGGCTACGTGTTGGGTCTTTTTACATCCTGTATTTATTTATAAGATTGGATACGCTCGCGTTTATTAACTATCTGACTTAGTGGAATGTTAAATGCCTTTTAATTAAGAATTTGATTGTAATATAATATTGCGATATTATTAGTCAATATATTTAGCAAAATATACTTATAAATGCACTTAAAAAGAGAATTTATTTTAAACTTTGTTATCTCTGTAACTTAGTTTCCCCATAAGTTAAAGTAAATATTTCAACTATACCTACAGTCTGAAATTCAGATAATTTATGTAAACAAAGGGGATAACATAACAAACAAATATCTTCGTAATGGTAATTCACATAAAATGGCGAAAAAAGAGGTGTCATTTTCTTTGAAGTACTGATTTTAAGAAATAATAATCATACCGTAATTATTTTTATAAATTTTCGGGTTTAAACAAAGTTATTAAAAAAAGGAGATTTTCTGGTAAAAAATATTTTATGATACTGGTAACAATGCAAAATCTCAATCTCAACATCTTCAACAAAACTATTATTACAACTCTCATTCATAGATTCATAATGTAAGTAAGTAGCATATCTAGCCACATTTTGAATGAAAACGGGTGTAACCTGTTTCGAGTGGAAATCGATTTTGGGAGGCCTACGTCTAGCACTGGACTTAAAAGGGCTGATTATCACGATCATATGCCGTGTCTCCGACATACTACACAAAAAATTGTTTGCAACGGTATTTTGTTTGCATAGTTCTTATAATTAATTCACTTTAATTTTAGCGATGACTATTTACAAAAAAAAAAAAAAATATGATAAAATGTTTTGTACTACTGTCCTGTCATTTGGACAGTGACATTTCTTGACATTACTTTGTTTACATAAATTATCTGAATTTGAGACTTTGGGTATAGATTGTTGTCTTTCGGCGTCTGAATGATATTGACATGGAGACGTTGTTGGTAAACATTTGTGAAATTGTCACAGAAATAGGGAATATGCACGTAATTCAAAATTTATTAATTATTTAAATACTAGCTTCTGCCCGCGACTTTGTCCAGGTGAAATTTCTTTTTCCCTCGTTCCCCAATCCGTTCTCGAGATATCATCAAAAAAGCCTTTCAGTACAAAATGTATGTCAAAGTGAATTATCTACAAAAAAAAAAAAAAAAAAATTGGTTGGATGTAAAGTTTTTTTACGGACGATAGTTTAACGTGACAACGTCATAACAAAACATTGATGCGGCGCAAGCGTACAAAGAGCGTAACGGGACAATGAGCGTAACGGGACAATGAGCGTAACGGGACAATGAGTCATCCTTTTTCGTGCATGCAGCCGGCGTTCATCGATTTATTAGATCGCATGTTTTAATAGTTATTCTGCTATTCGGGGCGGAGACAAATCCAACAAATCCAAGATCAATAAAAATCGGTCCAGCCGTTCTTAAATTATAAATGGTGTAAATAACCCTTTGTTTTATTTATTAAGATGTATGAGGTAAGAAACAAATTCCCTTATTTTTTTTTATTTTGCCATGACAACGTCTAATAAATCGATGAACGCCGGCTGCATGCACGAAAAAGGATGCCTCATTGTCCCGTTACGCTCACTGTCCCGTTGGGCCTCTTGTCCCGTTACGTTCATTGTACGCTTGCGGCGCATTAATGTTTTGTTATGAGTAATGCTTATGACGTTGTCATGTTAAACTATCGTCCGTAAACCAACTTTACAGACAACCAATTTTTTTTTAATGCTTTACGTATTTTACAATTCATTATCTTATATTGCGTTTTTTTTTGGTGGAACGGAAAACAAACTCAAAACGCGTTGACGTAAAAAACTACAGTGAATATAATGTATATCTGCAAAGTGCTTGAAATCTCACTAAGGTAAGTAAGTGCGATTTCTGCTTGAATAAAGAACAAAAAAAAAAAAAGAACAAAATTGTATGTCTATGATTTGGGGCTACAAAACAGATATTAAAGCAGTATCGTGGTACATGACGTCACATCTTGTCCACGACAGAAACGGACGTTTTGTAAAATTGTTGGGGTTTCATAATTTTTTTGAGCTACAAGCAATACTTGAAACTTTTAATACTTTTCTTGGGTTATATTACTGTCATTTATTGATTTAGAGAAAAAATAATAATACATGCATATTCCCTCGCCAAAAGATCTGTGAAGCGGTGTACATAGTGATGTTCAAACAAGATAAAGTAACTCGCCAGTTGATTTAATTATAAGCATAGTGCAAAGAATGGTCGGCAAAAGTAAAGAATAAGTTTGTGTAAGTTGTGGTATTACTGTATTCAATAGGTATTGTATTTGTTTCTATACGAGATTCGTATCTGTCACTCATGATAAATTATATCGTTAGTGCTAAGTGTAGTATACCACGGAGTAGTAAGTAAATGGAATGACCAGAATATGCAGATATATAGATAGATAGAATAATCTTTATTATGCAGTTTAGTTATGTACGTGTCATTGGCTGAACCTCAGTTGCAGCTCCAAATTATGAACGAATTTCAGTATCATATTAATTTGAGTCACAGTATTGATAATTTTTCGACTCTCACTTTACTAAACATTGGAAACAGACCGGTTACGTCTCGCATGTGTGTAAAATATAACTAGCGAAGTGTGTGGGTGTATTACTACTAGAGATCGGATATTCGGAAGCATATTAACCCAAAGTTGAGAATCGGTATCCCGCGGTTCCGGTGTTTTATTTTAACTAACACACACCCCTACTCTTACACCCTACATACACATATTTGCATAGGGGGTTAAAATAATCTTAAATAAATATGCATCTGAAGAGTTATGCAATCCAAGAATCCCGGGTATTTTTTTTTAAATTAAATAATATTTTTGGTGTCGCATCCATACTATGCACCCGACTTGTTATGCATTGCCGGTATTCCTGGCATCACGGGATATTTTCTTACAAAAAAAAATATTTTAAGAAGCTGCTTCCATACTTTCATAGCTAAAAATTTACTTTAGGTAAATATGCATCCGATTATCCGATCTCTAATTATAACACTTGTGCCTGCGACTTCGGGGTATGCCGTGATGTTATGTCTTACTTAATTTGCATGTATACTGTATATTCTATTAACTTAAGGTGGATGCGCAAAGGTAGCCCTCAAAATATATATTTTTAATTACGTTTTTTGCAATTTACAAGTCAGTGTTGTATCTTGATCAAAATATGATTTGCGACCATAACAAATGTGTATTTACAGAATTATAATAATTAGAATCATTAATACATTTCTTTAAGTTAGAATTGGTCTATTGAATTTGAAACCAATTAGTTCAATTTTAATTTCGCGGGCTACCTTTGCGCATCCACCTTAATACTCCATGTTTTGTTCACAATGTCAAAGCTACGTCCAGCGACGCCATGACACTCGGCGGTGGGCTCCGAAACAAGCGATTTTTGAAGCGGATTCTTACGCGGATGCGTAGAACTGATCACTAATTGTTATTACATAGTAGTTAATGTAAGATTGACTAAGGAAATAATGATTATTTTTCTTTGTTTTAATTATTATTGTTATAGAATTTGTTGCTACTATCAATCTTTTGTGAACAGTGGATCCAATATTTTAGGATATTTAGTATTTACACAAGTAATGAATGTTTATGTACAGGGTGGCAAGGACATGGACACGCAAACTGTAACCATGAAGTCAGCACATGATTCTAGTCACGCTAGGGGTAGCGTAGAAATGGTTCGTCGGTTATATTAAAGAAAAAAAAAAAAATGCAGTATCATAGAAAAGTGCAATAACTATGCAGTCAAAATGTATGTAATAGCAAGGCTTTTTTAATAACCGACGAAAAATTTCATCGCATGGGGGTTCAGAATCATGTACTGAATCCATGGTAACAGTTTGCGCGTTATGTCTCTGCTACCCTGTATACATTATTATAATTATGTGTATTTATATTATATTTCTGCTGCCCGCTAGAAGTATCGCTTGTTCTTGAGCTAATTTCGGCACAATATGTAAAATGTACTCTATTTGTTTAGCTTGAGAGTCGATATTTGTTTGTACCCACTATGTTTTCAGTACTGATTGTTTTAATTGATCGCGTTAACTAAGATTATGGTATACATGTTTATTTTAATAGTTATTGGTTTTATTTAGGAGATAAGCAGAGATACCAGTTCCGTGATGCACTTATTACATTTCTAGGGTTCCATAGTCAACAAGGAACCCTTATAGTTTTGCCATGTCCGTTTGTCTATCTGTCCGCGGCTTAGCTCAGAGACTGAGTACTAGAAATTTGCAATTTGGCTGTTTTTTGGGTAAAATAAAATCTTGAAATTTTTGTTCTCTTCTATCCCATGGTATGGTGTGCGATATTGTTGGATAGGCCGTTCATAAATATTCAGGGTCTATGAAAACCATTTTTTGATTCAGCGATCCGTTTGCGTAATATTAAGCTTTAAATGGCTCATTTTTGTTAGTCAAGTGTCCCAACCCTGCCAGCTAAATGGTTGTTTTTGGATATGTAAAAAAAAAACACAATCGAAGTTAAAAGGAAAACGATTATAGAAAAGTAGGCTTCACTAGATAACTAGTAATAGTCAACCAACATACATTTGCAGTTGCAATGTATGGGAGAACATGCATTTCAACTACAATGTTAAGTCTGTTCTTGGGATTAATTCATCCCAACTACAGAATCCTTCATTGTGCGTGTTTCGACACGCTCTTGGCTGGTTTTTGTATATTGGGTTCGAGATTAGATTCTCGTGTCGGGATATTTAGTTGTTTCTTTCTAAAAGGGAATTTTAAATAGTGGAGATTTAAATATTCGTACCTATTATACGACTTTGAATAATTTAGTTAAAGTATCCAATTTTAAGTGAATATTGTCACTGGTGGAGTGGGATTGTACAGTCGCGGAATGAAAAGGTTGACCAGTTTTCAAATAAATTCATTTACGCGTTGCAAGCACATTTTACCTTTTTAAGCTGTGTAACAGACGAGAGTGTTGTATTGAAAATTATGTTAAACTGTTTGACAACAAAGTTCAAATTTACTTAGGCGAATGTTCCTTGACTATTAATAGTTGAACAAGAACCTTTTTATTAGTTTGTTCTTGCCATTACGTTGTGTCAATTTTGATAAATTTTAATGAAGCGCTTTTAATGATTAAAACTATAAATGTGAATAACAGTTCCTGTCAATGTCAAATGTCATTGCCATTTTTTTTTTCATTCATGTAGTGAAATGACATTCATTATGACGGAATTTGTCATACTCGGTCGATAAAGCAGATAATGGTGCCGATTCTCTTGTACACCGAACTAAACTAACTAAACTATCACTAAAATTCCTTACTTTTGGCTATGAGAATCTTAAAGCTATTCTGCAAACAAAATTCTCTAAATTTAAAAATAAGTTTGACACAACTAAATCGAATTTGACAATCGTGACTCCACGTGGTATTTTTTTTTTTGGCTTCGCAACGTTGTACTTGTTTGCCTATGATTTTTTTTAGAGCCGGAGGCGCGCAGGGGGGGGCAGCCGCGACGTGTTTTAATGGATTTTTTTACTTTTTGTGTGGAAAATAAAAAAAAAGGTTACCTACATGTAGAGTAATAGGGGTTTAAGGGTTTCTAAAAGGGGGTCGAAATTTTCATTATTTTTGCGATAAGACGCACCATTTTGGAGATATAAGTAAAAGAAAAGAAAAATAAATATAGGGATAAACACGAAATGTTTTAAGTGGTAAAGAAGCCATGGAAATGATTTTTTTTATTATTTTGAGTATATTATTTAAAAATTAAATAATTTAAAATTACTTGATATGATGATTAATTATCAAAATTCACCGCGCTCGTGCCGCCACCCCACCGCACCGTTCGGCGTCACCGCGTCGAGGCCGGTCATTCATAGAATATGTAAATAAAGGATTTTTTCGCAAAATGTCTCAAGCAATTTTAATATTATGATAATTATGTAAAAATATAAAACACTTAGATAAAAAAAAAATCGTTGCTGTGGCTTTTTTACGACATAAAGATGTTTCTCTTAAAATATTTCGTGTATGAATAGATACACCATATATACAGTACTGGTTTTGCACCAGAAGTCGAGGTGATTGGTATGAATTTTAGTTCATGAAAACTAATTTTATTCCACACCTTTTTAATCGCGATTAAAAATAGTTAGATTTAGTTAGAAAATCTAAATTTTAGTTTAAAAACGTCAAATTCAGAATAGCAAAATTGCCATTTTCACTAAATTTAAAAACTCAGTACTATCTTAGAGCTGTCAAACTAAAATATAGTTAAGTTGTGTCACTTTAGTCAATTTCAGAATAGGAAATGGTCGTTTGACAGGAATAAACTAAATTTTGGTGATTTTTAGTCTAGTTTAGAGAATTTTGTGACAAGAGAATCGGCACCACTGATAACCTAAACTGCGCAAGCAAAAACAGATCTTAAGGTGGTCAACCTTTTCATTCTGCGACTGTACATCAGTACAATTCTGCCTTCATAAGCAATGGCAAGCACATGGTGTATATTTTTATAAATACACAAGCTTCAGATGAAATAGATAATTATATTAGACTAGACAACGACTAAGTGGCCTTATCCTCAGTATTTTTTTAATGAATATTGCTTGTTTTCCTGTATTATGGTGAAAACTACATGGTAGCCCGCGAAATTCAATTTTTTTTTTTTTTTTGCAGATCAGTCAGGTTGTATGTTGATCAAAATATGATTTTCGACCGGATTTTTGTTTACAGAATGATAACCATTAAAATCATCAATACAACTCTAAGTTAGAATTTTGAAGTTAGAAAAAAGAACCTGATTGGCGGTGTGACACTGGTATTTGTGCATAATTATGTGCATGTTTTTTTGATCATATTGATTAACCGGGTTCGTGGCTGTATAATAGTAGTAGCACGGGTCGATCTTCAAGGTTGAGCAACGCTTCCCGGGTTCGGTTCGAGGATGTGTACCCATTCGCATCCATTACATACCGGGACCCTCCGTCCCTCGGAAAGCACGTTAAGCCGCTGGCTGTCATTTGTACATATTTTACACTCGTCAGAAGCCCGAAAGTTTGATAATCAGTCTTGCCAAGGGGTATCGTATTACCCAGTAACTGGGTTGTGGAGGTCAGATAGGCAGTCGCTCCATGGAAAATACTGGTATTCAGCTGCAACTGGAAGCCGACCACAATATAGTTGAGAAAAGGCAGTTGATGATTGATTAACCGTATTCTCAAACGAAACTTAATTTTAAGTCGCCCTTAATTTCATGCTATAATGAAGCGCCAGGGAGAATTAAGCCACTCCTTTAAAAAAATATTATCTTGTGACTGAGAAAGAATTATGAAAAACTGCTCAATCAGCTGTCTCGGTAAGTGTGCCTAGAATTTTCTAATACCTTTTATAGTTTCATATTGAGACACGAAGCAACAAAATAAGATCTAAAGGAATGTAGCCGTTTTTCTTTAGATCGAATTTGTTGCTTCGTGTCTCAATATGAAACTTTATAAAAGGTATTAGAAAATTCTAGACACACCGAGACAGCTGGGCCTCAAGTCTGCTATTACAATAGTGTCAGAATGGTCTCGCCATTGTGAGTATTTGACAGTTTTTGTATGGCAAATCTGTCAAAAACTCGCAATGAAGAGACGATTCTGACACTATTGTAATAGCAGACTTGAGGCCCAGGTTGAGAAGTGGCGCTAGTGGACCCGAGACAACCCTGCGACTACGCTACGGCGCGGGACGAAATTACGAAGTAAGAAACTCTGCTTATACCGCTAATATGTGAGCGTGAAATTTTATAATAAACACGTGTCTTAGTTAGCGAAGTCGAGTTTGTTTGTTTGTCACGTTGTCTGTATGCACATTAAACATGAATGAATTATTCTTAATTTTAACGTGTAAATAGAAATAAAGTGCTATTTAACGAATACTAGTTTTCTTTTATTCCTTTTCTCTATTTTATTTAATAACACACAAATATTATGCATTGAGTAAAAAGTTGTTATTTTGACATTACAAACAGACACATCAATTTTATTTACATGTATAGATTACCAATATTATAACAACCAAACATTGAGCTAATAAAAAAATAAAAAATACCAATAAAAAATGATAACCCCAGTCTGCTAGAGCGTATGATGCTGTTTCTCGCTTTGACATTTTATAATAACCTTCAAATTACCATACGACCTTGACCTAACCTTTCCCAACTTCACATATCTACAAAACGAACATATTCAACTCAATTTCGCGATAATCGCTGAAACTTCCAACTTTAGCGTTAGATTAGCATTAGATTGCCAGGAATCTATCACTACGGTAGCCACGGTAGGTACAGTCAGCCTCAAAAAGATGTATACATCAACAAGATTAATTTACTGCCTCGTTGGTCTAGTTATGTTAATAACGAAAAGCCTTAACGATAAACTACCAATTGTCTCCATTTTGCTAGATATTATTATGTCCCAAGGCTTTTGATTTCGTTAACATACTGTAAGTTTATAAATTAGACCGATATAGCATAAGGGGAAACGCATTGAAATTGCTCGAAAGCTACCTTACACATCGACAGCAATGTGTTGAGATTACGGGACAAACAGGAAATCAAAAGACAAGCAAGAAAATAACTGCGTTGTTCCCCAATGGACCATAATAATAAAAAAAAAAATAATAATAAAAAATAATAGGCCCGCTTTTATTCTTGCTATATTTTAATGACTTGCCTAGTGTAACTTCCCACAACTCCATACTATACGCTGATGATACATTTTTACATGACTTGAACACAATGATCTTCATATTAATATTAACAAAACAAAAATGATACAATTCGAGACATACCTACCTACGCCTCCACGGCTTAAAATACAATATGGAAATGAGACAATAGAAGAGTTCGATTATGCAAAATTCTTGGGTATAATAAAAGTCAAAAACTAACTAGAAATCTCATATTGATGATCTATGTAAAAAGATAGATTTGTATTCGTTTTATATAGACTAACACGTGGCTTGTGTTAACGCGGCACTATGTGCATACCATGGCTATGTCTCATCAATTTTGCGCTATGGTATTATAATATGGGATAATTCGGTTGAACTTAAAAGAGTGTTTCGAGCTCAGAACAAAAGCGTACGCTCAATTTGCGGAGCGCACCATGGACAGTTACGTTCCACTATTTAAAAAACTTAAAATACTGCTACTTCCAGCACTATACCTACATCTTTGAAATTTGTATCTTTTTACACCAAAACAGACATTTTGACTTGTTTAATGATGTTGTATCCAGACCCAGCCGCACAGTGCATAATGCTTAATGTTCCTAGGCGTAGAATTAAAATTGTTTTCTAATAATGTATACCTACTGCATGTCCATTACTGTTTATAACAAATTACCTGATGACTTTAAAACTTTCAGCCTCAGAACATTTAAATGTAAATTATTTAACTTTCTCTCAAGCAAATGTTATTACTCTACTGAAGATTTTATGTATGAAAAATTTACCTAAATATTTGATATTATTGCCTTTAAATCATATTTTATCTCCTTAACCTTATTGAATTTTCAGAGTCGAGTTCATTTATTTGTTAGATTTTGAATTATAATATTATTAATCTCTTTTCGAACTATTGTTCAGCTTATTTAAGTTATTTGTAACGCCGGAAACGGCAGAACATTATGATCGTAATACATAATGCACCTAACAACTTTGTACAATGTTCTGACAAATAAATGCATTCTATTTTAGTGGTCGCAAGCGTTAGCCGAGCATGAGGTCATGGGCTCGATTCGTGGCCAAATGTATATAATAAATGTATTGGGTTTTCTCATCTGGAATTTCTCAGAAGCAGCCCGGAATCTGGATTTGTGCCCAGTTGATGGCAATAGGCTCACCTCCTGTTACAAGGGACTTAAAATTAAATGGCGATGTGTGTCTGTACCTACTATGGGTACACCTCTGCCTAACCCTTTGGGCCATACAAGCCTGATGTTATGTTATGTTAAGAATTCATTTCACTGTCCAGTTTGTGTTCCATAATACCTACTGAATCAATGTGCAGCTACAATAACTTCCTAATGTGTAGACTCTTTTGTGGCTACATATTGATACAATATTACTGACCAAACACTGTAGACAATTAAAACAATTCTTGTTGATGTATATGACGTAGATGGTACTTCTCTCTCGTTATTAGTGGTGTTGGTTATTGCGCAATAGAAAAACCGTTTGCAGTTCAAATCAAATTATAATTTGCAATCAAATTAATAACACTAGTAATTCACACAGTATAAGTACGACACAACCCGGAACGAGCGACAGTTTCTAAACGTATTCACTGCTCGACGGCCACACAGTGGAACGAATGTATGGGAGCGGTTGGACGTAGACATGTCCGAAAAAAAAGAGTAAAATTATGCCAAACTAATGATGCCATCTTATTCGATTACTTAATGCCTTCATAACTTGTGGTGATGAATTTCTTCATAACTCCCATATTTCGGGAGTAATTTGAGAAAATGTGAAATTTTACTATGAAAATGAGTGTATCGAGCTCTCTCCCTCCTGATTCCGGGCTTGTTTCAAGTAGCGGTCTCTAATATCATAATGCTAATACTAAGAGCTATATTTAATACTAAGACACATAGTGCGCCAAATGTGCACTTTCTGGGATAAAGAGTGATGTTTATTTTATAACACAATTTTTTTATTTTTTGTTTATTTTGTTGATTAAAACCGTTTTTCTAAAGGTTTACCTTATTACAATAACATTTCTGAGCAGCCAATTAGAGAAGATATAAGCTAATTAGGATATATAATTAGGGACTTAAGGTTTACATATAAAACTGATGCACTAATGATTACTGATAAGAACATTGCTATTATTTAATTACTAAATGGCTCTTAATACACTAATTTAGCATGCATCATTTACTAATTATCACAATAACTAATTACCTTGCAATATTTAACAAAGGATACCTGGGATACCTGGATTTTATATAAATAGGTCACTATTAGTAACTTTAAAATCAGTGTTGATTTACACCTCGTTGTATCCAAGCTAATCTCGCAATGTATTTTCCAAATTTTAATACAAATCTTGATATTCACGTTGCTTTATGCGCACGCGCACATAAAGATTTACGAGACTTTAACTATTTGTTCAGTGTTTTAAAAGATAACAGTTGTGTTCAGTTATGTGAAAGTGCTGAAACAAGTTTAAAAGACTGGTGTCGTCGATTTTGCTACCGCATTTATGCAAAATGGACACAGTCTGGAAGAAGCACAGATAAGTTTCGGAAGAAACATGAGATTTGGCTACAGGCTGCAATTCAATGGCCGGAATTACAGAATGAAAATATGGAACCTTCTACAGAAAATATAAGTGACGTCATCGAGCCCATAATTTCTCCTGCTAAATCTGATGCTTCAACTTGTACACATCCTAGTCCTCGTAAATCTTTTGAGGACCTTAGTAACCGGCAAAAAAGAAGACGCACTGAAGATAGTCTTTCATGCAGCAGTAGCAGCGCTGAAATTATGTTTTCGGCCGAAAGGGCGCTTCAAAAGGCAGGACAAAGCGATACAGCTTATGTTATGAAATACTTGACGGAGAATCCAGAAGAGGCCTCAAAAATCAAAGCCTTCATTGAAGGTAAATCAATTCAGGTACGGGAAATATCCCCTTTGAAGGCATTGGCTCTTTATGTATCGATGAACTTATCGAAATGGCGCTATAACACTCTTCGGGATTTCAACACTCAAGAAGGAGCTCTTCAATACCCGAGTTACTACATGTTGGTTAAAGAAAAAATTAAGTGCTATCCGGCCAAAGAAGATCTCACAGTTACAGAGAGCTCTGCAAAAATCAAATTACAAGCCTTGATGGATTTAACCTCAAGAAGACTTATTAGGTCGTTAGAAACCCCTGTTGATCCCAATCAACAGCTCGTATTGACCAGCAAATGGGGTTTTGACGGATCATCTAGCCAAAGCATTTATCATCAAAGGACGAGTGAAGATGAGCAAATCGATCTTGCTAGTAATTTTATGATTAGTCTTGTACCACTGCGGCTCGTCTCAAAAGGTGTAACAATTTGGGAAAACGAGCGACCATCTTCCACTTCATTTTGCCGGCCAATATTGTTTAAGTTTATAAAGGAAACCAAAGAAAATGTGCAGAGAGAGATGGCTGAAATCGAAGCAGAGATTGAAGCCTTAACTCCATCCACCATCACTGATGGAATTAGTGTCAAACACCAACTGCTGTTGACAATGATTGATGGTAAAATTCATTCCATTATATCCAATACAGCAGCTTCAGTGTGTGACATATGCAAGGCTTGTCCTAAAGAAATGAATAATTTAGAGTTAATCAAAGATAAACACGCAAACGAGGACATGTATAAATATAGCTTAAGCACCCTTCACGCTTGGATTCGCTCAATGGAATGCTTATTACACATTTCCTACAAATTAGACATAAAATCATGGCAAGTAAGGGGTGATATAGCAAAAAGGCAAGTTGATGACAGGAAGAAAAGAGTTCAAGAGGCTGTAAGAAGAGAAACGGGCTTACTTCTCGATGTTGTGAAACAAGGCAGTGGATCCACCAACAATGGCAACTCGGCAAGGAGATTTTTTGAAAACTACACTAAATCTGCTGAACTGACCGGAATAGATGCTATGCTTTTAAGAAAAATCTGTGTGATCTTGCAGTGTATTTCATCAGGAGAGAAGATCAACGTAACTAAATTCCGAGAGTTCTGCTTTGATACTGCTAAGCTTTACGTGGAGTTATACCCATGGTATTATATGCCTTCTTCACTTCATAAAATTTTAATGCATGGGCCAGACATAGTTCAGAACATGTCAATTGTGCCCATTGGTTTTCTATCCGAAGAGGCATCTGAGGCTAGAAATAAAGATTTTAGAAAATATAGAGAGGGGCATTCTCGAAAGCATAGCAGTATCTCATGCAATGAAGATATTATGCACAATCTTTTACTGTCTTCTGATCCACTTGTTACAAGTATCCGTCCAAAAGGAAATAAGTTTGTAAAAAAATCTTCTTTTAAGGAATTTTATGAGCTTACGGATTCTGAGAAAAGTGATATCGAATTTGTTAACATAAATGATTTAGCGGACATCGATTCTGAATTTGAATTAATTGATGATGATGATGATGACGAAGATAATTAAATGATGTTATTGTTTTAAAATGTGTAACTTAGTAAATTAGAGCTTACATCTTAATTATTTATTGTACTTTTAATGAAACTAGGTAATTTATTATCAACTTACTTAAAAGTCATACTCTCATCAGTTCTTGTGAATATTTTTGTTAATATATATTTCTGTATATATATAATATATTTATAGACCTCTTAATAAGTCTGTCTGCGGTTTAAAGTAAATACAAATGGGGAAAAAACGTTTTTTTTTTTAAATTTTCATTTCCTTTTATCCCAGAAAGTGCACATTTGGCGCACTATGTGTCTTAGTATTAAATATAGCTCTTAGTAATAGCATTACGATATTAGAGACCGCTACTTGAAACAAGCCCGGAATCAGGAGGGAGAGAGCTCGATACACTCATTTTCATAGTAAAATTTCACATTTTCTCAAATTACTCCCGAAATATGGGAGTTATGAAGAAATTCATCACCACAATTTATGAAGGCATTAAGTAATCGAATAAGATGGCATCATTAGTTTGTCATAATTTTACTCTTATTTTTCGGACATGTCTACGTCCAACCGCTCCCATACATTCGTTCCACTGTGGGCCACCGACAAACTGAATTCAATTATTAAACTCCGGTCAAGCGTTATTTTGTAGACTCTGTCGAGTGCCTAACGTATTTCCGACATATACCTACATAACTTTGAGGCTGATTGTACCTATCCCGATTTAGTATTTCGACGAAACACTACAATATTGGAATACCGTGAAAATATTATTCTGTAAAGAGAAGAAGATGTAGTACATCCTATACATCTTTTTAAAGCTGACTGTACCACTCGGTGTGCGTGCTAGCGCACAGTTTGCAGAATAAATTAAAACTTGGTGGGCTATTAACGCTGCGATTACGACTGACTGTTGGTAAAATCGCGCCCTTTATCGAGGTTCTTGTGCCAATTGTTATGGCTTCTAATTTGTGAGGTGTTGAATAAATTACAGTAGCATAATCAGCCTATAATATTCCCACTGCTGGGACACAGGCCACCTCTCGGTGAGAGGGAGTGGCCTATAATCCACCACGCGGGCCTAGTGCGTGATTGTAGAGGTCACATGTCTTCGAATTGTTGGTTCTAGGACAGGCCGGTTTCCTCACGATGTTTTGAGAGCAATGGTGATAAAATTTACACAAAGTGAAGCGCCTGTCTGGGTTCGAACCTACGACCTACAACTCGTAAGTCGCGGCCGTTAACACTGGGCCATCACTGCTCTCAAATTGCAGTGCTTGGTCATTATAAACTGTTATCAAATTAATTTTATCTATGTAGTCCCTAGAGACAGTAAAATCCGTAAAATTGCGAAAAAGTATTTCCGAACGTTTGTTTATAATATGGCGTACCGGCCAGTGTTAGATAACGTAACAGGGCCTCAAGTCTGCTATTACAATAGTGTCAGAATGGTCTATTATTGATTTCATAATTGTTGATTTTGACAAGTTTGGTAATCTACTAATATAATGGCGTCATTATAACTTTCCAATGGTCATCCACTGACACTCCATTGAAAGAATTGGTAATCTTTTACATATTGACAAATTAAACTTCCTACTAAACTTCCAACTTCCTACTATTTCAGATTGCTTATAACAGTAATAAATAATATGTAAAAATATATATAAATGAAATCTGGCATGAATAAATGTTCAAATGCCATTGTAATACAATTCTATTACGAGAACATTGACCGACCAATGATCGACCATTATGAATTTAGCAGTTTACGAACTTTTAGCAAAATGACAATGGGATCGTGTTGGAGTGACGAATTTATGAAAATAGCAGACTTGGGCCCCAGGGCCTCAAGTCTGCTATTACAATAGTGCCAGAATGGTCTCGCCACTGTGAGTATTTGACAGTGTTTGTATGGCAAATCTGTCAAAAACTCACAATGAAGAGACCATTCTGACACTATTGTAATAGCAGACTTGAGGCCCTGGTCTTTTTTTACACCTTTACACAAGCAGTTCATCTTTACACCTTTATACAGGGGGTCAGGTAGACGGTTGAACATACGAAAATGGTGGATCCGTGGGGCCGTCTGCTACGTGTTTAGGCCCAATAACAAGATCAAATGGATAAAAAAAAATTAAATGCGTGTTTTTTATTTTTTGCATGTAATAATTTCACTTTTCGCAAATGTTGAGTTCCGTGATCGCAACTTTTAACAAAGCAAATATATAGCTTAGCTGTTTTACGACTGCTTTGCAATCCTAAGTTCGATTCCCAACAATATTATAATAAAAAGAAATATGTATGGTTAGGTGACTGTTAATGAGAAATCTCTTGTTTGTAATCTACTAGGCTGTTATATTATTTTAGTGATAGCTGTTGGTCAGGAATAATCTGTAATACTGCATTTACATATGCGTGCTCGTGATTTGCCTCGCCATTTGACGAATTGTTTGGCGAGATATTCGTGTGGCTTGAGGCTACACGAGTGATCGTTTACACATTCGCGTCTATTCATCTCTACTTCAGCTTGACGAAATGGACGACGTCGTCATTATAGTGGCTTTTGCATTGCATTTTTTATTTAAACTGGTTGGTCAATGTCGCCCTCTCCTGCACCGAATTTTATTGATGCCCAGCTTCTTGCGTCGATGTGTACGAAAAGTAGCCATCAAATAAATTTTCACTGGTACTCCCATTATACTTCTGATATACTAGTCCAAGCATTGTATAGTTTCTGCTTTTTCTTATGATGAGTATGCTTGGAATTCCAAATACACAAAAAAAGTAATATGAAAAAAAAAAAAAAATTGGTTGTCTGTAAAGTTGGTTTATGGACGATAATTTTACGTGACAACGTCATAACAAAACATTGATGCGGCGCAAGCGTACAATGAGCGTAACGGGACAATGAGCGTAACGGGACAATGAGCGTATAGGGACAATGAGCGTAAAGGAACAATGAGCGTAACGGGACAATGAGTCATCCTTTTTCGTGCATGCAGCGCCGTTCATCGATTTGTTAGACGTCAAAAAAAGTTTCAAAAACATCATAACTTTATTGTTGGTCCAGTCCATTTTGTTATGTTGTTTGATAGGCCGTTTGTTACGAAATGAACTAGAAAGCGAATGTGTAAACACTAGTTCGTCTCGCCACTCTTGGCCCTTTGACTCGTGTCCAAAAAACAGCTCCCGACGCGAGCGTCACAAGCGTTTACGTGAAACACGAGGCGAATGACGAACCATCGTTTACATACATATTCGTGCTCGTGCCTTGACACGCCGCCGCTTGCCTCGTCACTCGCGCGAATTTGTAAATGCGGCTTTAGACTGCATCAGTCAGTTCAGTGATGTGCTATTAGGTAGTATGTATAGGAACGCAGGCGTTAAAGCTAGGCTAGGCAGGTTGTTGTTCTCTACATAGAAAAAACACTCTAATAATACAAATTTTTAGTTTGTAGGTAAGTAAAAGGGTCTACTCCTTCAGTATTACGTATCAAAAGAAGTTTAGTTACAGTACTCATTATTCCAGAAACTTATTCATTCTCTATCAAAAGACGAAGTTGAACGTTTTGCTTAAATCGCTCACAATCTTGCCGTTACGCAGGCATGGACAGAAGATCCAGAGACAAGTATTGATCCACAACTTTATATCAGCACAAACGACAATGGATTTTTGCGGCTGACAGGTGACTGGTTTTGATCCTCAAATCATTGCATTTGCCACAAGACCGGTCCTTTTTAGGGTTCCATAGCAAAATGGCAAAAAACGGAACCCTTATGGATTCGTCATGTCTGTCTGTCTGTCCGTCCGTATGTCACAGCCACTTTTTCCGAAACTATAAGAACTATACTGTTGAAACTTGGTAATTAGATGTATTCTGTGAACCGCATTAAGATTTTCACACAAAATAGAAAAAAAAAACAATAAATTTTGGGGGTTCCCCATACTTAGAACTGAAACTCAACATTTATTTTTCATCAAACCCATACGTGTGGGGTATCTATGGATAGGTCTTCAAAAATGATATTGAGGTTTCTAATATCATTTTTTTCTAAACTGAATAGTTTGCGCGAGAGACACTTCCAAAGTGGTAAAATGTGTCCCTCCCCCGTGTAACTTCTAAAATAAGAGAATGATAAAACTAAAAAAAATATATGATACGAAAATTGGTTTGAACGAGATCTACTAAGTACTTCTTTTTTTAATACGTCATAAATCGTAAACTGCGCTTGCTGCAACGGAACCCTTCATGGGCGAGTCCGACTCGCACTTGGCCGCTTTTTTTTGTTTTCGGGGGGAAACCTTCGAATGGCACCCGGGCTTTGGGGATAAGACCGGGGAGTTGGCATTTTTACCTCACTAAAACCACCCCAGTGGTCTACATCTGCACATGGAACCATTTACCACCGTTACCTCTTAAAAGACCGATTCGAAACCCCGTCTGTGCAACGCCTGTTAAGGCACATCTCTGGGGAGACTGTAAATTGGTCTCCCCGAAATCCGACTGTGCAAGTCAGCAAGGCAGCACGTGACCACTGTGCGCCATCTCGCCTGAGGTCACTCAGTGGGCGGACAGAGTCCCCACTCTGAGCACCTGTGACCTTGAATTCCCGCCTGCCTTGAAGGATGCAGGCGGGGGGTTTCGGCGTATTAGGCGTCCAGACGGTTGCCTCCCCGACGTCTTCTTCTACGAGCGGGATCAGCCCTCTTACGATCCAGATCGGCAGCCTGCTTCTGAACCATGGTGTCACAGAAGGAGTCCATTACCCTCCAGTTCTTCGACTTCACCAGCATAGAACAACGATCAGTCCTACACTGTGTGCTTCAGTGGATTTCCGAGTACGAGCATTTACTTTAGGTTTAATAACTAGCAATAGCATGGCTTCGGAACGGAGTGTTATTATAAAGTTTGAGTCCTTAATGCGTCACATATCACACTGCACCGGCAACCGCTCCGGTTTGTTAACTTTGACAGTAGAATCTTGATTTGTATACAAAAACCCCAGGGTATAACACACTGACACACCATGTGGGGGGAGCGGCGTGCGCGACGGTACCGCACTCCCGGACGGAGATTGCGGTGCAGTCCACCATATTATGCCACACTGAGCTCCGCAGTTCCGTACGGATTTTGTGTAGAAAGGACGTATGCATAATGGATCTCGACACACGACAAATTTACTTTCGAAATAGAAAGCCGTCCAGCAAATTGGGACAAAAATTAACGCGGGGCGTCGTGCACCGCAGCTCTGTACGGAGACACGGAACAGACCGTACGGTGGTACGGTTCCGTGCCTCCAAAGCCGCATGCGGATTTCGTCGCCCCTTACACCGCATCGGTCCAAGTTGCATGCAAACAGCCTCCTCGAGTGGTGATACCTATACTTAATACAGGTACCTACGTCCGGCGTCCTTGCTGAATACAATGCATGACCTTTTCTCCAATATTCGTTTTGTGAGAAGCGAAGAAGGGTTAAATTTTGCACAAAGTTTTACTTCTACCTCTCCATTTCCTAGTTTCCCACCCTGCCTGGGGGTATAAGTTCCCCAGATAACGCTCTGTGTGGATAGTAATCCGAGCCGTGCTCAAACTGCCTCGCCTGAAAGTATTTCACTCGTGTTGCTGAATCGCGAGCATCTTTCTAATTTTAAAAGTGCTCATTCTTTGAGTTTCTTTAGATATATTTTCTGTCGAGTTGGTTCAACTGAAACTTGAGTAGCAATAGGCAGATTTTCCTACTAAGTAAACGAAGAGGTTTCATAGTTAAATAATTGAAATGGCGGTTGCAATATGATTAACATACATACATAAATTTACGCTTTTTTCCCATGGGGGTAGGCAGAAACTACAGAACTCCACCTGCTACGATCTTTACGTACTCCTTTTGTTTCGTTTACGGTCATACATCAGACCCGCGCGCCCGGTCCCAAAATGAAGATTATTTATTTTCTTACCATAATTGGTAAGTGGGTATCGCTGTTTGTTAAATGTAATTAGGTTATTATTATGATTTATGTTCAAGTAGGTGGATGAAGCTACGTTACGAATAAAATAAGAAAACTTAAGTGGAAATGGACAGGTCATAATACTTAAGAGGCATTGAGAAGTGGAACAGAAATATTGTATTTTGGTAGGTACCCAAGAAATAGAAAAAAGAAACGAGGTAGACAATTTCGAAGATGGGAAGACGAAATAAAGGACATAGTAGGGAAAACATGGACTAGAAAAGCGAAAAATGGAATAGAGTGGAAAGGAATGGGCCTTTGCTAAAGTTGGGTAAAAAGACCAAGTTATCGGTGTCATCAACTCGCTAGAGTTGTAAATATGAATTTTTATTAATGTAAACAATAAAAAAAAACTTTGTGTCTGAATAAAGGCTTATATTATTATTATACTAGCTGACCAGCGCAACTTCGTCTGCGTCACCTAAGAGAGAGAGTGGTTTAAGTAATGAAATTTCCCAGTTTTTTTGCAACATATTTCCGCTCCTGTTGGTCGTAGCGTTGCCCGCGACTTCGTCCGCGTGAATATCAGTTATCGCGGTTGGATAAATAATATTACTATGTCCTTCCTTGAGGTTTTCGTCATAATCGATTCAGTCGTTTAGCTGTGAAAACTTTACAGATAGACAGACAGACAGCCCCTCGCCAGCGTCTTGCGCGTCATGCGCACGTGAACGCGAACATAACTTTCTTATTTTGTTGCGGAGTTATTTTAAAATTATGATATCTCCTAAGATGTTGATTGAAATCAAGTGATGTCAAGGACAATTTTGTTAACATTTAAATACTTGTGATTAATAACATATTTATTTGGATAAGGATTAATATTATGTTGATAAAACTCCTTCGCAAATAATGCATTAATTTCGAACAAATTTGATTAAATACCATAAAAAAAGATTATAGTGAGCTTATAGTGAGTCAATCTTAAAAGATTGACATATGCTATCGCGGACTTTTTTTAGAACTTTTAAAGAAGAACAATTCCATGATACATGATATTTGCGTAACTCAAACCGTTTACGCAGCGCACGCAATGGAAGCTCTCAAAAAGGAATATTTTTTTCTGTTTTTGCAACATTTTTCATTTATGCTCCGCTCCTAATGGTCGAAGCGTGATGTTATATAGCCTATAACTTTTCTCGATAAATGGACTATCTAACACAAAAATAATTTTTCAATTCCAATCAGCAGTTCCTGAGATTTGCGCGTTCAAACAAACAAACTCTTCAGCTTTATAATTATTATTTTTAGATTTAGCTTTATTTTTAGATTAAGAAATGAAATGTAAATGTTGTGTGGGTAAGGAGACTAAAAGGCTTTTTTATTTTTATTTTATTTTATTTACCTTCCTTCTGTTCATAAAAAGATACCTCAGTTGTCGTCGTAAAAGAAACGCGCCCTCTAGTAGGTAGTTTCCTACAAATTAATTGCGTTCGCCGTTCCTAATAGCTTTTTAATATTGTTTAACGTAGAGACCTACATTTGGGGCAAAACTTGCGCGATAAGGCATTTCGACGGCGACTGACTGATAACGAAACTATTTACTAAGTTTACGTAACTATGTGTCTACGAGGATTAAAGGGATGAATATTTTAGTATACCTATACTAGTGGGAGATTTTGAAGTTTAGTAGGAAGGTTGTCCTGTGTGAGGTTCTTGGTTAAAATAGGCTTAGGCAGAGGTATTCAGTAGGTATTGCTACACTTACATGCGCCGGTTATTTATAAGTCCCATGTAATAGGGGACGATTCTATTGCAATAAATGGACCAAGACTCAGCACTTTATTACAAAAGGTTTTTTTTTTTTACATACCACGGGGAAGCTCTTGGCCTTCATCTCACCTGATGGTAAGTGATGATAAGGCTGAAGATGGAAGAAGCTCCTATAAAGTTGGGGTAAAACCATTACAGCTTAATTTTAGCTTTTCTTAATTATTTTTATATTAATGATAAAAAAATATCCAAAGAGGTCCAGGGCCACAGGGTCCAGAGAAATGTTAATAGAAAAAATAAAATATTATTATAATATATATATGAGCTGCTACTAAGAAATGCATGATTCAAAAACGCAATATCTGATATTGCCTGCCCCGTCCGGGAGTCGAACCTAGCAGGAGCCCAAGCGCTCAGCAGTTTTTGCCTTTTTATACCTCGTTGGTTGTGCAATAAGTACCTACCTATGTTATTTTAAAAATACATAACTAACGAAAAGGTAAAGCAAATGCTGCTTTATGATTATGAGGTAGGTACTGAAAGTAATCTTTACTACTTTTCCGCATCTAACTTAATTAATTGAACTGTGTTAGGTAGGTATATTTGTATCAACTAAACATTATAAACCAGAAAAAAAAAAACAATCACGGGAAATTATTACTTAGTGCTGTAATGGCCTCTAATAACATGCCACATGCGCGGAAAAACAAATGTTTTTGTCCGAAAAGAGTAAAGCAATATGGTAAAATAATAATAGGCGACTCGTCCTCCAACGAACCTCCATGGTAACAAAGGCAGAATGACTGTGTAAACAGTGGTGTTCGGACACAAACATTTGTTGTGTGGCTGTATGCCGCGGCGCCTGTGCCTCGGGAAAATACTCGTAAAGTTAGCGCGGCAATTTTGACAGCAATGGAAGTTTGTTTTAACTTCGTTTTGTGCTTTTATTATTGTGAAAGTTTTGGAAAACAGGTATTTACGTTTA
The DNA here is from genome assembly GCA_947523025.1 of Dryobota labecula. Taxonomy (NCBI): domain Eukaryota; kingdom Metazoa; phylum Arthropoda; class Insecta; order Lepidoptera; family Noctuidae; genus Dryobota; species Dryobota labecula. The sequence continues at coordinate 2,520,971 of OX383296.1, read as the reverse complement.
TTTAATTTTGTGTTGAAGTAAATGTTTATGTTTTTGAGAAAATTATTGTAGAACAGGAAAATAAAAATCCATTGTGTTTTGCTTTTGGATTGCAGTTACTACTAAAACCTAATAAGAAGGTACTTTCATGCATTAGTTAGTACTTAAATACATACTTACGGATCTTCATAAGTGTTGTCGTTGTAAGCCAGACTGTGATCAAAAGGACCAATGTTCAGTAATGGGAATAGATAATGAATGGTTTTTGGTTCGATTCCTAGGTTGGACAGAGTAAAATTTAAAGCTTGTGCCAAGATGCACTCAGAAAAGTGCACTCATCGGGGTCTAAATAGGTACCGGTTAGTTTCCAAATCACTTGGTAAACACACTTAACATAGGTTATATTTGCTTGAACTCGAGAATATCCTTACCAGATCCCATACTTTCATGTTTAACAAGCGACCAATTTGGCTGTTATGTAACCAGAAATAAAAATAAAAGCCTGCATAGCGAGGCTTGACGCAACGTCAAGCATGCTTCTCATGCATTCGCATTCATTTCTAATCAAGCATAGTAAGCATAACAAGCATGTAGTTTGCTTGTCAAGCACATCAAGCGTCGTTCTAGACGGTCAAAATTGCTTGACAAGCCTGAAAAATGTACGTGCTTGTCAAGCAATTTTGACCGTCTAGGGACCGCATACAAAGACCCACGTAATTTCTTAACACGTTGATCCCATAACTCATCCCATCCGCTATGATAATCTCTCTAATCTATGGTACGAGATTACCTCCTCGCTCTATAAGATCACCATGACTTATGACATCCACCATGGTTTATGGGAATTAAGGTCAATTTGAAGGTGACGGCGAGTAATAGAATAATAATCAATTGGATACTTATTAATTGCTTTAAAGTACAATGTTATATGTTAAATTTAGTTGAGTAGCAAAATTATGTGTTATATAAAAGTAGAGTGCAATTAATATTCATGTCGTAATAAAAATGCAGTAATGTTCTCATTACAAAAAGTTGCTGTTATTATTAAGAAACTACAACAGCCTTTTAGGAATCAAATGAAACATGGAGAAGAATAAATAAACTGTTAAAGGCTGATGGAGAACCCCAGTTATACTTCTCCATCACAGCTTACAGAGCAGCTCATTTCAAATGATAAACTTTATTTCTGTTAGTGGGATTGTACAATCATATTTTAAAAACGGGCCAAGTGCGTGTCGGATTACGCACAATGAAGGGTTCCGTATTTGGGGTGAATTCATGCCAAGAACAAACTTAAGATTGTGTAGGGGAGGTAGGTACCCTAAGAAAAAATATATTTCAAGATTTTATTTTACCACTTTGTCGGCGTGATTTACATATGTATACCCATGCCAAATTACAGCTTTCTTAGCATTAAGGGTCTCTAAGCTAAGCCACGGACAGACAGGCAGACAGACGGACATGGCGAAACTGTAAGGGTTCCTTGTTAACTACGGAACCTTAACAAAAACTAGAAGTGGTCGGCGTTTCCTATCTGACTACTCTGAGAAGAAAGTATGAAACAAACTCAGAAGTCACAGTCTCTTGTTTATCAAAGCAAAGCGGCACCCTAATTGCGTAACACACTACCAAAAAGGCTCCTATCTCAGCATAATGCTGCGACATTATAATAAAAAAAAAACCGCAGCTAGTATTCTGGTAGGGCCCGATTTCTATGGCCCGATATTTATGAGCGATACGTATTGTGCTTGTCGCAAATTTTAAACCAGAACACAGAAGGCAAAAAAAAAAAAAAAACTATTGTATTTACATTAAGTTTACTCCGCTCGTTCGGATGCCACTGATGCAGAAAAATGAGTAATTTACGTAAACCAACTCTATATTCCTGAAATAATTTCAAAAACACATTCATATTTGTACGACCACATATTCCACATACATCAATGTTATCCTAATGACCACGATTAGTCGCTAAAATGACCGGTCATTCAATACCCATTGTCACGGAGACACGGAAGGCAGTCGCCCGTAACTCGGTGGCTCGCAAAAAGATAATAAAACTCTATTAGTTAAAAAAATATATAATTGGTGAGTGTTGAAGGCTTGAAGGGTATAGCAGAGATTGTGGGCTGTCATGTCCGCTTGTCTTTTATTTTAATTAAGGTGGATTTTTGTAGAAGGTTGTATTTAGTTGTGTTGTTTCTTTAGTGTGAACTTGTACTTATTAGTAACTAATCGCAGTTCGTCACAGACCCCAATTCTCTGCCTTCCATAATCAGTTGTTTTTTTTTGCGCTGGCCCACGCTAGGAATTTCTCCTGTATTGTGGGTGCGTTTACAAGTATTTAAAGTCACATACACGAACAGCCAGACCCGGAACAACTACTTGTAGGTCATACAAATATTTGTTCCGTGCGGGAATCGAACCTGCGACACGCAGTGCAGCAGTCCACTGCGCCAACCGTGCCGTCGAAAAGTATTTCATTCGACTGCAGTCATTTGGTACTCTCTCTTTAATATTTATTTCTGTAAGTAGGTTTGTACAAACACTTTTACACGTCAATCATATTTTAAAAACTGGATGAGATCGACGTTTCTTATCTGTCTACTCTAAGAAAAAAGGCCGAAATAAACTAAGAGGTCACAGTCTCTTTTAAAGTCCAGACATAATCTAGGTCAGATCATGTGAGGACAAAAGAACCGCACAGATTGAGTGGACCTGTCCAGTCATTATTCAGTCAGTATTTGTTATACCGGTGTTCGATGCCTATTACTCCTTCCACGACTGTTGAAAGAGCAGGCAGTATGTCCTTCGGCAGACAAGCACCAATGTTAATTAATCAGGTATAGCCTGTAGCAGACACCAAACATCAATCGTTTCATTCAAGTATTTTACGTCTAGTAGTAGGTACGTAGGGTAGCTACTTAAGTACATGATAATGATGATAATTCATCAATGGAAGTCGCCGTATTATTGGATGAATGACTCATTCAATTGTGTACAGGTAGGTAATTTATTCTACAGATCCATTGAATTGTAATTTCCGAAGCTAAATATCCCGAGACTTATCGGAAAACATAATGGTACTTATCTAGGTACCTAGGTAAGGTAGGTAGTTCAGAAATAATTGTTTCGACAAGAGTTGGTCATGTATGAGGTAATTACTATTATAGCCAAAAAGTTGCGGGAAGGACAGGTGCGGTAGCAGAAAGCAAACCAGTGGAGTTTTAGGGTATGAATAATTTTCAACGTAGGAGAGTCTGAGTCTGGGATAGCAGCGAACGGACAGTTTCTAGTCACAATCACGACGTGCAGTTGCCGACTATTTCTGTTCTGGGCTCGTGATTATAGATTTTATTAGTTTTTATTATTTTTTATTATTCGAGTTAACTTATCTTTTTGTATGCACGTGTTTCTGTGCTAAAAAAACAATTTTGCTTACTTTTTTTACGGGGATTTGTGTCTTTATAATAATACCTCTAGTTTTATGAAGGAATCTCAAGAAACAGCTGAAACTTAACTAAGCGTTGGAGACATATAACCTACCAACCTTTAAAGCAAGAGTAAACAGGCATCTTCTAGGCACGCTCGTTCCATCATAGACCTCATCGCTTTCTATCAGGCGAGATCGAGGTCAAGAGCAAGCCCAATCAGAAAAGAAAAAAAAAAACTGGTTGTTGTGGGAGATGCCTAGATGCAGTGGACTGCGATGATAGCCAGTTGATTCATTCAAATCAAATCAAATAATGAATTGCCAGAATAGATATAATTTTACAATAGATATTACTGTAATTTTGGTTTCAGCATTTATCTGTCATGATATGGCATGCAAATACATTTCATGTCAGTTAAAAAGTCATTATGATTATTAAAAATTTACATTAGGATCTTGAAATACAATTTTATTTCCATCGTACCTTCCTCTCTTGATCGTGACTAAGCCAGAAGCTACCGTTTCTTTCCCATTCTCACATCAATTAGTCCGATCCGAGTCCGTCCAATATTCGTTTATAAACCAGGTAAACAACTCCAAATAGATAACAGACCACGGTCATCTGCTCGCATGACCGGCACCACATAATGCGCTTCCGCCGGAAGTGCGACAATCGCCGCCATTTTGATTTCTGCCCACATTGTGCGCCGGCGCACACCGTGTCATCAATGTTATACAATCGATTGTGATTGTATTGATCATCGTGTTTGGGGTAAATCGATGGGAAGGAAAGTTTGTGTAGGATTTACATCTAATTTGATTTGTATTGGTGACCACTAGATCAACGAGGCAGTAAAATTAATTCTTGTTGATGTCATCTTTTTGAGGCTGATTGTACCTACCGTGGCTACCGTAGTGATAGATTCCTGGCAATCTAATGAATCTAACACTAAAGTTGGAAGTAGCATCATGCGCTTTAGCAGACTGGGGGTTATCATGTCAAACTCTCAAAATTCGCCAAGAACGCGTTTAATTTACCTATATAAGTGTTTTATTTTTATTAGCTCATATGTTTGGTTGTTAATAAATTTGTAATGATTATCATAATTATCAACTAACATACCTACCTAATTATGTTCATTGATGAAAAACACCTCTTTAATTTGATCGAATATGTGGCGAAAATATATTTTTCTTTCTGCTTTAACTGTGGCGGTATCAACAACGCCACATGTGAACTACGCATCATCCTCAAACCTCTAAATAACTATTGAGATGGATAATGAGTTACAGAATGAAACTGTGCTACATATTGCCAGACTATTTCGCCAAACGACCACATCAAGAATTTAACCACTCCAGTTTTTGACCACTTCAACGATGACTGTTAGTAAATAAACAATAATGTATGAAGGTAAAAGGTCACGTGATTCGACACGCCAAACGTGTAGGACATTGTATTAGCACGTTCAATGTCAACCGCTCTTCATGGAGATAACATCTAAATAATTAACTCTACTGACAGTAGGTACTGCTTGTTTTATTACTTTTTAACACGCAGAGATGTTTGTGTACAACATTACACCTGTCTGTCAGCTTAGGTAGGTACTAGATTTCGCTGCCAGGTTGGTCTAGTACTCTTTAGGTGTAGCAACTAGTCGCATGCTTGACTGCTGAGCCTGGGAGCCTGCAATGGGATCAGCCCCCAAGTAGAGTAGAGAGTTTTTGAGTTTTCCCATTAGGATATTCTCAGTATGACATAGGATCTACAACATTACTGGCGAAATGTAGGTGTACATTACACTGCTGCCTTTTCATTCCAAGAATACAGTCGTGATATTATGTCATTTCTGTTTACCAGATTTCTCTTTACTAAGAGCTATGGGTTCGGGAGCGTCAGGTCTTGCTAGCGAGACACCGGGAGGAGACCTACGACTACCTGCTTCCGGGTTGCGGTTCTCACTCAACCAGCTGAGGACCCTTAACTCATACGTAGACAACCTCTGGGAAGAGGATCAGACAGGTATGTCCTAGGTATTTCAGGAGCTAATGGCCCTTTGAAACACGTTGGATCATTGATCTAATTTAGTTGAAATGTGTAAAAGTTTATTTTTGACCAATTTACAAAATAAATATCATTTATAGCCGTGGGTATAGGTTGCATATTGCCAGGCTCTTATTGGATTAGTTGAAGAGCCCAAGATCTAACCTGTTATGACTAAACAGTGCTCTGATATGTTGTGGTTTCCTTAGCTATAGACAATATTGTTATGTTAAAACAGGGCGCATATCGACTGAGCTGGAGAGTGCAGTAGAGAGCCTGGTTCAGAGAATAGTGGACGGAGCTGGACAAAGAGACCCGAGATTCAGATGCTGTCATCTAATAGCACTGCATAGAGGGAAAAAGGTAAGATGCTAATGAAGTAAACGTAGATAGTCATTTTTGACGGAAAGTGTCAACCTTGAGGATGAAAATGGGAAGTCGTATAGTCCTGTAATTTCGCGTGAACGCTAACCATTTAGGCGGAAATAATTAAGTTTAAGTTTTTCTATAAAAGATTAATCCTTCCCATCTTATTATCTGGCTTTCAAAAAATAATAACAGTTTTGAAACGACAGATGCGGTCCCGCTCCCTGGAATACCTGGTGACTTTGGACTCTCTACCTCCTTTAAACTTGGGTGATGACTGTCGTCTTCAAGATGGACCTGTGGGCTACGGGCGCGTTCGTCTTACTGGAAGAGAGGCTGACAAGTGGGAGGAGTTCCTGACGCCTTCGGGGTATTTGTGCAGGTTGTTAACATCTTCTTCCTTGCTGAACTGCTGGCCAACCTGACTAAGTACTTATGCAAAAGAGACGCATTGGAAATACCAGGGTGACCTTCCAAAGAAGACGTCTTTATGTCGACTGGTTAAAATTCCCTAGAAAATAAGACCGATCAGCTCCTAACCCTGATGAAGTTAGTATTTTGTGTATTCAAAATCATCATCTTCTTCTAGAGACAAAGTAGTAGAACGCTGGGTGGAGCTGATTGCTCGCTGCACGTCAGCGCGCGGTGGTGGCGGCTCGCGAGTGTTGTGTGCGAGAGCCGTGCAACATGCCGCGCCGTACAGGCACTGCTACCTGCAGAGAGGTGAGTGTTTTGCAGGAAATGGACACTTAGCTTTAAAACATCTCTTTAATGTGTTAAATACCGGCCTTCCGACTTAGGTACAACATAGGAAAAGTCCCAAACCAGTATCTTTCTTATTCTTCCTAGATTTTCAGTTTCAGTCAATAGGCTGGTAGGTATAATCAGATTTCTAGTTTTATAGTAGATTTCGTCTAGCTTTCAATTTCCTCATAGGTCTGGAAAATGGTTTGTAATAGTTGATATAACTGCTATCTTTAACGCTATGTCCACTGAACTTAGCTTACCAACTTAACTAAATTGATACAATTATTTTCATAAAAAATTCCCTTGTATTTACAACCATTTCAAAAATATCATCACTATCTTTGTTTCCTTACAAAAAAAAAAAAACGTAACAAAGACATAGTCCTGCTGAGACCGCCTCGTGCGAACATGCTTGACGCTCCAGGAATGTAATGTTATCGCCACGTCGGGAATCCGTACACGACGCTGACTTGGACGAATGTGGATGTATTAGCTATCATCAGGGCTGGGCAAAATACACGTTTGCTTTAATTATAATACAAATTACTTTCTCGCATGTATTTAAAATACGATATACAGAATATTTTTAAGTCATGTATTTGAAATATAAAATACAAAATAAACATTACAAAATATATTTAGAACCTTTTAATATAATAAATTGTCGCAAGTGCCCTAATGTAAGAACGACTTTAACTTGCACACTTGAAAGTATCATATTGCTTATGTAATTTTGGAATATGGTAAAAGTACAAGGTACAGAACACTGTTTTTAGTTTATGTATAAGTCAGCTTATTTTTAATTTTCATTATGAAGATCGCTAAATGTATTTATGTTAAAATGTATATTAAAGGTATAAAATCAAAGTCAAAGTCAAATAATTTATTTCAAATAGGCACATAAAAGGCACTTTTGAACGTCCAAATTTACAAAAATAATTAATTAATTGTTTCTAGTTGCCCCTTCCAAAAGGTAGTTACGTATGGAGAAGAATGGGCAAGAAACTCCATACTTACTCTTTTAAAATGTTAACAATATTTGTATACAGTAATTATTAATTATATGTGAAGACAATGCACTTACCTAGAATAAAATTACTATACCACAATAGGTAAAAAGAATGAAAAGTGAAGCAATGACAGACAAATTAATTATGCGTTTAGATACATGGTGCTCACATATTTACAAACATTGTAAAAGTAGATGATTTCCCTAAAATTTTAACATTTAATAACCTATGTCAGTGTGTGAGTATATTAATCACAGAAAATAAAATGAATGTCATAAAAAATATAAGTATAAGTATTTAACATACTAAATAACAAACACAAATGAATTTTTAGGAAGTAATTGAAATAGAAACGCCAAATGCGTATTTGTATTTCAATTACAAGTAATTCAAATATTGCCCAACCCTGGCTATCGTTACGTAAGATAACACGTTCGGTCTTGTGATATATGTCAAGACTGGCCCCTATTTACCTATGTCTGTAGTTGTTTGTTAGCAATTCATAGTGCATCGTAGAGTGAAATCTAGAATAGAATATTGTTTATTGTTGTTGCAGATGACAAAAAACTCTCAGTTCTTGTACATAACAAGAACAATTTTGAGGAATACAGAGAAATATAAGGTAGGAATAGGCACACATAGATTTAGTAAAAAAGAAAGAATGTAAAAGTCTACGTTTGTGTATTTTCTATTTTCTATATATTTATAACCAATTGCCGTGCGTTAGTCTCGCTAAAACTTGAAAATGGCTCGACCGATTGTGATGAAACTTTGGTAAGTTGTTGAGTGTGCGCCGGAAAAGGTACTTAACAAAAAATTGGTATTGCATCCCTTACAATAGTTATACATTAAACATTAACTGCATCAAACCGAATGAAAACTGAGAATGTTTTGAAACTTTTAATTGCAGTAGGTTTTTTGTTGCCTCCTTTTAGTTTTTACTTCGCAATTCCTAAAATCTTTGTTTTCTATTAGAAAGTACATTCTTCCTTCCCACTAAGACCACAACATTGACATCTCCACTCTCCAGCCGTTTGATCGGCTTATCTACAAATTCCCCGGGAAGGCAGGAGCCGATAGCAACATTCTGCACATTCCTAGCGTGTCGACGCGGTCGGGGAAGACGTTTTTTATGTTAGGTGTAAAGTTGATACGGATCTAACTAAACGGGGTTCCAAGTCTGAACTGTTTTGACCTAGTTTTAAAGCGTTTAAAGTGTAAGAGGCTTGTTTTCAAACCATGCCAATTTAATTAAATGCCTCCCGTATAAAAATTTCACTTGAAATTCGAATGAGGAAGAAAAAAAAAACAATTCTTTTCGAAATTCTCTATTCTTTCTCTACAATTCGGTGCACGTGTACCTCGAGATAGGAACTTTTGTTAACCTCATTTCAGTCATTAATATTGAGTCATTCATTATTTCAGCCGACATACTCGTACGTCCACTTCTGGACATAGGCCTCCCCCAATTGGGGGGGTTTGCCATAATCGCCACGCTTGGCAGGCGGGTTGGCGATTGCAGTATGGTGTTAATAAATGCAAAGAGAACGCTGCTGCCCATTCTCTAGTAAACCCCTTAGTCGCCTTTTACGGCAACCACGGGAGGAAATGGGGAATATTGAGTATAATTATATATTCCGTCCACCGAGAGAATGCTTTTCCGCTTTGCTTTTTTTTTCTTTTGTCAGTTTCATATAAACAAATATGTGTTTTACGAATTTAAACTTTATTAGTTCCAAATTTTGTACAACTGACAGGTGTCGGAAAAGCATTCTCTCGGTGGACGGAATATAGCTCATCTTCTAATCAAGTAAAGCGACGACAGAAGCAGTTGAAAAGGGATAATGTAAAACAAATTAATCAAGAAAGAAAAATAATAATATTCAAATTTCAGTAAGCTTATAGCAGTCAACAGACATTGGACATGGCCTCTCAATACTGAACTGAACTAAATTCCCACAGCTACTTCAAAAAAAAATTTGTAATCTTTCCTTTATTTTCAAATGCTATGTGCACCTATAATTTGTGAAATTGTGTATACATCAGTACTTAATATGTATTTAGTACTGCTAATGTATACACAATTTCAATAGTAATTGCAGATCCGGATCCCGGGCATTCTCGGTCCTGATTACTATTATAAGCCCATGTTTATTTTCAGTTATTTTAGTTCAATCTCCGATTTGATGCCACCAACTGCATTAGACTGCTTGAAAAGTGAGCTTCTATTGAACTTTTTAGTTGCAGTTGGATTTTTTATTCATTCAATTTTTTATTATTGTGAACCTTTTATTGTGCCTGTGATTCAAAGCTTTAGTAACTAGGTCCAAAGTGATAAGTTTGAATATGATTGGCTTCGGCCCGCGACTTCTTTCGCTTCGTTATGGCACTCTGCAATAGTGTAACTTTATAATAAAAATAAAAATAAATTGTAACAATCAATTAATTACACCTCTTTATAGTATTAGTTAAAATTGCTATAGATTCATAGTGATGGATTTATAGGTAAGTAAAGTAAGTTTTGTTTCGGCTGTAAGTTTTGCTTATTAAATGCTCCATGTATTTCGTTTAGGCCTACTTGTGCCCGTACCATAAACCCACACTCGAAATACCACGATCAAAAGTCTTATAAAAACGGAAAAGAGCTCTAACTTTCTTTCACTTTATCGATTTCGTAACGATACAACTTTTCCAGAACTCCAAAAACAAAGGAAATAATTTAATTACCCACATATCACACCCTCCGATATTTTCATATCCACCGCTCGGTTCGAGAAAATTTACTAAGTTTTAATTAAAGGAAAATTTTCGGGGTGACTTTCGATGCACGGGCAGATTGTACACTTAACCGCACGTCAGTAACACTTGAAATACGAAAAGAGCCCATAAAGCTACGTAATAAAGGCGCTGTCTTGATGTTAAATTGTTACCATGGACGTCCGATTGAGTGTACGGAAGGCGGTTTAACTTATAAAGTTACGTGGTTACGGCTATTCGAAACTGAGAGTTGAGTGTAGAAAGTTCTTCGTAACCTGTAGTTAAGTGGGAACTTTTGCTTGCTTCCGATTAGTTTAGTTTCAAGGCAGAAGTAGGCTAAAAGGCAGAAGTGCTTTTGGATAGTTGAGTACTTGCATTGCCAATGCAATTTTCGGATCTTCATCATTCTCTTGCTCTTATCCCAATTTATTTGGGATTGGCGCAACATATCTTCTTCCATACTTCTCTATTAGTCTTCGTCCCCTTTCCAGCCATATCATCTTTCAGACAGTCCATCCATCGTTTCTTTGGTCTGCGCCTAATCTTAAAGCCATCCAGTTTTGATAATTCAACCGTATTCATTGCGTTATTTACGTGGTCGAATTCAAACATATGGATGAAGCAATGGATCAGGAATTTCCTTCTCACTTTCAGTGTGTTACGTAATTGGGGTGCAGATTTGTCAGCTCTAGCGAAAATAATACTCATAACGTGAAAATCTGGTCCTTTATAAATGATGGCTGCCAGTGCCTACTGTTTGTGGTAGTAAAACATAATTACATATGTAAAGTATGGTAATACAGTTTTGAAAAACATTTTAAATGTACTCGATTTAGTATTGTCACAGATTAATACAGATGGGACACAACGCAAAATCATTTAAATAAAAAGCGACTCTTGCTACGACACAATAAAGTGCAATTCAGGTCGCACAACGCTTATTATCTACAGTTATATTCACCTACAAGTTGTTTCACTTTCTATCGCGTAACCCTCAAAAAATAAAAGACCGGCTCCGTTTGCGTGATTTAATTTTCCTCTACAAAATTGCAAACGGATTTGTAAAATGTAGCGACCTTGTTGAGCGTATCCAATACGCAGTCCCTTCAAAACCCCCAAGACATCCCATCACCAGGTTGTTTCATATTCCTTTCCGCAAATCCAATCTTGGTCTCAACGCTCCCTTGCTCCGAATTTGCAGAAATTACAAAAGTTTTTGCAAATCATCTGAAATCGACTTACATGGTGTAGGTATCACAAGTTTAGAAGATCTTTCTTTGATATACGCGAGTGCATATACTAACGTACTTATTTTTTTATTTTTTTTAAAGTCATGTTCATATTTAATCATATTTAATCTTGATATCATTACACACACCCTTTTCACCTTCCACCTTTCGTGATTTCATTTAAATAATTTTATTTAGTATAATAGCGATGATGACAAAAATATTTTTTTTGTCCGTAAGGTAGATTATTAAAAAAAATTGGACACGTATTTTTTCTTTTTTACCTAATCTAAACATTATGGCGATACATTGAGTTCAAATGTGGTATGACGTCACTTCTCAGTACATTTTATACGTAGCTGTGACGTAACGAGCCCCCACTCCCCAAGTTTAATGTGTTTTATCTAAGTAATTTTTTATTAATATGATAAAGTTAAAAATACGTGTCTAATATTATTTTATTATCTGATTGACAGACTAAACAGTTTTTTTTTTTTACCCAGGATACATCCCTATTCAAATATCCACTTATTTAATTTTTGTTTTATAATTCTAATTGTATTTTATATGATCATTATCATTATTTTTAGTTAATTAAGTTGTTGTTTTGTAGTGAATGCTGTGTACACTTATAATAGGCATACATATTAGTACGTTTATTATTTTATTGTTCTTTTTTAATCTTTTGTATATACTGCTGTTGGTGTACTAAATAAATAAATAAATAACTCTTATACCGGCGCGCGGCGGCGCGCGTAGGGTTACCATCTGACCGGGTAAAGCCGGTCTTGACCGGATTTTTAGGTGTTAGACCGGACTCCGCCCGGATTTTACGTCAGACCGGATTTTTTACATACACGTGCTCGAGCGACGGGCGCAGCACCGGACAGTTTTTGAGGAACAAAGGAATTTGTATAGATGACGTCAAACTATTTGAAGAGTTCTGTCTGCTGAAGAATTTTCTGAACACAAAACAGAGTGATTTTTATGAAGAGCTTGCTGAAAAGCAATGGTGTATTTTCTTGAATACAATTAACGAGTTAACAGTTCAAGAGTTGCAGAATTTTTGAAGATTTGTCAGTATTTCTTTAGCATTTTGCCACGCAACGCAAATGTAGAGCGAGTCTTTTCTCTTATGACTGCACAGTGGACCAAAGAAATAGACTTTCAGTGGAGTCAGTAAGAGCCATATCTATTGCTTACGCATTACAACTTTAAACACGTGACGTGCGAACAATTTTACAGTGAAATAGCTGGAAAAGCCAACTTTTTGAAAGCGGTTGCTAGCAACCAAAAATATAAGAATAAATAATATGAATAAAAACATTATTAAATAATTTGATTCTTATTTTATACAAGACCGGATTTTTTTTTCAAAATCAGGATTTTTAGACTTGGCAGGCAGGTTTTTTAATTTGTAGGCCTGGTAACCCTAGGCGCGCGTCACTCCTACTGAATTGTTCCAGTGAGATGGGCCTGCCGCGTACTTGTAACTTCATACCTAAACTGCGAAGTGTCCCATCTGTATTAATCTGTGGTATTGTGACAAAACACTCAAATATTTAAATATCCGTGAAAATATAATTGTGTTGGCTCTGAAACTCTAGTGAACTCGCTCCCAACTTTCTGCATGATGTGTTGTTATGTTATTTTCCTCTCATTCACAACAGCATATGCACAGGGATTGGTTGCGAACTATTTATTCAGTTTGACAGTTGGACACGGTTCGCGTCCCGGTGGACACAACTTTGTTGATGTTGCTCCCATTTGAGGATATGCATGGATTCCACGTAAATAATAGACTGTATTTTTCAAAGTGTACGATTTAGTGTTTTCCTAGGAAATATATATTAAAATCCTTTCGTTAGTAATGAAAGGTTCAAATCGAAATTCAAGGAATCGGTGGGAACTTATAACTTGTTTGTTGTTCTGGAAATTATCTTGAGGAAGTTTTGTGGAATTGATCGAGATTTTTTGTTGCTATGATGTGATGAAATGTTTCGTTTTAACATATAATCAAATTATGTTATATGAAATGGAGCGTTTATTTTCATATTTTAACCAAAAAGCTTTATGATGCGTTAACTACAATATTCAGGAATTAGTCTGCGTTGGTCTAAATGCAGTGAATCATTGTCATTATACGTATAATGGGGATTAAAACAGTGGCGTCAGTCTATACAGGACATCCCACGACTGTTCCACATGGAGGGAAAGTACCTTAAATACTGTAGATAGAAAAATTTACTGAATGAAAACATCTTTTTTATTTTTAAAATAATTCGAACTGCATTCAATGAATTTTAAATAATCACCTGTCTAAATCGGGAATCGAACCAGTTTAACTTGAAAAAAAATAATCTGTTATTTTATTGTACCGATCGAAAGCCTCAATAATACTTATACATTTATTTCCTCTAAATAACATAGCATCTATAATAAAAAGAAGACCATAAAAAACGTTTAATTTATAATTTTGTTATAATAATGAATAACCGCTCGTCCGCTACACGCGGTGCTTTTGTGTCGCGTCGCGTGTCGCACCTGTTTGTGGGAGCCTTAAAACACGTTTTCTTTTATACTCAGCTGACAGGTGCCAGGAACGCATTCTCTTATTGGCCCGAGAATATACATATGTCGATACTTACAAAATGAGAGTAGCATTTTAAACATTTTGAAACGGTTTACATAAAGTCCTTTATCGAACTCCAGATTTTTTTTTAAACTTTGACATAAATATACTCACAGAAGAAATATAATTTAATATCGCCCGTAACCTTTCACTAGGTCATTATTTTGCCTCGCTACATTTACTTATTTCATTAGCAACATTCTTAATATCAAGTCGAGTAGACATCCTAATATTTCTGCAGAAGCACTCAGGGGGACTGAGCATGAAATATGAAGAGTTTTTTTTATAAATTAGGGCAAGCTCGCGACTGAATGGCTCAAGATGAATAAATGAAACTTGCAAAGTAGAAAATGAGCACCGCATTCATCTTATTTAGCGTTAGAGCTATGTAGATGAGAATAAAAGATGTACTGCTTTGAGCTTTTCAGGTAAAACATGTTTTCATAATAGGTTATACCTACGTAAATAACATAAGGGCCCACGAGCAACTTAGTTGCCCGGCAATTTTTTTGTCTCTGTCGGTTTCTCCTAGCCGATATTTGGACGACGCGCACATGTGAGCGACAGCAACGATACTTTTTCCAAAAAATTTGCCGCATTCATCAACATGGATTTCAAAGAGACGATTGTGGTCTGTGCGCTTATTCTAGGAAACCGAAGACGACAGCGAGAAAGGCAATATTGGATGCATCTATTATGGAGTGACAGATTAGGAAAAAATCATACAATGTTTAGAAAACTAGGGGCATTTATAAAAAAAGAAATCTGCGTTGCAGAGATGATATTCGATTTGCTGACACTGCTTATGAATATCCACTGCAAGCAGTTTCTAAAATCCCGCTGACAGAACGATTTCAGCGCCAAATATGTATACGTAACTACTTTGCATCATATTTTACTTCACCATAAAGCTCAGTTCCTTGACAATTTCATAAAATATTATGATTCTAAACATTGTTAGTTTGAATTTTTCCTAATGTTAGTCTGTCACTCCATAATAGATACACCCAATATTGCTTCTTCGGTTTCTTAGAACAACAGACCACAACCGTCTTTTTGTAATCCATGTTTATGAATGCGGTAAAATTTTACGAAAAAGTAGCGTTGCTGTCGCTCCCGTGTGCGCATCGTCCAAATCTCGGCGAGGAGACAGCGATAGGGACAAAAAAGTTGCTGGGCAACTAAATTGCTCGTGGGCGGCGTCCCTAACATAAATATAACATCAAGTCTGTTTTTCTCGAAGGGTTAGGCAGAGTTTTATTTATAGTTCACCCACATTTGGCCAGTTATCTTTAAGTCCTACGTTATAGGGAACGAGCCTATTACCATCAAGTGAGCCCAAATCTAGACTCCGGGCTGCTACTGAGAAATTCCTGATGGAAAACCCAATAACACTTTGCCCAACCTGGGAATCGAAGCTTGTACGTAAATGTTTGCTACTGAACATGGCTATATTGAACGCTCCTAGATATTGATATAGTAGCTTTTGCCCGCTTGAATGTCTGTTATCGCGTAAAAAAGTAGCCTATGTCCTTCTCCATATCCCAGGCTATATCTCTGTCAAATTTCATGACGATTGGTTCAGCGGTTTAGGCGTGGAAACGTCACAGACAAACAGACATACAGAGCTACTTTCACACTTTATTTAGTTATTTAACTTATAATATTAAAGTTATGGATTGATGTGGCTAGCAAAAATGCCATCAACCTCATTCTAAGGTATTGCTAAAGTTGGTTAAAGAATGACATTTAGAGGCAGAGACATCCCAATATGCTTACCAAGCGTGATGATAAAATTATCTGTTATTCTTTTGATGGCAGCGACATTAAGATGTTTTTCAGCAATAAACTTTTCAGGGCAGATAAGAGTGAAATACGCTTTGTCGCTGTAAAATACGCAGCTTGGTGCCCATGGTTTATTTAATTAATCGACAGTTAGATACTTCTGCTCATCATCAAAGATGAATATTTTTAACATCTGTTTATACCTACCTGTATTAAGCAAATAAATAATTTGATTTGACTTGAAAGATATATGACTATTCGAGAGCAAAGCTCCCAAATCTCGATCCAACTCTTCCCCTGAGTGTCAGGGGTTATATCAGGTGAATTAGTACATATTCGCTCATAATATTCCGTACTGTGGAGCCTTGATTTCCCTCGAGATGACGAAGTTATTCAGTGACCAGTAATAAACTTGTTCAGAATACTGCAGTCACTTAATTTATTACTATATTGGTGTAAGTTATTCCATTCGTTGGTGGAGATTTTGTTATAAAGAATGTTCTCGGACATTGTTATCATGGTTCATGGTCCTATTTTTACTTCTATTTAATTCCAATAATATGCCTAGCTGAAAAATATACTTCGAAATGGTTTGAACAGGCTCCCTGAAAATGTGTATCTCACGAAGCAGTCGGTTAGTAAAGCACTGCTTGGTGCTCTACACATAAGCACCCATAACTGTTCGTTGTAATTCCAAAACTATGACTCGTCCAAATTTGCGAGATAGATTATTCAAATTATAAACAAATTTTTTGTTTAGTTTGGTTATATTTATATATACTTTATAGTACTTTAATGGATGTTTTTTGAAATGGAGCTGTTTCCCTAGGATGCGAATGAAACAACGGGCAATAGTAATAAAAGCCTCCATGTGACGTCGCACTGTGACTTCATCTTTCTCCCAGGGTCATCGCTACTATCCAGCACAGACCGTCGCCTCGCCATCGTGGAAGGAGCAGCCTGGGTCATGGTGCGCGTCGGCGCCGGAGAAGCAGAGGCCAAGTTGATGTTGGGGGCCAGGGTCGAGGGCTGCAGCGCGGCCGCGTACACCAACAGGGTGCCGCTGACGCATCCGATGGCGTTGCTGCATTATACTAGTGCTCAGGGGGTATGTTTTTAAAAGAAGACGTTACGTTTGTAACCCTTGTCTAAAAAGAAGATACCATCGACTAGAAAAGAAGATACCATCGACTAGAAAAGAGAAGCTTTGTAATCTTGCATTAACTTGTTAACTTTTGTAAGGTTTCTTTTTAAGGCGAGGTTCTTCAAGTTAACCTCTAGGAAATTTAATTTTAATGTCATTTTATTTAGAAACGGTAACGACTAAACACGTGAAAAAGTTATATGTTGCTTTTGAGACCTTTCTGTAGGTACTTCGGGTACTCGTTACATAATTAAATAAAGTTCGTTCGATAGAAAAAAATCCAAACATACCCTTATTTTGTAGATTAAAATAATTTTATTTCAATATTATACCATATTATGTATTGAAAATCACATAAAAAAAAACGTCTATGATGATGTAATGTCCGTCGGGTTTAACATTGTTAATATCGTAAAACATATAATTTTGAACCCAAAATTAACGAAATTTACGGCACAATTTACTCGCGCCCAGCTGCCACCTCAAGAACAAAAATGGACGCTCGAAGAACCTCGCCTTAAGATGTAAATAAATTAAAATAAATAAAATAAAAAACCAACTACAATTTTCACCCTTTCATTTATAAAAGATTAAATAAAAAGGATATTTTACCATCAACGTTCTTAATTTTCTGCCAATGTAGTAAGAAGAAATTGGCTTGTCACAACACCATTTGGGTAAACCTTCAGTTTAACTCCCGTGCATATTCCTTAAATGTTCTATTACGACCATTTAAACTATATTTACAATCTTTTTAATTTTATCTAGGGATACTACGCAGTAGCAGTTGGTCCACCATCCTCTATGGTCTGCGGCGACCGCTCCTCCACCTGGCAGCTGTGGCACCCATCATTAGAAGCCGAGCTCGACGCGCACTGTTCAGAACTGTCCACTGTCGCCAGGGTCGCAGGGGCGCTCAATGTGCTCGTTGATAAGATGAGGGAAGGAGTGTATCAGGTAAGTTTAGCTCTGTCCATGAATCACTTTCGACGTGGCTGAATTCAGGTCAAAACTCAAATGATTTGGAATTATCGATAAGACGAAGAAGAAGAATCAATGTAGTATAACTAAACCACTAATTTGATATGTGTCGTTTATAAAAACTTGATTTTACATTCATTCTACGGTAATGAAAACTATAGGATGATAAATAATTCGCTTGAGAGTGCTTAAATTAGCTTTAGTAAAAGTTAGCTCTTTTCAAGGAAAATATCAAAATTTTATCACCCAATATTGTTTATATTATTATTATCTTATCTTATCTTATTTTCAAACCAATATTCTTATCAAATATTTTATTGTATTTTTTTTTTTTTTTTTTTATTGGTATACCAGCAGCTTCTGTATACAAAATATCCAATAACAGTAGGTAACAGTCATGGGCTTATATATTTGCCAATAATAGGTGAACCAACATTCTCAAATACAGTGATAACCAAAGGTACAAACGAAATGAATAAAAATTATGTGATAACAAACTATATAAACAGAAAAAAAAAATACAAAAGAAATAAGCTACAGAGGTTGCAAGAAACACCTACATACTAATACTCAGTTTTTTTTTTTTTTAATGTTGGGTCAACAAACAATTGCGCAATAATGCTTAACATTTAGGTACAGATATTTTATAAAACACTTAAGTAATCACGCAACCAGCATCGTTATCCACAAATAGGTCTTATATCTTACATGTTTTCTTAAGTTTTCAGAATAAGTCAGAAAATCAATATTGGCTTTGTTTATCAGTTTTTCATTTGGTAAAAATGTTCTAATCTTTTACAACATTTTTGTACAATTTTTTTATCTCACGAAGCGACGCGCACTTGACTTGTGGTTACCAAACGTACAAACACGCTGTGAATGTGTGTGTAAGTGCAGGAGCTCTCGGTACCGTCCGAGACACGGGCGAAGTCAGAAGTGTGTGTGTGTGTTATGTGCTGACGCTACTCGTCTTCACGCATACATTCACAGGTTGTTTATACACTTGGTTACCACGAGTAAAGCGCGCGTCGCTTCGTGAAATAAACATAAATGATTATTATAACTAAGTTTGCCCTCGTAACTCGTAGGGCACGCTACGCGTCGTCAGTCGCTACGCGGCAAGCAGCCTGCTGCGCCGTAGACTGCAGCGCTGCGGTGCGCACGCGCAGGCGGCGGCGCGCTGCTGCGTGGCCGCGCATGCCTCGCACCATCTGCTGCTGGTGCTGGATTCGTGAGTTTGAACTCATGCAGTACCTATGCACATTGCACAGATAACATTTTAGCTAGCGCAGTGGTTCAGCGATTGACTGCAGCGCTGCGGTGCGCACGCGCAGGCGGCGGCGCGCTGCTGCGTGGCCGCGCATGCCTCGCACCATCTGCTGCTGGTGCTGGATTCGTGAGTTTGAACTCATGCAGTACCTATGCACATTGCACAGATAACATTTTAGCTAGCGCAGTGGTTAAGCGATTGACTGCAGCGCTGCGGTGCGCACGCAAGTGAGTGAGTATAAATTGTGTATGTGAGTTTAAATGTTGTAAACGCACTCACGTTACAGGAGAAATTCCTTAAAAAAATAAAATTATTATCAATAAATAAAAGAAAGAATAAAAGAAATACCGCCTAATAAATTCGGCTTAACCATACATTTTTGACGTTTATACCTAGTATAACTTTATTCCTCATTTATAATTAAGGCGGTTAATGTCCAATAATCTAAAAGCATTTATTGTATTTTGAGAGGCCTATTAATGGATATTATCATCATTTGAGATGTTTTATTTTCACACTGTTAAGATATTGACTTGATCATTGAAACATAAACCAACGTTATGTACTTGCTAGAAGTACATCATACATTTTTTTTTTACCCCCAAGAAGTATATGTAAATGTCTTTGCCTTCGAGTCAGCCAACATCGCCTCAGTGAAATGAAAAGCAAATCTCTATATTGGAGAAAAGAGTTACAATAGTTACATCAACATCTTCCAGCCTATACGCTCTATGTGACCGTGGCGGCGTGGCTGGCTACGTGTACCCGGTGGAGCGAGGGTCTGTAGTAAGGCGAGGGGCGAGGGACGCTGACTGGCAGTTTGACGCTGCCTGTGTCAAGAGCTGTCTGCAGCAGATGCATCATGTAGCTGGTAAGACAGTACGAACAGCTATAGTCTGTTCCAAAAGTATCTGATAAAAGTGTAAGCAAACCTTGTTAAGGTGAAATTCTTACAAAATCACTAATTAATGGAAATTAGTAACACATCTATAATAAGAAGGTTTCAACTTTATATCTCATCACTTATTCCAAAAATTAATATTGTTTGAAAAACATAAACAAACTGTAATTGAATAACAACGACGAAAATTGAGGTCATGAAATTAACCTCAATTGTCAAAAGAAAACATCTTTAAGAAAATGAATTTCTGGTTCAAATCAAAACACTTAATGTGTAGCTGCGCCCCGTGGTTTCACCCGCATAAGTCACAATTGAGAGGGAATATCGGGATATAAAGTATGCTATGTGTTAATCCAGGTTATGAACTACAAGTATCTGTGTGCCAAATTTCATCCAAATCCGTTTTTCCGTTTTCTCGTGATTGAGTAACAAACATCCATCCATCCTCACAAACTTTTACTTTTAATAATATTAGTAAGATCAGTATAGTAGTATACTTAGGAGTATATTAGTAAGAAGTAAGATTTTAGATACCGTCATTGGGTAATAGACAGATCCCAGCGTCGTTTCAATATTGTAAAGTTTGTGACAGACAGACAGATAATAATATTTATGATGGTTCAAGGTTTTTTGGCACGGACTTGGAAACGGAGCTCTAATTAATTAAATGTCAAAGACGTCGCAAAACGAACTGTTTACAATCATACAAAAGAAAATAGCCTTTGGGAACGTAAAACCTTAATAACCTTCATCTTTACGAAATAATAAATTAAATTCCCTCTGCTTAGCCTCTTCATTCTAAAGTGAGGCAAGGTTACAAAAACTAATAAAAGCATAATCACCAGGTGAAGATATCCCGCCCTCCCCTTCAGAATGCCTAGAGACCGCATTGCTCATTCGCTGGGAGAGCCTCAATAGAGAGGCGCGGGTCTCTGCAGCGTCTAACCCTACATACTCGAACAGACAGCTGCGCTACTTGTGGAGGGTGGCTAGTGAGCTGATGAAGTGCAAGAGCATGGTGTTGTGTGTAAGTATCTAACGAAAACATCCCCTTCAGACTGCATTTTTCAGTCACTGGGAGAGTCTAAACAGAGAGGCGCGGGTCTCTGTAGGGTCTAACCCTACGTACTCGAGCAGACAGCTGCGCTACTTGTGGAGGGTTGCTAGTGAGCTGATGAAGTGCAAGAGCATGGTGTTGTGTGTAAGTATATAACGAAAACATCCCCTTTCGACTATAGTTCTCAGTCACTGGGTAGTCTGAACAAAGACGCGCGGGTCTCTGTAGGGTCTAACCCTACGTACTCGAGCAGACAG
This sequence comes from Dryobota labecula, assembly GCA_947523025.1. Classification (NCBI taxonomy): domain Eukaryota; kingdom Metazoa; phylum Arthropoda; class Insecta; order Lepidoptera; family Noctuidae; genus Dryobota; species Dryobota labecula. The sequence goes on along the minus strand of OX383296.1, from coordinate 2,499,379 downwards.
CTGCGCTACTTGTGGAGGGTTTCTAGTGAGTTGATGAAGTGCAAGAGTATGGTCTTGATGTGTAAGTATCTAATGAACACATCCCCTTCAGACGCAAGTAGGTACTCAGTCGCTGGGAGAGATTCAACAGAGAGGCGCGGCTCTCTGCAGGGTCTAACCCTACGAAATCGAGCAGAGAGACTAATACTGATAAGTTAAATTAAAGCTTTCTCTCTTCTAATATTTCGCGGTGCCCGAGAGGGTCCACAATGATCTTATAATATTTTACGTTACCTACCACATAAGTACTCATTGTGAAATGCAATAATTGAGTGAGTATTAAAAAAAAAAAAAAAGTATTGATAGCTGCTGTACTTATGGAGATGAGCTGATGAAATGCATAATTTTGAGCTCTTTTGCAACTGGCTAATACCTGACAATGAGACAATTTAACGTACAAATATAAATAATAATAATATATTTACCAAAAAGAAGAAATACAATGCATATGGACTCTAGTTCCTCCCAAATAATCCCTCATTTCTGATAGCAATTATGGTCGACAGACCATCGATATGTTTCATTTGTATCCTTACGTAACAATTATATCCATACTAATATTATAAATGTGAAAGTAACTCTGTCTATCTGTCTGTATGTTATCTTTTCACGCCTAAACCGCTGAACCGATCGTCATGAAATTTTGCAGAGATATAGCCTGGGATATGGAGACGGACATAGGCTACTTTTTTACGCGATAACCGACATCTACGCGGGCGGAGCCGCGGGCAAAAGCTAGTCTAATAATAAAAATAAAATAAAAGTGGGCTTTCACTGGCTCTGATAGACTTTGAGTAATGAAAGCGTTATTTAAAAGATACTGGAGAATTTTTCTTCGAGTTTGATTTTGATCTTTTCTCAGGAGAACCACAGCACATTCAGAGCAAACCTGATCCAGGTGACTTCATTAAACCAGGAGCCCATTGAGGATCTAATCCACATCCTGGCGATCATGCTGGACCAGGCCCGGGACCTGTATCTGAACAACTTCCACTCCAGCAATATGAGGGAGTTCGATAGGGAGCTGTCTGCTTATAGGTACGTTTTTATGACATTCTGAAAGAGCTTTGGACCACTTTGTGCAACCAGAACATTTTTAAACAAGTGTATTACTGATTCTGATGATTATAATTCTGTAAATACATATTTGTTACGGTCGCGAATTATATTTAGATCAACATACGACCTGCAAAATGCAAAAAACCTAAGAAAATTTTCTTACGTTTAAAAAAAAATACTACGTGGTAAGTATCAGACTATTATTTGGGTAGCGACCGAAAATTCTTGGAAACATTAATAGTCCGTTAATGTCTTTGCAATAGACTTGATTTTTTTAAATGATTTGGTGACTTGGGTCTTTTCTTTATGAAATTAAATTTTCTTATAAATAGGACTTAAGTAAGTTGTATATCAAGGATCTCCTAGTCATACAATTTCTAATTTTCCATTTAAAAGATCATTTTGATACCATATTATTCCCAACAGATCTAAAAAATGGAACAAATTAAAAGACTACTACGATGCATCATCAGCCTGTCTCATCGACGCCGTTCGAAGAGACCCCGACCTTCGGCGAGAAGACTTAAAAGACCACCTGGTCATCATGAAGAACATCCTCAACTGGCTGTATAAAGGCGCGAAAGACGACAAAAAATACTTAGGACCCGTCCTAAGACCGTATTTGGATGGTCTTTTCGCCAGTTCTTTGGAGAATGCATGGTTTTTGGAAGATTTCGATGGGAAGAAGTGTTTAAAGGAGTATGATGGGTTGAAGGAGTATTGCTTGGGGGTCCATGATGGTTCCTTGGAGCCGTGCATGGCTCTGCTCGATGCTGCTAAAAAGTTTGCTTGGGCTAAGGCTATGGTGGACTTTGTGGATCGGTTCCGGCACATTGGTGAGTAGTAGTTTTAACATATTTTATGTTTATATGCGTGAAAAAGAGATAAATAGACAACATTGAAATAAAAGTTGTATAAATAAAAATGTTACAAACATAGCCGCAGTCTTGTAAAAATTTGTTGTTTTTTTTTTTAATAAAAAATATAAAGGAAAGAAGATATATTTGACGTTTAAAAAGGTTTATGTTGGAATATTATTTAGTGTTATTAATATTGCGTGTGATGATATTGGGTATTTATTATTTCCGGTTTTATTGTTGCCTACGTAATGGGTTCGGGATGAGCAATTGTCGTTGAGGAAGGGAAGGCAAAAGGACTGACGTGAACACCGGTGGAGTCTGCTTTGCTGGCTTAGGTCCCGGGTTCGGGATTGTCTTCTGCACTAGATCAGGCACTAACACACAGTTAGTGTTCACTCAAAATTAATAGTCTGCATTATTAAAGTTATAAAGCGGTTATAATAGTTTCTACAATCGCGGGCGCGTACGTAAGTAGATACGTATCTTAAGGACCAGATATATGCCAGTGACCTTGAGTGGTCAACCCAATTGGGGGAGTCCTATGTCCAGTAGTGGACGTCTTTCGGCTGAAATGATGAATGATGATAATGATGACCTTGAGTGGTTAGCTTGCGTGTTCTGTACTGAGCTCACTGACTTGCCCATCCAGGAGCGCTGTTCCAAATAAGACGCATTATTAATTTATTATACATAAAACAAAAGATATTTTAATAAAACACGTATATTAAAAGATCAATAATTAAATTATCTTTAGAAAAAATGAAGGTTTCAGAAAAATACGCTTGATAGATTTTGCGTGATGCTCATTTTTTTAATCGCGTTAAACATAACTTTACAAATTAATTTCACTATGTAATATAAACATAATCTAAAATATTTTGCCACTACTTATTTAGACGTGATCTTCAGTATAAAATCATTAAAAGTCGGTTATCGTCGCCGTAACTCGACGGTGTTCCGTATAGGAGACCTTCGCGTGAGTACAGCGCGCAGCGGCCAGCCCGTTGCTAGCGGACATGACCGACGCTTGCCGAAGATTCTCGAAGTCCGTCTTATCTCTCACTCATTTTGATATAATTATGACACGTTTCTTGTATGGGGACACCCTTTAATATTAACTCTATTAGATTTTTACATTTGTTTTTATAGCGGCCATAGTAGTACAAGTGTCTACCTATTACAGTTCAAAAGATACAGCCCCTGTGACAGACGGACGGACGGATGGACAGCGGAGGTTTAGTAATAGGGTCCTGTTGGCACCCTTTGGGTACGGAACCCTAAAAAATTACTGACTCTTTTGCATCCCATTTAATAACTGACACCACTCAACAACACTGTATCATCATAAGCTATGTACCGGTCATTGCCCTCATGAAAACATGCAAACATTACGCCAGTTTGATTGTTAATTTACAAAGCCCTTGGGTCTGAACCCCGCTTTAAACTGTGCGGTGTAATTACTGCAAGCGCTTACATTTAACTAAATTCTAGGGATAATAGAGAAACAACCGCTGTGAAATTGGGAATAAACTATGAATTTACCTAAGCTCTAAAATAATACTTAGTAGAATGTTATTTCAATGGAGGCTCGTGGATATGTAATAAGTCATATGGGTCGATCGATCAGGTTACGCTACGCTTACTGCGGTGGGTCAGTGGATGGGTGACCATTTTTGCATACCGGGCCCCTCCGTGCCTGTTGTCCCGGTTGTCATTCGTGGATCTTTGACAGTCGTTACGGGTCGTCAGAAGTCTGTCAACCAGTCTTACCAAGGGGCTTGTATTACCCAATGACTGGGTTATGGAGGTCAGATAGGCAGTAGCTCCATGTAAGGTACTGGTATTCAGCATCCAGTTCGGCAGATAATGAGGTTATTTCCAAGGAGGGCGAATACCTCTTCATAAACAGAGTAGAAACGATCATTGATCATCATGCTTACTCCCGGGGTGTTGGCGATTTCAGGGTAATCAAGTCCAGGTGTTGGGACTGGTCATCTCTTAGCTGCCACGGGTTATTTTAATTGTTTATTTTGTTTTCATTTGTTGTACCTACTCTTGACGCTTTTAACGTGTAAGTTTTATTATTTTTATTTTTACATCGTTCTCACTTTTAGTTATAAATTCAACATTATAGATGTAACGAATACTTTTGTAACAATTTAATTTAAAAGAGTGTCCATGGAGTTTCTTGCCCGTTCTTCTCCATAGGTACCTACCTTTGGAATGAGAATGTAGCTTCATTTTTCTTACTGACCGACTCCTTGACAATTCAAAAGTGCCTGTAAATGGTTTAATTGAAATAAATGATTTGAGTTTGAGTTTGGGTTTAAAAAAATAAAAAACGTTGCCCCACACTAGGAATTTCTCCTGTATCGTGGGTGCGTTTACAAACATTTAAACTCACATACACAAACAGCCAGACCCGGAACAACTAATTGTAGGTCATACAATATTTGTTCCGTGCGGGAATCGAACCCGCGACACGCAGCGCAGCAGTCAATCACTTAACCACTGCGCCAACCGTGTCATCAAAGTTATTTATTTGAAATAAGATTAGACATTTTTTACAGTCCGTGCAACCGTTTTTGATTTCTACTCCGAAGGCATAAGGATGGCATTAAAAGCAAAAAAGTGGTTGCAGTACGAACTGTTTACTGCAGCTGCCACTTGTCATGCCACCAACGCAATAGAAGTCAAAATCAGTACGGACTGTAAAAAAAGTTTATTTAAATATCTCATCTTATTTCAAACGGAGTATAAATAGGCACCAAATTGTGAGTTTCAAAACCTAGTGGTTTTGAAACTCAGAATTTGGTGCCTAAAATGCTGGTCTTTAAACGTTTGGGCTATTAAAACACTGATAATAATGTAATAGACTTGTAAAAGTCCATTTAATGAAATCCTTAATTTTCCCCATTCAACGTTCAATATCAACATATATTACTTTGCTAAACATTCAAAACAAAACATTCCTTGATTCGGCTGAAAACATCACCGATCCGAAAACACAACTTTAAAACTCCATATAATTCCTTTAAAACGTACATAACAATAACAGAAGCCACTATTTTATATCACAATCCAGTGGATCAAAATTTCAAGATCGTTTCGCTTGCAACGGAATACGTTAGCATTTTTAATATGACCAGTGTATTTAAGTATTGGGTATGGTGGGGTTGTTTGGGCGAAGCGGGTCAGGGTTGAGTGGGCAGGAGTTAATGCTGGCTGTGGCTGGTTTGGTGTGGATGTAGATGGCTGGATGTGTCTGGGGATCATTTGGATTTTGGTAGGACAGAATATTTGTGTTTTTATGTAGTTTTACCAATCTTTATCTTGGTTCCGTTTTGTCCAAAGTCGTGGACAGAATTTTATTGTAAAATTCTGACATGGAAAATTGTTGTTTTTTTTTTAACATTACGATTAAATCATCGTAAAAAATTGATATAATGTACCACCTATAGGTGTATCTCTTAAAATATTTTTTGTATGAATTGATACACCATTTATAGGTAGAGAGTGTCATCTTTTTTTCTTTCATTGCCGTTCAAAACAACGACTATATTTTTTCATGCGTAATTATTTTGATTCAAAGCTTTACCCTAGTGCAAATAAACACGGAATCAAGTTATGCTAGGTATAAACGTCAAAAAATGTTTGGTTATACCGAAGTTATTTCAAGGATAACTTTATTCCGTGTTTATTTGTAAGGCCATAGTGTTTACAGGAAAACGGTATTGAGGTGAGATAAGATTTCTCATATAGCCAGAGCCTAGGTGTAGAGAATAAACAGTTTTATTGTCTGATCCATGATACAAGTCTATAAGAGGGCTTTAGAGGTTCACATACAGATGTAATGTAATATATAATAATCTATTGTAAGTGCCTACCTGCTCAGAGGAAGACGAGACAGCAGCTCATGTGGTTCTAAACTGCCCGGTAGTTGCTACATACAAAACAAAGCACTTAATACGGAAACCCAGGTACCCGCCGTGACATTGTCAGCAACATCAAGGCGTTGCTGGCTTTGAGGAGCTGAGGTGGATCAAATGATCTGTTTTCCACCCGTACGCAAAATACGCGCTTGGACGTGGAGTTGCGGATTCCAGCCCGTCTTACTACTAATACTACAGAGTAAAACGCTTCCAGCTCTCTATCTCGTTGTTAAAGTTCGAAACTGTGGCGAGTTGCAAATCCCGCCTAAGTTGTGGATACGGCGCCGAGTCTGTTCCAGCGAGCTGTTCCCGATCTCTCCTATCGCTATTACTATGCCATTATTATTTGTGACCGTTTCTTATATTCTAAATTTAAAATTGAAAAGACTTCATGGTTTGCACGCGCCAGAGGGGCTCGATCGATCAGTTTATGTTACGTTTGCCGCGGTAAGTAACTGGGTTGTGGAGGTCAGATAGGCAGACGCCCCATGTAAGATACTGGTATTCAGCTGCGTTCGGTTAGACTGGAAGCTGACCCCAACATAGTCGTGGCTAGGCAGATTGATTTAAATAAATGGAATTGCAAATTATAGGTGTTAGTGTCTTAATGGCCCAAACGCTTTTTAGGCACCAAATTATATATTAGCAACATGGGGCGTCTGCCCCATGGTATTCAGCTGCGTCCGGTTAGACTGGAAGCTGACCTCAAAAAAAGTTGGGAAAAGACGATGGTATGCATGCGCCAAACGCGCATTTAGCGAACGAGATCAATACTAAGCTGATTTACATTCGCATTATTTATGTAGCGAGTTCAGTCCCTTAACGTCTAAACGTGAAACGTCACACTGAAAGACTGACACTTTTGGGCTGACGTTTGGATACTTGCTTTTTGAACTAAACTCGCTACTTAACTTAGCCCTTAATGCGAATATAAATTAGCCTTCATGGTAAGGGATCTTGGAGTGCGATGCGATAATTGATACAAAGTATTATCGAAAAAGTTCGTATAATATGTGTAGGCCTAGTTTTATAGTCTTAGACGGTACTCAAAGGGACAAAACTGCCGTGCGAAATACGATTCAAAGAGATTTACAGTGAATTACTGCTGTCTGCGAGAGTTACTTGCAATCGTTTTAACATTGAATATATTCTACTGAATTTCAGCGCTTCGAAGCACTTGTGACTGTAATCCCTAAAGCGCTAGGATTCATTCTATGCTAAAATTACCAGATATTATTCTATTTTTTTTAAGGCTTTGCAATTTTATACGGCGTATACATATATCTAGGATCTGTCTAACCTCCTCCTTTTTGATACCTAAAAATGCGATAGTTTTTCATCGTGTTTTTCCTATATTTCCGTTAACCAGATTTCCGGCTCGTGTTCCCCACCGGCGAGGGCATGGCGATCTCGTTCCCCGCCAAGCTGGCGTCGCGCCGCGAGCACAGCTCCGCGCGCACGCTCGCGCTCAGCCGCCGCGATAAGGCCGAGGCCAAGCTGCGCCTGGCCAGGCGCTGCGTGCTGGGAGCCTTCGCTGCTGGCTTGGTGGGAGACAGAAGGTGAGTGCCATGAAAAAGCCAGAAGGGATTGTGGCCAGCTGTGGGCTAGCCTAGCTATGGTTTAGAAAAGCGACAGCCGTCATGAAAATGATAGCAGCATGGTTTGCTTTTACGGTGTAAGAAGATTAACCATGTTGTCAGCGTTGTTGTTGGCGTCGGGCGCAGTTAAGTGTCACTCGGAATTTCAACATTATAATGATGGTAACTCAAACAAATAGGTTCATCTGTAAACTATATAATTATCCAACTTTTTAAATTTTATTTCCAATACATTAAAATGATTATAAAATAAATGACGCAACAAACTATTGACACTAGGTTCTAAATTAAATGAATAACAAACTAAATAAACAAAATAAAATAAAAAGCAAAAGGACACTTAGGCGTCGAAGTACTCTGTCTCATCGCTGTCATCCGGAAACGTGCCCAGAACTATCGAAGACTGGCAGCATTGCCACATTGAATGGCAATGCTAATTCTTTGCCCAAAGAACGAGCCAGCCCTCTGGTCACCTGAAGTGTCGACCAGTAGGCGAGAAATTCCCTATAATACGAGTATATCATATACAATCCTACTAATATTATAAATGTGAAAATTTGTATGTTTGAATGTTTAGATGTTTGATACTCAATCACGCAAAAACGGCTGCACGGAATTGGATGAAATTTGGCACACAGATAATATTTATAGCCTAGATTAACACATAGAATACTTTTATCTCGGTAGTAAGGTCCCGTGGGACAATTTCCAACATACACGCGGGCGAAGCCGCTGGAAAAACCTAGTAAAAAACCCACCAAAAACATTTTTATGTAAAATGTTGCCAAGACGAGACTATATCGGGGGATCACATACTAGGCTCGCACTGTCAAAAAGTAATCAGATCTCATTTAGAGCCAAGCTTATAACTCTACACGCCCTAACTCTACAAGCCCTAACTTCACAAACTCTACACCTTAGTCAAAATATGTGGCTTGGCCGTTTCGATCGACATGTTGTGACATCTACCAATCCGCACTGGGCCCGCGTGGTAGATTACGGCCCACTCCCTCTCTTACAGAGAAGGCCTGTGTCCCTTAAATAATTCTAATTTGACTTCATGACATAATTCTATAATAACGACACTCTAGTATTAACGAAATTCTGACAAGCATTTGTTTTGACATTGATATTTTTTATGAATTATTTTTTACTTAGTGTTGACATTTTTAATTTATTTTGTTTGCTGAATTCACTTCATATTAATGATATTGACCTAAAATTAATACTTATTAACAATCATACCTATTCATATTTGCACGCCATACTATGTGGCAAACATGTCTGAGCCTGTATTTTTGTCTTTATGTTATCTTGCATGCTCGTTTTTATTTTTTAAACTCTTGTATGTGTACACGTGTTCAAGCAAATATATATATCTTATCTTATCAGCAGTGGGAACACTATAGGCTCTTTATTACTAGAGACACATCATCATCATTCAACCCGAATGATGATGATGTGCTCTCCGCGCCGTCTACCGTCATCATCCTGTCAGACAATGATCCTGATCCCCAGATCAATTGAGATCAGGGCAGGAGAATGATGTTGATTCCTCAAAAGATAAGACAGATGAGTACCTACATACGTATACTCAAACTGCAGTTGTATTGACGGGTTATTTTATCCCCTTGTGAGTCTCTATGTACCGTGTGGTTCCGGACGTAAAGAATAGCACTATGTCATTTCCTCCCGTGGGTATCGTAAAAGGCGACTAAGGGTCTTACTAGAGAATGGGCAGCAGCGTTCTCTATGCATATCTAACGTCATACTGCGATCGCCAACCCGCCTGCCAAGCGTGGCGATTATGGCAAACCCCCCCCAATTGGGGGAGGCTTATGTCCAGCAGTGGACGTCTTTCGGCTGAAATGATGATGATGATGATGAGTCAATCAATGATTATGTCATATATGTACTAGGTTCATAATCATATTACATACACTGGATGGGACTTGGTTTTCGTACGTCTTTTTCGGGTGACCACTGAAAATAAGCGCGATGCTGTGGGTCCCTCATAGCATAGCATCATGCTGAGTGGAAGCCTTGTAGTTGAAAGCGTGGATGTGACGCATATTTTCCCCCAACTTGTTCTTTTCGTGTTTGTGTTCTTTCTTTGCGTCATGTTTACCGCAAATAAACGTATTTTCTTTCTTTTTGTATGCACGTGTTTTTGTGACAAATAAACCTATTTTTCTTTCTTTCCTTCTAGGTACAAACCGTTCACACATCCATTCGAGTACAAACATACATACAAGTTAATACAATTGAAGTGTCTGTTTGTAATGTCAAAGTAACAGCTTTTTACTAAATGCATAAGAAAGTATATACGGTACTTATAATAAAAAAACTGTCTTTCTGTCTGTTTGTTCCGGCGTAGTATTATAAATTATCTGTGGTTTCGGGTAATCTGCGAAACGGATGGACCGATTTCGACGTGACTTTCACTGGCAGATTGCTGAAGGAGTAGCTAAGGCTACTTTAATTTTAGAAACCATGCGGGCGATGCCGCGGACAGCAACTAGTAATAAATAACATCTCATCTGACCTTACTTATACCTACCTATTTACCGGTATCGGTCCGAACTGAACCGGTGTCATCTAACTACGCCGCGTCGTATCTACCTCTCTGGCAGGCAGCCAGATATCATACCTCGTTGCCAACAAACTTACGGGTGCTTTTTGACATTGATAAAATTGTTTTGAACTACGAAATGGGATAGTGTTGTGTGTTTGTGGAATTAAATTGTGATTGCTGTTGCATTTTTCTCTATTTGTTATTTGCAAAAGAGATGAGTTAATAATGTTAAGGTTTTAACCAAAACCTACAATCGTGAAGATACATATACATTTATGTATCTTCTCAATACGTGACATAAAGAAAAATTCAACCATTATACCCGACTAGCCACCCATCCGACCGCATCGCATCGCCCGCTACCGCCGAGCGCTGTTACTTCATTTTCGCTTAGCGTTCTTTGTAACTTTGTTACTTTTTGCTCCGCTCCCTAATCTAAGAGTCGTAGCGTGGTTGTTAAATAGCCTATAATCTTCCTAAAGAATTTTGCTATGAAATAAAAAATTAAAAAAAAACAAATCCGACTGATAGTTTCAGAGATTAGCGTATCCAAACGAACAAACTCTTCAGCTTTATTATCAGTATTTTTATCTTACAAAGCGACGCGCGCTTTGCTTGTGGTTACCAAGTGTACAAAAACGCTGTGAATGTGTCAGAACAGAAGCTTTCGGTGCTGTCCGAGACAATGACAAAGTCCGAAGTGTGTAGTATGTGTGTGTGTGTGTGTGTGTTATGTGCTAATCTTCACGCACACATTCACAGCGTGTTTTTATATTTGGTTACCACAAGTAAAGCGCGCGTCGCTACGTGAAATAATAATAAAATGAAAGATTATCCCATCAATATTAAAACCAAGTTGATAGAGACGCGCAACATCTCAGGTAAAACACCTCAGGCTTATGTAATTCCGATGTCACACACTACGTAATTACTAGTACTCGTTACGAATTCAATTAGTTCAGTATGTACATCTACGCAGCATCCCATCTGTGGCATTGAGATACACGTATTTCTTTGTAGCCTGCTATTTAGTTATGACATACCGATCTCATTTTAGACAATAGCAGCAAACTTGATACGCATACTAATGATAATAACAGAACATAAATAACAACGCACACGTACGTTTGGTACCTACTTTACCGGAATTTATACCTGTGGGTATAAATTCCGGTAAAGTAACACAAATCAAAATAATATTTTGATAAGATTTTGTTATTTAAATATTACGGGCGGTCATTTTAATTTTCGGCGGTTGGTAAATTAGTATGACAGTAAAACATGAACGGTAAGAAAATGAAAATTGGTTTAAAAAAACAAAATTTTGATGGCGCCTTTTGAGAGGCGAAGGAGCAGTGTTGCCAAACCAGATTTTTTAAAATCCGTAGGGTGACGCTGAAAGATCCGTAGATTGCCTTTGGAGAAATCCGTAGATCTACAGACTTTTGATGTTAAAGAAGCAGGAGTATAATAATTAGAGCTACTTAATTCTAATTCAATAACTGTTGATATTTTTGCAATAAAAGTTAAGTTTTGAAAAGGGAATTATTATTTACCTATGCTAATATAATAAAAAGGTAAAAGTTTGTAAGTTTGTAATCTATACTAATATTATAAAGAGATAAAATTTGTTTGTAAGTTTGTGTATAGGGGTAATCTCTGAAACTACTGAACGGATTCTGAAATTTTCTTTTTGTATTTGATAGCCCAATTCTTGGAAAAGCCAAGGAGCTGAGCAAAAAGAAAAAAAAGAAAGAACGCTGTGTGAAAATGAAGTAAGCGCGGGTGTGCAACGGGATGTGACGCGGAGGTTCGGGGGCCGAAATTACACGGGACAGAAGCTAGTTATTACATAAAACCGAAGTAAAATTAACGTGAAGTGAATGCGTCGACCAAAGGGCGCCGAAAGACAATTTCGCTCTATACCCTGATCAAAGGCCAGCTGCCCAGGAGAATTATAATAACATAAAAAAATTAATAACTATCTAGGATTGTAGTTTGAAACTGCAGAACTTCTAACCCAATCAGATGTAAAATATACTGATCGTCGATTACGTGGTTCAAATGGTAGGGTTCGTTTGCAAGCAGTTAGCAGTTATGCCGGCAGATTTTAACAAGCCATTGTTAAAACTTTCGCTACGGCAACTTTGAGGAACACTAGTTAGGTAAGCAACGTGACTTTGTTTGCGTAGGAGTACCTACCTAAGTCAAATAGATAATTTATACAGCGTCCAATTAAATTAGTTAGTGACTCCGCAAACGTGATGGGATATTTAAATATGATCAAATGGAGAAAGTGGAAACGGCCGCGAATAACAAGTTGTAGGTCGTAGGTTCGAACCCAGGCAAGCACTTTACTTTGTGTAATTTTTTTTTGAACCCTATTAATAAATCAAGAATTCATTTTTTTTTAAATCATATTTAGATATCGATACCCATAACGTCTGCGGAGTTTCGCTAGCTTATTTAATTTGACCCTGTATAAGTGGAGAGTGGTATCTGTTTTTAACAAATTCTAAGTGTGTCATTCTCAAAACAAATAAAAAATAATAATTACAAAGTGGAGACTTTACTTTGGAGATTAAACTTAGTTTATCAAATGACGTTCCCATATCTATCTGCATACGAAAATTCAATCAAATATATTCAATAGTTCAGTCACTACAGCTAGTCAAAGATTGGCAAAACTCATACTCGGCCCAACACTACTATTTAGTTTTTTTGAAAAAATCACTTTTTTATTTTCGATGTTAGGATTTATTTGAATGTTCCAAAAATCTCCTATGCATTGGTGTCCAGTGTTTTCATTTATTGTCGTATTGTTGTTTCCACATTGTATACAGGGTTATTTTAAATTGTTTAGCTAAACTCCGCAGACGCGATGGGTTACGATATTTAAACACGATTAAATAAAAATAAAAAGGTTTGATGTTTTTTTTTTGTGAGATTAACGACCACTGTTAGAATTTAACGACCACTGTTAGAGTTGAGAAAAACTGTTTTCTTATATTTTATCGTGTTTAGATATTCATACCCACCACGTCAGTGAAGTTTACACAAAACAAAAAAAATATTTTTCAAACAGATATTATGGTATTTCCGGTCTAGGTGCAGGAATATTTGATCAAAGCTTAGGAACTAATCTTGGATTTAAAATAAACTGTAATGTATCAATAATGACACTGGAACTCATTGCAATTTATCAAGCGATCTTTTATAGCCGAAATCAGAATTTTAAAAGAGTTGTTATTCTTTCAGACAGTAAAAGCGCACTACAGCATATTGCTCGATGCGCCTCTGGTTTCAGAGGTGCATCGATAGCATATGATATTCTGGAAAATATTATATTATTATTTAAGAATAATATAGAAATTAAGTTGCAATGGGTTCCAGCTCACATTGGACTACGAGGTAATGAGGAGGCCGACCGATTGTCTAAATTAGCTGCAGTAGAGGGTACAGTATTTCACTACTTACCTGATTATTGGGAATACATATCTAAATATAAAGTAATTTGTTATAAATCCTGGAAACAGCACTTTGATAGAATCAGTCAGCAAAAGGGTATATGGTATAGGAGCATACAAGGCGAGCCTCCTCGTGTGCCTTGGTTCGATGTCGACCAACTTAGTAGGAATTATGTTAAATTAATTTTAAGACTTCGCTCTGGACACTATCCATCAGCGAAGTTTGCATTCCTTATGAAAAAAACTGATTCACCGAATTGCAGAGAATGTAATCAGATTGAGGACGTGCAGCATTTGCTGATGGATTGTGTCCGCAACAGGCGCGAGAGGGAGGTACTTTTTAGAGAATTAGACTTAAATAGGCTTAACGTGGGATTAATACAATCAATTTTATCCCAACCAACTTCAGAAGGTGCCAAAAAGTTATGTCATTTAATAACAATCCTTAATCGGTCACTTCTATCTATAACACAAAGAGTTTCATAATATTGTTTAACTGTTTAGTATAGTTTGTGTTAATTATAAGTGTTAATGTTACAATGGTAAAAGGCACGATGGGGTTGACATATCTATTTAGATAAAAACCCCAAAACAAATTTAGATTAAAAAAAAAAAAAAAAAAAAAAAAAAAACAGATATTTCAAGTGACTACAATAGCTGCGCCATTCGCCATTTTAAAACAACCCTGTATAGGTATCGTTTGGTAACAGAAATATCGTTATAGTCTGAAGGTTTTTAAAAGAAGAGCAATGTGACTTCTTTATTAAAGTTTTTCAATGTCATCTCACGGTGCAGCAAATCTAGATTTACTTTGTCTAAAATCATAAACAGTAACATTAACGTGGTACAACTGTAGAGCAATTCTGTAAAAATCTCACGGTGAAAACTTAGGTGAAGTGAGCTTGAAGTGACGTGTAATTCCACCTGATGCTTGAGATTGACACTATTGACAGCTCACTCCACGCTCACTTCACCTTAGGTTTCACGGTGAGATGGTTACAGAATAGCACTGCTGGTAATTACTGTTCATTCTGTGTACCTAGAACTACCTATACATAAGGGCCGAGTTCATTGCCCTGCAGTGAGGCTGTAAGACAAATAATGGTAGCAGATATTAAATTGCATTCAAGATAAAGCATTAATAGACCGTTAGTAAAGTTATCGCCCAAAGTTTCGCTCAACTCATAACACTATATCCAACCAAGTGACAATCGGTAGACTTGTTGTTCCAACATTGTGACAATTTAACTTAGGTTGAGCATGAACGAACAAAAATCCCATTTATACATAATAATGAAATAGTAACGAATAATTTTTGTCCTGAACGGATTTATGCCCGAATCGCTTCAGAGTGGCAATAACGGTCATTGACCCACGTGCATTTTCTAGCATTCATTATTTAAAAAACCGAAATAAAGTCCGTTAACGTCCTGAAGCAATATCTATCGTCATCTTCAACATGTTCCAATGAGGAAAAACCATACATAGGTAGTTTTGTTTGGGTTCCTATGGAGAGATATCAAGGAAAGAGCAATGACCGCTATTGCCACGCTAAAGCAATTTAGGTATAGATAAAATTTAGGCACACATTTAACCTGGATTAACACATGAAAACTTTTAATAAGTAGTACGTTCTCGTGGGATATTTTCAGACATCCACGCGGGCAAAGCTGCGGGCAAAAGCTAGCCGTTAATATGTTAGTGAGTTGTAAGGGCGCCAGTCATTTGTCATTCAAGAAGGGTGAAATTACAGAGCACTTAAGGCGCAGTTCTATTGCTGCCCGCGGATACGCTACGTAGCTTTGCTTTGAATAAAAATGTAGATGGAATTATCCACTATGACTACCGGCGTTTGTCCACCGCAGCCGTCACCGGGACGTCAACGAGAAACGAAAGAATTGCGTAACACACTATCAGTAGTAATGGGTTTCATTTCGACAGTTCAACAACATTCATTGCGTTATTTACGTTGTTGAGCAGACAAATTTTTCGAACATAGAATGGATTAGCAATATTCTTTAACCTTTCGTATGCCAGAACGCAGGTCTGCGCTCCAATTTTTGAAGCTTTCCTATGCCGGAACGTAGATCTGCGCGATATTAACTGTACTCGAAAAATCATCTAATTACAATAATTAAAGGGCCTATAATAGCGTGAAAGTGCCGGAAAGATCGAGTGAACTAATCAAACAATATAAAACATACGCTCTAGTTAGTCAACCGGAACGTAGATCTACGCTCTCGTGCCATTTCATGAATAATTATTTTGAACCTCTTTTTTCAATGTTTAACCTCAATAAATACCATTTAATTTTAGCTTATCGTAAAGAGTATATACTATACTGTAATTTAAAACGTAATAAAAGCTTGAAACTTTTGAAAACATATTATTCAGGAACCTCGAAAGAAAAACATCTGTAGAGAATAATAGAAAGGCTATAAAGATGTGAAATATTTACTAAAATGCAGTATAGACACCTATTTATCCGATACATTTAAATTAATCACGTAGGCATTGCGTCTAGTGTTTTATTTATAACTAAATGGATGTGTGGATGTGTTTTATTTATAACGTGCGTTTAAAATGACGCGGCAGATAGGACATTTTTGACGCGGCGCGGGTCCCGGCATACGAAAGGTTAAGGGTCCGTGCACGAAGAAAACTCTCTTTTGGCAATTTCTTATATAATTGTGAGAAAACTTGAAATAATCGAAACATTAAGTCTGTGTAACTATAAAAGTACAGTTTTCATGGTGCTAAACCATTCGTGTCAGTCACAGCAGCTTTTAATAGTTTCATCATTTTTGTGCTCTCCAAAATATAGTTTATTTCGCCATTGATTTACTTAATGAAGATATTGTATAATCATTAAATAAAATTTTGATTATAATTCAAGAATAGCTGAAGACTAATTTGTGATTTTTAAATTTCTTGATATGATTTGCTAAATAATAGGAAAAATATATATTACTGACGAGGTTTAAAACAAAAAAAGGTTTTTTCAATATAATTTTTCTGCTATATTTTGTATGGAAGTTGAAAAAAGTGGTTCCGCCACATGCAAGTAGACCATATAATGATGTTGATGATATTTTTTAATGTTCAAAATCAAAAGTAGTTTCTTGTAGAATGATGATCAAATGTCAGTCTCGCGTCATTTTTCGGAAAACTTGTTGCAAATATTAGTGATTTACCGTGAATACTTAATTTATTTGAAAAATCCCTTTCAGTCACATGCAAAACAAAGAAAACGAGTTATCAAATCTCAAATAATTTTGTTTAAATTATGTTTCCTTTTCTCACAAACAATGAACAAAATTGATCAAAATCAGTCGATTTCGTGCACGGCCTCTTAAAGTCATTCAGATTGCGATTGATAGTGTGTTACGCAATTAGGGTGCCGGTGACGGCGATTGTTTGTCGACTGCGACCAAACTCGGCCGTTCAGTCTGTTGACTTATGATAGTCAAAACAAAAGCCGGGCGAACGGCGGTGTGTGGACAAACGTGTTTTGTATTGCCGGCACATCGGCCCGTTACAAATTTTGGCCGAGCTCTGGCGGTCGCACCAAACTACTCGAAAATTCGGGGGCCCGGATCCTGGTACTCGGGTGACGGACGAACGGTGGACACGCGGCCATAGTAAATATATGTATCGCTACTTCGGCGCCGTCATCTCTACCCCGTCCCTGACCTAACAATCAGTAATGAAATTTTGCACCTTTAAGGAATTGCCACGTCTTAGCTTGTCCAGCTAGACCGATTTGCGAATCAGCATACCTGTATTCTGGCAAATCACGGTTATCTCATGTGTGGAAATTTTGTGTACTTAGTTTTTTTTTGTATATACCCTACCGCTTCTGGGCAAAGGCCTCCCCCGAATACTTCCAGGAACTCTTTTCCCTAATTTGTATATACCTAAGTTTTTTTTTACTTCCAGACAAAAACGAAAACCAATTTCCCGCCACGAGAGCACCGACGAGATTCTCGCAAACGTCAAGACCGGTAACTACTGGAGGACAACAAAACCAGACATCATCCCCTCTTCATCCATCCAGGACATCTCTAGAGACACCCTGGATAACCTGCCTAAAGTCAGGAGACGGTCGCGAAGACATCGACCGGCTACTTCTTACGGGTTTCCAGAAATTTCCATTTCTGATCATGCGGATACAAAGACGATGAGAAGGAAGTACCATACGTTGAAGAGTCTGGTGTATACGGAACCGGTGGAGAGTATCCGGGAGATGAGGGAAAGACCGCGGTCTGCTGGGTCTACTGTCAAGAATAAGGAGGCGTTAAGTAGACCAAGTATACTGGAGACCCTGGATTTTATAAATAGCGTGAAGAATGCTTTGTGTGGTAAGTTTGATAAACAAGTAATACGTTGTTTTGGCGTGTTCTAATTATTAACGTGTGAGTACAGTACTCATTGGAAGTTCTCATTAGCACAGGGTGATATGGGTGAATTGCCGAGAAGCTGGTGAATTTCAGAGACACTTAGGTGAATTTCCGAGAAACTTAGGTGAATTTCAGACACACTTGGGTGAATTTCCGAGAAAAATTGGTGAATCTTAGTGAAAGGTGGATCTCGGTGCCGTCAAAGTGGCTCTCGATGACACTTATTGAGTTTCACGGTGACACCAAAGTAACTACTTTAGTGACTTTCAGTGACACTGTTGTGACAATTCTATGCTGGTTTAGATCCACGACATAACATCACGCCTGTATTCCCCGAAGGGTTCGCCAGAGGTTTAACTATGGTACACTCACATTTCGCCAATTATGTTTCAGTCCCATGTAACAAGGGGCGAGCCTATTGTCATCAAACGGGCACAAATCCAGACTCTGGGAAACTCTAGATAGAAAACCAATCAATCAAAGAGGACCAATCGGACCAACGGATGGTTCGATTAGGTTATTTATAATGCAGGTTCTAACTTAAATATTCTCCGTACAGTGGAAGAATCTGGTGCCTCAGACGCTGAAGACTCATCCTGGTCGTTGGAGGACGAGTGGCTGGTGGGTCAGTGTGCGCCTCTCAACCTGATAGCAGGTCGCTGTGGGCATTATACTCTGCACCTTGCACTCGGAGAGTTGGTACTGGCATTGCTACATCGTGGCAGGTTCACTGTGAGTATAGTTATGCAGAATGAGTGGAAAGTAATAAGTAATTAGGAAAGTGGTTCAACCTGATGGTAATAAGTACACACTCGTTCAGTTTCTATACAGTGTGGCGATTAGGTTATCACATTAATTGAAACCACGTATTGTACGTTACGTATTTTAAACATTTTTAACACAATTAAAATAATAAAAAAATAGGCAGCCATAAGGACTGCCGACAGAAGTGAAATCTCAAAACTTTGGAATAACTGACAGTTTGGCCCAACACGTCACGAGCATGTCGCGCATTTCGGTGACGCGAACCGTAAGTTTGTACCCTACTAAATATCGCTCAATGCGGCTAAAAAAGTTTTCACTACAATAAAAATTAACATTCTAGCCGTGGGACCTTTTTTCGTTTTAGTATTTAACAAAATTAAACTTTATTTGTGATTATTTGGTAAAAATACCATAAAGTTTGTGTTGAATTGTTGATACTATCGCTCTGCGCGTGTCTAGTGCCTTATTATCAAGGGTGGTTTATTTCGTGCCAATTTATACGCTTTTTACTTTTTTTAAACTTTTGTTTACAATTTGTAGTAAAATTGTTTATTTTATTATTTTAACAGACTGATAACAACTTGTAATAATTACTGTACTATTTAGGCCTGTGTTCACCAACATTCAAACCACCGGTTAGGTATTTAAACAGTTGGTTTATGTCAAATTTCCTATGAAATTTTGAGTAAACAACTGATTAAATATCTAAACAGTTGATTAAAATGTTGGTGAACACAGGCCTTAATGTGATAACCTAATCGTCACTCTGTAGAAACGACGCGACGTAGGAAACCGAGATTTTTTCCACAAGGTCAAGGAAAGGTGTGGAAACCACACGTCCGGTTCCCTGTCAACCCGAGTTCATATGTACAACAGCTACCACTGATGGTACATCGAAGTCCCATTGATCAGGGAATGTTTGCTGGTCAGACAAACATTTATGGAAAACTCATTTTCGTGTGTACTTCTTTTATCAAACGAGAAACGATGTGTGTTCTAGATACTACAAGAACTATGCTCATTCCTGGGCGACGCCAGTGAGGGTGCGTTGTTCGCTCTGCACCGACTCGCGAGGGCTGCCCGCTCCAGGAGTAGTGAGAGAGCCTCAAGGTAATATTATGTTGTATATTATGTACTAGTTGCTACTCGCGGATTCGCCCGCATGGCTTTTTTATAAAATCAAAGTAGCATAAGTTACTTATAACATCAGCTATCTGCCAGTAAAAGTCCCGTCAAAATCGGTCCAGCCGTTTTGGAGATTAGCCGGAAGAAACAGGCAGACTGACAGACAACAATTTAAAAAATTGATTTTTTGTTATAAGTAATGTATACAGCGTGTTACGGAAAGGGTATATACATATCAAAGGCACGGATTCTTTTGGTGATAACAAACTACAGGGCAATATTTTTTAATACCTATACCTACATAAATAAAAGTTAAGAAACATTTAACTATAAATCAAATGTTTCCAATTGAATTCTACACATCACTAGACCAAGTCAGCTGATCGGTGTCAATAAACTACACACAAAGGAACGGCGGTAACACGTTTGTTATAATTTAAATTTAATAAATTATCGAAATAAAAAAAATATTAAGTATTTTCTAGTTAGTGCTTTTGAGCTGAAATTTTGTACAGAGATTCTGAACCAGATACACTCTTCACCCCGTTTGTATGGATATACCCTTTCCGTAACACGCTGTATACTTTTATATGAATTTAGTAAAAAGTTGTTATTTTGACATTACAAAGAGACACTTCAATTTTATTTATTTTTATAGATAACACTCCTTCGATTCACTATTTGCAAAATGAGCGCTACGTATAGGCCAATCAAATTAGATTTAAAAAAAGCGTTTTGTAGGAATTAATTTCCAGTAAGCTGGAAATCGTTTTAATACCTTCATTTGGTCCTAAATGCGTGTAATCCGAGTTTGCGCTGTTTAATCCCAGGAGGTGTGCATAACTTATGGGAGCCAGGTAATTTTTGCTCTTTTTTCGGTTTTTCAATTGTAGCTCGAAAATGGTAGGTACGTACGTCCGACGGAAAATGTCATTCCATTCAGTATTAAAGAAGTTTAAATTCTACGTCAAATGAGCATCAAAAATTTCAAATTCGGTTCAGTGGTACAACCGAAATCAAAAGTAAGAAACCGGGAAAATTTCAGAGATTTTTTGCACCAGATACCTCACATTTACGTCATGAAATCTGGAAAGGGGACCTCACGGAACACGTTCTACTCTCCCAGGTACTTTAACTTCTCTTCTGCTGTCAAACAGAACCTTCTGTTCCTACATGTAATCAGTGGGTGTGATACAACCTCTGCATTGTATCGCCAAGGGTAGTTGAAGTTTATAGAGATATTCTCAAAATCCTCATAAAACCAACTTTCAATCTGGCCCCCAACAAATGCAGCCGCCGCCAAACATATTCTGCGGGTCTACCTCCAAATCCAGAGCTGGTATGATAGACCAAAGGATCCTCTCAGCTGGGTTTGGAAGAGGACAGACCTTGGCCTTCTTTCCACCTTGAACACCAAGGATCCAGCTCCAGCTGAAATCCTCAACACAGTGTCCTGCGGATGTAAGAAGGGGTGTTCAGGGAAGTGCAGCTGCCGGAAAGTAGGTATGAAATGTTTAACAATTTGCACTGCACGGCCAGTCTTGCTCGTTTTATGCACCGTTCGAGGATGGGGATGTGGTCCGACATGCCGATCGCCGTAGAAGCAGAAATAGGTGAGGACAGTCCCTTTGAAGATGATCCCGATGAAGGCGGGTTCAACATGCCATCCCAGCTTGAGAGGTTCATAAATGAAGGACCATCGACATGTAAGAAAATACGAGCATGAAGGCTGCCTTACTTTCTGCTTTGATTACTATAACATGTTTTTATTCATATTTTATCAATGTCTCGTCCATTTTCCGGTTATTTTTTAATTTCCGCTTTATCACTGAACCGAATTTTAAGTTTTAAATCTCATTCGACGCTGAATTTAACCCTCTTTAATATTGCACAAAATTACATTTTCCGTCGGACGTACCATTTTCGAGCTACAAGCAAAAAACTGAAAAAAGAACAAAAATTTCGCATACCTCCTGGGATTGCGCAAACTCTGATTACACGCATTTAGGACCACCGAAAAAATCTAATTTGATTGGCCTAGTAGTCGAAGGTACATTTATATTTTAGTTTAACATCCTAAAGATACACTGATATTTTTTAAGATACTTAGCTGCGTGTGCCTAACATCTTGATGTAGCACTGTATTATTAGCTACTAGCCTTCGACTTCGTTCGATAATTCCTGGCATTCCTGGTTCGTAGTGAAATTTTACCTCTTTATAATATTGGTAAAGCACTCAATCAATCCATATCTTTATTGTGGATCATAGGTAGGTACGCAACTACGCGAAGTACTCTCACGCTCCTCAATCATACTAACTCAAAACGTGGACCAGCCCGTCGATTCTGCAAAATCTCACCGTGAAAATGTAGGTGAAGTGAGCTGCCAATCCCTAGCATCAGAAGGAATGACAACTCACCTCACTTTAGTTTTCACGGTGAGACGTTAACAGAATCGACCGGCTGTAGTGCTATTCTGTAAAAATCTCACCGTGAAATCATAGGTGAAGTGAGTTCAAAGTGAGCTGTCAATCTCTAGACTCCCTAGCGTCAGGTAGGATGACAGTTCACTTCAAGCTCACTTTACCTATATTCGGACGATGAGATTTTGACAGAATCGACCGGCTGTTGTGCTCAAAATCTCACAGTTTAGATGAAGTGAGGTGTGATTCCACCAGCCGGTCGATTCTGTCAAAACTTTGAACTCACTTCACCTACGAATTCATGGTGAGATTTTTACAGAATAGCGCTACTGATGCTTGGGATTTACACTATTGACAGCTCACTCCACGCTCACTTCACTTGCGTTTTCACGGTGAGATGGTTGAACATTGAAATTATATCTGCGGCAAATGTCCACCTCTGTCATACTGGTTAACTTATTTCTACGTAACTAGGCTAAGCTCTATTCATTATAAGTTTGTAGTTAAGCATTAGTATCGTGTTTATGTAACGTGTTACTAGTTTTTTTTATATTGTACCGTGTTTTTTTCTGAACTGAATAAAGTTTTTTATTATTATCTAATAATAATAATAATATGTTAACAACAAAACTTTAACTGTACGCGTATATTACGAAAATATAACTTGTTTGTAGACGCCTTGGGTTGACCTGTTAGGTCTACAAAATGTTTAATAAATATAAAAAACAGGTAATTTAAATAATTGTGATCAGCCATGTCCCGCCCTTAGGGCATTCAATATTTACATACAAATCAAATTTACATTATTGTTACAAATTATTAAGATTTCACATAGAATATAAAAAAAAGGGACATGATCCCATTGCTATAGAAATTTTGGGACTTCTGATCAAAATACCGCGAAAAGTGGTTTTGGCAGTCCTCTCGTGATGTTAACCTGACACTGCCTAAAGAATTCTGAAGATACCGAAACAGGTGGAAATCTGAAGTTGCAAGGTCAGGACTAATACGGCGGATGCATTAACACCTCCCAGCCAAACACTCTTAATTTTTGCTGAGTGGCTAAAGATGTGTGAGATCTAGCGTTATCATGATGAAAAACCCCCTTCTGTTGATTAATTCCGGCCACTTTCTCTCAATTTCTTGCTTTAATCTCATCAGTTGTTCGCAGTAGAGTTCAGAATCGATGGTCCTGCCTGGTGGTAACAGCTCATAATTAATAATGCCCTTCCAATCCCACCACACACACAGCATCACCTTGTTGCGAGTTAACCCGGGTTTCGCTACAGTCTGTGAAGTCTGACCGGCCTTTGACCACGACCTTTTTCGCACGTTCTTGTCGTAAGTGATCCACTTTTCATCACCAGTTATCAGCTTCTTCAAAAATAGTTCGGTTTCATTACGTCGTAATAAAGAATCACAAATGAGTACACGGTTCATTAGGTTTCTTTCAGTGAGCTCGTGAGGTACCCAAATATCGAGCTTTTTTGTGTACCCAGTTTTTATCAAATGTGCCTAAACTGTTTTGTGGTCAGTTCCCAGTTCTTCAGCTACGTCATAGCTACTGATATGCCGATCTTGCTCCACTTTTTCAAAAATGGCATCCATTTTATCCGTAATAGGGCGACCAGAGCGACGTCCATCTTTGATATTAAAATTTCCGGATTGAAAACGCTTAAACCAAATTTGTGCTACTCTCACAGACACTGCACTAGGTCCATAAACATCGCAATTTTTTTTCGCGGCTTGCGTTGTATTTTTACCTTTTTTGTAGTAAAATTTTAAATGTATCGAATTTCTTCATTAGATTCACTCATCTTGACAGTACAAAAAACAAATGAAAATCACACACTTTCCTAATTTGAATTTGGAATTATGTTCTTTAAAATGTAAACTTTCAATGATACCAAAACCAGCCAAATACAACAAATAGTATAGCCAAAGACATTTTATTACAAGTTCATACATACTATAATGCGAAAAGACTTTTTCCCCAACCTAATATAATAAAACACGACTTTAGGTAGGTACACATAAGGGGGGCACTGAACGCATCATGTCTGAGGGGGGACTGTATTGGAGAAGTAATTTGTATGAGCATATGGCATTCTATAGTGCGTTTTGTAATGAAGGGACTTATGGCTTAGTTATAATAGCCACTCGGATCAGGTGAAGCTACGCTTGCCGCGGTTAGTCCGCGGATGGGTGATCTTTACATACTAAGACCCCTCCGTGCTTCGGAAAGCACGTTAAGCCGTTGGTCCCGGCTGTCATTTGTAGAACTTTGACAGTTGTTACGGGTCGTCAGAAGCCTTAAAGTCTGACAACCAGTCTTAAGGGGTTTCGTATTACCCAGTAAATGAGTTGTGGAGGTCAGATAGGCAGTAGCTCCATGTAAGATTCTGGTATTCTCAACATAGTTGAGATAAAGCTTGGCAGATGAGGTGACGTTCTATAGTTTCTGCCTGCCCCCATGGAAAGAAAGCGTGAGTTTATGTATATATATATTATATTGGTTTAAATAGAAAGAAAAGAAAAGAAATGTAATAATTTTGTTCGAGGAAATACAGCGCAAAATCCTATTCCTGCTCCAAGAATAGGCGAAAATTTTTAGATGACATTGACTCTTGCAAAGTGACACAAAGGGAAACTTGGAAACTGCGTGGCGTGGGCGCGAAACTCTTGGACAAAATCGAATGTATAAAAAGTAATTGAACTAAGCCCAAACTCATTTAAAATAATCTCGACCGACGCAAAGCGTTTTGACTTTTTCAGTCAGTAGGTTAAAAATAAAATGACGTTTATTCTCTCTTCACAATTGGCCTTTGAAATTGTTTGGTCATTGTTTTTGGCCAATAATTAGACTATATTTCACCATTGTAAGAGACTGGTGCCTGATGTAGGTTTTTGAGTAAAAACCTTCGTTAAATAAAGGTCACCAGGGCAGGGTAGAATTTTTTGATCCTTGAAGAAACAGGATCGAATGGCATATTTTTTTTTTTTGCTTGCTAAATGGTTGAATGGGGATCAAAATTTTTCAAAAAAATTGTTTTCCTTAGCCACAGCGGTTAATATAGCCCCATTTCAAAAATCCAAACTGTATACAGGA
Organism: Dryobota labecula; assembly: GCA_947523025.1. NCBI lineage: Eukaryota > Metazoa > Arthropoda > Insecta > Lepidoptera > Noctuidae > Dryobota > Dryobota labecula. The sequence goes on along the minus strand of OX383296.1, from coordinate 2,474,028 downwards.
TAAGTTTAAAAGGAATGCGTATATTTTTGTTTGTAATCAGGTGCATAAAGAGATTTTAATTAAGATTTCCACCTATGTTCCTTGGGGAAAGTTGTCCAGTTTTATGCACCTGATTACGTCCTAAAATATACGCACTCCTTTTAAACTTATCCTGTATGTTGATTTCATTAGAATTCTAAAAATGTTTAGTTCCTGGCGCCTGCCTGAAGCGGAGGCTTCGATGTCGGAGTGTCCTCAGAAGTACAGAGCGCGGCCCCCGGACTACGTGTCGGGGGACGAGGGGCCGCCGCCGCCGCCGCCTCTACCGAGGACCTCCAGTATTGGGAGACAGGTACGTCATCATTCTCTTGCCCTCACTTCTCTATTACTCGATTTACTCGTCATCTCGGTAGTCACCCCCTTTCTACCTATATCATCTTTCACACAGTCCATCCATCGTTTCTTTGGTCTTCCGGTACTCGTGTAGCCATCAACATTCTTCACATTCTTAACTTTCCTCACGGCATTTCCCTCACTGCACCGCATCTCATGTCCATACCATGACAACACATTTGCACACAACTTTTCAGTTACCGGTACCACTTTTTATTGGGAGACAGGAACGCGATTGAGATAAAACTATCCGTATATGTGTGTGTTAGTCATTTGGTAAAGCAAGAAGTTTATTAAGGGCATGTTGCTTTACATGGGCAATTTCACAAAATATGACATTAAGAGGGCATACAACGGTCCAATAGAGCCACGCCTTAAAAAATATTGTCTCGTTACTGAGAAGGAATTATGAATAACGCCTTAATAAAGAACTTCGGTAAGTGTGTCTAGAATTTTCTAATACCTTTTATAAAGTTCCATATTGAGACACGCAGCAACAAAATACGATCTATACTCCATTTATTATAACATTAGACAAATAACTGTTCTCACCCTTTCGTTATTTCGATGTAAACGTTTAATAAACTCCGTTATTTCACGGTAAATACTGTACACTGTAATCTATTTACCATTTACATTAAAAAATATAACTCTTAAGTGCAGTAATTTCAACAATATTACACAATAACTGTCGTTATTTAGCCGTTATTTGTAAATGGAGTATAGAGGAATATATCGAATTTTGTTGCTTCGTGTCTCAATATGGAACTTTACAAAAGGTATTAGAAAATACTAAACACACTTACGTCTATGACTTTACAAAACATAACACATTCACCAAAATCAACCCTCCAAGATTTAGTTGTTCTATCTAATAAATTTCAATTCTGTATTTTGTTGTACCTACATATAACACCTACACGCCTCCCGTGCACTGTCGCAGTGTATGTGGCAGTTTATTTTGCTACGCATAGAGTTCGTAATATTAATAGCGTTGAATTTAATTATTTTTATTTTTGTATGAAAATATGATAAATTAAAATCTGATGAATAATTAAAAGTCAATGAACAAGAGTTGTTGTTTATGTTGTTAGTAATATAGTCCTGAGAGTGTTTTACCAATCACGCTGTATAACTCTTATTTCTCTTTCAGGTATCCAACCGCTACTCCGACTACCTCCCTCCAAGTCGTCTCCAACTAGAACCTACCATCACTCAAATAACCCCCTCATCATCCCCACCTTACACAGGCATCATCAATCCTATATACGACATCAAAATGCCTAAAGACAAGTTCTCAGTGAAAAGATCTAAATCCTTAGGCCGCAGCTTCAGCTCTAGAAACCTAGGTCTGGAAATAAACAGGTATAACATAACCTTAGGTCACAAGAGTGGAAAGAAGACCAATGACGTAGTGACGGCTATTACTGGGATGACGGGAGAAACTGGGCTGGAGACGAAGGGACATTTCTTCCAGAGGTACAGCACTGCAGAGGTGGTTGGAGACTCGTACAGACTTAGCAGGGTTACTATCGATTGATTTATGGTACATGATGAGGATTACCAAAATATTGAATGAAATACGGGTATACACAAGCGCTGATTACGATTGTATTTTGTCGTTGATATTATAAGAGATGAGGTTTGTTTGAAAGTTCTAGAAATTACTAGAATATAGAAGAGGAGAAAGAATCGTGACATGAATAATTTTGTAGACATGGATCATCATCAACATCAGCCTATAGCAGTCCACTGCTGGACATAGGCCTCTCCAATTGCACGCCATTCAGCTGATTCTCGGCAACTCTCATCCAGCTGCTACCAGCCACCCTGCGAAGATCGTCCACATCAACCTGAAGACATGGATGAAGACTTTTAAGCAAGGCTGCTCAACCCCAGGCCCGCGGGCCATACAGTGACCCGCCAACGCATTTAAATTGGCCCGCCAAAAGCTATCAGCTGGTCTCTGGACTTGCGAGAACAGATTTCAAGACTTCAAACCAGGTCCAACCAAAAAATATTTTGCTTCATATGATATGAACACTCTCAATTAGCCAAGAATAAAACATATTTTCAGACTTGATTTTATTATGGACCTCAGATTTGTCGCCAAATTTTGATAAGATGTTAGCATAAAAACCTCTTCAAAGGTATCAGTGAAGTTTTTTTTTTAGATTATTCAAACTATGAGTGACTTAAAGTTTTGCTTAATTTTAATAACATAACCATAGCATTTTACCATAATTATTGGCAAGTTTTATTTACTAGATGGCGCGTCGGCTGACCCGAAATCTAAATTATGGCCCACCTTCAAAATAGGTTGGGAAGCCTTGCTTTAAAGGATTGTTTGGAGTCATGCTTGACTGGAAGTTAGTCTTCAAATTTTTTTTTGAGGTATTCTGGAAAGACCTAGTAATGCATAGAATGAATTAATTATGAATTAAATTAGTACTTACTTAGAATTAAATAGTGTTTGTGTTATATTTTGTTAAAATATTGTTTTTGAAACCAATTCTGCAAACTGGAATGCAATCATGTAGGCATAGTCCCAGGAAAAAGATGTAACAGAGAGCAATTTAATTGCCATGCGAGCAATACTTTGACGCCAAAATAAAGCAAATACAGTGCATACAAAGTTTTGTTGATGTTATAATTGATTGTTTTTTACAGGCAATTAAATGATGTATGTGCTTTTATTTATTGTACTTAATATAAAAATAATGAATAAACTAAATGGTCATTTTATTTCTTATAATATAATACCAGCCTATTATTGTCCCAATGGACGGCAAAGGCTTCTTCGTACTCGTACGCAGAAGGCACGAGCATTGATCTCTACGCTTGCTCAAGACGGATTGGCGATTTCAGACTTTAATTAACTATAAGTCCAGGTTTCCATACGATGTTTTCCTTCACCGATGTCAGTCATGTCGAAGATAAACTCAAAAACTACATATATATATTATGCATAGAAAAAGTCGCATTTTATTTCTTGTTTTATCAATATTGTGAAACAATAAGAATTTCCAGTCGGTATACCCAAATTGAATATCGGCAACGCCGATGGCACAGTTGGAATCATCGATTAGTTTAATATTATAGGTTAGAAAATAATATTGTCAACGACCGTTCTTATAGATATTATGAGTTTGTCTCAACACATTTTATGATAAAATCGTAGCAAGTTCAAAACTGTACACTCAATTTTTTTTGAAACCAAAAGAAAAAAACAAGAAAAGTAATTGTTACGAGGTCTGAGAACGATTCTAATGCCGAAAATATAGTTTTTAGAATTTTTGTCCGCTTTTCTGGAATGTATGTTCCAGCATCACGTAAATACTACCCGATAGATTCTGTTCAAATTTTCCCTATGTCTTTCTCCATAGAAGCTACTTTTTTACGCGATAAACGACATTCACGCGGGTAGAGCCGCGGGCAAAAGCTAGTACCTCTATAAAATCATTTCGTGAAAGTTTTGGATGTACGAGAGAATATTTGACGAACTACATCTCTGCTACTCAGAGGAGGTTAAGTACTTGTGAGGCCTATAGATTGTCAATAGTACTATTTACTATTAAATTATTATCTATCTATCCTCATACATTATTTATATACTTACAATACTAATATAATAAAGCTAAAGAGTTTGTTTGTTTTTTTTTTTTTGTTTGAACGCGCCAATCTCTGGAACTAACAGATGGATTCAAAAATTTTTTTTTGCCTTTTATAGCCCCATTCTTGAGGAAGGTATACTATTTAACATCACGCTACGACCATGAGGAGCCGAGTAAAAATAAAAATCAGAAAGTCCGCTTAGCGAAAACGAAGTAATAGCGAGAGTGTGCGATGCGATGCGACGCGGTGGGAACAAGAAATTTCACGCTTACAATGTCGCGGGCAGAAGCTAGTTATTAGTATTAATTAGTACTTACTTATGAGGCCTTTAGATATCTAACGACGTTGTTTTCAGTTGATTTATACATCTTAGTTATAAAACAAAGGCCATTTATTTACACCATTTATAACTCAAGAATTTTATGATCTTGGATTTGTTGGATTTGTCTCCGCCCCGAATAGCAGAATAACTATTAAACATGCGAAAAAATTCACGGAAATACACTTTCTCATACATTTTGTACAGAACGGCTTTTTTGATGATATCTCGAGAAATGTATAAGCTATGAATAAATCTAGAAAGTGAGGATACCTACTATATCATTCCCATTCATTTCTAACAACTTAACATCACTAACCCCACAACTATAATTTCCGCTTCACCCCTCTCTGCTCAATAATTAACCTTTATCTCGCTATAATGAAGGCAATCAGCTGCAATCCGGCGCATAATGAGTCGCCGCACTCTGACCCAGTTCAAATGCACGGCCATGCGACCCCAGCGTTTGTACAACAACCTTTAACTGTGGGTTCACTTGCATTACTAACACAATTTAAAAAAACTACGAAACAGTAAGAGCGTTCTATATTATACGAGAGTTCGGAATCTCGTTTTTAAAAAAGAAACTTCTAACTAATCTGGAGAGTTTATTTATTTGGACAATTTGGAACAGTAATTAATTGACAATAGAAATGGTATGATTTAGGACTTCCGACCTGTCCCGAGTTTCAGGCCTAACTGGCGTGCAAACCAAATAAATATGACTTCTAAGTTAATAAATGCTGACTAGGCAAGTCTGTGTAGTTGTCAGCCATTCTACTATCATTAGCAAGGTATAACAGTTCGCAAACAGTATAAAATCGGTGGCCAATTTTTTTTAGGAGCTAAATGAAACAGATTAAATATGTCCTATAAAACGCAGGTCAAGAATAAAGTACGAGGTGTTTACCTGCAAAAGATGTTCTAGTCCGATCAGGCATAAAGATTGTATGTTTATTTCTACCTCGGGGCTCCTGCAAAGGTGTGTTTACGGTCTATGGTCTGGTGGGCATACAGTTGCCTCGCCGTGATAACCTTACAGCATAAAGTTAAGCAGTTGGGTATCTTTAGGGTGTTTTTGCCATAACCTGGAGTACAGTCCGCTGGGCAATCTCAAGATGTAGAATTTTTGATTTCGGTGCTCCACCCCAAATGGACTGACCCACCGTCAAACGGTAGGACTGGTATTATAGAGCCAAGTACACCATTTGCACGGTTCTGGTTTCTACAGACTAAGTTAGTGTTTTAAATATAAATATCAGTTTTCGAGCTCGAGTAGTGACAGTTTCAATTTGTTTGGGCCAACGGAAACTCTGATCTCTATGTACGCTGTGTATGGAATGTGTATGTGTCACGGACATCTGATCACCATGGACTGTTCCTGCTTGCAGCGTTTGGCCGCTATAGTAACGCCTACTACGATCATCAACCAATAGCACCGCAGCATCAGATTTTTGCTGAGCCCCTTGTTTTTATAAGTGAAAAAAAAAAAAAAGACCGTTAAAAACACAGCCAAGGTGGTCAGACATCTGTGATTATCAGAGATCGGAATAGGTGGAGTTTATTTACCTAAACTCCGAGGAAAATACATAGAGAGGATAATACCTTCTCTAAAATCTTTTTTTATTGGTCGTCGCAAAAGGGGGTGGTAAACAAATGTGGTCATCGCATGCACGGGATTTTGTTTTCAAAGTGGTCAGATGTGACCGTGATAGTACAGTAGGTTGTACGTCAGTTGTTAGCGCGTGTGAGCAAATAAAAGAGTGGACTGTATGAAATAGGCAATGATTTATTGCCGTTTTATTATAAAACATATTTATACTTTCCCGGATAAAGGTTAATAATTAAGATTGAGAGGAGTATCGTCCGTCGCGTGGAGTCCGTGGAAGCGAGTACCAACGGGAGCCGAGCCGTGTTGCCACTACGCCGCCCCTCAGCTGCTGATGACGCGGTGATCACGCCGCCTGCGCATGCAGAGCGCGCGCAAGGTGTGGTGTTGGATTCGATTTCCAACATCAGTGATATCACTTTGATCTGGAGCTAGCCTAGCGTAGTACGGAGTGTCAATAGAATACGAGGCCAGCTTATACTGGCTTTGTTACCACTGACTTGCGGCCATTGTTGCCATCGCGGGCAAAATGGATGAGGCTGGCACAGTAGTGTGGGGATTAGCTCAAGAAACAGAAAATACGTTGTAGGCCTAGTACTAGACTAGATTTGCTGACCATTTTCTATTTTGTTAAGTACCTGGTACTTGTTGGAAGGCCTACACCTTCCTCCCATACCTATTAACACTGTTATTTGAAAATATTGTAAAAGCCAATTATTTTTATAAGAGGAACCGTGGAGTTTCTTGCCGGCTCTTCTCCAGAGGAAACGACTAATTGGAACCGTGCACCTAGCTTCTGACGATACATAAGTGCCCATGTAGGTTTATGTCCAGTTCAGAGCCGAATACCCAGTATGTCGTACTCTAAATATGCTAATGCCCTTCTGACTGAATGCCCTGAATGTGATGTTTTTGCGGATGAATGGAGTAAAATTTTGCGAGAATGTTCGAGAGGTGTTCTGTGAGAGAAAGTATGCAAAGGAGACCACTGTTCCATGTTAGTTTTTATTAAATCATGTACAAACATTGTCAGTATTAATATTTTTTATGTTTGTAAGTTAATTAATGTTATTGGTGTTGTACCGTTTTAATTATCTATCAATAAATAAATGTGAAATACATTATTCTGATTTGTTTTGATTTAACTTTAAAAGAGTCCTGTGGGTGAAACCGGGCTGTGGATGATAATGATGACGGCGTGCTGTGAAAATCAGCACATCACATTAGGGACTGACTAATTAACAAAACCTCCAAGCGTGGCTAGACTGAAGTGCGATCAGCCCCCTTGGGGTTAGTCAGCCCATCAACTTGCCTGGCTGGCTACTCTTGGCCCCGAAGAAGTAGACTACGTTTTTGGTACCTACATATTTATTAACCTCTCGTATGCTGTAATTACAGACATAATTAAAAACCCATTGTGTTTCGCGTGGATCTACGTTCCGGGATATGAAGAGTTAAAGTTTCTATGTGTCTAACGGCTGCACACTGTAAGTATGTAATCATTAGGCCTATTTTAATGCAATACACAGGACATCGTGTCTACTGACTGAGTCCTGCCTTTTCCCAACTATGTTGGAATCGGATTCCAGTCTAACTGGATGCTGCCAAAACATCCTCAAAAATCAGACCTCTACAACCCAGTTACTGGGTAAAACTTTACCCTTTTGTTAAAACTGGTTGTTAGACTTTCAGGCTTCAAACTACCCGTGACGCAACAACAAAGATCTACAAATAACAGCCGGGTCGCCGGCACCAACGGTTAAACGTGTTTTTTGAAACACAGTCTCGATATGTAATAGATGGTCACCAATGCGCACCCATCCACAGAAAAGCATAGCGTAACATCCGATCGCTCCGTATGGCTGTTATTACTTAGCCACGAGCCCCTGACATCGAAAACCGAGTAGGTACTACCCTAAAAAAATTCACTATACAGGTATCAGACACTACAATTTACAATATTAGTAAGGACAGCATTATATATACCTCTGCATATGTATTGCGATGTCAATGAGGCACCAATGGGCAGTTCCATTTAAACATATTATATTATGTATAGCTGGCAGGTCGGCTGCGACACTAAACAGTTCGTGTGTGCACCTCGTTATCCAATTGATGAAAATGGTTCAATCATGTTTTTATTGTGTTATGTTTGTGTGATCAGACCACCTATATTGTGAAGGTCAATAGTAGCTATAGTTCTAGATTGTACGCCTATCTGTAAGTATAATATGGGTCGCTGATTATTATTAGTAAGTGGATTCTGGATATTGCTAACCACTGCCTTGACATAATTCCATACTTATAAACGAAGTTGTTAATAGTTAAGTTTTCTCAGTGACTACTCCACTATTACTTATTCTCTTATTGACGTAATTACTAATGACATAATATCATTTGTTGAATCTGAAAGTCATAGCGTTCAAATCCATGAGGTAGTCTCGTCCGTTTGCCAAATAGAAATAAAAAAATTCTTTAAACTTAAAAAAGTCTATTGCGATCCCTAGACGGTCAAAATAGCATGTGAATTTTTTATGCTTTTCAAGTAATTTTGACCATCTAGAACGAAGCTTGATGTGCTTGACAAGCAAACTACGTGCTTGATAATGCTTCTGAAAAATTTTATTTTTGCAATTCTTAGATTCAAAATGAATGCGGATGCTTGACAAGCATGCTTGACGACGCGTCAAGCCTCGAAAGCGTGCTCGGCAAGCAATTTTGACCGTTATTTACAACAAAAAAATGATTTTTTTTACAAGACAAAGGATACTATGATTTTAACAGGCTATGTAAATATGTTCATCAGTTCCCATATACGTCATAACTTTTAAACAACCTGCTAGTTGTATAGGAGTAACGAGGTATAGTTGGAAGCGTCATGTTTTTCTGCGAGTGTATGATGTTACATGAAATCCAATATGGCTTTGGCTTGTTTCTCTATAGGGAACGAGATGTAACCAAAAAAAAAAATATTGTTGACGTTTTTGTCGTAGTCGGGTTTAAGTTTTTAACTTTGTCGTTTTTTAATAACTCAACGATTGAATGGGAGAGAATGCTGGTTTACTTTGTGTTTCAATCCATACTTAATATTATAAATGTGAAAGTAACTTTGTCTGTCTGTCTGTTACGTTTTCACGCTTAAACCACTGAACCGATCGTCATGAAATTTGGCAGGAATATAGCCTGGGATATGGAGAAGAACGATAACCGACATCCATGCGGGCGAAGCCGCGGGCAAAAGATAGTAATGTATAAGGATAAAAAACCTGAGAAATAACCTCATTAATAATTGACGCCCCCTCATTATCGTTACCACTAAAACTAGAGAATGTAAGACCGCAAGCTGGACGATTTTTAACGTCCCCAATCACTTGCGGTCTCTTGGGGGATTTGGGGGATAAGGGGGATAATCATCTCATTTCAGTAATGATAATGCTCACACTAATGTATTTAGGTTCTAAGTGCTAGACATTTGGGGACTAATAGACAAATTAGAGTTAATGTGGGGGATAAGTTATGAATTCAAGGATAAGTGTTGGATGAAAAAGTAGGTAGTTGTGGAATCGTGATTAGAATTAGGGTTTCTGTAATGAGCTAAGGAAGTGGGTAGTACTGATGGTTGTAAGTTGTATGGTATTTTTTATGGGAAAAACACCTACTTATTAAAAAAAACCGGCCAAGTGCGTGTCGGACCACGTACAATGAAGGCTTCCGTAGTTGGGATGTTTTTATCCCAAAAAAGAAAAAACTTTACAGTGTAGCTGAAAAACATGTTCTCCTTTCATTTATTATGATTTTCAACTGGAAATGGTAAAATAACATAGGAATAAACCTCTAAATTAAATTTTCTTTATATGTTGTTTCTCCTTTCAGGTAAGATTTGTAGTTAGAAGGTTAAACATAATATTAACCTTTTGACCGCCACAGTCATGTATAGATGTCAAACCAAAATGTGCCCAGCACGCCACGGTCACTTTCTAAAACGGAAAATAGTGGCCACTAAGCTCCGTTTTAATGATTACAATAAAATATAACAATTTAAAACTACTGTTTGTAGTAATAATAACGTATAGTCTTGTGAAGCACAACTTGACGAGCTTATTTTCTGCATTTTCATTCTAAAATAAAAGAAATCGCCGAAATAACGATGAGGGCGCCACTGTGCGCTCGGTAGCCTCTTAAAGGTTTGTGATTTCTCATTAATAAAAATGAATTCTCCTTTCAGAGCAACGCAAGTCAGTTTTATTTCGCAAGTTCAACAAAGGTGTTTATAAAACAACATCTAAAGCTATTGTTTCTCAAATCCTATTACTTGTTATCATCATTTCAGCCGAAAGACGTCCACTGCTGGACATAGGCCTCCCACAAGCACCGCCACTTCGACCGGTTCTGAGCTTCCCGCATCCAGCGGATTCCTGCGGCCTTCACAAGGTCATCAGTCCACCTTGTGGGAGGCCTTCCTTCTTTACTTGTTTTATTTACGAAAATATATTATTCCATTCATTATACCACAGAGTATTACTCTGTGGTATAATTAATGGAATAATATATTTTAGTCATAATGTCATAATTATGTCAAAAGTAAAGCAGGCCAGATACAATATTGATGAATGAAGTGCTACATACTTCGTTTACATGTATTTGATTTATTCATCGTTATCTGGTCTCTTTACCGGAGGTTGTCAGAAGCAATTAGTGCAGTCGGATGTACTTGACACTATTACAGAACTACCCGCCGGACGAGTGATCGCTTTGTTTATTTTATTGAAGACATACCTTATTGCTTCATTCAAATTAAGAAAATATGAATGTAACGGTTTCGGAACGGCCACCCTTCACCACTTCCTAGTGCTGTAGCTGAGAAGAAGAAGTGGGACAACAAACTCCCCAGCAGCACATCTGTCTGTTCAATTGGATAAACTTGATTCTTTACAATATTTGGTATGCAAAGTAATTAACATTACGAGTCAGAACAGTCAATTATAGTACATTATGATACATGTGTGCTATGTTGATCATTGCGCTCGAGGCGGTATTATTCGCCCGAGCCGTAGGCGAGCGCGATAAGGAAGCCGAGAGTGTAATGATCAATGCACACGCGTTTCATACGACGTTTTTCAAGACGCTTGCGAGGAAAAAAACAGACTTGTATTGTTATTAACTTTATGGAAAATGGCGCTGGTTTTGCTTTTTCGCGCGCCGCGCTAGCGATGCGCACGCAGGTGTAAATAAAGGCACTGACAAATCCTCTAAAGAGCCTTATAAAAAAACCCACAAAATAATGTTTAGACTGATCATAGTGTTGTCGTATGTCAAATTGTAGTTTAGTTAGTATGGAATTAGAAAGTATATCTATAAGTGTATCTGTGTATCTATTGGCATAGAGAAATATACATTTGTTCAGTGAGAATCCGCAATAATATAATACCAGTCAGGGTCTTTTTCGTTTGGTTCCGGGAAGGACCACAGACAATTTAAGGTACATTTTTAGTTCATTTTGGGACCAAGGACAACTCAGACTATAAAAAAAGTGAAATATGGCATTATGGCTCCAGCATTATGGAAGTCTCTTTGATGAGATTAAAAGCGCAATTATCCGACTAGTAAATAGTTATCTGTGGCGTTACAGCACTAGCGCGGTAACGTAATGTAAAAAGCACGCGTTTTTAATACACTGCATTATGGACCTAAAAGCGGTTCACTAAGAGCCACTTTACGAACAAGTGTATTGAAAAATTATTTATTATGTCAGCTAGCACACGCCAGTCAACCAGCAAATACAATGAAAACTATACTCAAGAAAAAAAAAATACTATAAATATAAACAAAACTTAATACCTAAATAAAAGTCTCCTGCAGGGCTAACATGCGCAAGTCGACAAAATTATGTCGACGCATTATCTCGTGCTGAGACGACATATGTCTGTTTGTCGATGGGAGCTAACATGGCGACACATAAATGTCGTGTCGTTCTGACATAGAACTCATGTCGTTCTGTCAAACCTTCTTTTGTCGTCAGGCTCTAACATGCGCGCTATATTTAGTCGTATTTTGACATTTTCCTATGACAAGTTTCTCGTCGATGGTTTTCGTAGACGAGAAACCGCGACAAACAGTGAGAAAAAACTGAAAAGGGGTAATAGTGTTCTGTGAACTTAAACAATTTAAGTATAATGGCAGTGCCGTACTATAATTATCTATTAACTGTGTATGACGAGAGGGGAGCAATAAAAATACAGAGGAAGGTGATTCGCGACGTCTGCAACCCATTCGACGAGTTCTAGTCCCTCTGGCGAATTACAAAGCCTATGGCTATTTATATTACAGATAAGCTCCAAGCAGATTTGGAGCCTCAAAACGGCTGTGGCTTACCTGCCTATCAATCTATCTCTTTCAATTATTAAGGGCACTATTATTGTACAGTACACACCTACACACATGACAAGTAAACTTTCGTGCGTATTACGAATAATCTTTCACAGCAATGGCAGAATGTTGTACTTGCTGAATAGTGAACATTCAATGTTGATTTACGTATGGCATAGTGATTTTATTTTGTACATTACAGTTAGTACATTTCATCGAGATAATTAATGTAACATAATATTATGATTACATATCTTATAACTCGTAGAAAAATCCATTCTTCACACGGTTTATTTTGTAATTCAATCTATAAAGCATTGATTATAGAGGTGCTAATAAACTAATATGCATCTCCGCCATCTGTGACGGGATTTTGATCTAATACTTACAATTTATTTGATGCCAAAGCCATTTTCTATAAAACAATTCAACAATTTCAAATTGTTTTGAAAATATTTAGCGCGAACCACAAGTACCACAACAAACAAATTTTGAATTGACAAAATGTTGAAGAGACAATTGTATTGTCGCGTTCACACATATGGCAGCGTTCACACAATTCCCACCAATAATTGACCGAATGAAATGAATGAAACCGGCGTTACTAAATTATATTATGGCATGTTTCCATGAAATGGCAACATCGGTTTTCTCGCGTCGAGAAGGCGAAGTCACGACGAGATATCTTCTCGAGCGTGGTGCGCATGTTACGAAAAGTGACATAAGAATCGAGAACGACAAATTTTGTCACCTCGTTTATTCGATATGTCGACTTGCGCATGTTAGCCCTGCTGGTATAAAGGGCGTGCCCGCTTAAATATGCAATGCTGGATTTTATAACACAAAATGATAAACTAGGACCATCGAAGTAAAATAAATAAACAGTTCATTATTAATAACAATAACGAGACCATAGTCAGCAAGACGACCAGGCACCACAAGCAGCACCCGTTCACGAGCATAACGTAAAGATCAGTCATTATCCCCCTCATCATATTTGAGGGAAAGAGGCAATCTGACCCCCGACGCTACCGCATACAGTGATATCTAAGGAAGCATGACGAACTTGCTGCCGGTTGCTCAGGCGGGAATAATGATCAATTGTCGAGGTCCTTTGCTGACCATATATTTCAACACAACTCATTAAAAAAAAAAAAAAACATTGTAATGAGTAGATCATGTCAATAATTAATGAAAATAATTAGAATAATCTGCCTTGTACAGTCAAATAAAATAAACAATTATATGAACTCATAAAACCTGTCAGTAAGTAAGCTTATTCTGGAGAAAGAATATAAACATTGTTTTGAACATTTGTTATTGATTTCGAGACCAGCTCAAGCTGCGCGTAGTTTCATAACAAATAACAAAATTGACGACACGGTTGGCGCAGTGGTTAAGCGATTGACTGCTGCGCTGCGTGTCGCGGGTTCGATTCCCGCACGGAACAAATATTTGTATGACGTACAAGTAGTTGTTCCGGGTCTGGCTGTTTGTGTATGTGAGTTTAAATGTTTGTAAACGCACCCACGATACAGGAGAAATTCCTAGTGTGGGGAAAAGTAAAAAAAAAAAAAAAAAAAAATACAAAATTGTTTATTCTTGAAATATTGCATTGAAAAATAAAGTTAGCATTTTCTACGTACACAGAGATTTCTGAGAACTCTTTAAAAATGCAAACTATATAAGTATACACGAGTGCTTACGCGATGAAGCTTTCTGTATAAATGAAATACTTAGAATTCATTATCACTCATTCAATGAGTAACTTAAAGAGCTTTCAAGCAATACTTGTGTACTAACTTAGTAGTGTTTATTATGCGAACTCGTAGCACTCTGTAAATGAACACTGTTCTACGTAATTTACGTAGAACGGTCTACGCTGCTACGGTGCTACGCAGCTACGGCGTAGCACCCGCAATGTTGTTTAGTTATTTCGTGAGAATTTCTTAATTTGTCATGTCTGTTTAGTGGTTCTGGCTTTGTTTTCAGAGTCTGGTGTTTCTGAGTAAGACCAGTTGATTTGCACACTGACTTTATATTTGTGAAAAATTTAGTAAAATCATCTACTCCAACAATATTTGTAAATATGTGAGCACCATGTATCCTTAACACATAATTAATTTATCCGTCATTGCTTCATTTTTTATTGTTTTTACCTGTTGTGGTAATGTAATTTTATTCTGGGTGTGTCTTCACATGTAATGGTATAATTGATGTATACAAAGTATTGTAAAACAGTTTAAAAGAGTAAGTATGGAGTTTCTTGCCCATTCTTCTCCATGCGAAACTACCTTTTGGAAGGGGCAACTAGAATCAATTTTATTTCCGTGTAAATTTTGACGTTCAAAAGTGCCATTTATGTACCTATTCGAAATAAATGCTTTGACTTTGACTTTGAAAATAGACATGTCAATGCGTAAAAAATAGCTTTTGCCCGTAGCTTCGCCCGCGTGGGTCCAGCAGACATGCGAACGGAGAAATGAAAAAGAAATTTAGACAAAAGTGTGCGAGAACAAGAAGAGAAGGATATGATTTTGTGACGTCTTAAACTAAAATATTAATACATATACCTACACTTATAACTAAAAAAAAATTACATATGCTTAAATAAATAAATATGCTAAAATAAATAAACCCTTACGTATATAAATTCTCACAGTTAAGAGGAAAGGTAATGTACTTATTCACTTTTATACTCCATCAAAGTCTTGTAAAAATCGACAAAATAAGACTTACTTGCTATCAATTAACACTGAAAAATATATAATAACTAGCTGACTCGACAGACTTCGTCTTGTCAAAAGCTATAGTATAAACTCCACTACTCTACCCTACCCTACCTACCTACCTACCCTACCCTACCTACCTACCTACCTACCTACCTACCTACCTACCTACCTACCTATCCAACCCTACCCTACCTACCCACCTACCTACCCTACCCTACCCTACACTACCGCACCTAACTACCTACCTCAGACCTACTGAATATGCATATAAAATTTCATAAAAATCGGTCAAGCCGTTTCGGAGGAGTATGGTAACTAACATTGTGGCACGAGAATTTTATTTATAAGATATACCATACGTCCACGTTACGTCTACATTACAATACGTAGGTACAAATCCAAGCCAATTGAGACACTCCTGACCTTGGCAAGGTCACGCGCACCGCTGGGGTCACTCTCACGACCCGCTATCCTGTTTACAATCGGTAGCCACATAGTTGAGCGGGATTTATTTGTAAAAGATATATCGGTTTGCAACATAACATGACGTCGTTAATCTCCAAAGGGTTCGGCAGAGGTGTACCTATAGTATGTCCACGTTTGGCCAGTTGTGTTAAAGTCCCATGTAAATGGGGACGAGCCTATTGCCATCAACCGGGCACAAATCCAGACTCCGGGCTGCTGAGAAATTTTTGATAGGAAAACTCAATAACACTTTAATCGACCTGGGAATCGAACCCAGGATCTCATGTTCAGCAGTAGCGCTTGCGATAACTGGGCTAACTAGGCGAGGATGTTGATATTCATATATCTACTTCATACATATATTAGCTGCTGCCAATGAATTTCCCTTCAAAATCGGTCCAGCCGTTTCAGAGATTAGCCGTGTGGCGGCATCTACAACGACACATGCGAACTATGCATCAAAAGACCTGACGTCACACAAATCCTGCATCGCGCAATCAGAGTTTACCGCACGACTAGCATATATACAACATCCCAACATCAACCGTCGGGCAGTTGTCTACCAGACAACATCCATCTGGTCGGAGGATCCTCCCTTTACTATAATAGAGTATGAGTGAACTTTACACCCTGTTCCTCATACCTCTAAATTGGTGACCGAACATGGACATTAGCGCAGCCTTCGTGCAACTACTTCAGCGTGACGTCATCGATCACTTCCTCAAGCTTTCGAGCGGCGAGACAAACAGCTAGTCAGCACCCACAGCTTCAACGGGTATCCTGACCACCAACATGCAGCGAATGCGCATACCTGGTCATCACCCTCAGCCTCATCAGCAACCTTGGCACAGCACACTGCACTTTCGGCCGGTCCACAAGCAGAACCCTTCAACGGTCTCCTGGCCGACACCAGCAGTCAGCCTCAATCCGGCACTGTACGACGTCCGACTCACTGGGGAATCACCGCAGACAGTTCCGACTCACTGGATTCACAACTGGTCTGACAAGCATCATATGCACTGACTCAGCCCACTATCGATCTCCGAAGGGGAGTAATGTGGCGGTATCAACAACGCCACATGCGAACTACGCATCAAAGACCTGACGTCACAAATTCTGCATCACGCAATCAGAGTTTACCGTGCGACTAGCATATATACAACATCCCGACATTAACCGTTGGGCAGTTGCCCACCAGACTCAACACCCGTCTGGTCGAAAAATCTTCCCTTTTCTATGGAGAATGAGTGAACTTTACACTCTGTTCCTCATAGCTCTAAAAATATAACACAGAAAGGTGAGCAAGTTTACTTATACAAAATTGGATACAAAACATAGGTATTGTAGTCGAAAGTCCAAATAGAATATATACCCTGCCCCCCAAACTAGGAAAATCTTGGGAGGCAGTGTCTTCGCATTACAGTTACGGTCGAGCGATTTTTGTGAGCGTACTAGTTGATAAACTTTCATAATAATATGCATTAAATAAAAAGCCGTTATTTTGATAATACAAACAGACACTTCAATTTTTTTATTTGTGTAGGTAAACATTATTATATTCGTTGGTAGGTATAGTGTACAAGTACGCTAATTAATAATGTCGTGCGATCCTATAATTAAGATACATGCGAGATCTATGATTATGTCAAAGATTGTGGGTTAATGCTGTGTATGTGTTTAGTTGGTAAGCCTTTATATCTATACAAATAAATAAAATGGAATTGTCTGTTTGTAAAGTGTCAAAATAACAACTTTTTGATAAATGCATATGAAAGTACACAAATAAGCGCTCTTCATCGTCCCTCCTACTATGCTGTGCCCAGCAGGGTCCATAATGCGAATTAAATTAATTGAAATACCTAGAGTTTTAATTTAGTTTTTTATAATTTTTTAATTGTTTTATCTTGTTGCTGTGCCCTTACAGGGTCCATATTTTTGTACCTAGCTTTAAGCCTTTTGTAACATATTTTTTACAATATGGAGTGCAATAGTGAATATGAATATGAAGTATCCATACTAATCCATACTAATATTATAAATGTGAAAGTAACTCTGTCTGTCTGTCTGTCTGTATGTTACGTTTTCACGCCTAAACCGCTGCACCGCTCGTCATAAAATTTGGTAGAGATATAGCCTGGGATATGGAGAAGGACATAGGCTACTTTTTTACGCGATAACCGACACCCACGCGGGCGGAGCCGCGGGCAAAAGCTAGTATTATATAAGTTATACAAAAAACAACAATAAAAAAAAATACTGTCTGTCTGTTTATTCCGGCTAATCTACGAAACGGATGGACCGATTTTGACGTGACTTTCACTGGCTGATGTTATAAGGAGTAACTTACGTGTGTTAATTGGTTATCTTTTTACTACTACTATTGTATATGGATGTTTCTCTTAAAATATTTCGTGTATGTATAGACTAGCTTTTTCCCACGGCTCCGCCCGCGTGGATGTCGGTTATCGCATAAAAAAGTAGCCTATCTCCTTCTCCATATCCCAGGCTATATCTCTGCCAAATTTCATG
Organism: Dryobota labecula; assembly: GCA_947523025.1. Classification (NCBI taxonomy): domain Eukaryota; kingdom Metazoa; phylum Arthropoda; class Insecta; order Lepidoptera; family Noctuidae; genus Dryobota; species Dryobota labecula. Next base: position 2,456,021 of record OX383296.1, on the reverse strand, counting down.
ACGATCGGTTTAGCGGTTTAGGCGTGAAAACGTAACAAACAGACATACAGACAGACAGAGTTACTTTCACATTTATAATATTAGTATGGATATACCTTATATAGATACATAATTATACACAAAATTAAACACATCTAATAATTTATAATAATATTGAATTGCTTGAATTGTTACTTAGCCCTCTTCCTCTCTCCTAGTTTTGCTGTGCCATGTTATACCATCTATGTAATACATATGGAATGCAATAAAGAATTGAGTATTGAGTATAGAATCAATTTTTTCTAACTGTACAGACAGATGTGCTGCTGGGGAGTTGTTGCGCCTTTTCTTCCCATGGTGAAGGGCGGGCGTTTTGGGGGACTATCTGTCTTATGTAATTTTGACGTTCGAAAAGTGCTGATATTCAGCCTAGTTTGAATAAATTGCTATTGATTTTGGTTTTTTTTTTTAAAGATGGCGTCTGTGCTTCGCATTCCAATACTAAATACTTTATTGCATTCCACAATGTAGGTACATACTTATGTGGTAAACATTTGCTAAAGAACAATCGTGGACCCTGTTAGGCACATAAAAAAAAGGAAATTGATAAAGATAATTACTTATCGTTTATCATATAATCTAACTTATTCTAAAATATGTATGAAAATAAAAATATATTTTTTTTGTGTATTTTATGTTAGTTTTAGGGATTTATCATCTAAATATTAGTTTACACGGTAATAAAATTTACTTGTTATTCGTTTTTTTTTAATTTATTCGTGAATACAGTTTTTAAGGTTCCGTACCTCAAAAGGAAAAACTGTCTGTCTGTCTGTCCGTTTGTCACAGCCAATTTGCTCCGAATATAATGGACCGATTAAGTTGAAATTTGGTAAGTTTGGTATAGTTTGGACCCAAACACGGACGTGAACCGTAAATAAATGAATTTAGAATATTGGGGTCAGTTTTGGGGGCAAATAAGAAAATAAAATAAAAAGTTTTGCAAACTGTACCGTGTGACATATCAAATGAAAGGACTTACTGTGAGAGTCTCAAATATTTTATTTTATAATTTTAAAATAAATTGTTTTAAAGTTATAAGTGAAAATAGACGAAAATTGACCATTCCATCCTTATCTCCGAAACTACTGAGCCGAAAATAAAAAAAAAATAAAAAAAAATACATAAAATAGTTCTACACTTACAGATTACAGGAAAATTTATAAGGAGTCTATAGTCTTATAATAACATAGCAAATCTCTTGATATTGTGCGTTCAAACTAACATTTGTAGATGGAATGTGTGGGAGAACATGTTTTTCAATTACAATGTTAAGTTTGTTCTTGGGATACCTTTAAAAAAATCATGGTAGATAAAATATTTATCGTTCGGAACCTACTTCACGCGAGTTCTATTCGCACTTGACTGGTTTTTTTCTTTTCTTATTGATTCCGGTAACTTGATATATATTTTTTTAGACATAACCAGAGGGCTTGTCGAATGTATTTTTAGTCGTTTCTTTTCGCTAGCCCTAAATACTGTAGAGATTATAGCCTATTTGGGGCTTCCATGCAACCTTTATGAATATTTGATAAGTTGATGGCGTAATTAAGAGACAAGCACTAATTTGTATTTAGAATAGAAGAAACAGAATAGTGAGTCAGCTAAGTGTACTAACAGGTGTAAGTCATGATGTAAAAACGTAAAATATTCCGTAATTATTATTATTTTATCTTTGACAGATATGTTTTATTGAAGTACCTCACCCACAATACCTATCAACCTTAATTCCCACACCACAATAATGTTTACAAGGAATATTCCGCCGTATGAATAGTAAGTGGCGATGCGTAACACTCGTAACTAGTCGCCGTGTCCGGTGTGCCCACACCTTTATCTGACGGCCGCCGGTCGCCGGCGACAGCAGCTGGATCCTGATTGGTGGACGTTACTGTTGCCACTACTACGGGTATTTTGTTATAAATACGGATAAGGAATAAAATATGTTAAATAATATGTAATTTGGCATGGGTATACCAGGCATGCCTTCTAAGTTCTGTCGTTTACATATTTGCCGCCAATTTTGAATTTAGAACTGTACAATATTCAAATATTTTGGAATTTGGAATTTAGAATATCAAAACAATTGAAGGAATTAGGATTAATACAATTGTTTAGTCACGGCGTTGTTTTGAATGTCAGGTTACTAAGGAAAATGTCCGTGCAATAATTTTTTATAGCTTCCGAAGAGGCCTAACACGGCTTCAGTGTTTTGAAGAGTTAACATCTGTATTCCATGATGAAGCCCCGACGATGATGAAGTCTGCGGACTATTTAACGCTAGTATTTAGAATTTCAGCGTGGACATACCAGTCTTAGTGACAAATCTCGTGAAGGACGTCCTAATCTACCTTCACTGAAAATAACATCATTGCTGTGAGACAACTAATCCTCGAAGATCGTCATGTGACATATCGGGAGATAGAAGCGTTATTAGGCATCTCAGGGATAACCATTCAAAACATCTTGCATGAGGTGCTTGGTGTGAGAAAGCTAGTTTCCCGTTGGATCCCGCATTTGCTTTCTGACGATCATAAGGCGGCCCGCGTCAGTTGGTCTAAGAAAACTCTTCAAAGGTTCTATCGAGGAGAGTCAAATCACGTCTACGACATCTTCAGTGGTGACGATTCTTGGATCTATGCTTACGATTTTTGGATCTATGCTTACGATCCTGATTACAAACAACAATCCACAATCTGGGTCTTCCAAGACGAACCCAAGCCGACTAAAGTTGTTCGCTCTCGAAGCACTTCAAAGAAGATGGTGGCTACGTTCGTGGCGAAAACCGGTCACGTTGCGATGATCGCACTAGAAGATCATAGGACGGTTCATACCACTGTTTTTTTACCAAAAGTCATCGCCAAAATTCGGTAATCTAACCCAAAGCGACGCATTGTCCTACACCATTACAACGCAAGCTCACACAGCGCTCGTCAAATGATTGAGTATTTGAAGCAGAAAAACTTAGAAATTCTTGACCATCCTCCATACAGTCCCGACCTAAGTCCTAACGATTTCTTTACATTTCCTAAAATTAAGAAAACTCTACATGGTTAAAGGTTCCAGTCCGGTGAAGAAGCAGTAGACGCTTTCAAATCAGCCATATTGGACACCCCTACTTTGGAAATGGAAAAGTGTATTAAACTTATACGTGGTGAATACTTTGAAAAACAATAAAAAGTACTATAAGGTTCTAATTGTTTTTTTTTTCTTCAAACAAACTTAAAAAACGTATATTAATAACGCCGACCAAGTGATAAAATAAAATCTTGAAAAATAAATATGTGTGGAACTTCCCTTGCACGTAAAGTGGGGACGATATTTTTTTCTTGTATATCCCATGGGATGGAGTATCGTTGGATAGGCTGGTCAAAAATATTGCGGATATGTGAAAACAATTTTTCCATTCTTCGGGATCCGTTTGCATTAAAGTGCATATTTTTGTTGGAGTCAATTGTCTCTCCCTTGCCAGCTAAATGGTTGTTTTTGGATACGTGAAAGAATTCACGGCAGTAGTATTTACGCCGCAGCCATCTGGTAAAATTAGCCAGCTAATTGGACGCTTAGGCCATTCATTAAACGCATTGGCATCTGTCATAACAACTCGAGAGACGAAGACATTAACGTTGTATTTGATAAAAATAATGGGTTATTTAATTTGACAATGTAACATGATGTTGAGAACACGAAGAAACCAAACTCATTTTTTCAATAGAAATATGGAAAGGCTGATCTTTTGTTTATTTATTTATCTGATTTATTTATGTGCGCACAGTAAATACATAGAGATACGACATAGTTATAATTTTGAGTACAAAGGTACTGCTTATTTCTTAAGAAATTTATTGCAGCAGACTTGAAAAAGAAATGTAGTGAATACCAAGTGAGTTTCCACCGGTAGTAGGGCCAATCGACACGTGCATCGCACAATAAGGCGCGGAAACAATTACTTATATTGTATCAAAAACGTGTCCAACGCCAGCAAATTGAACGTATGTAGGTATCGACGTACGCGCTCTGCCGCACTGGGCTGTCGCTTCTGTGGGTCTGTATAATCATTTGAGGATAAAAAGGTGTTTGTTAGGCTGCTGGTCATTATATTTGAAAGGTACAGGAAAAGAAGGGGCTCATCGAATTATTTCGTAAAATCTAACTAACTATGCCATTCGATTCGTTATAAGCGGGCCTTTCATTGGTTTATTTAGAACGGAATAAAAAGAGCCCATTTTTAGTCGTTTGTAATCCACAAACGACTAAAAGGATCCCATTGCAGCTCAAATAATAATAATAATAGATAATATACCGCTAATTACAGACACTAGTCATGTGATGTATAAAATTCACAGTTAATAAATATAAGCGCTGATTTTTGACAGAATAATTACATGTTGAACATTTATTTAGCCATTATCTCTGAATGTTTTTTTTTTGTTGATGAGCCCCTTCTTTTTCTGTGCCCTTCATTTGGAAGAGCAAGCTCAACGAACAAGCTATGACGAACGATATTGTTATCATCACGGACTGAACCTGGCTGAGGTTGGCGAAGGAGCGTGGAGATTGTCGACAAAGAAATCTTGAAAGTTTGTTTTTGGTAAATGATTTATGTTTTGTTATAAGTCATAGAACAAAAGTTGTTCTTTATGATGAAGTAATATATATCTTTAATATATCTTTTATACCCTGTATAAAAGATAAATAAAATAATAAAAATCTATATAAACCAAACGATATGATTGCCATTACAACTGTAACAAATCCGAATTAATATCCTGTCCACAAAAGAGAGGTTTATGCCAGGTAGAAGGTGAAGTTAGTCTTTGGATGATGATGATGATGCCCAGCGGTCTGATCCTATGAAATCATTCGAAAAAGGACTGGAGTTTCCGACAGGCTGAAGTGGCAGTGGACGAACCATGTCTGTCAAAGACGAGCGTCGTTGTAGCAGACGAGTCCTGAAGAGGAGCTCGTATTGACAAGCGTATCGCGTGCGAGCTTGGGAGTTTGTTGCGCCACTTCTTCTTCCCAGCTAAAACACTCGGAAGCGGTGTAAAGCAGTCTGTATTGGAGACTGTCTTATGTAATTTTGACGTTAGAAAAGTGCTGATTCTCAGCCTAGTTTGAATAAATGACTTTAGATTTATCATGGAACGATAATAGACCAACATCTCTGCACTGCCATCATAAAGACGCAGCTGAAATTATCTCAAATGAACACCGGTAAACTGGCGATGAGATCGCAGACGATCTCTGTGTAGAAATTGAATCTGCAAATCTGCACGGAAATCTAATAGCTTATCAATCCAGTCTTCATACTACAATTTCCACTTTAAAAAAATACCTCAAAAGCAATAAAAAAACAAATCCAATAAAATGCAAACGCATCATAATAGCATTTGCCGTATCTCTTCGCTCGTTTCGCTCAGATAAGCTGACGCGTCGCTCTACTTATTCACTTCGCGAATTAGCGAGCGAATGACGAGGTCTTTACTCTTTACGCGATTGTGGAGATAAAAGGAGGGTGCGTGGTTTAAAATTAAAAGGGAAAATAACTTGTGTGGGTTTTTAGCTGAGTTTAATTGCTCAAACTGTTAATTTGGTTATTATTATTATTTGGTAAGACACACTAGTAGGTAATTAGCTGATCCGTGTGTTTCAAATAGTTTGGAGTTATTTAATCTGTCGAATCGGTTCTTGGATTATTATTATTAGTTCTTGGTTTTACTTGTTTATTTTAGCAGTTCTTGTGTGGGAGCCGTCACATTTTCTGGGAGCCCATTCCATGCTGTTACAATTCGGTTAGGCAAAAATTGCGTCAAAGGCTTTTTCTTTAGCTTTTTTTAATGCTATTCTTTCTGTAGGATATAGACCACCACTGGGCTAAAATGTTAATCTGCCTAGCCTTTTCCCAACTATGCCGGGTCTGGCTTCCAGTATTACCGGATGCAGCTGAATACCAGTATTTTACATGGAGCGACTGCCTATGTGACCTCCACAACCCAGTAACTGGGTAACACGATACCCCTTGGTTTCGGGCTTCTGACGATCCGTAACGACTGTCAAAGATCCACAAATGACAGCCGGGACCAAAGGCTAATGTGCTTTCCTAGGCACGGAGGAGTCTCGGTATGTAAAGATGGTCACCTAACCACGGACCAACCCCGGCAAGCGTAGCTTAACCTGATGGATCGACCCGTGGCACTGTTATTACTTAGCTACGAGCGCATCATACTACTAGTACTGCGCTAAAAGATATAGACTGTTATTATTAGAAAGAAAGAAAGAAAAAGTATTTTATTTTTTTTATTTTTTTTACTCGTACAGGAAGATCATATTTTAAATCAAACACACTCATAGCGGAAAATGTTTGGCAACGATACCTGCCATAAAATTATGTGGAACTGAAGAGGGTGGAACATTTTAAATATCTTGGACATACATTGTCCTCTGATCCGAAAGACGATGCAGACATAGAGCGACAACGCAGGGAACGCCCTGCGTTCTCGCTCTATGTCTGCATCGTCTACATGCATTTGTTGCATGTATGCAACAAATGCATTTGCATGTATTTTTCACTTCAGTGGTACAACGAGCAAACCTGCGTGCCATCATATTCGCCCTTACAGACCGTTGCTCGTTGTACCACTGAAGTGAAAAATACATTGTTCAGAGCATATTGTACATCTTTCTACACAAGCAGCCTGTGGGTCTCATACACGCGCGGACAGTACAGCGCCTTGCGTGTGCAATATAATAATGCGTTCAGGGTGCTGATGGGGCTGCCCCGATTCTGCAGCGCATCATGGAAGTTCGCCGAGTCGCAAGTAGACTGTTTCTAATCTAGTATGCAGAAACGATGCACATCCCTAGTGCGCAGGGTTCGGGCTAGCTCCAATAGCATCCTGAGGGTATTCGCGCAGAGGTTCAATTATCAGTACCTGAATCATTGCTGTATGGTTCACATACGGAGCAATCCAAGTATGTGATATGTTCATGTGGTCTTATTAATTGTATGTATGTCCTATGATCCTTTGTTGGTCGAAATAAACGTTTTATTATTGATTTATTTATTATTATAGCCACATTAATAAAAATAAAGAAAAGTTAAATTAAAACAAAATGCACGGGGCTAAAAGGCTCATATCTCATGATGTTGCGACATTTAAAAATAAGTGTCGTAATACTGGTATTCTGATAGGGCCATATCTGTTCTGTTAGCATATTCCCTTAAAAACAAACTTTAAATTTTAATGATTAGGTAACTAACGTTTGCCGCCTGGACACCGCCGTACAATCAAAACAAAACGAAAATAAACAAAACGAAACTAATGTAAACACAGATAAGGCTACGTAACGCTGAACCGAAAGGTTCTAAACCGCAAGACAAACAGAGATAGAGAATGCAAAAGCGAACTAAAACTGAAAATCCTTGAAAAGTGGTCCAAGCTAAACAACTCCAAACCGCGTAGTTTATAATTAGAAATTGAGGGAGCCTTATTGTACGCCCACTATCCGACTTTGGTCCAAAATCTATGAACTGACGTGGGCGAGGGGCTAAATTTGCAGGCTTTGTGGCTACCCTAAAGGTCTCTGCACACAGCGGGTGCGGCGCGGCGGGACGGGACGGCTTTGTGTGGCGTCGTCCGTAATATCGTACTAGATATTACAGACGACGCCACACAAAGCCACGGTTACCGTCGCGCCGAGCGGGACGGCTTTGTGTGGCGTCGTCCGTAATATCTAGTACATTACAACTGCTCAGCGTTGCGTCGCCGGCCGCCCCGTCCCGCCGCGCTGCGCCCACTGTGTGCAGAGACCTTAAATAATGCTTTAAGTACCGATTTTAGATTTAATATTTCTCAAAAAGATAAAAGAGCCACTTAGATGAGAACATAAAGGCTTACAATTATTTTGTTTTTAAATTGGTTGGGTACACGTTCAAAGGTTTTATTCTCAACTAGTAGGTTACTTAGTAACATTGTTAGGCCTGTGTTCACCAACATTTAAATCAACTGTTTATATATTTAATCAGTTGTTTACTCAAAATTTCATAGGAAATTTGACATAAACCAACTGTTTAAATACCTAACCGGTGGTTTGAATGTTGGTGAACACAGTCCTTAGTGAGTGGTTTCAATTAAATGTAATTTAATACTAAAAGTTTGATTTAAAACTGCTGAAAGAGGTTACGTTTTTTACTCCTTTAGAATTGATTTTCATCTAAGGTATACGGAAATTTTATGAAGAGGGAAATTTATACAAGCGTTAACTAAAAAGCGTTCTTCTGACCTGGATAAACGTCGTTTTGTATTGTATTTAAAAATTTTGGAAAAAAAAAATACATATTTCATATCCCACACACAGGCCAATACCTAAAGGCAATAGAGTGATACCTAACTGTTTAACCAGGTACATCTATTCTGTTTTTGATCTTATGATCTTTTGTTAGGTATACATATATCATTAAATAGTAAAAAATCAAACTTTTTAGGGTTCCGTACCAAAATGGTAAAAAGGCAACCTTATGGTGCGACTTAACCAGTCTGTCACAGCTGGATATCTCAAGACAACTAATGCTATCAACTTGAAATTTGGAATAGTTTTATATGACGTTTATCCAACTATATTGCAAATAAGTTTTTTTTTACACGGATCAACAAAATTCGATCTAAAGAAAAGTCGCCACATTCCTCTAGGTCGTATTTTGCTGCTTCGTGTCTCAATATGAAACTTTATAAAAGGTATTAGAAAATTCTAGACACACTTACCGAGGTTCCTGATTGAACCGTTTTTCATAATTCCTTCTCAGTCACAAGATAATAATTTTTTAAAGGAGTGGCGCTAGTGGACCGGTGAGCGCCCTTTTAATCGTTTACGCTTAAAACAAGTTGTCAACAAGTTGTTGTGTTGGGTGTTGTGTTGTTGTTTCTAGTTGTATACAAAACTTGTCGGAAAGGTGACCAAATAGTTTACAATACGTCTGAAACAACGTCAATACATGTATGATAAGCATGTTTGAAGACTTGTCGTCAACAAGTATTTTGTCTCGCGGAGTTATCTTTTTGCTAAGTACCTTGTACTTCTTGAAAAGCCTACACTGTCCTTCCATGCCTATTAACACTGTTATTTGAAAATATTGTAAAAGCCAATTATTTTTTAAAGAGTAACCGTGGAGTTTCTTGCCGACTCTTCTCCATAGGAAACGACCAATTGGAACCGTACACCTAGCTTCTGACGATTCATAAATACCCATGTAGGTTTATGTGAAATAAAATATTTTTATTTTGATTATATTCATCAGCAATTTGTTATAATTATATCTGATTCTAAATATAGTTATGCTCTTTTTAAAAATGCCTTAGTCATCCTATTATTTCATCAGGCATTACTACTTATATATTGTTATAATATTTCTAGCGATCCGTTTATCGAAATTTGACTTATTACTGTGTCCCGTTGGAATTACTGACATTGAGACGTTCGCATTGCAGTTACAGATTTGGTATCCTTTTCTTAAATGAACATAAACGTTTAGCTTATACATTTTTCTTTTACTAAAGAAGCTGATGTCTACAAAGCCTGCTCATCTCACATAGATATAAAGCTACGTACAAACAAGCTGCTTACCTTCCGTAAAAGTTCTGTAACCACAGGGTCCGTTAAAACCACCCGGAAGAGAAAACTTTCAGTTAAAACTATAAACTCAATAGTACGCTAGTACAGATACAGAATGTTAAAATTTTGACCTTATGGCTTTAACACTAGAGTGTTGCAATGGATGTAAAGTTAGCATTTATGGTCATTTAAAAGCGTGGTATTTAATATTTTTGGGTCTTTAGTTTGGTCCGTTAAATTGATTTAATTTTAATTTAGAATATTTTTTATAACAACTAAAAAAACTTTAGAATTAAACATAATTTTTTATTGTTAGGTACATTTCACCTACTCCACTTCAATTTGGCTAAGAAAGTTGACATCATCACAACTTTGATTGCATACTCGTACCATGATCTCGTGGCTTCCATTCTGAGATACGGTATAATTTTCTGGGGAAATTCTTGCCTGCGGGAACAAGTATTCAAGGCCCAGAAACGTTGTTTGAGGTCAATGTTAAATATGAAAACGACTGATAGCTGTGTTCCAGTGTTTAAGTCCCTAACGCTGTTAACATTTCCGGTAATGTATATTTTAGAAATGGCAATTTTTGTTTATCGTAACAGAAGCCAAAAAGAGTACAAAAATCTTTTACGAGTTGAGAATTGCAATACTGCATTACATTAAAAAAAAAAAATGTTATTATGGGACCTACAACATATAACAGAATACCTGACATAATAAAAGATAATAATACGAAATTTAAAAAAGAAGTTAACAGAAATACTGATTACAAAATGTTAATACTCGATTAACGATTTTCTAAATGAAAATGACTTAAATTTATCCTAATGTAAATTTCTAATTTAAGATACCTATATAGTTACAATATTTTTATGCAATTTAACGTCATACCAACTTATTTAATTGTGCCCGTTTTGACTTCATTCATTAATGTTTGCATGCCTAATCTAAGGTAGCTTGTACAAGGATCACAAACGTTTTTTAATATCTTTTTTATTTTTATTACGTCATATACCTACCTGCAATCTATGCGAATAAATAAACTTTACTTCCACAATGGCAAACCGTTTGACAGCGAGGGCAAAAATTAAACAGATATGTACATAGGTACTAAATTTTTCCTTCGTCGGTCTTCGCAAAAATTTTGGAGATTAAATGAGTTACGAAAAAATATTAATCTCATCATTTTCATTCGAAAGTTCGTCATTTTTTATATTCACTTATTAATTTTATCTCCATGAATCTAAACTTCAACAAAAAATAAAAAGCGCGCTCTATCAATTTTTTTTTTTAATTTCGAACGTGCCTAGACAACAAATTGTGAGGATTATTGCTCTCACTTCGGTAGTATTGTCGTCTCCCTCTTTTGTACGAAGCCGGTATTGTTATCTCACTCTAATTTTCCAGTTCACGCCTGCGCTTTGAGGGTTTTCCCGAAAGATGTGGGCCGGTCGAAGCTTCGTATGCTGATAAGAATTCCAGATAAGTTAAAAATTTTTTTTTTTTTAATATGTATGTTGAGGCAACGGAAGCAATTTGTAATTTGCCAAAATTAATATTTAGGTATTTGTTTTCTTTTTCATTTCATGGGCAAGTTGTAATAATTGACTGCGTCATACATTTACGATACATCAAATCTTAAAAAGAACTAAAGAAAATATAATATTTCGAGGCCAGTATGAGGTAGCCTAAAGAAGCTATTATAATTTACAACAATATCAGTTACGCAAGAGGGGAGGCGCAGTTTACGTAGCTTCGATCGCCGGTCGAGCCAGAGTCAGCCTCTGGAACCGGCGAGATCTCCCGGGTGAACGTCGTGTACGGACGAAAAATTCCGGACGCCGGACAAAATTCGATCAGTGCCCTCGTAATAATTAAAAAAAGTAATCGAACTGTCAAAAAATGTGTCTGCCGCGTTTCAGAGCTGTCACATTTGAATTTGGAATTTATTTCTTTTTTATTCGGCCAGTGTGAGAGTGGACGTTCCGTGTGTGATTGTGACCTTTGTTTTAGAAAAAAAAGCGAATTTCTTCATTGTTACGGTTCATTTTTGAGTTGTAGTGAGGTGTCAATTTGTGATATCCGTTTCGGACCATGCTATTTACGGTAAGTTAATGATTTAAAACTAATTGTAATTTATTGTGATCAGATTTTTTTAAATGTTCATTGTTCATTTTACTGAAAAATATGATTAAATTGATAAATTGTGGCAAAATTATAACAAAGAAAATTTTATGAATAGCGGTTAATTACAAGTTATGGTTAAGGCAACAAGTAGCAACTTATCTTTACCGGTTTCTTCAGCATTGCAAGCAACAATTGCGCGATCTACATTTATGTAACTAACGTTGCCTGTGCTTTTGTCAGCTTGAGACCTCTTTGACCTCAAAAGGCTGAAGATTTGAGTTTATCTCGTCGCAGTCTTGCCGGTTTGCCTGATTGGAGATTTCAGTCGCTTATGGGATTTTCTTTACTGAATTTTTAACGGAATTTTCTTGATTTTTCTCACGTACAGGTGGGATTTGTGATGTAATAATTTTATTGTGTTTTTTATTTCCATTAAAAGGATCAATTATTTATTGATTGACGGTACTTTTGCTATGTTAATTTATGCTGTACACAATATAGTAGTTAATTAAGTATGCGGTTGCGGTGTGATAATTTAACTGCCGCTATGCGGTCACACATCATTATTGTTATTAATTATTGACAATAGATTCGATTGACTATATTAATAATTGATTTATGCATTCGGCATCGATGGCATAACAAATTAATAATCAAATAAATTGGTACTTTATATATTTTATTCGATTACGGTTTTACAAGTAACATAAAATTTCACACCCAGTCGCATCCCTATTATGTCTACTGTGTTTGTTGGAGTTCTAAATTCAAATTTTACGGTGGCACAGCAAGTTACCACAAACTGTCAAATTTTCGCGTTCGATTTTGAACTTAATCATCAATATTTTAAAGTTCAAAATCGTTTGGAGAAAGACAGTTTCGTGTTGCTTGATGTGCTGGCCACTGTACTTACGCTAATGTTCTGTTGGTGCTGATGCTGGGAACGTAACAGCAGTTGGCAAAGTAACGATTACTTTGTTTTATTCTTAAGCTTTAGTGCCAGAAAGCGGTGAACGATCACACAATAACGACTGTCGAAATAAACAGCGTTTTTTGATACCTTAACGTCAGATACAGATGAAAATGACAGATTTTTATGACGACCATTGTAATAAGACGGATTGCAAACACCGCTCTATCTGCCTTATAACGTATTGTATGTTGGAGACCCTCCTAATCTTAAAACATTATCAGCCTGTTCATGGATATATTTGGGTTGGCTTCCATTTAACATGGAGTTAGTGAGTGACTGCCATTTGACCTTCACAACCCAATTGTTGGGTCAATATCAATAAGTACCATTATTATTGTAAGCCATCAACGTGTTACCCAGTAACTGGGTTGTGGAGGTCAAATGTACAGATGCTCCATGTAAAATACTGGTATTCAGCTACATCTGGTAATACTGGAAGCTGATTCCAACATAGTTGGGAGAAGCCTAGGTAGACGCTGATATTGTAAGTTTTTGAACTTTTCTGAAGTTGACAGAAAGGGACAAAACACTTCGATAGCCAAAATAGGTTTATTAAGCGAATGGCTTTATCTATACTAATATAATAAAGCTGAAGAGTTTTGTTTGTTTGGTTAAATGCGCTAATCTCAGGAACTACTGGTTCGAATTGAAAAATTATTTTAGCAATAAAAATAGATAGATTAAAAAAAATGGATAGCCCATTTATCGAGAAAGGCAACATACATATAACACCACGCTACGATCTTTAGGAGCCAAGCGAAAAGAACAAAAGTCAGAAAGAACGCTAATCGATAACGAAGTTATAGCGCGGGCGAGTGATGGGATGCAACGCGATGGGTGGGCCGAAATTTCACGCGGACAAAGTCGCGGGCAGAAGCTAGTTATGAATAAGACGGTTAAAAAATAATAGAGATTTAGTATGAGAGACAAAGAGATTTATATTTTTCTCCTCGCTCATGTAAGGAAATGTGCCCTACGTGACGCGTCCTTGAAATTTCACTCTCAATTCTCGTCCAAATATCGAATCGCCGCCAGTCATGTGTGAAATTTCAAGGCTTCTTATAAACTTGGAAGATGCCAAATCTTCAAGATACACGAGTACAACAGACTAAAAACGAAGCGTGATTATATGTATATACCTATGTATTTACTTATCATGTGTATGTCGTCGGTATCTCGCCAAGGTAAGGTAGCGAAGGTCGTCCCAATAATGTAAGTATATTATCGCCAAGCCTTCTCGGGTATATGTTGGGTCGGTTCTCATCTTACTGGATGGTATATCTATACCAATATTGGTATATTGGACAACTTTTCAAGGTTAATGGTGTTTAATGAACCTGATTCAGGTCTATTTGGTAGAAATCAGTTTAAAATTTGAGTTACGGAGTGCGGAAATAATTGCCAATTGCCAATGGCTCATTTTTATTAGTGAATAACTCGGTCGATATACAGCATGCGGGGACTCCCTGCAGGCGGGGTAATGTCTAATAAAAGGTATCGCTCGGTAAAAAGCGTGCTGAGATTCTGTGCGAAAATAAGCATTCAAAGCAACTGTCAAACGTGCGGTGCAGGTTCTCCGCATACCGCAGTCGTTCCCTAACGACTTATGAAAACGGTTCTCCGGTTGCCCTATGCCATGCTTTACAGAAATCTCCAGCACCCCGCATACGAGCCCTATCGATCAATGAAAATTAGCCTTAAGCGGGAGCTCACCGGTTCACTACCCACTCCTTTAAAAAAATTGGTTGTCTGTAAAGTCGGTTTACGGACGATGATTTTACGTGATAACGTCTTAAGAAAACATTGCGTCACAAGCCGAACGCTTAGGCCGATCGTGCCTCTCCATCGCTTGTTTCGCGCTCTCGCTTGCACACTCTGCTCAGGCGGAACGTGACAATGAGTCATGCTTTTGCGTGCAGCCGGCAGTTCATCGATTTATAAGACGTTATCACGTCAAAATGCCTATTATCCTATCCTATCTATTCCTATTAGGAATTATGAAAAACGGCTCAATAAGCTCCGAAATACGATCTAGAGGATTGTGGCCTATTTTCTTCAATCGAATTTTGTTGCTTCGTGTCTCAATATAAAACTTTATAAAAGGTATTAGAAAATTCTAGACACACTTACCGAGGTTTCTAATTGAACCGTTTTTCATAATTCCTTCTCAGTCACGAGATATTTATTTTTTTATGATTTTGTGCTAGTGGACCTGTGAGCACCCTCTAAACTAATTTCAAATCTCAATCTATAGTGCATGGTTGGTGTATAAAACAGATAATCAAATCATTAGACGTAAGGT
This sequence comes from Dryobota labecula, assembly GCA_947523025.1. Lineage (NCBI taxonomy): Eukaryota > Metazoa > Arthropoda > Insecta > Lepidoptera > Noctuidae > Dryobota > Dryobota labecula. Next base: position 2,440,965 of record OX383296.1, on the reverse strand, counting down.
TCACCTACAGAGGGGCAATTCTCGTATTTTTAACAACGTTCGCATTATAATTTTAATCAGTCAAATTAGGCTACATTTTCGACATGGATTATCGCTAAGATGAAATTGCGGGTAGATTTGAAACCACTTAGAAACGTTAAATACGGGAATTGGCCTTAAAATCACTTTAAATGAGTTTTGGCAGAGGTCATCGACATTTCCCTACTGGGTTGGGCCACCTTCAGAGGTATGTGGCCCAACCAAACGCCAACAAAAATACTACTAGGGTTTATTTGGTAAAAATCATTTATGACAAGTCTCTATCCCTACCACTTGTGAAAATACGCCAAACTTCAAGGTTAAATTGACGGAATCCTAACCGCTTCAATAAATCTATTGTATACGAATGAAGCGGGCCTTGGAATGGGTCTAGGAAGTCAATGTGCTCCGACCACAATTGATATTTCCGACCGTACGGGATCACGATCAATGTCTCGAACTATCAAAGTCCAGATACTATGAAGAAATGACTATTTAGACAAAAAAGTGTTAGGGTGAATAACAATACAATAAACCGGCCACGTGTGTGTCGGACTACGCACAATGAAGGGTTCCGTAGTTGGGACAAATTTATCCAAAGAACAAACTTAACATGAAAAACATGTTTTCTAATACATTCCAACTGAAAATGTAAGTTTGTATGAACAATATTGAGAATTTTACCAGTTTAAAGACCATACACTTCTTATTAATTATCCTGTAATCTATAAGTATAGAACTATTTTCTGTATTTTTTATTTTTTATTTTATGCTTAATAGTTTTGGAGATAAGGGGATCAATTTTCATCTATTTTCCTAAATAAATTTAAAATTATAAAAAAAAAGAAAAAATCTGAAATCCTTACAATAAGCCCACATTTTCATTTAATATGTCACACGGTACAGTTTGCAATACTTTTTATTTAAATTTTCTAGTTTATCCCTAAAAGTGATCCCCATTTTCAAAATTCATTTATTTTCGTTACACGTCCATGTTTGGGTCACAAAAGTTCACAATTATGTGTACTAAACCACTTAATCAGGAGTCAATTGGCTGTGACAGACGGACAGGCAGACAGACACACGAGTGATCCTATAAGTATAATACGGGGTCCATTTTTTCTTTTTGAGGTACGGAACCCTAATAATAAAATGTAAGCCTTCATTCAGACAGGTATAAGTTAGCACATTAGTTAGTTATTTTGTTTAGTTGAATACAGTTAGAGTTTTGGTAAATATGACTTAGTATAGAATTAGTTTACGGCCCCGATATTCCCGTCTGTATGTTCTCCCTTTCCTAAGCGAATCCCGTCCATGTAGCGCCCACTATATTATCTGCCCATCTTCTGAATGGCCTACCCTGTTTCCGCTTCTAGTCACTTGCAAACCAGTACATTATTGATTTTGACAATTTTTCCTTTCCTCTGATTGTATGTCCTGTCCATTTCCATTTAAGCTTTCTTATAGTTACAGTAACATCCTTTGTTCTTGTGTGTTTATTTATATCTGTAGTTCTTATTCTATCAGATAGCCTCTTCAACATATATCTTCTTTTTATACCATTATGGCATGTTTCTAATTTCCTGTTATGGGATTTAGTGGTTGCCCAGGTTTTTTAAGGGTGAGCAAATGATTAAACGCCGTCTAGTGTCAAGTATACAAATCACACACTTATAGGCAGAAAATCGTCACCTTAGTCTCGCTTCTGTAGCGCTTCAGGGATATTCGCCGAAGCGCGCGTGGATTGTTTTTATACAACCATGCGCAAGCGGTGCACATCCCTGGTGCGCAGGGTGCGGGTCAGCCCGAACAGTATCCTGAGTGCCTTCGCCCAGCGTTTCGACTGCCAGTACATGTATCACTGTGACATGGTACATGTACGGGCTAATGTGGAAATATTGTTTTAATTGTGTTGACTTGTAATTGTATTGTATATTGTATTTTTGTGTTGAAATTGTATTTAATTATATTTGTATTAGTTTGTTTTTATAATTGGTCCATGTTGGCCTTGAATTCAATAAATAATAATAAAATTAGTGGTGAAGAGAGCTAAGCCACACTTTGGACCGAATTGAGTTATGAACACCACCATACTCTACGTTAGACGGCGATTCTAGTGGTGAAGAGATCTAAGTGATAGCTCAACTAGGGGTTTTGTTTTTCGTTCAGACGTGAAAGGAGTTAAATGAAACTAGGAACAAAAAGTCAAGTGGTGAATTTTTGATTTATCTTTATCTTGGAACCAGTTTGGTGTGGAATAGCTCCCTTCACTACTAAGGCTGCGAAATGTGTTTTTGCTTTTTTAGACAATTTATGACAATTTACCAGTAATGAAATATGACATACTGAGTTCAAATTTTTAGGCATGCTCCCGTTTCATCAACTTGTATGCTTGCTGGAATTTTTGTGTGGTCGTAGTGTTATGGAATCGTGTCAGCACGACCTGCTGGTCGATTCTGTAAGAATCTCACCGTGAAATCATAGGTGAAGTGATCTTGAAGTGAACTGTCATTCGATCTGAGACTAGGGATTGACACTATTGACAGCTCATTCCACGCTTACTTCACCTTTGTTTTCACGGTGTGATAGTTACAGAATAGCACTGCTGTATATCTGCGATATTTATGAGGTACAAAATTTCTAATTAGTGGTATAAAATAGTTCAAATTAAAAGGATTTTATTACCATCAAAAGTTATAGTGAATGCGTTCACGGTCGTGCTACGAAGTACAAAACATTATTTTGTACTTTGCAAGAAAATACAAAATTATTCAGCTATAGCATAGCATAATATACTTTTCTAAGTGGTAAGCGGTTACTTTATTCAAAACGCTTAGTATATTTGCAATATGTTAAACGTTTTGATTAGTTATGTACAGTGGGCTGCATCAATTGGGTACCCCATTTGTTTTAAAATTTGCTTCCAAGGCGGGTACCCACATCGTGACGCTGACTGTACACGCTTATCTTTATGATACTACATTTAAAAAAAAAACGAGAATTGTTATCGAATCTCTCCAAAACGAAAAATAAATAGTCAATAGAGCCTAACCCTTATCTTTTTTCAAGGTCTTGTTAGATAGATACCTTGATAGTACCTATCGCGCTACCTCTTTAGTACCTATCATATCAGCCTAGCTTTTTCTTTTAGTATTTCTAAGGTTGCCTTCTATACAGCCTAAAATGTTCCCAATGCTGGGACACAGGCCTTCTCTCTGTGAGAGGGAGTGGGCCATAATCCACCACGCGGGCCCAGTGCAGATTTATGCAGATGCCACATGTCTTGGATTTTTTTTTTTGGTTCTAGGACATGCCGGTTTCCTCACGATGTTTTCCTTCACCGTTTTGAGAGCATTGGTGATGAAATAATTTACCCAACGTGAAGAGCCTGTCTGGGTTCGAACTTTCGACCTGCAACTCATAAGTCGCGGCTTTTACCATTCTGGGCCACCACTGCTCTATCCATACTAATATTATAAAAGTGAAAGTAACTCTGTCTGTCTGTCTGTTACGTTTACATGCCTAAACCGCTGAACCGCTCGTCATGAAATTTGGCAGAGATATAACCTGGGATATAGAGAAGGGACATAGATTACTTTTTTACGCGATAACCGACATCCACGCGGGCGAACCCGCGGGCAAAAGATGGTACATATTATAAATGAAAATCCCTTTTCGTGTTTGTCTGTGTGACCGCGTTGTTTTTCTAAATTACGCGACGGAGTTTTAGCATCATTTAGAGAATTTATTCCGGAAATGTTATGTGTTTAACCCATAAATTATTAAAGTTACATAAATCCCGAAGTTTTGCTAAGTACCTAGTAAAAGCCGTGCGAAGCAACAGCAGGTCGATGGTTCAATATAAATAACCGAATAGTAATTTCAAAATGGAACTCCTTCCTTTATGGTAATGAATGGCTCATCAAAGTCATTATTTCATCTATGACCGAAGATCTTCTTAGGATGCAAGAACACTATAAAAATATATATATTGTGGTGTTCTTTCAATTCTTGACAGTAGCCCATCTTTTGCAATATGTTCGGTTCGGTTTACCCAATTGAAGTCGAATAAAATACCAATGCGACCAACTACTTGTTTACTTTGACCATTGCTTGGCAATGGCGACCATTCCAGTTTTTGCGAAAATAAACTAACTACCTAGTTCTTCACGAGTTGACGATGCACGAGAAGAAGAATAATGTACAAGAAAAATAAAACATTTTCTCTATTCTTACCATAACATTTCTGTTCTACATTTTCTAAAGCGAGAAGGTAATAAATAAATCAGCTGTTTCCAGCGAAGCGTGGGTCGGCTGCCACAATGGCGCTCATTTGTTTCTACAGCCGCCATTTTCTTTTAGCGTGAAACAAATATGGCGCGAAGATTGTTGTCATTAGGCTTAGGACGGACTTTTCCTCAAACTAAACCATCTCTGGGTTTGTAAGAGAATCTTTGTATGTTCAAATAACCAGGGTGTGTCATTTTCTGGTAGAAAGTATTTTTTTAATAGAACATTTCTAGTTGGAGGCATTGGAATTGGAGCCCCGGAAAATACTCAATACCAATCATATTGGACTCTATGACATTGACGATTTTTATAACGATCTTGAAACTATAAACAATAATACAATATAACAAAACCTTAGGGAATTAAAGGTGTCAAATATTACGATATTAAAAAAGAAAAGTGTCTTGGGTGATCGTGGCAATATTCCTGGTTATTCTTTGTGGCCGTTTGTGGGGGAGGAAGGGGGAAGGCCACATATTTCTTTCTTTCTCTTCTTTCACATATGTCACAATAGACGTTTATAGCCTTTTGTGCGAGCGTGTGAATATGCGTCTTTGTAGTCGGCCATAATGGAAAATCTTAGGAGATGGCTAAGAAAAGTATTGGTTTGCATATTTAGTAGGAAGTGTTTTTGCAGGGCAAAGGTATTTAGGATAATTGGAAGACTTCTGTTCTTCGTATTGATACAAATTTTTACGTAAAAACGTTGATATCGTGTCCAAATCTTGAAAACTATATTGTGTAAGAGTTTATTAGAGCTACATCGATAAACCCGTTCCATGGCTCCATGGCACATAAAGGTAACTGGTGCAATGTGAGTGTACAAGACACTTCTGCCTACTCCTTTGAAAAATACAGGCGTGATATAATGAAAGTTATCTACGTTTACGTAAATACACAGGTTACCTGATTAACAAGGTATTCATCAAAACCACATGGGCGAAAGTTACCGCCCTTACAAAATAAATCATCTACCCACAATTTTAATATGTAAAAGCACTTAAATCTAAAAAGTCCCACAGAAAGGTCAACACGTAACGACTCTCTAGCACATTGTCTATTATGAGAAGCGATCGGATCGCCTTCGTTGCGTCGCGTAGCATCGATATTTCTCGTCTTTATGGGATACAGCCCTTAGCTTCAATGATTTGTTGGCACACCCCATGTGTGTAGGGGATGATACAGTAGGTTAAGTGGGCTTTTGATAGGTATTGGGTATTTTTTTCCAGTAGTCTAATAGAAAGTAATAGAAATGAGTATGTACTCTGAGGTACACATGCCCATGACTCATAATGTGTGGGGCATGTGGTGTGGAGAAATGAGAAAAAAAAACCAAACACAAAATATTTTTTAATTCACATAAACACCTACATGAGCACTTATGAAACGTCAGAAGCTAGGGGCATGGTTCCAGTTGGTCGTTTCCTATGGAGAAAAGTCGGTAAGAAACTCCGGTAACCATTGATATAGGTTCTAAAATGCAAAGGGTTTTTTGTATATCAATGACGATAACTCTTTTAAAAATATTTGGCTTTTACAATAATTTTAAATAACAGTGTTAATAGGTATGGGAGGATGGTGTAGGTCTTTCAACAAGTACCAGGTACTTAATAAAATAGAAAATGGTCAACAATTCTATAATATACTAGGGCTACAATGAAAAAAGTCGTGAGGAAAGTTTTGAGTATAAATGTGGATGGCTATACGAGTAACGGAAGACCAAAGAAACGGTGGATGGACTGTGTGAAAGATGATATGAAAGAAATAAATGACTTCCGAGACGACGGCTAATAGAGAAGTATGAAACGAAAAGGCAAAATTGCGCAGACTCCAAATAAATTGGGATAAGGGCAACAGATTGATGTTGATGTCTCTAACACTCTTTGTACACCGCACAACGTCAACGGGACGTCAATGAGAAACAAGATAAATCGAACCGAACGTGACGTCCCGGTGGTGGTGTGCGGTGGACACGCGGCCATAGTAGGTAAATGTATGTATCGCTACTTCGACGCCGTCATCAAACTGAAACTCAAAGCATTTATTCCAATTAAACCATTTACAGGCACTTTTGAATTGTCAAAGAGATGGTCAGTTAGTTAGAAAGTTGAAGCTAGTTGCTCATTCCAATACGCAGATCTCTATGGATGATCCATCTCGTTCTCGTTGACGTCCCGTTGACGTGGCGGTGGACAAACGGTCTATTAGTTACTGATAAGTTATTTTTGTGTTTTTAAATGTGTCTTTCGGTAATGGTGGATGCTTTGAATTATTAAAATTTTTCTTTTCAGAACCATCAATGTACGTAGTTTTATTCTGAAACTGGAGATATGCATTTTTTTACTTACCTGCATGAAATTAAATGAAATGTACCCAAAAAGTTGACTCCAATTTCAGTTATAAAAATTGTCAATTGCTATGCAACCACTAGCTTTTAAGTTAGTTAATTGCACTTGTAAATTAACTTGTTTTAATGAGTTTTTCCCGAAAGTTTTTCTTGCAGCTAAAAAATACGAGAAGCTAGTTTCTACTTACGTAATAGGTACCGCAACTTTTACATTTTTTAATGACGATTTGAAGGATGTTACGGAACCATTCTACTGTTTCCTCTTCGTACCGTAATATTATCGCCTCTATCGAATTCTATCTCTCGTATAGATATACCTAGCTATAGGATGCAATGTTACGTATCAACGGTCTTAATACGTAACGCAATTAGCTTAGTTAGATGTGCTGATCCAGGTAAACAATTGGCTGTGACGTGCGATGATGTGTGTCCATGTTTATCAATACAATATTATGTCAATGGTCTGAGTAGAGTTTAGTTTCTAATATTACCTAGACCTACTAATGACGGACTAACACGTTTGATGCAAATCATGCATACAATTTTAAGCAGTAAATAAAATTAAAAACCGGCCTAGTGCGTGTCAGATCACGCACAATGAAGACTTGCACGTAGTGGGGATGATGATTTTTTTTTCATGATTTTATTTTACCACTTTTTCGGCGTGATTTATATGTACGCCCATTGAAAAAATAATGCACTCCTCTGTACCGAGTGACATATCAAATGACTGTGAGGATTTCAAGAATATTATTTCTATAGTTAGTTAAGAAAAAAAGATATATGAAAATTTACCATTATCTCCGAAACTACTTAGACTAAAGATTTGAAAAAAAAAAAAAAAAAAAAACAACAGGAAATAGTTCTGCACTTATAGATTACAGGAAAATATTTGAGAAGTCTATAGTCTTTATAACACCCATCTGTTTCTGTCGGGGGTTAAAAATAACATGGTAAATCTCCCAATATTGTGCGTCCAAATTTACATTTGCAGTTAGAATGTATGGGGGAACATGTTTTTCAACTACAATGTTAAGTTTGTTATTGGGATAAATTCGTTCCAAGTAAGGTTTTTTTTTAAATGCACACAAAATAGAGCAATCAACTTAAATGAATGCTCTAGCATCTACACTATACACGCTCCAATATACCAAACAAAATGACGTACATTTTTAATAGACTACACAACAATTCCACTCAGGGTTCTCATACATATGCAACGGTAACGTTCGTGTTCAGCCAGATCTGCTAAAAACCTCTCGTTTTTTAAACACCCACGCGTGGCTAATCCTCTGCCATGACTCGTGGAAATGTATCGATATTATGAGTCAGAAAGTAATTGATTCAAACTGGGAAATTGAATAGGCTGGCTACAGGGCATCCCATGACTTTGCCACATGGAGGGCAAGTACCTTAAATTTATTACAAGATTTTTTTTTCTCTCATTTTTATAGCGGGTTCTATTCCCGATTCAGACAGGCGATTAAATAAAATTCTTTAAATGCAGTTTGTATTGTTTAAAAAATAAAAATGAAGTCTTCATTCAGTACATTTTTCTATCTAAAGTTTTTAAGGTACTTTTCCTCCATGTGGCAAAGTCGTGGACGCCCTGTATATATTATTTATATTCCGTCCACCGAGAGAATGTTTTTCTGACATCTGTCAGTGTACAAGATTTGGAATAAATTCGTAAAACACCTTATTCGTTTGTGTGAAACTGACAGGTGTCAGAAATGCATTTTCTCGTTGAACGGAATATCGTAAGTGGCATGAAGATGATCTAAGGAATTATAAGAGACCAGAGGCCTAATTGCGTACAGGGTTTGTAATGAAATACCTAGGTAAAAGATTCTACTGGTTTTCACTATACAGATGGAATATATATATATTCCATCTGTATAAAGCCAAAACAACTAGTACCAAAACTACGTAAACCGTAAATCGTAAGTATCAAAATGGCATATTCGTTCTAAACAGATTGCAGAAATAGATGTATTTCTCTAATCTGTTTAGAGCGAATATGCCATTTTGATACCTACTCCTGGTTATTATTAAATTCTGGTCAAGCCGGTCATAATTATGTAAGAAACCATTCTAACATCGACAACTTTCCACTTTAATCATTCTAAAATTCTCGCAACAACGATATCCAAAAGAATAGTTTCTAAAAATTAATAATGAAACCATTTCAGCTAAGTTAAAAATTGCTGAGTCCATAGAAAATTTATTTACCACCATTCTAATAGAGGTAACGATATCTCTCTCCTCATCATCTTTATTAGCTGAATCACTTCTGAAAGAAAAATTCAGTAAAGTCATTCCGAGTATGAACTCAAGCTTATTTCTATTGCCACAATTAAAAAAGCATTCAAAAGTCTTGACTCAATAACCACTGAAGATTTATGGGGCATCTCCGTTAAGGTTCTGGGACATATCATTGATACAATTGCCCCTGATTGTCATTGATTATCAGAATTCATCTCTAATTGAGAAAAAAATGAGGCTTCATAACGTGTTTTGAAAACTCTTTCGTTGGAAAATTTCGAGTCAATTATATGATTGGTAGTAGTTTTTTTTAGTTCAACCAATACCAACAGCTAACTAATATTTTAACAGCACTAAAACTATTCAGGAAAATTAATCACGTTTTCAAAATCCATTTTTATGCATGGATAAAATGAAACTGCAACGTTGCCAAAATGTTGTTCATTTCACTGTATCCACCCTTTCACGTCCATATTACCATGAAAACACACTGTTCGAAAACAAAGCAGCGTTTAATAGTGTGTCATAACTCCGTGGCCACGAGCTACACGCTCCAGCGAGTTAGCGACGCGCGTCTTGTTACAGCGACTACGGAGTTAACAAATGAAAGAAGTTGTTTAGGGTGGTCGCACATCTGACGGAAAATGCGTCCGGCGTAACTTTAGTTAGTACGCTCGACGCACTAATGCATCATCAGTTGTGTGTGTAGAGTTGGATGTTTTTATTATCTACTTGTCTGTTCTGGCGTTACGCGACCGAAGATACGCCGCGACGCATCTTCTGTCAGATGTGCAACCACCAGAGAGAGTAGGTATGTCACGAACTTGGAATTAGTATGTACTTTATTGCCACTAGCATGGAATTAGTATGACTTTATTGCCACTAGCATGGAATTAGTATGTACTATATTGTCACGAGAATGCAATTAGTATGATCTATATTACCACGAGCATGGAACGATGCGACTTGCAGAGCGTCGCCGACGGTACGACAGTACGCGCGCGCGTGTCGCTTCACGCAAGTCGCATCGCTCGAGGCTGCGTGAGCGGGGTCTAACTTCGTGAGTGGCAAAATTTTGCTATTGTTCGAAATACGTCGATTATTCCGGTCGGAGCGAGGCAGTCCGTCATCCGTGAGATTAAATACTATAGCAGTTGTTCGTGCCTTTTGGGTAACTTCGGAATTAGTAGTGTGTTGGGCCGTAAGAGGCCTAAGTTTGATTTTGTGAACGTGGACATTTTTGGGTGGAAAAGCTTAAATATGAATTTGTCGGAGATGAAAATCTCTTACGGAACAAGATTTAATTTTAGGATTTGTGCTAAGGGTACTTTACCAGCACGACGCAAGACCTAAAAGTAATTTTTAACTATTTTGAACTCTCGGTGCTGAGCCGACCGTTGATAATTCAACAGTGGACTTTTTTATGGTAAAAATGACGAACTTCCATACAAACTTTTGAATTTTCAAAAATCCTTCCTTAGTGTCACTTCCCTTACATTATTATGTCAAAGTCAAAGTCATTTATTTCAAATAGGCACATGAATGGCACTTTTGAACGTTATAATTGATTCTAGCTGCCCCTTCCAAAAGGTAGTTCCTTAAGAGGAACTCTTGTGCAAAGTTCATGCTTCTAGAGCCAGCAGTTTAGGCTGTGCGTTGTCTGTCAGTGAATGAATTTAAGATTGTTATTAAGTGCAGAATTCATTAAGGCGTTGCGTAGTGTTAGTGAAAACGGGCATTTGACTTAAAAAAAGTGGCTAGGTTACAGTGGCAGTGGAGTGGAGGTGTCAATTTTTGTAAGAGAGAAGCCGAAGTGAAGCCGGTTTTAACTTACGTATTTATCAATAAAGTAAAAATGAATTTATTCACTTAAAAATAAAAGTCTTTCCTTTACTGAATTTAACACCATCACCAAGCATCATCACATCGTCAAGTAGCAGAACCAAAAAGTCGCTATCATTACACAAAAAAAACTTTCATTGTCATACAGAAATAAACTCAACTATATTAGGTACTATTTATTATTCTAAAATTATTACAGGAATATAAAGAATCGAATATAATACAGTCGAACAGGTAAAAACTGAATAAAATGTGCAATATTCATCCATCTTGTCAAGTTCTCCTCTGACGCATTTTTTATATATCTGGTTCTATCTTAACCCGTTGTAAAAATAGGCGTTATTGTCGTTTAAATGATAAGGTGAATTAAACACCAGTAAACAATAGTAGACACTATTGACTGTGCCATTTTTCAATAGCGGTAGAATTGCTGATGACCTCCGAAGGGAAGCCGGTAGGAATTATGTTATACGGTGCTTTCGCCACTGGTAGGTTATAAAATCCTATCATCTATTTGATATTTAAAAAAAAAATGTTTTCATCCAAAAAGTTTTTCATATTTTCAATCGAATTAAATCCTTAAATATGTTGAAAATCGGGCCGATAATGTAACTAGCTGATCAAAAAATGTCAAATAAAATTTTACACTCGGATCACCAAAACGTAATCTCGCATTTTCGAAAATAAAACAAAATAATCTGAAGATAAGTCACTCTTTCTTACAAACCTTTGAAAGAGTAATTAATAGATTATTAAAGAGTATTCTTTCTCAGTTTAGTAATCAGAAAGAACAGAGAGGGAAACATTGAAATGGGAATAAAGAGCAAAAAGGTACTCAATTTACTTAAAGCGTCGTTACTCGGGTTTTTTTTCTCTAAATTACATTTTTATTGTTTCTGAAGGGCTTTCTGAAACATTACAATTATTTTTTATTTAATTAAATGAGCCGTAACAAGTTATTTTGAATGTCTTGTCTTTTTATGAAATTACTGGCTTTTGCCCTCGTCTTCACCCGCGTGGAGTTCGGAACATTAGTAGTTTATGTAGGATTTGCAAGCGGTTTCGAAACCTGGTTTTTGGTTGAGTAATTGCTTATCCACTAAACTAAGTTCATTGGAATCTTCCTGAGCCGTTTTAACGTGATAAAATGAAAAATTGGCCAAGTGCGTGTCGGATCACGCACAATGCAGGGTTCCGTAACTGGGATTAAACACTGTTATTTAAAAATATTGTAAAAAAAAAAAGAGTAACCGTGGAGTTTCTTGCTGGTTCTTCTCCATAGAAAACGACCAATAGGAACCGTGCAACTAGCTTCTGTCGTTTCATAAGTGCCCATGTAGGTTTATGTGAAATAAAATATTTTGATTTTGGATGAATTTATCCCAAGAACAAACTTAACATTGTAGTTGAAAAACAGTTTCTCCGATACAGAATGTATGGGAGAATATGTTTTTCAACTGCAAATTTAAGTTGGTCAACTATTAATCGGTAACTTGTAAAGCGTACTTAGCTGTGATAGTTGTCCAAATACGACCATTTAGCTCGCAGAGGGGATACACACACTTGACTCTAACAAAAATTAGCACTTTTCAGGTTAATATTACGCAACCGGATCCCTGAATCGAAAAATGGTTTTGACAAACCCGTTTTGTTTGTGCAGAATAAACAATTTTTCTTTTTCTTCTTTTTCTTCGGCCTATACAACGATATTCGATACCTTGGTATAGACGAGATTTTTTTTATCCCCACTTATAATGTAGGGGAGGTCCCCTATAAAAAAAAAACAAGATTTTATTTTAGCTCTTTGTCGGGGTGATTAATATGTATACCGATACTAAATTACGGCTTAAGATTCTCTGAGCCAAGCCGCGGACAGACGGACAGATAGACGGACATGGCGAAGCTATAAGGGTTCGTTAAATTGTTTACTACGGAACCCTAAAAAATGTCTATTCAAACATCACTTAGTTATTCTAACTTTTGTTTAGAAGTATCAGCTTTGCTCCACAGTATTATCTACATAAATTAAATATTTCATTTATAAAGTTTCGAACTTGACCGTCGAGTCTTTAATTTTGACTTATTAGGGTGGCTGGTGAGTCCGTGAAACAGTTGATTTTGCTTAGAAAGGCACATAATCAAAATTTTAAAATCTTTTCTTGTGTAACTAGCTTTTGGCTGCGGCTCCGCCCGCGTGGATTTCAGTTATCGCGTAAAAAAGTAGCCATTGTCCTTCTCCATATCTTATTTTATGATGATCGGTTCAGCGGTTTATGCTAGAAAACGTAACAGACAGACAGACAGAGTTACTTTCACATTTATAATATTCGCATGGATTTTAAAATATTTTCTTATGTAGTTATTATGACTGCTTCGTTGGTCTAGTGGTCGCAAGCGCTTATGCTGATCATGAGGCCCTGGGTTCGATTCCCGGGTCGGGAAAAGTGATATTGGGTTTTTCCATCTGAAATTTCTCAGTAACAACCAGGAGTCTGGATGTTTGTCCTGTTGTTGGCAATAGACTAGCCCCCTGTGACATGAGACTTAAACATAACTGGCTGAGTGTGGGTGTACTGTAGGTGCACCTCTACCAAACCCTTCGGGGAATACAGGCGTGATGTTATGTTATGGTGGCGTGGTGTTATTAAGGCAACGATAACCGACTTTTAATGATTTTATACTGAAGATCATGTCTAAACGAGTAAAGTTAATGATTTGGAAAAAATATATGTTAAATAAGAGCATGTTGTTAATAACTTTATATATTAATATTTTAGATTATGTTTATATAACTTCGTGAAATTAATTTGTGAAGTTATGTCTAACGTGGAATTAAAACTGAGAACCACGCAAATTCTAACAAGCATATTTTTCTGAAACCTCCAATCTTTTTAAAGATAATTTAATTATTGATCTTTTAGTATACGTGTTTTATTAAAATACCTTTTGCTTTTTGTATTATAAATTAATAATGAGTCTTATTTGGGACAGCGCTCCTGGATGGTCGAGATGGCTGGACGTACGAAGTGTTGCGTGAGCTCAGTACAGAACACGCAAGCTAACCACTCAAGGTCACTGGCATATATATGCGTCTTAAACATTAAAACGTAAACATTAAATCGTTTATCATCGCTTCACTTCTGCTATCGCTATATGAAAACGTAGTAATAGTGCAAAATGCCGTAAAACTCACGTCTCACATCTCTCATATACATTTTAGTCAGGGCTGCATATAATTTGACTGTCACTTGCACGCCAGCTGGCTTAAAATGTTTTTATTTCAAAAGGGAACACGTGTCGTGTGGGAGGCCGTTAAGTCCTTAAAACAAGGTTTGTTCGAATAAATAATAATATGGCCACCCAATGTTTTGTAAGTAAATAAGGACGCTTTTAATAAAGGGAACGCCGTATAGGTGACCTTCAAGATACTTTAAGTGTATAATTTTGCGAATGATCCCTTTGCCGCATTTTGGCAGTCTATCAGGGGCGCAGCCTCCATACAACCCGATTCTTATCGGCTTCCCTTCGGAAGAACCACTCTTCTTACACTTGTATATTGCAGATATTTAATGCCAGTTTAAAACATCATAAGATTAAAAACATTACAAAAATGTCTAAGTTTTTTAACTAAATAAAAGAATTCCGACCATAGCTTTAAAAAAAGTAAAGGAATTATTTCAACTTTTGAGTTAATTCATTTAGAGTTTATGAGAACTGAACAGCTTTTTCTTAAGCTTCTATCTAATAAAAAAATATAGCTTCGCCTCTGGAGTCTATTATAGGTTGATTAACTTAGATAGACTTTTCCATCTGACTATTAAGCGTTCTAATAGTGACCGACAAAACACCATCAAAGTCGCACCGATTTTCTTTTGTCTGAGGTGCTACCCCTAGTGTACGACCTTGAGTGTTCGGTCCTTCTCTGTCCCGCCGCCGCCGTGGCGCGGGGCTGCTCTGTCTCGGTCGCTGCGAACGCCGAATTCAGATTTTTTTTAAAATTATTTTAATAAAAAATTAAAACAATCTTCAATTAAAAAAATCGTGTATTATTAAATTTTTTAAATTATCTGTCCTATTATATCATATTAGTGTAATCTTCAAATTAATAACACGTCAGTCACCTTTAGAAAAAGATGCACGCAATCAATAATTTTTGTCATTGTTTTACAAGGAGATTTTAAATGTATGTATAATTCATAAAAACAAATAACATCGTGCAATGTGAAGATAGGATATCAAACATTAATAATGTGCTATTAGATTTAGTTTCTTTCTCTTAAATTGATGAGTTTTGAGTCTCTGAAAAACGCGCATCGCAAGGTTTTGCTCGGGGTAGCGCCTTAAGTTAGTAAAGTAAGCAGATAATGTAGGATACCATTATTTAGCAGTGTGCTCATAAAAGTAATTTTTCGATGTGACGATCCATCTTGAGTGATAACTATTGTCTATAAAAAAAATATAATATTTTAAATTTGAGGTCACGTCCTCTAGTCTATTTTCGTCATTCATTAATCATGTGACGTGCTAACCTTAACACGCCGCGGTGTAGGTGTCCTTTAGGCCACGTTTTTACTAGGGAGTCCCAGAAAAAAAAATTGAGACTCGATGCGGTCTCGAAATTTTCGGGAAAAACGAGACTTTCGAGAATATTTCAAAAGTAGGTTTCATAATAATAGGTTACGCTTTTAGGCAGTCAAAACAAGATATTTCAATCAAGTACTGTGTTAAACATACAGTAACAAACTCAAATTATAAAATCAAAAATGATTTTTGAGAATTTTTCATTTTTATTGTGGGCACGTCAGAAGCAAAGGGCGTTTCGTTTACTCGTACCTGAATTTATTACAAAAGTAACCCGCGTTAGAAAAAGCTATATCTACTTTTACGCTAGTGGGTGGATAGATGTTTATTATGTTTAGTAATTTTAACAATAATTTTGGTATTTCCCTAAACTATTGGACAAGTCTCAAAACTCTCGTTATTCCAGAGACCGAAAATATCAGTCTCGAGTCTCGTAAATACCAAAAAATCGTCGAGACTCCCGAAATTTTCGAGACCAAGATTCCCGGAGTGAAAGCCCTAGTTTGTACCTATAACATAGCTAGCACAGGAGGGTTCGCTGTCAACCGCTCAACGATGATTGACATACGATTAAGTAGGATTGTGTGTGTGTGTGTGAGCTGTGAGATGAGTGGCTAAACATTGATTTACGAGTATTTATAGAAATTATGCGTGTATGGGCAGAGAGTGTTAGTAATGAAACGTAAAACTCATTATGACACAGGTTAACCTTTATGGTCTGTTCCAAAAGTATGCGTTGAAAATGTAAACAAATGGATCAGAAAACGTACTTATGGATGCCAATTTAATTTAATTTATTTATTTAATTCAGACACAGTGATCCATATTTTTAGATCGAGTGCTTTGATTTGATTATTTGAATAATTAAACCCGAAATTCTAATTTTAAGTCAGCTTAAAGATGTTTTTCATTGGATAACGGAGGTTAATTTTATAACTTAAATTATCGTTGATGATTTTTCAATTATAATTTAATCATTTTATTCAACAACAATAATCGTTGGAAAAGTAGTGAGACGTAAAACTGTAAACTCAGATAAATGACAGACAAACAGATAAATGTGTTTTTCTGTTATCTGCACACACTGTTGTGATGTCTTATTTTGTTGCTAGATAGTCTCTCTATCTTCCTTTCTCTAATAATAAATTACCCAAATTTGCTACATTCCTGAATTCATTGATGTGTGACTGTTTCTTGAATCAGACTGCCATTCTTGATACGAAGTGTCAGTCCTGACACTGTCCACCGCACAACGTCAACGGGACGTTAACGAGAAACAAGATTATTCGAACCGAACGTGACGTCCCGGTGGAGGGCTTGAAATCCCGATATTTTTGGGAACTATTGGCCTTGGTGTGATACCGGTACTGGAGGAGTACCTGTACCATTGGTACCGGTACAAGACATAGTACTTGTTAATAGTGGTATTTCTAATCAGTGTCGGTACCTGTTTCTGTACCAAACAAATATATGTATATATAAAAAAAGTTAATTTGTCTCAAAAAAAAAAAAATACATTCAAATATGACAGACACTAAAAGAAGCAATCTTACAAATATTTCCGTAAGTTAGAGTGAGAAAAAGAATGAAATAATACGTAAAAAGGATATTTAATAAACATTAAAGGTTACGGTTCCTCGTACAAATAAATACGAGATTTGTGGTACGCGGCGGGTACCTGAATTTGGTACCGGTACTTGGTAGCGGGAGTACCGGAACCCGTCTGGAACCGGTACCCTTCAGAACTGATACCCGTCTGGGCCCGGTACCTTAATGGCAAGAACCGCTAAGTATCAGTACAGAATCTGTACTTTTGGTACCGGATCCAAGCCCTGCCCGGTGGTGGTTGTGTACGGTGGACATGCGGCAATAAATTTATGCACTACTTCGGCGCCGTCATTTCGTCCTCTTTGACGTCCTGTTGACGTGGCGGTGGAAACACGGCCTGATTGTCATACAGATTAGTATGATAGTCTTTCTGGTAAGTATGAAGAAATCGGAAAGTTTGATTCCATTATATCTTAGATTACAATTTTGGTAGTGTTATTCAGATTTGTGAAGAGCAATCGTTTCGTGTTATTCTGCCTTTTACTTGGTAATCTTTCGATGGTGGTTTATTACGTTATTTCAAAATCTGAAGGCGACAGCTACACTCATATCCAAAAAAATATGCCAGCTCCTAATAATTTTACATAATATGTATAAAGGCCGTCTACCAAACGACGCTATGTATAAATATTTTTATATAAACACTTTATGTAAATAACAATATACAGTGGGTTGTATTTTGTTACCGTGCGTGGGTTTGACGTTAACCGAAACTGACATGTGACTGGCCGCCATTTTTCATTCGATACCGACACGTAAAGGAAAATACTGGGATGATTTTTAGAAGTGTTTTATTGACACAAAAAATATTGGGCTTATTTTTAAAACAAAGTGTACTTTGTAAGCTTTTAAAATGTGATGTAACGATCAATACACTTTATTAAGGGAAATGCTGTCACTCTCACATATTTGACAGATAGACACCAGATTTTGTGTCATAATTCTAATCTATGGATACTGGTCTTACAGTATCCATAGACACAGTATATTTCAAGAGCTATAAAGAAAATTATTTTAATCAAACATTTTCCTGGAACTTACGAAGAAATATGTTTTGTTGTTTTAATCAAATGAAAACATGCTCAATAAAGTGGCTACAACGACTGTACTGTACAAGAAAACGACTGTCGAGATTCCATATTGACACATAATTGGTTTTACGTGTTTCAAAACCTACCCTTATTCTATGGGCTTAGGACGACGCCGTTATCACTTTAAAACAACATAACTTAACAGCAAAGATAACACGCGTGATTTCACACAAGTATAAAACATAGCACAATATGTAGACATATAAAATTAACAAGACTCGTTGCCTAGCAACCGTCACCCCCTATCGTCATAATTAGTGACGACAGGGGGCGCGGGCGCCCGCGTCAATTGCTCATTAAAACAGCCTGTAAGTATGTTAGAACACCCTGTAAGTGTATTAGCCGGCACACCTAAGACGTGCGCAGATTTAATAGGCTACTCGTTATTGCGTTTTATGAGATTTTTTAATTTCTAGCTGTGCCCCGCGGTTTCACCTGCCATTTAGTTTAACCGCATTGCATCGCATCGTTCGCCCGCGCTATGTCTTCGTTTTTGCTTGGAGTTTTTCAGACTATTTTCCTTTTTGCTCGGCTCTTAAGGGTCGTAGCATGATTTTAAATAGCCTATAATATAACCTTCCTCAAGAATTGGGTTATCAAATGAAAAAATAATTGTTCAAATCCGACTTGTAGTTCCAGTGATAAAAAACTCTTCAAACAAACAAACTCTTCAACTTTGTTATATTAAAGTATAGATCATTTATTATGTAACGTGTTTAAATTTTTACGTGAATACGTCTTTAAATTTGCTTCCATAGTGGGAAGTAATTCAGAGAACTGATGATAACAAAATCGGGGGAAACAGTTTGATGTTGCAGCTTTATATCTATCATCTACATCCAAAATTTAATTACACCACTCGATAGCTAAAGGATCAAAGAAATCGTTGTAAAGAAAATATTACCTGTTTTTACTGAATGTGGTTGTGACTCCGCTTGCCTTGGTTTTGGTTTTTTCGCGATGAAAAGTATCTTTAATTCTTTTTCTGATGCTAAACATTGTGTATGCAGAGAATTGGTCAATTTAAGCCCGATAAAATGAATCGAACAGAGATGCTGAATCTAATTATTAAGATTTAAGTGTCCTTATATTTATGCGTTATCGTTTTCTGATATTTTAAAGCCTGAAACTGCGTTAAGCGGATGTCCTCGCGGTTCCATACAAAAGTGCTGCCAGTCGACAGCCAGTAAGCTAGCGTTGGCAGGCCCCGCGCGTGCCCCCGCGACGGTTTCCGTCTCACAGAGGCGAGCCACGCTGCGCGGGCGCGGGGCCCGCCTCCCCGCGACGGACGCCCGCGCTGCGCTTGTTCCCGCGACGGAGAACTTTTGTATGGAACCGCGCCGGCGTCCGCATAACGCAGTTTCAGGCCTCAGGCCTTAGGCTTCCGCCACTCATAATAATCTGTATGACGGCTTAACATGTTGTCCAAAGCATGAAATTGACTCCAGAATACGCACAAACAACCGGTGATCCGATAAACAGTAGCAATCATCACTGCATAACTTAACACTTTGATCGATTCGTGCGGTAAAACAAGCTACGAGCCACCCAAACAGAATAGGATGATCTATGCACAGCCTACCAAGCTACACAAGCTCACTGTGCTGTAAACAAGTAATTTCAAGCTAGTTCTAACAGCGTCACTATTTTAACAGCACTTTAGGCACTTGTCCCAATGCCGGCGATTAACGAGAAGCTTGAAGAGCTATCAGTTTTTTTTTTTTGGTTTGGCAGTTTGAGTCATTTATGCGGCCTACCCAAATGCGCGACAAAACCAAAGACAAAACTAAGGTGAACAATACCAAAGAAAGGATTCTTTGGTAATGTTCGGCGAATCGTTGAGTTCCCGGATAGGTCCACTCAATCTGTGTGATTATTTCATCAAAAGCCCATTTCAGACACCAATGTACATGGTCTTCGCATGATCTGACCAAGATTGTGTCTGGACTTTAAAAGAGACTGTGACTTCTGAATTTGTTTCAGCCTTTCTTCTCAGAGTAGTCAGATAGGAAACGCCGACCTCATCTAGTTTCAAAAATATGATTGATGTGTAAAAGTGTTTGTACAGACCTAACTACAGAAAAAATAAAAAAAATGCTCTTTGAAAATGCATCATCCTATTTAAATTTCATTCAAGTACTAATATGCATCGACTGTCTCCCTGACCGCCGTTTCGTCCTTTAAGGGTTCTGTATGCTACAGGCTCAGCTGCGGCGCGGGCTGGCATTTCGTCAAGCAAGGATCGGGGAGATATCTTTCCGTCTGTTACAGCCAATTTATAACTATAAAAAGCCTATGGTCTTAAAATATCAAGGTAAATCTCCCAATATAGTGTGTACAAACTTACATTTGCAGTTGGAAAGTATGGGGAAATATGTGTTTTAACTACAGTGTTAAGTTTGTTCTTGGGATACATTCACCCCAGCTTTAGCATTCTAAAGAAAAAATGGCCACATTCCTCTAGATCGTATTTTGTTGCTTCGTGTCTCAATATGAAACTTTATAAAAGGTATTAGAACATTCTAGACACACTTACCGAGATCGCTGTTGAGCCGCTTTTCATAATTCCTTCTCAGTCACGAGATACAATTTTTTTAAATGAGTGGCGCTAGTGGACCCTTGTACGGCCTCTTAAGATATATCTTTCCGTATCATGAAATGCATCATATAAGCTATATTACCACTAAAGCCTAAATCTCGGAAACCTTAATATTAGGTTGGGGAAAAATTTCTTCGCATTTTTTAAGAAAATTCAAAACATTTTTTAATATAGTTTATTTACATTTAACTATAGTATGTAGGTACCATTTTGTTCTATAACTTTTTGCCATCTTGTAGGTAGGGACATGATCCCATTGCTATAGAAATTTTGGGACTTCTGATCAAAATACCGCGACAAGTGGTTTTGGCAGTCCTCTCGTGATGTTAACCTGACACTGCCTAAAGAATTCTGAAGAGACCGAAACAGGCGGAAATCTGAAGGTGCAAGGTCAGGACTATACGGCAGATGCATTAACACCTCCCAGCCAAACTCTCTTAATTTTTGCTGAGTGGCTAAACATGTGTGAGGTCTAGCGTTATCATGATGAAAAACCACACCGCTTCTGTTGATTAATTCCGGCCGCTTTCTCTCAACTTCTTGCTTTATTCTCATCAGTTGTTCGCAGTAGAGTTCAGAATCGATGGTCCTGCCTGGTGGTAACAGCTTATAATGAATAATGCCCTTCCAATCCCACCACACACACAGCATCACCTTGTTGCGAGCTAAACCCGGGTTTCGCCACAGTCTGTGAAGCCTGACCGGCCTTTGACCACGATCTTTTTCGCACTTTCTTGTCGTACGTGATCCACTTTTCATCACCAGTTATCGGCTTCTTCAAAAATGGTTCGGTTTCATTACGTCGTAATAAAGAATCACAAATGAGTACATGGTTCATTAGGTTTCTTTCAGTGAGCTCGTGAGGTCCCCAAATATCGAGCTTTTTGTGTACCCAGTTTTTATCAAATGTGCCAAAACTGTTTTGTGGTCAATTCCCAGTTCTTCAGCTACGTCGTAAATACTGATATGCCGATCTTGGTCCACTTTTTCAAAAATGGCATCGTTTTTATCCGTAATAGGGCGACCAGAGCGACGTGCATCTTTGACATCAACATTTTCGGATTGCAAACGCTTAAACCAAATTTGTGCTACTCTCACAGACACTGCACTAGGTCCATAAACATCGCAAATTTTTTTCGCGGCTTGCGTTGCATTTTTACCTTTTTTGTAGTAAAATTTTAAAATGTATCGAATTTCTTCATTAGATTCACTCATATTGACAGTACGAAAAACAAATGAAAATCACACATTTTCCTAATTTGAATTTGGAATTATGTTCTTTAAAATTTAAACTTTCAATGATACCAAAACCAGCCAGATACAAATAGTATAGCCAAAGAGATTTTATTACAAGTTCATACATACTATAATGCGAAAGGACTTTTTCCCCACCTAATATTAAATCTCAGATAACTTGTTAAAAAAAAAGTTCCACTACATAAAATATTGATATTAAGTAAAGGAATAAGCTGGCATCGTTCTTTTTACAAAATTAGGTTCATGATTTTTGAGGGACGCTAAGTCTATGGAGCTTTATTTGCAGCCCACCATGTGGCGATGGGACGGGTACCTTACAGCGCAATACAGCGCTGTTCGTCGCGGTGACAATTAGGAGAGGTACTAATTGTGATTGTTCTGTGTGGTGGGTATTTCGCACTACGTTAGGTAGGTACGAGGCAAATAGTTGCAGTTTGTTTGTAGGATTGGTGTAGTTCATTTGTTTCGGGTTTATTTATTTACGGCCAGTTTACTCCCGTATAAGTAATCTCTGATTGTACTTCATTATGTTTTTGGACTCGACAAAAACCTTGGTCTCAACTTATATATTTGTAATCAACTTAGGGCCAATTTCTCTAACGAAAGCTGCAATTGGCTGTTAATAAATCATCGACCAACCACAGCAGTTTACACGCGCTTGACAATTTGTTCGAGAAACTGGCCCTAAGCTAAGGTATTCCAATAACAGCACCGATAGACTAAATATTTGGCCGAAACATGTGCTTCAGCACATGTCATCATCATCATCATTATCATCATTTCAGCCGAAAGACGTCTACTGCTGGACATACGCCTCCCCCAAGCACCGCCACTTCGACCGGTTCTGTGCTTTCACAAGGCCTTGTCATTTTGGGAGGGACGGGGGGGGGGGGGGTTGCCCACATGTAAGCACGAGTTTTCTTGTGCAACATTAAATCACTTTTCAAAAAAGTTAGTAATATTGTTTGTTAATCTAACAAATAATCATGCACGACCCAATTATGACAAAAAAAGGAAAAAAAAAACCATTCAAAGCTCTCATATAAAATTAGACATATTGAAGAATATAAATAATAATAGACTCCTGAATTTAAACCCTCAAAGCTCAAGTTTTCCCAATACAAAATATGTTACTAATATCGAGCAGAAGCCTTTGTAAATTACCCCGCGCGCCTTTTACAGCAACATAAGGGGTTTGCAACAAAAACCGCTTACGAAAATAAACCGTCGAGGTCCACAAAGGCAGCCAATTTCAACCTTATTTCCATTAAGTAAGATGTTGAGCGGAACCCTTTACGGAAAATTACTACCGAGAATTAGGGTTCCGTCGTTGCTTTTTTTTTGTAAATTGCTGTTGAATTTCTGTGGAGTTAATTGATTTTTGGAGTGTTGATAGTGTTTTGTTTTAATTGATTAAATAATAATACAGTCCTGCGTCCCACACTACGCTTGCCGATACGCGGTCTCCACTCCAGGACTCGTCTGCTCTTCCGGCCATCGGTCCTTCGACAAACATGGCCAGCCCACTGCCACTTCAGTTTGCTTACTCTGCAAGTTATGTCAGTAACTCCGGTTCTTTTCTGGATAATCTCATTTCTGGTTATATCCTTCAAAGAAACTCCGAGCATTACCCGTTCCATATCGCGCTGAGCAACCTTGAATTTGTTGACCAGCCCGACTCAGTGTCCACGTTTCGGCACCGTATGTCATAATGAGCAGAAGGCACTGGTTGAAGACCTTAGTCTTCAAACATTGCGCATTGAATTGACTAGCATATTTATTTATTTATTAACTTTATTATTTATGTAAACACAGTAAAATACATAGAGATACGACATAATTATAATTTGAGTATTTGTACTCGAATTATTCTTAGAAAATAATAATAATACCTTTATTTCGGACACAAAATATCCCATATAGTGTTAGTAACATACAAAAAATAACTTATTGCCTAGTGTTAGTACAAATCAACCACCGCACAAACTGCTCTATAATCGGAGCTGCTGTATAAATAAGGTACTGCAAATTTTTTAAGAAATTTCTTCCTGTAGACCTGCGAAAGAAGAAATAAAAAAGAAATGTTGACAATAGTGTGTGAGAACAACAAGAGAAACATGAATATGTAAAATCATAAACTAAAATAATAAATTATAATTATAATATGATAATAATTTATATTATTAAGTGAAACCTCTGAGTGCAGCAGTTAATCTTTATGACATGAAATAGCCGTATTATAAATTAAATAAAAATGACTTTAATAAGCGATTACCTAAAAACTGCACCACAATCTTAAATCTCTTTTATATTTATTAGAAAACTTGCAAGTCTTTTAAAGTTTATTTTAAATTTTTATTTGAGTTTTGTCTCAGCACTCTTTGTTTTAAGCTTCACAAAACTTTGAACATCTATTAAGTTAAGAGCTTATTAACTTTAAGCTGCTTTGTGTAAGATGAGCTTATGAAGCATTTTGTTCTTTATCCGGTGTAAATTTAAATGAATTAAATGCGCAGGTAATCATAAGACTAAGAATAATTTATTATTATAAATATTAAATATTAAAAAATGCAATGTGCTTTAACAAGTTCTAAAACTGAGCAGTAAACTACATAAAAACCGGCCAAGTGCGTGTCGGACCACGCACAATACAAGGTACCGTAGTTGAGATGAATTTATCCCAAGAACAAACTTAACATTGTAGTTGAAATACATGTTCTCCCATACATTCCAACTGAAAATGTAAGTTTGTACGCACAATATTGAGAGATTTGTCATGTTATATTAAGACCATAGACTTCTTATTATTATTTTTGTAATCTAAAAGTATAGAACTATTTTCTGAATAAAAATAATAGGTTCAGTAGTTTCGGAGATAAGGAGGTATATTATGATCAATTTTGATATATTTTCTTAAATAACTTTAAAAGTATTTATTATAAAATCATTAAAAATATATAACTGAATATCTGAAATCCTTACAATAAGTTCTTTCATTTGATATGTTACACGGTACAGTCTGCAGAACTTGAAAAAAAAAACTAATTTACCCCCTAAAAGTGACGTCCGTGTTTGGGTCACGAAAGTTCATATGTGTACTAAATTTCAACTTAGTCGGTCCAGTAGGTAATAATAATAATTTATTTATTAACACTTCAAGACTGAGATTCGGAGCAAATTGGCTGTTAAAGATGGACAGACAGACACGAGTGATCCTATATGGGGTTTTTTTTTCTTTTGACAGAAACCCTAAAAAATTAATAACAAATATTTAAATGAGTAATTAAATACACTCCACTCACGCGGCACCGCTAGCTTCGCTCGCTCGGCTCGCGCGGTTGGTCACAATTCTAACCTAACCGTACCCATTTGGTCGGGATGCCTTAGCATACTCATAGGTAGTGCGACCAATTCGCTCGTGGTTGGTTACAGTTCAAACCTAACTGCGGAACTATTAACGTAACTGCCCATTTCAACATTTTTACTGGCCATTCATTTATTAGTACACTACTTTAGTATTTTTGGACTGACATTGTAGGATAAAAAACCGGCCAAGTCCGAGTCGGACTCGCGCACGAAGGGTTCCGTACCATTATCTATAATAAAAAAAACTACTTACTAGACCTCGTTCAAACCAATTTTCGGTGGAAGTTTACATGGTAATGTACATCATATATTTTTTTAGTTTTATCATTCTCTTATTTTAGAAGTTACAGGGGGGGGGGGACACATTTTACCACTTTGGAAGTGTCTCTCGCTCAAACTATTCAGTTTAGAAAAAAAAAAATGATATTAAAAACCTCAATATCATTTTTGAAGACCTATCCATAGATGAAAAAAAAAAAATGTTTTTCAGTTCTAAGTATTCCCCATACTTAGAACTGAAAAACACTTTTTGTTTTTTTTTCTATTTTTGTGTGAAATGCGGTTTACAGAATACATCTACATATCAAGTTTCAACGGTATAGTTCTTATAGTTTCGGAAAAAAGTGGCTGGGACATACGGACGGACAGACAGACAGACAGACGTGACGAATCCATAAGGGTTTCGTTTTTTTTTCCCTTTTGGCTACGGAACCCTAAAAACCGACCAATGTTCTTTTTATTACTGTTCATGTCAAACTAATTTACCGACCAACGAAAAATAAAATAACCACCCGTAATATTTTTTAAATGTTATTTAAATATTAGGGAGGTTATCACGCTAATATTATATTTAAATAACAGTTGTAAAAATTATTACTTATAATTTATTTTCAGATAATATTGGTATTACCAGTTGTAAAAGTTGGTGATTTCACGTACTTTTACAACTGGTAACACCAGTGTACGTGAAATCACCAAATTTTACAACTGGTAACTTTTTGCTGTTTAGGGCGTGAAAATTAATTTTACATTAATATGAATAGGTAGGTAAGTATTTTTTAGTAAAATATACAAATACCTATATTCTAATAGACATTTTTAATAAAAATAAATTTTAAGTTAATTTAAATATACAGGCACTACAAAACAAAGGTTGCTTCCTTCAAAGGTAACAGGAAAATATAATTGTAATGCAATAAATTGTCGTTTCAAAACTATTAAGCTCATATCAGGTCGAAAGTATACCCATTCAAACAAAAACATAATTTTCAAAATCGGTTCACAATTGCCGAAGAAATCGGTGGACATATATAAAAAAAATATACATACAGTCGAGCATAGAACCCCCTCCTTTTTCGAAGTCGGTTAATAAAACAGGAGAAAGGTTCAAAAAGGTCAGGTGCGTAATACTTGCAACCGGCGTTCATGTATGACCAAATGTAGAATCTAAACGAAGCAAAAGGACTATAGTGAAGTAAGGATAAGTGTGTGTAAGGATCGTAGATGGCGTTCTGTAGTGTCAGCCTACCCCCATGGGATGAAGGCGTGAGTTTATGTATGTATGTACATATGTGGCAACCGAGCTTGCGATTACAATACCACTGGGGCTTTCAACAGAAAAAGGGTGAAGGAGTCCTCGCAATAAAATGCTATCTAAGCATAACTGCATTCCCATGGGAGTTATAGGGAATATATTGCAAACGCCATAGAAGAGTAATAAAATCGAACGTGTGAACGGATCAGGGTGATAGAAAGTGGCAGGTGTCACTTTGGGTAGACGTGGTGTGATTGTTAAGAGACTTCAGAGTTTACTACGATGGCAGTATCTCTAAATATAAGTGTAACTAAAGTGGCACTTCCTGTCTTCTGTGGAAAAGAGTTCCGGAAAAGAGGACTATGTATTTGATGGATTTTGATGTGGTGTTGAACATTAAATTGATTTAAAAGAGTGTCCGTGGAGTTTCTTGCCCGTTATTCTCCATAGGAACCTACTACGCTTTGGAATAGGCTATTAGCTTCATCTTTCTGACTGACTGACCCCTTGAAAGTTGAAAAGTGCCTGAAATTGGTTTATTTGAAATAAAGTCTTTGAGTTTGAGTTGGCGCGGGGTAAATTCAATACTATCCCCGGTTAAAATCGGAGCTGATGCCGCACCTCGCATCTTGGTTTTTCAATACATTTCACAAATAATTGCACAAATGTTGCGCCCCCTGTCAACACCATTCAAACGCCAAATGATCCGTCTAGGGAGGTACCTACTAATTGACATGCTCACAGAACTTAAAAATATGCATCCAAAATGCCGATTCTGAGATGAAAGGTGATTGCGTTATTTATATAAATAATATTTTTTTTATTATATCCTACAAAATTGATTCTAAACACACATACAACATTGATTCGATACACTACAACATTGATTCTAAAAATAATATGCATCCAAAATGCCTGTTAAGATATGAAATCTATAGTAACGTAAAAGTTAAAAAATTTATTGCGTTTAATATTAGTTCAGAGGTAAATAATTGCACTTTACACTACTTAGTAGATTTCCTCGTTCAGAAATGCAAGTACTAAGTACCTAAAGCTGTAGACATACAGAACAACTTCTAAAGTTATTAAACTTTATCTGAGGGCAACGATTTGTGCTCAGTGAACTTTAAAGCCGGTTTCACACCTGCGAACTTCAAATGACGAGAAAACTCCATTAACTTACTACCCACGAGTTGTAGTGACAGCACTGTAAGGAGATTTTCTAAGTTATTGCCGATAATAGATTGCCAGTGGGATTTTCTGCTTCGTCGTATCGATGATTCCAATTTAGAGTTTTGAGAGCCAGAATTCAGCCACGTCGACATTGTTAGCCTTGGTCCCGCAAAAGTCAACATTTGGATGCATCTGACATGCAACGTGAATCAGAATAATCAGCTGTTCCATACATTTGGGTCGAGGTATTGCAGTTTTGTATGGGACAGCAAATATTTTTTTCGCGATTACGGTGATGGTCTCATGGAGAAAGTTTTACAGTTTGATGGTCAATACCACACCCGTAAATATGACCAAGCATTTCTGATATACTTAGGAAAATGGCATCCAAAACCAAGCTCATAAAGTTTTTTTTTTTTGACTTGTTAACATGTTTTTTGAAACCAATTTACAAAAATGAAATATCATAAGTCGTATCATTTATCATTAAAATACCAAAGACGGTAATGATTGTAAATACTGAACATGGTGACAATAATGATAAAATTGTTAGAACAGGTGGATGTCGTGTTCAGGTAAATGATTTTATTTCTGTAAATAGGTTTGTACAAACAATTTTACACGTCAATCATATTTTAAAACTAGATGAGGTCGTAGTTTTTTGACTACTCTGAGAAGAAAGGCCGAAACAAACTCAGAGGTCACATTCTCTTTTAAAGTACAGACTCAATCTTGGTCAAATCATGAGAAGACCATGTAGATTGGTGTCTGAAATGGTCTTTTGAGAAAAGAACCACACAGATTGAGTGGGCCTGTCCAGTCAGTGCACGCATTGGTCAGTAATCGTGCAGCTCAACTCAGAAGGATTTCAACGATTTGACGAACAATACTAAAGAAAGGACATTTGGGTAGGCCGCATAAATTACTCAAACTGCCATACCTTGATTAAAAACAAAATTGAGAAAAAAAAAAAAAAAAAAGTTACATTTTGATGATAACAGAAGTGGCTATTGACTCTACAACATATAAAACATCACGCCAGTAATCCCAGACGGGTTAGGCAGGGGTGTATCTATAATAGAACATCCAAATTTCGCCAGTTATGTTTAAGTCCCATGTAATAGCGAGCCTAAATTACTATCAACCGGGCACAAATCCAGTCTCCGGGCTGCTACTGATAAATTCCTGATGGAAAGACCCTATAACACTTTGCCCGACCTAGGAATCGAACCCAGGACCTCATGCTCAGTTCAGCAGTAGCACTACTACACCAGTGAGGCAGTCTACCACACAATTTTGATGAAAACCAAAAACTTTTACGCAGAAAACTAATCACTCTAAAGTTTTATTATTCATTTCGATGCAAACCTCAATTAAAAACATTCACAAAAGCTTTTTGTAAACTACATAGTTCGTTAGTCCAACACCTCTCTCCACATAGCTCACTTACCGGCAGTAAAATGCTCTGGAACAATGTTTTTCCTTCTCAAAAGCAATAAAATAAATTCTGTTGGACGATCATCTAATTTCAATGAAAGCTTCTGCCGCAGTAAATCTGCCGCGTCTGTTTGTTTACGACTGGGGAAGTAGATGCAGAAGGCCTACTCATACTAGCCTTGAATGAACTCAGTTTTTGATTATTTTTCATCATTTCAGCCGAAAGACGTCCACTGCTGGACATAGGCCTTTTATTACCAAGAAGTAGTAAGAATGGCCAAACTTAAGTGGCAGTTGGCAGTGCACATACTTGCAGAACAGATGGCCGATGGGGCCGAAAGGTTCTGGAGTGGCGACCGCGTACCGGAAGACGTAGCGCTGGAAGGCCTACCACAAGGTGGACCGATGACCTTGTGAAGGCCGCAGGAATCCACTTGTTGCAGGAAGCACAGAAAAAGGTCAAAGTGGCGGTGCTTGGCCAAGGCCAGCAGTGGACGGCTTTCGCCTGAAATTATGACTGATAATGACACCTGTCAGTTGGACAATTTCTAGTTGTAATAAGGACGAAATTCACAAAACACATGCTCATTAGTATGAAACTGAAAGGTGTCAAGAACGCATTCGCTCGACGGCTGGACTGTAGAAGCTTACAACTTCACCATTTTTTGAGATCGGCATTGAAACCATTTTTTTTACTTTGGTTTATCTCTTTTCTAGATTTTAAGAAATCAAATTAAAAAAAAAAAACAAAGTGCGTGACAGACCACGCACAATGAAGGGTTCCGTAGTTGGGATGAATTTATCCTAAGAACAAATTGTAGTTGAAAAACATACATTCTGTATGGGAGAACATGGCACATAATATGTACACAATATAATGTGCACAATATAGTGCCTCGCTACTGCGTTAGTAAGGCCCAGTTCATGGCCTAACTAGCGCAGTAGCGAGGTACTGTTTCCTGGTAATTTCTTACATCGCACTTTAAACTTAACTTTTTTTTTTCTGCTGTACATTATACATATTGAGTAGGTAGATATGTGCCTTTCAGTATGTGCTAAATAAATGTTTTTTCTTTCTTCCTTCTTTAAATTTATCTTTTCTTGCAGAGTAGGAACGAGCAGTCACTACCATACTTGTTCACTGCGTGATAGCATTTCCAGAAGATTTAATTCCGGTTTTCCTAAGAGGTTTTTTCCTGCGTAACTTACTGGTATCTTAGGTTACTTAGAAAAGTGTAATTATTATTGAATTTGATTTATTATAGACAAACCAACAGCAATATGCTCAAAAGCTAAGCCTTTGTAATGAACCTTCTGTGTATATCTGCTCTGTGTACCAGATACCGCTGCTTTGTCTACTTTGTGTCTTATTGTTGTACCGATGTTATTTTGAAATACATTCATGTTGCAAGCGCTAGGGGGTAACCGTGTAGATATATATCTTACTATCTTACCTGCTTTTGTGTTCAATCTTCCCTATATCAGCGCTTTCCTTACCTATTGTTAATGTTTCCAATGTAGCAAACATAAGAAAACATTCACAAAAATTGATTAAATCGGGTCAGTCAAATAATTTATTATGAGTATCTACGGGGAGGTCATAAAACGCATGTAACGAAACCATAGCGCGATTCAGTAAATTGTACAACACCATCTATCGAGCAATAAAGTAAACTTTGTGCTCGGATTTTAGCCTTAACTTCACAAACTTTACACCTTAGTCAAAATATGTGTCTAGGCCGTTTCGCTACTACAAGAACTACTGTATAACAGAAAATTAATGAACAGTGAATAAATTTTTCACCTTAGGCCCATGTGACGGTAACGAAACGGCCAAGCCACATATTTTGACTAAGGTGTAGAGTTTGTGAAGTTAGGGCTTGTAGAGTTAGGGCGTGTAGAGTTATAAGCTTGGCTCTACATGAGATCTGACAACATTTTGAAAGTGCGAGCCATATGATCTCGTCTTGGCAACATTTTACATGACAATGTTTTTGGTGGGATTATCTTTTTCAAAATAGCTTAACGGTAATAGTAGTGATCAATAGACAGTAATGGCTATCATCATTATTCGCATCAAAATCAAAATTAAAACTCATTTATTCAACATTTAATTAAATTAATTAAACGGCACGGTTGGCGCAGTAGTTAAGAGATTGACTGCTGCACTGCGTGTCGCGAGTTCGATTCCCGCACGGAATAAATATTTGTATCACCTAGAAGTAGTTGTTCCGGGTCTAGCTGATTGTGTATGTGAGTTTAAATGTTTGTAAACGACCTACAATACAGGAGAAATTCCTAGTGTAGGGCAAGGTTTTTTTTTTATTCAAACCAGGCTGAGAATCAGCACTTTTCGAATGTCAAAATTACATAAGACAGTCCTCCAAAACGCCCGCCCTTCACCACTTTCTAGTGCTTTAGCTGGGAAGAAGAAGTGGCGGAACAAACTCCCAAGCAGCACAGCTGTCTGTACAGTTAGAAGAAATTGATTCTATAGGTAATATATAGAGATAGAATACAGGTGCGTATTCTATCTCTATATATTACCTCATGTTCTCTTGTAATAGTTAGGTAATAGTTTGAACATCGCAATAAACTCTTCATGATGATGTCTTATTTGTGTAATGAGTCTTAGGGAATCTAGATCAAATCTGAAGTAGGAAAAAGTGTTATTCAGGGATTATATTTGTATGATTGGAAAAAAAAAACCGGCCAATTGCATGTTGGACCATGCACAATGAAGTGTTCCATAGTTGGGATGAATTTATCACAAGAACAAATTTAACATTGTAGTAGAAAAACACGTTCTCCCATATAATCCAACTGCAAATGTAAGTATGTACGCACATTATTGAGAGATTTACCATGTTTTATTAAGACCATAGACTTCTTATAAGTATGGAACAATTTTCTGTATTTTTTTTTTTAATTTTAAGCTCAGTAGTTTCGGATATCGGCGGAATGGCCGATTTTCATCTATTTTCTTAAATAACTTTAATATCATTTATCAAATGAAAGGATTTGACACACTGTACAATATGCAAAACTTTTTTTAAATTTTCTAATTTGCCCCACTTATATTCAAAATTCATTTATTTACGTTACGCATCCGTGTTTGAGTCACAGAAATTCATATGTGTACCAAGTTTCAACTTAATCGGTCCAGTAGATTCGGAGTAAATTGACTGTGACAGACGGACAGACAGACACACGAGAGATCCTATAAGGGTTCCGTTGTTTCCTTTTGAGGTACGGAACCCTAAAAAACGTACATTGTATAATATTTTAAAAACCCGAGGCTTACGAGAAAATTTCCACACAAAGCTCTAAAACACCTTTAATTTCAGAGGATGGTAACTGAATTTTGTAACCGGCCGTAAGCTTGCAAAACGTATTTTAAATTCTGTATGAGTAGATGCTAACAAAAGTGGATGTTTCACGTAATATTCCAAAGTACACACATGAGCGTGCTGACGCTGGGTAACAGCCCGTTTACCTTCGGATAATACCCGGAAAACTTACCTGGCACATAAACTAGTAAATAATCTGTTATATTTTTTATTTATTTGGTTATTGGTGCCTATCTTAATTTGGAGGAACATTCTAATATTATCGCCTCAGAAATCTTATCGACTGATGTTATGTATGTACCTACCTACCTACTATGTACCATAACATCTAATAAGACGAAGGAGACTAGTCTCCACGACACAGGGAATCCTAGTGTGGAGGCTAGTACTATTTTAATTCTGTAATGCTCTTTTGAACAGTAAAGTTTTTATTATTATTATTATTATTTATTATTATCATCCGACAAGCTAAATTAATACCTTAATCAGCTACCAACTGATTTGATAAAACACATACAAATATTATTTTTTTCTATATCGGTCGTGACATCACAGCGGGGGCTATCATAATACCAGCGCTGCTGCACTTATGTTTAAATGTCGCAGCATCATGCTGAGATAGGACATGATGAGGATAGCCTTTTGGCCTAGTACAGGAATGTACTAGAGTTTCCTACCATGTTTTTATTTTTATTTCAATTCTGTTTTTTTATTTTTTATGTTTCTATGTGTGTGTTTAGTTTAATTTGTGATCTTCCTGTGCGAGTCCCAATAAATACTTTTTCTTTCTTTCTTTCTTACATTATGGATTGCAAAAAATAAACTGTGAAAGTCTGAAGGCAGTCAATCCGACCAAAATACGGATATTCAGCCTTATCCATCTGAATCAATCCTTTAATCTCCTTAACGACATCCCTAGTAGATTATCTGCAAAAAATTGATGGACCAAAAAGGAACAAAGCGACCAATTTTTCCGATATTAAAAAATGCCATTTCAAAAAAAGTGTTTGTGGTCTAACCGCGGGCGTACACTGAAATCCTTTTTACGTTGTCTCGTCGTCACGCTAGAGATTCTACCAAGAGCGTGTCAGTCGAAATCTTGTAATATGTATACGCTTCGTAGATTGTGACAGTATATGTCAACAGTTGTGGTAGATGTCATGTGTGATTTGCTTAAGATTTTGGGCATTGTCATGAATTTTTGAGAGCTGTAGGGTGAAAATTAAAGAGAATGAACTGGAGAAAAGGATTAATGGGGTTGATTTTGTGGAAAAGCCAACAGATTTTTTTATATGCCATGTTATTTTTTTGCACCAATCGGTACCTAAAGCTTCCAGAACATCAAATCCTGCAAAGGAGTTGAATGTGGTAAATTAAATATTGTATTTGTTTTCTCAAAGTTTTCAAATACTTTTGACACCCTATGTAACAGTTCTACATTTATATCTGTAATTTTTATGGTGTACATAATAAAGAGTATTATCTATCTCGATTTCTCATAGTTTTGAGTTTTATTCCTCAGTTCCCACCATACTGGCCACCGACCCGATTGCCTTGCCAAATAAAAATATAAGCTGAACAGATTATAACGGTTACCAAAAGAATCTCTTTAACAACGAGCAATGGAATTTGTAGTATTGCTTGGTGTGAAACTGAATCGCGTCCCGCGGGAAATCTGCAGTTTAAATTAACTTGCCTTACAGACTGTGTAAAGTAATAAACACTGTATTTTATGAAGGCTATTGTAGGGGGAATGCAAGTTATGATTATAGCCTTCACTTGGTTGAGGAGTTAGCTTAAAAGTACTAAAGCAGATATCAGACACTTCAATTTTTGTTCATTTTTGTCTTTCACTCGAAGTGAAACGTCTGAACAAAAAATTTATTTAAAGTGATAAATAAATCCATTAGTGAACTGGTCCAACGATGTTGGATTTCGGCACTCCGCATCTTTCACTCGCTTACAGAATGATCGAAAAATGAATTGAAGGAGCAGACAAAAGTTCTTTCCTATGTAATTTTGTCGGTGTCGTGTGAGTAGAATGAAACAAAAATGAACATTTATTCGAGCGAAGCGTCTGATATAAGCATTACTTTATTTCACAGGATCGTGACCTCAAAATCACAGCTTTGAGACCGTTTAATCGATGGGACTTTCATATCTGACACCACAGCCTATACTTTGTAACACTTAGGTTCAATTACAAGAGCAAAGAAAAAGTAATTGGGTTTTTAGCTTATAAAATTCCTAGTCATTGGTCGTAATTCGAACTGTGTCAAAAAAGACGCGTTCGCAAATACTGTGAACTTACAAAATCCAACAAAATGGCTATCTACGTTGACGCTATTCTATCTCTTTTAAACGTGGCATTGTATGAAACTTGGAAGGTACGTTTAGAGTTTTAAAAGCACAATACCTTTTATTCTCTGACGTCCCGGACAGATTGCAGCGACTGTTGGAGTCTCCGTGTACATATAAATCTAACGGAGCTGTATTTTCAAGAGCAAAAGTGGTTAACGTTAGCCTCATTGCCTCTGCCCCAGTAGCCTGAGCCTACAAAGAGGAAAAATGGAATGGGACTCAAGGGATTACACGTCGAGTAACGCATGAGACCGCCAAATAGATGTGAACACTGATCTAGGTTGTGGCGATGACACGGGGGCGAGTTCGAACCATGCTGGAAAGATTTTGACTATTGATTGAAATACCTACTGGAAAGAAAGAAAATTCGTTTGATTTTCAGTTGCAGCTACATGTAGCCAAACTGTAATAATCCTTTTCCTAGTCTACGGAGGCACCAAAACCAAACCTTTTATATGATATGACACAGCATAACATGTAGGTATATGCGTGCTATATTTAGGCGGGCACGTTATTCAAGATAAAACAAGATAGGCACGCTCCCGGTAACCTATATTAATCTCTAGCACGCTGGCGAGAATTTATCTCAAAAATCTAGCTCATGTAACCGCTTCATTGATTTTGCTGAAGTTAGCGTGTCTGCGGGTCATGAGAAATTAGGTTCAATGCTTCTATAAGACAAAACCCGGACTTTAGTAGAAATCGTATTCGTGACCAGTAGACAGAATGTTGAACGTGAGAACGTTGTAGGCCTAGTAAACTATATATTTGTAGACCATTTTCTATAGTGTTGTGTTTTATTTTTAATTACCTGGTACTTGTTGAAAGGCTTAAAACGTCGTCCTATACCTATTAACACTGTTATTTGAAATTATTGAAAAAGCCAATTACATATTTTAAAAGAGTAACCGTGGAGTTTCTTGCCCGGTCCTCTCCATAGCAGCCGATCAATTGGAACTGTGCAACCTTCTTCTGACGTCATCATTGCCCATGTAGGTTTATGTGAAATAAAATATTTTTATTATTTTTTGCCATATGGTCCTTCTCTTTTATGTGTTTTCTAGTATATGAGGGTGCTGTCCTAGGTTTGGTCCTCGAGTCAGGCATATTTACTGGGTTTACTATTTGGAAATTCTCAGTAGCTGCCCAGAGACGATATCTGTCCGGTTAATGGGAATAGGCTCGTATTTACAGGGCCGGAGACTTATTACATCGTTATTAACGAACGTACGTACATAACGTAACTACGAACTTTAATCGTCTTATTACCTCTTTTATGATACCGGCGTATTATATACCCATGTATTTATATAATATTATTATTGCAGTTAAGGTCACGCCTTCCTACAAAAGGTAGAATCGGGAGTTATAACTCAACTGTTACATACCTACATGTCTACATAAAATGTAGGTGCTAGAGGTAGCGTGACAGAGATAAGCACGCTCCCGGTAACCTAATAGTTCACAGAGTGCTCTCTGGCACGCGCCGAGTTTTATCATTTTTATACTGCCCGTTAAGAGCGCAGATAACTCTCTAGTTGTAACCGGGCAAGTTATTTAATATCCCTGCGTAAAATCTAGTACTTTTGAGTAAAGACTACTCGTATAGATGTAGTTTTAGACATGGTACTAATATTTCGCGGGCAAAACCCGCACCCTAATTGCTAATACACTATCAATCACAATCTGAATGATTTTGAAGGATATTGCTAATCTATTACTTCCTATGTTTGATAAATTTGTCTCCTGAACAACGAAAAGAACGCAATGAATGATGTTCAACTGTTTCAAAATGACAGCCATTGGTACTGGCATTGGTATTGGTACCTTGCTGGATGAGGCCGGAACAAGAAAAGAGAGGCTGTGCCAGCCGTATGTGAAAATGGGCTGCAGATGGTGGTGATCACATAGTTCAAACGAGAAAATGAGTTGGTTGGTTTGTCCTTCTTTCAAGCAGCACCTGAAATTTGCACGGTTTCTGTGGGAATCACCATGCAGGTAAAACCGGGCACAGAGTGGGACTTAAGGTGAAAGCGTAAGGGTAGCCCGCCAAATTAAAATGTACTAACGTTTTTTGCAATTTGCAGGTCAGTATCAGGTTGTATGTTGATCTAAATATGATTTGCGGCCGTATCAAATATTTATTTGCAGAATTTTACTCTTAAAAATCATCATATAATCCTATTGAATGACTATTTCATGAAATCATGACTTTTAGGTAACTTAAGGAGTTGTATTACTGATTCTAATGATTGTAATTCTGTAAATAATATTTGTTACGATCAAGAATCATACTCAAGTCAACATACACCCATACAATAAACTGTAATTTGCAAAAATCGTAAGAAAATTTGAGTTTCGCGGACTACCGCCACTATTAATTAACGCGCTGTAATCTCTGGCAAAATCGACTGAAACTATCAGTCGGGTTAGAAAAAATATTTTTGCATTTAATAGATAATTCATGAGGAAGGTTATAAGCTATTTAACATCATGCTACGACCTGAGGAGACGAGCGAGGCGAGTGAAACCGCGGGGTACAGCTAGTTATATACTATTTTGACATCGGTCTTAGTCTACTCTGAACCTATGTGGCGAAGGCCGACCACGAAAATAAATTAAGTACACTCTAAAGATTTTGCGTAAATAACAAACAAGTATGGAAGGTTTGGGGTTATTTTGGGTCTTTGAGGTGTAACCCTTTTCCACCACAATGATTTTAAAGCCCCAAAATTTTCCAAAGCGTACCTAGTTTTAATGTGTCTCTGACATTATAAACATAAATAAAAAAATTATAGATTATACAATTTCTGTATATGTTTATTTATCTAATTAATATAAATCTATAATATCAAACAATCTATAGTAATATAATTAATAGAAGTAGTATCTTTTACCTAATACCTGTTTCAAATATTTTTTTATAAAAAAAACTGTTTCTTATTTCTAGTATTACTATTCTTATTTTAGTTTTGTTTGTTTTACATTGAATATATTTGAGTACACACGGCTACTTATCAAGCTATATATTTCCAGTATAAGCTGATCTTGCATTGTATACGATTTCGGTACAATGAGAGGTTAGCTTGTACTGTAAAGTAAAGTAAAGTAAAGTAAAGATTTATTTGCATAGATTGTAAGTACAGTACACAAGATGTTACAATTAAAATATGGGTGATCCTTGTACAATCTACCTTATATAGGCATGTAACATTATTATTAAATTAATCATTACGTACCGCACCGTACCGCACCGTGTAGATCACACCTTAGATCCCTCCTTAAATCTCATCCTCATAAAACTAGCTACTATTCTTATTCCTTCTCTGTCCATGATGTAAGATTATGGAACTCGCTTCCGCCTAGCATTCGCGATTTAAAAACTATTATATCTCTATTCAAACATCGAGTAAAAGAGCATTACCTTTCCTCTCAACTGTGAGTATTTTATGTATATATTTAAAGATATATGTATTTATATTTTTGTAGCTTTATTTAAGTATATGTTATATTTAATATTTTAGTTTAAGATTTCGCATATTCATATCATTCTCTTCATGTTCTCACACACTATTGTCTACATTTCTTTTTCATTTCTCCTTTCGCAGGTCTGCTGGAAGAAATTTCTTAAGAAATAAGCAGTACCTTTGTACTGAAATTGTAATTATGTCGTATCTCTATGTATTTAACTGTGTGTACATAAATAATAAAATAAATAAATAAATAAAATGAAATTATAATGGTTACACAGTTAAATTATTTTGAGGTATTACAGTTGAACAATAGTTGGCAGTTGGTATGGTACAGACGCCAGCACATCAAGCTACTACAATCTGTCAAATTTCTTTAATCGATTTTCAACTTTATCACTACAGTAAAAGGTTCAAGGTTG
Organism: Dryobota labecula; assembly: GCA_947523025.1. Taxonomy (NCBI): domain Eukaryota; kingdom Metazoa; phylum Arthropoda; class Insecta; order Lepidoptera; family Noctuidae; genus Dryobota; species Dryobota labecula. The sequence goes on along the minus strand of OX383296.1, from coordinate 2,401,954 downwards.
ATTGCAAAAATTTGACAGTTTCGGGTAGCTTGACCTGTTGGCGTCTGTACATTAATATAAAGGACAATAAAAGATTAATTGAAATATCTAAAACACAATAGTAATAAAATAAAATAGATCGAAACAATGTTATAATTAGGTATGTCAAAATTGCATTACATTAAATTATTCAGTACATAAGTCAGTGTCATTTAGAAAGTCATTCACAGAATAATAGCATTTTACAATAAATAATGCTGTCAGCTTCTTTTTAAAATTATGAATTGTCATTTTTAATTATGTTAGGTATTTTATTATATATTATTGGGCCCATACTAATAACACTTTTTCTTTGTAAAGCAGTATTAGATCTCTCAACATGTAGTAAATATTTATACTGACTTCTTAAAGGTCTCTTTCTATCTTTTGACATTGCAGTGAAGAGGCTAATGTTACATTTAACGAAAATTGCGACCTCTAAAATGTACATTACATAGCCGGGAAAGTTAATAGTTTGAGGACTTGAACACCGGAATGCAACTATCCATCACTTTCATATTAAGTATTGTCCTTAAGCAACGTTTTTGGCCCTGAACACCTGTTCTCGTAGAGTACAGTTTCCCCAAAAAATTATTCCGTATCGTAAAATGGACGCGACTAGACCATGGTATGCAACTACTGATGTGGCTATGTTGACCTTTTTCGCTAAATTGTATAGGACATACGTGGACACGCTCACGGTTTCCAAGTCAGCTGACTGTCTATCAGTATACCCAAAAATTTTGCGACTTGTACTTGGTCTATATTACAGTTATTACATTCTATTTGAACATGTGGTACGGATGTGCGTTGATAAAAATGCATTACGTTCGTTTTTTGCAGGTTAATTACTAAATTATTTTGTCAAGCTACTGAAAAATTATAGCTTGATATGTAGGCATGTATACACATGTCCATTTTTTTTTACGTTATTTTTTACGTTTTTCCGGGCAATTTTTCTCTTGATAAGAACCTTCCTGAAACTTCAAGGAATATTTAAAAAAGAAATGCTATATTGGTTCAGCCGTTCTCGAGTTTTGCGATTAGCAACGATTTCGAACCTCAAAATTGCATAAGACAGTCTCACAAAACGCCCGTCCCTCACCACTGGCTTTAGCTGGGAAGAAGAAGTGGGACAACAGATTCCCCAGCAGCACAGCTGTCTGTTGAATTAGATAAACTTGATTCTATACAATAGTAGGTATGCAAAGTAATTAGGTAACATTACGAGACACAGAACAGGGAATTAAATTATTTGCCATATGTCAGCTAGCACACGCCAATATACCAGCAAATACATTAAAAACTATATTCAACCAAAAAACAACAAATGCAACATAACTTAATACCTGAATAAAAGTCTCCTGGCATAAAGGGCGTGGCCGTAATGTTGGATTATGTAACACAAATGATAAGCTAGATCCATCGAAGTAAAAAGTATAGATCAGTAGTTATCATTTCAGCCGAAAAACGTCCACTGCTAGACACAAGCCTCCCCCAATTGGGGGTGTTTGGGGGGGGTAAGATTAGTAGTCGTTTTTTTTTGTTTTTTGTAAGTAATTGTTAAATATTAATTAATATAATTTTGCTTGATTTACAAGAACCCCTGGGTTGGTGAAGGCCTCCTCCAAAGATTCCATTTATCTCTGTCCTGTGTTACATGTCTCCAAAGTTGGCCGGCTATTCTTTTAATTTCGTCTTCCCAGCGTGTTAGATGGGAGACCCCCTTTATTCCTTACTTTGGAATCACATTATTAATTTATTAACTCTGTATGACTTACAGCTAAAACAAACAGAATAAAAATAGTATGTGAGACTAACAGCCAATTAAAAGTCACTTCTAAAAAACAGATTGGAAAGAAAGAGTGTGAACAGCCACAACGCATATTCAAGCTTAAACTAAATTCACATTTCATATTCAATACAAGAATAAAAACCTGAATAACCTTAAGTACCCAGGGATGTAAGATCCTACGACATAGTTGGTGCAGTGGTTGTAAGATTATTCTTGCGCTACTTGTCGCTGAATCGATTCCCATTCAAAACAAATATTTGTATGATCTGCAGATAGTGCTTCCGTGTCTGGCTTTTTGGTCACGTGAAAATGTAACAAGAACTATTTTCAAAAAACAAGTGCTTGTCGGACTCCACACAATGAAGGGTTCCGTTATTGGGATGAATTTATCCCAAAAACAAAGATATTGTAGTTGAAAAACAAGTTGTCCCATACATTCCAACTGCAAATGTAAATATGTACGCACAATATTGAGAGATTTTCCATGTTATATTAAGACCGTATACTTCTTACCTATAGGTTGCCTCTATAAGTAAATTAATTTAAAAGTATTTTTTATACGTCTGAAATGCTTACAATAAGCTCTTTCATTTGAATTATTCATTATATATATTAATGACATGCCTAAAACTATTAATAATTCAATGATTTTATTCGCTGACGACAGCACAATACTAATCAAAAGTAAAGATGATGTGACATTCGAAAAATAAATAAACGATAACTTAAATTATATAATAACTTGGCTAACTGACACAACTAAAAAAAAAAAAAATTGGTTGGCTGTAAAGTTGGTTTACGGACGATAGTTTAACGTGACAACGTCATAACAAAACATTGATGCGGAGCAAGCATATAATGAGCGTAACGGGACAATGAGCGTAACGGGACAATGAGTGTAACGGGACAATGAGCGTAACGGGACAATGAGCGTAACGGGACAATGAGTGTAACGGGACAATGAGCGTAACGGGACAATGAGCATTACGAGACATTTTCGTGCATGCAGCCAGCGTTCATCGATTTATTAGACGTTGTCACGTCAATAAATCTTGAAAAGACAAATTATATTTCATTTGAACAACAAACAAACAATAAAAAACCGGATATTCGTTACGGTCACAAAACTATTAGTGAAGCAGAACACACTAAATTCTTAGGTATTTGGTTAGATAAAAATATGAGCTGGAAAACACACGATGCAAATACATGCATAAAACTTAGCCAGTATTCATAATGCTCTCCATAACTTAAGAAAAGTGTCAAATCGGGCAACAATATTAATGGCGTATCACGGGTATGTTGCATCTACTTTACGCTACGGGCTTATATTTTGGGGCAACTCGCCGGACAGAGAAATGGCGTTCAAAGCCCAGAAACAATGCATAATGGCAATGTGTGGCATACTCGTACAACGCACAGAAAGCTGTAAACCACATTTTCAACAGTTCCACTTGTTAACATTCCCGTGTCTTTATACATACATATGAAGTGGCTATCTTTGTCAAAGCAAATCTACATCTACATATATACATCCAAGAAGCACACGACACAAAAATAAGATATGCGTAAGGCGTCATAAAAAAGCAGTATTTACAAAAAAACATTTTGGGCATGGCACCCAAAATATACAATGAGTTGCCAAAAAGTATCACAGACCTAAACAAAATGGACCAATTCAAATTAGGTTTGCACAAATTCCTAGTCGCAAAATGTTACTATTCAATTAATGATTATTTAAACGAAAGATTACTGATTTTATCTGAAATGGTACCACAAATGATTATTTAAATTTTGATTTGACTTGTGTATTTTTTTATTTTTTGACGTTTCTATTATTATAAAAATTTTTTTAAGTAACACTAAGATAATGTATTCTGTATATTTAATTTTGCGATTAGTACCACATAATTATATTAATTTGCACACCTCATTGGGCTATAATACAAATACAATGTACTTTTTATACCTGTAACACCTTTTAACATGTATTATGCAAATAAACTATTTGATTTGATTTGATAAGTCACAAGGTAGCTCTTTTATTTTATTTTCTAATTTACCCGCCACAACTGACCCCATATTCAAATTTCATCTATTTACGTTACACGTCCGTGTTTGTGTCACAGAAGTTCATATGTGTACTAAATTTCAACTTAATCGACCCAGTGGATTCGGAGCAAATGGGCTGTGACAGAGGGACGGATAGACAGACAGACAGACACACGAGTGATCCTATAAGGGTTCCGTTTTTTCCTTTTGAGGTACGAAACCCTAAAACTACTTATTTCTCAGCAAACCTATTATTTTTTCCCTAAAACTCAAGTTAGCAAAACCACTAAAAACCATACCGTTCCAAAAGACATGTCATTCAATAGAATGAGCCGCCTCGCTTGACTTTGACAAATTGCCGGCAAGTCATTCCTAATTCATACATTATGGGCCACAAGCTGACGATGTTAGGGCCCTTCTTACTGCTGCCGAGTTAGGGCGCTCCTTACTCCGGCTGTTTAATGTTGGATCGTGAAGCTCAGATTGCGATGTGGTGAATTTTGTATGTATGTACTGTTTATTGTAGATGCGTGTTCATTTATGTTGGATTGAGGGGAGTGAATTTAGGGTGTGATAAAGGTTACTCTTTTGTTAGGACGTTTTCAACTTTTTCGATGGTTTCTTCTTTCGTATAGTAATTAACTGTATGAGAATAGCTCATGCCTTATAATGTATTAGGTTTCAATTAATTCATTCATAACTGTTGGATTTTTGTTGCAACATTAACAGTTATTAGTATTTAATATATTTTACAACTTAGTGCAAACAGTTTGATTGTACTGGAAACGATAACGAATAACGATACTACTCTCTTCGTCTTGCTTAATAGCAAGATTCTCTGCCCAGGATGCGCTTGTTTCTCTTGCTGACTAGCCGTCTTTTTCAACACGGCGCGGCGTGAGATATTCTCGAGTAACTACGATGTGTTTTTAACTTTGAATGCGCAAGAAACTGCGCAAGAGCCATAACCATAACGTTATTATCTTTTAATAATAGTGGCAAACTGTAATCAACTTTATGTTTGCGAAAACCCGACCGCAACTAAAAAGTTCAAAACTAGCTCACTTTTCAAGCAGCCAGATACAGTTGGTGGCAGTTTATTTAGTTCAATCTCAGATTTGATGCCATCAACTGCATCAGACGTTTTTAATTTTTTACCTTTCAGTGTGTTATAAACAAAATATATTTCAATGGTCATGATTTTTTTTGTTGTTGTCCTTAAAATCCGCCATTTTGATTTTATATAAACAAATAATCTAGCTTACAATCATCGCGCGACCTAAACAAGTCAATATACGATGCAACTTTTCCCCAGTTTCATGATTATCGAAAACCATAATATATGTTTTTTTTTAAATTCCTTAAGTTCTGCTTATGTGTACTTAATATATAATATACCTATTGACTCTAACCGTTTTGTAAACTAACAAGTCCTATCTAAGAGAGCCGGGTGATCAAAGTCAAAGTCAAAGTCAAATCATTTATTTCAAATAGGCACATAAAAGGCACTTTTGAACGTCAAAATGTACAACTATAATTAATTGATTCTAGTTGCCCCTTCCAAAAGGTAGTTACGTATGGAGAAGAATGGGCAAGAAACTCCATACTTACTCTTTTAAAATGTTAACAATATTTTGTATACATTAATTAATAATTATAGGTGAAGACAATGTACTTACCTACAATCAAATTACTATACCACAATAGGTAAAAAGAATGAAAAGTGAAGCAATGACAGACAAATTAATTATGCGTTAGATGAATGGTGCTCACATATTTACAAACATTGTAAAAGTAGATGATTTCCCTAAAATTTTAACATTTAATAACCTATGTCAGTGTGTGAATTAAAGTATATTAATCACAAAAAAAAAAATGACATAAAAATTATAAATTATACAATTAAATTAGCAACCAATTTGATTTTATCTAGACTCTAAATAAATTGTCCTATGGAGCAGGACCAGCGTGTTTCCAAGCATTCTTATCTTGGATATAATCCTTTAATTTGTAATATGCTAGTTTACAAAGTGTGCTTTTAATATAAGTTTTAAATTTTCTTTACTTTAATTGTAATATATCAGAAGGTATTTTATTGTAACATTTAACACAGTACCCCATAAAAGATGTACGTACTTTAGATAATCTGAAAAATGGTTGATCATTTTGTCTTTATTTCTAGTATTAAAATTATGTCTATCACTGATTTTATTAAAAAGATGTTTTAATAAAATCTGTGATTTGATATTTCCTGATCTGTAACTCAGGACCCTTCTACCGCAGACACCTTTCTCTATTTAAGATTGTGCATTTTATTAAACTTCCTGTAAATGTTGAGATAAATAAAGATTTATGACTATGACTATGTATTTCATGTATTAAAATCCATCCAGCCGTTACGATGCTTCCATAAAGAATCATATATAGAAATATCTTTGCTGTGAAGTCAAAGGCTAACCAGAAAAAGCCTAGCCCTATGACGAATGCATCAACGCGAACCTAAAGACCACTGTTGTTAATCATGCTATACGTTAGTCTACAGTTGTATCCACAACAATTTATCAGACACACAGCACAACTTCTAGGCCACTATACACGTGGGTTAGTTAAACGCATCGTTACATTGTTAGACGTTCAGAACTAGGTCAACGGGCAGGGTTAGACTGAACGGTTCGCCGGTTAGACCAATTACATTGTTTAGATCTCGGGTACCGGTTAGTATAGTAAATGTCTTTAGAGTTACATTTACATGTTCTATGTTATGAGTTGTATGTTGTGGATGCAGTGGCCTAATGGTCCTACGGGCTTAGAGCGTGGAACTGGCTTCATTTTTAGGCTGCTGTCAGAATAGTTAAAGACTTTATCGTGGTGTAGCTCAATCTAGATGAGCGCAATTTGATTGAGTACATAGTTAAACATTATTTCAAAGTGTACTTCCTGACAATGATTTTATATTATCTTCTGATGTAGACACTTAATTAGAAACGTGTTATTTCTTTTTTCCTAAGTGTCCTTTTGTTTTTTGTATTTATTTGTATATTTCGTTTATTAGTCATTTAATTTAGTACCTAGTGTAAATAGTTCATTGTGTCATATATTGCATATCATCATTTTAATATTAGAAACTTGTTTCCAACGAAATGAAAATACTATAGACTATGTAGCTCGTTTAATAATAAAGTTTCATCAATCAATTCCATCACAAAGCAAGTGTTCACGTGAAAAATTAATTTACCAGCCATTGTTACTGTCAGACATTAATCAAGTTAGCGAAAACTTTAATAGATAACTGTTCTTTGTCCGCAGATGTCCGCCGACAGACACTGAAGCTCCGAAGATCCTCTCATTAAAGATGAACTGACACTAAAAGAATAATAATGAACCCTTGATCGAATAAAAATGACTAACGTTAAATTAAAACTCATGTTCTTCCTCTTGAACGCTTTACTAACAGCTGACATAGTCCACGCGAGACCATACTCCAATATGAACAGTAACACCACAGACATCGTCATCAAGTTTGGAAATAAAAATAACACTTTTAATATGCCTATTGATCCAAACTCTGATACTCTTGTTGTGGCAGAAGAGACAGACGAAGAAATAAGAGAGACAGATAGAACATCGAAATCAGAACTCGAAGGGCTCATGAATGCTGAACAAGGCAGAGATGAGGATCTATCAAAGAAAGTCATGAAAGATCAGAACACGAACAGATTAGAGCAGAGAATGATGGAGATACCAAGTGGAGAAGCGGGCGCGGTCGAAAAACAAATGAACATATCAAGTAGCCTGCTAGATGATATCATCAATTCAGAAACAGACAGAGAAGATACTATTACAGACATTCTATTTAGGCCAGAGTCTGAGTTCGCAGAGGACATGCCAAAATTCGAATTTTTGATAGCTGCTAAAATAAATGAGAGTGAGTTTTCGAATAGGAGTGTCAGTGAGACAGAGAGAGATAGAAACAGTAGCGATGTGCTGAAGAAGATTGATTATGTGGAGTTGGTGGAGGTGGCCAAGCCATCGAAGGAGAACAGGAGTGCTTTAATGATGAACATCACTGGACATGAAGTGGATAACGATTTGGCGCCAGATACGAGTGAGTATTCAGATATTTTACTTTAGTTTTAAATCAGATAGGAACTATAATATATAAATATACTTAGAGAAAAGTTTCAAAAGCTCAAGCTGTGATAGTTTTGCTCGAAAGCTTTACTGTGAGCAGTGTCCCTATTTAAGTATTCATGTTTAACTAAGTTCCTTCAACTAAGTTAACTGAACAAAATATGCTAAGAGTGCTTTCGCTGTAAACTATTAACAGGAATATTGGCAACCACCAGCAAATTCACCTTTACTGCCTTATTTATAAGACCTTATGTACTCTGCTTGGCTTATCTCTTAGTCCATCCGACCGGTCTCTAAACACTAAATAATCAAGAAGGCTCTGAATGGAGTCATCGAACCGTATCATTGCACCTGGAGCTTATAACTAGCAGGAATACGTTGCTTATAGGTATAATATGTGTCTTGGCGGATCTAATATGACTAATGAAGGTTTGGTGTTGGCTACGAATAATACTGTGAGACATATTATTGATTCTTTTTTGTTGAGTCTTAGCTTCAGCTGATAGAAACAGGTTACTTTTTTTTAGAGTTCCGAACCCGAAGGGTGCCAATCGGAATCCTATTATTAAGCCCCGCTTTCTGTGAACTTTCTCTGATTGTGTATTTCTAATGTCGCTATAACAAAAAAGAATAAAAAAATAAACAAAGTTATTAATTAAAAGGGGTTCTCATAATGAAACGTGTTTTTTTCGGTGTTTTTTGCTAGATCTTAATCCGGTACGGAACTCTTCATGTGCGAGTCCGAAATGCAGTTGGCTGGTTTTTTAGCTACCGTTCATTTATTAATCTTGTTTAGGGTTCAAACCTCTAAAAGAAAAAACGGAACCCTTATAGGACCCCACTCGTGTTATTGTCTGTTTGTTCGTTTGTCTGTCCGTCTGTCACAGCCAATCTGCTCCGAATCTACAGGGCCGATTAAATTGAAATTTAGTACACATGAACTTTTGTAACCCCAAACACGAACGTGTAAAACAAAATTAATGTTTTTTTGATTAATTTTTGAATATGAGGGTCACTTTTGGGGTGTAAATAAGAAAATTTAAAAAAAAAAAATGTTTTGCATACTGTATAGTGTGACATATCAAATTAAATTAAAGAACTTTTTGTAAGAATATCGGATATTTTTTTTTAAATAATTTTAATATAGGGAAATGCTTTTAAAGTTATTTAAGAAAGTAGATGAAAATTGGCCATTACCCCTTATCTCCGAAACTACTGAGCCTAAAATCTTGAAAAAAATATAGAAATTTGTTCTATACTTATAAGAAGTCTGGTCTTAATATAACATGGTAAATCTCTCAATAATGTACGTAAATATTATTCGTTCAGTTTCAGTTGGAATGTACTCCCATACATTCCTACAAAGGACTTGTTTTTCAACTACCATGTTAAGTTTGTTCTTGGGATATCTTCATCTTAACTACGGAATCCGAGGTGCCAAGTGGATGTGGTCTGACATGCACTTGGCCGGATTTTTTCAAACCAAAATTCACATTATTCATGATAATAATTGTTCTACTTCTTTGACCAAGTTAGTTGCAAAATGAAAAAGACAATGTGACAAAAACTGCCTTCAGCTTGCACCAACCAACTTCATTTCTGTTCCTTTTCACCCACTTCCTGAATACCGCATAACCGTGACCAAAAACATGAATGAAGTTAGAAAGTATTCTATAGCTCGCTACGGTCTGCTTTTCCCGGGTTCCTTTTTTGATAAATTAGCGTCCCTTTTTCAAAATTTATCTCGCTTGCTCGTTGCTCAGCGTAAATTTGTATTCAACCCCTAAGGGACCACGCTAGCACTGAACCGTATGGTGTATGCTAAGGGCGGGGGCGAAAGTAGAGTTAGGACGAGAAAAGTAGGGTAACAGAAAACGTAAAAAAATTTCGTTCGTTTCGAATTTCAGTTAAATTTGTTTTAGAACGTTTTTTTCACCTCACGACCTCGGAAAGATTCTGTTTATCATTCAAAATATGAGTGAAAAACTGCGTTTTATCCGCTAGCGTGGAAAGTGTTTTTAAAATTCGAACCTTTCTATTCAATAATTTTCTATACCGCTGAAAATGCATTAATACTTATTTCATGTCAGTGCGCCAACCTCATTTTTAGTATAATCGCACTGGCCAGCACGACGACTGCATGAAAAACATGAACTTTATAGAAAGTTCTTCTCTTTATTTAATGGTGCAAGCTCCAATGGGGTTTCCGCTTGCAAAATATGCAGACAGCATTCTGATATGTGTTGTGGTGATCACAATGACTGATGTTGCCAGTGAATATTGTGATCAGCTGCCCCCCCCCACCCCCCGAACGAGTGTTTATGGATGTATATATGGGTCATACTTCAATAAAATATAACAAAGATACACATGACGTTTATGAAAAATAAAAATAAATGAAATAAAAATTACCCTTACAAAACAAACAACAAAAGCAAACAACTTCTTACAATCAATGTCTACGCAAAAATATACAGCTCAGTATTGCTTTTTTGCACGTATAACATGACAAAGTGCGACAGTTAGATCGTCATTTACATGGATTTATTAAAGAATAGGGTAGACATTTCTCTGGTCATTTGTTTGGGACAAAGGTTGCCTTCTCGGAGCTCATAGTCAAATTATGGTTTGATTTTTGATAAAATCGTTAGAAATCATAAAATATGGGCGAGTCCAGCAGCGACGAAGATATAAATGTAACACTTGCAGAGTTAGTGCAAGCGGTACCTACATAATGCCGAACTGAATTTTCTTTCCGAAAAACCGCGCGAAAAAAAAAGAAGCGTATAATTTGTTCAATGCATGCAATGCATTCTAAGCATTTTCCTCGCTGTAGTGAGGTGAAAGTTGTGTGTTTTGCTCGGATGCAAAGTTATTCTGCATCTCGTACCTTAGAAACCCTCGCTACGCTCAGGAATATTTGAACCACTCACTTCGCAAACAACTTTGCAGCCTAGCATAACAAATACCTATTGTTTCTGTTTTAGTTAGGTGGTGAAGTGGTTTTTACATATGATAATAATGGTTGAATTAATTAATAATACATGAATGAAAATACAGTGCATGTACAGTGGGAAGCTGAATGCTGCTGTTCAGATTTTAATTTCATCAATAAATATACATTGTTAAAGTAATAATCATTAATAGGAGAAACAAGCTTTAAATTAGTACATCAATTGGAAAATATGAATGTAACAGAGTTACTTTCACATTTATAATATTAAGTATGGATTAATAGACAGAACAAATGATGCTCCATTTGTCCATCGTGTTTGTTATTCAAAAGCTGTTTTCATTGTTTGTGTCAATTAAAGCTGTTTAATTCCAGCGAATTGCCGGCCATTGTTCAAGTTCGTTCTGCTGAAGTTGCAACAAAGTTATTGATTTCCATTAAATCATTTGAACACATTTAATGGTATTTTAGAGGTATGAGGAACAGGGTGTAAAGTTCACTCAGACTCTATGGAAAAACGACGGGTATTGTATCTGGTGGGCAACTGCCCAACGGTTGATGTCGGGATGTTGTATATCGTCGACCGTAGGTTCAATTGACGTAAGGGACAAAATACCCAAAATGAGCTAAGTATACAGTTTTGTTCAGAATTTTTCGCTCTTTCGAATGGTGTATATGAAAAAATTCTAGCTTAAGAAAAATGTCCCTTACCCTACTGATTTTTTGGATCCAAATTTCGAATCAGCCCCATAATAACAATGTATTTGAAAAACTATGCAATATAGCAACTTGAAATGTTGTATTTACCGCAACCAATCGAATCAAATAAGGTAAGATAAGGTAAGGTAGGTAACGATTTCCAAATTTAAGATATCCGTACGCCAAAAGTGTGTACTTAATTTTCTGTCAACAATCTCTTTACACTGTATTTCTTTTCATAAATTTTTTCAACAAGTGATTTACACTATCTTTTCACAATTTTTCCACAATTTTTGATCCAACGTAGAGGTCAATTTAATGTAAGGGACGGGACTACAAGATACTTGATCAGTAAGGGACATTACTAACAAAATACGTTGGTGTAAGGGACATCTATTTTCTTAAATAGATAACTTATTTAAATAAATTTTACACAGGTAGATAGAGCACTAAAATAAAAGATTATGTGCGAAATCAGATCCGAAAAAGGTTAATAACAAAAAAAGTTATGCGCGATTTAGTCCGAAAAAAAACTTTGTCGGCCTCTCCTGAAAAATCGTATTTTGTCCCTTACCTCAATTGAACCTACGGTCGACGATATATGCTAGTCGCGCGGTAAACTCTGATAGCGCGATGCAGGATTTGTGACGTCAGGTCTTTGATACGTAGTTCGCATGTGGCGTTGTTGATACCGCCACAGTATATAATATGTAGAAATTACTAGTAGTATGGGAGAGGCCTATGTTCAGCAGTGGACTGCGACTACTACTAGTCAATCAACTCAGCCTGTTGAGTAGTAGTTATTGGGTTTTTCGATTAGGAATTTCTTAGTAGCGCAGTCTGGATTTGTGCTCGGTTGAAGGGAATAGGCTCGCCTCCTATTACATGGGACTTAAACTTAACTGGCGAAATGTGGGTGTGCTTTCTATGGTTATATCTCAGCGTAACCCTTCGGGGAAACAAGGCGAGATGTTATGTTATGTAGAAATTTAAAGGAACTTCGTTGTTAGAAATTAAAAATAACTTTATAAATGTTGTTGTTTGTTATTTTTTAAACGTTTTATCGTTCGGAAGTAAGAAGAACTAACGGATCACTTTCCGTCTCCCAATAGAATTACGGAGAGTGGGTGAGAAATCGATCAAGATTTAACTGTTACGGAAGGAGATAGTTTGTTAGGTGTGGATTTTGTAAAACTTGTTTTTTTAGTGTTCTGTACCTCAAACGGATAAAACGGAATCCTTATAGGATGTACCCCGTCTGTCACAGGCAATTCGCTGCGATTCTACTGGACCGATTAAGTTAAAATTTCGTACACATATTAATTTTTGTGACCAAAATATGGACTCGTAACGTAAATAAATGAATTTTGAAAATGGGGTTCACTTTAGGGAAAAATTGCAAATTAAAAAAATAAGAAGAATAGTATTGCAAGGTGTACCGTGTGACATATTAAATAAATTAATAAAAGGACTTGTTATGAGGATTTTTTAAGTTATTATAGAAAATAGATGTAAATTGATCATTTCCCCCTTATTTTCATAACAGCTGAGCCAATAAAAATGAAGACAAAAACAGAGAATAGTTCTAATTTGGCGTGCTTGTAATGACCAAATGTGTGAACTTGGAAGAACCAAAAGGATCGTGCAGGTGGCGTTCTGTAGTTTCTGCCTACTATCAAGGGAAGATGGCGCGAATTTATGTATGCATGTTGATTTTAAAGAGTAACCATGGACTTTGTTGCCCGTTTTCTCTATTGGAACTTACGCTTTGGAAAGGGCCATTAGGTTCAACTTTCTGACTAAGTAACTGACCGACACATTTGATGAGCATAAAAATGAAAAGCAAAAACATCATTTTAATACAACTAGGTACAGAAATCTAATAAATCCTCATAAAACCTTCCGATAAACAAGGAACCGAATAAAAGCAAACAAAGCAAAAAGAGCCAGTAATACAATTTCATTGCGGCTTATTATTGGCTAATTCTTCATCCGGCTAATTGGTAGTTTGGTCACGTAAAATCGATGTTTGTAACGGAATAGCGCCGAGATTTTCAGCAGCGGAAAGATAGACCGGTCCCACGTTGGGTGCCAATTGGAAGGCTGCCCAGGTTTAGAATGTTCGGTTGAAAGAAAATCGGAAATTGACGTATTTGAAGCGTGTAGTTCTTTAACGGTAGAGTTTGCGGTCAGTAATATTTAACTTTATAGGGTTAGTTGGGAAGCAGCATGCTGCGCTGGATGTAGGCTGCGATAGAATCATTAGTATTGAAATACGAGTACATTCAACATTTTGAAATTATATCAGACTGTTTTTGTAGTCCCACGCTTGGGCGCCATTTTAACTATTGGCGCCCAAGGATGGGACCAAATTTTTTTTTTTATGAATGACTGTGTTCTTCATCTATAAAGATAAAGATAATTTATTTGTCAAACATGCGTTTACATAACCTGACTAATCAGACATGCAAGGTATTGAACTAATAGATGTTGTGTGTGTCCATGTATATAATAGCTATGTTGTGTATAATAGCTATGTTGTGAGATGCCAATATCTCTGAACTTTATACTATTCTAATTGTGCCTATGAATCGCTACTAGATATCTAAACAGCGCAGGTCTGAAGCAAAGGAGCTTTGTACAAGAAATATGCATATTATATTCCTCCACTGCAACGCCCGCGCCGCTTCAACTTCAAAAGCTAAACATTTTTGATATTTTCATATTATTACAATTCAAATTCAGTTTTATCGCAGCGAAACCAAAACTATAATAGCGATAGAGGTACGGAGATCAAATTGCCTCGTGTGCGAATGCACGTTACCGATATATTTTGCAAATTATTTGCACATTTTCTATTGAATGCAGTGCTATTTTTTGCTCCGTACGACCAAGGACACGTCTGTTCAGTTGCCGCCGAACTGATAAAAGAGATAATTGAAACTAACAGACTTTCAGACGACGATGAAAATATACGACCTACCCACGTTTTAACAGTAATTTCTTTCTACGTTGGCTCTATTGCTTTTCTCCGAACTTTATATTCCCAGAAACTTTTTATTATAAACATTACAGTTTTCCTACAACCTCGTTTGAAGGTAGAAAAGTGTGTACATGTTTCTGAAAACACATCGGTGCACACCTGAAGGCTATTGCGGGTTTATGAACTTTTATAGCCCTTTTATTAACAAAGGAGCAAGTGCACTTGGTACTACCAGATAGATTGTTTGTGGACTTTAAGTGCTAGAGGGGCGTGTTTGTGTAACTTGTTTAATTAAAGGATGTTATTTACCTGTGGCCCGCGGCATCGCCCGCGATGCTTTTTCTAAAATAAAAGTAGCCTATGCCTAGCCGTATAACATCAGCTATCTATCTGCCAGTGAAAATCCCGTCAAAATCGGTCCAGCCGTTTCAGAGATTAGCCGGAACAAACAGACAAATAGCCAGACTGGCAGACAGACAGACAAATAAAAAAAAATTGTTTTTGTCATAATTACTGTATATACTTATAAAAGCATTAAGTAAAAAGCTGTTATTTTGACATTACAAACAGACACTTAATTTTTTTTTTGTTTGTGTAGACTAACATTACTTACTGCCTTGTGACGGGGTTGTGTACTTATACTGTCACACTTGTTTAAAAGTATAACTTAGGTTAATTTTTTATTCGGAAATTAACTTGTTTTGTTTGATCCTACAGGGTCAAATTATATTTGCTAGCGAAACTCTGTGGACGTCATGGCCACGGCCACGATATCTAAATACGATAAAATAAAAATGATTTGATGTTTTTTTTTTATGGGATTCACCGACTGTTACTTGGAGTATGAGTTGAGAAAATCGTTTTTTTTTTATCGTGTTTAGATATAATCACCCAACACGTCAGTGACAATTACACAAAAACAAAATGATTTTTGAACCTGATATTTCAAGGGACTACACTAACTTGTCTTATTTATAGTTAAGGTGTAGGCCTGCCTAGCCTTTTCCCAACTATGTTGGGGTCGGCTTCCAGTCTAACCGGATGCAGCTGAATACCAGTATTTTATATGGAGCGACTGCCTATCTGACCTCCACAACCCAGTAACTAGGTAACACGATACCCCTTGGTAAGACTGGCTGTCAGACTTTTGGGCTTCTGACGACCCATAACGACTGTCAAAGATCCACGAATGATAGCCGGGACCAACGGCTTAACGTGCTTTCCGAGGCACGGAGGAGTCTCGGTATGTAAAGATGGTCACCCATCCACGGACCAACCCCGGCAAGCGTAGCTCAATCTGACGGATCGACCCGTGCGGCTGTTAATACTTAGCCACGAGCTTCTCGTTAAGTTAAGGTGTAGGTATAACCTTATATTTAAATAAAATGTATTCCCCAATTTTCGTAATTGCACCTACCACCGTTTGTCTCTGCACCTTCCAAAGGTTGACTGGTAGAAAATGCCTATGACATTAAGTCCGCCTCTGTACATTTGTGTGCTAAAGTATTAAATAAATAAATAGCTGCGGTCGATGACCTCACGAAAAAGTCATCACTTTAATTTCTTTTTTGTGTCATCATACATATATATCAGATATCAGATATATGTGTTAAGTAACAGTCGTTGACTCCCAAACAAAACCTATCATATCTGCAGAGTTTCGCTAGCTAATTTAATTAAACCCTGTATTTCAGTGCATTTTCTTTTTTTCTTTTATTATTTGATTTTTACGATATTGCTCTATTACTAATAATCCTATTTTCAAAAACAATGCTTGCTCTTGTCAAAATATACCCTAAATAGATTTATACCAACTTAGTTTGATTTAGGACATTAACTGCTAAACATAGGTCTCGAAAATACCGAACCAAACATGTCATAAAACATAACGGGTTTTAGCTAACAGATGCATTGCGATATCCATCTTTCTGATTTATACCATGTCAACTAGATTTGATGGAGTGGTCTAAGCGTAGTCGAAACTATAACACGTTATGTGTACTACACGTACTCCGATGACTGAAACAACCTATTTATAAAAAGTGAAAAGGTAACAAAATTACAACATTCGTTAAATGGGCCCCTATTTTCAAGATGTTGATTTCAGAAATTACTTGAGAAAAAAAAAAAAAAAAAAAAAATTGTGCCAAACAGCTACGCGCGATGCTTTTAAATATGAATTTCTTGGAGAAACTCAGCGAGAACTGTTCATAATATTTTCTCTTTTGTCTGCGAGAGGCCTAAGCTCAGTATCAGTCTAATAAATGAGCTAGTACATGCTAGTATTTTAAGCTGCCCTGTCATGTGAACTGTCGCAGTTTTGTCTGTTTTCTCAGGCTACTCGGACGTCCAGACTTTGTTCCTCGCGTGCTTCGGGACGCTGCTGCCGCTGCTTGCCGTGCTCTTCGCTACGCTTCTTATCAGGTAAGAAGCAAACTTATTTGTTGATAGTATCTAAGAAGTTATTGTAATAGTGTAGGTAAGGAATTTTAGCGTCTAAGAACCAACTCAGAATTGAGTTTAGTTTAACACAAAACGTCTTCCTTAAGATTACTTCAAGCCAAAATATGGTGTTACATAAAGTTGCAACAACCCAGACATGTTTTACAATTCCTTAGTTTTCTTTGAATTCTCCCACAAAAATGGGGGTTTTCTAAGTCCCATAAAAAGGTTAATCCAAAATACCAACAGAAACTACAAACTTTCCCCGTCCATGTGTATAAGCCAATAAACATTCGAATCCAAAATCCTCCAGCTCTATAAGTCCCTCAATAACCACTTTACATCTAAGACTAAATTGCTAGTAATATTTCAGACAATACCCCGAGTACCCCAAAACTAAATACGATATTGCTTACAGTGAAATCCAAAACATTATGTAATCGGGAGCCGCACAATCTCGGCTCATATTTCATGTCTGTGAGCGTTAATTAAAATTAAACGTCTTGGAAACTGTATTGTTGCAAGTACCGCCTTCGCTCAGGTATAGTCGGGTCTCTACAAGCGGTTACCCGGTTTATGCAAGCGGTTACCCGGTTTATGGTAATTATTTATTGCTTTGTTTTGGAAGCTGTGAAAACTGTTCATGAAAATCTACAGGTGGTTAAGTATTTCCACTATTATGAATATCTCTGCTAATGATCTTCAAGTCGTTTGAAAGAGAATTGTCATCGCTCAATTTTGGAGATTTTTTGTTTAACATAAGAGTATAAGTAATAACCTACATTATGAGAGTGAGAATTGTATTGTTGGCTAGGACTAGCCAAAGATGCTAGCACATAAAATAATTTCTCAGTGTGAAAAAGAGTGGCATTTTACTTGCCTCCAACCGCAATGAAAATAGGAAAAAGAAGACAAATATGTAGGAAATAGATCTAAAAGGAAATATAAGGAGGAAAATATTACAACATTAATCCCCCTTTCAATAGACGACTTATGACAAATAACGGAGTATTACTTAACAGCCTGTCAATACCCATTGGTACACTCGCTTATACCTGTGCTTATAACCATTATATCAAATTCAACCTTACATGACGAAAATACGGTGCAGTATCCATCGAATAATTTACAAGTATAAGCGTATAATATGAAGGTACTTGCACACGGGAGGATGGACTTACAAATAGTTATTGGATTTGTCGAGTGTACCCGACCTATTTTTTTGTTACACAGTAAACGAGCGACCGTGTGTCGCAGTTTTTATTTAAACCTTGCACTCGAGTTTTATGAAGCGGGCGAAATATTAAAAATATTTTGAAGGTTTTTTAATGTTTTATTTTCTTTTACAAAGCTGGCTCTAGTGTTTGCCATTTTTAATGTCGCTTGTGTATACGAATAAACCTGTGTTGGGAGTTATTTTGTCTAGCTGGGTATTTAGTTTCTGCTGTTATTGTTCAGGCATAGGATCAAAAGGTTTAACACGTTGGCTGCCATACGAGTATACTCGTAGTAACTTTTTTTATATGCACATTGCCACCATGCAAAACAAAAAAACTAGCGATACACATTTTTGAAATCTACATTCATAACGCCTCCATGGTCTACAACCAACACGCCAACCTTTCTCTAGAAAAAAAAATGGATGCCCTTTGGTTTAAAGACGAAGTCGTAAAACATCTTTTAGGGGAGAAATTTACAAAAGTATAGTCATCATGTATCACTCTTCCTTGATTTCACAGTGACGTACCCAAAAAATAAAAACTAACTTTTTTTTCTGATTAAATAATGTTTTACTAGAAATGCCAAAACATGTAACCCCGCCCTCCTTCAACTTACTCTTCTAGAATTCCTTAGAAATCGCATATAATCAAGTACGAGAATACTCGTAGTTAACAGTGGGGCCCAGATATTGTACTACGAGTATACTCGTGGGTTGGCAGTCAACGTGTTAAGTAACTTACTACCACTGAAAATTAGCGCTGTGCTGTGGGTCCCTCATAGCACAGCATCATGCTGAGTGGAAGCCTTCTTGTCACAGTCATGACGTGCAGCTACCGACTGTTTTCGGCTTTGTGCTTGTGACTATAATATAGATCTATTTTATTGTGGCACAAATAATGGGTGAACTTGAGATAGATTTAAGAAAAACTGTATTTATCTTTATACCTTATATTTTTGAATACATTTTATTATTATTATTTTGTTCTATTTTTCTGTGTTCCTACCTACTCGAGTTAATTATATTTTTGTATGCACGTGTTTCTGTGACTTATAAACCTATTTTACTTTCTTTCTTACTAGTAGTGAGTCTGACTATACAATATGAAGATCAATAGGCTTTTTCTTCCTACCCTTTGAAAATACTACACTGCTTATAAATAAAAATATCTAAGGTTGATCTAAGGTATGATATCTGATATGATATGATGTGTGCGTTGTGAATTCATCATGACGTGCCAGCATTGAAGCACATGTTATTTTTCTTCTAATGTAAAAATTTTCAACATCCTATTTCAAGTTGTGTATTATACCTATATACTTATCTTCTCGCACAGTTTCCAGTAATTCGATAAGGCTGGGTTGACCCGCCCTTAATTGTGTTTCTTACAGTCCATTCAGGCTCTATTGTGTTAAATATATGGCGTGGGTTCGAAGTATGGTGTCTGAGAGGGTCAGAGGGCCAAAGTTTACGAAGTAGGTATTACATATTTTCTACACTCTTGTAGTTCTATCCGGAAAACCTGCCAGACAAAACCGGCCTCTATCAGAATACCAGCGTTGCGGTATTTATTTTTTAAATATCGCAGCATTATGCTGAGATAGGAGTCTTTTTGGCCTTGCACTGATCTCTTTAGGGTTCCGTACCAATATGGTAAAAAGGAACCCTTATTTTGCGATTCAGTCTGTCTGTCCGTCTGTCACAGCTGGATATCTCAAGAACTACTAAGGCTAGCAACGTGGAATTTGGAATAGTTTTAGATGACGTTTGCCCAACTATTTTGCAAATAAGAAAGAAATAAAAATATTTTTTATTTTTTTGGCAACAGGTACTGAACGGGTGCAGGACAAGTGGGGCTACTAGAGCATGTGGTAGTTTTGTGAATTATAATAATAAAAAAAAAAAAAATGTGGTGTATCATATGATAGAGCGCTATTTGCACCTTTTCAAACATTTTTTTAAGGCCGCATAGTTTTCGACTTTTGACGAAAAATACCGTTCCTCCTCTCTTATCTCCGAAGTTTGCATAGAGAAACATCTGAAAGTATTCTATATGATAGAAGTTTATGTAAAGATTACAGGAAAAATAAAACGATGTCTCTAAATAGCACACTTTTTCTAATATTGCAGATTTAGGTTAGCGCCATCTCTTGACCGATAGTGGAACGAATGTTTTTTTTTGATGGGACGGAATCTCGGTGCGCGAGTCCAACTCGCTCTTGACCGGTTTTTTATTATGTTATTGTTTTATTTTTTGTTTGTAATGTAAATTTTGATAGTTTGTTGAAATGCTCCTTTTTTTACTGTTCGTATTTCCTGTGCGCGTTTTTTTCTTAAATTCGTTGGGAGTCTGAATTAGGTATTGGGACCCTAATTCATGTTGCAAGATGCACATAATATCTAATAGATCCGACTTTGTTATTTTTTTGTTGAGTAGCAACTCTGTGTGTTTGACATAATTACGTTCAAGACGTTACGACAAGTGTAATAGATAAAAGGAAAATGTACTTTAACCTGGATATGTTGCCATTACTTCTGTTAGTAGTGCCTATTGATGACAGGTGTGTTGTTGTTGATGCTCTTTAAATCAAGACATAAATGAAAAGAGTAGTTTTCTATAGTTTTATTTTGTGCTAAATTCAATGTATGTCCCATGTTGGGTGCCATTTCGTAGTTATGGCGCCCACCGTGGTACACATTGGATAGTTCGTAAAGTGAATATTATTTCAGAAACAAGCTGACCTGCATGTTTCAATTATTAATTTTTAAAGATTTAATATCCAATGTTTTGCTTTAAATTTTGTGATAGAAAATCGCTCTGTATTCATAATTAAACCTTACACTCTTGGTTTTATATAATAAATTATCACAAGGTTCTAAACAATGAGCGTTTGCAATAAGCAAATTGTTTAAAAGGTTGAATTTAGAAGCATGTGACTGTGCCCCACTCTGGGCGCCATTATCTCGGGTCAGGAAACGTATGTTTCTTTAGTAACGAGCTGTCAGGGGGTTGCCTCGTCTTAATATAATTATTAAGGTGAGAACCTTTCTTTAAAGGAGTCCGTATTTATTGGGTTATATGGAGATCTTCAGAATAGTCCGGTAGACATATGGGAGGGTACTGTGTGATGGGTAAACCATTACATTATAATTTTGGTGTACTTTGAAATTATAAACTATTACCATAATCAAAGCTGATTTGGTTTACCGATTTGTTCGTAACCCGCAAAAATTTTAATCTCTTAGATAACTAAAGACAGAAAAGATGCATGAGATGCAAAGTAGTACTAAACCATCTAAGCCGGAAATATAGTGGCTCTAGGCAAAAATGGAAAGAAGGTTGTCTTGGGCGGCATCCTGTCTAAGATCACAGCCTAGCTACATTAATAAAGCCTAATTTAATATCACGTAACAGCAAAACGTCCAGACCAATTTCTTTCTCCCTAAATTGGTCTCAGCTAAAACTGTCCAGCGCCTCCGAAGTAAAATTAAGTCGTTTTAAAATATATTCAGCGGTGCTGCAGCTGGAGCCGAGCCAAACTGTTTATTGAATTCTGTCTACTCTGCTTAACATGTACCTTTATGTACTGCTGGAGAAACTGGACCGGACTTAGGAAATACTGAGAAGTTTTAGATTTTTTTTTTATAACCAAGAAACAGCAAAAATTATCAAATTTAAGCGTCAAGGGGGGAGGGGACATACTCGCAAAACAGATGGCCTACGGGGCCGAAAGGTCTTGGACTGGCCACCATGTACCAGAAGACGTAGCGTTGGAAGGCCTTCCACAAAGTTGATCGATGGCCTTGTGAAGACCGCAGGAATCCGCTAGATGCGAGAAGCACAGAACCGGTTGAAAGGGCGATGATTGGGGGAGGCCTGTATCCAGCAGTGGACTCTTTCGGCTGAAAATAATGATGAATGATGAAAAGGCTGGCTATCAGCTAGAGAAACTTAACAGACATGATGGAATTCGATATCAAATGACGATAAAACAAATATTCTATTGGATATCGATATCGCCAGCTATTTTAATTTGACCCTGTACTAATTCGTGGTTACAGTAGTAAAAGGTGACAAAGGGTCATCAAAAGGTTTGGCAGCAGTGTCTTACAAAAATGTAAAAAGGCGGACGCCATAGGCATTTTTTACCAGTCACCCTTTGAAACTTTGTCTTATTAAGAATAATATCAAAATTGCGACCAGCAATCTGATTGCCATGCATGGTAAGTTCTCTTTTGGGGTATTTCGTTTGGGGTCATTAAAAGAACCTTTTTCGAAATTGGTCAATGACGGGCTGCTATAATGATAATGTTATTCAAAGTAATCTTGTTTAGGTTCGTAAGTTTTTTGAACTTTTATCGAAATTCTAAATTTCTAAATTTGAAAGAAAGAAAGAAAATAAACTTATTACACCCAGGTTAAGGCAGACAATATTCACACAGAAACAAAATACAGAAAAAACTTAAAACATTATTGTGTGCGTCACGGCTGCGGCGTCAATTTCTCTAACCTCCTCTCCAAAATTTTTTTGACTTCCGCAAATAATACTCACTTTTACCCCTACTTAACAAGTCTTAACCTCGTTAAAGGTTAAAGCAACAACAAGTAAACCAACATCAAACTACCCTATTTTACCTTTAATAATAATTTCGGCGCCAACCTACCTGGCCTTTGCTTTTATCGACGGGATGTTGTTGATGCTATTATGTTCTCGTTAATTTACTCTCGACGTTCCACACAAAGGATGCCGTAGGAGCAGGATATAGTGTCCCAGCCTCGATTGTGAGCCGTTTAGGTTTTTGTCAGGCAATAGAAACGTTGTTAGGTATGACAGGCGTAATATTCTGTAGTAAGTTCTAGAAGGAATCTACCTTCTAGAACTTACTACAGAATATGACTACTACTATTATTACAGTTATTAACTTTGTTTGATTATTTTGGTTGTTTAACGACTATGAATATAAACTACTTATGAATTGCTGTATACCTAAAATTGGAATTCGAGATTAAAATGTAAACAAAGGTGTTGCTAATTTAAAATAATAACCACAACTGTGTAGTTTGTTGAAAAGTACTATAATATAGTGTTAAAATTGTAGGTATATCTTAAACAGGTAAAATATAATATTGCACTACGATACAAGAATAAAATATAACTGTTTGAAATAAAATCCTGCAAATTATTTTTATTATACTAGAAATCAGGCAGAAGCTTTGAACATTTTGACTTCCATTTATTATTTTCTGTTTATAAAACGTTTTTCCTTCTAAACAAGAGATTATTGTATTGTTATCTGGTGATAACTACATAGTTTTTAAATATGTTCGTGTAAATTATATAAAATAAATAAACTTGAGCAACTCATTCAGAAGAATATAAATATTTTATTTTTATTAGTTTATGACGGGACCTTAGGCTATAATTGGTTTAATTTTGACACGCCGCTTCAGGGTGCTTTCAACAGCATGAAA
Source organism: Dryobota labecula (assembly GCA_947523025.1). Classification (NCBI taxonomy): domain Eukaryota; kingdom Metazoa; phylum Arthropoda; class Insecta; order Lepidoptera; family Noctuidae; genus Dryobota; species Dryobota labecula. The sequence goes on along the minus strand of OX383296.1, from coordinate 2,378,189 downwards.
TATAATAAAATCAAATAATTAGAATGACTAGGGAAATGTTGACTACCCCTGAAACGTCACTTTGAGAACGACATTTCTTTGTTTACATTTTTTATCTCAAATCCCATTTCCGACCTTAGTCACCAAAAGAGGTTCGTTGTTGTAAAACTGCGGGAGGCTTCTAGTCACTAGTTAATACGTTATTTCTTGGCAAGTGTGCATCATTGAAGACTGCTTTGCTTTTCTTCTAGCAAGTTAGGTAAACCACAAAAAAACATAAGATAAGGTCATTGTTTAACTAACTTGCAAGCCGTTTGATACTCGTACTCGCTGATGAATTTCTGATACAAGGTCAAACAAAATTTGAACGATCATATAGTTGTCTGTCAAACGTGTGTCGTCACAACATCTTCCAAATACTGTCAATCTGCCTAGCCTTTTCCCAACTACGTTGGGGTTGGCTTCCAGTCTAACCAGATGCAGCTGAATGCCAGTATTTTACACGAAGCGGCCCATCGTTAGCAAGTCACCAGATTCTCAACTAACCAGATTCGCAATTCACCAGATTCGCAACTCACCAAATGTACAATTAAACACAGTCACAAAAAATAACAGAATAGGAAATAACGGAATACTTTACTCACCAAAAAAAGTAAAAACACGGAATTCTTGATGTACGCCTTATTATTTATGCCTTCAAAACTTAGTGCCACACTTTTAAAATTGCAATTTCTCCTAAGATATTAGAAGTCAGAGTTTTAATAGTTATTTATGCAACTGTTGTATAATAAGGGGTATTAAAACACGAATGTGGGTTTATCACACTTGGCGAAGCCGAGTGTGATAATATTATCACATGAGTGTTTTAATACCTAATTATTACAGTTGCATACAAGACTTTATCTACACCCATGATATGAATCCTCTATAAAAGGTTCTGAAACAGTTTTTGCAATACTAATATCGAACAAAAATGGCGAGATACGACTACGGCTATGGTATAGTATAGTGAAACGCGCGTGCGTGACAATGTTCTTTTTTTGAAATTCATAAAGATACTACGAATTGAGTAATGAGAATGGAAGGGAGGATGATGATCCCTTCCTTACTCATCAAACAGATGAGTAAGGAAGGGATCATCATCCTCAAAGGAGATGCATTATGAAATTCAGTACAACATTATAACTCCCGTTTGGATGCTATTATGGTTATTATGACACTGGGTGTTTTAATGTTGGCAATAAGCTGTTTCAGAAACTTTTATAGAGGATTTATAGCATGGGCGTAGATAAAATAATAAAACGTTTTATAGCAAATTTCATCAACTTACTTTGAAGTTATAGATTAGTATACAATTTAATATAAAATTACTTATAGTTTAATAATGTATGTGTTGGATAGTACATTATCTGATGAGTTGCGAATCTGTTAAGTTGCGAATCTGGTAAATTGAGAATCTGGTGAGTTGAGAATCTGGTGACTAGATAGCGAGGGGAAGCAACTGCCTACTTGATCTCCACAACCCAGTTACTGGGTAATACGATACCCTTTGGTAACCCGTAAAGACTAGGTATCTTTCAATACTACGTACTAACTGCTTATAACAAAGTTAATTAATTCTACTTCCTCTTTCACAGGTGTTTATGTCGCCGCTACTGCCCCACCTTCTGTAAGAAGCCCACGGGATCAACGGCTTCTGACAGCAGTGAGAAGCAGGACGCTAATCACCAGCAGGTAAGATATTGTTTCTAAAAGTATTACTTAATGTTATGTTGGTAGGGTAAGGTTTGAATTGAAAACTGCATCTTATTATTTTAACCTAACGATTCACATCAATAAGGCCCACTTGCACCACGCTGGGTTATCATCATTAACTCAGAGTTAGATTTTAACTCCTGTCAGATTCATACCAAATCTGTCAGATTAACTCTAGGTTAAGTCTTAACTCTAGGCTAAAATTTTGGCGCAATTTTAGCATTTCGTGTTTAATACTCTCCAGACGAAGACGTTTCGTGAGTTTTTTTCAAGTTTTAAGTTATGGAGTGGAATAAAGGAAATATTTTGTTTTTTATACAATTCATTCGAGAAAGACCAGTGCTATGGGATGCTACATCAATCGGTTATATGATCTATTTCTATTTCTTTCGGAATCTATTTCTATACTTAATCTACTGTTGCTAAGATAAGATATTTTACTTTTGCAAATATGGGTACAGTACATGGTGATACAGGGAATAAGTTCTGCCATATACCATAGTTCTATTTCTATACGTGAGGATTTGTAATTGGCTCTCTGGTGACTATGGTTTCCTATTTTGTTTGTTTTTATTAGCTGTAAGTCCTCCATGTACTAAATAAATAAATAAATAAATATTTTACCAGTAGGCATGCAAATATTACGGATGAATTAATCCACTAAACTAATCTAAACATTAACAAACTGAACAAAACACACTACAAAACCTAACATAATTCTTATTTTAAAACAATATTAACAGTGGTAAGTTTCAAATTTTTTTTCACTTAAAAATTCTATTACGCTATAGTATGCTTTGACCGTTAAAAAGCTTCGAAGCCTTTTTTTAAATATTGATAGCGGCAATTCTTTCCAGCTTTTAGGTATCCTATCATATATGACTGGAGCCATGCAGTAGACACTTTTGCGCATTAGTGCTGTCTTAGCGGGATGATACATCGGCAAGACGTTTAAAACGATTAGGGTTCGACTTAACAAACACAGCTACTTCTAGTGTGTACAAACATGGTAGTGTTAGTATTTTATACTGTTTAAAGTATGGCATGCAACTGTCGGTTGTTTTAAGCTTAAACATCACCCGTAAGCATCTTTTTTGAGCCTTAAAAGCTGTTTCTTTTTCGGTTGAGTTACCCTAAAATAATATTCCATATCGTAAGTGGGATTCTGCTATACCGTAGTAGGCAGTAAGAAGCGCATCCGTGTTTATTATTGATGATAATGTATGTAAAGCATATGCGGATGTACTCATTTTCTTACATAACATATTAATGAGTGATTTCCAATTAAGATGTTTGTCTATTTCGAGACCCAGGAATTTTGTAGTTTCAACTTCGTCTACAACATCATTATTGTAGTGCACATTAAGGCTCATGCTAGGAATCCGTTGACTGAAATGTATAACTTTCGTTTTACTCAAGTTTATTTTTAAATTGTTTGCGTCTAACGAGTTTACAATTAATTTTAAAGACTTATTAATTTCACTTTCATAGGTCTCTGCACTTTTACAAGGTATTGTCACGATACTATCATCAGCAAACAGTGTTACTAGTTGCTCAATGCAATTAGGTAAGTCATTAATGTACAATATAAATATAAAAGGACCCAGTACACTCCCCTGTGGTACTCCAAATTTAACTACACGCTCTGATGATCGAAATATTTCTTCTTTCTTATTTGCTGTATTAATTTTGTTAATTTCAGTTATTTGTATTCTATTTTTTAACCAGTACACCATTTTTAATTTATCACGAAAAAGGTTGTCAAAATAATGCTCGAATTTCCAAGCTAGCATGTTTGTTTTAAAAATATATTGTCAGTCCCAGTTATTTACAGGGTGAACGTGAGGCCACGTTTCCATCAACTATATATTTAGTGATAAAACATCTAAGACGTGTTTTGTGGTCCACTATTTATAGAGATTTTCTTGGTCAACTAGGTTTAACTACTTACATAGCCAACACAATATTCAATCAAAACAATTTTTTGTTAGAAAATCTCATTTAAAAAATGAGTTCCGACGAGGAAGACGTGTCTGCTGTTCTAGCATCCTTGCGAGAAATGGTTTACAATGGAAGGAATTGCCTAACATATCGAATTTATCAGCTCCAGGCATATTTTAATGTTGTGCTATTGAGCTTACTGATTATAAGATAATTGTCGTCTGCATCTATAGAGTACCAAATGTGAATAATCTTAACTACTGCATGGATAAACTTGAAACTCTTTTGCAAGAAATATCACGTTCACGCTATAAGAACATTGTTATTGGTAGTGACTTCAATATAGATGTGCTTAAACAAAATAGTCACACTAGCGCATTTGAATGTCTGTTGATCAGCTATAACTTGAAATTAGCATTGAAACAACCAACTCGCATGGCGAGCTTGACATGTTTAGACAATTTTGCGCATAATTTTAATAAATCATTTAAAACTGATGTCTTGGAGTTTGCGTTGTCCGACCATACAGCACAGCTGCTTCACTGTCCGGTGCAAACAAAATATGCTATAAACTACTGGTATTCGGCTAGAAGAAATTTAAAGATTACGTAAAAAGTTATTCTTTTTCGGAGATATATGACACGGATGATCCAAATGTAGCGTATAATAAATTTCACGAGACATTCAAACTTATTTACGATTTATGTTTTCCAATAAAATTAATTAAAGTAGATATAACTAAATACATGCAAGCCAGGGGCTTGCAAAGTTACTATGAAAATCTATATCTGTCTTGTTTAGCGGGCAAATAAATTACTTTGAAAACTCATATCTTTTGCCTAATTTCAAAATGGAACAAACTTTATATTTCGAAACATGGCGGGGAAGAAACAATCAAGGAGCTAACTTGTTTTAATGTCGAACTGGCTTGCAAATAGAGCTGTTTCAAGTAAAAAAGAACCAAATGCACTTATTGGGTTATAAAATTTATAATAAATATACTTAGTTTGAATTTCTGCGTATTATTTGAGAAAAGTATTATACAACCATAAAATAAATAAAATAAGAAAGAGAAAGACACAAACATGCGTTTATTGGCATTACAGCAAAAAATACACCTCAAAATAATAAAAAAAAAAAAAAAACAGAATACAATGATTATAATGCCAAAAGGGCCTCAGCTCAGCATACACACAAGTGTGGTGACACACAAGGTGTGCCACCTGACGCTGATTTTCAGCTGCAACCTACAAGCCTTGGCCGCAACCAGACATTTTTTGCAGGCCGCTGAAATAATGTATAATATTTGAACAAAACCTAATTTCTAGGTTACCATATTAAACACTGCTATATATTTCAATTTTCAGCCAGTTCTAATGCTAACCAAAAGATTCGGTAACGAAAAATCAATTGCACCCGTTTGGCCGAGATAGCCTGCCGCGGACTGAACCAATATTTCCGGACCCGACCGCACTGGGTCCGACATTTTAAACAAAGGTTACATAGACTATATTTTCTACCAATAATGTAATTGGATTTAGGTTGGTTGAGGTTTGTCTCGATACAATATTAATTTTGAAATTGGTCGCTGGAGCTTTCTCTTGGTATTTTTGTTGAGAAATAGGAATGAGATCCTAAAGACTTGATATGTTGAGTACTTTTAAGATGTTCAAGATGAAATCGTTTTAAGTAAATAGGTATGTTTTATGTTCATACAAAATACAGTGTGAATACATCTTATTTGAATTACATGAGCTAACATATTAGATAATGTAAATCGAAAAAAGCGAGCTAGCCTTACAGTAGTCGCATATGATGTGTAACATCTGACATTTCACCTTGGTAATAAGTACCCTCGAAAACCATGAAAAGGACACCGAAAGAAAATTTTCGCCGCTGCCATCTTGGATTTTCATTTTGCCTTCACTATCGGCTTTAGCGCTCTCGAACACCAAGAAAACGACACCCATGATGGACATTTTTAACATTTTCGCAGTCACCATCTTGGATTTTAATTTAAAACCAAGTTTTTGTTTGACGTGTATTTAAAAATAAATAAAAAAAAAGGTCCTCCATCCCATCTGACGGCCATTTCTACCACCGCGCGCGCTTACTGGTCAAATAAAATAGTGCGTGCTTCCCCAGCTTCCTGTTACGCACTTCCGTCCCTTTATACGAAATCACTCCCATAGAAACCGAGAGGAAAGAAGTTACACATCAATAAGATGTAACATCGAAATTCACTTGAATATCAGTGTTTTTGACGGAATACCCCAACCAACGCAGCCAGCAGTCCATTGCTGGACATAATGCCTCACCCAGGCTGCGCCACACTATTCTACCTTCCGTATTCACTCTGTCCCAGTCACCTATTAAAGGTCGTTGGTCCTTCTAGCTGGGGGGCGTCCTACACTACGCTTGCCGATACGCGGTCTCCACTCCAGGACTCGTCTTCTGCACCGGCCATCGGTCCTTCGGCGGTTTGTTTTATCCCCGGAACATAGAAAAGGTTGTTTACTCTATAAGCTATGTCGGTAGCTCCGTTTGTTTTCCGGTTAACTTCTTTCAGACGGAATGCCTACCATTTGACATCAGTCTACAACCTTATATGCTCTGGTTTGACCAAAGTTATTGGGCTTGAGGAATTTGAATACAGATCATGGCTGTAAGTTAAAATTAAATGCAAGTACCTACTCAGCCGCATATAGTTAGCTCAGAAGCCAGTACAGTTCAAAAGGGGCAACCCCTTTTTGAACTGTACTGGCTTCTACTTTCTCTGGTAGGTGAAACATACCTTTATAGTATAGTGCCTCTCAAAGCAGTACCGACATAAACTTTCTTTAGAACATTTTCCCTTTGATCTGTTATCTCCAGGAAATAGCAAACTGTATGTATATCGTTCCTAATATTGATTCTTTTAAGGTTCCGGGATCCGAGATATCCCTGGAGAACGATTGCCTAGTAGAGATGAGTTTTATCAGAATTATTAATGTTTTATCGATACTGAGTAATAGAAATGTTGATGATTCTGAGTGTGGAAAAGTTCTGAGAATGTGTGAACGAAAGGTAATTTGTTTTATTAAACACGAAAGATGTTTTGATTTGTCATATGTCATGTAGGTACGCGTAGAAGCTAGTTTACTTATCTGTAAACTAGCTTCTGCCCGCGACTTCGTCCGCATGAAATTTCGGCCCACCCATCGCGTCGCATTTGCATCCCGTCGCTCGCCCGCGCTTAAACTTCGTTATCGCTTAGCGTTCTTTCTGACTTTTGCTCTTTTCGCTTGGCTTCTAAGAATCGTAGCGTAGATATATATAGCCTATAGCCTTCCTCGATAAATGGGCTATCCAACACTAAAATATTTTTTCAATTCGAACCAGTAGTTCCTGAGATTGGCGCGTTCAACCAAACAAACAAACTCTTCAGCTTTATCCATACTCATATTATAAATGCGAAAGTAACTGTATGTCTGTCTGTCTGTCTGTTGTTATATTACGTTATGTTACGTTTTCAGGCCTAAAGGCCTGAGCCGCGGGCAAAAGCTAGTAAATTATATAGGTGATCCACGCAACTTCGTCTGCGTCACCTACTCGTAAGAGAGAGATTGGTTTAAGTAATGAATTTTCTACTTATTTTGTTGCGGAGTTATTTTTAAATTATGATGTCTCCTAAGATGTTGGTTGAAATCAAGTGATGTCAAGGACAATTTTGTTTACCATTAAATACTTGTGATTAATAACATATTTATTTGGATAAGGATTAATACATATTATGTTGATAAAACTCCTTCGCAAATAATAAATTAATTTTGAAAAAATTTGATTACCATAAAAAAGGTTATAGTGAGTCAATCTTAAAAGATTTTTTAGAACTTTTAAAGAGGAACTTTTCCATCATACATGATTTTTGCGTAACTTTTTAAAAACTAAGTTTACACAACGCAGTCTAACTTATCTGTCGTTAATAATCCCATGAAATTATTTACATTCTTAAACAGCAACTCACACACATGTTTATTTCAAGAATAAAGGCCACAGCTTCCATAACCGTTTCTCCATTGCAATGTGCAATGCAACATTCTGCTCTAAACATTCCGCAGGCGTTTGCCACCCCTTTTACTTAAATTGTACCGTTTTCCTAGAATTGCGGCTGAACGGGTTAAACCAGACATAGGCTAGACGTGAATTATAATCTGTAGTCACACAGTCTAGGTCGAGTCAATCAAACCGCACAAGCGCAAATCTACTGGACAATGATTGAATTAAACTTCTGATTTTAGTGACCGAATTCTCAGAAAGGTTGAAAACTATGCTTGGATCAATTTAAAGCTGGAATGCTTATATGTTCTACGTTTAAAGTTCCAAATTGAGGTTAGTTTATTAAACTAATCCATATTATCCATACTAATATTATAAATGTGAAAGTAACTTTGTCTGTATGTTACGTTTTCACGCCTAAACCGCTAAACCGCTCGTCATAAAATTTGGTAGAGATATAGCCTGGGATATGGAGAAGGACATAGGCTACTTTTTTACGCGATAACCGACATCTACGCGGACGGAGCCGCGGTCAAAAGCTAGTAATATTATAAATGTGAAAGTAACTCCATCCGTCTGTCTGTCTGTTACGTTTTCACACCTAAACCGCTGAACCGATCGTCATGGAATTTGTAGAGATATAGTCTGGGATATAAAGAAGGGCATAGGCTACTTTTTACGCGATAATCGACATCCACTCAGGCGGAGCCGCTAGCAAATGCAACTAGTCTTACCAAGGAGTATCGTGTTACCCGGTAACTGGGTTGTGGAGGTCAGATAGGCGGTCACTTCATGTAAAATACTGGTATTCAGCTGCATCTTTTCAGACTGGAAGCCGACCCCAAAATAGTTGGGAAAATGCTTTTACTTTTACTAAAATAAATAATACCAATGATATTGAAATTACGAGTACGACTGTGGGTGGTGTGATTAATTATTTACAAGAGGTTCCACTTACAATAACGTGACTTTTTATAATAGAGATAGTGGGTATATGTACGAGGCAACCAGACATAGTAGTGGTGGCCCAGTGTTAACGGCCCCTTTTTTGGAAATTATCAAATAGCTTCTCCCGCTCTGGGCGGAGCGGAAGGGCGTGTCAGACTTTTACTGACTAAAACCCATTCGTGTTTCTTCAGTTGTCTGTGTGCCAGGGCCACGGTATCCCTTTCGGACAAACCCGCAACCCTGGCAGGCACCGGTCCTGGCGGACCCCGTCAGTGCGTGCTGACATCTCTTTGAGGCGCGCGTGGAACACAACGCGCCGTCGACCCGGGCCTGGTCCTTACCAGACTGCGAGCTGAGTGTTAACGGCCCCGACTTACGACTGTAGGTCGTAGGTTCGAAACTAAGCAGGAGCATTACTTTTTGTAAGTAATTTCATCACCACTGCTCTCAAAATTGGTGAAGGAAAACATCGTGAGGAATCCGGCATGTCCTAGAACCAAAAATTCGAAGACATGTGACATCTACCAACCCACACTCGGCCCGCGTGGTACATTACAGCCCACTCCAGAGGGAGAGAGCGAAGAGAGGAGGCTTGTGTCCCAGCATAACAAACCGATAAAAATAAATAAAATATCTTACCAATGTTATTCTGCTTAAAAAAATCTTAAATTCATTCATTGACCGGCAACGCACAACCTAAACTTTGCACAAGAGCTCCTTACATAATGAAGGTGAGCATTAAGGATGGATTTTCGATAAATCATCCCCTAAAGTGGTTAAATAGAGGATGACCGTTTGTGGGGAAGTCCTTCATTTTTGCCGAAATCCCATCGGGCTCATGGTTTATTTCGAATAATCCGCTTATTATAAGCATTGCTCGGCAAATAAGCATTACTGGTCAGTGGAGCCAATTAAACAATCATTTGTACAAATCAGAAATACATCAGTCTTCCCTCCTACCAATTCACCGGCCATTTTATTAATTATTTACAGCACAGCCAGATGTAACAATGGCAGTTACTCGAAGCTGCCAGTTATTCAGCAATTATTATCTAAAATTCTAAACTAGACAGTTGCTGGAGTTAATCTAATCTTTGTAGAACTAAAATGATTTATAAGTTACGTTAATCTAAGATAACATTTTGGCTAGACTTTAACTAACCTAATTTTATTAGTTTATGATCAAATTATTACAGGTCTTGGCAAGACATAAAAGAAGATAGCGCCTGTAGAAAATAACATGGCAACGTGTTGTTTGATTGAGAAATGAGAAGTAGATTTTGTAAGTTTTTATTTTTTGTTTCTGGAGAACTTTAAGACTTTCAACCCCCTCTGTGGTATAGTGGTAAGACCACCTGTCTCGACCTAGAAGTCCCGGGTTCGATTCCCAGCGGGGGCAAAAAAAAAAAACTGCTCGGTTTGGTTGGTGGTAAGGCTTGATCTAAGTCCGCCCAGGCCAGGTAGCTACCACCATCTTATCTAAGTCTGTCGCCATAACAACAATGTTAGCAGCATTGTTGTGTATCGGCAGTTAGAGGTAATATAGCCAGTCTTTCTGTGGTCATCCGAAATCCGAGCGAGCGAAAAGCGAGCTTCATCGATTGATGAAGCTCGCTTCCACCTTCGGCCTGATCATCGCTTAAAATCAGATGAGATGAAAGCCAAGAGCTTAAAAGTCGTGGTAAAAAAAAAAACTATGTAGTAAACAACAACAAGAATAGTAAACGTTTATGGGATTGTGAGAGAAACAGTGGTAGCCCAGTGGTATCGGCCCGACTTATGCGTTGTAAGTCGTGAGTTCGAAACCAGGTAAGCACTTTACTTTGTGCATTTAATTTCATCACCACTCCACTCAAAACGGTGAAGGAAAACATCGTGAGACAACCAGGAGGACATACCGGTTATACATGTCACATGTCTTCGAATTCTTGGTTCTTACCATCTCTCGAAGATATGTGGCATTATGGCCCAATCCCTCTCATAGACAGGAGGCCTGTGTCCCAGCAGTGGGAACATTATTGGTAGATTATGCATGGGATTGTGGTAGGTACCGCAAGAGAAAGAAGACATCGAAAAAGCATTTGGAATGAAATATTAGAAGTTTGCATTGGAATATACTATCCAAACATACGTATATATTTTGCATCTCATCCATTGCTCCATGCTTAATTAATCGTGATTCTTTTTAAAACCATTTCACGCAGTGAATGGCTTTGACCTAATTTCAAAAGCTAATAATAAGTTAATTATGTCCATTGAAAGCTTTAACTATTTGCTATTTTAGGTTAAACATAAGCAACAACTAGTCAGTAAGCTCTATAGGTACTCCTAGTTCAGTTAAACCCGCATGTAATCGATCAACCGCAAACGTTTGCTCACGTAAATATTCCAGGCGCTTGCAGTCAGTTCATTTGTTTATGTTAGTTAGCTGTAAGTTACTGTGCATTCGTGTCCGTGTAGGGTATGTACCTATTTAAGAAAGTGATTTGTTTTGGTGACAGCCCTCTTAAATGCATAGCTAAAACGAACATACGAATACATAAAGGTACCGACACAAAAAACTGCACTAATTAAGGCATTACAAAGAAATAACCTAATTACCGCCAAATCACATCTCATTCCCCATACAAACATAATCATTATCCTCTCCACAAACTGACTAGAAAGCACCTCCAGAGAGAGTATTACCCCTGAATAGAGTATTTGCACGGCATAATCCTCTGTGACGTCAGCAAAGGTCACGCGGAGGATTTACCTCCCCTCTGGGAGGGATCACACGTTCCGATGATTTAGAGCTACCCTTAGCTTATTATTTACTGGTCATATATTCTTTTGGTAGTGTTAGGTTGGTTAGATGGTTACTAATGTTCAAGGGTTGTTTTTGGTAGGTAGGTGGGAATTAAGTAATCATTTTGTTTGATTTAAATTTCATTGGTTGGTTTTATATCATATAGGTCGAATGTTCAGCTTCCTGGGTCCAAGGACGTTGATGAGTCAGTCGGTGTTTGAGTCGGGACATTTTTTTTTGTACTGACTACAAATTTGTAGTCATTGCCGCTCGTAATACATAGTTTGATGCTCATATTTTAGATATCAATGTCATGTTGTAGAACAGAGAAATCTTTTCTCTTCTAATTTATTTAATAGGGAATTTGGTGTACTATAGATATGTAGGTATACCTCTATAAAATCCTTTGGAGAAACAAGGCGTGATTTCATATTATGTTTATGCACAAATAAGGTTGTAGGTACAGTAACGGAAATTAATTGTTAATTAAACTGATACCCTACGTTAATTTGCCGTGTTATAGAAAGAAAGAAAGAAAGAAAGAAAGAAGGAAAGAAAGAATGAAAGAAAGAATAACGTTTCTTTGGTCACAGTTCGTGAAACACAAAATACAAATCCTAATATCTATGACAAAGTTACAACTCCCCACGACCTTAGTTCTTTAAGCTGAAGTTTGAGCTGGCTGGCATTAATAAGTGACAGTTTGTCACATACCTACCTATTTTAAAGGTTAACTTAGTTTGTGTTTGAAATAAGTAATTAATTATTAATGCGGTAGACCCTTAAAGGTTATCGTATATTGTTTTAAGAAGGAGTATTCTTTTTAAATATATGTTATTTCAAACAGTTTATTGTTTCCTTGTATTTCGATACGTAACCACCTTGCATGAAGGCTTTGTTCCATTACCTCTAGAGGGATAAAATCATATATGTAACAGTGGCCACTGTTACATTTTTGCAAGGTGGTTACGTATCGAAACACAAGGAAACAATAAACTGTTTGAAATAACATATATTTAAAAAGAATACTCCTTCTTAAAACAATATACGGTAGCCTTTAAGGGTCTACCGCATTAATAATTAATTACTTATTTCCAACACATAAACTAAGTTATCGTCTATAATAAGAATGTGACGAACTGTCACTTATTAATGCCAGCCAGCTCAAACTTCAGCTTAAAGAACTAAGGTCGTGGGGAGTTGGAGATTAAGCCAGTACTGTTCCGATTTTAAGTTAAGATTAAAATATAATAAAAGATTGAATTAGAAAGGTGTAAGGTTATTTACACCATTTATAACTCAAGAACGGCTGGACCGATTTTTATGATTTTGGATTTGTTGGATTTGTCTCCGCCCCGAATAGCAGAATGACTTTTAAAACATGCGAAAAATTCACAAAAAAACAATTACACGAAAATTTATAAGAAAATTCCCTTCCTCATATATTTTGTACAGAACGGCTTTTTTGATGATATCTCGAGAGCGGATTGGGGAACGGGGAAACAATAAATTTCATGCGGACGAAGCCGCGCGCATAAGCTAGTCACAAATAAAAATAGAAATTAAATATTATTATTAACATAAGCGGGATATTTACCATGTTTATTCTATGTTTATTAAATTAAATAGCCATTTCATACAGCTGTTAACGGATTACATTTGTGATTTGTTGATATGGACCATTTAAGTTGGTAGTCAGTTTGCTAATCAATTAATTTCCCCGATTTTACAAAGGCGTGGTTACAAATGACTTAGGCACTCTCTACCTGTCTACCGTAGATTACAATATTAAACACATCATTATTAAATTCATTTATCCATGGTTTATGTCTTTAGTCAATTGCATCTTAAGAATCATCAAGTTATGTACCTCCCACCTCAATTTAGTAGCAATAAATATAATCAAGCACACCGTTATCAACCGTTACAATAATTACGCACGATATCACAATCATACGAAACAAAATCTCCTGCTCCCAAATATATTGCTACAGTTTCATAAATCAAACAAAAAGAAATCATTGCACGGACGTGCACTTCCATGCAGCTAGGGTCACCATCCTTGCCAGTTGTCCGGACATGTCCAGCTTCTTCCCACGTCCAGCCGCGCGTGCGTTAGCCCGTCCGGACTTGATATTTGTCTGGACTTTAGCCCGTAATGTCCCACTGCTGGGCAAAATGTGTCCCTTTCTTTTTTCCACACACGTCTATCCACTGCCATTGCGGGCAAGTCCTTTCGGCAGCAGCCAAGTTCATCCCTCCATCTCCGTCTTGGCCTACCCCGATGTCATTTTGCATTTAAGGAGGAACCGCTAAGGTATCCCGCGAAATTCTTATTTGCTTAAGTTTTTTGCAATTTGCAACTAATTGTCTGGGTGTCTGTTGATTATAGTAGGATTCGCGATCGTATAAAGTAAGTATTTACAGAATTATAATAATTAAAATCGGTAATATACAACTCCTTAAGTTAGTAACGGAAAATTTTCAGGACTTTTCAAATTTTGAAATGGTAACCCTACATGCAACGGCCCCGAAATCGGTCGCCGGCGCATAGGTCAAACTACAACCCTCTCCTTCTAACGCGTTAGTAAGAGAGAGATGGGTGTAGCGCTCTCTAGAACCCAAAAATGCAGTTTGGACAAGCTCGCAATCGAAGTAATGAGATATTTCGTGGCGATGCCTTTTTATTGCAGTTCTTTGGTGGAACTAATACGAGAAGAAAGCAAGGTTTTGAGTGTTAGAATAAAATGCATAAAATTAATAACTTATGATATTCCTTAGCCAGGTTATTTTGGTCTCCTATTCAGTGTGATTTGTCTTGTATTATTCTTCAATGACTGAAGAAATTACAGGCAGCCAGTCATAACTGATTTGAGTTTTAACTGCTTGTTTACTGAAGACGTCATTTTGGGCTGTTAGAGTCAGTCACTGATCTGCTTTTCTTGTACCGTTATTATAAACGGCGGAGACGATAATAAATGAACTAACAAAAATAAAACTATCAAAATCAAAATATTTAATTTCACATAAACCTACATGGGCAATTGTGAAACGTCAGAAGCTAGGTGCACGGTTCCAGTTGGTCATTTCCTATGGAGAGGAGCCAGCAAGAAACTCCACGATTACTCTTATAAAAACAATTGGCTTTCACAATATTTTCAAATAACAGTGATAGGTACATATGGGAGGACAGTATAAACAAAATAGAAAATTGACAACAAATATTCAGTCTACTTGGCCTACAACGTTCTGACATTCACAAAATAGAAAATAATCTGTAAAAAAGATTAAAAACATTAATGAAAACCTATTTAAACCAAATGATATGATTGCCATTACAACTACAGTAACAAATCTGAATAAATATCATGTCCACAAAAGCCACTATTAATGAGTTGGAATTAGATTTGTTTAATAAGGAAAAGATTATGTCAAGGAAGTATGTTAAAAATAAAATTAAAATCGTTATTTGGGAGCAGTTAATAGACATTTACATAGTTAACTTACAGTCTATGTATTTAACATTTATTTATTTATTTATTTATTTAAACTTCATGTACAATAGTGATACATAGGCGGACTTAATGCCACAAGGCATTCTCTACCAGTCAACCTTTACATTCCTTTACATTTACATAGTTAAATACAACCCGCATATGTCTCTATTCCGTGGGAATATCGGGATAAAAATCTCCTATGTATTAATCCAGGCTATATACTATCTGGGTGCCAAATTTTACCCAAATTCGTTCAGCCGCTTTTTCGCGATTGAGTTACAAACATCCATACATCTTCGCAAACTTTTGTGTTTATAATATTAGGAGGATTAAATCCAATAGTTTAGTCACTCTATTCAAATATCGGCAAGACCCATAGTCAGCCCATCCATATGGTTTAGTTTGTTTTATTTCGATTTTAGGATTCAATTGATAATTTCAAAATACTCATGTGTACAGTTTTAATGTATTGTTGTATTAGCTTTTGCCCGCGGCTCCGCCCGCGTGGATGTCGGTTATCGCGTAAAAAGTAACCTATGTCCTTCTCCATATCCCAGGCTATATTTCTACCAAATTTCATAACGATCGGTTCAGCGGTTTAGTCGTGAAAACGTAACATACAGACAGACAGACAGACAGAGTTACTGGATACATAGTTAGTATGGATATTAGTATGAATTGTCGTCTCTGCATTGTATAGGTATTGCATGCCATGGAGAAAAGTTTGCCATTCTGCAAGTTTGGTAGCGGTACAGAAAAACTAGGGAGCGACATACTTGACTCACTTATTGAAGCTATATAATCTTACAATTAAGACCTGGAAATCGATTCCCCCACACTTATTGAAGTTCAATTAATCCAACCAATTAAGTTGTTATTCAAACCTAACCTCATTTATCTCGACTATATCCTTAACTCGGGACCCACTCACAAGGTGTCACTTTATCATACAACTACACATAAAGCCTGTCGTTTAACTGCGGACAATAGTATTCATTAACCGATTGTTTGGCAACCAGTCGCGCGATCGCTAAACGAGAACAGCACGGTACAGGGCCTGATCGGGGTGGTGGTTGGTATGCAAATAAAGCAACAATTAGCGTACATGACATTGAAGATTTGGTTAGAGGCCCAAATCCAATGATCGGTCCACTATCATTTGGTCTATTTTTCAAAAATTTACAAAGAAATAGCAATATACGAGTATGGACACAACACGGCAAAAATAAAGTCAAGGAAATCTTTACATAATGATTTTGGTTTATGCAAAAAACAGATCCAGAAATTAGTTACTTTCGGTTTCTGAAGATTTGTTAGAGTGAATAAGTAATTAAATTTTAACACAATTGATTCACCAGTTTCAATACTATATCAATTGGTATGTGATTAGATTGGCAGTTGTTATATCGGCCAATTTAGCTTAAAACCTTAAATGAGATTTTATAGCAGTTTTAAAGTTGAGAGTTTTTATAAACCCACAGAAGTCACCGGGAGAGATCTAAACTAAACAAGATCATGGTACAAGTGCCTAAATTACTATAATATTAATAACTTATACCAAAGTACGTCGGTGAGCCCTTGTACCGAACTGAACCGGCCCTGCCCACGTTCGTGATTTAATTAATTAGTGATTGACAGTTATCGATTCCGCGAGATGTCGACTTACTTCAACGAGTTACTGCATTAATTTGTTATTTTCATTGCATTTAACTGAAGCTGAACAGGGGTTTAATTAAATAGATATGGTAGATGTAAAAAAATATTACTGAATCGATTTCTTTAATATTCATACATTTTTAAAGATGGCTTGTACCTACCTCAGATAGAGTTAACATTGTACATGCATTTGTTTGATTCTGCAGTTGCTCGTATATACACCTAACTATACACCTATATTTTGAGCTCAGAACGGTCTAGCGAATCACTCATCGCCGATGGTGGCGAATCACTTCGCCGGTTCACCGAAATCACTCAAGTCGACGGTTGATTCCACGAATAAATCCATCGCCGATAGAACTATTCGCCGAAAACACCGTTCATCGATGGTCGATTCAGCTACAACACCCTTTACCGTTGGAACGGGTAAAGTGGGGATGGTATTTTTTTTTCCTCGTCTATCCCATGGTGTGGGATATCGTTGGATAGGGCGTTCAAAATTATTGTGGGTTTTTGAAACCATTTTTTGATTCAGGTATCCGTTTGCGTAATATTAAGCTTTGAAGTGCTAATTTTTGTTAGAGTCAATTATCTCCCCCCCTGCCAGCTAATTGGTTGTATTTGGATACGTGAAATAATTCACAGCAGTAGTAAATATATATAACGAAGTTAAAAGGAAAACTAGCACAACTAAGTGAGTTTTACAAGTTACCAAGTAATACTCGACCAACGCATGGGAGAACATGTTTTTCAGCTACAATGTCAAGTTTGTTCTTGGGATAAACTCATCCCAACTACGGAACCCTTCACTGTGCGTGGTTCGACACGCACTTGGTCTTTACTTTCTGGCCTTTTTTCCCAGTTAGTCGCAGTAACTGAACTAGGATACTTCGACGAAACGATTTAGTTTAGGTTGGAATTGTGATCGACCACGCGCGAGTCGAATTGGTCGCAGGACGCTAGGATACCCCGACAAAATGGGTCAGGCTAGGTTAGAACTATGACCAAGCGCTACATCCAAGTTGGTCGCAGTTACCTGGCTATTTAGTATTTTTAGAACCCCAAAATAGGAATTATTTGAGGTTCACAAAAAGGGGCGCAATCATAATATGAGAGCGTTCAATAATATTTTTAGGGTCGCAAAATGGGGATTATTAGAGGATCGATGCTTTTATTTAATCCTCTTCTAATTTAAATTGAAAATAAAACGTCGTTCTTAAAAAAATAAAACAAACGGTATAAAACTCAATTCGCTAACATACATGCAAGTAATAAAACCTTTTAAACTTCATTGCAACGTATCTTCGAGCGCAGCCAAATTCTACCCATACATGTCTACTCCTCTAGTACTCACGAATAATGATCGCCTGCGCACACACACACACACACCCTTACACACACATACATAAACACAATAATATATTATACAGTATAACAGATGTGGTGCAATAGTGTGGATTCGCTACATAGAGGTGCATTTTTTAGTTAGGAAAATAGTAGTAATTATTGTTATTACTTTTTTGTGCAATTGGACGTTTTTGCTGCCTGAAAAGATAATTTGTTATGACTGTAGCAGAACATATAATTTGCTAAAAATCAAAACTTATAGAATTTACTGGAAGAATTTCCAGTGCGATCTAACAACAACATAAGAAAATGTCACTATATTATAGACCTACGCTACGCGAAGTCTACGAAATAGTTTGTGCTACGCCGTAGCTGTTCGTAGCACTCGTCTATTACTTGCTACGATTAGTGCTAGAAAGTTGAAGATAAAATAATACAGAATTTCCGCGATAGGAAACTAGATTTTTTAATCTTTTTTATATGCTCTTAGTCAAAACGTAAAGTATGTTTATGGTTTTTTCCATCGTACATTATAATAAATACTCCATATTTGGCATCCATTGTTTTCTATCTTTTTATTTATTATTATTATTATTAATTCATTTATTTCAGATCATTAGAATCCGTAAAATACATTAAATAAAAATTAATTTCAATTCGTACAATATATCATTACATAAAATTAAATAATTTACAATTAAATCAGAATTGTGTTAGTATTGGGCATAATCAATGAATGTGTTAGTGAGCGCCCAAAACAATGCGCATCCATTTATTTTGGATAGGGCAATCTGTGCGAGATAAAATCATCTGTAGGATTCTGTTGCTATTGCCTCGCACACGTTGTGATAAGGCAGCTGCCCTTTTGCGCACAATCGCATGGAAGCCGTCCGTTCGCGCCTCCGCAAACATACCAGATGCATTACAATAGCCAGGCAGCCGCATCAGCATCCCGAAAGAGTTGTTATATTGGACACGCAGATGCATTTATGCAACATAGTAAATGGTGCCGATTCCCTTGTTCACAAACTAAACTAAATTTCATTAAGAAAAGGACAGAAGATAAATGTTAGTTTAGTCCTGTCAAATTAATCAGCGCTTGACGTAAATTGACGTAATTTTAGTCGGCAAGTTTTTAATCACGTCTAAACTTGTATGGAGTAGTGACGGGCGCTGATTAATTTGACAGGACTAAACTAAAATTTATCTTCTGCCCTTTTCTTAATGAAATAGAAAGAAAAAGATGCACTGAACTTAAAATTAGTTTAGTTTGTGAACAAGGGAATCGGCACCAATATATAAAAAGCACTCACCATCTTTCTCCGTACAACCTGTACAACACGAAATTATTGCCAAAATTTCCCTTCGCCCTTCTTGAGCTTGTGTGTGTAATGCGCAAGCGCAGACGCACACACACATCAAATTACCTGTACTTACCGCGCATGTGTGTGTTAGCCGGTTTACCAAAGTACATTTTTAGGGTACCCATACACCTATAAATAGTTTAATGAGGACCGAATTTTTTAGGGGATTATTCGTTGCCACAAAGTATAGGGCATCTGTTTCGTTTTTTGTCAAGTATTTTGGCGATGGCCTTATGAAGTCGGCTGGTAATAAGGCTTTGCCCTTTTTCGGCTGTAATTTGAGTCTATGTATTGCGATATTGTCGTGTTTCAAGTCGAAGGAAGTCGTAAAGAGGTTAATGACAGACGAATGTGAGACGAAGGGCGAGGAACGTTTGAGCGTTTTAAGTCATTGTTAGTTTCAAATGTTCTACTCGTAGGCAAGATGCCTTACAAAGAAATAGGGTTATGGAGGCAATTTTACTTTTGAAAAGCTGTAAAAGATGAAATGGTACTTGTACTCTGTATTATGCTTTAATATTTTTGGCGTGGGTTAGCTGACATATGGCAACTACTAATTTAATGTTCTGTCTCGTAATGTTAATTACTTTACATACCTACTATTGTATAAAATCAAGTTTTTCTAACTGAACAGACAGATTTGCTGCTGAGGAGTTTATTGCACCATTTCTTCTTCCCAGCTAAAGCACTAGGAAGTGATGAAGGGCGTCTGGTTGTCTTATGTAATTTTGACGTTCGAAAATTGCTGATTCTTAGCCTAATTTGAATAAATGACTTTTGATTTTAATTAAAATATAAATAAGTAATATATACAGGATAAGTTTTTAACCTGTGTGCAATATTTTTTTGGTGTTTCGGTATCAGTAATAGGACACATTTTTATTATTTGTTCAATACTTTTTTTTTTGGTCTACTTGAAATCAGCAAAATATGGATACAATCAATTCGTAATAATATCAATGGGCGAGCGCATAGCTGATAGGTACCGCTTCACTGGCCGCGTCGCTGGCGCGTTGCGCGACAAGTATCCATTATTCCAGTTTCAAAATGAACATCTTTCGTTAACGATAACTTATTTTTTTTAAATGTAATTTATCAAAATTTGCGCACTGATTAAAAACTTTTGCTGTATATATATGTATATTGGTGAATAAACGAAGCTGTTAGTCTGAAATAAAAACGGCAGGTTTTCTGATTTCTGACATTTGGGGGAAAAGTGGCAAGTTTTTAGGGTTCCGTAGCTTAAAAGGAAAAAACGGAACCCTTGTAGGATCACTCGTGTGTCTGTCTATCTGTCTGTCCCTTTGTCACAGCCGATTTGCTCCGAATCTGCTGGGTCGATTAAGTTGAAATTTGGTATACATATTGTGAACTTCTGTGACGTAACGTGGGGGGAAATTTAAAAAACAAGTTTTGCGAACTGTACCGTGTGACATATCCCACATGTAAGGATTTGAGATATAATTTTTTATAATGCTAATAGGTACTTTTAAATTTATTTAAGAAAATAGATTTAAATTGACCGCTCTCCGAAACTACTGAGCCCTATAATTTAGAAAAAAATACAGAAAATTGTTCTTTACTTATAGATTACAGGGAAACCTATTAGAAGTGTAAGGTCTTAATCTCTCAATATTGTGCGTACAAACTTACATTTACAGTTGGAATGTATGGGAGAACTTGTTTTTCAACTATACTGTTAACTTTGTTCTTAGGATAAATTCATCCCAACTATGGAAACCTTCATTGTGTGTAGTCCGACATGCACTTGGTCAGTTTTTTAAATGGTACCTTTTGTATCCTTACCGACATGTTCGGAAAATTGTAGTTCTAAACTATATTTAAACTCGACTTCTTCTTCCACGTTTCCACAAGAACTATAATTATCATAGCTTATGTCGTGATAAACATATATTATTATTGTCTCAGTAATTAGTTAGTGAAGCTGACAGCCTAGGGAATGCTGAACGAACATTTAAGTATCGCTACTCGTGAAGGGTACTTTAATAAATTTGTCTCTCTCCAAAAAAACACATAACACAGGATTTTAAACTTCACTTGAGATATATTTTAATTTATTTCAAGTAATTAATTTGTCTTAAAACTATGTTAGTATTGCGAAATTCATAAAATTCAAATAAAAAATAACGTACGTCAAAAAATCATTTTATCATCTCGTCACAATATGAAGCTGGATGAATCTTACCAGCACTGCAGACTCTGGCCTTTCAGAGATCATCTTTAAGATTCCGTTGGCGCTCCCCTGAATCCGGCGCATCAGACAATCTATTTTCTTACGCGTAATGACATAAGTCATCGATTCTTGCGTCAGCAAACATATCTGAAGCGCTGCAGAATCGAGGGAACCTCACCAGAATCCTAAAGGCGATAATGTACTGTATGTGAAACTTAAATAGAAGTAATTAATACAAAAAAATTACATTTAGTGGTCTTATCACAAACAGCTTTCTCTGTGGAAATCGGAATGGAGTCATCATTCTCCTGCCCGTATCCCAATTTATTTGGGGTTGACGTATAATATCATGTCTTTTTCTTCCATATTTCTCTATTCATCATCTCGGTAGTCATCCCCTTTCTACCCATATCATCCCCCACACGGTCCATCCATCGTTACTTTGATCTTTCCCTACTCTTATACCCATCCACATTCACTCTCAAAACTTTCCTGACAACATTTTCCACATTCCTCCGTATGACATACCATGACAACCGATTTCTACACCACTTTTCAATCACCGCACTGCTGATTGAAACAAAAAAACACGGTAAGCAGAACAGAAACATTATGAGTACCTGCGGGCATTAGAATTTTCACGATTAGTCGACTAACTAAATCGCGTTTCCCCTAATTAATTTTAATTGCCTACAACGTTCCTGGCGAACTATCAGCAGTTCTGTAACTTTGCCCGGCTCCCACAGTGTTGCCAATTAGTGGGGACTTGTATGAGGCAACGTGAGACGATTGGGAACTACGGAGGACTGTGGGGGACTGAATGAACGATTGAATTTGAGGTTAGGATGATGCTCGGAAAAAGTATTTTTTGGAGGTACCTTTTCACAAATTTTTGTGAAGGTGATTTTATACTAGTGAATTCAGGTTTTCTCAGGAATCACGATGTTTTTTTTAGCTTTCGTTTATAAGCTCTGTAAAGGCGTTTTATGTATGTTTTTCGTGCTTAGAACTATGATATATTTATCCAAAATGTTGTCCTAAATTCTGAAAACTCCTTTTAGATTGCAAATTGTGTAGTAATCATAGAAAATAGGTACCTACACAGATGGTGAATGATGATGTATCTAAACAAATATATAAAACTAGCTTTTGTCCGCGGCTCCGCCCGCGTGGATGTCGGTTATCGCGTCAAAAAGTAGCCTATGTCCTTCTCCATATCCCAGGCTATATCTCTGACAAATTTCATGATGATCGGTTCAGCGGTTTAGGCGTGAAAACGTAACATACAGACAGCTAGAGTTACTTTCGCATTTATAATATTAGTATGGTATTGGTGTGTCTGTTTGTAATGTCAAAATTACAGCTTTTTACTAATTGCCTGTGCAAGTATAAACAGGTTACTTATAACAAAAAAAACTTTTTTTACATTTTTGTCTGTCTGTTTGCTCCGGCTTATCTCTGAAACGGAGATATGCAGAAAGTTGATGTAATAAGGAGTTAGTCTACTTTTATTTTAGAAAAAGCAACGCGGGCGAAGCCGCGGGCATCAGATTTATCAATAAATGTCTAATAATCATGGCTAACGTATAAATACACCCTCGATAGTCCAGAACATTCTCATAATATTTATAGTATCTGAATGTTACTTATGATGGCGATTTCCAAAACTTTTCCTCAAAAAACCATCAAGCCTATCCGTTTTGGGGCAAGCAGGAGCTATAATAAACACGATTTATGATCATCCAGTGCATTCCTCACACGTCCGTGCCATAACAAAAACCATCAGCATTGTTCAGCAAGAACTATACAATTGGCAAACCCGAATAAATTGCACCCAACTTCGCCGTACACCCACAAAAACTGCTGGTGACTTTAATGGCTCATAGCAATAAGGATGACTTTCCTCTACCCATTGGGTTTGTGAAAGGTTGGGAGCAAAACCACAGCATCTTTGTTACTCCATGTTTTTGGAGCTAACGGTAATTCAGGTTTGTACCTATGTAGGTTTTGAACTTTGTTATATATTCCCTTTAAGATTAATGTTATGTTGAATGATTGAAAATGAGGTTTTGTGCGATTAGATTGATAATGTCTTGGGGCGATTAATTATGTCTTTCGGTATTGGTAAGTCCTTTGTGTTAGAGTTCATTATGTTCCATATTTGAAATGTTTTATCTTTATGCTATTCTATTTTGGTATTTCTTTTCAACAGGTCTGTAATAACGTTTTATTTTTCTTTTGAATATGTTAATTTAAAACGACAATACCACGTGGTATAAGTACCAAGTACTGATAGCCACGTTCATTGTCTTCATTAAATTTAAATTTTAACACACATGTACTGTTAACGTATTATTAACAGTAAAACATATATATATCTAAATATATAAAACAAAATCGGGTTAGTTACACCATTTACAACTCAAAAACGGCTGGACCTGGATTTTTATGATCTTCGACTTGTTGGATTTGTCTTCACCCCGAATAGCAGACTAACTTAAAAAAAAAAAAAAAAAAAATTTAGAAATTTAATTTTTGTTTGGGAATTTTTGTATGAATTATTGAAATTTGGACAGGACAACGTCTCTCGGGTCAGCAAGCTAGCTAGCTAGTTAGTTATAAACATAAGGGTTCGGGGACAGATCGAAGTTCCATAAATTATATCCCAAGGAATTGATGACACGGTGCGCGGCCTACTTGAGGAACGTCAGTCGGCTGATGACAAAAGAAGGGCGTGCGTGTCGTCTGTTTTCAGGAAGCTTCTAGAACGTTCTAGAAGCTTCAACACTCGACTTTATTGCTTGACCGGTAACGAGAGGTGTTGCTGTCAGAAGCGCGCGAATTGAAGCGGGAGCGCAGCGATAAATTAGAGTTACACGAAGACGATGAATGTGCTTCTGTCTCGTTACCACTATGCCAAGCGGCGTAAAAACCACCAAAAAACAATTTTCTTTTTCACTTAAAATGATGTTCATTTAAAGATCCTTATCGTTTAGAAAAGGGCAATTTAATATTTTTTAAATTCTTAAAAGAAGTACTTACTAAAAAAATCATTTTAATACCAATGTCTTAAACAATTTATGCTGTCATTTCTAAAATTCCGAACACGTACTCATACAGCTGTCTGAGAAAAACAGAAAACTTTCCAAAATTTGTTGGAAAAGGTTCCAGACAACTTTTCGGTCAGCTAACGGTATAGTTAAAAGAAAATGTGTTAATATTTCTTATCGCCATTGTTCGAAAAAGTGTCGAGATGTAAATTCAAACAAAGATGGCGGACATTTTATGACTTTTTCCTTGTAGTTTACAAAAATGTGGTGTTTTTACTGCTTCGCTCGTAAATTATAATAGCTTGGTGGTCGCTGTGTCGTAGAAGTGTTATGAATAATTTTTGGTTGAGCAATTTTCGTAGTATTTTTAGGAACGAGGGTAACAAGAAGAAAGTTGTGTTGGTTTAAGAAGTGAGGTACTTTCTCAGTTTCTTGATGACTTCAGTCCCTCTAGGCGAAACAAACATTAACTTAAAAAACCGGCCAAGTGCGTGTCGGACCACGCACAATGAAGGGTTCCGTAGTTGGGATGAATTTATCCCAAGAACAAACTTAACATTGTAGTTGAGAAACATGCTCTCCTATACAGATTGTATGGGGGAACATATTTTTCAACTGCAAATTTAAATTGGTCGACTATTACTCGTAAACTTGAAAAGCCTACTTATCTGTGATAGTTTTCCTTTTAACTTCTTTATATATAGGTACTACTGCCGTAACATTTGAATTTCTAACTACAACAGTTTAGTTGGCAGAGGGGAGGACACTTGACTCTAACGAAAATTGGTACTTTAAAGCTTGATAAGTCACGAACGGTTTACTTAATCAAAAAACGGTCTTCACAAACCCGTAATATTTTTGAAAGACCTATTCAACGATATCCCACACTATGGAAAGGAAGAAAAAAAAATTATCATCCCCACTTTACATGTAGGGGCGGTACCCTAAATAATGGTTAAAAAAAAAAAAACACTTTTTGATGGCGTCACTAACATGTATACTCATGCCAAATTACAACTTTCTAGTACCAATAGTTTTTTAACTAAACCGCGGACAGACAGACAGACAGACATACGGACATGGCGAAACTATAAGGGTTCCTTGTTGACTACGGAACCCTAAAAACCGGCCAAGGGCGTGCACAATGAAGGGTTCTGTAGTTGGGATGAATTTATCCCAAGAAAAAACTTAACATTGAAGTTGAAAAACATGTTCTCCCATACATTCCAACTGCAAATGTAAGTTTGTACGCACAATTAAGGGAGATTTAGAGATTTAAAACTCTTATAGGTCTTCATGTAATCTATAAATATAGAACTATTTTCTGTATTTTTGCAAAATTGTAGGCTCAGTAGTTTCGGAGATAAGGGGTATGTTCAAAAACACTTGACACTCTCACAGTAAGCGCTTTCATTTGAAATGTCACATGGTATATTAAAAATAATTTATTTAATTTATTTACGTAACACGTCCGTGTTTGGGTCACACAAATTGATATATATATACCAAATTTTAACTTAATTGGTCCAAAATTGGCTGTGACAGACTGACAGACACACGAGTGATCCTATAAGGGTTCTGTGTTTTAATTTGGACATACGAATCCCTAAAAAGGATATACTTAGGATCACTTCTTATTTTCATAATTTGTAATTATGTTGTAATCTTCTATACGAAGATGAATTATTGATTATTGACACTAAATACACGAAAATCTGCATAATAATAGCGATAAGCCTTCGATGTTTAGCAACCGTAAGACAAAAAAAAAAAAAATACCCAATCACCCACCAGCAAATGCAAAAAAAAAAAAAAAAACTACATGACAATGAAACAACAGACGGAATCTGAAACAGACAAAAAATGGTTTATAAAAGAACAACAAAGAGGTTTCAAATACCTGCTTGCTAACAATGATAATATATAGATAAAGAGGTAGATTTCGCCCTACCACGCGCAAATTGATGCGGACAAATTCAGACAATTGTTGTAATTTGATTTAGTCGGCTAATAGCAGCGAGCGAAACGAAGCGTGTCCTTGGTGTGACAATAATAGGTATATCTAAAATGCCAAGTTGTGTGTTAAGAAAGTGTAAAAACGATGGTTCCAAGATAAATAAGAGTAAATGAATTACATACCATAATTTGTAATAAGAACTCAACAATATTTGTGCCGTGTGGTGCTGGACGTAAAGAATCAGAACCACCCCATTTCGTCCCGTGGGTGTCGTAAAAGACGACTAAGGGACTTACTAGAGAATGGGCAGCAGCGTTCTCTAAGCATTTTTAACACCATACTGCGATCGCCAACCCGCCTGCCAAGCGTGGCGATTATGGCAAACCCCCCCCCAATTGGGGAAGGCCTATGTCTAGCAGTGGACGTCTTTCGGCTGGAATGATGATGATGATGATGATGAATATCTGAACGCTGCTTAGTATGAACATAGCGTATCTTTCCTTTATAATATCATTGATTGCTAACCTAAAAAAAAAAAATTCACGACATCACCTTTTTGTAAAAGAAACTGTTGACCATCCTGCTCATTTAAAACGTCACGGGAAGTAGGCGGCCCTCCACAGGCTGGCAGCCAGTCAACTTGTCATTACCCTTCACATTAATGTATATAAACCATTTAGTAGATACGGTATTATGCCATGCTAACCTGTAGTTAACAAGCCGGGAGTTCCGCTAAGTTCTGTAGGAAATAGACCGTGACGCCGCGGTGAAATGTTTAGGGATATTCAAATGAAGGAACTGCCAGAAAGGTATAGTTTGGTCCTTTTTATTCCCTTGGGTAACAAAGTCTATTCTTGTTCAATGTCCTGTTCAAAGAATATATTTTAGTTTGTTGTGGCACGCCCATTTCGCACGGTCGTTACAACTTGACAAATAAATAAATGTTGAAGCGTGTTTTTAATGTAAAAAGAACACAGCTTTTTACTAAATGCTTGTGAAAGTATATACGATACTTAAAACAATTTTTTTTTTGTCCGTCTGTCTTTCTGTTTGTTCCGGCTAATCTCTGATACGGCTGAACCGATTTTGACGGGACTTTCACTGGCAGATAGCTGATGTTATAAGGAGTATTTTTTTTGAAAAATCCACGCGGAAGAAGCCGCGGGCAGCAGCTAGTAAAAATTAAAACCTTCCGGAATAAATTCTCTAAAGGACAATGTCAAGAATCGCCCAGTGCAATAAAAGCATCGGACATTCACGATAATTAATTGTCTATTTTATTAAATTAGTTGGAAATATTTTTATAAAACGGACTAGCTGCATGCCAAAATGAACATTAAAACCTTCCAAGTGCGAGTCGGACTCGTACACGAAGGGTTCCGTACCATTAGCTATAAAAAGGGCAAAAAAATCATGTTTGTTGTATGCGAATATATAACTAAATATTCTATGAATATTTCAAGCGTCAACCTGTTGCCGTTATCAATATCGAGCAAAAACGACCAAAAAAAAAAAAAACACGTTTGTTGTATGGGAGCTCCCTTAAATATTTATTTTATTCTGTTTTTTAGTATTTGTTGTTATAGCGGCAATAGAAATACATCATCTCTGAAAATTTCAACTGTCTAACTATCACGATTCATGAGATACAGCCTGGTGACAGACGGTCTGACAGATAGACAGACGGACAAAACGGGACCCTATTACTAAGACTCCGCGTCTTAGTAATAGGGTCCCGTTTTACCCTTTGGGTACGGAACCCTAAATAGTATATTATGCGACTAATATCATTAAGCGCCGCCATCTTCGCCAAACGTCATGTCGTGTCGAAGAAGATTAGGGACGCCCAATCGATTGTAATCGATGTTTTTTTTTTACTGTTGCATATTTTTTAATCTGAATCACATTTTGAATTTATTTCGATTATAGTGCAAATAGAAGCTACAATAAAAACATTCAACCATTATTATTTTTCACTAAAAGTATAGTTTAAAAAACCTTACTATACCTAATGAATGAGGTCACACTCTATTTTAAATAGGTACGAGTAGTAAGCTTAATGCTGAAGTGAACAAAACCTACATATTTCATCATGATCATTATTCAGAATTTACTAAGGTCATTTAGAAAAGTGTGTGGTTTACTTCGAAGCGATCACTTACTAGTTTGCCACAATTAAACAACGCATATTTTTACGAAATATCTTACTGTAGGTCCTTCAAAAGAGTGATGCGTAATATTTTGAAAGGCTAACCCAAACACAGACTTTCTCTGCTAATAATAAAGGCAAACTCGATATTTAAGGACGCGTGTAGGGTGACACCACCAATTATCTTCCTTCTCATTATTTATCCAAAGCCATTATTTTTGAAACTGTGTACGTAGGTACTTTTGAGCTCCTGTGGTTTGACGCATTGGAGTGAAAGGTGATATCGAAAATTAAATGTGTTTTGACAACGTGTTGGTTATTTATAAAAGTATATCAGTCGTGTTAATGTTTTTAGTGTTATAATTACGTTTCGACGTAACATTTTTAATATTATCCTTCTTTCATAGAGAATTCTGTGTACAAACTATAAAAATATTAAGCTTATTCTTATTTACCCACCAAAAATAATAACTGTGTACAAAAAGAGTAGGTATTGAAACTTTCATTCAGAAACTACAATTTTCGCTAAAGCTCTTAAGAAACAAAACTCCTAGTAATAAATATTGCTAAGATGTGTGGAGTCTAGAACAAGGCTTAAGATAGCGGTATATCAAGTATGAATTACTGATGTGACCTAAAAACGGCTCTCATACTTCCAGCATACTAAAACAAGTGTAATATTTAACGCAACAATTATATTTTTGTGTTATTTTACGCTAGAGGAGCTCGTGGCTAAGTAATAACAGACGCACGGTTCGATTAAAGGTTAAGTTACACTTGCCGAGGTCAGTTCGTGGATAGGTGACCATCTATTATATGCCAAGACTCCTCCGTCCCTAGGAAAGCAAGTTAAGCTGTTGGTCCCGGCTGTTATTCATAGATCTTTGACCGTCGTTACGGGTAGTCAGAAGCCAGAAAGTCTGACAATCATTCTATTCCAACCAGATATAGATATCAGTTAATTCTAGACCAATGAGCGTGATGTGTTACTCAGTAACTTGGTTGTGGAGGTCAGATAGTCAGTCACTCCATGTATAATACTAGTATTCAGAAGCATCTGGTTAGACATGAAGCGGAATCCAACATAGTTGAGAAAAGTTTAGGCACATGATGTGCTATTTTACGCCGGTTTTCTGAAACAATAAATAAAATACCAAGGTTTTTTTCTTTTAAAATTAAACAAAAGATTATTCAATTTTGGATTCGAGTTAATTAAGGTAGGTTAAACAATTATTGGATAGAACCCCATTATTAGACCCTCGGGAATTTTGTTTTACTAACGTGTGAGTGAGTTTCCTATAATTCGTAAATGTTAAATCATAATTTAAGTAAAACGACTTATATAATAAAAAAAAATACCTAATTAAAAATGAGTAGGAAAGAACTTCATTTCGTTCTTTTTTTTTCATATAAATAACTATGAAATATTTAAAAATAATAAAATACTAAACCCTAAAAAACGAACTCTACAATAACTAAATTAATTTTCAAACTTACGGACGAATAATTGTGTCTTTTACCCTACAGTTTTTGCAATGCATGTCAACTTTCAAACGTTGGCACATCTGCCGATGCCCTCTAATTAGCAGGTGTGCGCTCACTTTATTATTTAAAGTCTTTTTGTACTTTCATTAGTCTTTTTTGAAGTTAATAACCACCTTCGGTTTCGTCAGAGTGGAAAAAATCTGAGGAGAGTTTAAATCTGAAGTAATATAAAATACCTAATACTTTTAGGGATATGTCATAAAAGGACTTAGCAGTTTGATTGTTTTACTAAAACTTATTAGGAACTAAGCTTTTGCCCGCGGCTTCGTTCGCGTTAGTGTCGATTTTGCCAATCATGTTTCTGTCCATCAGAAATAGTAAATTTTTCTGGATAAAAGATCCTTGTCTGTGACCCTGACAACATGTATGCAAAATTTCATGATGATTGGTTGAGTAGTTAAGACATGAACGTGTAAAAAACAAACAAGTTTTCTCATTTATAATGATCTATACATAAATACGAATAAATAAAATTGAACTGTCCGTTCGTAATGTCAAAATATTATGTTTTTACTAAATGCATCCGAAAGTATAAACGGTAGGTACTTATAACATATTTATTTGTTTTTTTAAATTTTTTTAATTGCTGATTGGGCCTGCTCTTGACCTTGATCTCACCTGATGAAAAGCGAGGGATGAGGTTTATGATGGAACGAGCGTGACAGACGGTTTATATGTGGAAGGGAACACAGACGCTGGCAGAGAGTTCCACACTTTATCATAGCTGTGCGCATAATAAATGTAGAGGAGAAGCGCAGAGTACGACTAAAAGGGATATTAACCAAGTACCCATTGTAACCTGCAGTACATCTGGTAGTCCGGTAATAAAAGGGCGATGGTGGGATCAGGTCATGGAGCTCCTGCTCACACCCTCCGAAGTATAGTCTGTAGAAGACCGACAGACAAGCAACATTACGCCGATGAGCCAGGCTGTGAAGCCTAGACACCAACGTTTCGTCGCCTATAAGCCTGATCAGCCCTTACCGGAAACCTATAACTCCATATGTAGCCGCGCGTACGCATACATCTGGAGATGTCCGTGTCCGGAGCCTCGTCTTCAACCCGCCCGGGCAGGTCCGACTAAACCGAGTCATACGGAGTGAATTTGTGTCTCGGTAAAGGCTGAATCCTCGTTACCGATAAACAAATTCCTTAATTTTGATTTGAACATACCTTTACTTAAAACTTAGGATTTTGTCTTAATAGATATAATTTATTAATTACTATTGGCACTGAATATTTTAAAGTTCTTGCCCCATAATAATTTGTTATATACTTTTATGGTGGCGCTGTTTTGGATCATGTAGCTCCTTTCAAAATGGTTGAGCTGAATGGTGCTGATCCATGTGTCATGTTCGTGAACGGGCGTCGCCAGTAGGGGCTGGTCATCTCTTAGCTGCCACGGCTTATTTTAATTTAACTTTTGAATTGTTTTTTTTTTTAATTATTTTATTACAGACGCTTACGTTCTGCATCGTTCTCACATGTATAATTTCAACGTGAACTGTGTGACCAATATTTTATAACTATATTTTGATTTAGAGGGAGTGTCCGTGGAGTTTCTTGTCCGTTCTACCCCATTATAGGTACCTACTATGCTTTGAAATGGGCAGCTAGCTTCATCTTTCTGACTGACCGGCTACTTGACAATTCCAAAGTGCCTGTAATTGTTTTATTTAAAATTAAAGCTTTGAGTTTGAGTTGTTAAACCAATTCAGTCGTACACTTATCATGCACGAACCAACCTACATTTGAACCAAACCACAACTTAAAGTTAACTTTAACTGACCGAGTTATTCTCAGAAACGGGCCTTTCTCTCATTAGCCGGGAATCGAACCCACGACCACTACGATTATATTACGATTATAACTACGATTTATTGGTTATGAGATTACAGAAGCGGGCTATGGGTACAAAAGGTTTCTGAAAATTATAGTTATATATTATGTGAAGGGTTCTGAAATCACTTTGAAGGAAACGAAAAGTTTGGATGCTGAAAACATTTTGAAACCGAAGTTTTAACTTCGGGTTCAAAATGTTTTCATCATCCAAACTTTTCGTTTTAAATCCCTGGAGATTTAAAACATAGCCATACCAAAGATAAAGATATATATATATATATATATATTTTTTTTTTACACACAACGGGGATGCTCTTGGCCTTCATCTCACCTGATGGTAAGTGATGATAAGGCCGAAGATGGAAGCGAGCTTCACCCGGAATCCTCAACCACAGAGGAACTGGCTATCTTACCTCTAACTGCCGAAACACAACAAATGCTGTTAACATTGTTGTTTGGCGACAGACTTAGATAAGATGGTGGTAGCTAGCCAGGCGGACTTAGAACAAGCCCTACCACCAACCAAACCGAGCAGATATTTTTGCCCCCGCTGGGAATCGAACCTGGGACCTCTGGATCTGAGACAGGTGGTTTTACCACTAGACCACAGAGGCGGTTAAAATTTATTTGTCCAAAGCATGAGTACACATGGCATGCAATACGGTACAAAAAATATATTTCACAGTCATGTTTTGCCTTAATGGCGTACAAATCATAAACATCAAATACATAGTTATAAATTTTACAATCAATGGGAATTTCAAACTTAAAATGTACTACAGAATAGCATCATCAACTCATCATAGATAAAAAGTCAATTAAATGTCAAAGTAATTAAGAATACACAAATTAGATAAATTTATCATTCAGAAATTCGTCAGTGCTGTATAGGCTTTCTCTAAAGAAGGCTTTTTAAATTACTTCTTAATTTTTCCGTTGTATATTCCCTCCAATTTTTTGGCCACGTAGATTGACCATCATATCATCCAAGTTCAAGTTTCCTCACCATACATTACCTATACTTAGAGTAATTATTAGATAAATATTGTGTTAAACCTATTGATATAGCTATGGGGGAGATAATATTTCAATGGTTAAACCCTCAGCCTACTACTGAGCGTTGCTCAAAAGTTGCATGCCATGTCAGGAGTAAATAAAATTATATTAATGTAGTACTGACGCGGTGTTTCAGTTGTGGTAACTACAAACTTTCTTTTCACCGCGGCGTTAGCGACACACCTCGCCCTTCGGTGAGAGCCGACTGAGGTGGCTGTGTTTATACTAATAAAATACAGGATAAAGTACGATGAGTGTAGCCAATAGCATCTCATACGAGTTGCTCAGAACATTGCTGTGGTCTAGTTTGAAGAAGATTGGTTCAGGCATGGAAAAGTCACGAAACTCTCAATCCAAACACGTTCAATATCACATAATTTTTTAAAGTTTCGGGGCATATGATACGCCTCGTTTCACATTTCTACGTAGTTATATTTCGTTTGCTATGGTGCCAGTATTACAGTTTTCTGGAGTTTTCTATAGCCGAAGTGTCTCTTTAGAAAATAGTATAGAGGTATAAGGAACAGGGTGGAAAGTTTCTCTTTCTCCATTGAAAAGGGAGGATCTTCCGACCAGAAGGGTCTGTTGGGCTGCTGTCTGGCTGTTGTATATTGTGTTAATTTCGTGGAAAACTTTGCTCGCGCGATGTAGAATTTGGGTGACATCAGATAACATCCCTAGTTTCTTATGTGGCGTTGTATGTGCCACAAAAAGAGTAAAAGAGAGAGAGATGATGGGAATTCAATTGATACGAACGACATGGTTGTAGTAAGCATTAATTGAAAACCTATAACACCTCCATCTCATGGTTTCCCTACCCATGATCGATAACTTCAAAGCTCTCTGCGCCCGCGCACCGATGGCGATGCTTTCTCCCGCTAACGTCGTCCTACTTGCGCAGATTTGAATGAGTTATGTCGAATTCACACGTCACCGCATCGTAACGCGCGTTCCCTTTATACGTAATTAGACGGTAAGACCGTCTTACAGAGAATTCGTAGAAACGACGCGATTTCTTTGCGGAAAATTGTCGTGAGTAACTTTTACTTTGTTAAGAATTTGGGAGGATAATTAGGTACTTGATTGTGTGAAAGGGGCTTATGGCTAAGTAATAACAGCCGCATGGGTCGATCAATTAGGTTAAGCTACGCTGACCATCTTTACCTACTGAGACCCCTCCGTGCCTCGGGAAGCACGTTAAGCCGTTGGTCCCAGCTGTCATTCATTTCTTCATTATATATATATTTATATATACATAACAGTCTACTTCCAACAACAAAGCAAAAGCTGAAGTTTTCGAATCTCTGAACAAAAACAAGAGTTTTACATTCTCCCGCATAGTTGAGTCACGAACATTCGACCGTAATGAAAAAACGTCGTAAACACACTTAATACTCTTTTTACGAGCGATATTATCTCTATGTATATCGTAAAATATAATATCTGGGCACTCTTTGTAATTCTAATTTTTGTAGAATGTTTAAATTCAAGTTTTTTCGGGCATAAGTTGTTTTACGCGTAACGAAGCGAATGTTCGTCGAGTTTTGTTAAGTATCGCGTAAATTATGGTTGTTAATGGCCACTTTAAAAAGGTTCGGTTTAAAAAAAAAACAATCATTGATCAAGTCGTTGATCTGATTTACGGACGCTTGATATCGGATGGTGACGCAATTTAATTTCATTAATTAACATTTATGATATAATCAATAACAAACATGTAGGCTTTTCTTAAAGTCGGAGACCCCAGCAATGTTTCTATGTTTCCTATACCTAGCCAGTTTATCCCCAATTTTGATTGCCCATAAAACGACAATCTATGTAAAGATTTCTTCCTCCACCCGATTCATAATTCAAGTATCATCCACCTATTTATGATAAGAACAGTCAACAGTAACCATGACAATAAACCTTACAATTTAATAGAAATAATAACAGCGAACAATAAAACGATGCTCGCGTACAATAAACGTAGTCTTTATAATGTCTTGACATTATCATAATGTGTTGTTGTGGAGAGAAATCTAATGGAGTAGATATTTTACAGCATCCCTCGTTTTATGTTATGGCGGCAGTAGATATTTAAACAGAACTGCAAGCGATACTGCTGAGCTTATGGTCCTGGGTTCGATTCACAGGTCGGGTTATTAGATTTTTTCCGGAATTTCTCAATAGCAGCCCGGAGTCTGGATTGGTGCTCGGTTGATGGGAATAGGCTCGGCCCGTATTACAAACAGGCGAAGTATTTGGACATAATAGGTACACCTCTGTCTTCGTGATGTTATGTTATTTCTTTTCACTCGTATAAAGGCTCGTACAGACTCGCGCGATATTGCGGGCGCGACAGGCACCGACAAAGAAATTGTCTACTAGTGTCGCGTTGCGCCCGCGATATAGCACTAGTCTGTACGAGCCTGAATAACAGTGTAATAATAGTGTGGACTCTACAAAAAAACTCCAATTGCATATTTTTCGTTCCTTGCGGTTTTTAGGATGTTTCATTGCGCGTCGTCTGGGCATTTTTTTGGATAAAGAAAGTTATACCAAGTAGCTTTTCTTAACCTAAATACGAAAACCAAATCTAGCAGCTACGTTTTTACCAGCCAACTTTTAGAAATAAACTGAAATGGTGGCTATTTATTGTGCATGTAAAATATGTAAACGCACCAACGAATCTACGATAAAATAATCCATGGATGACATACAATCAGACGTTAAAAACCATGTCATCATTCTATCCTTATCCACTGCTATGCTGGACATAGGCAGGACCGGATTAGCCACGTAGTTAGGTATAGCAAATGCTACAGGCCTCGCGCTTTGGGGGGACTCGCGCAGTGAGCTTGGAGGTACAAGAAATCTAACCTCTATGAGGCTAAAATACTTTTTGTTTTACAATTCGTAGGTCAACATCAGGTTGTATGTATATCAAAATATGATCCGCAACTGTAATAAATATGAATTAACAGAATTATAATCCGGTTTAAAGACATTTATTTCTCAAAGAACAAATTACAGTTCACTTAAAGAGAAACTTAACTAGATTAATAATAAGTTGTAGTTTATATTACGCCGATCAAGCCATCTAAGAAACAGAACACCAAAGTTCAATTTCTAAAATATAGCAAGTACCCATGTTCCAAAGTCTAAATAAAATACAAAACAGTTCAAGCCAAACTTATATGTGTCCAATATAAAAAAGCTAAACTTGTATATCTAATATATAATTCCTTAGGCCTTTTTTAAATGTTGGTATGCTTGTACACACAATATAATCATTAAAATCATCAATACAACTCTCTCACTCGCGAAAAATTATTCAGTAAGAAAGTACATAGTCTGGTTTAAATGCTTGAGAGTCAAGGAACAGGAGGAAAGAACGTCGTAGTTTTTATAAACGCTGATTCGGCTAGTGTTGTATCGAGGAAAACAATTTGTAAAAGTACCATTTTATTTTATCTCCTAAACTAAAAGACAATCCACGTTCTACCGCCCTTTCGTAGAATTTGCTACAGGCTGCGCGCAGGCTTGATCTGGTACTCGACATTGGCCTCCCCAAACATCGCCACTTCGACCGGTCCTGTGCTTCTCGCATCCTATAACCTATGAAAATTTAAGGCCCAGATATATGCCAGTGACCTTGCGTGTTCTGTACTGAGCTCACACAACGCCCATCCAGGAGCGCTGTCCCAAATAAGACGCATTATTAATTTATTATACATTAAACAAAAGGTATTTTAATAAAACACGTATTACTGAAAGATCAATAATTAAATTATCTTAAAAAAAGGTTTCAGAAAAATACGCTTGATAGATTTTGCGTGATTCTCAGTTTTTTTCCGCGTTAGACATAATTTTACAAATTAATTTCACTATGTACTATGAACATAATCTAAAATATTCACGTATTAAGCTATTAAGAAAATGCTTTAATTTAACATATATTTTATCCAAATCACTAACACTACTCGTTTAGACGTGATCTTCAGTATAAAATTATTAAACGTCGGTTATCATCGCCTTAATAACCCGTATCCTCCCAAGTCTTGTACTTCTTAAGCCGTCACTTTCGGAGGGTGAACCAACCCTTAGGGATGGTACCCCGGACAGTACAACTGAATTATGCACAGGACAAGCAACTTGGGAATACTCGGGAAGTTGACGGATCTTGTATGTTTTATTCGGTTAGTTACATACAGATTTCGGTAAAGTGGGGAAGCTGGAATGGGGCTTTATTTGATTTAGAGTGGCATAGTGTTTAAAAAAAAATATTGGTAGTCATAAGGACTGCCGACAGAAGTGAAAACTCAAAACTTTGGAATAACTGCATTCTTTTTTGAATTTTTAAATCAATTATAGTCTGAATTATTTAAATTCCTTAATTTGTGAATTGCAATTATTAACATTAGTCTAGTTTTCACATCTATTGGTAGGTACCCCGAGCAATAATTTTATACATTTTTATATAGTTTCTTAATTAATCAAACATATGATGGGTTGCACAAGCGTCGCCAGTCTGGCGCAAAACGTCACGACGAGCATGTCGCACATTTCGGTGGCGCGAACCCATAAGTTTTTCCCCTACCAGAAATCGCTCAACACGGCTACAGAACTTTTCACTTCAAAAAAGTAATTTGCCATTTGAAGTATGATTCAGGACATGAAATGAATGCTAGATTCTGCAGTAATTAATTTGCAGAGAAAGGTGTGGGTCTCGTGCAAGTGCTGCCAGATATTGTCGTTTCAGATTGGAGATATATTTGCTAAACGAATTTAAAACAAATAACAGGACTTTTATAAAAAAATATTCCTTACTATTAAAATAATAATAAACGGATCACAATGGATGAAGTACTAAATACTTTAATCTTTTCTCTAACCTTTCACGTAAAAAAGAACCCATAAATACTGTCAGTACTGTCAGTACGTGAACCACTGCTGCATGGTTCACGTCCTGACTAATGTTAAGATATTGTTTTGATTTGATTTAATTTTATAATAATTTTAATTTTGATGTTGATTTTAATTTTGTTTTAATTTAATTTAATTTTAATATTTAATTGTGATTTTAATTTTAATTGTGATGCTTATTTTAATTGTGTTAATGATTTTATAATTCTGTTTAATTGTACCTATGATCCAAAGTTGATTGAAGTAAATAAATAAATAAAATAAATAGATAACCACTAAATTATGAAAGTATTTCCATATTAGAAAACTATTTTTATAGACGGGAGTATTTAGAAAAAGGGTAAGATGTTTGAAAGACGTTAACCGGATGGGAGGGATGGCTTTGAAGCCAGAGGTTCAGAGGTAAAGAGGTACTGAATGCAAATAAAGGCGAATGCGGTGAGAATCTGCCTTCCGGGTCGGTATGCGAGTGAGATAGTCCTTGGAGGAAGGAATGTAAGGATAGCAGAAAAAGTCAAGTTGAAATAAAATCGTTGTCAATATTTGGTTGTGTTTTTTTTTTTGTTCTGTATACATTATTTAATGTTCTACACACATAACATTTAAAAAGAGTAAGTATGGAGTTTCTGGCCCATTCTTCTCCATACGTAACTACCTTTTGGAAGGGGCAACTAGAATCTTTTTTTTTTGTTTGTAATTTTTAACGTTCAAAAGTGCCGGTTGTGTAAATGTGTGTGAATTTGAAATTAACGATTTGATTTTGACTTTAACTTTAAGGGCGGAATCGATCAAAAACTTTTGCCTTTTATACATAACTAGTATAAGACTGATCCTTCCGATAACTTTTGAATTTTTGTCAGATTTCCA
This sequence comes from Dryobota labecula, assembly GCA_947523025.1. Classification (NCBI taxonomy): domain Eukaryota; kingdom Metazoa; phylum Arthropoda; class Insecta; order Lepidoptera; family Noctuidae; genus Dryobota; species Dryobota labecula. Next base: position 2,339,308 of record OX383296.1, on the reverse strand, counting down.
AACATAAATTATTCGCAGGGCAAGACATATACCTTCTAGGTATAAGTTTTTAAGGTTGGTCGAATTAGCGGTTGGTCGATGACATCGAGACGTCAAGAGAGTCGTTGCATACACAAACAAGCAACTAAAATGACTAGATACAGTTATTATTGGGTTTAATTTGATATGATTTCCATATTTTCACATTTATTTGACAATTAAACAGTTTAAAAATGCATCACTTGACTAAGATAGATACAAAGAAGATAGAATACTCTTTGTTAAGTAGGTACGCCATATACATTACAAACTAGGTTCTGCCCGCGATCTCGTCTGCGTGAAATTTCTTGTTCCCCCGACCCACCCCGTCGCATCGCATTGCTTGGCCGCGCTATTACGTCGTTTTCGCTTAGAGTCTCGGCTCGGCTCCTAAGGGTCGTAGCGTGATGTTAAATAGCCTATAGCCTTTTTCAAGAATTGGACTATCTAATCCGATATTATTAGTCATCATAAGATCATGCAGCTGACTACCATTATTTTATATGGAGTGCCTATCTGCACTCCAAAACCTAGTAACTGGGTAATAGGATACCTCTTGGTAAGACTGGTTGTCAGACTTTCGGGCTTCTGACGACCCGTATCGACTGTCAAAGATCTACGAATGAAAACCAGGACCAAAGCTTTACTATTAATATAGATATAAATGTAAAACATAGGGTGACACTATGGGCGGTCTTATCGTTAAAAGCAAAGATTGATTACATCACAAGATTCAACTATTCCCATAAAGCTATTAGAAACAGTTTATCAAGAAAACAATTATTGACCTTTTACCCTTTTTCAGTTTACCTACAAAAATAGGTAGCAAATTTAAAGGTTTCCTTTGATCTTAATTCACAGTAGATACAGGTTCTCACACAAGAGGGTTTGGACCTAATTAGTGCACGGGACACTGCCTCTGAGCTGTAGATATGTTTAGCTCACAAGGTTACCAGCCAGTTTATTCTCACTCGCAAAAATCTAACCGTGAAAACTTAGGTGCAGTGAGTTTGAAGTGAGCTGTCATTTCTCCTGATGTTAGAGATTAGCAGCATTGACAGCTAACTTCACTTAAGGCGGTATGACCCAACAGAGACCGCGCTTATTAGTTTTTTAATCCATGGGAAACATAAAAAACAGTGTTATAAAATTCTGAAAAAACAGATAATTATATCTTTTTTAAGGATCTGGCGGACATGCACTCGCTTTTAATAACATTAAAGAGGTATGAGGAACAGGGTGTAAAGTTGTCTGGTGGGCAACTGCTCGACGGTTGATGTCGGGATGTTGTTTATATGCTAGTTGCGTGGTAAAATCTGATTGTGCGATGCAGGATTTGTGTGACGTCAGGTCACATGTAGTTCACATGTGGTGTAGAGATGCCACAACACGAATACATTAACTTTGCTGGATAGAAAAAATCTCAAAGTTACCCCTTTTCGTAACGTTTAATCATTCACATAGCTACAAAACAGAATTTTTTTCTTATTTTTTGTATAAATTAAAAGGTAGTAAGATTGTTTAGCACAATTCGCTGAGTTTGTCTTGATAAAAAGATCAAAATAATTATTATCTTTTAATACCTACCAAATGCGCGACAGGGAAAGAAGACAACTTTTTGTTATTCTTTTATATCTGTTAAGACCTTTAATATCAGTTACAAATAACAGTTCCGAGAAATACAATATTCCCAGAATTCTAGATTTGTATTGTATAACGGGCTGGTATCCGCAACTCCACGTCCAAGCGAGTATTTTGTGTACGGGTAAGAAAATCGACCATTCGGGACACCCGCAACTCCTCAAGCCAGGCCAGCAATGCCTTGGTGTTACTGACGATCTCGCGGTAGGTACCTGGGTTTCCGAAGAACTTTGTTCTGTATGTGGGTGGCTACTACCGAAAACTCGGAAAAGAATTCTTGATTTAGATTTCCGGTAACATTTGGGAGATGAGACTCAGGGAAAACCGAAACAATGATGAATGGAGCAAAGCAGTCATAGGAATTATAAAATCGATTTTGGAGAAACAAAACCGATTTTGTTTCTTGTAGGTTATTCGACCACTATCTATTTCTAGGGAGATTATGTGGAATTTATTTGTGCAGGTTGGAATTGTGTCCGGATAAAGGAAACTGGACTACCTTCTGCTCCGTATGTAACACCTAAAATTATAGGTAGTACATATATCTGAATTTATAACTTTGAGTATCGTTTCAGACAATTGCGACGTAATTCTATTTAATAAAATTTAATGCTTCAAAAATTAAGATTTTATTTTTATTTTGCACAAACAAAACGCACATTACAAATAATAAAAGACAAAATATGCACGTGCAAAGTAGCCAAAAGTCTGTTCGTTGGTAAGCGCATGACATTAGAAAGACTGGACCCATTTGGCAAATTTTTGTTTTAAATTGTACGTAATAGTGCGAATCAGATTCCTACGGAAAGAAAAATTGAAAAGTGGCCGGGAAAATTGGAAATTTGGGAAAACCGAAAGTGCATTTTCAATGGTTTTCTGTATTGGACTGGACGACGCGACGTCTGTCGGGTCAGCTTGTACTTTATCAATTCATGTAGTCGTCATGTTTGTCCAGTGCTAGTATTAAGACTCCCCCCATCCATAAGTAACCTAGATTCAGTATTAAAAAAATAAAATAAAAAAAACATATTTATTACAACGAAATAGATCATTACGTACCTTAGAATATTTATGAAAGATGAAAGAGATATGTGGAGTTGGTATTACATACAATAAAAATCAAATATTTTTTATTTATTTATTGAAATGCGACTTGTGATTTTTACAGGTATTAAATTCGCAATTTTTTTTTTAAGTACAACGTTTTTAGCATGTCTGACTCTATATTATCTTATAATATCGATAAAGCATCGAGACTTTCCTGTGTGACTTTCGTCGTTCTCTTTTAATTTTTTATTGCTTTCAATCGATCGGCTGATCGCAAATCGCGAGCAAGCGGGGTTATGACCCCGAACATCAACGCTCTAGTCAATTTAAAATGCGCGGATTTTCAAACAGCCTTACCTTTCATGTGCTGGCAAATATTTTTTTTGGTGCTGCTTATGGTGCTCCCAAGACGTAATGACCTAAGCAATTGCTGAATTTACTTATGGGCTACTCCAGCACTGTGTTTGTCTGCTGTCGCTACCTGTAGGTATTTCGCAAGAGGGCTCCGGTGACCGTTAGCGCCCATAACTCCGGCCTCCGGCTACCTATCGATATATTCAGCCGTATGGACAGTATTTAGCGTAGTTATCCAGGTCGTACATAAGTACAGTCAAGAGCATAAATAACTTACAGTTACGCAACATTCAAAAGAGTTTATCTCTAGAAATAAAATATTCATTATAGTGTAGTTTAGATAATACATTGTTCGTGATAACATAAAATAGCTATCAATACTTTTGGAAATATTCGTAACGTATTTATGCTTGTAGCGACGTCTACAACGTCACATGCCAACTATGCATTAAAGACCGGACGTCACACAAATCCTGCATCGTGCAATCAGAGTTTACCGCGCGACTAGCATACATTTATATAAGGTGTATCTATTCATACACGAAATATTTTAAGAGAAATATCTATTGGTGGTAAAAAAGCCATAGCAGTGAACAAAAATTTTTTACTAAGCGTTTTATATTTTTACATAATTATTATAATTTTAAAATTGCTTGAGATATTTTGCAAAAAATCCTTTATTTACTTATTCTATGAATGAACCGCCCGGACTCGGCGACGCTGCGACGGTGGCGACATGAGCGCGGTAATTTTGATAATTAAGGCTTTGACTGCCAGAAAACAGACACAATAGAAAAACTATTGTTAGCGGTCACCGGTGACCACGATGGCAGTCAATGTGTTAATCATCATAACAAGTAATTTTAAATTATTTAATTTTTAAATAATGTACACAGATTAAAAAAAAATATCGTTCCCATGGCTTCTTTACCATCTATAGGTGTAACTCTTAAAATATTTCGTGTTTGAATAGATACACCCTTACAACATCCCGACATCAACCGTCGGGCAGTGGCCCACCAGACACAACACCCGTCTGGTCGGAGGATCCTCCCTTTTCTATAGAGTATGAGTGAATTTTGCACCCTGTTCCTCATACCCCTATAATAATATGCTCGTGACTGTGTAACAGTAGCGAAATAAAAAATTAAAATTCACTATTTTAACACGTATAATAATTTAATGATAAATAAAAATAAAAAAATCGAACAAACAATATAAAAATATTAAGTATTAAAAAACCCTCCTTTTTGGGGCAGTCGGGTAAATATAATCAAAACAGTCGCTGAACCGATAATTTGGCCTAAATGAAGAAGATTACGAGAAAACATAAGGTAGGTACATCAGATGGTAAATCTTAGTCACGCATTTGGTTTCCGAATCAAGGAATCGATTGCAATCGGTTTTAAGTTGTTGAAACCTAAATTACGTAACTTTTCAAATGAATATTATCTTATTAAGATCTATAGATCGATCTATTTATCTTAGTTATCCCGACCAAAACAGACCAGATAAAAAAAAAATACACTGGTATTAAAATTTTAACGCAGAAAGTACTTAAAACTATCATAATTAAGTGTGAAATTAAGTAAAAACTTGGTCCTGACGACATATTACCGCAAGGAGTAACGTGCCTCGACGAAATCGCAGGCGATACGACAATTATGTGTCGCTCCAGTCGCACCCCAATACGGTCTCGTCACACTCAACCCAGAACAAAAAGAAGACTGAATGGGGCCTTATACAAAATTCTAATAAAATCTTACACCATTGGCACCAGCATTTGCAGAATTTGATGAATAATTTACATACAGATACAATTTCATATTAGAGTGTCTAAAATTTATTCCATGACTTGATTTAGCTTATCATTGTTGGAACTGACTTATTTTCTATAAAAAAAACTGACAACCTTGATCAAGTCATACTCAAATTAAAAAATCTGGAAAATTTATTTAAAAAAAATTGATGTCCAACTAAGATAGGTAAACCAATAAGTTAAAACCACAGAGGTCACGCTGCACTACGTAAAATTATGTATTGATCCTGGAGCAATAAGTAAGCGAATTGAGTCATTTTTATCAAGTTTCGCCATGTCCGTCTGCTTGTCTGTCTGTCTGTCCGTCTGTGCGGCGGCTTAGCTCAGAGATTCTTAATAATTTGGCATGGGTAAAATAAAAGGAAGTCAGGCGGACTTAGAACAAGCCCTACCACCAACCAAACCAAACAGAAAGTTTTTCCTCCGTTGGGAACCGAACCTCTAGGTCTGAGACAGGTGGTCTTACCACCAGACCATAGAGGCGGTCGTCAAGTTACCTACCGCCTTAAGATAAATATCATGCAGGATTATTATTTGCGGAAAAGTACCTTTGTGCATAGAATTTACATAAATAATCTGCGTAAACCGAAAAGAATACGAATGGATTTTAAATCTCGATATATCTTTTAAACAGTATACCGTTTATCTCCATACTGGTAGGTTCATTAATTACAAGGAATTAAAAACGGTCGTACGATTTTAACTAATTGACCAAGGTGAATATACCTACGCTATAAAACCCAAAAATTATGAATCATCAAATGCACAAACCCAAAGCTGCAGTACCTAATTTAGACAACAAAATATTAAAAACTGGTCCTAAGAAGTACTTTCTTTAACACTGATTGGCAATATAATTAACGGATCCCTGAATCGAAAAAGGGTTATCACAAACCCTTAATATTTTTAAACGGAAAAAAAAATCATTCCCACTTTAAATGTAGGGGAGGTACCCAAAATAAGATTTTATTTTACCACTTTGTCGTCGTGATTGATATCAACCCATGCCAAATTAAAGCTTTCTAGTACTGTCTGAGCTAAGCCGCGTACAGACGGACAGACTTGGTGAAACTATAAAGGTTCCTTGTTGACTACGGAACCCTAAAAACTGGGCTTTTTACCATAGTTAGTAGACTTCTTATCAAATGGGGAAAATTCCCCATCAACTGCAAGTGTTACTTTAAGGTGAACACAAGGAAAAACTTTGGCAAAAATTCTACATTTTACAATCCAAAGTCGTCACTTTGTGTTATATTTTCAAGAGGACATAAAGTCTGCAGCCTCAGCATTTACTTAAACACGGAATCTGCGACATCTCACAGTAGTAAAAAAGTTGTAAAACTTTGCACCCATTCGTGAGCACTGAGCAATCTTGATCGTACTCAGAAACTGTAGTAAAATGTTTTTAGGGTTCTGTAGTCAACAAGGAACCCTTATAGTTTCGCCATGTCCGTCTGTCTGTCTGTCCGTGGCTTAGCTCAAAGACTCTAAGTACTAGAAAGCTGTAATTTGGCGTGGATATACATATCAAATAATGAAGAAAAAAAAAAAAACATTTGGGGAAAACTCCCTTACACGTAAAGTGGAGATGATATTTTTTTCCGTCTATCCCATGGAGTGGGGTGAAAATATGGCGGATCTGTAAATTTTGTTTTCGATTCAGGGATCCGTTTGCGTAATATTAAGCTTTAAAGTGCTCATTTTTGTTATAATCAAGTATCCTTGCAAGCTAAATGATTGTTTTTTGGATATTTGAAAAAATTCAAGCCAGTAGTATTTTATATATCCAAGTTAAAAGGAAAACTATCACAGCTAAGTAGGCTTTACAAGTTACGGTACGAGTAATAGTCGACCAAATTATATTTGCAGTTGAAATGTATTCCCATACATTTCAACTACAATTAAAAACTGCGGATTTAATGACACTTTAATTAAACAATACTGATAACAACTCAAACACACTAATTATAAAACACAACTGCACTACTGATCACTCTAAAGTCGCACTTGAAGATCGCTTGTAACGTTTGAAGTTTACTTGTCGCTTGATCGCTTGTTTTTCGACTGTCTCGGGTTGGGGTCCATACCGGCCTTATGTAGTCCTCAGATAGTTTCAGAAGCTTCTACTGTAGAAACATCTAGTGTTCGAGTACATACCGGCCCCGACTGACCAGATGTTGATAGTTCTAGAAAGTTCTAGCATCGATTTTTCTAGAAGCATCTCGACTCTACTAGTTCTGCTACTTGATACTAGATGGCGCTAGTGGTCTACTAGTTCTCCTACTCGATACTAGATGGCGCTAGTGGTCTACTAGTCACGATGTACCAGGCATTAATTGTGGCGTGCAACATTATATTTGTAGTTGAAATGTATGAACACAGGGAGAACATGATTTTCAACTACAATGTTAACAATGTTAAGTCTGTTCTTGGGATAAATTCATCCCAACTAAGGAACCCTTCATTGGGCATTGTCAGACATGCACCAGGCCGGTTTTCTGACGAATTCTTGAAATATGTTCAGGTTTTTGTAAAAACGTATGCTATGATGTGTTTATAATTAGAATTACAGTAGAAATGATATTTCACGTAGAAATCTGACTGAATAATGCAGGTAGGGCAGGGCGGACTGTGTAGATTGTGCTGGAACTGGCTGGAAGTATCAGTATTTTCGATTGAATTTAGCGTTCGTAAAGTGATTTTGAATAATCAAATCAAAATAAAATATTTGATTTCACATAAACCTACATGGGCACTTATGAAACGTCAGAAGCTAAGTGCACGTACCATGTAACTAACAAAATAGAAAATGGTCAACAAATCTAGTCTCCCAGACCTACAACGTTCATACATTCTCAAAATAGAAAATAGGTATATATAAAAAAAAAAATTAAAAAAAACCAAATGACATGATTGCCATTACAACTACAGTAAGATTTGTTACTGTAGTTGTAATGGCAATCATGTCATTTGGTTTTTTTTAATTTTTTTTTTTATATATACCTATTTTCTATATATTTTATAAATATCATGTCCACAAAAGCCATTAATATAAGTTTAATTAGAATGGTAGGTGTATAATGTCAAATAATGAAAAGATAATCATTTTTGATTCTTCAAATTAATTTTACTAATGCTTTTCCAGCACCGAGACTTGTTTCAGAAACCATGTAAAAAGGGTCGCCACATCGTGATTTATACCACTAAACAATCCTCTTTCAAAGCTTTGCCTACCCAGAGGCTCAAAAACAACGAAACGAGGCTTGTTGCATGAGTCCGACCTCGATCTCTGCTAGTCTCAAATTCCAATATGTTCATACTAAGTTTATACCCAAAACTTAACAAAACTAATAACAGAAATATTATCCTTCATTTCTTTTCGAACCCCATCAGAAAGTCATAACCACGACGTGCAGGCGGTGCGGGGGGGGGGGCATGGTTAGGGGGATAGGGGGAGAGAGGAACAGTGCATGCACCGCGCGTTGCCAAAAATCTAGTCAAACTGGCTCGGTATAGTGCAACGCACTTCTCGATGAATGCGTGCGCGCAATAGAGTGCAGTGGAGTCGAGTTTGATCTAGAAGTTTTGGGTTTGGTTTATGATTACAACCATTTTAATGTTTAGCTATTTCTTTAGGAGGATTTAGTCATGGTGGCCTTTGCCCTGTAGTAAGATTTTAGATTTTGATTGTTTTAATATTTACAGTTTTTAATGTGGCTTCTTATTTAAGAATTATCATGGGGACACATTCATCATCATCATCGTGGTCCTATTTTGAAAGCTTTTGCTTCAAATGCAAGAGGAACCAAAAATTATCGAGCAAAATAAGAAACCTTTAAAAACAGTATTAAATTACTTATACATTTTACAACATCACTATAATACTCGTACATACTAAACTTTAATCAGGTACAAAGTCAAATCCTTTTTTTTTTACTAGGCACATAAAAGTCACTTTATAACGTCAAAACAGAAAAAAAAACATAATTGATTCTAGTTGCCCCTTCCAAAAGGTAGTTTGGTATGGAGAAGAATGGGCAAGAGTCGCTACCGTTACTCTTTTAAAATGTTTAACAATATTTGTATACATTAATTAATTATATAATTATATTAGCTGGCGCCTTCAGCTTTTTCTAAAATAACCCAGTTACTCCTTATAACATTAGCTATCTGCCAGTGAAAGTCCCGTCAAAATCGGTCCAGCCGTTGAGGAGATTAGCCGTAACAAACAGAATGACAAACATCTTAAAAAATATTTTTTTGCTATGAGTTGTTTGTATATACGATGCATTTAGTAAAAAGCTGTTATTTCGACATTACAGACACTTTAATTTTATTTATTCGTATAGATCTGACGATGATGCACCTTGACTATAATTACTACATCACAATTGATAAAAAGATTTAACTACATGAAAACTCATAAGTTTTTTACCCCGTAAGTGCCTCGTGTATTCAACATATTATTTAAGGTACCTACTCCACGCCATCCTTTCTTCAGGTCGTTAGATAGTCATACGACTGAAGTAGGTGCATCTAAAAACTGCAACTCGATTGGGACGCTGCGGCGAAGAAAGGGGCGGGGGGACCCAAAAAAAATAAGAGTACGCCAAAATGCGCGGGCGACGACCGGCCAATGACCTGCAAAGTTAGACCTAAGGACTAGGTCTTAAGTGCGAATGTGGGTGTGAGCTTTTGTTGTGTATTTTTGTGTTTTATTGTGTACTTTTGTGTTGTGGTATGTATGTTGGTAGGTATAGTAGGTATTTCGGGGTTTAATGACTGGTGGGTTTGGTGTGTGTATGTTTACGATGTACCTATGTGTATAAGAATTGAAAAGAACGGTGTATGCGCACAGAAAATTTAATTTAGTACTATTATTCTAAAATTATAGGAATAAAGAGACAAAAATTATTGTGTCATCATTTTTGTGTTATCTGAATATCAAAATATCACGGAATTACTATTATATAAGAAAGGCGTCGCATGCAGCAAATGAACGATTCACATAACAATATATATTTTTTAAATCTTTTATTAATCCATTGAAAGTTATTATTAAACCAAGCATAATACATAAAGGGGTGCAATCTATATATATAAAATTCAAAGTCCTGACAGAATGACTGACTGATATATCAATGCACAGCCTAAACCGCTGGGTCTAGAGATTCCAAATTTGGCAAGTAGGTTCCTTATGAGGTCTAGGGGTGCACTAAGAAAGGATTTTTGGAAATTCCACCACTAAGGGGATAAAATAGGGGATGAGTTTGTATGCAAGTCCGTCAGTTTTGAAGTTAGGAGCACAAATACGTTCTTAAATAAGGCAAAGTTTGGCATAATTCGTTTTTCAAAACATGCTGAAAAGGTGCTCATTCTTTTGACAGAAAAAAAAAGGATTACGAGTATATGGGGTTTTTGAGAATTGATCCCAAACGGGGGAATGAGGGGTAATTAAGTTTTTAGGGGAGAATTTTACTGCGTGCCTTGAATACTCAAAAGTTTTTATTTTTAAGTTTTTGAATTACTCAAAAGTATTTTTAATCACGGTCATAGGGTACTTTCCGACATCCACGCGGGCGAAGCCGCGGTCAAAAGCTAGTGTACCTACAATAACGAGAATTGGTAAGCACGTGAGCACGTGTTTTCGTCGGCCCTCTGTTTTCCTGCCCATGCGACGCGGCACAGTTTATGTACTCTGTGGCTAGGTTTGAAGGAAGTTACGTTGGCGTGGTACGTTGGCAAGCACGTGGCTGTATTTCACAGTTTTCAAGTATTGCAAGACGGGTTTAGAGGCAGAAAAAAAAAAGATTTTTGTTCGAATTAGTAAATGGTTTTTTTACGCCCATAACATTAAGTCTCTAAAGATTGAGCGTTATAATTTTAACTGTATGAAATTATTGAGGTATGAGGAACAGGGTGTAAAGTTCACTCATACTCTATGGTAAAGGGAAGATGTTGTGTCTGGTGGGCAACTGCCCGACGCTTGATGTCAGGATGTTGTATATATGTACGCTAGTGGCGCGGTAAATTCAGATTGCGCGATGCAGGATTTGTGACGTCAGGTCTTTGATGCGTAGTTCGCATGTTGCGTTGTGGATGCCGCCACAAAATGAAATCAAATTTTATTTACGGGTTTTTTAAGAGTTTCTAAAACAATTTGCTTAAACTAGCATGCAAAATAATTGATTACATTAATTACATTAATGAAGCTAATAGAATTGGAACATAAATCATAGTTTTATTATAAAAAATCAGAATGTCAGTCATTAGTCAAATTATAATTATACTAGCTTCTGCCCGCGGCTTCGCCCGCGTGGATGTCGGTTATATCGCGTAAAAAAGTAGCCTATGTCCTTCTCCGTATTCCAGGCTATATCTCTGCCAAATTTCATGACGATCGGTTCAGCGGTTTAGGCGTGAAAACGTAACATACAGACAGACAGACAGAGTTACTTTCACATTTATAATATTAGTATGGATGTTACAATCAAGTCTAGAAATTAGGATAAAATGTAGCCAATCTTCAGCTGCTGCAAAATTAAAAACAACCTGTCAATAATTAGAATTGAGGGATCGTTATTATGATATCATTTTATAATATGATTTAAAATAACTAATTATAACTCCACAAGGTTGCTAACACCTGGAAACGCTTCATTGCCTGTCAGAAAGTTGAAATACCGAAACACTTTTTTTATTTTTACATTCAAACGCGAATCATAAAAATCCCTGCTAAACGATTTCCAACTCTATCGCAAAGTTATTAAGCTTAAAGCTATTTAATTTTTAATGTTACCTCAATATATTTGTGCAAAAGAATTTCTATGTGAGTTTGAAATGACGAGGCGACCAATTTCGGAAGAACTTCCTCGGTCCCTTCATTTCAGAAATTGTAAAACGAATTAGGGTTTTTTTAATGTAACGTTAGAGGTCCTTTTATTTTGGTTTATACCTATGTCATAAACTAAAAGAGTTTGCGGAAGCGAGACACACTGAAATCGCTTGACTGTGACCAATAATAAACCCACCAAGTACATAAACATTACAATATACCGAAGTTCGATAAGGATAAATGATGTAGGCGATGATAAATGACTTTATTTCTGTAAGTAGGTTTGTAATAACACTTACACGTCAATCATATTTTAAAAACTAGATGAGGTCGGTGTTTCCTATGTATCTGACTACTCTGAGAAGAAAGGCCGAAACAAACTCAGAGGTCACAGTCTCTTTTAAAGTCCAGACATAATCTTGGTCAGATCACGTGAATTCCATGTAGATTGGTATCTGAAATTGATTTTTGATGAAAGAACCACACAGATTGAGTAGACCTGTCCAGTCAGTGCACACATTAAGAAGTAATCGTGCAGCTCAACTCGGAACAACACAACGATTCGGTGAAAAATACCAAAGAAAAGACATAAGCTGGTTGGCTTCACCAAGAATTGAGGTCTAAATAAGTACCAAGTTCTACATACTTATAAAAATCAAAGCTTAAGGATGTTAATGTACTTTTAAGTTACTTAAATGATAAATGGTATTTATGATATTCATTTCTGTAAATTGGTTTAAACAAACACATTTACTCGTTTTTTTATCTAGGGCATCTCAGAATTGACCTTTAGAGATCGTGACTCTTTAACCGGACTTTCCTATGGTTGCCTTAACCTCCTAAAAACTTACTAAACGACTGCGCGCTAAGAGTACCCCCTGTGGGGTACGAACTTCGGCTTAGGGCAGAGTCGGAGGAAGGACGGCAAGGGACCGACGGTGGCTGGATAAAATCAGGGTTATGATTAATATCAGGGGAATTTAAAGCTACAGGCTCAGCTACGGCACGGGCTGGCGCTTCGTCGAGCAAGGGTCGGGGAGGACTATTTAGTCGGGGATTTCGCGATGGGTCGTAATGAATTTACCTACTCGTTAGACAAATTATATTTTAAAACTAGATGAGGTCGGTTTTTCCTATCCTACAACTCTGAAAAACTTAGAGGTCACAGTGTCTTTTAAAGTCTAGACACTGGTGCCGATTCTCTTGTACACCGAACTAAACTAACTAAACTATCACTAAAATTCCTTACTTTTGGCTATGAGAATCTTAAAGCTATTCTGCAAACAAAATTCTCTAAATTTAAAAATAAGTTTGACACAACTAAATCGAATTTGACAATCGTGACTCCACGTAGAATTTTTTTTTTTGGCTTCGCAACGTTGTACTTGTTTGCCTATAATTTTTTTTTTGAGCCGGAGGCGCGCATGGGTGGCAGTCGCGACGTGTTTTTATGGAATTTTTCACTTTTTGTGTGGAAAATAAAAAAAAAAGATTACCTGCATGTGGAGTAATAGCGGTTTAGGGATTTCCAAAAGGGGGTCGAAATTTTCATTATTTTTGCGATAGGACGCACCATTTTCGAGATATAAGCAAAAGAAAAGAAAAAAAATATAGGGATAAACACGAAATATCTTAAGTGATACACAGGTGGTAAAGAAGCCATGGGAGTGTTTTTTTTTATTCTGAGTATATTATTTAAAAAATTAAATAATTTAAAATTACTTGATATGATGATTAATTATCAAAATTCACCGCGCTCGTGCCGCCACCCCACCGCACCCTTCGGCGTCACCGCGTCGAGGCGGGTCATTCATAGAATAAGTAAATAAAGGATTTTTTCGCAAAATGTCTCAAGCAATTTTAAAATTATAATAATTATGTAAAAATATAAAACACTTAGATAAAAAAAAATTCGCTGCTGTGGCTTTTTTACGACATAAAGATGTTTCTCTTAAAATATTTCGTGTATGAATAGATACACCTTATATACAGTACTGGTTTTGCACCAGAAGTCGAGGTGTTGGTGTGAATTTTAGTTCATGAAAACTAATTTTATTCCACACCTTTTTAATCGCGATTAAAAATAGTCAGATTTAGTTAGAAAATCTAAATTTTAGTTTAAAAACGTCAAATTCAGAATAGCAAAATTGCCATTTTCACTAAATTTAAAAACTCGGTACCATCTTAGAGCTGTCAAACTAAAATATAGTTAAGTTGTGTCACTTTAGTCAATTTCAGAATAGGAAATGGTCATTTGACAGGAATAAACTAAATTTTGGTGATTTTTAGTCTAGTTTAGAGAATTTTGTGACAAGAGAATCGGCACCATTATCTTGGTCAGTTGCTACTAAAATAAGCATTATAGTCAAATCCTTTTATTAATCATTCATTTTAAACCTTAAGGTAGCAGGTAGCCCGCAACATTCAAATTTTCTCAGGTTTTTTGCAATTTGCAGGTCAGTATCAGGTTGTATGTTGATTTAAATATGATTCGCGTCCACATCAAATATTTATTTATAAAAATCATTAATATTTTTCATGGTCTTCCTTTTATTTTAGATGCTATGTTAGTTAGAAAACATAAATGTATATTATTGAGCCTTTCGATCGGTACAGTAAAATTACAGGTTTTTTCTTTTCACATTTAGTGGGTTCGATTCCCGGTTCAGACAGGCGATTATTTAAAATTCTTTGAAAGCAGTTCGTATTGTTTTTAAAATAAAAATTAAATCTTCATTCAGTTTTTTTTTCTATCTACAGTATTTAAGGTACTTTCCCTCCACGTGGCAGTCTTGGGACGCCCTGTATAGTAGGATAAATGAAAAAAAAAAAAAAATACAGGTGATGGAATTGCTGAGGAGCATGACGTAGTTGTTTGACACATTTGTTTGTCGCTTCTGCTCACGCCTTGCAGCCACAACGTGGGCGAAGGTGAACGATTTGTCAATGCGGGTCATTAGCGTCCCCAAACGAGAGGATAGCTCCTTTGTCAGTGGCCTCTGTTAGTCATTACGAATGCCATCACCATTTGGGTAACAACTGATGTTATTTGAGGTAAAACAAGCAAAGGGACTGTTTGCACTTGGATGTGGTGGCTGGCGTTTATTATACTGCGGGTTTTTGAGCTGGGACTGCAATTGTGAGGAAAAACATCTAATGAATGTAACCTTTAACAATTATCTTGCATAATAAATAGTTTCCTATTCTATTCTACGTTTTCATTTATTGGTTTCGAGTTCCACTCTAGCATGGTTTAATTATTATTATTCAAGAGTTAATAAAACAAACAAAAACAAAAAACCGGCCAATTGCGTGTCGGACCACGCACAATGAAGGATTCCGTAGTTGGATTGAATTTATCCGAAGAACAAACTTAACATTTTACATTACCGACATTGTACTGTAGCTGATGCGGGTTCTGCAATTGCTGCTATAAATCATGACTAGGCCTGCATCAGCGTTTGGGCTAAGTCATTTGGTTTACAAATTAGTCAAACTAAATCCCAGGCCATGATCATAGGCAGCAGATTCATTCGCAATGCGGCTGATGTTACTTCTCTGATGCCTTTATATCTCGATGGTGTTCGCATTGACTGTACCGAAAACGCCAAAGATTTAGGTGTAAATTGACTACAATCTTTCGTGGCGTGCTCAGGTCAATGAGGTCAGTCGAAAGGTACATTTCTCCTTTCATTCACTGAAAAGCCTTCAAAGTCCCCAAGCCCTTGAAGACTAAAATTACTCTGGCAAAAACACTAATTCAGCCGATTATAGATTATGCCGACGCCTGCTACCTAGATGCTACTGAGGAGCTATTAAATAAGCTTGAGCGCTTGCAAAACTTGTAAATTCGCTTTGTTTTCGGTCTTCGAAAGTATGACCATGTTTCTCACCTTCGCAAGGAACTCAAGTGGCTCCCGATCCGCCTTCGCAGGAACACTCAGTGTTCTCATAAACGGAACTAGTAGAGGTCCCATTATTTTTACTAACCACTGATATCTACGATTTCGAAGAAAATTTTGACAGTATGAATAAAGCAATAATGTGCGGACTACAGAACTACATTCAACAATCAACATTGTTGTATATTGTTTAGCCATGATATTCGTGTATGTTAAAAATGCAACATTAATTTATTTCCGAAGTCTGAATCTGTGCCCGGTTGCTGGCAAGGCTCGCCCCCTATTACATGGGATACACACAACTGGTGATATGTGGGTGTACATATGTACACCTTTGCTTAATCGTTCACGGGTTACAGGCGCAATGTTACACAAAACAAACACTGTGTAATGTATTTGTAAATAGACTAAATCTCTTATCTAATCACGATATTTCTATTTCCAGTTGAAATCTCCAACGGACGAGAGCACAGGTACGGATGGTGGGGAGGCGCCCGCTGCTAACGGATCCATCTTCACCATGACACTGAAGAACAACCATCTCATTGTGGAGACTGAAGAGAGGAATGTAAGTACCAACTTATAAACAACAAGCCGTGCGCACTATGGTTCCCCATCGGCAAAAATAACATTAACGAAGATGAATTTTCAAAAATCCTTCTGTAGTGCTCACTTTTGTAATAATCTATGGAACTCTTGTGCAAAATTTCATGCTTCTAAACCCAGCGGTAAAGGCGGTGTCAGTTAGTAAATTAATGAATTTAAGTACAGAAGATATGCGAAAACCCGTCTCTATTTATTTTTTTGTGATGAAATGTTGGTGTCTAGGCTTCACAGCCTAGCTCATCGGCGCAATGTTGCTTGCCTGTCGGTCTTCTATAGACTGTACTTCGGAGAGTGTGCGCAGGAGATCCACGACCTGATCCCACCATCGCCCTTTCACTACCGGACTTCGAGACGTACTGCAGGGTGCCATTCGCTCTTGGTTGATATCCCGTCCAGTCGTACTCAGCGCTTCTCCTCCACATTTATAATGCGCACAGCCAAAGTGTGGAACTCGCTGCCAGCGTCTGTGTTCCCTTCCACATAAAACCCATCTGCCTTTAAAGCAAGAGTGGACAGGCATCTTCTGGGCACGCCCGTTCCATCATAGACCTCATCCATCACTTTTCCATCAGGCGAGATCGAGGTTAAGAGCAGGTCCAATCAACAATAAAAAAAAAAAACTAGGATCTGTTGACAAATGCTTAAAATCATTGTTAAACGACTATTTGTCTCATAGTGGTTGCATGCCTCTTGGCATAAAATATCAAAGGTTTTAAGTAATTTGAACACCTGAGGAACCTTAAAGGCATTACAGTTAAATTACCTCTATTGCTTGTTAAAAATCTTTTTGGTCCTCAAAATCCCAAAACTCAACATGATTATTAATATAAGAAAACCATAAAAGTATAAAAATTTGTTGCAAACCGGAAACACAAAAATTTATGAGAGTTCTAAAGTCCAGAGTCCGCTTCCGTATACGTTCGGTTTAGGATAGTTAGAAAGTTAGTGTGCAAATGCATTCTGGCTGGAAACAGACAACCCGCAGGCAAAGTTCGGCAAATACCAGACGCAAGCTGTCAGACACTGTGATTTCTCAGGCATGTTCCGACGCGACGACGGGAAGTCATCGCGTCGGAACACATGGGTCGGGAACTTTGTCTTACGAGTACATTGTTGTAACTAAAACTGTATTAATTAAGAGTTTTCTTAGGAGTTCTCGTAAGTAATTTGACTAGGAATCTGTTACAATCTTACTACAATTAACTAGGTAGCTTGTAAAATCAGAATCCTCAGTATGTTAATGTAAGCTTGAAGGTTTTTTTTGTTGATTTTGAATGCTAGACTTTGTTCATAGATATGATATTTATATAACTACCTAAAGAAATAACTTGTACGTTTTCAGGACATCACCAGAAACGGACGAGAAACGAAGATGAAGTATTCACCAGACAACGACGGCATCTTCGTGGTTGAGGTCCAGCAGTCAGCAGTCTACAGGTCGAACACCAAGGCCGTTCACAACTCCCCACCCCATGATCCTCAGATTTCCACCAACCAGGCCCTCATACACCGCGTCCCCGAAGAGTTGGAAAAGAAGATAGAGGAAGATAGCGAAAATTGCAGTGGAAAGTACGAAAGAGACAAAGCACTAGCTTTGTCTAGTACAGGCCTTTCAATTTCTGACCTTAGCATGTCGTCAATTGGCTCTCATAATGTCAGCTACTCTTACAGTAGCCAAATGGGCTATGAACAAGGACCTTTCGGATATCCAGTCTACGCTGGCTATGACACGTCGAAAGACGATGTACCAGAAGGAATAGTCAATGATAATTCCCAAGAGCCTTTGATTACCAAGACCCCGACGGATCCTGATAAGCCTGTGGTAACTGCAGCGATATTCAAGCAAGATTCCATAATAGGCAGCGAAGCATTACAAGGACCAGGATACTGTATCGAAGGCTCAACTGACGGACCGCTATTATCAGATGTCCAAGCTAGAGAATACAGCTTACAACATCTTCACGATCAGAAGAAATTAGAGAATGGTGTAGCAGTTCCTGTGGCTGAGAAAGTCGAGGGTTCGAAATCTCTAAACAGAGCTGACAGTCTCCCGGTACGGTTAGAAGAAGACGAAGCAGAAAAAGTACCGATGGAAACTATCAAAGAAGACGACGGTTCTGGGAAAGATAACATGAAGGGTAAGAGAGGATCATTGCCAATTATAAGGACAGATATGTACGAATCAGTTCGGGATGTGATCCTGCCTTCGGGATCTCCGAAGTTTGAAAAGCTGATGAATGAAACATCGCCGGGGGATGGCGCGTATGACTCGCCCCCCATGATCACTATCACAGAGGAAAGTGAATCCAGCAAGTCTGATGGCACGAGTTAATTCAGCGCTCGTTTTTATGTATATAGTGTGGGTCAGGTTGTTTTTTTGAAGAGTTGAAGTGCGGTGTCAGGGAGAAAGACGGCGAAGGATATCCCTATGGTTTATAAAAATCATTTTGCATTGACACTTCTACAGTCTACTGTATAATATACTATAATGTATGTTGCGCTCTGTCAATTTGATTCAGGACCACCAAGCAGTTTTTTGTAATTTTCTACAAGAGTTTGACACTCTGATAAAATATAATGTTTCCTATTTCCATTTCTCCTAACATCTCTAATTATTGAAAATGAGGAAAATGTGGTTGTTTTTCTCATTGACACCGCATGTCTTAGTAAATAATTTTGTAAAATCTATGAAGTAGTCGTAAGCTTGGAGTCACCTCGTTACTTCAGTTCAGTTAAGGTTCAGCCACTAGTAGCCCTGTGTGTCGCTCCGTAGGTGAATTTGTATAAATTAGATTATTACTGGAATGTTTAGATGATAATATGAATATTTTGGTCAACTGGCCTTACTATCGACGACAAATTTTCTGAAATCTATTGTAAATTGATGATAGAAACCTGTGGAAAGTGGAAATAGGTGCATAAATGTTTGGATACTGGAATTGTCATCAGGAGTAAGGCCGTTTATCTTAGAAAGGCTTTTGAGTAAGTGATCGTCGAGTAACTCGAAACAACTTTAAAAATTGCAACTTTGTGGATGTTTTCAGAAGAGATTACATGGCATCGTTTTTCCTGAAGCTAACGTTCAATGGATACTACAAAGTCGATGTTGGTATAGTATGGCTTCTTGTTTCTTCCTTAGGAATACTCTATCGGTACCAGTAGGTTTTGATACCGGCTTTGTAGTATATATTGACGACATATAGTTATCGTTATTGAGATTAATATGTCATCTAAATATACCAGTGTTTAGAGGATAAGCATGAACATTGAAACATGTGATCAGATGAATATCGATGGTTAAATGTAAAAGACATTAAATTAAATAGAATACCAGACAAAATACAGCCTGCTAAAAACATAGGCTTTGCCGAAGTCGGATAAAAGGGCTGTATAAACTGTATTATCACAATATTACTTATTTAAGGCATTCAATCTTCATATTCAACGTTTTGTTTATTCTTCAAATATTAACGTACCTATGTTAGGTTATATTCAACTAATTTGATTAATTTTAATTCAATCCTTATAAGACATATTGGGACTAAAACTCCGTCTTTGGGATTTAGAATAATCTGTTCCTTTTTGTGATTTCTCTTTAACATTTAATCGTGGATGTTAATATAGGAAGTCGTTTCCTTGATATTATGTACATTTCTGTTCTTCATCGTTGTGGCCAAATAGTTGTATGTATAGTTAAGTGATAGTGGAAGAAATGTTGACAAGGTTGTCGCGTGCAAGATTATTACTATCAGTGCTAAGTTTGAAGGAAGCAAATGTGGTTTGCTTGTAGTCTGGAAAACAGTGAATACCTAGTTGATATAGTACGCACAATTTCTATTATTATTAAATTTTCAAAGCAATTAAGGAGTCGTTGTTTGTTAATGTACACTTGTACAGTAACGAGCATAAATACCGTACATCTAGACACAAGATTCAAAAGCAATTTTATCGCAAAGTATTGATATAAGTTTTATAGTGATATGAACATGCTATTCTGGAATCCATACTATTATGAACTACGTCTTTTCTCAAAGTTGCAATCGCTATATCACGAGATAATTGCTTTTGAGTTTGGCGTAAGTATAAGGTATTTATGCTCGTGATTCTACTGCCGTCTTAAACTCTATAGTTTCTGTTCAGATTCTAAGACAGAGTTGATGTATCAAGAATGGAGAAAAAAGCATGCATTTAAAATGCCCGCAGATTAAGATTTGCAAACGATCGAATGAAGAAAAGTTGAGTAAGTATGAGACACACTTTTTCTCAATCAAGTAATGACCCTGTCAACATTCCATTTCTGCATTTACACCAAATTTCGCTACTAACTAGTGTAAGATACTTATTGTTAATAAAAAATATTTATAAATTAAGGAATTGAGATTCAATATTCAAGGCTCTTTTCAGTTTTATTCATATAGTTTATAAATATTATAATAAATACAATATTATTTGTTAGTTATTAGGTAACGTTAGTTTTGCTCAGTTTTTGGAAATTATTTTAAAAGTTGTGATAGAATTTATAGATATTATGAAAATGATGTTTTTCTGTAAAGTTGGCTGTCAATTACAGTGTACTATTTAATAATGTAGGTATTTAGAATATCACTACTTTAAAAGTGTGATATTCCTTCGCACCGATTTAATATCTATGTATAGCTAGTACATTTCCAGATCGAAGTACCAAATAATATTATAGAGCGTATCATATTTTGCATTATTACTTTTTTATGGGAAATATTTAACTGGTCTTCCAAAAACTAATTGACCTTCTAATTAGGGACGCTTTAAAAAAAAAAACCTTTCAAGCTTTATGCGCTTCTAATGATGCACACTTTTTTTAAATTGAGCCTCTTTTTAACTTTTTGGCCTTTCTTCACGGTTGGTCGCAGTAACTAAGCTAGGGTACTCCGACCAAACGGGTTAGGTTAGAAGTGTGACTAAACGCGCGCGAGCCGAGCGAGCAGAGCGAGCGATGTCGCGGCAGCGGCCGGCGAGCGCTACATCCAAGTTGGTTGCAGTTACTAGGCTATTTAGTATTTTTAAAACCTCAACATAGGAATTATTAGAGGTTCACAAAAAGAAGCGCAATCATTAGAGTGTTCAATAATTAGTGATTCGATTAAATACATGCCCTTTTCTAAGAATTCCGATTTAAATTATTTATAACACATGAATACTTCCTTCTAAGAGGATTTCACCTCTCACGACTTCCTTTGCCTCTGGATTTTTTGACTTAACGATACTTCTAGAAGCTCTCATGTGTTGGCAAAGCTAACCATTAGTAGCTTTAGCAGTAGTCTGTTATGCTCAACAAGGAAGCTGCAATAAATTCATGCCAATCACTGCCGATGTTACACTGTAGTCAGCAGCCGCCTTTATATTGTATTTAGTTCGAGTGTTAGTGCCGTCCGCGAGACAAACGAAAACTTTACGTGCCAAACGAACCTTTATGAAGAGTTAAACTGAACTAAACTAGTTTTACGGGTTATAAGGAGTGACCACACTCATCGCCGCGGAATCGGCTTAAGTCGATCAAAACGAGCTTTATGTCCATGCAATGAAAGCGAGAAAGAAGTCTTTCATTGCTGCTCGACACCGCTCGGAAACGAATTTCTATCGTGCCGAATTTCCGATCGCCGAAGTGGTGATACCTGCTCAGGCCGATTCCGCGTCGATAAGTGTGTTCACTCCCTTATGCGCATGATTGAAAGCCATAGACAATGAGACAAGCAAAACATTTTACTAGGATTTACGATGATGCAGTAATTATGAAAACAACAAGATTTAACAAGAATGTGCCAAATTCAGTAGGTACTGGCAAAACTTTAATGGTAGGTAGCGTAACGTCACTGCGTGTTGGTCAGTCAATCAATATCAATCTGACTAGCGTTTTCTCTGCTATATTGGAGTCAGCTTCCAGTCTAACCGGATGAAGCCGAATACCAGTATTTTACATGGAGCGACTGCCCATCTGACCTACACAATCCAGTTACTCGGTAACACGATACCCGTAAGACGTAAGACTGGTTATCAGACTTTTTTGCTTCTGACGACCCGTAACGACTGTCAAAGATCTACAAATGACAGCCAGGACAAACGGGTTAACGTGCTTTCCGAGGCACGGAGGGGTCACGATATGTAATGGATGGTCATAGTGAATAAGAGCCCTAAGTAATAAAGTGCTCCAAAATGTAATCAGGAAATAGAAAGCTGGTCCTTTGATCTTCGATTTACGAATATTCGAGTAACCCGTAAAACTAGTTTAAAAAATGGAATATTCGCGTTAATTAATTAATTATGAATTAAAGAAATTATGGTTTCGTTGTAGGCTAGTTGAAAAGCTAAGAGTTTGAAAATTATAAATAGCATGTAAGTGATAATTATTGTATGTAAATGAATTTAGTTTGCATTAATGATTTTAATATTTTATTTGAAGTTACTTTTATAAAATAAATTTAAAGTGATTTGCGGAATGCGTGTTTTATTTTTGTGTTCAATCCTAATAAAAATAATATTTTTTACTTCGCATGCTCTTAAAGCTCGTTTTTATGTGTGCGTAGGCGAAATAAAGTCGCTTTTTATACTCTAGCGCATAAAGTTTTTTTTTCTAAGACTAAGATAATCAGGCCCAACAGGCACACGCACAATAAAACGTCGCAGATTAAAATCAGTGTTTTATTTAATTTGCTTTAATTTATATAACTTCTGGGTTTTCTATCGTTTAATTAATAAAACCACCTAAAATAGTTGTCTTTATTATTTAAAAACGCAATGAAACGTTTTTATGACTTGGCAGTATGAAGTACCCAAGTCGAATGACACAAATGTTGAAAATGAAAAAATACTGTTATATACTTTATGCCTGTTTCATTTTCTCGCAATTTAAGTGAAAAGCAGAGCGTATAACTCGGGCATAAACGAGCCATTTTACTCCTCGACTTAACTATCCACCCTCGCCTGCGGCTCGGGTAGATATATACGTCTCGGGGTAAAATAGCTTATTTTATGCACTAGCTGTACAACTACTATTACAAGTTTCTGTATGACAATAGCCAGACCTCAATTTACAGAGACTATGGTTTTTTAAAGCGTGATAGACAAAAAATATAGTTACGGCATGCATTCAAAGATAGAAAAAAAAATACAAAAGAAAAAAAAAAAAAAATTGTAATTCAAATAGTATTATTTGAATTACAAGACGGATATACAAGGTACTAAAATGCGTTCTTATTTAGTATTAAAATATCTTTTCCGTGCGGATTTCCCCGTACAAAAGCATGAATCGTGAAACTTGAAGCAAAGCAGGTCGTATCACTCTGTAATTTGTTCCGGAAAACATAGATGGCGCTAACAGAGCATTATTGATTTGATTCTCGAAAGATAGTGGCGCATACTCATACCCCCATCTAGCGGGGGGTGAATGAACTGTGAAAAGTTAGAGTAGAGAGTCAGCAAACATGTATAAATAGCAAATATCAGTGCTTTGTTGTGCTTTGAGTGAAAAGTTCCGGAAAATTCTGGGAGATGGCGTGTTTTCTAAACTGAATGCTTCACGCTAAGGTGTTGGAGGTCAAGCTGATTTGTAAATAATTTGATCATGATGATGTCAAAATGATAAGGGAATAATAATTTATTATGTTGTAGTTCTTGAAATTGACATTGTTATTAATTATTGTCTTACGTGGAAATTGTTTTAATATGATTTTTATTTCCTTATTATTCATAATTTTTGTTTGCATGGTATTATATTTTTTATCTTTATTTTCGTTATTTTAAGTTACTTTAATGTTTTCGCATATAAATTTGCATACCTAATACTTATGTTTCATGCTAAATCGTATTCAAACTCAATGTGAATTGTTACTGAAATAAATGAAATTGAATTGTTCGTTAGTACGTCTATTTCTGTAAAAGTTAGTATACTCGTAGGTACAGATAGCATTTGAAGTATGCAAGTATCAAAGTTCAAAGTTAATGTAATTCTTGGAATTCTTTTGATATTGTCCTCTACTGTAAGTCTTAGAAATATGAGACTGGCGTTGAGAAACGTTTTCCTTCGAACGACGTTTTCCTTATTAAAACTAAGCATCGATTTTGGCTAAAATAGACTATGATAGAGCATTAATGGTTATGGTTGGTTTTTGGTTGATCGGTTGGTGGTTGGTATATTATGGGTACACCTCTGCCTAACCCTTGGGGGAAACAAGGCGTGATGTTATTTGTTTATGTTATTAATAGTTAATAGGTCGTTAACGAATCGGTCATAAAATTATTAAAGTAAGATTGTAGATACTTGGTCGCAGGATGGTTTTTATACGGACTTCATATGTAGTCAATAGGAATACCTATAAAGTTCTTATGTTTAATAACTGTAACTGTGTGTTTGTAACTGGTAGAGAATGTAGAAGATAATTAAGTACCTAAATTATTGCCACCTAAGTAGGTACCCCGCGTTTTCATCGCATCGCCCTTTTATTATCGGACTACGAGACGTACTGCAGGGTACCATACTGCAGGGTTGATATCCCATCCAGTCGTACTCAGCGCTTCTCCTCCACATTTATCATGCGCACAGCCAAAGTGTGGAACTCTCTGCCAGCATCTGTGTTCCCTTCCACGTATAACCCGTCTGCCTTCAAAGCAGGAGTAAACAGGCATCTTCTGGATATGCTCGTTCCATCATAGACCTCATCTATAGCTTTCTGTCAGGCGAGATCGAGGTGAAGAGCAGGCCAATCAGTAATAAAAAAATAAAATAAAAAAAGGTACCTGAAAGGGTAAAACCTACCTTTACCAAAAATTCTGATAATTTTCAGTTAAAGTTCAAACCTTATAGGTTCTAGAAATTATCAGAAGGTGCTGATAGAGACCATGTTTCTAGTGTTTCAGAAATAAATAATGATTTATTTATTACTTTCCAATATAATTTATTATACAATAAGCTCATACGATTCATGAAATGTTTGTAATCAGTAGTCATTAGGTACAATACGAGTACAATACGAAACACCTGTTGTTAATGAAAAGTGAAATAGATTTATAGGTAAATACAAAAGTACCATTCCGCATAATTTAGACCGAACGAAAAATTGTGCCAAAGTATGAAATTGTAGGCACATTAATTATTATTCAAAGAATTTCATAAACTTTAAACAACCTAATAAAATAAAGTAATCAATTCTGACAAATCACCAACAGCTAGATTGAAAATTTTCCTAGGTGAAAGAAAATAGGTAATTATAACTCGAACAACATTATAGCAACAAAACATTACCAATGACGTAATTAAATACAATTTTAATATTATTATGCGCTAAACCTTCGCATAATTTGCAAAATAAGGGAGATAAATGTTGTTCTCCCGCAACACACCAGGAAGTACCTCCAAAAATAAATTATAAAAAAATACATGGCGGTTATTTATACCCGCGCGTATGTTTGGAATACCCCTCGTTTGACTACGTACATTTTTATTCCCCTGGACCGCAGTAAACAGGAAAATAGGTCAAACAACCGCCTGCCGCTCAAACACGGAAAAAATTTAAACTGATAAAAAGACATTAGCCCCGTCACAAACATCACAACTACCCTCATCTCGCCGCTATTGATTCACTGCGGATAATTGAGTACACGCGTGTCACCCCCTCATGACACCCCCACACCCCCCCTCATCACACCCCCACACACACGCGTCGCACCTCATTTGATTACAACAGAAAAAGCGGCGAAAAATCGAGTAGATGCGATGCAGTAATCTACCCGTTGCCATAGCAACCGATATTAACGCGAGGGGGGTACATCACATAAATAGATTCCCACATAAGTCCGATTCCACACACGCGCCCCCACTCACCCCCTACATTTTTGTACAGTGTTAAAATGCCTAAAACCACCCCACCCGAGTTTAAAAATGCCGCGCGGGCCTCGACGCAGATTAGCTAAAACTACGTATTTTTTACCCCACCGAGAGGGATCTGTTTTCTCTTTTGCCCGCTTGCTAACTACCGAAATGTGGGGGGAAGGGGGGCTAGGGGTCGAGGGTACGGAAAACTTTGTGTTTTAAATATGTCCGAAGGCACGCATTAAAACCGTTTGCGAAATACGAATCATTAGTGTGTTGTTTTACCCTTTCGTCGTTTTATATTTTTGTTTCGTGTTACGCTTTTATTTTGGGATGCTGCCTAGTGCCTGCTTGCATTAGGGGGTTAAGAATAGGATTACAACTGAGTTGGAGATACTCTAGTGGGTCTTTTAGGACAGAGAGAAACGGCTGATCTATTTTGTAAAAAGCTCACCATGAATATGTGTATGTATCACTATGTTTTTATATTTAACCCAAAGGTTGACTGGTAGAGAATGCCTTGTGGCATTAAGTCTGCCACACATAAAAAAAACATGAAATTTAAATAAATAAATATATGAAGTACGCTGTCAGTAACGTCAAGCCCTAGCATGAATTGGAATGACAGCTTAGTTCAAGCTCTGTAGTGCTATTCTGACAAAAGCTCACCGTGAAAACTTAGGTGAAGTGAGCTGGCTTTCCACCTGATGCTAGGGATTGACACTATTGACAGCCTATCTATTCTGTAAAAATCTCACCGTGAAAACTCAGGTGAAGTGAGCATCAATACACAATGTCAATCCCTAGGATCAATGGAATGACAGTTCACTTCACCTGTGTTTTCACGGTGAGTTTTTTACAGAATAGCACTGCAGGTCACTCCACGCTCACTTCACCTAAGTTTTCACGGTGAGATGGTTACAGAATAGCACTGCTGTTCACCTAAGTGTTCACGGTGAGATTTTTCCAGAAAAGACCGGCTGGTATTCATACGTATTAGAAAACTCACAGACACTACCTCTTTCTTACACCACTCATGAGAATATTTTTACTTCGACACGAGCTGTGTCAACACCTGAGAAGAAGAAAACTAAAGTCGAATTAATTCACTGGAGTAATCTGACATGTGCTAGCTGTCACTTTGTGTAATAAAAGGGTCATATTTATTATAATGGTAACCGTTTAGTTTAATTGATTTATAAAGTGCAAAATAAATGTATAATGTGTTGTATAAGTGTAAAAGTGTAGAATACAATACATATTTCCTTATTATTTAAATATGTGGCAGCTAGTACCTGTCAGTTTCCTCCAGTGAATTAATAATTCGACTATATGGTGAGAATTAAATAGGAGTCACAGCATGTTCAGCAGAGTTTTTTAAGGTGACAATACTGACAAAAACATCACTTCATAGTTGTTTAATAATTAAAATATTCATTTTTATATTATTTTTTGTACACCAGATTACACATAACAAAAAGAAAAACTTATACATAGGTACAATACAAAATATACAGTAGACAGAAAAGTACAAAGTACAATATAGCAAATATACAATACAGCAATATAGCAATATATACTATACAGCAAAGTACAATATACTTTATAAGATACACAGATATATGCTTTATAATAGATACATACATACTAACTATATAAGCAACGAAAATAAATGAAGACTATAGATTATTACAGTTAACAACGTGAACAAAATCATAACGACAAGTAACGTTCCTTCACGTCTTTTAAACACAGGCAACGATTGCGCGCATTTTATTGGAACTGGCAATGCATTCCACAAACGAGCGACCAGGGCCTCAAGTCTGCTATTACAATAGTGTCAGAATGGTCTCTTCATTGTGAGTTTTTGACAGATTTGCCATACAAACACTGTCAAATACTCACAATGGCGAGACCATTCTGACACTATTGTAATAGCAGACTTGAGGCCCTGGACAGTAAGGGATTTGTCAAGGAAGTTTCTAAGTCGTGGAATGCATTGGCATTTTAAGCTTTAAGTTATCTGATGACTTTAAAAATTTCTGTGGGAGTCGCAAAGAAACTGGAAACGTTTTTTGAGATTGAATATTCTGTATTTTCCAGTAACCCTCAATCAATATATCTGCCCGACTTGTTCCAAACATGTTGGGGTTGGCTTCCAGTCTAACCGGATGTAGTTGAATACCAGTATTTTATATGGACTGACTGCCTATCTGACCTCCACAACCCAGTAACTGGGTAACACAATACCCCGTGGTAAGACTAGTTGTCAGATTTGAGGGCTTCTGACTACCAGTAATGCTTTCCTCCCTCAAATAGTTACTAAAATTATCGACAGTATGACGGGTTAATAACTTGTTGCTATTGTCTCAATAATAGATAAACCAATAACCTTTGTGGCTTGAAAAGCCGCCGCCTTACTGTTTAGTCTTTAGTTTGCCTACATAGTTGTGTAAATATGGCTTATGGTGAACCGCCATTAAGAGGGGTGTCTTGAAAGATCCCCCTTAAGACTGAAGGGGTGAAACAAAGGTTCGAATGATGTGGTTTTTGAGTTTTGATAGCTATGTTGTACTATAAAATTGCTCCGTATACCGTGAAAGTGTTCGGTATACCGTGCAATTGTTTAGTTTAACATTAAGTTAGTTAACATTTAGACACTCCAGGCCTCCTATATCGAACAACCCTGCAATTTTTTGTTTAAATATATAAAACAAATTTAAGTAGGGTTAGTTATACCTTTTATAACTCAAGAACGGCTGGACCGATTTTTATGATATTTATTTGTTGGATTTGTCTCCGTACCGAATATAAGAATAACAATTAAACCATGCGAAAAATTCACGAAAAAAAAAAATATTAATATAATTAATTTTCTCATACATTTTGTTTGGAACAGCTTTTTTACGGTATCTCGAGAACGAATTGGGGAACAGATGAATAAAAAAAATACGCGGATGAAGTCGCCGGCAGAAGCTAGTGTATTATTGTGAATTAAAATTTGGTACAATGATGACATCAAAGTTATGACCAGTATGTCAGCTTCAAACCTGCAGGTAAACTTTTTCTTTTCCTGATCATTATTTTGATGTTTCTAACCTACATGGAAATGTACGGTAACTCGATTTAGGAGTATGGGAGTGTAGTTTGCCTACTTCGGCTGTTTGTAGTGATAACCTTGTCTGCACAGGTATACCTTACATTATACACTGGTTCCTTAGAGCGATTAACTTCTCGTGACAATTAGGTATTTTCCTTTAGCTAGAATATTTTTGTCACAAGTACTTTTCAGTTAGTTTCTGATCTCTTAATCCCCGTTGCAAAAAAAAAAAAACTACGTTCTTGGTTTCCATTCAGAAGATTTGACTGTGAAATACCGTATGTTCTAAGTGTCCATGTATTTTTAACTGACTTTTGACCGCGGCTCCGCCCGCATGGATGTCGGTTATCGCGTAAAAAGTATATGTCTATGTCCTCCTCCATATCCCAGGCTATATCTCTGCCAAATTACATGACGATGGGTTCAGCGGTTTAGGCGTGAAAACGTAACAGGCAGACAGACATTTACTTTCTACAACATTAGTATGGATTTAACTAAAAAGCTTCTTGAATCAAAACGATCTATGTTTTTGGATTATTTTTTTGGGCTCTGTCTTAGTCCATTCATTAAACTTAATATTTTTTTTATGCTATTGTAAGTTGAATGCTTATGTTAGATATTTAATATCATGATATCTCTATTTTAGTTGACACATTGCTGACTTTCACTTTACATTTCCTTGTTTAAAGCCAAATGACTAAATAAAATATTAGTTTTAATTAAAAACTGCAATGGCAAAGCAGTGATAAATTATGTTCAATTGTGAGCGCCACCCCGGTTAAAAACGCGGGTTCCACAACCCTCTCGAATGTAAAATGTCGCCCGGAATACGTCACAGATTAGCTAAAACTACGAGTATTTTATATTCTGTCTCTTTTCCTCATTTTTAGGAAGGAAAAGCGTGGTTTAATTGGTTTTGGGGATAGTAGAGTGCTTTTGAACCGACTTCAATCATGGAGGAGGTTCTGTAGTCGGTTTGAAAAAGTGTTTAGTAAGGAAATAATTTTAAATTATATAAAAAAATTGCACTAAACTCTCTTAGATTATTTCATTGCGTGTTACAGTTTTTGTTAACGAATAAACATCTTTATATTTGTACAGTGGGTTGTATATGGGGTACAGGAAGCCAGTAGAGTTACCCTAAACCAATGTAAATCGAATCTGGAGGCTTAGTTGCTTAGGGGTTTATTCATAAACGTTGCTTAAAGTTAAGTGACGTTCAAACATCAAAAATGTATGGTTAAACAGTCGCTAATCATTACTTAACTTTAAGCAGCGTTTATAAATAAACCCCCTAGTGTAAAGCATGAATGTGAACTCTAGCAAAATATCGCAATAGATTTTGATTGACTAAATTGGAAACATTATTACTTCTGAGTTAAATGGTCTTTATAATTGCACCCTGAAACGTAAAGATATTATAACTATAACACGGCGTAACTTGCAAATAATAGGGATGATGCCTGGGTAAAAAAAAAAACTGTTTAGTCCGTCAATCAGATAATAAAAAAATATTAGACACGTATTTTTTGCTTTATCATATTAATTAAAAATGACTTAGATAAAACACAATAAACTTGGGGAGCTCGTTACGTCACAGCTCAGTATAAAACCTAGTGAGAAGTGACGTCATGCTACTTTTGAACTCAATGTATCGCCGTAATGTTTTGATTACGTAAAAAAAGAAAAAATACATGTCCAATATTTTTTAATAATCTACATGAAGGACAAAAATTTTTTTTTTGTCATTGTCCCTATTGACATAGTGAATCAGGGCCTAAAAAAAAAAATGTAAGAATTGTAATTGAATTGTCAAAGTATAGAATTGATATTCAAATTAACCATCTTAATTTGAATATCAATTCTATACTTTGTATAATCTAATAATGCGATCGCCAACCCGACTGCCAAGCGTGGCGATTATGGCAAACCCCCCCATTGGGAGAGCCCTATGTCCAGCAGTGGACGTCTTTCGGCTGAAACGATGACTTTGTATAATCTAGGTATACAAATAAATAAAATTGAAGTTCTGCTCGTAATGTCAAAATAACAGCCTTTTCTTAAGGTATATACGGTACAGTACTAACATAATAAAACAATTTTTTTAAATGTTGTCCGTCGGGTTGTCTGTCTATTTGTTCCGGTCATAGGTTTCGGGTAATCTCCGAAACGGCTGGACCAATTTTGATGGGATTTTCACAGGTAGATAGCTGATGCTATAAGGAGTAACTTAGGAACTTTTATTTTAGAAAAAACCACGCGAGCAAAGCCACAGGAAGGTAGTTCTGAATAATAACAACAGTCTATTTTCCTACAGGAATTATACAAACAGAACCAAAGTAAAACAGAAGCATCTTTATAACATTCAGTAAAATACACAGATATATATAGACCTAGATAACGCAAGTATCACGATCTGTATGAAAACCAAGCGTGCCATTTTTTGACTACCTACTATGACGTCACAAGCACTATTTAGTGATGAGAAAGTTCTTATACTGTACGAATACTATTTATTGAGTAATTGTGTACATTAAACAATTATTAAGAATCATTTAAATAGAATAATTAATCGATTTTGTGACAGAGTAACAAGACAGAGTAGTGTAGTAACTTACGATTTTTGTACGTAAGCTGGGCACGCGAAGTAGTTGCTCTTGTGTTATCTAGGTCTATTTATGTCTGTGGTAAAATACATAAAACACATTTCCTTTCCCTCCACGTACTCAAAAACTATCAATACTTCAAATTGATAGCATGGTTGTCTATAAAAGTCCCCCTAACCCACATTCGACCCTCCTTCCCATAGATATTAGTATTCCTGCCACATTTCTTACGGCAGAACAAAGTTAGAATTATTTAAAAGATATCGAAAATGTTTCATATTTTAAGATTTTATTTTAAAGCGAGATGGTTTTTGTCTTTGGAGTTTTTTAAGAGAATGGTTGTATTATTTCACGTTTAACTGAGTGTCTTCTGATAGAAAACATTTGATAGCATAATTTAGCTTTATATAGCTAAATTATTTTCGGAACTTACACGATTTTTTTTTTTTTTTTTTTTTTAAGTCAGAAAGAACACGGTTGCTGAAAATTATAGCGTAGTAGCACACGCCTGGTATCTACGCGTACGCGTACAGGTATATCGCTATTATTTTCAGAATCCATGTTCTTTCTGACTTTTTTTCTTTTTGCCCGGCTCCTAAGGGTCGTAGCGTGATATTAAATAGCCTATAACCTTCCTCTGGAATTAGGCTATCTTCATCTTAATTAGCTATAAATTAGAATCCGTTTAGTAGTATCAAAGTCTGTAACGGACTTAGGTAGATGCTACTACTTTGTGTTTTATATATATATGTAGATAGATATTGTATTTGAATTCTTTAAATATCTTTTACTTTAGTGAGCTAACATTAACTTAAGACGAAAACGCTAGTAAGCGAATAGGTACTTCTCCATACATCTACTCCCATTTGGAAGGGGCAACTAGAATCAATTACCTATTTTTGTAATTTTTGACGTTTAAAAGAGCTTTATATGTTCCTATTTGAAATAAATGATTTGACTTAAGTGCTTTAAGACTTTAAAAGCCCAGGAAGGTTTATGTGAAATAAAATATTGATTTGAATTTATGCAAGCATACTTACGTAATCAGATCTCACTAGGCATGACAAGCTCTACCATTTTTTTGTCTGCTGAAAATCCAGTTCATTTCAAACCTTTAGCCCGTCTAACTACGATTAAAAGTAATAACCTATTACGACGACATAAACGGCAACTCCAACATAAATACATGTAACCATTAAAAATCTCCGAACAAAATATATGCTCGATTAAACGAGCACAAACAGGCAATTTAGAAAAATAACGCTAACATTATATGCGTTACATACCATCCGTTCAGGGTTGGCATTCGGTAATAATAAGCCTTTAGAAATATTTGGCATTTTCTGAAAGTTATGCCAATGTCGTTAAGGGTATGTGTTTACAAATATTTTTGGGTTAGATTAAATTATTTATTAATAACGTACTTAATATTACGCGTGTATTCCCCGAGGATGACAGAAGTGTTTGAAATACCCTCATTTCGCTAGTTATGTCTATGTATGGTTCCATGCAGTAGGTAATAAGCAGCGAGTCTCCTACTTATGATGGAGTACGAGTTCAGACTTTGGGCTACTATTGTGAAGGCAGCCTATTTTATTCTGTCTGTTGGGCAAAGGCTACAGAATAAAAGATTTTGTAAATGAAAATAATCGTGAGGAAACTTAGTGTGATTGGGTTCATATTCTCGATCAGTTGTTCAAGTTCTATATTTCGTTGGGTTGTTGACTCTTCAGAGCTTCGTTATTCTTGCTACAACCCTTATTAGGAGATAATTAAGCTGGCTTTTCATTAATCAATGATTGTTGAATTGATGCGAAATTAGGTTAGTGGACCGTCAGCACATGATCCGTTAGAGGATAAAACAAAAGATTAATTACTAATAGGGTGTAGCGATACAATGCATATGCTCGTAGCTTCAGCAAAATCACTATCACTATCACTATCATTATTATTATCATCACTATCACTATCACTATCACTATCACTACATATTATAAAACAAAGTCCTCCGCCGCGTCTGTCTGTCTGTCTGTTCGCGATAAACTCAAAAACTACTGCACCGATTCTCATGCTGTTTTCACCAATGGATAGCTTGGTTCTCGAGGAAGGGTTTAGTATATAATTTGTTATGTTTTTGTATGCATTTTTGTATAAATTAACGATATTTGTTGGAGGTGTCGGAAAAAAATAAGCCATCTGGGAGCTTTCAACTTAAACGCTGTCTAAACCCTTTGAGATATAACAAAATAATGTATGGTGGAATTGTGTATCTTTTATAGGTCTTCAAAAAAGTCCGCGATGGCATATGTCTATCTCTTAAGGATAACATACTATATCCATTTTATTGTCTTTTTGTAGGTATTTGTTTGCCGAATTTTACTCTTGGAAATACGATTACGATAACAATACGCTATAATATCAGTAGCTATTAGCCAAATTATGTTCGTAGATAAATAAGCTAGCTACTTTTGTGTATTTCAAATAGTATACAAGAATATTTATCATAAAAACATTACTAAACACGGCGGCCTTATGATCAAAATTTGTGCATTCCAAAACTTTCCTTACTTTTTCACTGACATATTTATCACTTTTCGATAAACTAACACTCAATACGAAATCTACACTTATTTCTCAGTAATTCTGTATAAGATTCTTCTAAGATTAAACCGTTTACTCATTGAATTCTTTACGCACGTATAACCTTGATGAATGTTTACATTATGCACCACGCCACACCGCCACACGACCACAGAGTACAGACGTATTTTGTTTTCTTTTTTAGGGTTCCGTACCTCAAAAGGAAAAAACGGAACCCTTATAGGATCACTCGTGTGTCTGTCTGTCTGTCTGTCTGTCCGTCTATCACAGCCATTTTGCTCCGAATGTAATGGACCGATTAAGTTTAAATTTGGTATACATATCAATTTGAGTGACCCAAACACGGACGTGAACCGTAAATAAATGAATTTAGAATATTGGCGTCAGTTTTGGGGGCAAAGAAGAAAATATTCAAAAAAAAGTTTTGCAAACTGTACGTTGTGACACATCAAATGAAAGGGCTTACTGTGAGGGTCTCAAATATATATTTTTTATAATATTAAAATATATTTTTTTAAAGTTATAAGTGAAAATAGACGTAAATTTACCATCATCTCCGAAACTACTGAACCTAAAATTTTGAAAAAAATACAGAAAGTAGTTCTATACTTATAGATTACAGGAAAATCTATAAGAACTCTATGGTCTTAAAATAACATGGTAGATCTCTCGATATTGTGCGTACAAACTTTTGCAGTTGGAATGTATTGGAGATTATGTTTACAAACTAAAATGTTAAGTTTGTTCTTAGGATAAATTCTTTCCAAGTACGGAACCCTTCATTGTGCGTGATCCGACACACACTTGGCCGGTTTTTTTTTCGTTCGTTTAGTGGTGTTCCCGCTAAAATGTTAACCAGTCAAGTATTAGTCGATTAATCGAATTCTACAGCCAGATCGTGTTGCAAGTACAAAAAAAATGTCAAATATTTCGTCCAATTGCGAACGTGACCCATATAAAAGTTATGCACCAATGGTGTTCATTAGGTATTTCGAGCGTTTTATTAGCACAAACGGTGTATCATGCGACATTTCGGAGGATTTCATTTTGTTTTTACATTGTTGGTACTTACGTGAATTATTTTAAAATTATTATTTGTGTCGCACTTTTATTTCGTGTTGTAATTTGGTAGGTACAATTGATTGCTTTAAGAATTTGAGTGAAATTTCGTATTTTGATTTTGTGTTTATTATCTTTAGGTAAAGACTCATTCACGTTCAGAACATAAGTACTTATATTATATTAAATCATTTGTTTCGGTTTCTATTCACATAGTGAATCACATTAAAATTAAAGTTAGAATTTTGAGATATAGCCTGGGATATGGAGAAGGACCTAGGGTACTTTTTTATGCGATAACCGACATCCACGCGGGCGAAGCCGCGGGCAAAAGCTAGTACTTATATAATCTAGTTCCTATGAAAAAAGTTAAAGATGAGTTACAATTGTAAGTAGCTTTGTAATCGACTAGCTTCTGCCCGCCACTTCGTCTGCGTGAAATTATCGCCCATGCTAATTTTTCTTTTTCGCTTAGCATTATTTCTGACTTGTTTTCTTTTTACTCGGCTCCTTTTTGCTCGGGCTTAACGTGATGTTAAATAAACTATAACCTTCCTCAGAAATTGGGCTATCAAATGCAAATAGATTTTTTTAAATCCATCAAACACTCGCGTAAAAAATAAAATAAAAATAAAACTCTTTATTGTTAATGTAGAAGATAGACTATTTTTCATTTGAATTTTGGTCGTGAATCGATTTAAAAACTGTATGTATAGGAGAAATAAAATCTGACAATAGTATTATTTATCCTTCATACATAAAAATTATATTATGTGACTATCCGATTATAATCTCTTTAGAAAAGGGTATAAACATATAAATAAACCTAACTCATTATTTTGCTCCGACAGCCTCTATTCCAGTACAAACCCTGGTCAGTAAAAAGGCCAGTAGCTACCTTTATTATATCGCCATATATTAGTTGCGGCCTCTGCCTACCCCAGTTAATTCCTACAGGAGATCTCTATGCGCGTTTTATTTCCAAGCGATTTTAGATAGGGGTTGGTTCACATATCTAGAGGATGGTGCATGGTAAAGTGGGAAGCGGGCGAGTTAGATTTTTAGTTCGTTTTATAAGGTAAGAAAATAGTTGATTATTTTACGAGCGATGAAAGCGACCTGTGTAGGAACGTGCGCCAATAGTTCGAATGCCCAAATAGGTTATTTCACCCGAGGTAAACACTCTGCTTTTCATTTCGACTATGAGGAAAGTAAATAAAAATCTGATTACTTAAACAAACAATATTTTATTATAATATAAACAATATTGTTAAGATAACATCTATTTAAAATTATTACTTCTGTGGAATTCTACCAGCCAGTATTTGTATCATTGATGATGGTAAATATAAAAAAATATATATAAATGTGAAAGTGACTCTGTCTGTCTGCCTGTTAAATTTTCACGCCTAAACCACTGAACCAATCGTCATGAAATTTGGCATAGATATAGCCTGGAATATGGAGAAGGATATCGGCTACTTTTTATGCGATAACCGACATCTACGCAGGCGGAGCCGCGGGAAAAGCTAGTACTATATAATTTTGGCAGTCAGCCTTTGCTACCACCTTGTTGACTGGCTAATGTTTAGAACACGACATTTGCTGCTCTCATTAGGTCGTGCTGATGCAAGATCATCATCTTTCTCTTGCCTTCATCTCAATTTATTTGGGCAGCGCAGCATGCCTTCTTTCATACTTCTCTATTAGTTATCATCTCGGTAGTCACCCCCTTTCTAGCTATATCATCTTTAACACAATCCATCCATGGTTTATTTATTTATATATAGTTTAAAATACTCCAGAAAATCGTTTCGGCGTCTTCCCTTACTCTTATAGCAATCCATATTCAAACCTCAAAACTTTCCTCGACATTTTCTCACTCCCTCGCATCACATACCCATGACATCCCGATTTCCACACAACTTTTCTGTTAATGGTGTCCTTATTAGACTTCCACTTGAATCTACCTGAGTAATACGATAATTTAAAACACCCTAACAGTTAAGTCTGAAACCAACATAATTTGAAGGCTCACAAATATTCTTCTCCCACAACTACATGTCCACATCTAACCTTCCCGCTCTCGCTCCGCTCCTCGCTACCTCCCATACCCCACACCGCACATTAGAAAGCGGTACATGTTGTGCGCGATCGATGTCGCCCTAAGGCGTCGTTTGAAACGCCAATAAAGTTTTTTTGTTCGGATTCTCTTATATACGAGCGGTAAAAGTGAATTATAAGTTTACATGGATGATGTGTGAGTGGGTTTTATTATTATTAGCTAGATTTTGGGTGTTAGAACAATTGTTACTGTTCAGAAAATAGGCCTCACGGGTGGGAAAATAGCGGACCATCCTTTGTTGAAATATTACTATGACTGAATTGCGCTTATTAATTTGAAACTGGTACTTGTTGACAGGCCTACACTGTCTTCCTATCCTATCAACACTGTAATTTGAAAACATTGTTAAAGGCAATGATTTCTAAAAGAGTAACCGTGGAGTTTCTTGCCGGCTCTTCTCCATAGGAAACGACCAATTGGAACCGTGCACCTAGCTTCTGACGTTTCATAAGTGCCAATGTAGGTTTATACTGAAAGAAATGTTTGCATAACTGTAACAAAAGTTTTGGTTACTGTTTACACAAAAATTGACTTGCGAACTAGATGCTATCTGTTACAAAACTCTGTTTTGCACAATACAAAATCGTTTTGTTTAATTTAAGCAAAGTTTATTTCCTTATAACTAAAGTTGAGTTATTTTTGAAGTAACTTAATTAGTTCGGCTAATTATTTCTTTCAGTGTATATGAAATCACATATTTTGATTTTAGAAACTTGAATTGTAATGATCCTAGCATTTCACACATGCAGGTTTGACTAAGTTGAGTGACCGCTGGTTTAGCAGTACCTAGGGAATAGTACCAACGAAACATAATAATATATTAAATACATGCATAAACGCTATAAATGTGACCACCTATACTGTAGTGTGCTCAAATAGTATAGATGTAGCGTCAAAACGAAAAGAAGAAGAAGTACCAACGAAATACAGTAGAGGTACTTAAAACAGCTATGTAGAGATTGACGTAGTCTTAAAATTCTCTGTAATACAAGTTTCTTCTCAATCGCTCTCTCACTGCTTCCGCCTCGTCGTGACTCCTTTTCAAATTGTCAACGGTTTTTCTCCATCTGTTACGATCGGTGGCCTGGGCCTCAAGTCTGCTATTACAATAGTGTCAGAATGGTCTCGCCATTGTGAGTATTTGACAGTGTTTGTATGGCAAATCTGTCAAAAACTCACAATGAAGAGACCATTCTGACACTATTGTAATAGCAGACTTGAGGCCCAGGGCCTCAAGTCTGCTATTACAATAGTGTCAGAATGGTCTCGCCATTGTTAGTATTTGACAGTGTTTGTATGGCAAATCTGTCAAAAACTCACAATGAAGAGACCATTCTGACACTATTGTAATAGCAGACTTGAGGCCCTGGTGGAGTGCTGCGTTGATAGGATCCCCCAGTTGCTCAGAACATATTTTGTTACTAGCTTCTGCCAGCGACTTCGTCCGCGTATAATTTTGCCCCCAATCCACCCCATCGCATCGCATCGCCCGCCCGCGCGCTTGCTTTTTTTTAGCTTAGCATTCTTTCTGACTTTTTGCCGTTTTGCTCGGCTCCTAAGAATCGTAGCGTGATGTTAAATAGCCGATAACCTTCCTAAAAAATTGTCCGTTATAAAAGTAACACTTTTCAAGGCTTATTGCCAAAGTTTGTACACGGGCAATCTATGGTTCAATTGTACTAAGAGATCGCTGGATGTCCTGCGCGTCCAATATAACAATGCTTTCAGGATGTTGTTGAGGCTGCCTCGTTATTGTAGCGCGTCGGAAATGTTTGCGCAAGCCCGCACCGACGGCTTCTATATGCAATTATACGCAAAAAAACTGCGTCGCTATTGAGGAGAGTGAGGGGTAGTCAATACAGCATCCTGAAAACTGTAGCCGAGAGCTTCAGCTCTCCGATTGTACAGCAGTTTTTGCGGAGGTTGAGTTTTACTAACACTAGGCAATAAGTAATTTTTTGTATGTTACTAACACTATATGGATATTTTGTGTCCGAAATAAAGCAATTATTATATTATTATTATAGACTTTGAATCTACTGAACGGATTCCGAAAATGCTTTTTGCATGTGATAGTCCAATTCTACGACCCTAAGGAGCCGGGCAAAAAGAAAAAAATTAAGAAAGAACACGGATTCTGAAAATTTTAGCGTATAGCACACGCCGGGTAGTCGTAGTTGGGATAAATTTATTTCAAGAACAAACTTAAAATTGTAGTTGAAAAACAAGTTCTTCAGCGTTTTTTAACTGTAAACGGAAGTTGCACGACTATTACTCGGTAACTTGTAAAGCCTACTTAGCTCTAACAAAAATTAGCACTTCAAAGCTTCATATTACGCAAATGGATCCCTGAATCGAAAACCCGCAATAGTTTTGAACGGCCTATCCAACGATACTCCGTACCATGGGATAGACGAGAAAAAATATATATCATCCGCACTTACTACGTGTAGGGGACCTCCGCTACCCTAAAAATATATATTTCAGGATTTTCTTTTCTAGTACTAAGGGTCTCTGAGCTAAGCCGCGGACAGACAGACAGACAGACAGAAAGACTGACGGACATGGCGAAACTATAAGGGTTCCTTGTTGACTACGGAACCTTAAAAAGAGAAGTAAAAATACTGAGCTGAACATAATCATTTTATAACTCCAATGTCAATAAACAACGCCACCATCCTAGGAAACGAAATAACCCTGCCCAAAATTAAAAACAAAAAAGAACTTTCGTCCTAAAAAATTAATAAACAGTCCATCTATCCGAACCCTTTACCACACAACATATATTTGTTCTACGTATACGTGTACCGGGAATCGAATTAGTGACCTCTGGCTACTTTACCGTATTTGTTCAAGCGGCCACGTCCCACCCCCGGGGTTGGGATCGAAAAAACCCTTCAAAATTTGTTAAGTTAGAAATGGTTTCGATCCCTGACGGTAAATTAAAATTGTGGAATAGAACCGTGGTAGTTTTTTATATAGGTATGTTTTTCTCGAGTTTTAAGGCTTCGGGATTGGAAACATTAATAAAATTAGTAAATTGATCTTTATTAATAGAGTAGTTTTTGCCCGCGGGTCCGTCCGCGTGGATGTCGGTTATCGCGTAAAAAAGTAGCCTATGTCCTCCATATCGCAGGCTATATATCTGCCAAATTTCATGACGATCGGTTCAGTGGTTTAGGCGTGAAAAGATAACAAATAAACAAACTTACTTTCGCATTTATAATATTAGTTAGGATGAAATATTACAAAACCACACATATATATATTACTTAGGACGGCTTCTTCTTTTTTAAAAGAGAGGTAATGCATGCTATGGCAAAAATATTAGCCAGTAACCAAGTTAAAACGGCTGAGATTTTTTATTTTATTTTGGGTCGACTAGAGTGCACGTCACGCAAATCAACACCCTAATTGCGTCGCAAAGCACACTTTCACAGATTTTGAAGGACATTGCTAATCCATTGCTTCATATGTTCGAAAAATATGTCTACTCAACGACGTAAATAACGCAATGAATGTTGTTGTACTGCCGATACAGCGGTGGGGTAAATGTGTTACACAATTACGCCGCTGTATCACTACTATTCCAAACCAACAAAAGAAACAAGTCTGTAAAACGAAGACTTTATTACTTATTAGCTACCCGCCCCTGCTTCGAAGGGTTTTTAAAACTTACCAAATCAAATAATTTCAATCAATCATCTTTTTATTGTGTGAATAGGTATATCAGACAGATGTTAGGTAAATTACAGATCTGTTATGTCCTGCCTAGGAGGCATAAAATAATAAATTATGTTAACATGCAACATAACAAAAATTTCATGCACATAATATGTATAGGTTACTGCTTACCCTTTAAGTGAATAAGAACATATCTATGAATAACTTACTTAACGTTCATTCGAGTAATTTTCAGTTACTTTGAGTCGGTGCTCAAGTATCAACTTGCTTAAGTACCAAGCTATTTAATAGATTTACTACGCCTGTAAACTTGAGTTGGTAAAAGTCGAGATTTTAGAAGATTTTTAGGATCCAAGATTTTGTTACTTACTTGTTTGTTGTGACAATATATTACTCTCGAATGACAAATCTGTCTTTTATGGCTATCCATAATCAAAATATTTTATTTCAGATAAACCTACATGGGCACTTATGAAACGTCAGAAGATAGGTGCACAGTTCCAATTGGTCATTTCCTTCGGAGAAGAGCCGGCAAGAAACTCCACGGTTAATCTTTTAAAAATAAATCCGTCGGCTAATATACTAGAACGTGTTAACCGCTGCATAAAAACGATAACCAAAGACAGCATCAAGGGAATTTTCGATGACCACATTTATAAAGTTAAGCAATAGGCCTGTATACAATACAGGCCAAACTACAGTCTACATATCTTTATAGACTACAGTGTATCTGGTCAATCTGCCCTAATAAACACAGAAATGTTGCATCGGCAGAAATAAACAAGTTGCAAATTATTCGATAAAACTGTTTCACAAAGCTGTAGTTTTAACACCCTCTGATGCCCAAAGCCGAGGTCCCCCGCAGGATGTGCCCTTAGCGTGTAGTCGCTTTATAAGTTTTATGCCCTGACTGGAGGCTTATATTTATTCTATATATTAAGAAATTCACAGGATAGCCCGGTAAAGCAGCCGAAAATGTCCTAGGTTGACCTGATACAAAAAATCAACAAAAAAATTACACCCTCTTGAAATGCTAAAATAACTGTTAGATTTTTGGTGTTTCAAAGAACAATGTATGTACCTACGGAAATGTTATTTAATGTGTGGTCTTACATTTTTCGTTTTTTTCTGTGGACTCCAAAGGTACTTATGAAAGCTTTTATCATTGTTAGGAATTTCTTAGAATCGTATTTGATTCATTGTCGAAATAATTTTCTTTTACAGAATAAAACAAGTTCAGAAAATTACCAGATTATTTATAAGGATAAAATAAGGATAAACTTCAACAAAACTGGATTTTATACATATGCAAATAAATCCATAATGTTATTAAACTTTCAGTTAGTAACATTATATAGATAGACAGATCGATGGATAAAGCATTTATTTGAAGCAAACAAAGGAAATAACCAACACCCAAAAGCACAATCTAAATAATTATGTAAAACAAAGTCCGGTTAGTTACACCATTTATATAACTCACG
Organism: Dryobota labecula; assembly: GCA_947523025.1. Classification (NCBI taxonomy): domain Eukaryota; kingdom Metazoa; phylum Arthropoda; class Insecta; order Lepidoptera; family Noctuidae; genus Dryobota; species Dryobota labecula. The sequence goes on along the minus strand of OX383296.1, from coordinate 2,296,586 downwards.
AACGGCTAGACCGATTCTAATGATCCTTGATTTGTTGGATTTGTCTCCTCTCCGAATAGCAGAATAACTATTAAAGCATGTAAAATATTCACGAAATAAATAATTATGGAGAAAATTCTTTTCTCATACATTTTGTATGGAACGGATATTGTGGTGTCTTACGACTTCCACGCGAACGAAGTCGCGGGCAGAAGCTATTTAAATGATAAAAAATTTGGTACATGGTATGGTACATGTTGGTTGAATAAATAAATTATTGAAGAAGTGTTATGTGCGGAGTGAAATTCGGAAAGTATGCCCGCGATTAAGATGATGCTATTCTACAGTAAAGTTTTGCATTGGGAAACGTTCTTGCTCGATGATGTTTTAATTGTGAGTTAGATTTGATATCATAGGGGCTATAAGAGTATTTTTACGAACATACGCATCTGTCTCAATCTGTCAAAATGTTTGATAACTTAGAGGTATTTTTGACATTGATTGACGCTGATACATTTTGAATATTTCTAAATACGGGACTTGCTCTTCAGATTATTGCCAAAAGAATTTACAAACTTAACATAACTTACCATATATATAACTCAACATATTCGCTTTACATTAATCTTAGTTTCCGAAAATTGCGACTTAACACATCCCACTTACTGTATAAAAAAATATACCTAACGAAGGAGGTCGAATCGCTTTGCAAATGCACATAAAATACCCTATGCTCAGTCCTACAGGGCGGACGAGGTCATTGTCCTAGGCACCCGAAATTCGAAAGCATTAAAAAAAAGTTTCAAAATGGCGGCGAGACCTGTTACCGCGTAACATTACTCTATGCCAGGTGCTGCAAACTTTTTGCAATTATACTCCACAAATAATGCTTGTTCTGGGGTTCTGGGAGTTTTTGGGTTGAACTAATATTTTTTTGTTAGATAGTTATTGTTCTTAATGGTGCTGTCGTGTTTATGAGTTTAGTTCGGAGTGCTTACCTACGCTAATTTGATGAGATTTGGGATGAAAAAGGTGTGGAGCTTTTTTTTTCTGCGTGTAATTTTCCCGACGGTCAATTTAGCTTTCTCTAGAATAGGGTTTACAATGTAAAAAATATGTAGTCTTGGTCTCGGCTGGTAATACGACTTAACTTAGCCACATTTATTTTCTACATGTACGCACGTTAAGATAACGTGCGTACCTATGTACATGTAAAAAACAAATAGGTATTTATATGTTATAGTAATATGTATGTATGTCTATTATAAGTTTACAACATAATCATGTACTTGTGTATCTATTTTATTTGTTATTTTTTTAATATTTTATTATTATTATTATCTCCTCTGATCCCTATTAAATAGCGTACCTGTCATCTTATCTCTTCACTACCCTTGGTTGACTGGTAGAGAATGCCTATGGCATTAAGTCCGCCTTTGTAGTTTATTGTGTGTGAGAAGTTTAAATAAATAAATAAATGTGGCTGTATAATATAGTGCCCATTGCCTGAAGGTAGCTTTCATGAACTTAAGCATAGGGTGAAAGCATCTGCGTCTAGGAGAGAGGTGGATACCGAATATAAAACTAGAATTATAAAAACAATCGTTAGGTACTGCGCTATTAAAATTACTAATGCTGTTACTTATCTACTATATAAAAATAAGTCGGGTTTTCCTTCCTGACGCTATAACTCCAGAACGCACGAACCGATTTCCACGGTTTTGCATTCGTTGGAAAGGTCTCGGGCTCCGTGAGGTTTATAGCAACGATTTTTTTTTTTTAGGTAGAGTAGTGGAGTTTATACGATAGCTTTTGACAGAACGAAGTCTGTCGGGTCAGCTAGTTTCGTATATAATTAGGCAGGAAAACATACTTTTCATACAGTAGAAAAGCTTAAGAACGGTATAAAAACTACAATTCCTTTTTCAAATCGTATTGGTAATACGACATCTTATGATGTTGCTTCAAGCACTCCACCACTCCGGTTCCAATGTTCAGCAGTTTAATGACTTATGTCATTATTTCAAGAGGAATTCCACCACATTCAACTCAAAGAATTTATTTCAATTACCAATTCAATCAATCAAACAATCGGTCTACCCTTTTTCCAACTATGTTGGGATCGACTTATACGAAGTATTAGTACAGTATTTTACATGGTGCGACTGCCTATCTGACCTACACAACCCAGTAACTGGGTAATAGAATATACCCCTTGGTAAGACTGGTTGTCAGACTTTCGGGTTTCTTACGACCCGTAACTACTGTCAAAGATCCAAATAAACCAATTACATACAGGACCTTTTGAATTGTCAAGAAGTCGGTCAGTTGGAAAGATGAAGCTAGCTAAATTATAGTATTCTTTCCAAGGAACAGAGAAAGGCCTTGATAAACAGATTGTCAGGAACCTATAATTCCTGCTGAGATTTTCCTTCGTGTTCTTACACTTTTTCCGAGATGAAAATCCCTACCAAAAATATTCATCGAAATCTATTGGTTTTGGTATGGAAAATGGAAAATAAAACCGAGATAAAACACCGACAAAGTGATATTGTAATGCAGTAAACACACAACATCTGTTTTCCTAAAAACGTAAAAAGAAGTTAAAACAACATTGATGCCATTTGTGTTAGTCATGAAAACAAGAAGAGACTTTTTATAAACTAAACAAGTATTGGGGATAGGTATCTACACTTCCTGAACAAAAGCTTCAGGGTTTTATTTAAAAGCGTTTCATAAAAGTTAGACATTTAGACGTAAATAAATGTATGGTCAAGAAGACGTTAATTGTTACTTAAAGCAACGTTTTTAAATTAACCCCTAAGTTTGCAATTTTCAATTTCACACAATAACTTTTCATTTTCCTAATGTTGGCATAACGTAGTCAGTAAAATAGAACGTTTCATGCACTGACTTTAACCCGTGACTAACTTTTTCGTTACGCGGAATTGTAAAACATTATTTTAGGACTAATTCAAATTACAAATTACAAGTATCTTTCAAAGAAATACCATTTTATGCAAAAAAAAATCCGGGATAGCCAAAGACGTTCACGACTATCATTGACTTGATATCTGAATATTTGAAGTCTTGCAAATTTTTCACAGACGGCTACCAAAAACATGTCTAAAAATAACCACAGCTTGAGCCCCGCTGCCGTTCTCTACTCCTAAGAACAAGTTGCATTTCACCCGGCACGCACACAGATACGCCTCACGCAAACTCATACACCGCACTAATGCACACCTGTAGGGCAAAGAACGAATTCGGGAATAGACCGGTTGTTACCGCTTTGAACCAGCTCGCGCCGGATAGCGGCGGATCGCACTAGTTTCGTTAGTTAGGGCGACACCCTAAATTTGGGAGAATTTTTAATTACGTCCGTTTTTGCTTTGAGATTCAAATGCAGGGGATGAAACAGGGGAGCAGGGATGTTGGCAGTGTTAGAGGTACTTAGGTTCGTGATTTTGCGAATGTTGTGTCGTAATGAAATAAGTTTTGCTGTAATTTTGTTTTTCAGCGTTTTGTAATATTTTTGGCAAGTAAACATTAGAAAAAGGAAATGTTTAGGTCAACAGGAGGCATCACGTAAACGGAGAACATTTTAGTTAAATTGTTTCGTAAGGAAAATCAACTTTCCTGCTGTCATTAAACCTGGATTTCAAAATCAGCATGAAATCAAACATAATTTAGTTTATATAACATCCTTCACGAAATAAAATGTGGGTGTTAATTTTTTTTCATCACATGTATAGAATTTTCCATGCAGCAGTTCCATGTAGATTGTAGGTTCTATTTATACTTGTAAGTTTTTTTTTTTAGGTGGGCTGTGATCGTAATACCAGAAATATTGTAAGGGCTTATGTACGGATAGTCTCAAACCCTTTTGGAATAATGTGACACCCCTCCGGGATCAATGGCCGTGTTATAAAATATTCATTTTACGGAAAATTAAAAGAAAACTAAGCATTTTCGAATGATTTTTTCCTAATTAGGGATGACCTGATACTTTATCGTTGAATAGATTATTGGGATGTTTATAGATCTCGTAGAGGATATTTTCATATTATGAAATGCTAGTTAAAAGGAATATTCTGTTTAAAAAGTTGTTACAAAAAAAATCTTAGTATACCACTTTGGGGAACAAGATACATAACTTATTAAAAATTTAACGTTCTTGTGTCTAAAATGCTTGCATTCAATGACTTTATTTGGGTGATAAAGTATTATTTTCTGAAAGTATTCTTTTGATAAAATCAGTGATAAACATAATTTTAATACTAGAAAAATTAAAATTAAATACATCAAACATTTTTCAGATTATCTAAAGTACATACATTTTTTATGGGGTACTGTGTTGAATGTTACAATAAAATACCTTCTGATATATTAAAATTACCTAAATGAACGAAAATTAAAAAGTCATATTAAAAGCACACTTTGTAAACTAGCATATTACAAATTGGAGGATTATATCCAAGATAAGAATGCTTGAAAACATGTTGGTCCTGCTCCATAGGACAATGTAGAGAGTCTAGACAAAATCAAACTGGTTGCTAATTTAATTGTATAATTTATAATTTTAATGATATTAATTTTATTTTCTGCGATTAATTTACTATAACTCATACACTGACTTATTATATGTTAAAGTTTTAGGATAATCATATACTTTTACAATGCTTGTAAATATGTGAGCACCATGTATGGAGCCAGCACAGGAGTCAGGGCTTCGCTTTGTTTGTACACATTTTTTATGCCAATAAATAATTTATTATTATTATGTATCTATTGCATAATTAATTTGTCCGTCACTACTTCACTTTTCATTATTTTTACCTATTGTGGTATAGTAATTTTTTGCTAGGTTGTACCTAGAAAAAAATTCGTCTTCACATATAATTATTAATTAATGTATACAAAATATTGCTAACATTTTAAAAGAGTAAGTATGGTATATCTTGCCCATTCTTCTGGAAGGGGCAACTAGAATCAATTAATTATTTTTGTAATTTTTGACGTTTAAAAGTGCCTTTTGTTTGACTTTGACTTTGAAAAAAAGACAAAAGAAAATGCTTTCCGTGATAAAATAATTTCCTTACTTATGAATTTTAAACTGTTTACTGTTCATTAAAAGACCTGCGACTTACGTGAAAATCATCAATTTGGTCAAAAGATTGGGCAACTGATAAAAAAACCTCATCTAAGAATATATTTTCCTTCGAAGCAGCAAGATTTATTGATACTTTCTCACAGTAATAGGCAAATAGGTATGTGTGTGTATCTACAAAATGATTTATACGTGATTAGTGCTTGAAAACATTTTTCTTGAGAAAAATTGTTTTTGAAGTGAAGATTTCTTTAGCCGCGTTAGACGATTTTTGGTAGGGAAAAACTAATGGATTCGCGTCACCGAAATGCGTGATATGCTCGTGACGTGTTGGGCCAGACTGTCAGTTATTCCAATGTTTTGAATTTTTACTTCTGTCGGCAGTTCATATGACTGCCTATTTTTTTAATAATTGTACCATATTTTCAAAAGTTATAAAAAAGAAAAATAAGTTAGACATTAGATTACAATTGCGCTTGTCTTAGCTTAATTTCCTATCTTATTACACGTTATAGGAGGCCTGTTTGAGGTTCCTACAATTTTTTAAATTCCTTTACTCATAGATTTTCTTTGATTCTGCTTCTAATGAAATGGGTGGTAAACATTTGGAAATAACAGTTCTGTTAACGCTCAAATATTTGGTAATGCTTCAGGTCGGAAAAATTGATGAAGAATGGTTTAAAAATAAGTTTCTGAAAGAAGAAGCAACACGGAAGACGGCAGGAATCATGCATTTTACGAGCGAACTACTTGTTGATCGGTTTGGGATGCCGATGGAAGCAAGAGATGCAAGAAGCGTAGTATCACGAATATGCATGGTCTCTTGGGCAAATATCTTTAAATGAATACGATGATGACTTCATTACTGCAGATTACTGCTTACCCCTACTTAAGCCGCGAAATATATTCCAATTTATAACGATAACAAAGAACAGACAGCGTCGTATAATTTGCTAGTTAAAAATCATACATAATTATATCCCACCATTTTTCTACGCACTTTCGCGCACGCACACATGCGCACTAACCGCGTGTACATACGTTACCGCAACGCACACTCGTCCACCAACCAATAAATAGATTGAACTAAACGGTGAAATTTAAAAAAGGAACAAAACGAACGAATCGCTCGAGCACACAGGCAAAGGCAATGCAACCCAATCATTAAACAGTTTTTTTGGAATATAAACTGTGAAGGAAGAAAGGTAAGGTTGAAATTGCAATGATGGGATATTGTTTGTAGAACTAGCATGTTAACACATTACCCGTGCGTGGGAATGACGGTATACACACAGATACACAATTTTTGATTATAGGAACACCGAATTTTCTTTACGTGTGCGTTTTGTTCCTAGTGTGCGCGTATAAATGCATTCTTTCTGCCTTAGTATTCGGTAGAAGTTGTCATTGTGTTGCGTTAAAACGTGTCACTGTGTGCGTTATTTTGTTGTTCACATGATGGATTTGCGTGTTTGTATTAGTGCCTTTTTCGTTTTTTTTTCGTATATACGGCAGCGGACACACAGTGGGCTGTGTAAGTAGTGAAAAAATAATTTTAACTGGCACACTGCAAAGCATGTTTAATTTTCGTTCAGTCGTCCTGCGAAATGGAACGTCATTACGTTTTAAATTACGATTTGCGGCTTTTTTATATACGCTTTTTAATATACATTGTTTGTTTAATTTCTGGATCGACTTTTTTTTGTTTGGTATTTCGTATTGTAAAGGAAATGCTGATTTATTGATTCGCTCGGATGGTGGCCGGGAAATTAATATGGTCCAGATGTCTGTATGTTTTCACCAAAACAAGTAATAAAAGAAAACAGACTTTGTATAATGAAGTACATTTCCTCATTAACAATTTCATATTTCAGTTTACTTGGCCTGAAAAAGTTGATCATGCACTTTTTCATGCTCGCTGTAGGTACAGAGCTGCAATTTCATATTTAAAGCGTAGTTATTGCAACCTCTGACCACCCTCTAACAACCAAATCTCTGTCATATTTTTAGAACCAACCTTGCTATTGGTCGATGCAATCTGCAAATGATCAAAGATATCTCTGTGTTGTTTGTAGATCAGAGCAAAACAAATTCAACAGACGTCACAGTTTTTTGTAAGCTATCTTGATGTTGCGACGATATTCAGGAAATCTATCAAAATATCTTCAATTTCCATCTTTAAAAACAATGATGATCACTTATTCTAACAAAACTGAGCAGGAGTAAGTGTTAAGGAAACGTATGCGTGAGAACAATGAAAAAAAAAAATTTAAAAAAAAAACAGATAGATAGGAAATAATTTTAATATTTAGCTATAAGGGAAATCATTAAAGCGCTCCTCCTCTCTCCTTCTTATTTAAAATGTCACTGAGCCCGACACCATAACTGTTTCTATTTTTAAATACTTACCACCGGTATGTGTACATTATGGATTGCATTATAAATGAATTGAATTGAACTGACATAAGGAAAAACCAACAGAAGAATTTTTTCAAGCAACGAGTGGAAATGGCCTGAAAGACAACGATGAAAAAGAAAAACTCTACAGTAGATAGTTACTTAGGGAGAAATTATCATCATCAATTGCTTACGTCATAAAAATAGCACAATGCGATACAGTAGGTTGCACGCATACGTATAATTTTAATTGTTTTACTAATATTTTCATGAACTGGATCCTGCAGATCCAGAGGGCCTAGATTAAGTGACATTCAGCGATAACGATGATGGAATATTCAAAAACCGACCAAGGGCGAGTCGGATTCGCACACGAAGGGGGTGTGTTTCTTGTATGAGGACCCCCTTTCATAATTAACTTTATTTAATTTTTATTGTATTTTGTTATAGCGGCAATAGAAATGCACAGTCTGTGAAAATTTCAACTGTCTACCTATTACGGTTCATGAGATGCAACCCGCTGACAGACAGACGGACTAACAGCGGAGGCTTTGATAGAGTTCTATTGGGCACCCTTTGGGTAACGAACCCTAAAAATGTATTGGATTGACTTAAGGGGGAACCGGTAAGGTAGTCGGCGAAATTCAAATAATCTTACGATTTTTCCAATTTGCGAGCTGCCATTGTCGAGATGTATGTTAATCAAAATATGATTCGCGAATGTAACAAATATGTATTTACAGAATTATTATCCTTTCAAAAATTACCAGGTACTTATAAAAAAAAATATGGTCAGTAAATCTACAGTCTACTTGGCCTTCAACGTTCTCACAATCACAAAATAGGATATAGTCTATATAAAGATTTAAAAAAAATGTATTAAATCTATTTAAACCTAATAAGGTACAAAGGCAGACTTAATGACTTAGGCATTTTCTGTCAGTCAACCAAGGGTGGTGAAGATATAAGATGGCAGGTGCGGAAGCAGGGTCCACTGCGCCATGTTTACATGTTTTACAGACATATAACATTGTTAACTAACCGATTAGAGGGCGTGGCCTAACATTTTTGTAAGCAAAAACTGTTACTAACATGTTTTGTTAGAAAAATTGTCACGGCGGACCCGGTGAAAGTAACTCTGTCTGTTACGTTTTCACGCCTAAACTGCTCAACGAATCATCATGAAATTTGGTAAAGATATATGGAGAAGGACATAGGCTACTTTTTTACGCGGTAACCGACATCCATGCGGGCGGAGCCGCGGGCGAAAGCTAGTTATAAATAAAATGAGTACATAAGTACAGAAATGGGCTATAAACTTATAATACACATACATATTTACTATAATATATACCTAAATTATATATTGTGTGACTGAGGTACTTATAGTGCCTATATTTTAGGTACCTAAGTTATGTTGCTATTAAAATAAACTTGTTTAGGAAATCTTTCTGCGCAGTAGCGACAAATCGTTTTGCATATGGCCATTCTCAATCAACGTCTATTATCTCGATTTTTTTGGCCATTTTCGTAGCGTTAGCAAAAACTAAGTTGATGATTCGACAATGGGAGATTTTCCCTATCAGAATACCAGCGCTGCAGTTATAGTTTTTTTTTTTTAATCGCAGCGTCATGCTGAGATGGAAGCCTTTTAGGCCTCGCGCAGGTCTCCTGTTTTTTTTTTGTTTTCACAATTTCATTATTATTTATTGTTTTCATGATTTTGTTAGTTTTAATTTCTTTTTTATTGTTGTATTTCCTGTGGTGTCCAAAATAAAATATTTATCTTTCAAAATGAAGACAGAAAATTTTCGTCTTCTTTTTTACGAATTCCTCTGTACCGTTCGTAGAGCTACTAAGTTGTGTACCCTTTGTTCAAATCCGGTAATAGTAAAGAACCTAACAATTATATGCCTGTGTCAATTCTTCCAGTTCTCAGCAAGGTGTTTGAAAGTTGATGCTCAATCAAATGTTACGTCACTTTAATAAAAAATCCATCTTTCATGAACAACAGTATGGTTTCACCAAAGGGCGTTGTACAACTGACGCCGGCGTCACCCTAATAAAGAACAGTTTTAGCGCTTGGGAAGAAGCACAAGATGCCATTGGAAACTTTTGCGACCTCTTTAAGGCGTTCGATTGCGTAAACCATGAGACACTTCTGCTGAAACTGGAGCACTATGGAAATAGGAATACAGCTCTTGACTTACTAAGATCATACCTGACGGATAGGAAGGTTAAAGTTCAGGTAAACGGCATAAACTCATTAGGGTCTGAAATGAAAATGGGCGTTCCTCAAGGTTCGATATTGGGATATTGGTGAGTTGATTGGTTGGTATTGGTTGGCTCTTTTTAGTTTACATTAACGATTTACCCCAATTACTTCAAAATCAACCGAAGATAGTGTTATTTGCAGATGACACATCATTGATTTTTAAAATAGATCGACGGTCACAAAAACTTGACGATGTGAATAACTCTATTCTTCAGGTCCAAGATTGGTTTAAGGTAAATAATTTGGTACTAAATGAAAAAAAAAAAAAGAAAACCAAATGCATTCCATTAAAATTACCTAATGTTAGAAATAACGAATGTGACATCATGTTGAATGGAGAAAAACTGGAATTTGTTAATCAAACGGTTTTTCTAGGAATCACGCTAGACGAGAAACTACAATGGGGACCTCATCATGGGCATCTCATGCGGGGCGGCTAAGCTCGGCCGCTTACGATGTTAGAAAGATAAGACAGTTAACAGATATAGCAAGCGCGCGTTTGGTCTGTTTTAGCTACTTCTACAGCATTATGCCGTATCGCATTTTACTGTGGGGTCGGGCTGCTGACATAGAATCCAATTTTTATTTTCCAAAAGAGAGCTGTTAGAGCCATTTATAATCTACGTCGCTGCGAATCTCTTAGGGAACTGTTTAAAAGGATTAAATATTATGACGGTACCTTGCCAATTCATTTATGAAAACATTATGTAAGAAAAAAACTAAATCTTTTTAATAAAATCAGTGATAGACTAATTTTAATACTAGAAATAAAGATAAAATTGATCAACCATTTTTTAGATTGTCTAAAGTACGAGTACGTACATTTTTTATGGGGTAGTGTGTTAAATGTTACAATAAAATCCCTTCTGATATATTACAATTAAAGTAAAGAAAATTTAAAACTTATATTAAAAGCACACTTTGTAAACTAGCATATTACAAATTAGAGGATTATATCCAAGATAAGAATGCTTGGAAACATGCTGGTCCTGCTCCATAGGACAATTTATTTCGAGTCTAGACAAAATCAAACTGGTTGCTAATTTAATTGTATAATTTATATTTTTTACTAGCTGACCCGTCAGACTTCGTTCTGTCAAAAGCTATTTGACTGTGGCAGTTTGTCTACGCGCAAAGGAAATATAATATAAACTCCACTACTCTACTCTACTCTACCCTACCCTACCTACCTACCTACCTACCTACCCTACCCTACCCTACCCTACCCTACCTACCTACCTACCTACCTACCTACCTACCTACCCTACCTACCTACCTACCCTACCCTTTTTTTTTTTTTTTTTTTTTTGACGCTGAGAAATGCATTACGCATGCCCGCTCGTCGGGGGACGAGACTTGGTATGTGAGACTCCCTGCCAAAATGGCAGTATACCCACTAAAACTCAGCGGAGTTCCCTCATCGCCTTGATGGGAGGGTCATGGGAAACCGGCTCAGCCTTTACATCCACAACCCTCCCGGCGCATGCCCGCCTAGCTGGCGGGCCCCGCATGCCCCCCCGGCTGGGGGGGATACGGGAATGGCCGGGAACACCTGGCCATTCTCGTCCAACACTGGTGGAGACCTGTGCAATACAGGCAAGGGTGCCCCCGCACCCGTTGCCTGCTGGCCTCCACCTGGGAGTAACCCCCCATCACCCCAGGGACCAGACCAGCACAGGGGCACCAGACGACCTCGCGTCCAGGCGCCCCTGGTCTCTTCGCGACGGGTCAGATGATTGGCCCCGCCGCCTACCACTTTTCGGCCGCAGACGATAGGGAGAGCGGCCAACGCAATACCGACACTCCTCTTCCTCTGCGGCCCCACCGCGTCCGCCATCATACGGTGGCGACCCCGTCAAGGCCGCGGAAGGTAGGGAGAACGGCGCACCTCAATACCGGTACTCCTCTCCCGCCGCGGCCTCCCGCCCTCAGCCGCGATGCCGCCCATTCAACATCACGGCCCGCCTCAGTTGCGATGTCGCCGAAACGGCACCGCAACCTACGGCCGCTACGTCGTCGGCTTATCCGCAAAAGCCCTGACGAGCGGCCCCCTCCTTGGGTTCCTCTTTGCTTCACCGTGACCCTCCAAGCCACGGCTACTGAGCCCCCCCGCCTCGACAATGCGGGAACCCACCGGGGGGGTACCTACCCTACCCTACCCTACCTACCCAACCTACCTACCCTACCCTACCCTACCTACCCTACCCTACCTACCCTACCCTACCTACCCTACCTACCTACCTACCCTACCCTACCCTACTCTACCCTACCTACCTACCTAAAACAATTATTAGCGAAATCGGTCCAGCCGTTCACTAAGATTAGTTTTCTTTTTTTTTTTTTTCATAATTTCTCACCGTTTAAACCTTCCCTGGACTACGAAAAACATTTCAAAACCAAAATCAGCTAAATCGGCCCAGCCGTTCTCGAGTTTTAGCGAGACTAACGAACAGCAATTGATTTTTATATATATAGATGACATTCATTTTATTTTCTGTGATTAATATGTTCATACACTTTTCTTTTTTTTTTTTTTTGGGTGTGAAATTATCAAATAACTTCTCCCGCTCTGGGTGGAGCGGGAGGGTGTGTCAGACTTTTACTGACTAAAATGCACCCGTGTTCCTTCAGTTGCCTGTGTGCCAGGGCCACGGTATCCCTTTCGGACAAACCCGCAACCCTGGCAGGCACCGGTCCTAGCGGACCCCGTCAGTGCGTGCTGACATCTCTTTGAGGCGCGCGTGAAACACAACGCGCCATCGACCCGGGCCTGGTCCTTACCGGACGGCGAACTGCCCATAGCTCGCCGTCCGCAAGCCCGCGCCTACAGTGGCCGGGAATCGGCTACCGATTCCTGCGGCGACTAGGGGCGTGAGGGCGCACAGACTGCCGCTCCCTCACGCGTTCCGCTTCCTCCTTCGCGAGCATTACTACTTCGCAGAAGGAGGTGACTGCTTCCCATGCCTGGCCTGGACCAGGGCCGGACGCGAGAGATCGCCGCCGCCAATCGCCTCCGTGAGGACACGGCGGTGCTCTGCCCAAGCCGGGCAGACCTCCACCGTATGCTCCACCGTGTACTCCGGGCGATCCACACAGTGGTAACACCCGGGCGTTTCCTCCCGCCTAATCCGAAACAGGAACCTCTTGAAACACCCGTGTCCAGTGAGGACCTGTGTCAGGCGAAAGGTAAGGACGCCGTGGCGCCTCTCTAGCCACTCCTCAAAGAGGGGACTTATCGCCACAATTGTGGCGTGCCCAATGTTCATACACTGACATAGGTTATTAAAATTTTAGGGAAATCATCTACTTTTACAATGTAAATATGTGAGCACCATGCATCTAACGCATAATTAATTTGTCTGTCATTGCTTCACTTTTCATTCTTTTTACCTATTGTGGTACAGTAATTTTATTCTAGGTAAGTGTTTGTCTTCCCATATAATTAATAATTACTGTATACAAATATTGTTAACATTTTAAAAGAGTAAGTATGGAGTTGCTTGCCCATTCTTCTCCATACGTAACTACCTTTTGGAAGGGGCAACTAGAATCAATTAATTAATTATTTTTGTAAATTTTGACGTTCAAAGTGCATTTTTTTGTGCCTATTTGAAATAAATGATTTGATTTTTTGACTTTTGTGGACGAGAAAAAAAAAAACAACTTTTAGTCAAAGTTCAATGTACTAACTATTATGTAAAAGAAACCTCAAGTTTAATTTTGAAACTAAAATCACTTCTGTTTCTAATAAATACAGTATCAACCACTGTGACATAATATCTGAGTCAACGGCCTAGGCTGAGTTGAAGGCTGAACGCCGACGGCTAGACTTGTAGTTGTCGTAGGTCAGGTCTTGCTAGACTAAACTGAATATATAGTTCTAACGTAACCTTGTACCCAGGCGTGAGCTAAATTCTTTGCGTATTTTTTTACGTAAACGTAAGCTCATTGAAATTAGGCGATTGAAATATTTTGGTGAATCGTTTTTTGTTATGAATGAGTATAATTTTTCGTTGTAAATAAGACTTATTTTGTGTGGTGAATAAGCTTTATTTCTAAGTTTCTTTTTGATGTTAGTAGCGTTTTTTTTTTCGATGATTTTTTGGATCATTACCCTGGAGTTTCTTGTTGGTTCTATTTAATACGAAACGAGAAACGATCGATTATGTCATTTCGTGGAAGTTTTTCTAAAGGGCTTCGGATTTTTCAGCTATCTCTGCATATAAAAACATGACAATGCCTGTTTTTTCTATCACAGATAAAGCAATTTTGTTATAAATCAAATAAATTCATGATCATATTAGTTTAACAGGGGAAATTGATCGAAATAGAAGTACCTAGCCCACAATAGTTTCAAGGAGAGAAATAAACTTTAAAAGATTTATTAACTGTTATGACAGCTATTATTATGATTAATATCGGGACGTATATATATATATTTAAGCTAGTCGCGCGGTAAATTCTACTTGCGCGATGCAGGATTTTGCGTGACATCAATGTGATGCCTAGTTCGCATGTGACGATGTTGATCACCTAAATCCGCATTGTGGAATGCAATAAATATATTGAGAATTGAGTACAATAGATAGTATACCTAGTTCATAAGCCTTTGACGAGAGTTTTATGGTGACCCAAAGGCTTTGTGGAAAACAAAGAGGTCAAAGATTGAGACAAAGGACCGATGACATTAATTTAATAATTGTATGCTACCATTACTAATATTCTAAGACGTAGCAAAAGCTGGCCTTGCTCTGTTGGGTCATTGCACTAGACACGAGGTATAAACGTGTGCGCATAGTTTCTGCTTTAAACCAGATCTATTGCGCAGTAGATATTGTCGGAAATTATGATGATTTATGACATGACGTACAACGTACGTAATCCAGGCGCGGATCTAGGTTTCCGCTCAAGGGGGGGCGAATGTTTCTCTCTGGGGGACAGAGGGGGGGGGGGGTAATTTCCTATGAAAGCCCGTTTAAAAAAAACCTTCGTCACCAACTTTCCGTAAACTCAACAATTTCGAGGATGACTACGATTTATTTATTTAATAAAACTTCATACACTAGTAAAAAAAAATACTGTACAAAGGCGGACTTAATGCCTGAGGCATTTTCTACCAGTCAACCTTAGGGTGATGCAGATACTAAACATGGCAGGGACACACAACATAAGGGATAGATAACTCGAAAACGGTAAAATAAATACATACTAACACATAGATACATACATACACAAATATAAGCAAAATAAACATACTTACATATTTATCTACATACATATTACATATTATATGTATCTTAGTCATTTACTGGGAATTAAGTAAAAATATAGGTTATAAAACTATGTTTATGTCTAATTTAGTTATGTGGTCGAGGAAATAAAGGTTGGTCGAAGCCCGGGAGGGGGGGAGGGGGGAAACTGCACCCGTGGCGTATACACAGGGGGCCAGGGGGAGATATTGTTTATACAACATAACAGAGAACTTGCGAGTCAAACCTTGTCATTTTGTTTTCTATAGATATATAAAAAACAGAAAATGAAAATGTCCTTCAGACCGAATTTCCGCTGTGTGTGCGCACTCACTCTTCTCTGACTCTCATAGTCCGATGAGACGGCATTCCGACATAACCGGAGAGATATCAGGCGCAGGACCAACCGCTTAACATGGTTTCTGAGGCACGGGGGTATCACACCGCCAACTTCCAAAATCCGGTCTGTTACTAATAAATTCCAACTGGAAAAACCGAAGAACACTTTGCCCGACCTAGGTATCGGTACCTAGGTCGGGCAAAGTGTTCTTCGGTGTTTAGGTCCGAACCTAGGACCCCACGCTCAGCAGTCGCGATTACGACCACAAGAACAACGAAGCAGACGGTTTCTATAGATACCGAGTACAGCAAAGGTTGATGATATTTTATAAAACAAAAAAGGCGCGTCGTTTTCTTCTGCCGTATCGGCACGAGTGAAAACATATGCTTCATTTTGGGCATAAAGTAAGTTACACTACATTGATGAATAAAAAAACCGGTCAAGTGCGTGTCGGACCACGCACAATGAAGGGTTCCGTAGTTGAGCTGAATTTTTCCCTAGAACAAACTTAATGTAGCAAAGTCTCAAATCCAGATAATTTATGTAAACAAAGGAGATAACACAACAAAAAAATATCCTCGTAATGGTAATTCACAGAAAATGGCGAAAAAAAGAGGTTCCATTTTCTTTTAAGTACTAATTTTAAGAAATAATAATTAAAACATAATCATTCCGTAATTATTTTTATAAGGAGATAATATTAATAAAAGGAGATTTTCTGGTATAAAATATTTTATGATACTGGTAGCAATGCAGGAGATCCAAACATTTTCAAATTCTTACATTTTCAACAACACTAATAATTACAAGTCTCATTCATAGATTCATATTGTAAGTAGCATATCCAGCCACATTTTGGATGAAAACGGCTGTAAACTGTTTCAAGTGGAAATTGATTTTGAGAGGTCTACGTCTAGCACTGGACTTAAAAGGGCTGATTATGATGGTTATATGCCGTGTCTCCGACACACTACACAAAACATTGTTTGGCAACTGTATCTTATTTGCATAGTTCTTATAATTAATTCACTTTAATTTTATCGATGATTATTTACAAAATAAATATTAAGATAAAATGTTTTGTACCACTGTCCTGTCATTTTGACAGTGTCATTTCTTGACATTACTTTGTTTACATAAATTATCTGTATTAGAGACTTTGGGTATAGCTGGTCGACTATTCATCGGTAACTTGTAAAGCCTACTAGCTGTGGTAGTTTTCCTTTTAACTTTGTTATTATACTACTGCTGTGAATTATTTAACATATCCAAATACAACCATTTAGCTGGCAGTGAGGGTGCAAAAATAATTACGCAAACGGATCTCGGAATCGAAAAATGGTTTTCACAATATTTTTGAACGGGTTATCCAACGATACCCCACACCATGGGATAGAAGAGCAAAAAATTATCATCCCCACTTATCGTGTAGGGGAGGTACCTTATTTTTTTATTTTACCACTTTATCGGCGCGATTAATATGTTTACCCATACTAAATTACAGCTTTTTTGTACTAAGAGTCTCTGAGATAAGCAGCGGACAGACAAACAAACAGACGGACATGGCGAAATTATAAGGTTTTCTTGTTGACTACGGAACCCTAAAAAGTGAATTCAAACATTGCATGCACCCTGCATAAGGGTAGAAAGCGCCCTATCTCTCAGCATTTGGGGTGCACTAATTGATTAGTACTGCGTAAAGTCAGACAGCAGACAGGGTAGCCTTGGGCATTCAAAAACTGGCCGCATATTGCAAAGGAACAAAATGTCATACACACATCCAAAAAAGTTTGTGATCACTAGCATAAGCTGATATAATTGTTTTTCGCTTTTGGGTAGCAGTCAAAACAGTTGGGCGACCACTGCGGTGTCGGTCAGCAAAATTACCCATCCCGTGGTACCTCTGCAACGTGGTCACGACACAGGATGGGGATATAACATCCCTGCGTGTTATTTCTCTCGTGGTGTATCCTTCTTCCCTCAAAGTTACTATTCTTGCTCGTAAAACTTCTGATAATCCTCTTGGTATTTTTTCAATCACAACTTTCCGCGATTAAATCCGTTAAAATTGACTAAATCAGATTTCTGAATGAGCGTAAGCTAGGACTGAAAGCCTTTTTATGTGGAAAACCAATTGAACTGTTTTATTGTTTTATATTCTAAATCTATATTTTTAAATAAAGAATCTAAAAAGAAGAAGAAATCATATATATAGGTAATCTACCGTAACAAAAAATATTTCGATTTTTCAAAGTGATCGCAAACTTTTTTTGATGTGATGGTAGATGAATCGAATTGTTTGAAACCTTGTTTCAGATATACTATCATACTTATTGTGATAGAATTTTCTACACGTCTTTTTCTTTTCGTGTGGTTAACGACAACCTGGTGTCAGAGTTTTTATGCCACACATGGACCTCTGACTTGGCTACACATGCCGTCGAGAAATATGTCTCCGAAGCAGTAATGCTCGCGAAAGTAGAGGCGGAACGTGTGAGGGAGCGGCAGTCTGTTGCTGGGCGACGGGAATCGGTAGCCGATTCCCGGCCACCATAGGCGCGGGCTTGCGGACGGCGAGCTATGGGCAGCTCGCCGTCCGGTAAGGACCAGACTCGGGTCGACGGCGCGTGCTGTGTTCCACGCGCGCCTCAAACAGATGTCAGCACGCACTGACAGGGTCCGCTAAGACCGGTGCTTGCCAGGGTTGCGGGTTTGTCCGAAAGGGATACCGTGGCCTTGGCACACAGGCAACTGAAGGAACACGTGTGGGTTTTAGTCAGTAAAAGTCTGACACGCCCTCCCGCTCCGCCCAGAGCGGGAGAAGTTATTTGATAATTTCCAACCCAAAAAAAAGGTATGCCTGGGAAAATTTAAACTTCATGGGTGTTGATCTTTGAGGGAAGATGAGCTTTAGCTCGTTGGAGATGAAAAGAGGCCTTTTCAGAGGAAATTAAGTACAAATATGAAGTTTCGTGATCCAAACACGGACGTGTAACGAAAATAAATATTTTTTTAATATGGGGGTCACTTTTAGAAGTAGGTAAACAAGAAAATTAAATTTAAAGAAAAATTGCAAACTGTAGAATGTGAGATATGAAATGAAAGGGTTTATTCAGGGTTTTTTATTTCAATTTTTTTTAAATAATTTTAATAATATACTTTTAAAGGTATTTAAGAAAATAGATGAATATTGACCATTGATTATATCCGAAACTACTGAACCTAAATATTTGTAAAAAATACAGAAAATTGTTCTATACTTATAGATTACAGGAAAATTAATAAGAAGTCTATGGTCTTAAATATAACATGGAAACATAAAATCTCTCAATATTGTGCGTACAAACTTACATTTTTAGTTGGAATGTATGGGAGAACAAGCTTTTTTTTAACCACAACGGGTTAGCTCTTAGCCTTCATCTCACCTGATGGTAAGTGATGATAAGGCCGAAGGTGGAAGCGAGTTTCGCCACAATCTTCAACCACAGAGGAACTGGCTATCTTACCTCTAAACAATGCTGTTAACATTGTTGTTATGGCGACAGACTTAGATGAGATTGTAGTAGCTAGCCAGGCGGCTTAGAACAAGCCATACTACCAACCAAACCTTGCAGAAAATTTTGCCCCCGCTGGGAATCGAACCCGGGACCTCTGGGTCTGAGACAGGTGGTCTTACCACTCGACCACAGAGGCGGTCTATTATTGGGATAAATTCGTCCCAACTACGGAACCCTTCATTGTATGTGGTCCGACACGCACTTGGCCGGTTTTTAAATACGAACTAACTGCCATCCCGTAATAAGCAATACTTTATTAATAAAACTCTTATTTCACTGTTGTTATTGTAACCACATTCTAGCCTGTAATACAACCGCATTGTTTACATCACTCAATTGAGTATGATACGTGTAAGCCCTAATAATCCTCATGTTTTCACATAGGGAATGTTGTAGAGTATGATTTTCCGTAACATATGTATACCTGAATAGCTTTAGCGTGGCAATAGCGGTCATTGTCCTTTCCCTAATATCTCTCCGTAGGAACTCAAACAATAAACTATGTTTGGTTTTTTGTTATTGGAACATGTTAAAGATCACGATGGATATTGATTCAGGACGTTGAAGCTGCAGTCATGCAAAATTCACTCGCGGTGAGTTATTTGCGCAACTTTATATATATTTTTTTAAACAAATTAAAGAAATAACATAAAATATTAGTATTGCACAGAAGTAAACATAATAATAAGTAAGAGCTAGTAATTTTTTTTTGTACATTGAGGTGGATTATCTTAGGTAAATCAAGCGTTGAATACAGCTCTTTCTGCCCAACAACATTTCGAGGTATGTTTGTGCTCCTACTTTAGGGTAATTAAGAATTATTTTCAAAATCTGTTCAGCGCATAACTAGCTGAACATTCTCGTCTTCAAAATGCGCCGATTAGTTTTTTCTAATTATCTTTCATTTTCTTATTTTGGAGGTCACAATTTCATCAAAATTCACTGTTTTTATCTCTTAATAAACGGTTTGTTTCATAATAACAATGCATCGTATGTATGTAATAATTAGATTATTTTGATGGCATCTCCGAGGCACGCCGCGCTCTTTATTTCGTATTCAAACCACAATGAAAGCGGCCGCGTGTGTTGTTGCTCCCTAGTATCCCATAATGGACTATGGGAGCCATATATTTCAATAAGACGAATTGCTGTTTCGTTATCCATTTTACTTGACAAAATACGTCCGTCCACACACAACCACTGGCGAACCAACACTACACCGTTCGCGGCGTTCGCCGTGCGCGGCAGGTACCTCGCAGCTGCCGCGCGCGGCAGTCGTCCAATCATAGCGCGGCCAACCGCGCGCGGCAGCCGCGCACGATTGCCGCTTTATGTTTGGTCACACCCTAATCATAAACCTTTATTTCAGACAACAGAGAACCCATACAATGTTGGTAATGAAATCTTAGGCTATAAACTCACTGTATACGTAAGTACATCCATACTAATATTATAAATGTGAAAGTAACTCTGTATGTCTGTCTGTCTGTATGTTAATGTTACGTTTTCACGCCTAAACCGCTGAACCGATCGTCATGAAATTTGGCAGAGATATAGCCTCGGATATGGAGAAGGATATAGGCTACTTTCTACGCGATTATAACCGACATCCACGCGGGCGGAGCCGCGGGCAAAAGCTAGTAGTAAATATTTCTTAAAAATAACAGTTTTTTTTTTTACCTCTAAGTGTTTATTTAAGTTGTTTGTAGAACTATCGTTATACATAGTTCTACAAACAACGAATGCATTACAATAATACTGTACTGTAGGTATATGATATTTACTGTCATCAAAACTATCCGGTTAAAACAAAGTTTTAACTCAATCAGAATACGGAATTCAGAGAAAAATCTATCCCAATATTCGATCGTTAGTTACATGGGTGTAAAACTGAATCAAACCGAAATCCGGAAACTGACCCTATCTGATCTACGCTTGAACAAACAGCAGGAAAACCCTCCAACATAGCTATGAACATCAACGTTTCCATTCCCGCCGTCTTCTACACGTGTGTAATCCCATAACCGCGTGTTTGCGAACAATACGGCTTGCGACGACAACTATCGCACACATGCGGCCGTGTGCACTGTGGAGTAGTGTGAGCGGACCGATAGCAGAGTCAGTTACATTAATATTGGATTTATTATGGTGACTTGAAGTGGGGTAACGTAAATTCGAACGATTTTAAAATTTAATATTATCTTTTCACACATAATATTAATTCGTTTTAAGATTTTATTTACATCATATATATTTTATAAAATGAGATTTTATTTATTTTGGCAGTGTTAACGACCGCGACTTACGAGATTTAGGTCGTAGGTTTGAACCCAGATAGGCGCTTTACTTTTTGTAAATTATTTTATAACCCATTGCTCTTAAAACGGTGAAAGAAAGCATCGTGAGAAACCGGCATGTCCTAGAACCAAAAAAATATACGAAGTCATCTCGCATTGGATGCGAGTGGTGGATTAGGGCTCATTCCCTCTTACCGAGAAGGAGTGGGCTGATTATGTTTATATATATATTTATATAGGCTGATTATGCTAAGATTATATTCATATCTGTTGTCGCAAAAATTTAAACCAAAATGCTATGGAATAGCTTTATTTTCGATAAAAAATCTTTCTTTACGTTTACCTCGCACGTTTGTATTACTAGGGTCTTTCGATGTGTATCATGACCAAAGAAAAAAAAAAAAAAAAAAAAACTTGAGACAAAATAAACAAACTAATACCCACGACAAAAACGCCAACTAAAAAGAAAAAGAAACAAAATAACATTGGTTTTCGTATAACTGGTGTCACAAGTCTTTATAGCATAAATCGTACAGATTATGGGTGACTCCAGGACTAGTACATACTACCTTCCTTTGGCTTTGCCGTAGTCGGGTAATGACAGATTGTAAAAAGATTTCTACGGCGCGTTGTAAAAATTATGAATTAATGTCGCTTTGCGAAAGAGATTATTAAGTCAATTCTTCGAAAAGTAGAAATTGAACAGCGGGGTAACGAGAACTATCGCGCTTGAATTCGCCGCTAGAGGCGCTAGTGTAGAGTGAGGTCTTTAGAAATGTCAAATGTAAAACTGAACGTTCACTGTTTGAGGGATTTTCTATCGCAAATTGTTACTAATTTTCATAATTGTAAAGACTGTGCCATTCCTTATTAATTATGGCTTAAGATTTTAAGTAACAACTTAGGATCTAATTTCGTAGGACTTGGAGGAAGAATAATACTTTTCTGCTTCATGCTTGCCAAATTTAGGTACATTATAATGTAAATATTCATTTGATATTTTAAAATGTAATAAAATAAACATTTTATGAAGTAATGAGTACTTAAACATATTAACCATACTGCGATCGCCAACCCGCCTGTCAAGCGTGGTGATTATGGCAAACCACCCCAATTGGGGGAAGTCTATGTCCAGTAGTGGACGTCTTTCGGCTGAAATGATGAAACATATGAAAAACATTATAAAATAAAAGTACTGACAGGACCACAAACACGATAGCCCCCATTGCGTAGCACACTTAATTTTAACAGTTCAACGGCATTCATTGCGTTATTTTCGCTGTTAAGCAGACAAAATTTTCGAACATATAAAGCAATGGATTAGCAATATCTTTCAAAATCATTCAGATTGTGATTGATAGTCAACACTATTAAGGTGCTGGTTATGCTACGCGTGCTGCTTGTTGGATTCTAGAAACGCAGTCAATTTTTCTTAAGATATTGTAGGGAAAAAGCTACATTAGTATGCGAGATAAAACAAGATCTTGAGAACGATACCTGTTTTTGTGTTAATCCCTCTAAGTATATTTTTAACTGCCCCGTTGGTCTCGTGTTCGCAAGTGCGACTGCTAAGCGTGATGTCCTAGGTTCGATTCCTAGGTCGGGTAAAGTGTTATTTGGTTTTTCCATTAGGAATTTCTCAGTAGCAGCTCGGAGTTTGGAAGTAGTATGATACCGCCGTGCCGCGGAAAGTACGTTAAGCTGTTGATCTTGCGTCTGATCACTCCCCGGTCGTATCGGATTTCCGTCCCACCGGACTATGAGAGTGAGGGAAGAGTGAGTGCATCTCCATCCTACTCTTACACGTCTTGTGCACTATAATATCTCTTGCGTAGATGGCTAGTCTTCGCTGAGATTGGCTGTCATGGCCAAAATACGATCTGGAAGACTATATGTTCAAGGAGACCTTAAACTTCACATTATTTGTGATAACATAGCATAATGTTTTCACAGATAATGTGAAGTCCCTTAAAATGTTTTTGAATGCTTTTAATTTTATTGTGGTTTCTAGGGAGTGCGGTATAACATGAAGGAGTTCTTCAGTGCATCCTGAATGATTATCTAATATTTGTGTGATATAACATGAGGGAGTTCTTCAGTGCATCCTGAATGATAATCTACTATATAAAAATAAGTCGGGTTTTCCTTCCTGACGCTATAACTCCAGAATGCACGAACCGATTTCCACGGTTTTGCATTCGTTGGAAAGGTCTCGGGCTCCGTGAGGTTTATAGCAACGTTTTTTTTTTTTTATGTTTTTTACGAAAAATTAGGGTAGGGTAGAGTAGAGTAGGGTAGGGTAGGTAGGTAGATAGGGTAGGGTAGGGTAGGGTAGGGTAGGGTAGGTAGGTAGATAGGGTAGGGTAGGGTAGGTAGGGTAGGGTAGGGTAGGGTAGGTAGGTAGGTAGGTAGGGTAGGGTAGGGTAGGGTAGGTAGGTAGGGTAGGGTAGGGTAGGGTAGGGTAGGGTAGGGTAGGTAGGTAGGTAGGTAGGTAGGTAGGTAGGTAGGTAGGGTAGGGTAGCGTAGGGTAGGTAGGTAGGTAGGTAGGTAGGTAGGTAGGGTAGGGTAGGGTAGGTAGTTAGGTAGGTAGGTAGCTAGGTAGGTAGGTAGGTAGGGTAGGGTAGGGTAGGGTAGGTAGTTAGGTAGGTAGGTAGCTAGGTAGGGTAGGTAGGTAGGTAGGGTAGGTAGGGTAGGGTAGGGTAGAGTAGTGGAGTTTATACTATAGCTTTTGACAGAACGAAGTCTGTCGGGTCAGCTAGTCTAATATTTATTTATGAAAACTTAAGAGTACATAACCCTGTTAGGGCGCGGCAAGTATTATTACAATTAACTTATATCTATGTAGGTTAAATACTTCAAGTTGACATTATATTGCATACCTACTATAAATCAATATCACAACATTCATTGTTACTACTAATACATAACAATACTACTTTCTAACCTAAAGTTAATTTATTATACTTAGTCTTTTGCAAAAAGTGTTGATATTTCCACTAAACATCGCTAACATTTTACAGCGCTTTTAATAATAAAACAGCGCTTTTAGATAGTATTATAGTATTTTTTTTAAACGTCACCGAATGCTCTAGAAAACTTCTCTTTTAACCCTTATCACGTCGGCTAATCAGACTTCGTCTTTGAAATACCCTCCTGCCAGCAGTTCAGTGGCACTGCTCACTAAAGATTCAGCTTGCGTGTGAACGCGTTCATTAATTACGTGTATGACGGTAATTAGAACACGCTACTGGCTAATTCTTCAGTTTTCGGCGGTTATGGGACATGGGCTGAAGTTGTTCATGTGGAGTAAAAGATGTTTTGAAGGGACTCACGACTTACCAACCCTCATTTGGTTGGCAAGTCGTGATGACGGAGTGTTGTGATTGGTGTAGGTGTCGTAGTTCGTTGATTGTAAGGACAATTATTGTAATATCGATAAATCGATACAAACTTTATTTTGTTCAGAAAAATGTTTTGTGATTGATCATCCTGGAATAAGATGCTTTAATAAGAAGTTTTGCATGAAAAAGCAGGTTTGAATAACCCCTTTTTTAGGATTTAGACTTTGCAAATGACTTCAGCTATGAATAAAATTCACTAATTGAGTTTTAGTCAGTAGTGGGAACACTGTAGGCTCGTTTAATAAAAAAAGGAGTTTTGTTTTATATACATAAACTAAGTTTGATCTTTTAAAAAGTTTAAACTATATTTGCCTTCAAATTAAAGTTCACCTCTTTCTGATATTTTGTTGGATTAGGTTGACTATTACTTCACTGTTTTTCAAACCCAAACTATTCCCAACATCACACATAAAACTATATCCCGCAACCCATGAAAACACACCAACTTTTCTAATCTACAAAACTAGATAAATACATATATAAATAATTCCTCACGTCCGACGTTTTTACTATCGCTACAACTAAACTAGTGTGCGTACTAGACGGTGCCTAGACGAAGTGACCCACTGCCCGACGACCTTGCGTTTCTTATGTTATTACTCCGTCTCCCTCCCTCCTTCCTCGAGACTATCGCCGTCTCCCTCGTGCGTGGAGTCTATTGATAGTTAAGATGGAATTTTCAAGGTTATGGACAGGATCGGGTTATTGTGTAGGACGGGAATGCGTTCTGAGGGTAGTCTGGCGGGGAGGGGTGGCGGGGGGTGATGTGATTGATTTGAGAATAGTTTTCATGTGTTTTTCTCGTGTGTTATGTCTTCTAGTTTGCGTTTGATAGTGATTTTATGCATCGCTTTGCCTGTATTGACAGCTTAGAATGTCGAAGAGACACTTGGAAGCCGGATGAGATGAGAGTATGCTACGGTCGCAATATAAGCTAAGAAGTCATCGTAGCCTTGATAGCATGATTTTAAATATTGTATAAAAAGGAGATAGGTATAATTTGGACAAATTTTTGGCAGCAGATCATTTGTGAATTTGATTACGCATTACGTACAATTGACAGAAGCTTATTTAGGTTATTTATTAGAGTGGCCTTAATAGTAAAGACACCAATAACAACGAACACTCGCAGTGTTTAAAAAAAAAACTTCTAGATTGAAAAAAAAATACAATTAATTCATCTACTTCGACACTTCAATCAATCACCACATTCTTCCCCATCACCATTTCCATTAACTCAATACGAAAAACAATAAAACAAAAGAAAACTAAACATCTCTAACCGGCTTTCCCCAATCTTATGGGGACCCAATCCCATTACATTAGTGGCGTCTATCGGGGCGTACTTGACCGACCCCCGACCCCCGGGGAGTTCGTCTTTCGTCTAGACATGTGGGCCGCATAGCGAAGTGGGTCACCGAGGTCTGCCGACGTTGGGATAGTTACATGTCACGACAGTGTAATTTTCTTCGACCTTGGGAGAGGGGTTGGTAATTCTGGTCGGGCTTGTAGTTTTGATTACAGGAAATGGAGGTTAGTTTTATGTTGAGATTATGGTTAGTTAGGGTTTTTGTAGGAACTAAGGGAAATTGTATGTTTATTTAATCAACTATATTATATTGGTTTATGAAGTGATAACTTAATTAGCAGCGTTGGGTAATTTTTGGTAGGGAAAAAACTTATGGGTTCACGTCACCGAAATGTAAGACATGCTCGTGACATGTCAGACACGTTAGACTGTCAGTTATTCCAAAGTTTTGAGTTTTCACTTCCGTCGGCAGTCCATGACTCCCAATTTTTTTAAATCCATACGTTATGTTCGTGAACGGGCGTCGTCAGTAGGGTCTGGTCATCTCTTAGTTGCCACGGCTTATTTATTTTTACGTACGAGTTTAACGTGCACGTCTATTTACATCGTTCTCACATGTATAATTTCAACATGAATGATGTAACCAATATTTTGATTTAAAAGAGTGTTCGTGGTGTTTCTTGCCCGATCTTCTCCATGGAAACTTATGACGCTTTGGAATGGGCAACTATCGTCAACTTTCTAACTGACCGACCCCTTGACAATTCAGAAGTGCCTATAATTGGTTTAATTGAAATAAATACTTAAAGTTTGAGTTCAAGTTTCATACGAAGTAAGAAAACCAACTTTCTCCACTATGAAGTCTTAGAAAATTCTACTTGATGGAAGCCTAAGCTAGTGGCCATAAAAATACGATTGTTTAAAAAAAAAACATTTTTAACATTTTGAATGTAGAGCAGTGGTGGCCGAGTGGTAAACGCCGCGACCTACGAGTTGTAGGTCGTAGGTTCGAACCCAGACGGGCGCTTTACTTTGTGTAAATAATTTCATCACCGCTGCTCTCAAAACGGTGAAAGAAAACATCGTGAGAAAACTGGCATGTCCTAGAACCAAAAATTCGAAGACATGTGACATCTGGTGGATGTCACATGTCTTCGAATTTTTGGTATCTGCGCTGGGCTCGCATGGTGCATAGGTACTCAATTCTTTATTGTCTTCCATACCACCCTGGATCCTGTCGGGCACAGCAAAATTAGGAGAGTGGAAGTGAAGAAAATAATATAAATATAATTAAATATATACATAAACCTTATGTATATATTTAATTATATTTATATTATTTTATATTACTTTTATTATTTTATTGTTCTGTTTTAATCTTTTATATGTACAGCTGTTGGTGTACCTGGTAAATAAATAAGAGGGAAAGTAACAATTCAAGCAATTTAATATTATTATAAGTGATTAGATAGATAGATAGATAGAATACTCTTTATTATGTACACCATAAAAATTACAGATAAAAATGTAGAACTGTTACATAGGGTGTTACAATGGGCGGTCTTATCGCTAAAAGCGATCTTTTACAGACAACCTTTGGATGGATCAAAAAGTAGAAGGAGAGACAATACGATAAGATTAGATGTGTTATGGCCTACTTCCTCTCACAGAGAGGAGGCCTGTGTCCCAGCAGTGGGAAAATTATAGGCAGATTATTCTAAGTTTTGGAATAAATAGCTTGCAATGTACGATACGATCTAGAGGAATGTGGCCGTTTTTGTTTAGATCGAATTTTGTTGCTTCGTGTCTCAATGTGAAACTTTAAAAAGGTGTTAGAAAATTCTAGACACACCGAGATAGCTGTTGATTGAGCCGTTTTTTTATAATTTCTTCTCAGTCACGAGATAATTTATGTTTTTAATGGAGTGGCGCTACTAGACCGGTGACAACCCTCTTAACATATTTTTTTTCCAAATCATTAACACTACTCGTTTAGACGTGATCTTCAATATAAAATCATTAAAAGTCGGTTATCGTCGCCTTAATGAATGTGTCTAGTCCTTTGTTTATTTATCTACACTAGAAAACACAAACAATTTTACTACACAAGAATTCACAAGATCCAACCGACAACCGTTTATCCAAACTCGTCTAAACTACATCCCCCTGGCTCTTTAACAATAACATATTCATAGATACTACTTGTCTAGTTGACCGTACTTGACCCTCAAGGGTCGGGGGTTCGAGTCTAGACGAGGACCGGAAATAGTCCGGTTTATAGTTTATTTTACTTTGTTATATTATGTTATTTTGTGGAGGGTAGTTTTGGGTTATAAAGGTTGTTTGTTGTTTGTGTGAAGGTGTATTTCTGTTTGTTTTAAGTGTTGTTTAGTGTTTTGTTCATTATCACGTCTACAGTATGGCGATTTATTAGGTTATCACATTTAATGAAGCCACGTATTCTACATTACGTATTTTAAACATACACAATGAAAATAATTAATAACAATTAACATTCTAGCCATGGGACCTTTTTACGTTTTAGCATTTAACAACATTAAAATTAATTTGTAATTATTTGGTCACAATACCTACCATATAGTTTGTGTTAAATAGTTGATACTATCGCCCCACGCATGTCTAGTGCCATTTTTGTCAGGGGTGGTTTATTTCGTGCCAATTTTTACGCTACTTAATTTGATTTAAAAATTCCGTTTTTATTTATTTATTTTATTATTTATGTACACACAGTTAAATACATAGAGATACGACATAATTATAATTTCAGTACAAAGGTACTGCTTATTTCTTAAGAAATTTCTTCCAGCAGACCTGCGAAAGGAGAAATGAAAAAGAAATGTAGACAATAGTGTGTGAGAACATGAAGAGAATGATATGAATATGCGAAGTCTTAAACTAAAATATTAAATATAACATATACTTAAATAAAGCTACAAAAATATAAATACATATATCTTTAAATATATACATAAAATACTCACAGTTGAGAGGAAAGGTAATGCTCTTTTACTCGATGTTTGAATAGAGATATAGTTTTTAAATCGCGAATGCTAGGCGGAAGCGAGTTCCATAATCTTACAGCATGGACAGAGAAGGAATAAGAATAGTAGCTAGTTTTATGAGGATGAGATTTAAGGAGGGATCTAAGGTGTGATCTACACGGTGCGTCGCTACGCGTATGAAAAACGCTCACGTAAGTAGGAAGGATAAGACGGGTTGTGTAAGATGTTGAATAGGAGACATAAAATCCGAGTATTCCTACGAAGGCGGATTGGGAGCCACTTAAGTTCCTTGCGAAGGTGAGGAACATGGTCATACTTTTGAAGACCGAAAACAAAGCGAATGCACAAATTTTGCAAGCGCTCAAGCTTGTTCAATAGTGTGTTGTGTGTTCAATAAACGCTGTACTATTTAGGCCTATGTTCACCAACATTTAAATCAACTGTTAAGATATTTAATCAGTTCTTTACTTAGGAAATTTGACATAAATCAACTGTTTAAATACCTAACCGTAGGTTTGAATGTTGGTGAACACAGGCCTTAATGTGATAAGCTAATCGCCACTCTGTATATTATTGAAAGGTTGTATGATATACTTACCTTCTTACTAATAAACGTTGTATAGCGTCTGTATAGTTACACACCGATTTCTCTCTTTCACTCGTCAGTAATTTGACTTTCGAAAGAAGAAGACAAAGCGTTGTGTAACTATACAGACGCTATACAACGTTTATTAGTAAGGAGGCTAGCCATTACTGGGGCTTCTGATGGACGGCGATGAAAGCGTTGTTTGTGTGGCTATAGGTTAAAATAGTATATTTATTTCATAGGTTTTATTATGTAAGGACAAAAAAGGGGTAAACAATGCATTATGGGGCTAGAAGAAGTATACCACAACTTGACACTTGCCAGTACCGGAAACCACAGAGTACTGTACCGAAACTAGTCGAAGCGAACAAAGAACATATTTTTTAGATATTACGATCTCTGACTCTACCCAACGGCCGAGAGACACGGAAAATATGTATATTTCCACCATCTAGGTATTTTGGCCAACTCTGTGGGGAAACACAGAAACAATAAGTAAAATTAAATTGTATTTTGCACATCACCGACCGTCAGATTATTAACTTTCGTCATCTTTATTAATTATTAGTCCCTTTATATGAAACATCACTAATACAAATAGATTCCTTTAAACAACCTTCAAAATCAAAATGTACAAACATTTGGACTCCGATCGTCATACTGACGTCATCTATTCGAATCTAAAAAATACAAGTGAGGACATAAAAATTCGCACACATGCAGATTATAATGTGCGTCGTAAATGCACACAGCGATGCGCTTGCGCCGATCTAAAACACTCGTCCGGCGAGCCCGATAATGGCGGTCGGGGTTAACGAACTGACGGTTACATATTTAGAAAAAAATATTTGGCAAATGTTCAGTGCAGCGGGGATTACATTGTGTGCCAGGGAAATTGGTGTGCGGAGTTTATTTTTGGGTTTTTAGATGAATATATTGAGTTTGAGGAAGGGGGTTGTCCATATTTTTGTTAGTTTTGTGCATCACAGGATAAACTCCCACAAAAACCATGCTATTACTTATATTATTCAAGTAACTTCAAGAATGAGTTAGGGCGAAAAATCCAGTAAATAGAATACGAAAATTTACAAAAAAAAAAAAAAATTGTCTTCCTTTTTACGATTGTCAAAAAAAAAAAGTGTTAAAAAAAAAAAACAAAAAAGAAAGTTAGTTTGTTTCCCATTTTGATCTGAAAGTGATAACACAGTTTACAATTAATTTATTGCTGTCACCCAGTGTGCATTGTTAATTGGGGCAACGAGGTCTAGAGTGCCTGCATGCGGGCTAGGAACGAACGACCACTTATGGTCTATTACGGTCTATAAACACAATCTAGATTTATTTTTTGTGGTTTATTGTGTTGCCTGCATTGAGAGAGGCTTTTTCTAGCTTTTATTTAATTTTAGGACAGGTCCACTCAATCTGTGTAGTTCTTTCCCCAAAAGCCCATTTTAGACGCCATTCTACATGGTCCTCAAAGATTGTCCGGATTTTTATACTTATACTCTTTGATGAATTTTATTTATGCAATGAAATGAATATTTATATTGTAAAGTATTATATTATTTTAATTATTGTGAATGTGAGGACTATGTGGATCATTGATTTTTGTTTTTTGTTTTCTCTGTTCGTTTTAATCATGATCAATGAGTAATTCATGCGGCCTACCCAAATGTCCTTTCTTTGGTATTGTTTGTCGAATCGTTGAGCTCTTTAAGTTCTGAGTTGTGCTGCATGATTACTGACAAATGCGTGCACTGACTGGACAGGTCCACTCAATCCTGCATCTAAAGCATCCTTTTTTTAAAGACTGTTAAACATGTGCTGGCAATAAGCAAAAATCACGTGATCATTCCCAAAACTGCTCTTTCAGCTTGGGTGTTGGATTACGGCCCACTCCCACTCCCAGAGAGGGGACCGTGTCCCACCAGTGGGAACTGCTTGATTACGCGATATGTCTATAACTACCAAGCTGGACTACCAGCTTCCAGATTGGTGATTATAAGCAAACAGGAAGATGCTGCTAGCCCATATTCTCAATAGCTTGTCATCAATATCTTTTTAGCCAAAAGACGTCCACTGCTGGACATAGGCCTCCCCCAATTGGGGGGTTTGCCATAATCACCACGCTTGGCAGGCGGGTTGGCGATCGCAGTATGGTGTTGTAAATGCATAGAGAACGCTGCTGCCAATTCTCTATTAAGTCCCTTAGTCGCTTTTTACGACACCCACGGGAGGAAATGGGGTGGTGCTAGTCTTTACGTCCGGCACCACACGGCATTAGCTTGTTAGGGCTTCTAAAAAACCCCGTACTGCTGGGTCTGTCCGTCACAACCGCCCTGCTGACCGACCGGCCGTCCGGCTGTCGAAGTCCTTGATTTGATTCCTAGATAGGGCATTGCAATTACAACAACAGCAACTCGGAGCGTAGAATTTTCCTGAAATTATGAAAAACTTTTTATAAAACCTATATCAACAAAAGTTGGTGATTTATTTATTTTATTTGATTCTATTCGGGAAACTTACAGCTTACATAGACAGTGTTCTTAAACAATGTGAAATTGGAGGCCATTTACAAATTTCCACTGATAAACACTTAATCGAGGAGGCATGCCTGGTAGGGTCTGACAGACATACCTAGGCACATAAGCCGTTGTATTTCTTTCAAATTTGAATTTTATGCGCGAAAACTCTCAGTAGCTGGGCGATATGAACTACTCGAAGCATTTCATAAAATAATGTTGTTGTTGTAGCCGAAAGTTTTTTGGATTATGACATTGACGCCTGACGTAACATCATGCCTATTGTATTTGCTGAGGGTGTATTGGATTGGCATTTGCGGAGGGTATAGAGGAGTGTACTATACGCCTCTGCCCGATGAAGGAAGTGACGAGGCTTCATTATTTTATTATTAACCACTTTCAAGGACCATTTCCGGAATATTTTTTGTTTTGATAAGTTTTTTTTTATGTAAAAAGAGAACAAAATGTTTACTCATTTGTTAAAAAACGTCACTTCAGATTAATTATTGATAAAAATAATTAATAAAATTAACAAAATAATTAATTAAAGTAGTTAATTTATTAAAAAAAAAAACCACCTCTAATATACCCCACCCCTAGTAGTTACCATAACTTACCTTAAGTTACCATAGCTAGTTATCATAACAAGTACGAGATAGTTATGTAAAAGTTCGAGTCTGACAGATCCCACCAGGCAAATTGTGTAACATTTAACCACCATTTAACGTATTTTATGCCGAGGAGACACAGATAATAATTAATATAATTTGATAATTTTAGTGAGCCAATAATCTCGGCCTGCAATGTACGAACTGGTCTGCCAGTAGAGATGGGTTCACGCAAGACGCAACATACCTATCTGTTTATCTACTGCAGTTTAATGAACTAACTCAATTTTATATTTATGCGCTTATGTACTTGTTATGTGTATGGCAGGATATAGCATCGGGAGGCCGCGAAAGGAGTACTGATGTGAGTCCCATTTAAAGATAGATTTGTTAGTGATTTTTTCTTTGTGTTGATCTCTCCAAGTAATTGGCAAATGTCTATTTGTTTTGGTTTAATGTACACAGAAAGAGAGAAATGATAAATTATTTTACTTCTTTAAGTAGGTTTGTAGGTTTGTTTGTACCCGTGAGTTTGTGTCGGCCTTTCTTCTCAGAGTAGTCAGATAGGAAACGCTGACCTCATCTAGTTTTAAAACTCGAAATACAATTCTCGCTTTGTAGTTCTGTTTACACGGAGATACATAATATTCTATTGTGAGGCAATTTTCGCCCTAGTGGCAGGGCGACAATCGTGAATGTTTACACGAAAAGACTTTTTTAATGTTCTTTCGATAATTGTTTCTTCGAGTCCTACGAGAGACGTGTAAAAGTGAATACTTTTACACGTCAATCATATTTTTAAAACTAGATGAGGTCAGCGTTTCCTACCTGACCACTCTGAGAAGAAAGGCCGAAACAAACTCACGGGTAAAGGAGATCTTGGACTGATAATAATATGTAGGTACACATAGTCTATGGTCCATGCCTATTAAAATATACTTGATTGCCAATTCTGATGATTTTGATAATATTCCCCAAACATGTTGTCCCGTTATTGTATGTTGTTGTAAATTGGAAAGACATCAAACAGTATTTTTATTTTTTTATTTTATAAAAAACGTTGCCCCACACTAGGAATTTCTCCTGTATTGTGGGTGCGTTTACAAACATTCAAATTCACATATACGAACAGCCAGACCCGAAACAACTACTTGTAGGTCATACAAATATTTGTTCCGTGCGGGAATCGAACCCGCGACACGCAGCGTAGCAGTCAATCGCTTAACCACTGCGCCAACCGTGCCGAGATTTTGTAGGATATTGCTAATGATAGACCGATCCCAGTACAACGTGACATGGTCATTTTCGAGAACTGGGTCGGGCACATACTTGTAATACGGTACCTCAGAATTCACAAGTTTATATTTCAAAGCAAGTTGCTGGTGAATTATCCTAGCTACTTGGTTATGTCTGTGCAAGTACTAGCCGTTAGCCATTAGAACAATTAATTAGTTATATTTTTATCATTATTATTTTCTCCTCTTAAACCAGCACCTGCCATCGTATCTCTTAACCACCGTTGGTTGACTGGTAGAGAATGCCTAAGGCATTAAGTCCGCCTTTGTAACTTATTTTATGCAAGAAGTTTAAATAAATAATTAGGTTTTTTTATACCCAAAATAATTAATACTACGTATTACTTAAATTACAGTCACACTTTCACTGTACAGTCAAAAACAAAAATGAGTGAAGTAGCGACTACGCTAGTACACCGCCTTATACTTATGCGACTGTGTACGTGCGTAGATTTGTAATGTGACCACAATTTTTTCCAACAACTAGTATAACTAATTTAATAAATAAACATTGTTTTATTTATAACAAGTTTCAAGTTTATTTATTACCTTAAGGAATAAGATGTTTCATACAAACAAAATCCCCCTTTTTATCCCCTTAAAGGTCGAATTTCCAAAAACCCCTTCTTAGTGGTCCCCTACATTATAAAAGGACGCCGTGTGCAAAATTTTACATTCCTAGTCCCAGCAGTTTCGGCTGTGCGTTGATATGTCACCAAATGAACACAATGTCACCATTGAATGTAAAAAAAAAAAAATCTGCAAGTCATGTCAAATGCCCATGTAACACCCACTCTTATGAATATCGGAGACGCTACACTCGAAGTTGTGGACGAGTATGTTTACCTAGGACAAACTGTCCAGTTAGGTAGGTCCAACTTCGAGAAAGAGGTCAATCGTTGAATCCGACTCGGCTGGGCAGCGTTCGGGAAGCTACGCAATATCTTCTTGTCCCACATACCGCAGTGTCTCAAGACGACAGTTTTTGACCAGTGCGTGTTGCCAGTGATGACCTATGGCACTGAAACGTGGTCGCTCACAATGGGCCTTATTAGAAGGCTAAAATTTTCCCAAAGGGCAATGGAGAGGGCTATGCTTGGAGTTTCCCCACGTGATCGAACCAGAAATGAATAGATCCGCAGGAGAACCAAAGTAACCGACATAGCTCGAAGAATTTTTTATATATATAGATAGATAAACAATTAATAGGTAAATGTTATTCTTATTACAGTGTACACTAATATTTATAGTACAATACACAAAAACTGTTCTGTTTTTTTTTTTTTTGAATAAGTTAGATTGTTAGATACACGATAAGTTCTTAACTCATACCTACTAACTTTCTTTTGCTGTGCCTAACAGGATCCACGATTGTTCTTAAGCTAATGTTTACCACCTTAAGCATAACACATTGTGAAATGCAGTAAAGAATTGAGTATTGAAAATTTCTGTCTATGTATTGATTATAAGATAATATTCTAACTTGGGTGTTTGGTGTTGTGCATTAATTCAGGGATATTTTGTGTAATTATTAAGTAGTTATTAAAATAATCTAACGACATGATTTTGCTTCACAAAATCATTAATGGATCTATACAAGTTTCGAAGCTTCTCGTCGAAATAAATATATCTGTCCCTCGCCATAGTTCTCCTAGATCCGAACGCATCCTAGATGTGTTCACTCCATACCGAACAAGAACTAACCCCGGACATTCGGCACCAATGAACAGGTTGATGGGGACGTACACGTGAGCTTCATACACGTTCCAATAGCATTGAAATCTTCGCCAACAAGGTATCGCAATTTCGCAAACAATTGTTACTGACCCACAGTGGCTACAGTTAATATCTATAATATTATTAATATTATTACAACATAATTATTATTTCTCATCGACCGTGTTCTGTAAAGCAACAAAATAGATTTAGTTATTTCTTTTTTTTTTTCTTTTAGGTTAAGTATATTATGTACTCTATGTAATTTTAAGTTTGTTACCATACCCCAAAAAAATGTATTAGCGAATAAGTCGTTGGAATGCCATAGTTAAATAAATAAATAATCCTTCAAAGTCAGCTATTGGAAGAAAATAGCTTTCATTTTCAGGAAGCAATAAAGTACAATGAACCTCAGCTTCTACGATTTCATTACCTCTGACGGTTCGTGGGTGTTTTTCTCTTCGTATGTGTTCTAAGAATAGATGAATCATTGGTCGTGGGTTAATGCTCGCATTATGTACGTTATACTATGTATGTGTTATGTATAGAGACGGCAGGATATAGAAGCGTGAGGCCTCAAAGGGAGATTGTGAGATGTGCATCATGTGTGTCATTTTGGAGGCGATGGTAAATCAATTAATGATCTATTCATATTTTTTTAAGTATGTGGTATGTGGTGAGCTTATCCTAAAGTCTGAATTTACTTTTCATTGAAATTTAATTAAAAAATGAGCGAATCGGTCCATAAAAAATATTAGTAATTTTTACAATAGCAATTAAAGGCTCTTATTTAACATATATTTTTGTTGACATGTTTTAAATTAATTTACTCTATATACACTAGGTACTAAATTAAAATACTAACAACTAAATATACAAAAATACAAAGAAATACAATAGGACACTGAGGCGTCGAAGTACTCGTCCGCATCGCTGTCATTCGAAAACGTGCCCAGAAGACTGGCAGCATTGCCACGTTGAATGGCAATGCTAATTCTTTGGCCAAAGAAAGAGCCAGCCCTCTGGTCACGTCAATTAAAGTGACAAAAATATTACTTTTTCATCGCTTGGTGCATCTTTTTTGTTATGTTGGATTAGGTTTTTAATTTATATTGATAGGAAACAGGGTATTGATGGAGAGGGAGAGGAATGATATGAATGAAAAGGGAGTGAATGATAGCGTGACGGTTGACAGAGAATGGGAGAAGAAAACGTATTGCGCCGACCACAAGTAACATGGTACAAGGGCAGAAAGGTGATGAGTTTGGTAAACATGTGATTAATAAGATAATTAAGTGGAAAATGCCGCCAATGGACACCAGCAATACTAAGGTTTCTTGATATAGAAATAGAAATCATTTTGCTTATAATGTAATGTACAGATGATGTAATTTTTAGGATTCCGTACCTCAAAAGGATAAAACGGAACACTTATAGGATCACTCGTGTGTCTGTCAGTGTGTCTCCGTTTGTCACAGCCAATTTTGCTCAGAATCTACTGGGACGATTAAGTTGAAATTTGGTGCACATAATGAACTTTTATGTCCCAAACACTCAAAACTCAAAATACCAAAATACCATACTCAAAATACCAAAATACCATACTCAAAATTCATTATTGTGATGAACTTTTATGTCCCAAACACGGATGTGTTTGGGACATAAAAGTTCATCACAATAATGAATTTTGAGTATGGTGGTCAATTTTGGGAGACAAACTAGAAAAAAAAAAAGAAAAGATTTGCATCCTGTACTGTGTGACATATTAAATGAAAGGGCTTATTATAAGGATTTCAAATATATTTTTTTATAATTTTAAAAGAAATGTTTTTTAAGTTATTTAAGAAAATAGATGAAAATTTATCATTCCCTTATCTCCGTAACTACTGATCCCAAATTTTTTAAAATACAGATCTAAGTTCTTTACTTATAGATTATAGGAAAACCTATAATAAGTCTATAGTGTTAAAAGAACATGGTAAATATTTCAATATTGCGCGTACAATTTTACATTTACAGTTGAAATGTATGGGAGAAATTGTTTTTCAACTAATATGTTAAGTTTGTTCACGGGATAAATTCATCCAACTACGAAACCTATCATTCCCGTTGTTTTTTTATAATAGTCGCGATACATTTTACCTTACGGCATAAAAAAATTCTAAACATTAGAATTTATATAAATATAGAATTGCATTAATCAAAATCAAAAGTCATTTATACAAATTAGGCTGAGAATCAGCACTTTTCGAGCGTCAAAATGACATAAGACAGTCCCCCAAAACGCCGGCCCTTCACCACTTCCTAGTGCGTTAACTGGGAAAAAGCAGTGGCGCAACAAACTCCCCAGCAGCTGTCTGTTCAATTAGATAAACTTGATTTTAAATTAATTAACATTACATGTCACAGAACAGTAAATTAAATTATTTGTTATATGACAGCTAGCACACGCCAATATACCAGCAAATATAGTGAAAAACTATAGTCGAGCCAAAAACTAAAAATGGAAAAAAAAAAAACCTAAATAAAAGTCTCCGGGCATAAAGGGCGTGCCAGCTTACATATGCAGTGCTGGATTTTGTAACACAAAATGATAAACTAGGACCATCGAAGTAAAATAAATAAACAGTTAATTACTAATAACAATAACGAGCCCATGCTCAGCAAGACGACCAGACACCACAAGCAGCCACCCGTTCACAAGCATGACGCAAAGATCAGCATTAACCCCCTCGCCATATTTGAGAGGAGGAGGCAACCCGACCCCCGACGCTACTGCAAGCAGTGACACCTAAGGGAGGATGAAGAACTTGCTGCCGGTTGCTCAGAAGAATAATATAATCAACTAGCTTTTGCCCGCGGCTTCGCCTGCGTGGATGTCGGTTATCGCGTAAAAAAGTAGCCTATGTCATTCTCCATATCCCAGGCTATATCTCTGCCAAATTTCATGACGATCGGTTCAGCGGTTTAGGCGTGAAAACGGAACATACAGACAGACAGACAGACAGACAGAGTTACTTTCACATTTATAATATTAGTATGGATTGTCGAGGTCATTAGCAAACCACTTATTTCAAAACAACTTATTAAAAAAAAAAAAACTTTGTAATGAGTAGATCATGTCAATAGTAAACGAAAATAATTAAAATAAATTGACTTATGCCCAAATACTCAAACGTTACTTAACTTTAAGACGTTCTTATAAGTGTTTCTGTCGCTACAAAACAGTTTAAAGTGACAGAGACAGCATTAGACTTAACGGCGACTTAAAATTGAATTGCGTTTGAGTATTCAGCAGTTATACAGTCAAATAAAATAAACAATTTTATGAACTCATATAACCTGTCAGTAGGTAAGCTAATTCTGGAGAAAGAACATAAATATTATCTTGAGTTAATCACAGCGACCAACTATTCTTATCATTTAAGTAGTCGTTGATGGAATATTAATGTAACAATATTATAAATCTTTTCCAATTTGGTATTTATTTTATTTTATTTGATGCCGTACCAAATTTAGAGTTTTAGAAAAGGAAAAAAATCTTTGAAGCGTTTACGAAGTATGGTGATTAGCGATTAAGGTCATTTCTAATAAGTTTATCAAACCGAAAAATTTGTAAAACTTACTTAAGCGACGATGTAAACGTATTTCTAGTACACCCTTGGCAGCCAGCCTCGCTATCAAACCACTGTCGTCTAACACGAGAGAGAAGATCCAAACAATGATATAAAACTGAGAACCTATAGGTGGGGTACCTATAGGTTCACATATCATAAGAAGCTGCACATATCTTAATGAAAACATCATAAACAAAGGGGAACAATAACAAAAACACCACTCTAACTTGGAATAGAATTGCAAAGCAGTAATATTGTGTTCACAATACGAGAGGCGACAAGGGGCAACGCACTGCGACTTAGGTTCAAGGCGAATGTCTTATGTTAATTTGTGTTTAGTCGTTAGTTTTATGTATTGTTTTAGGCGCTGCGAGGTAGGCACGCCGAGTTTTATGTTTATAATGTTTTATCATCTGCCTGGCCTTTCATTGGGGTCGGCTTCCAGTCTAACCGGATACAGCTGAATACATTATACATAATATACTGCCTATCTGACCTCATCAGCAGAGCTACTGGGTAATACGATACCCCATGGTCAGACTTCTTATTTCCAGACTCTCGGGCTTCTGACGACTCGTAACGATTTTCAAAGATCTACGAATGACAGCCAGGACCAGCGGCTTAACGTATTTTCCGAGGCATGGTAGGGTCTTGGCATGTAAAGATGGTCACCCATCTACGGACCAACCGTGGTAAGCGTAGCTGAACCTTATTGATCGACTCGTGCAGCTGTTATTACTTAACCACAAGTCCCTCATAATAATATATTGTTTATAATATTTAAGGACAGGATAGTGACAGTTAAAATAGATTACGTTAGGTTTCTTACCTATCGAAATCTATAGTGCTCATGTTACGAATTTTAATTCTTGCTGTGACCGTGAGGGGCGCTGTACAATATTTTATACATATCATTTACGGAGACGCTAGCGAGTTTTGGCTGTGTAAACTCATGGTAGAGCTACAGAGTGGAGTAAAAGAGCGTCGACGCGATTAGGTCATTGATAGGTTAGCTTTCTGGTCTTTTTTTATGTATATTTTTTAATCCACAATGTGGGATCTCGTGGTCTTCATTTCACCTGATGGTAAGTAATGATAAGGCTGAAGATGGAAGCGAGCTTCATCCGGAATCCTCAACCACAGAGAAACTGGCTATCTTACCTCTAACTGCCGAAACACAACAATGCTGTTAACATTGTTGTTATGGCGACAGACTTAGATAAGATGGTAGTAGCTAGCCAAGCGGTTTTAAAACAAGCCCTACCACCACCCAAACCGAGCAGAAAAATTGAAAAGTATCTTTGAACACAGCAATGCGTCTTGAAGTTTCTTGCCCGTTCTTCTCCATAGGAACCTACTACGCTTTGGAATGGGCAACTAACTTTATCTTTCTGCATGACCAACACCTTGCCATTCTAAAGTGTCTGTAAATGAAATGCTTGAGTTTGTCAATTACCTAATCGTGTTGTATAAAATGGTAAATTAGACATGTAGATATTATGTTGTTTAAGGTGAAAAACTAGTTACAAGCTTTCAGGCATTTCTTCTGATTATTGTTATGTCAAGTTTTAATTTATTACTAAGTGCTGCCCGCGGCCTCGCCCGCTTTTTTTTATAAAATACAAAGAGTTAGTTACTCCTTGTAATATCAGCTATCTGCCAGTGAAAGTCACGTCAAAATCGGTCCAGCCGTTTCGGAGATTAGCTGGAACAAAAAGAAAGACAAAAATTTATATTAAAAAAAATTGTTATAAATACCCTACATACTTTCATATGCATTTAGTAAAAGCTGATTTGGCATTACAAACAGATACTTCAATTTTATTTAAGGACCCTGGTAAGAGCCTGATATCAGGCGATGTTGCAGTTCAAGATGAATACGTAGCTTCCTAGAAGTAACCTATT
This sequence comes from Dryobota labecula, assembly GCA_947523025.1. NCBI lineage: Eukaryota > Metazoa > Arthropoda > Insecta > Lepidoptera > Noctuidae > Dryobota > Dryobota labecula. Next base: position 2,255,400 of record OX383296.1, on the reverse strand, counting down.
TACTTGTAAATTGACGATTCCCTGATTATGAAACGAAATCGTTTTTTCTGTAAATATATCGGAATCACTTTTACACGTCATATTTTTTTGAGTCGATTCGTCCATTTCCTATCTGATTACCCCTGAGAAGAACTGGCGAAACAAACTCAGGGGTCTAAGTCTCTTTTAAAGTCCAGACATAATCTTATTCAGATCATGTGAGGATCATGTAGATCCGTGTCTGATATGGCCTTTTACTTCACAATAATTAAAGTAATATACTTCTCAAATCAAATATTCATGTCATTTTATATATCGATGCCTAACAGCCAAAAAGGGATAAGCGACATTATTTTGCGAAATCGACAAACAATAGACGCAGAAAAAAAAGCTGTTTCTAACCATAAAACAAAAGTCGATTTCGCAAAAAAAAAAAATGTCGCTTATCCCTTTTTGGCTGTTAGGCATCGATATAATATTCAGCAATGACAATATGTATTGTTATACTGATGTTACAATGATAAAAAAATAACGGTATAAAATGGCTTATACCTATTTATGATTTTGCATAATAATTAAAATGTCAAGTTTTACGGTTTTATCACAAGGCTTGGCAGAGCAAGCAGCTCAATCCCAAGCTTTTTTGTCTTCTAAATAATCAGAAATTTGATAGTACCCTTTTTTACAAAGTTTGGTTTTACTACTCGTACAGCTTTTAAATCGTTTAATGGGTAAGTTTCGAATGACTATAGCTATCGGAAAAGATTAATTTCGGGGATTCTTCAAACATGCATCATGAAGTCCAAATTCTAGAAGTCAACAACACAATACGTAGGTACTATAATAGCTATAGCCTTGACACCGACCAACTGCGCAGTTAACATATGTTCAACGTCACTGAAACTACCTGATTTACAAATCGGACCAAAATAAACATCCCACCATTAAAGCTAAAATAAATACAAGCAATAACCCAGCGTTTGCAACTAATATGAGCAAATTTAGTGCGTCGGAATATTTGAGGAGAATGGGCAGAAGGACCAGTTGTGTCTATAAGGATATGAGATAAAAGCACACTGTTGTTGCAGTTAGTAGATATGTACAAAATTATTTTTAACTATGTATCTGCTAACTCTTCTTCTTCTTTCTTCATCTTGTTCTGCAGACTAAACGTTCAATTTATAGCGATGTATAAGCTCCTCTGTTTTAACAGACCTAGATGTATAGCGGTGTACGAACTCCTTCGTCCTAACAGACCGATGACAGGAGCTTGCCAAGAGGCCCTGACATGGGCACATTATGTTGTAAACTGTGTGGCAAAAATATTAAAGTTTAGCCCTCAATGGAAGCCTTTTCAATAACCTGACCCACCCCGACTAGAAGTTATTTTTTTCATCTGGAAGAAATACAACGCAAATGCCATGTTATCTTTCCACCACTCTTGGTTGATTGGTAGAGAATGCCTAGAGCAAGTCCGCCTTTGTACCTTTTATGTTGCATAAAGATCAATAAATAAATAAGAGTCAAAATAGGAAAGGGTATAATGTTCTAAAAGTTGATGGCCATGATAAAGCTCAGTGTGTTTTTAGGTGGCATCTTCGAAGGTGTCATCTAAAATTGTATGAAAGTTTTACTGCAACTTAAGTACAACGACAGCTGTTATTCTTTCCATGTCTATGTTGTTTTATGAACCAGCTACCCCTTCAGCTAATTGTATAATCCTTGTTATAGCAGTAGGTAGGTTCACAACGTAGGTACAGCGGGTTGGGATGAAATTCACGACTTCTCGCTCGCTGATATACTCGTAGGTACAGAGTGTGAGGGACATCGACGCGCAAACTGTTACCACGAATTCAATATCTGATTCTGAATACCTGACCCACCATTGATTAAAATTGTCGTCGGTTAGATATTTACTTTAAAAGTATTACATTTGTATGAAACTTCTCGTCGCGTATTCCACAGAGCCTAAAGACGAAGGTATTAAATCAGTGCGTCCTGCCTGTTATGACTTACGGAGCCGAAACGTGAACACTCACGTTACGGCTGGTCCATAAATTCAAAGTCGCTCAGCGAACTATGGAACGGGCTATACTTGCGAGCCTCTCTGAGGGATCGAATCCGGAACGAAGTGATCCAGCAGAGAACCAAAGTTGTCGACATAGCTCACAGAATCAGCAAGCTGAAGTGGCAATGGGCTGGCTATATTAGTCGTAGAATCGGCAAATGTAAGGTAGAACGCCCTCAGGCTAGATGGAGCGACGATCTTCGCAGGGTGGCTGGTAGCAGCTGGACAAGAGTTGCCGAGAATCGAGCTGAATGGCGTGCAACTGAAGAAGCCTTTGTCCAGCAGTGGACTGCTATGGGCTGATGATAATGATGATGATGACATTTGTATGAAATAGCATTATTTTTTTATAATCGACTCAACATTAGGATAATGTGCTTAATTCATGGTAACAGATGGCGCGCTATGTCTCTTACAACCTGTATACCGTTCCATTCTTTTTTCCATCAAGTAGAAGATACGCAGTCGTTTATGGTGAGATGTCTCGCTGGTGGTGGCGCGTGTGTTGTATCTTTTAGCTCCCTTCAAAATGCACCAGATTCAGCTCAAGCTGAATCTGGTGCTGATCCATGCGTCATGTTCGTGAACGGGCGCTGTCTGTTGGGACTGGTCATCTTTTAGCTGCTACGGCTTATTTATTTTTTCATTTTTATTAATTCTTTCTTTCTGTGTCTATTTGTTGACTCTGGGCGCTTTTAACGTGTATAGTTTTGTTTTTACATTAATGATGTAACCAATATTTTTGTATCAATTTAATTTAAAAGAGTGTCCATGGAGTTTCTTGTCCGTTCTTCTCCATAGGTACTTACTACGCTTTGGAATGGGCAACTAACTTCATATTTCTGACTAACCTTGACAATTCAAAAGTGCCTGTAAATGGTTTACTTTAAATAAATAATTTGAGTATAAGTTTGAGTTTAAAAGTTAATTGGTCCTGTTTTGACGAGATTTAGTTAAAGAGGTCTGAAAGTAGGCTTAGGTCAGCCTTTGAAGGATGAAATGCTATTACGATATCACATCATCGCGTTAGTTTGCTAGGACTGGCCCTTCTGTTCCTCTGCTATCACTGGCCTCTCTGCCCAAGGCGAGAGTTCGACAGCACTGCCAAGGTTGCGTCTGAATACCTACTCGTGATGTCTGCTTAATGCGCTGTTTTGGTCTAGTGCTTGCGATTTTTTTGTCGCAGAGGAAGATCTTTGTGTACTTTGATGACGCGTAGGTTCATGCAGTTTTTTGGCAGGTTTGAAGACTAACTTGAGCAGTTTAAATGATAAATTGTTTTATTTTTGTAAGTAGGTTTGTACAAACACTTTTACTAGTCAAATATAAATAAGGTTTTAAAACTAGAGGAATTTGATTTGGTTTCATATCCGATTACTCTGAGAAGAAAGACCGTAACATACTCAGAGGTCACAGTCTCAACATAGTTTACTTGTTAGGAACTTTCTGGTAAAATATTCAAGTTATCGGTAATTCTAGGGTGGTAACTGAATTCCTAAGGTTACATGTCCGCCCTGGGCGGTTATTCATCTGTAAATTTTTATAATAATTATTGATAAACATACTTCCTTTGTTCTTCTTTCCTTTTGTTTTAGATCTAACCTTCAAAAAATGTTTAAATAAAAGATTGTTTTACAAAAGAATAATAAAAAAAATTTGAGCAACATTAAACATTCTACAACTCCTAAAATGTTGTTAATAAACATTATGACCGCATAGAATAAAATTTCCTGCGCGAAAAATTCTCCGGTACTTAAGCACACTATGACCAATCAACGCACACTAATATCATCACATCTATGCGATGAGTCATTGGGTATTATGACCTGCGCAATATCTGATACCTAGACCTTGGCAGCTAGAATTCATTCACACTAAATATATGCTAACTAATATGGCGGCCGGTTGATTGAATATCAAGTGTTTTTATAGTGGCCGAGAATAAGTTGTTTTTTGTTTAATTCTGTTTTGGATGTAGTGAGGAGAATCTTGTTTGGGAGATGTTTAGGCGTATTTAATGGGGTATATTATATCTAAGACCTATTTTATTTTGTAAAGAAATGAAATTATTTATAATGGACTATAATATTTACATAATATATAAGCGAACACACTTAAAATAATAATAGTATGTACATGTATACAAAAAAAAAAGAGGGAAAAGAATCATAGGGCATCAAAAAATGTATCCGCATCGCTGTCTACAGAAAAAATGCTCAAAAGGCTGGCAGCATTGCCACGTTTTATGGCGACGCTGATTATTTGGCCAAATAATAGGCCAAGCCTCTGGTCACGAGAAGAGTTGACCAACAGCTTGGCGATGTCTCGAAAAATTTGATAAACTCTAAATTATAACAAGACCAGACCGACTAGACCGTGGTCCGTGGTCCGCGTATGGACAGATGTATGAACGTAAACGAACCAGAGTATGTATGTAAGGATCCTAGCAGGTGGCGTTCTGTTCTCTGTTCGTTTCTGCCTACCGCCATAGGAAAAACGCGTGAGTTTCAGACATTTTTGTAAAATTACTGAGGACTTCATATCGCTACCGGGCTATAATAAGTGTTTAGTCGTTTTACAAAATCTATCGATCGTAGGTTAATAATATATATCTATGGAAAGGAATCACTAGGCAAGCGGCATTTGAAAAAGAATTAAGGAAAAAGCTATTTAATATTGATTTATCTACATAAAAAAATAAAAAAAGTGTAAAAATTCATTAATTTTGTGCACTACGCTGTCAATTCTCCCATGTACAGTCACGAGCATCAATATGTATGTATACACTACGCAAAATTCAAAAGTAATTTTCATGGTGAATAACGATTGCAACTTTTAGATAAGACATCCATACTAATATTATAAATGTACTAATATTATAAATGTGAAAGTAACTCTGTCTGTCTGTCTGTCTGTCTGTCTGTATGTTACGTTTTCACGCCTAAACCGCTGAACCGATCGTCATGAAATTTGGCAGAGATATAGCCTGGGATATCGAGAAGGACATAGGCTACTTTTTTACGCGATAACCGACATCTACGGGGGCGGAGCCGCGGGCAAAAGCTAGTATTATATAATAGTATAAGAACATCGTACTAGAACATTTATCACAATAAATGAGTCAGTCTAGCTCCGACCTACCGCAACATCCGCTCTATGCGACCTAATCGCCTAGCCTTGAGCCTAGGTTATTGACATTCAACTTACAACTGCTGTATTATGACTAACTGGCGGGCTGGCGCTGATTATTTTATCCTGACGTGTAAACCACTATTTGTTAGTTTAGTAACTGACTAACTGCTGATTTTAAGGGAACTTTAGAGATCTATTATGGGGGAACATGTCGTGACGAAAGTTATAAGTATTTTTTTTGATATCATTTTTTTGTGGTGAACGCTGTGTATACCTATAATAGACATACATACCAGTACTTTTATCTGTTTAAATTTATAAATAAATAAATCAAGTTTTTAAGTATGAATGTGGATGTAAAAAATGCTAAGCTAATAATGGATTGTGTATGTGATTGAAATTACGGCTTCAGGATATAATTTAGCTTTGTTTTAGGATATAATTTAGCTACGATTTTGCTTGTCATTGAATTTTAACAAAAACGAGTTAAATTGTAATTTCTTATTTGATATTTGTACGCTTTTATCGGCAAAATATAGAGATCTCTGTACCTATTCTATGTATGTACTCGTATAACACCTGTTTTTACTTCTATATTTAGCAAATAAAAACTTTGACTTTGACTTAGGCTGATAGACCTTTGGAGCTATTAGTGATATTGTACTTATCACAAGAAGAGGTAAATGATCTCTTAATTTTAATAATTTTATATCGAAGAAGACGACATGCTGCGTCGATTCCAAATAAATTGCGATAAGGATAAGATAATTATGATTCAATCTACCTAGTCCTTTCCCAACTACGTTGGGGTTGGCTTCTAGTCTAACCGCATGCAGATGAATGGGGTTGAAAGGAAGTTACAAAATATAAGAGAATATTTTTTATGGTAGCCGCACCGCACCTTTCACAATACCTTATTTACTAAACCAAATACCTTTAAACATTCGCGACTCAATGAACAGTAAAAACGTAAAACACAAGCTCAAAGAATACTACAACTCCATTTTACCTTAATTTGTCAATAGCGCGTTGATTAAATTCCAGACCATGGCATGCTGAGACTGACCCCAGGGGTCTAATAGTGTGCTTTGTTTAATTATAGGAACAAACTAGTGTTTAAAAAAAAAAAGTGATCATTTAAAACAGTGTTGGTAGAAATATTTTCCTAGCCTTTTCCAACTATCTTGAGGCAGCTTCCAGTCTAACCCGATGCAGCTGAATACCAGTATTTTACATGAAGCGTCTGCCTATCTTACCTCCACAACCCAGTTACTGGATAACACGATACCCCTTGGTAAGACTGGTTGTCAGACTTTCGGGCTTCTGTCAACCCGTAACGACTGTCAAAGATGGCTTAGCGTGCTTTCCGAGGCACAGAGGAGTCTCAGTATATAAAGATAGTCACCCATCCACGGACCAACTCCGGCTAGAAACTTAAGAGGCTACCGACCGCACAGTGGAGCTTAGTGGCCACTATTTTCCGTTTTAATGATTACAATAAAACATAACAATTTAAAACTACTGTTTGTAGTAATAATAATGTATAGTCTTGTGAAGCACAACTTGACGAGCTTATTTTCTGCATTTTCATTCTAAAATAAAAGAAATCACCGAAATAACGATGAGGGCGCCACTGTGCGCTCGACGTAGTCTTAACCTGATATACTTTCATATCGACGATTAAAAAGTAATAGGGTAGGCTAAAGTCGACGGCGGCGGCGGGTAGGGGCGGGTTAAAATCTTATTTTAAGTAGGATGGCATTCATGACAAATTTCGAAAAAAAATGTCGCTTACCTGCACTACACCACTAAGGCGGAAGACATCGTGGAGTACGTGCGCCAAAGGACAACGTACACGTCGAGGGTGCAGTTACTGGAATCGCATCGGAACGTCAACTTCAAGGCGTTCATCGTGCGTGTTCCGAATCTGTCTGCCCATCGTCATGGAAGAAGACTTTTGGCCGCAGGACGTGGTGTTCCGTCGCTTCCGCGGACAAGTTCCACTGGACAGTACAAAGTGCAGCTAGTGCTAGGTTTTTTTTTTTTTGTTTTTATCTAGGTCATCTCAGAGTTAACCACGAGGGGTTGAGACTCTTTAACCGGACTTTCCTGTGATTGCCTTAAGCTCCTAACGGATTTTAAGGCCTCCAGCCAGGGCGTAAATAAGCTTATATGCTAAACGACTGCACACTAAGGGCACCTCCTGTGGGATTCGAACCTCGGCTTAGGGCAGCGTCGGAGGGAGGATGGCAAGGGACCGTCGGTAGCTGGATAACATCAGGGTTTTGATTATTATCAGGGGGATTTAAAGCTACACGCTGCTCAGCTAAAACGCATGCTGGCGCTTCGCTTACAGGCAAGGAACGGGTAGGACTTTTATTTAGTCGGGGATTTCGCGCTGGGCCTCGGCGGCGAGGTCGCAATGACGATCGTGTAGTGTGTACGCGCTTACGAACTGTGCTAGTTTCCCTACGACTCTCCTGGAGGAGGGTAGTGGGGTCGTCTGGGTCGGTCAGTGCATGCTATGGACGGCGGGTCGTACTGATACGTGAGGGGGTATAGGCGGCGGCCTTCACGACTTGAATGTTGCGATGAGTGGCGGCAGAGTCAAAGTAACGCTTTGAAGCGCGCTTTAAGTATTGGGCTATAGTAGGGATTTTAAGCTCCAAGTGAAGGTTAGTGTTCCGAACGAACCAGGGGGCTCCCGTGATTTTACGAAGGAAACGATTCTGAAGGGTCTGTAACCTATGGATGATATAGGGTCTTGCGTGGGCAAAGGCTGGACTCGCATAGGTCATGATAGGGCGGATACAAGCGGTGTAAATGCGCAATTTGCACTTGTGTGACAATTTGCTAAAGGAGGATTACAGAACTGTCATCCAAATAGTCCTCTACTGATTAGTAAAATTTATCGATTAAAATTTTCATAAGTACACTTTTGAATTTGTCCAGATTTAATGCTTTTAATGTCTCAGACAGCTTGTTATTTTTTTTTTGTGTTTACTGAAATATGATGCCAAGTCGTTGCACGTAAGATAAATCATCTAATGTGAGTGATCTAGCGACCTAACGGGGCGATCTAGATCAAAGCGGCTGTTGACACTATGATGATACAGCACGCAATTTTATAGCATAATAAGCATGAGCTCTCTATAATGTTCTTACTGCTGGGACACAGGTCTCCTCTCGGTGAGAGGGCCATAATCTACCACGCGGGCCCAGTGCGACTTGTTAAATGTCACATGACGTCTTCGAATTTTTGGTTCTAGGACATGCCGGTTTCCTCACGATGTTTTCTTTCACCGTTTTGAGAGCAGTAGTGATGAATAATTTACACAAGGTAAAGCACCTGTCTGGGTTCGAACCTACGACCTGCAACTCGTAAGTCGCGGCCACTACCACTGGAACACCACTGCTCCCAATTTTATAGTGCTTTTACGAAATGATTCTGTATTATAATAATATTTAATTTAGCATGCATGCGTTAATATAAATAGGTACTAAAATACTTTTACAGGGTTATTGGAAAGCCACTAAAAACCTCTCTGGCCTCAGCACTATATGACTAACATCATCATAAACAACTACTTTTGATCTATGACTTTGAATAATTCATCAGATTTTAATTTATCAGACTTTCATACAAAAATAAAAATATTAAATTCAACGCTTTAAATGTATCATCATCATTATCATTTCAGCCGAAAGACGACCACTGCTGGACATAAGTTTCTCCCTAGCACCGTCACTTCGACCGGTTCTGTGCTTCCCGCATTCAGCGGATTTGCAGTTGATGTTGAAAAACACATAAAGCAGTTGAAAAACATGCTTTCATGTATGCACATGTCTCATGTTTTTAAACTACAATGTTAAATTTGTACTTAGGATAAATTCACCCCACCTACGGAACCCTACATTGTGCGTGGTCACACTTTTGTTCTGTTTTCATTTACCAAAAACAAACCTTCAAGATTTTGTTGTTCTATACATTTAGAGCGTTAAATTTAAATATTTTTATTTTTGTATGAAATGATGAATTAAAATCTGTTAAATTATTAAAAGTCATAGAACAAAAGTTGTTGTTTATGATGTTAGTAATATAATCCTGAGAGGTTGTTAGTGTTGTTAGTTGTTGTTGTTGTTAACCCTGTATATATTCTAGGCCCCATACAAAATGCAGTCTTGTCAAACATAGCCGTTCTATGGCGTATTGCACGAAGTGTACTGGCAAGCCTGGTACTTTTTAAACAACGTAGGTACCACATAAAGTCTAATAAAGTAGCTGGTTGTTTGAGCTGACTAATTTTACATAAATAATGGCTATCCTTGGCGCGGGCAGTGCCGCCTGTTTAGTGAATGCTTGTCTTATTTTGTACTGCAATCACTTTTATATGCGTGTGCTGTTTTTGTTTGGATGTGATTTTTACGGAGTGAGCAGGGATCTAGATATGATATTGTAGGAATAGACTAAAGGCTCGCGCAGACTGGCGCGACAGGCACCCCGACCCTTGTCGCGCCCGCGATATCGCGCCAGTGTGTGTGTAGACGATAGCAATTGCAATAGATAAAACTACCATATCGCAACGTGGAAGAAAGTCAAAGTCAAAGTCAAATCATTTATTTCAAATAGGCACATATAAGGCACTTTCGAACATCATTTATAAACGAATTGATTCTAATTGCCCCTTCCAAAAGGTAGTTGAGAAGTATGGACGAGAAACTTTACACTTACTCTTTTAAAATGTTAACAATATTTTATATACATTAATTATATATTTATAGGTATGTGAAGACGATGCACCTAGAATAAAATTACTATACCACAATAGGTAGAAAGAATGAAAAGTGAAGTTATGACAGATAATAATATGGTGCTCACATATTTACAAACATTGTAAAAGTAGATGATTTTCCTAAATGTTTAACGAGTAATTCTTATTACTTGTAAAAAAATTAGTAATAGTTATAAACGAATATAATAATAATCAAGACTTCTAGCAAGCAAGATATCGTAAGTCGTAGCACTATTAATGTAAATTATTTTCTATCACAACGAGAGCTTCATACTTCTTTTGCAATTTGGAAACCATATCGCTGTGGTATTTGAAAAAAATTAAGAATCGTGGGTATGTCCCGAGAGATATAAAAATTTAATCTGTTAAAGTATTTCAAATTGGTCTGTTTCATGTTTCTAAAGCTATATATTATTTGCACAAGCTACATCTCTGCTTACCCCGTTACTCTGCTTCATAAATCTACGCATCACGAATGTCAGGGCCATTCAATTGTGAGTTAGACTCTCCTACATAACAACACAATTACCTCCACGTAGAGCTGACAATAGTTGACCGGATAGGCGTAGGATCGGTGTGAATGACCGGTCCAAGGTCAGAGCAAAGCCAGGGTCAAGGTCAAAGGTGACTTGGATAATGTGACAAGTTTTGTTGGAAACTTAGTGTAAGTTGAGCAATGGGGTGTATTTTAAAAGAAGTTTTTAAATTAAGAACCGCTTTTTAGAAACAGACGGTTCAGAACCTTGCAAAAATAATTCTGATTTCCTTAAAGGTTCCTACAAACAGGCGCGACACGCGACGCGACACAAAGGCAGCCTTAAATCATTTTGTTCTTCCTAAGTTGACACACCACAAAATTACGGAGAGAGAAGAAATCATAAGGAAGTGAGTAAGCGTAATAAAGTTATCCATTCTTGTTTGAGCTTATGAACCACAATTTATCAGTATGACTTTATTCGAAAAATTCACGTTGTTTTCCTACAGTGTAAGTCAGTGGTGTCCAAGTGAAACGAAAACTAAAATCCAACATGTAGGTAAATAAAAGTCACACCCCACAACCTCGTGCTTGAGAAGCGGGCCCCTTAAACACGAGAACAAAAGATACGAGGATTGTTCTATCCTGCTGCACAAAATATAAGCCACTCCCAAAGTCTTTTAGTTCCATAGCTACTTCAAGGTCAAATAGAGTCATTATCCAGCCATTTCCCAAGGTCAGTAGTAGAATAGACCAATGTCATTGTGTTTTTGCTTATTTGTTTATGTTTGAATCATTACAACGTCATTGCTTCTAATTTGTGTGGTTAACAGAATTTAATGCTTGCCAGGTTCTGGCCAGCCGGGTTCAACCATTATTTTGATTTATAGTACAGTAAGGTAAGTCCTAGAACAGCGGTCGGCAAACTTTTTTATTGGGGGCCAGAAAAGCGTAAGGAATTCAGGGGTCCAGTTTTAAGATGTAATTTATCGTAAGAATCATGAAAGGCTACACATACCGTTAAAATAATTGTGGAGCGCACCAGCACATTTTTTTTTTATCTTACAGTAATTCGAATGTAGTCATGTTTAGTTAATAAAGTTCACAATGACCCTAAATGTACACGAGCGTCAGAACACAATTTCTGAGAGCTATGTATTCTATTATTTTTCTATTTATGCTAGCTATTTTATTTTATTTAACTCTTATGTCAAAATGACGTTGGTGGGCCGGATTAAAACCCTTTGCGGGTCGGAGTTGGCCCGTGAGCCGTAGTTTTCCCATCCCTGTCCTAGAACAACCACTTAACATCACGCCTAATCTTACCCTGAGAAGGTAGGCAGGGGTGTTTCTCCGTACACCCTCATTTCACCTGATAATAAGCTACACGTAAAAGGGGGCGAGCCTAATGACATCAACCGGAAACAAATCAAGACTACAGGCTACTCTATGGGAATGTTTTGGACCTTTTTTTAGTGTTCTGTAATAAACAAGGAAACCTAATAGTTTCGCCATGTCCGTCTGTCTGTCTATTAAATCTGTAATTTGGCATGTGTATACGCATTAATCACGCCGACAAAGTGGTAAATAAAATCTATTTTGAAAAAAAAAATAGGGTACCCCTGCACATAAAGAGGGGATGACATTTTTTTTCTCGTCTATCCCATGGTGTGGGGAACCGTTGGATAGGCCTTTCAAAAATTTTGCGGTTATGTTAAAAAAATCGACTCAGGGATCCGTTTGCGTAATATTAAGCTTCAAAGTGTTAATTTTTGTAAGAGTCAAGTGTCCCCACCTCTGCTAGCTAAATGATTGTATTTGGATATGTAAAAAAATTCACAGTAGTAGCTTCTTATAACGAAGTTAAAAGGAAAACTATCACAGCTAAGTAAGATTTACAAGTTACCGAGTAATAGTCGACCAACTTACATTTGCAATGTTAAGTTTGTTCTTGGGATAAATTCATCCCATCTATGGAACCCTTCATTGTGCGTGGTCCGACACGCACTTGTCCGATTATTTATAGTTACAAACATAGCTATGAACATCGGAAGCTATGTTTGTAACAAACCTCACATTTGCGTAAATGCCTATTCGTAAAATTACAGATTTTTTATCTCGACCGTAGGTATATTTATTAAGCACCGACCTTTTATTCGTTTTTATTAATAGTGTTTATCAGTGGAAATTTTTACATGGCCTTCAATCTCATATTTTTTAAAGAACTATGTATAAGTTAGCTGTAAGTTTCCCTAATATATCAAAAATTCAACATTGTAATCCATTGTTAGCCGAGAACAACTACCGACAAACTGCTACGCAATTTGACAGACTTTATGTATGTTATTGTTTTTTGGGAATGGCATCCCGTAATTCAACCTAGGAGGTTGTCGTCTGCTTAACCGGACTTTCCTGTTGGTGTCTTAATGAATTAAGGCCTCCAGCCAAGGCATATACTTATGAACCTACGCTGCCTACACTGTCCTCCCATGCCTATTAACACTGTTATTTGAAAATATTGTAAAAGCCAATTATTTTTAAAAGAGTAACTGAAACTAAGTAGCTACACGCTAAAGGAACCCCCTGTGGGGTACGGATCTCGGCTTAGGGCGTCACTGGGGGAGGATAACAAGGAACACGCTGGATCGGATTGATATGTTATTGTTAATACAGATTTTGAATAGAAACGGTTAGCAGTGGTGGCCTAATGGTAACTGGACTTTCGGGTCGTGGGTCGTGGGATTGAACCAAAGCAGGCGCTTTACTTTGTGTAAATCATTTCATTACCACTGCTCTGAGAACGGTGAAGGAAACTGGCATGTCCTAGAACCAAAAATTCGAAGACATGTGATATCTACCAACCCGCACTGGGCCCGCGTGGTAGATTACCTACAGCCCACTTTCTCTCGAAGAGAAGAAGCCTGTGTCCCAGCAGTGGGAACATTACAGGCTGATTATTACGCATTATGCATTTTTTTTTAAACGCCTATATTCGACGAAGGGGTGGGTAGACCCAAATTACCAAACTCACAAATCACCAGAAATAAAAAGTTACTTGAATATTTATATATTTAATATTTTAAGCACAAAAAATGTACAGAGGTGGACTTAATGCCATAGGCATTTTCTACCAGTCAACCTTTGGGTGATGCAGAGACAAACAGTAGTAGGTGCAATAGCGAGAATTGAGGAATAAATATTTATTTAAATATAAAGATATACATAAACCTATTAAAACTATAAATTCAATATATAAATCTTATTATATACTAAATATAAGCACAAATAAATACACATAAATATGTATATTAAAACAAATAAGACAAGCAATGGGAAAACATTACCGTTGTGATGATACGGCCGACTTCTTGCGAATGGGCTCGCGAACTTTTACTTTAAAAGATAATCGGTTGGTTGCCATCCTGACTTCCTGGGGGAGCGCATTCCACAGAGAGATAGACTGTATGAAGAAGGAAGAGTGAATGAAGTCTGTGCGGTGAGTGGGAAATTGAAGAAGACGATTGTGAGATGAACGAAGTTTTCTATTGTGGTTGGCGCAAATGTACTGAAAGTGGGGGGATAGATAACGAGGGGAAGATGGAGAGTCAAGAAATGAAAACAAGGTGGTCAGCGCCTTTTGCTCTTTGAATATTTATTATTGATAAAACTATAAAACTTAGGAAGTTATCCCTAGCGTTTAAACTCCAACTCCATAAAATTATTACAATATTATAATTTGTACTACCTGAAAGGGATCAAATTCAATAATATTGACATTTAATTTTGACATACCTTACTATTATTTCTCAATTTAATTGTATGTACTAATATGAAAGAAAATAATTAAAAGTAATAAAAATGTTTAATGCATGTTAATTTAGCATGATAAGGGCAAACGAATGATATCATTGCAATTGTAAAAGGCTGCTAAGTCATAAGTACTAACATAAAATAACACCAACATTGTATACTTAGTTCGCAATAAACGTTTTGACTTTGACTTTTTGAAAATGCCTGAAAAAAAAAAAAACATTTTATTTTGTACAAAAAAAAAATATGATTATTATTATTATGATTATATTATTATTATCGCATGATACAAAGAAAAATTATCAGAAAAATCCTTTGGAAAGCAACAGGATTCTTTCCAATTTTTCGTTTGATATTTTGAAAAGTTGAAAAAAAAAACGTTTTATTGACATATTTTCTTCTACAGAAGAAGAGGTTGATGATAAATCGTGGGTACTATGGAAAGAGTTAAAGCATAGATATACTAAGTACGTATTTGAAAAAAAAAAAAAAAAAAAAACATGAAATGTTTCCGTTTCTTTCATATTCTTCGGTTTTTTCAGTTTTATTGAAAAAAAAAAAAAAATCAATGTATACTGGCAATTTTCTAAAAAAATATTTATTTATTTAACATTTTCTCACACAAATGCACAGAGGCGGACATGAGGGCGGAAACTTACGAATGAAACATTGAAAACAACAACGGAATTAGAAAGAAACGAGATTTTTTCCTACTTTTCTCAACGCTAGTTATCCCGTCATGTCGGCAAATAATCAGCCACAGACTTCATCCTAGTCAAATAAACATTAAATATCATCAAAATAATTTCATCTGCCATTAAATAGAGTCACTATAACCTCATGTTAAGCACAATATGCACTCTACATTCACATCGACACAAATTCTAAGAACACTAAACTCTACGTGTGACTAGTTTAGTGACGTCACTTGTTGGTAGAGCGGCTGACCGCGAGTCAAGGTTGCGATCGCCGAATAGAGACGACGTTAGTGTAGGTCAAATGGTCAATATAAATCTCTCTATAGCGGAATTGTGACTATATTTTATGAGTGTCTTTTATAAAGTGTTTGTCTAGTATTTTTTTGTAGGTTAAAAATTACTGTCTTACTGCTAAGCATTGAGTCCTGGGTTCGATTCCCGAGTCAGGCAGAGTGTTAATGAGTTGTTTCATCTGGAATTTCTCCTTGCCCGGAGTCTCTGTCACATGGGACTTGCACATAACTTCTGAGAGATGATGGATGAAAGATGAGTTTTTATTTTTTGTGCCATTGTTATTTGGTTGTTGGTTAGTCATTTTTGTGCATTTTTTCTTATTGTTATTCCTTCCTTATCCATACTAATATTATAAATGTGAAAGTAACTCTGTCTGTCTGTCTGTATGTTACGTTTTCACGCCTAAACCGCTTAACTTATCATCATGAAATTGGGCAAAGATATAGCCTGGGATATGGAGAAGGACATAGGCTACTTTTTTACGCGATAACCGACATCCACGCGGGCGGAGCCGCGGGCAAAAGCTAGTTCTAAATATGTCTGTTTTTATTTAAATTTAACTGTGCAATAACTTGGACCTGAGTCTGCTATGTTGTACATGTTTTTACCAAATAAATAAATAATAACTGACAAAATATGAGTGTATTTATTTATTTATTTATACAGGCTTGTTTTTTGAGACGGAGCAGCAAGGGTAGGTATTTTATCCGTTTTAGTTACAGAAGAACAGTTTCAGGAGACTGTTCTTATTATTTAAGAAATTTTGACGCACATTTAGAGATATTGAAAAAAATATATATATACAGTCAACAAGAAAATGAGCCATTTTCTAAAAAAAAAAAAATTATGTCAATCGCTCCTGTTTCTTATAAGGATCAAAATATTATATTGGACCAATTGAGCTTTGAGTACTCGAAAAGTAAGAAACGTGGTCGCTCACAATGGCCTTATTAGAAGGCTAAAAGTCACCCAAAGGGCAACGGAGAGGGCTATGCTTGGAGTTTCCCTACGTGATCGAATCAGAAATGAAGAGATCCGCAGGAGAACCAAGGTATTCGACATAGCTCGAAGAATTGCCAAACTTACGTGGCAATGGGCAGGGCACATTGCCTGCAGAACAGATGGCCATTGGGGCCGAAAGGTTCTGGAGTGGCGACCGCGTACCGGAAGACGTAGCGTTGGAAGGCCTCCCACAAGGTGGACCGATGACCTTGTGAAAGCCGCAGGAATCCGCTGGATGCGGGAAGCACAGAACCGGTCGAGGTGGCGGTGCTTGGGGAGGCCTATGTCCAGCAGCGGACGTCTTTCGGCTGAAATGATGATGATGATGAATGATTATGTTTAAGGTCTGACCGAAGGCAATGGTAGAGTTCAAACACGAGCTGTCAATATTTTGACACAACTTCGTAGAACTATAATAGATGCATAAAACTAAACAAACCAGTATTAATTCCCACACTAGCCAGTCAATGACCGGTAGAGTCATACCTACTAAATTTGAAATTCTAACGTCAAACGTTGGCGTAGGTCACGCTCTATCATAGACGTAACAACTCTACGTAGAGTCAGTGAACGCTCAAGGTCATTCTAGTATTCTAGTGAAATAGAGACATTGATGTAGGTCGGGCTATAATAATCAAAGTCAAATCGTTTATGTGAAATAGGCCATTAAAAGGCACTTTTGAACGTAAAAATTTACAAAAAGCATAATTATTATAAATAATAATTAGTTGCCGTTTTCAAAACGTAGTTTCGTATGGAGAAGAATGAGCAAGAAACTCCATTAGACTCGTAACTCCATTAAAGAAATACATCAATTTGCGTGACTCTATTTCTTTGGAATGGTAGAGTCGTTGACCGGTAGAGTCAAGGTTACGTTCTAGATATTAGATTGCCGTTAGGAATATTGGCGTAGGCTATGGCTGTGTTTTGTTTAGTCTATTTTTTGGGTCAAGGTCTAAATATAGAGCAAAATGAGCTGAATACCTGGAAATTCTCTACCAATTTACGTAATAATAATAGAGAGTGTCTTGCTCTACATCGCTCTACAAATAATTTGTCCTACATAAAAACAGCTTTACATCGAATAAGTAAACACTACACACAATTAGTTATTTTTGTTTTCTTCTATAAAAAAAACACGTTTTACATATTCATTGTAATTGATCAAACTCTACATGCGCATACGCTTGCCGCTTACTTTAATGAATGTTTGTTTATTATACAAAAAAACGTGTTTTTTGTAAACAGCTCTATGATAGAATCACGTGTAGAGTCACTTGAATGTAGAGTGCATTGAATTGAATGCAGCCAAGAGATGTTTGTTTTAGTATAGTCGCCAGTATACTAAAACTGTCAAATTACTCCAAACAATCACTTGAATGTAGAGTGCATTGAATTGAATGCAGCCAAGAGATGTTTGTTTTAGTATAGTCGCCAGTATACTAAAACTGTCAAATTACTCCAAACAATTTTAAACCTTAAATTGTTGAAGGTTAAGTTCAAAATCTAATGAGAAAATTTGACAGTTTGTAGTAGCTTGATGTGCTGGAAACTATGTATGTTTAGTTGCAAAAATAATGATTTTTGTAATAAGACATTTTGGCTTTTTGATTTATTGTTGGCAGATGATCAACCAATGACTTTGTACTTTTTGAATATTATAATCTCACAGATCATCAAACAAACTAGACAAAATCAAACAGCTTTCTTTCAGCCTCGTACAGGGATTCTGTACTTTTTTTTTCTTCTGTTTACATAATTTTTTTTTTAATACTTTTATCATTGTGTGTTTAGTTTGTGGTCTTCCTGTGCGAGACAATAAATACCTTTTCTTTCTTTCTTTTCTTTCAGGTTGCTATATAATTTACTAGTTTCTGCCCGCGACTTCGTTTGCGTGAAATTTCACGTTCCCCCGTTCCCCAATCCATTCTCGAGATATTATAAAAATCCGTTCCATACTAAATATATGAGAAAATTAATTTTCTTAATTTTTTTTTTAATTTTTTTTCGCATGTCCTAATTTATGTAGTTATTCTGCTATTCGGGGCGGAGTCAAATGCAACAAATCAAAATCATAAAAATCGGTCCAGACGTTCGACTTTGTTTTAAATCATATTTAGATTATTTTTATGACATTAATTTTACAGTCTGCGATAAGTTTAACACGCTCACTGACTTAAAATTAGTTAAAATTTTAGTAAAATCGTCTATTTTAACAATATTGGTAAATATGTATCTAAAACATAATTAATTTACCCGTCATTGCTTCATTTTTAATTGTTTTTACCTGTTCTGGTATAGTAATTTAATTCTAGGTACGATGTCTTCACACATAACTATATAATTGATGTATACAAAGTATTGTAACCGTTTAAAAGAGTGACGGTGGAGTTTCTTGCCTATTCTTCTCCAAACGAAACTACCTTTTCGAAGGGGCAACGAGAAATAATTTTATTTCCTTGTAAAATTCGACGTTCAAAAGGGTCATTTCTGTGACTATTTGAAATAAATGCTTTGACTTGCCCTTATCCCAGTTTATTTACGGTCGCCGCTACATGTCTTTTTCTTCCATACTTCTCTATGGTCGTCATCTCGGTAACATCCCCTTTCTAGCCATATCATCTTTCACACTTTCCATCTATCGTTTCTTTGGTCTTCCGCTACTCGTATAGCCATCCAGATTCATACTATATCAGCTCTAAACTCTACAATGACATAAATATGAGATTTAATATTTACCCTATGACTAAAAGTCTACTGAAGAGAAAAGTGACTGATTGGCTTAAATCCTTGTCTTATGAAGAAACTGAGAAACTTATGGTATTATAAACACGCTATACACACACTCACACACATACACACTTAACCCCACCTCCACTCTACACTTATACTCGTACTACATAAGTAACCTCCACTTAGAGTATAATTTTCACTTTTTATTTCTTAAAAAAAAAAACTTCACTTAATTCTAAATTAATTAACTTTCTTTGGGAAGTCTGGAACAATGTCTTAGTACCTATATATTTTAGGTTTGGGCGTTGATAGCTGCGCCACAGTATTTTACTTTTGTGGTTATCTTCGTTTTCCTTTGTAAATTGTAAACTTAAGTTGTTCCAAATAAACTTTATTATTATTATTTTATATACGTTTATATATCTCGGGAACCTGGGGTCCCGGACCTTTGGAAGGCGTACGAGGGGCCGAAGCCAACTCGCAGAGGCCACTTAGACAATTTTAAATGGAATGAGGCACCAACCGACGATTATCCCTGTATGCACAATGCAAGTGCACCCAAGAACAACCCCCGGTTGGTGTAGGACTATTGCAGGATATGGAAACAAAGATATAAACAAACAAGACTATGGGTTTGGGTGGTTAAAATGGACTGGTTACCTAAACTATGGAAGGTCTATAGCCCCTGCCTGATCAATGTTTTATTGTACACGGATAAAATGGCATGGGGTGACTTGCACACTCATTAATGGGCCCCCGGAAACGGTCGCTAGCACATAGTAACGTAGCGACAAGGGGGCAACATATCCTGAGGTGCTCGAGGAGTGGAGAGGTATTCCACGGCTCTCAGAACAATCCCAGAGCCCGCAAGATGGTCAAGATCCCTACAAGCACTTACTGGAATACTTCCTCCCTCCGAGCACGATTGCTCTTGCGAATCTCCACTCAAACCGGCCAATAAAGGAAAGAATGAGGTGGGAGCTCAGTTCCTCGTCAGTGTTCACTCCAGCCGGGCAATAAAGATATGCCAGAGATGAGGAACATGACTTCTCCCGGGAGATAGGGTCCATGGGGTCGCAACTGCCCAACAGCTCGCCACATGCTGCCCTGCGGGTTTCTGTATCTCTCTTGGTCTGGCTCTTCACCCTAGACATGTTCCGGTAAAGTAAACTCTACCGGCACAGACCCAGAGTTCGGAGCGCGCTAGCCCCACCACGACGTCAACGTAGAGATACGGCGGTGGGGTTATTATTATTATACTCAAAACTTTCTTCACGTCAGTCTCATTCTCTCTCATACAATATCCTACTATATAAGGTCTATCTATTCATGCACGAAATATTTTAAGAGATCCACCAATAGTTGGTAAAGAAGCCATGGAAAGGTTTTTTTTTTTAATATGAGAATTTTATAATAAAAAATAAAAATTTACTATGTATGATGATTAATTATCAAAAGGTACCGCGCGCTCGTGCCACCACCGTCGCCACGTCCGGGCGGGTCATTCATAGAATAATTTAGTAAAGGTTTTTTGCAAAATGTCTCAAGCAATTTTAAAATTATAATAATTACGTAAAGTAAGAAAACATAGATTAACACGTTCAAAGCCACGGAATAAAATGATAAATTTTCATTCAGGCCATGTCGGATAATGTTGGGCGACATGTTCCCTTCGGGCCGTGGGGGACAATGGTGTCCGACAGTCAGAGCTATGTTTAAACGTCTTTTGTGAGCTGTCGGTCAACAATACAAGGCAATATTGTACGCAGAATGACTCGCGGCTTCAATGGAAGAAAGTTCGAATAAATAAAAAAATAAAAAAACATGCATATTTAATAATGAATGATAATGATTAATAAATCAAAAAATGTCAATGTCAATTTCAAATCTTTCGTGTGGCTTATAGGGAAAGTTAAGTGTCGCCCAGCATTGTCCGACATGGCGATAAACGTGTAAAAAAAAAAATCTTTGCTACGGCTTTTTTACCACCTATAGATATTTCTCTTAAAATATTTCGTGTATGAATAGATACACCTTATATAATATAATATATTATTATGATTGTAAACACGAAATCATCTCATTATTTGACATTTCATACCTATACCTACAATTCTAATTTCAATTCTTTATTAGTGGCTTTTGAGGACATGATATTTATTTAGATTTATTACTATGTAGTTATAATCGCAATCATGTCATTTGGTTTTAAATAGATCTTTTTTTAAATCTTATAGATTCTTTTCTGTTTTGTTAAGTACCTGGTACTTTTTGAAAGGCCTACACTGTCCTCCCATACCTATTAACACTGTTATTTGAAAATATTGTAAAAGCTAATTATTTTTAAAAGAGTAACCGTGGAGTTTCTTGCCGGCTCTTCTCCATAGGAAACGACTAATTGGAACCGTGCACCTAGCTTCTGACGTTTCTTATGTGCCTATGAAGGAGCTTACGGCTCTGATTAACTTAATGCTCTCCGGCAAGGTGAACGAGGCCATCATCGACGTTCTGTACGGGGCCAATTTATGCGCCCTACGTAAGAGAGATGGCGGCATTCGTCCCATTGCCGTAGGAACTGTTTATCGTCGTATGGCAGCCAAGATTTGCTGTAAATTTTTTGGTGAGGTTGTTTCGGAAAAATTTCAGCCCCTGCAGCTAGGTTATGGCTCCAAAGGGGGCTGTGAGGCTGCCGTACACGCTTTGTCGACCTACCTAAATTCTGGCAAAGGAGAGGTCATTCTGAAGGTTGACATAAAGAATGCCTTCAATTCTGTTAACAGGGACACCTTGCTGGCAGAAACTAAAAAAGAAATTCCCCAAATCTATAGTTTCCTTTGGCAATGTTACAGACACCCTTCTAAATTAATGTATCGGGACAACCTTCTGGAATCTGCTGTTGGCTGTCAACAAGGTGACCCTCTCGGGCCAGTGATTTTCAGTTTAGCCATTCACCCAATTATTCGACAGCTAAATTCCAAATTTAACGTTTGGTATCTTGATGATGGAACCTTGGGAGGCGATGTAGAAACTGTTTTAAATGACCTTCAATTCTTAAAAAAATAATTTCATTCCATTGGTCTTGATCTCAACCTTTCTAAATGTGAACTATACTTAGCTGACAGTACTGACAGACATCTGACTCTTCCCAAATTTAACGCAATAGCTCCTGAAATCAAAATTATTGAAAAAAGCTCTCTTCGTCTCCTTGGATCTCCTATTTTTGAAAATTCCTTTCCCTTTTTTATTGAGGAAAAAATACAAAATTTCAATGACGTTTCGGAAAGATTGTTCCAAATTAACATGCATTCGGCCTTAACTTTAATTCGTTACTGCTGTTTCGGACCTAAATTAATATATTTCCTTCGCGCTTCCCATTTATGGAAGTACACTCACCTTTTAGACAAAATGGACCAAATTATCCGGCATACATTAACTTCGATTTTAAATGTGGCCATGGACGACCGAGCTTGGGCTCAAGCTTCTCTTCCCATTCGTATGGGAGGCCTCGGCGTCCGCAAAATTTCTAGTATTAGTTTACCGGCTTTCATTTCCTCGGTTCATGGCACTGAGAAATTAATCAGGAAAATCCTAGCCTCCACACTGATTGATTTTGATGTGCCATGCTTTACCGAGGCATTGGATGCCTGGAAACTCGCTTGCCCGAATTCAGATCCACCCGACAATCCATCTTCACAGAGACGGTGGGATGAGCCGCTCTGTAGGGTAGTACAGAACAATTTACTTGACACTTCTGCTACTTCTGCGGAGCGTGCGCGCCTGCTGGCTGTGGGTAGGTGGGAGTCGGGTCTTTGGCTTCATGCACTACCATCGTCGAACATAGGCACTTTGTTTGACGACACTACTTTCCGCCTCGCTGCTTCCCTACGACTAGGAGCTCCTTGTTGTTCTCCCCATCGCTGTCACTGTGGCGAGGTTGTCAACAGCCTAGGACACCACGGCCTGTCCTGCAGTCGAAGTGCGGGTCGCTTAGCGCGGCACGCAAACATTAATGACATCATCCGACGAGCTCTTGTCTCCGTCGGCGTTCCAGCTGTATTAGAACCCAATGGCTTGGCACGCGACGATGACAAGAGACCGGACGGCATGTCTTTATTTCCTTGGAAGGTAGGTAGGCCTTTAGTGTGGGACGCAACTTGTGTCGATACTCTTGCGCCATCCCATCTTCCTGGCTCGGCGTGCTGTGCTGGCGCTGTTGCTGCGGCTGCTGAAAACCTCAAGCGGCGAAAGTATAGTAACTTGATCGGTAACTATATTTTCGATCCGTTTGGGGTTGAAACCCTCGGGCCGTGGGGTCCCAGTGCTCATTTATTGTTCAATGAAATCTCCAAAAGGCTGGTTGACACTTCCCGTGACCCAAGGGCTGGCTTTTATCTTGGCCAGAGGCTAAGCATTGCCATACAACGTGGCAATGCTGCCAGTCTCTTGGGTACATTACCAGTCGACAGCGATGCGGAGGAATTTTTCGACGCCATATTTTAGTTCATTTTGTTATTAGTTTTATTTAGTTTAGGTTAATGTATTTATTTGAATAATAGATAATGTAGGTTTATGTGAAATAAAATATTTTAATTTCGGTATAGGTTCCTTAGAACCTTAGAACCTCTATCTATTGAAAGCCAAACCCCAAAAAAAAAAAAACCCAAATTATAATCTAAGAGGTTTAACAGCACCCATTCATAACACCAACATTAAGACCCAGGGACACTTAATAAAGCAATCTGTTTAAAAACAAACATAACTCGAAGCTTCCACTACCTATTTGAAAAATAAGTCTCAGAAAAATTAACATTTTATGTTCACAAAAAACATTAATCCTCGGGCCGTGGGCTTCAAAACAAAGGGCGTCTACGAACGGCGCGGGCGCAGCTGAGAGTGTGAGCGTTTACACATACATGAATATATATTGTATTTAATTATTTTTTTTGCAGAAGCGACTTTATTGAATTGATGAATTTTTTATTTTTGCGAAAAAACATGTCTACAATTTATTGAGGAAGATCTACGTGGGTAACCCACGTCAAGAAAAAATTAGTACTGTGGACAAAGTCGACAGTTTACATTAGCCTCATCATCGTCACTCATGGAGCAAAACTGGTTTTTTTGTGTCCACAGGACGTTATAATTAAATGCAGGATTTTTTCTCGACACGTTAGAAACAAGTGAAGAACATCCAACTGACCCAAAAAATCAACCCTACCTCCATCCATCATGGTGTTTCCGATAAATCATCGTCTTACTGCATCACTGCATCCACTGCACACTGCTGCCATATTCAGGAAAATGGACAAAAACACGAGTTTCATTTTTACGCAAGTAAAAGACCGAGCTGATGGTCAGATGCTAAGCTGTAACTTATATCTTTACAGCCGAATGAAAGCTGCGAGGTATTGACAGATTTCGTTCAATGAGGGCTTGCTTATGGCACTGCACAGAAACTGTGACAACTCTCAGACTTCGTTCTGGACGTATCCCCTTAAATATGTTCGCATATTTAATGAAAAAGGTGGGAAAGTGGAAAACAGTCTTCACATCCTGGTGGAGTGTACCCGGAATGCAGATCATTAGGTCATAAGTAGAGATCGGATATTCGGATACATATTTACCTAAAGTGAATTTTTAGATATGAAAGTATGGAAGCGGCTTCTTGAAATATATTTTTTTGTAAAAAAAAAAACCCTGTATGCCACGAACACCGGAAATGTATAACTAGTCGGGTGTATAGTATGGAAGCGACTGCAAAAAAATGTTTACTGAAAAAAAAAAAAAAAACCCGGGTTTCTTGGATACCTATTTATTCAAAATTAGATAAATATTACCTCGGCTACTTAGATTGGTATATGCATCCGATTCTATAGTAAAAAAAAAAACAAAAAATTTGTCGGTTTCGGAATCGCGAGATTTTAACGATCGATACAAAAGTACATTCCATATAAACCAACATTTCAAAGTAAGTAATATACCTACATCCGATTCTAAAATCAGAAACCAAGTTGTCGATCTCGTAACTGTGGGATTTTTTCGATACAAACGCGCCTTCCGTATTAGCCAACAACTCAACTTTAGGTGAATATGCATCCGAATATCCGATCTCTAGTCATAAGCAAGCAAGATCATTATTAAGCTGAGTTATTAATACACTTTGGTGTTATTAGTTAAAGAGGTGGGACCGTGGGAAGATGCAATAATATTCTAGCATTCCCCTTGTCAGAAACAGCGAGGCTGTTGTATAAACTTTTGCGGATTGGTATTCGTTGAAGACAGTTATGAACTGTATTATATTTATAAAATCCTATCTTATATTATAAGAAACCAGAGCGACTTAGTGTTGTTGACCAAACTCGTTAAATAAAGAAAAGATTTTTTTTAATGAAATATGAAATGCTGCAATACCAGAAACAATGGGCGAAGTGAATTACATGACTCAATTGACACAGTGGCAACGTAGTTTGGTTCTGCATTGCGACGAGGTTTTGGATTTGTCTCTCGAATGGCACAAGACATGTGTTTCAGTACACGCAGTCCACGATATATGAGAAATTCATAATGTAAAAAGGGTGTCCTGTCATTTCACCGACAATTAATTTGAACGATTGGCAAAAACAAGTAACATTATACACAACAACAAGTTTGCCAAATAATTCACTTAAGAAAATAATTACCCGATAAATAAACAAAAACGACTAGATTTTATGGAAAAAAAAAAACTGTCGTGATCACTTTGTGACTGTTTTAGAAAATTTATTATAACATGATATTTAGTATAAACGTGATTTTTCCAAAATAAAATGAAAAATGTATAAATGATTAAACATCATGCGAAACATTTGTAAAGCGAGTCTTTATAAAATAAAACATTTGCGGAACAAGTTGTTTGTGACCTAAATAGTATATGAAACGTTGGTTGTAAACTAAAAATTTGTCAACGGTGTTTTGGCGAAACATTAGTGAACCTTGAAAAAGATAATTATTATAATTTTCAGTTTCTCTGTTTCACTGGCTGATTTTGACGCAAATTCTGGTATCTGGTCGACAACGACGACCAGTTCCACAAGTCCTCGTCGACTCAGTTGTTTTCAGAACTCTTTTATAGTCACACAGTCCACCATTGTCACATCTGTGTCCTACTCTGCGGCCTATCAGTACTAGTCGATTCGTCCTTCGTCTAACAAGGGCGTCAGGCCGGCAACCCGGCCTATCGATCTAATGCGCGGGCGCAGTGTTTTTACCGTTTATCACTGAATACTGCAGGAAATGCACTTTTTATTTTTTATGTTATTATTATGCAGTTTTAATGTTTACGCTATTTTATGGATTGTAATGCTAGTCGGGTTTTTATAATTATGTCTTACGCACGTACTGCTTTTAATTTATGGTATTTTGATTTTCAAATAACTGATACCTAGACTCTGTATTAAAAATAATTATTTTGTGAGAGCATCGAACCTATGGCCATTATTGAAATGGGACGTGTCTCCACTGTGCCTATTGGACTGTCAAATTAAATTAAACACATCAATGTAAATTTTTCGATTTTATAGGAACGCAATAAAATGACGTGAAAATAGTAGTAATTATAATTATTTCGTAAAGAGCTCTATTGTCTACTTATTTATTTTTATTAACAAAATCTAGAAACCCTAGATCTTTAGGGTTTCTAGTAGCAGCTTGTTCATTCAAAGGCTTCGGTCTCTATAACCGCTATAAGCCAAGCTTTTACGACAAAAAAAAGGCACAACAACCTCTAAAGGCTCTATCACAGCCCTCTAAAATGACAAAAAAATCTAGTCACTCACCAAATCGCTATAACACTTTATCCATAACCGAAATCACTGATTATAATTTCACGAACACGCTCTATAAATAGTTCTTACCGCTCTCGAGCCCACTGAGTAGTTTCAAAGGGCTTTTTTAATATTTTTGAAACACCTGTGTCGCCTGGCCACCTTTATTGGCATTTTTTGCTTGGATGCCCTTTATACACTATGGTTTAGGGTACCTTAAATATAAGAGTTAGTTCGCGTTTGTTTTTTAGGGTTTTTTGTAGGTTTGAGTTTTTGGTGAGAGTGGATGAGTGTGTAAGTGGGGCTGAAAGGATGGGTTGGAAGGTGGTATAATAGTTTTGGGTTATAAAAATGGGCGTGTTCGTTCCCATCTTGGATATAAAAATAAGGCATGCTAGAATGCGTGTCTTTGACTTGAGATTCACTGTAAGGTTACAAACGATTGTGAATTTTATTATTATAAGCCCGTCTTGTCTAGCTTTATGATTAGTTAAGTTGTGGCGACGGATGATGGCAAAGGTTTGATTGTACTAAAATAACGTTGTATTACAACGATATGCTGCTGCTAGAGAATATTTTCAAAACTTTTTTGTGAAATGACTATTCATACAAGAGAGAGTAATAGAAAGAGACATGTTGTTTACGGCTTTTTAGTATTATTTATTCACAGAAGATGATTTTAGTAAAAGTTATATAAAACCATTACCGGTAAGTCTGATTCTGCCTTGGAATCTGTACACCTCACAAAAACTACATAGGTAAGTACGTCGTAAAGATATTGCATATAAAGAATGCAATCTAAACGTTTTTCCCTTACAGCAATAGTGAATCAGTTTCTTAGAAAAATATAAAACTCATTAATTGTTAGGTATTGATGTTATATTGGTTATTTTTAGACAACCGCCTTGTCTAGTCAAGGCTAACCTTCTTCCATTTAGTCTAATTTAGTGTTTGACTACGTATACACGAGAATTGGTACCTAGGTTTATTAATATATAATTATTGATTAAGTGATGAAGTCATCGGAGACAAATATTTCAAATAAAAAAAAGAAAGTAACTTGGTTTAGAGCTTTGGAAAGTGTTATACGGTTTCGTGATTTTGCGATTGGAGGTTTCAAACTCAGAATTCGGTTTGAACGCTCGGAGCTCCTGCGACCAATCACATGTACGTAATGAGTAAAATATTCATCTACTAAACGAATAAGAGTTTCGAATACAAACGTTCCAAGTTCAAAATTCGTTCGCGCCGAAACGATGAAACACGAGTGGCGTTCGTAAACCGAACTTGGGTGTTCGGCTGCGACAGGCTCAGCTACCGGAGTGTGTACGAAAGAGATCCTTTTAGCGAAATTAGTCAGAGTTCCCGAAAAACGCGGCCATCGACCCCTTCGGGCAACACCCAAGTATTTTAGTGTCTAAAAAAAATTCCCGTGTTTACATAACACGCCGAATTTTTTAAATAAACTCCACGTCGAAGGGCTCACAACGCGCACAGACAAAAATTTCGTCGGTTGCGTTCGTGTGTGTGCTCCACACACTGACAGCACATAAAAATGCCCAATCGGTACATGTCGCACCACTACAATGAAGGGACGACGTAAGTCGCATACAAGTGCATAATTCGGCCGAGATGCAAAAAAAAAATATTTGGCAATGCGGCCCCTACGCGCCCGCCAGTCGCCCGCCCGCCTGGGTTAGGTTAGGTTAGATTTTTTGGCTCAAAACGCTCGTTGGCAATTTTTGAAAAGAATTTTTGTGTCTACATCACTAGGAAAAGGCGTTCTTCCTGCAACTTTACAGCGCGCCAGTACGTCGCGATTTTTTGAATAAAGAACCCGAAATGCGTTACTGCGCTCCACTTGGGATCTTATTTGAATTTCATAGTTCGTTTTTAATAGATGAATAGATTTTATTTTAGATAATTTAACGAGCGTTTTGAACTAAAATACCGCGGCAGTCGGGCGCAGTGTTCATACGGATTTTATTTTACAGACGTCACCGATTATGACTTAATATTTTAAAAATAAAAACCAAGATTTTTCACCGTTTCGGAAAAGACTCTAGTGCCTAAAGTGTCGTGTTGTGTTTTATTTTAATGCAATTAGAATTTATATTTTTATTTTATTGGACTTTTGTGTTTCCCGTTTTTATTTTCTGGTAAGTAATTTTATTTTTCCCTGTTTTTATTTTAAGACTTTTTGTTATTTTTTACCTCACGTTTTGATTTTTCCATACGTATTGTATAAAGATCCGGTCATGCAAAACTTTTGCAAGCATGTTTTTATTTCAAACAATCATTTTTAAATAAATACACACAAAGGAATAATCAGCATCTTATTCGGCGCCACGGATTACAAAACTGCAACGTTTATGCTTACAAAAACACTAGATAACTTTATCAAACGTATATTTTTCTAATAAATCGGGAATTATCCCTAGACAAAGTGACAAGGACACGTCGTGAGTGACGTCAGCAGTACTAGGCACTGCCGAGAAAGTCGGCCATTTTGATTCTGTGTTCTTTTTTTGAAGCCTATGAAGTGCGCGGGCGCAGGCCCGCCATGTTGCTTTATGTTCAAATTTTGAATTTAGGACTACTATTTCTTCCTTTTTTTGGAGAACTAGGTTTAATAGAGAACGTATATTATTTTTCGGTGTTATTTTAGTGTTATAAGGATACTTTTAATATGTGCATTTCCTGCCATTGAACGCAAGTTAGGCCTATTTGCAGCGGCTTGATAATATTGAAGTAATTTTGTTCGGACATTCAAAAATTGGATTCCATATTTAATAGGTAGAATTAAATAGATTTCTCGTTGTCGTGTTGCATAAAAATATTATTTCAAAAATATATAAATGAAAAAGGTTTATAAAACATTTATAATTATATGCAACACATTAGAGAGCTTTTGAAAAGCCTGGGTGCTTTATGTATATGGGAATGATGCATAAAATTGACCAATAAACAGTTTCAGCTATAGCTTGTATTTTAATCAATTTGTATCTCGATTTAGTATTGTTTTATCATTCTCATAAAACGAATTGGATCTTTATACCGTATTTACACAATTAGAAGCGTATTTATGTAGGAATTATTCTGATTTGTTTTAG
This sequence comes from Dryobota labecula, assembly GCA_947523025.1. Taxonomy (NCBI): domain Eukaryota; kingdom Metazoa; phylum Arthropoda; class Insecta; order Lepidoptera; family Noctuidae; genus Dryobota; species Dryobota labecula. The sequence goes on along the minus strand of OX383296.1, from coordinate 2,225,501 downwards.
TTTATGTTTGTACCGACTTATATGTATAAAATGTAATTGTACTAATAAATGAATGAATGAATAAATAAATAACAATAATAATAATAGTGCCCCGATTCTTTAAGAACGTCGAACGGGCCTCTGCGAGTTGGCTTTGGCCCCTCGTACGCCTTCCAAAGATCCAGGACCCCAGGCTCCTGAGAAATTTCAAAGACGTATAACAATAATTAACCAAAAAAAAATACATTACTAAACCAGCGCGGCTCCTAAAGCTACATACGTATAGGCCGTAAAACTTCTGACTGAAGAATGAAGAAAGATTTACCTACCAACTAATTTAATTCCATTTTACACTGTAAAGGACATACAATGGTAGGTTAGAATCTAAGAAAAAAGTAAAAATGAAGTAAAAGTAATAGATTAATTTGTATGAATTAGAATTCATACAAATTAATCTATTACTTTTACTCATTTTGGAGGAATTTACTTAAGTAATCTTATGAAAAAGGTGATCCCTTTGAATGAATGGCGCGGTGGTGGCAGCAGTTGCAAGAATTGCACAGAATTTTTAAAAGTAAGATAGAAACGAAAATAAATATAATTTTAAATAAATTGGCGAATGACCAAGGTAGTCAATGGAGTAATTTTTTGCATCATCATTATTGTAAGAATGATCGCATGTGTTTCAAAAACAAGATTGTGTTCTAAAAAATCTTCATCAAAACTCATTGAATTGAAACTAAAGGAATTAACAATAATTAAAAAGCTCCTTATTCCATTCTTTAAAGCTTTCAGGAGCTACAAAAAAAATCTCCACAATCATTCCCATAACATAACATCACGCCTTGTTTCTCCAAAGGGTTAGGCAGAGGTGAACCTATTATAGAACAACCACATTTCGCCAGTTATGTTTAAGTTCTATTTAATAGGGGGCGAGCCTATTGCCATCAACCGGGTACGAATCCAGAATCCGGGCTCGTACTGCGAAGTTCCAAATGAAAAAACCCAATAACACTTTACCTGACCTGGGAATTGAACCTAGGACCTCATTCTCAGCAGTAGCGCTTGCCGCCACTAGACCAACGAGGCAGTCCACAATCATTCATATTCCACATTATTCTACGGCATTATTAAAAAAAAAAAACTAGTTACGAGTTTGAATTTTCTTTACAATTCATTTAATTGTTGTACAAATAATCAGCATTCTAGATTTTATATATAGAGAAAAATACTCTTAAAACGTCACCCATAAAAATTGCAAAATAACTTAATTTTTAAGAATCATCGCTATTGCGGCTAACTCAGCAAAAAGGTGCAGCAAAATTACCACTATATTATACGCAGACTTATCCCAAGTAGCGTGCTGGCACCCGGTTCTGTGTCTTCCGGATGCCGTACAGTCTGCAAACAGGTTATCAAGACCATACAGACATCTCCTTTCCAAACACGTTACAATATCTATAAAAATACTAGCAAAATTTCGTTGAAAATATGGCCATATTAAAATATAATTATATTTGATTAAATATATTAATATGAGCCTTAAAAAACGACCAAAAAACAACAGTCACAGTATGACCACTTAGTTCAATAAAAATATCAAAATATGGACTTCTAGCTCGATGTACTATGTATACCCATAATATAAAATATATTTCTGTGGCTTGGTGCTAAAAAGGCCAAAGTACGTTTTTGTGAGAAATTAGATTTTACTGCCAAATTATTGAAAAAGTGATACATTTATGTGTGCTAAAAGAGCGTAAGTGTAAAGAAAATCTCCCAAAAGATAATATGTTAAAAATGCCAATGTGGTGGGTGCTTTCATACTGATATATAAAGTTTTAAAAGGGCTGCAGTGTACTTAAGCCACTAGGGATTAAAAAAAAACACTACGCTAGTAAAAGAGTCGGTACTAAAACGATCAAAGTTAACTTGTGCTTGTGTGAATAATAGTGCTAAAAAGTGCAAATATTTTCAAAAACAGCTATTTTATCTTATATTTGAATTCAATTCATAAATCAACCTACAAATAATGTATCAGATAACGGAAAGAGATTTTTGTCATTCTACAATATAACATGTAAATAATATCTATCAATGTTGGTTTATTGTTCTAATGCTTGTTACTGAAAATAAGGATTATTGTTATTGGGCACCAGGCTACAGAGTTATTATAATTTGATAAAATTATAGTGATTACTATATTAGAAAAAAAAAAAACCCAAAAATGTAATTATCTACCTCAATAAACCAACTATTAATCACCTGAAATAAACAAACAATACCTTGAAATCCTGCTGACACCTCAGCTTGAATTTTATCACAATTGATTAAATATTTTATTTACAGCAGCCTTCAAAACTACATTAAAAAAAAAAAAACACTTATCTCCATAAACTAACTATTGATCTATAAGCATACCCTATTTTCTACTAGATATCCTTGAAATCCTGCTGACACCTCAGGTCCTGCGCTTGCACATATCCGAAGGCCGCACGAGATAGCTACCTAGTCTAAATCCGTAGTAGCTCGGCCGCCATGCCTCGTGTCATTTAACTCTTGATTTTCAAATGACATTCGCCTGTTTTGCTTGCCTAAAAACTATCAGTTACGTTTGTGTGTGTATTTGTGTGTGAGGGTACTGTGTGTATGAATGTGTGGTTAATCTATTCGATATGTTGAGTCTATGATCGGAACATCCAAAGTCTTTGCAAAGTCAAAATCATGTGTTTTGTTTGTAATGTAATGTTGTGGAAATTGATAAAATCTACTGTGTGAATATCATTGCTATGAATATAATTGGCATCAATTTAAACGTTAGTAGTTTAATGGAAAACTAGAAATATAAATTACAGTATGCTTGCTAATAAATAAATAATCATAGTTCCTCAGACAAAGACGAGTCTGGCGTCTGGTGTCTGAGAAAAGATGTACCTAACTCAGTTAGTAGTTATGCAAATCCTACTTGAAGTCCTGACCATACCATTGCGTTAATGTTGCAGCCAAAAAGCATCCTAAATATGGTAAATTGCACCAAAATCAGTAGACCGGTTTCGCAGCGCAGAAAAACAGACATTTTGAAGTATAAATTACAGTCTATTTATATATTTACAACTTGTTGTTTGTGTGCTACCAACACTATATGGACAAAACAATTTGTTTTGAAAACATCAATTCATAAGCGCTGGCTTATGCCAAAATATTTACTTTTAATCTGCAGTTTTGGTAATATTTTCTAGATATTCGGCTTATTCCTAAAATACAAGTAATTAGAAATTACGATGTTTATTTTGATTTAATTAAATTGTTTGAAATACTTGACATAATCTTTTCATTATTTGACATTATATACCTACAAATCTATACTCGTATTAGTGGCTTTTGTGGACATGATATTAATTCAGATTTGTTACTGTAGATGTAATGGCAGTCATATCATTTGGTTTAAATAGGTATTAATTATTTTTTTGTTAGCTTTTTTAATGATTATTTTCTGTTTTGTGAATGTGAGAATGTTGTAGGCCTAGTAGACTGTAAATTTGTTTACCATTTTATATTTTGTTAAGTACCTGGCACTTGTTGAAAGGCCTACACTGTCCTTCCATACCTATTAACACTGTTATTTGAAAATATTATATTATAAAAGCCAATTATAGTTAAGAGGGCGTACAAGGGTCCACTAAGGGTCCTGTAAATAAATATTATCTCGTGACTAAGAAGGAATTATGAAAAACGGCTCAACATGCACCTCGGTAAGTGTGTCTAGAATGTTCTAATACCTTTTATAAAGTTTCATATTAAGACACGAAGCAACAAAATACGATCTAGAGGAATGTGGTCGTTTTTCTTTAGAATTAATTTTGTGGCTTCGTATCTCAATTTGAAACTTTATAAAAGGTATTAGAACATTCTAGACACACTTACCGAGGTCGCTGTTGAGCCGTTTTTCATAATTCCTCCTAAGTAAAATAAATAAAAAATAAAAAAATGTTTTATTGACATTAAAAAAAATATAAGTAAGCATAAGTGACGAGATAATATTTTTTGAGTGGCGCTAGTGGACCGATGTATGCGCTCTTAATAGAGTAACCGTGAAGTTTCTTGCCGGCTCTTCTCCATAGGAAATAACCAATTGGAACCGTGCACCTAGCTTCTGACGTTTCATAAGGTTTATGTCAAATAAAATATTATGATTTTGAGATTTCTAGTAGCTTTTGCTTTATAGCATTTGTAAAATTGACCTAATCACCACACTTGGCAAACGAAGCAACAACCCGCATTGGGCCTGAGTGGATACCGGCCCAATTCCTCTCACAGAGAGGAGGTCTGTGTCTCCAGCAATGGAAACGTTATTGGCTTATTATGCAGTATGTCATGGTGATGAAAGAGGAAGGAGACAGGGGGATGGACTAGGCGGCATCCCCTTGGATGCCGCCCAGTCCATCTAGACATATATCAGTTTAACGAGGTGGCAGTTGACCCAGTGGTCAGATAAGTAGTCGTTCTATGTAAAATACTGGTATTCTGTTGGATCTGGTTGGACTGGAATTCGACGCTAACTTAGTTGGAAAAAGGCTAGACAGATGATAAGTTGACATATCATCTGACAACCCAAGGTTCGAGATACAAGACAACAAGGAATTTGTCACAATCACGGTTTAATGATAACCAGATTTGTGATCGCTGTTGCTACTCTATACTCTTTTTCACCAAGAAAAAATATATTCTCAATTGAGCAAGTTATTGAATGAATTCTATACTTGATTCATTCGCAAGGTTTTTAAAGACACCTACATCTTAAATCCAAAATAAGTTATAAAATATCAACATAAAGCATAAAGGAACAACATCCTAACATACTCAATGTCCTTCATACAAAACCTTAAAGGATTAAAACTGGCTATTCATGCGCGATTAGTTGCACGACGAATTTGTGAATGAAGGTCTAGACGTGAAATGTCTGTTGTTGGTTTTATTGGCTTTAAGAGTCGATAAGCTGCTTATAAGGTAGTTGATTATTATGATTATAATGGGAATATACCTATAATAGTACCTCATTCGTTGTATAATTGGCCTGAAGTCGATTTTTCACTGAAGCCACTCAATTTTTAAATGATATAAAAAGCGTCCATGCTTTAATAAATAAATTCTTTATTGCCTAAAACAGGTTACAGAAATTCTGAGACCCAGGCTCCAGAACAAGGTTAGAGTACTTGTATTTCAGGAGCCAGTGACTTCTTCCAGTTTGGTTACAATTAAGCAAGTATATGCAGCAAAAAATGATACGATTCTTATTTAAAATTAAGTTTAATAGCTAACATTTAATTTCAGCACTAAAAATAGAATAAAAAATAAAACAAGCATAACAACATTAGAATTAAAGCAAATAAAAGAATCTCATTAAGTAGAAGTACTAATCTTTTCCATTATAATAACTCAATTTCAAAGAACACATGCGCATTTACCTACGCGGAGAATACGACAAAATGATCGTACAAACCATTATTATCCGCAACATCCATGCTATACTTTAGCTTTAAGTAAAGAGAAAATAAACCAACAAATAATGTAGGAAACAAAAGCCAGTCTCATAAAAGGAGACCCGAGAGTGTACTTGTTGAATACCACCAATTTAAAACGACCTTAACTACCATATAAAAGGCAAGACAACATGTGTCAGAATACTCTGGCAAAAAAACGTAAGTACTGTTTTCCATCTATGACACACAGACTTGCAAGGTACCGAGTTATATTGACCTTCATTGAGGAACAAATTACAAGGTAACATGTCTCAAGATGTATTGGTTGTGTCACTTTCGCAGGTACAGTGTTTTGTCAAAGACAGTTTGTGTGTTTTCCAGTTTATTCTGAGCTTCTATGTTTAAGAAAATGTGCGACGGAAGAGGTCAAGGTAAATTGAGTTGTTGATTTTGTGTTAATGATTTTCCAACTATGTTTACACAGTGTTAAACTAACATAATTATGAGCTTAAGTAGCTACAAGACAAAACATGGCAGTAATGTCAGGATAAACTAGATAATGTCCAGTTTGTAAGTGTATTTTTCTATCGAATACTGCATTTAAAAAGAACCAATTTAGTAAGACCTCTTCTATAAAATAAAAAAACTATGTAGCAAAGCTCAAGGTATATTGGTTTACCTTTTGCTAGTGGGGTTTTCTATCTACGACACAGTGAAATTTAATGTTTACGAGAAATTGAGTTCGAACACTGTGTCATATTTGGTTTGGTGATGTGTGAAAGAGATGGCATAATATGAATGAAGAGGTTTGTTATCAAGAAATGAGTTTACATTGACAAATTAAGTTTTTCAATATATTATTAAAAAAAAAAACATTGAGTTTATTTCATCTATTCCACTAGAATATTATTTTGCATCAAAGATAATTTAATACACAATTATTTATTTCATTATATTATTTATGTACTATGGGCCAGCATATCAAGCTACACGAAACTGTAAAATTTCTCCAAACGATTTTAAACTTTAAAATGTTGACGATTAAGTTCAAAACCGAATGAAAATGTTTGACAGTTTGTGGTAACTTGATGTGCTGGCCACCGATAGACACAGATACGACATTGCATTGAGCACAAAGGTACTACTTAATTCTTAAGAAATTTCTTACAGCAGACCTGTGAAAAGTGAAATGAAAAAGAAATGGAGACAATAGTGTGTGAGAACAAGAGAAGATTAACAAGAAACACAAAAAGAACAAGAAGAGGGTTATATATTTTTTAAGTATTTTTGTTCATCCTAGACTTCGAACCTGGGACATTAAATCGAACTATAACCGTAGAGAGCCAAATAGCCTCTTATTTAAAATCATCCTCTTCTTAAAAACCAATCTATCCCAAAGAGTTTAAAATCATGACAAAACTTAGGTAATCACTAACTTCCATCAATTCCTAGAGAAGGTCTAACCTGTGACCTTACACTATCTGATGTCTGGTTGCAAATTACAAGAAAACTATTCAGTCTATTGTGCTAACTTCGCATCATGTCTGTCAGACTTCGGCTAAACTCGTGCGCCCGAAGATTCCCGAAGGCGTTCGGCGATCATCGTGGCGCCGAACATTGCCGAAGACAATTGATTCGTTTTAGAGTTTCTATGACTCTTTTATTGTATTGGTTTATTATTTTTATAAGTGCGTTTAAATGTCCGTCAGTCGTAACTTGCTACTTTTTGAGTTGTAATAAAAACAGAAACAGCCGAATAATGCGTAGTTTTATGTTTGATTTTTATTTTTCAGGTTTTTTTTTGTTTTTTGTTTGTTTAATATTCGTTTTTGCTTTTATAACCTTACTAGTAATCCAGCAATGCTTGGCTCGGTTTTTACGACTTGACAAAATATTTATTTATAATATTATGTAAGTTTAATGATATGAATTAATATTACACACATAAACCTTCCAGAATAAATTCTCTAAACGATGGTGAAAAGCACGTCAATTCCATTGCATAGTTTAGAAGAACAACGCGGTCACACAGACAGATGCGCAAAAGTAACTTTAATTTATAATAATTATGTATTGATATTACTTTCATTATATTGAAATATAATATTATCATCATCAACATCAGCTTCAAACACTACGACGTTCTAAGCCAATATTATTCCGAACAGAGAAAAGTCCGACTATTTATCATTTCGTACACGTTTCACCCGAAAATTACTGAGCCAAATGTGGTTAGACTTTCTCTGGTACAATTCTTTGTTACATTCTTAACAAAGTTAGAACAGTTACTTAAAAGGTTTAATGAAAATAACCTTTGATAACGTCAGAACATCGTGAGGAAACCTGGACTTATAGTATAAGTCAAAGTCAAAAGTCTAATAATTTATTTCAAATAGGCACATTAAAGGTACTTTTGAACGTCAAAAGTTACAAAAATAATTAATTGATTCTAGTTGCCCCTTCCAAAAGGTAGTTACGTATGGAGTTACGTAAACTCCATACTTACTCTTTTAAAATGTTAACAATAAATTGTATACATTAATTATTAATTACGTATATATGTGAAGAAGATGCACTTACCTTGAATAAAATCACTACACCCAATAGGTAAAAAGAATGAAAACTGGAGCAATGACATACAAATTAATTATGCGATAGACCTATACGGTGCTTACATATTTATAAACATTGTAAAAGTAGATGATTTCCCTAAAATTTTAACATTTAATAACCTATGTCAGTGTGTGAGTTAAAGTCTGAAATCGCCAACCCGTCTTAAGCCAGCGTGGAGATCAATGCTCGTGCCTTCTGTGTGTGAAGATACCTTTTCCCAGCTGTGGGACACTAATAAGCTGGTATTTTTTGTAACCTTTGATAAAAGTCAAAAGATCGATGAAGACAGGAAGAATTTTACTAGATTCTTATCTACATAGGTATCGAAAGAAATAATTCGCGTGTGGAGAAAAAGGTTCACCTTTTCTAAAGATAAGTAAATAAAAACAAAAAAAAGTTTATCAAGAGGAAAAGAAAACATCTTTAGGTAACTTGGACTTAACGGTCCGAAATCCCAAACACACAACGAGCTATGTACCTGTATAGTCGTTCCTCGTAATAAGTTTACCACTTTTAACAAGAATTTACAGTAAATTTAAAATTCTCTAAGGTTAACACTATTAAAATTTAACTGTCACATCGAAATAACACACAGGGGTGTTGAAATTAAATTCCGGGGGTTGGCTCTTAAAAGAGCCGTTTGAGATGGTTCTTGAAAAGACCAGTTCGGACCATGCATCGTGTTGTAAGGATCTACTGAGTGCTAGGTGCCCTATCCTGCCCTTTGAGCTCCAAAAAATGCAACCATGGCGACCTCAGCGCTGCCACCGACGATGCCGTAGATGTTGTGAAATTTTGCGTCAGCAAAACTGTCGTGCCATCGATATAAGAATGAAGTAGACTGCCACATAGGTGAAAACCCTGTGGTTTTGTGACGTGTAAATGATATTTTTATTGTTTATAGCTTCTGCCCGGGACTTCGTTCGCGCGTGGATATCGTAAGACACCACAATATCCGTTCCATACAAAATGAATAACAAAATGAATTTTAATTTTTTTTCCTTGCATTTTTCGCATGTTTTGATAGTTATTAATCCAAGATCATAAAATCGGTCCAGCCGTTCTTGAGTTATAAATGTTTTAACCGGACTTTGTTTTATATATTTAGATTTATACCTTCAAGTGATACAGTAATCTCGATGTCAACTATACCTATATCAATATACCTAATTGCGTCATGTTCGTGAACGGGCGCCGTCAGTTGGGACTGGTCATCTCTTAGCTGCCACGGCTTATTTTAATTTTTGAATTGTTTCTATTACGGACGCTTCTAACGTGCACGTCTTTCTACATTGTTCTCACATGTATAACTTCAACATGAATGATGTAACCCATATTTTGTAACAATATTTTGTTTTAAAAGAGTGTCCATGGAGTTTCTTGTCCGTTCTTCTCCATAGGAACCTACTACGCTTTGGAATGGGCAACTAGCTTCATCTTTCTGACTGACCGACCCCTTGACAATTCAAAAGTGCCTGTAATTGGTTTATTTGAAATAAATGCTTTGAGTTTGAGTTTTGAGTTTAATTCTATTGCTAAATAATGTATAAGAAGACTTTTGCTCTGTAGTGGGATGATTACAGGCTCAAAGTCAAAGTCAAAGTCAAATCATTTATTTCAAATAGGCACGTAAAAGGCACTTTTGAACGTCAAAAATTACAAATATAATTAATTGATTCTAGTTGATTCTAGTTGCAAGTCGCTCATTTTTAGGGTTCCGTAGTCGACAAGGAACCCTTATAGTTTCGCCATGTCCGTCTGTCTGTCTGACTGTCCGCGGCTTAGCTCAGGGACAGTACTAGAAAGCTGTAATTTGGCGTGGTTATACATAATATATTAAAATCACGCCGACATAGTGATAAAAAATAAATAAAAAATAAAAATTGTAGGCTACCTCCCTAGCTTTCACGTAAAGTCTGGATGATATTTTTTTTTCTGGTCTATCCCATGGTGTGGGGTATCGTTGGATAGGCCGTTCAAAATATTGCAGGTCTGTAAACCCATTTTTGATTCAGGAATCCGTTTGCGTAATATTAAGCTTTAAATTGGTCATTTTTGTTTGAGTCGAAAGTAGACTTTACAAGATAACGAGTAGGTAATAGTCAACCGACTGACATTTGCAGTTGGAATGTATGGGAGAACACGTATTTCAACTAGAATGTTAAGTTTGTTCTTGGGATAAATTCGTTCCAACTTCGGAACCCTTCATTGTGTGTGGTCCGACACGCACTTGTCCGGTTTTTATTTTTGTGGATGACTATACGATTAAGGGAAAACCAAAGAAACGATTGATGGACTGCGTGACCGATAATATGGCTAGAAAGGAATGATTTCCGAGATGATGAGTAATGAGAACTATGGAAGTAAAATACATGTTGCACCGACCACAAATAAATTAGGATGAGGGCAGGAGAATGATCATGATACTTATTAGTATTTTGTAGCTTCGCAAAATCCAGAAAAATCTCCGCATAAAGTTAGTATCACCATGAAATACAATTCATTACCACACAATAGCATATAACGTGACTATTTGATGACGTAGTCAATTATAATTGGTCAGTTTGTATTGTTAATTTATTCTACATAACATTGTCATGAAAATGAATAAATACTCATGTGAAGGTTATTCGATAAATAAATGTGAATGTGTGAATAATTTTATGAGTTTCCCTTTATTATAATAACTACGTTATCTGTTTTATTTTCAGCCTCTTTGGAGTAACCTATTGGGGCTAAAAGTGCGCACTGTTAGGTAAAAAGCTCTTTTTTTACAGGGTTATTGTTAAAACACTAAAAACCTCTCCAGACTATATTACTAACATCATAAACAACAACTTTTGCTCTATGACTTTTAATCATTCATCAGATTGTAAATCATCAGACCTTCATATAAAAATATAATAGTTATTTATGCAACTGTTGTATAATAAGGGATATTAAAACACGAATGTGGGTTAATAGTAACACATGAGTGTTATAATACCTAATTATGTACAGTTGCATATAAGACTTTATCTACACCCATGTTGTCTACTCTTTGATATTTTCCAGTTCATGAAATCTTGGTACCTACGCCTTTTTCATAATAATAGTATCACATGAGTGTTTTAATACCTAATTATGTACGGTTGCATACAAGACTATCTACACCCATGTTATCTACTCTTTGATATTTTCCAATTCATGAAATCTTGGTACGCCTTTTCATATTGTTTTCTCGACTTTTCTGGTAATAATTGGTTAGAAATGTCCTTTGCTGCATTAGAAATATCTGGTAGTGTGTTATCAAAGCTTGTATCACTCAATTTTGTAAACAACAAACTTATAAATTTTTGCAATACTTATATCGAACAAAAATGGCGGGATGCGACGTGAACTCGAATAACCTATAAGTTTTTTTTTTTTTTAAATTACGGCGCTTTTTTAGTAAAACGCGCGTGTAAGACAATATTCTTTTTGTGAAATTCATAAATGTGGCTGTTTTATGAGTAATGAAGGGATCGAAAACGCAAAGGAGTTGCATAATGAAATTTAGTACAACATTATAACACTCGTTTGGATGATATTATGGCTACTAAGACATCGGTTGTTTTAATGTTGGCAATAAGCTAACTGTTTCAGAAACTTTTATAGAGAATTTATAGCATGGGTGTAGATAAATATTTAAATTCAACGCTCTAAATTTTTTGCGCGTTTTTGGTAAATGTATAATGTTTTGTAAAAAGTGATAGAACAAAAGTTGTCGTTCATGACATTAGTAATACATTCCCAAGATTGTTAGTTTTTTTCTAATAACCCTGTATAGCCTAGTTTTTGGAAAGACTTATGTCCTTAACTTTGGATATAATGCGTGTCTGATTTCACATGTGACAAAAAGCTTGAAAACAAAGTTGTATATTTTTTTTTATTTCGTTTGGTTAATGACAAACCTGGCGTCAGAATTTTTATGCCACCCATGGTCCACTGACTTAGCTATTCATGCCGTCGAGAAATATCTCTCAGGCATGTCGGTTTCCTTATGATGTTTTCCTTCACCGTTTTTAAGCAAGTGATAATTATACAATACGCACATGAATCTGAAAAGTCAGAGGTGCGTGCCTTGGGTTCGAACTCGAGACCTAGGACTTGGCAGTCTGACAGTCACACCACTAGACTATCACTGTACTAATTCTGCAATAATTTCCCTGACTTTAAGTACCTACGATACCGTGTAAAGTTTCTAATTAATAGTAGATTGTTATACAAGGGAGGAAAGGGACGTATTTACGTACGTATTGGTTTGGCGCACGAGCGTAGCGAGGAAGCTAATAGTTCGAGTGCCTAAATAGGTTCTTTCACCCATAGTAAACACTCTGCTTTTCATTTCGAATATGAGGAAAGTAAATAAAAACCATCAGTGAATAATACCATCAGTGATACCGTGATGGTTGACAGGGGTGAATGAAAGAAGAAATCGTGTAGCGCCGACCACAAGTAACATGGAACAAGGGCAGAAAGACGATGATGAATCAATCAGTATTAAACAACACGGTTTAACAAAAACCCGACAAGTAAACCCGAAACTTAATCCACCATGCAACATGCATTTAAGTTTAAGTTTACATAAACCTCCTACAACTACAATCTATTATAATAAAAAAACATTAAAAAAGGACTTGGATCTAAGAAAAGACTACGTAGAGGTTTCCGTAATCAAACACGAACTTCAGGGCCGCCCGGTGTGTGTGGTGCGTGTGCGCACCTTGAATTGCATAGTTACTTTATTTTTGTTTGGCGCATTCGTAGCTCCGTGGTGAGATATACTGGGGTTGAGGAAATAGTTGCACTTTAATAGTGGCGCCTTATCTTGGAATGCTGTTTATTTTTTCAATACGATATTTATTGAATTGAAAAGGAACCGAGGTGTAATTATCCTCTTTTTCACCTGTGGGTGTCATAAAAGGCAAATTAGGGTTACAAAGGCTCTTTAAAAGCCGGCCAAGTACGTATCGGACCACGTACAATGAAGGGTTCCGTATTTGGGATGAAACTTATCCCAAGCACATACTTAACATTGTAGTTAAAAAACATGTCACCCCATACATTCCAACTGCAAATGTAAGTTTGTACGCACAATATTAAGTGATTTATCATGTTATTTTAAGACCAATGATTTCTTATAGGTTTTCCCATAAGCTATAATTAAGAAAATAGAAAATCTTATAGAACTATTATCTGTATTATTTTCAAAATTTTGTGCTCAGCATATTCGGAGATAATTCGGGGGTCAATTTTCCTTTTCATTTTCAATTAATTTAAAAATAATTATTGAAAATAAATAAAACGAAATAATTAAAATCCATACAACAAGTCCTTTCATTTGATATATCGCATGGTACAGTTTGTTAAAAAAAAAAAAAACTTTTTTGTCACCCAAAAGTGACCCCCATATTCAAAATTCATTTATTTTCGTTACACGTCCGTCTTTGGTCCATCTTTGGGTCACGAAAATTCATATCTGTACCCTTAATCGATCCAGTAGATTCGGAGCAATAAATGAGGACGTATCTAAATATTTCGAAAAATCTTCACTGGCATCCACCAAATATATGTTTGCATACGTCAAAGAAACATCTCAGCTGATCCCGTGCTCAATAACAAGGATAAACATACATACATTAACAAAGCTACAACAAAAGAAAGACGTCTGCACCAAGGCTGTCTCGGTGAGTAACCACCGGCTGCGTGCGCGCAGCTTTTGTAACACCATGCAGATTTGACACTTACAGTTCTACTTATACCCTAAAACTTAAGAAAAAATGATTTAGTAAAAGAAAAAAGAAATATGAATAAGAGAGATTTTTTTGTTTCAGTATCTTAAACAATTAAATTACATACATATTTTACAAAATCAAAAATGTATATTAACAAAAACATATTTTTTCTAGGAATATAAGAAAATATTAGTAAAGGTTGTTTTGCAATTCTGAAACCATACTAAATAGTATAAATGAGAAATTTATAATATTATAAATGTGAAAGTAAGTAGTGTGAAGTAGTCTGTCTGTCTGTATGTTACTTTTTCACGCCTAAACCGCTGAACCGATCGTCATGAACTTTGGCAGAGATATAGTCTGGGATACGCAGAAGGACTTAGGCTCCATTTTTACGCGATAACCGACATCCAGGTGGGCGGAGCCGCTGGCAAAAGCTAGTTAGAATATAAATAGAATTATTTTTATTTAATTATAAATTTTTTTTCTATGAAAACTCTTTGTAAATATGTTATATAAAATTAACATGAATGCGGTAAAGAAGTAGGTATATAAAACCATAAGCGTACCGTAGAACGGGGCTTTTTGGATTTTCGGGGGTTATTTGGAACAAAGTAATTGTAAGGTTTCAGTTGACATCAATTCGACTTGAGATCTTCGTACGAAAAATTGTTAAAGTAAACAAGACCAGAAATAAAATAAAAGCTGTCTATGGTGTTTTGGTAGAATTTATGTCAACTCAAATCTTACAATTACTTTATTCCAAATAACCCCCGAAAATCCAAATAGCCCCGTTCTACAGGTAGTACTTATTATATTATCTGTGCTATGAGATAACGTAAAAAATTCCCTCCATAACAAAACTTAGACGCTCTGCCCACCCTACAACACAGCGCAGTCGCAGCGCAACACTTGCAACAAAAGCAACGCGTCGCATCAAGGCTGTCCGTGTGAGTAAGCCGGCTGCCCTGCGCAGCTTTTCCTTATCGCTTTGTACTCGCGATTTTGACATAGGCTAGAGTTTTATCTAAAGATTTAAATGTGTGATGTCTCTTATCTGTAGAGGATTTGTATGTACAAGTTAGGTTGTGATAAGAAGATGATTTTTATAGATAAAATAGGTTTCTTGAGGAGGAGATTTTCTTTATTGCAGACGTAAACGTGTATTGTGGAACTATAGTGTAAACTTGGATTTTACTCAACTCAATTGACTACCGTAGAACAGGGCTATTTGGATTTTCGGGGGTTATTTGAAACAAAGCAATTGTAAGATTTGAGTTGACATAAATTCTACCAAAAACCATAGACAACTTTTATTTTATTTCTGGTCTTGTTTTCGTTTACAATTTTTCGTACGAAGATCATAATTCGAATTTATGTCAACTCAAATCTTACAATTGCTTGGTTTCAAATAACTCCAGAAAATCCAAATAGCCCTGTTCTAAGGTACCTTAAGCGTATATTTTGATTGAACCTAATTTACAGTTTCATTAGCTTGCCAAAATTATCCAAAAACTCAGTTATGAGTAAATGTCAAGGTAATCGAAATCTCTTAATACGAATAAAATAAAAATAAATGTGCATAAAGTTCTCGTTTACTTGGTACTATTTTTGCGCCATCCACAAAGACTCATATTTTAGAATACTAAACAAAATAATCTTTATGAACATGCAATTATTTATCTTATCAACCGCCTTAAAAAATACATTTCTAACGGCTCTCATCAGTTATTAAGCTATTATCTGGCCTCCGGCCTTCCGCGGTGGTTGAAACGCACTTAATGCGCCTATAAATAACGCGCAAGGATACCCCCCTCGAGGGGTAAGCGCATCAGACGGGGCGCGGGGGGAGGATTCGAAAGTTGCACAAACATATCACCTTGACCCTGATATCCGCGCTAGGGCTTGCCTTCTGGCTTTGCCTGTTTTTGTGAGACAGTAATGTTGTAATGTTGATTTCTTTTGATGAATGATTATGTCAATATTGTAAGACTGTTGCATTATGGCAGTTTAAATTCTTAATGATAAAAAATATATGAACTTGTGACTCAAATAAAAAACTTAAATTAAGAAATGAAGAACTTAAGAGTTATTATGAATTATTATAATTATTACATATTTAATACTTTACACTTTTTAATTTTGCTCGCCTATTTTCATAGTCACCAAATAACAAGTAAAATAAGTAAATGCACGGGTGTCATCTCAGCCGAAAGAGGTCCACTGCTGGACATAAGCCACTAATTGGGGGGTTTGCCATAATCCCCTCGCTTGGCAGGCGGGTTGGCGATCGCAGTATGGTGTCAAAAATGCATAGAGAACGCTGCTGCCCATTCTCTAGTAAGTCTCTTAGTCGCCTTTTACGACACCCATGGGAGGAAATAGTGGTACTATTCTTTACGTCCGGCACCACACGGTACATGTACGAGTGTAAGGGGTACATTTAAATGGTAAAAACTGATTTGAGTTCAACTTGTGAATTGGTAGTTACAAAGAAAGTACAAGCGCCCAAAACGGATAAATTATATCTTGCTAATTCAAACATTGTATTATTACTCATTCGCTGCGCGTCGATGTCAGCATAAAATTGATACAATTGATATGTACGGGTTTGCTTGTACACTAAATAACGGCACTATTAATTTATCTATGTACATAAAATTATAAAAGCCTACACCGTGCGTCTGTAAAAACAGTCGAGAGGTGTCTTGTGACGGTTGTAACGAAGTTCCTCTCGCTTATGCACACTTGTCGAATAAGAAAGGAAGTAAAATAGGTTTATTTGTCACAAAAACACGTGCATACAAAAAGATAATTAACTCGAGTCGATCTGTTTTGTTTCAGAACAATGAAACAAAACAGATCTACATTATAATCACGAGCACAAAACAGAATGAGACCTAGACCGAAAAAAGTGTAACATTTTGATCGTCACTATTTCGATATGAAATTAAATGAAATTTATTTGCAAGAATTGTAGTACATTAAAGTTGGTCAGGTTTTTTTAAAGTTTCTAAAACAATTCGCTAAAACTAGTATGCAAAATTATTGATTAGGTACACAAAGCTCCATTAAGTCCTTACCCCTCCAAAAGACATGTGCGTTCAAATCCGTGATAGGCCCAAGTTGGTTTTTGTATTTTGCAAAATCATGTAATTACAATTAATGTATTGTTTTAGTGAATAAATAAGTATTTTCTGTTTCAAATATTGTTTTTATTCAATAAAAAGTTAATAGTTTTATTAATGTATATACTGACAAGCAATAATAAGCTTAACATTTACGAAGACTTATACAACGTCTAAGTAGTCCGGAGGTTTCAGGACCTCTTGCCGTGCATAATATTGGAGGTTCAAATCCTAGGCATAATCCTAGGCACAACATGTGTTTTCTTTCTAATAAATAGAAAGAATTTAAATATCAAGAAAAATGAAATATTATTAATAATATTATTTATTATTGCTATTATTTAACTAAAATTTTATCTTATTTTACTAAAAAATATATATATTGTAAAGATAATAATTTATATTATCTTTTTATTTATATTTTCTTTTATATAATTTTTTTCTTTTTGTAAAAGTTCTGTTTTTTTTATTTTTATTGTAAAAATTTGATAATACACAGTTATCACTAGTGATTACATATTTTGCCAACTGACACAAACGGGTCCCTAGACAACGTTGTAGTTATAATTTGAGGGTATGGATTAATTTTATAAAGAAAACGTAAGTAAGTAAAATTAATAGATACCCTCAAATGATAACATCCATCGATTAGACAGAGACCTAAAGATAAACTACTTGGACGATAGTGGATAACAATTTCATCGCAATACTCATGGGCTCGCTGGCTAGTCTGTCAAACTGCCGGTATGAGTATGACGACATTCGGTAATGCGATGGTTGGAATCCAAGTCGAACTAGTAAACTCTTTTTGAAGTATTCTTTACATTATTCGTAGCGAATTCAATATTGTAGCAGTGTAACATTTTAAAACTTGAGGGGTTAGCACATAATGACGCTGTGTGTACACGAATTAAATAAATGAAGCTAATAAAATAAAATTGTCTCATAAATAATAGTTATTAAATTTAAATGTCAAGTATTTGTCAAATTGTAATAGTAACATGTCAGTGTCTATCTTTAAAGTCTAAATACTCCTTCACAGAATAGAATGATTTTTCTATAAGCCATTTGAATAACGCTGTTTTAAATCAATTGATTGGAAGTTCCCTATACGATTTTGGTAGTTTATTAAATATCCTTATAACCATTGGAAAGCAATTTCTATAATATAAGTGGCTTTTCATCGGAGGAATAATTAATCTGTCAGAATATCTTGTCTTAAACGTAACTATTATGGAACTTCGTTCCAGTAATCATACAAACTTGACAACAGCATGCCACAAAAACCCTTTCAAACACAAACTAAACCACACAAATAAAACCAGTAATTACTATCAATTAGCAAACCACACATCACCCTTGTCGATCAAGAGTGACGTCACCGACTACCCTTCAACCCTTGATGACGTCATCACTGAGAAACGTCACCCCTGAGTTAGGGGGAAACTAGTTTATGAAGGAAATGGAAAAGGAACTCAGTTTAGTTCCGTGATTTGTAAGTTGTTTACTTGATAATGTTGTGTATGGTTGGATTTGGGATTGAAAGGAAGTTACAAAATATAACAGAATAAGTGATAATTTAAAACAGTGTTGGTAGAAATATTTACCTAGCCTTTTCCGACTATCTTGAGGTCAGCTTCTAGTCTAACCCAATGCAGCCAAATACCAGTATTTTATATGGAGCAACTGCATATCTGACCTCCACAACCCAGTACCTGGGTAATACGATACCCCTTTGTAAGACTGGTTGTCAGACTTTCGGGCTTCTGACGACCCGTAACGACTGTCAAAGATCCACGAATGACAGCCGGGGCTTTACGTGCTTTCCGGGGCACGGAGGAGTCTTGAAATGTAAAGATGGTCACCCATCCACGGACTAACCCCTGTAAGCGTAGCTTTCAGAAAATTCAGTTATTTTTCTAATACCTAGCCAAAATCATGATTACACTAACCCCGCGTTCTAATAGAAAGCGTTCATAAATGTTATTTTTTGTTCGGAAAAGCGTTCCGGTTCACCGAACATGTAGTGACATATTATGAAAGCGATGATCGCGTATTCGCGCTACGACCGCTTTCTAAGGCCGCGGCCTAAAACATAAGGCTTTATTTACTCTTTGTGTGATGGTGTGGTTTTTAACCGACTTCAAAAAAAAAGGAGGGCACTTTGTATATCTTGATGATGAAAAAAATAGTGAAAAAAAAAAAGGTTTTATACAAAAAACAAGTACAAAGTGAAAAATTACTTTAATTTCAAAAGTCGGTGGCAAAAAAACTAAAAGACATATACAAAGACACCGACTTCCGAAATTATTTTTCACTTTGTAGTGTTTTTTTTTTGGAAAAAGGTTCTTTTTTACATGACTTCACCGTGGCCGCGTCGGTCTCGTCGCAAGCGCGACTGTTGAGCGTAGTTGTTGAGCTTGGGTTCGATATCCAGGTCGGGCAAAGTGTTATTGGGGATAAATTATAAATGATTGTATTTCTGTAAGTAGGTTTTTACAAACACTTTTACACGTCAATCATGTTTTAAAACTAGATGAGGTCGGCGTTTCGTATCTGACTACTCTGAGAAGAAAACACGTATACTAAAAGATCAATAATTAAATTATCTTTAAAAAGGCGAAGGTTTCAAAAAAATACGCTTGATAGATTTTGCATGATTCTCAGTTTTTTATCCACGTTAGACATAACTTTACAAATTAATTTCACTATGTAATATAAACATAATTTAAAATATTCACATATTAGTTATTAAGAATATTCAAGTAGAGTCTACTTAGCTGTGTTAGTTTTCCATCTAACTTCGTTATATATACTACTGCTGTGAATTTTTTCACATATCCAAGTAC
The DNA here is from genome assembly GCA_947523025.1 of Dryobota labecula. Taxonomy (NCBI): domain Eukaryota; kingdom Metazoa; phylum Arthropoda; class Insecta; order Lepidoptera; family Noctuidae; genus Dryobota; species Dryobota labecula. The sequence goes on along the minus strand of OX383296.1, from coordinate 2,205,696 downwards.
AACCGTTTAGCTGGCAGGGGAGGGTCACTTGACTCTAACAAAAATTTACATTTTAAAGCTTAATATTATATTACACAAACGGATTCCTGAATCGAAAAATGGTTTTCTCAAACCCGCAATATTTTTAAACGGCCTATCCAACAATACCCTACAACATGGAATAGACGAGAAAAAATAAATCATCCCCAATTCACGTTTATGGTAGAAAACCTAAAAAACCGGCCAAGTGCGTGTCGGACTATGCACAATGAAGGGTTCCGTACTTGGAATGAATTTATTCTAAGAACAAACTTAACATTGTAGTTGGTAAACATAATCTCCCATACATTCCAACTGCAAATGTAAGTTTGTACGCACAATATCGAGAGATTTACCATGTTATTTTAAGACCATAGACTTCTTATATATTTTACTGTAATCTATAAGTATAGAACTAATTTCTGTATTTTTTTCAAAATTTTAGGTTCAGTAGTTTCGGAGATAAGGGGGGGAATGGTCAATTTTCATCTATTTTCACTTATAACTTTAAAACGATTTATTTTAAAATTATTTAAAAAAAAAATTGAAATCCTCACAGTAAGCCCTTTCATTTTATATGTCACACGGTACAATTTGCAAAACTTTTTTTTTTAATTTTCTTCTTTGTCCCCCAAAACTGACCGTAATATTTTAAATTCATTTATTTACGGTTCACGTCCGTATTTGGGTCACTCAAATTGATATTTATATCAAATTTCAAGTTAATAGGTCCATTACATTCGGAGCAAATTGGCTGTGATAGACGGACAGACAGCCAGACACACGAGTGATCCTATAAGGGTTCCGTTTTTTCCTTTTGAGGTACGGAACCCTAAAAATGTATTTCAAGCTTTTATTTTACAATTTTGTTGGCGTGATTAATATGTATACCCATGCCAAATTACACCTTTCTAGTACTATGAGTCTCTGAGCTAAGCCGCGGACAGACGAACAGACGGACATGGCGAGACTATAAGGGTTCCTTGTTGACTACGGAACCCCAAAAATAAAAAATGCTCAAACAAAACTGTCAAAACCAACCCTACCAATGACGTTACTAAAACCTAATACCAACGTCGTCGTTAAGCTTTTATATAAGTTGCAATAAAAACCTTCTAAATCTACTCCTAAGCACATGCTGTCACACGTGTAGTAACTAACGTCACTATGTGCCGCTAGATCTAAAGCCACGTGTCTGCCTACGTAGAGCGACATGTGTCGCCGTGCGTGGCTCATGCGTGCACGTGCTTACGTCATGGTTACGCACGGACGGTATTACGGGTCCTGTGAGTGTGGAGTTGGGATATTTTTTGGCCAATTATTTAAAAGAATATTTCAACAGTAAAGGGGTATTTCTGGTTGATATATCAGGAAGATAAGTTCACACTTATATGCTTCTTCTGTTTTTTACATTCATATGTTTGATATAAAAAAATTAAGACTAAAACATGGTCATGGTACGAAATATTCAAAAGTTTATTAGTATTGATTGCAATACATTCATACGTTCACTTGTACCTGAATTCAATCTTAATTGAAGGCAAGCAGTTATTCAATGGATTCGGTAAAATATTTTGTTGCAATTACCTACATAACCTAACCTAACCTTGTACTGAAATTATAATAATAATATAAGTTTATTGTACAAAGAAAAACACAACATATGGTTAGACATACATTAAACAAGATTGTATTATAATTATGTCGTATCTCTATGTATTTAACTGTGTGTACATAAATAATAAAATAAATAAATAAGTTTATCTCAAACAGAGAAATAATCTTCTGATGTCCACTCAATTCCAGTTTTTCCAAAATTGTATTATTTTCTATAAAAAAATAATACATGATTCTTTTGGTAAAACTAGTATCAACAACATAGGAAATACTTCCACAAGCCCGCCAGCCCGCCCTACAAATATATAAATGATAAACTTACAATTCTAAAACTAAGCTACGCGCCTCTCGTAGCCTAGATCGTAGACACGCTACGGCGTAGCATAGGTCTACAGTTTTCGTAGCATAGACCGCGTCTACGAGCTACGCAACCCATTCATATCGCCACCGTATTTTAAAAATATGAATGTATTGTTTTTCTGTGTGTGTGTATGTCTGTTAGTGTGTGTGTATTTTTTCAATATTGTAATAGAATTTGTACGTCAGTGTTTAAAAATAGTCAGTTTACGCAACACGGATTAACATGGTGAACGATTGCTGGCTTTTCAGTTTTGTATCGGTATTTATTTTTGATGTTTTTCGTCCACTGTGTAGGAGAAATTGATTTGGTTTTTTGAATTGTAATTCCGAACTGTTTTTAGTGTGGGAGTATAAATTCTATATATATTTTGTTTGATTATTTCGTTAAACCAATATTTGACCTGAATGTTATTTTAGGTTTGACCAATGTTTATTGAAGCACCTAGCTATGAGGAAGTTTCTATAATAATATTTATAATCATTCTTCCGTAGATGTGTTTAAGAAACTCGACGTATAAGCTTATTAAAATAATCTTCTTTTTTTTTTCCTTATCAAAATGAACGTCACTATCTTATCTCTTTGCCACCCTTGGTTGACTGGCAGAGAATACCTCAGGCATTAAGTCCGCCTTTGTACCTTATTGTGTGCGAGAAATTAAAAAAAAAATACAATACAAAACACATAATATGATGTGCATAATCAGCCTATACCGTTCCCACTGCTGGGACACAGGCCTCCTCTCCGTGAGAGGGAGTGGGCCATAATCCACCACGCGGGCCCAGTGCCGGTTGGTAGATGTCACATTTCTTGGATTTCTCACCCAACTAAGTACGACGATGCAAAAAGGAGCAATGTATTTATGTGGGTATGTATGTATATTCATCTGTTCCCGCATAACTTCTAAACTTTATCATAATTTGACAAATGAGGTATCGTTGGAAGCGTCTTGATTGTTGGCTGGTTACGGTGTGACGTCACACTAAATGTGGCGCCCTCTAGAGGGAAAAAAAGTCATGAAGTAAAAAAAAGAGGATAGCCATCGTATGCCACCTACCCTAACAAAACAATACATTCTAACAGTCTGTGTCTGTGTGTAAGCTTTAGGGCAAGTAGCGTATGACCACGGCTATCCTCTGAACTTCACTATGAATATATATTAAATACATTAAAGTTAAGTTTATTTAATAGACGATAAATATTGAATAATTTGTACGTAACAATTTCAGAAGAGAATATTTTCTTGTTGTTTTTAGAGCGTGATTTGTCAGGTTTTAGTTTTGAACTAACTTTTTTTGGTTCATGCCAGTTTCCTCACGCTGTTTCCCTTTACCGTTTTTAGAGCAGCGGTGATGAAATAATTTACAGAAAGTAAAGTGCCTGCTTGAGCTCGAACCCATGACCTACAACTCGTAAGTTGCGGCCGTAACCACTGGGCCACCATTGCTTTATGATGTAACGTAGAATAATTTAGAAAGTATCGTCCCTGCCCAGTGCCCGAACGGTAACGGCGACATTGCTAAATAATTGATGATGTTACTTGATGCATCGCAATAAGTCAAATTACGTAAGTATCGAAAACTAAGTTTGACAATGTACAGTACAAGTATTTTCTTAATGTCCCTCGGCAAACATCGTGTTTTGTCAGTCGTCGGATTTCTATCAGTTACCTTTTGAACTTGGTGCAGACTGGACGCTCTCTATACACCGTGTCATTTTTATCATTTTACAACGAAAACCCACTTCATGTATCCAATGACTACAAATATATTTTTTTTTTTTTTATGTACACGCAGTTAAATACATAGAGATACGACTTAATTATAATTTCAGTACAAAGGTACTGCTTATTTCTTAAGAAAATTCTTCCAGCAGACCTGCGGAGGGACATTAAGAAAATAGTTGTACTGTACGTAAATATGCAATAGTAGATTTTCATATAGTATGTTCTTAGTATCCCGAGAGTTGCATAAAAGTAAGGAAACTAACAATTCCAAAGGACATATTAATAAATTAGTTAACAATTGTTACGCCACCGCGCCGTTTACAAGCCCAAAATATTTTCGCCTTTTCTATGTAACACTGAACTAGCTATGCAAAAATAGCTCATGCAGTGTTAATAAACTAGCAGTTGAGCTAATTGCATTGTTGGGTATTCCCCTGGCACATAAAGACGCAGGCCGACATCTAAGCAAACTATTGCCTGTACTTACGGATAGAATTAGTAAAAAAGACAGTGTTCTTCGACCACGATTCTTTGTTAAACGAAGATAATATGACCTCGAAGCTTTTTTCATATCTTGAATCTAAAACATTAGTAAGTACTGTATATTTGATATGCTAATCATTTCATGGAAGACACAAATTGCTGAAGCAGCCGCCGTGACGACTGCCTGCCCTTCATAGGTCGTGAGGATACCTTTGTTATGTGGGTATTTCTTGCAGGATATGGTAATGGTGGATTTGGAAACAAATTAACAACGGATTAGGGACAGTTACAACTCGCAACTCAATGTTCAAAGTCGTCAAATGGTATTTTCAATTAGACCATTAAAAGGCACTTTTGCGTCACAAAATGGAGATGTTTGTCGACTTTCATGGGGTAATGTTTTATAGCTACTCAGAAATAGCTATTATTTTTAGGATAATAAATTGCTTTCATCTCAGGTGAATACGGGCAGAACCAATCAATTTGGAAAAGACATGCAGTGGCCTGTGGTAAGTTCCAAAGGAATGACCAAAAGAAAAGTTTGTTTCTGAATTGTAAATTGTAACATTAAGTAGATATTATTTCACCCTAGGCGGTGGGAATTGATAGCCGATTCCCGGCCACCGAAAGTGCGGGCTTGCGGACGGCGAGCTATGGGCAGCTCGCCGTCCGGTAAGGACCAGGCTCGGATCGACGGGGCGTTGTTCCACGCGCGCTTCAAAGTGATGTCAGCATGCACTGACGAGGTCGGCCAGGACCGATGCCTACCAGGGTTACGGGTTTGTTTGAAAGGGATACCGTGGACCTCGCACACAGGCAAATGAAGGAATACGGGTGGGTTTTAGTCAGTAAAAGTATGATACGCCCTCCTCTGCCCAAACAGGAAATGTTATTTGATAATTTCACACACAAAAAAAAGGTATTATTAATGTTGAGAAATGTTTGTAACAAAAAGACAATTTCAGCCTAAAATTCCATAACAAATATAGTAATCTCCATTTGAAGTCATTGTGTAGTTTTTGTAGGCAACCCTTAGAATCTTTATGCCGTCCTGTATTTCAAAACAGTTTGGAACCACATTATTTGTTCTGAAAACCCACAATAGATATTCGAAATTAAAGAAAAATAACTTTCTAGGTAAAGAAACCCAGATCCCGTTTTTCTTTATTTATACTAAAACTTAACGTTATGTAATGACGTTTTCTTGGAAATGTATACGCGAACATTTACTAACATAATCCGATTATACAAGTTCTTCCTAGAATCCCCAGATTATTAAAAAAAACTCGCCTATCGAACACAAGAACTCCATTTTACTTTAATACAATTTTATAACGAACTTGCAACGAAAATCTCGTTACCGGCTCCCTAATTATGCCGAAATAATACGTGGAAACGCGCCATTGTTGTCGAAAAAAAAATGTTTTTGTCAAAAATGGACGCCATTATACGATTCCCGCGCAATGATGGCAAGATGGCGGGCCTATTTAGATCGAGCCTTCTATTGGCGCGCTATTTAAAAATGGAATGCACTGTCCTTGGCTGGCGAGGTTCGTTGACCTTCCGATGCATTTTGGCGGTTTCTCTTCACACATAAAACGTTATAAGTTTGAATGCAACTATCAATCGAATTTGAACTCTATTCTTGTATAGCTGAAGCTTTATTTATGCTGTTTATTGTTAATACAATGTAGGAGCCGGTCTTTTTTGTTAATTCAAATGAATTTAAACTCTTCAGCATTGAATTAAGGATGGAATTCTAATGTGCCTTAATGAATTATCTCTTGTTTATTATTCAATTTATTGTATACTTTATTTTTATCGTGATAAGGTTGGGAATGGGTTGTTAATGCTAATTGACGGATGGAGTGCTTTTAAGGTGACGCTAGGCACGGGCGGTTGTATTTAAATTTTGTAAAATGATAATTAAAATAACTGCCGAAGTTTTTTGACAGAGGAGAATGTTAATTACAGGTAAATGATGTATTGTTTTTAAATCTACGGAACTGCTATAGTCAATTCAGCCAAATAAACTGTCATTTTGCTTACAACGTTATCTGAATGAAATAAAGTAGCATTTTCTTGGATATTAACAGCCAAATAAACAAGTAAACCTATCTTGATACACGGATACATCAAAATCATCACAATTTTCAACTATTTCGCAACAATTACTCAGACTCCATTTTACAAAAAAACCGTACATATAATATAGACAATCAACAAAATATTGTGAAAACTTCCACAATATAGTCAGAAACTCCTTTTCATTAAAATAGTGAAAAATCGGTTTCCAGAACAACTTCCTTTTAATATTAGATTGTTCACGTTGTTATATTTAGTGGCCGCGACCTAGCCAACACAAATAAAGCTGATCTATTGAAATACCCGAGGAATTTCTGACGAGAACGTGCGATGAAACAGTGAATATCTTTTTGGACGGTCGATGATCTTTGAGCGAAGTCTTGCTGGCTTGGTAATAGAAAAACAATGCTGTACAATACAACTATTTTCTTAATGTCCTTCGGCAAACTTCGTGTTTCGTCAGTCGTCGGATATCTATCAGTTGCCCTTTGCACTTAGTGCAGACCGGACGCTCTCAATCGACTTGGTAGTATATAGAGTTGTTAATACTCTTTTAACTTAATGTAATTTATTTTAAAAATGGGAGGAAAGCTGCTAAACACGAAGTTTGCTGTTGTCACGCCCTCTATTATTAAAATATTTAAGCATTTTAAAAATAGCCTAAATATGTTCTTGGAAATCTTTTTATCTAACTTACTGCCTAGCCCTTTAATTATAACCATTAAACTACTACCTAACTTAATTTACGGACAACTTCAGCGCGGAAAAATGTAGTGCCCTTCTGTTTTACCTCCTGCCACACAGTGGTCCCCTAACACTTTTAATTGAATCCAATATAATAATTACAAAGGCAGCATTAGATTAGATTATACTTATTGCCTAAAATGTATAGACGTCATAATGACGGTTATCGTCGGTTACGACTAATGACAGTTGACGTCATCACGTCAACGCCAGCTGTCGCTGAAAACCAGCGCTGGGGCTCTGTCTCGCATAGGGTCGCAGCATTATGCAGAGCGATGGCCGTTTCGCGTGGATGTGACGCAAATTTTCCCCCAACTTGTTCTTTTCGTGTTTGTGTTCTTTCTTTGCGTCATGTTAACCGCAAATAAACGTAATTTCTTTCTTTTCTTTTATAACTACAAATATTTAATAATTATTTTAACTACACCTACAAGCCACTGACTTAAAACTAGCTGGTGGAAAAATGTTGTTATTTCCTATGTCACTGCCTCCCCCAAGGTTATAATAGGGATGATGACAAAAAAATATTTTGTCATGTAGATTAAAAAAATATATTTGACACGTATTTTTCTTTTTTTACGTAATCAAAACATAACGGCGATAGATTGAGTTAAAATGAAGCATGACGTCACTTCTCATTAGATTTTATACTGAGCTGTGATGTAACGAGCCCCCACTTCCAAGTTTAATGTGCTTTATCTAAGTCATTTTTTATTAATATGATAAAGCAAAAAATACGTGTCTTATATTTTTTTATTATCTGATTGACGGACAAAGCAGTTTCTTTTTTTTTTTAACCTGGCACCATCCCTATTATATCAAATCAATACTAATAGTCTATACGGTCGACTCTTCACGTGACCAGAGGGCTGGCCTATTTCTTGCCATACAACGTGGCAATGCTGCCAGCCTTTTGGGCACTTTTTCTGTTGAAAGCGATGCGGACGAATTTTTTGATGGCCTTTAATTCTTTCCCCTCCCTTTTTATGTACTTGTACATTATTATTTTAAGACTTTTGAATTATATACATATTAACCTGAAACGAAAAAATCTAAAAGTAATAAAAAATAATAATAATCACATTATATTTCAAATTACTATATAATAAAGCGGAAGAGTTTGTTTTTTTGTTTGTTTTAACGAGCTAATTTCGGGAACTACCAGACGGATTTAAAAAAACTCCTTTGCATTTGATAGCCCAATTCTTGAGGAAGGTTATAGGGTATTTAACATTATGCTAAACAATTAGGAGCCGCGCAAAAAAAAATCAGAGACAATGCTAAGCGAAAACAAAGTAATAGCGGCGGGGTATGGGCGACGCGATGGCCCGAAATTTCATGCGGACACGGGCAGAAGCTAGCCTAATATGTACCACATCGACAGCATTAGGTAGCATTTTTCTGCCTAATTCCAATACCCGTCATAACATAAATATTTTTGTGTATACGACGTAGATCAAAAAACGTCATTGTTTTTTTGTTTGTTTGGACTAGCTAATCTCTGGAAGGAACTACCGGTCGGATTAAAAAAACTCTTTTGAATTTGATAGCCCAATTCCTGAGGAAGGTTATAGGGTATTTAACATTATGCTAAACAATTAGGAGCCGCGCAAAAAAAAGTCAGAGACAACGCTAAGCGAAAACAAAGTAATAGCGGCGGGCTATGGGCGACGCAATGGCCCGAAATTTCATGCGGACACGGGCAGAAGCTAGCCTAATATGTACCACATCGACAGCATTAGGTAGCATTTTTCTGCCTAATTCCAATACCCGTCATAATATAAATATTTTTGTGTATACGACGTAGATCAAAAAACGTCATATACATAGTAGAATCATAACGTTACCGCGTAGGCGGTACGGGCAGGCGTCGAAGAAACATTACGAAAATAAACCAGAGTAGTGCTACTGAAATTACTCACTGTAGTGCACCGGCACACTAGTGCGGGGAAATGGATATGTCGAGGGATGTACGACTATTTTGTTGATGGGTTATCGATAGTTCATCATTCTTTTAATTATGTAAGTACAAAAAATCAAGTATAAAGTAAAATTATGATGTACATTAATTAAAATAGAGGAAAATTTAATTCTAACTTTAATGTAGACCTGCCTGATCTAGGTTTATGAAAACCTGTGTTTGAGGCCATCAATTACATCAAAAATTTAAAAAGTGTCTATTAACTGGTCCCAAATAATGATGTCATATTTTTTTTTTTACATTCTTCCTTGACATAATCAAATAATTATCTCATTATTTGACACTATATACATATCTACAATTTTAATTTCAACTCTTTATTAGTTGCTTTTGTGGACATGATATTTATTTAGATTTGTAACTGTAGTTGTGGCATTCATTTCTTTTTATCAATTGTGGTAAGTAATTTTTATTTTTATTCTAGGTACATCGTCTTCACCTATAATTATTAATTAATGTATACAAACTATTGTTAACATTTTAAAAGAGTAAGTATGGAGTTTCTTGCCCATTCTTCTCCATACATAACTACCTTTTGGAAGGCGCAACTAGAATCAATTAACTATTCATGTAATTTTTGACGTTCAAAAGTGCATCTTCGTGCCTATTTGAAATAAATGATTTGACTTTGACTTTGACATTTAATATGGTTTAAATAGTTTTATTTAATTATTTATATCTTTATATAGATTATTTCCTATTTTGTGAATGTGAGCACGTTGAAGGCCTAGTAGACTGTAGATTTACTGACCATTTTCTATTTTGTTAAGTATCTGGTAATTGTTGAAAGGTAAATATTTGAAAATGTTGTAAAACCAATTATTTTTAAAAGAGTAAGAGTAACCGTGGAGTTTCTTGCCGGTTCTTCTCCATAGGAAACGACCCATTGGAACCGTGCACCTAGCTTCTGACGTTTCATAATTATGTGAAGATAAATATTTTGATGTTGATCTTGCCCTTATCCCAATTTATGGTCGGCGCAACATTTATTTTTCTGATAAAAATAAATGATGAACTAATAAGTTATCATGTTGATATTCAGTTGTAATATACAATTTGCGATGATAGTAATGATAGTTACAATTTTTATTAAAAAAAAAAATATTAAGTCACTTTTGAAGAGAAATGAGTCGATATCATTAAACTATGTTGGCCCAAGGATCAAAACTAAAGTACACGGAAAACGATAACATCATGAAAACGGTACTTCAAGATTGTATATTGATGTGAACAGTAGTCAAAGCTAGCCTATTGAAAAAACCGCGTGAGTAACTGAGTGCTGACTTCGAAATCAGACATATTTTCATAGTACAACGACACTAGTGATGTAAACATAATAATTTCATCGATCTTATGAGAATATTTCCAACTTACAGACTTTTATTAAGAAAAATATGTTGAAACTCACCTTATTATTTATTTAAAAAAACCATAAAAAAGGAAGAAATATTTGAGCTAACTAATTCTTAAAATGTCTGGATGACAATTTGTCTTTTCAAGTAAGGTGTCTGATTATGAAGAGTGGAACTATTGCAAAATAATCATACATTTTAAAATAAATCCCTTCTCCACTTCACAAAATAACAAATCAGTTTTATTAACATCTTATTAATATTACCCACACATACAAATGCATGCAACATAGAAAGGGTTCAGGAAACAATTGTTTTTGCATGCTAACCCTGGTTGCATTCTTGAGCTCATTTGTATTCAGCCGATGTCGATCGCTAATACAACGGTGGACAGATTTGAATATCATTTCGTCGTCAAAGCCGGCCATGTTGCAAGGTTATAGGATTATACTGCCTTTCGATATGGCGGTTTAGGCGTGAGGTACATACGTAGTGATGGGAAACGATTGGTTTTCTTGATAAATGTTTTCTTTCATAGAAAGAAATATCGATGTGGTGAAAATGAGTGGTTTATTATTCTTTCTTATACGATAAAATATTTGGCATTTACTTGATTTTATAAAACGGTTAAGTTTGTAGCAAGACAAGTAATACAAATATGAAAGTGGTTTACGTACTGAAACTTTATTATATACTTCAAATTGACAATATGGCGGGGTTTATGTCATCCTGACAGTTGTGACACATTATAAATCACAGCTATGGCTGTGTTCCGACATTACAACTACATATACAAAAAAACCATATTATAAGCTTGGATTATAAAAACGACGGAAAAAAAACTATATTAAAAAATATATATATATATAAAGCTAAGGTCAAGAAATCTACAAAGAAGTAAATAAATTACCATACACATATATAACAAAGCAGTTGGTATATAATTTACAATGGGTTTAAATACTTATTTTTATTGTACAAGTTACAAAGCTAGTGTTGTATTCGTTTCTTGTACACTGACCCTTCAAAATGTGTTATTCAGTATTATGTCAATTGTTGTGTTTCACTTTTAGGTAGTTGGCCGATTAATTACCTGGTTATTTGCATTATAATGAGCGTTTATGTATTTTTATTAAACACCTTATAATAACGAATTCTCATATACTGTATTAATTAAAATAGATAATTCACCAATTAAAAGAAAGAAAAATATTTTATTTGGGACACGCACAGGAAATAAAAAAACTGAAAAAAAGCAGCATTTAAAACCAACAAAATTTACATTTTAAATGTATATACCATACATACCATAACCATTGTATATACCATAACCATAAAATCATAGTTAGGTAAATTTTCAACTACTTTTTTAATATTTTTATAGATTGCTTTTACCTTTACCAGAACTAACTAAAAACCCTGCTATGCTATCCCTAAAACCAGCAATGCTCGAAACATCGATACATTTTCCTTCAAGCAAACAAACACAACACTCCCTTCCCTTCACCAACAAATCCATCGACAATTTTCCCGCCTGCACATCGATAGCGCATCTCAACCTCACCACATCACTACTATTTCTAATTTCACGGTCGTCGCGTCTATGTGTGTTTGTGCTTGTGTGTGTGACCTTGTTGCGCGCTGCGTTTCGGCGGTCATTCACCCCGATGCATACAACCCTTGACTTTGTGCACATATAGGAACATGTGTGCGTAGTTATATACGTATGTGTACGTAGAAAAGCGATGTGAAGCCGGTTAGACTGGATTTAGACGGATAGTTGTAGCATATTTTGGGAGAAGGGGGAAGATCCCGATGGTTCGTTGGTGTGAGTATAGGTAGGTAAGGGACAGAAAGTCGAAGGATAGCTTAATTGATTGATTTGAAGGGCGCTAAAGTTTTTGCTACAAAACTTGTAGTTGTCTAGTTTATTTTTATTTTTTTATATCGGATTTATTATCATTAGGAAACTATATAATAAAAGTCGTAAGTCCAATTATATGACCAATGTTGATGATCTATTTATATTTCAAACTGCATCAAACTGAAACTGGACTCTATCCAGTTTTTGTGAAAATTCTATTAATACAACTAGGTACTGAAATGAAAAACAGTTTTAAATAGACATGTGGTATAATAACATAAATAAATCACTTCTGTTTTTGCTGTAAACATCGGAAAGAAACGTTTTCTTTGCTAGCTTTCCAAATAAGTCTCATGTACTTTATTTAACACAACTACCAACTCAGGATCTCTATTATATACATTAACCATTCATATCCCGGAACGTAGATAAACGTGAGACACAATGGGTTTTTAATTTTGTCTCTAATTACGGCGATATACGAGAGGGAGAAGGTTAAATTCTGCGTCGAATGAGTATCTAAAACTTCAAATTCGGTTCAGTGGAACAGCCGAAATCAAAAGTTAGAAACCGGGAAAATTGACATGACATTGATAAAATATGAATAAAAACATGTTATAGTAATCAAAGCAGAAAATAAGCAGTTACGAGTACTTGGCTCCAAAAATTTATGCACACCTCCTGGGATTGTGCAAACTCGGATTACACGCATACTTGCTGGAAATTAATTCTTCGAATAAATCTAATTTGATTGGTCTATAATTGGAGATGTTCTTCAGAAAGGTCAGGTGCGTAGCACTCGCCATACGCGTGCGTGTACTCGTATGACCAGATGAACAAAAGGAGTACGTAAGGACCGTATCAGCCGGTTTACTCTGAAAAAATCTCAGTGAAAACGTAGGTGAAGTGAGTTTGAAGTGAGCTGTAATTTCACCTGATGCTTGGGATTTACACTATTGGCCGCTCACTTCACCTACGTTTTCAGGTGAGATGGTTACAGAATAGTACTGCACGTGGCGTTCTATAGTTTCTACCTACCCCCATTTTATTTCTGCTCAGTTTGGTTGGTGGTAGGGCTTGTTCTAAGTCCGCCTGGCTAGCTACCACCATCGTATCTAAGTCTGTCGCCAAACCAACAATGATAACAGCATTTGTTGTGTTTCGGCAGTTAGAGGTAAAATAGTCAGTTTCTCTGTGGTTGAGGATTCCGGGTGAAGCTCGCTTCCATCTTCGCACATCATTCATCACTTACCACCAGGTGAGATGAAGGCCAAGATCTGCCCCGTTATATGTAAAAAAAAAAAATGGGAATAAAGCGTGAGTTTATGTATGTATGTGTATTAAGAGAGGGTCGCTATACAGAAAATAACACTAACACAACTCTAAAACACTACCAGTTTTACTGAAGAGTGCCAGTAAACATCTCTGCCGCCAGAGGCGTATCATAGGAGTTGAGAACTTTCAAGGAAAATGCTTAAGTAGGTACTCTAAAATCATGAAACCTCAGAAGACGCGATTGAATAGGTGTCATCATAATCATAATTCACAGCCCAACTGCTAACTGCTGGTCACAGGTCACTCTAGTCTGGATATATAGGTATACTGTAAATGTATTGTATGTATATGTCGGAGAACGGTAGGTTTCTCTCGTTATCATCAGCCATATCTTAAACTACTGTGGGCGTCAGTGGGCGTACTATGGGTAGTGTTGGTTATTGCGCAATAGAAAAACCGAATTAAACTCAAAAGTCATTTACTCAACCTGAGAACCTTAAAGTTTATATAAGACAGTCCCAAAAAACGCCCATCCCTTCACCACTTCCTAGTGCTTTAGCTGGGAAGAAGAAGTAGCGGAACAAACTCCCCAGCAGCACATCTGTCTGTTCAGTTAGAAAAACTTGATTCTATACAATAATGGGTATGCAAAGTAATTAATGTTGGAACACGACACAACTATACCGAACGCGCAACAGTTTCTTGACGTCTTCACTGCTTGACCGCCACCGATGAACTTCACTTGTCGAATGTGCGGAGATCACTTGCCACCGGTCGAACGTTATGTTGTAGAGAAGAGTCGATGGCGCGAACCCCATCAACTCCGTCGAATGCCATTAGATGGCGCTGGTGTACCGGATACAATCCGTATCCGACATATATATTAATAAGGAAAATCATTAAAGCGCTCTTCCTCTCTCCTAATTATTTAAAATTTTGCTGAGCCCGGCTGGGTCCATAATTATTTATATTTGTTAATATTTACCATCTGTATGTGTATATTATGAATTGCAATAAATATGAATTGAAGAAGACTGGAGTAGAATGTTTTTCTCCGATGAACAAATGTTCTAGTACGTTCTTAAAAACTGCTTTCAAATCGATTCTAAAGCACTTTGTAAACCGTTTTCAAGGTACGCGGACCTACATGAAAATACCTGGCTGTGCTGTAACATCCTGTATAAAAGCGTTGAAATACGTCAAACGTACACAAGGGTAGAGTAACCTTCCTTATGTAAATATTTTTGAAGTGAAAACTTCTTTAACCGCGTTGAACGATTTTTCGTAGGGGGAAAACGTATGGGTTCGCGTTACCGAAATACGCGACATGCTCGTGACGTGTTGCGCCAAACTGTCAGTTATTCCAAAGCTTTGAGATTTCACTTCTGTCGGCAGTCCTTATGACTGCATTTAAAAAAAACAAAATTGTCATCAATTCAATATCCTAACCTAACACATTTTGATTTTTCATTCGATTCAACCGTGATTCAACATAAAACATGGCATGAATGGAGTATTTTCCCTCACATCCACAACCCGAGAAACAGTGGGTGAACGCTGTTTGCAAAGCAATTCCAGAAAATGAACATCAAATTATGACATAAAGCCAAGCACTATAGTGTTGACAAGGACGTCGATAATAAAATATCGATCGTCGATTATTCACGGTAATGCGCGGGCGCATCGATGCGTATGATTCGAATGAGTTGTTTTTTATTTACTTTGCACGTGGATGTATGGAGAATTGTTTATCTCTCTTTGTTTTTGAGGAAAAGATTCATTTCAATTGGTTTTAAAATAGAGCGACATAGCTGGGAGAGAAAAAATCCTAAAACTTATTCCTTCTTTCTTATATCATTATTTCAACTGAAAGACGTCCACTGCTGGACATAGAACTCCCCCAAGCACCGCCACTTCGACCGGTTGTCCTAGGTAAACATACTCGTCCAGAATTTCGAATGTAGCCTCTCCGCTCTTTATGAGAGTGGATGTTACATGGGCATTTGACATGACCTTTGTTTTCTTTATATCAGCAAGTACTATAAAAGAGCATAAATAGCCACATGGCTCACGCCGAGGGTACTCAGAGAGGTGGCATTGCTATTGACTCTTATAGACTAATTCCATAAGGGTATTGCCATTGTCAAAATTTAAAATTGTACTGCAGAAACTTCTTCTTGACAAATGCTACTATACAATAGACGAGTTTTTAAACGATAAACAATTATAATTATTATTGCTGCATTTAAAATTTCCAAATCTATAATTTTTTTAATGACTATTGGAATATTTGTTTTTATTAATGACATTTTTATATTTTTAGAATGTTAAAACTTTGCATGTTACCATATTTGTATGTCTTAAGACAAAACATAGCGTGCTATTTTAAATGTATGACCTATTTGTATGTTTCACAAATAAATTTAATGATTATGATTATGAAAAAAAGACAGGGTGATACTTTGCCCAGCAGTGGGTAAAAGCAGGCTGTGGATGGATGGATCTACGACGTTGCCAATTACTATTATTAAAAAATAAAAAATAAAATAATAATAATAATATAATGTTATAAGAAGTAACTTAGGCTACTTTTATTTTAGGAAAAGCAACGCGGATGAAGCCGTGGGCAGCAGCTATTATTATTATAATATTTTAGGTTATTTATCAAAAATAGCCTGCCATTAAGGGGTTTATTTATAAACGCTGCTTAAAGTTAAGTAATGATTAGCGACTGTTTAACCATACAAAAAATATTAAAAATATTTAATTATTAATAAGAAATTATATCATTATCGTAAGAAAATTATAATTTCGCGTGCTACCTTAGCGCTTCTCCTTTAATTATCGCCACTCGAACAGACTTCTCTACAGAATTGACACCACAAACAAGCACAACCATCCAGATTCAGATAAAATTAAAAAGCCTACAAATACAGTAATCTCTCTGCTCTAAATCAAAAACATTTATCTTCAACAAAAATTGCCAAGAAAAGCAACAAGTTCCACTACCCATTTCACCAACAAATAAATAACATATGCTACAAAGAAACGAGGGGAAAAATACCCACTTTTGTGAAGGAAAAAATACGTAAAGGATCGTAAGCTGCTTATCATCCTCGTGTATAGTGGCTTGAGGTAAACGGGAAACTGCTAGTAATGATATTATGTCAATATGAATGGAAATATACGATTTGTTTCCTTTCATCTTTGTTCAGGAAAATGGTGCTTTATCTCGCTTTGTTTGGTGCTTGAGTGAGAAGATGGGTAATGGATATTTTTCTATAGTTTGTATGATTTTGGATGAGTTTTGAGTTGTAGTTTTTATTTCTTATGGGGCAGTGATGGGATTTTATTACCATTATCGATAAATAGTTACTTTTTTAAATTCCCTATTATTTATTTATTTATTTATGTACACACAAAATACTTGACAGGACAATATATTAACATAGAAGAGCACAAAGGTACGGTAGGTAGGTGCTATTTGTCATATTTGAAAAGTATTTGCGAAACATCTATTCAAATAAATAAAATTTAAGTGTATGTTTGTAATGTCAAAATAACAGCTTTTTACTAAATATATATGAAATCATTTACGGTACCTACTAATAAAAAATAAAAAAAACTAGTTTTAAAAATTTTGTCTGTCTGTCTATTTGTTCCGGCTAATCTCCGAAACGACTGGACCGATTTTGACGGAACTTTCACTGACAGATAGCTAATGTTATAAGAGGTAACTAAGGCTACTTTTATTTTAGAAAAAGCGACGCGGGTGAAGCCGCGGGCAGCAGCTAGTATTATTATAATATTTTAGGTTATTTATCAAAAATTGCCTGCCATTAAGGGGTTTATTTATAAACGCTGCTTAAAGTTAAGTAATGATTAGCGACGTTTATGAATAAACCCCTGAGTGTAAGTATTGCACCTATGTTGCTTAACCTATGAAAGATTATGTGTAGATTGATTATGTGTTTCGACAGTTAGAGGTAAGATAGTCAGTTCCTCTGTGGTTGAGGATTCCGGGTGAAGCTCGCTTCCATCTTCGGCCTTATCATCACTTACCATCAGGTGAGATGAAGGCCAAGAGCTTGCCCGTTGTATGTGAAAAAAAAAAGAAGATATATGATCAACTTAACTTCACATCTTATGTATAACTAAACAATACTTGCAATATTGATTACAGTAGCTAACTTATTACCCTAAGCGTTAATCCAAATCACGAGTTAACAAAACAATTAACCCAAGCTACTATTTCAAAATTCCCTGATTATTTAACTACCCACTTAAAACTTAACTCACGCAACACATTTAAAATTACTCTCACGTTTACCTCACGTACGTTAAATAACTAATAAAGCCCATCCCTAATTAAAACTAAACCCGAAATTCAAATCAAGAACCGCCGACGCCATTTAATCGGGTCCACCAACAACGTTCCGTCTACAGCTCGTCTAGCAACGCGTCCAGCGAATGAAGACACGGGGAGACCTATTCAAATGCAGCGCAGACTACTCATATGTGGGATAGAAGGGGAGAAGAGGGAGGCCAACGTATACTGGACGTCCCGTATAGTGTGTAGTGGTCCTGACCTACTGTAACTAGCGATAGTAGCCGTCTCTAGGTCAAAGAAGGATAGAGGCACACATGCACAACTTGGGGGTGTGTTGTGTGTGACGTGTGGGTGTGTACGTCTGCATAGAATAGTGTACGAGTGAATTTTGCGGAACCGGAACGCGATTTAGTTTGAATTGGATATTGATGTAATCTGATCGAATTGAATTTTGAATTTTTAATCTGTGCGTTAGTTTTGATGTTAGTTTTTTGTGGGTAGTTTACTTTGATTAGAGAAATGATTTTTCACTAGTTTGTCATATTATTGATGAAGTAAAATTATAGAGTTGTCATTGAAAGCCTATTTAGAATGTCAAAACAGGTAAAATAGAGTCTTGTCCTTGGTAACAGCCCTTACATCGGTTTTACAGAATAAAAACTAAAATAAAAACAAAATGAAAAGGCTTTCAAGACAATATCTTTCCACTGATTGGAAACAAACAATGAAATAAGACAGTGAAGTGAAAATGCAAAGCTGAAAATTTTTCAGGAACTTGACAAATGATACAATCTTAATATAACATTAAAAATATATTTATTTCAATTTATAATACCCGGGTTAATATAAATAATGCGTTTCTGTTATACTATACGCCTATAATAATTCATTTTGCGCAACTATAAGTTCATAAAATGAATGAGAAATTGCATTTTAACACGCATATAACTTACCTACCCTGTTACGACAAAGAAAAAACAACTTGAGAACTTAAAAATCATATTTTTCAAGAATAAGGATACTCCTTACGGCAAATTGTTATTTATAAACTATCATTATCTTTAAATGCCTCGTATTACATAAATAAGGCCAAGGAACCTCTTGTAATGGTTTTAAATGCAAATCTGTCTATTTGCGACAATTTTCGACACTATTCTGCACAAAATACGCCAACATTCTTCCGGAATAACGAAGCATCTCCCAAAGACCAACAAAGACTCTTACATAGACGTACCTATAACTAGTTGTGACTGATTCAATCCAGTTTTTTCGACCCTCTGCCCTTCGAGTCTAGCCCGACAGTTCTTGAAGAGCCCTTGCTTTTTATAAAACTACCGTCCAATTTAACAAGACCTCTGACTTCTTAAGTAAACACCTTGATATTGTCCTGACTTGGTTCTGCTTAGGGGTGTGCTGGGTTCCAAGTACCGGTGGTTGGTTTAAGTAAGAGTATACTTTGTATGGTGCGGTTTGCCCTTGCACTGAGTGGGTCGTCTAATTCTGTTGCTTAGTTACGGAATGGGGTGGACAGGAATAGAGATACTGTTGAGAATTTTATTTAGATGTTGAGATTTTAGATTAGATTCAGGTGAAGTTATTTTGAAATGTTACTAAGAAAGAAAGCATGGTTATACGACGAAGCTCTGAAGTCTAATAACCCGTCTTATCAAGGGGTATCGTGTTACCCAGTAACTGGGTTGTGGAGGTCAGATAGGCAGTCTGTCCATGTAAAATACTGGTATTCAGCTGCATCTGATTAGACCCGAATCTGAACCCGATGTGGTTGTGGGCAGATGATAGTTGGTCGCAGGTCTACCTGAATGATTTCGTTCTTAGGGTTTCTGGCAAGGGATGAACTATTGTCTACAACTTAGGGCGTCATAAGACGGAACATTCCCCGCATCATGGTTCGACAATGGTTACAACAAGATACAAGATTTACCGAAATACCTGCCAAGTGTCGTCAGTTAAGCAATTTTAGAAGTTTCTTTGAATTGCTACAACAAATTTTGCAATTATTGCAGGAATTGGAGCATTCTCATAGATGACGAAATATGATTTCATGTCTTAAAGCGTAAAGGCTATTTCTATATAATACAAAATGAAATATTGTTCGTTGGTATGATTTGGCAATTTTTTGCAATAGACCGAATAAGGTTTTAGGTGGAAAATAATTGGAAAAATTGCCCGGAATATTGAAAAATTCGGGAAAAACTCCCCTCCTCCTCGATCTCCTTGGTTGGATGGTTCTTGGTATTGGTTGGTTGGGTTATTTTTTCTATGGAAATTGAAATTAAGACAGGAAAACGTCTGTCGGGGCAACTAGTTCACTATAAGAACAAGACATGTAATTCCGAGGCTTATGAGATTCTGCTGAGAAAATCATTATAACCCTTTGCCAGACCAAGGAATCGGAACTCAGCACTTTCGCTCTGCACATAGACATCGATACGACCACAACCAACGAGTGTCACCATCATTTCAATAACGCAAAGAATTTACTTTTTAATTAGGTATATACCAATAATACCTCTCTTTCCACTATAAATTCATAAACTCCCCGAAATACTTAGCATTTCTCATTACGGAGCCTGTCGGTACACAAGTCACAAAGTACCATACACATGCACAAAAATACACAAATACCCAATTCAAAAAACGAATCACAATATAAAAGTTCATTTGAAATTTTCTGTTTAAAAAACATTCACTAATTATTGAACGTGCCGCGACTATGTATTGTCCGGCTATGTACTTATGTGCTCTTGTACATAAGTGTGCGTGTGTATTATGTAAAAAAAGGGTGTTTTTGTCTATGTGCCAAATAAAAATGAGGCCGTAATGTCCGGCTGCATCGAACGTTTATCGTGCGCCTGCCGCGAGCAAAAACGCGATAAGAATGTTTTTTTTAGTTTTCTCTTTTAATTATGTTTGAGTGTTTTATTTTAGTAGTAAGCTCGATTGATGACGTGTTAAGTTAAAGTTGGCTTTAGTTAAGTGAAAGCTTTAATTGTCAGAAACAGTTGATATAAGAAACTGGAATTTTGAATTGACAAAGTATTTTGCTGAATGAAAATGAATTTCCCAACTGAGTTTTTCTCAGAAATACTCACAGTTAACAGTAGAGCTGATGAAAAGAAAACTCTGTCAACACTTATTTTATTTTCGAAACGTTTCCTTTGATCAAATACTTCATGTCAACCTTACTTAACGTAACTAAAGGCGAATTTCTTCGTGTCAATTAAAACAACATTACACCAAAGTCAAATCGAAAGTTACAAAAATAATGAAATTCAACCAAATCCGGTTTTCACGGTGTAAGGCCAGATATGAATCATAATTATAAGTGATAATCTCAGTATATTACTTCTATCTTTACGCCGGATCCTGTAAGGGTAGACAGAGGGTATTTAGAGGCCGTCACCGAAAAATAAAGAGGGTCCGACATTAATGTGGCTTTTGTCTTTTGCAGTGAGCTGACTTTTGGGATAGCAATAGCATTTCGATATGAAATATTTACTGATCATAAATGTTTTTATACAATATTTAACACAACTAACTATTTACACAAGGTACTTAATTAAATGACTAACTATTCAAATTAATATAAAAACAAAAGGAAATCATAAAAGTAATATTGGCGCTAAAAGTTCATTATCTTATTATCATAGTTTTTCGCCTGAAACACAGGATTACCTAGTTCAGGCACGTAAGTCTTAGGAATATAATTTACATTTAAGTAAAACTGTACTCATTTTTATACCTTGTAATTTTTTGAATAAAATTTTATTATTATAGTTTATTAATGTAATTTTTTTATATATATCATAGTAAATTACCTACATGTCCATGTATACAAAAACCTAATCTGAAAAAACTGCAAAAAAAAAAGCATTATTTTCTTTATTTTCCTCAAACAAATTGTACCTTACTTTCTCAGTCTACCTACTCAGACTGCACACGATCACCCAACGTGATAGTTTAATCTCATTCATGCTTCAAGTATTAAAATATAAGAAAAATGTGTTTACATAATTAGCCGAACGAAAATGGTCAAGATATCGTATCTTGTAATCTGATTTTTGAGGTTGAACTGAAAGGTTAGGCACAAGTGCATAAAGTAGTCATTTGAAGAGGCAGATTATCGATACTTATGTATATTGAGAAGGAATCGCTTTTGGAAAAAACGATTTTTTTGGATTTTTATGTAAAATGTGTATGTTTCATACTCACGCCTTCTTCCCATGGGGGTAGGTAGAAATTGTAGAACGCCACCTGCTACGCTCCTTACATACTCCATTTACTTCGCTTACATTCATACATCTGGTCATACACGCACGCCGGTTGCGAGTAGTATGCACCTGACCTTTCTGAAGAACATCACCAATTAGGTCACTATATGTCTTCCTAGGGTGTCCCAATATATGTTTCAATGTTTTTGGCATATACTCGTAAGTAAGGCAGAGCTTGATCGCTTAAAGATATTTAAAAACTAGCTGCTGTTGTTTTTGGTTTAAGCTGCATCCTAGGGGACTACTTAATTAGTATTTGTGTTTGTATAACTTTAAACATTTTAATATTATTAATATTATAAATGTGTAATAAATAGTTACTAACTTTATTTTGCATTCTGCGGTCTTCTATTTATGAAGGAGTACACCTCCTTAATACCTGATGTTGCCCATTATTTATGTGTCATGTATTGTGCATATATTTTGTTGGAGATCCTAAATAAATAAATCCAGTACGTGGTCTACCGGTTTGCTAAACAACATCGAAATCCAGTCAGTGCAGCCGTTTATGTGTGAGACAGTAACTAACACACATACCTACTTTTACATTGATGACGTTTCTTAGGGTTCTTTCAACAATAATGATTATAATTCGCTAAAGTTCAATATATCACTGGAGTGTTATTATTTGCATAATTTAAATGGTAAGGCTAGCCTTGCAACGTGCAAGCTATTATTAAATTATAAATTTTGCTATCTTGATTTGATTGTTGCAGCTGATACATTCTTATTGTTACTGACACTACGTAGATACTATTAAATTGTTGTGACATTTATTATGAGTATTAATAGAACTTTATTATTTTACCATTAAGTGCAAAGAGCAATAAAATCAGTTTTTATACAAACCGAAAGTAAATTAAACTATTCTAGAATAATACGAATCATGAATTTAATTTCAAATTAATTTGAATAAAAGCTTTCAAATTTGTTCGTTTTTAATCAATATCCATGCTTTTAAGAACCTTTTAGAACACGGAAATTATATAGTAGTACAATTTTATAAGGTTTAAAAATAGGCCATAAAATGGTTTGACATAAAAATCTAAAACTACAACTGATCACTCCATAAGTCCATACTAAAAACAGCATCACACTCAGGCCAGCAATTTCGAAGCCCAGGTCGGTCAGCTCGTCCGTCTGTTCAATGCTAACTAGGCGGCACCGCCGGGTTCCGGCTCGCCCAAGGCCGGTGAGATTGTGAGTACACAGGCAGGTGTCTATGCTGACTAACTGAAATACAGCTTCCTCTTGACGAGCTGAGATTTAAAATGCATTAAGATGGGTTGTAAAGTTGGGGGATAATAAAATTGTGGTATATATTTTATTTTTGCAAAAACTTATATGTAACTTGTATGTTATCTTAAGTGCAGTTCTGTTATCTTCCTTCCATTTATCTTTTATGCAATACACAAAACATAACGAAAATACAGCTCAGAAAAACCTTTGTGCTATGTACTTAAACTTTATACTTATTTCGTATTCGGTGTCAACCTAAATGCATTCTGAAAACTAATTAATACGACACCAAAATGGTCGTTTTACATAAAAAGTGACAGTCACACCAATAATCATAAATTATAAGGGGAATGTCGCTTTCTGCTTTAAGCATGATCAGCTTATAATTTTCTCACTGCTCTTCTCGGTGAGAGGCAGTGGGCCATAATCCACCACGCGGGCCCAGTGCGGGATGGTAGATGTCACATGACTTCGAATTTTTGGTTCTAGAACATTCCGGTTTCCTTACGATGTTTTCCTTCACCGTTTTAAGAGCAGTGATGAAATAATTTACACAAAGTAAAGCGCATGTCGGGTTTCAAACCTACGGCCTACACCTCGTAAGTCGCGGCTGTTACCACCTGGGCCACCACTGCTCTTTCTGCTTAAGTTGAGCTAATTTTTAAACTGAAAAGCGCTGTAAACTTATATATCCTATACCAGCCACCTAAAACACTAGCTCAGGCAAAACACAAAACGCAATAATCCATACTTACTACCATTTCCTCACCAAACGGCTGACAGTCGAAATTTAAATGAAGTAGCTATCGCAATTAGCGCACACAGACAGACGAACGCAACTAAACGCACACGATTACAAAAAAGCCCAAATAAAAAGTGTAGTGATCAAAAATGTGTGAAAGAATGGCACGCACACATGCGCAACTCGGCCACAATTCAATATCGCTTGTCATTCCCGGTAGCGTCAGCATAAAATTGCATTTTTTATCATAATTAACTTTAATTTTACTTGCGTGCATTAATTTTTGTTGAAGATCTTTATTACGCTGTGTTTATAGCGCGTTGATGTTATTTTTCATGGTGAAGCTACTTCTTATTTTTGTCAGATAAGGTGCGTTCTTGAAGCTAATTATTTGAGCTAATGTGAATTCATGTCCGTGGAGTTTCTTGCCCATTCTTCTCCATAGGAACCTACTACGCTTTGGAATGGGCAACTAGCTTCATCTTTCTGACTGACCAACCCCTTGACAATTCAAAAGTACCTGTAATTGGTTTATTTGAAATAAATGGTTTGAGTTTGAGTTTTTCATAAATTAGGAGATCATTATTTTGTGTACCTACATAAATTATTGTTTACTGATACTCAGAACTTATTTTTTTTTTTATTATAAAAAAATAGGCAATCATTTCAGTAACTGCCGTTATTTATTATCATGCTAAACAGATGATATTAGACAATATCGCAACACAATTATTTGCTAACTGCACACTGTCTTTAGCCAATAAATAAATCAATCAAGCTAATTAATTCGCTAATAATGACTAAGTAACTGAATAATTCAGCTCAAAAACAGCAAAAATATAATGCAACATGTACAATAAACACAAACCAGGATTGATGAAATTAAGTAAGCTATTAGCCGCAAAAAAAAATTTGCTCAATGATACTTATAAAAAAATATTAATGAAATTAACTTTTTTCCGCACCCTACAGCAACAATACAACCTGTATCGTACACACGCCTGCATCCTTACTCACACATGCGCAGACGACGCATACGGACACAGATATGTGCGTTAAGTCGGCGCGACCATGTGGCGTATTTAGGTCAATTGCTGAAATAAACGCATCGCCGCAGCGCTGTGCGTCTGAGTCGTTTTTTATTGAACCTAAGAGAGAGTATGTTGCACATTTCTTTTTGTATGCACTTTAGGCGCCGGTTGGCGTGTTAGATTGTTTGTTTTAAATGTATTCGAGATCCGTTAAGTTGGCGTTCTAGTGTTGGCTTTGTTCAATAAGTATGTGCAGTAACTTGTGCAACTCTTTGCTTGAACTTTTTTATACTGTTTTCATTTTAGTTTATGAGTAACACTTGGCACAGTTAGCACAGAGTTTAATAAGACGGTTCTTTCATATGGATACTCGTTACTTCTACGCATACACATTATTATTTTGTTAATAACAGGAAAAGTTTTATTTTAGTTCGCACTCTTATTTCGCTATAAATACCCATTCAAACTCTCTCAATTTCGATTTAATAGGCGAGGCACAAAAATAAAGCCTGAAAAATGAAGTCGTCCTCACCGTGAAGAACCACTAATATTCGGTCTCAAAATGTCAAGGTGCAAGTAAATTGCAGTAATTTTTATAAAATAACGACCGACTTGTAATTTTTCAACTGTTCAAACGTCGAGTGAACAACGACCATGATAATAAAATAAACCGACAAACAAGTTTTATCGGCAATTTAATACATAAAAAATCTAAAATATTAATTTTCGCATTGATTACGAAACTTAATTGGACGTAATTTGAAGTTACATTGCATCAGCACCATCTATCGGGGCTTATGTAAGGATTTTTGTTTCGTAAAGGTCATACCTACATAACTGGCTTTTAATTAAACATTATATGCATTGAGGGAAAACGAGCTTAAATTATATGGTAATGTTGTTACTTCATAAAATATTAATGTTTTACTACTCAGAGGGTAATTATGATACTTGAGATTGCATTTTTTGCTTGCATTTTAAAACATTGCAGTGACTTGTCTAATAAAACCAAGAAAAACACGTCAATGCCAAATGAATGTTAACCTTTATTTATGTTTGTGTTAGTTTTGTTTTTCCTTAATTGTGTTTATTTCATCATGTAGCGAAATAAAAACATTAGATAAAATTATATTAACATTCACCAAAACTGTGTCGGACCACGCACAATGAAGGGTTCCGTAGTTGGGATGAATTTATCCCAAGAACAAACTTAACATGTAGTTGAAAAACATGTTTTCCCATACAGATTGTATCGGAGAACATGTTTCTCAACTACAAATGTAAGTTGGTTGACTATTAATCGGTAACTTGTAAAGCCTTCTTAGCTATGATAGTTTTCTTTTTAACTACAATACTCAATAACAAGACCCAACTTCACTTACACTTCACTTGTAACTTCATTGTATATACTACTGCTGTGATTTTTTTCACATATCCAAATACAACTATTATATTTTAAAGCTTAATATTACGCAAACGGATCCCTGAATCGAAAATTGGTTTTACAAACCCGTAATATTTTTGAACGGCCTATCCAATGATACCATATTGATAAATCAGCGTGATTAATATGTATATATATACGTATTAATCACGCCGACAAAGTGGTAAAATAAAATCTAGTTTTTTTTACGCGTAATCAAATTACCTATACCAAATTACAGCTTTCTAGTCCTAAGAGTCTCTGAGCTAAACCGCGGACAGACAGACGGACATGGCGAAACTATAAGAGTTCCTTGTTGACTACGGAATCCTAAAAACTCAAGTAAACAAGTCAAACCCACAGAAAAGCTACTAAAACGATCCATACTTTTACTTCAAATAATCCCATCGTCATGTCCAGATAAATTTTCTTATTTTGACATGCAGTTTAATATTCTCACAAGGCTGATGCCGACACAAAAAAGACAAAGGTCGCCGAGCAGGTTCGCGAATGCAATTGAAATCGATTTTTATGCAATCAATATCGTCTCATTACTCTTTATATTAGGTGTGTTCGTGTAAATGTCATTATCATACGATTTTGGCACACGATTTCTCATGTTTTTGCTGTAAAAACTTTTTGTGATAAAGCTATTTGCCATTGTTTTAATGTTTATAATGTAGGGTTTTAACATGTGTATCGACATTTTATACGCAGGTGTCGTACGCTGGGAGACTGATGCTAATTATTCATTGTGGAAATCTTTGTGTCTAACCTTGAAGGGCTTGTTTGTTCAGTCTGTGTCTGTCTTTAGGGCTGTTGCTGCTTAGGAAACTACACACGATTTGAAGAAAAAAGAACCGTGATGCCACAGTGATAGAGTAGAATTTCAATAATGGCGATGGATAGGCGGAATACGAATCAAGGAAAAATACTTTGGTTCAAGTTTGAATCCTTTACCTGTTTAATTTAAGTAAATACACATTTGCCGACCTTCATAAACATTGTAAACATAATAAATTGTAAATAAATAAAGGTTGGCACGTTTTTGTCATACTAATGTAAAGTGCAAAAACAATATTTAAAAAATAACTTACATATTAGACTAATAGCCTACTAATAGAAAACACTTGATCAAAAAACATTAATATGTATTTTAGGTACCTATAGGTAAATAACTTTAAAAACGTATTTTAGTTAATTTAATATGATTATCAATTTTTTTTTACTAGCATGTGGCTCCGCTACCATGAAGCTCACCACGATTGTCGATTTTTAATGCGTGCCGCGACAAGGCTTGCATTTTCGGTAATAGAGTACACCTAGACGCAACATAGACTATCGGCAGTATTTACCTAATTTAACATAAGTAATGATTACTTTTCTTTACAACAACATAAACATAACATCTAGCCTGTAATCCCTGAAGGCTTAGGCAAAGGTGGGTGTAGTACACCCACATTTCACCAGTCGTACTTGTGCTTGTGTGCATGCGTTGTTGTGTGTTTGTGCTTGTGATGTACTTGCACAAGCGCAACACAAGCACAAACGCGTTACTTTTTTTTAGTAAGTACTTATTATGGTTTTTTGACTACTAAGTATTTAAATAGTATACATGATTCGATCATTTAATTGACAAAAAAGTAAGTTTAGTTAGCTCTTTTAATAAAAATGGTAGCCTAAACGCATTATCTTCGAGCTGTTTTTGAGGTTTGACCCTATCAATTTGAAAACAAAAATAATTTGTTTAAAGTGAATAAATTTGTCTAAAAAACAAGACAAGAAAACATATGGCCCAACACACTGATCATCTCACCGCAAAATAAACATTCAACACACAAATAACTCGTTGCAACGAATCAGAAATGTCATCAATACGTTTTCGACCTCTCCGTATTGATTTAAATCCGAACCGAATTATTTACATAAGAAAAACCACGGACTTTGAGTACCAAAATACACTTTATACCTAACGTTTTGAACAGAACTTGACTGTGTTTGACCTAAATATGCTTGCATCTGTTAACACAACTGCATATCGGGGTCAAAAAGCCTGATATATTTATGATCCTTGGGAGAAACAACATGGCTTCTCTCTCAGGGTGTTTAGGCACATTATAATGTGTTTGGACACATTACTGAAACAAGACTAGACAAGAAAGAAAAATGGGTTTACTGCCACAGAAACACAAGCATATCAAAAGGTAATTTAGCTCAAATAATGATACTTATTATCTAAAACATTATTGATTTGATATTTTTAGAATAGAATAGATACTCGTATGTATTTTTAAATTTTTAGTTTAGTTTGGCTCCTGATATTTCGATGCTGTTATCACCATGGTTGCTGAGTGATCGGATCTAAAATATTGTGGAAAGAACATGAATCGAGTATTGGATGATCTACGTTTAAAAAAAAACATACTATTCATATAGCAAGGCTAGAAAGTCCTTCCACACCGAAATCTGCACTTCTAAAAAAATCTATTTTCGTTAATCTACCGATCAGTCACGACATCACAAAACATTGGAAATGTATAATAAATGACGTGTTGAAAAAAATAACTGGCACACAAACATGAGTGAGCATAACAAGAGGAACCGAGCGGCGCCGGGGGGCGGAGCGAGCGAATGTGGCACAAGCGGAATGATGTCGTTTGTTAATGACAAACCAATTTATGTACTGTAGTTATTTTAGGGTTACACGTAACGGTTTATGTGGCCTACTTTTAGGTTCATTGCTCATTTTTTTGAAGCCTAACTGTCGCAGTTAATCAGTACCAATAATATCCCGGCCTGCCACGTCCAGAATTGTAAATTTGGCCCGTCTTGATAATTTATACTGATTAGTAGTATTACATGCTCTGTAATGTAATGAACCATGCTATTTTTTTTTTTAAACTATAATAAATATAATCATCAATTATGTATACAGTTGTTTAATTACTGAGATTTACTGAGATGCAGTGAATATTGAATGTGGATCGTATTGTTATTTAAGTAACTTTTACGAAACTTAGTAAAAGTCAAGAGGAAAAAGCTTGAAAATAAACCAAAACATTTTTACAAGAAACATAAACTAAAACATTTATGAAGGTGCACAGCACGTCTGTTACAGTTTTATAGCTAATAATATACAACACACTAAAACGCCGCCGCTATCTCAGAAAACGGCAAACTTTCCAAAAACAGGGGGCATTTTTTTAAGTTGCATCACAAGTGCCTGCCCCTGTACACTGCAATGTGACCTCGATACACACACACACAAGCTAAAGTACACACACAACCAAAATAAATGTCTGTGTGAGTGCGTGCAGATGCACCTCCACACATATGCATCACTCATACACAGGCTGATGCCCATTTTTTAACAGTCATTTTTTAAAGGCATGTTATTTTTTATTAGTACATTAAAATGTTATAAAATAAACTCGTAATTCGTTTGTTTATTGTAAAGGTATTGTCGAACAGGTTTTTGATAATCAGGAAGAGATAACGTGCGTAATTAATGTAATTATGTGGTGAACTCTTTTGCTTGTAAGCAATATAAGGTCGTTGTGTTCTTGCAGCCCTCAGTCATAAACACTTGTATTGATTAATGGCCACAAGATCTCACTTGCCATTTAATAAAGAAAGGATGAAAGCCACCTATAAAATATGTAACAATGATTCTTTATATAAGTTACGTAAGGGTTAAACTGGCGTTTTGTATATCAATAAAATGTTTAACGATAAGTTTTTAGTATTCATAACATTAAATTTATTCTACGTATTGCTATTATGACGTCATTTTATTTTTATATCTTCATTTACGTTCATGAGATTTTCTCAAAATCGAAAACATAAAAAATTACATTAATTTTTTTATCATATGTTTGTAGGGTTCATCGCTTTTGTTGTTAACTTTAACTTGGATTTCGATCATTATCTCTTGAAATATTTAGATTAATTCTACATTATTTTCAAAAGAAAAAACAAATGCTTAGTTATTATAATATTTTTATAAAATTAACTCAAAATATCTTGTAATCAAAATAATACCTATTATTACAATTTAATCTATTCCTACTTCATTATGCCAAACATAATTTATGTATCTGTTTTAGACACAGAAATATTCTACAAAGCAACTAACACCATAATCTTCTTTCAAAATCTCTTTAATCTCCAAATAATAATAATTAATTAGCCCCAAAATCAGCATCACCCTGTATACGCACACACACAGGCGTAGGCTTCTCTCAACTGATCTGCTCATAATAAAATGTGGCTTTTTTATCATGTATTTACTTTTTTCTATGTACTACCTTAATCTGTATGTACTACGGTACATAGTGCTCATGTACTATTATCATTTCGAGCGTTGTTGTTGTCTGTCCGTTGATTTATCGGTTATAACGATATTGTCTTTTTTATTTATGCATAAGTGATGAGGTGTCGTATTAGTGTCGGAAAAATACAAGTCATTGGTGGAAAGCATTTCAAGGAAAAACTATTTCCTTTCGTATTTTTATGTTAGACTATGCAATTCTTGTAAGAAAGACATATTAAACGAGGCATAAATAGGGACTTGTTTTTTAATAATGATCATGTCAAATACGTACTTAGTGCAACTGAAAAGATTTCAAAAAGTCCAGCAGTAAGCTCCTATTGGCTGATAAAATATGAATGTAATGAAATTCTAAGGCTTCTTCAGAAATTTCCAGAGCAGTTTTCCTTTCTTCAATCTTAATTTTCCCTTTTCTTTTTTACAATACCTGTCAAGCTTGAATCACAACACAAATTGTTCACAAAACTATCTCATTAATAATTATTCTTCATTAACATAATTTGACCCTTCAAGTTCCTTTCAGAATTTTTAAAGAAAATAATTTCCCTTGATTACCTTACAAGCAAATCCGTAAGCTCAACACTACACTATCAAGTAAATAAGTTTTTTGTTCATACATTTTAACTAAATGCAGCATTATATATTTATGTTCATTTGCGGCGGCTCTTTGTCGGCGACCTGTGTTTGCTCAGTGACCGATGCACCAATAATTCGGAGCTGATTGAAATGTGGTTTTTAAATTAGTTAGGTGACGAATGAGTGAGAAATTAAAGCTCTTCGGCGCTAATTCGTTAATTAATAATTTAATTTAAACATTACTCAG
The DNA here is from genome assembly GCA_947523025.1 of Dryobota labecula. Lineage (NCBI taxonomy): Eukaryota > Metazoa > Arthropoda > Insecta > Lepidoptera > Noctuidae > Dryobota > Dryobota labecula. Next base: position 2,173,983 of record OX383296.1, on the reverse strand, counting down.
GAAAATAGCATCATTTGAAATTGGAATTATCTTTTGAATGAAGCTAGAAATAAGACATAAGAAAAACATTAACAACCTTATTATTGGAAGTAAGTACTATGAGCCCTTTGGGATTGAAACATTATAATTATAGTCACATAGCCCACTTAGTTTTTCGAGACCTCGCCAAGCGGTTGGTCGACTCTTCACGTGACCAGAGGGCTGGCCTATTTCCTGGCCAGTGTCAGTATTGCCATACGACGTGGCATTGCTGCCAGCCCTTTGGGCACTTTACATGTTGACAGCGATGCGGACGAATTTTTGATGTCCTTTGATATTCCTCTACCTTTTTTATGTACTTGTACATATTATTATTATCATGGTAAGAATATAGCAAAAAAAATATAACAGTGTGGGGCAAGTAAGTGTGTTTGTATATTTGGGGAGTCAGCTTACAAGGGATGGAAAGATGGATGAAGATGTGGAAAGGAGAGTAAATGCGGGGATAAAGTCGATGGTGCTATACATGCGATTGTGACCAACCAGTCGATGCCCAAAAAGGCTCGACTGGCTGTTCACAATGGTGTGCTGGTGCCTACGCTTATGTATGGAAGTGGATGTTGGGTGTGGCAAAAGAAGCATGAAAGTAGAGTTAATACTGTGGAAATGCGTTCCTTGTGAAGCATGTGTGGCGTGACTGTGAATGATAGGTTGAAAAATGATGTGCTAAGGCAACGGTGTGGTTTAAAAGGAGATATAGAGACAAAAATTGAAAAGAGTATGCTTAGATGTTTTGGTCATGTTGAGAGGATGAATGAAAGGCGACTTACAAAAGGTATTTACAAGACAGATGTGAGTGGAAACGTCGGGAGGGGACGCCCTAGGAGAATATATAGTGACCTAATTGGTGATGTTCTTCAGAAAGGTCAGGTGCGTAATACTCGCAACCGGCGTGCATGTATGACCAGATGTATGAATGTAAACGAAGCAAAAGGAGTATGTAAGGAGCGTAGGAGGTGGCGCTCTATAGTCTCTGCCTACCCCCATGGGAAGAAAGTGTGAGTTTATGTATGTATGTATGTATGTAAGACTTTAACTTTAAAATTATGTAAATATTATCCAGAAATAAAGACATAAATAGGTGTCTCAAATGGCTCACATAAGCTCAAATGAAATATTTGTCATTCAAGTGTTCATTATTAACTAAAGTATATTTACGCAAATAAATGATGTATATACTAATGTATATACAACGCGTTTTACAATAAACGCTCTCATGAATATCTTCTTCCCCCTAGTATTTTCCAATCCATGTTGGGGTTAGCTTCCAGTCTTACCAGATGCAGCTAAATACCAGTATTTTACATCCAGCGACTTATTCAGATATTTCAGTACCTAGATCTATAATATAAATGTTAGATCACTTTTATACAGGATTAAATTTAATAAAAACGAAATGTCTGAGTTTCAGAACAAAAACTTTGTTTCTTTTAAAATAAATCTAACAATCTTTTCAAAACCAACCCTTCACACCTGCTCGAAGAGCAAGACACGTGGTTCACCTGACCGCGGGCTTCATGGCGCTTAGAATTTATTTATTAATGAGTTGGCGGCGCTTTTGTTCCCTTTCCTAATTAAAGTCGGCATTTCTAATAGAAAAATCGTATCGTATATACACATTTTGAAAGAACCGTTACGTTTTTCAAGTCCTAGGTTTTCCGTCGGTACTCTGCCATTTTTATCCGCAGTAGAAAAATTAACATTCGAGGGATGTGATACAAAAGATTTACCCTAATACAAATAAACACGGAATAAAGTTATGCTAGGTATAAACGTCAAGAAATGTATGAATATATCGAAATTATTCCTAGCATAGCTTTATTCCGTGTTTATTTGTAAGGCCCATAAACTATAATCTAAGATCTAGATTAGAGAGCATTGGTAGCAAAGTCATATCGGCGCGATTTAGGAGTTGTAGGTCGTGGGTTCGAACCCAAGCATGGAACTTTATGATGACCACTGCTTTGAAAACGGTGAAGGAAAACATCGAGAGGAAACCGACATGTCCTAGAACTAAAAATAAGATATGTGACATCTACCAACCTGCACTGACCCTGCGTGGTTGTTTACAGGCCAATCCTTCTCGAAGAGAGGTGGTCTGTGTCCCAGCAGTGGGAAAATTATACGCTGATTATGTGATCTAGATTGTTATATTTGATAAAACATTTCGCAACATTTTTTTCATTTAGTGCAACAAAAGACACAAAACTCAAAAACGTATTTAGATAATATGCATGCTAATAATATGTCCTGTTAGCGATGCGAATGGCCTGTATATGTATTAATGGTTTGTGGAGTTAAGTAAAACTAAAGCTCAAATTATGACATTGAGAAACAGCTAGATGGTAAGCGTATGTTGGGGTCGGCTTCCAGTCTAACCGCATGCAGATGAATACTAATATTTCACATAGAGCGTCCATACAGTACGTTACTAAGAGTAAACAGTCTTATTAAATGAATTGATAGGGTCAAAAGTGACGCTTTGCTAACTAGTTTTATAGCATGCGCATAAAAGACTGCAAGTTCTAGTAAGAATCGTATAAAGTAATCATGTCAACATTTATAAAACGATTAATAGACTTGTATGTACTCTATGTACATACCGCGTGTGGTGCCAGACGTAAAGAATAGCACCACCCCATTTCCTCCCGTGGGTGTTCGTAAAAGGCGACTAAGGGACTTTCTAGAGAATGGGCAGCAGCGTTCTCTATTTTAACACCTTATTACGATCGCCAACCCGCCTGCCAAGCGTGGCGATTATGGCAAACCCTCCCAATTGGGGGAGGCTTATGTCCAGCAGTGGACGTCTTTCGGCTGAAATGACATGGAGCGTCGGCCTCTTTGAACTCTACAACTCAGCTAGTGAGAGGGGTTACCTAAAAGGACCATGCTGGAGATGGAAAAATTGTCTTATTTCTGAACAATTTAATTACTACGAGTTGGTGACCAATGCAGCTACGATTGACCTTAAAGTAAACGGTCGTTATGTTAGTTATTACTCTAAATATTGACCGCACTGGACATTTATGACTTTCTTTTTTATTGTCCTAAATTACACAGATTTTCATGGCTCAATATTGCATTGAATACATTCGTAATGACTGTATTGCTTTATTGAGCCGTAATTGGTTAAAAACACGTCTTCATGTCAATTGCCGGTAAGTTTATGAATGTTAATAATTATTATTTTCATAGTTTACTGTTTCACAATAATTTTCGTACCTCTTTTGTTTTTGGGTTCGATTGAGACTTCATTTTGATATCTTCATTGTTCTATAATTTTCTTCAGATTATATAATTGGTACTTAGCCGTAGTTTAAGCACTAGTAACCTAATTCGTAGCTCCAAAACTAACATTCCGAAAATACCAACATACTTTTTTAAAATTTAACCCATTTACCAAAACAGAACACTAACACATAAATAATATTTTCACCTCCCAAATCTGTTCCGACGCGGGCTGACAGACCTCAAAAACTTTTAAACTCCAATCAAAGCGACACTACATGGCTTTTTGACACTCGCCAAAAAAAGCATCAAATAGAATTCTGCGTCAAAACAATGAACAAACTAACAGAGTGGCTGTATAAAACACATGCATACAATTTGCTAGCACCGGACGCCGCGTCCGAAAAATCCTTTTGAAAAAATACAAAAAAAATGGACGCCAGGAACGAATTTTAGATCGCCGGATAGGGGCCTGTAGATTGGGTTTCTTTTCGGTTTTTGGAGTCTGTTTGAGTGCAAAGGACTTGGTATAGGCGGACTTAGGGGCTAATCTAAATGTAGGGAGTGACTTTTGTGTTATTTTTCTGTGCGAAATATTCTACCAAGTAACACAAAAGTAACCCATAATATTTTGATTTTGATCAGCTATCAGGAAACGACAAAACGTCTTCGATCTATTGCATAAAATAAGCATGCATAATACTAAGCAAGCCATCTTAATAATGCTGTTATCGACCAAGACAGTCATTGCAACGCAGTTACAACGATGCGGCAATGTTGCAGTCAATACTTCACAGACATAATTTCTTAGGAAGGTTTGTGGGTACTCGAGCGAAGCGCAGTCTTTTGTAAGAGGAAAAACCGGGTTAACGATATCTAATTTATGAAAATGGTTTCTTTGAGTTATTACTACTCATAGATATTGTGCTACTACTTTAAAGCCTAGAAGAGCTTCCTAGAGAGTTTCCTAGAAAAGCGGTCTTCTTCTTCGCTTCGCTCTTGACAGAACGGTCGTGGTCACGATGAAGTGTGTTCAATCGCAGGTGTGGTCGTAGCTCGCCTGACGATCTCTCTCTATCTGGTTCTGTTAGTTGACAGTCTGGTGCGTTCATTAACAGGACCTCCAACCGCAAATTTAATTTGGTCGGTCTACTTCATCGGTGACCCTCTACTCTGTCCTGCACCACTAGACGTTCTATGGAGTCATTATTCCGTCTCAAGACCAAATAACTTCAGTATCCGACACTGTACTAGTGCTGATAGACGCTGTTTGATGCCTAGTTCTTGGAGTATAGAAACGTTTGTGCAGAGTTCTGTCCATGAGAACCCAAGCATTCTTCTCCAGCACCACATTTCTAGAGCGTCTACTTTTTAGCGGTGCCCGCCACATAATGGCCGTCAAGAAAATGACGGCGTTTGACTTTACGGTGTCAAAAAAAGCTCTCCAGGAAAACACCAATTTTCATAAATAACGTTTCAGTGACGTCATTTGACGGTGGTATGTGGAGAGCACCGTAGTCTTAGAAAAACCTAGCTTAATAGAGAATTAACTTCAATTTTTGATGCCCTTGCTATAGGTGTGCGTATGACATATGAAACGAAACAAGGGGCGTCTTTGAAGAGACTGCATCCCACACCTCATGTTCTCTTTCTCATATGAAATCGAAATGATAACTTCACTTATTCTTTTTGTGATTAGTTAAAGGGTTCCAATGTTCACATGCACATCTTTCCCCACAAAAAACATTGAACCCCCCGAAAGCGGAACCCAAAACATAAAAAGCGAACGGCGCGCGGGCATACCGAATATAGAACTTTCTCTCTCGTCGGGTAGATGGCATTTTTTCCGTTTTTTCACGCGTTCCCGATAGAAATAGTGACGTTTTTTTTCGTGGACCACTCTCGTTTTCAGTAGTTGCTCGTAAAAAGCAAATAAAGATCGGTAAAAACTCGTTTGCGGGTATTTTTTGCGTGAACTACTTTTTCAGGGTTATTCATTATTTTCTCGCGGCTTTTTTTTTCGTCTATTTTTCATTTCATAGTGGTATTTTTACGGGAGGTTCGGTAAGCGGATTTTGTTTTTTTCAGTACGCTATTTGATTGGCAACGTGTGGTGTTTGTAGTGGTTTAGATTTCAATATAAAAACTTTTTTTTTTGTTTTATACGGTATTTATTGTTGAACGTTGGAATATAAAGGGTTGAATTATATATAAATATTGATTGACATTAATTTAATAATTACAAATTAACAATTACTGATGTGATGACTATGAATATAAATATGGGATAAGCTTGTGCTTAGCAATTAATAGAAAGGTTAAAAGAGAGATTTTTTATAAATCAAGAAGAATTGAGTTTTCTAATTATTCCGGCTTAAATGTTTCGAAAGGATAATTATCACCTGCCCGACAGTAATAAGAGTAAAAAAACAAGACTAAGGTTGACTAATAATATAAAATAATAGTCTTATTATTTATATATATATTAAATATATATATAATAAGACTATTATTTTATATTACTGATATCTAGCCGGTATTAGGTTAAATAGGAAATAGCAGGAAACAAGTTAGAAATTATTCTACTACGAACTGAAGATTAACGATAATTTCTTTATATGCTATACGTGAATAAGATGCAACTTAGCTCTCTACTTGCCCCCTACAATATAAAGAGTGTGTAGGAGAAGTTACAAGTATTTTATCGGCTTTAGTACATGCACAACGTCAAGTTTACTCGGTCTACTTTAAGTTAGTAAGTTAATAAACTTGTGTGTGCTGGAGTTTGTATTTTTTATTACTTATAACATATTTAGTAGAAAGAAACTTAAGTGCAGCTTGTAACTATGTAAATGTACAAATACCTATGGGTATTATACTTAAGTCCGTATTCTTAAGTCCATCGAGGTAATTGCGTAACACACTATCAGTAGCAATGGCTTTCATTTTGATAGTTCAACAACTGACATTCATTGCGTTATTTACGTTGTTGAGAAGACGAACTTTATGAAGTAATGGATTAGCAATATCCTTATCATTTAGATTGTGATTTAAGGTTGAGTTACGTAATTAAAGTGCTGTTTAATGAAACCAACAGCTTTCGGGCGACAATCTGACAATTTGTCAAGCTTCTTTCATACATTTTTTGCATTTAAACACCACTTGTCGCGAAAATGTGTCAATTTCGTAATTTATTGACAAACATCTCGTATTGTCAGTTCTATTAAATAATGCCCTGCTACAAAAATAATTTTGTTCATGCTAGATTGGCATCTAAGCACTTGTAAATTACGGGTTGTGGGTTTGTTTTTCGCATGTGTCGTCTCTGTATCCTTGTATCTTTCACTTGTAATCATGTCTGAATAAAATCTACAATTTTTTTTTTATTATTAAAGTAAATTAATATTTTAAACACTATGAACGAATGATAAATATAACAACACAGAGTTACATACATTGCACACACATACCTATATAAAAATAAACTAGTATTTCTGTTTCATGAGAACAGGCTGTCAAAAAAGTATTCCTGCTCCATCTTCACATCTACACATTAGGTTTAGTTACTAGGTATAACTGTAAGTGTGGCATAATGCGACTTATGGCAAACATGAGATTTTAGGTACCTATTCGATATGCAGGAAGTTTTATGACCATCATATGGCTACATAATTATATTCTCATAAAAAGTAGTTATTGTTATTCTGATGAGCGTATCTGAGATTTGACAGAATTTATTATATTTCGAATAGAGAAAGAAAGAAAGAAAAATTGTTAATTCTGCACAAACAAAACGCACTTAATAAAAAATAAAATTATAAAATACATGCATTGAAGTAGCCAAAAGCCGTAGTATTCAAGCAATAAAAGTTAGCAAACTTCAAGCAATAGACTTCTTGATAACGCAACTTCGTTATCGATCTAAGAACTTCCCATTTCCCTTTCCCCCTTTAGAACTAGCCACCCATAAAATTTCCCATGAAAATCTTTACAATCTCGTCATCAATTTTACAATCAAAATAACGACATATTTTAACGCACGGGCATCAAACCCTGGACCGCGCCCTGCACTAAAACATCACTACCCTTTAAACATTTTGATCTTTACAAGCGACTGCTGGGTTTTTATTAGACTAGTTTACATCGCGAGGCTGTTACAAGTGGCGAGGCTTTATTTTATCTATATTTCTTGAATTCGCTTAAAGTTAAGTTTGGCTTGTTGTGAAAATTATCATCACTTAACTACTCTTGGTGAATTTGTGATCACAGTGTTTCGTTTTCAGTGTTAGAAGATGCTCTATTTATTCGATTTCAAATCAGTTTTATGACTTTCTAATTACCACCAAAATAATTTCTAGTGTGGCCATGTAAATAATACGTGTTCGAACCATTTATTGAGCTCATGTCATCAACACTAGCTAAAAGGACAATCTTTTACTTCATTCTAAATGAATACTAGATATCTGGGTAGGTATAATGTACTAGTATTCATTTAGTAAACTCTACTACTAGCTAATGAAAGAAAGAAAGAAAATAATGCTTATATTACGAGTGGAATCTCATCAATAATGCAACGAGAGAAACACAAACTCAAGCCTGCGTTCTCGCGAGTCTTACACTAAGATCTTCTAAAACCTAAAACCTAACTACAAAACAAAACAAACAATAATTCATTTAACAAAACACTCATCATCAAAATTCCATACGAAAAACTGATAAAACTGCTGAACTCAACAAATAACAAAGTTATAACTAAAAACAGAAACGTATCTACAACATTTAGGTTAAAATATAAGGATCTTGCATAAGAAAACGTGGGGGTAGCCCCCCTGTATCTCCGTTTTTAGTATTTTAGTAAGTTCGGGGGAATTACCGCCCGGGGGGAGTGGGCCCCTCAGGGTGGCAAGATGTTGATGCTCCTTAGTTTTATATTACTGCTGTACTTTATTACTTATTTGTGTTAGTGTTTTATTCGTTTCGCGTGTGAGTGAGGGGGCCGGGGCAGGGGCCCGGGGCCCAGGGCGACGTGCCGCGCTTAGTTGCCTCTTCTATGCAGATGCGGGTTTTATGTAACTTGTAATTTTTTTATTAGTAGTTATGATTGTTGAGTTTTCGGTCTGTTTTGGCTTTGAGGCTGTTTCTTGGGATTTGGTTGGTTTGGAGTACTTGTAGGTACCTAGTATATTATGTACGTAGGTCATTGATCTAAATATCTTTTAAATTTAAACCGGAAGTTGTTATCGTGTAAATGGTGTATAATATTGTAGTGCTTTGCCGAGGTAGAATTATAGCAGATCTATGTTATAATGAAACGCGGAAGTAATTTGACATTTGAGCTACAAGATATAATTGTCGTCGCTCGAAGGAATTTAAAGGCTTGAGCTTTAATGTAACCGGCACTCGTATCCTTCAAAACGAACTTAGTAAAGCTACTAAGTAGATTATTGTATCCTCTGATTTATAATTTGCCAGACTAAAATTACATTTGGTGTCGACATAAAATAACCTAGTAACCGAGTGACTCTCACCAAGGACCACTGAATCATTCTCTGCAGGAAGAACTTCACTGGGAATATGTTGCCTTTGTAAGTCAAAGTCAAAGTCAAATCGTTTATTTCAAATAGGCACAAAGATGCACTTTTGAACGTCAAAAATTACATGAATAGTTAGTTGATTCTAGTTGCGCCTTCCAAAAGGTAGTTATGTATGGAGAAGAATGGGCAAGAAACTCCATACTTACTCTTTTAAAATGTTAACAATAGTTTGTATACATTAATTAATATTTATAGGTGAAGTGAAAGTAAAAAGAATGAAAAGTGAAGTAATAACAGAAAAATTAATAAATGCGATAGGTACATGGTGCTCACATATTTACAAACATTGTATATGATTTTCCAAAAAAATTAAAAAAATTAACATATAATAAGTGTGTGAGTCAAATTTACATTAATCACAGAAAATAAAAATTAATATCATAAAAATTATGACACTTAAATTAGCAACCAGTTTGATTTTGTCTAGACTCTAAATTGTCCTATGGAGCAGGACCAGCATGTTTCCAAGCATTCGTATCTTGGATATAATCCTCTTATAATAATCAATTATGTTTAAGTCCCATGTAATGCCTATTTCCATCAACCGACGACATATCTAAACTCGGGGCTGCTCCTGATGGAAAAACCCAATAACACTTTGCCCGACCTGGGAATCGAACCCAGGACTTCATGCTCTTCGTGCTAGATGTGTAATATGCTTGTTTACAAAGTGTGCTTTTTATATGTAATATTAAATACTTATCACATGATTTAAAAAAAAAGATAGACGCATCACATTTATTATTTTTTGAGTTTAGTTACTTCCCCGGGCGAACTTTTTTACAAAGCTACACACTATTATAAATAATGCCATAAAATTATATATTAAAATAAATTATTTATACTTATCAATAACTAGCTGGTACCCGCGGCTTCGCCCACGTTACTTTTTTTAAATAAAAGTAAGCCCTAGTTACTGCTTATAACATCAGCTATCTGCCAGTGAAAATTCTGTCAAAATCGGTCCGGCCGTTTCGGAGATTATCCGCAACAAACAGACAGACAGACAGACAAAAACTATAAAAAATGTTTTTTTTTTTTGTTGTGTTGTATTTACATTTATATGCATTAAGTAAAAAGCTATTATTTCAAAATTACGAACAGACACGTCGATTTTATTTATTTGTATTAATGGATGAAGAATAGGTCTCTTGACCACTGATATTTGAACCGCAAACCATAATCTCTTATTCATTTTGATAAAGAGTAGACATAAACCAATACACGTGAACAACTTTCACATAACATGCGATACTTAACTTCGGGCAATAACTTACAAGTAGTTACAATTTGTAAGTTAACCCTTCAGCTACCTTTTTTGCGTTTTCTACCGAGTAAGGGTTACTGATAACATGTGTTATTTGTGTGTTTTTATTGATAAAAAATTGGTTGAATTGTTACAAGAAGTATGGTAGTGGTTTTTTATCTGCTTTTTTGTAGTAAAGTGTTGTGTTATTGCATGATTTGATTATTTTAAGTAAATGAATAAGTCAGAGAGCATCTAAGTATGAACCACTTGTACTTGTTTGCCTTCCATAATAAATCTCTTTAGATCGAATTTTGTTGCTTCGTGTCTCAATATGAAACTTTATAAAAGGTATTAGAAAATTCTAGACACACTTACCAAGGCAGCTGATTGAGCCGTTTTTCATAATTCCTTCTCAGTCACGAGATAATATTTTTTTAAAGGTGGCGCTAGTGGACCCGAGACAGCGCTCTCAATGTCTAAAAATAATTCTTGGGTCAATTTGTCTTCTGCAGCCAAAGTTTTACATACCAAAAAAAATACTAGCTACATGGATGGAATCCTAATAAGGATCTTAGAACGGTGATTCAGTCAGAATTAAAGGTTACTCAACTGGTCGATATAAAATCAGTGCTGAATCTACAACGTGTCCCGGAATTAACGCACACCATCATAAACTTCAATCAGAATATTATGTTACAATCATAATATATACACTGAATTTTTAATATTATGTATAAAACATTATTTTTCTATTATAGTACATTACTTACCAAGAGCTGTAAAAGAAAGAAAGCCCGAAATCGCAAGTATTTGTGACCCGAGCCGCAGACGAGGGTTGTAAATATGCGATAGAGAGCTTTCTTTTTTACTGCCCGTGGTGAGTACAAAATTTTACGTCCACATCTGGCCACAATGTGAGTTTTACTGTACGCATAGCGTGCGGTAAAACTCACATTATGGCCAGGTGTGACGAAAAATTAGTTATTCTGATTGTGGGAGAAATTTGTGGTCACATTACAAATCTATGCACGCATACAGTCGCACACATTTAAGGGTCTAGCGTAGTAGGTACTTCATCCATTTTGACTGTAATTTACGTATTTTTTAATTATATATTATTTGGAATATTTTTTTTTTATATTACGATGGGTTTGCTCATGACTCTAGTCTAGGTCAGAGGTGACAGAGACAAAGTCGACATTGGAGTGAGCTTACCTAGAAGAAGGCTGTTTACTCTCACTTTGAATTGATTAAAAATTAAAAATTAAACTATATTAAAAATGACAGAAATCGATTCAGTAAACGATTCTGAACAAACTACGTCCACAATGTGCATTGATTCAGTTATACATTGTAGACCTTCAACTGACATTAGCGACTTTGTGTATTAAAATGGCTGAAATAACCGCTAATAATAGCTATTTTTGGTTACTGTAGGACAAGTGAGTGCTCCTAAAGAGGGCAAACGTGTACCTACGTATCGTGTGTTATGAATGATACTATTATTTTCTCATTTATGATAATCACTAGCTTTTGCCCGCGGCACCACCCGCGTGGATGTCGGTTATCGAATAAAAAAGTAGCCTATATCCTGCTCCATATTCCAGGCTATATCTCTGCCAAATTTCATGAGGTTCAGTTCAGCGGCTTAGGCGTGAAAACGTAACAGACAGACGACAGAGGAACTTTCACATTTATAATATTAAAATAGATTTAAGCTATACTCACTACTATATTTTTGAAACGTAACTAACTAGGTACTTCTCGCCAAAACAAATGAAACTCAACATTTTACATTACAACGTAAAACATTCACGATGGAAGCACATCATCACGTACATTTTAAACATCCCTTCACACTCAAGGTAACACCCTAAAAATTCAACACATTAACGATATACACACATATTATATAGTATATGTAAAACAGGAAACGACGCACATCAAAAACTCTAATCAAAGCACCCCCTAGGAAACTTTCTTGGGGGTCTTTGGGGGAGGACATCAATATTCTTAGTTGAATATAATCAATTCTGAGAGAAAGAAACAGTCTCCGTATTGATAAATGAGAGCACCCTTCATATTTCCGCATCCCCACCCCGCGGGGGTTGTTTTAAACCACCCCCGGGGGGACATCTTAGGAACGTGCAAGATAGTAAACTCTAGGGTTGTCGATGCTAATGAACTTTGCGTTGTAAGATGTTTTTCGTAGATCTGTGGCGGAAAAATCAATAGTGAAGTTTTTGAGAAAAATGTTTTTTGTTGTTTGATATTTGGGTTAGGTGCGGTTATGTTGATCAGTCGGGTAGACTGTGCGACTGTGTGTCAATTAGTTGATTTTGAAGTTCCGTAAAAGAAGTGCTTATGCATTGCTTATTCAAAATCTGTAATTAATGACAAGTTATAATTATTTTGTACCATAGGTACAACTCTGTCTAGCCCTTCGGAGAATACAGACACGATGTTAAGTTTTATGTATAATTATTTTTTATTAGACATTTAATACGTTATAATAAACACAAACAAAACATTTTGAAAGTGTCAATAATTAGCAATGCCTTAAAATAACTTTGGCTTTTTTTCATAGTATCATAAAAGTAACTAATCAGACATGTGTCTGAACCGACTTAATTAATCAACCTTCTACTCAAGAAACACTGCACACTAACCTTAAAAAAATACAACAAATAATTATGAATAAATCTAATCAATTAGAATAATATCCGCGCAGCCCTGCTACGTTTGTAGCGAGGCCTACGACTCGTAGCGGCCACGGCTACGGCGTAGGCGCTAGTGGCGCCCCCCCTCTTACACAACTTTTTACTAAGAACCACGGGAAATGAGTGGATAAAACATAGGTAGCTTCACTTTACTTCTAATAATTATTATTTTATTGGGTATTATTATTTTTTGTTTGCGCAATAGTATTCTTGTTTGTTCGTTTATTAAGATTGGTACAGCAAGTCTTTGCTGTTACCTTCGTATACTACTACCAGTACTTAAGAAAACCTTATTTTCGTAGTATTTTAGAGTATATTTGCAGATCTTTATGTAACTTTTAGGGAAACTACTGTAACATAATGTATTTGGGTTTTCGACACACAGTTAAGATGCTGTGCACAAATAGTAAAAAAAAACAAAGTTTCGTTCAAATTAAATGTTGTACGTACATTTATGACATTGATAGTTACCGTTCCATTCACTTAAAATATAAAAACTATTCTATAGGTACCTACTATTATTAAATCCAAAGTCCTATGTAAATGGTAACATTTCAGTGTTTAACGAGTTTCCTAAAATAGCAACTGTCATTTATCTGACTCATTAACTGAATATCATTTCAGACAAGCTCTATGAATATGTCATTATGTAAAATAATATGAATACTTACTGAGTTATCATAATTAAAAGTTTTTATCATATGATAATGTAAAAGTCATGTCATAATTATGTTAAACCATTATATTAACAATATCAGATGTTAGTCCATTGACATAAATATTGAGATGTTGGTCGAAAATACGAACGAAGCAACGAAATAATAAGAAGCAAAATATATTCTAGTGAAATCAATAAAAATTATACTCCAAAGAAAACATTATTAAAACACAAGCCTTAACTATGATAAAATAAAAACATAACTCTTCTTTGGAGTTGGCAAATAATTCATAATCAAAAGAAAAACAAAAAACAATTTATTATTATTTCTAATCTATTTTACACCAAATTATAACCTATCTCAATCTATAAAAACCACCCAACATCTTCACCAAATAATCTACAAAAATCTACCCACCAAATTCCTACATCAACCAGTAATCGAACTCACACCCCTGATCCTTCTACCCACTACACCACAGACGCCGTGGCCTGCTCTTATTTTAAACAACTACGCCTTTATAATACATCCAGTTTCGCGACTAAATATCAGCGAGTGTAGCGTTGTAGTGCGACCGAACGGTCTTGAGACTTCTAAGGAACTAATCATTGTAATAATTTTTTTAAAGAGGAAAAATAAAATTCCATTTCATCATCACAGCGGGACCTATCAGAATACCAGTGCTGCTGCACTTATTTTTAAATGTCGCAGCATCATGCTGAGATAGAAGCCTTTTGGCCCCGTACATGACTTCATGTTTTCATTTTAGTCCAGATTATTTTTTATTTTTTATTAATATTGCTATGTTTAAAATGAGATCTTCCTCTAAGAGTCCCAAAAAATACTTTTTATTTCTTTCTTTTACAATATGTAGTATTGATATTTAAGTATAATTATATTTCTAAATACATATGGGTCAAGCAAGTTTTCCTAAAAAATTTGTGCACACCGTCCATAGTCACTTGCAACACCTAAGAGTGGTTTTGAACTAACTTGCTTGTGAACTGATCTTGAACCAATTTATGCAGCTGGACTTGACCGAAAAAACAATAATTAACAAAATGTACTTTTCATGAACTTATGTGTAAGTTCGTTCCCTCCATTGCTTTAATCAATTTCAAGTAGATTATGCGGGGTAGGTGTCGTTTTGAAGGTTATTTCTGATCCATATTTGATGCTATAGAGATTTAGGCAGATGCCGTGTCTTTCATGATGTTGATCTTATTTATAAAACGTATGTTGAGAGGATGAATCAAAGGCGACTAACAAAAGATATCTACAAGGCAGATGTGAGTGGAAACGCCGGGATGGGACGCCCTAGTAGGAAGATCAAGAGAAAGATCAGGTGCGTAGCACTCACAACCGGCGTGCGTGTTTGACCAGATGTATGAACGTAAACGAAGCAAAAGGAGTATGTAAGGATCGTAGCAGTTAGCATTCTACAGTTTCTGCATGCCCCCATGGGAAAAAGGCGTGAGTTTATGTATGTATTTATGTATGTGAAGGGTAAGTTTGGGTCATTCTTAAGTAGAGGCGTCACAGTTAGATAATGCTATGTTTACATGCAACTACTGCCAATTATGAAGTACCAAGACGTCTTAGTCGCAGTACTTCCGC
The DNA here is from genome assembly GCA_947523025.1 of Dryobota labecula. Lineage (NCBI taxonomy): Eukaryota > Metazoa > Arthropoda > Insecta > Lepidoptera > Noctuidae > Dryobota > Dryobota labecula. The sequence goes on along the minus strand of OX383296.1, from coordinate 2,158,877 downwards.
GTACCGTATTTACAAGTATTGTAAGTATAGAATTATATATTTTATAACGCCACCCCACCGCCCGCCCCCCCTCGCCCGCGAGAACTAAGTCTTCGCGCATCTTTCTATCCCCACCTTTTTGCTTCTTTTAAAACCACCCTTCGTGTGCACCCCTTCCCCTATTTCGACTAATTTGGGGGTACAACTGAAGAATTATTTCTTGCCGATGTATGTTCAACAGAATTTCAACTCTCAGATTAAGAAATTAGGGTCTAAATTTGAGTATAGCCCGTGTATAGTCTTTGGACTGTATCTTTTCACTTCGAAAACTAATTCCGAATTAGAAGACGGAAGCAAGTGCTCTGTAAGTGCAAGCGAATATGTGTTCTAATAAGTAATAATGAGAGTTTTATATCCGTTGCATGGTGCTATAAAATTAGAACGGTTTCGTCAAAAATATGAAATTAAAATCTTATACTAGCGAAAGAAGTTTTAGCATCTTTGTTTTAGAGTGAGAGGGGAGAGGTGCATTAGTCCTGCTCGCACAGGGGGTAGGCAGGGAGGCAAGAGATGGGTAGTTTGGAGTAAAAAGCTGCTTTCTTGATCAATGCGCCTCGCATTCGGTATTAATCATAACCGGGGTATTTTCGTCTATGTCCCGGGTGGGGGGCTGTAGAAGGGAGGTAGAAGGAATCGAGAAATCGTATTCTAAATGAAAATACGGTTCTTCCTGTTTACATTTTGTAATAAATTGTTTTACTCACTGTGTTTGTGTGACGTGCCAGCGTCGCATTTATTATTTAGGCCTCCGGGATTACTGTGCTGTGCTCTGTTTCATTGACCGAAGTTTTAGATATAACTTTGTTAATACATAATATTATTATGCCATGTTTATATTAAAATCTTGCCTGGAAGAACTGTCTCTATGCCCCGACATGCGACTTACACACATTACATTTCCAACGACACACATGATCTGTATAATGTAAAAACTTATAATCACCAAAAGCAACATAACTATAATCTATTAAGTACAGAGCAGACCTACCCATTAAAAGAATTCCATTACTTTCGTAAAAGCCAATACTCTAAGAAATAATTCTCAAAATATAATTGTATACTTGAACCAGCTATTTCATAGAAGAGTGCTTTTAGAATAATAAGTAAAAGCTTCTTTGAACGAGAGCGCCTATAAAAAATGTTATAGCAATGCGCTCGAATGAACTTCCTTGCTATGCCGCAATTTTTAGGCGCATCGGACTTACGACTTAGCGCTACATCGAAAGATGCTACGTCATAACTTGGTCGAGTTATTGTATTGATTTCATTGGCGCTTTACTTAGATATCGCATTAATTAGTAAGAATAATTAACCGCCAATGTATGCTGTATAAATCCACGGTTTAGTTTCAAAATGTTAGGCATTTCTCAGTCACACAAATGGAGAATTTATTTGAAAATTTTGATGCGATTCGCCAGTTAGTTGGTAGTTAACTTTGTAAAAATTTTACACCGAACATTATTTTTAGCGTTTGTTATTTGCGAGCTAAATAACAGAGGAATGGTTGGCGGGATCTATTCAACAATAAATAAAAACTGATTCCGGTTGAACGAGATTTTAGTTATTTCAGTTTGGCATAAAATTGTTGGTGTAACTTGCTAATATTTTTTAATTGGATGCAGATATGAGAGCTAGGCCACTTTGCTTTTTCGAATTTGTATTTCTATAATAAACCCATTCATTAATGGTTTTTATATATGTTATTGTTGGTGATGTATTTTTTAATAAACTCTGAAGGTCATCTGAAAAGAAACGATCCTTATGCAGGGAAATAAGGTCTTAACTAAGCTTAAGAGACAACGTTTCGTTACTAGCAAAGATATGGAATTGCAGCTATTGCCATCGGTAAGATATAGGAACCGGAACTGTCGCATTACCATCGGTAAGATAAAGGAATCGAGACTCCGCATAAAATATTCACCTAGGTACACCATTTCCCTTTTCCTGTGAACTTAAAAGAAACCGTCAGGATCTAAACCCACGCAGTGTCGTTAGAAACAGTGTTATATTATGTTATATAACCTTGAATGGGCGTAGATAAGCGAAGGGTAGTGACCTGTGTTTGATATAAATACTAGACTGGATTTTGTTTATATTTAGAAGGTTTATTATTTAAAGGGAATAATATTTTGAGTGTTTTAGTAGCGTAATGAGTTTTATTTATGTGTTATACTTGGCTCCACTTGCGTGTAGTTTTCAGGTTTTTTTTTGCAGGTTGGTAAGTATGTTCTTAATTAGGTACCAAGCTATCTCCCTGAAAAATATTTATTATAATATCACCATGTTTAGTTTGGCCGTGAAAACGTTTCATCCAGGTTTTGCATTTCCTGAAAGAAAAGTGCAAATAATTCCTATATTTTCAGTATTCTCTATCTTGGTGCCATACTTTCTACCCATCATGATATGATTTTCCTTTAGACATGTTAACAGGTGTTAGTAGGTCTGGTGTCATACAACTATAATAGGCACAAATAATACAAAACGCTCAAATCTACCTTTCAAGGTAACATTCCCACATTTCCTATACAAACTCCCCTTACACCTGACTATCACTTTCACTTCTGCCTACCCTATACATGACAAGCAATACTTGTTGCTTACAAGTGTCAGTCACAGTACACATGTCAGAAATATCGTGTCACTACACCCAAACGGAATGGTACTAAAAAAATCTTCCGTAAAAATATTATACCCACTAAAGTTCCCACACTCGATCTTAAACCTTGTTTCTTTAAGTTAAGGTTGGTTTTAGATGCGAAGGAATGTAAAAGGAACTATTTCTGCCTTATTTGCTTACTCAACGTCGTCACTATAATGTGTTTTCATGTATTTTTGCGGCATTTTATTTGGATTGGCTGTAGTGCGTTTTGTGATATGAATTCTTGATTTTTTATGTGTGTTTTTACTTATATAACTAGTGTTTTAGTAGTCTGGTTCTATATACAAACTCTTCAGTATAAAATAAAGAAACAGGTATCTATAGATATTGTCGAATTAGCCAATTTATTACAACTAGCTTTTATCTACATATAATGTAATTACTTGTTATAATTGTTAAATAATATACCTACTAAACTACTGTGGCCTTTTTCTCAGTAAAATACAGCTACTTATCAAATAATAATTGTTCCATTATCATTTTCAACTATTTTAAAACAGAATTCAACTGAACTGCTCACAGTAACTGAAATTACAAAATTACCTTTAATTTTCACGCAAACATCATAGCCATAAACAACTTGACATAAACATAGACGTCACAAGAGTACCTGAGCCACCCCGTAGGATCCACACAAACCCTAGCCGCCTAATCTAATACCTAACACAAAACAAAACACAACAGAAAAAACCCAAGTATTTTTCATTACCGTAAGCCGAATGACGCAGCCTCCCAAAAACGTAGCTACTCGTATATTCATTTCCGTTTTGTTAATACCGCATACTTTTAACTGTCTAACTACGTAGGTACCCCCTGCCTCCCTGCCCAAACCCACTACTTATACAGTAGGCACAACTTTTATAATACTACGTACTCGGGCGCTTTTTAACGAACACCCCTGGGGTGGTGGTGCCACCTGCCACGCATACCGAAAAATACGCAAAAGGGGAGGGTGGCGGGCCCTGGTTAGAAGTGAAGTGGCTGTATTTTGCGTATTTTTAAATTATTCCCACATGTGGAACGCTGTTTAGTTTTTTTTTTTTTTTTGAGCCTGCGTGTGACGCGGGCTTTATTTCCTGTGATGAAGCTTTGCTGTTAGATGTCTAAGTAGTTGGTGAGATGTAATTAGGCAGTAATTAGTAAGTATATTGTAATAGACGATAATATGTTATCATTCTAGGATTGTGCCACTCCCTTTTTTCAATTGAAGGTGAGTGAAGCGTCACGTCAAAGGGAAAGCATTGTTAATTTTTCTGCGTCCATATTATCACAACTAATTATTCGCCACGCTTCATATATTTGAACTGGCAGTTTCCTATTTGAAGGTTCATTGGGAAATTCATCTTTAGCGGTGGACTTATTGAGGCTAATTATAATTATGATGAATTTATTACTTTTACGAGTGATAAAATAAATGAAATAATGTAACATAACGTGTTAAAGGGAAAAAAATTGTGACAATAATTTTTAAAATATCATGCGAGAATATTATTTGCCCAATAGTTTCCTTCTACGACGAAGGAATAATTGCATTATATTATATTATAATCCTAATACATTATAATTACTACTTACATAAGTAGTTAATTACATTAGTCACTTAGACAAGCACTTACGTTCCTTAAGCAAAGTAGCTTCAAAGGTGGGCTCCAGGACTATAATTTATTCAGCATGAATAAAATGAGAAGCTAGGAAGCTGTTTATCCCAGGATCCCATGTTCAATTATATCATTTTATTTCCTGTACTAATAAGCTATTCTCGACATTGCCCGTTGTCGAGTAGGCGACTTGTCAAAATGAGACATCATCTGAGTATCATACATTTGACTGACATCGCTGCAATCAGACTGTCAAAGAGTCTTTAAAATAACACTTAGCAAAGACTCTCATTTGAGATCAAAACGTGCAACGTAGACCACTAAATTTCAAAAGGACTATACTCCATTTACAGTTATTGTGTAATATTGTTGAAATTACTGCACTTTAGAGTTATTTTTTTATTATAAATGGTAAATAGATTACAGTGCTTTGTATTTGTCGTGAAATAACGTAGTTTATTAAACGTTTACATCGAAATAACGAAAGGGTGAGAACAGTTATTTGTCTAATGCTATATTATAAATGGAGTATAGCTAAATACGCAATACAAGACTAATAAAAAAAAAAAAGTATTTTATTAATTTAATTATTTCCATATTTATTTCAAGTGCCATTGATTTATTATACGGTATACCAATAGTTAAATCTAAAAACTGACTTAAACAAATGCTCTTAAATAGTGCTAGTTTACCATAGCTATTTTCTAAGAGAAATCAAACCCCTTCGCGCACATTTACAATGCAAGAGGGCGACAATCTCTATTTAGGAGTGAGTATCAGCTTTGTTCGGGCAAAAGAGGGACCGTCACTGAACTTTTATTACTACCAACATTCATCTGGACAGTGATTGTTGATAATACCATTGTATGTGTGTTAGTTTTTCCTGCTGTGTTTATTTGCTCGTTGTTAATATAACTTACTAAAAGAAAAGGTGTTCTAATTTGATTGACAATTATTTCATTTCTCTAAATTATGTTTGATCAAAGAATTTGCATTATTATTCAACGTGACTATGGTCCAAACCAGACGCAAACGATTGGGTATTTCGATCCCTTTACGAGTAGATTTTATTTCTTGTATACCTTGACGACAGTAATGAAGTTGTTATCCTGCAGTGTTACAAAATAAAAACTTGTCTCAGCTGGTTTTTCTCTATATAAATAATAAATAATAATTTATTTAATTCAGACATTCACTGTTCATAGACACACACATACATTAAAATTAAAATTATAAATTATAATTATACTATTTTAAAACAAATAAAAACCCTATATTAAACTATGTTAGCTCATTCTAATGTGGATTTTTATCATCCGGAAAACTTGAGTAATTAGTATTGTTTCAAGCAGTAAGTCTGTACATGAATTAATCGATGGAGTTAAAAAGTATTTCTGCCTATACTAAGTTATACCCTGGCCACAACTAGGCTTGTTTACATTTAATTACATCGTTAGTATTCACTAATAATAGTGTCATATTTGGCAATAAGTCATTAATTGATCATACAATTTATTTCAGTTATGAAAATAGCTGTTATTACGTTAAATTGATACATGAAACTAAAAATTGAGTTATGGCCAATTTTTTATGGGTGATTTATTATGATTAGTTTAGTATAATAAACCCTTCTATATCTATAAATATTATAAATTAATATCGCATTTCGTGTGTTGTTCTTCTAAACTACGCAACGGATTTTGATGCGGTTTTCATCACCGTTTAGAAAATTTATTTATGAAGGTTTATGTGTACAATATTAACTTAAATTATAAAAAATTAAATAACTTTTTTTACAAGTAAAAACCTTGCGAAGCAGAGACAGGTCACACACAGGACAATTGGAAAAAAAAAATCTAATGAGAACGTCGTTCTCTGTGTGTCCATTTGATACATTATTACAGCTAAATCGTTTAACCGTTTATGATGAAATTTTGCGAGGAAATAGCTTAATGAATTCAAAATTCAAAAATTCAAAATATCTTTATTGTGGGCATATGTTTGTTACAGATCTTAACAAAAAAATTCAGTTCCAATATGTCCTGCCTAATTGGCATACAATAATTATGTGTTGGCATTAAGTTTAAAATTATTTTACATGTCAAATTTAGTTATTATAAATGTCAAAATATCAAAATACAGTAAAATTATTATTAGGTATATACAGTGAAATTAATACATGGTCAACAAATCAATCAATAATTCAAGAAATCTTGGATCGTGTAGTATGCTTTATCAATTAAAAAGTTACGTAATTTATTTTTAAACACTGGAAGTTTCTTAGTGCTCAGAATGTCAATAGGTATTTTGTTGTATATTTTTGATGCAATGCCAAAGAAGCTTTTGTTAAATAGGGCCGTTTTATGAGGTACATTAGAAATTTTTAACATATATCTTTTCGATTTGAGTTTATCAAATAGATTTTCATTTGTTTTTACAAATACAGCTACTTCATAAATGTAAATTGCAGCAAAGGTAAATATTTTAAAATCTTTGAAATATGGTTCACATGAATCAGGAACACGGATACCAGCAATCGCACGTACACATCTTTTTTGCGCTTTAAACACTAAATCCCTATTAGTGGCATTGCCCCAATATATGACTGCATATCTCAGTGTTGACGCAACATAAGCATGGTATGCGGTCAAAAGAACTGATTGATCAACAATTTTGGATAATTTATATAAAGCATATGAGTACTGATTAAGTTTATTGCATATTGTGTCAATGTGTGTTTGCCAAGTCAAATCGTTGTCTATCCAAAGCCCTAGAAATTTAACGCAGCTGACTTGTTCAATGTAATAATGAGAAAGGACATAGAGTAAATTTCATCTCAGAAAATTATAAACTCTTCACTCTAACGGAGCTGCAAACACAGTCTGTAATTTTTTTTATACATAAAATAATTCCATTGTAAAGATTTTTATGCTACTCATTCAGTTATTGTAATTAATTCAGTAAATAGGCTGTATGCTAAATCCAAGCAGTACAATTTCGTCAACTTTTAATTTAGGTACCATTTTTGTGCCAAAATGTGGTTTCAATTAATAAAGCTAGCACTAATTGTAGCATTTGTATTCCTACTTAACCTACTGCCAGTGATTGCATTATTATGAATTACTAACAATTTGACCGAAACTTACGTCAAAATGTCATTTATTTCAAATGTTGTTAATTAATTAAATGACTATGAGAATTAATTTCAATTCTCTAAAAAAAATCTTTTTTTTTCCAAGTTAAATGCATTATTTGTTAGATTTATATCAAATTACCAGTTTAATTTGCGTTATAATACTTAATTATGCAAATGTCCGAACAAATACGCGAATTTTCTCCTTTAAAAACACAAAACTTTTAATAACATCCTTCTTTCAGCGATCTCATTACAAAAAAATGAAACATTCACGCATCATTCAAATCAAACGTATCTCCGGCTCACAGCATCCAACAACACCCCGCATCATCCCTCTAAACATAAAAAAACCGTATACTAATGACAAAAATTCACACACACATACTGAAAAAAAGGAATCTAATTCACGCACGCTTCCCCCTTCCCACTCCGCCCCGCCCGCCATGAAACGTATATACTCGTATATACGCAATTTTTGATCAATACTTAAAAATTAACCCAGCCTCCCGGTAGTTTTTAAATTTATTCTGCGCATGTCATGCCTTTTAATCAGACCCCTTTGTGCCTACCCCTACGTGTATATAATAATGTGTGTGTGTATATGTGTGTCAATTTCATTCTGTAAACGCGACAATCTATTGCTACTCGGAAAAGTGTGACTAGGTTTTGATTTTGGAACGAAGTGGCTGGGTTTTAGATTCGGAAGCGTCGTTTGTGATCGTGTGTGGTCGGACGTATGAGCTAATGTTTATGAAAATTCAGGTTGTTTTACCCTTTAAATGGTTTTTTTTTTTTTTGGATGTTCGGTATGATCGTTGCTGAACTTACTCGCGCTACGAGCAAGAAAAGAAGATTTGCTTCTTACCTTTTGCTGTCAAAATGGTATTAAATTAGATGGATTGGAAACAGCATCAATTAGTGTAGGTACTTATTAGACAGCGATTAAAAATTAACATATACTTAAGATCTCTTACAAGCTAAACTTAGGATGCTGTTAAAAGTGTTACAAAGAGATCTAACAATTTTTTTTAAACATGCATAGCAACGCGTATGAAAATATTACTAAATATCTTAATTCTAATACTACCTTTTAATTAACCGTAGGCACCAAGACTTCTTAAATTAGTCAGTTAAGAATGTTGTAATTGGTACAAAATAATTTATTAGGTACTGCGAAACTATGTACAAACTAATCAATGATTTTCAATACTTATTCTAAGAACGATAAACCAATTTTCACAATAAATTCATTGATGAGTTATTGAAATGAGAGACAATTTAACTTATTATCAATCAATTAATAATGAAATAATTACAAACTTACAATCTTGAAGTCGCTTTGTCCATGCCTGTAACTTTAGAACCACCTAGCGAATTTACGTAATTAGTTTTTTATCACCTAATACATGCTTTCTGCATGGGCTCGTAGCTATATAACAATTACCACACGGGTTTCCGAAAGTACAGCTACACTTGCCACGGTCGTCTTTGTGGATGGGTGACCATCCATTACATACCGAGACACCTTCGTGCTTCGGAAAGCACGTTAAGCTTTAACACACTGCAAAACACTTACACACATAATAGATATCTGAGGTCATCGGAAAACTTGACACTAGAGATGCCGATGCATTCCACCAGTTTCTATGATAAATCTTTTACAGTTCAAGCAGTGCGGTAATGAAATGCTTTGCCCGTGTCGATAAAGGCTCCTACAAAAAGGCGCGACACGCAACGCGACACAGAGACACCGCGTGCCGCGCGATGAGCGGTCTCTTTGTTTCGCGTCGCGTGTCGCACCTGTTTGTAGGAGCCTTAAGGCGTGCCCAATCTTTGTCCATTTTTAAAACTATGATTTAAAAAAAAACAATCTCTCTTTTTAGCCATTTTATTTTTTCATTTTTTGCACTTGCTTCATGATTATTATTGTATATATTTATATAGATAAGTATAACACGTTTTATGTATGTATGGATTTATTGTATATAATTATGCAAATGGTACACCAAAGATTACCTGCAGCATTGTCTCTCCTTCTCCCTTAATCCATCCAAAGGTTGTCTGTAAAAGATCGCTTTTAGCGATAAGACCGCCCATTGTGTTACCACTTGTAAAATTTCTACAAACAAATCTGTATTTTTTATGGTGTGCACTATAGAATATTCTATTCTAAGCTGTTTGTACCGGCTGTCATTTATTTATTATTTTAAAATACAAAAAAAAAAAAAATAGCATTAAACGGGTCCATACAAGAAACTTGTTTTTATAACAGTGCTTTCAAAACGGTTAACATCGTGAGGGAACCGGCATGTCATAGAAACAAAAAAATTGAAGATATGTAACATCTACCAACTAGACCCTCGTAGTGGATTATGACCCACTCCCTCTCACAGAGAGAAGGCCTGTGTTCCAGCATTGGGAATGTTAAAGGCTGGCTTTGCTAACTACAGTTCAAATTCCGTAATGCGAAACTTACTGTAGAATCCATAGTTGTGGGTATACTTGCATAATCCGCGCTTATCACTGTCGCAATCTCAACACCAATTTTATATCGTCAGCTCGACGTCCGTGTGTCACTGCAGGATCCAGCAGAATATCAGCGTCAGGTATATCTGCCTGACACATGCTGAGCTGGACTCCCATTTGGTGCAACCTTGAGACGCACACCGCACCTTGTATATTTGTTATCATTCTAATTGAATTATGTCATAATATCACAAAATATCTGTTTTTTTTTTCTTTTGTATATTGGCACCCAGTTATTATAATAAAAAAATAAATAAAAAAAAACCGGTCAAGAGCGAGTGAGACTCGCGCACCGAGGGTTCCGTATCATCCTATATAGCTTCATTCGTATATTTACCTAAATAGTTCAGTGCCCAGAAAAAACTACAACTGTGCTTCACCTAAAGCAACCTGCGAGTAGATAGGAAGGCGGAAATTTTGGTTGTGAACCGAGAAACGTTTTTAAATTTTCATCGGCGAGGCCTATATTCGTCAGAGAACTTTAACAATGCGGTGTACAATATTGCAGGTTTAGGTCAGCGCTATCTCTTGACCGATAGTGGAACTAATGTAAATTTTGTAGATGATTTGTGAAAAGTGTGCTATTTAGAGACATCGTTTAATTTTTCCTGTAATCTTTACATAAACTGCTATAACCATAAATAATTTCTGATTTATATCTATGCAAACTTCGGTGATAAGGGTATTTTATTTTTATTTTTGGTCAAAAGTCGAAAACAATGCGGCCTAAAAAAAAATGTTTGAGAATGTGCAAATAGCGCTCTTTCATATGATATCCCATATGCCCTAGTAACCCCACTTCAAATTTTAAGATCCCCGTTCAGTCCAAGTTCCGAAGAAAAAAAATACTTTCTTTCATCGCACCATAAGGGTTTCTTTTTACCATTTTGGTACGGAACCCTAAAAAGAGAACTGAAAAAAGCGTGATCTATTAAATGTAGGGAAATTAGAAAGATGGACTATTTTGGATGAGTTAGTAATTCCTCAGTTGCTTTATAATCTAAGCCATAGAGCCAATCAACTAGAGCTGTCTTGCCAGCCTTTGTTGTTAGGTGATAGATCGTGGTAGTACGATATATTTTATTATATGGGTAGGAACCTAAGAAAGTATAAAATCTTTGAGAGGAGCTCGTTTCTAGACCTTTATTAGTATTGCGGACAGAGTATTTTCTGCGTTTTCCCGGGACAGTTAATTCACTATGATTTTTTCCCATTGAAAAAGAGAACTCATGATCAGAAACAGCACTCGCATGGATTCGAATTAAAACCTCAGATAATTAATTACAAAGAAATTCACAATAATGCCCTACTGAATTGGCTATAGCAAAAAAAATATGGATTAATTCATATCTACCCCCGAAAATAGAATTACAGACGTCATAACTTGGTATTTTTAAACAAGGAAACCGGAGGAAAAATTTAAGACATCTTGATAATATAATTACTCGGTTCTTTCTCACCCAGTAGTAATGGCGACATCTAGATAAAATATATTCAAGGGAGAAACGGAATAATCTTAATCAACATTAATCGCTTTAATATAAACAATCCACTGCCAATTATGAATAATATCAATAAGTACATACACATACATAAACGCCTTCTTTCAATGGTGGTAGGCTGAAACTACTGAACACATCACATACTTATTTTGCTTCGTTTACATTCATCAATAAGTAATTAATGTCAATATGCTTTTTCAAGGAAAGTTGTCATTATTGTAGGTATGTAACATAGCTTTTCCAGATTTTTTCTGCTACAGGAAAACGGTATCTTCTCATACACTCGTACAAAAATTCGTCATCAAGCTAGACCATGCAATACTTACCTTCACTGTTAATACATATATTAAACCTAATTTTCGTTTGTTTACACTTTTCTTATAGGGCAAAAAAGTGACATCCATTCTAATTATCCATACTAATATTATAAATGTGAAAGTAGCTCTGTATTTTTGTCTGTCTATCTGTCTGTCTGTCTGTATGTTACGTTTTCACGCCAAAACCGCTGAACCGATCGTCATGAAATTTGACAGAGATGCCTGGGGTATGGAGAAGGACAAAAGCTAGTGTACTATAAATTCGAAAGTGTCTCTATCTGTCTGTCTGGTTTTATGCCTTAACGGCTGAACGAATTTTGATGTTTGACACGCAGCTAGGCCGTAATCTGGGTAAGGATATAGGATACCTTTTTTGCATTGTCTAAAGTCCCGTCAAAATCGGTCCAGCCATTTCGTAAATTAGCCGGAACAAACAGACAGACAAAAAATTTAAAACAGTTTTTTGTTATAAGAACCGTAACAGTATATACTTATACATGCATTTAGTAAAAAGCGTTTATTTTGAAATTACAAACAGACACTTAAATTTTATTTATTTGTATAGATAGATTAGTATACCAGTAGCACGTTCCAGTGGGACAGTTACCAAGCTCCACGCAAGCAAAGCCGCGGGTAAAAGCTAGTCAACAATAATTCGACAATTGATTTCTTTTAAAGAAATCAATTGTCGAATAACAGACATTATATTTAAAATATACCACGAAAGTGCAAGCCTACTCCCAGCAGTGGACGGCTTCTTCTTCTTTTCCTTTCTTCGGTACATCTATGTTTCTTATATTGTTGGGGCCCAGAGATGCCCATATTTATTGCGGCGTCAGAGTTGTCATTCATGACCAACGGAATGATTCTGATCAATCATCATAAAAGTAACAACATTTTTTTTTAATCCATAACGGAGAAGCTCTTGAACTTCATCTCACCTGATGGTAAGTGATGATAAGGCTGAAGGTGGAAGCGAGCTTCACCCGGAATCCTCAACCACAGAGGAATTGGCTATCTTACCTCTAACTGCCGAAATACAACAAATGCTGTTAGCATTATTGTTATGGTGGCAGACTTAGATGAGATTATGGTAGCTAGCCAGGCGGACTTAGAACAAGCCCTAACACCAACCAAACCGAGCAGACAATTTTGCCCCCGTTGGGAATCGAACCCGGGACATCTGGGTCTGAGACAGGACGGAGGTCTTATCACTAGACCACAGAGGCAGTCTTAACCTAGTTAAAACCTTCATGCAACACAAGGAAGTCTGTGATGAAAACAATGAAAAAAAAAAAAATACTTTCCATGACCGAGATATTTGACCTCATTCTATAATTTAGGGTAAAAAATTTAGTTTATTTCCTTTTTTCTTAAAAAGATATACTCGTATACCAATTCTTGTCGCTACCCGGAAAGTGTTTCTCAGTCACTTTCTTCTCTTCAAGTTTATGAAGATATGTAGGAAATTATTGTTTTCTTTGTTCTTCAGAGATTCCATTGTTTTGTTAGTGTTCTTAGAAAAGAAAACCGGATTTTTGTGGTTAAACTGATGTTAAAATGTTCAAGGAAAACGGGATATTAATTTTATTTTCTCTGATTACTTTAATTCACATACTGACTTATAATTTGTTAACATTTAAGGAAAATCGTCTACTTCTAGAATATTAGTAAATATGTGAACACCATGTATATCTATGTATCATAATATTATTTTATGTCCCGTACTCATTTGATTTGATGCGTATTCGCATGGCATTATAGATGCCGCCACACGCTTTCTTCCCATAGCGGTAGGCAAAAACTACAGAACCATAAACTACCTTGTAATTGGACCCATAGCAACAGACTTTTTCAAATTGAATAATTGTAACTATACCAAACTATTCAACCGAACAAAATTCTAACTTAAAACAAGAGAATAAATTTCCCAACATCTTCCCTAAAAATGATAGCCTCTGCAATGAGTTTTGTACAAAGATCGATAGTTTTAATAGTCAGAGGGGAGATCAAAAATGTTCGCGTCGAGAGTACTTCCTTTCTTCTGAGTTCAAGTTATAAAGGACTTGTACCGAACTTGTGTTCGGCAGACAATAGGCTCGAGGAGGCGGTAGTTGTATGTACCTAAAATATATTATGACGTCATTCAAAATGGAATGGATATTTTATTTTGAAGTTGGGTATTTTGTTTCTAAGCTACTCTAAAACAAAGGGGTTTATTTTCTATGCTTTTGATGATTTTTCTTCTAAGTGTACCTATGTACACCTATTTCTCCGAGATATAAAATATGATTCTTGTCATTTGGTAAAAGAAACCCATTAGAAAATTCATTATTAATTTTGTTGTCCTTGGTTAAGTAATGTTTGAACAAGCTCCAATACAGTTTAAGAGCAATAACCACCGAAATAGAACAATACGGCTATACTGAAGTTTCTAATGCAATGCTGAATAAATCGTAATGTTAGTCCATAATTAGTCTGACACTAGAATAAATTAAAATGTAATTATGTCATTAAAGATCCATGGTCTATGGCTGATACTCGTAAACATAAACCATAGTCCATTGTGTAAAAGATTCCGAAAAGTATTGGCCAACTGAAAATTCAGCTCACTTTACAACTGTCAACAAAAATTATATTTAGAACAGAAATTTCCTTGATTTATACACAAAATTAATCTAAAAACGTATACAACTTTCTACTGGAGACTTTCATTGAGAGATTCAACAATATAATTAGGAACGCCGCACCGTTAGAAAATATTGTTTTTGCGTAGGCCGCGGCTACGGCGTAGTACTACGGCTACGGTCGCGTAGCTAGAACGCTACGAGATTTCTTGGACATTCTGAAGGCTAGCTATTGATTTTTCTTTGACGTTGTGACGTCAGATTGTAATATAATTTATTTGAAATTATATTTCATAAATAGTTGAGTTGAATTAGGCTAAGAACGAATGAATGGCGTTGATATTTTCGGTGTGATTCGGAAATCAACGGGCTGTTTTGTTTTATTTTTTTTTCGTTTTGTTTGAAATAAGTGCTGAAATGAGACTATTAAGCTAGGGATAGTCAAACAAACTATAACATAATATATGGGTAAAGGCTTTGTGAGTACCAACACAGACGGATGTCAAAATCATAATCAAAATTCATTTATACAAATCAGGCTGATAATCAGCAGTTTTCGAAAATCTAAATTACATATGATAATCTTCCAAAATGCCCGCTTTTCACCACTTCCTAGTGCTTTAGCTGGAAAGAAGAAGTAGCTCAAAAAAACGCAGCACAGCTGTCAATTAGAAGAACGTGATTCTATACAATAGAAGGTATATTTTTACTTATTATCTTATATATAAAAATTCTCGTGTCACAATGTTAGTTACCATACTCCTCAGAAACGGCTTTACCGATTTTTATGAAATTTTATATGCATATTCAGTAGGTCTGAGAATCGGCTACTATCTATTTTTTTAAGTTTTAGGTAGATAGGTAGGGTAGGGTAGGTAGGTAGGTAGGTAGGGTAGTGTAGGGTAGGATAGGGTAGGGTAGGGTAGGGTAGGGTAGGTAGGTAGGTAGGTAGGGTAGGTAGGGTAGGGTAGGGTAGGGTAGGTAGGTAGGGTAGGGTAGGGTAGGTAGGTAGGGTAGGGTAGGTAGGGTAGGGTAGGTAGGGTAGGTAGGGTAGGGTAGGGTAGAGTAGTGGAGTTTATACTATAGCTTTTGATAAAACGAAGTCTGTCGGTTCAGCTAGTACTTATATAAAACCTACATTAATTATGAAAGAATGTCAACTCCTAATAATTTTCTTTTGAAATTGGAATTCCGGCCCCAAAATTATAGGTTAGCTAAAAATAGACTGTGTTATCAGATCTTTGAGGTTAAACCGAAGGTTGACATATCTATTAAATTATATCAACGATATCAATGACAGATTTGTTGTTAGGGAGTTTGTAGTTAAATAACAAACAGATCGATTGAATTTCAAGGTTATATTGTGCTAAGCGCGCTTGGCTAATGGATGGGAGACTGTTTTACTTAACCTAAAAAAAATGGGAGGATGCCTCAATAGAATTAGAATTTTATTTATTTGTAAGAATGTAGTGTTACATAGCATGGTGTTAAAATTTTGTTAATTTCTATACATTCTTCCACATAATCACCATATGTTACCTACCATATACAACCTAAAAAAAAATCAAATTTCATTTTAAATCAATTAATGGTAATCTTTACTTTAAAATGTCTGGCTGTTTGTGTACATGAGATTAAATCTTGATTTATCTTGATTTAAAAGAGTGTCCTTGGAGTTTCTTGCCCGTTCTTCTCCATAGTGATCTACGTATTGGAATGGGCAACTAGCTTCAACTATCTGACTAACTGACCGACTCTTTGACAGTTCAAAAGTGCCTGTAAATGGTTTAATTGAAATAAATTCTTTGAGTTTGAGTTTTTGAGAATGTTTGTAAACGCATCCACAATACAGGAGAAATTCCAAGTATAGGGCTAACGTTTAAAAAAAAAACAATTTTAAATTAAATTAATTACATGTCAACTTCTTGTCATTTTCCAATATTCTACATAAATATTCGCCAATGTTGAACACATTATGTGAAGCTGTGTAAAAATTCGAAGACTCTCTCTAGGTCTCTCTCTAGGTCTCTCTCTAGGTCTCTCTCTAGGTCTCTCTCTAGGTCTCTCTTTAGGTCTCTCTCACGTTTCAAGTTCCTTCATGACACACATAATAGATATCTGAGGTCATCGGAAAACTTGAGACTAGAGATGCCAATGCATTCCACTAGATTTTATGACAAGTCTTTTACAGTTCAAGCAGTACGGTTATGGAATGCCTTGCCCGTCTCGATAAGGCGTGCTCAATCTTTGTCCACTTTTAAAATTCTGGTTAAAAATCACTTCCTCTCTCCTTAAACATCATCATTACTTAAAGTTCCTTGCTCTTGTATCATGTTTATTATTGTGTGTGTGTATATATATATATATTTATATGGATAAGTATCTATAAGCTTTGTGTATGTGTATTTATTGTATATATGTAAGTGGTACACCACTACATACCTGCAATAATTGTCTCTCCTTCTACTTTTTGATCCATCCAAAGGTTGTCTGTAAAAGATCGCTTTTAGCGATAAGACCGCCCATTGTGACACCCTATGTAACAGTTCTACATTTATATCTGTAATTTTTATGGTGTACATAATAAAGAGTATTCTATCTATCTATCTATCTATCTATCTCTCTAGGTCTCTCTCTAGGTCTCTTTCTAGGCCACTCTCTACGTCTCTCTCTCTCTCTTCTTCAACCCACATTCATAAAAGGCATCGATCACATTGCTACCTATTTTGCCACGACTAGCTATTCTCAAATGCGCACATTCAGACACGAAATAAAAATTATTCTACCGTTACAGAGTCAGGCAACTAGACGCATAAGCAAGTGTACCCTAAATGAAACAACGACAGAAGAATTACTCGTTCGATAAATAAACGTGGCTATAACATAATAGAAATTAAAACAACTGAATACCTCACCTTGGTGTATACAAACATTATTCTATTATTAGTTCAGATGTTTTCTATCATTTTATTAGGGGCCTCATAACAACACATTTCCGGATGTTGAATAGCGAGAACGACATAGGTTGCTTCCTATAATACTGACAAAACAAGGCCTTTAGAATAAGGTTCCTATTGTTAAAAATTGTCTTTATAAAATATCTAAACCTTTTTCATAGAAAAATTCTAACAGTTTTGAGATAATAAATAATAATAAATATTTATTCAGTATTAAAATTAGCAAAATATTTACATTAAATCTTAGAAATAACTTACAAAGGTATTATAATGTTAGATGCCTGTACTAGGATAAATCTGTATCACAGGCGGCATATTTCTAGGTAATCGTAGGCCAATAATTTTTTAACAATATTTAACATTAGAAAGTCTTAAAATAGTGATAAAATTTGATTAATTAATTATTTTATACCTAGTTTACTTAAATACTATTAACCTAAAGATATAAATTACAAATATATAAATAATGTCTTATAATCGTAAGTATACGTAATTTGTTATTTAGCTTACACTTTATAACCTTATTAAACACATATGATAGGATTTAGTGTGAGCAGAAATGGTAAATGAGGTTGGTGAGGTGTAAGTTGGTAAGTTAGCTCTTAGACTATTGAGCTGAAACTCGTGTCAGTGTAAGAGTCTATGTA
This sequence comes from Dryobota labecula, assembly GCA_947523025.1. NCBI lineage: Eukaryota > Metazoa > Arthropoda > Insecta > Lepidoptera > Noctuidae > Dryobota > Dryobota labecula. Next base: position 2,140,869 of record OX383296.1, on the reverse strand, counting down.
AAAAATTCTTCATCTTCAATCGTATTGGTAAAAACTTTATTTGCAGTCATATGGTGGTGATTTCTTTACTTTCCAACCGCGCGAGTGGTCGAAATATTTTTCTGTCCTCTAAATTAAATCGAAATGAAAGTAATTTCCAAACGTGCATATTTATCATTGAAGCAACCTTACAAAAATTCATCCTTTAAGTCGTAATAGACATGAAAATTTAATAAGTAATTAATTAAATAATGGTAAAAACTTTATTTGCAAATCATATGGTGGTGATTTCATGTTGTGGTAAAATATTACGTGCGCCTGAGTATTTAATGCAAAACTAATGCTAACACACTAAACGTTACTCAAAATAATAATAAATTAATAATAATAATTTATAAAAAAGAAAATTGGTTGTCTGTAAAGTTGGTTTACGGACGATAGTTTAACGTGACAACGTCATAACAAAACATTGATGCGGCGCAAGCGTACAATGAGCGTAACGGGACAATGAGCGAAACGGGACCATGAGCATAACGGGACATTTTCGTGCATGCAGCCGGCGTTCATCGATTTATTAGACGTTATCACGTCAAAAAGTTATATATTAAATTAAAAAAATCCCCGATACAAAAAAAAAAAACTAAAAAGTACAAAATTCTATATATTGGCCCTTTAAGTTTAATATAATTTGTAGGTAATATTTTGGTCCAAGCGTCGTCCCTTCGAGGGTCGGCTAAATCGGTTAAGCCGTTTAGTAGCTACGATAGCGCAGACAGACACATAGATACACAGGTACATGCGTTAAACTTATAACACCCCTCTTTTTCTGTCGATGGAAAAGAAAAAACAATAGGAGAGAAAATCACTAAATATGATGAGCTGCAAGAAGTGACCAGAATTTAGAGGCAGGAAAAAGTCTCCGTAGTACCAATTTTTGTCTCCACGATGGGTGTTGTACCCACAGCTTTAAACAGACCTGAAAGATTCAGTGTACATAACACTCCAAAAAAGCCGCAATTTTAAACACCTGCAGAATAGTTAGAAAGTTCAGGCAAATTAAATTACTCCTCATAAAATAAATTGTTCGTAGTCAAAAAATCCCCACACACACGCTACATTGACTTGGCTTGGGCCCGTTAATGTAGCTTAAACTAGCCAAAGAGCTAAGAAACAAAATTTGTTTACCAACATATTATTTACACTTAAAAGTTACAAACATCTGTGTATCGACAATTCGGTCAAAGAGCCAGGGTGGCTCTTGTACTAACAGTTCCTGTATCACAACTGGGAGAAAATAATAATATAATAATAATAATAACGTTTATTTGGACTCAATAAAATATAGCCTAATACAGTTATAATCCTAAGAACTAGGATACAAATAATGTAAGTGAGTAGACGGCTAAAACTATGTGAACTCCTGACTTCCAAAATAATTCCTTATTGACCGAATTATCGATTTATGAAAAAAACGTATCCAGACGCATTATTTCTTCGGTGGAGACTACATTGCGACTTCTTGGCGTAATGAGCTCGTGGCAAAGATTTTCGTTCGAGATGTAAACTATTCGGGTTAACCCGAAATAGAAACGTGAGTTAATTCTTAATCATTAATAGATACATTGAAAATGTTTACTAAAATGTTGTATTTTATTACTAATCCTACAATTACTATAAAACTAAAAAACACAAAATTGCCATAACTTTAATTAATTAATATGTGTATTTTTTATCAATCAGTCCCAATGCTGGGCAAAAGTTTCCCCGAAAACTTTCCAATCTTTTCTCTAAAAACCGCGTAATTTTTCTGTCGGAAATAAATGAATTCAAGTTCAAAACTTCACGAATATTTTAGAAGAAAATATTACCTACTTATCTGAAGATCACGTAATTCTAGGTTCATCATTATTTAATGTATTAATCAAAGAGAAAACGTATAAGATCAGTTATCAGCCCACACCGCGTTGAACAATAAATAATGGAGTCAGATTAACAGAGCTTGAAGAAAATGATCGATCATAATATTTGTAACTGAAATTATTGGTCAATTTTACGAAAAATAGGAGATTTTGGGTACATTGGTATCTGAAAAAAGATAAAAAAAGAAGCAGCAAAAGAAAAATTAACCCGGAAATAAATAAGTTGTCAACTTGGCAAGTAAGTTACTAAGAACTACGCCAAGCCAAGAACAGTGCCTAGTATTTGAATCCAGTATCACCCAGAGACCAACACATCCAATTAAATAAATCAAGCGACAAAATAAATGGAAAATATAAAACACAATAAGTAATCATTGGACGCACTGTCCAATCATAATTACGCCCCCCTACTCCCGAAAAACTGCAAACATGCAAAAAAGCCGACAAAAATATATACGTATGTATACACAATAATTACCAAATACCCTCATAGTAGTGAGAAAGGGATAATGATAAAAATGTATTGCGCCCCACGGGGGGGACACCCCCACTGCGAAATTTTTCGTACACCCGTTTAGCGAGATTCGATCCCGCAATCAGGGGGGAAAAGGGGGGAATTTTTTGGCCTCCCATACCCCAACCCCGCCATCGTAAATTGGAGCATATAATTTTTATTACATTGGTGTCGTGTGTTCCTACGTGTTAGATCGTATACACATGTTCTTTAGAGGGTAGTTTGAGAGAAATGTGGCAGTTATTAAATATTGGCAAGGTAGGTTAGGCTATCGGGTAATTAATGTATGCAAAAATTGGTTCTGTTCATGTATTTATTTCCGGGGGTGTTGACTACTTTTTTCGTATGGGCGTGTCCGAGGCTTATTTTGTATTGTCCGCCTTTTTTTCGACATACTTGTAGCAAGTATAGTCATTAGTATGCAGCTATACAACTACGCAATTTGCAACACGCGAGAATTAATGTGTCAATTTGTAAACTTAACACAAAATATTGACGACGGGACTACATTTCTATAAATTAAACTACACTTCACTTATCAACATCCTTTGGCTTAGAATATGAATTTAACCTGGAATAAAATATACGACAATTTATTTATTTTGCAAGTCTTCTAAGTCATGTCGAAAGTTAATTCTAAAATCCAGTCTAGAACATACGAGTAAGTCGTCGTAAATCTATGCGAATATTGAACTCGTTTATACACGGTATCTTTTCACAAATAAATATCAAAGCAAACCTCTGCAATTTAAAAGAGAAACAAATAAATAAGAGCGATATTCCCGTCGCATTAATGAACTGCGGAATATCTCTGCTTCGATTTATAAATGTCTTACTTAGCTTTGTAGGTAACTGACCTTTATTGATACATAACTAAAGAACGGAAAGAAAGCGAGAAATTAACAAGAAGAATAAAGAAAATCTTGTATTTCCTTGTGTTAATTTTCCTTTGACATATACTTTATATTCTACGAGCTTTTTTACTATTTCAGCTCAACTATAGTGTCTTAATTTATTCTTGAAAGGCAAGAGAACTATCCGAAAGGCAAGAGAACTATCCGAAAGGCAAGAGAACTATCCGAAAACTGTAAAAGTAAAAAATAATAATCGAAAACATCAAACTACAATTTTATTATCTCTTAAGACATCATTATTAAATAATAATCACACTAACAATATCAAAGCCCTTAGCATTAGACTAACTAATACTTACCCTACAATTACCAAAAGTAACCCCCTTACGGTGTCAATTACCCTAACTTCCGTCTCTTGCTCAACTAAGCATCGCACACACTGACCGAGACATTCCTCAAGAACACGTAGACGCAGGATTAGGGTTGGCTGCCCCAAGTGGGGGTGCATTGCCCAAGATATACTGACCCACATCTAAGGGCTTACTTGCGATTCACGGACGATTCCGGAGTGAAATGTGTGATGACTTGCAAGTGATAATGAAAAGGAGGTAGTTTTGTGGCAAGAAGTGCCTTTTGTAGGTTTGTTTTAAGTTATGTTTTATTTAGCGTTTATTTAATGTTTTTCTAAATAGCTTTATTATTACAGGATTATTTTATTGTTCCAATTAGTTGTAAGTTTATTTTTTACTCAATTATATAACAGAAATGCAAAAGTTGGAGTAAATAGTATGATTGATTTTTTCGTATTTATAAAACTTACTTAAACTTTCAAAGAAGAAAAATTGGGATAAAGTTTGGTAAGATTCAACAGAAAAATTACGGTTTTCCTTGTAAGAATTTGTCAGGTTTTGGGTAATCCCGATCACCAGAACTCTTTGACGAACAATCTTTATTTGGTATTCTGTTAAAACTTAGATTTTTTAGACGATAGTCTATATTCCTAAATCAGAAAAAAAGCCTGAAGAACCAAGAACTTATCTCAATGTAAATAAACGTAAATTAATCACTTCATTTACCCACTACGTCTCCACAATTTTAGTCCAAGAAGACCAGATTTCCTCACCATAGTTTCCTTTACCTTAAAACATTCACATCTGAACCTAATTTATAAGAATAAATTATATAAACAGTAAACTAATTTAACGTTTTTCAGCGACATTATTTTATTTATTTCAAGGTTTTTATTTCGTTAAGCAATAAACGGAGGTTTATGAATCGTCTAGACTTTGCTTCCGGCTTGCATCACTGGGGGAGCTGAGCCACAAACTCTATGGTTAGTCTTTTAACTGAATGAGTATTGCTGTCTTAATGCTATTTCCGTAGAAGAAATAAGCGGTTATGCCTGAAGGAAGATTTTAGATAGTTTGAAAGGTTGACTTGCTAGATTTTTCCAATAATTTATTTTACAAATTTATAAAATATATTCTATGCGCTCTACAGACGGTACGCTTATTTATTAACAGTAGCAAGAGATATTCCCATTATGCTGCCTCTTTCCTAATGAAACTGTTGAGTTTTTCTTTTTATTAATATTCACAATATCAAAATAATGTTAACAATTCGTTAATTGAAGATCACCTTTCGTAGATAGAGTAACGTTTGAGCTGAATGGCAAACTCTAGACATCAATTTAAACCAAAGAAAACACCAAGAGAAAAAAATAAAATACATGTAAAGGCTCTCAAACACGTCCACATCTCTCCTAAATGCATTCAATATTTCCCTATAAATCGTACACAAGCCATAAAAAATAAAAAAACCTTATATTTACAAACACAGCACTACAAAAAAGCAAGTGAGAGTAAAACAAATCGGGATTTTCACTTTCTATACAAAGCTGGTGAATAAAAATTCATCGGACGAACTCGATTCTAACGCTGGCGTAATAAAATAAAGGCTTTCAACCGAAATATTTCAGTTGGGATGCGTGAACTAAAAAAAAGGTCTAAAAAATCATTTCACTTTCACTACAGCGTACTTCAATTACCATGTAACGCGTGATTTTTTTGTCTTTTTTTGCATTTTTTCCGTGTTTTTATTTTTATTTGAAGTGAATGGGCAGTTGCGCGCTCTTTTTTTCGGTTGGACTTCTTTTTTTAGTTTTTTCAAGGGTATGTGTTTGTAGTGGACTGCTAATACAATTTTCGTGTTGACATGAGCTTTAAAAGCCGGCCAAGTGCGTGTCGGACCACGCACAATGAAGGGTTCTGTAGTTGGTATGAATTTATCCCAAGAACAAACTTAACATCGTAGTTGAAAAACATGTACTTCCATACGGAATAACGGAATGTATGGGAGAACATGTTTTTCAACTGTTAATGTAAATTGGTTGACTATTACTCGGTAACTTGTGACGCCTACTTGGCTGTGATAGTTTTCCTTTTAACTTCGTTATATATACTACTGCTGTGATTTTTTTTACACATCCAAGTACAACCATTTAGCTGGCAGGGGGCGACACTTAACTCAAACAAAAATTAGCACTTTAAAGCCTAATATTTCAGAAACGGATCCCTTAATCTAAAAATTGTTTTCACCAACCCGCAAAATTTTTGAAAGAACCACCCAACAATAGCCCACACCATAGGGTAGGCGAAGAAAAAAACATCCCCTCTTTACATGTACAGGAGGTACCCTAAATAACTATTTTTTCTCATGATTTTATTTTAATATTTTGTCGGCGTGATTAATATGTATATCCATGCCAAATTATAGCTTTCTAGTACTAAGAGTCTCTGAGCTAAGCTGGGGACGGACAGACGGACGGACATGGCGAAACTATAAGGGTTCCTTGTTGACTACGGAACCCTAAAAAACTTGTGATGTAGTGAAAAGATGTGCTAGTTAGCAAGATTGATAGCTGACTGGTTACTCTGGACGTGCTGAAAGTACAGATAGCCTAAGTATTCATTTACTATAACAACTTAAACCTATCATTACAGGTTGCCCTATTGCGATGGGCAACCTGTAATGATAGGTTTAAGTTGTTATAGTAAATGCGACCAGATGGGTGTTGTGTCTGGTGGGTAACTGCCCGACGGTTGATGTCGGTTGATGTCGTTGATATGTGAATATATGCTAGTCGCGCGGTAAACTCTGATTGCGCGATGCAGGATTTGTGACGTCAGGTCTTTGATGCGTAGTTCGCATTTGGCGTTATAGATGCCGCAACAACTTCATTTGATTTTAAGTGTTTATTACAGACTCTTTAATTTAGAATAGATTTTGTATGTTTTGATGAGTTACTGACATGACTGAAAGTAACCAGTAACACATACAGTCAGAGTCACAGTACTGTGATAGTTACTATGACCAGTTTGGTTTGTTGAGTACCCGATACTTTTAACTGCTGTTGCTTGTAAACAAGTATATTACAAATTAGAGGATTATATCCAAGATAAGAATGCTTGGAAACATGCTGGTCCTGCTCCATAGGACAATTTAGAGTCTAGACAAAATCAAACTGGTTGCTAATTTAACCGCATAATTTATATTTTTTACGGTATTAATTTTATTTTCTGTGATTAATTTAATTCAACTCACACACTGACTTATAATAAATTTTAATTATTAATTTTTTTTTTTTTCGGAAAATCATATACAATGTTTGTAAATATGTGAGCACCATGTGCCTATCGCATTTATTAATTTTTCTGTCATTACTTCACTTTTCATTCTTTTGACCAATTGTGGTAAGTAATTTTTATTTTTATTCTAGGTACATCGTATTCACCTATAATTATTAATTAATGTATACAAACTATTATTAACATTTTAAAAGAGTAAGTATGGTGTTTCTTGCCCATTCTTCTCCATACATAACTACCTTTTGGAAGGGTCAACTAGAATCAATTACCTATTTATGTAATTTTTGACGTTCAAAAGTGCATTTTACGTGCCTATTTGAAATAAATGCTTTGACTTTGACTTTGCAACACCTCATAGGCGTAGGCACTGACAGATTCAAAGTTGCAAAGACTTTTGTAAATATATTACTAGGCACCAGGTAAGCTTATTTTTTAAGAAGGGCATCTCGCAGGTTAAAAGAAAAAGATTCGATGCAATTTTTTTCGCCAACGTACGAGGTTGACGTTTCCTTAACCGGGCTATGCTATGGATGCCCTATAAATAAGGCCTCCGGCAACCCAGCAAACGTCTGCAGAAATAGTAATAATGTTAGTATTTTCTCGAAGAAGGCTTCCTCAAATTAACGAACCCATTATTTTCTAATAATCTTAAGCATTTCCTTATTTCCTGGATTTCAAATTGCTAAAATCTTCCGACAAAATCTTCAAATAATCTCTACATCTCCAATTTCTGTTACACTCTAATTTACGTATACATTAGTCCCTAATTTTTCAATCAGAGCCTTCGTACATAAGCGTGTAGCTCTATATAGAGTCATATGTAGAGTATCGACAAATTACTAGAGTTCTCCCCCGCGTTATTTTCTGAACGTTATGAGCGAAAATTTTCCTTTAGTAGACTTAGAACAGTTATAAGTGGGGTAGAGATGCCATAAAGGTAATATACCAGATGTAGAGTCGATATTTGCTGTTTTTATTTTTGTATTTACTGTTTTAGGCACGATTTGGGTTACTCATTGAAATGTATATTTTTTTATTTAACATGAGCGAGTTTTTATAGTACAAAAAGCAACTGCCGTCTGATTTGTACAGTTCCGATTATTATTAGATAAAAAAAAAATACGCATGTAAAAAAAAAAACATTACAAAAAGGAACGATTTTTTGTTTTTTTTTTTTGTTTGTTTGTTTCAAATAAACTTGGAAACTACTGGACAGATTAAAAAAAAAATTTCGCCAATAGAAATCTAAGCAAATTATCAGGAATAATTTATTTTCACAAAAAATTGAGATCCTTAAGAAAATTACAATAATGTAACAAGCGCGGGCGGGCAATGTGATGCGACGGGGTGGGACGGAGGAACAAGAAATTTCACACGGATGATGTCGCGGGCAGAAGCCAGTACATTTATATAGAAATAACGAAAGGATGATGACCGTATATTTTTCTAATGTTAAAATAAATGGAGTACAGTTGATTTGATCATATTCGATCCTCTATAGACAAGTTACTTGCATTGGAGTTAATCTGAATAAGAATGCAGGAAGGGATAGACCGTTCATTGCTAACAATAAAATTGATAATGATGTAAAAAATACGCGTTTATTTGAGACTCTGTCTCTTTCTAACGTCGGTTAATAAGTTAGAATAGAGGCAACCTAGTGAGTATTGAATTCAGTGATGGGTGCCTTACCTGTATCATCATAATATTTAGGCATCTAAATTTTGATGGTAAAATAGCTCTAGTAACCATGCATAAAGTGGACACAATGGTTCCCTTTCTGTGTAATATAATTATAGTCGTAACAAGGATTCACTGGCTGATTTGTATATCACATATCATTTGGAATATATTAAAAAGGGGTGTATAGAAGAGGCTTCCCAAGAGAATAAAGTAAACTAATATTTAGTTTTAGTTGAACAAATATCCATAACATAGACGGTATGTTTTGACCGATGCGATAATTATGATACTGATATTTATGATACTGAATTTTACCAATACTTTATTACATTTCTTAATAGCTACTATATACGTCAGGGTAGGTTATATCGAACACGATTAGAAATCCAACTTAACTTATTCTGACCACTGTAGACATAAAACTTTTCTTAATTTTACTTTCAGTACACATTATTGTGATCTTTAATTTTAGTTCCTATCTATAAATAACAATACAACAAATACATAAAATGAAGTGTGTTTTACTAAACTCATATGAAAGTACATACGGTACAGTCAGTTACCACAATTAGCTGACCTTGCATAAATGGTTGAGATTTTTTAGAATACGGATCGATAGAATTGTATGATTCTTAATTTAATTTAAATACCTATACGATATTTACCCAAAACTAGAAAGAAAATTAAAATCGTACGATTTGTTAGTAAATAAACCTCAACCATTTGAGCAAAGGGGTCAGCTAATTATGGTAACTGACTGTACAAATATTTTAAAAAAAAGTTTGTTTTTGTCTCGTTTTGTTTCGGCTTATCTCCGAAACGGCTAGACCGATTTTGACCGGACTTTCACTGGCAAATAGCTGATCCTATAAGGAGTAACTAAAGCTACTTTAATTTTATAAGTTTGCCTCCAAGTAAGAGCAAAACTTGTTGTGTGTGTTTACACCTTGGGCGACTACCCCCACAGATACAGTGCTGACTGCTACACCCCGTTTATACCACAACATTAGCTCCTTTTCCGACATGAGATAATAATAAAGCTGGTTACTGACCAGCGTTGTGGGGCGTAATGTAACGTGTTACAGAGCGAGCGTTCGTGCAGTCAGTACGGGGTAGCAAGGCGCTCGTAACGAGTAACGAGCGGCTCGTTGCTCGTTGCGAGTGCTTCACCCCGGTGTCGGTGTTTTGGCGAATCCTTTGAGTATTACGCGCTTCAATCAGTACGTCGCAGCGAGTCGTCACGAGCGCACGTGGCACAAGCGTCGATTCTAGGTACTTCGGGCCTTTAGTTTATAGATTATTGGTTGTCAAAAAGCGACATCTTGACTACGAGTGGCAACGAATCTGGAGCACGGACGAGCAAAGAGTTCGAAACGAGAATGTTACACAGAGTTTAGAACACGGCGTAATATGCTTGCTGCGAATGATACATTACAGCCCGTAACACCGGTCAGAACAATCATTCTCCTGCCCTTATCCCAATTTATTTGTGGTTGGCAGAACATGTCGCTTTCTTCTATGCTTTTCTATTAGCCGTTATCTCGGTAACCCCTTTCTATCCATATCATCTGTCACACATTCCATGTCTAGTTCCACAATAAAACCACAAATTCCTCCACATCCAGCCACTCAAAGCTAACGCCCGCATTACCTTCCTTCCTTTACAAGATTACTACAGTTCTAACATCCCCTTACAACTTATGCCCATAAAAATAGGGACATAAACATAAAAATGTTAGCGAAATGTCGCATCTACGCCAATTTCTTATTCCGCCGGTGCCGATACGGGCTTACATTAGCGTCCTGCGAGTGTGTGGAGTTACCCCCTAAATTATTTCGACATATGCAAATTTGTGCGCACCTACAGATGGTGACAAAGATTAGGGAGGGAGAGGAGACAGGTTCGACTAAGAAGGGAATGTCCTCTGAGAGGGAGTGTTGGTGGAAGTTTGGAATTTTCTTACCTACTATATAGTTTTGGGTTTCGTTAGAGAATAAGGGTTAGATATATAGCTTTTTAGGATGCATATAATGAGGGAAATTGACAGGTATGAGATATACTTAATTTCGATAAGTTTTTAGTTCAATGTGATAGGAATAATGGGAATGAAGTTGCCATACTGTCTTGTCCTACAAATATCGAGAGAATTTTTATACTTATGTAAAAAAAGGATACTAATAAAACAATAATAATTGTAACAACTCTCCTGACAAGTTATGTTCATAAGTATTGCAAAAGTTTATGATATCAATAGTCGTTTTACCCATATTCATCTCCCATTATCACCGCTGCTATACCATACCATCTTGCTAACTGGCTAATATTAAGCTACAGAATGAACTACTTTCTAATCACAGCTCGTATAACCAAGAGAGAAGAAAATCTTGCATCAAAGATAATATCCTCATCTACCGGTTTAGGCATCAAACCCCTCTCATATATTACCGTCACATCTTTTAACATAATCTATGCGCACACACCTAGCGAGGAGAGAACGCCAAAAAACGGAGCGGCGCAGTTGTAAAATTGTCTAACTACCCTCCCCCCGCGCGGGCTCATTACAGGGCGCGTGCGTGCGCGTTGCACGAGGAGCTGTATGTTAGGATACGTCTTAAGACAACTGAGTTTATGAAGGGAAGATCTTGGGGTGTAAAAGTCATGAGGAAGTATTTTATTGTTTGTGGTAGGCAAAGTGTCATGGATTGTTTTCTGTCTATGTCTCGTAGGAGAGGCATTCACTTTTTGGCAGGCAGTGCACCTAAAAGTTCAAGTTATTATAAATTCAATTATTTGGTTCGTAATAAGTCTCTTATAAGCTCTTTACCACACTTTTAAAACTGCAAGTTAATAATATCTACACTTTTCTTGGACGTTTGGTACACTGCACAATAGGTTTTAATTTATTGACATTCAGACTTTTAACTAAGTATATGCTTTAACTTGAAATAAAAAATGAAATCATCATCTCATGTACAATAAGTATACAAGACACCGATTTTATTTTTGCCAGCTGCTTTTGCTTTCGGGTTTCACTAAAAAGATTCCTCACGTATCCTTATCGATATCAGAATCTAAATCAAAATATTTGATTGCACATAAACCTACGTGGGCACTTATGAAACGTCAGAAGCTAGGTGCACCGTTCCAATTAGTCGTTTCCTATGGAGAAGAACCGGCGAGAAACTCCACGGTTACTCTTTTAAAAATAATCGTTTTTTTACAATATTTCCAAACATTAAATAGTGTTAATATGTATGGGAGGAAGGTGTAGGCCTATCAAAAATCGCCAGGTACTTAAAAAATTTGAAAATGGTCAACAAATCTATAGTCTACTAGGCGAAACGTATCAACGTAACACTTACTCACTTCACAACGATATCTCGGGACCAATCTTTCTAACTCAATCCCGTTTACCTCCAAACACCGGATCGCGATACTAACGCACGATGTTCATCTCTTTCTAGTTTTGAAAAACCTCCCGCTCCCCTCCCCTTCACCGTACCCCCTGAGGGGGGGCAACCCCTCTCCTAATTCCTTACATATTTAAATTCCACTTTGGGCGTCGAGTCTTCATATTGTCTCCACACGACATTCGTATATTCCATTTACTAGGTTTTTAGCCCCAAAATTGGGTTATGACTTTTCACCCTAATGTGGCAATCGGATTTGGTTTTAAGGCTTTTTGATATAATAATTACGTATAATTGGAAAGAAAAGACTTTGGAGATTATTTTATTAGTATTTGCTGATGTAATCATCAGAATTAGAAGGATTTTTTTAGTAAGTTTAATGATGAAAGGAACAAACGTATTGAGAATAACCAATGAGCCTACTAGTGTGATGATATGGGCGTAGTATGGTTATTTGTCCATGTTCCAAAAGTGTCTAATGAAAGTGTAAACCATCCCTGTCCAGGTTAAATTCTTGCGCAAACACTTACTAAAGAAAATTTGTAACACATTCATCTGTATTTAGTAGTGTTCTACTTTACCTATAGGTATGTGAACACTTTTTCGAACCAATATTGATTTAATATCATTATAAAATTGTAATTGAAAAATCACCGACGAAAATTGTTGTTATAAAATTAACCTCAATTGTCAAATAAAAAACATCTTTAAGATGATTTAAAATTAGAATTTCTGGTACATGTATTCAAATAATCAAATCAAAGCACTAAAAGTAAGTTTGTAAGTGGTTCTACAAATTGGCATACATTCATTTTTTGATCCATTTGTTTACATTATCATCAGATACTTTTGGAACAGACCATAGCCGGGTATAGTAGTGATATTTTATGGCCTACAGATCTTAGATATTTTGATCATTTCTCTCTTTTGTTATCAACGGGGAAGCTTTTAGCCTTCATCTCATCTGATAGTGACGATAAGACCGCAGGTGGAAGCCAGCTTCACCCGGAATCCTCAACCACTGAGGAGCTGGTCTTATCTCTAACTGCCGAAACATAAAAAATGCTGTCAACATTATTGTCATGTCGACAGAATTAGATAAGATTGTGGTAGCTAGCCAGGCGGGCTTAGAACAAGCCCTACCGCCAACCAAACTGAGTAGAAAATGTTGTCCCCGCTGGGAATCGAACCCGGAACCTCTGGAGCTGATACAGGTGGTCTTATCACTAAACCACAGAGGTTTCTAACTCATTAAAAGCAGCATCTCACTGAGCATTGAACACTAAACGCGCTCACAATGTGTTCCCTATTCCAGACTATTACGTTCACATTTCGACACGACTTTTCTTTTACCTTGAGTCAGAGATGACTTATTCGGTATACTCGTAGAAACCTACATTATAACGTTATTAAATAGAAACCGATCGTCAATTATATAATCAATACATTAAATATGTTACAAGTATTTATATTTTAACAATATTTCCTCCTAGCGTTACCTAGTCAACCTTGATTGGTCTAAAATTCAGCCTCACATAACATATATTTTAAGTAAATATATGCATAAATACTCACTATATGGCATTGTCTGCGTATGTATATTGGCACAAATTCTGTCTAAGTTGAAACAGATGTTTTGTCACATATTCTATTAGATGTAACTAAATAATATCGTTTGAACAGTTGGACAGTTTTATATTCAAGAAATTTTCGGAGGAACTGTGTTCTACGTTTTCGTAGTTTTAGATGGCTTATGTTTTTGATAAACATGATGATTTGCGGTTCCTTACACTTGTGACCAATTAATGACAATTATCCGAGTACAACCAAAGGTTTTCCTTCATGTACTCGTTTTCATTTGTGCCTTGATTCATTTAAGACTTCAGACAACTTCAATAGAACTTTAATTTTTCATTGTACTAGTTTTTCTCCAAAATATGCAATTATTTGTTTGTTTTCCTTGCCTGTTGTTAAATTAAGGTGTAACAATAACTAATGTTTTGTTCTTGTTACAGATGTCCTTGGGCAGTCATCAAGCCAGGTAATTTTTTTTTTTTTACGAGACTTTCAATTTGCTCATAACTTCATCCTTTTGCAGTAGAAGCCGGGTAAAACTATGGTTTTTCTTTCGTGTTGGTACGAGCTATAAAGAATAACGAACGCCGTGGTATAATGCTTTGTAGCAAGGTCTTTAAGTATCTTCACACATTGATGCTTCAGCATTTGGAAACATACTATAACTGGAAATATGTTAGTACGCCTGACTTCGGGACTCGAACTTAGGTCTACGAGTTTTGGTCTTGAATGCGAGCACGGAACGTCTACCTCTTCACAAGAGGCAGACGTTTCGTCAGCATAACATCCAAAACATCTTCATTCCTCCTTTAATTAGCCTACGTCACGCTCGTTTAAAACCTTGTCTTTTAACACAATAATGACAATTTCCAGCAACGCAATCAGGAAACATAATCCCGCATAATAATTCCCTATTAGTGAATTTAAAAAGCCGATGCCTCGTCGCAGCGTCGAACCCACTCCCATTCCAGCCACAGGCATCGCAACATCGCTATATGTTATCGGCGTATTAAAAATAAAATTATATTGTTATCGGGGTGGCAGGGGCGTTCCCAACCCCACACGATCTATAATAAATTCATTTGCTGTAGTTTTTACAGTAATAATCCTATTGGTGCAAAAATGACTACTTTTCATTTTGGCTACATGTGTGCGTGTTGTTTTATCTCTTTTTATCGCCAATACGCCTGTTTTTCGGGCGAAACTTTTTTTGGACAAAAATGGTGGTTGATGTGTGTACTTGGACGGTAGTTGATTAATGTTTAACATGCGCTTTTGTGTGGGTGCTGGACGTACATATGTATACATGAGTAGTAATGTACTGGATAGTACATACATATATTTGTCACCCAAAGAAGGAATAACGACGTGGAATAATAAGTAGATACGTATAATCCACCATACCCAAAGGAGTCTCGTACCTTCTGTGTATGAGAAGAGGCCTTTGCCTTGTGAAGGCCGCAGGAATCCGCTGGATGCGGGATATGGCGGTGCTTGGGGGAGGTCTATGTCCAGCACTGGACGTCTTTTGGCCGTATGATGCACTGTACAGTGCATACCTATGTTTGTCACTAAAATAATGAGGAATGACATAATACAATTTTAACAGCCTCTGTGGTCTAGTGGTAAGACCACTTGTCTCCGACCCTGAGGTCCTGGTTTCGATTCCCAGCGGGTGCAAAATTTTCTGCTCGATTTGGTTGGTGTTAGGGCTTGTTCTAAGGCCGCCTGGCTAGCTACCACCATCGTATCTAAGTCTGTCGCCATAACAACAATGTTAACAGCATTTGTTGTGTTTCGGCAGTTAGAGGTAAGATAGCCAGTTCCTCTGTGGTTGAGGATTCCGGCTGAAGCTCGCTTCCATCTTCGGCCTTATCATCACTTACCATCAAGTGACGACTTGCCCTTCCTCTTCTCAAATTTAAGGAATCAATTCTTATTTTATTCAGAGTATAAAAATATTTTTGAACACCACTGTAGTACAAATTTTGTGTTCTTTAGGTATCTCCTCAATTAATAAAGGTTTGCAATCAATAAAAAATATTTCTAAAACAAATGCAACACATACAAATAAATGAAATTAAAGTATCTGTTTGTACGAGTAATGTCAAAATAAAAGCTTTTTACTAAATGCGTATGAAATTATATACGGTGCTTATAACAAAAAAATCATTTACTGTCTATCTGTTTGCTCCGGGTAATCTCCGAAACGGCTGGACCGATTTTGACGGGACTTTCACTGGATAGCTGAGTAGCTTAGGCTACCTTTATTTTAGAAAAAGCCACGCGGGGGAAGTCGCAGGCAGTGGCTAGTAATTTAATAGAACGCTCGTCCTAACACTTCCTAATAATTTAGCGAATGAATGCTAAGAAAAATTCCGAGAAATTATTTAATCATTTTGGTGGACCTATCTATCATCTTCAGCAGTTCTTAATTCATTATATTCCGATTTCTAGAATTTATAAGCTTACATATTAATATGTTTAAAAAAAATACTATAAAGATTACTAAGACAGGTCTAAGGCGCCATCATCACGGACGAGAGAATAGCGGCGATAGTCTCGAAGTGCCATCAAATTCAATAGAAACTCTATGAATCAATATCCAAACTCTATGAATCAATCTCCAAATTCTATGAATTAATCTCCAAACTCTATGAATCAATTACTAAACTCTAAGAATCAATCTCAAAACTCTATGAGTCAATCTCCAAACTCTATGAATCAATCTCCAAACTCTATGAATTAATCTCCAAACTCTATGAATAAATTACTAAACTCTATGAATCAATCTCAAAACTCTATGAGTCAATCCCCAAACTCTATGAATCAATCTCCACACGGCGATATCATCGCAGCGATAGTTTGAAGGCACAGCGTGCCTATCGCCGCGATTCTCCTGTCCGTGGAGATGGCGCCTTACTCTGAAACTTAGTTATTTATACTGGAAAATTCGGTCCCAGGTATAACGGTATAACTTAGTTATCTCAACGTCAAACTAATTGACCTAAAGCGCGTTAGGTTAGTTTAACTTAAACCAATTTAGTACACTTTGATAACAAAATATAAGAAGGGATAGACGGGCTGTGAGAATATAATAAATAAACTAGAATTATGTATCGTGTCTTTCCCGAAATGAATGTTTTTGATTTAGAGATAGTAGAAGTATATATATTTGTAAGTATATATATTCTCTTAATTGTATGTTTATGTTTAAACTAGCTTGACCCACCGCGTCGCATCGCCTCGCCTGCCCGCGGTATTACCTCATTTTCGCTTAGCGTTCTTTTTGACTTTTTTTTCCTTTTTGCTCGGCTCCTAAGGGTCCTAGCGTGATGTTAAGTAGGCTTCCTCAAAAATTGGCCTATCAAATACATTTTTTTTTTTATCCGACTGGCAGTTCTAGAGATTAGCGCATTCAAACAACATATACACTCACGCTTTCTTCCCATGGGGGTAAGTATAAACTATAGAACGCCAAAACATGACATCACTCCTGCATTTTCCCGAAGGGGAAGGCAGAGGTGTACCTGTAGTACTCCCACATTTCGCCAGTTATGTTTAAGTCCCATGAATAGGGGGCCAGCCTATTGCCATCTAGACTCCGGGCTGCTGCTGAGCAATTCTAGATAGAAAAACCCAATAACAATTTGCCTGGCCCGGGAATCGAACCCAGGACCTCATCAGTGGCTCAGCAGTGGCGCTTGTGATCACTACACCAACGAGGCAGTCGAACAAAAGTAAAAAATAAAACAAACTCTTCAGCTATATTTATTAGTATAGATTAGTGAATTGTTATTTTTAATGTACACACATTAAAAAAAGTTTGTGATTACTAGCATAAGCTGATATAATTTTTTAAATTAAACTTTATCAAGAAAAATTCTTTAAATAAAAATACCCTGTTTCAAATTAAAAAATAAAACATTTTTTTAATTTTTTATAAAAAAAAAATTGAGTAATTAATCATAATGTAATTTGTAACAGAAATTTGATAGAAAGAAAAAGTCTGTTTAACCAAACTTAGGCAGAAATGTATTAATAAAAGGTTTATATTCAATCCATACTTAATATTATAAATGTGAAAGTAACTCTGTCTGTCTGGCTGTCTGTATGTATGTTACGTTTTCACGCCTAAACCACTGAACCGATCGTCATGAAATTTGGCAGAGATATAGCCTGAGATATGGAGAAGGACATAGGCTACTTTTTTACGCGATAACCGACATACACGCGGGCGGAGCTGCGGGAAAAGCTAGTATAATATAATTCGTCTCCTGGCTCGAATACATGTGGTGATCCTCCTGGGCATGCTAAGAATCAAGTGAACCAGCATTTCTTGGAGTAACCTGTCCCATTCTTGAATAGCGGCTTCCCTGAGCTCTGGCACTGTCTAGGGACGTGGCTGACGGTTCCAAACAGCTCGCTTAAGAGCATCCCACGCGCGCTCTATTGGGTTTAAGTCAGGCGAGCCGAATCATAATATAATCTACCGTATCTAACAAAAAAGATTTCGTTTTTTCAAAGTGATCGCACACTTTTTTTGATGTGTGTATGTAATTATGTTTTCTCTTCTACTCTTACACACTGTCCGACATATCTTTTTTTCTACTTTCCTATCGCATTTATGCTGGAAGAGATAGTCCGGGCTCACGCAAACAGCCAACAGTTTCGTACCAGAATGTACTGTCAGGGAAAGCAATCGCTTAGCTGCCACGGCTTATTTTAATTGATTTTAATTTCCGAATTGTTTCTTTAGAAACAAGCATCGCCTTTGTACGATTTTTTCTGTTCCTTTCTTCTTGTCTATTTATATCTGTGTACTTTGCTCTTTTAAAAATAATTGGTTTTTAGAATATTTTCAAATATTAAATAGTGTTAATAGGTATGAGAGGAAGGTACAGATATAATGAAATAGGAAATAATCTTATATATATTTTTTTTTAAACTTAAATCTTATGTAGTTTTTAAAAGATCGCTTTTAGCGATAATACCGCCCATTGTGTCACTCCTTGTCAAATTTTCTACATATAAATTTGTAATTTTCATGGTGTCCAATAAAGAGTATTCTATCTTCTATCTATCTATCTATCTATCTATCTATCTATATTGATAAAAAAATAGATTGAAATCTATTTAGACCGAATGACATGGTTGTCACAACTACATTAATTACAGTTTTTTTTTGTTTTTTTAGAAATGGCATATCAGAGTTAACCACGAGAGGTGAAGACTCTTTGACTGGACTATCCTGTGGTTACCTTAAGCTCCTAACAGAACTTAATGCCTCCAGCCAGGGCGTAAAAACTTATAAACTAGACTGCGCACTAAGGGCACCCCCTGTGGGGTACGAACTTCGGCTTAGGGCAGCGTCGGAGGGCGGATGGCAAGGTACCGTCGGTGGCTGGATATCAGATTGGCTGGAATATGAATCAGGGTTATGATTATTATCAGGGGAATTTAAAGCTACAGACTCACCTATAGCGCGTGCTGGCACTTCGCTTACGGGCAAGGGTCGGGGAGGACTATTTAGTCGGGGATTTCGCGCGGGGCCGATCTGGTAGTGTGTACTCTCTTACGAACTGTGCTAGTTTCCCTACGACTCTCCTGGAGGAGAGTAATGGGATCGTCTGGGTCGGTCAGTGCATGCTATGGACGGCGGGTCATACTGATATGAGAGGGAGTATAATTGGCGGCCTTCACAACTAGAATGTTGCGGTGGGTGGTGGCGGAGTCAAAGAAGCGCTTTGAAGCGCGTTTCATGAATTGGGCTGGTTTATTGTAAACACTAAATAGGGAATTACGTTAAGAGTTTTGTAGCTGTAGGAATATTCCATCGTCAAACTCATTTACAGGCACTTTTGAATTGTTTGGAAGTCGGTCAGTTAGGAACATGGAGATATCGTGCGTCCCTCCTATAGATAGTTCTGCTAATAACTGCAATATTTCTTCATGTAAATTCGATTTCTCTAGATATTTAGACCTAGTTTTATCAAACTCAGGTTTTTAAAGTCATATTTTGACGGACTATTTTGCACTCGAATTGCATTAAACAGTACGTCAAAATGCTTTGCATAATCAGCCTATTATTATTACTCCCATTTATTTCAGATCACATATAAAAATACACACAATCCATATAGTATTAGTAACACCTATAATGTTCCCAATCCTGGGACACAGATCTTCTCTCTGTGAGAGGGAGTGGGCCACAATCCACTACGTGGCTGTACCAAGCAACTTTCTTTTCATTTCCTGAATCCTACAATTAACTAAATATATCCTATATCCTACAATTGACAAAATAAAAATATCCAATACTATAATTATTCCCTACTATAAATACCCCATACTGACCAACACACTCAATTTAGTACATCTACCCCCTGTCAACAACACATCGAATACATTCGTAGACGTCTACGCGTCGTAGGCGCCTACGTAGTTGCTACGACATAACCCCTTGCCTCGTAGCATAGTTTATTTTTGTTTCGTCCCTCTACGTCTGTGTTAGGTTATACTTTGACTGTGCTGGGGGGTTGTGATCCGGGGTCAATGTTGTTTAGAGCGTTTTAGAGGATTTTTTATGTATGTGTGTGACTGTGAAAGTTAGGTGGTGTTTTTTTGTTGATTTGGTTTTGTGATAAGGTTGTTCTATTTGTCTATTACAATCAATAATAAATATTACTTTAAATTATAATACGTAATCATTTTTTTTTTTTTCAATAAATTAGCTGAAAAATAAAATTGAAAACCGGCCAAGTGCGAGTCGGACCACGCACAATGAAGGGTTCCGTTGTTGGGATAAATTTATTCCAAGAACAAACTTAACATTGTAGGTTGATCGCTGTATGATCAGAGTGTCTAACTTTCAATTCGTCTACGAAGCAAAATGCTTAAAGTTAATGTCTACACAGCAAATTGCCTAAGCTGTAAATCGCCTTGAGATCAAAATGATGAATCATACAATCTGCCTGCGACTAGATAATTAGATAATAGTGAACATTCTTGCGGCAGATTGTAGGTATGATTCGTCATTTTGAACTGGGTGAAATAGGTTAGGTTAGATCGGTGACCAACCACGCGTGAGCCGAGCTAACTTACGCTACACTACTTCACGCTACTTCCAAGTTGCTCGTGGGTTTATCTACACTTTTTCCACTCTCAGAATCAGGTTTAGTTCAAATACTGCATCATAGACATATTGCAAGGTAGGCATTGTGCTTCCTAGTCAATATAAGGTTTAGGCAATACTTGGCATAGACGTTTTGATTTCTAATCAGCGTGATCATAAAGGAGTTGATCGACTATTATTCGGTAACTTGTGAAGCCTAATTAGCTGTGATAGATTTTCTTTTAACTTCGTTATTACTAGTGCAGTGATTTTTTCCACATATCCAAATACAACTCTAACAAACAATAGCAATTTAAAGCTTAATATTACGCAACAGAATTCCTGAATCGAAAATGGTTTTCACAAACCCGCAATATTTTGAACGGCCTATTGACACGATGGGATAGACGAGAAAAAAATATATCATCACCAGTTTATGTGTAGGGGAGGTACCCAAAAAAAAAACATTTTGTTGGCGTGATTAATATGTATACCCATGCCAAATTACAGCATTATAGTACTAAGAGTCTCTGAGCTAAGCCGTGGCCAGACAGACAGACAGGACAGATGGACATGGCAAAACTATACGGAACCCTAAAAAGCACATGCCATAGTAAAATTATATGACATACTGGGACATATTATCATCTTAAGACTATTAGCTTTTAATTATTCGTGAAGTATACTTAAAGATACATGTTACGTATAGCCTAGTACAGGCCCTCACTAAACACATTGTTGATGATTCACTCAATTATCCGATATTGTGATTTAAATTCGACGTGGAACCAAACCATTTATCTTTAATTAGCTAGTAATTAAAACCCGTTTGTGGGATTTGAGTGGTGTAATGTAAGTTAGGACTGGCTTATGTCCGGCATGCGATGGATATAGGGAATGATAATGACGGTATTTGGAATTTAGGGTTTATGCATGTTTGTACTTTAGGGATTGGGTTTGTTAAGTTTATTTTATTTATTTGCCCGTAGTTTAAATGGGTTGATACTGAAATAAGATAATCTGTTTGTGCTAATAATCAAGAATTAATTTGAAACTGTTAATTTAGTTTTGCAGAACTGTTACTTGAATGAATGATATATTTATTTGCAAGAATATAGGTAGCTAACATAAGTTCTTAAGATCTACGGGTTTCACTATATTCGGCATTTCAGCCGTGCAAATATTTAGATTTTACATCTTGGTTATACTTATAGCATGCAGTGCACATTTAGTAATTAGCAATAACATAAAAATACTAATTATAATTTCATAATTTAAATTCAGATTACAATGCAATTAATAAATTTAAAACACAATTCTACAAAAAAAAAAATTACCTTGTGGTGCCGGACGTAAAGAATAGCACTACCCCATTTTCTTCCGTGGGTGTCGTAAAAGGAAGCAGCGTTCTCTATGCAATTTAACACCATACTGCGATCGCCAACCCGCCTGCCAAGCGTGGCGATTATGGCAAACCCCCCCAATTGGGGGAGCCTTATATCCAGCAGTGGACGTCTTTCGGCTGAAATGATGAAAGATTAATTTAAAATAATAATTTACATTAAAAATAGCGATCAATAATAATGAAGTCATGTCAATAAAAAATAGCAAGAATAATGAAAATATTTCAATATTATTTAAGTAGATGTCATAATAATTATAATAAATACGATTTACATTTTACACTCCAAATACTCAATGATGGAATAAAAACATCTCTCACACAACCAGTTAAATAGGTTTCTATTATATTCTAAATCTGTAGCACTTCTTAATTGTTCGACTAAGTGGTTATATATTTTCATCGCCATGGTATAACAATTTTTGATGCATACTTTTAGTCTATTACGCGGGACTACTAGTGGCTTTTGTGCTATTTTCCTCTTTGACATAGCCTTTTCATCTTTTTCTTTGCAGTGGCTAAACAAGGCCACATTGGCTTCATTCGGTGATTATAAAATTGATATCTTAACACAACAACTTTGTTATGCAACAGAGATTTGTTGTCACAGGACCTCCTGTAGTAATAAAAAAAGAAAAAAGATCAGACTTTTTCTTCCTTAGTTTTACAAAGATACTGTTTGCTTTAGTATCTCTTACGAAGAATATCATTCAATCTATCAATTAACAAATGCAGTAAATAAATAAAAAATGTAAGTATCTTTTAGTGATTAATAAACCTTCCTAATAAGATCATGCTCATTTGTCAAAGGGATTATTGCCTTGTATAATAAAAAATGCTGGCTATATTTTTTTACTATTTCAGTCAGTTGCTTAATTTTTGGTTGGTATTGTGAATAAACTGCCTATTTATAGAGAGCGTTGCGGGTTCCTTTATAACCAAATTGATATTTTGTTAAACTAGTTGTAGGTCCTTATAATGTAACTGTTTGCTGTTCCTCTGAATAAAAAATAAAATAAATAAATACATTTTTACCGTCGATTCATCATCATCTGCCTCGTCTTTTCCCAACTCCATATATTGGGGTCAGCTTCCAGTCTAACCGGATGTAGCTGAATACCAGTATTTTACATGGAGCAACTGCCTAACTGACCTTCACAACCCAGTTATTGGGTCATACGATACCCCTTGGTAAGACTGGTTGTCAGACTTTCGGGCTTCGGACGACCCGTAACGACTGTCAAAGATCTACCAGCGATTACTTAAATATTCTTTCCGTGAAACCTTAAATTCGCTCCGTAATTAACGTACTCTCTTTGTACTTCGCGTACCGCACAATATGCCGAAAAAGAGAGGAGAGAAGAGAAGTTGAAGTCATCGAAATAGTTCAAATAACAAGTGCGTCGGCTCCCTCAGCCATCGATTTGAAGATGACCCAAAAAAGATTAGTTCATTGTAACAAAAACCCACAAATAAAACACGTAATGGTAAAACAAACATGCCGTGACTGTGGCCCATAGAATTGTCATCGCAAATCATCTGATACCGGGTAACCCGGAAAAAAGGCAAAAACAGTACAGTCTCTACTAATAAAAAGTTCTAATAAACATGCAACTAAGCACTGGCTTCCGGGCAAATAAAACATAAAAATATATCCTATTTTCATAGGGCGAGGGTGTGGGGCTGTGGGGGGTGTTCCCACCCCTGGCTGCGCAAAAACCCAAAAACATCGAAATGAAAATGAGTATAACGGGGAGGGAGGCGCGCCTATGTGTTAGTAATTCATTTTTAACATTACACTTGTGTGTGTTTTAAAGTACAGTCAGATGAAGAATTGTTGGCTGTTCCCGTAATGAGTTGATGCTGTGAGAAATGGTTAAAAAGGTGGATTTATTATAATTTTGTTGATTAGGTTTGTTTTTGTTTATGAATTTAGATGATGCTGATGAATTTGGTGTTTAGTTTCTGGTCTGGTTCTTTGGGCTAAGGCTTGAAAGTTTTTATAAAATGAAACTTCTAGATTCATCTGTATAAGTTATATTTTGGGCAGATATCGATCGATATTATTGATTGATAAC
This sequence comes from Dryobota labecula, assembly GCA_947523025.1. Lineage (NCBI taxonomy): Eukaryota > Metazoa > Arthropoda > Insecta > Lepidoptera > Noctuidae > Dryobota > Dryobota labecula. The sequence goes on along the minus strand of OX383296.1, from coordinate 2,116,693 downwards.
CAAATTCAAGAAATGCTCAAACCTTTGACCTCTTTTGGGAGAACTTAATTCAACGTTAGGTATCAGCAAATACAGCTAGTTACCCAAAACAAAACTTTCATCGAAACAGACAAATCGCGACTACCCTCCAGGAATTGGGAATTAAATATTCAAGTTCAAACCTATCTAAATCTTTCAAGATGTAAAAAATAGTTTCTAGTTGGTCCCAGAGGAGATCCCTTCCTAAACATAGAAACTACTTTTGAGATTTGAAAACAGGGTAGGCAGAAAACTGATCTACGCTTACTGCTTGGAAAACAAAACTTTTTTTGGTAATTTTACTTGTTATAGCCATGTTTAGTGTACTTCCTTAGCCTTTAGAGATTCATTGCTGGAAATAAGCCTTTTTGATACAATGCTAGATTCAAGATTTAAGAAGATTTTTTAAATGAGAAGTTATTTTTAATGGTGACTTTTTTTTATTTGTCTCTTTTCGCCCTTTTCTATAAATGATAAATGATTTTATTTCTATAAGTAGGTTTGTACAAACGCTTTTACACGTCAATATGGCAAGAGTTGACGAAAGTTTATTATAACTGCTACAAACTGTTAGTTCCTACTCTGTTGTTTACTAAACTGAATAGAAATGTTGTCGACTAGTTCTAACATGGAGATTTCATATGGGCGGTCGGTTTGCCACCTGTTAGATTAGGCTCGCCAATCCCGTGTGTGATATATTCATATTCCAGTAATAACTATGCAGACGTAAATAATTATAGTTACTTTAAACGATTATATCTAACGTGTAATTAGTGAAATAGATAACTGATTAAGATATTCTGACAGTTTAGTTTTATTTTTCAATTGATTAATAAAAAATTAAATGATCGTGGATCAAAATAGTAAAGTAGGATAAAAATTGATGATGTAATTTTTAATTTTCTAATCAGTGCGCTGGGGTTGACTGTACACCCGCGAGTTCGCATTGTGCTCCCCTACACACATCTACACTAGCATCAACATAAAACGCAATTTTGTATTAGATTTAATTTGAGGGGCGCATGTGTGCGTGGGTGCGTGTGCGTGTGTGTGTGCGGAAGTGCTTGCTTCCTACGCACAAATTGATTACGATCGTCGTCGAAAAGAGGAATTTGCATACACGTGAAACCTCTTTATTTCTCTTTCCGTTTGAAAAAAAATCAATCCATCTCGCGCTACGTCGCATTAATTTGCAGCGTATTTATTTCTTTCTTTTCGGATGCTGGATTAGTGTTGCCAGCTTTCAGTTTTCTGGATCTTTTTTTAGTTTGTAGCGCTACTACGTCTGTTCGCTTGAACTTGGCACGTCTTGGCGTGCGCGGAGTAAAGTGCATGCGTGATAGTTGAGGAACATAGTGCAGCGCAGGGAGCGGCGAGGTGCAGTCGGCCTCCGCCCGCCGCGGCGCCGCGCCGAATGAGCGCCCGATTTAAAAACTATACGGACGAACCCGCGCAGCGAAGCCCCGTAATACCACCCCCCGCGTAATGATTTTTTGGCGATGAATTTATATTCGCGCGCGAGCGGTGCCACTTTTTCGACCCCCCCATGAACCCCCTACCCCCGCTCATTAACGCAACCCAGATATGCAATTCTGATCTTTGACGAGGAGGCTGTAGTGTCGGCGGGCGCCTCGCCGGGAGAGGTGCCCCGTTTTGTTTTTTCCCGCCCGGCTTCATTATTGATGGCATCGGGACGGTAATGCGGAAGCATGTGTGAACGTTTCATTACAAAAGGTGGACGCGGCTCGTGTTAATATTGCAGACCGGCCGGACCCGACCGGACGGGTGGACGCCTCGGATAAAAAAACTTTTACTCACAAAAAAAAGGATAGAAATTAACAGCCACAATTAATTTTTCGGAATTACGGGTTCGGTCTTAAGAAAAAAATAAAATATTTTGAAAGTTCTTGCGAGCGCGCGGCGCGGAACTATCGGACGCGTGTCGGGGAAAGTTTTCAGTCGAACTTGGAGCGAAGTTCTCACGTGCGTGTGTGGACATCGGACCGGTCGCTTGACGGATTGGCCGGCCGGTCGACGCTTGACGATCGTAAACCGAGTTTCGCACAAACTCGCCGAATTCTATCCCAATTTTACTATTCGAATAGTTTTTATTGGTGCATATTTTGTCAACACTCGGGTTAAGTTTGTTTATTTGTCTGTCATGTTCTGTTACCGGACTTTGCTTCTCATATAGTGACTTTGTTGAACTTTGTTGATTGTTTTTGTTGAGTTACATTTTTGTGCGTTCGACGGCAGCCGATAGAAAAGGTAAGACAATTAACCGTTCAACTGCATTATTAACTGTTAAAAGTACAAAACTCCGTATATTTTCTCACATTATCTCCAATAGTTATGCATTTAAAAAGCCGGAAGTTAAATTAAAAATTCACAAACTCTTTAAAACTAATTTTCTTTTAACAGAAATGTTTAAAAAATGTATTAACTTGGAAGATTTGCATATTCAAAAGTAATAATGGTCAATAGATACTCTGATTTTAATATGTTCACAATTAGCTTAACCCTCTGAATGCTGTGTTATTATAATGTTAATATTAAGTCCATGGATGCAGGGGATAGCTGCCTTGCAAGCGACGCCGGACCTCGAGTTAGACAAATTCTTGCATAAATAATTAGGATCGGTAAAGAATTGCATCCTGCGTTGACCTTACAATTGTTATTTTGTAACGAGTCTTTAACCGCGGATTCAAATATAGGGAAACAGATTTTTGTACTTTTTAACGTGTAAATTATTTTTTTTTTTTTTTAGTTTTGTTTAGACTTTTCAGTTATTAATTAGTTTATTATTTGTTTATTTGCAAGTTATTTATAGTTTCTTAATGACTGTTAATCCATTATTGCACTTAATAACTTTATTAAAGTAATTATACATTATTTGGATAACGTTAGGTTAAATTAAAACAAAAAATATATATTTTAATGTAATTTAAAAAAATATATCACATTAAACGAATTTTTACTTTGCAAAAAAAAATCTTACAATAATTACGTCTTGCCCGATTACGGCTAGCAATATATTGACCTAGAACTTCCCAATCAAACTATAACTATCACAAACATTATCTTATCGCTAAAACAAATTATCTAAGTGTGCCGCCAAAAACTATTGGTCTAGCACAATTTTTGCATATGGCCGACTTTTTTTAAAAATCTTGATTTTAAATTATGAGTTATGTTTATTTTTTATCCATTTAATTTATCTAGGATTCTTGGGAGTCCTGCTGATCTATCGTGTGTTAGAAGAATGAAGATATTATGAAGGTACCTATTAAAATTAAGAGGAATTTTTTTTTTTTAGTTGGTGGATTCTGTGTCTTCGCTTTTATTTCTGCTTATCACACGGAATGGGAGCTACGAGTGTTTATTTGACAGTTTCTGGTGGATATTTAAATAAAATAGGGACAAACTTTAAATCTAATATGGCAGTAACAATGAGAAAATTATAACTCATTAGTCATTAACTGCTACAGATATCGAAACCTTCAAACTATAGAAACAAATCACTAAACCACTAACTTCCGTTTAAAGTCACATAAAAAAGAGAAAGATCAACGAATAGGAAAAAAATAATCCCAATCAATAAAATGCCTATTAGAAAGCAAATTAGTTCAACCCTTTACTCAAACACTGCCAAAATAATTCCTCACTTAACGGTAAGTGTAATAATTAATAAAACTGCAAACTCAAGCCGTTGGCGATGGTCATCCGTCTAAGCAGACCCTCTTCTTATTCCCACAATCTGTTGCAAGATGAGGTCTGAAGCAACATCGAGCTAGCTGCAACCGTGCAAAACACCCCTTTTCGGTCGCGACACCATTGTCCATTCAGAATGGAACATAGATTAGTAGAAGCAGGTTTTAAAAACGTCTCCTCTATTGTTGAATGGTGAAATAGTAATTAATTTGCAGTTTTGTTGCTGGGCTCTTAAATAACGAAGAAAGCAAATACAAGGAGAAAAAATATTGGAGCAGAAACATGTTTAATCTACGAAATATGACGAGTAAATGACATGCAACACTTTCATTTTGGTATTTTTAGGCAGAGGACATCGGCCGCTGTTTTTAGCCGCAAAATATCTAAGTAAGACTTTACTTAAGTTTCAGATGTGTCAATTTTCAGGTGATCGCTACAGGAGCAGCATTATGAAAAAGGAACCATTTGGGATTTATCTTGACTCTTATCCTTCAAAGCGTTTTTCTATGTATTTGTTAGAAAATTACACTATTAGACTTACATCTAAAACAACGAATTTAACTAACTCAAAGATTTAAAAAAATCCCTAACGTAAATAAATTACCTAATTAATCTACATAAATTAGGCAAAAGTTAAAGTCCACAATATCTCTAACACACAAATGCAATTAATAAACAAAGACAATAAAAAAATTGCGCATCATCTCATTTCTTAGATAACGGCCGCGATACATTTATCTAAGTTACCTACGCTCAGTACTCGACCAATAATCTAGTCAGACAGTCCATCGATTTAGTCTACCTAGGCATTCGTACACAAAATGCCAGACTAGGAAAAAAGTAAAAAAAAGCGGTGACAGACTCATTCCGTCCGCCGTCTCCTTTCTAATCGCGCCCCCACACGCACGCGCGGCTTTTTAATTGCATCCCCCACCCCCCACCCCGGAAAAAAGGGCGAAGCACACGATGGATTAGCATACAACCTCAGCGAGAGAACGCGGAGCGCACCCCTTCAGTTTTTGCGTGTCGGGTCCCGCCATATTTTTCGCGGTTGTATTTTTTTCGGGGGGGCGCGGGGAGCATGGAAGTTGCGTGCGCGCCGCGCCAGTCGGCTGGCTGCCGGCGAACAAGCGATGTGCATAACCCCGTCCGCGGCCCATAACAACATACTGCACTCTCGGGACATGATCGGACTAAACTAAACACATAATTTTTTTATTTACACGTAATCAACTGTGACCAAAGTGTTGTGCTGTGAGGATTTATTACAATAATTTAATATTAAAACGGGTAAGTTTTTCTAGATTGCCTAGTTATCAATGTGACGTTAGGACTAGCAAAATTTGGTGATAGCTGGGAGCAAGGTCGTGGCATAGAGATAAAATTATTTGCACAAAAAAATGTGTTAGACTTATACGGATAACCTCATTTCGGAACAACGCGCGCTCTTGTGTTAAAATATGTTTCATTTCGCATATTTTTTATTTATCGTTTCGCAATAAACTCTTGTATCTTATAAATTACGCCGTCAATTACTAAGAAGTTCAATTCTTTCGGTAACTTTAGACAACTATTTTAAGATACAAAATACTTTGATTGTAGATACGATATTTAAGTGAACAAAGAATTTTTAAGCTAATATTTTAGTTAAGACGTAACAAGTTTTGTCTATTTTTTTAATAAAGATGATTGATTAAAATATATTATGATAATTTGAAAGTGACGTACAGCTAAGTAATCGCTTAATTAGATTAGACACGATACTGTTTTATTTATAATGTTGATGATAGACGATTTATAGTCGCACCCATTTTCATTAAAACATTAGCATTCCTTTCTTCAATAAAATCTAACTTACATAGGAAGAATAAAGTTTCGAACATCTCTACATTCTACTTTAAAGACTAACATTGTTTCTTTTTAATAAACTAAAAACATAATTTCTTTATTACCTAAAATGTTTAAAATTAGAAGATTCTATGTCTCTAATCTTAAAATCTATTCTTTTTTTTTACAAATCTTAAGCACAATCTAAAAGCTTATTCGACATTCAACCTATTTTATAAATAAAAGCTTCTAACAGCGTACAATTTTCTCAAACGTATTATAATAACACACAAAAAAAAAAAGACAAAACAAAAAAAGTTAAGTAGCAATAGCAGTATGTAAGGATCGTAGCAAGTACCGTTCTGTAGTGTCTGCCTACTCCCATGGGAAGCAGGCGTGAGTATATGTATGTGTATTTGTTTTTAGTAACTCTTAACTGACAAAAAGAACATTCTAAACTTAACAAACGTCACGTACTTTCATAAACAGTCTATAAAGAGTAATTTTTCTCATTATCAATATTACAAACTGCAACTGCTATGTGTATTTACCCATACACAGTGCATTCAACTGAATGCACTTAGCATTTAAAAATAGTTCTAATACACACTAACCCGATAATGCGTTAGTCATTTGACAATTGTTTATAATTATATTAAGCATTTTATTTCTTGTAGTCTGGATTTGAACTATAAATAGACTCATCTGCTATTAGGTATATGGGACTTATAACTTAAATGGGGTTGTGTTTCTCAATTTCTGCCCACACCTTTGGACAATACAGGCATGAATTTTATGTTATAGCTTAAGTTATAACTTGGATTTTATAAATGACTTAGTTATTTTACCACTAGAATGAGCTAAACTTCTAAACTCTATTACCTAATTCTGAATTAAACTAATTGGTTTCACTAAGGCAGGAAAATCTTTTGAAATATTTCTTTAAAGTGAAGTTTCAGCTCAACTTTATTGACCATTATGGTTTATAAGAGCATTATACTGTATTAAATCAAACTGTAAGCTAACACGTTACTTATTTCTATAAAATTTCCTTCTTAAAAAGTTTGAATATTAAATAAAATAAATAGTGTCTAGAATCGTCAAACGCGACGGACAGTTTGAACCACGTGACAACAGCTGTCAACGCGACTTCGGGCTAAACAGTGGGCGATGAATTACAATCTAGCTTTCAAAGTGATACGGATTTTCTGGTTTCTCTTTATGAAAATTAATGATATATAAAACAAGTGATACATTGGGGGATAGAACGGATTTTGCCAAATTATAAAGCTTCATATTTTTTAGATCTAAAAGTATAACTTGTTACTCAGACTAGGCTTAGTTTTCGCAGGATTTCAAAGTGTTTTTGAAGCGAAACTCAGTTAATTATATTGATATAATACAATAATTCATACTAGATAATTATCTACTTTTTACTAAAGAAATAAAACGTTGAATCAAAACAATTTTTGGTAAGTTCTTAAGTCATTACTGAGAATAGCACTATATTATATTATAAAATTAATGCTCTGCAACATTAATTGTCTCTATAAAATATCTGCACGCACTAAAACTTATGTTTTTATGAACACTTTTCTACGAACAATGCAGTTTAAAAGCTTAATAATTATTATTTCTAACCAAAATACCTATTTAAGCGATATTACACACAAACACACACAATCTCGATACTCACAATGTTATAATACTTATTCATTTATTTGTCAGAATATTGGTACAGAATTGTTACAAAGTTATATTCATTTCTATTTCAATTTCTATAAATTAACACCTACTATGAAAATTCAATAACTTCATATCATTACAAATTGATGTTAATAAACAAAATTAACTTAATTGTAACTTAATTACCTATTAAATTCAATTAACAAAATAATATTGAAATAGAATCGTAACTGAGTAGGGTTAAAATTCCACAGATACGTATTCTCGAATAGGTAAGTTTATCCATTTTTCCCCATTAATTATTATTAGACTAGCTTCTGCCCGCGACATTGCGTGAAATTTCTTGTTTTAACATAAAATATATTCAATGACACTCGCCGATACTGTAGCTTGTAAATTCGTGTAAGAATTTTCTGAATAAGATCAGTAGTCCCGAAGATTACCCCTACATACAAACTGACAAATTATACCTACCTTGATAATTAGTAAAGTACAGATTGACAATCTGTTTACAACTAAATTACCAGAAAATTAACCCGTAAGTGCCCAGGACTAAAAATAGTCTTTGCGATGGACGCGTCAACAATATACCCACAATGTCTATATCTGCTTATTTCGCTACAAAATATTGACATATTAAGTGACCTATTTGCCAAATCGTTCGAATTTATAATTTTACACGTGTGCCTGGGCTAGATAGATAAAAATGTCTGAATTATTCGCAAGCATGGCACGATTAGCGATGAACTTCAAGACGTTACGACAATTATTATAAAATAGACAAATACATATGTACATAAACTCACGCCTTATTTCCATGAGGGTAGGCAGAAACTACAGAACGATACCGGCTACGATCCTTACATACTACTTTTGCTTCGTTAAAATAGACATACTTTATTAATCATTACCCTTCCTTTGCCGCCATAGTCGGGTAACAATAAATCAACAGTATCTACTACATAATACTATCCTACTAATATAAATAAATCGAAAATGGGTCGGTTTGTCAGTCTTTCACTCAACGATGGACGTGTGACGTCATAATTTATGTATTCTTCAGAAAGCTTACATTCTAATATCTAGGCAAATAATGAAAAATTAGTGCTTACAGTTGCCATTTACAAGCCTCCACAAATTTAAAACTAAATGACTAAAGTTAAACAAAAAATAGGCTGTCATAAGGACTTCCGGCAGAAGCAAAAACTCAAAACTTTGGAATAACTGACAGTCTGGCCCAACACGCCACGAGCATGTCGCGCATTTCGGTGACGCGAACCCATAACTTTTCCCCTAGCAGAAATCGCTCAATGCGGCTAAAGAAGTTTTCACAAAAAAAAATCACAAAAAAAAAATTGAATATACTTAAACAAATACAACAAAACAAATTCTTATTGAGATATGCTTATTTTTTAAAGTTAGTTATTAATATTAATTTAATAAAAAAATAAAAATCTTATTACTATTACGGCAATACAATTTTCATAAATATTGTAAGTACCAATTAATATCAGAATAATAACGGTAATATTAAATAATTTACCGGAAATGATTGTACATTTAGGTAACATTTAGTCTAAAATTAGATATCCATTACAATTAAAATTATCATAAATCATTTAATCTCCTAAATATTTCCTGGTAATTGCAATGTAACATGGACCTCCAAAAAACAGGTAATATTTTGCACTTAAATAAATACTTAACTAATCGTAATTTATTTATTATTCCAACAAAATATAGCTTCATCTTTATCTTTATAATTTAGAAAAATCCCTATTTAATACCAAAACGATGATAACTTTCAATTTCACTTATCTTAAAAGTCAAAAAGAAATAAATTTATTAAAAAATATTTAAATGATTTTATTTCTGTAACTATGTTAGTACAAACGCTTATACACGTCAAACAAACTATAGAAACCCGGGATGAAACACTAAGGACTAACATTAAGATCTATATTTAAAAGCAGAAAAGTAAACGATATCCGTTAGTAAAGATCGAATAAATTGTATATTTCCTACTCAAATTACGTTTAAGTCTCTGTAGTAAAACAAAAGCCTTAAAAATACTATTTTCTTTGGAAGTAAAATGAAATCTTGACTGAGGTTGAAACAAGATATTATAATGGCTACCACGCAAATAAAGTTAGAAAGTTTAAGTAAAAAATAATTCTCACCTCTATAGCAAACCTAAGATCAGAACAACTTAAACAAAAAGAAAAAAAAAATGAAGGAAAAGAAATAGATTTAATAAAATATGAAAGACTAGCTGCTACCCGCGGCTTCGCGCGCAAGTTTTTTTTTCTACTTCTTATAACATCAGCTACCTGCCAATAAAAGTCCCGTCAGAATCGGTCCAACTGTTGCGGAGATTAGCCGCAACAAACAGACAGACAGCCAGAAAAAATAATTAAAAATAGTTTTTTTTGTTATAAGTATCGTCTATACTTTCATATGCATTTAGTAAAAAGCTGTAATTTTGACATTTCAAACAGACACTTCAATTTTATTTATTTGTATAGATTTATAGATGGTTTCAGTTTTAAATAGAATGTTACTGAAGTCGGTACTGGAAGGCATACTACTAAACCGAAAAAATCAACTTCTAAGAAGACCAATACTTATTTATCTTTTTACAAAACAAAAATCCAAAGTCCACTGGAGTTGTTTAGCGTTAAAAAAAACAAGCTTATTTTCTACTACCTCATCATCTGTCTAGCCTTTTCCAAACTATATTATGTTGGGGTCGGCTTCCAGTCTCACCAGATGCAGCTGAGTACCAGTATTGCGCATGCGCATGGAGCGACTACCTGACCTCCACAACCCAGTTACTGGGTAACACGGTACCCCTTGATAAAACTGGTATCCAAGATTACCTATACTCTTATATAGTCGGTGAAAAGACGACATCACTAAAGTAATAAAAAGACCAATAGTGGAAATGCTATGTCCTACTTGCTGGAGTGTCTTATCCTCCCCGACCCTAGCTCGTAAGCGGAGCGCCAGCCCGCGCTATAGCTGAGCCAGTAGCTTTAAATCCCCCAGATAATAATCATAACCCTGATTTTATCCAGTCACCGTCGGTTCCTTGCCATCCTCCCTCCGACTCTGCCCTAAGCCAAGGTTCGTACCCCACAGGGGGTGCCCTTAGAGCGCAGTCGTTTAGTTTATAAGTTCTTACGCCCTGACTGGAGACATTAAGTTTCGTGAGGAGCTTAAGGAAACCGCAGGAAAGTCCGGTTAAAGAGTCTCAACCTCTCAAGGTAAACTCTGAGATCCTAGCAAAAAAAAAAGCTGGAGTGTCCTAAGTGCCCGTTCATTTGCACTAAAGAAGACCTAATGAACGCCACTATTGGCGCTATTAACTTGCCCACCTATTGGGCTCAAACAATATAATAACGAAGTAACATCAACACAAGAAAAAGAAATAGAATAGAATAATAGTAGTTAATCTTCTTGTTCTCACACACTACTGTCTACATTTCTCCTTTCGCAAGTCTGCTGGAAGAAATTTCGTTATACATAAGCAGTACTTTTGTACTCAAATTGTAATTACGAGTATGTCGCATCTCTGTGTATTACTGTGTGTACATAAATAACAAAATCATCATCATCATCGGAGCAACATGTTTTCTCTTTCCATTCTCCCCTGCAAACCGTCACGCTATCATTCACTCCCTTCTCTTTCATATCCTCTTCACAGAATCCATCCATCTTTTCTTTGGCCTTCCTCTCCCTCTTCATCCTTCAACATTTATATTCATAACTCTTTTAGTCACGTGCGTTTCCTCCTCTTCATCGTATACCAAGCCAAACGACTTCCTTTCAACTTTTCTGTCACTGGCGCCACTTTCAAACTTCCCCTTATATACTCATTTCTGACTTTATCCATTTCCATCACTAAATTCTCATCTCCGCTGCACATAAATAATAAAATAAATAATTTCTCCAATTCTCAATCTTGTGCCGTTAGTACGCATGACACAGATTTAGGTACAAATGTAGGAAACAGTAAACAATTGTAGCCTTGTCCTTCAAGAGGTCAATAACGCAGGCTAGATAATAGCCTAGCGAAACAACGCTAGTAGGGTTAGTCATTGTAAACAAGGATAGTTTTAGCACAAATTGCGCAGTTTTTAATTAGCGGTTTAGTAAAATTATAATGATAATATTGTTATTACAAAGTTGTTTGTATTATAATTTTTAGGGTTTCGTAGTGAACGTTATACACCCCTATAGTTTCAACATGTCCGTCCGTCTGTCCGAGGCTTAACTCAGAGACTCTTAGTACTAGAAAGCTGTAACTGTAACATGGGTACACATAATGTATATTTATACGTACGTACGTTTTTATTTATGTGTATTTTTTTTTCATGTTATTATATTTATAGTTTTTAATAGGTTTATGTAGGTATATCTTTATATTTAAATGAATATTTATTCCTAAATTCTCGCTATTGCACCTACTACTGTTTGTCTGGCATCACCCGAAGGTTGACTGGTAGAAAATGCCTATGGCATTAAGTCCGCCTCTGTACATTTTTTGTGCTTAAAGTACTAAATAAATAAAAAAAGACAGTTTTATTTTTTCCTCGTTGTTCGCATGGTGTGGATGTCGTTGGATAGGCCGTTCAAAATTATTGTGGTTTTGTGAAATCCATTTTTTGATTCCGGGTTACGTTTACGTAATATTAAGCTTTAAAGTGCAAATTTTTGTTAGAGTCAAGTGTCCCCCTGCTAGCTAAATGATTAGTTTTGGATAAATTTATCGCAAATATGGAACCCTTCATTGTGCGCAGTCCGACACGCACTTGGTCGGTTTTTTTGGTTATCGTATCTTTTATTTCTATTATCATGGACATTTAGATGATAAATTATAATAGGGGTTGAGTATAATAATTTTGCTATTAGCATTTAGTGACTTATATCGTGCAAACACTTATCTAACTCAGCTTGCTCGTCCAGTGTTACTATTCAAAAAATACAGTCTCTACTAAAAGCAAGAAATGTGTTTATGCGAAAGTTTAGTACAAGTAGACCTACTTAATTAAGCTTATATTTCAAATTGCTTGTAACAGAAGCCGTCGGGTTAATGAAGGCGTTATAAAATCAAGTATGGTCGTTTACTTGTTGACAGTGACTTGTCAACGTTTTCTAAGAAGTGACGCCCAATCATCTCCGATCGAAGATCAATAATTATTGCAAGAGATAGGTGGGTGATTTTCTTTATTTAACATGAAATGCACCTGCCAAGACAATTTGAAAGTTTAGTAACTAAAACTTACATCAAATTGACTTACTGTTAATGTTTGCATGATGCAAGTCGGTTTCAGACGTCAATGCGTTCAACTAAACTAAAACCTTTGTAAGGATTAAAAATAAAACGTTTTTCTACACAGAAAGAATTATAAATGCGAATAATAATTCTGTGAAAGGGTTTTGTAGCGTCTATGTAAGTTTAGGGATTTTGATGTTTTCTAGCGAACTGCGAGACACAATGATCTTAGGAAAAATATGTTTTATTTTTACAATTAAGTAAATGGTACAGACGCCAGCAAAGCAAGCTACTACAATCTGTCAAATTTCTTTAATAGATTTTCAACTTTATCACTACAGTATAAGGTTCAAGGTTGATTGCGAAAATTTGACAGTTTCGGGTAGGTTGACCTGCTGGCGTCTGTACTATTTAGAGTCTAGAAATTTAAATTAACTATTCTCGATATGTATACCTACATTTATTTATGCAATATAATAAAAGATGTTTACAGGTTAAAATTAGCTACAAACTTATTGCAATGTAATATTCTGCATAATCAATAGGTATGTTTTTAGTATTACACATAGGTAGGTACGCTATTATTAAGGATATTAGCCTCATAAAATATTGAAGTAATTCAAAGTTTTAATCACGTCAGCCATGCATTCCATCTAGTTTGGCAAACAAGGATAGGTCTAGGAAAATACAACAAAATTAAATAATCAAATGTACGGGCTTGGCATGTTAGCATTAGTAATAGTTATTTGAAAATACCCTGAATTTAGTTCCATTTTAATGGTTTTAAAACCATTAAAGAAGATCTTCTTTGAAGATGATACAATTGAAATCAAAAGTCATTTATTCAAATTAGGCTGAGAATACGAACGTCAAAATGACATAAGACAGTCCCCCAAAACGCACTTTCTAGTGCTTTAGCTGAGAAGAAGTGGCTAACAAACTCCCCAGCAGCACAGCTGTCTGTTCAGTTAGATAAACTAAATTTTATACGATAGTAGATATGCAAACTAATTAACATTACGAGACACAGAACAGTAAATTAAATTATTTGCCATATGTCAGCTAGCACACGCCAATAAAGTTTTGGTGGTGAAAATATTACGTAGGTACCTAACATGATGGTATTGTAAATGAGTGTATACTTATTCTTATTTTGGTTACAAAGATCCACATGGTTAAGGGACAGGAGTGACATTTAGGTACTTCTTCTGACAATCGAGGTACGCATTAACTTTATAAACTGCATAGCGTAAGTCAGAGGTCTTTTCCGTATTCTTCTATACGTCACTAGGATTTTTTTATACAGCATGTATGTATCAGAAACGTGTGGTCAAATTTAAAGGTGTGTTCAGAACATCAAACTGAAAGACTTTCTTCATGTGACCTAAAAATCCAGATGTTATCTTCAGAAAATTTAGTTATGATTTAAAAGTGATAACTAATAAAAATGCGGTATCCTATGATTTTCGTCTCAAAGCGATAATATTTACATTGGCCCGACGTTAGTTTTGCCAACGTTTGTCAGAAACCCGAGCTCAGTTTATTATCGCCGGCATCTACTTAACTACTATTGGGTTTATTATAATTCCTATAATTCTACGCTGTTTTAATGTGGAAGTGTATAGGGGAAAACAAGAGTGTAAGCCGCGCTGTAATAATCAAAATGTTTATTCAAATTGTTAATTGACACATAACAACAAATGTTTATCCTACGTACTTACTTTTCTTCACTGAAATTCACGAAAATTATGTACCACTAGCTGCGCCCCACGGTGTTACCCGCGAACACTACATTCTTCCGGGATAAAAAAGCAGCCTATGTGTAAATCCGGGGTGTCAGCTAAGTCCATACCAAATTTTATAAAAATTGGTCCAGCCGTTTGAGCGTGAAGAAGAGACAAACATACACACACACTCACAAACTTTCGCCTGTATAATATTAGTGTGATAATCTCAAGATAGTCGTAGATCTGCGCTGAATTTTCTTATTTTAGGACTAGTTACTTGAGGTAATCTTCTATTTACTAGAGTTACTAGAAGAGCTCGTGGATAAGTAATAACAGCCGCTCATGACGATCCATTAGGTTAAGCTACGCTTGCCGGGGTTAGTCCGTAGATGGGTGACCATCATTACATGTTGAGACTCCTCCGTGCCTTGGAAAGCACTTTAAGCCGTTGGTCTCGGCTGTCATTCGTGGATCTTTGACAGTTGTTACGGATCGTCAGAAGCCCGAAAGTCTGACAACCAGCCTTACCAAGGGATATCGTATTACCCAGTTGCTAGGCTGTGGAGGTCAGATAGGCAGTCGCGTCATGTAAAATGATGGTATTCAGCTTCGTCCGGTTAGACTGGAAGCCGACCGATATTTGGAAAAGAGCTAGGCAGATTGATTACTAGAGCAATCAGGTTTCCAGCCTCATCTGTTAATTCTAGAAGTATATGATGACTTCGTAAAGGCGTTTACAATCCAAACAAATTGGTATGAATAAAACAACAAAAAACAAAAACAAAAAATATCCTTACTTAGGAACAGCCTAGGTGTCCAAAAAAACATGGCATCAATTTTAAAAAAAATTACCTAATAATCTTGATAATAATCTGAATATTAAGTATGTAACATCAGTTCTAAATATCCCAAGTTTATCTTTTTTTATTGTAAATCCGGAAAACAATAAAAATTCTACTAATAAAAGAAAGTTACTTTACATAACACTTAAAAAAAACAACAAAAAGAAACGCGTTTTCTAACCCCTCACAGCCGTCAGACGCCCCACTACGCCAGTTAGTTCGTCTAGATTGAAGCCACAGGTAGCCACGATATAAATCGTGCCTAACTACGTAGGTACTGACAGGTTACCCGCCGTTCAAGGGTTAATATTTGCGTCACCCGTCACCGGCGCTGGAGGGTTAGCCTTGTCACCTACCCGCTTCAGTGGCTATGAATTGTTAGTTACCTTTTAGGCTGAATTTGTTGTTTATTTATACTTTTATAGGCACACTATGGTGGCACGTACCAACGTAAAAGGGCTTAATAGATAATATTACACATTAACTCCAACCACTCTTCTCGCTAATTCCGTCACTATCAATCACAATCTGAATGATTTTGAAGGATATTTGCTGATCATCCATTGCTTTTTAAGTTAGAAGAGTTTGTCAGCTCAACAATGTAAATAACGCAATGTAGTTGAACTGTCAAAATCAAACCCTGTACTACTGTACTGATACTCGTAGTATGTTACGCAATTAGGGTGCTTTTCGGTTATCAACAAGAAATAAACTAGTTACCTACCCATTTTCTAAACGTGGGTATCTTAAAAAGTAAATGTATATATATATAGTCCACTGCTTAAATTACTTTTACTGTTTTTTATTATATATTTTTCAAGCGTTTCATGCTTACATGGTGAAACGCTTGAAGATAAAATCGAAAGATTTTCGATTTTATCTTTATTTTTGTGTAACCTATAACTCCATTTATTATAGCATTAGACAAATAACGGCTAAATAACGACAGTTATTGTGTAATATTGTTGAAATTACTGCACTTTAGTTTTTTTTTTATGTAAATGGTAAATAGATTACAGTGCTTTGTATTTATCGTGAAACTAGCTTTTGCCCGCGGCTCCGCTCGCGTGGATGTCGGTTATCGCGTAAAAAAGTAGCCTATGTCCTTCTCCATATCCCAGGCTATATCTCTGCCAAATTTCATGACGATTGGTTCAGCCATTTAGGCGTGCAAACAGACAGACAGACAGACAGAGTTCCTTCCACATTTATAATATTAGTATGGATAGTATGGATAACGGAGTTTATTAAACGTTTACATCGAAATAACGAAAGGGTGAGAACAGTTATTTGTCTAATGTTATAATAAATGGAGTATAGTTTGGAAGGCGCTAGTGTCTGTGATACAATGATTTCATTAGTACAGGCACCAACAATACACTTTTTTCTGTAATGTTCATTTTTAACTCGATAATTTGTTTTTTGAACCTTATTTATGTATTTTTCTGAAAATAAAACTATTATTATTATTATTACTGCTGCGTCACAGGCCTTCTCTCTGTGAGAGGGAGTCGGCCATAATCCACCATGCGGGCACAGTGCGTGTTGGTAGATGCCTGTATACATTTTTGTTTTTTTCTTAAAAGTTAATTAGACTTTATATACAGGGTAATCGCAGCATATGGACTATGTAAGGATCGAAGCACGTCGCATTCTGTAATTCCTTCTCTTCGCAATAGGAAAAAGGCGTACGTTTTTTGATTGACAGCAATCTCTCTATCAGCTACGGTACATCATCATCATCATTTCAGCCGAAAGACGCTATAATCGCCACGCTTGGCAGGCGGATTGGCGATCGCAGTATGATGTTAAAAAATGCATAGAGAACGCTGCTGCCCATTCTCTAGTAAGTCCCTTAGTCGCCTTTTACGACACCCACGGGAGGAAATGGGTTGGAGCTATTCTTTACGTGTGGCACCACACGGCACATGGCTGCGGTAGTACATGGCTGCTGATAATACGAAACTAATATCACTAGTCTAGTTGTTCTTTATTTTCTACTTAATAGTATATCATAATATAATCACTATCACTAAATATTATAAAACAAAGTCCTCCGCCGCGTCTGTCTGTCTGTCTGTTCGCGATAAACTCAAAAACTACTGCACTGATTCTCATGCTGTTTTCACCAATGGATAGCTTGGTTCTCGAGGAAGGTTTTAGTATATAATTTGTTAACTTTTTGAATACATTTTTGTATAAATTAACGATATTTATTGGAGGTGTCGGAAAAAAATAAGCCGTCTGGGAGCTTTCAACGAAAACGCTGTCTAAACCCTTTGAGATATAACAAAATAATGTATGGTGGAATTATGTATCTTATAAAGGTCTTCAAAAAAGTCTGCGATGGTATATGTCTATCTCTTAAGGATAACATACTATAACCATTTTATTGTCTTTTTGTAGGTATTTGTTTGCCGAATTTTACTCTTGGACATACGATTACGATAACAATATGCTATAATATCAGTAGCTATTAGCCAAATTATGTTCGTAGATAAATAAGCTAGCTACTTTTGTGTATTTCAAATAGTATAAGAATCATCATAAGAATCATAACATAAAAACATTACTAAACACGGCGGCCTTATGATCAAAATTTGTGCATTCCAAAACTTTCGTTACTTTTTCACTGACATATTGATCACTTTTCGATAAACTAACACTCAATACGAAATCTGCACTTATTTCTCAGTAATTCTGTATAAGATTCTTCTATGATTAAACCGTTTTCTCATTGAATCCATTACTTTACGCACGTATAACCTTGGTGAATGTTTACAATATGCATCGCGCCACACCGCCCCACGACCACAGACGTATTTTATTATATTTTTTTCTTTAGTTCATTTAGTGGTGTTCCCGCTAAAATGTATTGATACCGGTCACGTATTAGTCGATTAATCAAATTCTACAGCCAGATCGTGTTGCAAGTACAAAATAAATGTCAAATATTTCGTCCAATTGCGAACGTGACCCTGAGAAAAGTTATGCACCAATGATGTACATTAGACATTTCGAGCGTTTTCTCAGCACAAACGGTGTATCATGCGACATTTCGGAGGTTAATTCGTTTTGTTTTCACATTGTTGGTACTTACGTGAATTTTTTAAAATTAATAATAGTGTCGCATTTTTATTTCGTGTTGTAATTTGGTACAATTGATTGCTTTAAGAATTTGAGTGAAATTTTGTATTTTGGTTTTGTGTTTGTTATCTTTAGGTAAAGACTCATCAGACGTTCAGAACATAAGTACTTTTATTAGATATATTAAATCATTGTCATTTGTTTCGGTTTCTATTCTCATAGAGAATCACTTTAAAATTAATATTAAGTTAGAAATTTGAGATATAGCCTGGGACATGGAGAAGGACATGGGTACTTTTTTATGCGATAACCGACATCCACGCGGGCGATATCGCGGGCAAAAGCTAGTATAAGTAACAAAAGAGTGTCCATGTAGTTTCTTGCTCGTTCTTCTCCATAGGAACCTACTACGCTTTGTAATGGGCAACTAGCTTCATCTTTGTGACTGACTTAATACTTCAAAAGTGCCTGTCATTAAACTTAAAGTGTCAAAAAAAGCTACTGTAGATAGCTATTTTAGCATTGACCGTTATTTTAGCTGTGCTCGTATTTAACAGTACAAACGTTTGCCAACACACGACACAAAAAAAAACAAAGTATTTTTTTCCAACACAGCCACCCATCTAAATCCAGTCCTCGACTACCGACGCTTAACCTACCGTCCAACACAATCTAATGTGTGTATTACATAAAGGAAACAGTTGGCTGGTATATTTTTTTTATCTTTTGGTGAGCATTGAACCTAGATAAGGCGAGCATACAGCTCTGCCTAGATAGGCTATGCTAACATACTGTTATTCTTTTACATTGTCGCCTAAATAGATTTGTCATGTATAAGAAAGGGGTAGGCAGAATGACAGTTCGTAAAAGTTAGTTAAACGAAAATTTGGAATGGAAAAAGTCGTCCTAGACTTATGAACCCAATTGTATTTTTTGTTTAAAAAAATCGTTTTATTTAATCACTAAAAAAAAACTATTTTCAAAGATCAAATCTTGCAAAGTAAGTACCTAGTTGTAAAAATTAAATTTTTCACAATGTAGCATATTATTCAATAATGAATATTTCATTTCATTATAAATACATAGACGTCTGTTGATTCTATCACTATTTAGACAAAAATGCACATCTCTTTGTAACCGATTTTAAAGAAAAGTAATGATTTCTTGTTTTTCTTTTCACGTGACGATAAGCAAAGAAAACATCGTATATTTTCCTTTGACTACCATATCATTGTAGTACAACTATCAGCCACTCTTGGTGCATTACGAACCACAGTCATATTTATCACATATTTAGGTATAATTTATAACCGGATTAATCTGAACTGACAGAACGATTTTCACTTGTTTTTACAAGAAAGTAAAAGACAGGGTGCGATTGTTTTTCATCAAAGAAAAAGGCCGTTCCAAACTGTAATTTTCACTTTAATATAAACAAAATGGCGGGCAGTTCGCGTTCTGTAATTTCTGCTTACCACCATGGGAATAAGGCATGAGTATGTATGTTGTATTATGTGTGTGTATGTTATGTAATAATCAACATCAAGAAGACTTCACTGAAAGTCCGTCTGCGTGTTGGTCAGGATTTTTTTTTAAGTGTAATTTATTAACACATGATCATCTACCTTGCCTTTTCTCAACTAAACAGGGTGAAATTGAATTCAAGAGCATCCTTTTAAAGGGTCATTGTACATAATTCATCATTATGAACAACTTTCACTATGGGACCAACCGGGAAAACTCGAAAAAAAATCAGCTGTTCCTTACATTTTGACGAGCTATGCGAACATAAATGAAGGTAACAGCTGATTTATTTTCGAAATTTCAGGGTTGGTCCTATAGTGAAAGTTTTTCATAATGATGAGTACAATGACCTCTTAAGAAGATATAGATATATAGATATGATCATGTTTTAAACGATTTGTTTAGTTTAATTAAGTTCAATAACTTAATTAAACTAAACAAATAGTTTGAAACATTACGATGTCATTATTACAAAATGTAATAAAATAAAAACATATACGCGTCGACTTGAGAACCTCCTCCTTTTTTTGTCGGTTATAAATACAGCTCCATGGCTTTTGCTAACTAAAACCAACAGATTCGAGCTGCATAACCAAACAGTTAAGTTTGCTGTCTAGCGATTCTTACTTCCCCTAGAAAACAATGAGCTATCTCTAGGTCTAAACATTATACACTCTTGTCTATGCTGACAAATCAAAATAAAACTACTCTAAAAACTCTTTGTATTAAAACAATGCTGTAGGTAACTTATAGTATCGAGTTTTGTGAAATAATACATATTAGACCACCCCGCGGTGTCTCCTGTTACGGTAATTCTTAGATACCGTGTTATTATCTATAAAACGGACAGACAGACCGGAATTATTAGTGTAAACAATTACTTAGAACAAATTGTTAATAAAACACCATTGTCTGTGATAAAAATGCGTTTTTGCATCTGTGTGTTATAAGGAGTCATGTTCCAGATTCTTATAATCTTCTATTATTTCTTTTGAAACGTTCTAATACTCTAAATACTAGCGGTTAAAATAAATTCAAGATGTCTACTTTAACAAAGTTAGAAAAAAAAAAAACCGACCAAGTGTGGGAAGATAAGGGGGTACATTTTCATAACTTTTCTTAGATAATTTTAAAAGTATATATTTTTATATTCTAAATAAATATATCTGAGATCCTTACAATAAGCCCTTTCATTTGATAAGTTACACCGTACAATTTGCAAAACTTTTTTTTTTCTAGGTTGCTCTGCCGTGCCACAGAAGTTCATGTGTCCCAAATTTCAACTTAATCGGTCCAGTAGATTCGGAGCAGTGGCTGTGACAGACGGACAGACAGACACATGAGTGATCCTATAAGGGTTCCGAACACAAAAAAAAAAATACAGTTGACATCACAAAATTTGGTTTATAGCAGTGCTGTAGGTATCGTAACATCTATATTTATACATTAAATAGGTACAGTAGAGTAATAGAGGAATAGCCTATTTCCATTAACCGAGAATTTCCTAATCGAAAAACATAGATAAAACACTTTGCCCGACCTAGGAATCAAACCCAGGACCTCATCCTCAGCAGTAGCGTTGGCAACCGCTCGGTTAACGTACCGGTCTAATTAGGACAGCGATAATTTTAACCACACGGCAAAACACGTGTATTAAATCCGGAAACTACTAAAAATACTATTAATAAATAATATTATACCTAGCATTTTGACTTCCCTAAAATATGTTAAAACTAATTAACCGAAATTCTACTTATCAGTTTTACCATAATATCCGTGTGGTGCCGTGTGATGTCGTACATAATAGAAATAATAATAATAACCCCCACCGCCGTATCTCTACGTTGACGTCGTGATGGGGCTTGCGCGCTCCGAACTCTAGGTCTGTGCCGGTAGAGTTTACTTTCCCGGAACATGTCTAGGGTGGGGAGCCAGACCAAGAGAGATACAGAATCCCGCAGGGCAGCATGTGGCGAGCTGGTGGGCAGTTGCGACCCCACGGACCCTATCTCCCGGGAGAAGTCATGTTCCTCATCTCTGGCTTGCCTTTATTGGCGGGCTGGAGTGAACACTGACGAGGAACTGAGCTCCTACCTCATTCTTGCCTTTATTGGCCGGCTTGAATGGAGATTCGCAAGAGCAAACGTGCTCGGAGGAAGGAAGTATTCCAGTAAGTGCTTGTATGGATCTTGACCATCTTCCGGGCTCTGGGATTGTTCTGAGAGCCGTGGAATACCTCTCCACTCCTCGAGCACCTCAGGATATGTTGCCCCCTTGTCGCTACGTCACTATGTGCTAGCGACCGTTTCCGGGGGCCCATTAATGAGTGTGCAAGTCACCCCCTGGCATTTTATCCATGTATAATAAAACATTGATCGGGCAGGGACCATAGTCTTTCCATAGTTTTAGGTAACAAGTCCATTTTAACCACCCAAACCCATAGTCCAATATCTTTGATTCCATATCCTGCAATAGTCCTACACCAACCGGGGGTTGTCCTTGGGTGCACTTGCATAGTGCGTACAGGGATAATCGTCGGCTGGTGCCTCATTTAATTAAAAAGCGTCTAACGGGCCTCTGCGAGTTGGCTTCGGTCTCTCGTACGCCTTCCAAAGTTCCGGGACCCCAGGGTCCCGAGATATATAAATATGTAAAAATAATAATAATAATAATTTTATTTCTAAAGCAAAGTACAGTACAATTGCGCAGCATTATAACGTGGAACTTACAAGTGCACAGAGATTTGATCAATGACCCCCATGCTAGGAGGGACCTGTGTTACAGGGGCCATCCATCCGTCCATTATACAAACATAACAATTAAGTAAGTAGTAGTTTTTTTTTTTTTAGGTAACAATGATGTGCTTAATTCTATGAAAAAGGTGTGGTGAGTGCGTGTGGGGTGTGTGTGTGTATGTGTGACGTGTGGGGGGGGGGTGAGGGAGAGTATGTGTAAGTGGTCATTGTATTCAAACTCAAACTCAAATCATTTATTTCAATTAAACCATTTACAGGCACTTTTGAATTGTCAAGGAGTCGGTCAGTAAGAAAAATGAAGCTACATTCCCATTCCAAAGCGTAGGTACCTATGGAGAAGAACGGGCAAGAAACTCCATGGACACTCTTTTAAATTAAATTGTTACAAAAGTATTCGTTACATCGTTCGTTAATTTATAACTAAATGTGAGAACGATGTAAAAATAAAAATAATAAACACTTAAAAACTTACACGTTAAAAGTGTCAAGCGTAGGTACAACAAATAGAAACAAAATAAAATAACCCGTGGCAGCTAAGAGATGACCAGTCCCAACTGACGGCGCCCGTTCACAAACATGACGCATGGATTAGCACCATTCAGCTCAACCATTTTGTAGGGAGCTAAATGATCCAACACACACGCCACCATCAGCGAGACATCTTCATTCTTTAATTTTAGATTTACAATGGAATAGCACCACCCTATTTCTTCCCGTGGGTGTCGTTAAACTTAAGACTAAGGGACTAAGGGCGACTAAGGGACTTACTAGAGAATGGGCAGCAGCGTTCTCTATGAATTTTTAACACCATACTGCGATCGCCAACCCGCCTGCCAAGCATGGCGATTATGGCAAACGCCCCCAATTGGGGGAGGCCTATGTCCAGCAGTGGACGTCTTTCGGCTGAAATGATGATGAATGATGACCATAACATCACGACTGTATTCCCCGAAGGGTTGGGCAGAGGTATACCTTAACACCCACATTTCACCAGTCGTGTTTATGTCCCATGTTAGGGGGCGAGTCTATTGCCATCAACCGGGTATAAATATTCTGTTTGGTTTGGTTGGTGGTAGGGCTTGTTCTAAGTCCGCCTGGCTAGCTACCACCATCGTATCTAAGTCTGTCGCCATAACAACAATGTTAACAGCATTTGTTGTGTTTCGGCAGTTAGAGGTAAGATAGCCAGTTCCTCTATGGTTGAGGATTCCGGGCGAAACTCGTTTCCATCATCGGCCTTATCATCACTTACCATCAGGCGAGATTAAGGCCAAGTGCTCCCACGCTTTGTGCTTCCCGCATCCAGCGGATTCCTGCGGCCTTCTCAAGGTCATCGGTCGACCTTGTGAGAGTAGAATTCAGCCATATATTACAAGAGCTAGTAACATAAAAGAAACATGGGTTTTATTTTATTTATAGGAAATAGAAGATTTAGTGCCTAGCGATATTTAACAGGCAATCTTGCTAGCCCGCGATAGCTCGTAGTCCTAGATAACTATAGGTAAGTTATCGCAGGCTATTGGTTAGTAATAAATAGCTTATGACCGCCTGGTTTTTACGACTTGACAAAGCATCGTGATTATTTTTATAATATTTAAGTTTTACTAGTAGCTGCCCGTGGCTTCACCCGCGTGGCATTTTCTCAAATAAAATAGTAGCCTTAGCTACTTCTTTTAACATCAGCTATCGGTCTGTGAAAGTCCCGTCAAAATCGGTCTAGCCGTTTCGGAGATTATTCGAAACAAACAGGTAAATTTGAGGATTCCACAGATTGAGTCTGAGATTAGGATGTGAGTATTTTTGTGTTTGTTTTAATAATATGGATATTGACTCTTTGCATAAAACAACAATTTGCTTCCGCCAATCTGTCTATCATGCGTTATACATGAAATCTATCTGCAATTTTCGTATTAGAGCGTTATTTTGTATTTCCCCTTACCCATAATAATCAATGCATACCACGCTAAGGGACAATCTAATCTAAAACTAACCAGATGATTATGATTTATAAAAACAAAAACCCATAAATTCCTGTGAGGTATACTTTAGAACTCATGCGACGTCCTTAAATGCACACGGCAGCCGATGGCCCTTTTTCGGTTTATTAAAATTTCCGCCTATAACAATTAATTGATACATAGCAATTCCAAGTTCTAATAAACAAACTTGTTAGGTACATATATTCCGTTTTTTTGCGACGTATCCTGTGTGTATTGTGACGAACTGCGTCTAGCCGGGCGATTAGTCAGTACCGGCGAGCACTGAAGTGTCTACTCTGATAACTAAAACGTTCTTGGTTTTGTACGCGGCCGTTTTCGTATTTAAACATAACATAACATGTTACCTGTAATTCCCGAGGGGTTTGGCAGAGGTGTGTACGCACGGCAACAAATCAAGCTATACGGTTCCAGTATAAGCTGACCTCTCATTGTACGGTAACTTTACAAAGCGAGATCAGCTTATACTGGAAATGTGATTTAATTGACTATTAAAGAACAAGAGTGAGTTTCATGACTAAATCCCATACTCCCGTAAAACTTGTAACTCCAACTGTACTTTACAATAACATTAATCAAGGAAAATAATATAGCATATTACCTATTTCGGAAGCACTGGACCTAATATTAAGTATAGTTGCGAAATAATAGTTAATTAACAATTCAGTTGTTTGTGAGTTAATGTTTCAATTATTACTATTAAATTAATAACATAACGTAACTCCTCTACAGGAGTTACGTCCCCCGTCAGGAGCTACTCCCCGAAGGGTTAGATGGGCATTCAATGTCTAGAGTCATCAAAAACAATAAAGAAACCTGAACAGATACAAAAAATACCAATGTTACGTAAGCATAGGAGGGGGCCCTAGTAGCATTTTCCGTTGGCATTTAGTTGGGCCAACTTCAGAGGTATGTGGCCCAACCAAACGCCAACAAAAATGCTACTAGGGGGGTATGTGCTTTATATACTTTTGCTGCCAAGGGGGGTGGGGGTTCAAAATTACTAAAATTCAGCTTACGTAATACTTGAATGGCCCCTTAGTACACACGGCTACACAGCAAGCTATAAATTTCCAGTACAAGCTGACCTCTTATTGTACGGAAATCATATACAATGCGAGATCAGCTTATACTGGAATTGTATAGCTTGATATGTGACCGTGCGCATCCGGGTTTTAGAGTACCTAATTGGATTTGGATGAAATAAATTTGGCACATGGGTAGACCTGGGTTAGGACATAGAACCAATACTTTTTATCCCGATATTTCCACGGGATCGAGACTTACGTGGGTGAAACCGCGTGGCGCAGCTAGTTTCAAATAAATAATCACATACGCATACAGTTACTGACCGTAAATACGAAGCATCAAGTTTAAAAAAAGGTCGGGTTTGACTCTGCACAGTTTGTAGATATTTGCAAAAAAAGTAACAAAACCTGCGAATATGTAAATTAAAAAAAACATTGAATTTTCGTTCATTTAAAATACTCTGTTACCACAATCTAAGCAAAAAGCACTAATATCAAAACAATCAAAAAGAAACGTGTCAATCTAAGCAAAGTTCTCAGTAACCGTATTAGTTAATTTTAACAAGAATATTGCGCAAACCACAGTTAAGGAATTTAACTGTATGTTGTTTTAAGAATTGAACTATAATGTCAGCATGTTCATCAATTCAAGGCGAATCTTCTCATTGTTCATGCTATGACTCTTTTGGTATCAGCAGTAATTGCTTCCCATCATTTGATTGTATGGGTCATCGTCATCTGCCTAGCCTTTTGTCAACTATGTTAGGGTCAGCTTCCAGTCTAACCAGTTACTGGGTAACATGATACCCCTTGTCAAGACTGGTTGTCAGTCAGGCTTGACTATATCCACCAAGGATTGGATCATTACAGTCTATGTAGCCATCTCGTCATTTTATAGGCCTCTTCCGATTCCATACATTCAGATATCTTGGGAATTTAGTGAGAAAAAACCGGTCAAGAGCGAGTCGGACTCACGCACCGAGGGTTCCGTACCATCAACAAAAATGAAAAAAATTTTTTTTTTTGTTTCACTATCGCCAAGAGATGGCGTTGACATAAAATTGCAATGTTAGAAAATAGGGTGCTATTTAGAGACATCGTTTTATTTTTCCTGTAATCTTTACATAAAGTTCTATCACATAGAATAATTACTCTGTGCAAAATTTTTCTTTTTTCGTCTAAATTCGAAAACAATACGGGCAAAAAAAGAAAAATATTTTAGAATGTGCAAATGCGCTCTTTACTATGATACCCCACATGCCCTAGTAGCCCACTTCGAATTTT
Source organism: Dryobota labecula (assembly GCA_947523025.1). Lineage (NCBI taxonomy): Eukaryota > Metazoa > Arthropoda > Insecta > Lepidoptera > Noctuidae > Dryobota > Dryobota labecula. The sequence continues at coordinate 2,089,928 of OX383296.1, read as the reverse complement.
TAAGACCCCCGTTGAGTCCCAGTTGCAAAAAAAAAATGTTTACTTTCTTATTTGCAAAATGGGCAAACGTCATCTAAAACTATTCCAAATTTCAAATTGATAGCATTATTAGTTCTTGAGATATCCAGCTGTGACAGACGGACAGACAGACTGAATCGCACCATAAGGGTTATTTTTTACCAAATGATACAGGACCCTAAAAACGACAGGCTCTTTCAGTTTATACTGGGGGTCCACATTAAGAATTTACAGACAAAAAAATCTCTTGATTTTGCAGTGAGTAACACGCACTTTCATAGAAACAATAAGATTTAAACAACGTCTTTATTTCGTAGCAGTAAGAGCAGTTTTCGTAGTCCAAGTATTACTACTGACGTGCTTTAGACCGTACCTAATCCTATAAATATTACTTTTTTAAATTCTAAGCCTACACAGTTTTATCAGCTGTCAACAATATCAGTCAATTTATATCATTGGTTGTTGATATTTTGGTGCGCCAATCACAATACCTAACATCATGGTATGAGACAGCAGTTTACCTACTGATAAGATCTTATCAAAACCAGGAGGGGTTCTCCATAATTTTAAGTACCTTTCTTTTACATCTAGGCTTAGAAAGCACATTAAGCAGTGGGTCCCATCTGTCATTCGTCGATCTTTGACAGTATTAACACTAGTCAGAAGCTTTGAAACAACCAGCCATGCCAAGGGGCATCGTGTTACCCAGTTAATGGTTTGTAGAGGTATCTGAACTCCACAACCCAGTTAGTGGCAGTCAAAGCAGTCTCTCCATGTAAAATACTGATATTCAACTGCCACCAACTGCTGTTAGATTGGAAGCCGAGTAGGGAAACAGCTAGCCAGATTTTGATCTATCTTTAGAGAGAGACTGTCAAAAAATTATGAGGGACAGAGACGACACTCTACAAAGAACTAATTCAATCAACTCAGCCGATCGCAAGAAAACTGCGTCGCTGTTGTCAAGGTTGCGGGTGAGTGACAACCGCATTCTAAAAACTTTGGCGGGGAGTATCGACTCTACGATTATTAAAGGTTTTGTGAGAAGGACAATCACTACATATTGAAGGCTCGTACAGACTCGTGCGATATCGCGACCGCGACAGGCACCGACAAAGAAATTGTGCTACTAGTGTCGCGTCGCGCCCGCGATATCGCGCGAGTCTGTACGAGCCTTGATTTGGGGAAGTCCTTTTCACAATACTGTTTTTTCTCCATAGTATTTTAACTACTAACACTAGTAATAAGTTATAATATTGTTTACTAACACGCTGGAGCATTTGTTGTCCGAAAATAAAGAATATTATTATTATTATTATCATAGTCCACTGCTGGACATAGGCCTCTCCCAGGCTGCCCACAACACTCTGTCCTCCACCTTCCGCATCCAGTCTGTCCCGGCCACCTTCTTAAGGTCGTCGATCCAAAAAATATTCAGCAGCCGCGTTTTACTAACTAACCTTTCAACTCTATGATAAATGATTTTATTTCTGTAAGTATGTTATTACAAACACTTTTACACGTTAATCATGTTTTAAAACTAGATGAGGTCGGCGTTTCGTATCTGACCACTCTGAGAAGAAAGGCCGAAACAAACTCAGATTTCACAGTGTCTTTTAAAGTCCAAACATAATCTTGGTCAAATCATGTGAATACCATGTAGATTGGAGACTGAAATGGTCTTTTAAAAAAAGAACCACACAGATTGGGTGGATCTATCCAGTCAGTGCACGCATGTAATCGTGTAACTTAACTCAGAACACAATAAGGAGCTCAACGATTCGACGAACAATATCAAAAAAAGGACATTTGGGCAGGCCGCATAAATTACTCAAACTGCCATTCAAAATACCATGATTAGAAAAAAAACTGAAAAGAAAAAATAAAAAAAAAACAATGACCCATTTTATATCCAAAGGAAGCGCTAAGATCTCACCTATCAATTTGTTGAAAAATAAATTGTTTAAACAGAAGCGTGTGCGCATCCGGATGACCAAACAAACAGCACATATCTAGGCGTCAGTTACAAGTAAACATGGCTTGTAATAATTAATTATCGTGACGCTGTAGTAGTAAATAGGATAGGCAGACTTGATAGTAATAATAATAATATTTATAATTTCTAGTCCATTGAGGAGTTGAACATCCATACTAATATTATAAGTCTGTTAAGTTTTCACGCCTAAACCGCTGAACCAATCGCCGTGAAATTTGGCAGAGATATAGCCTGGGATATGGAGAAGGACATAGGCTACTTTTTTACGCGATAACCGTCGTCCAAGCGGACGGAGCCGCAGAAAAAAGCTAGTAAATAATATCATCTACAAGTTTGTATACTTTAGTTTTTAAGCATAAGATGCATGATCTCTTAATGTAATAATTACAACACCTTTGTACACCATGTTTTACGCAAATAAATATCTAAGAACTAGTGTATTCAAACTTAGGTACTACTTATAATAAGTCCTTTTGGAAGCTATTAGAATGATTTTGTTAATGAAGTCACCAGTGATCTATGTGCTCTTTATTTTTAGTCAAGCTAGACCTAAATTAAATGAAAAAAAAAAAAATGAATTTACTGTCGATTCTGAAAACAGAATTTTGCTCTCAATGAACTCTGGGTTCATAAAAACTTAAATAAAACATAGGTTTCCGATACAAAATAGATAGGTAACTCAACTAAATCTGCAATGATGTATGTTAGAAAAGATAACAAAAAATGCATCAAAGCCAAACTCCTATTATCGGTTCGTTGGGTGGCCCGTGTTGTAACAGAGATATCAAAAATATCCCCAACTTTTGATTAAACCAGCTATTGATAAAAATCGCACTAACATGAAATCCAAGGCCCAAAATCTAGTAATTCTACTGATAACATTTGAAAATAATAAAAAAACCTAGTATATGCTGTTTGACACGTAATCTAGATTTATTCGGCACACGTTATCATTCGATATATGTACCTATCAAATTCGCAATCTCTTGCAACGATAACTAGCCCAGCCCTAGGTTAGGGATGTGACGCGAATTTTATCGATAAAAAGAAACTTTGAACTGTGACGTAAGTTTTATTTATATAGCCGGCCAGCATAATCTATGGATCTTTGGATTTGAAATATGATTGCTTAAGCTTATAACTATAATTTTTTTGGTTTCTTAATGCCTTCTAAAATCGTTTCTTTGAAGTTTCGTAGCTCGTCTTTTTGAGCTTTTAGCCACGGTATATTTCTATGATAATACCTAAAAATTAAATAAGAGCATATAATTATTAGAAATAGAATTTATTTAAAAAATATTTATGAAACCACCCAAGTTTATGATTAAATAAAATAAAACTTAAGCAGTCATGGGGACTGCCAACAGAAGAACTAACTTAAAATTATGCATAGCTACTGATAACGTTAGCATGTCGGTGACGTTAACCCATAAGATTTTCCCCTACCCAAAAACGCTTAACGCGTCTTAAAAAGTTTTCAATTAAAATAATCGATACCTACTAGAAACTATCGACAACAGACACCAGCACAGTCGCATCACTCTCACTCAATGCAGTCCTTATCTAAAACCTAACGTTTTAATACTCGGCATTAATATTTGTATATTACCATAGACAATTTTTCGTGACGATATTTATGACCAGGTGACGAAGTAAAAGCATAAAATATTTTGCTGCGTTTCCCATAGATAAATTAAGTTATTTATGACATCTTGATCTTGGACAAAACTTGCCATTATTACAGTAGCCTCTAAAAGTCAATATAAGACGAGATGATGCTATAGTAGGCACATTTAGCGTAGGTACCAGTGAAACTGACTGTCTGACTAAACTGACTACGCAGTCAGCCCTTCTACAGATCTTTCAGACTAGGTGATTGACTCTTTACATAATCGTAGATCGTGACAACACGAAATAAAACACAAATCGATCAGCGTACGAAATCAAACAAACTAAATAAATACCATTAGCCCCCTTCTACCATCGGACATCTAGACGCACTGCAAGTTACCAACCCTACCTAGTTGATATTCCACCAACTTGCATTAAGCGTTTTCAAACGTCTTATATAATGCGCACAGCAAAGGAGTGGAACTCTCTGCCTGCGTCTATGTTTCTGAATGCATACAACCTTAACCTATCCAAAGTGAGAGTGAACAGGCTTCTTCTGGGTAAGCTCACTTCATCGTCGACTTTGTTTCCGTCACTTCTGACCTAGACTAGAGTCAAGAGCAAACCCATCGTAAAAAAGAAAAAAAATTAAAGCATCGCATTAGCATGTCATATCCTATCCCTACCACCCAACCACAGAAAGCAAACTAGAATATATAAGTTTAATTAAAAAATCTAGTTTTTTTTTAGTGCATCTAAAAATCGAAGTAGTTTCCAGTCATGTCCACTATATTAGTAGAATGAGTTGCGAGATAAGATAACGCAGACAAATATGCAGCTGTAATCTTGTTTGATATTTTTATTAACATTTTAGTACAATGTTAGAATTCTAGGTGTCTATGTGTAGTTTTATGCTGGCTGATAAATTTTTACACAGTGGCCCATCGTAGTCCATCTTTTGCGAACCTAACAGATGTACAGTCGCCAACAAATCAAGTTACCACAAACTGTCAGATTTTCTCATTCGATTTTGAACTTAACCACCAACATGTTAAAGTTTAAAATTGTTTGGAGAAATTCGACAGTTTAGTAATAGCCTGATGTGCTGGCGACAGTACCTGGTACATAAATAAAAGGCGGAAAAATTAATATTTACGGTTTCAATTTGAGTGCAAGTGGACCTGCAAAACTAAAATGAAGAAAATTGGTTTTCCTTTTGATTAAGTAGTCTTCCAGACCGAATCATCTAAGAGGGGGTGTTATAGTGTACAAACATCGGTGCACTTACCTACTCTATTTTCGAAGAAAAACACTTGCTTTTTGGTCAATGCCAAAACTGGATCCCGCGCGACTTAGGTAGGTACCTTATATTATCTGCATCGACAAAAATAGAAGCGATAGATTAAACAGTGCAATGTGCAACTCTGCCTAACAACGATAGAATTACAAAAAAAGTACATCATTCATTTCGCAATGTTGGTTAAAATTGTAATTTTACTCCACCTGGTCAATGACACAAAGTCTTACTTTCTTTATAGTTTATCGCGGAAATAATAAATGTTATAATATTCATATAATAGTACTATTATTATATAAACCTGAGATAAAGAGTTCCTTGTGCTGTTTTCTAAGAGTTTTTTGCCCCTAAGGTCGATTCGAGCGGGACTATGATCGCATAAAAAATAGGGATGTGCCACTTTAGTATTACATCATTATATCTGAATAATATATCATTGCTATTCACAATGGTGTGATGATGCCTATTTTATGCTTATGTATGGAAGTGAATGTTGGATGTAGCAAAAGAAGCATGAAAGTAGAATAAATGCTGTGTAAATGCGTTGCTTGCGAAGCATCTGTGGCTACGAATGATAGGCTGAAAAATAATGTGATAAGACAACGGTGCGGTTTAAAAGAAGATATAGTGACAAAAACTGAAAAGAGTACGCTTAAATGATTTAATCATATTGAGAGGATGAATGAAAGGCGAATATCACAAGGCAGATGGGAGTGGAAACGTCGGAAGGGGACGCCCTATATAGGAGGACATATTAGTGACCTAATTGGTGATGTTCTTCAGAAAGGTCAGATGCATAGCACTCGCAACCGGCGTGCATGTATGACCGACTAAACGAAGCAAAAGGAGTATTTAAGGAGCGTAGCAGGTGGCATTCTATAGTTTCTGCCTTCCCCCATGGGAAGAAGGCGTGAGTGATATGGCATTGAATATGGACCGACGACCTCAAAAAGGTGGCGGGGACAAACTGGATGCGGAACAGGGTGTTGTGGCGCAGCCTTAGAGAGGCCTATGTCCAGCGGTGGACTGCGATATGCTGATTTGAATGATTGTTGTTGATTGAATATGGAATTTAAATTATATTTTTGCAAAAACGACTGCTTTTTGTAAGGTTCCGTAGTCAACAAGGAACCCTTACAGTTTCGCCATGTACGTCTGTCTGTTTGTCTGTCTATCCGGGCCTTGCCCAGAGACTCTTAGTACTAGAAAGCTGTAATTTGGTATGGGTGTATAGTATACATATTAATCACGCCAACAAAGTGGCGAAATACTCGTAACATCTTGAATCATCATCTAGGGGATGATATTTTTTTTTTCTCTTCTATCCCATGGTGTGGAGTACCGTTAAAAAAAAAAATTCTATTCAGGGATCCGTTTGCATAATATTAGCTTTAAAGTGGTAATTTTTGCTAGAATCAAGTGTCTCACCTCCTGCCAGCTAAATGGTTGTATTTGGATACGTGAAATAATTCACAGCAGTAGTATATATAACGAAGTTAAAAGGAAAACTATCACAACTAAGTGAGCTTTACAAGTTACCAAGTAATACTCGACCAACGCATGGGAGAACATGTTTTTCAGCTACAATGTCAAGTTTGTTCTTGGGATAAATTCAACCCAACTACGGAAGCGTTCATTGTGCGTGGTCCGAAAAGCACTTGGCTGGGTTTTTTTCTTTTAAATTCGAAGACATGTGACATCCATACCTGCACTGGGACTGCGAGCCCACTGTCTTTCACAGAGAGGAGCCTGTCCCAGCAGTGGGAACGAATGCTAATGCGGTTTCTTAGTACAGCATATCGATCGAACTAGCTACCCTTAGCACAGGTATCTCTCTGTCCATAGTCATCAAGCTTTGTTTTTTTTTTTATTATAAATTATACAGAGTCATTGGTATAACACTTAAAACCTTTCAGGACTGTATTACTAACATCATAAACAACAAATTTTGTTCTATGACTTTTTACAAAACATAATACATTTACCAAAAACAAACCTACAGATTGTGCTTCGGCTAGTGTGTTCATGAACTCCACGACCTCATTCCACCGGCCCTCTTCTACCATCGGACATCTAGACGCACTGCAAGTTACCACCCCTACCTAGTTGATATTCCACCAACTCGCACTAAGCGTTTTCAAACGACTTTTAAAATGCGCACAGCAAAGGAGTGGAACTCTCTGCCTGCGTCTGTGTTTCCGAACGCATACAACCCTAATTTATTCAAAGTGAGAGTGAACAGGCTTCTTCTGGGTAAGCTCACTCCATCGTCGACTTTGTCTCTGTCACCTCTGACCTAGACTAGAGTCAAGAGTATAAAAGTAATAAAAAAACCTTCAAGATTTCGTTATTCTATCTAACACATTTAAATTTTGTATTTTCTTGTACCCAACCTACGCCTCCCGTGCACTGACACTCGTAAGACACGGCAGTTTATTTTGCTCGCGTAGAGTTCGTAACATTTAGAGCGTTTTATTTAAATATTTTTATTTTTGTATGAAAATACGTTTGTATGATAAATTAAAATCTGAATAATTATTAAAAGTCATAGAAACACAATGACCCTGTATACAAACCAGTAACAATAACTTAAAGCTCTAAGTTTAGCCACTGTGGGGCTTAAATACAAATAAAATTACCTCCACGAAAGAAAGCTTCAAAAGTCAAGTTTTATAAGGATTTACGTAATTATAATAATAAGTCACTTCCAACGTCGATTGCGACAGCGCGACACGCGACGTGACACAAACGCACCGCGCGTTGCGCGACGAGCAGTGGCCTCATTTATACGTCCCATCATTATGACTTTTTTTTTTGCACTGGATCATACCTTCTGGTTACGGAGATATTGAAGGTCAAAGTTCCAATATTTTTTGACACTTTTTACGAAAAAAAAAAATTATAACTTAATTTTAAATACTTCCACGATCCCTGTACCCATAAGCTCAATGTTTTGCAAAATAAAAGCAATTATTTTTGCGAAAAGTTACTTAGTTTAATGTACAAAATGCATAGATTTTCGTGATAGATCTATTTACAAAATGTATGCAAAAAATAAACAGTATACAGTTGGCACTCTCTGCCTACCTTGCAGCGCTATCTTAGGTCATGAATAATGACGTAATATAAAATAAAACAAGCAAACCCAGTGTGCAGCAACTAGTTAATTCAACTCCTAATGTTTATCAGCTGACCCCGAACTAAGGAGCAAGAAAAAACATAAGTCAAATGAATACGTCTTTGTTTAAATAGATAATGACTGAGTTTGTACCGTTTAATGTGGTTTTTATATGAACGTAGTAAGGAACTTGTGATTTTAGGGTATATACTGAATTAAGGAATGAGAAAATGAAAATATCGATAGGATACCTGTAAATGGCCTGAAATCGCCAAAACGCAATCAAAATCAAAAGTCTTTTATTCAAATTACGCTGAGAATCAGCACTTTTCAAACGTCAAAATTACATAAGTCAGTCCCCCAAAACGCCGGCCCTTCACCACTTCCTAGTGCTTTAGATGGGAAGAAGAAGTGGCGCAACAAACTGTCCAGCAGCACAGCTGTCTGTTCAATCATTTGTCTGTGTGTGCAAGTGTGATCATCAATGCTCGCTTTTTTTCTCTGTAGAGTTTTTCCCTGTAGTGAAACATTTAGGTGCATTACAGGCAGTTATAAAACAGAGGAAAAACATGGCTAGTATAGGAAAGTATCATAAAATATGTAGTGAAAATACTTATGTGCTGAAAGATTAACCGCTGTTCGTGGGACGAAATTCGCGAAGATTCGCGAATCGTTTTCAGTCGTCGTTGTAGGTACGCGATTCGAATAGGAATTCATTCTTAGACCTGATATATTTTCTATTATCTCATACAATGTTATCATCATGATCATCTTAATATCCTTGTCCCATATTACTTGTGGTCGGCGCAACACGTTTTCTCTTTCCATTCTCCGCTGTCAACCGTCACGCTATCATTCACTCCCTTTTCTTTCATATCATTCCTCATACAATCAATTCATCTTTTTCTTTTCCCTTCCTCTCCCTCTTTATCCTTCTCATACAATGTATAGATATGTATTCAAGTCCTGATGATTCAATAAAATTTCTAAGAAATCTCTCGTTTCTTTAAGACGATAAAATAATTCTTGCGAATTAAAATCGACTGTATGTAAATTCCATGAAGTTGATGTTACATAATCCATCTTCCTAGCCTTTTACCACTTATGTTAAGGTCCGTTCCCAGTCTAACCGGGTGAACCTGAACACCAGTGGTTTACATGGAGCGACTGCCTGACTGACCTCCACAACCCAGTTACTGGGTATCACGATATCCCTTAATAAGATTGATTGTCAGACTTTTAGTCTTCTGACCAACCAATACGACTGTCAAGGATCTACGAATGGCAGCCGGGACCAACTGCTTAACGTGCTTTCCGAGGCATGGAGGGGGTTCGGTATATAATGGATGTTCGCCCACCAACGGACCGACTTCTGCAAGCGTTGCTTAACCATGGAGACCCGCGCGGCTGTTATTATTTGGCCACGAGCCCCTTGACTAATAATCTCAAAAGATATAGTTTAAGAGCCTTTCCCAACGTATATATTACCACTATATACACAAGGAGACGAAGCAATTAACCCTTTCTAATCCGGCCAAACCCCGCAACGGATAAGTCATGCCATTAAAACAAACAGCGAGCCTTAAAATACCTAAACAATAAGGTTTTACGGGCACAACCGTACATAACTCCACATCACTTCCGTATATAATCCTTACATATGAGAATTTTCAACCAATAGCGTGGAAGGTCAAAGTTGAAACGTCCAATCGGGTGGCGTCACCCGGTATTCAAACTATGTAGGTTTGTAGCGAGAGTGAAAGCGCTCCAATCACGTGTGCGTGTTGTATGTGTGGGTGTATGTTGGGTGTGCGGGTGTGTGGGTGTGTGGGTCATGAATGAAGGCTGTTTTAGTTTGTATGTTATATTTGAGCTTCGCGTTTTATCCGCAAAACATGGGTACAGGAAATGTAGGTTAATATGAGAGGTGGATTCGTGATGCTGTCTTGTGGGGTCAGTTGGGAATGTAGTCATCTTATTTAGTTATATCTAAGCATTGGTCCTTTCTGTTTATTATAGATAATTTTATAAGACACGTGTAAAAATAACGAGTCGTTAAGTTGCGCCTAAGATTAGCTTTCTAAGTCAAAGTCAAACTCCAAGTTAAGTACCAAGTTATATGGTAATGTTAGTTATAGGTATGTGCTATGTGTATTGTGTATGTTAAGTTTGTTTCTAAACCAAGATACAAAACTACTATTACAGCGATTACCTAACTTATTTTGAATCGTGGTGATTCAAACTCGAATGTTCTAATTACAAAACAAAATTTATCTTTAGACCCAGGTTTAAACCATCGAGCCATTTTTGTGTTTCGAACTTTTTTCCTACAATGTTTAAGTTCTAAATACAAAAACTGATTTTGTACCAGACTCTAATTTATCAATTTTGTATTAAGAACTTTGTGTCAGTCGGAATAGGGTTCAAGATACAAAAACTGGCTGAATCGTTTAGACCTGGACCAAAGTTATAACGCGTTTTGTAATAAGACAGAAAGCATTTATTTCAATTGACGGCACGGTTGGCGCAGTGGTTAAGCGATTGACTGCTGCGCTGCGTGTCGCGGGTTCGATTCCCGCACGGAACAAATATTTGTATGACCTACAAGTAATTGTTCCGGGTCTGGCTGTTTGTGTATGTAAGTTTAATGTTTGTGAACGCACCCACAACACAGGAGAAATTCCTAGTGTGGGGCAACGTTTAAAAAAAAAAAAAAAAAAACCACTAACAGGCACTTTTGAATTGTCAAATAAATTACAATATTAGATAACAATATTATCGTCCCAAAACTAACATTTCATTAGCAAGCTCTAATTATTTTGCTTGAAAATTTCGGTAATCAATCACTGATAACTATATCCCCAAGTTAACCATTTTAACAAACAAATAAATAGCACAAGTACAACATCAGAAATCAACTCTAGCTAAAGATGGCTGTCTTAACGAATCCCAAAAGAGGCAGTCAGCCATTTCAATTATTACTAGTTAACTATGAAAACGTGACTAAACTTAATATAAATAATTGGTTAACACACGTTGTGATCGGCGATAAGTAAGGTCATGTACCTACTCTATGATTTTTCTGAATTGTATTTTTATTTGTTTCAGGTTTACGCAAACAATCTAAGAGGACCTCTATTATATTTAAGGTTAGTACTGAAATTATTTAAATCTTACTAAGTAGCTTAGAATCTCGCAAAAAAAACAACAGTTATACCTAGGAGAAGACTGAAGGAAAAACCAACATAATTACATTATAGTTCGTCTTGGCGCTGCAAGCATGTAAAAACTATCGAAAAAAAAGCGACTCGATACACTAACCGAAAATATAAAAACATATAAGGCGTCCGTGTTCTCTTCCACATATAACCCGTCTGCCTTCAAAGCAAGAGTGAACAGGCATCTTCTAGGCACACTCGTTCCATCATAAACCTCATCCATCGCTTTCCATGGCGAGATCTAGGTCAAGAGCAGGCCTAATCAGCAATAAAGAAATAAAAAAACAGACTTAGTATGAGATCAAGTAAAATGGAACGTGTGTCGAAGTGATCCATTACAAAATCTCTTCAAAAGAGAACACAGCAATGTGGTTTAACGTGATAATATGTGATATTGTTAACTTACAAAGAGGTATGCTATGCAATTGTGGCGGCTTACACATGTGATCTACAACTTCACATGCGAACTACGCATCAAAGACCTGACGTCACATACATCCTGCATCATGCAATCAAAGTTTACCGCGCGACTAGCATATATACGAGTACAACATCCCGACATAAACCGTCGGGCAGTTGCCCACCAGACACAACACCCGTCTGGTCGGAGGATCCTCAGTATGAGTGAACTTTACACCCTGTTCCTCATACCTCTAAACAAGCATCTGATCAATCAAAGCTCATGGTTCATCGTGACTCTCCTACTCTCATCCCAATTAATTTAGGGTCGTCGAAACACGTCATCTTCCTTCCACACACGTCTTCTTGGTCGCGTACTTCATTACTGACGTTTATGTCCCTGGAAGGCCTTTGTGGCTTTATGTATGATGTTCTTCCACTTCGCGTGGTTCCCGGCTTTTCACTGGGCGGTCGTAACAGAGAGTCCTCACAGTTCTATTAGCCGTCATCTCAGTATTCATCTCCTAATCAGTATTCATCCAATAATCGTTTCTTTAGTCTCAAGTCACGTAAGATAATCTTAGGTATACAAAGGACCTCTAAATACCCCCAAAACCGAACATAAACAAGATTATATATTTTAAAACAGTATTTCAAATGTTAATAAAGTACCTATTAATTCTGATATTGTACATTAAAGCGATTTCAGATAAATACAGGTCACTCCGATAGCGTGCCACTAAGCTAGATTGGCTAAAAATTTAGACTTTTTGCACTCAAGATAACCGGTGAACAGTATCTTTTATATTTTTAATGCGTTCACCTATAACGCATATTTCTTATCGAGTATTCGGGCTTCGGTTTTAATGTATTTATTTGTAGAATTAACTGTGAACAGGTGCGTGTTAGACAACGCACAATATAGTTTTCATTTTAACTTCGTTTTATATCAGTAACTTTTTTCACATAACGCAAAAAAAAAAAATTAAGTGGACACTTGACTCTAACAAATATTAGCAATTTAAAGCTTAATATTACGCAAACGGATCCCTGAATCGAAAAAATATATTCACAAACATGCAATATTTTGGAACAGCCTATCCATCAAAACCCCACAACATGGGATAGGCGAGAAAAAAATATCATCTCCATTTTACGTTCAACACCCTTTTTTCCAATATTTTATTTTACCACTTTGTCGGCGTGATTAATATGTGAACCTACCCATGCCGAATTACAGCTTTCTAGTAGTTACTAAGAGTCTCTGAACTAAACCGCGGATCGATGGACAGACGGACATGGCGAAACTATAGGGGTTCCTTTTTGACTACTGAAAATCACTCTATGTTAATGAAAAAATCCGCTTCCGCTCGCAACCGGCGCGACGTACGTGTATGACAAGATGTATGAACGTGAACGAAGCAAAAGGAGTATCAGGTGGCGTTCTTTAGTTTTTACCATGGGATGAAGGCGTGTGTTTATGTACTTATGTGTAAATTAAATTCCGCTTCCTGACATGCCAAGTAGGCACTGTACGTGTCAGCTACCAAATTAGATGTCTCCAAGACATGTTAGACCCATTGACAATGATAAACTCTCAATATGAAATATTTAAGATCCTAAAAAGAAATGTTTACGTTTAAAACTGCTTGCCAGTTAAGCCAATGACTGCCAATAGAGACTAAACACTACAATATATTTTAAACACGTTCAGTGTCTGAAAAAACCTCAATCCTCTAAAAACGGCACATCCGCATGTCAGTTAGCACCATTATTGTGACATCTTCTCTAAACAATAAATATTTTTCTTCCACATTATCAAAGGCATATATTTTCCAATCTAACCTAACCCGTTTGTTACGGCTTATTTGTATCAAATCGCAGAGACTGTCGAAAACGAGAACAATCCTAGCATATCCTTTATACTAATTTACTTTAATTCTGTATGTACCCATGTTCGAGCAAATAAAATTTCTTTCTTTCTAAAACCAACAACAAAAAAAGCGAATCAAACAGGTAAAAAAATAAAAAATTATCGCATTTGTCCAAGTACCCTATAGCTTAGTTACAGCGACAAACTGTGAAAAAAAAACCGGCTGAGTGCATGTTGGACCACACACAATGAAGGGTTCCGTAGTTGAGATGAATTTATCCCAAGAACAAACTTAACATTGTAGTTGAAAAACAACTTCTCCCATACATTCCAACTGCAAATGTAAGTTTGTAACTACGCACAATATTGATATATTTACCATGTTATTTTAAGAATATGGACTTCTTATAGGTTTCCCTGTAATCTATACGTAGATAAATATTTTCTGTATTTTTTCAAAATGTTATACTCGTACTTATTCAGGAGTTTTGAAAATAAGGGGAGGAATGGTCGACTTTCATCTATTTTCTTAAATAACTTCAAAAATATTTATTTTAAAATTATAAAAAAATAATATCTGTACTTCTTACAATAAGACCTTTTATTTGATATGTATGTCACACGGTACAGTTTTATTTTTTATTTTTTTTATTTTCATTTTTTGCCCCTATATTCGAAATTCATTTATTTTCTTTACACATGCGTGTTTGGGTCACAGAAGTTCATATGTGTACCAAATTTCAACTTAATCGGTCCAATAGATTCGGAGTAAATTGGCTGTGACAGACTGATAGACAGACAGACAGACAGAAACACGAGTGATCCTATAAGGGTTCTGCTTTTTATTTTTCAGGTACGGAACCCTAAAAATTATGCATCATAAACAGAAGTGCAAGTTTTTAAGGGTTCACTAATTAAAAAAGTGTCCATAATTCGTTTATAAAGGGTCAGTTAAATATTTCCCATAATCAATTATGATATTAATGTCTAAAAACTCAGAAACATTTCGAAGGCTGCGCTCAAATTGCACAGATGGTTCGTATTACCGGCATGTATTGACACAAGCTGCTGTTAGATTCGCACCCGTATTGGCAGACCTTGGGAGAGAAAAATATGTTTGTTTTAAAACATAGGTGTTTCATTGAAGATGTATGTATAACTATTATATGTAATTACAAGAATTAAGTCGTTTGCTTGCAATGAGCGGACACTTACGCAATAATTTGTTGGTAATTTAAAAAAAACATACGCTTAAGAAAGAAAAGGTGGTCAAGAAATAGAAAAAGTGAATTTTCCGACTGCAGAATCGTTTTTTTTTTTTTATCTGGGGCATGTCAGAGTGTAACCACTAAGGTTCCGACTCTTTAACCGGACTTTCCTGTGGCTGCCTCAATTGCTTGAAATGACGGGACACTGTTTTACGCAATTATTTGATGGTATTTAAAAAAAATAAAAAAGTGAATTTACCGACTTTAGAATCTACATCAACATTAAATAAAACATTTATCTTTTATTGAAATAAACTTATAATTGGCAAAACCAAAACAATATGATAATATTTAAAATGTCATTGAGGAAGGAACTGATATTGCTAATGTCAACTAATGTCACCCAGGAGCAATATAATAATACCAGCCTATAAATATCCCACGGCTGGACAAAGGCCTCTTCTCTCTAGACGGGTTGGCGATTTTAGACTTATATCCATACTAATAATTTATATATATTAGATTATATATTTATATATTTTATATATCCATAATAATATTATAAATTCGAAAATAACTCTGTCTGTCTGTATGTCACCTTTCCACGCCTAAACCACTGAACGGATTACGATAAAATTTGACAGAAAGATGGATTGCATCCCGGGGAAGGATATAGGATAGTTTAAACGACATATCTCGCGGGCGAAGCCGCGGGCGGAAGCTAGTAATATTATAAATGTGAAAGTAACTCTGTCTGTCTGTATATTACCTTTTCACGCCTAAACCGCTGAACGGATTTCGATAAAATTTGACAGAGAGATAGATTGCATCCCGGGGAAGGATATAGAATAGTTTTTATCGACATATCTCGCGGGCGAAGCCGCGGGCGGTAGCTAGTAATATTATAAATGTGAAAGTAACTCTGTCTGTATGTTACTTTTGCAAGTCTAAGCCGCTGAACCGATCGTCATGAAATTTGGCAGAGATATAGCCTGGGATATGGAGAAGGACATAGGCTACTTTTTTACGCGATAACCGACATAAACGCGGATGGAGCCGCGGGCAAAAGCTAGTTAAGTATAAACCTAGGTTTCCTTACGATGTTTTTAGGGTTCGGAACGTCCGAATAAAAAAACGGAACCCTTATAGGATCACTCGTGAGTCTGTCTGTTTGTCCTCTGTCTATCTGCCTGTCCGTCTATCACGGCCAATTTGCTCCGAATCTACTGGAGCGATTAAGTTGAAACTCAGTACACATAACGTTGCCTTAGAGTGAAAACCTCGTATATGCGAAAAAGGCAACTTTACAGGAGAAAGAAAAAACTGCGCCCTGTAAAATGTTATTACCGCAGCTTTTTTATACATATGTCTTTTAGTGTGCAATACTCGTCATAGATGGCGCTACAAGCTGCAAAACTTTTTTGTGTCAAACTAGGACGTGCGTTTTGAGGTTTTCTTTCCAAAAATGTAATAAAATAAAAATGACCAAAACTGCATTCCCGAGGTTTTCACTCTAAGGCGATGAAAATTAATCTCTGTGATCCAAAAATAAATAAATGAATTTTGAATATGAGCGTCACCCTTGGGGTATATTAGAGTGTTAAAAAAAAGTTTTGCCAACTGTACCGGTGGGTCCCGGCTGTCATTCGCGGATCTTTACGAGTAACAGTTGTTACGGGTTGTCAGAAGCCCGCAAGTCTGACAACCAGTCTTACCAAACGGTATTGTGTTGCCCAGTAACTGGGTTGCGGAGATAGGCTCCATGTAAAATACTGGTATTCAACTGATTCCGCTTAGACTGGAAGCTGACCCCAACATATTTAGTAAAAGACTAGGCAGGTATTTGATGACCTAAAATAAAAGTTGTGGTAAAAAGAAAATTGTTGCAAGAATTATTGCAGTTGCACTGACGTATTTATTCTGGGTTTATCCGACCGATAAATAAATTGAACTCCCAAACTATAAATTCTAGTTAACAATAAACCTACAAAACTGCTCTAAATTGAACATATTGTTATTATTTCACAACGCTAGTACCTAACGGCTGAAGCCTAAACTTAGTGATAAGATATCACGTAGCCTAGGTCTCCGATAAAACGCTAAATTTGCTAAAAAAAATCATTGATAACAACTGGACTATCGTGGCATTGCGACACAACACACTGTTTTTTGTCTAATTCGATTATTAAAATGTTTGATTACTTTTAGCCTATACCTAGAAATATCTGAATTCGAGACTCTTCTGTAGAAAAGGTTATTAGGAATAAATTATATTTTTACATCACACCTAGCCATAATGTGAGTTTTACCGCACACTACGCGTACTGTAAAACTCGCATTGTGGCCAGGTGAAGACGTAAAATTGTGTACTCAGCACGGGCAGTAAAAAAGAAAGACCTCTATCGCATATTTACAAATACACAAATACCTGCGATTTCGGGCTTTCTTTCTTTTACAGCCCTTGGTAAGTAATGTACTATTACGTTAACTCATGCGGATACTTGAGCTGTAAAAATAATGATTGAAAAAGTAAAAGCTGACTTAAATGACGCTGAAAAATATAATCAAAACTATGTTAACTACTTAAATGGTATTTCATAATTATTTAAAAATACTAACTTAAAACCAGCCAAGTGCGTGTCGGACCACGCACAATGAAGGGTTCCGTAGGTGGGATGAATTTATCCCAAAAACAAACTTAACAAATGCAAATGTAAGTTGGTTGACTATTACTCGATAACTTGTAAAGCCTACTTAGCTGAGATAGTTTTCCTTTTAACTTCGTTATTTATATACTGCTGTGATTTTTTTCATGTATCCAAATACAACCATTTAGCTGGCAGAAGGGGGGAGAACACTTGACTCTAACAAAAATTAGCACTTCAAAGCTTAATATTACGGAAACGGATCCCTGAATCAAAAATGGTTTTCACAAACCTACAATATTTTTAAACGGCCTATCTAACGATACCCCATAGCATCCCTACTTTACGTAAACGGGAGGTACCTACCCTTATTTATTTTTTATTTTTTTCAAGATTTTATTTTACTACTTTGTTGGCGTGAATGAAATAAAATTAAATTAAATGGACATGGCGAAACTATAAAGGCTCCTTGTTTAGGTACTACGGAACTCTAAAAATGCAAATTCAAAGAAGAAATTGTATTGGTAAATTTTTACTTACATTTTGCTTGAACGTTTGATGCGCCAATCAAATCTGTCTATCATACATTTTTAACCGATATTCTCAAGCATGGAACCGTTTCTAATACATCATGGGACCCTTAATCCTTTATATAAATACCTTACATAATGGCCCCTAAGTGTCCCTTTGACACTAGACTTACAGAAAGGACAAAAAGTACCCAATAGTGTAACGTTACCACCACATAACAAATTCATTTAAAGACCTCCATGTGACACGGACCTTACAGTGTGGTCTAAATTATAAGCTTTTGGAGAAATGTCGATTATTTCGGTCTAAGCTTAGAAACTTGTTACTTTGCCTATCATTTAGTTTAGTATATTAAACTTTATTTCTTCATGTTTCTTTTTTACAATGTACAAGTACGCTAATTAATTAAGCCGAGCTTTCCTATAATTTAGATACATACAATTCTATTATTATGACTAAGACTGTGGGCTTATGTTATGTATGTATTTAGTTGGAAGGCCTTTATAAATAAATAAAAAGAAATGCTACCAACATTTTATATCACAAAAAAAGTTTTATTTCTATAGCTACAAAAAAATAATAATGAAAATGCATGAATGAGTTATCCTTATCTTCTGATCTGAGATTATTGTCTAAACCGAACCATTTTTCTGTAAGTTTTATGTTAAACTAATTATCAAGTAGGAAATGAAAGTAAACATTTCCCTCTGTTTATTTATCATTTATCGGTGAAAATACTTTAAACACGATAAATTAAATATTTATGTCATCTAGGTATAAAATGTGGAGACGACAATTCGTTAATAAACGAAAACACTGATAATACTAATGCATAGGATTATTTTGAAACTATCTAAGAAATCCTTAAACTAAAAATACATAACAAATATATTATAAATACTAAATTTGAAACCTGTCAGTCAAAATAGGACAGTTTAAAAATATTTCATTTTTGTTGGTGGTGGTATCTGTTAATGGGTTTTTGTATAACGCCCCGTGTGGGTTTCCACCTGTAAAAACAAATGTATGTAAGTGGTAATAGTAGTAAATAAATAAATAAATAACATCGAAATTAAAACGTGTTTTTTTTTTTGTGCTGATCTTTGACTAACTATAGTGACTAAACTATTGGATATATTTTATTTAATTTTTATATGCAGACTGGGAACGTCATTAGATATACGCAGTTTTATTTATTGCCACCTTATATAAAAGGACATAAAAAACATTTGTTGTTAGGTTTATTTAAAAATATATTTTATTGTTATATGTAAGTGGTCTTAAGTGGTGGTAAGTAATCTTACATTATTATTCATTAAAACTTTTAGCAATCATTTTTGACATCCCTACAAAGGTTAGGTTTAGATTTTAAATACCATGCACAGTCACCCGCTGTACCTCAGAACTTGGACCCTAACACCAAAACGGCTGTTGTTCAATACAACCGTTTTGTCTCATTCAAAAAATCACCATTTATCTTTGTGACACATTCAAAATAGTTTTTTGTTTAACCATTCTACTTCACACTTAGTACATTATGTATTGAGTTAAAAAGAAACTAGATACACATCTATTTTTATTAAAGCAGACAGATTTGAACATGCAATTTATAATATAACTACCTTTTGCCCGCGGTTTCGCCCGCTTGGAGGTCTGAAATGATCCCACGGGGAAGTACTACCGAGATAAAAAGTATCATAACTATGTCCTAAACCAGGTCATGGTCTACCCATGTGCCAAACGATGATGCAACGAAATGTATAGAAACTGGTACCCGCTCCAATAGGAACACATGATATATCATTAGAAAGATATTATATTTATAAGATATTAATAAGATATTAGATTTATATTATATTTAGTACAAGAATTTCAATGGCCTTTGTCATGATTCCTTGTCCGATTGGAATAATACAGGGTGGAAATTGAGACGAGGCTGTAAGGGAAACTACCTTAACCGTTGTAGCTACATAAAAACGTTCTTAGGAGACTGTCCTTAACTTATTGAGTAATTGCATTCACAGATTGTGGAAAAATGGTACAGACAGCTAGAAAAACGGTAATTGTTACATTTTATTTTTATGATACCAATCGATGCAGTATCGTATAAGGATTTTTTTTAAACGTTGCCCCACACTAGGAATTTCTCCTGTATTGTGAGTGCGTTTACAAACATTTAAACTGATATACACAAACAGACCCGGAACAACTACTTTTAAGTCATACAAATATTTGTTCCGTGCGGGAATCGAACCCGCGACACGCAGCGCAGCAGTCAATCGTTTAACCACTGCGCCAACCGTGTCGTCTAAAGAACGATTCAAAGACTCATGGGACGAACTGAGGTTAGAGTACCAGAAAAGTCACAAAAGGAAAAATACTTTTCCCCTTTTCATAAGTACTGATCGATCAACTTATCCACGATCTTCTACGACGTTTGCTACTCTGCTCTCGTAAATGAAAACACAGTAACTTCTGTTGCTGTGTAATTGAAGTTACTATGTTTTCATTTACGAGGGCAGTACTAATTATTAAAAGAAAGGCGTAAAGCTATGAAATATTGTGAAACATCAACATAAACCATATTTTTAAAACCTTGTAACTCTGAACGGACAAAGATATGTAATTAGTACTAGTACATTATTCTTGTTGTTTCTTTATGTCAGAACAATGTAAAAAATAAATACAAAACCGGCCAAGTGCGTGTCTGATCACGCACAAAGAAGGGTTCCGGAATTGGGATGAATTATCCCAAGAACAAACTTAACATCATATTTGAAAAACAAGTTCTCCCATTCGTTCCAACTGAAAAGTTATATTTGTTCGCACAATATTGAGCGATTTACCATGTTATATTAATACCATAGACTTCTTATAGATTTTCCTGTAATCTATAAGTATAGAACAATTTTTTTTTTTTTCAAAATTTTAATTTCTGAAGTTTCGAAGAAAACGAATGGTCAATTTTCTTAAATAACTTTTAAATATGTATTTTTTTAATTATAAAAAAAAATATCAGAAATCTAGTACAGTTCGGACAACTTTTATTTTTATTTTAATTTTCTAATGTTCCCCCAAAAATTACCCTCGAATTAAAAATTCGTTTATTTACGTTAAACTTCCGTGATTGGGTCAAAGAAGTTCATCATATGTGTACCACATTTCAACTTAATCGGCCCAGTAAATTCGGAGCAAATCGGCTGTGAGAGAGGAACGGACAGACAGAAAGACACACGAGTGATCCCATAAGGGTTCCGTTTTTCCTTTTGAGGTACGGAACCCTAAAAACAATTCAAAATATTAGATTAAAAATAAGCCCTCCACTTCACTCACTGTTGAGCCTATTTTGGGATTTGATTGGTTTAAAAATATCTATAGTTTCCTATTGTTCTATATTTGGTTGTTTGTGCATACATTTTAGCGTTTCCTTATCATGGTTGCAGTTCAAGGAAAATGTATTTTAATTTACGGAAATAGTGTCCTATCGTTATTAAATAATACCTAATCGGTAATAAATAATACACGTATGCATTTACCCGCCATGTTGACTAAACGATTTCCCTGTTTTAATTTGATTATTATCTATTTTGATAAGTACCTGGTACTTGTTGACAGGCCTACAATGTTATTTGAAAATAATATAAAAGTCAATTATTTTTAAAAGAGTAACCGTGGAGTTTCTGGCCAGCTCTTCTCAATAGAATAGAATAGAATATTTTTATTTCAGACAATTTAGTTCATATGCTTAGTAACAATTTTACTTAACATCTAGTGTTAGTACAGACACACAAACAAACAATCAAACAAACAATTAAATTTACAATTCAGCGTGGATCTGCGTCCACCTCCGCCACATCGGGGAATCCCAGCGATCTGCGAACACACTGAGAATACTGTTGGTGCTGCTGCGAACCCGCGGCATCAGGGATGCACATCTTTTTCTAATAATGGCGGCAAAACCATTAATGTTGTTGTCCGCAAACATCCCTGACGCACTACAACGCCACGGCAGCCGCAGCAGGAAACTATAGGAAACGGTCGATTGGAACCGTGCACTCAGCTTCTGACGTTTCATAAGTGCCCATGTAGATTTACATACGTATAGGTATACTTACGAGTTGTGAAGTCGTGGGTTCGAAGCCAGACGGGCGCTTTACTTTGTGTAATCACCACTGATCTCAAAACGGTGAAGGAAAACAGCGGGAGGAAACCGGCATGTCTTAAACCAGATATTCGAAGACCCGCATGCACTGGGTCCGCGTAGGAGATTACAGCCTACTCCCACTCGAAGAGAGAAGGCCTTGGTCCCAACATTATAGGCTGATTATGTATGTAGGCTTATATGAAATAAAAAAGATTTGGATCATTGGTGACTGTGACTGTGTTCTCTAAGTCTTAGTGTACGGCCTGAGTGAAAAGGCGTCCGGCAGGGCGTTCAGCGTTGCGTACAAGCGGTTTAAGAGCGTTCGACGAGTGGCCTTAGACCACGCTTAGCGTTCGTGAGAGCCGGTCACATTTTTCATCATGGCGTCGGGGTCGTACAATATTATCGATATGTATTTAGAAGAAAATGTGTGGTTAAAATATTTTTATAACTCGATAATTAAACAAAGAAGGCTGTGTCCGTTTTCTACGCAAACACAATCTGGTTTGAACTGCACGCGACGCCACGCTCACCGCAAACGCCGCACGCGCCGCCCGCCGGACGCTCGAGTCGAGTGTGCACTCAGTTCGAACACTTAGTACTCTTTTTATCTTTTTTTTCTCATGTATTACGAGAAGAGGTTAATGACGCGTCCATCATGTGATTAGAATTAGCCAGTCAGTTTGGACACCAGGTTGACCGCTCAAAGTGGACGCTCTTAAGTATAGTCACGTAGGGGGACTTTTTAGATAGATACACCAATCTATAAATCTGATTGCTGTTGGATAGCATGTTTCTTACACTTTTTCCAGAGGTTCTTTCTAAGGCCTCGAACTCAGGTTAACATTTTTTTATGTAGGAAGCAGCAGACCACTGATTTTAGGAGCTTTTTCAGAATTGATTTTATTCTATGATTTCTTGTACGTAATAGACAGTATTTTATGGGTAAATTAAGTAAGATAACTACTGATACCTATCGTATTTAGGTATCTGGTCTGATTTTCTGAAAGTTGACCCTAACCCCGCGTTAACACCAAGGTATCACATGTTTTTATGTTGTGTCTACTTTCTTTGTTTACCGTTTACATCCAATACAAGTTGTATACAAAACTTGCAGAAAACTTGTCATAATTGACAAAAAGGTGAACGAAATAGTTAACAATACATGTCTGAAACACGTTGTAAGAGGGGCTCGTGACTAAGTAATAACAGCCGCACGGGTCGACGATCAGGTTAACCGTGGATGGGTGACCATCTTGTCATACCAAGAACCCTGCGTGCCTCAGAAAGCACGTTAAGCCGTTGGTCCCTGCTGTCATTCGTGGAACTTTGACAGTCGTTACGGGTTGTCAGGAGCCCTGCGAAGTCTGACAACCAGTCTTACCAAGGGGTATCGTATTACAAAGTCACTGAGTTGTGGAGGTCAGATAGGCAGTCGCTCCATGTAAAATACCGGTATTCAGCCGACTGGAAGCTGACCTCAACATAGTTGGGAATAGGCTTGGCAGAGGATGAAGACGTTTGAAACAACATCAATTATACATGTTTAATACACGACATGTTATTGACATGTCGTCTACAAGACTAGTCGAAAACAATTATATAGGTAGAAAACGGCGGGTTAGTATTACCTCAGGGTCAATTTTCAAAAAACGTAGCCTACTCAGATACACGATCTAGCCTTCAGCAGGCAATCACCTTGTTTTCAATTGAAATGCATGTCAACAGGTAACACGATTACCTATCATTGTCAGCTAATATGAAAACGTATGTCATTCTTATTGTCTAACATTTGTTTTCAAACTTACGTGTCATACCAACTTAATTTTGTCTGCTGCGAAAGCTGAAATAGCTCTTATGTGTAGGGGGAGACGAGTATGTGTAGAGTAATGTGGCTTTCGGATAAAGTGGTTGGCTTGAATGTAAGAAATGTGCTAGTGAGAACTAGGGGCGATGAAAGGTAAGGTATGGTCAATTGAGGTGAAGTTGAGAAACAAAATGGCGAAAAAAATTGAGTGCAATGGCTTGAGAATGTGATGATTATCTAGGGGTCATTCAAGTATTACGTAAGCAAAATTTTTGTCATTTTGAACCCCTACCTCCCCCTTGTCAGCAAAAGTAAGCAAAGCTACTATTATGCTTACGTACACATTGGCATTTTTTTTTTATATGTTCACGTCTCTTGTTATTCATGAGTCTAGAGTTATTGAATGCCCATTTAAGTAACCATAAAACACCGCGTGAGAGCGAGAAAGCAATATCAAATATTTTGAGGAATCCCTGAACATGGTTGCCATCTTTGTTCAAATCTAAATCAATCAAATTTTTAAGAAAAATCTGAAAGTAAATAAATAAATATTGCTGACGTAATCACCATCCAAACACACCCGTCCCCCATGTCATCAAAAAAAATTAAAGCAAAGACCCCCCAACCCACCCTTGGTGCCTACGAAATACTTAAATGACCCCTAGGATATGAATGTAATTTGGACACTGAATAGTGATCAAAATTTGAATATACTACTGCAGTATCATTTTTACCATCATCAGCCAGGCCTTTTCCAGGAGTAGACAGAAAAATCTAAAATAAACAAGTTTAACTCTCCCGAACTTAATAAATCGGAACACGTTATATAAAGAAATAAAAAATAAGCTAGATGGAGTCGACATTTCCTATCTGACTACCCCTGAGAAGAAATGGCAAAACAAACTCAGGGTTCAAAGTCTCTTTTAAAGTCCAGACATAATCTTGGTCAGATCATGTGAGGTCTGAATTTTAGCATTTCACATGAGACACCCAACATATCTGAACGAATCCGGAACGACGTGATCTAGCAGAGAACCAAAGTTGTCGACATAGCTCACAGAATAAGCAGGCTGAAGTGGCAATGGGCTCGCCATATTAGCCGTAGAACCGCTGACCGTTTGGGGTAGACGTGTTCTTGAGTGGAGACTGTGAATCGGCAAACGTATCGGTAAGACGTCCTCGGGCTAGGTGGAACGACAACTTTCGCAGACTGGGTGGTAGCAGCTGGATGAGAGTTGCCGAGAATCGAGCTGAATGGCGTGCAACTGGAGAGGCCTATATCCAGCACTGGACTGCTATGGGCTGATGATGATTATGATGACCCAACAAATAAGCCGAAGAACTCAATAACTGAGCATTAGATTATTAAAGAATTAATTTATGCCAACATCTAATCCAGTTGCCATAATAGAGAAGTATGGAAGAAAAATACATGTTGCGCCGACCCCAAATCAATTGGGATAAGAGCAGGAGAATGATGATGGTCTAATCCAGCTGCAAGACTTCCAAGCATCCGAATACCACTAGGGTTCTTGCATGAAGAAGCAGGTTCCCGGTAAAGACCAGTCTGAACGTTCGGTTCGGGTAAAATAGCCCCATATTAAAAATCAAAATATTTTATTTCACATAAACCTACATGAGCACTTATGAAACGTCAGAAGCAAGATGCACCACGGTTCCAATTGGTCGTTTCCTATTGAGAAGAACCGGCAAAAAAATCCACGAAAGAAAAAAAAAAGGAAATTACTGGAGGAGGCCTATACCCGTCGAGAGGTCCTTAAATCATAAATAGATTAATATTACTTTTTTTCTATTCTATAGTTTTTGTAATTATGGAATTATAAAGGCTTTTAGAATAATACCTGCTACTCGTAATCCACTTTCCGAAAATCGTGAATACAAAAATAAACGTTATCATCATGCACACGCCCCGTGCATTCGTCCGTGGAGATAATGCACCTAATACCTACTAATCATAGTTTTTCTAAGCCGTTATCAGCTGATAAGGAATATATAATTCAATATCGTGACGCTAGATAGTGGGTATTGTTTATGCACGATGCTATCTATGTGCAATCTTTTATGTAACTGTTTCTATGCTGATGAAAATTTGGGGTAGGATATAGCATAAGCAGCCACCTGAAACTCAGCAACGCGAATACCGTTTGCTGACGCAGCCATTAGCTCTTCTCGTATGCCGGTGATTTTATATCTGTAAAAACAAGATATATTCTGTTACAAAAATTTGATAGTCCATGGTCTCGAGAACAGTCTTATGATGGTAAATACATACATACATAAACTCACGCCTTCTTCTCATGGAGGCAAGCAGAAACTACTGAATACGCCATCTGCTACGATTCTTACATAATCCTTTTTGCTTCGGTTACACCTGACCTTTCTGAAGAAAATCACCAGTAAGATCATTATTATGTCCTTCTAGGATGTCTCCACTCACATCTTATGATGAATATTGGGTCCAAAAAAAAGTGATGACACCCTTCTAGTTAGAAGACCTCGATCAAAGGCTGCTTAGCCTACGGGAAATAAAAAAGGTTCTAGTTTTGCTTTTATCTGCCTCAGTGAACTGGAGGGGAAAAAGTTTATAACATATGCATAGTTCTGTAACATACCGCGGCGCTGAGTAGAATGTAATGTAACAATTCCAATAAGTTACCGACCGTTTGTGTTTGTAGAATTTTAGATACGGTACCAAAATAATGAAGTATAGAATTAAAAGACTTGCTAAGTTTTATTACTTTAAAGAAGAAAAATGATTACTGAAGGAAAACAAGAAAATCTTACTAAAAACAAATCCTTTTGAAATTTTTTTAACTCGTGTCTTAAGAATTCCATTAAATTAAATTACGCCTCCAAAAACAAGATTTAATTCAAGTCATAGTATGTACTTAAAAAGCTATGTATTTTCCCTAACTAAGTAAACAATAGATATAAGCTACGTAAACCTTGCTCCCTTTCCTGATTCACGGAAAAACGAAATAATATGAAGCCACATAAATGGTAGTTTTCAATTATTTTTTTGTCTTGACAGGACTGTGAAAGTTGGAAACTTTCGGCAAAGCTAAGAAGCCTGAATAATAATAAAAATAAAACAACATTCAAACATAAAACTTTTGTTTGAGGGTCAGACAATACACGAAAACCTTTTTTGTTATTCAACCTCTTTAAACGATGTTCTTTCTTCTTTTTTTTGTTTTTGAGTTGGTATAACTCTTTGAATTAGGAATACCTACAATAAAAGAAATTAATATGTTACATAAAAAAACCCAGACGTCTATTCAGTAGAATGGAAAATCATTGGTCACTCATTGTTTTTTTATGCAAAAAAATTAATGTGTTTTGTGTTTTTAAATGTTTATTTCTTTGGATACTATTTTATAGAATCAAGTTCTTCTAACTGAACAGACAGATGTGCTGCTGGGGATTTTGTTGCGCCAATTTTTCTTCCCAGCTAAAGCACTAGAAAGTGGTGAAGAGCGGGCGTTTTGGCGGACTGTCTCATGTAATTTTGACGTTCAAAAAGATTTTATTTTTATTTTTATTAAATGACTTTTTATTTTGATTGCGTATTGGTTGATTTTTTTTAGAAAATTAAATCTATGTTACTTCGCAATATTCAGCCCCAAGTCTTTAAAAGAACACGCCTTTGACTCTGATTAAATTTAGCTACGTTTATACACTGAGGCATCTTACACATACAGTTTAGAAGTGGCAGGTATATGGTGGTGTATCTTAAAATGTCACAAATGTGAAAGTTTGTATGTTTATATGTTTGTTATTATTAGATGTTTGCGTCGGATTTAGAAGAAATTTGGCACACAGATAGTTTATAACTAGACTAACACATAGGATACTTTTATTCCGGTAGTACCTCCCCGTGGGCTTATTCCCGATCTTCACACGGGCGAAGCCACGGGCAAAGGCTAGTCCTAAATAATTATAGAATTGCAAATCTATTAAGCATTTCCTTTAATATAGTTACAACCCCCGACCTAACGAAACTAAAGCAAAGTATGACTGGAGATGTTTTACCCTAAGGCTATGTACCTATATCTAGGTCTCTTCTCTACCTAAGACCCATTTTTCAAACACATCTGCTACTTTTAAACTGGAACACATAACTCACCATTTATCTTCACAATAGGGTAATTGCAATTATTTCAAAAATATAGGGCAGATATTAAACAATAACATTATGACTGACACTTAGTATGCGAGACGATAGTTTTTATCACATGCGACCTATTTTTTGTAATCTTAACTTTGTTATTTATAAGTTTTTCGCTCATATATTTCTATAAAATAGTCATGTGATCTCCTAACCTAGGTTATAAATGTTATCGTCACATTTCTAACATAAGCGGCATAATCGGCCAATAATTTTCCCTCTGCAAGGACACAGGCCACAGGAGTGGGCCGTATTCTACCACGCGGACCCAGTGCGGGTTGGTAGATGTCATAATATATGTCTTCGAATTATTGGTTCTAGGACATGCCGGTTTCCTCACGATGTTTTTACTTTTTGAGAGCAATGGTGATGAAATTATTTACACAAAATAAAGCGCCTACTTGGGTTCGAACCTACGAATTACAACTCGTAACTAAGGGCCGTTACCGCTGGATCACCACATCACTCGATCACACACATCTTTCTAGATTTTTTCTAATTTTGTAGGGTTGCCAGTCTATTGAACCACGGCTGCATACCTACACTGAAAAAAAAAACACTCCAATCAAGTGACTTTTTAGCTTGATTGACGATATCTTGTTTAGATTAATCAAAATCTTAGTTAAGTTGATCATCACGACATGATTGTAGCAATACTAGTTCAAATGATTGAATGCTCAAACAAGTTTCTCGATTACCCTTAACATGACATCATTGTAGAAGAGTTAAAATAGAGACAAAAAAAAAATGTTAACTGTACGAGTAAAGATCATTGAAACTTTAATCTAATAATCTTGGTTGGAGCAACTATGTTTTGACTTGATTGCTGCAAATAGGTTTTGTGATAACTCCAATCAAGATCCCGTTTCAAATCTCAATCAAATAAAAGTAGTAGCTGTGATCATTGTGCTTGATAGGCTCAGATGCAAACAAGTTACTTAGTCAATCTAAACAAAATCTTGATTGTAGCAACTACTTTTTTTATTTCAGAGTATTAGTATTTTATACGAAGCGACCTGCGTCTGATTTCCGCAAATATAACGACATAGATATTCTTGAACATCGTATTCTTAATTACCTCCTAACGTTTCTATGTAATATCTATCAATTTCATGTGTTAGGCATTCGGGCTTTCAACTGACAAAGGCATTAAGTATGAAGTGTCCTAGATGAACTGATCGTTATAAACGCATCTCTATCTCAAATAAATCCTGGATATGTCTTTAAAAAAAACACCCCATCTTCAACTGCAGGTTATCGTAACTAGTAAAAGCCGATTAAGATTATATTAAGAGGTCTGCCAGCAGCAATATACCAATTCAAGCGCTTCAATCATCAAAACAGAGACAAAAACGATTTGTAGTTTTTTCATTGTAATGACTAGAGACTAAGACGACACTCCAACTGATGATGCCACAACTAACCAGTCCTCAATTTCCAGATTACAACACACATGACTCCATAGCCGTCAAAATGGTGGACACACAGCATTTCTGCCTGCGCTGGAACAACTATCAGAGTAGTATCACCAGCGCGTTCGAGAATCTTCGCGATGACGAGGATTTCGTCGACGTCACACTGGCCTGCGATGGCAAAAGTCTGAAAGCACATAGAGTTGTATTGTCGGCCTGCAGCCCATACTTCAGAGAGCTTTTGAAGGTAATTATTTTGAGCTTTTCTTTAAGGTCATTATTAAGGTCTACAGAGTTAAGTAGTACCCTTACGTATGAAGAGTTCTTTGAGAACGAAACCTGGAGATTATAAGGCCCATTGAGCCTTGTAGCAATATGAAAAACAAGTGAGTTCTACTATGAACTACATTCAACTGTTATTTTGCCTCTAACAGCAACCTTACAACAACGAGATTAAAAATCATAATCAGAAAAATAATAACTGTAAAAGAACAGTATGTACAGCTATCACTTGAGTGAAGTTTGAAGTAAACTTTTCACGATCAGTAGCCTTATCTACTGATTTATGTTTTATATTCAATTTAATGTAGGATCTGTATGCTTGATTTCTTGACCCCCTGACGAAACAGGCGTTGTATAAAAAACATTTTGAAATAAATAATCGCATCAATTATAGTCATTCCGGGTAACTTTGACCACTTAGGAGACAATTTCCAATGGTTAGTCAATAAAATGTATAGAATTACTACTCAGTAATTGTGACTTATGTGATCTTTTGATGTTTTAAATACCACAATTACGAGTACACTAAAAAGTTTACAAATTACGCGTGAATCCTGAGATAGAGACCGAACTTGTTGTGGTCCAAAGTTACATTTTGGGGTAACATTAGACCAACATTTTTTCTCACCCTAAAAACCCATTTTATCGCATTTTTTAATATTAATTCTGGGTAACATTTGACAATGTTGAATGCTCATACGATCATCAAGTAAAAATAATGAAGTGTTTGTGGTGTGGTCCAATGTTATATCACTGGTAAATTTTACCCAGAATAACTCTACCTAGTAATCGTACATTTATAATTGAGATGAATAATTACAAATACTGCATTGTAAGTTGCATACAATGGCCGCCAGATGGCGCATATTCATATATTTTAATAATATTTATAAATCCACAACATAATTATTTTAAAAGATAATTAATATTATGAATACCTACCACTACACCACATATATTTATATTGTATTTTGAACTATGAAAAACCATAAAAATAAACCAAAACATATTTCTTATTTGCAATAGAATAAAACGAATTATGCAAATAATACCCCAAAATCTTGAATTAAAAAATACAAAGTAATTTTCCAAAAAACTTAAATAGCATTTAAGCGCACTGTCAGGTGTGGGGTTCGAACCCACGCTCCCTCTCGGGAACCAGAGCTTAAATCTGGCGCCTTAGACCACTCGGCCAACCTGACTTATGAAGAGTCGTCGAAATTAGCGATCGCCTGCTAGGGTCAACTTAAGTTACGCTTGATGTATCAAATGTGATGAAATTATTGTTTTTTCGATGGAAATCATTTTCAATAGTAACAAAATATAGTAATGACGTCATGATTTCATACGATTATGACATAATTATGAATATTTACTTGGTAAAGTATTCCAACATTACATCGCTTTAATCATTGTGAATGTAAGGACTATTTATGAGACTTTGATCTCTGAGTTTGTTTTGCCATTTCTTCTCAGGGGTAGTCAAATAGGAAATTTCGACTCCATCTAGCTTATTTTTTGAGGTATAAAAGTGATTTCGATATCCTTTATATAATATATAAATATATAATACATATATATAAATATCCTTTATAAACAATTTCATTTCATTATGCTTTGTAAAACCATTTATAATTACTTTGATAGTCAGTTTATGCCTACAATATTTGCAAACAAAATGGAAAAAAATCCATCCATTCGCAATTACATTTCAAACGAACATTCTAGGTATATTTTATTCTTTTTAATCAGTTTTTCGTCTATAATCCGAATGGCCAGTGTTACCACACCCAATAAATAGTAGAGTGGGTTAAAACAGCCCGACTAGAGCTCCACCGCTGAATATTTTATATTCATTCCATAGTAATTGAGTTTTTTGTTTATTTATCTGATAGCTGTATGATATTTTAAGCTTCGGAGTTGCTTTAGGACTTTTTGATAGAGCGATTTTGTGTTTTGACAATGTTTTGTAAGCGTGTCTGTTTTTTACCTAATTTGAATTTATACTCTACAGCTTTTTTAAACGAACTTGCAATTTTATTTTATTAAAACACGATTAAAAATCAATTTTGAGAAACTTCAAAGTCAAAGTCAAATCATTTATTTCAAATAGACACTTATGAGGCACTTTTGAACGTTAAAATTTACAACAAAAAAAATTATTCTAGTTCCAAAAAGTACTTATGGAGAAGAATGGGCAAAAAACTCCACACTTTTTTAAAATTTTAACAATATTTTGTATGCAGCATAAATTGCTTATATAATTATACGTAAAGACTAAAAACGAAATAAAATTAATAAAATTGAAAAATTTAATAAATAAGTAGATATTGTAAAATACTCCAGAAGAATATATAACACTCGGTGTGTGAGTTTCAGTAAATTTTACAGACTCACTTTCCTAGATATTCTGAAATTCTGACAGCATTATGAAAGGTAGATAGGCTATGTATCCTAAATTCACTTTTACCGAATCACCTAAAACTACTTATGCTTAAAGATCATAATGAAGGAAACTCAACAATTTAAATACTGAAATTATCATTTTTAGTTGATAATTTTGTGTGAAAAACAAATTCAAAATATTTTGCCTTGCATATTGAAATTATTCATCTTCATTAAATTCATATAAAATATTGATTTTACCACAAAAGAGGCTTTTGTTCACTAAAGGTCATGTCTTCAGGCTTTGTAGGTTTT
Organism: Dryobota labecula; assembly: GCA_947523025.1. Lineage (NCBI taxonomy): Eukaryota > Metazoa > Arthropoda > Insecta > Lepidoptera > Noctuidae > Dryobota > Dryobota labecula. The sequence goes on along the minus strand of OX383296.1, from coordinate 2,057,480 downwards.
CTTACACAATTGTTTTAAAATGACACTTTATATTTTTAATAAACTTATTTAAGAGACTATTTTAGTGAAAAAATTGCTATATTCATTTCGATTTTACACCGATAAAATGTTATTTAAACTTAAGTTAAAATTATTGTTTTTGGTTTGTTTTCCGTGCACACAACAAACAACTTAATAACTAGCTGGACTCAAACGGAGTACCTACATGCGCTAAACTAGCGAAGATCCACATTACAAGCTAGAACCAAACCAAATCATTTTAGTTACAACTGACGATACAATAAAATCTTCTCATTATTTCTTAACAATAAAGGCCCTGTTAGCTTCTACCATGACAGCAATAAAGGCCCTAGGTACAAACATGTCTCTCCTAATATCCTATTATTTTGATGTGCCCAACAGAGTCCATAATGACCTCATAATATTTGAAGGTAACCTAAGTAAAGGAATGCAATAAACGATTGAGTGATTTTTTCAGTACTCTCTAACCCTAGTTTCTCGCACTATTTTAACCCTCAAACTCTGTCCCCAGTCAACACCATGCAAGCACCCAGTGATCGTACTCCAAGACGTGGCATTCACGGACCTACACGCGCTCGTCGAGTTCATCTACCACGGGGAGGTCAACGTGCATCAGAGGAGTCTATCCTCCTTCCTCAAGACTGCTGAGGTCCTCCGCGTGTCGGGACTCACGCATAATGAGAACGCTCAGGGGGTGAGTGACTTTAAAGTAAGGGGGTTATGTTTTAGAGTGGGTGGGTTTTAGTTTTAGAGTCGGCGGGTTTTGATTCTAGACTAGGTAGTTTTAGAATAGATTTAGTTATTGATTTTTGGGTTGTTTTAGAGTTTGCTGGTTGATCAAAGAGTAAAATATATATGTTCGTGGGATTTTATAATGCAAATGACAGTAAAAAGGGTAGGAATTGAAGTTATGTAGGTCAGTCTTTAAATTTTAGAAACGAGATTAATTAACGTGCTGTGATTGATAACCATTGTTTCGGCCATCGCCGCTGTGAGGCTTCGATGTAAATAAATAATGGACTGTAGGTGCTGGTGTATGATATATCTATTCATTAAACAAGTTTGAGTCTGATCTGATTATCTAATGTCTGAGAGATGACCGACGTCCGCAATGCTATGGCGGGACGACGACTGACTATGACGACGACGCGGCGCGAAGGACCACTTCGGTTAATGAATAGATATATCATACACCAGCACCTACAGTCCATTATTTATTTACATCGAAGCCTCATAGCGGCGACGGCCGAAACAACCATGAAGATTATTTATAGGTTTTAGTCAAAAATACCTACCTCAATTTGATAATAGTTGTAGTGTAAAGATTTTTTTTAAATCTATATGTTATTATTAAAACGGTATCTTTCTTCATAAACATCTACACATAACAAGTCTGACGATTTCTTTTACAATTTTTAGTTTATTAATTTTTCATAAATGTATAAATTCACGGCTTTTCCGACAACTGTTCAAAGTTTTAAATCATGCTAATTAGCCATTTGGTAATTAGTACAATTAGTGTAGAAGGTATTTTAGGAACGACATAGCTACGTGTGTTCGTTATACTTATTGGTCTCTATGTTACCATGTTACCTAAATATAAATTTATAGTTAAGTATTTTTTGAGCTGAGAAGACATGAATTTAATAAATTATTAGAATAATTTGTAATATTAATGTTTTCTCTTCCTGACATGCGAAATCATACTCCGACCCGCAATGGGCTCGCGTGGTGGATTATGGCCCACTCCCTCTCTCAGAGACCTGTATCCCAGCAGTGGGAATATTATAGACTGATTACAAATGTCTAAACCCCCCCCCCCCTTTCAACAGCCTCTGCTGCAGCCAATGCGCGCGCCCTCCACAACATCGCCGCACACGCCGCCGCACTCCGCTCACAGCACACACATCAGCCACACGCAATCCTACGACCGTCTGGAAGAGGCTCTCCTCCAGCCAACGTCATCCAGCGTCCAGCAACTCATGCGCAGGACCCCGCTGCCGCCACGCCGGCTGAGCCGCTCAGCCGACAACAGTCCCGACGTCATCAAGCGTCCGCGTCACGACAACAACAATGAGCAACCACAGATCCATGCAACTGACTTTTCAACTAAAAACAATACTCATGCCCGCGGGCATAATGAGTCGGGGAACAACGGGAATGGGATCTCTAATAGCAGCTCCTCGCCGTCCCCGAGGCTCATGGATGACGTGAAGAACGAGCCGATAGATATGATCTGTCCCTCTAACCCGGATATTGACAGGAGCACGGATGATACGCCGCCGCATCATCACAGACCACTTGTGAGTTGGTAAAACGTCTACCATTTGGTTTTTTTAGGGTAGTTTCGAGTTCGAAGGAGTAAGATGGCTGTGTAAGAGAATGTTGGATTCGATTCCCAATGATAATTATTTATTATTGAGGTTGTCTTGTAAAATTTTTGTTTAAATAAAACTAGGTAATATCGCACACCATGACTCAAGATTGACATATTGAAGAGTTACTGTTAAATAATAACATGATAAACACATGTAATCGACAGACTTTATTAAATATACTGAAACCAGCGGTAAAGGTTCTGGGTTCGATTCCCTGTTAAAATTAAATTATGCTATGCTGGTAAAACTTCGACTTATATACCCAAGACTTCCCCAATTTTGGGTTCGAACCCCAAGTAGAAAATCTTGTTTGATTTGTAAGCTGTCAACCAGGAGTGGTGAGCGTTATCGATGGTTTACCCCAAGGGACCACGCCCTTAATAATGTTAGTGTGGTGTATTTACTACAAAAGTATGTAAAAACTTCAATTTCATATTGTTTAAGAACACTGTATAAGTTAGCTGTAAGTTTCCCTAATAGAATAAAATAAAATAAATAAATATTCATTCATAACAGTCACTTCTCTTTCAAAATAAGTTACTTCATAAGAAAACGTTATTTCAGACTCAACCGCACAAAATTAAATATGAATAACTTCCGATAACAAAATTAAAACAATCCGATCCGAATCTAAAAACACAAGGTAATCTTAGTTTCTCATGAAAAAACTGAAAAAACAATAGTAATGTATCATTTAACTTAATTTTGAGAGAAAAACTACATTCAATTGAATTCGGGTATCATTCAATTTGTCGAACGAAAACTGCGTATGTCAACAAATTCCTGAATACTTAGTAATAATACTTACAATAAAAATACAAACATTGTTAAAAGTACTAATAAGCAGTATTATCGTGTTACGTGTATAGGACTTGCTTCACATTCTATGAATGTTATTCGCAGAATTGATCGATTACCAAATCAATAATTCAGTACGACCAATGTTCTACTAAAATATTTAGTTAACTATCATAATACGATAAATGACGACACCAAATATTAGATATTGGAACATTAGAAAACAATGCAGTCTAAAAAAGGCATATCCACAAAGAAATGTATGTAGGTAGCAATGCCGGATTACGATTTCTGGGATCGAGTTTGTTTTCTGTTCATCTTAAGTTTCGATGAAGTAACAAAACCATCAGCTACTGCGAGCTTAGATTTGAAGGTTTAATCTCTCTCATTCTCTACTCATAAAAGTATAAGCATTCTAAAATATGGCATAAACCCAGGCGTTCGTTCAGGTACAGCATCAACATAATTATTATTTCAACATTTCCTAATCCTCATAGAATATCGAAACAAATGTCGATCACTGGGTACATACTTGAAGTCATGCAATTTTATTTTAACAGTTATTTAAAAATAGAATACGAACTGTCCAAAACAAAATCTAACTTCTTAGAACAAACTTAAAATTATAAATCGAATTAAACCACTGTTTTACAGCAAGTCTCGTAAGTAATTCCTAACAGCCACTCCTAAACAATTGTTTATTTTTTTTTATGGCTCTTCTTTAGAGCCTTATTTTGGCCAGAGACAAAATTATGACCGTAGCCTCAAAATCACCAATACCATAAACAAGCCATCCTCCTAAATGTCAGTACTACGTAGAGTGCTAGACACTAGAATTTGTACCCGGAACTCGATGGGTGTCATGTACAGAGTGTCAGGTAGTCGTGACAGCGATAACATTGTTGTATGGGCTAATGAGACACTGGGTTAGCGACCTTGACATAGATTGAGGCTTGAAACTTTGATTTCTAGATCTTTTTGATGGTATTTGAAAAGAATGTTGACTGTTTTCGAGAGTAGAAAGACGTTTTGGTTATCAAATATCGGTGATTAAATACCCGCACCTAACTTCAGTCAGAAACCACACAATCAAAAACTTCATTAAAACACTAAAAATATCACCAATCATTTCTAAGCCCACTTCACGAAACCTCGCCCAAATACACACTAAAGTCGAGAAAAAACACGTAATTCCAGAGAAAACAAACCTTTTTTAAATAAAAATGTTCACTAAAATAAGATCCTATTTGAACTGAAGTGCCTATATTTTTATTAGGACGAAACTTTAGTTATTTAGAAAGTTAAATTGGTGTAGCTCCCAATAGTTGACGACTCCTACAGACTTCTGTTAATAACGGCTTCCTGTAATAACGCTGGGGAAAAGCGATTTTCCTTTTTCATTTTGTAACATTAAGTTTATTTAAAATGTTAATAAGCTCATTTCGGAAAGTAAACAACGTTATTTCGAGTCGACATAGCTTAGGAATATTAGTTTCCTGTGCGTAGGGTTTCAGATTCAACTCCTACTTAGAAATAAACAAATAAAAAGCCTAGTTACTAATACTGTATATCACATTACTTCCTAAACAAGATACGGCCAAAGACTAAAGAAAAATCAAACGCTTCTTTAATGCCTACTCTCATCGTTCCTCAGGGAGGAGGCCCACCATCGCGTGGCAGCTCGGCTGATGCTGAAGAGTGCACGCCACCACCGCACCCACCGCCGTTCATACAGCCACCGGACTCGAAACTCTTCAACCCGGCGAACACATACAACTTTACTATGGAAGCTTTGTCGCATCCTTCATTGACTGGTAAGAGGATTATCTGTTATGTTTATTTTATTTTATTTCAGCCTCTGGAAATTATACAATGAACTAAGTACTTATCTTTATAAAAGTAAAGCGATTGGTGATCGCAGTTGATATTTTATTCCTTCAGTACCCGTCATTATGGGTATTTTTTTATTTTTTATATTGAAAGCTGAATCACATAACAAATGCTTTGGAGAATGGACATCAAACCGGAACAACTTGATCCTTTTAAGACTATCAGCGATGATATTTTATTTTGTGTTTAGATATTTTTTATACAATAAAAATAGGTACTTTGATGAAGAAATATTCCAATCAGTCCCCTGTACCACACCACTGAAAAAAACAACTTCTCTTACTGGCGATTCTTAGCATCCAAACATGATACCTAACATATCAAGCATACCCTGTACCAAATTTTTTTTTTTTTTGTGAATATGTTGTGTTTTTTCATATATTTTTGAGTTATTTCTAACAAGTTTAAGACTTGATGAATTGTCATCAAATCCTGTTTGGGCACCAGAAGAGGAAACACCTATCTTAGTCAATTATAATGAAAGATGAAGATGGCATATGAACTGTGTGTTGTTTCCAGGTCTCCAAAGTCCCTTGGCTCCGGACGGCATCGCAAGTACTTCCCAAGGTGAGTGCCAGCTTGTCTAGCAACGAATTTATTTTATTGCATTACTACATATATTGAGACAAACGATATTTTTAATGCACTGTCTGTCGTATGCCACCATCACCGCTTCCTCTCTGCTCTGTCATATTAGGTTTATATATCATTATTAGGTTTTTTTTATTATAATTTTTTTAATGTATGAGGCAATTATCACGTGACATATAATTTATTTCTTTTAATATATGTATATTATTATAATTATATACTATTAACCTTGTATATGTCTTCATTTGTGCTCTGTGTTTCTATATTTAAATTAATTGATGTTAGCTTTTTGTGTTATGGTTCGATGGAGACGCGCGTAGGTACAAAAATATTCGATTTATTACATTTTCAATGATTTGGACTATCTGTACGACTGGGACGAATGTTTATCATTGAACCAAAACGCAATGTGGCGTGCATGTAACTGTTACTGTAACATAGTGTAATGTAACTTTACGAAGATATGCTAGCTTGTTTTATAGATGTTAAACAAATTTTGTGCTAGGAAAACCCCTCACTCCCATGTCTCCGAATTAGGTTTTTGTTGTTACATTTTGTTTCCTTTTTTTTTTTTTCAAATTCTCTCATTATTTACCAACCATTCCACGGAAATAAACGAAATGTTAACGAACGTAATTGTATCTACACGAATTGGCTGTAAACATTACATTCAAAAAATTGTAAAGAAAAATCCTACTCGAAAATAAGAAGAAAACCACAAAATTAGCTTCCGAGAAATCCAATCATAACTTCGATATAAACGTTGAGCGAATTCAGTAAAAGTTGAGTTTACTTATTGTTCCGAGCATAGCGGATCTCATGAATCATTTCTAAATACACTATCGGGTTACACTCGATCACATTGTCTTGGGAAACGGAAAATATAATAACAGGGAGATCGAACAATGGATTTTTAGTAATGGTTACTTGGTGTCGGTTTATATAAAATACGCTCAAATTATTTCATTGAAGAATTAAAAACGCTTTTGTTCGGGAAATTTGAAACAAACGTTGCGCGCGTCTGTTATGTCAACGGACCATAGTCGATCACACAATCATTGCTGAGCTTAACTAGCGACGAGTAGGCGACATGTACATATGCGTTACTAATACCGCTTCGCATCCCGCGGCGGGATCGCCTGTCGTCGTACGGGGGGTGGCGGTGCTTAACAGAGGCTACGATACGAGAGTGCATTAAACGCGCGAGCGTCGACGGGGCTAACTGCTTGTGTTGTGACCAGGTGGCGCCCGCACCCCCCAAGAAGATTACCGCTGTGAGCCATGTAACAAGAGCTTGTCGTCCCTGACGCGGCTCAAACGACACATCCAAAACGTTCACATGAGACCTTCCCGGGAGCCCGTGTGTAACATTTGCCGGCGGGTCTACTCGAGTCTGAACAGCCTGCGCAACCACAAGTCCATCTACCACCGCAAGCAGCAGCAGCCGGCGGCGGCGGCCCCGGGCCCCTTCTACTCCGTCAACTGACGCTCGACCCGCCGGCCCCGGCGCGCCCCCCTCACGTTGCCATTCGAAGAAACAGAGCTGCCATCCTAACCACCTAAAACGCCATACTCTTGCCCCTAGAACTTCGTTAAGTTTAAAAAATTGTAACGCGATATGTTCCTAACATTTGTATATAGCATAGTAATGCATGCGCATCGCAAACTTTATCTATATGTATGTATAATTTATTATTTCTCACTAAACGTATCTTAACGCTTGGTGGGAGCGCAGCGCGTCCGCGACGCCGCTGCGCTGCCACGTCCTCTATGGAACCAATTGGGACATCTGATCGGTACACGCATAACCACCAACCGTTTTTTAAAAAGCGCATTAGTCAAATTCGTGAAACACGTTGAATTGCCTCTGCTAGGTTCAAAATTGCCACCGAAACAATAGTGGTACACTAATTGTGCCAATTGGTTCCGTCACTTGGGACCCGTCGGGAGCGAGCGGTCGCATGGTGTGGATACGACGGGGTCGCTCGCGCCGGTGTGTTGACTAATGCGCTGATGTTGGTTGTTATGTGTGGCGCAGTTGGCCCTCTGGGCGCGGGGCACCGCTGCGAGGTGTGCGGCAAGCTGCTGTCCACGCGGCTCACGCTCAAGCGGCACACCGAGCAGCAGCACCTGCAGCCGCTGCACTCGGCGCGCTGCTCCCTGTGCCACAAGGTGTTCCGAACGCTCAACTCGCTCAACAACCATAAGAGCATCTACCACCGCCGGCAGCGCGGCGCGCCGCAGCAGACGCAGCCGCAGAACCTCACCACCAGCCCCGACACTAAGATCAACCCGCAGCATCACAACATCGACTTCTACAAGTTCAAAGACCAGTTTAACGTCTAATTTCACTCAGTTAAAGTTTTCTTTTTTCTAAAACAATTATTCTCTATTTAAAAAGGAAAGTAACTATTTTATTTTTCATATATTATCTTTTTTATTTCCGTAACGGGACTTGTATATTTTTTGTTTTTCAGATTGTTTTCCTCTATGAAATATTTATTTATGAACTTTGAACTTGTAAGTAAGTAAGGGTTGACATTGACTAACATCACAATATTTAATGGCTTTCTGACATTCCACTTGTTACAAGGGAGGGCGAGTTAGATCGAATTTGTTTTTTTTTTTTTTTTTTGTTGAAATGTTATCGATCGATTGCGCCCGGAGAGTGCAATACTGCGGTATAAAATGATTCCTGAATTTTTACACTATGTTAAATGTGCGACAATAAGGCGAAGAGAAAAAAAATAATATTTTGAGAAAAGATGAAAAATCTTGGTGCTGTAAATTTATATATTAGGCTTAAATTTATATAAAAGAAACGGTGTTCGTGTAAGTAACAGAAGAGGCATATTGTTTTCAAATTGTGTTCATTATTTTCGGCAATTATTTATTCTGTAATTTATCTGTATGATCTCACTCTTAGATATTTATACGAGATTACTTAACGAAAATATGTAAAAAGTATAAAAAAAACTATATACACAGATATATAATTGGCTTATGAGGCTTTCAAATTATTATTTTTATTTTAGGTGTTTTATTTTTCATTTTGAAGACTGAATTCAGGATATAATAGCACCAATAGAATGAGATGAAAGATTGTTTTTTGCAAAAAAATATATATATTAACCCGCAGATAGCACAACCACAGAAATATACCGGATATTACGACATACACATACCAGGAATACATACATACAGTACAGCAAACCGACTTAGACACAAACAAAAATAATAACTTCTCGCTTTCTTTTGGCAGTCGACAGTATATTTATATGTTATCAATTTATTTATTTATATCTTGTTTGTCGACTTTTATAAATCCTTTGCTGCCTTTTAATTATTATTATTATTATTGACAAACAATACCATCAGTCGAAGAAAATTGCATTTTCAAAGTGAATCGCAAGGTGCCATTTTAAACGAATATGGCTATTTTATTTTTTAGTTTAGTCACATTTTTTTAGTTTTCAAACATTAGTTTTATAGCAATCTTGTGTTCGTTTCTATTATTATTATTATTTCGTTGAGCCTTTTTAGGATAGTTTTTTTTTTTTAAATCAAATAATAATATTTTTCGCTTTTTACCGACCTACTTGTACTCGTATTTTTTGTACATTAAACACTCACAGTTTGTTTTTGTTTTGTACAATTGTAATTACACATTATTATTATTATATTATACATAATAGGTAATAGTAAAAAACAAATTTTTAATAATTCTCAGTGTTAAATGTTCCTAAATTTCAACAGTGTGAACTTTTCAACTATTAAATGTTCCGAGCTCGATGTTAATTAGTAACGGAATTTTGCTTGCCATAAAATAATTTTAGTATATGTCTCGATATTGGGTGACGAAGCTTCAACGCGTTAGAAAATTACGAAAAATAAAAGAGCCCTGAAAAATGTCTGAACATGCAACTTTGCATAAGTGAAAAATGGTGTAGACAATTTCATACACTGGAATCAACTGAGACTAAATAAAAGCTTGTAGAAGACTACTAAAAACCTTATCTGATCTATGACGGAAGAAAACCAACTAATAAAGACTTGTGCTATTTTAAAAGTTTCCCTTCCGCGTTAAAGTTCAATCATCCAATAAATAAATTAATGTGCGTCTTTCCTTTGTGAAAAATATTCTAGTTCATGAAAACATCACTATACCGACTTTAAAAAGTCGATAAAATATCACTATTGTTAAAATTTTCATTTTATAGCAAATAAGGGAACTTTGATTGTAAATGTTAACATAATTTATTATAAAATGATATACACCTTAAGTAATATTAGTGCCTGCTTCATATTATTGTGTTCTTATTGATAAAAAAAGACATATTTTGCGTATTTTTTCGTAAATAAGCATTAGGTAGTGTATGACACACGTTTTACCTAGAGAAGATGCTTTACCTTCAAACAACTAAGAGGCTTCCTAAAATGCTATATGTTATAAAATTCTGTTGTTATTGCTAGATACATAAATGCTTAGCCATTACTCGTTTAGTTAATTAGTAAGCTTTATTATAATAGTTTGGCCAATTGGAAGACTAGAGATTTGGTGCTAAAAGGAACGATGTTCGTAGAAGAGATAAGGGAAACGAAAGGAATCTAAATTTTTTCTAATATTTCGCAACATTCCGTGTACGAAAACGAAAATGATAAAAAAATGTTAAGTTTTTATTTGCGTAACATTGCAAAGTTTGAAACGTAGGATTGTTGTTTTTTGATTAGTAATTTAGTCATAGTTTTTCTTGTTAATTTGGGTTTGGGAAATTAAGTTAGTTGATTAAATAGGAAATAAGGTTTATCTGAATTCACATAGATAATAGAAATACATGTTTACTTTACAATAATTACAGGGATGTGCTGCAATGGCAGTACGGTATTTCAGCTATTTTCAGTATAGCTATGAAAATTAAGAATTTATTTAGTAAAAAAACTTGTCTCTGGTTGGGAAAAATTTTGCCAAAATAATAAGCGCTATAGACTGATTAGAGTAAGTACGCGTTTGACTTGTACACTATTAGGCGTATTTTATAGATAAAAAATGTACATTATTTACTAAATTAATTGATAATTTTATAAAAAAACTCGAGAAATGTTGTCGCACAGAAGGCGGTCAAAGCGTGATTAATTTTGGTATTATAAACTCGAAATTTATTTGTGATTTCAAATGATCTTGGTTCGAAATTTTTAGGTGTTAAGTTATTTTGGGATCTCGAGAGGCTAAAAGCCTCGGGTTTGAAAGGGTACGAATTACACCGTGTTCTATGGAGCAGAACACATCCCTGTCAAAAACTATATTAGTTAGGATCTTAGCAAGTTTAAGACTGTTTCTGTGACCTGTTTAAGTTTTTATCTTTCTAACGAGTTAAGAATTTTTTTCAAACTCGCACGTGCGCGTGCGTTGACTTTATCCAATGTGTTCTTATACTTCTTGTTGGCATTTTTACTTATTTTATAAGGAATCTAAATTAATTTATTGGTTGTTGTATTGAAATTTTATATATTTTTTTCTTAAATTATTGTTCTACTATCCACGAATCTAGATATTTTTTGTTAACAATTGGCATCTGTGTAATGCAGTCCATTAGATTTTTTAATGTTATTCGAGATTGTGCCAAAAACTACGGTGTTTTTATGTTTTGTCTTCCATTTTGAGGCGAATTCGTCTTAAACGTAGCGTGGAACGCCAAAAATAAATAAATTATTTTAATGGGCTGCACTTAGTTATATACTAATAATAAAAATGATTTCGCAACACTATATTATATATTCATAAATAGTTCTTTTCCTTCCTTACTTTTTAAATTAAAAATAATTGAAGTAACTACTCATAAAATGTAATCGTTAAACCGAACTTCATAAATCCTAATATTGATGATAATGGCGTTTTTAATAAAAACAAATATACAAAAACAATATTGCCAGTTTTATTAGAAAATCCTATAACCACCCGAGTATTTATTTGTGTTTTTTGTCAAAGAATTATTAGCTTTTTTGTAGAAACAGTTAGATAATTTTCATAGTGCACTGTTTTCTTTTTTATTAATTTCGAAACACGCTTAGCATATCTAGTTTTCCCGCCTAAATATTTATTTTCCCGCCTCAACGCATGCTGACTGTTAACACCCTTCACGAGCCACTGTAGCTTCGCCATCATTTACATTTATTTTTCTATTTTATTTATAATTTATTTTAGTCACACTTTTTTTGTTTTTTTTATTGAAAAAAAAAACTTGTCATAATGAGATCCCTGGAGTAGGTTTAATTTTTTTTAATTTATACCGCGTTCGGGGAGCAACCCCATATTTTTTTGTTTTTTCGATCTGTTTACAGGTAAAAAGTTATTCTCGTGCTCGTTATGCGGGAAGGTTCTGTGTTCAAAGGCGTCGTTGAAGCGGCATATCGCTGACAAGCACGCGGAGCGCCAGGAGGAGTACCGATGCACGATATGTGAGAGGGTGTACTGTTCGAGGAACTCGTTGATGACCCACATATACACCTACCACAAGTCAAGGACAGGGGAGACAGATCAAATACGATTTTTTTAGTGACTACTCGGACGGAGTTGGCGCGGCGTGCGGCAGTATTCATCTAGCAAAGAGAATCTACACGAGCCCAATCTACCTGAACCCGCCGTACATAGCAACACTCACAAAGGTTAGATATTGTTTATAGAACCAGAAACAAATTAGAGAACAGACGATCTAACTCATTAACAATGGATTTCCTATATTAGACTAAGCTAGGTATAAGGGTCCTTCTTAAATTTTCATTTCATATTTTTTCTGTTCAATTTTAATTTTATAGATTTTAGTTTGACTTTTATGTTCTTTTAGTTCGACTGTACTTACCTACCCCCCGCGCCCCCCCCCCCTCCCGTCGGGTTTCGCAGTTTTGACGTTGTTGTGTTGCTTGGAGCATGCTTCTATCATTTTTGTTATCACGTGTCTATGTGTTATTGTGGTTGAGAGAATTTCCTTAAGATTTTGAATATTATGAAAATCTCGTGATTATTGTGTAGTTAGTCAATGTGTACAGTGCATATTATTAGTATTATTAACTATATTATTAACCTCATACATGTATTATTGAATGAAAATTAACAAGCAGAAAATCACTCAGCGGATTTTCTCCATGTCTTCACGTGTTGCCAGCTAACGATATTTACCTTGTTTTTCTGGTAAAAATGCCTAATGTAAATGGGTGGTTTGTTGTTTTCCAGCAGTACCGCCCCTCCGTATGCCCCCGCCCACCGCCGGCGGTATCAACGAGCCACAAGAGTGTCCTTACTGCCGCAGGACATTCTCTTGTTACTATTCCTTGAAACGACACTTCCAAGACAAGCACGAGCAGTCGGACACGCTGTACGTGTGCGAGTTCTGCCACCGGAGGTACCGGACCAAGAACTCGCTGACCACGCACAAGAGCCTGCAGCACCGCGGCTCCAGCGGCATGCTGAAGCGGCTGCTGAAGACGTCGGCGCTGCACTCGGCGCTGGCGCCCAGCCCGCACCACCTGTTCGACCTGGGCGCCGACCACGGCCCGCAGCTGCCGCCCGGCCTGCAATGACCACAGACCATGGCTTAGATCGCTCGCAGAAACCCGTGTTGCGAGTACACTGGGTGTCGCCACCGAGTGCACTCGTAATGTGGCTCGATGGACGCGCTTACGATACGGATAGCATCATGTGCAATATAACGGACAATGCCAAAACAATGCAGGAGTTACGCCGCATTTATGGTTAATATCGTATTATAATTAGTAAAATATTGACGTTAGGATTAAAATTACATAAACAGTATTGTCGCACGCGACTGTAGAAGTCGTTTAGTGTACGCTTCGGGGATCGGACTTCGCTTTGTGACTAGTTCGTAACAGTTGCGAGTTACGGCATTTTCTAGTGAAAATGTTCCAACAGTGTTCAATATGACAATGTAATCCAGAGCAATACTAAAGTATTAATATTTCTAGTACTGCCAAAATTATGCCAACTGTATTCTAAAAAATGAAATACATTTTTTAAAATCACTTTTCGATAAATGTCTAGTGTCAAATTAGATTCGATAACTGTACAAAATGAGAACGTACAAATTTTAAAACCGTAAATTTTAAAAGAAATGCAAAGAAAATATTTTTTACTGAAACTTTTTTCGGAACGCCAAATCTAAATTAATTAAAATGATACAGATTATTTAGCGGTTAATTACAAAAATGTTTAGAGTAAAAGTTAAAAAAAAAATGTTGATGTTGAGTAAAAAATTAAAGACTTCTTAGAATCTGATTTCGAAAGTACAAAATTTAACGTCTAACAATGTCTAATCTATGTGCGTTTGGCTTCAATAATAATAATGATTATGATCAATGTGTAAGTAGCCGTGCCTTCGTTCGTCTTCGAAATATTATGGATGAATTTCTGAACTGACGAGGTATGCGCATGCGCAAGTGAAGACGGTTCACGGACGAATCAATGTTGGCGGTGATGTTTCGAAAAGGGAAAATGCTGTAGGGTTGCCAGACTCCGGTGGGATCCTTGAATACAGGGTTAAGAGTGAGTAAACAGTTGTAGGAAATAGAGGCGCTGGGTTGCCAGAAAGTGGGTCTTCGAAAAGCAGTTCGACGATCGTATACGTGTGCATGATTGCAAATCATGAAACAAAATCAAACATTTCTTCTGTATAGAAATACGTAGACTTTAGGTATTAATTAATAGAATTATATTTAACCTGTATCCATTTTCGGATTTCTCTCTATGAGTGTATAGTGGTTCTTATTTAAATGTCGACCAACGTAGCTGATGTCTCGTTATTGAAAATTTATTAGATTATTATTATATTATTCTCAAAAATCTTAGGATACCTAACCATAAGATGGCTGCAAATTGTATAAAAATTATTTTATTTACTTATATCGTAGAAAATTGCTTGCGAACCGCGTTTTTCAGGTAACACTACATATCTATTCAGGGTGTTTGAAGAAACAATTCAATAATATCTTTAAAATCGCGATCCAATCTCTTAAACCACATATCACAAAACCATGAATATCTTAAAATAAAAGAAAGTATTTTTAACACCGTGATATTTCACAAAACCAAAGAAAAAAAATAATGTGAATAATACTTACTGATTTGCATTTATTCCCGTAGAAATATGAAAACTTTCTGAAGAATGTTAAAATACTAAAATGTATTGTGCCATATCCATTTTACATGTTTCGTAGAACTTTCAAAAATTTAGGGACATATCAATAAATCTCTGATCACTCTAAGTGGAAGAACCTTTTTTGCAATGAATAATAAAAATACCAATGCAAGTTTTACAAACAATAGCAAACCAATGCAATTACGTTGTGTTAGAGCAGTGAACTTTTTTTTTTGCATTTATTTATCCAATGTTAAGTAACTTGGATATAGGATCGTAATGTAGGTTTTTTTGTATTTTTACTTTCTTTTTCGGAATGTTACATATATGTGTACTTTGTGATATGAAATACATTTAATGAGAAGTTGTTTGGTATATCCAGATATTTTAACATTTAAGTTTTTATCATTTTATCCTCAGCTTAAATAATGTTAATAGCGGGTTGATTTCGAAGTAAAATATTTTTTACGTGGACATTAGCCGGTATACCTCCATTTATGTAGTACCTCAAGTATATTATTTTGTTTTTTTATTTTTATTTCAATGTTACAGGCTGTTTAATTTTTAAAGTAAAAGAAAACATGTCAATGAAATAATTTCGGAATTATTAAAGATCATAGAATCATTTAGCTGGAGCTTAGAAGGAAAAGCAAGCGGGTAGTTTGAATTGTAAATATAAGTTAGATTACTTACATAACTGAAGTATCGTGGCATCGTTCGGGAATAGAAGCCTCGTGATATTATAAACTAAATAGTAAATAGATAAAATCATTAATGGAAAGGATTTTTATATATTCTACTAATGGATTTATTAATAGTGAAACTTAGACTTAGTCTTCATAATGTTTTTTTAATGTTTGTGTTTATTGTTTTCGCTGTGCAATTATTTCTTATTGGTTTGGCTGTTTATTGAGCTTATTGTTAACTGCTTCGTTGAAATATTGGATTTTACATCCCCACTTATTTTAGTGGTTCGATTTTTTTAATGAAATTTTCTAAATTGATCTCAGTTGACAGCTGCGTACTACATCAATATCGGAGACAGCCGTTGATGATTGTTGTTAGGTCTTATACTATTGTAAAATTTGTGTTAAGTTTGGATTATGTGTCGGCAAAAAAAGAGGTTAAAGACGCAGCGCAAAAATTTAAAATTCGTGAAAAAAAAAACACAAACAACCAATCGCTAAATAACAAATACAGCGAAACAATAACAAGTAAAAGTATATTTTGCAATGAATACCAAAATACTGCATTTTTAAATAGTAAGATGAAAAGTGAGAAAATCTTTTTTGTTTATAAATACCTACTTGTAAATTATAATAGCAGCCCTTTGAATTCGCAATATAATTTTTCGCTTCTTCGCCAGTTAATAACGTTAAGTTTAAAGAAATAATTTTATATACCGACTGTGTTACTAATTAGCGTAATGCACAAAGTAATCAACAACGGGATGCCTTCTAAACAGTACAACTTTAACAATAGCCTACAGTAGATAAATAAATAAGATTCGTGTACTTTAAAATGACTATATGGATCGTCTCAAATTAGATGCACAAAAATGTCTAGAATAGTTTCTCTACTCTACTTTTAAAGAGTAACAACAGCTAGATTATGATCTCAAAGTTGAGCATCGACTCTCGCTCGACATTCGGGTGATACTTTTTGGGTCGATGCTCAATTTTCGGGATTGAGTTGTGCTAGCTCTCTGGTAGCTTTATGTAGTAAATTGGGCTTCATTATCTGAGCCATTCTACTTCCAAATGTCATTTTAAAGTATTTTTATTGTCAGTTTTACTTTGCAAAATCAGTAACTTTCGTATTCGAATAAACAAGCTAATACTGCCGTTTTATAAATTTCGTAAACGTTTTAAATGATTTGTTAGGGTTTTCCATGATTTTCCTTAGGATTATTCGTGGATATAATAATAATTACCTAATCTTATGATAGGCAGGTAACTTAAACTTCTTTATGATCGCAGTTCAAACGTCATATACGGGAGTTCTCACCTGATAAATACATGTTCACAAACCGCTTCACAAAACAGTTTTGTTTTTTTTTTTTTAAGAAAATGAAATGCTTTTATCGTAAGTATTACCTCCTATAATTTTAAGTATTACCTCCAATTATATAATTTAATTTCTAATGTATTACTTTAGATCGTGGGTTTGCCTGTAAACTACAGGCCGGTGTATTTATGTATGTATTACAGTTACAACATACAGACAGGACAGTGTTTTATATTTATCGAATTATATTGTAAATCGCAAACGAGATATAACAGTTGTTACATAGTATTTTTTCCCATACAATCATTTTTTGTTGATCCATTTCCATGTTTAAAATGCAATAGATATTATCCGTTATTGTTTTAATTGAAAACTTAATAGTTATTAATTAAAATCGTAATGCAACCAGAACATACAATAGTTATTTATAAATAATTTAAATTGCTCGATCGGTGGAAGGACAACCATCTTTTTTAAGAATAAATCGACTGCATTTTTTATTAAAAGTCTTTTTTAATCGTTGCTCACAAATTAATATTAAATACTTACGAACTTGTAGTGTTTTCGTATGAGTCACGAGTCGATGTATTCTTAAGTCAATAGCTTTAATATTTATATCAGTATCTTCCACTTTAAACGTAATATAATTATAAATAATTACAGTTATAGCAATAGTTCCCAATTTGCCACAGTACCTCAATATAATAGTTACATTTATGTATGACTATAATAAGCTACAATCAGCAGATTTTCCTGTTTTTAATGTCAATTAAGATTTTAAGGAGCTCTATTTATTAATAATGTAAGTCTTATTTCCCATTTTCATTTCAATTCGCTAAAAATTTTGACTTAAAATTATCAATTCATGCCCTCAAATATTCTTTGTAGTTTATTATTTTCTTTTATACACATTTCGCGTCAAAAAAATCTTAGTGCCAAATATTGACAATACATTTAAAGTCACATGTCAAGGAACATCTCTTTTTATAATTTAAAGTACTATAGTATATCAGTGTTAAATCTGCTAAACCTACAGTAAATAGTAACATTAATATAGTTCCGTAACTCAAAGTGCACTTACAACTTTTTATATAAAAATAATAAGTATTATATACTAAGTAGTACATTTGTCCCCCTGGTCGAGCAATTATCGTTGATATCCCGTCTATAACAGTACATAAAAGAAAAGTATTTACAATATACACACTATGACATACAATATACTGACAGTTATATGCTAGAAGTAACTTTTATCTACAGATAAAGTAAGACAGTGGTGCAGTTTTACCAAAAACTGTTAATTTATAAGCAAGTTTATTATACAGTCCGAATGTTGAGTGTTAAAACTGTTGAGCAGTCGGATGTCGAGTTGGGCGCATGCTCAGTTGCCGATATTGAGCAAGTCGTTTTGTAGTATACTCAGCTCTTAATCTTTTAAGTAATGAGTTGTTTTCCTAATGTTTACGTTTTATTTTTTAGTAAAACTGTGCCGCTGTTACTTGTTATGCTCGGTAACACATTTTATACACAGAAATATTTTTTTACGAGAAAAAAATACAATTTATATTGTGAAAGTTAATTAAGTGGCAATTCTAATTTACTGCATTATATTTTTGCTGACACACCTAGGATTAGATTTTTCTTTAATTTGTAATTTAATGTTTGCACGATCTGCGTTTTTATAAGCATTGATTTTTCTTTTTTTTTCTCTTTATAAGCTGAAATCGTAAGTGATACTTATGCTTGATTCCCAAAAATTGGAAAATTAAATTAATAATTTATTGTATTTAGTAATTTGGCAAAAAAATAACAAAAACATCAGGGGTGAGTATGACTTACGACGTTTTAATATGCCTAAACTAATATTGTGTTACTATGTAAAAGTTATAGTTTGCCATCGTTGATCAAAGATGAAAAATATGTGTTAAATTTAGTTAAATGGAGTTTTGTTATACTTTTAAAGGGTCCGGGGATGAGGTGTGTACAAAAATGATTTATAGTATTGTGTATTGATCGAATAAGGTTAGATGTGGGGCCGATAGGACCTGGTAGGCTTCTCTTGAGAATTGTTGTAAGTTACACCCAAGTCGGTGAAGACACTTAAAGTACTATTGTTGTAGATACGGGGTCGAGTTAAGAAATGATTTTAAATCGTCACTGGACTCATGAGACGAAACCTAATCGAAAAACTGAAGATGTACTCTTTAGTGCCAATATTATAGGTTTTATAGTATATATTGCATAGTTTGTAATTATGAAAGGTTTTTCTCCTGGCTACGTACGTTTTTAATTTTTCGATTAGGTTTCTAATATTGTAAATTAATGTAAGAAATAATTCGTGTTGAATATTTTTGGTATTAATGCAGTAAAATCAATCAGTATTACAATCGCAATAGTATATGGAAAGGAAATCCAAAACTAACTTTAATATTAAAACAGTAGGACGCCTGATTCGTAATGCATTACTTGTTAAATAGGGCAAAGGAAATCTTGAAGAAAATACTCTGGAACAAAAAACGCAATGTACAACGAATCGGAAAATCTGCATTGATACTAAAAGTTAAAAACTCATGTTTCAGTGATATTTAAAAAGTGGTGTCTTTACTTGTTTTGATGTTGTTGATATTTGTGAATAAGGAATCAATTCGGGTTGAGTATACGGCTGCTACCACGAACATAGAGATCCGATGTTCACACATCCCATAATTCGCTCCATTGCGGCATCTCAACGGTCTATCACGACAATACTTTACTATAGCCAGCAATGGACTGAAAAATGAGCATAGAAACTCTTGTCTCGTGTTCTCGTGGTGGCAACCACATTGGTAGGAAGTTAGGAACATATCAGATAGTCGGAAAACTTAGTACTATAAGTATCTTTGAATCTGACTCTTTCGTCTAAACTATACTGGAGAAAAATATATCGGTTATTTTTAAGTTTAGGTTTCTAACAAAATCTGCGTTTCGAATTCTCAGCGACGTATAACAGTTGAATGTAATAAAAGTATAAAAATAAACTCGCAGTGATTCCATTGATTATAAGGCCTTTTATTAATTAGTTTAGAACCTTGTCCTTTAAATTATTATGAACATTTCATCTTACTGCCGTTTTCATAGCCGGCGCCTGCGCAACACAAGTTTGCGTAATGTGTTATTTATTGGAGCCTTGTGAATATCCTTTCATATGTGGAGATTCCTGAGAATTTAGGAAGCTTACCGTGTGCTTCGACCATAATAATACCCTAATATTTTTAACGGACGAGGTAAAGGCAATTTTTGCATCATCTAAAGCTGTGTTCATGTGGCACATACAATGGTTTAAAGGCGCGGGCCCACCTCGGTACACGGAAAGGCTACGCACGTGTATTAAGCTTCGCTTTGTAAGAAAATGTATGTGGTTATGTCCACTGCAACCCTCGGAGAGGCTACACATGAATTGACGTCATAGATACATGCGTAGCTTGCTCGAATAGGCGGTTACATAGCTCAACGCTGTCGACATGGGTCTACGTTTCCACTGGAGTACACGAATATGACCCACGACTATGTACAGCTCACTTATCGCAGCGCAGTTTTCAGTCATACACCTTGTGGAATACCTATTATATTATATTATTACCTTTGACGCTCGCGTTCCCGCCCGTCCCACCTCCCCACACCTCCCGCAGTGAAGCCCGTGTCCGTGGATTGCAGTGGCACGTGCGTAGCCTCTCCGTGCGCCGTGCCATGCTATACATAGTCGTGGGTCATATTCGTGTACTCCAATGGAAACGTAGACCCACGTTGTCAAACAAATTAATACAGCAGCTAAAATGCGCCGCGTGCCCGTGCACAGCATGCGTCGCGGTGGGCCCGCGCCTTAATGCCTATGCGCGGACGCATGATTGCAAGAAAGATACCATCAATTTGGTGGGTGACAACCTATGTACAAAGCAATATCTTCTTATTTACGTACAGTCAGTTACTGCAATTAGCTGACCTCCTTTTGCTCAGATAAAAACATTCTACAAAAGTGTGTCCTATGTTGCGATGTGACACAACGCTTCTAGGCAATGTATGAAATTTTTAACCTTTTGACCGCCACGTCAAAAAAACAAAAACGTGCCCTCGGCGCCAAGATACGAATTCATCCTTTCAAGTTTTTGTCATGTATATATGGTATATGTTAATATAGATGAAATATAAAGAAAGAAGTTCAATAATATAAATTAGGATGAGTCAAGGAACAAAATAAATAAAAACAATGTTGTATTATGAGCTTTATTTACAGATTTACGTACTAAAGTCTGTCATGTCGTGACCGTGGCGTGCTGGGCATATTTTGGTTTGTCATCTATACATGACTGTGGCGGTCAAAAGGTTAAGGGGCCTAACACGTTCAACCAGTGAGGGAATACTGTCCGTCAACGTGCAAAATAAGTATTGCAATTTTTTACTAAAAATAGTATGATTTTTATGTTTTTCTAGTTTTGGGTAGATTTCGTACAGGTATTTAAATAAAATCAAGAATGATAAAATTCAATCGTTTCGTATTCTAAAAAAAGTCAGCCATTTATGCAAGGGGGGTCAGCTAATTGCAGTAACTGACTGGACTCTTTGTTTTGTATCATTCTGTAATTAGAATGAATAAATTAATGTACTACTGACTAATTATACGAACAAATACAAAAGCAAAAGGACACTTAGCCATCGAAGTACTGTCCGCATCACTGTCATTTGAAACGTGCCCAGAAGACACAGCATAGCCACGTTGAATTAATTTATTCAACTTTAATTAACACGGTTAAAAACCAATTACAATAATTAAAGGCAGAGACACATACACTTTAAAAAGAAAATATTACTTAAATGATATAATACAGATTAACAGAAAACAATAAAAAAAAAATATTTTCATTAATCCCTCTCACAGTAGGTACTTCTGGCATGCCAATAAAATCTTCGTCCAATCGTCCGCAAACAGATCGTTTGTTGGCTAAGTTTGTTGGATTAGAATCCAAGAGATCATTAAGTGCGTCCAGAGTGCGAGGTACTGGGACTGGCACACGCAACGGCGCAACGGTGCGACATGGGAACACAGCAAACAGCCTGAGTTTTCAGCCGCGGCAGTAATTGTCTGGGACAAAAAAGCGAGCCAGCACAGCATGCAGATCAGGCGCGGATCAGTGCCTGTGAGCGTCTTGCAGGCTATGGTGAGCCGATCTCGTGCTCGCCTTACCTCTAATGAGTTACATACTTCCGAGTCATCCCAAAATAAATTTACTCGGATAGAGGTTAAAATAATAACCGTGTTTACGCTTATATAAAAACCTAAGGAATGCGCGTAGGTACGTTCGTGTGGATTCCACACGCAGGAGCTTGATTCTAATTCACTATGTACAGACGCCAGCAGGTCAAGCTACCCGAAACTGTCACATTTTCGCAATCAACCTTGAACCTTATACGGTAGTGATAAAGTTGAAAATCTATTAAAGAAATTTGACAGATTGTAGTAGCTTGATGTGCTGGCGTCTGTACATGTACAACTGCATTAAACAATATTTTGATGGCATGTGTGGTACGAAAATCGCAGCAATTACGTAGGACAAAGCCCAACCTTTGGTAGGATTCTTTAAGTATCGTGGCATTATGGTCATGGAAGGTGAGCTTTCGCTCGAATTTGACTCCCAGATTTTTCATGGCCGTTGTTTTCATGATGACATTGTTATTTAAATTATACTCAAAATCAACGAAATAAAAGATCTTAGACTTACCTTAGACATGAATATGATTAGCACATTAAAAATACCTGTGGCAAGGCCTTCCAATCGCTTGGTTTTCTTATGAAATAGGTACCTAAGTAGGTTTAAAGACAGGAATGTTATACTCACTCTTTGTTACTCGTTTGTACGTATTAAACTTGAATACAATGTGCTGATACGGGATCCACATGAGCAAAAATATAAGCTTATGATAGATAGGCACGGGTCCAACGAAAATTAGCTCGCTACCTATATAAAAAAAAAATCGAGGTATAACTTCAAGTTATCAGCATAAAACAGACATCTTACATGACGGAGAACTTGGGGAAGATCATGTACCATGATTAAAAATAATAAAGGCCCGAAAATTAAGCCCTGACTAACTCCAGAACGCGTGTGTACGTAGTTTGTTAGGCTCGGTATGTACAAATCAGGCACCTACGCCTGATTGGTACATACCGAGCCTAAAAAACTGCTGGCGATCGCGTAGTTATTCTGCGAAGGAATGTAGTAGACATGGTGCGAAACCTATTTTACAAAATTTCATCAGCAGCTTGTCGTCGTTAACTCTATCGAACGCCTTCCGAAAGTCGAAATAAAGTACGTCTACCTGACGCTCGCGGTCGAAGTTAGAGGAGATATAACAACTCCTATTTTTGAAGACTATCTCAACAACCGTACACAGACAGTGAGGATAGACAACTAGAACAGTGATGATGTCAATGTAAGATATGGTGTTCCGCAAGGAAATATACTTGGACCCTCACTATTTTTAGTGTATATCAACGATCTTTGTCAACTACAACTTCATAATTGAAGAATAGTAACCTTCGCTGATAACACTGCACTCTTGTTGTATATATTATATATTTAGTACGATGTTTTTCGTAAGTGCAGAATGGATTTCTTACGCCAATAAAACGAAATACATAACATTTGCTCTTAGAAAAAACCTACTTCCTGAGATTAGCGCGTTCAACAAAACAAACAAACTCTTCAGCTATATAATAATTATTATATATAGTACCTATAGATACACATACATAAACTTACGCCTTCTTCTCATGGGGTTAGGCAGAAACTAAATAACGCCACTTACTACGCTCCTCATATACCTCCTTTTGCTTCGTTTGCATTCATACTACGTCACACACGCACACCTAAAACTTTTGAATAAAATACAGATAAAATAGTTCAAGTCAGAGGTGCGCGTATAGTACACCCACATTTCGCCAGCTATGGTTAAGCCCCATGTAACAGGGACGAGCCTGTTACCATAACCTGGTGTATTTTTGTAGAAATGTATTACGACGTAGCCACACATATATATAAGTTGGTACCTTAAATGTATCTACCAAGCCAGATATCACACATACCTATATCATCAGGGCAGGTACAAGGTTAGGCTAGATAGCGAGACGATCTTCGTAGCTGGTAGCTACGAGCTACCTCGTATTATAGATGAGAGTAACCGAGGATTAAGTTAAGTGGAGTGTGATTGGAGAGGCCTTTGTCCAGCAGTGGATTGTTATAATTATGTACGAATCTCTTTTTTTTTTTTTGTCCAACGTATTTAGGTAGGTACCTTTTTGGCTTGTAACTTCTACAAGGTGCATGGACAAAATATACAACATTTGCAACTATTTGAGTGCAACTGTAGTTCTGTAGGTCCAATACAACCCGAGATACATTACTTCAAACACAGGCCATTATTCACAAAAAGTTCAAAATTATGGTCATCTTCCGAGCAGGATATCGGCTAAAATACTCATCCTAAGAGGAAAACCATGGGAGATGAAGCTGCAAAGTAGGAAGTTGACCACCAATTCACCAGTTCACCAGTTGTCACCAGTGACCACAAACAAGGAATCAGCGCCGCTAACCCTGCTGAAATTCAATTGCCAGAAAGGGTGCGGCGGAGGGCTCTAGCAGGTGCATCTGCTCCTGCTAAAGAGCAGGGTTGAAATGATAGGGTGACTTTTTCCGTGGGATGAAAGCCAAAAAACCTCGCCTGTCTACGATAGCTGTAGTGACAACAAAAGTGGAGTTTGATCTTCCGTAAATAATGAAATTGCATTTTGGTGTTATTAGCTGTTTGTTGTTATCTAGTGTTTATTTCACAAGTTCCAACATAAAATGACCGCCCGATTCTACCAACCTTGTACGAACACAGGGATCTTGTTAAACTGGTTTTTCGGTGAGCCAGGTGGAAACCAAACTCTAACATAAAACATAGAACATAGCTTTAGCAACCTCAGGAATCCCGCAAGGATCACATTTGAGTCCGATTCTTTTTAATGTTTTTTTTTTTTAAATTAATGACTTAACTGGGTGCTTCAAACAATCCCGTTTTTATTTGTTTGCAAAGGATTTGAAGATAATGAACCCAACTCAGAGTAACTTAGACTCCAAAATGCTATAGGACGACATCAACAGACTTGTAGACTGGAAAACTAAACAATTATGCTTTTAAATATTAGTAAATGTCACTATACTCAGTTCACTCTTAATAAAAAAGCGCTATACTTACCAATATAACTACACAGAGAGTTGAAGTAGGTAAATAAACTGAGCGAAATTCATGACCAACTCGATCAAGCGCTGAAGTTCGATGTGCATATCTATATCTTCTTCTATACATATAATAAAATCGTAGCGAAGTCAAAACTGTACAGAGTATTTTTGAAAAAAAGTAATTACTACGAGGTCTGGGAACGATTCTGATGCCGAAAATATAGTTTTTAGAATTTTTGTCTGTTTGTCGGTTTGTCTGTTTGTCTGAATGTATGTTCCAGCTAAACGCAATCTATACATACAATAAAATCGTAGCGAAGTCAAAACTGTACATTGAATATTTTTGAAAAAAAGTAATTGCTACGAGGTCTGGGAACGATTCTGATGCCTAAAATATAGTTTTTAGAATTTTTGTCTGTTTGTCGGTTTGTCTGTCTGTTTGTCTGAATGTATGTTCCAGCTAAACGTAAAAACTACCGGGCAGATTTTGTTCAAATCTTGCATAGGTATTCCCTATAGGTCTGGTCAAATTACTACGTATAAATTATCACGCTATTTGCTATGGGGGATGAGCAGTATTGCATTATGTTTTGAGATGGGTCCATAAGGGCAGGTACCTTAACCGTGGTCGCTACAATAAAATGGTCTTAAGAGACTATCCTTAACTTTTAGAAAAAAATTGATCTGCATTCACAGATTTTGAAAAAAAATGTAGAGTCAGCAAGAAAATGGGCAATTTTCACAAAAGAAGTTTTTTGATGCCAATCGATCCTGTTTCTTATGAGGATCAAAAAACTCTTTGGGACCAACTGAGGTTTGAGTACTAGAAAAGTCAGAAATCGAAAAAAAGTTTTCCCATACAGGTCGTAGGTGAGACTGAGATGAGAACGAACACAATGTATTAGTGTATGATAACAGTCGAATTATTCCATCACTACTTCGCTGTGTTGAATAGGAAACGAATATAGCAGATAGTTGCAGATTTAATATTTTAAATGATTATCATACCTTAAGGACTAAGTGCGGAAACCAAACCCTCTAACATAGAACATAGAACATACCTTATGGATCTAAGCAGTCAATCCATACTTCCATACTAATATTATAAATGTGAAAGTAACTGTCTGTCTGTATGTTACGTTTTCACGCCTAAACCGTTGAACCGATCGTCATGAAATTTGTCAGAGATATAACCTGGGATATGGAGAAGGACATAGGCTACTTTTTTACGCGATAACCGACATTCACGCGGGCGGAGCCACGGGCAAAAGCTAGTCCTAAATATTCCTACTGGATTTTTTTCTGCGGAATACTCGTAGTAAACAAAAATAAAGTTTTTCAACAATAAAGTCCGTCCAATCTTAGGATATATGTAGTTCAGAGAGGTATGGAATCCAAATGACGACATAAACGCCAAGCCATTAGAGCGTGCCCAAAAGTGATAAAAACTGTCAGTTTGGTTTTATTCATTTTGTGATTATTTTATCAAGCTAGAAATCCGGATTGATTACTAAAATACTTTTTACGTCACACCTGGCCATAATGTGAGTTTTACCGCACGCTACGCGTACAGTAAAACTCGCATTGTGGCCAGGTGAAGACTTAAAATTGTGTACTCACCACGGGCAGTAAAAAAGAAAGCCCTCTATCACATATTTACAACCCTCGTCTGCGGCTCGGGTCACAAATACCTGCGATTTCGGGCTTTCTTTTTTTACAGACCTTGGTAAGTAATGTACTATTACAATAGGTTCGTGCTTAAGGGGTTGTATTTATTTCCAAAATTAATTATGTAGTGTGAATATAAAATTAAACACTTGCTGCGTCTGTCTGTAACAGTGTATCCGAACGAGGAAACTGAACGGTCAATTTAGCTGTCAAACAAGAATGTGTCACTGACAGTCACTGTCAATAGTTGGTTGTTGTTACGGCTTACACGTGTATTATTGTATTATTTTTAATTAAAATCCCATTCAAATGCAATAATAATGGACGCCTACGATATTTTTAAGAAATTAACAAAAGGTTTAACTTTCAAACATCGTGTTTTGGGTGTTAAAAATAATGTAAGTATTGAACATAACCTATTCTGTTACTGTATAAAGTTCTAAGTTTTGAACAAACTACTAATGCTATCAAAATCAAGCTTGAAATTGTTAGAAAGTACTTTGTTACCTCTAGTGGCTCACACTTGATATTTTGCCGATTATGTAAGAGAAAAAGCTAACAAATGGAAACCAAGTTGTGTTAGAGGATTTTAGTTTCCAACCTGTAACGTCCCACTGCTGGTTGAAGATTTTCCCCATAGTCAGAGGATATAGCAGATTCAAAGTTGACTCAAACACAGGCTCAATGTTTGCTTCAACTTATTTTTCTTAACTATGACAATTTATTTTATGTTTAGATTGACCCAGATTTTGTCTTTTCTAAGGTTGATTCGTTTGAAATAGACAATAATTTTCTGTAAAATACTTACTTATAAAATACTGCTTTGGTAACTTTCATACGCATTTTATCACTGCTTATCAAAATATTTGCCTTTGAAAATAATAATAAAATAAAAAATATTTATGGATTCTATCTTCAGGGCCAGAACTCTAAATCTACAATTAAAAAGGAAGAAATAGAAATTAAACAAGAACAAATAAGTGATAATGAAGAAGAAATACAAAATGATTCGGACCAATCCGCATCAGACTCCGAAGGTCAAGGTACAGACCAGGAGGAGAAAGAAGATGGTGATCTACAGCTGGTTGAAGGAGTCAAAATGGGACAGAAAAAGAAGAAACGAGACAAGAAGGAGAAGACTGAAGATTTGAAGAAGAAACTTGAATTGGAAGAGGTATTGAAATTAATTGGATAACTTGAGTTATTGATTTATAACCCAAATAATTACTCATTGACAACCATTTTAGCCAGGGTTTCTATATATACACTAAACAAAACCTAACTAGCTAAAAGAGATAATTGATTGATATCGTAGGCAGTAAATGCATTCTTTAGATGTATCTTAACTGCATGGATTTCAATTCTAAAACGTCAATAATAAAAATCATATCAAATTCTAACCATATTACTCCATAAAAAATTAAACTTTTATTAATAAAAATTGTCATCCTTTCAAATATATTAATATTTCCTACTGTTTCCAGCAAAACCGTTTCCGCAATGAGCACGGAATCAAGACAGTGGGTCGGCACGTACCTGCCGCGCTACAAGACTTCTCCGAGCTGACTGCACGGTATAACATATCACCAGCACTGGTTGACACGGTGACACAGTGTGGTTACAGCGAACCTACTCCTGTACAGCGGCAGGCTATACCTTGTATGTTGGAAGTAAGTACCTACCATTTTAATTGTTACCATGATTTTATAACTAAACCGACAACAATTATTATTTCAATAGCATTTTTAAATTGTAATAGG
Source organism: Dryobota labecula (assembly GCA_947523025.1). NCBI lineage: Eukaryota > Metazoa > Arthropoda > Insecta > Lepidoptera > Noctuidae > Dryobota > Dryobota labecula. Next base: position 2,028,966 of record OX383296.1, on the reverse strand, counting down.
GATGATGCCTGGGTAAAAAAAGAAAAACTGTTTAGTCCGTCAATCAGATAATAAAAAAATATTAGACACGTATTTTTTGCTTTATCATATTAATAAAAAAATACTTACATAAAACACATTAAACTTGGGGAGTGGGGGCTCGTTACGTCACAGCTCAGTATAAAATCTAATGAGAAATGACGTCATGCCACACTTGAACTCAATGTAGCGCCGTAATGTTTTGATTACGTAAAAAAAGAAAAAATACGTGTCCAATATTTATTTATAATCTACATGACGGACAAAAAAATTTTTTTTTTGTCATCATCCCTATTGAAAATCGTCGAGGAAAATTAAGGTTATAAAATTATCTTCAATTGTCAAATGAAAAACATGTTTTAGGTTATTTAAAGTTAAAATTTCGAGTTTAGTTATTCAAATAATAAAATCGAGGCACTACAAATTGACATTCACAGGTACATTTTCTGATCCGTTTCTTTAGATTTTAGAACAGACCATAGTTTGTTCTTGTTTTCCCTATCAATGCCTCAATGGTGTGACTCTATTAACCCCACAGCGTACAATATCTAAGGCACTATCGATAAAAGTATGGAGGCAAAGATAATTTATACCCTTTATATGACATGGATTCCAAACAATAAAATAACTTCAACGTTTGTAGGACCGTCAAATCCTGGCCTGCGCGCCAACAGGGTCAGGCAAAACAGCAGCTTTCCTAGTCCCGATCCTCCATGCATTGGGGGCTCCGTCGGGCGGGCCGCGAGCCCTAGTGCTCTGCCCCACGCGCGAGCTGGCGCATCAGATCTACCGCGAGGCGTTACGCCTCAGTGCCTCCAGCCAGCTGAGGTGTAGCGTCGTCAGGAGTATCAAGGAATCAAAGGTGAAAGAACGAGAGGCTACTATTAGGAAGAGTGGTAAGTAATTGATATCTACACGCTTTTTTTAAATGGAAGTGAGTTGGATGATGATGGGGCTCCCTTCTCCGCACTTAGACTCTCATTTGGTCCGTTGTGCGTTAAAAAGTGTGTTGGATTTCTTCACTTCAATTCTCAAGTGCATGCATAATCAGCTTATAATTTTCCCACTGCTGGGACACAAGCCTCCTCTCGGTGCGTGGGAGTGGACCGTAATCCACGCGGGCCCAGTGCGGGTTGGTATGTCACTTGTCTTAAAATTTTTGGTTCTAGGACATGCCGCTTCCTCACGATGTTTTCCTTCACCGTTTTGAGAGCAGTGGTGATGAAATTATTTACTCCAAGTAAAGCGACTTACAAGTTGTAGGTCGCGGCCGTTACCACTGGGCCACCACTGCTCTCGAATGTATTTATTCCTATATGGAGTTAAATGATGTACTATGGGGAACTTCCGAATCAGCACACTTAAAAAAAAAAAGACCTCTTTCTACAAAGACCAACAAAAAAAAATTTGTTTAAATAAATTTCTCAGGCTCTGTTACAATGATCACAGATGTCTGAACACCTCAGCAGTCTTTTTTTTTTTTTTTTTTTTTCTTTAAAAAAAGTGTCTCGGCTACAGTCTGATGCTGCGATACTATTGGTTGATGAGCGTAGGTAAGCGTTACTATCGCGGCCGAGCGCTTCAAGAAAGAATAGTCCTTATGGCGGCGGTCCGATTCGGATGTCCCCCATAGTACTTTAAGAATTTCAAGTTTACAAAAAGAGAAAACGTAACAATGTTTGTGTAACTTTTCTAAGAAATATGAAATTTAAATTCTTCTGATTGATTCAACGGAAATATCTAATAATAACATAGAATAATATCTATAATATCTTTGATTTCCCATTGGGATTATTAGTTAGGGATGAAGTAAATATTTATAATAATGATCATGATTAAATTTGTTATTTTCAGATATTATTGTGAGTACACCAAATCGTCTCTGCTACTTGCTAAATCAAGACACCGTCAACATTTCTTTAGACAAGTAAGTATTGTTACGAGCTTGGGATTCGTGACAATAAAAACTGCCGATTTAATAACCAAAAATAACACTTTAATTAAACAACATGATAACAGCTCAAACACACTAATTATAAAACACAACTGCACTACTGATCACTCTAAAGATGCACTCAAGATCGCTTGTATCGTTTGAAGTTTACTTGTCGCTTGATCGCTTCTTTTTCGACTGCCCCGGGTGGGGGTCCATACCGGCCTTATATAGTCCTCAGATAGTTCCAGAACCTTCTACTGTAGAAACATCTAGAATGTTCAAGTACATATCGGCCCCGACTGACCAGATGTCGATAGTGCTAGAAAGTTCTAGCATCGAACTTTCTAGAAGCATCTAGTTCTGCTACTTGATATTAGATAGCGGTAGTGTGGTCTACTAGTTCTGCTACTCGATACTAGATGGCGCTAGTGGTACTTAATGTCACGATGTACCAGGCATTCATTGTGGCTCGCAACAGTATCAAATCATAAACCAACGATAGTCGTCTCTGTCTCTCATAGGTCGATGTGTCACAGTAACGCTCAAGTACGGTTCCTATTGGGTACGACAGATTTCCATGGACCGAATTCCAAATCTATCTTTCCAGAGTACGCTGGCTAATAATCGACGAGGCAGACAAACTGTTCGAGGGCTCAGCCGACCAGTCCTCAGACTTCAGACAGCAGATGGAGCAGATCCTGACAGCGTGTGGCAGTAAACAGCGCCGGATAGCCATGTTCAGCGCCACGCACACGCCCAACGTGGCCAAGTGGTGCCGCCACCACATGCGGGGGCTTATTAATATAACTGTTGGACAGCGGTGCGGTTTCATTTATTGTCAAAACTTACATAAATCAGTACATATTAAACATCCTGGTTACAAATGGTAGCCTCTCTATCGTATCAGCATCCTTTGAATAAACTTTCAGATGATTATTTAAACTTGTTTAATCTTTAAAATATAAACTGGCTAGACTTTCTACACGCACACGCAGAATCCGATCCGATCGTCAGATCTGATGAGCAATATGCGATATACTTTGCGATGTAAAAGCGCACCGTATCGCACACCATCGAGATCGCATTTCAGTTGTCAGAAGCTCTTACTGCTTATTTTTCATCATTTTTTAAATAACGCGTATTGATAGTATATACGCTTATTCCAGATTCGGTAATAAAAAACTGTTTCCTTCAGATACGAAAATAATTCCCTTATTTTTCAGGAATGCTGCAACAAGTCTAGTTGATCAAGAGTTGTGTTTCTGCGGCAATGAGAACGGAAAACTTGTCGCGTTCAGACAACTAGTGCAGCAAGGACTGAAGCCTCCTGTATTAGGTATGGAGAAAACTTTTTTTTGACTTAATCTCCTTCGATCAATAATAGCACTAGATTCCCGATAAGCGCTTCAAAAACGGCCCGAAAAATTAGAGCACAAATACTTTTGTGGTCTTATTTCAAATTAGTATCATCCAAACATAGCCAACGTTAAGATGTCAAAATGCCGCAGTGCGCGTTTAAAAATTGTGTAAATAACCACCGTAACACCAAGATTTTGGAAGGAATATCTTTTTTTCGGTAAGTTTATATCACTATGTATGTGTTTTTCATAAAATAATAACAATTAAATAGTAAATTATACATCATTTAGCAAATATTATGATTGTTTGGCCAATATTTGCGACAAGCGCCAACTATTGTAACAAACATCGACTGTTCTGGAACAGGGAAATGCACGGAGTAGTATTGTTATTTTATATGTTATTTTTGTTTGTAGATTTCGTAGCGATCCATTTCGCAATGCAGAATGGGTATCTATTGTCGCGAAAGAACGAGGAGAAGAAATATTTAAACCTTGAAAAAGTTCTAAGTAACAAATTGTTGAATTTTTAAGTAAACAATTTGATCAATTCATTTTTATAAATTGGACATAACTGAACTGATCAAGATTACCACTTGACACGGACCTGCAAATTGCATAAAACGCAAGAAAATTTGAATTTCGCGGGCTACCACAGCGCATACCCCTTATTAAAATAACTATTGTACAAATTTAGTCCTACTACCTACTTTTTAAATTGATCAAAAATATTTGCTACCTTAAAAAAAGAACCTTCGCATAAAAAAATAAAAATATTATCCTGCCACTCTACGTCTTTCAATGATTACTCTGTTCTGAGCATTGAAATGTAATACCAAGAACTACGTCTAGTTCCAAAATAGAGTAAGCACGAAATTGTCAACAAAATGTTTTTAACCTTATTGCTTAGGTTTTAAGTTTCATTTTAGAATAAATATTTTTGTACTTATTATAAAAATGACTTTTTATTTTCAAGCGACATTTTAAATTTATTTATTTACCTTTCTCCAATGAAAGAAAGACTTAAATATAAATATTTTGCAATCGTAATTAAACTTTATAGTTGAGTATTAAGGTTTATATTGAACTGAAGTTGTTAATATTGTAAAACTTTTTTCTATATTTCGTAGTAACAAATGTAAATGTGTATGTGTGTGTAAACGTGGCCACTTCAATGAATTATTTTTGTTCCTGATCCTGTATCTAGTGCTATTATTGATCGAAGTTAATCTCAAAGTAAAAATTTCTCCTTAAAAAAAAACGAGTAACGAATTTCGCAGATTTTTTTTAATATTTTTTTTTTATCATAAATGGTTTTTAAATACCATTTTTAGTTCTCCCTGTATGTTTGTAACGGAATTCTTGAACTCAATTTACACCCACTTTATAAATTCAGATTAAACTGAAACTTACAAACACTTATCAAGGATCGATGACAAACAAAAACACGCTTTAACGATGAACCGGTACTAAAACGTAAAGATAATTTTTAGTATAACAATAAAATAATAAACTAGAAAATTAATGTTGTTGTAAAGAAAGCTATTAATTATTTTATTCTTATGTTAAAAATAAATTTTTACTTTTTAGTTCAGTTTACCAATAAAGCGTGTTTTTTTTTTAGTTTTAAACTATAATATATTTTAATTGTATGTAAATGTTCTAACTACTAAATTATACCCCATAATTCAGTAATTTTATAATAACGTGTTACTTACAGGTTTTAATTTTTTTATTCTCAGTATTCGTACAAAGTAAGGATCGTGCAAAGCAGTTGTTCAAAGAGCTCATATACGATGGCATCAACGTGGACGTGATACATGCTGATAGAACACAACAGCAGGTAAATAACTTTTAACTATACCACACAAATCCAAAAATATTATACGATACTAGCGGACCTGACAGACGTTGTCCAGCCCGAAAACTCGATCGCAGCGCCACCTTCCGGGTCCAATTGTTAATCTAAACCATCCAGGAACTCACTTAAATACACACAAAATTTGGGGCCATTCAAGTATTACGTAAGTCCCCCTTGTCAGCCAAAGTAAGCAAATCTCATACCCCCCTCCTATGCTTACGTAAACAAAGGTATTGTTTTTAATCTATTCAGGTTTATTTATTGTTATAAATTAATTTATAGGTTATAAATTAATTGAATGGCCATTTAAGTAATTTCCCTACTTCGGTTCTTTCTAACCATAAAACACCGCGTGGGAGCGAGTAAACAATATCAATTATTTTGGGGAATCCATCTTTATTCAAATTTTGATTTCATCAACTAAATTTTGCAGAAAAAACTAAAAAAAAACGGTCAAGGAGCGAGTCGAACTCGCGCACCGAGGGTTCCGTACCAGCCCAGAAAACCTACAACTGTGCTTCACCCAAAGCACACATAATTTATTACTCCGTACAGATACCCAATCCCATACAAAGAAATTACACCTTCCCAAGGGTGGCTATTGAGCTGGCAATTTTTTTTCCTCTATTTTTTAACACATGGCAGCATCAGCGACTCACTAATTGCCAGAGAGTTGCTGTAGTTTTAAAACGCCATCTAGGAGTCGGCCTAGATACTAGGTGTCATTCTCGTGATTTATGAGTGTAAATAGATAAATCATCATTAAACAAGCTGATTGATTGATTGATGACAAGCATCGGCTCGAGCTCCTAGGCATGGAGTTGACATCTGGTCTCAACTTCGGCTCCACCATCGAGTGCAAAGCTCAAACTGCGGCCAAGAAACTGGGCGTCCTAAATAGGGTGAAGCGATACTTTACGCCTGGACAGCTTTTAACCCTTTACAAAGCACAAGTCCGTTCCTGCATGGAGTATTGCAGCCACCTTTGGGATGGCTCAGCAAAGTACCAACTTGCTGCGCTTGACTCGGTGGAACGCAGAGCTAAGAGGCTCATTGGCGACGTAAAACTGGTGGATGCCAAGCTTCACAGCTTGGCTCATCGCCGCAAGGTTGCCTGCTTGTCGGTCTTCTACAGATTGTACTTCGGAGAGTGTGCCCATGAACTCCACTCCACCACCTCATTCCACCGGCCGGTGAACCCTAAAAAGTAAATAATTAAAGGTTGCTGTACGTAATCACTATCCAGACCCCCCCGTTCCCGATGTCATCAAAAATAATCCAATCATAGACCCCCCTCCCCCTTTGGTGCTTACGTAATACTAATTGAATGACACTTCATCAAAATCGGTCCAGTCGTTTAGGAGTTCGTTGACATACAGACGTATAATTAAAAGAACGAACGTTATAAAGATGTCTGACCAAGCCATCGGTTCTATGTGCTCAAGGGCGTCTGAATACTGTTCTCTAACTGTGATGTTCAATATTGCTTGTAGAAAATTAAAAATGTATCTTATCATTATTCGAACTATTTTATCGCTTAATGCTACTGACTTCACCGATCTTGCCAATATTACCATACAACATTGCCACTTAAAATCCTACCACACTTACCAAATTTTCTACCAATCGATCTTATCATCTTTACTACAACTACCAATTACTACCAACTTTACTACTATCATTACCAAGTTTACTACAACCATTACCAACCTTACCAATAATCACCAGCATTACCAATAATGAGCACTTCCCCAGCGTGACAACGTGGTCCGCAGCTTCCGCGTGGGCCGCATCTGGGTGCTGATCTGCACGGAGCTGATGGGCAGGGGGATGGACTTCCGGGGGGTCAACCTGGTCATCAACTACGACTTCCCGCCCTCGGCCATCGCTTATATTCATAGGCAAGTGTATTTCCATATTTTGTTCATAGATTTATTAATCATTTCTTAGGGTTTTTATAGGGTAGAATGGGCATTCTGATGCAGATGATGCTATGAGGTTTAGGATTATACATTTTACTTATTATTATTTGTTGGTATACATTTTTGTATCTCGGCACTGATCTGCCGGTTTTATAGGGTAACACGGGCCAAAGCCAAGTGCTACTTCTGAGAGTATTAAACTAAGTGATAATTCATGATGATGATTGGCGTGATGGTATTATGTTTTGCCGTTGTATTGCAGTGGTGAATGATGTTTGTGTGTGTGATATTTGTGCGTCATTGTCGTTCTGCAGAAATTTTCGGACAATTCTGCAAGCGTTCAGGATAGCAGCTTTCTGTAGAGTTTGGTAGGTGGAGGGAGCTACGTCTAGTGTTTTTAAAGATTGATGCAGTTATTTGGGAATGACACCGGTGGTTGAAATTACTACAGGAATCATGGCAACGCTGCTTAATCGCCACATCCGGCTTATTTCTATTTTTAAGTCCATATATTTTGACAGTTTTTTCTGCTATAGTGTTTTGTAGGTTCTGTGTGTTTGGAACTGCTATGTCAATAATTTGCGCGGTTTTATTAATTTTATCTAGTAAAGTTATGTCTGGTCTATTGTAATGTGTTGTTCTGTCTGTAAGAATGACGTGATCAAAGTATAGCTTGTGTGTTGTGTTTTCAAGGACCGTTTCTGGAATATATTTGTAGTACCTAAGGCACTGGAGGTGTAGTAATTTATTTATTTATAATAGCAAGTTTTTGATGAATTATGTCGGCTATTTGATCGTGCCTGTGTTTATTATTATTATATATAATATTTCGGTTTTGTAAAATAGAAATTTAGCAGAAAAACATCGGCCTCTCCTGACTACGCTTAGTGGCAATATAATATATACAGGTTATAATATATTTGCACAAGTTTAGACTTACACAAGTCTGCGTGAGACCGAATGGCTCGGATACTTGTGCTAATTCATCCCACACGCGGTAATGAATACTTGTCCAATTTTACGCAAGTATATCGTAACGTGTGTGGCTTGCATAAAAGCGAGGCTGACGTTTCAAAGTCCTTATTTGACAAATTACTGTACAGTTCCTTCTGTCATCAACTTGTTATTATTGATGTTTAACAGGATTGGACGCGCGGGTCGTGCGGGTCAGAAAGGTCGCGCAATAACGTTCTTCACACAAGACGACGTAGGAAATCTTAGAAGGTAAGGGCATTTCAACTTTGTCTATGTCAGCATCAGAAACCCCCTTTTTGTTTGTTCCTCGCGTAATGTCTATACTAAGCATTTTTCATCGGGTAACTGCTCGCTGCATCGGAAACCTACGCCACGATGGAAAAAAAATTGAGGTTAATTTTATTATAAGGTTTAACCAGTGCGCAATTTTTTTTTTTTTTTTTTGAGTTTCAATATCAGTAATAGAACACATTTCCATTATTTGTTTAATACTTTTTTTTGTCCACTTGAAATCAGCACAATATGGATATAATCTATTCGTAATAATATCAATAGGCGAGCGCACAGCTGATAGGTACCTACTACTGCGTTGCGCGACGAGTATCCATTATACCAGTTTCAATATAAACATTTTTCGTTAACGATAACTTCATTTTTTTGTAGTAAGACATATCAAAATAAGAAATAGGTGTATAATTAAAACACGTTTAAGTTTAATTTGTCAAAATATGCGCACTGATTAAAAACTTTTTCTGTATATCTCTCTTTCTAACTGCTATCTTACTACGTACAGCATAGCCTCAGTGATGAAGCAGTCCGGCTGCCAGGTCCCGGAGTACATGCTGCAACTGAAGCAGAACCCTAACAAACGCAAGAAGCTGATGACGAAGGCGCCCAGCAGAGACAAGATATCCACCATACTGGAGAAAAGGCCTGACAAGTAAGACAAGTAGATGGATATTAAATCAAAATATATTAATCTCATGGCAATTTTAATCAAACTACAGCCATTTTTATATCTGAGGGCCCTGTGTACACGTCGCTTTTATACGACGCGTAAAAAGAACGTAGTTTGCTTAGGCTCTAAAGATTCCGAACACACACATTGTTTTACCCAAATGCCATGTGAAAGTCTACATCCTATCTAAATTACATATTATACGATTCTAGATAGATTTATATTCTGAAATCAACCTACAGTACATCAGTATATATATCCTACAGCCTACAAGATCCATTAATATAAAATCTAACACGTGCTTTTGTATTCAATTTCTAGGAGGAGATTAGAAGCAGCCAACGAAGCTTTAAAAGATGATAAAACAAAAACCACTGAGGCAATAAAGAATGCTAAAAACAATAAACAGAGAAGAATACAGAATTTAGAAAAACAAAACCAAATCAAGAATATGCCAGAGAAGGGAAAGAATAATACGAGAAGAAAAAAGAAGAATCTAGCTAATAAGAAGAATAAGAAAGGTGTTAAATGATAATATAAGTCTGCTATAAAAGTAATATCTAATGGTTTTATTTAAAAAAATCGTTCTTCGTTGAATTACACGGATGACAATAATAGGGAGAAATATTAAACTAGTCCTCTAAATAAAATTTTTGGTCACCCTTTTTAAAATTATTTAGCCTCTTTTTAACTTTTGTCACACTTGGTTTCAGTAACTAAATTAGGTTAGGTTAAAGAACTGTGACCAACCATGCGCGAGCCGAATAAATTAGTCTGAGTAACTAAGCTAGGACACCTCGACATATTTGGGTTAGGTTAGGTTACAACTGTGACAAACCGCGCGGGAGCCGAGCGAGCGTAGCGAGCTGTACTGCGGCAGCGGCCGGCGAGCTCTACATACAATTTGGTCGTAGTTACTTGCCTATTAAATATTTTTAGGACCCCATAATACAAGGGCTGCACTAAAAGTATCGGGAATGGAATATTTCCACTGTTCCTGTCATATTAAAATCTTTTTAATTGAAAACTCCTTGGTTTAAAAAATCGAATACCATTTATTTATTTTAAAAAAGATTCTCGGTCTTGTCACAAGGTTTTGTCAAACTTGTTTAGTCGTTGAGAAAATGGAATTGACTCGAGAAAATTCAAGAGCGATGATTTATTATGACTTTCGAAGTGGTTTAACACAAAAACAGTGTGTTGACCGGATGATTTCTGCATTTGGTGATGAAGCCCCATCCAAAACCACAATTTATCGCTGGTTTGCTGAATTTCAACGTGGACTTGTCAAGCTCAGTGATGATCCCCGTCAAGGTCGTCCAAAAACTGCAGTCACCCAAGAAAACGTTGATGCTGTGCGTAAGCTGATTGAGGAAGATCGACATGTGACATACCGCGAAATTCAGGCAACTTTAGACATTGGCATGAGTCAAATACAAATAATCTTGCATGAACAATTAGGTGTAAAAAAGTTGTTTTCCCGATGGATACCGCATTCGCTCTGTGAAGAGCAAAAAGCGGCTCGCGTTACTTGGTGCGTCAGAACTCTCGAAAGATTCCACGCAGGATCCTCAAATGCTGTATACAACATCGTATCAGGTGACGAATCCTGGATATATGCGTACGAACCCGAAACAAAAAACCAGTCACGAGTTTGGGTGTTCGAAAATGAGTTAAAGCCAACAAAAATTGTTCGTTCACGGAGTGTTGCAAAAAAAATTGTGGCCACGTTTGTCTCCAAAACCGGCCATGTTACGACTATTCCTCTTGACAAAGAACGGTTAATGCAGAATGGTATGCTAGCATTTGTTTGCTACAAGTCGTTTCTGAACTCCGTAAAGAGAACTGCAACCGCCGCATCATCCTCCATCACGACAATGCGAGTTCTCATACCGCGCACAGAACAAAAGAGTTTTTAGAGCAAGAAAACATAGAATTATTAGACCATCCGCCGTACAGCCCCGACCCCCTAATGATTTCTATACTTTCCCTAAAATAAAGAATAAATTGCGTGGACAGAGATTTTCATCACCTGAAGAAGCTGTGGACGCCTACAAAACGGCAATTTTGGAGACCCCAACTTCCGAATGGAATGGTTGCTTCAATGATTGGTTCCATCGTATGGAAAAATGTGTCAAATTTCGCGGAGAATACTTCGAAAAGCAATAAATACATTTTTAAATAGTAATGTTATGTCTCTTCCTTGATTCCCGAAATTTTCAGTGCCGCCCTCGTAGGAATAATATAAGGTTCACAAAAAGAGGCACAATCATATTTTTAGGAAAGCAAATTGGGAATAATAAGAGGTTCGATAAATACATTCCAATAAGTGAAATTTCTCAACAAATAATGTTAAAATTTCAAGAACATCACATAACTATTTAAATTGCATTAGAAAGTGGACCCTAATCGTATGGTTTTAAGGTTCAAAATCTTAAAGCATGATAATATTATTTAAGCGGGCGAGAGGGCTTAAATACGATCTAGAGGAATGTGGCCGATTTTATTTAGAATGAATTTTGTTGCTTCGTATCTCATATCTAACTTTATAAAAGGTATTAGAACATTCTAGACACACTTACCGAGGTCGCTGTTGAACCGTTTTTCATAATTCCTTCTCAGTCACGAGATAATATTTTTATTAAAGGAGTGGCGCTGGTGGACCCTTGTACACCCTCTTAAGGAGAGAATATGTATCATTTCTCTGCAATAATAAGAAAATTAATAAGAACAGAACTGTGTGCACTTTGCAAAGACAAAAAGATCCTGTACCATGTTTTTTTCAGAAATACATTTCAAAATTCACATAAACAGGGTTATTGGTGAAACACTCTCAGGACTATATTATATATGCGCTAGTGCAGCGATGTATGCGCTCTTAAATGGAATTAAATAAAACGACAGTTTACAATTATGTAACATCTATTATAAAATTTTCATACAAAATATACAGTCTTCACGTTGTAGTTATTATTAAACAAAAATAATGTTTATTTTAAAGTTAAATAATTAATTTATAAGAATCACTTAGCTTGTAACATTTGCTTGAAATAAATTTTGCAAGAATATTGTGCATAGTCTAGTACCTACTGTATCATAATTATGATTGAGACTGCTTACTTTAGCAATGTAAATGCGACCACATGCCTAGGCTAGAAGCTTTTTACTGCTGAGTGATTGTTTAATATTTACTATTATTTCAACTCTATTTCAATAAATGGATTTTTAACAAGCAAATGTCACAGCTAAGTGTAGGTACATTAGAAACATAATTTCCAGCCAATCTATTATTAGAGTATGGCACTGATTTTCAAAATAATACACAATGATTTGAAAAAGCCTCGTCAAAATTGTATAGATAGCTATTTAGTAATAATTGGTCCTTACACGTTAACATTTAAGCCTCTACAACTGGCCGGTAGGTTTCGTAGCAAAATCGAGAACAATTTATAAAGATTAAAAACAGCGGAAAAAGATACAAAAGAAACCGAGTGGATCGTGTACTATTTATTTTCTAATTTATGTTATAGGTTTCTGTTCCGACCTTTTTTCGTTTTTATTTTAGTGTTGATCAGCGGAAACTTGTAAATGACCTCCAATTTCAGATTTTTTAAAGTTTTAAGCTGTGTAAAAATAAAATAATTCTTACAGCGGTTACCATATGGTCAACCAATAATTCGACACTAATGTCTCACTAATGACTGACTCTCATTAGATATTGATAAGACTTTGGTCACTAGCAACCAACTCAGAAGTATAGGTTGGCATCAACCAATATTTATAAGACAATGGTTGTCAGCAACCCGTACAGATTAACATTTTTTTTTTTTTAATGTTCTCTCGTTTGCTACGAACTTATCGATTACGTCTAAAACCTGAACGCTTATATTCTTAAAAATATTCAGTACCTTATCGTTTTAGTGTTGCAATTTTTATTTAAACAAATTCAAAGATTTTATTTATGTTAGCGCGTCTATTTATAGTTTTATCTCGAGTTAATCAAAATAATGGCTTGGTTATTTAACTAATCAAACAATATTTGGCAAGTTAAAAATTCAAACTAATGTCAGTCTTTTGAGAATCAACTAATGTGTGTTACTATGAAATTACTTGTTTAACACAAAATGCAATACCTAATTGTATAGGTAAGTATCCTCCATGGATTCTAAACCATTATTTTGACTATAAACAAAATGTTACAATCGAGACGATCAAACAAGAGATTCTTTACAAACTGGCAAGTTCAATAATAGTACAAAAATCAAAATTTACATAAAAAATAGTACTTATGTATCATAAAGATTATACATACAGCTGATTTACAGAGATCTCGGGTAAAAATTAAATTTATACATGCAGCTTAGCACGAAAATTAAATGACTAAAAAATAACTATCTTAACTTAAACAAATTAATTTTATTTACAGTTTTAGAAGTGATGGAAAGCAACCTAAATCAAAAGCTTTTCCTTAAAATGTAAAAAAATTGAGTAAAACCACTTGCTAGCAGAATTAGAAACTCATTACAGTCATTACTTAGCACATTTATACATACAATAATGAACAAGGAAACATTACAACACATACACAGCATAAACGCATTAACCAAAAAGACATTCAACACAGAAGCAAATGGTTGCTGGCAACCAACACTCTAAATCGTCCTTCAAATATTCACCTCAACACCAAAAGTCACCACCAACATACGCCAATATTGGATACCCAATCAACCAAAATTCCGAAGCAAATGGTTGCCAACAACCTAAATCTATTCACATAACCAATCGCACGGCAATCTTGGCATCTTATTCGCTGGCCAGGGCAAGTAACCAGCAGTCTTAAACACCCAGTAATCATAAGAAACTTTACTTATAAGCAGGACTAGTATGAGTACTTCTAAGCCTATGATGTAGTATATGTAGTCGGTCCAGTCGCGGGGAGTGTGGCACACCTGCGACTCGATGAGGTCCACTACGGGGACGTTGTTGTCGCATTCCAGCATTTTGTAGTCGGGGATGTTTTTAAAGTTTTCGAGGAGCCACGGCTGGAAAGAAATTTATTCCTTTTACATCAAATTCTATTTATTTTATATCACATAAACCTACATGGGCACATAAGAAACGTCAAAGCTAGGTAGGCTAGACGTAACTAGCCCTCTGGTTATGTGGATAAAAAAAAAATCTAATAAGTTACCCGAATCAAAAAGAAAAGAAAAAAAACTCCATCTATTCACTAATATACAGCGTGTTACGGAAAGGGTATATACATATCAAAGGCACGGGTTCTTTTGGTGATAACAAACTACAGAGCAATATTTTTAATACCTATACCTACATAAATAAAATGTTAAGAAACATTTAAATAAAAATCAAATGTTTCCAATTGAATTCTACATATTACTAGACCAAGTCAGCTGATCGGTGTCAATAAACTACACACAAAGAAACGGCGGTAACACGTTTGTTATGATTTAAATTTAATAAACTATCGAAATAAAAAAAATATTAAGCATTGTCTAGTTAGTGCTTTTGAGCTGAAATTTTGTACAGAGATTCTGAACCAGATACACTCTTCACCCCGTTTGTATGGATATACCCTTTCCGTAACACGCCGTATAAAAGAAAAAAACTACTGTTGCGCGCAACAATTAATACCTGGTACCACTAGCGCCATCTAGTAGCAGAACTAGTAGAGTCGAGATTTTTCTAGAAAATTCGATGCTAGATCTATCGACATCTGGTCATTCGGGGCCAGTATGTACTCGAACATTCTAGATGTTTCTACAGTAGAAGGTTCTGGAACTATATAAGGCCGGTATGGACCCCAATCCGGACAGTCGAAAAACAAGCGATCAAGCGACAAGTGAACTTCAAATAATACAAGCGATCTTCAAGTGCGACTTTAGAGTGATTAGTAGTGCAGTTGTGTTTTATAATTTAGTGAGTTTGAGTTGTTATCAGTGTTTTTTAATTAAAGCGTCATTTTTTGTTATTAAATCAGCAGTTTTTATGGTCACGAACCGCAAGCTCGTAACACTATTAATAAGTAAATATTATTAGTGAAAACACATTTTTTGATGATAAATCCCAAAACTAACGTAAAGTTCACATTTTATTTTTATTTTTTTAAATTATATTATGAGATAAACAATTGGTCCTCATCTCTACCTACTATCTTTCTTTTGCTGTGCCCGACAGGGTCCACGATTCTAATTAAGCTAATGTTCACCACCTAACCATATACATAGTAGAATGCAATAAAGTATTGAGTATTATAGGTGCACGGTTCCAATTGGTCGTTTCCTATGGAGAAGACTCGGCAAGAAACTGCAAGAGTCGCCAGAAAAAGATGAGGTAGGTTCGAAAGGTTTAGAATAGATTGGAGTCAAGGGATTCCATTCTGGAGACTAATGCCTAACATTAATGGCTTACTTCCATAGAACAGTCTTAGACTTTACAAAAAAAGACTAATTTTAAACGGATTTACGGAGAGACTGGTTCCGTAAATCTAACTCATACTGACTGCATGAGACTAAAAAAGTATTTCTTCGGATTTATGTGACCCTAGAAAATCTAGTTTAATCTTATACTGCAGTGAACATAATATTATTATTAATAGGGATTATGCGCTTCTATCAGCTGATCAGGCTTCAAGTGACGGAACTTTAAAAGAGTCGAAGCAGAAAAAAGAAACGTATTATAACATTTCCTTACTTTGAGCATTTTCTCAGTGTTGCAGTCACAGTGTATGAAGTTGCCCGCTATGGAGAAGGCGGGGCCCGTCGTGTCGATACGGTTTGATAGTACGTATGTGTGGATCTGAAATATATCGAAAACCTGCATTACCAATTACGTTACGGTTGTAGCTCAACAAAACACTAATCCTTTTTAAATTATAAAAATAGGTACCTAGTAAGTATTTGGACAGAATGTGAGCAATGTTGTGACAAATTTGCTAAGAGTTGTTGAATTAAATTCAGTATTGGTACCATGATGCTTGTGACTACGTTATAACAGCCGTACGGGTCGATCCATCAGGTTAAGCTACGCTTGCCGCGGTTGGTCTTTGGATGGGGGACCATCTTTACATACCAAGACCCCCTCGTGCCTCGGAGAGCACGTTAAGCCGTTGGTCCCGGCTGTCATTTGTGGAGCTTTGACAGTTGTTACGGGTCGTCAGAAGCCCGAAAGACTGCCAACCAGTCTTACCAAGGGGTATCGTGTTACCCAGTAACTGCGGGTTGTGGAGGGCATAAAGGCACTCACTCCATGTAAAATACTGGTATTCAGCTGCATTCGGTTAGACTGGAAGCCGACCCCAAGTTTTTTTTTTTATACTCACAGTCTTCAACTTATTATAAGCAATGGAGAAGAGCATGAAGTTGTCGATGAACTTGGTTCCCTCCAGCTCCAGGATGTTCGGGATGTCATTGTGATCCACTATCAGTTGCTGCAGTTGCTCGTACGTGGGGTCGTCTGCTACGGTCTGGAGGGAGGTTATCTGGAAGATAGGGAAGATAAAAAATAAGTTTATAAATCTGAAAAGTGTGGTGGGTCGTCTGCGTCGCTGCTTATTAGCTTGTATTGGAGTGACGTAGGCGAAATAAAAGAGAACTATTCAAGTCAACGATTCGTGTAATAATGCTAATAATTAGTGTGTGCAGTTACAAATATAAGGTTAGGCGAGCTGCACACTACAAGCTGTAGCCAGCCTCCCGGCCAGGGGTATGTGCAAGAACACCATAGGGTTTTAATCATTTAGTCTGACATACCCCTCTGTGTCCCGAGTAAAAAAGTAACTGTCACTCCCGACTATAGTCAGACAATCGAGCCTTACACACGATCTAAGCGCAGCGTTCACGTCAGCTAAAATACTTCTACGGGAGGGTCCCACTTACGGCAGCGGTGGTGTCAAGATTTACCTACTTCCAGTAGCTTCAGGTACGAAAAGCGACTCACATTGTTACACGACACATTCAATTTGACAGTGTTGTGCGGCAGGTCCGTGGGCAGCGTGGTGAGGTTCCGCTGCGAGCAGTCCACGGCCACCAGGTTGGTGATCTCGTTGCCGAGGAACTCCAGGCGCTCCGGGATGCACGTGCAGTTGATGTTGGCCGGCTTTATGTTACGGCAGCTGGCGTTGAGCTACGAGTTCATGATAATGATGTTTATTTCAGGAAGTGGTTTGATGTTTCACATCAAAAACGAGTATTTTAAGGTAAGTACTTAAATTGATTTTATAGTTTTGTAACGTGTAGGTACCTATCTTGTAATTTACATATATTTGATCATATCTGTAAATTTTACTAAAATAACAAGGTACCATAATATTATTAATGTAAAATTAGTTCATGTGAGGACCGGACACTAATCGAGTCTGAAATGGTCTTTTGAGGAACGGACCACACCAGATTTCAGAGGACCTATCCAATCAGTGCACGAATGTGCTTGTAAACGTATAGCTTAAGTCAGGTGAGAGGAATGCTGTTAAATGTAAGTGTAAAAGCTTGCAGAGTCAGAAAGGTAAGATGAAAGAGGTCTTGCCAAGAAAGAAAAATTAAAACGATGATGTTATGTTGAAGAAAGAAACTTAACATCTAAGAGTTGGTAGATACAAGTGTTATCTATTCATACACGATATACATATTTTTTTTTTTTTAATCTATTAAATGTCTAATATTATTTCAAATGTAGTATAAATGCGGATAAATTATAGAATACCACGATTTTGAACGCGTTCAGACCGAGGGTTTTGTTTTCCCGACAAAATCAATTAAAAGCCTTTACCTTCCTTAAATCTACGTCAGGATCACCCTGGTCAAAGAATCCCGTAACTACCATGCTGCTTGGCTAAAATGTAGTTTGTGATGAGAATAAAAGAGAAGAAGAAACTCCAATAGGAAATAAGAAGAAACGTAAAAAAATACCTACTACCTCTTTCTGTATCCTCAGATGATCAATTTGGACTATCCTGACATCCTTGAACCAGTTGAAGTTGATGTCCAGCGCGCAGTAAGTGTCCTTATAGTTGAGGAAGGTCACCAACGAGGAGTTGTTCGTCTCCATCGCCTTCTGGAAGTTCTTGCAGGGCAGGTACTTGTTGCCTGGAGATTTGGGAGTCAAATTCAGTTGAGAAACGTGTGTTTTGCGGTCAATAACACGTAGGTTTAGTAAGCAGTATTTGAAGTAATCGAAGCATAAGGTTGCGGTTTCGAATTTGAAAAAGTCTTAAGTAACTTTTTCGATTCCTCAAACCCAAACGCAAACTCAAAGCATTTATTTCAATTAAATCATTTACAGTCACTTTTGAATAGTCAAGGAGTAGGTCAGTCAGAAATATCAAGGTAATTGGTAATAGCTCATTCCAAAGCGTGGTAGAAACCTATGGGGAAGAACGGGCAAGAAACTCCGTGGACACTCTCTTTTAAGTTATACAGGGCGTCCCACGACTTTGCCACATGGAGGAGAAGTACCTTAAATACCTTCGCAAAAATTTGTGAATGAAGACTTCATTTTTATCTTAAAAACAATACGAAATGCATTCAAAGAATTTTAAATAATCGCATGTCTGAACCGGAAATGTGAAAAAAAACCTGTAATTTTACTGTAGGTACCGATCGAAAGGCTCAATCATACATTTATTTCTTCTAAATAACATAATAAAAATAAAATTATTAGTTACATCTTTAATGTTGCATTTGTGTAACTATATGTGAGAACAATGTGAAATAAAAAGACGTACAAGTTAAAAGCGTAAAGAGTATAGGTACACCAAAAATAAACAAATAACGATTAATTAAAAAAATATATATATATAATAAGCCGTTGCAGCTACAATATGATCTCAATATACGTCTACTCCATTTGCGAGGTGAGCATTTGGCAAGTATGTCGACCATTTCGGCATTTTTTTTTTAATACAGCGAAAAACTAGTCTTTCTGTTGATAAAATAATGATTCGCGGTTGGTATTACAAGGAGTTATAGTATTTCATAGTTTTACGTCTAATTGATGTGCTCAAACTCTTTATGTAGTTTTACAGAAAACAGACACACAGACAGACAGATGAACACGAAAAGATTCCACAAGTGTTTCCAATTTAGGGCATGAAACACTACAAACTACATTTTTAAGCGGATAGTTTATCCCAATCCAAGATTGTGGGTTAATGCTGTGTAGGTATGTAAGTATATATTTAGTTGGTAAGCTTTTATATCCACTTAGTCATCATTCATCATCATCATTTCAGCAGAAAGACATCCACTGCTGGAGATAGGCCTCCCCCAAGCACCGCCACTTCGACTGGTTCTGGACTTCCCGCATTGAGTAGATTCCTGCGGCCTTCACAAGGTCATCGGTCGACCTTGTGAGAGGCCTTCCAACGCTACGTCTTCCAGTACGCGGTCGTCACTTCAGAACCTTTCGGCTCCATCGGCCATCTGTTCTGCGAGCAATGTGTCCCTGCCCAGGCTCACTGCTACCTTATACTTAAAAAGAATCTTAAATTCGTTCATACATTGACAGACAACGGACGGCCTGAACCACTGGATCTAGAAGCATAAATTTTTTCACAAGAGTTCCTTATATAACGAAGGTGAGGACTAGGAAAAGATTTTTGACAATTATTCATCCTCTTAACTTTATAGGGTTAAGACTTTGACTGCCAGACAACAGCCACAATAGAAAAACTATTGTTAGCGGTCACATGTGTTAAACATAGGAGATTAAAGTTTGTATGAAAGTTCGGCATTATTGATGTTATTGTTCGGAATAAATAAATTATCCCAACGCTTCGTTTCGCTTCATACCTGACAAATCCACCGAGATCTTCCGGTTGCTCTGCACCAGGCTCAGCGGGAACTCCGTCAGGTTGTTGGCGGACGCGTCCAGCACACTGAGGTTAAACAGGTAGGCAAAGGGGCGCTGTATAGACGGCTGCAGCTTCGCACTCGTCAAGTTGTTGTTCGAGATGTTCAGGCACGCTGCTGAAGAGTATTTCGGGAACTGGCCTAGAAGGAGAGGAATTTTGGTTAATCTCAGGCACAGGGTCACACATATCACGACAAAACAAAAACACGTCTGTGAAGTTAGCACAAAAAAAAATGTTTTTAAAACTGATATTTCAAGTTTTCAAGTTTCTTAGTCAGGTCGTTAACCCCAAAATTAAACATCCAATATTTTTCTGTTTATTCATGTTTAATCGATATCATCGTCTGTGGGGATTCGATTTCTAAATTAATTTGACTCTTTGTTCGGATGGTGATGGCTGGTAGCAGCTGTATGAAAGTTTCCGAGGGTCGAGTTTAATGGCTTGTAATTGGAGAAGCCTATGTCCAGCAGTGGATTGCTATTGGCTGATGATGTTTTTTTTTTTAAAGTAGCATGTTAGGTTTTCAATAATCCTAACTTCTAAAGTGAAACTAGGCTTATTGAAGTGAAACTTCTAAGGCGGCGATTCGATAATTGGACGAGAATTGAGTGACATTTCAAGGACGCGTTACGTTTAGACATATTTCGTTACATGAGAGAGAAGAAAGATATAACTCTCTGCCTCTATTAGAATATATACATACTTATTGGTAAATCTGTAGCCTTGTTTAGCTGACATTAGAATCTTCTTTTCTGATCTGTGGTCACTATCGTACAGCCAACTCTTAACGTGCTATCTCGCTTTTTGCTTTTGCACGTCCAAGTCCATCATTGCAAAGTTCGCGTGTGTCGCTCTTGTTTTTTTACTGTTATTCAATATAAATCTGTTATTTGACTAAAAACCTCGTTTAATTTAACAGTCTCGCACACTAAATCTCTCTTATTCTTTATTTTTAAAATTTTCACTTCTATCACGTGTACGGTGCTGCACGCGCAACTTTTTTTCTCTGATTCGGCTAAGCTAAAGAACTGTATTGGATGTGTCATCATTACCTATAAGCAGGGACCGATATCGATACTCGAAGAATACCGACATCTGGCATAAATACTGGTATTTTATATCAGTAATTTGAGTATCGGTATAAAATATCGATAATTATATCGATACTCAGTACTGATATCAGGCTACAATGTGACGTCACAGAATCTTAATATGATTCTTCAGTCGCGAATCATATTTTGATTAAGATACAACCTGACGCAAACCTGTAAATTTCAAAAAACGCAAAAAAAAGACGTGTGGCACTCGGGGACTGCCGCGGTAAAGCTATTGCATAGCATTTTGTATCAACTTATGCAATTATAATTATTTATTTATTTTATTTATGCAGTATTTCTTTTTCTTTGATATACTTTCTATATACTTTCTTTGATATACGGAATTTCTGGATTCGGTCCCCGCGCTCAAGGCCCGCGATAGAAGCTATGCAATAGCTTAAAAACAAAATAAATAAGTGCTGAACGTCGTAAAAGTGTATAACTACGTAAACAAAGTCAAATACTATTCAAATATAAGCATAATAACAACTTCAAAATAGACGAAAGTGTTGAACCTAAAGTAATTTTAAATAAAAAAAGAGTGACAAACTGTTTTGACAGCGAAAAAATTCCATGTACATGAATCATTTCCAACCATCTAGTCCAGTTTAAAAATTGTTCAACAGGGCCTCAAGTCTGCTATTACAATAGTGTCAGAATGGTCTCTTCATTGTGAGTTTTTGACAGATTTGCCATACAAACACTGTCAAATACTCACAATGGCGAGACCATTCTGACACTATTGTAATAGCAGACTTGAGGCCCTGGAATGGTATCAACTATTTGGCAAGCTTTAATTAAGTCATTGTAGCCTTGCGCTGCAACAGGGGAACTGAATGTACTCGTAATCGACTGGTCGTGAGTTCAAACCCCACTATCAACAATCACTTTTTGTGAAGATCATAATTTTATAAACTAATATTTATAAGAATAAAATACGCAGTACACAGAAAAAGGAACTGCCAGAAATTATTAGATCACTAGAGGGTACTGGTGTAGTAAAATAACCGTCGGAGTGGGGAGCGTGAGGTTTTTTCGTTATGGAATTTCTGGATTCGGTCCCCGCGCTCAAGGCCCGCGATAGAAGCTATGCAATAGCTTAAAAAATATTAATTACGGTATTATATATATACCCAAATACCGGTATTTATAGCGATATTTTGGTATCATGTATCCAAGCTATATCGGTATTCAGTCCCTGCCTATAAGGTTGAGAATTGCACAGCTAAGATGCCTGGTAGAACAAGCAGAGTACGTAGCCCTTCAGGCGGTTATCGGAAACGTTTTGGGATACTTACTTGTGTCCTTTGTGTTATTATCCGCACTCGTATCTTAGTTAAGCAGGAAAGTAACAAAATGGTAAGTGTTAAAAGTATTATATTGATAGGTAGAAAAGTTTTTTGAATTTGAACCCTATTTAGTAGGGCCCTTTTCCCGCACGTCATGCAATCCAACTTGGTACTCCTGATCAACAAGGACAAACCTGCTCCCTAACTGCGTAACACACTATCAATCGCAAGCTGAATGATTTTGAAGCATATTGCTAATCCATTGCTTCATATATTCGAAAAGTGTGTCTGCTCAACAACATTAATAACACAATGAATGTTGTTGAACTGTCAAAATGAAACCCATTGCTACTGATAGTGTGTTACGCAACTACCCCGCTGGTATAAGAGAATTACCACCATTGGGACGCTAAAAATCTTAAATTTATTCACTGACAGACAACACACAGCCTAAACCACTGGGTTTTGAAGTATGAAATTTTGCACAACAATAATTTAAAATTCTGGCAATACTAATGCATAAACAATCAAATAAATCCGAACATCGAAATTAAAAAAGTGATTTTTTCAAACAAACTAAATAGTAGTGCTGGGCTGAGTATGAGTTTTACCAATCTTTGACTAGGTCGAGTGACTGAACTATTGAATATATTTGATTGAATTCTCGTATGCAAACTGGGAACGTCATTAGACAACGAAGTTAAATTTATTGTCGTATTGTCATCTAAGGAAGGATATTTCAAAATACATCCCCTAAAGGAGATGAAAGTTTTTAATGGAATTATATTGTATAATGGAATTGTATTTTTTTCCGATGGGTAATCCCATCAGGCTTCGGCTTTGTTTACAAAAACAAATAAAATAAAATAGCTACACATCATCATCATCTCCTTGCACGCGATTCATCCATCTGTTCTTTGGTCTGTCTGCGGTCATAGTGCTCAAATACAAATAAGCTTTCTTTATACCATTGATATAGAGAGATAATATAATATAATGTTTCGTACCAACAATCTTGTCGATGTTCCCATCAGTGAAGGCCATGGACGCGAGCCGTCGGAACATGGCCTGCGACACGTCCAGCTCGTCGATGGACGCGTTCAGCACGTGCAGGTACGTCGTGTTTTGAGTTACTGGAATACAAGATGGAAGGGTTAGAAAATGTTAGGTACAGTTTATGAGACTTTTCTTAAAGGGAAAATATTATTTTAACCGATCCTCTAAAATATTTTTGGGCTTCTCATGAAAATTAAAACACGGTGAGCCTCTTTTTTAACTTTCTGTCTTTTTATTTATTTATTTTGTACAGGTACTCCAACGACTTATTCACGAATAACTTACTTAGAACTTGTATATCTATTAGTGTGGTGAATTTGTCAGAGAAGTATACAACGTTTTCACAGTTGTTCGCAGTAACTAATAGCTAGGGTACCCAGACCAAACGGTTAAGGTAAGGTTAGAACAGTGACCAACCACGCGCAAGTCGAATTTGTCCCAGTAACTAATTAAGGGGACCACGACCAAAATATAAGGGTTAGGTAGGATTAGAAATGCGAACAACCGCACGCAAGCTAACCACTCAAGGTCACTGGCATTATCTGCGTCTTAAGCGCATGGTCAGATGCTAGCTTCGATCAAATTGATCGAAGGATGCTAGATTAATAAGTACAGGGGCCGAACTAGACTCTGAGCACCATCAATTATTCCGTGGTTTTACATAAATGACACACAGAATCAATTTATTAGTTTACTGTTACGTAATTATGTTAGTAGATAAAATGCAATTAATGTAGGTATAGCTTGGTACTAAGCAAGCCATCTGTAGTGGCAGCTTCTGATAACCTTTAGTTATAGATAAGTATAACATATTGTTTTCAATGAAGACGTGATTGTAATAGTTTATCGTTTTACCAAGAACCAGCGGGGTAATTGTGTAACACACTATCAGTAGCAATATTATGGGTTGCATTTTGACAGTGACAACAACATTCATTGCAAGTTTTTTGAACATATGGAGCAATGGATTAGTAATATGCTTCAAAATCATTCGGATTGAGGTACTGTTTTGTACCAAAACAACAAACCACAGTTTTAGATCAAAACAGCTTCTTTTATTCTTGTATATAACACGCTGTTTTCAGGCTCGCACAGACTGGCGAGATATCGCGAGCGGGACAAACAGGATATCACGCCAATGTGTTCCCAGCCTTTAATCAGGATTTTTATTTTAATAATAGGTACCTAGTTAATTATTATTTTATTTTTATTTTAAACTAGCTTATGCCCGCGGCTTCGCTCGCGCTTAAATAAAAAAAAAAACAACTCTTAACACACTACTAAAGTTTCTATATTAAATTATAATTTATTAAATGTGACGGCACGGTTGGCGCAGTGGTTAAGCGATTGACTGCTGCGCTGCGTGTCGCGGGTTCGATTCCCGCACGGAACAAATATTTGTATGACCTCCAAGTAGTTGTTCCGGGTCTGGCTGTCTGTGTATGTGAAATCAAATGTTTGTAATCGCACCCACAATACAGAAGAAATTCCTAGTGTTTAGGGGCAACGTTTAAAAAATAATAATAATTTAATCATGATTCGAAAGACACGTGGCGCCATCTATTATCATAAGAACATCATTGTTGTTTTCCTCGGGAACAGTACTTTTTTTCGAGATGAAAGGAACCCTTTGTCCGTTCCTGTACACCTGACAACGTATATGCAAAATTTGAGGATGGTCGGTCTGTTTAGGCGTGAAAAGGTAACAAACAAACTTACTTTCGCATTTACAATATTAGTAAGGATTTCAGTTTTCGAGGTTCAGTAGAAAAACAGGAACTAATTATCAGAACGGACCGGACGTGTGACTACCTAAATGTCAAGCGATAACCTCTGTGCATTAACTACTTACGACTGCAATACAAAGTCGGTCATGTCCATAAGTAGGTAATGTGCTCTGCATGAGAGGAGCATCGAATATTTTGCTGTTTTCAGTAATGAATCATTAGGTATGAAATTATGAAATAATCGCTTCGTGTTGTACATGTCGTAGGGTGATTTGATAATTCGAATTTTCGCGAAAATCCTAGGTGTATTGCGAAAACACGGATAATTGACAGTGGTGAAAACATTTCTAAATCTTACTGGAAAAAGATAGGGTTTTTACAAAAACACGAAAACCAGGTACCATTGGCCTTGGTTTGATACCGGTTTAGAGGTATGAGGAACAGGGTGTAAAGTTCACTCATACTCTAGTATAGGGAGGATCCTCCGACCAGACGGGTATTGTGTCTGGTGGGCAACTGCCCAACGGTTGATGTCGGGATGTTGTATATATGCTAGTCGCGCGGCAAACTGATAGCGCGATGCAGGATTTGTGATGTCAGGTCTTTGATGCGTAGCTCGCATGTGGCGTTGTCGATACCGCCACACCGGTACCAGAGTAGTACCTGTACTATTATTGTACTACTGTAGTATTATTCTCATCAGTATCGGTACTGTACCGGTACCTAACAAATATTTCCGTAATAGGTTATAGGATTTGTGATACGCGCCGAGAACATGAATTTCGTACCGGTACTTGTTAGGTGAAGTACCGGTACCCGTCTGGAGCGGTACCCGTTGGAACTGGTACCCAAGTACCGAAATGGCAAGAACCGCTAAGTATCAATACAGAACCTGCACTTTTGGTACCGGTTGCAAGCCCTGTCCACAGGTAAATACGGCCTTCCAAAGGTTCCATTTAGGACGAATTATATCGGACTTTAGTTTCAGGACAAAACAGCAGTGAATAATAACTAAAAACTTATGTTAATTGGACTACGGTATGTTAAATAGTAAAACTTGCTTGTATCTGGCGGTAACTACATGCACTTAACAGCGTAATTAACATACTAATTAAATGAATGTTTCTATTTTTAACTAACTATGGTAATTGTAGGGTAATGATTGTGCGATTAAAACAATTACTTTGTGACCTATTAACATATCTATCAATGGGGTAAACATGGAAAACTACAACGCCGCAGGGGTAATTAGATTATGGCCCACTTCCTCTGACAGAGAGGAGGCCTGTGACCCAGCATTGGAAACATTATAGGCAGATTATGCATTCACTTTTTAAGATACCTACGTTTAGAAAATAGGAAGGTAACTTAGTTCATGTCTTGCTCATAACCGAAAAGCACCCAAATTGCGTAACATACTATCAGTAGCGATGGGATTCATTTTGACAGGTCAACAACATTGCGTTATATATCTTGTTGAGCAGACAAATTTTTTGAACATTTGAAGCAATCGATTAGCAATATCCTTCAAAATCATTCAGATTGTGATTGAAAGTGTGTTACGCAATAAGGACTATTTGTGCTTGAATTCGCCGTTAGAGGCGCTAGTGAAGAGTGAGGTCTCTAGAAATGTCAAATATGAAACCAAACGTTCACTGTTTGCGGGATTTTCTATCGCAAATTGTTACTAATTATTCATAATTGCAAAGCTTGTGCCATTCCTGATTCATTATGGCTTAAGATTTTAAGTAATAACTTAGGATCTAATTTCGTAGAACTTGGGAGGAAAAATAATGTGTTTGCTTCATGCTTGCCAATTTTAAGAACATTATAATATAAATATTCATTTGATATTTTAAAATGCAACTAATAAAATAATGATTTTATGAAGTAATGAGTCAATCAACTCAGCCTATCTCCGTCCACTGCTGAACATAGGCCTCTCCCATGCTGCGCCACAACACCCTGTCCTCCGCCTTCCGCATCCAATCTATACCAGCCACCTTTTTGAGGTCGTCGGTCCATCTAGCTGGGTGGCGTCCCACACTACGCTTGCCGGTACGCGGTCTCCACTCCAGGACTCGTCTGCTCCACCGGCCATCGGTCCTTCGACAAATATGGCCAGCCCACTGCCACTTCAGCTTGCTTACTCTGCAAGCTATGTCGGTAACTCCGGTTCTCTTCCGTTAAGTAATGAGTACTTAAACATAACCAATACATATTATATAAAATAAAAGTACTGACAGGACCTTACTCAACAGTGGCGCCAACTTGTGAGCACAAAAACCATAGCCCCCATTAGGATGCAGGTGTAACCACAGACGTTAAGAATATCACGTCTTAGACCTTTTATGACGTCTGATGATGAGCTATGTTCGTCTTCAACTATCTTATTTGTAGGTATGTATTTTTTTGAGGTTGGCGCTCTGTGCACAGTGTCTGTTCCAGATTATCTACACAATTTAAGGCATAGTGCCAACTGAGTTCCACAATGGATCAACTGCAGAAACGGTTACTGCATTGGCAATGACTGAGCCATTGGCCGCTGCGTTACGTGTCGGGCGTTCAATTTTCTCACGGAAAAGGATAATATACAGCTACCTATATTTGTTCTACTGACAGAAAGATTTTTTTTTTTTTGCAAAACTGCTTCCGAGCTAAGTTTAGAGCAGTTTTTTAGGCCACTGGCTCTCATGGCCTCGTTCCTCCTCTTTGCGTTTGTGTTACCAATGACACAAATGATAAAGATATTATTTTAAGATAATAATTATATACGTTACTGACGGGCTGGTATAGCTATTAGGTTTTTAGGGTTCCGTAGTCAACAAGGAACCCTTCATGCCCGTCTGTCTGTCTATAAGAGCAGTGGTGGCCCAGCGGTATTGGCCCCGACTTGTTGCAGGTCGTGAGTTCGAACCCAGCCAGACACTTTACTTTATGTATTTAATTTCATCATCGCTGCTCTCAAAACGGTGAAGGAAAACATCGTGAGGAAACCGGCATGTCCTAGAACCAAAAATTCGAAGATATATGAAATCCGCCAACCCGCACTGGGCCCGCGTGGTGGATTATGGCCCACTCCCTATCAAAGAGTGGAGGCCTGTGTCCCAGCAGTGGGAACGTTACTTATAGGCTGATTATGCGTCTGTCTGTCTGTCTGTCCGCAGCTGAGCTCAGAAACTCTTAGTGCTAGAAACCTGTAATTTGGCGTGGGTATACATATTAATCATGCCGACAAAGTGGTAAAATAAAAAACTACGTTACCGCCCTTGCACGTAAAGTGGGGATGATATAACTTTTCTCGTCTATCTCATGGTGTAGGGTATCGTTGGATAGGCCATTCAAAAATATTGTGGATTTGTTAAAACAGGGATCCGTCACCCCTGCCCGCTAAATGATTGTTTTTGAATATATGTGAATAAATTCACGACAGTGGTATAGATACAATATATAGGAAGTATATCGAAGTTAGAACTATCACAGCTAAGTAGGCTTTACAAGTTAACAAGTATAGTCGATCAACTTATATTTGCAGTTGAAATGTATGGGAGATCATGTTTTTCAACTACAATGGTAAGTTTGTTCTTGGGATAAATTCATCCCAACTACGGAACCCTTCGTTGTGCGTGATCCGACACGCATTTGGCCGGTTTTTTTTTTTCGAAGGTTTAATCAAATTATTTGAAAGGTCTGATAAGTGTATTAGGTTTAATGGAATTAATTTTAAGAGTTCCGTCATCGATCGTCACTTTCTTAGGTACCATCAACCATTTAGCCACGAGAGCCTTAGATATATTATGTACACATGACACTAAAAACATCTATGTGGATATTTAATAGTTTATATTGAACCAGGCAAACGTGGTTCAGTTTATTTACTAGGATAATGGACAAATAAACTGCATTATTGTGTTTGTATGACAAGTAGCCACTCAACTCTAATGGCTTATTCAGGCTTATTGAATTAATAGCGTTGTCAATTAAAAACAGTCATTAATACCTATTTGTTTGAAGTAGCTATTAATACTACCCGTTGCGTACAAGTATCACACAATATAAATATAACAATTATAGCTATTATATTATTTTCTGTAAATTTCCTGTATACTACAAATGTATTCACAACACACCCCACATACACTTCATTAGAGATCGGATATTCGGATGCATAATTACCTAAAGATTTTTTTTTCTATGTATGTATGGAAGCGGCTTCTTAAATTTATTTTAATTTTTTAATTCCTGGTATGCCAGGAACACTGGAAATGCATAACTAGTCGGGTATATACTTAGTATGGAAGCGACTAGCGAAATATTATTTCAGTCAATAAAAAATAAAAACCGAGGATTCTTGGATTGCATCACAATTCAGATGCATAATTATTTATTGAAAATTTATGTTTAACCCCCATGCAAATATGTATATGTAAGGTGTAAAAGGAGGGATGGTGTGTGTTAGTTAAAACGAAAACCAAACAACATAAATAATAATAATTATTTCCTGATTGGGCGTATAAATATAACCTCGGCTACTTAGGTAGGTAGATACGCATCCGATTCCAGAATCGCGGGAATTTTTCGATACAAAAGCGCATTCCATATTAGCCAACCTTTCAACTTCAGGTGAATATGCATCCGAATATCCGATCTCTGCACTTCACACAATGCGCCATCCAATACCTGACATCACCTTTCTAGTCTCCACTCTGGAATTCGTACACCGAGCCCCAGAATACAGATTTTAATGTCTAAAAGTCAATACCAGAAAGTCTATAGAGTAACGTAAATTTAACCCATCCAATAAAAGTAACCTAAAAATCCATCCAATAAAAGTTGGTTTACGAGCATGTCAAATATAGCATTCTATTGCTGCTTCATTAGTGAACTAACAATATGGTGAAATGCCTTGAGAACTTGCGGCACTTATACAAAAAACACAAAATTCGCTCTCTCTCATTATACAGGAGGGTGGCAGGGACATCGACGCGAAGCTTGTTACCATGGATTCAGTCCATGATTCTGAACTTTTACGGTTATTTAAAAAAAAATATTGCTGTCATACATTTTGGCCACGTATGTATTGCACTTTTGTAAGAAATTTTTTAAGTTTTTTTTTTCATTACCGATAAAAAATTTCAACGCAGGGGGTCTAGAATCATGTAGGTGCTGAATTTATGGTAACTGGTTTCGCGTCGATCCAACCTGTATTATTATTATTATAAAGTATAGATATCAGTATGTTTAGGTATAGGTACTCACTCGCAGAAGCCAGTGCCTCCTTCAGCCTGGCGCTGTCCAGGTCGCAGCAGAACACAGACATGCTGCCGACCTTGGTGCAGTTGCCTTCAGCTGGGCACTTGGAGCGCGGCATGTGGAAGCACTTGCCCATGTTCAGGTGCTGGTTGATGGGTTCTGGCTTTTCGGTTGAGGCTGGCGGTTGCTGGAAAGAAAGATTCAGATTGGAAGTTGAGGTTGGAGAAAGAATTAGGGAAGAAATCAGGAATTCTTCTAGTTTGAAACATGCCATTTACTTTAATCTTCAGGTTATTACTGAAAATTCAGGCTATAATCGAATACTTGACCTGATGTAGACGTAAATACCACTACACTAATCTTTTATATAAATAATCATAAAGTATTAATACTTTCGCTGTCCCTTGAACCATAAAAGGTTCAGGGCAATTTTTTAACTATTGTGTCTGCTTTGCGGACAGCTAAAGTATTAAACTGACACAATAAGAAAAAATCATAATATTGACTTAGTTATGTAAATAAACTAGTTATGCTAATAAGTAGAGAAACAGGTATGAGTATGTTAATTTTAATTAACACGTAACTTGGCTATAAATATTTGTATACTTTTACAGCTATCATAGTGCATTAGCACGTGATTTTCTTTAAAAAACAAACTGTTTTTGTTAATTCAACCAGTACCTACTTACTGGCTGAGTTAATTGAATATAAGCTAAGCGTATTGCTAAGCCCAGCAGAACACTTAGCTATACCTTATGCATAAAAATAGCCTCCTTGAGTGAGGGAGGCTATTTTTATGCATAAGGTATAAGGTAAGTGTTCTGTTGGTCGCCATAAGTGGCAATACTATTTATTTTAGCCTTCTTGAGTGAATGTTTTTACAACAGCATTCTTGAGTGGCGATCATTAATGTATAAAAAGAGGAAGATTAGGTACGCGCTCCTCGACGTGGACCGCATAACATACGCCGACCGGCACAACTTACCTTAGTCACAATCGAACTGGCGTTACCGTAATCGTCCAAATAAGCAGCAACAATGCCTTCCTGTGTTTTCAAAATGTGCACAAATGATTCACAAACCAAAAACAAGTTCCACGGGATTACTTTCCACTCGGAAGTGCATCAAAACTTATTTTCTTTAAAATTCTCCTGAATAATATTGCTTTCTATAAGTCGCCATTTGTTTCAGAGTTGATATGGGTACGTAACAGTGACAATTATTGCTATCTCGTTCCCGCTACAGCCCGCGTCACATCTCTCCCTTTTTCGGTTATTGATGCATGACATACGACATCGGGAAATGTAGTTGTCTGGGTGTGTTTACATGTAATTGTTTCTATTCCAATAATGTTTACATGTCATTAGAGCGGGCTTATCTTCCTCTTTTTATACATCAATGGTGGCGGTACTTAAAATATAATCCCAAAGAAAAACTAAAAATAGCCTCCATATTCTCAAGCCTCCATAAGTGCCGATACCTACTTCAAAATCCATCCAGCTAGCCACCTTGTCGACTGACTTATTGTGATAAGAAACTAAGATCAAAATCAAAATAGTTTATTTCACATAAACCTACATGGGCACTTATGAAACGTCAGAAGCTAGGTGCACGGTTCGAGTTAGTCGTTTCCTATGGAGAAGAGCCGGCAAGAAACTCCACGGTTACTCTTTTAAAAATAATTGGCTTTAATTGGCTTTCGCAACCGACTTTCTTATTGACGTGCCAGTGGATTCTACGATTTTGGTCAATTTTTACCATATGACATAACGCTATCACTGTTATTTAAAAAGTTATCAAATCTAACGTAGAGCGAGCCAAGCCCCTAACTCTACAAACCTTTCATCAAAATGTATGGCTTGGCCGTAGATCTGATAACTTTTTAACAGTGAAAGCGTTATGTGAGTCTGGTTCAACCTACTTTACATGATTCTTTTATGATGGTATTTCATTTATTTTTGTAAGTGCTCTATTTTTTTTTTCTGTGTACGTAAAAAATACAGACTTGCACCTCCCATTAAAAGTTACAAATTTCTTATTTTTTTTTTGTTGTTTTCGTGCTAATCCTAGCCTGCATACCCCAGCTTTCTAGGACAAAAGGAAGTCGCTTAGAGGTTTTGATGAGTGAGTGAGTGAATCAGTGACGAAATCGATATATTTTACGTATTCATAAAATCCAAAGTATTAAAGCTAGACAAATTACCGTAGTGTGTTATAATTAAGTCTACTAACTGCATCTTATCCTGAGAATTTGAGCTCTGTAGCATTATCCAGGCCGAAGCTATGAGGGTTTGAAAATACGACGAAACGCTGCGAGAAAAGGTCTTGGCGGGGGCACTGCAGTGCACCCAGAACAATACAATTTTCATTATTTTAGCAAGGACACTACCAGCCGCACTACCAGGGGGCCAAGTCTACTAATGTACAAACGTTGCAATGGTCTCTTCATTGTGAGTTTTTGACAGATTTGCCATATAAACACTGTCAAATACTCACAATGACACCATTTTGACACTATTGTAATAGCAGACTTGAGGCCCAGTAGTGTCGTTTACAATTACCGACACTACCAAGCCTATTTTTGATTAAATTGTACAGTCAACATAGCAAAGTTCATAAACATAATTATTTATTTATTAC
This sequence comes from Dryobota labecula, assembly GCA_947523025.1. Lineage (NCBI taxonomy): Eukaryota > Metazoa > Arthropoda > Insecta > Lepidoptera > Noctuidae > Dryobota > Dryobota labecula. Next base: position 1,996,010 of record OX383296.1, on the reverse strand, counting down.
AAAGTAAATCCTGAAATAAAAGTAACAGCAAACTTCAGAAATTCCTCAGTTCCACCATTCGTCGGCAAATATTGTAAAACTTCCAACATCTTATAGGTTTTATTTACTTAATTTTGTGGAATAGGGGGTCCACAACTTCTGTTTTGACTGTACAATTTAATCCAAAATAGGCTTGGTAGTGTCGTTAATTGTAAACGACACTACTGGTAGTGCGGCTGGCAGTGTCCTTGCCAAAACATGGCAATTTTTAACCCTCTTATAGAGAGAAGGCTTGAAACCCAGCATTGGAAACATTATGGGCTGGTTAGATGATGTTATGAATGGGGCGACAACAATGGGACCAACGGGAATACACACTATTTTTCCTCACAAAATCCATGCCTCATCCATCTACCGTATAATTATTACATAAAGCGTATAGTCCATTACCAAACCCAAACCCTCTAACATAGAACATAGATAGTCCATTACCTCTCTGGCCTGCGCAAGCGCCTGCTGCTCGAAGTCGTCGACCCTCATCTCTATGAGCGGCACGTGCAGCAAGAGGTACACCGTCAGGACCCATAGTGACACCTGCAGGTAATAGAGAATACACGTGTAATTTATACGAGGGAAATAACTTGGTGCATATAATAACTTGCTTGGATACGTGATTGTTCTTTACAATGCGAGTCGAGGGCCGAGGCCCTCTTTAGCAGTCGCAGTTTTCATTTTCAGTTAGTTGTTCTTCGGTTTCATCTATTATTATTCTAGATTTACTAACGGGTAGTGATTGGTCAGTCTGTAAATCCGGAAATCTTACTATCAGACTCAGTCTTTAATGTATTTATTTGTTGATTTATTAAAACTTATGCACAAATTAAAAAAAAAATACTGTACAAAGGTGAACTTAATACATGAGGCATTTTATACCAGTCATACTTAGGGTGATGCAGAGACAAAACATGGCAGGTGCAACATAAGGGATAAATAACTCGAAAACGAATAAATACATAATTATAAACCGAATATACTTTGTCAGGAGAAATAACGATAGGTAGAGGAGAAAACGAATCCAGCAAATCAACACTGGGATGATTCTGCCAAATTCTTATAAATATATTCACGTGCCATCACAATAAAAGATATCTAACCGAGTGGTTGCCGTCTTGATGTTCAGGGGGAGCACATTCCAAAGAAAGACCACCTGGACAAAGAAAGAAGAATGAATGAAACCAGATCGGTGAGAAGGACATCGTAGAAGACAATAATTGTTAGTGGTACGAAGATTTTTACTATGGGCAAGTATTGAAATTTGTGAAAGCCGGGTAAGAAGGAGAAGTGGGTTTGTCGATAACAGACAACAACGTAGACAATTTTAAAAGCAGTCGATGCGCGGATACATGGTCATACTTATGAAGATTGAAAATGAATCGAATGCAGTTATTGAGAAGGCGGTCAAGTCTATTGAGGAGATCCGCATTCACACAGGAAAATCAATAGCTTTACAATATGAGAAAAGTATGTAAGTATAATCCGTTGCAGTATTATGAAATTTTGTTTTATGTAATATTTGTTGTATGGCCGGAATTAAATGAATTTAATTTAATTTTATTTTATTAATCATATATCGTCATCTACCTAGCCTTTTCCCAACTATGTTGGGATCGGCTTCCAGTCTTACCGGATGCAGCTGAATACCAGTATTTTACATGGAGCGACTGTCTGTCTTACCTCCACAATATTATATAAAATATATATTATATGTTTTTCTGAAAACAGTCGTGATTCGCCGATGAGGTGGCATGCAATTTGTATACGTACACATGTAGGCACAGTAAGTAGATACTTACCTACGTTATTTTATCAGTAACTAAATACCTGTAGATCCTTTCCAACGAAACCTTGAGATTTTCCTACATGTTTTCCAAGCGACGATGCAATAACATCGTATTATATAAAGGTTTATAAATAAACTATTTATGATAGACTACAAGCGATGTTTATTTGCGGCTCACATTGTGGTTACATCGCGCCATGTGGCCGAGGTTCCTGACATGTGTAGGTATGGTTAATAGCAATCGTTAATATGTAGTTGGTATTACCTACTAGAATAAACAGAGCGAATATCTAAAATTGGACTACCGGGCTCCCGGGCTAAACAAACTATAAGAAACTAGGTTTCGCCCGCGGCTTCGCCGTACGTACTACCAGTACTACCGTACGGTCTATCGTTGTGCCCATCCAAATTCGTTTAGCCACTGTGGTGTTTAAAGGTAAGAGACATGCAGACAGAGTTACTTTAACATTTATAATATTAGTATGGATAGAAGAAAAAATATCGAAAAGGTAAAACTCAAACTCAAACTCAAATCATTTATTTCAATTAAACCATTTACAGGCACTTTTGAATTGTCAAGCAGTCGGTCAGTAAGAAAAATTAAGCTACATTCCCATTCCAAAGCGTAGGTACCTATGGCGAAGAACGGGCAAGAAACTCCATGGACACTCTTTTAAATTAAATTGTTACAAAAGTATTCGTTACATCTATAATGTTGCATTTATAACTAAAAGTGAGAACGATGTAAAAATAAAAATAATAAAAACTTACACGTTAAAAGCGTCAAGCGTAGGTACAACAAATAGAAACAAAATAAAATAAAATAACCCGTGGCAGCTAAGAGATGACCAGTCCCAACTGACGGCGCCCGTTCACGAACATGACGCATGGATTAGCACCATTCAGCTCAACCATTTTGAAGGGAGCTAAATGATCCAACACACACGCCACCATCAGCGAGACATTTAAGTGAGCATGACATACTCTCAACCGCCAGGGCACATTCAAGTCAATGAAAGACATATTACCCGGTCAATGGTAGCTCTATAGTACATAGGACTCACACCTGTGCTATGCATTTATATAATACAAAGGAGATTGAGTTTATACAATGCAAAGATAGTCTTACACTCTTCAGCAGCTCCAACATGATTGTCAAATGTTAATCAACTAGCTGAGGTTGTGGAGCAGGACCAGCATTCAGCCAAGCATTTTTATCAGCGATGTAATCCCCCAACTTATAATATGCCTGCCTGCATAGTGTGCGTTTTATACAAGATTTAAATTTAGTCTCATTCAGTTGAAGTATGTGGGGAGGAATTTTATTGTAACATTTTAAACAGTACCCCATGAAAGATGAGTCTACTTTAGCCAGTCTGAAACCTGGTTGAATAGGTCCCTATTTCTAGTACTATAATTATGTCTTTCACCTCTTTTTCTAAAAAGATGTAAATTTTTCCTTACGTACATGATGTTTTCGTAGATATATTGACAAGGTACCGTCATGATGTTAATATCCTTAAACAGTTCCCTTAGAGAATCGCGCCTGCGGAGATTATATATGGCTCTGATGGCTCTTTTCTGCAGAATAAAAATAGACTCGGTGTCTGCAGCCCGTCCCCAAAGTAAAATACCGTAAGACATTATACTATGGAAACTGAAATAGACTAGCCTCGCGGTATCTACATCAGTAAATGACGGATTTTTCTGACAGCATATGCTGCTGAACTTAACCGTCCTGCCAGAGATGTTAAATGAGGACCCCATTGTAGTCTTGAATCGAGCGTGATCCCCAGGAAAACAGTTTTATCGACTAGTTCTAGTTTCTCTTGATTCAATACTATCTCACAATCACTACTTTTGACATTTGGTAAAGAAAATTTTATGCACTTGGTTTTTTTCCCATTTAATACTAAATTATTAGCAGTAAACCAATTTTGGACCTGCAATAGAGCGTTATTTACGTCGTCAAAATTTGTAGCACGTCTATCTACCTTAAAAATTAAGGAAGTATCGTCAGCAAATAACACCATTTGTGGTTGATTTTTTAATAAATGGAGTAGATCATTTATATACACTAAAAAAAGGAAAGGACCCAATATCGAGCCTTGTGGAACACCCATTTTTACTTTTAAACCGAGTGAATTGATACTATTTATTTGAACTTGCTGCTATCTATCATTTAAATAAGATTTTACTAAAATAGAGGTAGAAATTAAATTTAATTCCTGAAAAAAAAAAAAAAACTAACAATCTCTCAGGAGTATATGTATTACTAACATCATAAACAACAACTGTATTTCTATGACGTATACTAATTCATCAGACTTATACAAAAATTAAAATATTTAAATTCAACGCTCTAAAGGGAAACTTAATGAACAACGAAACAACGAAATCTAGAAGTTTTGTTTTTGGTAAATGTATTATGTTTTGTAAAAAATCATAGAACAAAAGTTGTTGTTTATGATGTTAATATTATAGTCCTGAGAGAGTGTTTCACCAATAACCCTGTTTATGTGAATTTTGAAATGTACTTCCTGAAAAAAACATGGTACAAGATCTTTTTGGCTTTGCAAAGCGCACGCAGTTGTGTTCTTATTAATTTTCTTATTATTGCAGAGAAATGATACAATAAGATACCTCGGTAAGTTATGTCTAAAATTTTCTAATACCCTTTATAAAGTTTCATATTGCGACACGAAGCAACTAAATACGATATAGATAGAGGAATGTGGCCGCTTTTCTTTAGATCGAATTTTGTTGTTTCGTGTCTCAATATGAAACGTTATAAAAGGTATTAGAAAATTCTAGACACACTACCGAGGTCGCTGATTAAGCCGTTTTTCATAATTCCTTCTCAGTCACGAGATAATATTTTTTTTAAGAAGTGGCGCTAGTGGACCATGGTATGCCCTCTTAAACTAATTTTCATAAAATTTGATAAATGATCAGCAATTAAAACAAATCAACACCTTTTATGATAATCATATAGACCACCTAATTGATGTCTACTTAGATCATTACTACCGTCGCGTCGTACGCGCATGAGTACAAGCTATAAGTTTCCAGTTTATGCAGACCTCTCATTGTAAGGAAATCCTATACAATGCTAGATCAACTTAAACTAGAACATTGCTAGAAATGTAGCCGTGCGTACAGACGGATAGACCAATTATCTAATAGGTTGTTTCCTCATAAGAACGGGCCAGAAATAAGACTTGAAACAACAGAGGTAATGGGAATTTAAGAGAATAGAACCATGTTTAAGAAGTTTTAAAAGCAAATATTGATACCGTTTTATTTATTTATTTATTTAATACTTTAAGCACATAAATGTACAGAGGCGGACTTAATGTCATAGGCATTTTCTACCAGTCAACTTCTGGGTGATGCAGAGACAAACAGTGGTAGGTGCAATTACGAAAAATCTTGGAATAACTTTATAGTTATTCCAAGAATATCATGTGATCTTTATAGATACTTACAAACTATAAATATAATATATATATACCAAATTTCCAACACTACTACTACTTTTTAAAAGCAAATATTGATACCATTTTACCTACTTTTATATTTAACATTTTCTATTTTAAGTAGCTACTTGGTACTTGTTCTCAGGCCTTCACTATCCTTCGAATGCCTATTATCATTTTAATTAGAAAACATTGTAAAAACCTATTGTTAAAAGAGTAACCGTGGAGTTTCTGGCCGGCTGTTCTTCATAGGAAACGACCAATTGGAACCGTGCACCTAGCTTCTGTCGTTTCATGATTAGTACCCACATAGGTTTATGGCAAATATAATATTTTAAATTTGATACCTGAAGAACTGTTAAGCCGATCGGTTAATCCCTCCGAACGGGAGCCTAACAGCCTATTTGCTGATCTTTTATTATAATATAAATTATTTATATAAATTTTCAAAAATTATACTCCATTTACTATAGCATTAGACAAATAACGGCTAAATAACGACAGTTATTGTGTAATATTGTTGAAATTACTGCACTTTAGAGTTATTTTTTTCAATGTAAATGCTAAATAGATTACAGTGCTTTGTATGTATCGTGAAATAACGGAGTTTATTAAACGTTTACATCGAAATAACAAACGGGTGAAAACAGTTATTTGTCTAATGTTATAATAAATGGAGTATAGGTATTTTTCAGAGCGTCATCTTTCAGTTTCCGTAATTTTTTCAACAAAAATGCTATCACACATGACAAGAACTTAATCCCTGATCAAGCGCATAATATTATGTTACGTATAACTTCACTGTGACATGTCGTTATCTTATCAGCTGGGCCTGTATCACCAAATATTGGGAGCAGTTGATCCCAGGGATTAGGTCTCACGCTACTACGGTAGTCTATCAGAGATATAGGAATGTGATAAAAATGACAAATCATAACTAGAGATCGGATATTCGGATGCATATTGACCTAAAGTTGAGATGTTGGCTAATACAGAATGCGCTTTTGTAGCCGAGGTAATATTTACGCCCAATCAGGATATAGTACTTAATATAATAAAAATAATAATTTGAATTATGATTTTTGTTTTATTTTAACTAACACACACCACCCCGCTTCTTACACCCTACATACACATATTTGCATCGGGGTTAAACATTAATTTAAAATAAATATGCAGCTTAATAGTTATGCAATCCAAGATCCCGGGGTTTTTTTTTTTATTAATATATATTTTTTAGAAGTCTCTTCTATAGGTACCATACACCCGACTAGTTATGCATTCCCGGTGTCCCTGGCATCCCGGGTTTTTATTTTATTAATATATATTTTTTAGAAGTCTCTTCTATAGGTACCATACACCCGACTAGTTATGCATTCCCGGTGTCCCTGGCATCCCGGGTTTTTATTTTACAAAATATATATTTTAAGAAGCCGCTTCCATACTTTCAGAGCTAATAAAAATTAACTTTAGGTAAATATGCATCCAAATATCCGATCTCTAGTCATAACCTACTACTGGCTATAAATATTTGTGGCAATCTTTCGTGCCTGATACATCCATTAAAAAATATTTCTTTAAACAAGTGTACATAACATCACACCTGATCCCCGAAGGGGAGGGGTGTAGCTATAGTAATAGCCACATTTCGCCAATTATATTTAAGTCCCATGTAATAGGAGCGAGCCTATTGCCAGCAACCGAGCACAAATCCAGACTCCGGGCTTCTACTGAGATATTCCAGATATTTCCTGATCGGATACAATATTATATTTAACTAGCGGACCTGATAGACGACGTACTGCCCGAACAGCGCCACCTACCGGGTGCAATTGTGAATGAAAAAAGTATGAGGTATGAGGAAATATGAATATATAAAATAATAATATTAATATATACATATATATATTATGTATATAACTCCTCTGACCAGACAGGTGTTGTGTCTGGTGGGCGACTGCCCGATGTTAGATGTCGGGATGTTGAATATATAATGCTAGTCGCGAGGTAAACTCTGCTTGTGCGGTGCAGGATTTGTGTGACGTCAGGTCTTTGATGTGTAATTCGTTGTTGATACCACACATATTACTACTGGTACCGGGTAGTCAAAACAGTCCTATAACATTCCAATATCTACGAACAAGGAAAAAAACTATATCTTGTTATTTAATTAGGTACTGAATGTAATTTTAACCTATTGACCCCGGAAAAGAGTTTTGTAGGTCGTTGCCAAGGTAAGCGCACTGACATTACTTGAACTTTAAGTACGAATAGGCAAAGCACAGGAAGAATGGCCATCATGGTGAGCTTCTTTAAAAAAATCTCTTTTAGAATAGCGAGATAGTTACGGTGGACGCCCAATTAAAAAAGCGTTACCCAAACCATTGGAATTGAAACCATGGAGTCTAAATTATTCGAAAAGATAAACAGAGTATTCATTTTAACGAAAAGAAAATCAGCAAGACTGGAGTTGGACATAAGAAATCAAACAGAAACGACAATGAAGTCCATTTCTCCCAAATATATTATTCTTCTTGTTTTCATGTTGGTGACTAATATTTCGTTCGACCAGGTGCCGTATTATGACGTTTTAATGCCATCATGATTCCAGTGCAAGAGAGAGATGGAACTATACATGACCGCTAGCACCATCCCTGTTTTGATCTGGAATCATAATGGCATTTATACTTCATAATAAGGCCCCTGTACATACGTAACGGCCCTGGCTGGACAGCTCTGTCTGTCTGTTTGTCTCTTACCCGTTGGGCACAACTATCTGCACCCTCTAGGACTTTAATCATCCAAACGATAGAGTTGCCCCAATCATAGCGTGCCTATCTCTTCATTAAACCTTGAGATAGGCACGCTACTCGTATGTGACAGAAATAGACTTTAAGAGAGGCACACATAGTGACATAAATATACGAACGACAAAGTTAGTCAAGGAACATAATAATATTAGGTAAGCATATAAATTACACTCTCTGTCAGTAAGTAAAATGTATTACACTAAAGTATTCATTACTGTGCAAGTAGCAACACCGACTCGAAATACCGATAACTAAATATATGCCGCACCGCGTATGCACATAATTATCGTAGGACCAAAGACTAGAAGTGAAACTTGGACACGATGTAAGACAAGCAGATGGGAGGATGTAGTGTCTGTTTCTACCTACATTAAAAACTCTTATTGGGACACATGGATAGCCTAGGGATAACATACTGGACCATTGAAGGTAAAATTATTGTTTGTTTGTAAGAGACTCATTTTCGATAATCGATAACTCGGTCGATATACAGCATTCGGGGCTCCCCGCAGGCGGGATAATGACTAATGAAAGTCATAAGTCGATAATGAAATACATAGGTCGGTAAAAAGCGTTCGGTGACTCACACCCAATGAAAATAAAGCCTTCAAAGCAACTGCCAAATGTGCGGTGCAGGTTCTCCATATATCGGAGTCGTTCACTATCGACTAATGAAAACGGTTCCCCGAATACGGGGCTTATGGCATGCTTTACAGAAATCTCCAGCACCCCACATGCGGGCTCAATCGAATAATGAAAATGAGCCTTAAGGTAGTAAGTAGAAGTATTGATCCAATTACAAAAAATCTTTACTGACAGAAATCTACACTATTACCGAGAGTCATAATCGAAATTTTGTGGAACAGATGACTTTCATAAAGTCGCAGGCAGGAACTAGTTATCGAAATAAAGAAAATATAATATTGGGATTATCCGAAAATATCATAAAAAGTGAAAATCGATGCCATATGCAACAGAAGCCTGTCTTCCAAAAGTTTCACTGTGTGCTCCTTCTTCCCTCTTCCCTTAAACTCTGAGCGTTCTCATACTTATCTGTACTTGCCTGTAAGTAAACAAGAGCCCACAAACCTAACCTAATATTTACGAATAGTCTGCTCTGCAAACATCTGTTCTACACCAAAGGTATGCACCACAGTTCTTTGCCACGCCTTGCCTATAAATAGTCCGCGAGTATGTAAGCATCGTTTATGTACATATACGTACTTACAATGTATGATATGTACTTAGGTGTAAGTGTCCATTGTGAGGTGAGGTTACGATGGTTTACTACAATTAGCAAGATATTTCGAAATGCATGAAGTGGGACTGAAAATTGACATCGGCACAAAAGTTTCATTTTTTAACATGACTATAAAAAGTTACTTATAAACAGTCTGGGAGCACACTTCCAAGAGGGAGAAGAAACGAGATAAAGAGAAAGTCATGTTGTAAGAAAATATTCGGCAGAATTCAGAGAGGATCTAAGTAGGTAGATAAGAAATAACACCTAAAGAAAAGCTGTAAGATTTCATTTTAACTAATCTCTATGATGTAAATGGAGTTTTTTAAATGAATAATCATTATCATGACGAGTAGTATAGTCGTGAATAAATACCAGAACATAAAATAATGTGAGATAGCTGGCAGCAATCACTGGCTTACATGATTATGCTTATTATTACTGGCACATTCATGTAACATATATCTTTCATTTTATTACCTACTTGCAAGATGCATCACCAATGTCAAATTGACTTTCAACAGAACATAATAATACCTCATTATTTTGGGACAACCCTGAAATATCAATACCCGATCCATCCATTCTACCATATACATCCATACTCCCCATACTAATGCGAAAGTAACTGTCTGTCTGTTACATTTTCACGCCAAAAATTTCATAACGATTGGATCCAGCGCTGATAGTTATGTTTGAAAGATATATAGGCTACTTTTCATCATGGATAGCAGACCAAGTCGAAACCCGCGGGCAGCATTTACTTAGTTATAAATTTAAACAGCTGTTCCATTGGGCCAGAACTACAATACTTATTGCGCACACAGGGTAACACAACAGCAAAACAATCTGAATGATTTTGAAGGATATTGTTAATCCATTGGATCGTAAATTAAAAAAAAATCTGCTTAAAAAAATTGTCCCATCCGTTGCTACAGTATGTTAAGCAATTACCCCGCTGAATGTATGGCACAGTCAGTAGTTGGACCCCATCTGTGGACCCCATAGTACTAGTTGTAAGCGTCCATTGATAATCTCTAAGTCAAGCTCAAAAATTCAAAGCACTTATTTCAATTAAACCAATTACAGGCACTTTTTAACTGCCCAGGGTTCAGTCAGTCAGAAAGATGAAGCTAGTTGCCCATTCCAAAGTGTAGTAGGTTCCTATGGAGAAGAACGGGTAAGAAACTCCATCGACATGTCCAATATTCATGGAATTTCTCACACGACATTGGTATTGTTATAAAATATTGATTACATCATTTATGTTGAAGTGCAAACGTGGACCACCCAATGATATACAATTACTACAATAAATATTTTTTGGTTTGTAGGTTGTTATTCCCGCAACCCTTGAATTGCCAGATGAATGTTGTTATTAAGTCATAATTACGATTGCTTCGATTCCAAGAGTTCCAATTATTCAAATACATAGTACCGGTAGTAAATACCGGTATGAAATACCGTGACAGCTGCCGGTAATTACCGCTAATAGTGCATTCACATGTGTTCGATTTAATTACAAACATGTGGGCTTCCTCACGATTTCCACGAGAGGTACCTACTTAAGTGATTATGTACTATGATATAAGTACTTAGCATAAAGTAAATAGATCATTGGCTTATCCGTGCTCAATAGACGAAAATTGTGTGATCCATTAAAATCAAATCAAATCATTTATGACTACAATTCAGAGTTTTTTTTTTTTTATGGCAATTGAGCCGGTGTCGACTAAATTCAGAGGGATATTTGCGTAACACACTATAAGTAGCAATGGGTTTCATTTTGACAGTTAAACAACATTCATTGCGTTATTTACGTTGAACAGACAATTTTTTCGAACATATGAAGCAATGGATTAGCAATCTGCTTCAAAATCACTCAGATTGCGATCGATAGTGTGTTACGCAATTAGGGTGTTGTTTATTCCTTTTATTACATAATTATCTATACTATCTATACTAATATTATAAAGCTGAAGAGTTTGTTTGTTTGAACGCGCTAATCTCAGGAACTGCTGGTTGGAATAGAAAAATTATTTTTGTGTTGGATAGTCCATTTATCGTGGAATATTATAGGCTATATAACATCACGCTACAACTAATAGGAGCGGAGCATATTCCTTTTTGAGAGCTTCCGTTGCGTGCGCTGCGTAAATGGTTTAAAAATATTTTAGTGTTGGATAACCCATTTATCGAGGTAGGCTATAGGCTATATAACATCACGCTATGATCCTTAGGAGCCAAGCGAAAAGAACAAAAGTCAGAAAGCACGCTAAGCGACGGGATGCGACGCGATGATTGGTGAACCGAAATTTCACGCGGACGAAGTCGCGGGCAGAAGCTAGTTAGATATATTTCTAAATATTTCTTAAAATAGACAAACATTAAAAATAGTGGTCAGCCGGTGTCGGGAGCAGGGTTTAAACTATCATTGGTTAGGGCTCCAAAGACACGAACCTCCTCGCGATACGAGCCAAATCGAGCTGTACTACCTTTTGAATCAGGCTTTTAATCCAACCGCCTAACGAGGGCCTAGGTACAACCATTATCGCCATTAGCTATGTAAAGGCCCTAAACAGCAGATCAGCAATTAGACTAATTGAAAATGCAAATTATCCAAAGTATATTATTGACACCTAGGCTCCTAACATAGCCATTACCTGCTTTGTTCGCCTGTGCCTCGGAGGTGTCAATCACACAATCTATTTATAATAGCGATAATTGTACAGTGGGTAGTATTAATTTCTTCCAAGGAAGGCCAATGTGGTCTAATTGCTAGTGCCATAGGCAGAGCCGTTCGAATTTGGAGGCCTATGACCAGCGCTCCAGCATTGTTTAATTTATAGAGGTATTTTGTTATATAGGTATTACGATGATGCAAGGGCTCCACTGCCACAGAGTAAAGAAACGGAACAGAGACAAACCTTGTGACGAGCCTGCAAAATGTACATATTTTTTGGTAGGGTTGGCACAGGAGGATAAAATTAAATAAACATAACGTTAATCAGATTACGTGTTTCCATATTTATAAACATAATTATTCAATCAGTCAGTAGGTATTATCTAAGTATTTCAAATCACAAACACCAATCATCTGGCATTCATTGTAAAAAAATGTTCTCAAATAGTTGTTATTTTTGTTTTTGACCGCACCGTTTACAAGACTAACCTCTATTCTTTTCCACTTACTAAAAAACTACTAAACTAAACCATTTACGATCAATACCAAAACTTTTTTTTGCACTACCGGTCCCGGGTTGAGTTTTCTTTTGATGTTGAGGTATGAGGTACCTATCTATCTGCCACAAATTAAAAATAGTTATAACCAAGTTGTCATTCAAAAATGATATGTTTTTCACATTATAGTAAACTATATTTACACTTTTTAGGGTTCCGTGGTAAACAAGGAACCCTTATAGTTTCGCCGTGTCCATCGTCTGCCTGTCCGCGGCTTAGCTCAGAAACTCTTAGTACTAGAAAGCTGTACTTTGGTATGGGTATACATATTAATCACGCCAACAAAGTGGTAAAATAAAATCTTGAAACGTAAAGTGGAGACGATATTTTTTTTTATTCTCGTTTATCCCATGGTGTGGGGTATCGTTGGATAGGCCGTTTAAAAATATTGAAGGTTTGTGAAAACCATTTTTCGATTCAGGGATCCGTTTGTGTAAAAAACGGTGGATTTAAAGTGCTAATTTTTGTTACAGTCAAGTGTCCCCCCCCCCCTCTGCTAGCTAAAAGGTTGTATTTGGATACGTGAAAAAATTCACAGCAGTAGTATATAAAGGAAAGCCAAGGAAGTTAAAAGGAAAACCATCACAGTTAAATAGGCTTTACAAGTTACCGAGTAATAGCCGACCAACTTACATTTGCACTTTGTACAATGTTAAGTTTGTTCTTGCGATAAATTCATCCCAACTACGGAACCCTTCATTGTGCGTGGTCCGACACGCACTTGGCCGGTTTTTTATATTAAAACACTATTCATCATTAGTCATGATGTGCTATTATTAAATTATAGCGTGAAAAGCAAACAAAAACGACACGCGATGCGTACGCGCAGCCCTGAGCGTTACCACTGACCGAGTCGGTATAAACCGATTTATCTCCGTACGTGATGAAGCCACCAGTGCAATGACTATTCTCTTTGCACCAGTGGTACGCAACACGCGCCTCATGCTTGTAGTAGTGTACCTATCATAGTGCGGTTGTATGAAGCTTTGTCTCTGTTCCGTTTCTTTACTCATGTGCCACTTGTACAGTCAGTTACCACAATGAGCTGACCCCCCCTTGCATAAATGGTTGAGATTTTTTAGAATACGGATCTATAGAATTTTATAATTTTTAATTTAATTTAAATACGAGTACCTATACGAAATCTACCCAAAACTAAATCGTACGATTTGTTAGTAAAAAAACCTCAATCATTTGAGCAAACGGGGGTCAGCTAATTGTGGTACTGACTGTACATATTTTGAGCGCAAATATCGCTTTCTTAGGACACGCGGCGTTTCGATCACGACTTTTTACGCTCCGCAAACGAAACCAGCGGTGCTTTTTCAATGTAGAAAACGTGTCATGAGCTAATCAATCGGCATCAAAGGTCACAATGCATACCTACTTTAGATACTGTGACCGTTGAGGAATCTAAGGTGTCTGCAACAAATAACCATAAGCAAGCGTTCAATGGTATGTCCAATTGTTTGACACTATGCTGTGGTGCATACAGATAGGTGATCAATATGGTTGACGTATGCATGGTAATGTACAAATACTTAGGTAGGTACTTGAGAACTGACACGTGGCTTTGATATGTCCAAACTGCATAATAATGGTGAACACAGCCGGTAGCCCGAGACCAAAGCCTGAATGTAAGAAGACCCAGAAGTGCGAATAATTGACAATTATTACCAACAAATCAATCAATCTGCCTAGCCTTTTCCCAACTATGTTGTGGTCGGCTTCCAGTCTAACCGGATGCATCTGAATACCAGTATTTTACTGGAGCGACTGCCTATCTGACCTCCACAACCCAGTAATTGGGTAACACGATACCCCTTGGTAAGACTGGCTGTCAGACTTAAATATTAAATATTACCAACAATCTATGTATAAAGTCACTACATTTTATTATAGCATTCAAAGATTGCGTGTCGAGATTTAAGTAAGTTTAACTGAGTATCAGAAAATTACTTTTAAATGAGACCGATACTAGAAAGAAAAGATTGTGAGAGAATTTGTATCCTAGACTACCTAAATCAGAGCAATTAATAACAATTGGTGTGGCTTTAAGATCCATAAACCAAGTCTTAAAATAAATTAAATCTTAGCATTACACACTACACAGCATTTCAAATGACAACATTATTTACACTCATAAATGAGTGTAAATAATGTTAGCTCTGAGCAAACGAAGTAAAAACCTTGAAGCCCCACTATTTATGTAAAGATAACGAAATACCCACTTAAACTAGAACATCTTGGTCGTATTATATTTGTTCTAATTATATAAAAGTTAATAAAACTTATTATCTGGGGTCTTAAATTGCGAAAGACAAACACGAGGCTTATTATGCTTATGATATTCTACCAATATTTTGTAATGAACAGAATATTTTGAAAGTATAAGAAATCAGGCTGCAATGACACACTCAAGTAAGGTAAGAAAACAAACCTCTGGCTTAAAATGGTTTTGGTATACCTATTTTCTTCGTGACAGCAACCTCAATTTATGCTGCCCGCATTATTCAACCAAACAGCTATTTAGTTGCAATACCCACATATACTTCATAATTAGTTATATCGATTTGGATCTAAGGATAAGCGCACACGAACCACCTCTAACTGCGGTGTTGAGTACTGCTGTAGAGGGTGGACGCCACCCCACCGGCCACACGTGTGCGACGAATCCATACAAAACGTATTAAAAAGAAAGTCGCTGGGCTACCAGTGGCTGTGGCCAGTAGTTCGTTTGCTAGCCTAAGTATCAATAAACAAAATCGAATCTAATTTTTAAGCTATTGCATAGCTTCTATCGCGGGCCTTGAGCGCGGGGACCGAATCCAGAAATTCCGTAACGAAAAAACCTCACGCTCCCCACTCCGACGGGCACGGATGTGTGGCTTGAAGGCCGTGCATCGTCTAACGTCGTTTCAGTTCGGCAGTCTTCGACACGGCGTTGTGTGCGTGCGATTAGACGTATTGTACGACTCTACGAAACTCTGTGGTGGATTTACCGCGCAACGCAACGCCATCTAGTAATCGCAGGTAGAACTAACTAAATAGAGGTGACTTGTGGCGTGGCTTGTGATTCGTAATCGAGACAAGCGTTGCTCTGTTGGTGGTCTCAGTTGTGTTTTGTTGTCGGTTTTATCCACTAGATGGCAGGCATCGTAATTCAAAAGTTTTTGAAAGGTTGTTGAGGTATGTGAGCAATCACTATCACTACATATTATAAAACAAAGTCCTCCGCCGCGTCTGTCTGTCTGTCTGTCTGTCTGTCTGTCTGTCTGTTCGCGATAAACTCAAATACTACTGCACCGATTCTCATG
Organism: Dryobota labecula; assembly: GCA_947523025.1. Classification (NCBI taxonomy): domain Eukaryota; kingdom Metazoa; phylum Arthropoda; class Insecta; order Lepidoptera; family Noctuidae; genus Dryobota; species Dryobota labecula. The sequence goes on along the minus strand of OX383296.1, from coordinate 1,980,105 downwards.
CTAATTTCACCAATGGATAGCTAGGTTCTCTAGGAAGGTTTTAGTATATAATTTGTTATGTTTTTGTATGCATTTTTGTATGAATTAACGATATTTGTTGGAGGTGTCGGAAAAAAATAAGCCGTCTGGGAGCTTTCAACGAAAACGCTGTCTAAACCCTTTGAGATATAACAAAATAATGTATGGTGGAATTGTGTATCATAAAAAGGTCTTCAAAAAAGTCCGCGATGGCATATGTCTATCTCTTAAGGATAACATACTATATCCATTTTATTGACTTTTTGTAGGTATTTTTTTGCCGAATTTTACTCTTGGAAATACGATTACGATAACAATACGCTATAATATCAGTAGCTATTAGCCAAATTATGTTCGTAGATAAATAAGCTAGCTACTTACGTGTATTTCAAACAGTATACAAGAATATTTATCATAAAAACATTACTAAACACGGCGGCCTTATGATCAAAAAATTTGTGCATTCCAAAACTTTCGTTACTTTTTCACTGACATATTTATCACTTTTCGATAAACTAACACTCAAAACGAAATCTACACTTATTTCTCAGTAATTCTGTATAAGATTCTTCTAAGATTAAACCGTTTTCTCACTGAATCCATTACTTTACGCACGTATAACCTTGATGAATGTTTACATTAAGCATCGCGTCACACCGCCACACGACCACAGAGTATAGACGTATTTTGTTTTCTTTTTTCGTTCGTTTAGTGGTGTTCCCGCTAAAATGTCAACCGGTCAATTATTAGTCGATTAATCGAATTCTACATCCAGATCGTGTTGCAAGTACAAAATAAATGTCTAATATTTCGTCCAATTGCGAACGTGACCCTGAGAAAAGTTAGTACTTACGTGAATTATTCTAAAATTATTATTTGTGTCGCAATTTTATTTCGTGTTGTATTTGGTACAATTGATTGCTTTAAGAATTTGAGTGAAATTTCGTATTTTGATTTTGTGTTTGTTATCTTTAGGTAAAGACTCATTCACGTTCAGAACATAAGTACTTTTACTATATTAAATCATTTGTTTCGGTTTCTATTCACATAGTGTTCATGAAGAAACCATAAAACCATAGTTATTATTGTGAAATGTTAAAAGTTTGATGTCAAGCTCGATAGATGGCGTTGACGTCGAAATAGATCTCGATATGGTTTCGTTACCGCGATTTGGTTGGGGTCTCGCAATTTTAATTAAATATACCAGCTTAGATCAGTACACATTTGTGGTTTTATTTTCAACCCTATTAGTGTGCACTTTAGTTCGATAGTTCAACTCATTACCAGCTCGGATAAACACATAGTGAGTCACATTAAAATTAATATTAAGTTAGAATTTTGAGACATAGCCTGGGATATGGAGAGGGTAGTACATAGGGTACTTTTTTTTATGCGATAACCGACATCCACGCGGGCGAAGCCGCGGGCAAAAGCTAGTTTATTTATAAATCAATAATTTTACTCGTGTTAATGATTCTCCTAGCTAGAATTAACATTAAACATTAACGTTCTTCATAGCTTATAAAAACCACTTTTAAACGGTTCTCCAAAGTTCTGGGCCGATTATGGATTGACTTTACTTTCTTATCGGTCACCACGCTCAAAAAGTGTAACTTGAATTAATATCAAAGAAAAAGAAATACTGCATAAATAAAATAAATAAATAATTATAATTGCATAAGTTGATACAAAATGCTATGCAATAGCTTTACCGCGGCAGTCCCCGAGTGCCACACGTCTTTTTTGTTATTGTGTTGCAGCTAAGCAGCCCAGCTGATGTAAAGTGACGCCACCCAGACTGTACTCGTATCACCGACATCTGCAATTCCAGAAGCATCACAGATGCTTTGCCATCCCAGAGACAAGATATGTCAGCTTTTAGGTGAAATCTCTCGCATACCTGCAATTACACCAGTGCAAGGCCATCATCAGGATTCCAATCTATGATCCAGAGGCTGTTTCACAAGGAATCTTACCCCATACCCAAGCCTTATAGGCGAGCCACTACCTATAGTATCTAAGCGAACCAATTCTTCACACCAGCATAAACAACATCGAACTCTCCCTATAGGAGGGAACTCAAACAAATAAATTGATCTTAACAGGTCACAGCGGGCGTCCAATTGTGGACACACCCCTGTTTGAACAACAAAGGAATATGCCTAGACAGTTACAAGTACATCGATATAGCATAAAATGAAACACCACGCCTACATATCTTCACCAAAGGGAAGATCTTCTTCAAAAATGTTATAAATTAGATGGGACGCCTTTGCATACAAAGGCGTCCCATCTAATTTATAACATATGGAGTCTTTCTATTGCCATAAACCGGGCACAGATTCGGACCCCAGGCAACCGTGCATCGTTGACTGCACAAGACGATCCTAAGCAAAATAAAAATAATAATATGCAAATATTCTAAAAAGGTAACACAACCTTGCAACACCCACTCCAAAATCAACTTCAATTTGCAAACTCAAAAACTCAACAAGGTACCAAAAAAAATGGTAAAATGGTCCGGTACATAAATAGTATGACCGCTTAACTCTTTATAAAAACCACTTAATCATAAATAATCAAAAATAATAACAAAAAAACTTTGCCATAGCAACAGGACAGTTGAATGATTGTGATAAAAACATCAGGGGAGGTCATCGCTCTCTGATCGTTGGTGTGATAACAAGGTTCTTGTTTTAGTGATTAGATTTAGGTACTTGTTAAGTCGTTGCTAACCAGAGTTTCCGGTCCGCTCATCTGTTTTGGGCGATGCGTTGAGTTGGTATGATCTTCGTACTAACCCGTGAGAAGGCGCGCTATGAGCAATTTACTTACGCAAAAATTGATTGCAAATTTTTTGGTGATACTGCTGTCATAGTATCTTAAGCGCCTAGGTACATTCCTAACTATTCATCCCCTGTCCCCTGACGCAACTCACGCACCACTCTATACAGCTGCGAACGCGCAGAGAGCGTTTTTGGAGGCCGTGCATCATCACGCGGCATCTTTGTCATCATAATCATAAACACAACACAATAAGGAAAAGCAAATAAATCGAATTCAATTCAATAATTCAATAAACAGACACCCAGAGACACTTCCTTACTTATAATTCAAAGCGCAAAGCTGTTGAAGAATGATCAAATTCTCCTCTTGATATTACGTCAGTTGACGAAACAAAAAGTTATTTCTGTCTTGAAAGAAAAAACCGGCCAAGAGTGCGTGTCGGACCAAACACAATGAAGGGTTCCGTAGTTGGGATGAATTTATCCCAAGAACAAACTTCAACATTGTAGTTGAAAAACAAGTTCTCCCATACATTCCAAGTGCAAATAAGTTTGTAAGCACATTATTGAGAGATTTACCATGTTATATTAAGACCATAGACTTCTTATAGGTTTTCCTGTAATCTATTAGTAAAGAAATATTTTCTGTATTTTTAAAAAAAAATTGGGATGAGTAGTTTCGGAGATAAGAGGGATCGATTAATGGTGGTAAATTTTCATCTATTTTCTTAAATAACTTTTAAAGTATTTATCTTAAAGTTATATCTGAAATCCTTACAATACGCCCTTTCACTTGCTCACACATTTAACTTTTTTTTTTTTTTTTAATTTTCTAATTTGCCCCCAAAAGTTACCCTCATATTCAAAATTCATTTATTTACGTTACACGTCCGTATTTGAGTCACAAGTTCATAAGTGTACCAAACAACTTAATCGGCCCAGTAAATTCGGAACAAATCGCCTGTGACAGAGGGACGGGACGGACAGACAGACAGACACACGAGTCATCCTATAAGGATTCCGTTTTTTCCTTTTGAGACACGGAACCCTAAAAATATTAATTATTGCATTTGGGACAGAGAAGAAACTTGTTTTACCTATTTTGGATCTTGAATTCTTGAGCATAATTATTTATTACTACACCTTATGACGTAAATGAATTGACTACATAATAAGAAGATGCTTTTTCTCTAGATGTCTAGATGATAAAGAAATCCTGGGAAGGACCCATGACTCTACAGACAAATTTGCAGCTGCATTGCGAGCATGCGCAGGAATGAGGGGAATGATGCAAGGAACGTTTTGGGTATAAATTTAAATGGCTTTAAGAGCGGGGGAAGACCAGAGAAAGAACGGTTCGAATATACATTATAGTAGATAAGAAAAGAAAAAGAAAGAAAGAAAATACGTTTATTAGCGGCTGAAAAAAAAAAGTTGTTGCCATAATCAAGATTTTGTTTAGATTGAATAAATAACTTGTTTGCATCTGAGCCTATCAAGCACAATGATCACAGCTACTACTTTTATTTGATTGAGATTTGAAACGGGATCTTGATTGGAGTTATCACAAAACCTATTTGCAGCAATCAAGTCAAAACATAGTCGCTCCAACCAAGATTATTAGATATAAGTTTCAATGATCTTTTTTGAAGTAATCAAAATGCTTGATTGACACAACTAACTTACTTTGTTGCAGTATTTTTTTTTATTTTAACTTTTTAACTCTTCTACAATGATGTCATGTTAAGAGTAATCGAGAAACTTGCTTGAGCGTTCAATCAATTGAACTAGTATTGCTGCAATCATGTCGTGATGATCAACTTAACTAATATTTTGATTAATCTAAACAAGATATCGGTGCCGATTCCCTTGTTCACAAACTAAACTAAATTTAAATAAAATTAATCAGCGCTTAACGTAAATTGACGTAATTTTTGTCGGCAAGTTTTTAATCACGTCTAAACTTGTATGGAGTAGTGACAGGCGCTGATTAATTTGACAGGACTAAACTAAAATTTATCTTTTGTCCTTTTCTTAATGAAATAGAAAGAAAAAGATGCACTGAACTTAAATTTAGTTTAGTTTGTGAACAAGGGAATCGGCACTATTGTCAATCAAGCTAAAAACTCACTTGATTGAAGTGCATTTTTTTCAGTGCAGAGCCCCAGATCTGGTTAGCTGGTAGCTGGCTGGGTGGGTGGTAGATATTATGGTTATAAAGGGGAAGCAACTGAGATGACGGCGGAATGATAGAGACGTATGGAAGGTCAAGAAAAGGCTCCAAAAAATGGGATAGGAGAGCATTAAAATTCATAAATGTTCGATTAGCCACCGTACCGACAATGACACTTGTTCGTTAACCTGATTTATGAACCAAAGGACTGCCAAAGCACTATTACTAGATCCGATCAGTAAGCCGTTTATCGGTTAACACTCGCAGGAGAATGATGACCTGACTTCTAAAGAGGACGTTATTTACCCTCCTTGATGTTAAAGACAAGATATAATTATAGCAAAATTATGATTTATGAATTCCCAAATCGCAGATGCATTTTGTTTCTGGGATATATAAACGTGACTGCTGTCAAGTTTTATGAGGTAATTAAATGATATGCCTTGTAACAGCACTTAATTATAAGATGTTTGTTGCAAAAATACCGAATCAATACTTATACTTTTCCTTGTATTTCCCTTTAAGTAGTCAAGTAGTTGCTAGAACCCAACTTACCTACTATATCATATCGTCAATTTTTTTATTACATTTATTCATTTAAAAATTTATGCACACACATATAAACAGACAAAAAGAAAAGAACAGAAAAATTCGTACCAAGGTGATGCTTATTTCTCTTACAGAATACCTGCGATAGGAAAGTAGATAAAAAGAAATGTAGACAACGTGTGTGATTTTGTTTATAAACTACTAGCTTCTGCCCGCGACTCCATCCGCGTGGATGTCGGTTATAGCCTATGTCCTTCTCCATAACAAAGGCTATATATCTCTGCCAAATTTCATGACGATCGGTTCAGCGGTTTAGGCGTGAAAACATAACAGACAGACGGACAGAGTTACTTTCACATTTATAATATTTTGGATTTTGTCCTATGAATCTACTTAAATTTATATGTCCAATCAAATGATACGTATATATTGAAATAATTCCAAACTGTACTTTCATAAAAATTTTCCTCAAATGACTAAACCGATAAAAACAACTGTAAGGAAACTGTTTGACACAAACTAAAACGTAGTAAAAAAAGTGTGTCATCATTACGTTGTTGTTACATACAATTATTCTTGGAAACAATACAGTGATTTAATGTATTTATTAGACGCGTCTAACGTGTCATTATCTAGTACAATAACTCTGTTCGTAAGCTATTATTAGATACATGTGTGAACATTGTTAACTAAACTTATAGTTTGTTTCTGTTCTATTTAAAAAGAAGCCCCGGACTGAAATTGCTGGAATTTACGGGGGAGGCCTTGACGAGGACGATCATCAGTTAGGAAGGACCTGAAGGAAGAATAACCTACTTTTTAAGAAGATATTGTGGCGCCATCTACAACGCCACATGCGAACTACGCATCAAAGACCTGACGTCACACAAATCCTGCATCGCGCAATCAGAGTTTACCGCGCGACTTGTCTTTATACAATATCCCGACATCAACCGTCGGGCGGTTGCTCCAGACACAACACCCGTCTGATCGGAGGATCCTCCCTTTTCTATGGAGGATGAGTGAACTTTACACCCTGTTCCTCATACATCTATAATAGCAATCCCTGAAGGGAGAAATTGGCTGTTGAAGTTTGTATAAGAAAATCTGCAATAAGTTGTGGTGTGGTGTGTAATTTTCATTTGGAATGTCTCAGTAGCAGCTCGAAGTCTGAATTCGTGCCCCGTTGATGGCACACTCAGAGAAAAACGGGTCAACAAAGCCACAATAAATGCTTTGTTGATAATTTCCTGTCGGAGCAACTAAATTCTTTGTTACTATTACAGAAAGAGCTTAGTTGAGATTAGCAACTTTTTTATTGTGCGCTGATTGCCCGTCGTTTAATGTGCTAGGAACAATTTAGCTTTGTCCTTACATTAAAGTTAATAAAAAAATTGATTTAGTAACAACAAAACGTTTTAGGTGTGTTAATGTGAACATTGTTGATAAATTTGACAAAATAACTATAGTCATAGTATTAAACTACCAATTGTCGTACAATATATATGTGGCTGTGGTAACAATGGATCGTTGCTAGTGTGCCAATGTGAACATTGTTAATAAATCTAACAAAATAACTATAGTCGTAGCATTTAACTACCATTTGTCAGACAATATATATTTGGCTGTGGTAACAATGGAACGTTGCAAGTGTGTCAACGTGAACATTGTAATTAAATCTAACAAAATAACTATAGTTGTAGCATTAAACTATCATTTTTCATACAATATATGTGGCTGTGGTAACAATGGAAGGTTGCAAGTGTGTCAATGTGAACATTGTAAATAAATCTAACAAAATAACTATAGTCATAGCATTAAACTACCAATTGTCATACAATATATATGTGGCTGTGGTAACAATGGAACGTTGCGAGTATGCCAATGTCAACATTGTAAATAAATCTAACAAATAACTATAGTTGTAGCATTAAACTATCATTTTTCATACAACATATATGTGGCTGTGGTAACAATGGAACGTTGCAAGTGTGTCAATGTGAACATTGTAAATAAATCTAACAAATTTACTATAGTCGTCGCATTTAACTACCATTTATTATATAATATATTTGTGGCTGTGGTAACAATGGAACGTTGCGAGTATGCCAATGTCAACATTGTAAATAAATCTAACAAATAACTATAGTTGTAGCATTAAACTATCATTTTTCATACAATATGTTTGTGGCTGTGGTAATGATGGAACGTTGCAAGTGTCAATGTGAACATTGTATATAAATCTAACAAATTTACTATAGTCGTAGCATTTAACTACCATTTATTATATAATATATTTGTGGCTGTGGTAACAATGGAACGTTGCAAGTGTGTCAATGTGAACATTGTAAATAAATCTAACAAATTTACTATAGTCGTCGAATTTATCTACCATTTGTCATACAATATATATGTGGCTGCGGTAACAATGGAACGCTGCGAGTATGCTAATGTGAACATTGTAAATAAATCTAACAAAATAACTATAGTCATAGCATAAAACTACAATTTGTCAGACAATATTTATTTTGCTGTAGTGACAATGAAACGTTGCGAGTGTGCCAATGTTAAAATTGCAAATAAATCTTACAAAATAACTATAGTCGGTGCATTAAACTACCATTTGTCATACAATAATTATATCGCTGTGGTGACAATGGAACATTGCAAGTGTGTCAATGTGAACATCTTTACATAATGAAGTCGCTTCCGCTGTCTGTTCGCTTAGATCTTTTAAACTACTCAACGCATTTTAATGCAATTTTCAGCAATAAATAGAAAGAGTGATTCAAGAGAAAGGTTAATATGTATAATACCTACATTACATATTACATATTATAATAAAGAAAAGCCGAAAAATTCAAAGATTTGTAATGTGAATTGCACCCGTGCGAAGCCGGGGCGGGTCGCTAGTTGTAGGTTCCCCTCAATTTCTCTGGGATGCCATCATCAGATCCTGGTTTCCTTATCATGGTACCACCCTTGGGATATCTCCTTTCCAACATAAAAATAATCATCAAATTCGGTTCATAAACGACGAAGTTATCCGCGAACACACATTATAAAAAAAGTATAATATACTAGCTTTTGCGCGCAGCTCCATATGTCGGTTATATCGCGTAAAAAAGTAGCCTATGTCCTTCTCCGTATCCCAGGCTATATCTCTGCTAAATTTCATGACGATCGGTTCAGCGGTTTAGGCGTGAAAACGTAACATACAGAAAGACAGAGTTACTTTCACATTTATAATATTAGTAAGGAAGTAAGGATAGTAAGCATGGTCGAATTAAGAAACCTCCTCCTTTTTTTTAAGTCGATTATACATTGATCCAAAAAGTAAAATATTATAGTAAAAGTACTCTGTGCATTGTTCCGACAAAAATCTTCGGTAATTTAACAAAACTCATTTTGTTCTCACGGCAAAGACAAGAAAACTTGTTGAAACACGTCGCGCGCGCTGCGGTTGGTTGCGCGGGGCGGGGCCGTGCATAGGATCGGTGTTGCCAACGGTTTTATTGATGGACGCCCCGATTAGTTTCATTCAACCGCCGACACCACCACAAATCCAATAAAGTATTTAATTAAACTAACTACTAAACATAGATAAAAAACCCAAACGAATGCTAATGATCACACATGAATAGGTACCACATTACGTTCCGAACATATTCCTGTAAGTAATTCTCTTTTTCATGCTGCTAAGGGTTCAATTTCAGGAAATAAACATGCCCGTGTCTAATTATCTAACCCGATATTTCAACATGCAAAATTTCAAGTTCATTCATGCATGTTTTAAAAAAATCCATACAAACTGTATACCCGTTTTAAGGGATGACAGTACCTGCATGAAACCCATTCTAAGTTTTAAATTGCAGTTTATGCTAACTAATACTGTCTCATCAACATTGATCCAGTTGTTTTTGCGTGATGCGTGTATGTACATACAAACAAACAGACAGAGACAATATTTTTTCTTACTAGTATATTAATTTTTTAATTTTGTCGTTGCCTTTTTCTAACGCAGTTGTGGAAAGAGCCTTCTTCCAAGTGGCATTTATTTTATTAAAGAGAAGCATAAACACAGATTAGCCATTTACATTGCTGAATTTATCTTGAAAATAAGAAAATTCATTGATAGAAGTATGTGTTCATTTTTAAACCCAGTTCAATTTATGCTAAAGAGATTTAACTCGGAAAAAATGTACGGAACTGCAGACGACGCGAGTAAAGATTAAATAACGATTAAATACGAGTTTTTTTTTATTTATTATTATTTTTAATTTATATACAATTTTATTTCAGTAATAGCTTCCATTACAGAATCAGCATCTTCACGAGGGTCGTCTGAAGCTCCTGTTATGGAAGCTATTACTGAAATAGTATAAAATCGTGTATTCATTTATAAAAAAAAATATTTGGTGGGTTGTGGGGGATTTTTTCTTCAAAACCTCAATTTTGTGGGCATTTCGGATAAGGTTTGGGGAGAACGCGAGACGGTCATCTGGCAACACTGGGGTCCATATTTATCGACCGACCGCTGCCGTGTGCGCGTGCGTCTGTCTCGCTCCTTCGGGCCGGCCGGCTGCCGGCGCCTGCCGGCCGCCGCGGCCGGCCATTTGTGTTGAGTGCGTGCGCATGGGCAGTTCAATATTAAATAATAAAGAAAATGGAAGAATTTCTCGATTCTGCCCGTTTGGGCCATCTAAAGGACAGTTTCATTGGTAAGTTTCCTTATTATTTGCTTACTTAGTAGCTTTTTATCACAGATGAACTAAGGATGGTCCGAATCATCTAAAGTACGGTAAATTACAAGAAAATCTGACAGTTTGTGGTAGCTTGATGTGCGGCCAGCACATCAAGCTACCACAAACTGTTCGATTTTGAACATAATTCAACATTTTAAAGTTTAAAATCGTTTGGAGAAATTTGACGGTTTCGTGTAGCTTGATACGCTGGTCACTGTACAAGTATTCTTTCACCGAGTGGTGGCCAAGGTTAGGCCATAGAAACCAGGGCCGTCCTAAAGCTCGTTAGATCAACGAAATCGTCAAAGTCGCGGGAAACACCTGGATAAAAAAAAGTCGGTAAAAAAAGGGGAGGCCTCTATCCATCAGTGGGTGATTCCGGGCTGTTATATGATGATGATCTAAATAGGTAGCTAGGTAGGTACATAACTACCTACATTGAGATTTGATTGAAATGATTAAATGAATTGATCGTAACAAAGTAATTTTGTCGTTTTCACAACGTTGTTATTGTCATCTTACAAATTATAGGAAATGTTTTTGGTGGTTCAATAATTATTAGATAACTACCTACCTACTTTATTATAATATTTTTTTAATAAAAACATTTAAATAATAGGTACTACAGTTCTACCAACTTATTTTTGTAGAAAGACGTGCACGTTAGAAGCGTCCGTAATAAAACAATTCAAAAATTAAAATAAGCTGTGGCAGCTAAGAGATGACCATTAATTTCTCTCTTTCTACTTTCCTAGCTTAGAGCCTGATTCTGATGATTCTTTTTTATTTAATACTTAATATTATACTTGTTTCTTAGCAAATTAACAGAAACTAAAAAAAATAGCATTATCAGTTTTATTATTCTTATTCATTTTAAAGGTGTGTTTTTTATTCATTTATTTTTATTTTACAGATTGCAATGGATAGCAATGTTTCATCTCCTATATTATTCGTAACGGATGATGGGCCAGTAGATACGTCAATTCAGGTAAACCATACTTCATATTAAAACTACCAGTATTCAGTTAGTTTTAATTCAGGCAAACCGACTTCAAAAAAAGGAGGAGGTTTCTCAATTAAACCGTATGATTTTTTTATTCTTTTTTTGTTGGAAAGGTGATAATGAATAAATAATGACTTGTTTATATATTTTGTACAGGACTGGAATTCACTATTAGACGAAGAGTTGGAAAATTTGGATAGTCAAAGTCGAATTGGAACAGACGGCTGCAAAAATTTACGTCAGTTGTTGTCGTCTCTGACTTTGGGGCAATTGCTACAAAAAAAAGCAGACAATTCAGAGAAGCTCACCTCGCGCGACCGTGCGTTAATAGCAAAACACAAGACATTTCAACAACTATTCGAAAAAATATTTGGCAAGAATGGGCACGTGAGGTGGTCTTTATTCAAGGGAGAGGTTACCGAAGAGTATTATGTCGCTTACCATGTCGTCGGAGGAAAAGTCGTGCAGGCCAGTGGCCTCTTCCACAACAGGTTGATTACACATCGACGACTACTTCTTTCTTCAGAAACAAAAAGGAGCTTAAGCAGCGAGAGCGATAGCAGCTGCTCTGAAAATAATAATTCCAAACGTGTGAGGCCTCTTCCAGAAAGTTTTACTGTTGCCGACTCTGATTTTGAATCAACCTCATCTCCACAAGAATGTTTAAACTGGTTGCGGGGAACATAATCGCCCCGAGAGACAGTGGTGACAAAGTGGCTTACAACTCTTCAACTACGAAACAGTAAACTGAAAGCAGAAGGTCTATCATACAAATAACACTGACTGGTTTCCTGCCCTCACTTTGCCCGATGGAAATGAACTGGTGAGTTATTTGTTTTAGACATTAGACATTTAAAACCTGTCTGATCTCATCAACAAATTGACATATTCCGCTCAGACCCAATACCTATCTTTAATCCCTCATCTTGAATTACATATAATGTAGTTCTATTTTTACACATGTGATAATGTTATAATTGTATTTGTTGCAGTTATCCCTGGATTTCCAGACAGTGTACCCAGATGCTGACAAAATTTTTGAGGAAAAATTCCCGATTATTAAAACAAAGCTTCTAGAACTTCTGGCAGAGAAAGGAAGTTCTTCCAGGCAAGATCAAACTACACTTGAGCTGCTCGAGTTAGCTACCGGTAATTTTAACTACTAAGATTATTTAATTGCATGTTTTTTAGTATTTGTATTTTGTCACTAAAAGCCCCCTGCGGATTTACTATCGTACTGGAACCATGCATGGGCTGAGTGTTTTTTGAATAATCTTTGGGTTATTTTATTTTACGTTATTAATTTTTTTCTAAAATGGTATGGTTAAAAACCAACTGACTATAGTTTTAATATGTTACGAATATTATAGGAGATGAAACATTGTTATTCATTATAATCTGAAAACGAATAATTTAATGAGTAAAAAACTCACCTAAAACTAATAAGAACTGATGATGCAACTTTTTTTAGTTTCTGTAAATTTGTTAAGAAACAAGTATAATATTAAGTCAATTATTATATTAAATAAAAAAGAATCATCAAAATCAGGCTCTAAGCTGCAATAGCTAAACTGTGTAGTCGTAATTTTTTATTAACTGTACTAACTTAAACTTGTTATCATGTACCTACTTATAAGATTAATTCATTTTGTGTAATCATACCTACTATAATATTTTCTAATACAGGGTGTCAAAGAAATTGTGTGCCATAGCTTAGGGGTAGGTTCTTTGTCGATAACCCTTGTCGATTGTCAGAAGTCAGGATTTTTTTTTTACTAAATCAACCTAATTTAGTACCTACTAACTTAAAATAACAATCGTGTAGAATTGAAATTATTTTATTTGTTTAAATGATTTAATTACTTACCTACTATCGAACGTAGGTTTTAATTTTGAAGGAGATAAGCACGCTAAAGTAGGAAGAAGAAATACTTGGAATTGTAATTTACGTACCTAGGTTACCTACCCTTCTCCCGGCGTTATCGAAGTGTTCGGCCGTAGGTATTTCATTGCGTTCGATAGTAGGTAGGTGACTCTAGGAAATTATTAATTAGCATTTAAACAAAATAAAAACTACGTTTAAGCAATATTTTAATCAATTCTAAAAGATTGCTATTTAATTAGTAGGTACTAACATTAGGTTCATCTTATGATAATTTTCGGTTTTTGAAAACTTTTTTTAAAGGTATTAAATTTTTGTATTTTTTACGGGTTCCTTTATCGATACTGAACTCACCTGTAAGCTATGGCACGCAATTTCTTTAACACCCTGTATACAAAGTATTGACCAGAATTGATTTGTACCCCAAGTCGTGAGATTTTTTTTTTTTCGTTTTTGGTTTTCCGTATTGTGCGTGCCCGCAGATTTTGTATTGCAATCCTTAATTTTATTTTATCTATAATGCTTGATGTAAGAACTGCCCTAGTAGCATTTTTGTTGGCATTTAGTTGGGCCACTTACAGAGGTAAGTGGCCCAACTAAATGCCAACAAAAATGCCCAACTAAATGCCAACAAAAATGCTACTAGGGTGATAGCTCGTGGTCGTTGGCCATGCTTAGGTAGTATATTAAGGTCTACTCAAAACTGCGGGCTCGCAATACAAAGAACCTAAAACGAAAAAAAACTTAGGACATAACAGACTTGGGTTACTACTGGTAATGTTAGATTTTATTGCAAGAAATCATAAATTTAATTAATTTTATTTTATAATTGAACTGATTATTATGTACCTACTTATAAGAGCGAAATGTGGGTGTACTATAGGTGCACCTCTGCCTAACCCTTCGGGGAATACAGGCGTGATGTTATATTATGTTACTTATAAGAGAATATGTTATTTATTGTATTTACGGTTTAACAATACAAATACCTTACAAATAATGTTGTTTTTATCATAATTTAGACCACTGTTAGGTACACTCAAAACCTATCTTCTGTCTTAGCTGATATTGTTTAGTATACTTTAGGCGTTTAGAATTTAATTTCAGTAGCCATTGTTACTACGAATAAGCCTTTGTTTCACTAACGTATTATTGTACTGCCAGTACCTATGTATCTAATACTCATTTGTGTTTCAAACAAAAACTAGTCTATTGAAATATATAAGTATGTTGACAAACTAGTTTATTCAATGAGTATTAGTTACTGGTACCAATACACTAATAAAATACAATTTTATTTAAATGCAGGAGCTACTCTACTTCGCGAAAACAACTATATTTCATAGGTTAATATGAATGTGCCTTTGTTTCAGTAGCTAACTCTTCTTTGCTAAAACAACTACACTTTCTTTGTATATACATAAAAGCTTTTGATCAAGTAGCAATATTATTTAAATGCAGGAGCTATGGTACTCAACTTCGTCAAAACAATTATATTTTTATTGTTCATATTATGAAAAAGTTTTTGTTCGAGTAGCTTCTATATAACACAACTGTATTTTCTTTATAACTAAGAATAAGCCTTTGGTTCAGTAGCAAATATATTACATTATTTGCTAATATATTTATTAGCTACTGAACCAAAGCCTTATCCGCAGTAAAAAAGAAAATACAATTGTTTTTTATAAAAGCTACTGAAACAAAGGTTTTTTTTTTTATATGAACAAAGGAAATATAATTGTTTTGGCAAAGTTGAGTAGCTCCTGTATGTAAATGATATTGCTACTTGAACAAAAGCTTTTATGTCTAAACAAAGAAAGTGTAGTTGTTTTAACAAAGGAGAGTTAGCTACTGGAACAAAGGCTCTTTCATATTAACAAAGGAAGTATAGTTGTTTTCGCGAAGTAGCGTAGCTCCTGTATTTAAAATACATTGCTACTGGAACAAAGGCTCTTTCATATTAACAAAGGAAGTATAGTTGTTTCCGCGAAGTAGCGTAGCTCCTGTATTTAAAATACATTGCTACTGGAACAAAGGCTCTTTCATATTAACAAAGGAAGTATAGTTGTTTCCGCGAAGTAGCGTAGCTCCTGTATTTAAATTACATTGTTGCTGGAACAAAGGCTCTTTCATATTAACAAAGGAAGTATAGTTGTTTTCGCGAAGTAGCGTAGCTCCTGTATTTAAAATACATTGCTACTGGAACAAAGGCTCTTTCATATTAACAAAGGAAGTATAGTTGTTTCCGCGAAGTAGCGTAGCTCCTGTATTTAAATTACATTGCTGCTGGAACAAAGGCTTTTTCATATTTACAAAGGAAGTATAGTTGTTTTCGCGAAGTAGCGTAGCTCCTGTATTTAAAATACATTGCTACTGGAACAAAGGCTCTTTCATATTAACAAAGGAAGTATAGTTGTTTCCGCGAAGTAGCGTAGCTCCTGTATTTAAATTACATTGCTGCTGGAACAACGGCTTTTTCATATTTACAAAGGAAGTATAGTTGTTTTCGCGAAGTAGCGTAGCTCCTGTATTTAAAATACATTGCTACTGGAACAAAGGCTCTTTCATATTAACAAAGGAAGTATAGTTGTTTTCGCGAAGTAGCATAGCTCCTGCATTTAAATAGAATTGCTACTGGAACTAAGGTTCTTTCATAATAGCAAAGCAAGAATTGTTGTTTTCACGATGTAGAGTAGCTCCTGCATTTAAATATCTGTGCCACTGGAACGAAGGCTCTTTCATATTAACAAAGGAAGTATAGTGGTTTTCGCGAAGTAGCGTAGCTCCTGCATTTACATAACATTGCTACTGGAACGAAGGCTCTTTTATAATAACAAAGGAAGCATTGTTGTTTTCACGATGTAGAGTAGCTCCTGCATTCAAATAACTTTGCTACTGTAGATAATTATGAGTTGATTTGAGTCAAACAACCTTAATACCGTGACTAAGCTTTAATGGTGGTTACAAAGTCAGAATACTTAATTTAACAAAGTACAGCTGTTGCGCTCATAACTTAGTATTGTTATTACAACAAAGTGACAGTTAAATTGAATTAGTTCCACAAACAAAAGATACATTGTTGTAGTATCCAAACACACTTTATTGAAAAAATACTGTTGTATTGACAATATAGAAACATTGTTGTGGTATCAATACATATATTTTGTAGAATATTGTCGCAATGACAATTTACTTCTTGACAAAAGAAACATTGTTGTAGTATCAATACACATAATTGTTGTACTGAGATTTAATTTGACAATATAAACATTGTTGTAGTATCAATACATATATTTGTTGAAGGAATATTGTTGTACTGACAACTTAATTCATGACAATAAAAACATTGACGCACGAACTATACACTATGGTGGGCTCTCCCCTGTTAAAGTTTTATTGTTATAGCCAACAATATTTTTTTCTGAGTGCAATTATAGGCTACTATCACATCATCACATGGGAATTAAACATAACTGGCGAAATGTGGGTGTACCTACTATAGGTACACCTCTGCCTAACCCTTTCGGAGAATACAGACATGATGTTGTGTTATGTTTAGGTATACTAATCACAATAGACGTCATCATTCATCATCATCATCATCTTTTCAGCCGAAAGACGTCCACTGCTGGATATAGGCCTCCCCCAAGCACCGCCACTTCGACCGGTTCTATGCTTCCCGCATCCAGCGGTTCCCTGCGGCCTTCACAAGATCATCGGTCCACCTTGTGGAAGGCCTTCCGACGCTACGTCTTTCGGCATGCGGTCGCCACTCCAGAACGTGTCGGCCCCATCGGCCATCTGTTCTGCGAGTAATGTGTCTTGCCCATAGGCACATAAGTTTGGCAAATCTTCTAGCAATGTCGGCAATAGACGACACATCGTTCTAATTGGAGTAAGTTCGGTTCGGTTTGTTTCTTAATAAGATCGACGATGTAGTCGATAACGTTATATCCATACCACATTGCACGTTCTAATCGACATCGCATCGATAAATACTATTGATCGATATTAGTCGTGTGGATAGTTTAATAACACCCTAGAGTATGCAAATGCGTGCTAAAAATACCATATTGAATACATAACTACATGAATAGATAGGTATATGACACGAGGCAAACAGGTAAACAAAATAGTAAAGTATATAATTGGTTGTTAAAGCTAATTATGTACTTTACATAATAAGTCTATTACAAGAGTATTTATAGGACCATTATGATCTGTTTGCTGTTTAAAATAGCAACTTTATATTATATTTACTTGAGAGGAGGCCTCAACAGAGGAGGAGGTCCAGCGGTGGGAACATTATAGGCTGTAAATGCTTTAAATGGTACTTTGCTTTAAATTAATGCTATATAGCTATATACTTTATACTTTTGGGTCTTGCACATAAACACGGAATAAAGTTATGACAAGGACAAACGTCCAAAAATGTATGGTCATACCGAAGTTATTCCTAGCATAAGTTTATTCCGTGTTTATTGTAAGGCCCTTACGGGTTTTCCGCCTAGATAAAAAACCGCCATCTGTTTTCCTGGAAATCAAAAGCATCACGTTTATAAACAAAGGGGCATTTTCCATATTTCTAAGAATGGTCGCATTCTAATCTTTGTACCGATCTGTCCAGAATACCTCTAATTTCCCTACAGATTGTCACTGATATGATAATGTGACTAGATTTTGAAAACGGGAATTGGCCTTCTGATTTCAGATTCTATTACCGTTAGTAGTTTCTTTTTAGCAATAGCGTTGTTACTGATAACTATGATGTGAAAAGTTCAAACATCGCGATACTCTCTCATTGAAGTCTAGACCTACACAAAAACAGGATAAAGACACTAATCATACACATCCTAATAAGAAGTCAGTTCCTTTTAGCAAGATAGCTAGGTACAGGTCAAGAAACTACAAGGTAGGCTCAAGAAAACTACTTCTATGTTAGTAGGTAGGTATAGTATAGAATACTCTTTACACCATACAAATTACAGATTAATGTGTAGAAATACAAGGGATGACACAATGGGGGGTTTTATCGCTAATAGCGATCTTTTAAAGACAACTGTTGGATGGATTTATGGGAAGGGAGAGACAATACTGCACGTACTCGTAAAAAACAATAAATACACACATACATATAACATGTCTATGTAAATATGTTCATACAATAATAATCATGGAACAAGTGCAAAGAACAAAAAAAAGAATGATTTTTAAGGAGAGAGATTGAGCACGCCTTATCGACACGGGCAACGCATTCCATAACATTACTGCTTGAACTGTAAAAGATATCATAGAAACTGGTGGTATGCATCCTATAATGTTGTAGGTAACTATACAAACATGTTTTTTTTTTTTCCTTGCATAGATTTCTTTGGGAATTGTCCAAATATCGATCGACTTCAGAATAGCGTACCCATAGTCAATATTTGCACTTAGTACGTACGTCTCGTGTAGTACGTTGCTAAAGAGGAGTTCGCTTTTTTGAATCGCTGCAGCTGATGACATGTGGCTCAATTCTGGGACGACAGAAAAAAGGCGAAACCACAAAGTGATCTTGTGACCCCAATACTTCAAGTAGTGAACCCTTTGTTCTGCATTGGCCATGGTCACAATCAAGAGAATCATCATTCTTTCTGGTCCTATCTCTTGTCATATCTAGGTATCCCAATTTATTTGGGTTCAGCGCAACATTGTTCTTCCATACCTATACTTCTCCATTAGTCGTGAATTCGTGATCTCGGTATCCAACACTCACCATATCATCTTTCACAGAGTCCATTCATCGTTTCTTTGGTCTTCCCCTACTCTTAAAGCCATTCATCAAGAGAACATTAGAATTAAATATTAATACCTATTATATTTATAAGCTTACGTCGGCTTTTACCCGTATAATAACAATAAACTGGGATCAATTGATACAAAACCAATCAGCAATCTATGTCTGCCTGGCTTCCTCTATATCGTGGTACAATACCCGTATGGAACAAACATATGGACCACTTCACTTGCAAATATTTGTGAGTGAAGTGTGAGCAACCGCGAATGTAAAGAGTTTTTCTTGTACATTTTTTTTTAATAAATTCTAGATGGGTATTCAGCAGAGTATGGCAGTCTTGCGGAAGTGTATATTAGAGGTAATCTCGTTTTTCGCGAGTAACTTTTATGTGATCCCTAAATATGATTGCACTGTTGGATATTTGTTGGACTGTTGGGTTGAACAGGTGTCAACTAGCTTTAGTGGAATCTCGCATCAGTTCTCATAGACCTGACAAATTGCTTAAACGCCAATTTCTCTGGGTCTATTGTTCTATGACTCCACTATTGTTTAAAATATTTTGATTTAAAGTAAACTTTATATAATTTATAAAAATATGCATACCGAAATGAATTGCATTAATATGATGAACAATGCTAAAGCAGAACAAATGCATTGCATCGTACTACGTGACATTTAAGACCAACTCAGCAATGCACTACTTAGCAGTTAATTTGAACCCACAGCACCGCGGATTTCCACCGAGGACTGAGGTTAGCTTGACGCAACGAAACGTGAACGCAGCAGTTTAGGGTCAGTCGTGCCCTATAAACCTCATTATGGTAATTAAACATAAACGTAGTCTTTTGCCTAGTGCTGTGAACTAGGTAGGTATAACTAACTTTTAAGCTGTTGCAGTTTTCCTTATATCTGGGTGTGATTGCAGATAGAAACTTTAGATAACATACAGTAAATGAAATCAGATTAATCACAACTGCGGGATAATTGCGTTACAATTGCAACATCTTTCATTTTGACAATCCAACAACATTCATTGTGTTATTTACGCTCTCGATCAGATGAATTTTTCAAACATAATTAATGTATGAAGCAATGGAACAGCAATTTATTTCAAAATCCTTTGGATCATAAAAGAAAGTGCCTACGCAATTGGGGTCCTATGCTAACTGGGCTGAATGCCCAGGGTTCTGATGATAAATGTTCTATGGGACAGACGAACTCAAAACCCTCCACTTCAAGACAACTACAATAAAACATCGGAGTCTTCAGCCACAATTACAGGATACTTGTGACTATCGACATGCCATAATCACAGCCAAAAAATAGTTCCACTTTAAAATGAAAACTAGATTGAGCGGTAGTTAATAATAGTGGTTGCTGTAATAAACTCAGGTCCGTTATATATATTTAGAACTGTTTTTTTATAATGGATATACCAGGTGACGGTACACACGCAAAAGTGACACGAAAGTATCAAATTCTGACCGAGTATGTTGGTCAGTTTAGAATGTGGCTGATGCTGCAGCAACATGTTATGTTATGTTCCTTTCAATAAAAATAAAAATAATATAAAATATCATGGAAAATCTCCACAGAAGTGATTATGCGACCACTACTAGGCTTGCAAGCTATTAACTACATAATGTTTGCGGTTAGCCCATTAACCAGTTGTTAGTTCCCAATTGTCTCATTTGAGTATTAAGCTGAAAATCTACTCTTTTTGTTCGTCAAAAATCCGCCATCCGCAATCCGCCCGGTGGCACCCAAAAACTCATCCTTTACAAGTTCGTACACTTCCTAAAGCTTAACATGACCAATTTTGTCTCTACATCACGAACAAGAATAGACATCTCTTTCTACACAGTGTCATTTCTTTTCTTCATTATGACATCATAAAAATCTTCTACAAACTACAGTCTTGTCACAGCTATTTTATCTCTCGCAGCAACTCCACAGAAACCTTATTATAATGAGCATAAAGATCACTGTGATTTTGACAAACTTATCAGTGGCAGCACCCAACAGTAACCTAATTTGAATGAGAATAAAGATCACTGTGATTTTGACAAAACACAGTGATACAAAATCAGAGGTAAGATAGTAATAGTAAGATGGTGCAACAAAATTTTTAACGTTACCGCTCTTACAATAGAAAGCAATTTGTAAATCCATAATAGTTATATCTCTGTAACATCACTATTGTTTAATCTTGTCATAAAGATTCAATCATATCGTTAGTAGGTACTGCTAAGTATATTGTGTTAGCGGCACGCGCTGACCTCTTTTAATAAACGGGTCATGCGTACGCGCATCGGTTTAGAAAGACTAGCGCTTAACTCTTTATGCAAATAAAATGTTATTACTAAGTAAATATATATACGATGATCGTTTGTCACCCGAATATTATTTATAAAGAACCTCTAAGCGGTTCTTCACTCTCTTTATACGTCATCTTTCTTTTTTGGCTCTTATTAGTTGATAATAGTCAGCCTAACTCTCTCTCCAACCCAATCTCACCCACAAATTGCGATATCCCGTTTGACAAAATTATCCCCATTCATGTTCTCATCCTATTTTTATTGGGGTCAACACTTATCTTCTACAAAATCAAAAGTCATTTACCTAATCAAACTAATTCAACAAATAGGGTGGGAATCAGCAGTTCTAGAACGTCAAAATTACATAGGACACTAGACAGCCCCCCAAAACGCCCGCCCTTCACCACTTCCTAGTGCTGTAGCTGCGAAGAAGTGGCGCAACAAACTATCCAGCAGCACAGCTGTCTGTTCAATTAGAAAAACTTGATTCTATATAACAGTATGCAAACAAATAAAATTACGCAAAACAAAACATGATATTAAATTATTTGCCATGTCAGCTAGCACACGCGAATACGAACAAAAAACATTGAAAACTATACTCAAGCAGAAATTAAAAATTAAACTAAAAACGTAAACCGAATTTAATACCTAAATAAAAGCCTCCAAGCATAAAAGGCGTGCCCACATATAGCTATTTATAGTTGTACCTAACTCGAAGTCACAAATAATAAATTAGGACCATCGAATTTCTATTAATAATAACAAAACCATGGTCAGCAAGATGACCCGTCACCACAAGCAGCACCCGTTCAAGAGCGTAACGCAAAGCCTGGTCATATTTGAGGGAAGAAGGCAACCACCCGGCGCATCTTCTTCCATATTTTGTGAAAAATGATATAAAAATTAAATTGCTTAATACTTAAGTCTTAAATTGCTTCCTAGCTATATCATCTTTCACACAATCCGTATTATTGAATTAATTTATCTCGAACCTGGGCCAGTCTCGACCAGCTACATCATATAAAATTATTTATAAATGTCGCATCCCAAAATCTTCGAATGTAACTCAATGGTTGCGATTAAATTATGTCACTTGTGTGATGTATGATAGCGACTCGTGCGCAGACCGCCCATTTAATTGATGTCTCACTCGCAAGCGCATCTCGTTTATTAGGTATACAATTTGGTTATTTATTTATTGTAGGTTCGTAAGGTGAGGATTTATTTAATTCAATTTGATCATCTACTAAGTAAAGCCTGATATACTCGATGCGATTGAATTTCTTGTGGCATGCCATAAGATCAAGGAACTGGCATCGCCGTGTAAACGTGGCTTAACTCTTGAGGCACAATTTTTTTTATATAAAGGGGACCGCGCTTCTCGACCTCAGTCTTGGCTCCTCGAAATCGATGGATATTAGTCTATCCAAGATAGAACGAGCGCACCCAGAAGATGCATTACTGATTCGCTCTATCCTTGAAGGTTGACGGATTCCAGGTAGTAGGGAACACAGACGCTGGCACTGAGTTCCGCCCGCTGCACGGGGTCCGCATGAAGGTGGAGGAGAGCAGAAAAAATGATACTGCCGTAAGATCATTATGGGCCGATTTTTTGTCGTCAGATAACTTTGGTCTGAAGAATAAAAATTGCGGTTTGACATATTGTATATACAGAAGCTGTCAAACCACAATTTTTATTCCTCAGATCAATCCTCAGATATTTATTGTGTATTGATATGGCACTTCAACGACTTACTCACTAAAAGATACAAAAACAAAAATCACATACAGTTTTAGGTATTGTGAATTCGTCACTAACAGAAGTGCACAGACTGCACAGCATTAGCAGAGAACTTAATGATTCTATGACGTGTTAGATATCGCTAATTGAATTAGTTACAAAATATAATATAAGATATAAATGAGCTTATATCTTCA
This sequence comes from Dryobota labecula, assembly GCA_947523025.1. Lineage (NCBI taxonomy): Eukaryota > Metazoa > Arthropoda > Insecta > Lepidoptera > Noctuidae > Dryobota > Dryobota labecula. The sequence continues at coordinate 1,956,914 of OX383296.1, read as the reverse complement.
CAAATACGATGGACAGTACAGCAATATTTAACAAAATAACAAAAAGAAGGAAGTAGAAATGGATACAATTTTATTTTATAGGCGGCTAGTGTCGCATAGATGTCTTGAGACTCCGAGCTGGTTAAAAGTCTCGTACGGATTGACGGAAAGGGTTAGAGTAGACGTCGATGGTGGTTGGTGTATTGATTTTATTATAGTTTTCCATTAGTTTCTATGGTGCTGCCAAGGTTAATACGACTTGCAGTTGTGGCAAAGTCTCGCGACTGATCTGATAGATATTTTCTCCATGAGTTTCGCTTCATACAGACGCTCCCTATATAAATAGCACGACGAGCGCACTTCTTTGTAGCTCAAATTGTTTTGGTTTGTAGTGTTCTAGATTCTAGATTTAGGTCTAATATAAACACTTTTTATTGTTCTTTTTTGTCTCTAATATTCATATACTAATGTCATGCATACCCGTTATTTGCATGGTTACTAAAACGACAATTTAAGATGTTATTTTTATTTGAATTGTAAGTGACTGTACTGTTGGTGTGCTTATTATAAATAAATAAATAGTTTTGTGTCGAGATATAAGTTGTAAGTGTGTAAGTGAAGGCAAAACATAAAAAGGACTTTAACTATACAAAAAAATATGGGGGAGACTTTTGTCTAGCAGTGGCACAACATATTAGGCTAACAAAAAGGAGTTATTTTGAAAAATCAACCCCATTCGTTATTTTGATCATTATAGTAATTCTCAAAATTATTGTTCCCTGTTGGTGTTTCAACGTTAGTAGCTGACCGCTCTACTAACACCTATTGCCGTTTTGCTAGGGGCCTATGTCCATTGTCCAGCAGTTCATTGTTATGTTAATTGAGTTTGGTAATGAAATTGTGAGCCACTTTACCGTTTTAATGGATCCCGGTTAAAGAGCAAACACACAGCACTGACTGTTTAAAATATTTAAACTGGTAAACGACTTAGATTTGTTAATTTTAGAGGTGTTTGATACTACTTAAAACCTCCAGTGTTTTTTGTGTTGGTTGGAAAATTATTTTACCATTTTCATATTATAACTTCGAGCAAGCTCAAGTCACGTGTCAACTTTGTCGCTTGAACAAAGGCATGACTAAAGGCTTCTAATGTTTTCTTTTTAGTTCAACTCTTGTAAGGAATGCACCATAAATATTATATATTGACTTGACAATTTTACCAGTTCTATTTGGTTTTGTCATAATTTTCAACAGCAACATCCCCATACTTCTTCAACTATATTTTGTCTAAAAAGTCCAGTTACACAATTTTATAGACCCCAATCTTGATAGTTCGAACGACAATAATTATGTTTAATACTTAAGATATTTTGTTAAGTTTCTCATATTTAAGTGAACTTATTTATGTATGTTCTTTTGAGAAATTTTCATTAAACCGGAATCTAAAGTACCAGCAATTCAAATACTATGTAATACGAAGGTAAGTTTTCTTCACTTTCGAGAAGCATATATTTTCTTGGGCGCGATAGAAAGTGGACAGGTTTCTATTTTCTAAATAAATAAGTGTTGGCAACAGAACGTATACGCAACGTTTGTGTAACAAGCTAGCAGGCCAGGTTTAGGTATGCCAGTAACCTGAATTACTTACTTATATCAAATAATATAAGTTCCTCATCTTTTGAAACATCTATAAATATATATTATACTAGCTTCTGCCCGCGGCTTCGCCCGCGTGGATGTCGGTTATATCGCGTAAAAAAGTAGCCTATGTCCTTCTCCGTATTCCAGGCTATATCTCTGCCAAATTTCATGACGATCGGTTCAGCGGTTTAGGCGTGAAAACGTAACATACAGACAGACAGACAGACAGACAGAGTTACTTTCACATTTATAATATTAGTATGGATACTAATAATAAAGCTGAAGAGTTTGTTTTTTTGTTTGATCGCGCTAATCTCTAGAACTAACAGCCGGATTAAAAAAATGGTTTTGCGTTCGATGGCCCAACTCTTGAGGAAGGCTATAAGGCCATTTAACATCACGCTAGGACCCTTAGGAACCGAGCAAAAAATAACCGGCCAAGTGCGTGTCAGACCACGCACAATGAAAGGCGGGCAGAAGCTAGTTATCATAATAAGCCTCAAGCGGCCATCATTCAGATGTAATGTCCGTCATACGTACGTACGGCCGGTAAATCGTCATTAAGAACCTGAATTAATAACTCGTGAACGGGTGCGGAACTGTGGTGCCTGGTCGTCTTGCTGACCATGGTTCCGTTATTGTTATTAGTAATTAACTGTTTATTTATTTTACTTCGATGGTCCTATACCCAAAGTCTCAAATTCAGATAATTTATGTAAACAAAGGGGACAACATGACAAAAAAATATCTTCGTAATAGTAATTCACATAAAATGGCGAAAAAAGAGGTTTCATTTTCTTTTAAGTACTGATATTAAGAAATAATAATTAAAAAATAATCATACCATAATTATTTTTATAAATTTTCGGTTTTAAACAAAGTTATTAGAGAAAGGAGATTATCTGGTAGAAAATATTTTATGATACTGGTAACAATGCAGGAGATCCAAACATTTTCACATTGTTAACATCTGCAACAACACTAATATTAAAACTCTCTCTCTATAAAATGTTTTGCACCACTGTCCTGTCATTTTGACAGTGACATTTCTTGACATTACTTTGTTTACATATATTATCTGAATTAGAGACTTTGGGTATAGTTTATCATTTTGTGTTACATAATCCAGCATTGCATATGTAAGCGGGCACGCCCTTTATGCCCGGAGACTTTCATTTAGGTTTTTTTTTGCATTTTTAGTTTTTTGCTCGACTATAGTTTTTCACTATATTTGCTGGTATATTGGCGTGTGCTAGCTGTCATATAACAAATAATTTAATTTACTGTTCTGTGACTTGTAATGTTAATTAATTTAAAATCAAGTTTATCTAATTGAACAGACAGCTGTGCTGCTGGGGAGTTTGTTGCGCCACTGCTTTTTCCCAGCTAAAGCACTAGGAAGTGGTGAAGGGCCGGCGTTTTGGGGGACTGTCTTATGTCATTTTGACGTTCGAAAAGTGCTGATTCTCAGCCTAATTTGAATAAATGACCTTTGATTTTGATTTTGAATCGATCCCAACATGCCAAAACGCAAGACCATTCTAAGTCTCAATCTAAATTTAAAAGAATAGTTTCACAATCTCTTGCTAGTCGCCTATAAGACTGATGTTCTTGTCATCCGCTTCCTTTAATCCGTCGATATAAACTGTTTGTACTTTTTTGTTTTTCATATAACATGCGTTCATTTCAAACTCCGATGTCAATCCGTGGACAATAGTGTGGGTTATACGTTTTTACGCCTATAATATAACTACTTTTTGTAAATGCTGTAATGTATAACTGTTTTTTGTCCCAAATAAATAAAATAAAATAAAATAAGTATCATGAAGATTATTCATCTCTCAAATCTCAGCACATTACAAAGATAAACAATTAGGTGTAATGGTTAATGTAATTCAAAGTTTATTAGGGCGTGATGCGTGCGCGCACCGCATATGCTCTTATCTGTAGCAATAATGCGGAACCAGTCAGATAAAATACCAAGTTCTTGAGCTAAATTATGCTTTAAACTAGTATTGTAAAAATCTGCGCATGGATCTTAGCAAGTTATCTTGATGCTTGGTCTTTACTCTTTATCGATGACATTTGCGTGATCTTCATCTCTTAATGACCACCCTACTTGCGTAACACACTTTCAATCTGAATGATTTTGAAGGATATTGCTAATCCATTGCTTCATATGTTCGAAAAATGTGTCGTCTCAGCAACGTAAATAACGCAATGAATGTTGTTGAAATGTCAAACTGAAAGGTCGAAGGACGCGATAGCTTATTGAAGTACAGTTGTTACTAGATTACTTTATTATTTCTCAAAGAAACTGAGAAATAAAGTAATTTCTACGGTTGTAGACCGAAAATATCCCATGTCTCAAAAACTACACGATGTATTTTCTTCAAAGCCATTTTCTTTGTACTTAAGTGTTTTTTTTAAGTTCTACCACAAGTTCTACTAACAAGAGTACATCCACCATTTTACAGACGGCCTTATATTCTACATGATGTATTTTGTACTATATTTTTATATCGGCAAGGTTGTGTTGTTTAGTTTCGGATTACCTACGTAGACGTACGCTTGTATTTTAAACTGTTTACCTACTACAAATAATTATCTATTCAGCCAGCCCTGCGCATGTCACATCACAGCTCATCCCGGTTATATTTAGACGATTTATAGTGAAATGACGTCACCAGCCCAATGTTGACGAGTGTCGGTCAACGCGACGCGATTCATTCACATGATTTTTTAGTAGTCATTTTATTTAATTATCCTCTATTTAGTAATAACTTTAAATAACGGCCGGTATATTCTATAAAAATCTCTATTCTATTCTATTTATCTCTATGGCAATGGTACCCATACCGAGAATTCTGCCAATGTCAGATGTGTTAAGAGCAAAATGGCGAAGGAAAAATAAAACTTAAAACCTAAATCTAGTCTAGTTGATTAACGAATAAAATTTCACCTAGAAATCTAAAAAAAAAATTGTTTCAATCCCTAGCGATCTCTAGCATCAGGTGGAATGATAACTCATTTGATGATCACTTCACAAAAAAATTTACTGTGAATTTTTTACAGAATATCACTACATTCTCACCCTTTGCTCGCTTCTAGGAGCTCACCTAGAAGCGTGGAAAGGTACATACAGTACAGGCGAAAAGAAAGACTAAGATTGAGAAGATGGGTAGATGCAGGCTAAAGGTAATGACGATGAATATGATGATTAAAGAGATCACGATATTCAGCCACATCTAGGCAAGTTAGTAGGTGACCCAAATATGGATGGACAAAGTTTAAATAATAATGAATCTGAAGGAGATGTTTAGAATAAAAAGGCATAAGAAATGAATGAAAACGCAACGTTTTGGATTTTCCAAAATGAGATTTTTATACGAGGAATACGACAGCACAAATCGAATAAAACATGACATGAATTAAGTATTAGGTGAACGTTAGTGTACTTACTCGTAGGTATATGTAAAATGCATTATGCATTTTGAATCCATGTTTAAATTATGGTTCTGTAAAAATCTCCAAAACGATCATTGAATGATGATGATTTTTTCATAGTGATTTTTTCATTTACTTAGTGACATAACTAGTTTTATACATATATAATACTACAGGTCAGAGGTTCGTTTATAATCTTTTTAGCCATTTAGAAGGTGTATATAAATAAGAAGATCCACAATATTGATGGGGAACTTGAGTACCTATCTACTTTAAGTACGTATTATGGACTATGGACGTGATCAAATAGTGACAAACTTCGTGACAAAAGCATTATGTCTTAATTATGTTGACTACTTACTCAAATTACAATTCATGGCTAGTTTATTATCATTAACGTTTTTGTGTAGGGAAGCTAAATTAATTAGTGAGATTTAACGCTCGCGCAGACTGGCGTGATATCGCGGGCGCGACAAGGGACGCGCTGCCTGTCGCGCCCGCGATATCGCGCCAGTCTGCGCAAGCCTTGAATCTTTTTACAATTATGAATGACCCACTTTAACGCCAGTTCACTAAAATGTTTATAATTAATAAAATTTTGTAAGTTATTAAATTTACCTATCAATCAAGCTAACTTAATTGAATAGCTTTTGACTTAACTGAATCCAAGTGTACAAACAAAACGTGACTCACAGAAAATTTACATTACATTTTCAGCTTCGTATGAATCAATTCCTATACCAGAATGTAAATCACCTGTCATTAAATTGCAAATACTTAGTCGCTGACAACAATCCACCTGTTTCCAAATCTACATCCACAAATATTGTAGTTAACTGCACTTGTGGGTACATTATCTTATTAGTCAAAGATGCCGGAGGAGGCCAGTTAAGCGGCGGAAATGTTCTTACAGCCGACCTTGTTCCCGTCCCATGTGGCAGTGGAGATGAACGTGGTGACTTGTCTTGTTGTATGATGAATAACTGGAAATTTCTTATTGTTGTGAGTGAATCATTCGGTGATTTCTTGCGGTGGTGTAAGAACTTAGTAGTATGAATGAGGATGTATGAGTATAAACTTAAACATCAATTGAATTAAATATTCCGCTTGGAGTGTGTTCGCTTTTTACAATACAGAAATATACCAAACCGAATATTGGCTTAGTTATACACCGTGGCATTTTAACCGTCTTACAACGGCAGCCCACTTCATATATCCAATGACTACTAATCATTCATAACAAAAAATAACAAAATAAAAACCATTTGAATAATTCAAAAAATTTAATAGTATTAAATAAGTATGAAGCATGACGCAATTTGAAACACCCTGTTACGAGCGCGCGGTCAGAGCCATAACAAAAAAGTGACACCAAAGTAGCCACGAGCGTTTCAAGGTCGCGCGGAATGGAGCGGCCACATGTTTATCAGAGTTCATTCACCCTAGTGTAAAAATGTGTTTCTTACTATTGCAACCTTAATGTTCTCGGTATGTATGTAGTAGTTTAACCCAAACTAAGTTGTGTAAGATAGATACGAGTAGGTACATACTAAGTGCAGATTATTAAAAGAGGTACGATTTAAGTTACAAACATATGGCCAATTTCAATAACTGATAAATTTGTTTTCGTTCGACAGATAGAAATTTGACTCAGGTACCTACCTACGTACGTTAAAAATCCAGAATTTCGATCTCTAACCTGGGCAAATAACAAAACAAAAGATAGTTAATGAAACTGGCGGTACGTAAATTGTTTCCGGCGTATTTAAAAAATTGGAATCAACTGAATTATTTACACTAATTACTAATTACGTATTTACAAATGATCACTTTTTGTTTACACATGCAAGTAGTTAGTTAAGCTTTACCTGTGCGCGGGTGTCGTTCAAAATAATCCATTATTGCGTACAGGAGTACCATGTGCAGGTACTCGATATTCGAGAATTGATAGTTCATATCACTCATTGTGAAGTAGGTAGGTACCTAATCTCTCTAGCGATCGCGAACAATGGTCGATAACCAGTAGCGCGCGCGCGCACTTCCACTTCCGATATTCGGTCGCAACTGAGACACTGTGAGAGTGACCTTCACCTATTTTTTTTGTGAAAGGGGTGGGGGCGTGGCACGCGCCGCATAGCGTTAGAACTTCTCATTGGATGACAGTCCACGTGGACTGTGCTTGATTGGGTAAGCCAGCGATGGAATGATCTACTCGCTCGTGCGCTGGGTAGGTATGTTCTACCGTTTAATACTTAAACATTATAAACAGGATGTTCATAATTCTAATGCATTATTTATTTTTCTTTGCACCTATTATTTTAATTAATGGTAACAATTTTTTAATCACGCCTTGAGGTATTTTATGTCGGATACATTGAGTGGACTTCTTTTGTAAGACGACTAAAATGCCACAGTGTATGTATATCATCATACTCTTGCCCATATCCCAATTTATTTGAGGTCGGCGCCACAGTTTCTTCAATACTTTTCTTTTCGTCGTCACCCCATTTCTAGACATACCTATCGTACTTCACACAGACCATCCATCGTTTCTTTGGTGTTCCCCTACTTTTGTAGCCATCCACATTCATACTCAAAACTTTCCTCAGCATCCCATGCCTATTCTTGTAAATTTCTCTCTAAGAGAATGCGTGCATTATCTGGGTGTTTCTCTGCTAATTTGAAAATCGTCCATACAAGACTGTCCAGAAGTAATTTTATTAAATGTTGAGAATGTTTGTTAATAAAATGAAGGGCAATAGTAAATTAAATATATATCTTAAAAAAGCCCACACATTTTCCTCTTGATTTTTGATTTATGGACGATTTTTTGCAAAGCCGTGACAGGGGACTGTTGTAACCATCCAGGGGAATGTTTTATGGACAAAAACAATTAGTATTTTTGTTTAAGTAATCAGTCTTTATTTTTCTTTGCCATTCTAAAAATATGTTTTTTTTTTTAATAAATCAACAGTACAAATCTTACCTAATATAGTGATTTTTCTTAAGCCTAATAACAGTTGCGTTAAACTTAACAAAATCAACTTCTTAGTCTAACAGTATTTTTAAGACTAAATTGTATGACACTAAAGTCAGTCTTTATAATAATGAAAAACGTGGTATCCTGCCTTTTCGCAGAAATTTTATTCCCAAATGTTTCATTTCCCAACTCTCAATAGTCTCCGAAAGCAAAAAAAAATTATTGCATTTTCTTATGGTTTTATAGAACACAGTAAGTTAGGTTAGGTTTATTTTATGAGTTTCGAAAAAAGTATGGCTTCAAAAAAATCGTGTGTTGCGAAATGAAACAGTTTGGCAAATAAAACATTTGGGAATAATATTTCGGCGAAAAGACAGGATACCATATTTTATGCAACTAATGCACTTTCTGATGACCTTAAAGGTGCCTGGTGTTATTCTGCGGGATCCTCTAAATCAGATGTATTTTCCCAGGGGACTGTTGGGCAGGGGACTGTCATTTTTACATAAATACTTAATAAAACAATATCATTTAAAAACATTCAGATAAATGACACAGATGTAGCTACATACTAGATGATCAATTATTTTAAACAAATTGTCGTTATTAAAACACTTAAAATAGTATAAAAAAAGCTTGCCAGTGGACTGTTTTCACTATTGCCCGAGACGCGGTAGTTCACCAGCTAACGCAGTAGTAGCACTAAATAAAATGGCGGCTGCCCGCTTAGCTACACAACCGAACAAACTTCACACCGATTGCGTTCCGTTTCACGATCTAAATGCTTCGCTCCAAAACTAAATTTGACTTCAGCGCGGTTTTAAAATTTTAACAGGGGACTGTTTTAATCATTTGAGGACAGGATTCGCACATAGATATCTTGATTAAAATTCTATTGTAAAATATAATTGTGATGTATAAAGATGCTCACTGTTTTTGTTAATATATTTGGATAATTTTTATTCAATTATCAACGATAAAAAAATAAATATTTGTAACAAGATTTGTAATTCTGGAAAAGGGACGTACCAGGGACTGTGTTTTGATACGTTTGAGGTTAATGTATTCGAATATCCCATTATTAAATTACTAAATAAGCTGTGGGGTGCCAAGAATACCTAATGCTATGTCGGTATTGATACAAAAACTAAGAAATTTTAAGATTTATTACATAAAATTTGCTTGAGACAGCGATTTTCCATTTAGTGGAGAAATGCCCATCTAGGAAATATAATCAGCATAGCTATTCACAACCATTCGACAGGGTTCCGAGTCGAAAATTACACATTTTCGGTGACCTGATTTGCCTAGTCCCCGACCGCAAATAGCCGTCGGAAGAAAATTGGTCGTTTATTTGGTTTAAACTGTCAAAATTTTCGTGTTTCGAATTTCTGAACAACGTTTAGAGGACTCCTTAGAAAACATTGATTGATGTTCGATTCGACACGGAAGCGAATCGAATGGTTGTGAATAGATATGTTGTTGGTACATTTGGCACTACTAATTTCCTCCTAATTTTCTTTACATATTAATACTGACTGATACTAACTTCATATCTAATAGTCACGCATTATTTATCTTTAAGACACATTTCTCAAAGGATAGACCTTGAAACTCGAATGCCTCTCTCTAGCTACAGTCTAGTCAGACACAGTGTTATGTATATCCTATCCTTTGGTTTGAGTCTGCTTCGAGTATATTGTAGATTTCCTCAGAAACCATACAAAGAACAATGATAAAAAATAAAAGTCCTCACGTAAATATAGCTATGGACAGGACACTCACCTAGTTTGCTGTAGACAGATAGGCACTTGCAGAGACAAATATAATGCAATAATCATGTCAGTGAATGAAACAAAATACTCAAAGATTTAATTTATATATATTTAATCATTTATTAAGTACGGAGATTTGTTAGCTAGACAAACACGACACCTCATTTTCACCGATTACTCCTCATTTCTTCACTCATACAAGAGGAGTCTAAAACTAGATGTTTTCATAATATCACATTGTGTTGGCGTTAGCATTAGGTATAGGCAAGTATAATATTGCGAGGGAAGCGCCACCTGATATTGCACGTTCATGGCGATAACAATGGATCCCATATTGTGCCACATGCTGATAACGACGACAAGGTATATCTTTGTTATTGCATATCACCAGGGTCTGTGAACTGGCCTGAAAAGGTGAGTTTGCCATCTGAGTTGGACATTTCAAACGAGTTGTGGAAGACCTACATCATTTATTGATGGACTGTGTTCGATATGAGTCTTATAGAAATGATGTGTTTGGGGCCTTGAAGTTGAACCGACTTGAATCAAATCAAAAATATTTATTTGCTAGCATATGGTACATAAGATGTTACAGTAAGTTTGTTTCAGCATATCCTGCCATAACATGGCGTGCAAATGTATTGACAATCAGCGATGTCAATTATTCAAAGTTACTAGTTCCTTAGGTTGGGTTCTAGTTACTTAGGTACATTTCATAGAATTCTTTCTCAACCAAATTGTGATGATACGAAGAGTCTGTTCGGGTTCATGGCTCAAATGTAATGCAATAGCAACATATATGTTATTAGTACGGTGCGGTTATAAAAGTCCCTAATTGAAACAGAATAAAAATAAATAAAATAGAACATTCAAACGATTGAAAAAACGATATATTTTGAAGCGTGCCACTATACATGTAGCCTATGTAGTCTAGGGATACCAAGAGGATTTTTTAATAAAAAAAAAAATTTACGGGCAGAGGGCCCAAATGTGAACCTTGGGGAAACCCTTAATTTTCAATCCTCAGATAAAACTTTGTAAAGAAACGTTGAAACGAAAGTGTAGTAAGCAGGGCCGCGCCGCCCCTGTGTGCGAAGTGTGCGGCGCACACAGGCGCCAAAACAATAGAGGCGCCGCCATCGAAATTATTTTTGTTACACTTACACAACAACATATTCTTTGTAGTGGAGTATCGATAAGTAAGTAGGTACAATAGGCGCAACATATGCCTTGTAAATAACAAAACATAATTATAATGCGCTTATTTTACAAGTCTTCTAAGATAATATTCACGTGTGTGGTTTAATTTTACGCTTTGGGTTTTAGTTAACATTAGTTACGAGCTCAGCGTTAAAATCAAAAGAACCGCCGTGAGTTTGTTTGAATGAATTATGAACGTAACCCGATGCGATACGTCCGACGCAAGCGGGGTGGGGTCACGGGGATTCCCCGACTTTATAGAATGAGAGTGCCAAAACCAGTGTGACCAGATTCAGTATTTTAATACTTTTTCAGTATATTGTAACGATATTTTTGAACGTGAGTATTTTTGTAGGTATATTGAGCGAAGGGAGTATTTTTGTAGGTATATTGAGCGAAGGCAGTATTTTTGGGTATATTTTGGATAACAAGTTATGGTAACACCATAAATGGACGTCATGACCATAGATGTTCAGGGAATTTCCCGAATTTAGTCTACAATACATCTGTTTGTTGTCTGTGTTCATCATTGTACAGACGCAAGCACATCAAGCTACTACAATCTGTCAAATTTCTTTAATAGATTTTCAACTTTATCACTACAGGATAAGGTTCAAAGTTGATTGCGAAAATTTGACAGTTTCGGGTAGCTTGACCTGCTGGCGTCTGTACATACGGCCATAAATCAAGCTATGCATTTCCAGTTTAGGCTGATCTCGCATTGTATAGGATTTCCGTACAATGAGAGGTCAGCTGATACAGTTTATTCTGTAAATTCGTGTTTTTTTTTCGCAGTAATTGGCATGCGGAAGCGAACTTGTTTTACCTATTTAGGAAAATATTATCTAAGTATATAAAACTGGAGAACATTTATTTCGGTCAAAATTAACAAATAATAAAAAAACATAAGTTGAAAAATGACGCTTCGTGAAAAAAAGAGGCGCTTCATAGGTTTCGCACACAGGCGCTGTGGGGGTTCGGCGCGGCCCTGGTAGTAAGGTAACATCTCTCTTCTTGAATACTATATTATATATATAATTCTTGTAGGACGAGTATTCGTATCCTACGCATCAAGTTATCGTGACAATGGTGCCGATTCTCTTGTCACAAATGCCTCTAAACTAGACTTAAAAATCACAATAAATTTGTTTATACTGTCAAACCCATTCTAAAATTGACTAAAGTGACACAACTTAAATATATTTTAGTTTGACAGCACTAAGATGACACTGAGTTATGAATTTCGTGAAAATGGCAATACTGCTATTCTGAATTTGACTTTTTCACCAAAAATGTTGATTGTATAACTAAATCTGACTATTAAACTATATTGTCATAAACTAAAATTCACACCAACACCTCGACTTCAGGTGCATAAACAGTACTGTATCTTTTTTTTTGCTTATATCTCAAAAATGGTGTGTACTATCCCAAAAATAATGAAAATTTCGACCCCCTTTATAAAATCCATAAACGCCTAAAACTCAACATGTAGTTAATAATTTATCATTTATTCCATACATAAAGTGAAAAATTCCTTAAAAAAGCACGTCGAGGCTGCCCCTCCTGCACGCCACCGGCTCTAAAAAAAATCACGAGCCAGGGCAAACAAGTACAACGTTGCATAGCCAAAAAAAAAAAAAAAAGTACCACGTGGGAGTCGCGATTGTCAAATTCGACTTTAGTTGTGTCAAAATTTTTTTTTCACCTCTCAAGCTCGGTAATACGAGTACCTATACTGTTCATTCGAAATCAGATTGCAAAACTGCATTTTATCCGCTAGCGTAGAAAGTGTTTTTAAAATTCAATCATCCAATTTGTGTTTCAATAATTTTCGTTACCACCAATCCACTGAAAATTCATACATAATTCATGTCAGATTGTCAGTCAGACTGACAGATTGACTGCCAACCTCATTTTTAGAATAATAGACGTTCTGTCTATTATTCTAAAAATGAGGTTGGCATGAAAAAAAAAATACTTTAAAATTTTCTCCTCTTTATTCTATTCACTTTCCATCATTTTGGTTCGTTTTTTGATAAAACCGTAAGAAATCATAAAATATGAGCGAGTCCAACAATGACGAAGATATAAACACCTGCGCAAGCGGTACATATTCCCAAATTGAGTTTACTTCCGGAAAAATCGCGCGAAAAGTACATAAAAGCGTACAATCCGTTCATTGTACCTACAGTAGCCAGCACATCAAGCTACACGAAACTGTCAAATTTCTCCAAACAATTTTAAACTTTAAAGTGTTAAGATTAAGTTCAAAATCGAACGAGAAAAATTCACAGTTTGTGGTAACTTGATGTGCTGGCCATCGTACTACTCGTATCTAAAACAAGGAAATCAAGCACACTTTGGAGCATTTACTCGAGCCACGACCAAAACAAAAATTAAGAATTAAGATAAGATAATCGTTTATTTCAAAAGGTTTTTTTTTAATAAAAGCAAATTACATACCATTAGAAAGGTGGGTACCACTAGGGATGTTTTGCTAGAATTGGAACTCCTCAATATTTTTTTTTTAATGCAAGTTGAAGTTAAGGTTTGAGTATCTTTTATATCTTTCTGTAAGTTTGAGGACTCGTAACTTTTTTTATAGCTAACATCTGAATAAAGCAATAATTTTATAAGAATCTGCCAACATTAAAGATTAAAAAATCAAAAAAAATATTGCCTGTTTTACCCATTTTTAATAAAAATTACACTTTAAGAAAGTGGTGAAACTAGAAGAAAACATAAATATATTTTTTTTTAAATATCCAGTGGGCCAGGGCCAAATAAATTAGGGCTGAGTAAGTGGCAGATTGACCCACCTATCCACCATTTTCGTATGTTCAACGTTCTGCCAAACACCCTATATAATATACACATAGAAAAAAAAAACTCACTATAGTGAGGTGAAAAGTTGTGTTTCGCTCGGCAACAAAAGTATTTTGCGTCTCGTACCTTTGATACCCTCACTACGCTCAGGATTCAATACAAGTACACGCGCCAAAAACAACTTTGCAGCCTTGCATAACAAATAACTATTACATTCAGAGATTTTTTTTTGCAGAATAGCTTTAAGATTCTCATAGCCAAAAGTAAGGAATTTTAGTGATAGTTTACTTAGTTTAGTTCGATGTACTAGAAAATCGGCACCAATAGATACCTAAGTGAGATAAGCTTCAAGCTACAGGTAAGAATATTTTGATTACCTGTGTCGAATGGTTTAGTTAAATCTAAACATACCAACCTACGTCATCAAAATTTTGATTATATCCGTGTTATATGGACTTTGTGATGTGATGACTTTCTGTTGCTTTAGTGATTTAAGAATAGGTATCCACATTGCTAAATAATTAAATTGCCAAATTTTGAACAACTGAGCTTAAGTTTTAATTTGGATTTACCAACCTACTTTCTGACGTGTCTAAATATCATTATAACTTCCAAGAATGTATGATATATTTTTACTAACTGTTTCCCAAACTTAATAAAGTATTCTTTTCATTTTTACATCGAACAGTGTATTTTTATTTTTTAAACGCTCAAATAATATCTACAAATCAAAAATTGCGCCAATTTTGGAACGTTTATCGAATAATCGATGCATTAATTACAATATTAATTACATACAGAAAATGAACGATAGTATAAGTTATAGATATTATTTTAATTGAAATATTGATCATGGATTAATGACTTTATTTTCATAATCATTTATCTGCCATCTAAATTTCGATATTATTGCTATTGGTCATTCGCAATATTGAATGATAAAATTAAAGTATTCTTCTGGCTCTCTGCCAGCTCTTTGTTTGTCAGTTACAAGGAAAAATATTTGATAACACTTATTTATATTTGCATTATCTCGTTGAAGTGTATCTCAATACCTAGTAATAAATTTACTGTCAGAAAACATTTTCATTAACCCGACCCGAAATTATTGTAAAATAAAAAATATCATATAAAATAAAGATTGAAAATTACTTACGTTAAATAAAGAAAATCTCCCGTTGAACATTTTCACAATCAAAATCACTGTTATTAAACACAGCACATACGCATAATCCGTAGAAAATCACAAACTCGTTTATTATTGGAATCTAAAAAATGTGTCGTTTCCGCGCCATCGCACGGCCGAGCGCATTTTACACTTGCACAATAAAAAAAAATCCCGAACACTCTACTTCACGTAAAAATGAGTTTCAATTTCAATTCACTTCACACATTACTAACAACCACAGAGTACTAACAACGAACATGCAGCGATTCTAATTTCGAACGACATCAACTTGGCAAAACTACACACAAAAGTAAACTATTCAGTTACATATTTCTAACTATAAGCATAGCGCGATATCGCTTCGCGGTTGAGGACAAGGATGGAATACAAAAACACGGCCCTTTTACAATGTGTTGGAAGGAGACGGTTGTATTTTCTTAGTACTGCGTCAGTATCCGGTATTCCCGTTCGAGATTTTTGTGTAGAGAGGTGTACCGTGTAGATTTGATAACGTGCGCGCTGTCGGTCGCCGCCGTGGTCAGTGCGTCGGAACTCCCAACTGACCTTTATAGGATAATACTTCAGTTAACATTACTAACTGATCGTAAAACCCTCCATTGTGAGGAACAATGCAATATATTTTTTTATTTTATTTGAATAAAGACCGTGCTTTAACAGCAGAGGTAACTTGGACAACAAAAGAGGTGAAAGTATAAATAAAAGAATAGGCCTTTTTGTATTCCGCGCTTCACTAGCTTGGTACTTCTCTGCTCCTTATAAACGGGAACCAGTGATGCCAACTTAGCAACTTTATAGCTAGATCTAGCTATTATTGGGTGACAGACAGCTACAATTTAATGAAACTTGTAGCTAAACTTTTTAGCTACTTTTTTTAGCTACTTTTCATTTCATTAGGAGACGTGAGGCTATCAATATTCGTAAAGTAGGATAACGAGTCTCGAAAGAAAAATAAAAACTAAACGCGAATCTACGGTCATAGATGGTATGGTAGGTACAGGTGCTAGGGTATATAATTATGTTCTGTGAGTATAGGTCGGCGTTCAGTGTGACCATGTTCAGTATTTTAATACTTTGTTGGTATATTTTATCGACTTTTACAAGCATTAGTATTTAGTAAAAACGGAACAAAAAAACAGTTTTATAAACAAAAACGGATCAGAAATTTTAAAAACAAAGTAAGGTGTAAAAGATCAAGGAGGTTGTGTTAAATTTAATCCTTCAAATAGAATGTTAAAATACAATTCTAACATTTATTGTGATGATGATTGACTGAACTTTAAAATTTTGAAGCAAATAAGCAAAGAAACCGAATGAGTTTGATAACTCTGAACTCAATCCTCTGCATTAGAGACTCCCTCAGGAAAAATGGTAAATGCTGCTATAACTGTGTTTTGCCTAAAGAGGTACTGCATAAAATGGGCACCGCTGAAAAATATTCTAAATCAACGACACATACTGAACCCCAGCCCTCGACATCTTCCTCTTTAATTGATTAATTTTAAATGTATGTTTTTATTTTTTTAATTATTTATGTTTTTTTTTAATAATTTTTAACTCTCTTGTTGGAATAAATGAACATAAAAAAAAGATGATTGTCAGAAATTGTCATTTTATTGTAACACACTTACCTACTGTATGTACACTAAGACAATGTAAATCGGCCGTACATTTAACTACTTCTAGCAACTTTTTGGGGTAAAAAAACTGGCAATCTAGCAACATTTAAAAAATTGTCTAGCAACTGGGTAAAGCTAGCAGTTGGCAACACTGACGGGAACACCGTATGCATTGTTTGACATCGTTATCTGAAGATAACGTGCTTAATATAGCGCAGTCTAGGTTAAAATATATAAATAAATGTTTGCACAGAAATGAGACGTTTTATTAAAAACAGTTGATGTAATAGTGCGTCACTTGATATTTTCCGAGTATCTTTGTATGTAGGTTGTTCGTAAGCAGACCTATGCTAGGTCATCAAAGTTCTAGGTACATATAGGTATGCGTAGGGCCATTAACCTGTCAATACATAGGTAGGTAGCTATTAACTTGCCATTTGAATGTTAAGCTAGACTTTAATTTATTTCTAAGCTAGGCAATCCATTAATAGTTTAGTATCTACAGTTTGTAATAAATATTTTTTTGCTAAGTAGGTATAGATTTTCACATAAAACTGTGAATAAGGCATAGAAAGATTAAAGATATATTTTTAATTATTTCGATTAAAGACATAGGTATTGCTAAACAAAACTTTATGTCGGGCATTCAGCATGAATTACATATCAGCCCATTCATAATAAATAGCGTGGTCAAATTAATGATTATTCAATGCATCAGTAACACAGGAAAATATTTTTTTATGACATCACGTTTTTACTGACGAATTAACCTACCTACCGACCAATATAGGTATCTCAAACTACTGTCCACTGCCATTTTCAAAAAAAGGCAGAATTTAACATAATTTACACATTTAAAAGTGTTTTTAATTTATGTGTTTATGGGTTATTAATTTACTAAGGATAGTTCCTTAATAAATTAATAACCCAGCTTGGTATAATTAAAATACCATGTAGGTATTACAATACAATTAGTATATTTTTAGAACAAAGGACATCAGTCGCTGGTCCGGTCATACGGTGGGTGGAGGTCTGATTAATCACAGCACTGACTAATACATTTTCACATTGAATCCATTCAGTATCCAACTACCCACACTGCCTACACTTAAATGAGCGTGGCGCTATCATCATCACGTGATTACGCCTGTGTACCCCGAAGGAAAGCAGTGTTCAATACACAACTTCAGTAATATGCTATGAAACGGGCATGAATCTAGACTTAAAGCACATACGAAGAAAGTAAGAATTTTCTAATAACACTGCCGAACCCTGGACATGACCGTATGACATGGCGAACTCAGCAGCAACCACTAAACTGACGCGATGCTATCAGGAAACTGTTAAAACCGTAACTTTATCGACGGTTTTTGAAAGTCTACGATGTTCGAACCAGCTCACTCAGGAGTCAAGTTATGGTAAGGTAATATCATCGAAGAATACACGATTAGCTGACATAGGGCAAATAATGTAATTTACTGTTTTATGTCTCGTAATGTTAATTACTTTGCATAGACCTAGTATTGTATAGAATCAAGTTTATCTGACTGAACAGACAGCTGTGTTGCTGGGGAGTTTGTTGCGCCACTTCTTCCCAGCTAAAACCCTAGGAAGTGGTGAAGGGCGAACGTTTTGAGGAACTGTCTTATGTCATTTTGACGTTCGTTAAAAAACGTTTTGCAAAAAAAAAACAACCGACTTCCAAAAAAAACACAAAAAATATGAAAAATAACTTTAATTATGGAGTGTAATTATTATAATATATATATAGAAGAATTGAGAACCTCCTCCTTTTTTTGAATTCGGATAAAAATCATTTATAGCCCGAGTGCATCTCATGACAATTCCAATAAGCGCAAACACGGCTAGGATACATTGTTTTATTACGGAGTTCCGTTGCCTACCGTCCGGTTTCACCATCAGATCAGGGCCTCAAGTCTGCTATTACAATAGTGTCAGAATGGTCTCGCCATTGTGAGTATTTGACGGTGTCTGTATGGCAAATCTGTCAAAAACTCACAATGAAGAGACCATTGCAACGTTTGTACATTAGTAGACTTGGCCCCCTGTTTGATGATACCATTTTTATCAGCATTTATTTAAATTTGCTTCGTCATAGTCGCTTAACTATCTTAATCGAGATATCGCTACCAGTGAAATACGTATCATTGACGAGTTGCGGTGGCCATCTGTGGTCTTCTTCATCAGTTCCACTTCACCAAATGATACTTTTTGAATGCAAATTCTTGACTTGTTGATGAAAATACAAATATCGCTATATAAATGTCTGTAAAATTTGAGGAGTTCCCTCAATTCCTCATGGATCCCACCATCAGAACTGGATTTTGAAAAAAATGGGATCAATCTAGAAGTATATCCTTTCAAATAAAAAACGAATTTACCAAATCTAAACGAAGGAGTTTTGAGGTAACAAACATTAAAAAAAATACAACCAAATTGAGAACCTCCTAAGTCGTTTAAAAAGTACTGATTTCCAGCCTAATAAATGACATGATTTTGATTATAAAACAAAATGGTAACTCCAAAGAAAGTCAATATTCTGCTTTTCGAGTCGATTGCAAAGGTAAAAATATTTCAGATATTATGTTAGATGAGTAGGGCCCAGTAGGTGGCTACGCCAATCGCGACATCAGTGGCGTTTTTTAGGACCTCAGAAGTTCAGGCGCACCCTGGACAGCTAGCACTCGGTAACGCAGAGTCTAGCTGACCAATCCTTTCACCATGATGACAAAACCAAACGGCTCAAAAACATCAATGCACATCGCATTGAGGGAAGTATAGTAGAAAACAACAATTATGAGATGCTATGCACTGTGATCACTGAACCGTTATTCAACGCCCAAAATAAACCAATCTTTCCGCTTCGTATCAACACAATTTTATCAGGATTAATATCAAAACTTCAACTGTTCAGAGGAAGCCTACGTTTACGCTTACGCCAAAGTTTGAAATGCCTTATCAAACTGTTCATGTCATGTCAACTCACTTACTACAAAGTGCTATTGTTTCAACGTAGGCGTCACCGGTAACAAAACACTGAACAAGCAGTGTAATGGATTTTGTAATGTGTATATTAGGGGACCGGAAATCTAACCTTGTAGTAGAAAGAAAACCTCTTAGGAAGACGACAACCTTGTGCTTTGAAAATTCATTGATATCTTTCAAGGCACTGCAGGATAGATACCTACTTACTAAAAGTTTAGATAAAAAAATAAAAAAAAATTGATAAAGATAATTATATCTTCAGCCTTTCATTAGGGACTGTAGAGTTATAAGTTGATGGCATAAAATGTTTGTATCAAACATTTAATTTGTACTTAGAAAAAAAAATGAATATAAAAAAGATGAGAGAGTTGGCCCCCCGAGCTGACAAGCGGATATCATATTATTAAGATAAAATATAATAATGTAAAAGTATTCAATGATTCAAATAATAATTATCCAAGTGAGTGTCGGACCACGCACAATGAAGGGTTCCATAGTTCGGATGAATTTATCCCAAGAACAAACTTAACATTATAGTTGAAAAACATGTTCTCTCCCCATGGCCGTTTTAAGGCAGGCCGGGGCCCTTGGGCGCACAAGAATTTGGGGCCCCTTTGAAAAGAAAAAAAGAGAAGGGCAGAAAAACTGTCTGTTATGATTTTATATTTACCATGGGTAATTGGTAAAAATCAAGTATAAGTTATCAACTGTTTAAAAAAATAGACCTTAGGTACCTTACCTACGTTATTAAATAAAATGCTGCAGGTTTGAATTGGTTACGATAATGGTTTCTATTGGGATTTATGTTCTGCAAAATCTTCTATAAAAGTGCTTTTCAACCTTTTTGATGGCGCGGCCCCCATAGTATAGAAAAATATTTCGCGACCCCCTACCTTGAAATTGTAATTTCTGTTCTACCTTGAAGTTCAAGTCTGTCAGTTTAGGTACCTTTTGGTTAAACAGAAAAACAGAATACCCACAATTAACCACAGAAGCTTTGAAGTGTTTCATTCCATTTGGAACCTCCTACTTGTGCGATTTAACGTTTTCGTCAATGGCTCAAATAAAAGGCAAACAGAGAAATCGCCTAAATTTTAAAAACGATTTAACTCTAAAATAAATTAATAACTCTAAGATAAATTGAAAAATTGTTTAACGATAAACAGGAGTAACCAACACATTAATGTACGCTTGTTCCTCGTCACATTAATGATTTATGTGATTTGTAGGTATTTGTTGATTCGTATAATTAACCTAAGCCTTTAGGTAATTAACTTTTTCTTAATAAATATAACATTTTGAACTAGTATGGTTTTATATTTATGAACTTTTAAGTAATGGCGACCCGCTTTAAAAGGCTTTGCGACCTCTACGGGGTCGCGACCCACACGTTGAAAAACACTATTCTATAATATCCTCAAAGTAATTTTTTTTAAAGATATCTCTTACTCTGCACTTATTTGACGGATTACTTAGTCAACTTAAGCAGAAAAGCAGAACGTTTACAAGATGCAAGAGCGAGCGCAGCGAGCTCGAAATTTTTTACTCCCTCTTTCGGATAGGTAGGTTAGATTTTTTTATCATCATTCAAATAGTAATAGGAGTTACTTTGCTGAGTCAGCAGAAAATCTCAGGAATTGTGAAAATGTAAAATAAACAACGAGCGCAGCGAGCTTGAAAATTTTTGCACTCTCTCTGAAATGGGTTAGATTGTCTTTTGATCATTCAAACAGAAATATGTTGTGGCGGTATCAACAACGCCACATGCGAACTACGCAT
The DNA here is from genome assembly GCA_947523025.1 of Dryobota labecula. Taxonomy (NCBI): domain Eukaryota; kingdom Metazoa; phylum Arthropoda; class Insecta; order Lepidoptera; family Noctuidae; genus Dryobota; species Dryobota labecula. Next base: position 1,935,473 of record OX383296.1, on the reverse strand, counting down.
CAAAGACCTGACGTCACAAATCCTGCATCGCGCTATCAGAGTTTACCGCGCGACTAGCATATATGTATACAACATCCCGACATCAACCGGTGGGCAGTTGCCCACCAGACACAATACCCGTCTGGTCGGAGGATCCTCCCTTTACTCTAGAGTATGAGTGAACTTTACACCCTGTTCCTCATACCTCTAAAATGTCATAGTACTTCGTTATGTTGCCGAGTTATGCAGAAAAACTCAAGAGTTGTGAGACCGCATAATGCAAGAGTGAGCTCGAAAATTATATTATTGGATTATCTCGGACAGGATCGGTTTTTTTTTACCCATTCATACAGAAATGGGAGAACTTAGTTTGTCCGGCCTAGGTAGAAAAGAGCTCGCTTTACAGCACCAAAGTTAAATGATTTCGGGGATGTTCTGGAACCGCGCCGAATTTTATTTTTTTGTAGTGGAGTCATTATGGCCGCATCATGCCTAGCCCTTTCGGGCGCTGGCACTGTGAGTCTGCATAGTGCGCCCCCTTGGTCACCCCTGGCAGCCGCCCCAATGGCCAACACCTAGCTATGACGCTGACAACTTCTACATTTGAAAAAGTTTCTTCTAATTTATCGGACTGTATTAGACTTGAGACACTTAAATCCGCTAATTCCTTTGCTATACTATATTTTAAAGTACTGCCATATATGAAACCATTCTAATTTGAGTTCATTATGATAAAATTCTGCAAATTCTTTGCATATTTTTGTCAACTCGTCAAAATTGATTGTTATTAACTGAGAAACGTTGGTCAATTTCTTGATATGTTGCCGAACGATTTTTTAAACATTGTGTCAATTATAGGAACAAGCATATCCACACGATTTTTTTTTTTTTACCATGCAACTGTTTAATCTCTGACGATCCTTCAAAAAAGTTATAGAGAGCTGTTTTTTTTTTTTTTTCAAACTTATAGAATAGAATAGAATAGAATACTCTTTATTATGTACACCATAAAAATTACAGATATAAATGTAGAACTGTTACATAGAGTGTCACAATGGGCGGTCTTATCGCTAAAAGCGATCTTTTACAGACAACCTTTGGATGGATCAAAAAGTAGAAGGAGAGACAATACTGCAGGTATTTAGTGGTGTATCTTATACTCGTAGTCAGCATTTGCATTTTTTTCTTTAGCAGCCGATTCGTATTGATCGAAATTATTGCGTGCATTACTAACACAATCGATCAGAGATACTAATCTGTTTAATTTTAATATTTCAATTTCGACGGTAATTCTTTGCAAGTACCTATCTACATAAAACTACAAAAAAAAAAATACGCTGTTGAAAAGAAGCGTTGGATCGGCCTTCAAGGGGCTCCCGTGAGGTCGGGGGCCCTGGGCACGGGCCCCGTGTGTCCTTATTGTAAAAACGGCATAGTCTCTCCCTAAAGAATGTATCGTAGAACATGTTTTTCCACTTCAAATGTAAGTTGGTTCACTATTACTCGGTAACTTGTAAAGCCTACCTAGCTGTGGATAGTTTTCCTTATAACTTCGTTATATATATATACTACTGCTGTGAATTTTTCCACATATTCAAATACAACCATTAAACTGGCAGAGGGGAGACACTTGTCTCCAACAAAAATTTGAAATTTAAAGCTTAATATTACGCAAACGCATCCCTGAATCGAAAAATGATTTTGACAAACCCGCAATATTTTTGAACAGCCTATCCAACGATACCCCACACCATGGGATAGACGAGAAAAAAATATTGCATCCTCACTTTATGTGTACCTACGAGAGGTACCTTAAAAAAAAATAAGATTTTTTTATCACTTTTTCGGCGTGATTAATATTTAAACCCATGCCAAATTACAGCTTTCTAGTACTAAGAGTCTCTGAGTTAAGCCGCGGACTGACAGACAGACAGACGGACATGGCGAACCTATAAGGGTTATCCTTGTTGACTACGGAACGCCAAAAAACAGGCGCTCCTATAGCGTTGACAGTACCGACAGTGGTTAGGTACTGAAAAGTAGCTGTAGCTATGTTTGGAGGGCTCTTGGGAATCAGCCCCGCTACCTTCTTGCAGACAATAAATACAATGGCAGAAGCATTGATATAAATAGTAAAGATACGGTCGTCCGAACGTTTGCCAGACACTGTCGCCATACAAAAACACTAACGCCATCTATTAGAACTACTATGAACTACGATGTCAATCGGCGTGATCTGCTCCTAGACGTAAACTTGTAAGAGCGGGTATTTTTCGAGGTACAAAGAAATAAAAAAACCTTCTATTTTTCGAAATTTATATTTATTGCAGTTTTTTTGTGTTATAAAATTTTCATTGGCCTTCGAATAAAACAATATTTTTAAACTTATTTTTTTTAACTTATGACACGACTCCAAACTTTATTTCGCACGGAATCAGAAGGAAATCTGCAAAATAAATACGTATTTCATTGTACTTACAGATTTTTTTGCAGTAAGTACATAAAAACACATTTTAATTTGCTTTTAATAAACAATAAAAATAATTTTATACATAATTAAATCATATAGTAATAATAATAAATCTTTTCATTTCATCGGATAAAAACGCGCGCCGCTGCGAAGTTATGTCGCACTTTTACGCGGCTTCGCGTCGTCTTTGCCAAACGTTGAGACAAATTAGAAAGAAAATTGTTTTAAATAATGTTAGAAGTTGATATAATTACATATTTTTAACTTATCGGTGATATGAAATGTTTTCAATTGTTTTATTGTGCTTTTTGTCGTAGGTCACGCAACCCTTCACGACACAACTTGGCATTTTTGCTTGTAAAATTTTATGACCGCTCCCGAAGACAGCCGAACGCGTTCTAAGTAGTTCACTTCGTTATAGGGAAGACCATTTTGGGACCACGTTCGAGGCGTCATTATAACATGCGGTCCGCCCAGTCCTTACGCAGTAATATATATGTCAATGGGCAGAAGACATGAAATGAACACAACCTCAAATAAATTATATCGGGGCAGAGAAATTTTTCGAACCTAAGAAGATCAAATCAAATAGAATCATTTATTGGTTTGCAAACCTGGGCAATTAGTACATAGATGTTTTATTATAATAGTCCTCCATATTCTACCGTCACATGGGCATGCAAATCGTATTATTAAATAGTTTACTTAAATTTAAAATTTAAAATAACAATTAGGAAAATTTAATAATACAAAATACAAATAGTTGGTAATACATAAAAAAATGTCATAATAACACAAAATGTCATAAGTGAAAAAGGTTACAGTAATAAAAAATGTCAAATGGAATAATACCATGTCCAGTCAGTGATTCATCATTAAGGAAGTCATCAATTGTGTAATAACTTTTTTCAATTAATATTTCATTAAGTGCCCTTTTAAATTTAAATACAGTCATATTTTTAATCATATTAGGTAAATGCGTGAGGCAATACCAAAAAAACTTTTTTATTTCAATTGACACAATTGATTTACATATTGAGTCCGTATTGGACTTCTTCTGACCGACGACAATTTTAGAAAAAGATGTGGGTTATTTTTTACAAATGGATTAGCAATATCCTTCAAAATTATCCAAATTGTAATTGATAGTGCATTACGCAATTAGGGTGTAGAAGCCGACGGTGTCTACAAGACCGATCATAAATATTAATATGTCTATAAATATCCTGGTTGTAGTCTGGGCTTATTATCATGTTCGGTTTATTGTATACTAATGTAACCAAAAGCCAAGCTGTCTAAATACACATGGATCATTGTTAAGTACCTAATAGGTACGTTAACACTGACACAGTATAGGTAGCAGTAGGTACCTATAAAGTATATACTATTAGTTACTAGAATTTTGTATAAAAAATTGTTATCATCAACCTGCTTCACTACTTAACCTAAATACGGTTTTATAGAAATCATACTTGACAGGAGAGTCCAGCGCGTGAGCACGAGCTTATTATGACAAGTCCTGTATCGTGAATTATTGTTCTGAAAGTCACCCAAATATGGCAAGGAATTGATTCAGTATTTACTTGAAAGACCATCATCTTTCATTCATCATTCTTTTGATATGGTGTACAACTGGAACTGGTACAGCTACCTATGTAGCTGCCTGCCACACAAAAAATCACGGAGTGAACGAAAGCCTGAAAAACCTCGGTCAAAACCTATAAAGAACGCAATCACACTTGACACAAATATCGTGTACAGTAATTAGGTGCGCAGGCGTCGATTTCACGGTGCAGGCTTATCCGCTAGGACTGCGGCCGTTAAAGTTTTATCAACATTCGATAAAGCGTTCGATCGGCGCGCGCAGTATGTGGGTCGCTGGCTACCTGCGACTCGTCACTGTCGTAGCTAGGTGGGAATGTAGGGTTTCGGTGGAATCACTAAGTAGTAGCTACCTATGGAAGTACTTTCGAGGTAGAATAAAATATGCAAATTATGCTACCGATAGGTATGCAGATTTCGAGGAACGGGCAAGTCGTAACAGAAATGGTTAGGCGGTCTTGTGAAGGCGTGTCGCAGTCGTACGTACTGAACTACTGACTAATAATCTTGTTATCAAATTGCCAATTTGAGTTGATACAAGAACAATGCTCTTGTAGCTTGCTAAAAGAACGTCAGGTAAATATTTAGGTACTAGCTGCTGCCCACAGTTTCGCCCGCGTGCCTTTTTCTATAAAAATAAATAAAATTGAAGGGTTTGTTTATAATGTAACAATTTTTTTAACCCACTCGGGCGAACCCGCCTTTTTTTTTTTTTTTTTGTCTCTGAGAAATGCATTACGCATGCCCGCTCGTCGAGGGACGAAACAGGGTATGTGGGACTCCTTGCCAATATGGCAATATACCCACTAAAACTCAGCGATGTTCCCTCATCGCCTTGATGGGAGGGCCATGGGAAACCGGCTAAGCCTTTACATCCACAACCCTCCCAGCGCATGCCCGCCTCGCCTAGCTGGCGGGCCCCGCATGCCCCCCCACCTGGGGGGGATACGGGAATGGCCGAGAACACCTGGCCATTCCCGTCCGACACTGGTGGAGGTCTGTGCAATACAGGCAAGGGTGCCCCCGCACCCGTTGCCTGCTGGCCTCCACCTGGGAGTAACCCCATCACCCCAGGGACCAGACCAGCACAGGGGTGCCAGACGACCTTGTGTCTAGGCGCCCTTGGTCCCCCTGCGACGGGTCAGATGATTGCCCCGCTGCCTACCACTTTTCGGCCGCAGAGGATAGGGAGAGCGGCCAACGCAATACCAACACTCCTCTTCCTCTGCGGCCCCACCGCGTCCGCCATCATACGGTGGCGACCCCGTCAAGGCCGCGGAAGGTAGGGAGAACGGCGCACCTCAATACCGGCACTCCTCTCCCGCCGCGGCCTCCCACCCTCAGCCGCGATGCCACCCAATCCACATCGCGGCCCGCCTCAGTTGCGATGTCACCAAAGCGGCACCGCAACCTACGGCCGCTACGTCGTCGGCTTATCCGCAAAAGCCCTGACGAGCGGCCCCCTCCTCGGGTTCCTCTTAGCTTCACCGTGGCCCTCCAAGCCACGGCTACTGAGCCCCCCCGCCTCAACAATGCGGGAACCTACCGGGGGGAGGGGGGGGCGAACACGCCTAGCCTAAGTTACTCCTTATAATATCAGCTATCTGCCAGTGAAAGTCCCGTCTAAATCGGTCCAGTCGTTTTGGAGATTAGCCGGAACAAACAGACAGACAGATAAAGACAGACAGACAAAAATAAATAGTTGTAATTGTTATAAGTACCGTATAATATTGTACTTTCATATGCATTAAGTAAAATGCTGTTATTTTGAAATGACAAACAGACACTTTTTTTATTTATTTGTATAGATTCCTAGCAAATAACATATCAAAAAACACAAAAAAGCATTTAAGTCGGTAGTTTCATAACCATAGCTATGTACATCTTATTTGCTCTATATTGTATTGACAATCTGGAAAAAATATTGAACGCATCCATAATATACGATATATGTATACTATATACTATAATATTATAAATATAATATAAATATAAATATAATATAAATATAAATTATAAATATTATAAATTTATAAATATAAATATATAAATCCATACTAATATTATAAATGTGAAAGTAACTCTGTCTGTCTGTCTATCTGTCGGTCTGTATGTTACGTTTGCACGCCTAAGCCGCTGAACCGATCGTCATGAAATTTGGCAAAGATATAGCCTGGGATATGGAGAAGGACATAGGCTACTATTTTACGCGATAACCGACATCCACGCGGACGGAGCCGCGGGCAAAAGTTAGTATGAAATAAGCGATGAAACCTTTTAGCAATAACAATACCATGGTTTTAGGAAAAGTCAAAGATTACAGGATTCTTTTTTCTTTTTCGTGTGGTAAGAGACTTACATGGTGTCAGAACTTGTATGCCACCCATGGGCCTCTGACCGGCCGTATGCCGTCGAGGAATATCTCTCAAGCGTGCCCGTTTCCTCACGATGTTGCCCTTTACCGATTTTTAAGCAAGTGATAATTATGAAAATACACGCATAAGAATCCGCCTTGGGTTCGAACTTGAGACCTATGACTTGGCAGTCCGAAAGTCACACCACTAGGCTATCACTGCAAACATTAAATACTGAATTTCGCAACCAGATTAGAGACTACAACTTAAGAATTAGTAAGTAGTACCTACGACAAAAGGTAATGTCTCTGTCACTTCTTCAATAGGGATGAGTCCTGGGTGAAAAAAAAACTGTTTAGTCCGTCAATCAGATAATAAAAATATATTAGTTACGTATTTTTTGCTTTATCATATTAAAATAAAAAAATAAATGTAATAATTTGTATTTCAGGTATTGTATAAGTAGGTACACAGTAATACAAATACATTTCACCCATAATGACTACATGTCATAGATATTTAAACATTCAAAGTCAAAGTCTCAAGTCAAGTCAAGATTTTTTTTTTTTTTTTTTTTCAGGTAAACGTTACCCCACACTAGGAATTTCTCCTGTATCGTGGGTGCATTTACAAACATTTAAAATCACATGCACAAACAGCCAGACCCGATAGAGACCGAGATAGAGTTGTTATTGTGTTATTTTGGTGTGCATTTGCACTGCTCCACCATGTTAGGCATACCTACAATAGTTTGAAAAATTTGTTATCTTAGACGTAAGTTTATGAAATATATATTAATTCAAATAGACATATTTTAAATAGAGCTATATTTTGCATCAAAACATAAAAACAGTTTGGGACTAACTCATCACGAATCTGTCGGACAAAAATTCATGTACTGTATAGTATGGTCTATTTACCAAGAAGTCATTTAATTTTTTCTTAAAAAAAAAAAAAAAGACGTGTGGCACTCGGGGACTGCCGCGGTAAAGCTATTGCATAGCATTTTGTATCAACTTATGCAATTATAATTATTTATTTATTTTATTTATGCAGTATTTCTTTTTCTTTGATACCATTAATTCAAGTTACACTTTTTGAGCGTGGTGACCGATAAGAAAGTAAAGTCAATCCATAATCGGCCCAGAACTTTGGAGAACCGTTTAAAAGTGGTTTTTATAAGCTATGAAGAACGTTAATGTTTAATGTTAATTCTAGCTAGGAGAATCATAAACACGAGTAAAATTATTGATTTATAAATAAATTGCTCACATACCTCAACAACCTTTCAAAAACTTTTGAATTATGATGCCTGCCATCTAGTGGATAAAACCGACAACAAAACACAACTGAGACCACCAACAGAGCAACGCTTGTCTCGATTACGTATCACAAGCCACGCCAATGTCACCTCTATTTAGTTAGTTCTATCTGCGATTACTAGATGGCGTTGCGTTGCGCGGTAAATCCACCACAGAGTTTCGTAGAGTCGTACAATACGTCTAATCGCACGCACACAACGCCGTGTCGAAGACTGCCGAACTGAAACGACGTTAGACGATGCACGGCCTTCAAGCCACACCTCCGTGCCCGTCGGAGTGGGGAGCGTGAGGTTTTTTCGTTACGGAATTTCTGGATTCGGTCCCCGCGCTCAAGGCCCGCGATAGAAGCTATGCAATAGCTTAGAAACAAAATAAATAAGTGCTGAACGTCGTAAAAGTGTATAACTACGTAAACAAAGTCAAATACTATTCAAATATAAGCATAATAACAACTTTAAAATAGACGAAAGTGTTGAACCTAAAGTAATTTTAAATAAAAAAAGAGTGACAAACTGTTTTGACAGCGAAAAAATTCCATGTATATGAGTCATTTCCAACCGTCTAGTCAAGTTTAAAAATTGTTCAACTGGAATGGTATCAACTATTTGGCAAGCTTTAATTAAGTCATTGTAGCCTTGCGGTGCAACAGGGGAACCGAATGTACTCGTAATCGACTAGTCGTGAGATCAAACCCCACTATCAACAATCACTTTTTTTGAAGATCATAATTTTATAAACTAATATTTATAAGAATAAAATACGCAGTACACAGAAAAAGGAACTGCCAGAAATTATTAGATCACTAGAGGGTACTGGTATAGTAAAATAACCGTCGGAGTGTGGAGCGTGAGGTTTTTTCGTTACGGAATTTCTGGATTCGGTCCCCGCGCTCAAGGCCCGCGATAGAAGCTATGCAATAGCTTAATATGTTTTCAATTTCTCTTATTTGTTTAGGAAGCTTATTATAAATTCGTGAAGACATTCCGAAGAAACTTTCAGAAAGTAGGGCTGTTTTTGAAGGCATATTTGTTATTTTGTCGGCATGTCGACGGGAGTGCAGGTTACCAAATTTTTCTTTATTAGTTTTTACGAATACAGCGATCTCATAGATGGGGAGGGCAGGAAAGGTTAAAATCTTAAACTTTTTATAATATGGCATACAGCTATCTGAGGCTCGTATGACACAAACGGCTCTAAGACATTTCTTTTGCGCCCTAAAAGAGTTCCCTTTCCGTAACATTCCCCCAATAAATAAGTCCATATCTAAGCGTAGACGTTACATAGGCATGATAGGCGGTTAGTACTGCTGCTTGATTTACAATCTTAGATAGTCTGTATAACGCGTAGGAAAATTTATATAGTTTTTTACACACCGTATATTTTTTTTTTTTTCATGACATAATATGTCATGGAAAAAAAAAATTCTTAGGACTATGGATTGACAAAAATATTATTTTTGTCAATCCATAGTCCTAAGAATTTGATGGTATCAGTTTCCTCTATTTTTTTCATTTCATAATTTACATTTAATGTCAAAGGGGTTTTTCTTTTAGAATAGGTAACTGACTATTTTTGTTTTATCTAAATTAATTATTTATTTATTTATTTTATTATTTATGTACACACAGTTAAATACATAGAGATACGACATAATTATAATTTCAGTACAAAGGTACTGCTTATTTCTTAAGAAATTTCTTCCAGCAGACCTGCGAAAGGAGAAATGAAAAAGAAATGTAGACAATAGTGTGTGAGAACATGAAGAGAATGATATGAATATGCGAAGTCTTAAACTAAAATATTAAATATAACATACACTTAAATAAAGCTACAAAACTATAAATACATATATCTATAAATATATACATAAAATACTCACAGTTGAGAGGAAAGGTAATGCTCTTTTACTCGATGTTTGAATAGAGATATAGTTTTTAAATCGCGAATGCTAGGCGGAAGCGAGTTCCATAATCTTACAGCATGGACAGAGAAGGAATAAGAATAGTAGCTAGTTTTATGAGGATGAGATTTAAGGAGGGATCTAAGGTGTGGTCTTATTAGGTGCATTAATTATGAGATTATTACATGTTAACTAATTTAAAATCATTTTCAAATGTGTTGATGTCAGTCGGAGAAAATACAGCAGTGCTATCATCAGCAAAAAGTACTAAAGGAATTTTCACGCCTCTTGGTAAATCGTTTATATAGATAAGGAAAATCAAGGGACCCAAAACACTTCCTTGTGGCACGCCATATGTAACATCGCTCGGGTTTGATAAATATTGCACTTCAATTTTCGTGGCAAAAGAAAGCTTATTTATTTCTGTTATTTGTAATCTCTGGCTTAAATACAATTTTAACAAGTCTAGAGCATTACCGCGTATGCCGTATCTATACAATTTTTCGACCAGTAATTTATGATCCACACGGTCGAAAGCTTTGGTCATGTCTATGTACTCTGACACGAATGGTTTAGCACCATGAAAACTGTACTTTTATAGTTACACAGACTTAAATTTGCGAATAAAACGAAATGTCTTAAGTTCTCATTACCAAATGTACCCCAAGTGGGTCTAAATTTAAAACTTGATGGCAAGAAACTAGATGCTATTACGGAAACTGTATTTCTAGGAATTACTTTAGATTCGAAATTGCAATGGGGCGCCCACATTAGAGCTCTTTCAGGTAGATTAACTTCAGCTGCATAATGCAGTAAGAAAAATAAGGCAGTTAACTGATATAGCCACAGCTAGGTTAGTATACTTTGCTTATTTCCACAGTATTATGTCTTATGGCGTTCTGCTGTGGGGATCGGCAGCTGACGTAGATTCCATTTTCATTCTACAAAAGAGAGCAATCCGCGCGATTTATAAAATGGGTCCTCGTGAGTCCCTTAGAAATAAATTCAAAGTAATTGATATACTAACTTTGCCTTCTCTTTATATCTTAGAAAGTATTTTGTATGTTCGCAAAAACTTAGGACTTTTCAAAATAAGAAGCGATTTCCATAATATAAATACACGTAGTAAACATGAAATTGTGATACCCAAATTCAGATTAACTAAAACTAGCAAGTCATTTCTTATAAACAGTATCCGCTTTTATAACAAGTTGCCAAAGTCGGTTACAGAACTTAGCGACGGAAAGTTCAAAACCCACATCAAACGTGTCCTTATCAAAAAAGCATATTATAAGATAAAAGACTACGTTGAAGACAAGGAAGTTTGGCAATAATTCCTTCTGCACATGTGGCTTCCCTGGTACCTCATAAACAACATAACTATGTCAATGTCTATTAACTGCTCCCAAGTAACGATGTTTATTTAGAATTTTTTTATTTTTTTTATTTTACATACTTCCTTGACATAATCTTTTCATTATTTGACATTATTTAACTACAAATCGAATTCCAATTCTTTATTAGTGGCTTTTGTGGACATGATATTTATTCAGATATGTTACTGTAGTTGTAATTGCAATAATGTCATTAATATTTTATATACTTAGATTATTTTATATTTTGTGAATGTGAGAACGTTGTAGGCCTAGTAGAGTGTAGATTTGTTGGCGGTTTTCTATTTTGTTAATTGGTAATTGTTGAAAGGCCTACACTGTCCTCCCATACCTATGATCACTGTTATTTAATAATATTGTAAAGCCAATTATTTTTAAAAGAGTAACCGTGGAGTTTCTTGCCGGCTCTTCTCCATAGGAAACGACTAACTCGAACCGTGCACCTAGCTTCTGACGTTTCATAAGTGCCCATGTAGGTTTATGTGAAATAAAATATTTTGATTTTTGATTTTTTTGATTTTAATGTTTTGATTATTTCAAGTTTTCTCACAATCAGATAAGAAATGATTTACATAGCCGTTACTGATGTCCTGTTGTTCATATTTTTTGTAAATCCCAATAAGAAGATCGTAGATGGCCATATTGATAGTCTTATTTTTACTAAATCCATTCTGTTCACTGACAAAAAGATTATATTTTTCATAATAGTTATAATGCTATTATAAATGACTTTTTCAATGATTTTAGAGAAAATTGGGATTAAAGCAATTGGCCTGTAGCAAGAGATATCCTCCTATTTACCCTTTTTGAACAAGGGCTTGATGATTGAGACTTTTAGCTTACTGGGAAATTTTCCGTTTTGGATGCAAAGATTGATCAAGTAGCTTAGAACCGGACTAATGGATAGTGCGACGTACTTTATAATTGACGTAGATATATTATCGTATCCAATACTGTGTGTATTTTTTAAAGATTTTATTATTTTAAATATGTCATTGAATTGTAGGACTTATAAATAAGGAATTATAATTATTATCAATCAATGTCAGCAATACATTAGGTAGGTATTATTATTATTATCAAGTTATGTTAAGTAGGTATTTTAGGTGTTACAAATAACTATTAGATAATTATATTTAATAAATTAAATTAGATAAATTAATTCGTCATTATTAAAAATTACTTAGATAAAACACATTAAACTTGGGGAGTGGGGGCTCGTTACGTCACAGCTACGTATAAAATCTACTGAGAAGTGATGTCATGCCACATTTGAACTCAATGTATCGCCGTAATATTTTGATTACGTAAAAAAAGAAAAAATACGTGTCCAATACTTTTTAATAATCTACACGACGGACAAAACATATTTTTTTAGTCATCATCCCTATTCAAGATACTTTATTTTAGCTTAGTTTTTGACTAGCGTGTTTAAGTTTACTCCCTCACAAAAACTGGTAGATACGAATACTTTACAATACTATCGATTTAGTTAAACTATTAGAAACGGTAATAATAATTTATCGACTTGCAGAGACTAGGTTACAAATTGATCGTCGGTTAAAAGCTAACTTCAACAGCACTAGATTGAATACAGTACCCGAAAACTCACTGCTACGCGAATCATCCGACCGCGTAGCTCGGATTAAATTCGTAGCGCCTGCATTTGCTCGTACTTAGAAAGTTTTCAATGACCAATGACAATACCTTTCAGTTTGTAGGATACGATGATAGCGTACAAGAGACCGCAGTAAGCCATAAGCCGCCCATTGTAATCATATTTTGAAGTGTATAAGTTTTTTCTTTTTGTAATGTGTAATCTGGTGTACAATAAAGTATATGTAAATAAATAGTGTTTTGAAAGTAAATTCATCACAAAAAAGTTTCAAATATAAAAATAAATATTGATAGCGTTATGAAACCATAAAAAGAGGAGGAAATGGAGATTTCCCATAGTGGAAAATGATTGTGGTGGGCTGATATTATACCTACTGTATTATGACCCCTAACTTAGACTATAGTTGTTTCAAGGTTTTACTTGATTTTAAAAACATTGAAACCGCTGCACCGGCCTTCAGAACGTAGCTTTAGATACCAAGCGCTTTGAAGTCTCCGCTACGGCGCAGCTTTTATGTAGTCTCGTACCAGTCGTACTACCTACATATAACTAAGACCTACGGAAACAGCCATTTCTAAAACGCCCAACTCATATTCAACCTACAACATTACAAAAGTAATAGTAGAAAACTCCTTTAGAATTGTTTCAGAAAACACTTGTGCATACACTACTACGGTTTCAAGCAGTTGTTGTGTGGCGGTCGGCGTGTGCGCAGCTCTTCGGCGAGTGGCAGTGACGTCATGACTCTCGCCATGACAGCGAGACAACCCGAGCGGATTGAGCAAACTATTTGTCTGTTAGCAAGTTTGTTCGCCCCGGCTCGAGTCGCCTCGCGTCATATCTCGACGGACATGGACCGAACTGAAAGAAATGGGAGGCGGACGCGGCAACACGTGAGTCGCTGTGATTGGCTGATAACCTCACACTTACATCTTTTTTTTTTATTTCGATGCTCAGGTAATACCTACGTTCCTTTCCAGAATGTTTAAATTCGGAATTTTCCATATTTTCTTTTTTGTTAACTTTTGGTGTTGGAGAAAGTTACGGAAATTTTTTCAGTAGTTAGTTTTCTGTGATCGTGAATTAGCCACGGAACTTAAGTGAAATGTGTGAGAATACTGTCAATATCTTGATTAAACACGAACTCAAGGTGATTAAAGTATTGCCCACATGGCAAAAATTTTCAGTTTCCGAACTTTTTGTGAAAAACCAAGCCCATATGCTGCAGCGCGTGGTTTTTTGTTCATTTCCTCTATTGTTCTTTTCTTTAGGTCCATAGGTACATAGTTTATGGGTACTGGAAATAGGTTAATTGCACTATTAATGTGTGGAACTTACAGCCTACTTCTATATGCCTTGTAAATGCGAACTGTGAAGTCTTGAGTTTGATTGGTGCATTTTTCTTTTATGGTTGAAAATCGGTCAGTTTAACGGGAAAAACCTTCATGTATGTTTATTCTTGTCTATCTATTATATATTATACCTGGTTTCTGAGGTTCTCAATAAACTGTCAATAGTAATTCAGTATAGTATAATAGTATATTATCAGTTTTAGGAATTCACAGACGTAGATAATGTAATCTAAGCTTTGATTTTATTCTACCTAATAATTGATATCTAGTAAAAATTGAGTTAAAGATTACATCAAAAAGACGACGACGAGACCCTAGAGATCCAAGACGATCTTCTAACTCAAAATGCGGTTATAGGAATAACCTAACCGTATCTCTTCAATGAACGTTTGTGGCAATTATTGAGAGGCCCATGATCGGTAAAAGACTATCATATTTTTTACGGTTTTCAGATGAAAGTTGCCATTTTCTACCCGTCCACCACTATGCTTTATGTAGGTATCTACACACTATAATTATGTCTGGTTCACTGTCCTTGAGCATACCTAGAGTTTTTACAAAAGGCAGGCAAGTTATACAATTCTAAAAATTTTGCTCGACAACAATGCAATCGTAAATGTTACAATAACTGGGTTATGGAACAAAAACGAACCGTTAAAGGGCTTGTAAGTAACTAGGAAAGTAGGTGCCTACCTACTATGTACTTACTACGTTTTATTTCATGTAAGCATTTTACGTTTGCTTGCGTTTACTGTAGCCCATCTTGGTATTTTGAATTTTAGGTAGAGGATAGCTCCTACAACAGTCGAACGTCTTCTAGAACCAAACAGTCGAAGACATGTGACATCCACAAACCCGCACTGGGCCCGCGTGGTGGATTATGGCCCACTCCCTCTCACAGAGAGGAGGCATTTGTCCTAGCAGAGATAACGTTATAGGCTGATGCTATGTTGTGTTGATTCTAGTCAAAACTTTTTTAAGTGTCTAAAAGCTAAAAGCCTTCTTTTCAAAGTCAAAACGATTTGAGAGTGGTGCCTCCTTAAGTTGCAATCAAGTTGCAATAGACACATCCAGCCACAGCCATTGCCAGATCATATGCGCAAAAATGGGTTTTGTTCTGTACTTCCTGCTGGGGAGTCTGTTTCCCACTTATTTGTCCTTCTTCCCAACTCAAGCATTAAGAACTGGTGCAGGGCGGGCGTTTTGGGGGACTGTGTCATGTAATTATGACGTTCAAAAAGTGCAGATTCTCAGCCTAATTTGAATTAAATGACTATCATTCTCTACCCCAAACTAGGCTTAAGCTTTTACCAAAAGAGCAATAAGTACTACCCATTAAAACTTATTCTATAATCCAATAATCTCCTCATCGACGCTGCTCTACTAATTTCTACCTTACGTTCATTTGAATAAGGCTAAAACTGCAGAAACAAGTTAGCACAAACATGGTTCTTATTTATTACTATAGATGTAGGTTTTCCCAGGAGCCTGGAGACTAGATTTGTGCCTGGGCAATATTATACGGGCCTCAAACATAACTGGCGAAATGTGGGTGTACTACGAGGGCGGGTTAAAAGTTCGTAGAATGGAGGGGTTAAGGGGGAAGGGGGCGTTATTTTACTTAACACTACTTGGTGACTCAATACAATTATAAATACTAAGTTTCTCCCCAGTCGGTTCATTATCAATAATCCGATCCAGCATGTCCCTTGCTGTCCTGCCCCAGCGACGCCCTAAGCCGAGGTCCGTCCGGTTAAGCAGACGACAAACTTCTAAGTTGACTTGCGAGATGCCGTCGGTCGTCAAAAAACAAAAAAAAAAAAACAGTCGATTCATTAATCTTTGAGATATCGCTGGAGACGCTGGATAAACAAGTCTGTCGGAAAGAAAATGCTCACACCGCTTTAAAAACAGCAGCGCGTCGAGTATTCGCGCGAGTTTTTGGGAACTGTGTTGTGAAGACAAGGATGAGTTTTATGAACGGAATTGTGACTGGAGATGAAACTTGGGTTCATAGCCATCAGTGGCGTAGCTAGGGGGGGCGGCAGGGGCTGCCCGCACTGAGTGTCACCCGCTTAGGGGTGACACCCGACCTGACCGAGGACATTAGTAGTGAGTGCCATCTATAACAATTCGTAAAACGGTTGCAGATTGCATAACCGCCACCAATACAATAATAATAATAAATATGTAAGTAACAATAATAAATGTAGGTGCCACTTGCCTAATAAGTTTTTTTTTTTTTCATTCAGGACCATAGAAAGGGTTGGTGTAATTTCGGAGTTTGCAAGTGTTAAAGTTAGAAGGAAGAAATTTTAATATTTTACTAACTAAATTTGTTTCAAACATCGTTGATTAATAATAAAAACAAACGTATAAAAATAATTTGTATTATTTGAATTATAAAACAAAAATTAAATTTACTTTTATTTTTTATTTTAACAGTTTTGATTTGAGTTTTGGGGTGACACCTAAAATATCCGCACCGGTTGTCACTCATGCTAGCTACGCCACTGATAACCATGAGCCTGAGTCAAACCAGCAGTCAATGCAGTGGCACAAAAAAGGCGCAGCAACGGTTAAGAAATTCAAGGTGTCACAATCGGCCGGAAAGATTATGGCTACAATTTTTTGGGATTCAGATTCATTCAACCAACTTACATTTGCAGTTGGAGAATTGACCGTCACGTATATCGATGTATGGGAGAACATGTATTTTAACTACGATGTAAAGTTTGTTCTTACGATAAAATTCGTTCCAAGTAACCCTTCATTGTGCGTGGTCCGACACGCACTTGGCCGGTTTTTTTTTTGTTTTTTTGTTTATAATCAAATTATTTGAAAGGTCTGAAAAGGATAAATGGAAAATATATTGAAAAGGAACAATAATTTCATGTTTAATTTCACCTCCCTCGTATAGGTAGGTCACCCCTGCCCAACCCTTCGGGGAATACAGGCATGATGTAAACTTATGTTATGTTAAATGCAGGTAAACTATGTAATGAGAGTTTAGATATTTTCTTCTCATCATTTAAAATCATTGTGGAAAGTACTTGGGATAAGTTTGTACCCCGGGTATTAATTATTAACATATTTATTTGTTGTGGTAATAAGTTTCAAATGAAAACAAGAAAATAATGACGTGCTTATGCTTTGTTTAAACATGCGGTACCATTATAAGCTTGGGTTAACAGCTTGACACCATTGTGGACAATGATGGCGCTGAGGCCTTCCATGGAGGCCGCTTCGTGTGTGGTCAGCATTAAGCCTCGGTATGTTCTGGCCGATGTAGGCATAGGTGAACGAGACTGAATGGTGGTTTGGGCTGAGCAGGGTAAACAGATCACATATTATTGCCTATCCGTTTGATTCATGTCACCTGGAAGCTGGAAGCAACTGAATTTTGAACTCGAATTTTACTGGTCATATTTTTGTATTTATGTATCTTCTTAGTTCTTACAAACTAACATAGACTTTAATAGTCGGGATTGGACATACGTTTATACGAACCAACTACATATTCTATTGTTTAGAATCAAGTTCTTTTCTGTAGGTAGGTACTGCTGGGGAGTTTATTGCGATTTTGCGCCACTTTTTCTTCCTAGCTAAAGCACAATTAAGGCAATAGGCACGCGGCACGACTCAAAGGCAACGCTCGTCGCGCGACACGCGGTGCCTTTGTGTCGTGCCTGTTTGTAGGAGCCTTAAGACAGTCCCCCAAAACTCCCGCCACTTCCTATTGCCTTAATTGTGCTTTAGCTAGGAAGAAAAAGTGGCGCAAAATCGCAATATACTCCCCAGCAGTACCTACCTACAGAGAGACAATAGAATATGTAGTTGGATCGTATAAACGTATGTCCAATCCCGACTTATGACTTTATGTAATTTTGACGTACAGAAAGTGCTGATTCTCAGGATAATTTGAATAAATCACTTTTGATTTTGATCAGAGAACTTTATAATAAGTTATAATAAGAGCTTGTTTTCTGCGCCAAACTGCTGGTTGCGCCACATACTCGTACTTACACCACACCCAGGTTTTTGAACGAAATTCATCATAAAAATTAGCTAACAGATTGTCAAACGCACGTAAACTGCCATAGTTGGTTGAAAGAGTTGTCAACAGGCAATCAGATCACTTAACATGAGTTAACGTCGTTGATTCTCGTTCCAGAAACCAGGTTTTATTCTTCTCATCTTAATCATTTCTAAATCGATAGAAATATCTCAGTCTAACAGCTTCTTCTCTTGGTGGCCCTCGTTTCAGGCAGCACCGGCCCTAGCCTTTGATCAGGGTAGAGCGAGATTGTCTTTTGGCGCCCTTTGGTCGACGCTTTCATTTCACGTTAATTCTGCTTCGGCATTATGTTAAATCCATACTAATATTATAATGTGAAAGTAACTCTGTCTGTCTGTCTGTTACGTTTTCACGCCTAAACCGCTGAACCGATCGTTATGAAATTTGGCAGAGATATAGCCTGGGATATGGAGAAGGACATAGGCTACTTTTTTACGCGATAACCAACATACACGCGGGCGGAGCCGCGGGCAAAAGCTAGTAAATAATAATTCCCAAATTCAACTTTTATTGCAAATATCAACACTTATTGAATAACTTTAAATAAGTTGCTCTAATTAGTATGCTCCTGCTTCTTTGACATTTAAGAATCTGATCTGACAACACTGCTCCCGCGCCTCTCAATAGGCGCCATCAAAATTTTATTTTGCGCAAGAAATTGATTTCGCATTTGGCTTTTTAGCGCCCCTTGCCATCTGGCGCCTAGAGCGACCGCTCCTCTCGCTCTACCCCAGGGCCGGCGCTGGTTTCAGGCTTCTATTTCTTTAAGGTGGTCGTAGTTTAACTTCAATATTTCATTCAACTTATGTAGTGGGTCTGAGTTGTCTGACCTTCAAGTGAAATTGCCAATAACAACGTATTATTGCGTAGGTACCTACTACAGCTGTGATACTAGCCGCTGGTTACGTAACTTAGTTTGAAATACGTCATCTTGGTTGTTGCTGTGCTAATCCTCATGCCCCTAACTAGAACTTTTGTGGTGCCTGGTAGCTTGTAGACTCGTTTCGAACTACCAGTCTAAAACCTAACAGCGTTGTAAACCTTATTTAGGTTTGTATTTGTCAGTTGAGTTAGCCTACTCTCTGTGTAAAATCCTTTAAACCTACCTATCAACCGTTAAGCTGACAACAACCCTTAAGTGTGCCCGTTCTGTTGCCAAGTGTCAGTGAAAACGGGCATTATTCTACAAAAGCTTGTCGGGAGATGATGTTTTATCAACGTCCAACCAGTTTGAAGGTGTTCTCATCATCAAGGATCAATAAAGCTGTCTTTTCTGACTCTGAGAAACTACAATTCTAGCTCACCGTACGCGTGCAGTGTAACCACGTACAGGTGGGATTAAAATTTCAGCAAGATACTTAGTTTGAGCAGTGGCACCTAGGCATCAAAATGTTTGCTTACAACACAAGTTTAAAAACCTCGAAATAACAAGTAGTAGGGAAGGAAATTACGCTTTCCGTTTGCGTAGGTAACACACAACAAAGTTCAATAAATAGAAAAAACGCAAATTTTCTCATGGCGTAAAATTGTCCGCCGCCTTATCAGAGCTATAAAATATTTCATACTCTCAAGTATACTTCTAGTAATAAACAGTGTGATAGTTGGTAGCATAACTATACTAAGCTAGGTATATGTGTGCAAACTACCACGGGTACCTAACGAAGGATTATTTGTACGGGCATTAGATACTTGGCTAATTGGAATTCAGGAAAGAGTATTTAATTAATCCACTTATTCACACGCTTATTTTCATCGAATAAATTGTCTATCCTCATGCTGGTTTCAAGTGGTTCTGCAGAGGTCCTGTCATATTAGGTCACCTTCTAATTATTTGCGCTTCAGGTGACGTTGATCCTCAGGTACCTATATTAAACCGAAGATCCTGAAGTTTCACGAATTTTCTTATTCGTATGAAACACATTCTTTACTTATCAGACTCAGTGTCTTCTGTGAATCTTGCCCTTAAACCACACGGCATTCATGAGGAATACTACCTTCTAGCCAGGTAAAAGTCACAGCACCAGCCATCTTCTTAATGCGAAGGTCAAACAATATCGCTCCTTCGTCATGTTGCTGGTTTTGATGCGCAGTGGCGAAACCAATCTAGGGCAGGGGGACTAACAAGCAAGGACCTACCATTGAGATGCAGGTTTTTACCAAAGGTATTATTTACTTGAGTTTTATTTGCAGACCATAAACCGGTGTTATCGCGAATAGATTTGCTGCTAGATGTATTTTAATATCGCGTTGGGCAATGAGTTTTTATCGAGCTTACGACTTTTATTACTTAGATATAGGTACGTACTGGTCTTGAATTGTGAAATTATTATGTTTTCTGTTCTTTGGCTGCCTCGTTGGGCTAGTGGTCACAAGCATATTACTGAGCAGGGGATTCTGGGTTTGAATCCCCAGTCCGTTGGGTATTATTGGGGTTTTCCTTTAAAAAAGAAATAATGTGAAAAATTAGAAATTTCATCCATAATATACTGACTTGAAAGCCAATGTTGAACAAAACAACCCACAGACTTCATTTCCATAGTTATTTTAACCCAAAGCCAAATAAAAAACAACGTCAGCAGTGTCACATCCGGTTTCTGTAAAACAAATCAAGATAAAAATTTGCAGACAGCCTGTCAGGCTCACTAGAAGTGATTTGATTGGCTGCTGTTATTTCAGTCAGCCAATCACAGCAGTTAACATAGTTTGTCAGTCTGCAACCAATATTTAGTCTTTAATAGCCTTACAGAAACCCTGAAACCGGATATAATAAAGGGTAAAATTAAAAGGACATTATTTATTATCATCGATTTTTATTTCAATAATTCAATAGATTCTACTAACATTATATTTATTGTTCTTAACGTGAAATTCTTAAATAAATAACACTTCGATAGGATCAACTTCGCGTTTACAATTATTTTATTTATCTTATTATATATATTCATTTATTTTTGTGACTAAATCCAAACTAAAAATAAATTGCTCATTCACAACGCTAAAGAATTGCATTTACTTAAAAATAAGAATTAGTTAATAGAATTTATCTACTAAAATCATTCGACTACAATATTTAGTAGAATCGATAAGACATCACACAACTAATATTGTAATAGTAAGAATGTTGTAGTAGACGATTTCGAAGATATTTAATCGTGATAATTTCTGAAGTTCGTAACCTTCATTCGACATTGAAAGTCCTAATAACTGATGAGTTACCAACTATTCGCTACGTAGAATTTAACACTAAATATTAATAACATCTTAGCTGTTATTTTACCAAGTACAAATTATGATCCAAAAGGAAAAAATAATTCAAAATAATAAAAAATATATAACATAAATATTGTAAAAAGAAATCAGATCAACTACTGTTAACTGTAAAATTGTGCTTGAAATAAAAACAAAACACAGAAAAAATAAATACAATATCCCTGTACCAAATGCTAGATATTTTACAACTTTTATCATAGTTTCGTATTAAAATATATTACACTGTATTATTTCAATTCCGAAACTTGCTGAAGCGATATGCATTGTATTTACAAAATTGTTAAAGCTATTTTTGATTGCATCTTTGATAAAAAAATAATCTTTATTTTATTAACATTACTTATAATGATATTGATTTGTTAGAATTACACCCGGTGTCTCAAAAGCTGATAAAACCACCTCGCACACTATGCGTCTACGACAGCTCGACGACAAAACGCTGACCTGTCGCATGCTACTGTCATCGTGTGTCTAGACCAGGGATGGGCAAACTACGGCCCGCGGGTCAACTCTGTCCCGCAAAGGGTGTTAATCCGCCAAATACATTTTACCTTATGAGTATATTGCTCTCAGATATTTTGATCTAGTGTTCGTGTACGGTTAGAGCCATTGTGAACTTTATTAACTAAACATAACCACAGTCGAATTACTGTAAGATAAAAAAATTGCGCTGGTGCGCTCCGCGATTATTTTCACGGTGTGCGGTGTGTGTGTGTGTGATAAATTGCAACATGAACAAAATTCTTTTTTTTTTATTCTGGACCCTTGAAAAATGTTCGCCCATCTCTGGTCGCTGAAACGCTGCGACAGTTAGCGAGAGTGTGCGACTACTTACTAGCCTGTCGTTGCGACTCTGCAACTCGACCAAGTATCCGGAGCTTTGAACAAAATGTATGAAAATTGTCGGCCGCAGCCTGTCGTTGCATCCAGATCCAGAGAGCTGTGGCAGTCGCATCGCGCATAGAGTGCGAGGTGGTTAAGACAATTCACTGACGTTCGATCAAACCTTATGTCAACTTCTGTGATTGGTTGGCCAATCGAATTACATGACATGAGTTTGACAACAGATTAATAGTTTTTTATAGGTTTTCATAAATCGGGGGTTGGGCGACTGAATACAGTACTTGCTATTTTATTAGAATAGTGAGATAACCAGAAGAAACGACAAACAATTTTAGACTTATTAAAATTGGTAGCTTACATCCTATTTTAAATCTTATAAGTTTATAACAAAGATTCAAAATAGGATATAAGCTACCATTTTCTGGTAATCTTTATATTGAGTAGCTCGTACGCGGTTAACCTAACTCAAAGAAGTGTCACTTTTATATTGATGACATAAGGTTCAAATTCGTGTGTCCCGTTGTAATGTTAAAATAGTTAGGTTTACCATTATACATAATCACTAGTATTTATAAAATTAATGAGGCTGATAGTGTTCTCTGTTGTAATTAGCATTTAATTAAAATCTAATCTATTTTATTAGGCATTCGGAAATGTGAATGTGTGTGTAGGCAGCACTAGTTTTTCATACAAAAACATTTTGCTTGAGTCAGTCCCAAAAATATGAAAAAAAAAAAAAAAAAAAATATTATGTTGTCTACAATTTTTTTGCTATAATATCGTATCAATGTGCAGCCACAATAAATAAGGTCAATGGGGCGAAGATCGTCTGTCGGGCAAGACCATACAGTAAAAGATACGATGAATTCTGAATAATTACAAAGATGGCAACCCAAGATACTTAAACGTAAAACTGTTTTAGTTTCTATTTTTTAACTCAGGTGGCGCTATTTATGACGCAAAGAGAAAAAATGACATTTGAAATTTAGTCGGGTTATCAACTTGCATTACGACCAGTACACGCTGTCGAAAAAAATGTTTTATGTGGTATTTTAAGAGTTTTCTAGGGATTTGTATAGGTAAGTTCATTAATGATTAATATATTTACCTAATTACTATATTAGAATTGAATTTAACTCATTTTTCACGAAATTACATCTGATGCAAAAAACTTAACCTCAAACAGCAATAGTGGAGAAGTCCGTCTAGTTCTTGGAGGCGAAGATCGGCATACGCCGGTCTTCGCCGATTTCAGATATCATAAACCTTTTAACCTTTTAATTTACGCCTAAGCAAATTTTGAAATTATATAATTATATGACCGTATAGATATTTGACTGTAACTTATAATTGATTATTCTATAATCACTAGGTACTACTTTGTGTTCTTGCTAGCCATATTACTTGCTCTAGTGATCGAAATTTTTTATGCGGCAGAAAGGTATATGGTTACGAGAAATGGCTGCAAATTTTATAAAAGTGAATATCTATGTGGTTCAGCTCATAATTAAGTAGAATTATGCGGAAATAATTATTGTAATAGATTTGGTATTATTGACTTGTGTGACAGTTGAATGTATTAAAAATATAAGAGACAATTTATTTTTTAGCTTCCTTCCTTCAATTTTACGTTTTCATAAGAAAGTATTTATATAGGTATTCATGCTTTTTTCAGGTATCTCTATTATCAATATGGGCAAGTACCAAAGAAAATCCAATAGAGGATCATATTCTAAGGAGAAATTGAGAGAAGCTATACGAGAGGTTGAATGCGGTAGAATGAGTGGTTATAGTGCTTCAAAAACATATCAAATACCACGTATGACAATAATGGATCATGTAAATAAGAAAAGAACGAAATCTGTAACACTTGGGCGGAATACAGCTCTGTCACCCGAAATTGAATTTAAGTTAGCTACGAGTCTCCATGTAATGGAAAAATATGGGTTTGGGCTTAGCAGAAAAGAAGTTTTGCAGATGGTTGGAGATTATGTCAACCAAAATGACCTGATTACACCGTTTAAAAACGGTATACCCGGAAAAGACTGGTTCTTGGCTTTTAAAGAACGTCATGGTCTATCCATGAAAAAGCCTCAAGCTGTAGAGTACGCCCGAAAGAGGGCTGTTGACCCATTTATTATTAACCCCTATTTTGATCTCCTGGAAAAGACAATAAGTGACTTAAACTTAAAAAACAAACCGTCTGCTATATGGAACCTCGACGAAACAAGCTTTTCCAAAGACCCGTCTAAAACAAAAATCGTTGGTGCTAAAGGTCATGCAGCAACCAGAGTAATCTCTTCGCCTGGAAGAGATAATACTACAGTGCTACTTGGTGCCAGCGCTTCAGGAGAAAAAACACCGCCACTAATAGTATATAAGGGCAAGAATGTTTGGGATACATGGACCTCTTCCCAAGCATATCCAGGGACATCTTACGCCGCAACAAAAAATGGCTGGATGGAGACAGAGGTATTTGAAGCATTTTTTAAGAAAACTTTTTTACCTGCTGTCCAACACCAACGCCCGGTGCTTCTTATATACGATGGGCATTCCACACACGTAGGGCTGAATATTATTGAAGAGGCTCGCAAAGAAAATATAACAATCTTGAAATTGCCGCCGCACACCAGTCATATCTTGCAACCATTGGACATTGCAGTAATGAAGTCATTTAAAGACCGCTGGGATCCTTTATTGGTTCGTTGGCAGCGCCTTAACGTCGGGAGTGTTATGCCAAAAAGTGAGTTCGCGAGACTAATTGGACAAGTATGGGCTGAGATAGATCCTGAAGTGCTACGTAATGGATTCCGAAAAGCGGGTATATACCCTGTAAACCGTGAAGAAATTAAAGATAATCAGTTTGATAGCTTAAAACTAAGACATTGGAGAGAACAGGAAAGTTCACGAAATATTGTACAGAACGAAACCATAAAGAGGAACCCAAAAAGTTTGTTGACGTTAGTACTTAATTTGTTCAATGACATCCGGATGCGCGAGAGGCTTGAAGTTGTAGTAGTAAATAATAATGCTAATGAATCGTTGGAAAGTCATACACGAGACCAGGTAATTACGTTTGAAGAACTACTTCTAGAAAAAGTTAAACGTGGCGAAAGCTCACCAAAACCACCGCGCCGAAAAGTAGCTCCAGGTGCTGAGGTAATTACTCACAATGATGTTCTAGAAAAGATAAGGGAAGAACAAATACATAAAGCTAAAACCCATATAAAAAAGAATCTGAAAAAAGGTAAAAAAGACACACTATCACAATTTTCTCCCAAAATCAATGATGATGTTGTTTACTTGGCAAATACTTCCAAAAATGATTGTCAGTTGCGACCATTTACAGCTAAAGATGTAAGTAACCTACCTCCATGTTTACAGAAACAAAAACCTAGTTCTTCAAAGATAAAAATTATTTCTAATTTAGTCATTAAACAAGCCAATACCGAAGAAAAAGTGAAAGTTTACAATACTAGAAATCAAAAATATAACAAGACTGCCAAACTAAGTTTAACTGAAAATAAGTTTTTAGATAGTAGTATCCAACTAGCCAAGCACGTCAAATCAGAAAATAAGGTTTTGAATACGAGGATTCAACAACGCAAAAAAGTCAAACCATCGAGTACACGGAAAGGTCAGGTTTTCGATTCTGAGAACCTTTATGAGAACCCCAACCCAGGACCATCGGGACTATGCAAAGCCAGATATAGACGACGTTCTTCCTCTACAACTAGTGTTTCCGGTACGATCAGCAGCCATAGCGATTCAGAAGTAATGGATATAGTATCAGATAATACTTTAGACAACGATGAAGAAAATTGTTCTAACAGTTTACAACAAACTTTTAATATCTTGAAAGATATTGACGAGGCAATAGATTTCATACCTGAAATAGACCATGATAATAAAGATGTCTATTATACTGTGGACGATGTTTTAATAAACAGTACTAACAGTTTACCACAAAATGTTAATATAATAGAAGATATTGAAGCGGCAATAGATTTCACCCCTGAAACAGACCCTGGTAACGAAGATGTCTATTATACTGGGGACGATGATTTACTAAATAGTACAAACAGTTTACCACAAACTTTGAATATCATAGAAGATATTGACGCGGCAAAGGATTTCACAACTGATGTAGACCATACTAATGAAGAACATACTAATGAAGATCAGAAAGTCGTCACATATTATGCTGGGGACGACGTCTTAGTAAGATACCATGTCAGACAAAAATGGACATACAATGTGGGGCGAATTGAAAATATTAAATTAATAGACAAGGAATTCGTTTACTCAATACGATTTTATAAAACAATTAAGAAACCAAAACTAACATTTAGAATGACAAAGAAATTCGATCGCGATGATGATGTTCCTGCAATATTGATAGTGAAAAAAATAGATTTTACACAAGACCCCATAACTTTGAACTACTTTTTAACGCATTTTGATGAGGATTCGGTTTACTTTTAAGGTCTAATAAAATAAAAAATAGGTAGGTATTTCGATAACTGCCAATGCTGGTCCAAATATTATAATATATTTTTTAATTATTTTACTTAATCTATCTCACTGATTTATTGTAGTGGTTATTTATTTGAATACGATTTTTTTAAAGAACGTTTAAATAAGTAAGTTTTTTTTGATCTCTTAAAGTGAAGACTTAATAAAAAGTAACCAAAGCCAAACCAGTACCAAAGCTACACATCAGGTATTTGTTAAGTAAAAAGGCTACCTGAATAAACAAAAAAGTTGGTTTTGTTAGTACATTTACATACGAGTTGCGTCTCAGTTTTTCGTACTTAATTATGTAAACTTTCGTGATTTGAACTACTTTTTAACGCATTTTGATGTGGATTCAGTTTACTTTTAAGTTCTGATTCTGTAATTAGAATTTAAAAGTAAACCGAATAAAAAAATAATACCAATTTTTTACTGACTATTCCGTAATAGTCAGTAAAAAATTGGGTAGATATTTCTATCACTGCCAAAACCGGTGCAAATATATATCTGACTGATTTAATTTAGTGGTAACTTATTTGAATCCAATTTTTATAAAGAACGTTTAAATAAGTAAGTTTTTTTTGGATCTCTTAAATAGTAGACTTAAAAAGTGAAAGTAAACTTAAGTAAAACTTATTACCAAAGCTGTTGCAATTATATTTTTGATTATTTTCCATTAGTTATTTGTTAATTAAAGAGGCCCTGAATAAAAAAAAAAATTATAGTTTATTTTTGTGACCCTCTATTAGATACGAGTTACGTCTCAGTTTTTCGTACTTAATTATGTAAACTTTCGTGATTTCTATTTTCTAAAACTGAAAATATTATATAAAAATAAAAGCTGATTTACCATAAAATGATTTTTTGTTAAAGTGATGAAATTGTTTTTTACCCCTGAATGGCGAAATATGCCGAACTTACCCGACAAACGCTTCTTTTTGCAATTTATGCCGATTGGAATCTATAATAAGAATATCGACAGCACACATTGAACTGCTGTTGCACACACACGCGTACGCAATGTCTGTATTCGTGTAAACCGTATATTTCTAGGTTTTTTTTCCACTAGACGGTTTTATCCGACATGGTAGTGAAATCCGTCTATTTCGCAATTTTTTCAAAACTAGTGTTTATTTTATAAACTGATAACGTAAAAGTAAATTTGACAGTTTCTATTAATAGTCAACTAAATGATCGATCACCCAATATAATAAAACTTGCCTTAAATATTAAAGAGATGGCCATTTCTGGCTAATGAATTGAATTTTTAATGAAGTATGCCGATCTTCGCCCCATTGACCTTAATACACAATATTATGGAACACAAAATATACAGAACAAAATTAATGATTGTTCATAAAAAAAATTTTGAGGCCGACTTTGTACAAGTTAAAATAAAAACTGTTTCATCGACGTGTCATATTAAGATTGGAATCTAGATACACATAAAAAATATTCTTGCAAATACATCTTTATATGAAGTGTCATGAATTCTTTAATTACTTGGCCACCTTCGACGCTGTGTAGCATTATAAATAATTAGAATGTACTACACTTTGCAAGATTTCTTCATTATAAACTTGATTACATAACGACACAGCGCCACCTACCGGTTACAATCAGATATCAATTCCACCTAACATTAATTGAAAAATAATTGATTTTAACTATAATTACTACTAGGGTGATTCAATATGAACTCTATTTAATCGGCGTAAGGTTTATATTTCATTGCGGGGACTTGAAAAGTAATTTTATATAGGTAGGTGTTTCATTATTGAAGGTGTTTTTATTACTATGCATCTTGGAAGATTGGTTTTGTTTTAATGAAGTAGAAGAAATAAGTGAAAAGTGATCAATATTCGAATTTAATTTGCTGTTAGAATATTTTAGTTTAAAATTCATGTGTACTACTAAGTATAAAGCACTTGTAAAATTAACAAGGTTGTCCTTGTAATCTCATGAGCAGCTGAACTAATTTGAATAATTATTATGACATAGTTTATAATAAATCCATTTTTTCACTAACACGCGTTTTAGTCGAACTAATTTTCACTACATGTAATAGTTATTTTAAAATAGTGTTTTAGTAAGCTTATTATATATTTTATCGAAGAATTACATTCGGTTATGTACTTAAAATACCAGTTACTTCATTGGCCTTAGCAACAGCAAGGAGTAACATTACGAGAAATTGGTTTTTAATAACATTTTCGAAGAAGTTATCGCCAAAAAGTAATCTGGAATATTTCAGTGCAAAACCAAATAATTCTTCAACATTTAACCATATACCTATATAAAACTATACATATATAATTACTAGTACGGAAAAATATGTGCAATCTGTTAGTTGAACTATCAAACGACGGCACTACCGAACACTCTCAAATATTGAGTTACAATCGTTACGCTTCACGTAAAATATATAGCGTGTGTCCACACCCAGCGATAAAAGTATGTACATACTACTAGGAAAAGATGACAAAATGCGGACACCGTTTAGGAGAACTGAGCTGAGGCAGACTGTGGCTATGTGAGATGTCGCGACAATTCGCTCAGAGTAGCCGAAATTACGTTGCATTCGGTTTAATTCAATATTGCTATTTGCGCTTCCCTTAACTTGAAATGAGTCGACTGAAATTCAAGAGTAATTTTCTGTACTCATTTTGAGTGCGAAAAATTACGCCA
This sequence comes from Dryobota labecula, assembly GCA_947523025.1. Lineage (NCBI taxonomy): Eukaryota > Metazoa > Arthropoda > Insecta > Lepidoptera > Noctuidae > Dryobota > Dryobota labecula. The sequence goes on along the minus strand of OX383296.1, from coordinate 1,906,088 downwards.
CGTTTTTTGGATGTTCTCTAGACCAGCAATATGTAGCCACTCATTTTCAGCAGTTGAAAATAAGAAATTCAAGTAAATCATAATAGTTTAGTTACTTATTAGATTATAAATTAGATCAACAGTCATTTAAATGTTTTTAATTTGTCATTAAATATTTATCCCAATGTTGTGTGTTTATTTTATCGCTAAGTGAGACACATGCTGGCAAAGTTAGGCCAGGAGCTCCGTCCAAACTTTGAAAACAAGCAATGTATAAAAATATTATTCTTTACTATTATATTTATACCAGCTAGAAAGGAAGGGAATTTTAATAAAATAAAGATTAGCTTTTTGATAGTCTTATGATATATTTTGACACTTTTTCACTAGCTCCTGGACTAAGCGCCACTTTCCTTACACAATTTTGTACCCGACACTTTTGTGTTACCTTATATAATAATTCTGAGCATTTACTTTGGCTATGCGTATATCTTTAGCACATTTATTTGATGAACGCAGATAACGCATGTTTAGGCCATTACTTCTCCTGGCCCAACTTGAAGACAAGAAGTAAATTTCACTTGGTAACTCCTAAATATGGTGGTTTCGATACCACTAAATTTAACAGGGCAGGATTCGAAATCGCAACCCATTCTCACTTCTTTATTCAACAATCACGTATGAATGCGATCCCTTACAATAGGGATCTAATATTCTACCTATTTGCCTATATTAGTTCAGAAAAAAGAAAAGTAAAGTAAAAAAGTGTGTGTGTGTCAGCTCCGACGCACGACTGGACTTTAAGTAAATATATATATATATATAAATATATATACATGCTTCAGCTGTCGCGCAGCATACAAACGCATACCCTGTACACGTCGGCTGTATACAAGTATACACATATTGATTTCAAAGAGAAAGATGGGCAAGGTACGTTGCGCAGAAAAACATAACACTTTTGAGTTTACGCTTGTATTAATTTCACTCTGCATAAAATTTCCATACCGGGGGCCTGAAAATTGATTCTTTATTCCATTTGTTTTTATTTAAGGTATACATTTTCTATTTAATATTGGTAACAACAGGTTACTGCATATAACATTTCCATATAGTTACTGAATTATTGTGATTTGATATACTCGAAGTATATAAACATGCGTTATTTACGACCGATTAAATGTACATACAAACATTTTATTCACATATTTTGCTACTCATTGAAAAATAGACTTTATATTCTTTGTCTAAGATTGAAATTTGTTTGGCTTGTTAAGCTTCGTTTTAGTTAGCATGTTTTATGGTTACGATAGTGAAGAATATTATATATGAAGTAGGATTTGTCGCACAGTGTTGTGGCTTGTTCAGACGGGGATATTGTTTCCTGCAGGCTCTACCACGGTGGCTGATAGATTTTAGTTTTATATTAATTGTACTACGAGATTTAGCTACCATAAGTTTTAAACCACTACAATAGGATTAATTTACAATTTATTTATTTGTAATTTACGCACTGCAAGTTACCACCCCTACCTAGTTGATATTCCACCAACTCGCACTAAGCATTTTCAAACGTCTTTTATAATGCGCACAGCAAACGAGTGGAACTCTGCCTGCGTCTGTTTCGGAACGCATACAACCCTAATCTATTCAGAGTGAGAGTGAACAGGCTTCTTCTGGGTAAGCTCACTCCATCGTCGACTTTGTCTCTGTCACCCAGACCTAGACTAGAGTCAAGAGCAAACCCATCGTAGAATCCATACTCCATACTAATATTATAAATGTGAAAGTAACTCTGTCTGTCTGTCTGTACGTTTTCACGCCTAAACCGCTGAACCGATCGTCATGAAATTTGGCAGAGATGTAGCCTGGGATATGGAGACGGACATAGGCTACTTTTTTACGCGATAACCGACATTTACGCGGGCGGAGCCGCGGGCAAAAGCTAGTAGAAAATAAAACAAAAATTTGCATTGGTTTTTAAAGATTCATACTAATCTACCACAAGACGAGGACTATATTTAATATAAACTACCCACGCGATGATAGCGCCAAAAAAAAAATTATTCTGAGCACAAATTGTGTCAAATAGTTATTAACTCGTTCAATGAATCTGCCTTTTCCCAACTATGTTGGGGTCGGCTTCCAGTCTAACCGGAAGCAGCTGAATACCAGTATTTTACATGGAGATACTGCCTGTCTAACCTCCCATAACCCAGTAATTGGGTTACTCGTACCCAGTTATACTTTTATTAACACGTTAAAAATCTAAAATGATAAAATATCACAATTTATTTACATATTTCTCTCCAACAAGCCGCCCGGTCTGAACACGCCTCGATATAAAGCCATTTACGTACAAACGCACGACACGTGTATTTTCAGGGACGCAATGAGATCGTGTTATATTTAATATGCAATGTATTGAGAGGGTACAGCATTGTGGGCAATGTCTGGGCAATGTTAAAAGAAAATCAACGAATGATTCTGTGAATGATGGAACAATTTACAGTTATAACTGTACAAAGATCTTTCGGCTCTTGGCCAAAATCTGAACTAACGCCGCCATCTTGTTTTTCAAATGTAAATCAATAGCGCCCCCTGTCAACGTCATTCGAACGCCACAAGATCCTTGTCGCTGTATTTTCAACATTGCCCAAAAACTATCAGCATCACCCGCTGTACGAAATGCCCGCAATTAATGCGATTGTCTATACACATAGATAAAACATCGTCATTACAATAAAAATATATCTTTTAAATCGTATTTTATTAACCCCAACCCTTGAAGAATTGCATTTAAAATAAAAACAATACAATATTCTTAAAACTAAAAACATTTACTATAAACTGCAACTATTCAGTTTCTATGAAATTCGTAACTATATCAAATCCGATAGCTATTACACGAAATAACGTTGAACTAAATATACTGTAACGTGTAGTTACTATGCTAGATCTAACACCAAAGATGTTCAAATCACCTGCGTCAGTTGAGTTCGGAACTTTCAGCCATTTAGCCACTTGGCCTTTTAGCCACTAAGCCGCTAAGCCAGGGCTCAGGAGAGTCGCGCGAGGGCGGGCGGCGCGTACGTCGCAGGGGGCTCGCATCACCGGGAGGGGCAGCTGCTGGCCACGGACTTACCGCTGAGGCACGAGAAACCGCTGGTTCCTGACTGCAGGCTGGACATTGAGCCCCTGTGGGGACAAGGTGAGGTTAAATGTGGGGTACAAAGGTTTTATACCTACTTCATTCAGTATATTGACATAAACGGGACAATTAACATGATACATTGTGTACAGTCAGGTAAACGGATATTTTTAGCAAATTGACTTTCAACTTAAATTGTCCGTATATTCGGATTACAACTGTCTTTCTTGTCGTATGAAATGTCTATAACACGGCAGAATTACATAGCGTGTCGATCTGCTACACCATACATTTTCCTGACTGCCATCTATCTACATGTATCCATAATCTGTGACATAACTATTGTCAAGGTCGGTCATGCTTTTAGATTAAATATCGCAACTGCTTTTATTTCATATTCCAAGTTGCATTATGGCCACTTGGGACTTGAGAAAGTGGTCTGTTTGTAGTTAAATATCGATAGACTGCCAAATATGGCAACAACCATTAGATACGAGATTTACAGCAATTCTTAATACCAACTTTGGTTTTCTTATCCTAACTTTTCTTGGCATGTTGAGACACGGTCATAATATCATAAATAAATTGAATCACAACCTCAATTGGCTTTAATATTATTTTAAATATAAAATAAATACTATTATATTGTGATATGGCTTTTCTTATTATTTAAATCTATGATACTATGTCGAGTTTGCGTTCTCAGGAGAGCTTGCGAGGCCTGACTTGTCCGATGAAGCTGACTTAGCCAAACTGCAGTGTCACAAAAATAAACAGTGATTAGGGAAAATTTCCACTCTATGGTATAATAAGACAAGATGACTGACTAATGTAGACAGACGTGTGTATGTGACAGACGAAGTGACATGAGTGGCAAGATTATGTATTATTATTTTAAAAAGACAGAACCGGATGACTGAAGCAATATTTATGAGAAATTTTAGGAGTAACCCATATATTCAACAATTTATAGTATTTTACTGTAAGAAACATTTACGCAATAGGAATGGTTCATTATCATGACAGGAGTAGTTAAAAAAAATGACGGGGATGAGTTATTACAAGTGTGCCAACTTAGTTTAAATAATTCAAGCTAAAGGATGACAGACAGAGTAACCTCCAATGCAAGATGACGTAACTAAGTTGCAACTAATCCATTTGGCTGCGCTTATTGGCTTTACCTACTAGGCCTATTTCTGATGCACAATAAAGATATACATACTTGTAGTGATGGCTGGTGAGCGTCTCGTGGAAGTACATGAGCTGCGCTGCGCGGTGCGTGCTGTCCAGCACGTCGCAGCGCCACTGCAGCACGTAGCTGCCGCACTCCAGCATCACGTGGGAGCCCTGAATAATGTCATGCTACCACATGAGAATTGGCTACAGAAGAAGTGAAGCGGAGAAGAAAGGAACATGTAGCAAGAACATATCGATTTCTTTGAAGTTATATTTACACATTCCATGTCACTCACGATTCCCATTAAGATGTGTAAACTACAAGACGATGTCAGTAAGTCATCAATGCATAAGAAAAACTTTAGACGCCAGTCAAACACGGAATCAATAAGTGAAAAGTAAATTAATTCTGACTATTTATGATTCTCATTTCTATTATAATAAACAAACATGTTATCTATACAAATTTTATGGAATCGTTAGTGAAGTGGCATTATTTATAATCTACATAAATTTGATGATATCCACGTGCCAAGTTTATATGCAACTAAATCCATACTAATATTATAAATGTGAAAGTAACTCTGTCTGTCTGTCTGTTACGTTTTCATGCCTAAACCGCTGAACCGATCGTCATGAAATTTGGCAGAGATATAGCCTGGGATATGGAGGACATAGGCCACTTTTTTACGCGATAACCGGCATCCACGCGGGTGGAGCCGCGGGCAAAAGCTACTGAAAATACAGATCAACTTGTAGTTAATCTATTTATTAATCTATATTTTTTTTTTTTTTAGGTAATCTCTGCTGGTAGTTAATCCCATCATTTAATCATTTGATTTTTATCTATAGTGTGAAAATCTATTGTATTGTATATCGGGTTGGTGTCCGCACCTCCACGTCGAAGCGCGTATTTAGCATTTATGTTTTAACTTAATTTTACAAAATATCTAATTGACAAGTGCTCGAGATCGCTTCGACTCGCGAGGTCTTATCCAATAGAATATGTGAAACACAGAAATATTATTATTAGCAATCCTACCTGTATGCTCTCTCCATCATGGCAGACGAGGGTAGGTTCAACCCTATGGAAGTGTTCCCCCTCCCGCCAGCCCTTCTGATCCAGCACCGACTTGGCCTCGTCTCCACCACCTACGCACAGGGCTGCAATGAATAGCTGGTGTTATGGGCAACATAAAACAAATAAAAAGAAGCGGTTATGAGAAAATGTTGGAAAAAGTGGGTAGTTTGAAACAATTGTGTGCATAGTTTGAAAAAATTGGGTGAGTAGTAAAAATAATAGGTAAAACACGAACATTTCAAAACAAAATATAATAAAACTATATAAATTTATAAACAAAAAAAAAAAAAACAAAAATGCAGCTTAAAAATGTTACTTGTAACTTTCAAAATTATTGAATTTTTTAGCCATAGTATAAAATTGTTTTAGAAAATAACTTAATTGCAACTGAACAGTCTCTTCTGTTTTTTTACGGGAAAACGTGCATCCCATTAAGTGTAGAAGATCATCACATAATATCTTTGCCTACTGAATGGACACTCGACGACAAAAGGCAGTTGCTAGGCAAGTTGATGGCTTTGATGTCACCAAATCCCGTGGGATTTACAGCTATATCACCTTGAAGACATCTACATTCTTCCAGCAGTAGTTTTAGACCCTGAAAGTCCATTGTATTCATACCTGAGGTATCTGCAGGTGGATGACTGAGCTCATGTTCACTGCGGTACACGGTGAAGGCGATGTCGTGACGAAGCACGTCGAAGTCCCAAGTTAGCACGCTTTGAGGGTCGCGGTTTGGTACTATTACTTCGTGGACCTGAGGGAAATACGTCATCAGTTCTGGAGCTTAAACACCGATTTGTCGAATATAAGGAAATGCTCTAAATCAAGAAAACAGATGCTTGTTTACATGTTGTAGATTTTTTATATAATCAGATTAAATGCCGCAGATTCCTAAAATCTTACTTATAATATTTTCAAGCATTAGAAAAAGGGCGCTCTTCAAGCCTCTGATGTTGTTGATACCTGTCTTCTCAATTAAAAAGAGTATCTACTCTACACAATTAAACAAAATGTAATGGCATAGCTAAAGTCAAAATGGTTATGGGGTCTCTTTTTGTCATCCAGCAGTAATCGTTGTGTGTCATGAGCCCGCTTCATATGGTCTTTATGTCAATGCCATAAATTGACGAATACTCCTGAATTGCAATAACTGAAAGAATTATAAAAGACCCAACATACCTGCCCCTTCCCCAAGCTCACAGATCGGTAGATGCTATCCTCACTGAGAGGATCCCCCTCCCGTTCTGTAAAGGCACCGCTGACGTACAGACTCTTGGGCACCAGTCCCCCTTCGTGGACGAAGCTCTGTGGACACGGAGAGAAGGTTACAGAGGGTGACAGGGAACATGGGAGACATGTATGTGAGTGAATCTAGCTTGGTGGTCGCTAGGTGAATGTGTTGTTGAATAATATGGTGTCTCTTGAAGTGTTTAAGCTGCTTTTACTAGAAGAGAGTGTAAGTGGACAGTAGTGTGTGGCTTTATTTTCCAACTTCGTATGTAGTCTAACATGTCAACTAAAAATAAATCACCCAATATTTTTCTTGAGCATCTTTTTGTAAACAATTATGAGCCTGTACAGAGCATGGGCTACTTATAAAATACAAAAATCCAGTGAATAGCTCTGCACAGCAGCATCATTTAAGCCCGTTTCACGTAGATTCAGAAAGTCAATAGTTAATATGCAATTTAGTTTTTTTGTATTTTATCGTATAATATTTTGAATTTTCATCATGACGACGAATACAGTCGCATAATTATATTTCGACGGTGTCTTCCCAGACGAAACCAAACATATTTTTAATGAAATGCAACCAAAGATTGTTTCTACTGGTTCAGAGCTCAACATTTTCCCACAGCAAACTTATCTTGCCAAAGTGATGTGAACAAAGAATGACCCTACTAGAGTCTAGCTATGATAGTGATACATGTAGTCGTTGTAGAATAGTGACAAATGTATTCGGTGCGGGTGATAATACACAGAGTTTCTCGTAGCACAAGTGTTGGTCCGACGTGAACCTGACTGCAACTGACTAGCACCATGGCAATACACTGACAGATAGGCGGCCAGACCTCGGTATCCGCGATTGTTATATTATATGTAAAGTTAGCTCAGTTAGTTGTAAACCTTCTTAGCGGATATTCGTGATTTATGACTGGGTGCAATTCTTATGTTCAAATACTGATCGTTTTAGTTACTATAGTACCTATTGCTTGAAGATGCCAAATTGGTATTTTGACAAGAACCAGAAGACAATAATATTAGAATAAGTAAGCTATGAAGACAAATCAATATTAGAAAAGTTACGACAAATAGCATAGCATTTTGTTGTATCTACAAAATGCTATTGCGGGTTCTTCAGGCTTACAAAATTCGGAGAACGGGCAGAAATTAAAAGATAATATGAAGTCTGTTTCTTTATAATCTCGTTTGTTTTATGAGAATTTATCTATACATGCAAACATAAATAGAAATAAACAATTGAAGTGTCTGTTTTTACTGTCAAAATAACAGCTTTTTTCTAAATGATATGAAAGTGTATAAGGTACTAATAACAACTTTTTTAAATTATATTTTGTTTGTCTGTCTGTTCCGACTAATCTCCGAAACAACTGGACCGATTTTGACGGGACGTTCACTGGCAGATAGCTGCTGTTATAAGGAATAACTTAGGTTTATTTTAGAAAAAGCCACGGGCAGCAGCTTGAAGATATAAAGTTCTTGTTATGGGCGAAAGCCGCTGGTATCACAAATGTTTAGAGCTGTGCAGTTAATCAGATTGTCCATCTAGTATAAACAAGTTAGTAATTCTAGCGCACGGATACCGAAGGCCCAGCGCGATACTTATCGCGTACAGAGTCGAAATACTGATGCGGCACGTTTAACGTCGCGTTTACAATGTCCGACTGCAGCGGGCCGGAAATAAAACAATCACGTATTAAAATACAGTTATGTGGTAGGTCTGCCTCATAGTTCCAATAGTCACATGTTCCAAGATCAGCTACTGTCATTAAATATTTCAATCAGATGTTCTTCGGGTAGATAATTAAATGGTAGAAGTTTCAGAAACAGCAGTAGGCTCGTTTATTTCGCTTATGATTTTGTCGACTCCTTTTCCAGGCACAGTCAGTATTCCTATATATACAGGTTGGGTTTTTGAGACGGGGCCGTAGGAGCAGGTACCTTAACCGTTATAGCTACAAGAAAATGGTCTTAGGAGACTGTTCTTAACCTTTTGAGATAATTTGTTCTTCGAATCCAGATCTAAATGTCTCAAAAAGTTCGCCGTATCCCAGTAGTTCCATTCTCTAGTTCCATTATGGGACTACTGGTTTTTTTTTCTCCCAGTAGTTCCATGGAACTGGCATTCTGTTTATGCAAGATAAAATTTGTCTCATAGGTTCCAGTACAGTTAAATCGCAATGGAATTGACCGATTAACAGATCTGAGTATATTAAGTACAAAAACATTACTTAGAATGCTTTAATTTTTAATTTATTACCTCCACTTATGAGAACTGCGGACGATTCTTCTCCAAGAAATGTGGTACAGTAACTTCTCCACTGAGAAGTGTCATATGCGAATAATTTTATTTTTTTTATTTAATTATAATTAAATTAAATCATTATTTTTTTAAATGTCTATTTTCCTTATAAATCTGAATTCTGCCAAATGCACGTAATAATAATATAGGCCAGTTCACATATTGCACGTAGGTAAATAGGTAAGATTGTTGTTCTTAACTTCTTACTATATTTAATTACCATTCAACTGTACTTAATGGAACTAGAAAATTGAACTTCTGGGATACGGCGAAAAAGTTAAGGGCAGTGTCCTAAGACTGTTTTCCTGTAGCTATAATGGTTACTGCCCGGACTCAAAAATCCAACCTGTTTATACAGGCTCATTGGTTAAACTCTAACAACCTTAAGGAATATATTACTAACATCATAAACAACTTTGGTTCTATGACTTTTAATATTTATCAGATTTAAATTTATCAGTTTTTGAAACAAAATTTAAAATATTTAAATTTAACGGTCTAAATGTTACTAACTCTTCGCGTAGTAAAACAAACTGCCGCGTCTAGTGCACGGGAGGCGTAGGTACACCAAAATACAGAATTGAAATGTGTTAGATAGAACACCGAAATTTTGAAGGTTTGTTTTTGGTTGTTGTTGTTTATTAACCGACTTTACAAAAAGGGGGAGGTTCTCAATTCAGTTGTATTTTTTTTTTTTGTTTTTTTTTTTTAATGTTGTTACCTCATTTCTCCGTCGTTTATGAACCGATTTGAAAAAATATTTTTGTATTTGAAAGGATACAGATTGAGATTGATTGAGGGTCCAGATTGGTCCCATTTTTTTCAAAATCCAGTTCTGATGATGGGATCCATGAGAAATTGAGGGAACTCCTCAAATTTTATAGGCAAACATATAGCGATTTTTGTATTTTCATCAAGAACTCAAGCATTTGCATTCAGAAAGTATCATTTGATGAAGTGGAACTGATCAAGAAGACCACAAATGGACATCGGAACTCCTCAATGATAAGTATTTCACGGGTGGCGATAAGATATCTCAATTAAGATTGTTAAGCAACTATAAAGCAAGTTTAAATAAATAATTCTGATGAAAATGGTACCATCGAACTGATCTGAAGATGAAGCCGAAAGGTATGCACCGGAACTCCGTAATAAAACAATGTATCCTAGCCGTGTTTGGGCTTATTGGAATTGTCATGAGATGCACTCGGGCTATAAATGGTTATTAACCGATTTTTATCAACTTTGCTTGGGTAGTTTTTGAGTTTTTTAGTTTGTATTTAATCTACTTCGTATAGGTTTCTTGTGTCACTCTTGTTTGTGCTGTATAGCAAGTAGTGGTAATCGAATTGTTGTGGGATAGGTATCATAACTAAAAAGTGAAAAATAAAAAACTTATTAACAAAAAAACAACCGACTTTAAAAAAAAACACTAAAAAGTGAAAAATAACTTTAATTTCGGAAGTCGGTGGCAAAAAACGAAAATACAGAACCAAGGACACCGACTTCCGAAATTAAAGTTATTTTTAACTTTTTAGTGTTTTTTTTTTTTGAAAGTCGGTTGTTTTTTTGTTAAAAAGTTTTTTATTATGTTAGTAATACAGTCCTGCAAGGTTGTTAGTGTTTTACCAATAACCCTGTATATCCTCAGTAATGCCTCTTAAAGCCGATGGGTTAATAAGGCACTAAAACACGTGTACCTCCTTTTTAGGGGAACGTAAATGTATTTAATTACTCAACTAATAGGGATGATGACTAAAAATTTTTTTTTGTGTACGCCATGTAGATTATTAGAAAATATTGACACGTGATTTTTTCTTGTTTACGTAATCGAAACATTACGGCGATACATTGAGTTCAAATGTGGCATGACGTCACTGCTCGCTGGATTTTATTCGTAGCGTAACGAGCCCCACTCCCAAAGTTTAACGTGTTTTATCTAAGTCATTTTTTATTAATATGATAAAGCAAAAAAATAAGTATCTAATATTTTTTTATTATCTAATTGACGGTCTAAACAGTTTTTCTTTCTTTTTTTATTCGTATTATTGAAAGAAAGACCCTCTACGTCATAGGTGAAGTGCTTTGAAAGAATTCGCTGCACAATCGTTGCTCGACGCAGCCTTGTATGAACCTCACAAATTTGTTTATAAGGTTTGTACGCACGGGTCAATTTTGTATGAAAAATGGCCCCGAAATAATCACATTATAACTTTACTGTTTAAGGTATTTTATATAAGAAGGTAGGTTTATTAACTCTTCTCACCTTGCAGGGTCCTCCAAGGAAGTCGGGTATGAGGTCTTTGGGGATGTAGTCGAGTAGTCCGCCGGCCTGCAGGTAGTCCTTTCCGCCGTAGAACAAGAACTTGCTGCGGGTGTTCTCGTCTGCAACAGTTAAATAACATTATCTTATTCGTTGTTTACATTCCAGTTCCATTTTAGTGGTATCAGAGACATTCAATTAATCATAAGTATACATAAGCCGTGTTGGAATTAATTCAGCAAAAAATTAATCATATCATTTCCAAGTGATGATTATCACAAAACTTCTTTTCTATCTGGTTTCTGACTATAGAATCGAATGTATATTTACTTATATTCAAATGTTGGCTTATATGAATGCACTTTTGTATCGATCATAAAAATCCCGCGATTCCGGAATCGACATATTTAGTGTTTTTTTTTTTTTTTTCTGATTATTGAATCGGATGCACCAACCAAGTAGCTGAGGTAATATTTACGCCCAATCAGGATATTAGAAGTCGCTTCCATACTATACAGCCGAATAGTTATGCATTCCCGGTGTTTCTGGGACCCCGGGTTTGTTTTTTGTACAAAAAAATATATTTTAAGAAGCCGCTTCCATACTTTCACAGATAAATATTCAATGTAGGTAAAAATGCATCCGAATATCCGATCTCTAATCATAAGAAAGAAAGAAAAAACTGTTAATCTCACCAATAAACGTGCTAACAATAGTCCACAGTATCGGGAACACTCTCGGCGCCCTGACGATCAGCACCCGGCCCATGGTCTCGGGATAGTTGGCCTCCACGACCTGAATGATGCGCAGCAGGGCGCGCACGCCGGGCCGCCACAGGTGGCGCATGTTGAGGCCGTCCAGGTCTACCAGCAGGCACCAGGACTGGACAGCGTGTTCGGCAGAGTTGGTGGCCTCTTCTAGAAGTTTTAGACCTTCCTCGCATACGTGAAGGGTCTGGAAATAGGGAGATGGTAAGAAATTGAAAAGAGATAGATGTAAATATCTCTCGTCTATCTTATCTATGTAGGTCTAAAATATAAAATCTAGTTCCAACAAAGATTACAAAGATCTAGCAAATTATAGTTCCAGAACAAATATAAACTTATCAAATCATACACGCCATGTTTTCTCAACAGCTTTCAAGTAGACTTTGGGATCAGTAACTTCACAAAGATTGCGATATTATATTATTCTTTGAAATAAATAAGCCAAGTTGTAAGTCTTGAAGTGAAAAAACCGGCCAAGTGCGAGTCGGACTCGCGCACGAAGGGTTCCGTACCATTATCTACAAAAACGGCAAAAAAAATCACGTTTGTTGTATGCGAGCCCCCTTAAATATTTATTTTATTGTTTTTTAGTATTTTTTGTTATAGCGGCAACAGAAATACATAATCTGTGAAAATTTCAACCGTCTAACTGTCACAGTTCATGAGATACAGCCTGAAGACTTAGTAATAGGGTCCCGTTTTACCCTTTGGGTACGGAACCCTAAAAATAAATACATTATTACTATTAAGTTTTTTGTGTACCTGTACATATCCAGGACCATGGGGTCCCGATCCTTTGGAAGGCGTACGAGAGGCCGAAGCCAACTCACAGAGGCCCCTTAGAAAATTTAAGATGGAATGAGGCACCAACTGACGATTATCTCTGTATGCACTATATGAGTGCATCCAAGGACAACCCGTAGTTGGAGCAGGACTATTGCAGGATATGAGACCGAAGATATTGGACTCTGGATTTGGGTGGCTAAAGTGGACTGGTTACCTAAAACTATGGAAGAACTATAGGCAGGGGCCTGCCTGACCTAATTTTTATGCTTACAATACACGGATAAAATGGCAGGGGGTGACTTGCACACTCAATAATGGGCCTCGGAAATGTCGCTAGCACATAGTGATGTAGCTAAAAGGGTTATTATCATTATTAACTTTCAAATGGGCATGATATAGTACAAAACTTGTATCTTACCAACTTCAAGAGGCCATCTTCTCCGATGGACTTGAGCAGTCCCTTCACGTCCATCTGACCCAGTCGCAGAACGTACAGCGGACGTCCGTCTGGAATACGCGTATAAGGGAAGCCTTTAAATACAAATACTTCTATGATGACTTTTATTATAAAATAAGGTAAACCATCAGCGTGTGATTTTAAAGTCGAACATTGAATAACAAAAATGCTGCAAAAAATATCTTTTGTTGGGGCTACTGAACAACTTTTCGTAAGGGATTGGGGCCGATTAGAACACCCACATTATCTCAGTTCAGTTAAAAGTCCAATATAACAGAGGTCCAGCCTATTACCATGGGAATCCTCATTAGCGCTACGACCGGCGGGCGAACTGAGAATAATCCTCGCCTCCAAAACATTATCTTAAAGATCACGGACAAAGCTGGTCTACTCACCCTTGTCATGATGATGCCAGCCTCCAGGGAAGTACTGCTTCACGACGTCAGGAGTCTCGTACTCCGAGAGGATGCGGTCCACCTGGTGCTTCTTGCGCCACAGGAGTGACTGGGAGAGCATCTCTCGAGCTTTCTCTACGTTGAAATCCCGAGCGCGCAGAAATCGGAGTAGGGTCGTGTCGCTTGGCACCTGGGAGAAGGGAATAATTATTTAGGAGAGCTGCTGCTAGATTGATAGCAAATTGGGATATTGTTACATACCTGAATGATGGCGGTGGTTACACAGTGAAAATGCTTAATGATTTGATCATCAGTTTATTTAAAATAAGGCTATAAAATATGCCAGCCTAAGAGGCAGTGGCATCATGGCATTAATTGCCGATTGTCAGTATTAATTTCCGGTTAAAATATTTATAATTTTGACATGGCGGTATAGAACATTCGCTCTTGACACACGTCTGCCTCAGACTTGTCTTTGCGCTGCTGTGGACACACAAAGGAAGGAAGGACACTTCAAACTCACGGTCGCCTTTATAACCATGATTAATATTGCAGATATATGATCTTTTTAATTATTAGAAACAAAAAAACTATCCTGACGAAGGCCGGGTTTTAACACGCGACACATAGGATTGCAGTCCACAACTAAAGCTTGTGTGCTATCTATAACAGTGGTGCTGATTCCCTTGTTCACAAACTAAACTAAATTTAAGTTCAGTGCATCTTTTTCTTTCTATTTCATTAAGAAAAGGACAGAAGATAAATTTTAGTTCAGTCCTGTCCAATTAATTAGCGCCTGTCACTACTCCATACAAGTTCAGACGTGATTAAAAACTTGCCGACTAAAATTACGTCAATTTACGTCAAGCGCTGACTAATTTGAGACTAAACTAAAATTTATCTTCTGTCCTTTTCTTATTGAAATAGAAGGAAAAAGATGCACTGAACTTAAATTTAGTTTAGTTTGTGAATAAAGGAATCGGCACCAGTAACGACTTTATTTAAAATTTGGGTTCCGGTCATCTCTCGTAGAATGACGTCATTACAATGTTGTATAGCGACTATAGAAGTTAGATTTAAGTTATTTGGATTTTATAAAAGCAGAAGGCAGTTTATATAGTAACTTGAAGTTTCATGTCGGTTCATCTCAATAGAGAACGGAAAATTGGAACTTGGTACTTAATATCTGACTATTGATAAAGACCTTGGTATGGTCTAAGTGTAAAGACTTAATAAAACAGGTTGTTTTAATCTAAGCTATACGTAACGGTAGTCGTAAGGAAACTAAAGAATATCAGATGGTCTGACCACAATATCATATCTTCGTAATTTATATCCTTATGCGATCAGTAGGAAATGCGAACTGCATGATATCAGTTTCACGCTATGCGTGCCAATAGTACTATATTTTATTAACTAGAAAATTCAAAACATAAGCTATCGATAGTATAAAACCATGAAATAATCAAAGGAATTACTATTCCTTTTTTAAAGAAGAAACAATATAAAGAAAAGACACATGTGTGTTCTCAGTGTTGGCACTATACCTACACTCAGCTTTATTTCACTTCCACAGCGGAATTACTCGAGTTTACAATTTATTGCCTACGTGTGGAATGCCCGAAATTCCCCAGTCTGTTTCAAAGCGACTATAAATTTCGACTTTGTGCACATGTTTTTAATATATGTTTGAGGCATGGGACATTGTAAACAGGAATTTAATTTTGTGTCTAGTTTTCTGTTTGTGCGCTTGCCATTTTTTTATTGGAGTGTGTACTAAGGAATTTTTAATAACCCTGTTATTTGATCGCTGATGGGTAATTGAATATATCTGCTTTCATGTCGTAGTGAACTTAGTAAGTAGCCCATCAGTAATGTTGGTAGCTGAACTGAGTGTGCAGGATACGCAAGACGTATTTTGATTATCATCACTCTTTAATTCAGAAAGGGACGCAAGACTCCGGGAAGTCTCGCAACAATAGATAATCCACCAGGATGTCACATGCCTTTGAATTTCTGATTCTAGGCCATGGTGGTCTCCTAACGATGTTTTCCTTCGCCGTTTCGAGAGCAGTGGTGATGAAAAAAAGCACTACGGTCTGTTCCAAAAGATTCAGATTTAAATGTAAGCAAATGGATTAAACGTACTACCTGTGGATGCCAATTTGTAATGTCACTTATAAAAAGTTTTTTGATTTGATTATTTGAATACTTATACATGAAATTCTAATATTAGACACAATTGAGGTTAATTTAAAGGCGCTCCTAAACGGGCTACACTTTCCCGGCAAAGTGTGGCTGAAAACATTTTATTACAGCTTATGGTTGAGCAATCTATGGCTGGGCCATGTATTGAAGTATATCTGCAACTCTGTCAATGTTGCCGGCCACTGTGTTGCATCCACATATTGCAGTAAAATATTGCCCATTTAGATGCACACTTATAATAACCTCAATTTTCATCGATGATTTTTCAATTACAATTTGATCATGTTATTTAAACAATAATTGTTGGAAAACGTTGTGACATACCTACATGGTTAAAACCTTAAATACAGATGAATGTGTTACTAATATCCTTTTATGTCAATGTTGACCTTCCTTAAATTAACTTCTGCTGTATTTTGTTTTGTTGCGCTGTTATTAATAACTAAAATTCTTTATGCTACTACAATAATGATTTTGTCACAATTGTGTTACTATAAGTAAATTTGCAGAGAACGAGGAAAACTGTTCCACCGTAGTACAATTTATAATAGTACGGGGAAGAGAGTGAATTAGTTCCGTTTTAGCAACCATAATAAGTACCGATACATACTAAACGAAAAAATTACCTACATTTACTGCTTATTTATTACTTACCTACATGAATTATATTGGGGTCAGTTTTGGGGGGGCAATAAAGAAAATTAAAAAACATAGTTTTGCTAACTGTACCGTGTGACATATCAAAGGGCTTACTGTGAGAGTCTAAAATATATATATTTTTCATAATTTTAAAATAAATTGTTTTAAAGTTATAAGTGAAAATAGACGAAAATTGACCATTCCCCCCCCTTATCTCCGAAACTACTGAGCCTAAAATTTTGAAAAAAATACAGAAAATAGTTCTAGAAGTCTATGGTCTTAAAATAACAAAGTAAATCTCACGATATTGTGCGTACAAAATTACATTTGCAATTGGAATGTATCGGAGACTATTATATGTTTACCAACTACAATGTTAAGTTTGTTCTTAGGATAAATTCTTCCCAAGTACGGAACCCTTCATTGTGCGTGGTTCGACACACACTTGGCCAGTCTTTTTTTTTTGAGGGATTGTGTAAGAATTTATCCTGAACAGGGTTTGTTTAGTTTCATGAGATACTTTTAGAACAGATTGTAGGAAACCTGCGCCCTTTTTACGTAACACACTATCAATCACAATTTCAATGATTTTGAAGGCTATTGCTAATCCATTGGTTCATATGTTCTAAAAATGTGTCTGCTCAACAACGTAAATAACGCAATGAATATTGTTGAACCATCAAAATGAAACCGATTTCTACTGATAGTGTGTAACGCAATTACCCCGCTGTATCGTAGTTGCGTTCACAAACACAAATCTCACATGCACACACACACACAGACGCGGGAGTCAATTCTTACTTTAGGTGTAGTCTTAACTTCCTTGAACCACCTCCAGGAGGTGCTCACCTTGCCCTTCTGCAGGTCGGCGATCCACTTGCGCAGCTGCAGCAGGCGCGACTCCTGCGTGGGGGTCAGCTCGCCCAGGTAGCGCTTTATGTAGTCGCTGTCTTGGTCTAGAACAAGAAGAAATTGGTATTTATTAGAATATAATACTCTATTATGTAGATCATAGTAATCTATACAAATAAATAAAATTGAAGTGTCTGTTTGTAAAGTCTAAATAATAGTTATAATATAGTTTCGCCATTTCCGTCCATCTGTCTGTCTGTCTGCCCGCGGTTTACCTCACAGACTTAACACTAGAAATATTTATAGCCTGGGATATGGAGAAGGACATATGCTACTTCTTTATGCGATAACCGATATCCACGTGGGCGGAGCCGTGGGCAAAGCTAGTTGACTATAAAATCTATTTTTATTACTTTTTTGTAGAACTAAATCTACTAGTGCAATATTTAAAAAAAAAACGAGATTTTCTAACAAAACATTGTTTACCCAAAAGTTGCAGCGGACTGGTTGTTATGCTCACATATTTGGCTAGAAAACATGGGGTAGCGGACCCGGCTTTAAGGCAGCAAAGGAAACCACAAGAAACGCAAGATTAACAGTAAGTTTATAACAATATGGTGTTCCATATCCTTGGAAATTTAGCCACAATATCCGTGAAACCTTACAAACTAATAACTAGTGGAGGAGTAATCGTTAAAATTTCGATAAATAATTTCTCTAGGGATAATGTTTCAACGATATCCAGTTTGCTGTAATAAGAATGAATTGAAATGTCTACGGCTATAAACGAGTATGAAATGAATATAGATGTATAGTTATGACGATACGAAATAACCATATCGAAATAAAACTCTTCTGTTGTCTGGAAATAATTCGATTAACGTAACCTCCAGTTAGAGCCAGACAGATCGACCGAACCCTCCAAATCAGAAATAGCTACACAATCCAATGTTCTGCTTTTACATGTCGACTCTTTGAGCAAACCTTTTAATAGGTAGGTACCTACATAATAATTGAAGCATAAAGTTGGAATCCTGACTATCTATAGTTATTTGAGCAACAAGAGAGCAAAGTCGTTTTTTGCTGCTAGTGCTGATTTTGAATCCTGAGTGTGGCGAGGGATTCAAAGGCACGAGATGCAAAAAACTTTGCTCTCGTGTAACACACATAACTTTTCACTTCAGCAGCGATATCCCATTAGTTCTAACGATGAAACAGGTAGAACAAGTGGGAAATAGAGACTCCCACTAGTTGTACTATTTTGTAATATAGTATATCGTAGTACTAGTGAGAACAAAACAAAAACTCCCATTAGTTCTACCGTGGAAATCTTCGTGGAAATGTTCAGTAGAACAAGTGGGAATAGAGGGAATAGAGAATCCCAATAATTCTACTATTTTGTTATACCTAATATCGTAGTACTAGTGAGAAAAAAAATCCCATTATTTCTACCGTAGAACTGTTCAGTAGAACTATACTTCATTTACTATAACATTAGAAAAAAGAGGCTCGTAGAAGCAGGAGTGCGAAACATTTTATTCAAAGTTAAAAGTTTAAACAATTAAACTAAAAATGTTTTAACATAACTTTGATAAATAGGTCGTAATAACATCTTCATCACACATTACTTACAACGAAACGAATGAATGAAACAAACGATTACGTCGTGATGATTTAAATTTAATTAAGATTAAAGGAAATAAAAGTCTTTTTTTTTTACAATATTTTATTTAAAACAACAACTTTCAACACACAATAGTTGGTGTAACTTCTTCGTCTTCATCATATAATTTAGTCACTACGAGTATCATCAGAGAATAAAGATGAAGAAGTTTCACCGACGTTACCTAATAATAAATCTTTCTACCACATCATCCATTATGCTTTAACTTTTCCTCTTCTTTAATTGCATGAGCAACGCAAGACTGCCATCGTTCTAGCGTAATACTATCCAGATCTTGTGGGAGTAATTGTTTCTCCTTGTCTAATTTGAACGTTTTGTTATGTTGAGCCACATACCCCATCATTTGAGCCCATATTAATTCTATAGGGTTGAACTCGCAGTGGTAGGGTGGGAGGCGCAATACTGAAATTCCCTTCTCTCTAGCCAGATGGCTATCATCAACATGGCATCTACAACAAACTTTTGGTATAAATGTCTTTGTATTTTTGCTTTTTCTAATAAAGTTGCCCTAAGATCTTTTTCCTCAAAAGGAATATTTTTGCTTTTAAACCATTCCTGTATATCTGCCTTTCGTGTAGCTGTGGTTGGCAGCTTCTCCAATGTCCTTGAGTGGTATAGCGCATTGTCCATAACAATTACAGCGCCACTCTCAATTTTCGACAAAATTAACTTGAACCATTTTCACTTTTGTCTATCGCGCTTCTATAACATATTCCCTGTAAATTGAGAGGTCTGGCTCTTATGAAACAGGAAATCCTAGTACAAGAGTCAGGGCTACACAGATGATTGTGTCTTGAAGTGTAAATAAATAAATTATTATTATTATTAAAGTTGAAGGCGTCCATTTCGGAGTGGTCATCTTCATCACCTTTCTTTGCATCAAATATTAACGCAGCATCCATTAAAAACCCTTCACAAACCCTGTGAAATAAAATTAATACAAGTCAATTATTCCGTACCCCCTATATAATTTCACTGCTGGAAATAGTTCATAGATAAATACTATAACAAAATTTATAACTTTAAAAGTTCGCTTTGCATGCGTTAATTCATAATACAATATAATATGTATTACTTAATTAATAGTCAATAACAATGGGGTGTTCATTTTTTTATGGCGAGGACAGTCCATAAAATACATACCAGTATGACCGATTATAAGTTGGATTTTTTAAACCAGCATATAGACCTTCCCAATGTACTTCTTTTGAAGACTTATTATTAGTGTCATGCCATATTAGGCTTTTCGTGTGACCTGTTTGTATGATAAAAGGTTATTAATATAAATACCATTCATTTCACGAACCAATTTTATGAAATTATGTTTAACTGTATAATTAATTATAATGTTATTGAATGCAAGAGGTCATACACTGCTTAGTGCATAAATAGCTGTTAAGAAATTTAGAAGCACTGTACCTTCATTTAGCCAAGTGTCATCTAAATAATAATATATTTTCCTTCCTTTATTCCTTAGCCTTTTTATTTCATGAAGATATTTTAGTCTCCAAAGGACGATCTCCTGCTTGTCGATGACTTCTATGAGTGCACTTTTTCTGCTCCGTTTGATTTATGTGAACTTTAATGTTTATTTAATTATTTTATACAGACTGCTTTTTTTAAAATCTGGCAGAGACTCGTCACTGTTAACTGCTTCCAGCATCTTTTCCAAGGTGGGCAACTCATTATTAAAGAAGGAGGAATGAATTTTCCTGCATATTCCACTAAATGTGATGTCATCAAAATCATCACGTTTCATGTGCTTCTGTTGGGGAGGGGGAGATTGCAGGCGACTTTTTATGTTGTACTCTTTGAGAATATTGGACAGAGTAGCCCGAGATACGCCTGTAAATAATAAAATCATGTGCGGAGTTTCTAAAATATAATAAAAATGTATTATATTTTAGAAACTCCGCACATGATTTTCATGTCATCACAATGCATGTTAGTTTCAAATATTTTTATAGTAATAATTTTATGAATCATCCTTACCGGCAACTTCTGCGATTTTGTTTATCATCTCAGTCCTATAATGAGGAGTATCTGCAGGCCAGGACTCCAATTGCTTAAAAATATTTATCACAGGTTGTTTTTATACAGAACGCAGCGTTCTCTTTTTTTTGGGAGACATTATTATTTCGTCGGAGGCAACTTTTAGACCACGTTTTTTTCGCCGTTGGCTTTGGTCAGACTCAGCACTTATATGTTATAAGCCACTCGGTCCCGCACCGGGATCACTCATAGCTCAAAAAAAAAGTAACGTTTTGTACAAACAACCCAATGACAACACTGATAACAATACAATAATAAAGAAATAACTAAATATTATTTATTATTTTAATAAATAACAACAAAATCACGAAAATTAAACAATAACAAACAAAGTATTCACAAGTAAATGACATACATGACAATCTTAGAACATTGTCAAGTCAATTTCACAGACGACATAAACCAGTAAAATTAGAAATCCCCGGCTGTCACAGCTTATGAAGGGATTAAGTAATATTTTAGATTTGGTAGGATTATAGTGAAACAAAATGCGTTGCAGTATTGTTGACTCCTGCTTCTTTTAGGTTTTTAGCATAGGCACTGTAATTTTAATTTGGAATGAAATAATATATCTAAATGAAAGCTACTTAATTTCATATGGTTGTTTTTTTAAATGATTACAATTAAGTGTGATAGCTGATATATAAATTCATTTTAATCGACTTGGCGTTAATCGTAACTATAACAAGTTTATTGTACTTTTGTTATAAAGTGTGCATCAAAAATAACCTTTTTTAACTTCTGTCTAATGCTATTATAAATGGAGTATAGTGGGAACAAACCGCGAGAACACTTTAGGAGATAATAAATATTTTTACAGGTTAAATATCAGTTTTATTTGCAGTAAATACTTATTTCCGTTTAAATACAACAATAAGTTAAAAATTCAATAAATTACATTAAAAGACATAATTATCTTTTTGCAAAATTTCTTTAGTTAGTACGAAATTCCGAACGTGTTTGTCTTTGAGGTCGAATTCAAAATCGGTACTTCGAAAGGGCTGGTCTTTGTCGCTCTTTCTTTCTAATGGCGGGAAAGAGATAGAGTGTGAATGTTTCGAATTGTATGATTAACCCAAGGCTGAATAAGACATTTGCGGCTTTCTGATTTTTTTTTTAATTAAAAAGTTACTTTGTCTCACTCAGTGAGCAAAATCGCATTTTGCTCACTGATTTCAGGCAGCAAAACCTACATGTTTGAGCTACTGAAGTGAAAAATAATTTGTTAGATATTTGATATCAGTCAGTTTCATACTAAGGAATTTGTGTTTTGCTTTGATCCATAAAGTTACTAGAAATTGTCCAACTGACAGCTGTCAGCAGGAACGCATTCTCTCGAACGACGACGGCCGGACTGTACACTTTTTTTTTTTTTCAGCCCGTTAACTGGTTCTGTTCTCGGTTGATGGCAATAGGTTTGCTATCACTTCTGGCGAAATGTGATTATACAGATACACCTCCACCTAGCCCTTGGATGAAAATAATGTTGATCAATTATTTACCACCATTATTTCATTTTCATTATTATTTCCTTTATTTCATTGTAATTGATGATTAAATCTGCACCGGTATCGGGAACAGGGTCCAAGCTACCGGTGGTCAGGGTTCCTGAGAGAAGAACCTCCTAACAATACGCGCCATGTCCTGCTTAACGAGCGCTATTTTTTATTCTTGTATTTGAAATTGGATACAAGATTCCAAGTTTTATAACAAAGTTTTATTTTGTAAATAGGTATGTAAGACACCCATCCAAACCCCCCATTGCAAGCAGATTTCAGCTATATCCGACACTTGATGGACAAAGACCCTTACCGAACAGGTGACTTAATTAGACTAAAAGGTAAGCTCCCTTCTACCAACTATTAAGCCTATAATAACAAAAGCCTATTTGGAACAAATGAACACGAATAATAAACAGCACTCTGCGTAGTATTCTCGGAATCACAATCCCATTCATTTTTACACAAAAATCCTTGGTTACATGACAAATGTTTTTAAATTCGATAAAAATAACGCAATGAATTAAACATGAAGGAAATTTTCACTCTGAATGTATTCGCAGTAGGATGCTTGAATGACTTTGAAATCCGATTTCGAATTGTGATGCAAAATATATTATAACAATAGTCTGAATTAAAATATGGTTGCAATTTGATAAGCCTGTCGGTATTGTTAGGGTTCCGTACCAAAATGGTAAAAAGGAACCCTTATGATGCGACTTGCCGGTCTGTCTGTCCATCTGTCACAGCTGGATATCTCAAAAACTACTAATGCTATCAACTTGTTTGGAATAGTTTTAGATGACGTTTGCCCAACTATTTAGCAAATAAGAAAGTTTTTTTTAGTTTTAAAAATTCGAAGTGGGGTATCATGAAAGAGCGGTATTTGCACATTTTCATATTTTTTTTTTTGCCGCATAATTTTCGACTTTTGACGAAAAATTTAAAAAAAAATACCGTTCCCCATGATCTCCGAAGTTTGCATAGAGTAAAATCTGAAATTATTCATGTGATAGAAGTTTATGTAAAGATTACAGGAAAAATAAAACGATGTCTCTAAAGAGCACAGTTTTTCTACTATTTAAGTTTTAGGTCATCGCCATCCCTTGACCGATAGTGGAACTAATGTAATATTTTTATTTTTTTGATGATTTTTATTTTGTCGAATGCGACTCGCTCTTGACCATTTTTTTTTTTTTTTCATTATCCAAAAGAATATTCCCAGAAAATTAACGGATTAATTGGAAAAGTTTCCCATTATTCCGTTCGAAAACTAATAAGGTCATTATAATCATTGGCATACATGTTCAATGGTTACCACTAGCAATTTATTATATAACATCTATACGAATATAATAAAGCTGAAGAGTCTGTTAGCTTTTTTGTTTGAACGCGCTAATCTCTTGAACTCTCGGATTTGAATTTTTTTTTTCTTTATAGGTTAGGCTATAGTTATAGGCTATATAATATCACGCTAGAACCCTAAGCAGCCGAGCAAAAAGAAAAAAAAGTAATAAAGAACGCTAAGCGAAAACAAAGTAATAGCGCTGGCTGGCGATGCGATGCGACGGGGTGGGTCGGGAACAAGAAAATCACGAGTACGAAATCTCGTGCAGAAGCTAGTGATATTTAAAATATCCCCTAGGCAAAACGATTCTGGTCGTTTATCTAATATTATACTTTATTGTAACTTCCACTAAAGGTATGCACAATTTCAAGCGGGCCTTATTCGTTTGGCGTTAAATAAATTAGTGTGTTTTGGTGTACACGGGCTAGGTTTGGTATTTGACATTATCTTTGGCATTGGCCTTAACAACTTGCACCAGTACAAAGTGCCAAGTTCCACATGGTGCCACGTTCAATTGCGTTCGTTGCAGCAACAGTTGGCGCGTTGCAGTAGCGAGAGGGTCAAGGTTGGGACTTGGCACGCCCGAGCAGCGGGTTAAACTTATTGTAAAATGTACGTACGTGGGCCGATTAGATCTATCTTGAATGTGGGATTACGCTTGAGGGTTAAGGTGTAGTACATGGGTAATTTGGTTTTGGTTGAGGTTTATTTATAAACAGTGATTAAAGTTAAAGAGACGTTTAAACGTCAAAAATGAATGGTTAAACAGTCACTATTTAATTATTAACTAAATGCCTCAGGTAGCGTTGTTAGTACCATAAGTAAAGTTAATTTTATGAATTGAAAAGATAAAAAAACCTTTATTTATTATTATGATAGAAAGTAGTAATGCATCTTTTCTAAATCCTTACATCCATACAAATAATGTAATGTCAAACGAACAGATGTTTACTAAATGCTATGAACGTACAGTACAACCATTTTCTTTATGTCCCTCGGCAAACTTCGTGTTTCGTCAGTCATCGGATTTCTATCAGTTGCCCTTTGCACTTGGTGCAGACCAGACGCTCTCAATATACTTCCAAGTCGATTAAGAGCGTAGGTTCAAATTAAGTAATTGGCACCAATTATCGTCCCCGTAACCACTTAAAAACTTTAAGGCCCAAACCACTGCAACAAATAAATCAGTCGGTCCGAACGTGGGCGTCCCACCCCACGCTCTAACGTCACCGCTATTACGTCAAAGATACTATCGCACGGTGAATGGGGGTGAACGCGGCTGAATGGGATGAATGAGGGTGAATTATGAGGACGCGTCTGCCATCAAAACTTCGGGTATGAACGATCATTTTGTTCCTAGAATAAAGTTTTGTTTTATCTCTGTATTTGGCGTAGTTGCTAGATCAGATAGGTCTGGTGGGTGAGGGAAACGTATATTACGCAAGTTAAAAGGCAGAAGGAGACGATCCAATTTAACAGGGTAATCTTGTAACCGATCTTACGGAGTCCAGACGGTCTCGTGTCATGATAACGTGTGTGTTATAAAGACAAAGAAAGAAAGAAAAATACGCATGTTGGGTTTATGCTACGAGTAATAAGGTTATTTTGTAAACTTTCCGTATCTACTTTTCCTTTCAAAGTTATGTTTTTTTGAAGTGTTTTTTTTTTTAATATTTATGTTTGGGTAAATCTAACCTAAATTAATTTAAAAAACCCGGCCTAGTGCGTGTCGGACCACACACAATGAAGGGTTTCGTAGTTGGTATGAATTTATCCTAAGAACAAACTTAACATTATAGTTGAAAAACATGCATCTCCCATACATTCCAACTGCTAATGTACATTTGTACGCAGAGCATTGAGATTTATTATTATTTATTTTGGGCATGTCAGATTTATCTGTTAACTACCCTTTAACTACACAGGTGAAAAATTGCAAAAAAATAGTCCTGATCTTTACGGTAAGCATCGTTACAAACAAAACGACCAACCCACACAAGACAATCAATATTTATTTATTTATTCATATTTAATTCAGGCACATTATGTGTTAGTATTGCTTAAAATAATCCCATCCCTAACCTAAATCAAAAATTATGAAATCTATACAAATATTGACAATAAAATAAGCGGTATTTTTCCAAGAACCGTATGTTAACAAGAAATTGATTGAAAAAAGCATGTCTATGAACAATATTGGCCCATGAATATATTCCCAAGAGGCCAGCAGGATTTCTTGCTTATATAAATTGCGGTCCATAATATTACAAAAAGAGACAATATTGATGCTAAGTACATAATGAAATATACCCTATGTATTTTCTATTACCCTATTGATATTTTCTTTGTATCTTATTTATGTAAATAGACGAAATTAATGTCAATATTATATGTTCATACTGTTGAAAGTAAGATATTTCATAATCTAAATAAATATTCCGCATGTAACGAATGAAACAGGGAAGAAAATGGTGTAGGCCTCGCAGAGTACCTAATAGATAGATAGGAAGACAAACCATTTATTCGGTGCACACAAAAGAAATAGCACATTATTTCTTTTGAATGATAAAAAATTACACGAATTTAAAGAAAATATAAGGCCTCAGACTAAAATAAAAAAAATATGAAATAAAGACAATCTTTAAATCAATTATCGAACATAGGAAGTGCGGTGTGCACCTCAAGGTTTCATCAAATGGGAGTCGAGTCTAGCTCAGCATGTGTCAGGCAAATATACCTACCTAACGCTGATATGGGAGGAACGATAATATCAGGGTTCGAAAAAATCCGATTTTTATAATAAATATCAAAAATCCGTTTTTTTTAATATATATCCGATATATAATATACACAGGCCAAGAAAAAGAAGCGAATTTCATTCTGTAAGGGGATAAACACTTAAAAATGTGAAAGGAATTTGTAAAATAATATAAGTGTCAAATTACCACATATTTTATTTTAAATAAGTAACAAAAGAATTAGTGTTTATTTGAGAAACAATTTTTAATGAACACAAAAAAACAAGTACCTATATTATAATAATCTTCATTTGTTTGTGAGATAAATCAAGTAATTTTAATAATAATTTGTAATCATAAAAAAGTAAATGATTCTGAATTGTAGTTTTTCGCTACGTGTTGCCAGGGTAAACATTAATCTCCAAAATTTTTAGTTCAAAGACAGGAAAAAATCAATTGATATATACTCATCAAGATAAAAATCAATTGATATATATCGTGATTTATCTATATATATAAAAGAAAGTCGTGTTTGTTACAACACTTATAACTCGAGAACGGCTGGACCGATTGCCATGGTTTTTGATTTGTTGGATTTGTTTCCGTCCCGAATAGCAGAATACATCTTAAAAACAATGAAAACTCGATATGTGTAATGAATACTTAATCATTTCAATAAATGCTGATTTGTTTATTACATGTCAAACATTTGTTGTCCAATCCTGTCAAATAGTGTAACAACAATTTTTTTTTTTTGGAGCTTATGGCCTGGTTGCTGAGACCTTTAAGCCACATATTTATTTTTTTCTGAAGAGATCATGTGTGCGTTCAGAAATTTATTTTTTGTAAAATGTCTACAAAGTTCAGGTACTGTTATATTTGTTTGTTTTAGACATTAATTTTCGTAAATTATTTATTAATTATTTAATTTTTAATTCCCGAAAATAATACCTAAGATTTATTCTACAGTAAAAACATAAAATCATCGGAAAGGAACGGAATTTAGGGAATAAAAAATCAGTTGGTAAAGGTTATAAGATTAAGGAAAAAAAATCTACAGGTTAACAAAAGTGTAAATGTCTTTTTATAGGTTGTCTATGATTTTTCTTGATAAGCTATTCATACGTAGTGGTTATATACTCTTTGAGCTATTGTCTATGTCTCGAAAGTTCAGGCACTGTTATTATATTTGGTGGTTTTATGCGAGTGCACATTTTAATAACAATGCCGCGTCCTAGAAGATCTAATCTTTCCCAGCGAAGCCGTAATGCAATTAGGCAACGGAATATCGCGAGTCAATTATCTGATGGAGAACGAGAAATTGCACGAGAACAGCGCCGCGTTAGTATGGAGCAAAGAAGGGCCTTAATTCGTGCTTCTCAAACACAAGAGCAAAGAGAGGCAGCCCGTGAAACGGTTAGGTTAGAAACGAGAAATCGTCGAGCTTATCGTACAGATGAACAGAGGAATAATCTTCGAAGTGCAAGAAGAAATGGTTCAAGTATTGATTTGAATCGAGCAGCGTTTCTGTATGATTGCACCATCGACTACAGCTTGCATCGTTTAGTTTGCATTGGTCCAATGGACGTTGTTTGCCAGCATTGTGGAGCATTGAAGTTTGCTGGTGAAACGCCTGGTTTGTGCTGCCTTAGTGGTAGGTAGGTAGGTAGTAAGGGTAGGGTAGGGTAGGTAGGTAGGGTAGGGTAGGGTAGGTAGGTAGGTAGGTAGGTAGGGTAGGGTAGGGTAGGGTAGGGCAGGGTAGGGTAGAGTAGTGGAGTTTATACTATAGCTTTTGACAGAACGAAGTCTGTCGGGTCAGCTAGTATCATGATATATATCCGCTAATATATATCGGCGAACCCTGGATAATATGGATGAAGTAGTATTAACGTAGACAAATAGACAGAAAGAAAAATCAGCAGTGATGTGACCAAGGCCAAGTCATAGGTTTCGAGTTCGAACCCAAGGCATGCACCTCCCGACTTTTTGAAATCATGTGCCTATTGTATAGTTATAATTATCACTTGCTTAAAAAAACGGTGAAGGAAAACATCATCGTGATGAAGGCATGCCTGAGAGATATTTCTCGACGGCATGTGTAGCCAAGTTAGAAGCCATAAAAATCTGAAACCAGGCTAGTCGCTATTCGCTAACCACACGAAAAGAAGAACGAAGAAAAACAAAAGAAGTATGATGAAAGGATCGTACCAAGTAGCGTTCTGTAGTTTTTACCGACCCCCATTGGAAAAGGAGAGATTATCTAAGTAGCATTGCGTGCTGGGGTGACTCATAATGTCTGAAAACCTTACGCGGTTTTCAGACATTATGAGCCACCCCTTAACAGCAGTGGATGTCATAAGGGGCGACTGAAGCTGTGTATTTACTGGGCGACAAATTGACACGTGATGCCTGACATGTCTGGCGACTTGTTTAGGTACACGTCGCTAAAAGTTGATCGTTATTGTGCGTCACGTTGCGTAATATGACGCACATCATTATGTTGAAAAATGTTTGTCTAGTGAATACACGGTTTCAGGGAAAAAGCTAAAAGGGTCACTTTTTCTTTCCCTTTTTACAAATATTGAATGATGATATAGGTTTGGTCACCAAAAGCTGTAACTAACAGACTGTTCTTGACTCATCATCTGTCTAGCCTTTTCCCAAGGAAGTTGGGGGTCGGCTTCCAGTCTAACCGAATGCAGCTGAATACCAATATTTTGCATGGAGCGACTGCCTATCTGAACTCCACAACCCAGTAACTGGGTAAATAATACCCATAGTAAGATTGATGCAGCTGTTTCTGATTGAAAGGCGAAAACCCGGGAATTAAGACGGGACTATAATTTCTATGTGTAAACTGTAGAAAACTTTCAAGGCTTGAGTTAAGCTTCATAAAAAGTTCCGTCGTATTTCTTTAAAAACTCCTTTTTTCTTTCCCTCATTCCGTCATACTTCATAGCCATTAATCCAGCAATCCATAAAGCTTCCTAGAATAAGGAGCCATCCAGCCGTCCCCTGGGACACATCAATATACATTATCGCGACAAGTTCCCATTCCCTAGCCGATGCGACGTCCGCCCACGATAGGAGATTTACTAATAAATTGCCGTTATTATCTGGTATGGAACCTAGATTGGTATGGACATTAATATAGGTTAATTGAGCACAAAATAATCCACTTTAGTGCTAGCTGTAGTAGATAAAGTGAACGACAGATCATAAGCGACAGAACTATTTCACAACACAACAAATTTAAGATTATTATGAACGTCCACAACGAGTGCTACCATTTATGATCGCAAAGAAATTGATCATAATCACAGTCGATTGTTAGTAGCAGCGAATGCTCGCCACTCGGTCACTATTGACGAAATGATGATACTCACCTCTGTCTAACTCTTCGGCGCATATAGATTTAATGGCATACTAACTGCTGTTATGCTCATGATGTAAGTAATCGCTTATTGACCTTTTCGATGGACAAGAGATGGCGAATTCTGCAACAATCTGGTACTTTACAGCCCATAAACTAATTTCTGAAATACCAGTCGCCTTTTATCAATCACTTCAATCTTAATTTCAGTGACGTGCATAAAGCTTGTAAGCTTCTAGACACAATTTCATTAAGCACTGCTGATCCAGTCTAATGAATATAAGTTTAGAGGTCAACCTTCGCCATTACGAACAGCTTATAGAAGAGGTCAGAAAGGCATAAATATGGCCTGAAAGTTGTTCGGAACACGACTTTGACCTATTTTAGTTGGTCGTTAGAACGCTGCGGGATGACAAGCGGAAAGGCTATAAGTTATGTACTTAGGTGACCTAGATGTCCTTTTATTTTTTATGATGTCTGATCAATACTGATGTTAGCTGTATTTGTAAGAATAAAGATTGAGGCAGATTTGGGTGGGCCGTAAACTCAAACCATTTATTTCAAATAAACCAATTACAGGCAGATGAAGCTAGTTGCCCATTCCAAAGTGCAGTAGGTTCCTTTTAAAACAAAATATTGTTAAAAAATATTCGTTACATCACTCATGTTGAAATGATACATTTGCGAGAACAATGTAGAAAGACGTGCACGTTAAAAGCGTCCGGAATAAAAATATAAACACAAAAACGATTCAAATATTAAAATAAGCCGTGGCAGCTAAGAGATGACCAGTCCCTACTGACGGCGCCCGTTTAAAAACATGACGCATGGATCAGCACCATTTAGCTCAACCATTTTGAAGGGAACTTAATGATCGAACACACACGGCACCACCAGCGAGACATTTGTGTGAGCATGACATACTCTCAGCCGCCAGGACACATTCAAGTCAATGAAAGACGTACCCGGTAAATGGTAGCTTTATAGTAGGTACATCAGCTCACGCTTTTAAAGGCTGTTTATTTTAGAGGCGGAGAACTGTAAACTGAAATAAAACACAAAAAAAGGATTTTAATATCCATGAAATTGGGTTTATCTGATAGATAATTTTATGGCATTAATATTTGAATATGATTTCGGGCATATAGCCGTAGGGCTTGCGCGTACATGGCGTAATCTGGAGGCCAAATTTACACACACTCTTCGCAGTAAATCAGGCTGTATTTCGGCAATTATGCGTCGAATGTTGGCATCAAAGTGATCAATTGTTACCAGTTTATGGGCGTAGACATGCAACTTTACATATCCCCAGACAAAATAATGTAATGACGTTAAATCGCACGAACCAGGCTGTCAGATTTCGTGTAATTAAGCCAATAAAAAAGTTAAGTTTTCAGTAAATAGGTATGCCTTTCGCGTCAGCCGTGGCGACCACATGCCCAAAATCATATTCAAACATTAATGTCATAAAATTATCTGTCAAAAAAAGCTAATTTTATGGATATTAAAAACATTTTTCTATGTTTTATTTCAATTTAAAGTTCTCCGCCTCTAAAAAAAACACCAGTTACTATGCAATTAAACAATATTAAGAGATTGAATTTATACAATGCAAAGATAGCGTACCGCAAAAATCCTCCTACATCACTTTCGAACGAACATCTTGTATGAACCATCGCACACTACGGGGAGGCCGCACCGCGCTTTTTTGTATTGGAACGCAATGCGCTGTATCCCGAATAGCCCCGATGCGGCTAAAATGTGCGCAACTGTCGTGCAACCTCCTAGAGGTCGGTAACAATAGAAAACGAATTGTCTCATTACATGACGGTTGAGCTTTAGCTGAAGTGGCAAAGAAAACATTTGTTCCTAAACAAAATGTTTTCTCTCTAGCTATAAGATTGCTCACCTTCACAAACGATTCATGGAATTTTTCTTCCAAATCCTTTAATAGGAATGTAGGTTTCGCTCAAGCAACTGTACGACATGACTGATATTCTTTCATTCAAAACTGCCTGTGAATGATCTAACCGAAACAAATGCTTTGACTCCAAAAACAGACGGATACCACAAAAATACTCATCAAAATCATCAATAGGAATTACAAAACACATTCGTTATCATCCGGAAATAACCAAATAGCCAAATAGTAAGTACTAAAGTCCCATTCCCGTGGAAGTCCCCACTTCCTGTCATCACCGGGACCAGACGGAAACCATCTGATCCGTTTAGCATCAATATTTTGCGGCGCTCCGCTCCGAAACGAGGCTTTGGAAATTGATGGAGATTATTTCTAGGAAGTAGATGTTGATTGAATCTTGTTGTATATACCTAAGGATATTGAAATCGTTTTTGTATTGTTATTTTGCGAAAATGGTTTAGAAATGGGAGATCGAAAACAGTTTTCCGGAAAACAGCTCTGTGTTACACAAAAAATTGTAATAAATTGTTAACGTGTAGTCTCTTGTAATGGATGTTTGTATTGGTTTCCAGAGAAAAAACATCTGGCTGAGTTTACCAAAGCTTCCAATTTACAATAAACAAGAATTTGTACGTATACCGAAATATTAACGCCTAAATATTCAAAAGCGCTCAACAAAAAGAAAAGATAAATCAGAATTTGTTATTAAATTAAAAACATCTTTCTTTCCTCAAAAAGAAAGATGAATGGGAAAGAAACGTCGTGAAAGCACTTGTAAACTTTGTTAATAACGCGGGAATACTTGCAAATGTTTGGGTGGTCTGCCTGCTATAATATCTGCCTCATATTTCCTTACCTTACGTAACACGAACCGTTGGGAAAATCTGCGAATTTCAGCTGGTAAACATTTTACATGATATATTGTTGATGTTATATTAAACCTTGAAGAACCTTTATAATGTTGATCGTGTTTTTAATTTAATAAACAAAAGAAGTCTGGCTGCCATACTAGCACGTTGTTACGGCTAAACTACCGGACCTATTTCTTCTAGAGATGAAAATGGAGTATGTTTCTTCCCTAACGAAGATATACACTTCATTATTATAGGATTCATCTACATCTACACTAATATTATAAAGAGGAAAGATTTGTACCTATTTTTGTATGTTTGTAATGAATAGGCTCAAAAAGTACTGGGCCGATTTAAAAAATTCTTTCACCAATAGAATGCTACATTCTTCCAATTTGACATAGGCTACATTTCATTTTGAAAAAAATTAGGGATCCTTGGTAAAATTTGAACAATGTAACCGAAGGTGTAGAAAAATGAGTCTTAAAATGTCTTTCGTCGAATGCGCTGCCGAAACTATTAGCGATAGAACAAAATAATGTACAACAATATTGAAGAACATCATAATGTCTACAAAAAACTACTACTACTACAAAAAACTCTACCCCGTGCGAAGCCGGGACGGGCTGCTAGTTAATTTATATTTTGATCGAAGTTAAAGAGCCCCATGGATATTATATGGACAGCAGCTCTAGTGCGGCACAACTAAAATTGTGGCTCGTTAAACATGGAGCAGCTGAGTATGTTGAGCCTGCAGAAAATCTCCTAGCGGGCTACCAACTACCAAGGCCCACCTGGAAATATCTTAACCGACTAAGGTCGCTGTAGGTACAACTTAGTCAGGTTCTCCGACGAGCCACAGTGCGACTGTGGAGCCTCATCAAAAACGATGGCTCACCGTTTGTCGAGCTCTCTGTGCAAAAACACCTGCACTATGGAAAAGCTTTGCGAGGCCAACGCTAACGCTGTCGAAGTGGCCGAAATCTAGTTGAAGTTTATTTAAAACTAATAAAAGGGGATCATCAGAGGGGCTTGTGGATAAGTAATAACAGCCGCACGGGTCGATCGATCCGGTTAAGCTATGCTTGCCGCGGTTGTTCCGTGGATGGGTGAGCATCTTTACATACCAAGACTCCTCCGTGCCTCGGAAGGTACGTTAAGCCGTTGGTCCCGGCTGTCATTTGTGGATCTTTAACAGTCGTTACGGGTCGTCAGAAGCCCGAAAGTCTGACAACCAATCTTTCCAAGGAGTATTGTGTTACCCAGTAACTGGGCCTCCAGAGGTCAGATAGGCAGTCGCTCCATGTAATGGTATTCAACTGCATCCATTTAGACTGGAAGCCGACCCCAAAATAGTTGGGAAAAGGCTAGGTAGACGATGAAAACGGAATCATCGATACGACGAAGAAGCAACCCTGGTACAGTAGACTGCACGTCTTTGGTAAAACTTTAATCTTGAGCTGGCCTAGCGTAGTACTACCTACTAGTAGTTTCAAAAGAATGCGATGCCAGCTTATACTGGTTTTGTTAACACAGACATGCGGCCTAATGTAGGTTAGGTCCTCATCAGCTAAGTCATCTGAAAATACGACAGTCCTGCTTATCCCCACAAACAGAGACAAACATAACGACAGAGCATCACATACAGCGAATTGGAAAACAATACAAGCCTGAGTGAACCTCAAACAATGCCACAGATGTTTTTGTTTGTCTATGGAAATCAGTATGTTAAGCAGTGTATATAGCAGAGCTGCTGTTTTCCTGATCCGATATATTTACTCTGTGTGATGTAGCCTAGGAACTATAACCTATTGAACTTAGTAGGTACCTATATCTGAGGGCGGCTTGCGCAAAGGATTAGAGGGCTAAGCTTTAATATTACATGAAGGAGGACTCAAAGAGGAGGTATGGATATTGGGAATAGGGTCGGTCAAGTTCAAGTACGCTAACTGTACCTAATATATTGCCACGTACTGCATTCTATTAGTGGGTTTTTTTTCACACGGATCTATTCGCTTTTGCTTTTCGAAAGAGAACACTCCTCGCCCCTGCCTTAAAAAACGTACAGGTTAATCCAAACACAAAAACAATTTTTTTAATTTTTGTGCGCTAACATAACATCAGCCTGTAATTTTCGAAGGGTTAAGCACAGGTGTACCTATAGTTCACTCACATTTCGCCAAATATGTTAAACTTAATCAAATGACATAATAATGATTAAAATTCGCGATATTCAATAACTTTATTGAATGAAATGCAAATCCTTTATCGAGGTAAAGCAACAGTATATTTTTGCAACCCGCAAAAACAGGATGTACCAATTAAAGTGCTTCTTGTTTTTTTGAGCACGAGCTTAACACGCTTTGCTACGTAATGATATAAAACAGGAATCTCTGATAAATGGCGAAGGAAACTTCCTTATCGCAATGGGATTTAACACCGTCATGTGAATAGAGTGCGTACAACGACCTTTGCTTATCCCCTCGAGGGAGACACGTGACGATTATAAATCCCTTTGGCTGAGCCGCATTTCCGCGCTAGAGAAAAGTTTTTAAATTTCCGGGATGAAACGTACGGATCGTATGTCCTGGTATTATGCTAACTTTCCAAATTCAAACAAAATTTAGTTTGGCAGTTTCACTGTAGAAACGTACCAAATACAAGCTCATTTTAAATAGAAGCTGGTGCCCGGTGGGATTTCGCACAGGAAAAAATGACGAACCATCAAACTTTTATCCCTATTTAACCCATTTAGGGGATGAATTTTCAAAAATCCTTCCTTAGTGCTCACGTTATATAAGGAACTCTTGTGCCAAATTTAATGCTTCTAGATCCAGCAGTTTGGCTGTGCGTTTTTGTTCAGTATGTGAGTTTAAGATTTTTATTAGAAAAGTGAATAGTATGAAGTGATTAGTAGAAAAGTGCGGGTGAAGTTATTCTAGTAGCTCGGTTTTCCACCGACACCAACACGTAGGTAGGATTAAGTTAATTTTTAGGCTAAACAACAGCTTACGCACTTATTTAGCTCCATGTTTGCTTTTGATCCCTACACGTAGCCCCTAATCAGTAAAACCAAAGCATGAATCCCTAGTTGAAATTTCGATCATGTTGTTCTGATTACATTTCAGACTGTCCTGATTCCATGCTACCCAATTTTAAAACCAAAAGCTCCCTTCAGCAGTGCTTTTAAAGCTAAAGATTCTACTTCCATTTAGTTTTTTGGGTCACGTTCGACATTTAGAGCGTGTGTCTCCACAATGAAAGGTTTCGATATATGAACGATTTCCCGTCTCAACAAAAATGTCTCCAGCGGTGAAGCATTCACCTATTTTGTTACACAGATTTCCTGAACATCGAATTCGTTCCACTTTCGCGACTCGATTATTAAATCGATATCCGTTGAATATTGAATGGCTCGTATTGAAAAGGAATGCGAGGGTTTTCAATTATAAAGATGAATTTAAAACATATTTCTTTACTGCCCGTAAACATCAGCAGAACCTTCACGACTGATCCTGAAAATTGCCATTACTATGCATAAACAACGGATTGGTGATCGCAGTATATTTATACCTTTCATAAGTATAATACCGTGATCCCTTAATTAAACGCCATTTACAAAACCGCCCTTTGGGAGAGTCGATCACAATAAAGCGAACAAACTGGAACATCTGCTAAATCTTCTACTTATTTCCGCGTCGTTCACTAGGTCGCGTCTATCATTAATCATAATTAATGTATTAATCAATCATTAATAAATCCTAATTAATCAAAGTTGTGGGCGTACCCTACGCCAACCACTTAGAAAAATAACAATAATCTTATCAACATCTCGACCATTTTTTCCATAATACTAAGTTAGCAATAAAGGCGGTGGGCGTCTGTTCCGCCCACGATGCGGTCAGGTACTTAAAACGCGCTGATTAGGCACTTCACTACATATTATAAAACAAAGTCCTCTGCCGCGTCTGTCTGTCTGTTCGCGATAAACTCAAAAACTACGGCACCGATTTTCATGCTGTTTTCACCAATGGATAGCGTGGTTCTCGACGAAGGTTTTAGTATATCATTTGTTAAGTTTTTGTATATATTTTTGTATAGGTACATTAACGATATATGTTGTAGTTGTTGGAAAAAAATAAGTCGTCTGGGAGCTTTCAACGAAAACGCTGTCTAAACCCTTTGAAACAAAATAATGTATGGCGGAATTGTGTATCTTATATAGGTCTACAGAAAAGTCCGCAATGGCATATATCTATCTATTAGGTAAGGATAACATACTACGAGTATATCCATTTTATTGTCTTTTTGTCGGTATTTGTTGTCTTTAAGTAGTCGGAACATACTTATCCTTTTTAACCCGGTAGTATATTTCCGTGGGAGAATTTCCGACATTCACGCGGGTGAAGCCGCGGGCAAAGGCTAGTCTATTTATAAAGGACAGAGTGATGAGATCCTTTATAAAGAACTGGGCCTTTTGGGTTCCGTATTGTTATGTCAGGCGCGTGCCGTCAATTAAAGTAAACCAGTTGAAGTACCTAATTTAAAATATGTATTATAAATAAATTTGGACGAGTAGCTACAAACAAAAAGATACCGTTTTCTAGTTACCCTTTCAAAGACTATTTATTATTAATTTATTACGCTTTTATTTAATTTTCATACACAATTTTTTACGCTAAAAGCGGAAAAGTAAATTGGCCGAAAGTGCACAAAGTAGGGTCAAACTATCTGCCCTAAGCTGTTGAAAAATATGAAAATTACGAGGTCATTTTCGGCAAATAAATATCGAACCAATATCAAGCCAACCTACCGTTGCAAGACGGAATTAAACTACAATTAATCCATGTCTCCAGGATTGACTAAGACACAAGTTACAACTACTAACTTATATCTAGACTATAAATCAAGTTGACTGCGCTACATTAAGTCATTTCTGTCGGAACATGTGTTGTGTAGGTAAGTGTCTTTACAAATGCCCACGACTTACTCAGTGTTCAGTCTGTTGATTCAATTTTGTTGATTAATGTCGGTAGCTTACTCTTTTCTTTTTCAGTTTAAACCGCCTAACCCTAACCGTTTTATTGTTGATCGTTTCGGGATTGCAAGATTAGTTTCAAACCCAATTGGAATGCAGTCATGAACGTAGCTGAGCTATACTATCTAGTACGAGTATACTAATACTATAAAGAATTTGAAGTGAGTTTAACTCTACGGAACTATAGATCTGATTTTAAAAATTCTTTCACTAATGGGAAGCTACAGTATTGCCGAGTGTCATAGGATAATCCATACTTCCATACTAATATTATAAATGTGAAAGTAACTCTATCTGTCTATCTGTCTGTCTGTATGTTACGTTTTCACGCCTAAACCGCTGAACCGATCGTCATGAAATTTGGCAGAGATATAGCCTGGGATATGGAGACGGACATAGGCTACTTTTTTACGCGATAACCGACACACGCGGGCGGAGCCGCGGGCAAAAGCTAGTAATGTTATATTTCACGCGGACAGTAGTCTCTCATTAAAGTTCGTTAAAAACATCGTGCGATTCCGATACAAACACTGAAGAAAATTCGTTTAATAATAATGAATGTGTCACAATAAAGTAATAATGTATGATCTTGGTATATCATGTAATGTTGGAAGAAACGCAGTGAAACGATGAGTAACTTATAGTTGTATTTTCCCAAAAAATACTAAGTTTAGCCATGTTTAAAGTATAAGATCACAGGAAAAATCTAGCCCAGGCAGTTCATTAGGTAATAGACTATTCTGTAATTTTGGGAAATTCCCTGCCACAGCTTAGTTAGACATTGTGTCCAATAAATAGCATGAGGCTCGCCACATTACGTGGGGCCTAATAATCCTAATACCTGCTAAAAGTGGCCACAACGAGACAGTCTACTACACTGCCTGTGAATTTAATCTAAATTTTGTTTATAACAGCAATTTTGTAAAGGGCGAGATTTAATTTCAACTTGAAACAGCCATAATTGTGAATAGGCTCTACGTGTGTTCACAACGGCTAGTTACAAGTACAGACAATTTCATTCAGCTGGCTCCAACCTCATGTGTTGCATATAGAGTAGCCATATTGCTTTTATTGCGTTTATAAACCAGTGTAGCGATAAAACTGTGGTTATTGGACAAAGAATGTGCTACCCCTTTCCTATGTTTGCCGTATTATGCGGCTAAGGAAAAAGTACTTACTGTTTGCTAACTGCAAGGCACGGCCACCATAATTTTTTTATAAGTGTTATGAATAAAGAAATTCTCGTTGGACTTTTGACGTGAACGTCTTTAAATTTGCTTCCATAGTGGTAGGCTATTCAGAAAACTGATGATAACAAAATCGGGGGATACAGTTTGGTGTCGCAGTTACATATCTATCATCTACATCCAAAATTTAATTACACCACTCGATAGCTAAAGGATCAATGAATTCGTTGAGTGAGGACTGTGACGCATCGCGCGCGGCGGATGGGGATAGCGCCGCCATTTTGAGGTCGTTTCGCTGCGTCACATAATTTCTGTTTAGTATAAATTTAGTCTCGGAGAAGCTACGACGATCGTTTGAGTTTGAATCGTCAGTCCTCGTCAAAATCTAACAGTAGCGTTTATAAAACATAAGTGTGAATAGTTTTACTGAATATATTGTTGTACTCTTAAAGGTGTTTAAAAAAAAAAATATGCGACATTCGGCATTATTTTTTATTTGTTTTTACTTTAACACCTAAACTCGTCAAAAAGCCAAATCATAATATAGAGATCGTATACGGTTGGAAAGGGTATCTCAAAAGCAATCCATATTATGGCAGAGTGAAGCGGTGCCGGGAACGTAAAAGAATGAAGGCGTCCAGGATCAACGACGGCGTCAGTACATCTGGCCGAAAATATTGCCCGTTACGTACACGTATTCACGTCCGTGTCCACGACACAACCACACCCCGATTTTTCTTTAAAACGTTTATGGCAGTTTTGCGTGGATGTGACGCAAAAGAGAAAATAAGATAGGCAGTCGCTCCATGTAAAATACTGGTATTCAGCTGCATCCGATTAGACTGGAAGCCGACCTCAACATAGTTGGGAAAAGGCTAGGCAGATTGATTGATTGCGTGGATGTGACGCATTTCCTCCAACTTGTTCTTTTTTTTGAGTGATTTTTTTCTTTGCGTCATGTTTTATTGCAAATTAACATGTTTTCGTTCTTTATTTTTCTTTGTAGCAAAGGATTGCAAGCTTATCAAAATATTGGTAAAGGTTTTGCCATTATCACCACGCTTCGCAAATGAATTGGTGATAGCGATAAAAGCTGATACTAGAATGAAAGAACGCTACTGCCCATCGTCTAAAATCAACCCCATATTACCTATATTCTGGCAAATAAATTAATTTACTCATTCATTCAAGTTTCATGAAGGTGAGACAAAGGCAAACAAAACAATATTTCCATACTAGAATATCCAAAATAAGTTTCGTGTTAAGGTCAGTACAGACAAGCCGTAGCGATCAATAGCATAGTCCATTACTCACATTCATTCATCACATTACTTCACAACACTATCCAATAATAATATTATAGATGGACACGAGATACCCACTATCAATGATAGATGTACTTTGAACAACCTCAGGACCATGTACTCGTAGTAACGAAATTATGCTTTTAGAGTAGCAGATTAAGGCTCCGTGCACGAAAAAAACACTCTTTTGTTAATTTCTTATCTAATTGTAAGAAAACTTAAAATAATCGAAATATTAAGTCTGTGTAACTATACAAGTATAGTTTTCATTGTGCTAAACCATTCGTGTCAGTCACAGCAGCTGTTAATAGTTTCATCATTTTTGTGCTCTCCAAAATATAGTTCTTTTCGCAGTTGATTTACTTAATGAAGGCATTGTATAATCATTAAATAAAATTTTGATTATATTTTAAGAATAGCTGAAGACTAATTTGTGATTTTTAAATTTCTTGATATGATTTGCTAAATAATAGGAAAAAATATATTACTGACGGGGTTTAAAACAAAATAAAGATATTTTCAATATTATTTTTCTGCTATATTTTGTATGGAAGTTGAAAAAAGTGGTTCCGCCACATGCAAGTAGACCATAGAATGAGGTTGATGATATTTTTTAATGTTCAAAATCCAAAGTAGTTTCTTGTAGAATGATGATCAAATGTCAGTCTCGCGTCATTTTTCGGAAAACTTGTTGCGCATATTAGTGATTTACCGTGAATACTTAATTTATTTGAAAAATCCCTTTCAGCTACATGCAAAACAAAGAACACAACTTTTTAAATCACAAATAATTTTGTTTAAATTATTTTTGCCTTTCTCACAAACAGTGAACAAAATTGATCAAAATCAGTCGATTTCGTGCACGGACCCTTAAGTAATAGCTACTAAGTGGTTTATCGCTGTGATAACTCAAGCACTTTTGTCAACACTAATGTCGACTATTTGGGGAGTTTTTGATGATATTATCCTTGAGTTATTACGAAGTTTTTTCTCTAGGATCCATTAGAAAAGTTTATATTATTAGGTATATTAAACAATTGGTTGTAAGGAACCCGTTGTCAGAGTAACAGAGTTATCTGATTTCATAATACGTTAAAATACATTTAAATCTTACCATCAGCTTTTTTCATGAATAATTAAAAAAATAATAAAACAAAATAAAAGGTCAAAAAATATAATTTTTATATTTACACTTATCTCCTCCGCCGCCCCCTGCTCCTTCCAAAAAAGTTAGATAAGGGTGTGGACAAGATGAGAACCAACACAGTAGCACAAACTAGCACCACGATAAGGTTATCCCACCTGGTGAGGTTAGCGGGGCAGTGTGATGGGCAGGTTGCTGGACACGGCTGCCGCGGTCTATCAGATTCGGCAGGCAAGTTCACCGCACGAGTTGGACGCTGTGGCAAATTCGCAGCACGAGCTGGATGCTGTGGTAAATTCGTCGCTGGGGCTTGACGCTGCGGCCAATTCGCCGCAGGGGCTGGACTCTGGGGCAAATTCGCCGGACGGCTTGGTAACTGTGGCACTTTTGCCGAAGATTGAGAAGGCGCATTCGTCGGAATGTATGAACATTCTGGCCCGGGCGCATTCGTCGGAGTGCATGAACATTCTGGCCCAACGCAACCCTCTGGCACTTTCGATGGAGAGGCAGAAGACACGTTCGCTGCAAAGCATAGACACTCTGTAAAAATCGCCGGAAAGCATGGAAACTCTGGCGCTTTTGCAGCAAGGCCTCGAGATTGTGGCACTTTCGCCGCAAGATCTGGTAGCTCGGGCACTTTTGCCGGGGATTCAGATGGCACATTTTCCCCAAGGCCTGGACACTCTGGCAAATTCGCTAGAAGGTAAGACAACTTTAGCAAACCTTGCTCAGGCAGGTTAGTTTTTGGATCTTCTTGCTTAGGGTGCGAAGCAAGTTTACGATAACCGAGCCGTTTCAAAGACGTCTTTGGCGACGGTAATGAGTGTGCGCCGTCTTGATTTTTCCCTTTGCCTCGGTGCATAACGTCTTGAATTTTCCCTTTGCCTCGGCGAATCAACTGGGTACCTTTAGATAAAACGTTCGGTTTTCTGCCCCGTTCTTTGGAAGTGCCTGGGGAGAAAAAGGTGACATGAGGGAGGGATAGATAAGGTTAAGGATAGGATAGATTGGGCAAATTGGACGGATTGGAAGGACTTTTGAATATATTATGACATCGATGGCAAATGGTGTAAACCGTAATTTATGGCACTTCGCTGGAAACACATTGATAAATGAATAGAAAAATTGGAACAGGGAAATTACGATCAGGAATATAAGAAGTGTTCTTAAAGCGTTATTGTCTTAAATCTAATGTTCATCCGCACCGCGTAGTACAATTTACATTTTAAGAACAAATATCATCCAACAAATAATATCCCGTACTGGATGTGGCAATACTTAAAACATAGTAGTCAGCTATCGATTCAAGCACCAACTTAACATTGGATTAAGTATACCTACTTAACTGAAAGTACATAATCTCGGAAGCCTTACAGGTGTTCCGATAAAATCTCCCAGCCCATTTACAAAGCTTGACGTGGAAGGAGCTATAAATATTATCTTTGCAATAACACGAGACTTGGTTCATGGTTGTTTTCTTTTTAAATCAAAGGATTGGAACAGCTGGTGCTGAGTGATAAACTGCCTGTAATGCAAGAGGTTAGCTTATGTTGTTTTATCGTGGAGTGGATCATTGCGCGAGCAGTATCCGGTCACACAGTAGAAGGTCATAAGTTAGAATAAGAAGCTTTGGGCCATTGGGTTCGGGAGTAACCCTCTCTTTTCACATAGCGAAGGGTATCTATGAGGATAACACTGCGTAAAAAATTGAGTTTTGGGTGGAACTGCAACATTTCTTTTCATAAACTGTATTATCATCCGTTTTAGTTCACAATGCAGTAGATACCGTGAAATATATTTGACAGTGATGCATGAAATGCTTGAAGAATCGAGGGTTATTCACTACTAAATAAAAAATTGGCAATAGTTAGACTACTCATAAACCAGCATACACGGGTGTATCCCACTATTTCTATTAAGTATTTCTATTGATAGAAATACTGGGCCTGATTCAGACTGATTGTCCCACTATTTCTATTGCGGTCGGCTGCTACAAAAAAAAACGCTGCATCACCTCTTATGACGGTGTGCACATAGAAACTATTAATTTGTTCTCCATTATTATTTTTTTAATACCGAGAAGTCGTGTTTTAATTTTTATCTATTCATTAAAAGTGGTAAACTTTTCAAATAACATACCTAACGGCGTTTTTTTGTCGTAATAGAAATAATGGGATATAATTTGTAAAAAACGCTGGTCCCACTGTTTCTATTTAGTAATTCCATGGAAATAGTGGGATACACCCGCATACACACATAACAGAACATAACATAACGCCAGTATTCCCTGAAGGATTAGGCAGAGGTGTACCTATAATACATCGACATTTTGCCAGCTATGTTTAAATCCCATGTAATAGGGGGCCAGCCTATTGCCATCAACCGGGCACAAATCCAACATATGTATACCCTAGTACTAAATTCGTATTTTTTTTTTTTACGGTCAGTATATCCTCCTCACTTGTTAGTGCCTCAAATCAGAAGGAAAGAAAAATAGAAGGTAACTTAAAGGTCGTCTGGCGGGGATAGCTTCCGGAATACGATGTACATAAATCACGGAAGGGTGAGGAAAGAATCCTTCGCATTTTGTTCATGTTCTCAGGCTTTTGTATGGGCATTTTGTTGCTGATTAATGTTCAGTTTTGTAAGGAGGACAACAATGGAGGTAGGTATTTAGCATAACAATAAGCACATAATGTGTCCACTGCTGGGGCACAGGACTCTCTGTGAGAGGGAGTGGGCCGTAATCTACCACGCGGCTTAGTGCGGGTTGGTGGATGTCACATGTCTTCGAATTTTTAGTTCTAGGACATGACAGTTTCCTCAAAATGTTTTCCTTTACCGTTTTGAGAGCAGTGGTTATGAAATAATTTACACGAAATAAAGTGCCTGCCAGAGTCCGAACCTACGACTTACAACTTGTAAGTCGCGGCCGTTACTACTGGACTACCACTGCTCTTCTACGGTAGGTATTTATTTAGACTAACTCTTCAG
Source organism: Dryobota labecula (assembly GCA_947523025.1). Lineage (NCBI taxonomy): Eukaryota > Metazoa > Arthropoda > Insecta > Lepidoptera > Noctuidae > Dryobota > Dryobota labecula. Next base: position 1,861,654 of record OX383296.1, on the reverse strand, counting down.
TTGGAACTTTTGGAAGCAAGACTAGCGGCGCGTACTAAAGTTTTTATGAGCGACGACTTCAACTCTAAATGGTGTAATAGTCGTTAACAAATTCCCTGTTGTCTTGAGTAGAATACCGAGAAATTACTTTTACTTATTCACAAATTACTGCAAACAAATTACTGCATTTGCCTTGCCTTCTGTTCGGTGTGGTTTAATGTCAGAAACCGGACTACCTACACAATAAGCTAAATTGGGTTACTAGTAGACGGGAATGCGGGAGAAGGCAATGCTCACAACAACTCTCGACTCAGTCTCAGGGTACAGCCGCTTTTAGAGGCAGCTTTCGTTATGCGGCTTTCAAAGTATTGAATAACCTGCCACCACCGATTAGAGTAATAAACACGATAGACGCTCTTAGACGACGCTTACGGCAGTACCTCATAGAAGCGCAACGGAAGCTGGATATGTTCATAATAAATGTCCCAATGTCTCCCATTTCTTCCCGTGGGTGTCGTAAAAGGCGACTAAGGGAATTACTAGAGAATGGGCAGCAGCATTCTCTATGCACTTTTAACACCACACTGCGATCGCCAACCCGCCTGCCAAGCGTGGCGATTATGGCAAACCCCCCCCAATTGGGGGAGGCTTATGTCCAGCAGTGGACGTCTTTCGGCTGAAATGATGAATGATGATGAAAGGTCTCAATTATATGATGTTTCTACTGATTTTTATTATTTACTTATTAACGAAGGTCTATCATGCGCCCATCTCATTTATTTATCAATGGTTTTTGTTTTGTTTTGCACTTTCATTAAACATCACACACAATAATGATGTCCATGTTCGATATTATTTTCATCTGACACAAATTTATTTTATTTAAATATGCATACACACGTTGCAGTATAAAACTGATTTACATCCGTCACCACACACTTCAGGTCCAGTTGAAAACCAGCGTCAGGTACTAGTGGTCTGGCATTTATGCTGAACTGGGCTTTTTAGACGCAGCCGCGAGGCACATTTGCCTGCTAATTTCTTACATCGCAATTTACCCTTTTTAGGGTTCCGTACCTCAAAAGGAAAAAACGGAACCCTTAGAGGATCACTCGTGTGTCTGTCTGTCTGTCTGTCCCTCTGTCACATTTAATTTGCTCCGAATGTAATGGACCGATTAAGTTGAAATATGGTATACATATCAATTTAAGTGACCCAAACACGGACGTAAACTATAAATAAATGAATTTAGAATACTGCGGTCAGTTTTGGGGGGCAAACAAGAAAATTTAAAAAAAGTTTTGCAAACTGTACCGTGTGATATATCATATGAAAGGGCTTACTGTGAGGGTCTCAATTTTTTTTTTTTTATAATTTTAAAATAATTTACTTTTAAGCTATAATTGAAAATAGACGAAAATTTACCATTACCCCCCCCCCAACTATGTAATGGACCGATTAAATTAAAATTTGGTATACATATCAATTTGAGTGACCCAAATACAGACGTGGACCGTAAATAAATGAATTTAGAATATTGGGGTCAATTTTAGGGGCAAACAAGAAAATAAAACTAAAAAAAGTTTTGCAAACTGTACCGTGTGACTTACTGTGAGGGTCTCAAAATTTTTTTTTTTATAAGTTTAAAATAAATCGTTTTAAAGTTATAAGTGAAAATAGACGAAAATTTACCATTCCCCGAAACTACTGAACCTAAAATTTTGAAAAAAATACAGCATATAGTTCTATACTTATAGATTACAGGAAAATCTATAAGAAGTCTATGGTCTTAAAATAACATGGTAAATCTCTCGATATTGTGCGTACAAACTTACATTTGCAGTTGGAATGTATGGGAGATTATGTTTACCAACTGTTCTTAGGATAAATTCTTTCCAAGTACGGAACCCTTCATTGGGCGTAGTCCGACACGCACTTGGCCGGTTTTTTTTTTAAATCTGGTGTAAATTATATTGTGTCATGTGTGCCTTTTAGTCTGTACTAAATCAATGTATTTTCTTTGTTTCTTTCTTTAACCCGTTTCATAGTGAAACCCACAATGTACCTACGTCAGCCTAAAATTTTAACATCCCTGACGTGTCAGTTTTACAACAAAATATTCATTTATAATCTACCCACACACAAAACGTGGCGAATTTTGCAGGTCTCCCAAGCTCATAACAACAGTACAAATAGTACGAACACCGCGTTTTGACACGCGCCTTCGTTTGAATAACAGTGGAACTCCACCCCGCTGTTGACTAAAATAATTTATTAAATCGACCCCCCTTAACACTTACGTCGGTCGGTTCTGTCTGTTAGTTCCGGCGTATCTCAGAAACGACTGGACCGATTTTGACGGGACTTCACTGGCAGATAGCTGATGTTATAAGGAGTAACTTAGGCTTAGATTTTTATTTTAGAAAAAGTCATGCGAGCGAAACTGCGTGCAGCGTCGAATCACACGCAGCAGCCAAGCTTAGATTCAACTTGAAAAAACCGGCCAAGTGCGAGTTGGAACGCACACAATGAAGGGTCCCGTAGTTGAGATGAATTTATCCCAAGAACAAACTTAACATTGTAGTTCAAAATTGGAGTTCTCCCATACATTCCAACTGCAAATGTAAGTTTTTACGCACAATATTGAGAGATTTACCATGTTGTTTTTAGACCAGAGACTTCTTATAGGTTTTACTGTAATCTATAAGTAACTAACTACTTATTGTTTTTTTTTTTTATTGTAATTTTAGGCTTTTTTTTTTTTTGTTACATCACACGGTAGTTAGAAATACTTTTTTTTTTATAATTTTCCAACTTGGGCTAAACTGACCCCCATATTCAAAATTCATTTACGTTACATGTTCGTATTTGGGTCACAGAAATTGATTGATTGATTTTTTTAATAAATATATAAATATGTGTACCAAATTTCAACTTAATCGGTCCAGTAAATTCGGAGCAAATTGGCTGTGACAGATAGACAAACACATGAGTAATCCTATAAGGGCCCCGTTTTTTCCTTTTGAGGTACGGAACCCTAAAAATGATGAAATACACAATATAGGTACACAGACGAAGTCGCAAGCAAAAGCTCGTATATTTGCAGCTGAACAAAGTATCATCCGATAGAGAAAGATGGAAAATGCTACACCGTAACACACATTAAGTGTTGGATGGATATACTAACATTACTTAGGTTAAGGACTACCCTCAGAACCGATTTTCCACTTCTCCCGTTCACCTGTCCTCAGGCACTTGGCCCGGGAGCCCGGCCGCTCAATCCCGAATTGTCCTTGACCGACATACTAGTGAAAATAAACGGTTAAAGTTGGGAATGTTGGAATATTGGTCGTGCGATTTCGTCGTATGGTTTTATCATAAGTAGAATAGCAAATAAACGTTTATCCTTTTTGTTAGGAGTGGCTGACGCGGTTGAGGAAAAGGAGGCCTGGGGATACCTAAGGGCGAATTTCATCAATAAAACTCATCAGTACATCTACATCACGTTCAAGAGCTGTCAGTGTCAATATTTCGCAACAATTATGACACTGACAGCTCTTGAACGCGGTTTAAATGTCCTGATCGCATTCAGAAATCAGAAATTCGCCCCTAAGACAAGTCAAATTAGGTTTTATTATTCGTAATACTAACTTATTGCTCGGTGTTTAGATTTATATCTGGTAGGTCGGGGTCTAACAGGAACCTACATACAGAGTGATTGGTAATTCGATGCAGTCCTTCAAAGGGGTTATACTAGAACGAATTTGCAACTTTGCTTCTGTTGATATGAGGTTGAAACTGCTTTAGAGTTATAGCGCCTCTCAATAAAAAAAAAAGTTTGAGAAATTTACTAAACTCTAGACGTAATTCTGATACTTTTCTTTTAGCTCATCAACAACCGTCTACCCTAACCGTATCTTCCGGTAACAGATTTATTCAAAACCTTAAGATATACCTATTTATTTATGATAACTTTGGATACTAAGCGTCGTAAAGTTCATGTTATGAAATTTTCATGAAACTAATCTTGTTTTACGTGGCAGATTACTTAAAATAAATGTATGGCACTTGACGTACCAATCTGTTTTAAAAGCTTTCTAAAATGTGTAACAGTGTCTACTTTAAACACGTTTTTGAATAATAAACACAGTTGTATTGCTTTGATTGTAGTCGTACTTATACATTTTTAGGCGCGGGATTTTTTGTTCATATTGTGATGTTGGCCCTAGTCGATCAAATCAGGCAAGATTGTCTTACCTATAATATGAGACATTGAAAGCCGTAGCTTGGTTCTGTTTGTCGGGCGTAGTTCCAGAACGATCGGGTCCGTGGGGACGCAGATGCCAAGGCATCTAATGCCCGACTAGTACCCGTCTCGCGGGCTACGCTCAGCTCCCCTTGACTAGCAGGAACTTTCGGTTTTTCTGGTATGAGAAACAGTTTATGGTTATTCTCTGTAATATGTACTTTTGTGTTATTATTTTAAGTACCTACTCTGCCTTGTAATACAAGAGTAGTTTCAAGTAATTTTCATAACGCACGCATAGTTTCCGTAATGAGTATTTTTTTTGGATAAATCGGTTTTCGGAGGATTCATTCGTTCATGTGCTATCAGAAAAGTATAAGATTTACGTCCAGAGTTTAGCAGATTTCTCAAAATATGTAGTTTTTTGTTGAAATGCACGAAAATATCAAAAAGTACTACAACCCAATTTCAACCCCATGTTATATCAAATGAGCTCTTGTATAGCCCCTTACAAAGAATGCTTCGAATAACCAAGCATCCTGTAGAATGAACTCATTGGTGAACTTTTCCATACTTCCGATGAAATTAGAATCCAGTCTTCTTTGTCGTGTCGATGGTACGACAGTGAATTACATTTTGAAGGAGAAAGGAAAATTGTGTAACAATTCTTCAAGTACAAGCATATGCAAACTTCGCTTGTACTTCATTAGTATTTCGTTTCATTTATTACTACTTTAGCAAGAAATTTTCATTCGCTTATGTATTTAATTATTCCTATACTATTTAAAATTAACCTGCAACACGTGACAATTATAATAACCTTCAAGACGATTATAACATTATGCCGTACTGAAGTGGGACAGCGTTCAAGGTGTTACGTTAATTACTTTTTATTTAATTTAGGGACAAACATCACAGACTATTAGTCTATTGTACTGTCTATTGGTGATTTGTTAAACAATCACAACAATTCTTATGAGATTTGCCAATAGATTGACCAAATCTACCTGATTTGACTTTTGGCGCTTCCGTAGGCGACGGGCAGACTGTTCATGGAATACGAAATAACCGAAAGCGATGACTTTAATGCCCAATGAGACTTCGCAGTTTAGCAAAACTCATTTGTCAAACAAAAAAATACGTCATGGATCTCTGTTAGTGACAGCCATTGACAGCACTTCTTCGAATGCCGTCTGCAGTCACCGCTCCATCGCAGCGGCGTTCTCGCCACCTACGGAAGCGTTTTAACAGAAATACATAGAAAACATTAGTATCGCTGCTGTCTGTCATTTTGCCGTTCGCCGCATATACAACGCCGTCTGCGATCTGCCTTCGACGTCGCCTTCGGGATTTTACCTTCAAAGTAAAACCAATACCGGAATCGTTGTCGGTATCATGGCTGATGGTCTCAAATTACCAAATAGGTCTTCAAGCTATGTGGGGCGACAATCGTAGTATCATGCTAAATGGTGGACATATGACGTGTCTTATATCCAACAGTAGATTAAAAAAATAAATAATAAAGGCTATGGTCCTTACTTTTCGCTTTACTTTGTGTCAATTATTTCATCAAAACGGTAAAGGAAAAAACTCGTGAGGAAACCGTATATGTCCCAGAACCAAAGATTCGAACACGTGACATCCACCAGCTCTCAATGGGCCCGCGGATTATGGCCTACTCCCACTCACAAAGAACAGGCCTGTGTCCCAGCAGGGGAAAAGTTTAAGTTAGGCTGCTAAGAGCCTTTTCACCAGCATCCACCAGAATAATCATGTTTTCTTTCATCACACAAAATCAAGAGCATCCTACAGAGATTCTATAAATAAAGCATCTTTTGTGATAAGTATCTCATTACGGCGAAGATCGCGACGCATTGAGGCCCCGCATTGCTTTCTAAGACCTCTTCAGGGTTCCGTCTAAGAATAGAACTCCCACGCACGAGAGGAATGAGATTATTACGTGGTGGAAAGGAAAAATGTGATTCAAATGATCGGAGAAAACAAATAAGAGTAAGCGATTTCTGCAAGTGTCGAATTTTGGCATGTTACTAATCTTAGTGCGATTTCGAGCTGACACAACAACAGGTGTCTGCAAATCCTTTTCCAAGTTACTAAAATATCCATATTCCTGGCGTTAACATTTACATAAATGCTTTCCTTTCGTAGACAGTTCGTTTTTACATGACCAAACACAATTTACGAAAAAACCCTGAGGAAGGTTCTTGCTTCCAAGCGCTGATATATTACTAGGTACTAAAGCTGTTCCCTACATGAGCCAAAAACACCCCTATTATGTAATCCTACTATCCTACTATATAATACTAGCTTTTGCCCGTGGCTCCACCCGTGTTGGTTATCGCGTAGAAAAGTAGCCTATGTCCTTCTCCATATCCCAGGCTATATTTCTACCAAATTTCATAACGATCGGTTCAGCGGTTTAGGCGTGAAAACGTAACATACAGACACGACAGACAGATAGACAGACAGAGTTACTTTCTCATTTATAATATTAAGTATGGATTATAAATGTGAAAGTGTGTATTTTTGGATGTTTGTCACTCAATCGCGGAAAAAGGTTTAGGATGAAATGTGGCACACAGATAGTTTATAACCAAGATTAACACATAGGATACTTTTTATCCCGGTAGTTCGTTCCTGAAAGATAATTTCCGACGTCAAAGCGAGCGAAGCCGCGGGCAAAAGCTAGTCAAGAAATAAATCCAATAACCGTACCAAGTATACCTACACGCTACAACATTCACACCGTTCGAAATCCACTTTAATCAAGCTTTCTCCTACAAAACCCTTAAAGGTTACGCCAAAAAATATGACGATATTTTCGTCATATTTGGTTCCACTTCGCGTGTAAGTAACCCCGCGGATGTCATAAATATTCATTATCCTTTAAACCAAGTTAACCCTTATTCGTATGACAGAGCACTTAGTATTTATGAGCCCGTTTTGACCTTCCAACTTCATGCTTGCAAACACGTTATTTTGTCGCGAAAAAATGTTTTTATGCTAAGTAATGTTGGTAAAGACTTTTTGGATTATAATTTCAGTTGAATTTAAAAGATTAACCTTTTAAATAAAATAAAATTTAATTTTTTTTGTTAAAATTTATTTGTTTTTAGACAATGGAAAAGGGCACATCGTCATTGGGCAGTCAAGGCCAGTCGTTCATTTCCGATAGATTCATGAAAAAGCTTTTGTGGAGGCGAAATTAACGGTTTGTGAAAAGCTAGAAATATTATTGACTCAAGAATTTTCAATCTACTATCCCTACATCAGTCGTTTTAACTACATAACTCTGTATCCGTTTTTTTGAAATAAATCACTAGTTTCTGCCCGCGACTTCGTCCGCATGAAATTTCTTGTTCCCCCGACCGATAGCCCACCCGCGATATTACGTTGTTTTCACTTAGCGTTTTTTCTGACTTATTTCTTTTAACTCGGCTCCTAAGGGCCACAGCGTGATGTTAGATTGCCTATAACCTTCCACAAGAATTGGGCTATCAAATGCAAGAATATTTTAAAATCTATCAAAAATTCAAAATTATTCCTCAGAAAATGATATCTGACGTCAATCAGTCCTAAGTAAATTAACTATAAATAGCTCTAGTTTCTAGAACAAATTACACCATCTATGAATCACTAACCTGGACCCGATTGTTTCCTGAAGCTGCTGGAACCCTGGGGTGAGAGGCTCGGAGACAACGGCTCGCCCGAGAGCGCGTGACGAAGGTTGTGATTCGCCTTGAGATCGTCCTTTTTCCAGGGCTTCATATTCCTGACGCCGTCTTCGTAGACCTCCGCCATGAATACATCGATAAGCTCCTTGCCTGGTCAAGATTTCATAAATGTTTTATTTATAATTTTCATTCTCCACAATTTTTAAATTTGATGTGTAGATCGGACAGTGTCTTTCTTTTGTCATGTTTCCAGCCCTTTAACCGGTTGCAGGTCAAGAGCGAAGCTAAGGTAGTTTAGTTTAGCTCGCATAGTTGAGGTCATTTTTCATACTTCTGTTCATAGTTTTAGGTCTGCAAACAAGTATGAAAAAATTACCTCAGCTATGCGACCTAAGCTAAACTAATCTAGCTCGGCTTTTGGTCTGCAACCGGATTTAGGTTTGCGCCTTCTTCTTCTCTTCGATGTGATGAAAACATCAAATAATGACTACTATAGAACATCTTTACCGCTTTGATCATAATAATTACCTTCTTATCATTATGATCAAGTTGGAGTTGTTGACGACTAGGAAACCACGATCAAAGAAGAAAGACGGCTTCTTTATCACCAAACGGTTCACAAGTCATGAACTGACTAATGAGTACGAGTACAAAGAACACTCTGTTAAGATTGTAGCGACTAAAAAGAAGAGGATATCATGGAGTTAGAAAGGAGAAGAAACTCACCCTTGGCAATGTTAGAGGCATACTGTTTCATGGCAATCTTCTCGACGGTGCTTTCGAGTCCGAAGAAGTTCTTCACGTCTAGGAAAGCGCTCATTTCGAAACACGTCCAGTCTGGGTTCTCTGGGTGGACCTGTGGGACAAAAAATATGCCATCAATAGAAGAAACAGTCTGCTAGAAATTGATCTTTGAATGATTTGTAAGAAGTCATGTTTGATTCCGAATATAAGTACACCTTAACGCTTCTTAACCCTTATCCCGTCATTATATAACCCTATGGGTCTTTACCCATGGGTCCCACACAGCCCTATATGTTTAACAGTCCGATTATGCCTGCTTCTCGGACAGTTAGGAGTTAAACATCATCTTACGATAAGGGCTGATTTTTCCAGATATCTTTTATCCGTGGAATCAAATTTACGTCTGACAGTCTTGTATGGCAAAAAAACTGTCAAAAGTTCAAAAAGATTCCCCGAATAAAAATATCTAGATTTGGAAAAATCAGCCTTAATGAAATTAACTCGTTTACAGCCTCTTTTCTAGCAACACGAAATGTAAAAACCGGCATCTTGAAAAAAGATAAATAATCTAAATTCGTATACTAAAAGTTAGTGTCTGTGATGATCCTCTCTCCCCTCCCCTTTAGCTGTAGGATCTCGTAGCTTTTATTCTCAAGCTCTAAGCGCACCACTCTAAGTGAAATTGGTCTCCTGTGGACGAGGCACTTAACGATTCGCATTCCTAACACACACCGTCGGGGATATCATTTGCAATATGCAACATGTGTGGAAACGCTAACGCTAATGCTTTCGAAATGGTCACGGTACGTTTACTATTAAAAGTATCTTGGTAGTATGCATCCTGGTTTTGTGCTAATAAGGTTATTTTGTAAGCTTTGAGTACACTGTTATTTGATAATATTGTAAAGGCAATTACTTTTTAAAGAGTAACCGTGGAGTTTCTTGCCGGCCCTTCTCCATAGGAAACGACTAATTGGAACCGTGCACCTAGCTTCTGACGTTTCATAAGTGCCCATGTAGGTTTATGTCAAATAAAATATTTAGATTTTGATTTATCCACATTCCCAAACGAAACTTCCCAAAACGCATAAAATAAAATTTCGCAAAAGTAATTTGAGAAGGACATTAGGTTATTTTATAGGGCACTAGTTTCTGCACTCGGATTCACCTGCGTGGAGGCCGGAAATAATCCCAAGGGAACGTACCACTGGGATAAAATGGTATACTATGTCCTAACCCAAGCTATGGTCTACCTGTGTGCCAAATTTCATCGATATCAGTTCAGCCGTTAAGACGTAGGTAACACATAGACAGACAGAGTTAGTTTCGCATTTAAAATATTAAAGAAGTAGCCAAATCGCTATCTCCCAGTGAAAGTCCCATCAAAATCGGTCCAGCCGTTTCGAAGATTAGCTGGAACAGACAGACAGACAATAATTTTTTTAATTGATTTTTTGTTATAAATCCTTATATGTTTTTCATATCATCATCATCATCATCATTTCAGCCGAAAGACGTCCACTGCTGGACATAGGCCTTTGGAGGGATTGCCATAATTGGAGGGTTTGCCATAATTCTCGCGCTTGGCAGACGGGTTGGCGATCGCAGTATGGTGCTAAAATTGCATAGAGAACGATACTGCCCATTCTCTAGTAAGTCTCTTAGTCGCCTTTTACGACACCCACGGGAGGAAATGGGGTGATTCTTTACGTCCGGCACCACACGGCATGTTTTTCACATGCATTTAGTAAAAAGCTGTTATTTTGACATTACAAACAAACACTTTAATTTTATTTATTTGTATAGATATGGAAAATAATCTTAAAATAATAATAGAACCTAGGCTTTTATTACTAGCGATCCTACTGACCTAATGCTGGGCAAAACCTGCTTCTCATACAGAGGCAGAACATAAATGATCTTGATTTACAATCATGTAAATATACCACGCGAAGAGAAACCAAAATACCTCAAAACAGAAACTAGTTTGGTACGGTGCCCAGCACATCAAGTTACTATAAACTGTCAAATTTTCTCGTTCGATTTTGTACATAATCATCAACGTTTTAAAGTTTAAAATCGTTTGGAGAAATTCACTGTTTCGTGTACCTAGCTAGGATGTGCTGGCCACTGTACATCCATACTAATCCATACTAATATTATAAATGTGAAAGTAACTCTGTCTGTCTGTCTATCTGTCTGTCTGTCTGTCTGTCTGTCTATCTGTTTGTCTGTCTGTCTGTCTGTCTGTCTGTCTGTATGTTACGTTTTCACGCCTAAACGGCTGCACCGATCGTCATGAAATTTGGCAGAGATACAGCCTGGGATATGGAGAAGGACATAGGCTACTTTATTACGCGATAACCGACATCCACGCGGGCGGAGCCGCGGGCATAAGCTAGTAAGTTATATGTTTTCTTAGCTTCAAGTTCTAAGTGCTCGGTAAGTAACTAATGATTATTCATATAGTGACATATCGAAGGTAGGTAAATGTGTGGTAAGTTTCGCAAACACATTTGCGGGCAATAGCTTCTACTCTGCAACTGCAAGTAATGTGGCTGCTATTTCAAAAGTTTCTAGTTTTATCTTCACACATAACCATTCCCTCATGGACTTTACGAATAGTAGTCTTCTTAGGAACTTGTAATGACTGTCAAAGTATACTCTTTTTATAGTTTTACTTGGTTTATCAGTATTTAGTAGCACTTATAATAATAATAATTTAACTTGATCCAAATTACAAAAAATACTTACAATTCTAGATGTAAGTAGCAATTTAACTTATTTGATATGTTAGTACTTAAATTCTACTACCGACAGGGTGGTTTTATCAGGTGCCTCATTTTGGGGCTTTCACCAGGCCCATCAGCAATAGCTTTCAGGAGTCCGTTGCTACTGCCCCGCAATCTTGTGAGCAGAGATGCATTCTTTTTCCGCACTAAAGCTGAGAAGTTACCAACTCTGGCTCGAGCAAACATTGCAGATACACTGCAATAACGTGCAACAGCGCCCTAAAAGCATTGTTGTATTGAATACGGCAAGCATTGTTGTTATTGCATTCTTGCTTACTGAAAAACCGAGTTCCTGAAGGATCAATAAAAAGTTGCTTAGAGAGAGTTAATAGATTTCGATTCGCTGACTCCAAATATAAAAATCACCGAATATGTAACTCAAAATCGTCCAAAATCGAGTTAAAGCATTCTTCGTTAGCGCGGCAATACGCGCCAGCATATTCACACGCACCGCCAATACCCTGCGTTCCCGCTCTGCGTCGACATCGTCTTTAACGTCGTCATTAACGACATGCCCAAGGTATTTGAACTGGTGTACCAGACGAATCGAGAGGTCGTTAATTTTAACAGGTGGTGCATTTTCTGGACACCTCTTTCCAAAACAACGGAACTCATGGTCTTTTAAGGCCTTGAAGACCATGAGTTCCGATTTATTTACATTATAAAGTAACCCTTGACTGGCAGTGTAGTTCTCACATACCTTAACTAATCTTCTGATGTCTCCAGTACCTACCATACCGTACCACCATAATCAGCGTATAATGTTCCCATTGCTGGGACACAGGCCTCCTCTCTGTGAGAGGGAGTGGGCCATAATCCACCACGCAGGCCCACCAGATACAACAACCGTCTGGTCGGAGGATCCTCCCTTTTCCATGGATTATGAGTGAACTTTACATGTTCCTCGTAGGTACCTCTAACCTGGTGACCCCGAACATGGATATTAGCGCAGCCTTCGTTGGAATGTTGTTACTATATAATAAGGAAATTTGAATTGACTTATAAACTAGATTATATTCGAAGCTAGTAATACGATAAGTTAGTAATAATATCATATTTGACAGCAGAAAGAACTTAGCTAATTAATTACCACGCACATGATCGCTCATGCTATCAAAACGTTATAGCCAATATGTTCATGGGCTCATACGAAATCCCATAGAAAAAGCATTTTCAGTTTATCCCGAATTTTCCAGGCAACTTTTAAATTTTTAGGGTTCCATACCCCAAAAGGAAAAAACCGGAACCCTTGTAGGATCACTCGTGTGTTTGTCTATCCGTCTGTCATAGACAATTTTCTCCGAATCTACTGGGCCGATTAAGATTAAATTTGGTACACGTATGACAAGACAAGTTTTAGGGTGCCAAAATAAAGGTCTATACAAGTTTATAGCTGACTATCTCTCATTCCGAGGTTTACCCCTAATTTGCCTGGACTATAAGAAGTCTATGGTCTTACAATACAATTGGTAAATCTCTCAATATTGAGTGATTTAGTTTAGTAGTGCGTTCAAACTTACATTTTCAGTTGGCATGTATCGGGGAACATGTTTTTCAACTACAATGTTAAGATTGTTCTCACTACAGAACCCTACATTGTGCGTGGTCCGACACGCACTTGGCCGGTTTTTTTTTTGTTTTCATAAAAACCTAATTCAGACTATTACGAACAAAGCCAAATCGGTCAAGCCGTTCTCAAGTGATGAGCTTACCAACGAACGGCATTTCATTTTTAGGGTTCCGTAGTCAACAAGGAGTTTTTTTTTTTTTTCAAAATTATTGCAGGTTTGTGAAGACTATTTTTCGATTCGGGTATTAGTTTGTGTAATATTAAGCTTTAAAGTGCTAATTTTTGTTAAGAGTTAAGTGTGTGTCCGCCGCCTGCCAGCTAAATGGTTGTATTTGGATATGTGTAAAAACGAAAGTTGTTTAACAATACCTTTCAACTGTTCAGATACTAGAATCATCACATTCCTGCCCTTGTCGCATGTTACTCGTGGTCGGCTTAACACGTTTTCTCTTTCCATCCCCCCTGTCAACCGTCACGCTATCATTCACTCCCTTCTCTTTCATATCATTCCTTTCGCCCTCCATCCACCAACATTTATATTCATCAATCTTTTAGTCACATGCGTTTTACTAGAATAATAAGATATTTTATCAACTCCCAAAAACAAAGATACCAATAAACACCAAAGTAAACAAGAGGCTAAATAAAGAAACCTTATCAACAACTGAAACTATTTACTGCGAAGGTGACGAAGGCACTAAAATAAATAATCGATACACATACAATGATATACAAGTAAACAACAAAGCAAATCACTTTCACCCTTCACGGTCACATGAATGGCCGATAAAGTATTTCCTGTAGTTTGAATGGAATAACCAGTCGCCTACATAGATACAACACAAAAAGACCCAGACAGATATAGTAAGCTTATGAGGATGGATGACGATCAAATAAAAACTCTCCTGATTGATCTATGTTTGACTCATAAAGGATTACACATTCCAATATATACAGAGTGGGGCGCCATGAATCTGAATACTTGAAAGTTTGTTGCGCTAGTTCTTCTTACCAGATTAAATAGTTAGATAAAAGTGTTGGAGGTTCTTTCTTGTGTAACTTTTGCCGTTCAAAAAGAGCTGATTCTCAAAATAATTTGGTTTAATGATTTTGCATACAGCATTCATTTTGCATTCAGCTGCATACTACATGCCTTTTATTCATCCCTTTTGTGGCCCAACATTCTGATCCATACCATGTTTTTTCTAGTTTTTTCGATATTAGTTCTGTTTTTGTATCCAATTAACCTTTTTTTTTTCAGATATCAAAGCCCGGAGATAAATCTATGTCTAAGACCAGTCCAGCGACGCCACAAAGTTTTTAACGTATCTCATTTTTGGTTTACTGAATCACATGGGATTTGGGAGCATGGAACTAACCTCATCAGATAACCACCGTTACCGGAACATGGTTATCTGATGCGTTAAGCCCAGGAAGATGTATTATGATTAATAATACGTAATACATTTATCTAGCATTACCGCACATTACTGTATATGTTGAAAAAATCCGAGCCTGTTTCTTAAGGAATTTGCGTGTTGGGTCTTGATTAAGACATCCGATATTTATTTATCGCAGTACGCCTCGAGTATAGGTCTCATCCTAACAACACACTACACCCTCTACATTTTATTATTCCATCAAAAGACAATTTCTATGTTTTATTTATTCCATTGCCGCCGTTCTTAGTAGGCACTTGTTCACACATTCGACATATATTACATGACATAAAACATTTCACACCCTTCCATTATCACAACATAAACTACATCAATAATAACACTGTGTTCGCCCTTGTAAGCGTCCTTGTCAATATACTGACGTTTGTTTGTCCCTGACTAGCAAAGTAATTTCACATGCAACCAGAATCAAAACAAGATTAATAGGAAAATACACTCTAATTAAAATACCTTAAAGTGTATTTTCATGTTTTATAGCTGCGAGCATGCAATCCGCAATTCCAATGTGGAACAGTCGTTTGAAAATAGGCTCTACGGTGATGGAAAAAACTGGCATTTCGTTTTACATACGGATAACTTCTGTGCAATGCATGGAAGTATATTATTATGATCGTCGGTAATGTGTTTCCCTTGCAATGAGAGATGGAGCTAGTTTTATGCTGGGTTTGTTACAAAAAGGAGGTTTATACTTGTGCCACACTACCGTTACCGGTTTTTTTTATTGATATTGCAAGAACTCAGTTACTGGGTGGCCGTATGTAGATTTGACTAGATATTTGCTTTGCCTCGGAAAGCACGTTAAGCCGTTGTTCCCAGCTGTCATTCGTAGATCTTTGGCAGTCGTTACGGGTCGTCAGAAGCCCAAAAGTCTGACAACCAGTCTTACCAAGGGGTATCGTGTGTGAGTAACTGGGTTCTGGCGGTCAGATAGGCAGTGGCTCCTTGTAAAATACTGGTATTCTGCTGCATCCGATAAGACTGGAAGCCGACCCCAAATAGGAAAAAGGTTAGATAGAAAATTATCTAATATTTCAATGTTGAAAAACCAAACAGAATTTTATACTGAAGTTTATATCAGACCCTTCACCTAAATAATTAATAATTAATTTTGACATTGGCACCGTATAAATATTAAAAAGATAATTAAGGCAATAACAAACAAGTAATCAACTGTGTTATATAGATAAAATCAAAGTGATAATTTACATTTTAAGGCAGCCATTTTTGTAATTGATCGTTAAGATTTTGTGTGGGCAAAATTGTATCAGGCCTCGGTGCAAAAATGTAATCAAAGTGACATTGTTAAAAACCGGACTGTGCTGGAGACAGGTTGTACCTGCCATTCTGACACTTTTTGTCAATGTCATCGAAAATTGAGCGGTGGTTCGTTAATCTCGTATTTTTTGGGAAATAACAATAACGGTAGGTGAACTGTAAAATTTAGCTGGCACGAGTAACCTAGGAAGATGACGTTTTTAATCTGGGACAACAGAAAGGCATCAAATGAGACGAGAGAAAACTGGCAGATGAGCGAGAGGTGGAAAATGACTAGGATTTTTAGATGGTACGGGGTAGTAAGTTTGTAGGTATACAACCTTACACATACTTTGACTGAACTACGTTGTGGTATTTGTGGTATACGCTATACTAATAAACTTTCAGGAGAATTAGCCTTATTAATCATGGCACGAAACTTTTCATGTCATACAAGTTGTTTTGAGGAGAGCAAAACCGGTCTACCAATTTGATATCTTACGTAGCATTAGATATTTCCGAGGGCTGATATTTATTGGCAGTCCGTAACGACATGCACGACCGGCTTTAGGGGACTCCTATTTCAGAATGTGCTCGTAATCCCAAGACCAGTCCACCCCACATGATGAGCAAGTACATCGCGTGCGTACTTTCTACCGTTGCATCACTGTAGATATAATCGGCTGAAGTATTCGCGTTTCCTCCAGTACCCTTCCTTCGTGTTGCAACGGAGGAATATTAGTTATTAAATAAATTGCCCGAAAATTGCCAGCTTCCCTCACTTTGGCAACGCATACCAACCGATTAGCGTTTGTTTGTGGATGGATGTATGATTGATGGCTATGCGTGAAGAACTGCTGAAGATCATGTTCATCTATATTAATTTTATAAAGAGGTAACATTTTTGAGTTTTCATGAAGAGCTCTCTTCGGAATTACTGATCCGATGCAAAATGTCTTTCATTGATAGCACAGATGAATACAGATGGGACACTCCGCAAAATCATTTAAATAAAAAGTGACTCTTGCTACGACACAATAAAGTGCAATTCAGATCGCACAACGCTTATTACCTACAGTTATATTCACCTATAAGTTGCCTCTCTTTCTATCGCTTAACTCTTATACGGGTTAAAACATGCAATTTAACGCAGACGAGGTCGCGGGCAGGAGCTAAGCAGGACTAATATACTAAAGAGATTGCATTAAGCCAGCATGCCAAGATTCTTATGATTCAGACGTGTTTTTTTGTATCAAATGTTACTCATAAGACTTGTTTTGTTAAGAACTGTTATGTATAATGTCAAATGGTTAACTTGACCAAGATTTTTTACAATCCGATCTAGCCCGTCCCTTACTGTCCTCCCCAGCGACGCCTAAGCAGAGGTCCGTACCCCCGCAGGGGGGGTGCTCTTAGCGTAGTCGCTTAGTTTTAAGTTTTATACCCTGGCTGGAGGCCTTAATTTATTCATGCACCCACAGGAAAGTCCGGTTAAGCAGACGACAAACCCTTTCGTTGAACGGCGAGAAGCCATAAAAAAAACAAGTTTTTTTTTGTACGTTATAAATAATGAATGTTATTTTAAGACCATTCAAATCGTACATGTCCTCATGTTTTACAAAAAAATAATATCTTATCTAAGACTTTAGTTTTAATATTTTGAAAACAGTAGCGCCACTAACGCAAGCCAGAAAACAAATCTTCGATTCCAAGTAATTTGTATCTTTGCAATAACAACATTTGCATGTCGAAATCTGAATTCATGTAAACAACAAGCTGTTTACAACGAAAATATTTTAGACAAACATCTAGCCACGTAATTATAGATTCAGATTCAAACTGGAGAAATCAATGGAGATCGTTAGAAACTAAACTCATTAGCATGAAATGTGTGTACACTGACGAGAATTTAGACGAGAGCTGCTAATTGAAACGCTTCTACTTTGAACTAACATTCGTTCAAAAATTACCCTTGAAATAGCCGGAATTTAGATGCAGTACAGAACGACACAGCTATTCTAAACAAATACATTAAATTGAAATGTCTGTTTGTATGTCAAAATAATAACTTTTTACTAAATGCGTATGAAAGTGTAGACGGTACTTAAGGTACAATTTATTTTTTATTTTTTTTATTTTGTCTTGTTTGTTTCGCCTAATCTCCGAAACGGCTGGGCGGATTTTGACGGGATTTTCTCTGACAGATAGCTGATGTTAAAAGGAGTAACTTAGGCTACTTTTATTTTCGATTAGCTGCTGCCCACGGGTTCGCCCACGTGACACTTCAATTTATTTATTTATATAGAAAAAGCAACGCGGGCGAAGCCGCAGCAGCTAGTTATGAAAATATTAGAAAATATTTATTTGCATAGAATGAAGGTATACAGGTAAGTTGTTATAACAATGTCTCATTCCCTTAGGTGCCATTTGGCATGCAAAAATCTATATTTAGGGGCCATACAAGTATTACGTAAGCAGAACTTTAGTAATTTTGAACATAACCCTTGTCAGCAAAAGTAAGCAAAGCTACCCCCTCCTATCGTCCTACCCCTCTCCTATGCTTACGTAAACATCGGTATTTTTTAATCTGTTCAGGTTTCTTTATTGTTATTAATGAGTCTAAAAATAAGGAATTTATAGACTATAAAGTAATTGAATGACCATTTAAGTAATTTCCCTACTTCGGTTCTTTGTAACCATAAAACGCCGCGTGAGAGTTAGCAATATCAATTAATTTGGGGAATCCCTGAACATGGGTTTGCCATCTTTGTTCAAATCAAAGTCAACAAAATTTTCCAGAAAAATCTGAAAAGTAAAGTAATAAATATTGCTTACGTAATCACCATCCAGACCCTCCCGTCCCCCATGTCATCAAAAATAAATCAAAGCAAAGATCCGCCACCCCCTTTTGGTGCTTACGCAATACTTGAATGACCCCTTATCTAACTACAATCTAATTTTACAGGTTATAATATTGATGGAAGTTATCTAAAGCTATTAACTTGAGTTATGAGAAATACTCTACCCAATACAATTTAAGGGCTCATCACCTATCTCCTGTGGGGTAATTGCGAAACACATAAAATTACAATTGATCGCAATGTCTTTCATTTTGACAGCTCAGCCACGTTCATTGCGTTATTTACGATGTTCGGCAGACGAATATTTCAAATCCCATGAAGCCATGTATTAGGAATTTCCTTTAAAACCTTTGATTATGATTGAAAGTGTGATACGCAATTCGGGAGCTGGTAAAACAACATCGTCGAAAAAAAACAAAACATCTACTCTTAAAATAATATTATTAAAAAAAATGAATTTTTCAAATCGGTTCATAAACGGCGGAGACTGAGGTAACAAACATAAAAAAAAAATACAACCGAATTGAGAACCTCCTTTTTGGAAAGTCGGTTAATAAACATAAAAGTGGGTGACAAGCTGGTTTACACTTCAAACAAAAAGGTACTAAAAACAATTGTAGAATAATTAAATTTGACGAAAAGGTTTTACTTCAAATAATATTCGGAGTAACCAAAAAATTATTTAAAAGGGTCTTGGTTAAAACAAGGAACGTTTGGTAACACTTGACTCTGTTTTATACCAAAAAAAAAAGAGTCCTTTTCGAAGAAAGAAGATGTTTTGCAGCACAAGGTACCCATAACAATTCTAGTGTAAAATTTGTAGTTAAGAAGGTACACATGAATATAAACAACTTTTCTTATGGGTCCAACTCTGAAAATTATAGTAATAATATTGTTGACGCCAAAAACATAACATAGTTAAAATGACTGTTCTAGTCAAAAGCCTAATATGCGAATTCATTATTTTATAGAAGAAATGCGTAGCATTGGCGAATTATGAGCGGGCGTTCGTTCCTAGATCCTATCTTCCTTTCACTCCTATAACCAGGGGCCTAAGTCTACTAATTTACAAACGCTTGGTCTCGCCATTGTGAGTATTTGACAGTGTTTGTATGGCAAATCTGTCAAAAACTCGCAATGAAGAGACCATTGCAACGTTTGTACATTAGTAGACTTGGCCCCCTGATTTAGTGTAACATTGACAAGTGACACGAGTGCTTTCAATATACTCGCGAATGAATCGCCATTTAACAAACACATATTTTACGTGAGTGCTCGCTACGCTATTCTAGAAAAAGTCAAAAAAAAAGTCAAATCATTTATTTCAAATAGGCACGAAGATGCACTTTTGAACGTCAAAAATTACATGAATAGTTAATTGATTCTAGTTGCGCCTTCCAAAAGGTAGTTATGTATGGAGAAGAATGGGCAAGAAACTCCATACTTACTCTTTTAAAATGTTAACCATAGTTTGTATACATTAATTAATAATTATAGGTGAAGACGATGTACCTAGAATAAAAATAAAAATTACTTACCACAATTGGTAAAAAGAATGAAAAGTGAAGTAATGACAGAAAAATTTATAAATGCGATAGGTAGGTACATGGTGCTCACATATTTACATACATTGTATATGAATGTCAAAAAAAAAAAAAAACATATATATAAGTGTGTGAGTTAAATTTATATTAATCACAGAAAATAAAAATTAATATCATAAAAATTATAAATTATACAGTTAAGAGTCCCTATCAATTTCGACGCGCTACTAGTTTAGGTAACTATCGGAGCGCATCGTGTCTGTGTGCGTTCGAACTATCGGCGACAATCGTAGTATGCATTGTCGTACGGTGAAGCGGGAACAAATAATCTTGGTCCGTAACCGCTATTAACAGCACTCCCGAATTTTTACTTACCTACTAGGTTCTGTAATACTGGATGGATTTTATTGTAATTATGACGTGTTATATTTATAACACGTCATAATTACCACCTAGTAGGTAAGTAAAAATACCAATATTAAGTACGGCGTTCATCATAGTAATAGCAAACTATAAAGTGTGACCAGTACATAATATGTACTGGTCACACTTTATAGTTTGCTATAGATAGGTCTGAAACTAATTACATGTGTTATAACCCACCCTCCTGTATTATGTACCTACTACAGACCTCCCCGGCGAACAGTGTTCGGAATAATTATATTACGAGCCACTTAGATTTTTTATATGAAATTTTTAATTTAAATGTAGGTAGGTATATGTTTGTAGACTTATACGATAAAAACACATAATTATATTACTAAGTATAATGTTGTATTTATATAATGAGTACATATACATATAGTCTTTAAATAAAAAAGTTTTTTTACGTTTAAGACACTTTTAAATAGGCGGCCTTGAAAAAGGCCTTTGGCTTTTGTCTACTCGCTGTTTGCTTCTTCATCGGATAAGTGCATCCTTTCAGGCGCTTCAGGAGCTTTCAATAATTGTAATACTTCTGGCGCCAAAGTACCCGATTTTCTCTTAGGCAATGGTCTGATGCTGGATATTAATGAATCGGAGGAGATGAGCAGAGCGCGTCTTGAATAGTCTGCTTCCTTCCAATTTTTCTCGTGCTATGCTTTTTCAAACTCAAATCATTTCAATTAAACCATTTACAGGCTTTTTTGAATTCTCAAGGAGTTGGTCAGTAAGAAAATGAAGCTAAATGCCCATTCCAAAGCGTAGTAGGTACGTATGGAGAAGAACGGGCATGAAACTCCATGGACACTCTTTTAAATTAAATTGTCACAAAAATATTAGATCTATAATGTTGAGTTTATAACTAAATGTAAGAACGATATATAAAAAAAAAACCGTACACGTTAAAAGCGTCCAGAGTAGGTATAACAAATAGAAACAAACAAAAAAAAAAAACAATTTTAAGATAAAATAATTATAATAAGATAATTAAAATAAGCCGTGGCAGCTAAGAGATGACCAGTCCCAACTGACGGCGCCCGTTCACGAACATATCGCATGGATTAGCACCATTCAGCTCAACCATTTTGAAGGGAGCTAAATGATCCAACACACGCGCCACCATCAGCGAGACATCTTAGTGAGCATGACATACTCTCAGCCGCCAGGGCACATTCAAGTCAATGAAAGGCATATTACCCGGTTAATGGTAGCTCTATAGTACATAGTACTCACACCTGTGCTATGAAATTATATAATACAAAGGAGATTGAGTTCATACAATGCAATGATAGTCTTACAATCTTCAGCAGCTCCAACATTATTTTCAAATGTTAATCGATTAGTTGTGGTTGTGGAGCAAGACCAGCATTCAGCCAAGCATTTTTATTAGCGATGTAATCCCCCAACTTATAATATACCTGCGTGCATAGTATGCGTTTTATACAAGATTTAAATTTAGTTTCATTCAGTTGAAGTATGTGGGGAGGAATTTCATTGTAATATTTTAAACAGTACCCCATAAAAGACGAGTCTACTTTAGCCAGTCTGAAACCTAGTTGAACTAGTAGGTCCTATTTCTTTTACTATAATTATGTCTTTCACCTCTTTTTCTAAAAATATGTAAATTTTTCCGTTCATACATGATGTTTTCGTAGATATATTGACAAGGTACCGTCATGATGATAATATCCTTAACCAGTTCCCTTAGAGAATCGCGCCTGCGGACATTATATATGGCTCTGATGGCTCTTTTCTGCAGAATAAAAATAGACTCAATGTCTGCAGCCCGTCCCCAAAGTAAAATACCGCAAGAAATTATACTATGAAAGTAACTAAAATAGACTAGCCTCGTATCTACATAAGTAAATTGACGGATTTTTCTGACAGCATATGCTGCTGAACTTAGCCGTCCTGCAAGAGATGTTAAATGAGGACCCCATTAGCCTTGAATCCATCATGATCCCCAGGAAAACAGTTGTACCTACGAATTCTAGTTTCTCTTGATTCAATACTATCTGGTGAAGAACATTTTATGCACTTGGTTTTTTCCCATTTAATACTAAATTATTAGCAGCTCTATAATTGCGGCAGTCTTTGTGTCTAGACTCTAGAGCTTCTTCGCTAAGTAGACCTATAGGAAGGACAAGGTATTTGGTGAAATTAGCTCCGTGAATTAATATTTTATGTACACTAGAAGGCATTTTGTACCATTGGTACTTGGTGACGTAGCCTAGGCATGTCAAGTGTATACTCCTTGTAGGCCTCTGGCTTTACATCGTACACACGGCCACAAATCAAGCTATACATGTCCAGTATAAGCTGACCTCTCATTGTAAGGAAAACCTATACAATGCGAGATCAGCCTAAACTGGAAATGTATAGCTTGATTACTGGCCGTGTGTACGAGCACGAAAGGTCTTTCAGTATAACAGAGAATCTTGTAATGAGATCTTTGTCAACCCCAGTGATCGCAGCTGCGAGAGCAGGGTCTTTAAAAAACGTTCGCGCAGTATTGCACTCATTGGTTGAGCCGCTACATTGCTTTACTGTATCGACGAGGAGCCCAGTTCGACGACGATATTCTTCTGTAATGGCGCGCTTTTTTTCTTCCACTGCTTCTTTTATATTCTTAGTCACGCGCCATGTTTTGTGTTCCTTCCTATACGATATGTGAAACAAAAAATACCTAAGAACTGCACATGCCTTTCGCATTTTTTCTTTTTTCCTTTGGTTTTTCCGTGATAATAAAGTTCACTTTATCGACCAATTTTCTAAAAATTAAACACTAATTTACTAATAGTACAATACAAAACATTAATATGTATGAATAACATTAACAAACCACAAAGTGTCACACTATGCATAAATAAAATAAAAATATACTCACAGTCTCAAAACTGATTAGGCCTAGTACAAAATTCGCACAATTCGCGAGTTACGTCGGGAGCGGCGTACGTCACGGGCGACACAGGTCCGTCGTCGAGAAGCCCTTGGGCGCGACTGAATGTATCGAGCAAGCGCATCGGTTTATAAGGCATTATTTAGATATTTTATTACAATAAAAGTATTAGTCAAAAAAAAAAAAAAAAAAATTGGTTTGTTAGATAAATACATCAAATTTTAGAATATTGAACACTTATTGTTATTATCAATCAATTCTTACGCGTAGACAACGGTTTTGCACACGATTTTATTGTGTTTTTTCAGCGTGGATAACATTTTTTTTAATGAACTTATACGTTAAACTTAAAAAAACAAAGTTGTAGGCTTACTAGTATACTATATGTCCAGTATGTATGAATTTTTTCAGATTGTTATTTGCCACCAGTAAGCCAAAAAAACGATTGGAAAACCGGGTGTTTCGTGCTTACGTAAAAACATGTGTTAGATTTATATTTTACGTAATTTATATTGAGTAGTTATCAAAATTTCAATCAGTACACTTACTAGATAAAGATGTGATGAATAACAAGGCATTAAAAAAAAAACCAGGTATCTTCAGGTTACTGAGAAATTTGTGCTGAAAAAAATAGAAATTTCTGTTTTTAGACCGCGAAATTGATAGGGACTCTTAAATTAGCAACCAGTTTGATTTTGTCTAGACTCTAAATTGTCCTATGGAGCAGGACCAGCATGTTTCCAAGCATTCTTATCTTGGATATAATCCTCTAATTTGTAATATGCTTGTTTACAAAGTGTGCTTTTTATATGGGTTTTAAATTTTCTTTCATTTAATTGTAATATATCAGAAGGTATTTTATTGTAACATTTAACACAGTACCCCATAAAAGATGTATGTACCTACTACTTGGTACTTTAGACAATCTGAAAATTATGCCTATCACTGATTTTATTAAAAAGATGTAGATTTTTTTCTTACATACATAATATTTTCATAAATGAATTGGCAAGGTACCGTCATAATATTAATCGTTTTAAATAGTTCTCTAAGAGATTCGCGGCGATGTAGATTATAAATGGTTCTGACAGCCCTCTTTTGTAAAATAAAAATGGATTCAATGTCGGCAGCCCGACCCCACAGTAAAATGCCATACGACATAATGCTATGGAAGTAGCTAAAATAAACCAAACGCGCGGTTTCTATATCTGTTAACTGTCTTATCTTTCGAACAGCATACGCGGCCGAGCTTAGCCGCCCCGCAAGAGATGTTATATGAGGTCCCCATTGTAATTTCTCATCTAGCGTGATTCCTAGGAAAACCGTTTTATTTATAAATTCCAGTTTTTCTCCATTCCAAAACACCAAATGCATTCGATTTAAGTTACCTAATGTTAGAAGTAGCGTCACATTCGCTACTTCTAACATTAGGTAACTTAAATCGAATGCATTTGGTTTATTTTATTTTATTTAGTACCAAATTATTTACGGTAAACCAATTTTGGACCTGAAGAATAGAGTTATTCTCGTCGTCAAGTTTTTGTGACCGTCGATCTATTTTAAAAATCAATGATGTGTCATCTGCAAATAACACCATCTTCGGTTGATTTTGAAGTAATTAGGGTAAATCGTTAATGTAAACTAAAAAGAGGAATGGACCCAATATCGAACCTTGAGGAACGCTCATTTTCATTTCAGACCCTAATGAGTTTACGCCGTTTACCTGAACTTTAACCTTCCTATCCGTCAGGTATGATCTTAGTAAATCAAGAGCGGTATTCTTAATTCCGTAGTGCTCCAGTTTCAGCAGAAGTGTCTCATGGTTTACGCAATCGAACGCCTTAGAGAGGTCGCAAAAGATTCCAATGGCATCTTATGCTTCTTCCCAAGCGTTAAAAATGTTCTTTATTAGGGTGACACCGGCGTCAGTTGTACAACGCCCCTTGGTGAAATCATACTGTTGTTCATGAAAGATGGAGTTTTTGTTAAAGTGACGTAACATTTGATTGAGCATCAACTTTTCAAACACCTTACTGAGAACTTGAAGAATTGACACAGGCCTATAATTGTTAGGTTCCTTACTATCACCGGATTTAAACAATGGAACAACTTTACTGTGTTTCATGAGATCTGGAAAGACTCCTTGGTCTACACTGGTGTTAAATATGAAAGCTAAATAGGGCGCAATGGTTTCGATAATAGACCTACAGACTTTTACAGACATTCCCCAAAGATCTTCTGTTGAATTAATTTTAAGATCTTTAAAAGCTTTTATAACAGCCTGGGGGTTTGTATGTTGAAACCTGAACTCCAAAGGGCATGCCTTTACATTCTTTCTAAGTAAAGCAGCAGAAAGCGCGGGTGAGGAATTTAAAGTTTCTGTAGTTTTAAGGGTAATATTACCAAAAAAGTTTTCAAATTCCTGAGCTATTTCTACATCGGAGTTGACGGGGCCATGTGCAGTCTCTAAATTAAATTCAGTATTTCGCTGTTTTTTTCCTACCTGTTTCATTATTTATTATTTGCCAAGTAGTTTTTATTTTATCATCAGCTGATTTTATTTTATTGCTAATATAAATGGCTAGAGGCTTCTATAATCGATAGAATCAAAAATAATATACTGCCGCTAACTAATAACTTTTGTGCGAGCGTTACCTGTGGCTTATTCCACAAATATCCCCTGAAAATCCCCCTTAGGAGGAAAAGTGGAATCTATAAAAAACAGTCTAGAACTCACCCCTGATAATCCCGCTTAGGGGGGAAAACTAGAATTGAAAAAAAAAACTTATTCCAAGACCCCCTGAAAGTGATTTTTTTTACATTAGGGTTCAGTTTTACCCACTGAGGGGGATTCTCTGGGGGGATTAGTGAAATAAGCCGGATTATCAGGGGTGAATTCTAGACTGGTTTTTATATATTCCACTTTTCCTCCTAAGGGGAATTTTTCAGGGGGGATTTGTGGAATAAGCCTTAGCTGTGATGAAGTGCAATGTTAACGTGATCAAGGATCCCTGGGCCTAGGCGTGGTGTGGCTGCCGCAATCAGAAGTCCCAGTGTGTTACTCTTGCTACCAATGGTCAGTCCTAATCCTACGAACGCTCATCTTCGAACGCTAATGACGTAATTAGTATGATTTCCCGCAAGAGTAATAGGTAACATCACCACCCGCATTTAATAACCTACACCATCGATTACATAACCACCAACCCCCCTACCAATTCGGTCACAGCTGCCAATCTTAACGGAGATTAGCCAAATAAGCAGGAGATATTATAGTGCACAAGTGAGTGCGCACGCCCTCTTCCCTCACTCTCATATTCCGATAGGATTAACTAAGTACTTGAAGTAACTTAGAACTTAGTTATATGACTGCACCTACTGGAAAAAGTAGTAAATACTCACATAATATTTACATTTCTCGACGACTCCTACCCTGGCGGCGAAGGTCTCGTTCGTGGCTTCGATCTCCAAGACCCTCTTCTTAAGGTCCAGGCTGTTCTTCTGGATGAAGTAGATGTAGTCTACGCCAATCATCTAGGAGACATGAACATTATATTAAGATATAGACATTAAGGACTAATTTGCGGTATCTATACTAATATTATAAATGCGGAAGTAACTCTGTCTGTCTGTTTTCACGCCTACAAGTTATGGGCCAGCAAAAGTTATACACTGTCGTACCATTGACACGACGAAGAAGATAGACCATGATTTGGTTAAACTGGGACAGGACAGAGGATCCCGGTACTACGTTCCCGTGGGATAATTTTTGACCACCAACGCGTGCGAAGCCAAGGCTAAAAGCTAGTTTCCTATATTTACTGAAATATATTTTTTCTCTTCATCGGTTAGGAAATTCATGGCTGAATAATTTGGTATCGAATTTCCTAGTTGACCAAGATAATAAATGCAATTTTATCGCAGTAAATAGCAGGTCAAGCTTTTTTCTGCGTTTGAATTTGCGTCCAACGAAGAGCGATAGCCTGGTTTATCTTATCGACTTCCAGCCCACGTTGGGCTCGAAAAGGTCGAATATGAACTTGCCTTTACCTAAGAAGTATTCATATCAGTATCGTTATCGTAGTTCGTATTTTATTCTGCGTTTACAATTTAGCTTCCAAAAATGTAAACAAATATGTGTTTTTGCAAAAAAAATCAGTTAACACATACTGGGACCAACTCATCTAACAAAATATCTATAATATTTTTACCTTTGACGTCGACTCGAAATGAAAGAAGTTAACATAAACAACACAATGTTCAGTTTGCGCTAAAACTTCGATTTTCATGAAGTCCTTTTGTAAACATCTTAATTTACACAGACAGACATAAAGTTGATATCTATTCCTGGACTAGAATGCAGGCAGATGATGATGAAAGTTGATAGTAGAAATAACATTAATTTGGAAACAAGAATTTGAATATGAAATAGATATTTAAAGGACGGTGACGGTAAAAAAAAAAAATGTGTTTGACAAGAACATACCTTCTAACATACATCACTGGCGAAATGTGGGTATAGGGCTGCAGGTGGATTGCAGGAGTGATTTTATGTACGTGTGTAATATACCTTTTTAAGAAGATAAGGAGCCTCTACATTCAGCTGGCACCGCCTGGTCGTCGTTCGCTGGGAGTCGTCGGCTGCCCAGCTGTCGTCTGTGATGACGCACTCCACCACCACCGGGATCTGGGGGCAGCTAGGGAACCGCCTCTCGTACGCCTGAGACAAAGAACAAAAAAATACAATCGATGTCACGTTACCAGAAGAAGTCATCACATTGGAACCACAGATTAGATAATAGTTACAACGTAAGTGGAACACCTAATTTTAACATACATAACAAACAGTATATTATATTATAGATAGATGCACCGTCGATACGTAAAGAAGAACTTAGATGGTTATTACTAGTGCAATGGTTATCTATAAATATCAGCTTTTCATTAAATTAACACTCGAGCTACGTTTTGTTCTCACTTCTTAAGTTTGGAGCCATATAAAAATGCCCTCTCGCAAAAGAAAACACAGTAACTTCAATTACACAGTAACTGAAGTTATTGTGTTTTCAGAGGGCAGATATCTATATGTAATACACTTCTTTAAGATTTTTTTTTTTTAAATACCATCTTATCCACATTAGCATTATCTACGTAAAATATATTATAACCTGGCATCCTGGCACGATTAATTAACGTCTTCCAAGCCCCACTTTTGCGCCCCTAAATTACCATTTCTAGGCGCGATAAATATCTAAACACTCGTTTTCGTGTCCAAATTCCGGATTCGCGGCTTACAATTCGTGCCAATAGCCCAAATGTCTATTTTAGTTAACATACCTACAGCAGAAATCGCTGGTTGGAAAATGGCAAATTATAATGGACGAAAACAATGGAAAATGGGGCATGAAAAGGGCTGTGCGAAAATTCTCGAAGTCCGAAATCAGCGAAGTTGGTAACATCAATCAAATACTAATGTTGATCAATACTTCACAGTGAAGGACCGATGAAAATTTCTACGCAAAGTTTGCGTAATTTCCAATTCGGGTCTTACTTTCGGGCCATTTACCTCGTGTTAGAATGAGCTTTCTTTTTCTCGGGCTTTTTGCAAAAATCTTTTCCAAGTTTGATATAAGAAATAAGAGAAAGATATCACAAAGGTCATATAATATTTAGGACTTGAATGGGTAATTGGATACTATTAAAGTACCTTTATGTACTAGTTTGATAAAACCGAGTAAGTGATAAAGAAATGTTGGCGGCAAGTTAGGAAAACGAAGCTAATATTTGTATAAGCTAAGATGGAGGAAACTGCAATCAAACTGTAATTAAAAAGTTGAATAAAGCCAATTTTAATTGAACGTAAGTCTGTTTGTTAAAAATTCTGATGTTTGTTTTAAAAGTGCGGGGCGGTAGATCATTATCGATTGCTGATATTAAATGTATCTATAGATTAGGACAATACACGTGTGACTGATCACGTTTGGCTGCATGTGTCGAAGGCACGTGGCAAAACACAATCTGGAACTTTGGCGTAGTATTGAACACATCAACGTGTTCAGATTTAGCCAGTATTCATCGTAAATCAAGTGATCAACCGTTTCTCGGCGAAGCCCCTTAATACAAAACTTTCCACAATTTATATTTCACAATGCTTAACCAACCATGCAAATTCTCTGTAAACTGTTTAAGGGGTATTACAAGGGTCTATATTTAGCCCAAAACCAATTTCAAAACTTTCTTTTTCCCAAACTTCTTGATAAATCCTACATAAGTCCGCAATAATATAGCATCTTCGATTAATAATTTTACGATCTATTGTGGTAATTCTCAATAGGTTTTTCATTTCTTGGCGACAATAAGAGCTCATTCGTACCGAGCTGGTTTATGGCCTATTAAACTTCTTTTCACGTGGGATTAAGCATGGTGTAATGGAATATGGTCATGGTTTTGTTTTTGGGGTTGTGATAGGCTTAATAGGTTTGGATTTAGTCATTTAAAGGTGATTAGCTTTTATTTCACTTTCGCTTGAGTTGATCGGCTAAATTAAATACGAAGACATGAAGCACTTGGTCTGTGTTTGTAAGTCAAAGTTACGTGCCTGCACATATTATAAAGCAGGTCATTAATTACTCTTTGAAGCAAAAGCAGTTCATCTGTAGACTAATTAGTATTCATGTGACACCGTAGATTTTAGTTTTCTCTTCCAAACAAGGATTTGCCTAACAATTGAAAACTTATGAACCAACGTAACAAAAACGTGATAACACGTGCCTTCCGATAAATTTTATATTACATTCGTCGTACATAATAAATATTTTATTAAGAATGTGACCTACACGCGCAGCGTTTTCGATACGAGATTTTTTAATGTCAAGTGTTGCCTTCTTAAATGTATTTTCGCATGGTAACATAATATATTTTTGAGCTGTATCAATGACACGAGCTTTGAGTTTTTCTTGGTTTCATTTTCAACGGCGGTTCGTATGACATGACTTGAGCAAGCAATCTTCTTTTAGCGGAAACT
The DNA here is from genome assembly GCA_947523025.1 of Dryobota labecula. NCBI lineage: Eukaryota > Metazoa > Arthropoda > Insecta > Lepidoptera > Noctuidae > Dryobota > Dryobota labecula. Next base: position 1,831,166 of record OX383296.1, on the reverse strand, counting down.
GAAATCCTGATGAAAGTTTACTGCGCTCTTCCTATTGTGTTATAAATGTATGTTGCTACGCTGTTACGTCTCTGTGCTCTGCCACAGTTCGCCTCACAGACTACATTGAGATACTAGTGTTGTCTTAATATAACTAGTAAGTTCCCTCCCCCATCTATGAAGGGTAGGAGCGTGAACTTACTAAATATTTGCGATCAATAATCGTTATGCGACGACATATAAATAGTTGAGTCTACGCGCGCAATTCCAATGCAAACCTGTGCACACATGTCGATACGTCAAAAAACGAAAGTACAACCTAAAATCATAGCTAGTCGTAAGATTTGCTATGATTAGCGGCCCACCCCTGCTTCGCACGGGTTTTAGCACTTGATAAAACATCGTACACAAAACCTTAATGAAATATACACCTAAAACTTCCTCATGAATCACTCCGTCTATTGGTGAAAACCGTATGAAAATCCGTTCGGTGGTTTTTGAGTTTATCGCGTTCAGACAGACAAGACAAACGCGGCGGGGAGACTTTGTTTTATAATATGTAATAATTTTAAATTGTACTCTCGTTTACATTCACTCCCGGACATATTATGTGTTCCCTAATTGATTCCCTACCATATACCTACTGTCATCATGGAAACATTGTAGTTTCAACTACTGCGCCTCCACGACTTGGTGATCACGCATTTGCTGATGCGAATAGTTTTGGTACCATCCCTCAGACACCCTTTACAAAGCCCCTTGTTGGGCCTTTTATTCCTGGGAAAGTTAAAGGCAATTGACAAGGCCAAGCAAGCGCAATCGAACTTTTGGGAGGGTTCGAAACGTGCTCAAAAACCTAAAGGGACGCAAGTGCAAAGGAGAGAATACAGAATATTTTGAATAGGCGATAAATCTTCTAAAAGTTTCAACGCCTGTTAAAGTGAACCTAGGGCGTACGTGCGAAGGATGCCTTTTAAAAATAACTAACAAAAATGCAACATTACAGAGAAATCCAATTTCATGACAATGTTGGAGCGTATCGGAGTAAAATTCCGATTCTTCAAATGCTTTAAAATTTTAACAGACTGTGGGCAGTTTACAGTTTAAAATAAAACGATCGTGAAGATAAGGCATGTGAGTTACCAATGTGATTACTGTCTTTTGTGGTGTTATTAATACCTTTTTTTTTCTCTTTATCTTCCCTACATTCAGTTCCTAGTCAACGCTACTGTTATTTTTAATCCCTAGCGCAATTTCATTACACTTCATAGGCATTTTCTCAGGTATGCCCAAAGCTTTACAAGCAATATTCCCGCAAATAACACCGTGTGTACCTTTGTATAGAGATGGAATACTAATCCTTGAGCCGAGGGAAACTGGGAGGAATCCTAATACAATATGAGAGTCGTGACGGAGGCTATAGTTGAACTAATATATATGATAGCGAAATATCAGATAGCTGTGATAGTTTAAGTAATGAAATAGTAGATAAAAGCTTATTTGCTAGAGGTAGTATAAGATATATAACCCACAGATCTGTGTAACATATCATCAATGAACACCATCTGTACACTTAATGCACTACACGTCGCTACATAATTAATTGATAAGCTTACATTAGCACCCAATGAACGGCTTTAGATATACGTCACACGTATGTGTTTTACTTACGTCAGAATCAAAGGTCCCTGAACGCTGAAGGATCGCGGGTAAAACCTGATGCGATCAAGGAAGCATAGCACATTAGAAGAGTTGTGATTGACAACCTTAATTTCTACGAAAACACGGTCCGAAAAAACAGCTAAAACCAGAGTCTACTTGGATAGGGAGCGCGTCCAAAACTAATTTAGCAACAATTTACTCTAAGGAGCTTTCTAACGTAAAACTAAATGACAATTTTCTGACCTACATAAGTAGGGAAACCACTTAGTCTTAGGTCAAAGTCTGCAATCCTTGCAACTCTAATGACACTGAAGCTGATAGCCACACAGTCTGTGAAGCGAGAGTTTTACAAGCGAACCAGTATCTACACAATATTTTACAACGGGACAATACACAGTAAAAGAGGACGACCTAATATAGCCTCCCTTTTGTAATAAAGACAATACGGCTCGTAATATCAATACACGTTTACGTTGGAAGTGGGTATTCAGAGTTCTGAGTTTCTGACGTCAGTTGTACAGTTTCAAGTAATAGAACAACATCAACAGAACTTAGAATAGCTTGCGAAACAATAACATGGACGCTAGTCTAGTTTGCTGAAAATGGACTAGACGAGATTTTAGGGCAAAGAAGAAAATTCGCAGTTCATTTGGACTTGATCGTGCAAACAACTGAATATAAAGTAATGTAGTTCATTTACTACCCTTAAATACTGTACTATTTACAACACAAACTATTCTTGCGAGCAAAAACATTCAACATTTTTTCCAAGTATCGTTTAGGTCAGTTACCAGTCTTATCAAGTTATCAACAACCTACGTTTATCAATGCGCTTCACATCACACATACAGTAGACACCGTTACATTACCAACTGTCAACCATCACCATCCCACCCATTACATTAAATTCTGACTATTGTATAGCATCTTGTAAGCTCTTGTCAGACAATTTCTCCATTCTAACTTTGAGACAATGTCCGAATCCGACACGTCGTCGGCAGCTTCGAATGAATCGTAGGTAGCTGTCAAGTTTTACAGTAACGATTTCGACATCACGTTACTCACAGATGTCAATAACGTATTGTCGGAGACTGTGTTCCATGTTTGTTAATTAATATTCCAAATTTAATTTTTTCTGTACCTAAGACACGCATTTTGACGTGGAGTTGCGGACACCAGCTCGTATACCCTATCTACCTAGTTAATTATATGCGCAATAAACAGTTAGAAGCGTCTAGATTTATTTTAAATAGGTCACAAATCGATCGCAACAACATTCACGTTCAGTTTAATTTTCTCTAAACTTAGCAATTGCGCTTCTGAATTCACTGAAAATACAAACGCAAACTACATTATGTAATAAAACTCCTAGCGTATATATTCTTTAATTACTCCAATCCAACAATGTACTACAATAGTTAACTACAATCTACAATAATAATTATTTAGAGTTATCGACAGTTACTTTTGCTTGTCCGACCCGTAGCTCGCTCCAAAACCAAGTGAACGAATCGATTGCCGGATCGCGATTCCTTGACCACCTGTCAACCGTCACCACATGGTCACATAAATAATCGTTCTGAATAATCGATATTAAAGTTCGACTAAACTTTAATATCGATTATTCAGAACGATTTAAAAAATAAATGAACCTAACAATTCATATTGTCGAAAGTTAACATCGATAAAACTGCCAATATCAATTGACCTTGTAATGCCTTGGGTCACGATGCAATCGTCGACATAGCGCAAACATAAAATAGTTTCCACCGCCATTTGCTAATACCCTATTTAAAACCCACACGTTTTTCCGATTTAATATACAATTATTCTTATCGAGGTAAATTAACACCATTTGTTTTAGTTTCAAATTTATTAACAATAGAAGCCGACAGATGGGTCATTAATCATTGTGATTGTTACGACTTGCGATAAAGTGTCCGCTTTAAAATATTGGTTTTGTTTCAATAGCACGATATTAAAATTAACACTCTGATATTTGTTTAATTAGGTATAATACTAGTCTTTTAATTAAAAGGAGGAAGGAAGGAGCAGCATTATAAAAACAATGACAATAATAGGCCAACACAAATGATAGGTTTTCGTTTTGATATTCATTCCCAGAGGGCCCCCTCTGGGAATGAATATCAAAACGAAAACCATATACTATCTACATCCATATAAGTTGCCCGATTAATAAGGAAATCCGGATGTTAGGAATTAGGAGCTAGAGCTGAGAAGTGTAGAGGACATATTGTCGTGAGTCCAGCCAAGCGAAGCACTCCACAAAAAACTCGACAAGGGATAATGGAAAGCATAAGCAAATTCAGTTGGTATTCGTTATTCTGTGTGGGACTGAGGAACTGAGTGACTGACAAATTTTATCTGTCGCCCAAGTTCTGCTCAATAATTTCTATGCATTCTCGCTCACATTTCTAAGATTTTTTTTTTCTTTTTGACAATGTTAATTACTTTTTGACGTGACAACGTCTAATAAATCTATGAACGCCGGCGGCATGCACGAAAAAGGATGACTCATGGTCCCGTTACGCTCATTGTACGCTTGCGCCGCATCAATGTTTTGTTATGACGTTGTCACGTTAAACTATCGTCCGTAAACCAACTTTACAGACAACCAATTCTTTTTGCAGATAATTTTGACGCTTTGAGTTTCATTTACCTTTGGGTTATGAAATACCCAATTCTAAAAATCAAAGTTATTTCTCCTCCATGAATCACGAACAAATCCGTTTATCGCTAGAATGATTCCCAGCCAATAAAAAACACAATCTTCGCGAATGTGTACGAAATACGAATTTCAAATTCCCGACGGAGCTCGAACGCGCTCGTGTTGTAATATAACGATTTCATATCCGTTCGGACATCGTCGGCCAACACTCGGCGAAGGGCGTTCATTCGTTCCATTTTCAAATTCAAATTTCAATCAACGTATCTACTTGATTCGGAAGTATGATTGGCTGATGAATATTTTATTGATTACAACGGCTGATTTGGCATGAATGAGCTACTTTTAAGGAAAATATTCTGGTAGTCTTGTATCATTTCAGGCTCTATTGCGTATAAACGTAAACAAAGACTTGTGAGTACCTACATACTGCGTATACGATACGAAATATATCGTGTGAGCCGTATTTTTTGTTAAAATGTAATCACTTATTTGTGGTTTTTCCTTAATTGTATAATTTCAACAAAAATCTATAAAATTTACAAAACAGATGATGTTCAGGTAAGGATTCAAAATGATATGCCTCCCCATATACCATTTTTTATTGTTGACCCTGCAGACTGATTATGTTAATTCTTGAAACTTCATCTCCAAAATCCAGTTGACCTATTGGAAATTATAATGATCGGCACCTATCGGCACGGCCGCAGCGGTATCTGAATTTCATGCTTTTGTGGAGATTAAAGAATTGTAAGCGTGTCGGCTACTTTGATCAGTTCACGCTCCTATCAGTTTTTTGAACTTAAGACTATCGATACTAGTAGTTTCAAGAGTATGAATTTCATTGTTGGCGTTGGCGAATATATTTTATTTTCGAGACGTTTACCGCGTGAAAAAGTCTTTTGAAAGGTACCAGACTGCTCGATTTTATCTGAAGTTAACAGTAACGTAACCCATCGCAAACTAAGTCCGAAGGTGGACTAGGAAAGGTATTATTAATAAAACTCATAGAAAACGACAGTAATTTTGTGTAACAATCCTAGTTGGCCGCTGGCCTTGGATCGATCCTCCTAATTAGGGCTGAAAAGTAACAAGGTTATCCTTCTTCATATCTTTAAGCTGTCTTCTAACCATATAGGCAACTGGAACATTAATCACGTTCGGAAAAATCGGAAACATTATTAGAACCATTACGTAAATTGGTTCAAAGACCTATTAAGAATCGTTAAATGAAGAATACGAAGTAGATATTCTTTATTAGCTATCACTATAGGTACTTATTTTTGGTGTGGAACGTCCTTGTCCAAGACATTAAGTGGGATCGATTATTATGAAAACATTTTTTTTTTTCTTTTCAGTATTATAAAGTTGTCATTACTTGGTGTGGGAAAATAGGCACGTGTGATAATGATGACTCACGAACATAGTTTATACAAAACAAAGGAACTTGAAAAAGCAAGGGTCGACAAACGCGTTGCATGTAAATGTACTTTTTATTGTTCCAGAATCAGCACGCTTCACAAGCGTTTTGGCAATAGTCAACAACAGGATAAACATTGTTATAGAGGGAACTGCGAACATCAAAGTGCCTCAAATGGAAGGATTAACGACCAGAAGGTCGTGGGGACAGGGGAGCAATTTGATGAGAGCAATCCGACCGATTACGAATACTCAACACAATTGCCGGTGCGCAAACGTGACAGAAGAGTTACACGGGCAATTGATTCAATTCAAACGATGTGCAATAAATCATACTTGGGCGAAAATGGAATCATGAAAAATGCGTAGCAAAGAACGCAGAACGCTTATTCTCATCAGCAATAAGCTATAAAAGACCAGTTCAAACGAATAGAGCAATAGCCAATTGACCACTTTGATCAGCGATCAACGTGTCCCCACACAGAAGCCATTACATTTAATAACCAAGTACTTAGTAATAATTAAACACAGTGACATGACGCTTGTAATTGTTAAACCTTAATAGCTCAGCAATTTAGAAGCACGCAACCGCGAGGTCACGTGTTCCAACTAAGAGTTGCAATGAACCTGTGCTTCGTGCAAATAACTTGGCTTCTAGGAACACTTGACGTTTTAACGGCTTCCCTGGAAACACACGATTTCTAGGTAGCATTGCCATCAAACTTGAATGTAATGTCTCGTCTTCTCGCCGATCCTCTCAAAGATTTCCGATTATTACTTTTTAGGACATAAACTGATATTTATGGGCTGCTTCATCGAGTGGAATGACTCTACCAGCAATTTATTTTCTTGGAAGCAATTCTATAAGTACTAAAAGTTTTATTATTGTACAAACCGTCTTTGCTCGAATCCCTAACACGCTCCTTTTTTATTAGGCTGATCGGCCACTCTTACAGAAGCTATAACATTAAATCCTTACATCCTTCTGACTTATTCTGCCCGGTATGTTCTTCTTGGCAGGTTCCACGTACCTTCTCAGATATGTATTATCCCTCAATACCCATTAAACCAAAAAGAGAAGAGTCCCTTTTAACGAGGTCTGTTATTAATCTTGATCATCGTAATCTTGCTCCAACGTCACGGAATAATTTTCCTAATTCCTATTAAAATCATTCACAATATAAGTAATTTATAACAGCGGTAGAGGCAACCCAAATATTATTCTTCATTCAAGCTTATAAAAATAAAAATCTTGTTTTACATAACGTGCGTGTTCTTCGCTTATTTTTAATAACAAAACGGTCTTATGTAATTTATCTTTAATTTTATTACGGCAGACACGCACAAAGCGTTTGTTCAATTGGTTCATTCATTCGTGTAATTCTGGGGTAGTTTACCTTAACAACATTATTCCCCTTCGGGTAGTCGCGAGGTGTAATTTAATCTGTCTAATCCTCGAAGATCGTGGGGTAAGTAAACAACTTCATGTAATTTATAGACAACAAAGGTTTTCAGGGAATTATTTTGGATAAATCCTCCTTGAAAATGCTGCAGGAAGACGGAGGATTATACTGTTCGATAAGGACTACAGTTCACTCGAAAGTTTTCAAGATCAGTCCAAACATAAGTTTTTGTCAAGGACTTTGACCAAGTTTTGATTCGAGGCGTTCTTAAGATTGTAAGTGACGGCAAAGCTTACGTACTTGTCACCGAAGTTCTAAACAGGCTCAAGAGATCCAACATCTCAGAGAAGCTTTGACGCTTTTAATGTAGTTTTTTTCTACATTAATTACGTAGAAAGCATACCCTCTTTGAGAATTAGAGAAATCAGCTCATTAAGTATGGCCGGGGAAAAGAGCTTATCTCGCCGCTCAGTGCAGACTTAACTCGGAAATGCGGGTTGGAGTAGCACTCGCTGTGATAAATCTTTTAAACCGAGAGGTCGAAGGTATGTAGGTGACCTTGCTTAAACGTTTATAAGAAGCTAAACGACTTGAAAACAAATCTGTTATTAAAATATGGCTAAATAACAATTGAAAAACGAAAAATATAAATATTTGGGCGATGTGACAACGACATGGAACTATGTACCTATGTCACAAAATCAATCGTGCATTTTTTTTTTAAATAGTTTTACATGTTGTAAAGCTATTAGATTAAAAAAACCGGCCAAGTGCGTGTCGCATCACGCACAATGAAGGGTTCCGTAGTTGGGATGAATTTATCCCAAGAACAAACTTAACATTGTAGTTAAAACAAGTTCTCCCATACGTTCTAACTGCAAATGTAAGTTTGTACGCATAATATTGAGAGAATTACCATGTTATTTCAAGACCATACATAGACTTCTTTAAGGTTTTCGTGTAATCTATAGGTAAAGAACTATTAAAGTTTTTTTTTTTTATATATTTTTTTTTTTTTTCATTTTTTGGCTTTGTAATTCGGAGTTAAGAATGGTACATTTTCATCTATTTTCTTAAATAACTTTAAAAGTATTTATTTTTAAATTATAAAAAATATATATCTGAAATCCTTGCAGTCAGCCCTTTCATTTACCTAATATTCACACGGTACAGTGTGCGATTTTTTTTTTTTTTAATTTTCCCTTTTGCCCCCAAAAGTGATCCCCATATTTAAAATTAATTTATTTATGTTAAACGTCCGTGTTTGGGTCACAGAAATTCACATGTGTACTAAATCTGCAAATTTAAGTTTGTAAACGCAAAAACGATTTTTTTATGTGATAAAACTACAAATTAACAATTTTCGGACTTTTTCCTTTACTTGTGCTGTGAGACCTTGCTTCTTGCTAAATTTCATGATTCTAGGTCAACGGGAAGTACCCTATAGGTATTGATTTACTTGCGAATATCGCATAAATGTCGAATAAATGACTGTATCTTTTTATTGCGTTGACTTAGAAGCTCGATTTTTTCAGAGCTCCAAGAGAGCATAAACCTTCGTATTTGATATTAGTTTCAACTTGGTTTCTCCATCCGTTCCTGAGAAAACGGGTCTTGACAGACTGACAGACAGACGGACAACGAATTGATCCTATAAGGGTTCCGTTTTTTCCTTTTGAGGTACGGAACCCTAAAAATGCACGATTAATTAATTAATTAATAATAACAAATAAAAAGGAGTCTAAATCTTCATTCATCCCACTCCGAGATACCGTAAACCCTTGTTTTTGCGTCTTACAAAGATATACGCGTTTATCCACAAAAACAGGGATCTGTCAGCAATATTACGTAAAACGGGCTTGCCCTTGACTTCCCCGGCATTCGGATTCACTATCCATATTATTTGGCAATACTTATCCCTGGTTCTGTAGCTTATGCGGCTGAAGCCGAGTGACGTCATCTGAATGATCAATATCTGCGCTAGGATGAGCAAAGGTTAAGGTAGGGTCGGAAACATTTGGCTATTTGAATTTTTCTTGTGTTATGTAAGAATAACCATTTGCCAAATAGTACTCAAAAGGTTTGTCATTGCCGTTGTTCAAATGGGTATAGTTCAGATTGATAATAGAAAAGAATTATTACAGTGTTCAAGAATACTTGGAGGATAAATCATTAATAATAGGTATAATAAAGTAAAAATAGTGTTTAATCCACTACATGCAAAAACGACATAATTTCATTATTAATTATTATCTATACATATAATAAAATTGTAGCGAATTCAAAGCCGTACATTGAATATTTTTGAAAAAAAGTAATTGCCACGAGGTCTGGGAACGATTCTGATGCCGAATATATAGTTTTTAGAATTTTTGTCTGTGTATCTGTTTGTCTGAATGTATGTTCCAGCTAAACGCAAAAACTACCGGACAGATTTTGTTCAAATTTTGCATAGATATTCCCTATAGGTCTGGTCAAATTACTACGTATAAATTATCACGCTATTTGCTATGGGGGATGAGCAGTATTGCATTATGTTTTGAGATGGGTCCATAAGGGCAGGTATCTTAACCGTGGTCGCTACAAGAAAATGGTCTTAAGAGACTATCCTTAACTTTTAGAAAAAAATATATCATTATCATTCATTACCAAAATGTCCTCCTTCCTACTCGTACCTACTCGCAGAGCTTTGGGTTAAGCACAGTAAGTTGTAGTTTTTTCTGGGCACCTAACTATTTGGTACTAATACGAATAAAGCTATACAATTATGATGGTACGGAACCCTCGGTGCGTGAGTCCGACTCGACCTTGACCGGTTTTTTTACATTTTGTTACTGTGATTGTGATAGTTCGAAGAACTTTATAGGACTTTTTTTTTGGGTGGGAAATTATCAAATAACTTCTCCCGCTCTGGGTGGAGCGGGAGAGCGTGTCAGACTTTTACTGACTAAAACCCACCTGTGTTAATTCAGTTGCCTGTGTGCCAGGGCCACGGTATCCCTTTCGGAAAAACCCGCAACCCTGGCAGGCATTGGTCCTAGCGGACCCCGACACAGTTCGTGCTGACATCTCTTTGTGGCACGCGTAGAACACACGCGCCGTCAACCTGGGCCTGGTCCTTACCAGACGGCGAGCTGCCCATTGCTCGCCGTCCACAAGCCCGCGCCTACGGTGGCCGGGAATCGCCAATTGTTTCCCGCCGCCCAGGGCGTCTTTTGCGACTAAGGGCGTGAGGGCGCACAGACTACCACTCCCTCACGTGTTCCGCCTCCTCCTTCGCAAGCATTACTGCTTCGCAGAAGGAAGTTAACGGCCTCCCATGCACTCTCGCTCCGTACCATGGACCATTACGGGACACTGCACGCTAAACAAACAATTCCACACAATAGACATATCGGACAATCCTCTGTGCAGAGCTTGCATGGAGGCTGAGGAAACCGTCGCGCATGTGCTCTTTGAATGCACAGGCGTCACCCAGATTAGAACAGAGACCCTCGGGACACCCTGATCTTTCACAGATGTTCTTAACATACCGGGAGACGTAATTAACTTCTGGAGGGAGGTGGGCTGGTTGGAATAACCACTGATGGCCGCCAGGGCCCATGTACAATGGTCCACCTTAAGGACTAAGTGCGGAAACCAAACCCTTTACCATAGAACATAGAACTGTACGTCGCTTGCTCCCGCGTCACCAGTCCTGACTCTGTATATTTTGACTGCTGTGACCAAAACTACAAACGTAATGTTCAGGGAAGTTTTATTAAAATGTGGCTGGTATTTTAGTATATTATGGTGTTTAAAGACTTCCACGCGAACGAAGTCGCGGGCAGAAGCTAGTTATTACTACAACACAATCAATACGCACCCACGATACAGGAGAAATTCCTAGTGTGGGGCAACGTTTAAAAAAAAAAAAAATATGGAAGAAAGAAAAGAATACAATACAATTAATTAACTATTATACATTCATATTTTATTCTCTAATTCATTATTATTAATATATTTGTAATATAGGCTTTGTTTTTGTTGTAACATGTATTGTATGTACAGACGCCAGCAATCAACCTTGAACCTTATACTGTAGTGATAAAGTTGAAAATCTATTAAAGAAATTTGACAGATTGTAGTAGCTTGATGTGCTGGTGTCTGTACCATAACCTAACAAATATTTTATTTTTTATTTGATTTGATTTGAATAATAAATTCTTGCTAGATGGTGGGAAAAAAGGAATGTCTTTGGTAAGAGTAAGAGAAAAACACAATGGCAATAATATTGGATTGACTATCAAAAGTTTAATACTGGAAGAACTATTCCCAGAAAGCAGAGATGATAATTTTAACCATATTCAGTTACAAAAAACAAACCGGCCACGTGCTTTTCGGACCACGCACAATGAAGGGTTCCGTAGACTATGACTCGGTAACTTGTAAAACCTTCTTAGCGTGATAGTTTTCCTTTTAACTTCGTGATACAGGAAAAGTTTTTAATCAGTGCGCTTTTTACAAATAAAACTTAAACGAGTTTTATTAAGTTTTAAAGTGCAAATTTTTGTTAGAGCCAAGTGTCGTCGTCCCCTGCAAGCTAAACGGTTGTATTTGGATATGTGAAAAAATTCACAGCAGTTGTATGTATATACAGGATTTTTTATAACTAGTGCGTAAAACTTTTTTTTTTGGTGGTTCAGTATCATTAATATCGCCGGGTTAAAACTTAGTTTTTCACTTAAAATAAGTACCATTCGAATCGGCATTTGATTCTTTATCTGATGGTAAAACCAACTAAACCGCAGGACTTACTTTTCCTGAGTTACCGAATGTAAAATCAAACCGGGTTAATCGGTTTCGGCAGATAGTCGGTTTTGCCTTTAACCCGGCGATATCACTCATTTCCATTATTTGTCCAATACTTTTTTGTCCGACTTGAAATCAGCAAAATGGACACAATCTATTCGTAATAATATCAATGGGCGCGTGCGTCCGCCGGCACACACGGCGGGTATCAGCGGGGTGCAACATGGTGCGGCATGCACCGCAATGCAAATGTTTTGAACTTACCTACAACGATGTCAGACTTTACTGCCGCGAGTTTTAAGAGACGGTGAGAGTGTAATTAGTAAGTGATTTAAAAAAAAAAGTGGAAAGGACCATTTTAGCAGCCACTCAAAGGCTGCTTGATCAAATGATCACAGACAGTTCAGGTAAAGTGTAACTGTTAAAAGTGCCTTAATTTAATTTATCATAATGCTTCATTTTCTGCATTTTGATGATTCTAAGCCCATGAAAGTATGAAGGAAAAATTAGAATTACTCTGAAAAAACCTTCAGGTCTATACTTAAAAAACTAGTTCGAACCTGATCAAATTAGCGATTTATAACCTGCTTAAATACCTATACGTCGGCGAATTGCGCGGGTGCACAGCTGATAGTAACCACTACATAAGTCAGACTAAATAACTCTCAAATAAAAGTCTAGTCATAGTAATTATTATTAGGTGGTATTTGTTAAAATATCTATTAGTTTATTTTATTTGTATATGTGTATTAGTATCAATACTGAACTAATGTATCTGTATCTGTACTAATTCTGTTACTCCTTAATACAGGCTATTTCATAGCCTAGCAAGGAGAGCAGCACGTCACCCACTTGATTGTCAGAGATTCAATTCTACCCCCTTTGTGAAAACTGTTACATGTACTACAATCTGCTTTGTATAAATAAAGATTATTATTATTATTATTTTATTTTTATGTTTACATATCTCGGGACCCTGGGGTCCCGGACCTTTGGAAGGCGTACGAGGGGCCGAAGCCAACTCGCAGAGGCCCGTTAGACACTTTTTAATTAAATGAGGCACCAACTGACGATTATCCCTGTACGCACTATGCAAGTGCACCCAAGGACAACCCCCAGTTGGTGTAGGACTATTGCAGGATATGGAAACAAAGATATTGGACTATGGGTTTGGGTGATTAAAATGGACTGGTTACCTAAAATTATGGTCAGTGTTCACTTCAGCCGGCCAATAAAGGCAAGTCAGAGATGAGGAACATGACTTCTCCCGGGAGATAGGGTCCTTGGGGTCGCAACTGCCCAACAGCTCGCCACATGCTGCCCTGCGGGTTTCTGTATCTCTCTTGGTCTGGCTCCTCACTCTAGACATGTTCCGGTAAAGTAAACTCTACCGGCACAGACCCAGAGTACGGAGCGCGCAAGCCCCACCACGACGTCAACGTAGAGATACGGCGGTGGGGTTGTTATTATTATTATTATTTAATAAAACTATATAAATTCTCGTAATCAAGAAGTTAGTATTTTAGACATTATTTTTGTACCCTATCACTGTTTTTATATTTAACCCAAAGGTTGACTGGTAGAGAATGCCTTATGGCATTAAGTCCGCCTATTTATTTATTTAAATAAATAAATATATTGTATTGATTTTAATTTAATGTATTTTATGGATTCTAATGATCTGAAATAAATGAATTAATAATAATAATAAATTATGAATTAAATAGTACACGATCGACTAATACAAACTAAACATCATTTAGACACAAACCAGTAAATGCTTAAGCCGAGAAACACTGGTATTGATATCCAAATCATGTTCATTAGACAGTCTATTAAAACTTCTGCTCGCACGGATTAAAAACGAATTCTGCCTGTACGCGGACTTGGAATGAGGGATATGTAAGAAGAGGGATTATGTAGAGTGTAACAAATCCTAAACTGTTTTAGAAGGTTGTTAAAAGGTTATCATCAGCTGCATTTAGGTATTCACTGCCTTTATTATGACATCACCAATAAAGACCAATTAGTCTTACAAGCCCGGTGATTAGCCCAGCATTCACTTTCCCCATCACCAATCCGCACAGTGTCAGAACACGTGAGTTTCCTATCTAACACTACGCAGAATCCGACCTACATATCTTGAGATAATTAAGGGTCACTGATAAATTTTAACCGGCCGCATACCGAACGTGATTGACGAATCTTCTGTATCAAATTAATGTTGAACTCTTGTTAGCCATTATATCAACTTTGAACTTAGTAAAACGATTGATAACGTTGAATATAACGGAGAAGTCTAAACGATCTTTTGAAGTAATTAAAATATTATATTTAGGGACTTAAAATGTCAAAAAGTTATAATTAATTGCGAGCTCATTTTACCGGACCTTAGGTAAGCCTTTGAAGCTTTAAGTACTTTATATTAATGATAAAGGACAAAACAAAGCATTAAATTAAATGTTTCTGTAAGATTTTATCCATTTAGTCAACAGTTGAATTTCCCAAAACACAGAATTAATCTAAGAATCGGAATCTGTACAAAACCTCAAAGTTATTTTCCCAGAAAAACCTCCACTCAATAAAAAAAATTGACTTTGCCAGGTTTCGAAGATATAAAGGGCAACATAATTGTGAATATTAAATAACTTTCATCAGCCTACATCCTATTTATAGAATTTCGGAAAGGTCAAGTCCACGGAGATTAAGTGCCTGAAGTACCTGCTCTGATTAATATGATAAACGAAATTTCTACCCTACCGTAAATATCAATTTTCAAGTCTTTCATCATACTTCTGTTTCTTCAGAAGGATATCTTAAATTTGGATGTTTATTGGATGACCCTAACTGGATCTTTTCAAACATTATGGAAATTCAAGGAGATATTTAAATTTTAGGCAATTTTAAGGATCTAACTGAGCATATTTTTACTTTTACCCAAGACTTTAGATGAGAACAAGCTACTTTGTAAACAAGCATATTACAAATTAGAGGATTATATTATATACAAGATAAGAATGCTTGGAAACATGCTGGTCCTGCTCCATAGGACAATTTAGAGTCTAGACAAAATCAAACTGATTGCTAATTTAATTGTGTTTTTATGATATTAATTTTATTTTCTGTGTTTACTATACTTAACTCACACACTGACTTATTATATGTTAAATTTTTAGGAAAATCATATACAATGTTTGTAAATATGTGAGCAGTTGAGCACCATGTATACAAATTTATTAATTTGTCTGTCATTACTTCACTTTTCATTATTTTTACTTATTATATATCGTCTTCACCTACAATTATTAATTAATGTATACAAACTATTGTTAACATTTTAAAAGAGAGTAATATAATACATAACTACCTTTTGGAAACGGGCAACTAGAATCAATTAAATTTTTTGTAATTTTTGACGTTCAAAGTTGCCTAAATGTGCCTATTTGAAGTAAATGATTTGACTTTGTCTTTGAGAAGTGACTCACAAAATTACAAAACGAATTTGAAATTCCTTCCCTAGGAAGTTTTTGTAAGAAATTTGGAGGATATTGAGGCTTTCTCAAATTTTCAGTTAGCAACGGCTTTATTAACCCTTCATATCGAACTTAGATCTACGGGAAACATAATGGGGTTTTATTTGTGTCTGTAATTACGGCATACGAGAGGTTAATTGCCTTAATTAGGTCAACTAGAGAAAACTGCTAATTAGCTTTTCATCCGATAAGTGAGACTTTTGAGTAATCACTGAACATCTTAGTGAAAGGATATTTGATTCTTCTACGACGAAGTCAAACATAACATAACGCTTATAATCCCTGAAGTCCTAGGCAGAGGTGTACCAATAGTACACCCACATTTCAACAGTTACGTGTTAAGTCCCACGTAATACCCGGTACAAATCGGTAAAACGTAACATGAAATGTATAATATATCCGACCCTATTGCCATCAGCCTGGCACCGATCCAGACTCCGGGCTGTACTGAGAAATTCATGATGGCAAAACTCAATAACACTTTGGCCCGACCTGGGAATCAAATCCAGAATCTCAAGCAGCGGTAGCGCTTGCGACCACTAGACCAACGAGGCAGTCAAAATCTTCATTCATATAAACCAGTTACCTGTTCAACAACGACTAGTTGTCCAAATAAAACTTTTAAGTAGGATACCCAAGTATCTACGCAAAGTCGGAGAAGCGCCCGTTGAAGTAAAAAGTAAATAACTACACAACTACACTTTACTCAGTTATGGCCTTTATTCTCGGAAACTTGGAGCGAAACGTTGCCAAGAATTTAGTATCTGTAAGACGGAGAATCTAGTAATAGTTTGCGAAAGATTTCCGTTTGTACCTATACCTCGGAGATGGGAGTATTTAAAACGAATAAAGATATCGTTGAATTAAATAAAAATAAATGATGAAAGGACGAGTAAAAATGTATTCTTTCTTTCGTAACTTTACGTCTACAATGACAAAAATCTCACAAACTTATAGCATTTCCGTCAGAATTGCTGACAGCACTTACACCATAAACGTTTCACATAGCCAGGATACCGGTGCAAACCAGATTGCTATTTGCGAAACCGGTCCTAGCCGGTTTGAGAAGACGCGTCGCAACAGTATGGGACTAATAAACAGAACCTAGCATTTTCAAGAAACATTAAACTTGAAACGTATTTTAAAACTACTACGTTGTATAGTGGCAATGAAAAGATATTAGTTGAAAGATAGTAGTTGAAAGACAATGTATGTCGTTTTTAATGATAAATACTGAACTGAACAAGGACAAAGAGGATCGCTTTGTTTGGGAAAGAATTTTAACTGTCCAGTCACATGTCTCATTTGATACGTAAGATAACAGACGTAAGACCGTCCAAAAGTTGATAGTGTAAGCCACAGTCAACAATGAAGTGCACCGTTTATAAACTGTTTGTACATCGCGTCGTTCCGGAAGTAAACACTAACCTCCTTACTAATAAACGTTGTATAGCGTCTGTATAGTTACACAACGCTTTGTCTTCTTCTTTCGAAAGTCAAATTACTGACGAGTGAAAGAGAGAAATCGGTGTGTAACTATACAGACGCTATACAACGTTTATTAGTAAGGAGGTTAGGAAATAGAGTGTCAAATAAGGTTTTATTCAGTGGTCCATGGAAAAAAAAAAAAAACAACTGGTTAAATCCTCGACCAAACAAAATATTTACAAAGCTTGTAAGGTAAGACAATTATCAGTACAATACGAGTAGAAGGATTTTGATAGACCATGCTTAAGGTCAATCTTTTAGCTTAAGGAAGCATAGTTTTAAATAAATAATATAGTATTTAATATATATAATTTAAGTGTACTTTTATATGGTAGTTTGAAGCTTCGGACGATGATGATGAACCCAGGGCTTGTTAACGTTACCAAATAACAAAATAATAACCGTTAAGTAACGTTAAATTTCAATGATATACCTACTAACGTTACAAAAATTTAACGTTACTTGATAACATTACCAGTAATATAACGTTAATTAACATTAACAAAAATACGATAACTACCGTTAATTTAGCTACGTTGCCGTTCTGTGGGTAAGAATCAGACAGATTCAGGCAACTTTTGATCGGCACGGCATCAGAGAGGCGCGAGGGTGGGCTCCCGCCGCGCCGCACGCCTCAGGCCCCACTAGTTACATCTCACCCGTTTAAAATAACGATAAAATTAATAGACGCATAAATAACGTTAAATCGATTACCGTTATTTTAATAATAACGTTAACTCTGTCAATACAAGGTAACGTTATGAAAATTTACCGGTATTTAAGGCCCTGGATGAACCAAAGAAATGTAATGGTTCAATCACCGATAAACATTCAAGGTTAACTTGACTGGCTCCTTAAAGCATTCTACCAGCCCACTCGAAACAAAGTGATACAGCAAACACATGTGTAACAATCTCAATATCAAGGTAATGCAGATATACATATGTATTTAAAACAGATTTAAAACATATATTTAAAACATCTATGTACTAATTACCCATGTTTGCAAACCAATAAATGATTTGATTTGATTTGATTTTAGCTATTCTCGCGGAAGACCAAAACATCGTTTAGAAGCTGCGCAAACGCAATGCAAGCAGGTCTGTTTATTTATACGGCAGACGCTGGATTATATTCGCAAAGTTATTTGACGGGTTGCTTGACGATAATGTTTTTTGTGGTGGGTCTGGGAAACATCATTTATATTCTTTGTTGTTTATTATTTTTATTTATAGATTATAATTATTAGATTTGTATCGGATTGTCTGGATTTTGTTTCTTTGTTTTAAAGTCTAACTAACTATCAATTCATTCTTTTCTGATGGGTAAGTATCTGAGTGGATGGCATTAAAAGCGACGACAATTATTCGAATTGACCTCTCAAGCCGGGAAGCTGGGTATAATATCATTTGTAAAGGATTATACACCCATATTGTCATGTATAGGACTTTAATGAAGAACTCTCGTGGCATGCATATTTATTACACCCAATTTAGAGAATCAGAGATCTGTACACCGACTAAAGACCATTTTAGTTGATTTGCGGTCCAATAGCATCACACGTAAAGATCATTTTGTATTATCACGGCTTCAATTCGAAATCAACTTCCTGTTCAGTCAGATTTCCGGCAAATATTTTGTTGTTATGAATTGAATATTTATATCAAATGTTTTTATTACAACACTGGTTTACATCCGGAAGGTAATCCACTTAAAACTTCTCTCCACTTAAAATCCAATTAATGGTAAATTAGGATTTTTTACGTTCGAACAATTTACCTTTGGTAACTACAGGATAGTTATTGTGACTATTGTGAGAGAGTCACTTGAAAGCAAACTGCTAGCTAATATTGGACGACTGGAACTCGATTTTAATTTGGAAAGTATGGAAGATAATAAGTTATTACTGAATGATGAAAAAAATATCGCAATATGCAAAAATTTTAGTAATTGCATGCTCAATTTTTTTTCCATAAATGCATGAGCACTATCTAAAGCCATATTAAAACTAACTAGAAGATGCCTATCCACCTTGTCAAAAGGCGTTTTAGGAATAAAGATGCTGATGTGAACAAATACCATTCATTTGAATGACAATGCCAAATTCCTTCCCATTTTCGTGAACATTAATGCAAAAGTAATTTTAATGGACATAAACATTAAGCAACGTGTTGAAACGTTAATGGAAACACGTGTAAATGAATGAAATTGTTTACAAATTATAATATTCAATTGGCAGGGCCGGTTGCGTGTGATAACACGGCTGGGTATTTTAATTAATTTTTAAGCCGTATACCGTATAATTCCTATAATACTCGTACCTATGCAGTCGTAACAGATGCTACAGAATATTTTCACGAAGTATTTTTATTAATTATGGCAATCCTTAGTACAGGCCTATATCCAGCAGCTGTGGACTGTGGACGTCTTTCGGTTGAGATGATGATAATGACACAGAGCAACTGCAGTGATGATCATTATCAGCAGAACTATTGTGCCTACGTCCATCAGCGAACAATATCAATGACAAGACACCTATTTTTAACTAGTCCATACTAATACTTAATATTATAAATGTGAAAGTAACTCTGTCTGTCTATCTGTCTGTCTGTCTGTATGTTACGTTTTCACGCCTAAACCGCTGAACCGACCGTCATGAAATTTGGCAGAGATATAGCCTGGGATATGGAGAAGGACATAGGCTACTTTTTTACGCAATACCCGACATCTACGCGGGCGGAGATGCGGGCAAAAGTTAGTTATATATAAAAGGAAGCACTAATTATATTATTACTAGCTTCTGCCCGCGACTTCGTCCGCGTTAAATTTCTTGTTCCCCCGACCCACCCCGTCACAACACATTGCCTGCCCGTGCTTTTACTTCGTTTTCGCATAAACTTTCATAAAAAAAAATTATGTGCTAGTTAATAGGAATGTAATGCTTCCTCAAGAATTGGGCTGTAAAATGCAAAAAGATTTTTTTCAAATCCAACTCGCACTTCCAGAGATTATTCAAAAAACAAAAACCGGCCAAGTGCGAGTCGGACTCGCGCGCGAAGGGTTCCTTACCATCCATACTAATATTATAAATGTGAAAGTAACTCTGTCTGTCTGTCTGTATGTTACGTTTTCACGTCTAAACCGCTGAACCGATCGTCATAAAATTTGGCAGAGATATAGCCTGGGATATTGAGAAGGACATAGGCTACTTTTTACGTGATAACCGACATCCACGCGGGCGGAGCCGCGGGCATTATCTATAAAAACGGCAAAAAATCGTGTCCGTTGTATGGGAGCCCCCCTAAAATATTTATTTTTTCTGTTTTTTTGTATTTGTTGTTATAGCGGCAACTGAAATACATCATCTGTGAAAATTGCAACTGTCTAACTATCACGGTTCATGAGATACAGCCTAGTGACAGACGGACAGACAGACAGACAGACAGACGGACAGCGGAGTTTTAGTAATAGGGTCCCCTTTTACCCTTTACGGTACCCGGTACGGAACCCTAAAAACTAACTCTTCAGCTTTAGAATAGACTACCTCGCAGAGTTGATCATTATTTTGCTGCGGAGTTATTATAAAACAGTTATATCTCGTAAGATATTCATTGAAATTAAATGCTGTAAGGGCAACTTTGTTCAAAATTAAATACTTGTGATGAATGACGTATTTATTTGGATAAGGATTAATACCATGTTTATGAAAACTCCTTCGCAAATAATGCATTAATTTCGAACAAACTTGATTACCATAAAAAAAGGTTATAGTGAGTCAATCTTAAGAGGCCGTGCACGTAATCGACTGATTTTGATCAATTTTGTTCATTGTTTGTGAGAAAGGGAAACATAATTTAAACAAAATTATTTGAGATTCGAAAAGTCGTGTTCTTTGTTTTGCATGTGGCTGAAAGGGATTTTTCAAATAAATTAAGTACTCACGGTAAATCACTAATATTTGCAACAAGTTTTCCGAAAAATAACGCGAGACTGACTTTTGATCATCATTCTACAAGAAACTACTTTTGATTTTGAACATTAAAAATTATCATCAACATCATTATATGGTCTACTTGCGTGTGTCTAACCTACCCTACCCTACCCTACCCTACCTACCTACCTACCTACCTACTTATCTACCCTACCCTACCCTACCTACCTACCCTACCCTACCCTACCTACCTACCCTACCCTACCCACCTACCTACCCTACCCTACCCTACCCTACCAACCCTACCTACCCTACCCTACCTAACTAAAACCTTCAATTATTTTTTTGTTTTTTATTTTGATAAAATCTATTCTCAGACCTACCAAATGATGACTGACACGTTATGTCAAACGCCATAAAGTTACATTAGAAGATAGAGTTACCTACTTATTATTACAATAAAAATGTAAATATGGTCGTTTTCTTACAAAATTTTTTTTTAACTTTCTTAAATTTTTCTTACATAAGAACCTTCTCCTGACAATAACAAACACAACAAAAAAATAATTAGCGAAATCGGTCCAGCCATTCACGCGTGATGCCGTGACCAAGGGAAATAGGGATTCATTTTTATATATATAGATTATACAATATCTTCATTAAGTAAATCAATGGCGAAATAAACTATACTTTGGAGAGCACAAAAATGATGAAACTATTAAAAGCTGCTGTGACTGACACGAATGGTTTAGCACCATGAAAACTGTACTTTTATAGTTCCACAGACTTAATGTTTCGATTATTTCAAGTTTTCTGACAATTAGATAAGAAATTGACAAAAACGAGTTTTTTTCGTGCACGGACCCTTAAAAGATAGACATATGCTGTCGCGGACTTTTTTTTAGAACTTTTAAAGAGGAACAATTCCATCATACATGATATTTGCGTAACTTAAACCGTTTACGCAGCGCACGCAACAGAAGCTCACAAAAAGGATTTTTTTTCCCGTTTTTGCAACATTTTACATTTATGCTCCGCTCCTATTGGTTGTAGTGTAATGTTATATAGCCTATAATATTTCTGAATAAATGGACTATCCAACACAAAAAGAATTTTTCAATTCCAACCAGAAGTTCCTGAGATTAGCGCGTTCAAACAAACAAACAAACAAACTCTTCAGCTTTATAATATTAGTATAGATAAAAAGGATTTATTAAACCCTATGACATTTGTTGAAAGTGGACCCATATGAGTATTCTTTTGTCCGATATACCTTTTTCTGATCTTGGCTCTTGTGACAACCACCAACAGTTCTTCTTTCAATATATGAATGACAGCGGAACATCATCATGCAGTAAAAATGCCAGTACAATCATCAAAACAAGCGCGCATTTCTGGAATAAGGTCATCGGCCATCTCTTCCGCATACTGAAGCTCGTCCTTGTTATCAGCTAGTGTAGTGATATCTACACTGTCTATTTCACTGTGTCAACAAGGGATTTTATTTTCATCTACTACATTTGCGTAAATAAATATTAATTTATACGGAACTACAGATATTTTCCCAACTCACCTTAATTGCTGTTTACTGATTCAATACATTTAATTTCTCTTCTTCATAATAGTCATTCTGCATGAAATTTATAAATCGATATCTAATGAGATTATGAGACGGTTAGCGTGAAAATCTATTAACTGATCTTGAGGTGATTCAAGCTTCAGGATGTCTGCGTATTCTGTTCAAACTTTTAAAGATGCACGGATACTCGATTAGACTGGAAGGCGGTCGGAATTCAGAATCATCGTTGCCAAAACTTTCCAAGGTCAAGTCGAAATATTTTTGGAAGTATTGCAAGGTTGATACAACTTGTAGGTATGGATACTTGGGGAGACGGGCCACATTAGCATTTAATTCAAGTGATCAAGGTGTTTCATTGACAAAATAAATGGCAAGCGATGACTGCTCTCTCGAATGCTCTCTCAATGGACACGCGTTGTTGATTCACTTCCGGGAGAACATCGAGATATTTTGTCCCAATATTTTATCACTCTGACAGAATAAATCTAGTTAATAGGTAATGACATGGCCAGCTTTTTAAATAGTCAATGACCTTTCCCACCTCTGCGGCCACCGGCGGGCACAGATGGCTCTCAGCCGAACTTAGATATGCTTAGTAAACAACAGAGGCTAAGGCAAACGGGACCCGCGTTGGAGCACGGTTTAGGACTTACGAGTCAAACAGGGGTCCGAAACTGGTTTGGACTTTCGTACGAAAATTTTCGGATTAGGATGTCCTAAAATCACTTTCATAATTGTGGATGGTAGTGAAGAGGTCTTTGCCTTGCTGTGGGACACTAAAGGGCTAAAGGCTAATATTAATAATAATAACAGGTTTCTTCTATTGTTCGCTGGGTGAAAGCCTACAAGTTAAACACACATTATCGACTTCAAATGTGGGGAGTTTTCGCGTACAAAATCATACGAAAATACAAGGAAATTAAATGAATTTGTGACTTAACAGCAAGCAAAACATATGAGTAACATCAATACACGTGTTAGGAGGCGTGTATGAATCTAATGAACATTTTATAACAAACTAACTGCATAATTAATAGTGATTCATCCTACACAGATCCAATTAATTGTAGATATTAAGAGCAACTTAGGGAAATATGAAGATAAGTTTCGAACTATCATACGTGCTAGACACATGCACATTGACGACACACGACGATACTTACTTTACGTTTAGAAGACTTCACCCTTGAGCTTCATTATTGGATTGCATAAAAGTTCCCGATCTACTTCAGTTTAGGTATGAATTGGGATGGGCGGCAGCATGTAATGGTTACATGACTTACATGTTCACGGAAAAGGTGTTGGGGGAGCTTTTCTGTTTCCCTAGGAATGGGCTATAGGCAAAGTAAAGCAGGGGTTCTGGACTTCTGGTCCTTTCACCGGAGATTTAAGATTCTTGTATAGAGTCCGTCGTAACACTCATAACTATATCTGCATTTTCCTAGCGCATTAGATGTTTAGAATTTTCCCACGGAAGTACAAAGGTCGCGAGACGGATTCCACGAACCAGCTTATACAGCATTGAGTGGGAAGTAATACGCCCCTTAGCCAGATGTCACTAGAAGTATTAATAATAACAAGAGTAGATGAGCCCTAAAGTGAATAAATTTAAGGCCAATTTTGGAGAAACCAATGGATAGACACAAATTGATACGAGTCTACAAAAGATACCAACCTATATATCAAATTAAATAAGACATCGCACATCCTCTAAAAAACTGTCGTAACACAAAAAATACTTTACATTCATTCATTTCATTTACATTTTACATTCTGCAAATAGTTTGATAAATCCTTTGTTGATTAAAATAATAAAAAGCTAAAAATCATCTCTAATCAAACATTAGTTTATTGGAAAATAATTAAAATCGGCTTTTTCTCAAAACTTGTTTTCGGCGTGTTACGACAGTTTTTTAGAGGATGTGCGACATGACCAAGATTCCAAGAGTTGTTATTATTAAATACATACATTATGTACTTACAATAAAACTCTTTTTTAGCGACTTTGTGTGTCATCGCCCGGTATCATTTAGTATATCAATGTCCGGTATTTAATATTTCACATTTGTGTGTATTACGAGTACAATAACGTTTTGAGGGCAGATGAGTTTCATCTTATTAATATCGTCAAAATAAAATTTATTTATGCTCACATTATGTAAATGAGAATAAACAGTTACGACTTTAATTACCACACTTAATGGTTTTATGTAGCTTATTACGTTTCCTTGGATGGTCCTTAAGTCCGCATAGTTATAAGATTTTGTATTTTGTGACTTGGAGATGCCCTGGCTGGAGGCATTAAGTTTTTAGGAGCTTAAGGCAACCACAGGAAAGTCCGGTTAAAGAGTAGCAACCCCTCGTGGTTAAAGTCTGAGATGCCCTAGATAAAAAAAAAATTACTTGGAGACTTTTTATTTGATGATAACTCCCTTCAAGATCATAGTTGAATACTTTTTAGTTGCTAAACATGGTACTAACTTGTCTTTTGTATGCAAAATGGCGGTACACCAGCAGAATGTGACTGGCGGCAGTTGGAACCCATGAAAGACTTCGTAAGTAACTAAAAACATCATGAATACGTCCAAATAGAGGTCAAATAATATTTTTTTTCTTTACTGATAATGATTGACAATGGTGATTAAGCCGATGACCCACCTGGTGCTTATTCAGGTGATCCCATCTGTACCAGTGTAAGACACATCTGCTATACCAGTCTATACCAGAAGCATTGCACATACGCTACCAGCTCGGTAACAAAGCTGAAATGTCTGATGTACAAAATATAGTTTTCTTAGCACAAATTACCCTAAGCCGACAGCGCGTACGTCGCTGCCGAAGGAACGCAATGTTGCCATTTTAAATATTATTGTTATATAAACATTTAGACTTAAGTATCGTGTATATTTAATTTAATTTTTATTCCTTATTTATCTCATTGTATGCTGCACCGGTCGACGTCATCACGTCAATGCCGGCGTCGATGAAAACCAGCGCTGGGGCTCTGTCTTGCATAGGGTCGCAGCATTATGCTGAGCCATGGCCGTTTTGCGTGGATATGACGCATGTTTTCCCACCAATTTGTTCTTTTTTGTGTTTGTGTTGTTACTTTGCGTCATGTTTACCGCAAATAAACGTATTTTCTCCTTTTTTATAATAACCTGTAATTTCACCGGCACCCATACCATACCATACCCTTCCAGCCAGAACACAGGAACGGTGTTTGTTGGAAGGACAAGGTATGATGGTAGGGTAGTACTTTCCCAGACGAGCGCCTTCCAAAGAGCTTAAAAATGTTGTACCCTCATAAAGTCAGTTGAACCTCGTTAGGACCAGATAACGAGCAACATTCCATATGTTTTTCATCATCGACTTGTCTGGCACAGCGGTTTAACAAGTAAACGCTGAGCTAATGAGTTATTTACTAACTTCCTGCCCACAGCTGATAATTATGACACGACAAATTTATGTACCGTCACGGCCTAAATGCTACTGACAAGATAGCTCGTACCTAATCGTCACGCAGGCGCAGCTATGCATACGTTAGCATTTTTTACGTTATGGCGGATTATTAGAAGACTGACGATACGCTCGGCCCCTATTTCAAACCATTAAATCCAATAACTGGCGAAATGTGGGTGTGGGTGCTCCATACACTTCTGTCTATTTCTGGAATTCAGATGTGGTTAGAGTTACCATCTGTCCGGATTGGTCCAGACAAGTTCGGTTTTTTGGACCTACGCGGCCCCGTATGGACTTCGGAGCCTCTAGTCATTAGTCCGGACTTTTAAACTTCGGGGCGATTTTTAGAAAGTAGAAAAACTGATTAAAGTAAAATAACCGGACTAATTGCAAATCTCAGGATTATGTGTGATGATAAATAAGAAATTTACTTCAAGAATAAAGATTTGAAAAGAAATCTTCTTAATCGGAGTCCGTAAATATTCAGGCCCACATTAGGGATCTTACCTCTGTGTCGTTCATTTAATTTAAATATTTATAAAATGACGCATCAGCGCTGTCGGTGGTAACTTCCATTTCATTCAAAGTTTCAAAGGGTCGTCGTATCGCATGCCGCATCGTCCTGACAAATATCTGTCAGAACTTCAGGAGTCTCAGAGGACCCGTATTTTATGGAATGTAGACACGCAAGCCTCATTCGTGTGAGATAATTTTGTGTGACCTGACCTGACTCAAACACAAAACATTTATTTCAATTTTTTAATTTTTTTTTATTAATGTTGCTATGAGTGTGTTTAGTTTAAGATGTGATCTTCCTGTACGAGTCCCAATACATACTTTTTCTTTCTTTCTTTTAGGACAAATCCAAGTAACAAAGTATTCCCTGTTTAACTCTCCGTCTTCGCATCTGGCGTTAATTTACGTCGCATTACCGCAGGATATAGGCACCTTCATTCGACCAACGCCTACGCTACATACAAAATTGCGAAAGGTGCCTCAGGGCAGCGAGTTTTTTCAAGTAAATAGACGACCTCCTTCGAAAATATTAAAGGTATACTGAATAACAATAACAAGGGGTCAATAGAACTGAAAAACAGCCACAATAAACAGTTCAAAGAACTCTCGCGAAAAAAACAGTCTGAACTCAAATAACAGAGTTGTATTTCTTTATGAAACTTACAGATTAATATGACATATCATTAGACAACAATGACTTAAAATAACCTTTGCTGAAAGACACTTATGCACGTGAGACAATATTTATTTTTATGTTTTCTGTTCCAGAAAATATTTTGGATTATAAACAGCTAATTAATGAGGGAAGGCCAGTAGCAGAAGTACAATAAAGAAACAGCATTAACCACGGATGAATGAATTTACTTAATTAAAGGTTCACGGACGGTTTTTTATTGTAAGTAGGTATGCTGCACGAACTTCTGTTAAGATTAGGTAATTGATACGATCATTATCTTCATGTAAAATGATTGACATATCAGGCAAACAGATTCTCCCAGAGTCTTCAAGTAACACTTGACTGTAGGCCACAGAGTTCGGAGACACTTCGGTGGCCGCAAAAAAAACGTCAATACATTGTTTATTCCCTAGAATAAGCTACTAACTGATGCTTGAAGGGACAGTTAACTTTATTCCTCAGTTACAGGCTTAACTCGTCAGATACTGGGTATCTGGCTATTGAAAAATACAAATTCATGCTATCTAGGGAATAAACACCATTCGATTCTTTATCTGAGGATTGAAAAATCGGCCCTAAAACAAATAGCTAGTTCTAGTTCGGATACAAACGGTGCTTATGGTAAAGAACCCTCTTCTTGCTTAGAAGAGGGTTAAACACCGTTTCATAGCTCTTGGGCTCAATTTTCATTGCCGCGGAACGTAATGGAAGCGATTTTTTGTAACGAAATTGTGTAAAGTATAATGAACTTTATGTCAATTGTGTAAAGTACAAACTAGACAAGAGAATACTCCCGATAAGATTCCCGAGAATATTCGCGCATTCTCGGGAATTACCGCAGCAAGCAGTTCGTACACTATGCTTTGTAACATTTAGTTTAATGGAGAACTAAGATGCTTTATTACTAGTCGTCTAGTACCCAAATACACATCGATCAATATTAACATATTTTAGACCAAGTGGTATTTATTAGAGTTTCGTCTAAAAGAGGTCAGAAACAGTTAAAGCAACGGGAATCTATGAGCAACAGATTCTTAACCCTATTGATACAATTTCAAACTTACGCGGCCCCAGTTCGTCTGCGGAAAGACCGGCAACGTGTTGTGTCACGCAACAACGAATCTCGTTGCTGTAAAAATGTTGCTCAACATTCATAGCAAGACTTGAAATTAAAAATGGACATTTTGAGCAGGCTTCAAAATACTTCCTTCTTAGAAAGTATTCGTCCCAGAAAACAATAAGCATGACTCACGAAAGTCCGAAACCACAGCCAAACAAATCATTCAGATCATCGACCGTAGCGTGACTGAAATACTTTGTTATCAATCAAACGCCCACCTTAACATTTAGGAAATAAAGTCGAAAAACCACATTATAACAAACATAATTACAAAATGAACTCAAACAATCGGTCATGCCAAGCGAAACTCACTAATTTTGGAAGTACAATTGATATTAAACTTTATCCTATTGTGTTAGAGATGGTTTTATTTTGATGCGTTGCTTCTTCCCGTTTAAGACGAAATTATACCCATTAAGAGGGCTGTCTCGGGTCCACTAGCGCCACTCCTTTAAAAAAAAAATATCTCGTGACTGAGAAGGAATTATGAAAAAGGGGCTCAATCAGCAGCCTCGGTGTGTCTAGAATTTTCTAATACCTTTTATAAAGTTTCATATTGAGACACGAAGCAACAAAATACGATCTTTCTTTAGATCGAATTTTGTTGCTTCATATCTCAATAGTGAGCCGTTTTTTATAATTCCTTCTCAGAAGGTAAATGGTCCTTTTACTACGACACGTTACTATTGACAAGCAGATTGGAGTTCTGTCTGATGAAATATGTAACGTTACATCAAGCCTGTTTTCCCCAAGTCTGGAAAAGAGATAGGCAGAGCAGAATACACTCACATTTCGCGTTTCGACAGTTAAGTCGTACAGACTCGCGCGATATCGCAGGCGCGGCAGGCAGCGACAAAGAAATTGTGCTACTACTGTCGCGTCGCGCCCGCGATATCGCACTAGTCTGTACGAGCCTTTATGTTAAGTCCCATTATGATGGGTGGGGGCGATCAAAAAATATTGAATTTAATGGAAGTTATTCTTAACATGGATTATGTAACTATTAAAAATTTAATTAAAATTCATTTATTTCAGGTACCATATAACCCATATTAGAAAAAAAAAATATCTTATTCAATAATAAATACAAAATCACACATAAATAAATGGAAATTAATAAATACAATATACATAAATGCAACATCAACACACCAATTAAAATAATTAAATTGAATTATTCACATTAAATTTCATTATTCATAACGTTATTTTCTCTTACGTGCGACACTATACGTAACTAGACAAAGTATACGCCACTATTAGTAGACAAAGCAGGTATCACTGAATGATTCACAGTTCTAAGAATAGAATGGCCCGTTTCTTCAGGCATTCCATGGGATCGATCCCGGCTGTCGTTTGTAGATCTTTGAAAGTTGTTACGGGTCGTCTAGTCAGACAACCAGTCTTACCAAGGGGTATCGTGTTACCCTGTAACTGGGTTGTGGAGGTCAGATAGGCAGTCGCTTCATGTCATCATCATAATCATTCATCATTTCAACCGAAAGACGTCCACTGCTGGACATAGGCCTCCCCGAAAAGGGGGGGAATTTGCCATAATCGCCACGCTTGGTAGGGTTGGCGATCGCAGTATAGTGTTAAAAATACAAAGAGAACGCTGCTGCCCATTCTCTAGTAAGTCCCTTAGTCACCTTTTACGACACCCACGGGAGGGAATGGGGTGGTGCTGTGGTCGCTTCATGTAAAATACTGATATTCATCTGGTTAGACCGGAAGACATAGTTGGGAAAAGGTTAAGCAGATGATGATGTAGTGTGATGCAGTCATGTTATTCACAACTTCAGCAGTACTTACGCATAGGGTGCCATCGGGACCCTATTACTAAGGCTCCGCTGGCTGTCCATACGTCTGTCCTTTGTCCGGCTTTATCTTTTGAACCGTAATAGGCAGACACTTGAACTTTTTAAAGAGTATCTACTCGGCCGGGGATCCTGCCGTTTTGCCGAAAAGATTTTGCCAAATTTTCATTACCCAAACAAATTTTAGCAACCTTTTTTTTATACCAATGTAATATTTGGAATAATTTTAGTACGCACATTTTCATTTGGTCAAATTTTTACTTGGCAAAATATTACCAAGTATAATGTCAATATGGCATTTGGTCTTTAATCAAATGATTTATTACAGCAAACAATCTTCAGACAATAAACGTTTGGTGAAATTAAATGACCAATAAACATTTGACTTGTTGGTTAAATTTGATGTCTTTTGCGTACTTCTTTGTAAGTTTTTGTGCTTGAATTTGTCTGAAACAAGTCAAATTTATGGTTACTTGATATTAGTCATTTATGGAAGAAGTTAGAGAAGGTTAATTATTTAAAAAAAAAAGATGGTTAGGTTAGGTTAGGTTAAAACTGTGACCTCCTACGCACGAGCCGAGCGAGCGAAGAGAGCGGTGCCGCGGCAGCGGCCGGCGAGTGTCAGAAACAACTTGCATTAATAGAAAAACCGGAACTGAACTATTTAGATTAGGTTAATTACTTATTTATTGACTATACTAAATATTTAACTTATTTGATTTTGCGTAAAAACTGTTATTCCAACTGAAATATTTGACTAAATAAAAAATGTTAAAAGTACTAGTTGGTAAACAAGTTATAGTTTAAACGTTCATTTGCCAAACATTAGGTTTGCGTTACAGTTTTTTGTGAATAGATTTTTTGTTAAGTAATAATTTGGCAAATGAAATTATGCGAAAATTTGTTTGGGAAGTGATAATTTGGCAATTTCTTTTCGGTAAAACAAGGGAGACCCACTCGGCCGCTATAATAAAAAACGAATATTTTTTTAGTAACAAACACGTTTTTGTCATATGATAAAAATATAGTTAACATTGAAAAAACGTTTTAGGGTTCCGTACCAAACTGGTAAAAAGGAACTCTTATGGTGCGACTCAGTCTGTCTGTTCGTCCGTCACAGCTGGATATTTCAAAAAACTAATAATGCTATCAACTTGAAATTTGGAATAGTTTTAGATGAAGTTTGCCCAACTATTTTGCAAATGAGAAATCAAATGATTTTTTTTGTTACGGCGTGAACGGCGGTCTTAAAAATTCGAAGTGGGGCTACTAGGGCATGTGGGGTAGCATAATTATGAAAGAGCGCTATTTGCACATTCTCAAAAAAAAAAGTAAGGCCGCATAGTTTTCGACTTCTGACGAAAATAGTTTTAAAAAAATACCGTTCCTCCCTTATCTCCGAAGTTTGCATAGAGAAAAATTTGAAATTATTCTATCTGATAGAAGTTTATGTAAAGATTACAGGAAAAATAAAACAATGGTGCCGATTCCCTTGTTCACAAACTAAACTAAATTTAAGTTCAGTGCATCTTTTTCTTTCTATTTCATTAAGAAAAGGACAGACGATAAATTTTAGTTTAGTCCTGTGCAATTAATCAGCGCCTGTCACTACTCCATACAAGTTTAGACGTGATTAAAAACTTGCCAACTAAAATTACGTAAATTTACGTCAAGCGCTGATTAATTTGACAGGACTGAACTAAAATTTATCTTCTGTCCTTTTCTTAATGTAAAGAAAAAGATGCACTGAACTTAAAGGACATCGACCATTTCCCATACATCGTTGGGCCCACAATTTGATGAACCATTACAAGTTCCAAATTAGTGTCATTTGTTAGATAAAAATAACAGCTTTAAGCTGTCAAAGTTTCAGTTGAATTAAAAATTACATAATCAAGATATATGGGTTTGAATCTAAGGTTAGGATATATTAGAATTTGTGTTATTTAGTAATGTTCAGATGACTAATAGTAACTGAGACTGACTCTTGAGATAGGTTTTTACTGTATAAAATAAACCGACTTAACACAGTGAACGATATACAGCGGGAAATGCATTAAATATCTAATGTACCACTTATAGAAAAAAATTGAACAAATATTTTTTTGTTTACAAATGTGTCCTCTATTGCATTGAAAACACTAAACTAAGACTCAACCAATGTAAAAATATTGTAAGATTTATCCTTAATGTGTATTAAGGTAAGTACATTTATCTATTTATATATCCTAATAATCTCACATGCCATGTCATGCCTAGTTTTTAGTGGGTAGATACCTAGGTAAAGTATAATGTGGAAATAGATTTAGTTTTAAATAAAGAAAATAAACATTTTGTAGGTAGTCATTCTCCTTTATTAATTAACTAACATTAGTCATTCCGTCTTCATAAACAATTGGAATAGAATCTATGTAGTGTATAAGGGGTATAATATTTTTGTGGTACCTAGCCCAATTCAAGTACCAAATAACTGACATAACATGCGCACAACAACCTACTGTACGCCTTCCTACTATAAAATTACAATAATATTGCAATATTTCTTGCCTTCCACTTAGAGAACTGTCAAATAAAATGTATACAAAATGTGTTTTTTCTACTAATATGCCTAGAGTGAATTTTTCCTCTTAATAACCAAGTACTTTTTGAAGCCAAAAGCTCTCTTAAAAGATCATTATCAAACCTCCCTCCACACTTCTATTACATCTGCCCTTACGTATTCCCCATCATAGGAACGAGCCATTATTATATATTATTGGGTACTTGGTATGTTCCTAAGGAAACTAATACTAATTCGTTATATGTATGTAACCCTTGGAAAATCTGTTATAACATTGCTATTGTCTGGTTTTGGCCGAAATTCTGCTCTTCTTCTATTTAAATTATTTTGTACAACATAGTCTGCTAACCTATTTTCCCTGTACATACATGTTTGCATTGGTTATTTGGAGATTTTCCCTGGTATCATCCTGGTTAGATAAAACAGGATGAAACGCATTTATAAGAACAGCAGCCAACTCAGTCTTGCATCAAGTGCTTTGATACTACATTAAAATACTCTTGCCTAAGAAGCTTAAAATCTCTCTTGAATCTACCATTCACTACTTCCATTACCCAACGACAAAGGGTCACTGCCCTTGATTTGTTTGCAATGAATCAGTCAAATCAATCAAAATAGGTATTTTATTTCACATACCTACATGGGCACTTACGAAACGTCAGAACCAGCTTCTATTGTCGACAATTGTGTTTACCCTGTTGTAACGAAGCAGATTAAGTAAGAGCAAGGCATCCTGAAATCCCCATTATCCAGAACAAATGCATCACCAGCCTCAAAATAATCTCACATTGCGGAACCATTTTTGAATTCTTGCTACATTATTTTGGCATCTTACGTTGTAGCTAAACCCTATCCAGCAACACAACACATTCATTAACTTGCGTGTAAACACGACAAAAAAATATGTTTTATTTTTCATCTCATGACCATTTTATTTTGACAATGACATTTTTTTAAAGACTTGACTCATTGCCTTTTTAGCGATTTCGAGACGGAATGCATGATCTCAACAAAAAACACTAATATTTCAAAAAATATTTTTCTATGGTTAGCAACTGTAAATTAAAATGATTTTTTGTGATTTTGGTTTATCATAATGTTTCCACAATTTTTTATTCTGTAACTCGTTGGGCCCAAAAGTGGGCAATCTCCTTTAGTTTAGTTTGTGAACAAGGGAATCGGCACCAATGTCTCTAAATATCACACTTTTTCTAATATTGCAGTTTTAGGTCATTTCATTTTTTATCTTGACCGATAGTAGAACAATTTTTTTTTTTTTTTTTTGATGATAAATGATAAATGATGATAAATGATAAATGATTTTATTTCTGTAAGTATGTTTTTACAAACACTTTTACACGTCAATCATATTTTAAAACTAGATGAGGTCGGCATTTCGTATCTGACTACTCTGAGAAGAAAGACCGAAACAAACTCAGAGGTCACAGTCTCTTTTAAAGTCCAGACATAATCTTGGTCAAATCATGTGAAGACCATGTAGACTGGTGTCTGAAATGGTCTTTTGAAGAAAGAACCACACAGATTGAGTGGACCTGTCCATTCAGTGCACGCATTTGTCAGTAATCGTGCAGCTCAACTCAGATCATAAGGAGCTCAACGATTCGACGAACAATACCAAAGAAAGGACATTTGGGCAGGCCGCATAAATTACTCAAACTGCCATACCATGATCAGGAAAAAAAATAAAAATATATATATATATATACTGAGAAGAAAAAAATATAAAAATAAACAAAGACCCACATAGTCTTCACATTCACAATAATTAAAATAATAACATTATACTTCACAAGTAAATATTCATGTCAATGTGTATAAAGCAATCACAATAAAACAAGTTTCAATATATAAAATTTGGAGCAGCTCAATCCCAAGCCTTTTTGTCCTCAATATAATCTTTAATGGTATAAAAGGCTTTCTGGCACAACTTACGTTTAATGAATGATTTGAATTGATTAATGCTTAGATCTTGAACGTGGCTTGGAAGTTTATTATAAAAGCGTATACATTGACATCTGAACGAACCACCTATTTTCTTGAGCCGTGTTTTAGGTACAACATACATGTGTTTGTTCCTAGTATTTATATTATGGATATCACTGTATTTTTTAAACAATTTTATGTTTTTATGGGCATATAAAAGATTTTCAAAAATATACTGAGAAGGCACAGTCATAACATTAATTTCCTTAAATTTCTCTCTGAGAGAGTGTCTCGAACTTAATTTATAAATTGATCGAACAGCTCTTTTCTGCAAAACAAAGATAGACTGAATGTCGGCGGCATTTCCCCACAACAGAATACCGTACGACATTACACTATGAAAATAACTAAAGTACACTAAACGGGCTGTCTCTATGTCAGTTAAATTACGATTTTTTCTAACGGCGTATGCTGCGGAGCTCAGCTTCTTAGACAATTTATCTATATGTGGGCCCCACTGAAGTTTAGCATCCAAAGTTAAGCCCAAGAATACTGTGCTATCTTCAGGATTCAATTCTTCGGTACGGAATGGTACGGAACCCTCGGTGCGCGAGACCGACTCGGTCTTGACCGGTTTTTTTTTAATATGTAGTGTTATAATTATCGTACGCTGGTACGGAACCCTTCGTGTGCGAGTCCGACTCGACTCGACTTGGCCATTTTTCTAATAATATTAAGCTACCAAACTAAACAAATATTCCACAGCTGCAATTATCTTGCACGATACGCGATCACGCGCTCTCGCACGTGTCAGTTACATTCGTTTCTGACTGAATAACTTCGTGAATCGCATTGTTATTCTCATACTATCAAAACATCATAATGCGCCATTTTAAGACTTCTAGGTGTAGTTTATCTTAGGTTATCGTGGAATTGGGCTGCAAAAGCAGAAGCGCAACTAAAAACATTACCCTCCTTTTGGCTCCACCGCAAAAGGGTAAAAATTGGTCTCTAATGCAATTTATGCTACACCCAAAGTCTCTAATTCAGATAATTTATGTAAACAAAGTAATGTCAAGAAATGTCACTGTCAAAATGACAGGAGAGTGGTACAAAAAAAAAAAAATATACCGTTGCCAAACAATGTTTTGTGTAATAAGTCGGAGACACGGCATATGATCGTCATAACCAGCCCTTTTAAGTCCAGTGCTAGACGTAGGCCTCCCAAAATCGATTTCCACTCGAAACAGGTTACAGGCGTTTTCATCCAAAATGTGGCTAGATATGCTACTTACAATATGAATCTATAAATGAGAGTTGTAATATTAGTGTTGATGAAGATATAAAAAATATGAAAATGTTTGGATCTCCTGCATTGTTACTAGTATCATAAAATATTTTATACCAGAAAATCTCCTTTTTTTAATAACTTGGTTTAAAAATTTATAAAAATAATTACGGTATGATTATTTTTAATTATTATTTCTTAAAATCAGTACTTAAAAGAAAATAAAACCTCTTTTTTCGCAATTTTATGTGAATTACCATTACGAAGATATTTTTTTGTTATGTTATCCCCTTTGTTTACATAAATTATCTGAATTTGAGACTTTGGGTATAGATGATTTCAGCTGGTTCTGGCAGAAAGGCTGATCATTTTCTCGTAACCTCTGTCATAATCAAAATCTGTCAAAAACGTATGTATAATCATTATGAGTAGTTGTAACCATCAACTCATCGTTTAAGCTTCCTTTTTTTTAACACCCGACAGAAAAAAAAGAAAATTAAGTAACATGAAAATGCTCTCAAATCGTTTTAGTCAGCGATCTCAGTATCGATCCGGAATCAGAATAGCTATCTGCCGGCTATCTCGAAGTGGCAATTAAAAAGATTATACACAGATGAGAGGTTGATAAATATACATCTAGCTTCTGCCTGCGACTTCGGCCGCGTGAAATTTCAGCCCCGACCCACCGCATCGCATCGACTGACCGTGCTATTACTTCGTACTTTCTGACTTTTTCCTTTTTGCTCGATTCCTAGGGGTCGTAGCGTGATGTTAAATAGCCTTAACCTTCCTCAAGAATTGGGGTATCAGATACAAAAGAATTTTTCAAATGCGACTAGTAGTTCCAGAGAATAGCGCGTTCAAAGAAAACATAACAAACAAACTCAGCTTTATTATATGAATATAAAGTACAGATTATACTAGGTTTATCGACACTAAATAATGTGACCGAAGTAATTTTACTGATTTAAATCTGACACTCGAAAATGGTTCCCAATTCCGACGAAGATTAGTATTACCAATGCGCAAATTATTTTATCGGTTACACAATTTAAGTGGTAAAATGAAAAATTAATTGGGTATTGTGAAATCGTTGCGGTATTTGTGGCTGGCAAATATTTAAGTACGATACAGTAGGTAACTGCGGGACTATTGGCTAACATGGTTAATGCGCATTGCCGTGGTCACAAGTTGGTGATTATTTTTGATGTGAAACATCTATAGGCGCACCTTGGGAGGAAAACCGACTCTTATGCCGTGCCGGCAAACGGCATGACGCTCTCTTATGCCGTGATGCCCCAAAGTCTATATTCAAAGTATGTATTTGTCTTATATTTATACGCTCTATACAATATGTCCGGTCTCGGACTGTACAAACTTAAAGGGTTGGTAGTTTGCTCTATTCTATCAATAAAATTATTCTACATGTAGGGTCGGAACCCATCCCCCCCTGAATGGCAGCCATTTTTGTGTTTTGATCGCCTTTTATAGAGCGTGCATACTAAAAGTACAGATAACTTTAAAATTTAAAGCCTAGTTGTCATAAAAAAAAATACTTTTAGCAACGGAAAAGTATTAACAATGGGTTAAATAACTCATTATTAACATTAAATGCTGCATCATATTGAAATAAATGCTAAAAGATCAATTTTACGTTAAAAATAACATCGTTTTTTTTTTTGTTAATCAAGGCTATTACAAAATTCACCCCAGGGAACTACCTTTTTTATCTTCTTTTTAATAGATGTTTAGTTCACCTAAATAATGATACCAAAAAATTGATTTTATGACTAATGGTTTAAGCTTAGATTATTTATTTGTCTAGCTACATGGAGCAATGCAAACAAACGACGCCCGAAAACTGTCTCCAATTACGTGATATGTGTGAGTACCGCTCGTGTACTTATTGTAGTCAAACTGCCTAGGTGTGCGTGTTTAGGGATGCCTAATTATTAACTTACCCTTTCTCCATTATTTAATAAGATGAAAGTTAAACATCACCGAAATTGTCGATGTTTCACATCTGCGGGACCTCCCGTGACAGCCAACTTTTATTACACATCGGAGCTCTTTCACATAATATGGCAGAACGTTATGCTATTGATCCAGATTTTCACACGATTAGAATTCTTTACGAGTTATCAGAAGCGCGTTTCCCTAGAATTTTATAACCTTAGATTTTCATAAAATACACCTGTCAATCAAAAAACCCATATCACAACAAACAAATATTAGGGTTCATAGTTGCGAAGTTCATTACCGCGATGTACGTTACTGCGAAAGTTTATTATCGCAACGCGACGTTCGTTGTCGCGAAAGTTCTTTACTGCGATATATGTTACTGCGAAACTTTACCATTGCGATGTACGTTGTCGCGAAAGTTCTTTACTGCGATGATTGCAGTTTCGATAACACGCTATTGCGATGTAGGTATGTCATGTAGGAGGGTTGCTGATACTGCGTTCTTCAAGTCGAAGTTTCCATTACGAAAGCGTTTAAACAAAAAACGCACGGTGCATTCATTAGGAGTCTCCTCTCCAAACGCAGCATTTGATATTGCGAGCCGTTTCTGCCGCGTTAGTTCTACGTCGGAACTCGTATTCAAAAATTACTCGGATTTTCGAGTATCCATCTTTTCCGTCTAAGCTGATCAAAAAAAAAAACAACAGAAATTCTAAAAAAAATTAAAAGAAAAATCTCATAGGTATAATGTCAAAAAAGATTCACGTCGAATATCTCGCACCATGAAAGTTTAATGTCTATTCAAAGTATCTATTACTATAAAACGGCAATTTCATACTTTAACCCCTATTATTATGATAACACTCACACGTGTAGTGAATTGTATTTATCAATTGATAACGCTATCTTGAACCCAACGTGTGACAGTCTGCAACGGTATCAATGCACGCTTAGCATTCTGAGCGCGGCGGGTGAAAAGACTCTGATATGGGCCCCGCACAATTGCAGTGCCTGACAGGTATTGTGCCGGTTTCACGGTTAAACGATCCTTTTGAGTTATTATGAATTTATGACTAAACTTTGTTGCGAAGTTAGTCAAGATAAAAAGTAATGCAGTAAGCGAAGTTAAGGTCCCGGGAATGACTTCTGTTACGGACGCCGAGCACGTCTAGATAATAAGTTTGATTCGAGACCCTATCTGTGCACATGGGCACAAGTAGCGGTAGGAGCTCTGTGATACACAGTATCAATAAGAATCGAAATTTCTTAATTAGCTTATTTTAGTAAGTTCTAATTAGATTCCTAAGTGTAGTTAGTCACACATGTTCGTATTGTAATCCAATGAGGTAGATTTAAGTAGGTTTACAATAATATTTTAATGTAGGATAAAAAGTATGTGATAATTACGTAACTTGAAAATGTGATTTCTTGTTTATGAAGATATTTTAACGAAATTAGTTTTAAATGAAAGGAATAATTATAAAACTAAGATTACCGTTTAAATCATGAACATCGGTCCACGCGTTTAGAAGATATGAGCAAAATAGCATAGTGAAAATCCGCTGGGCCGCAATTATAACATGTTTTTGTTCTACGATTTTTGTAAGATCATTAGATATGTAAAACGTAATTACTGATTATGATAGGAAAATACCTTAGAAAGCTAATGCAAGTTGATTTGTAAGAATCAAGTAAGGAAAAGTATTGAAAATGGAACTTTAAATGTCCTAGCTTAAGTGAAAATGGCATGTAAATCGAGCCCGAAAAACGCGGGCCTCGTTAAGGTAAAGGAGGGGTCGGACCGGCGAGTATAAAAGGCGTGCCGTTCGGCGACTAGGCATCAGTCGGTCTCCAGCTCTTCAAGAAGCAACAACGGGAAGAAAACCAAGAAAAATAAATAAGAAGAAAGCAAGAACCATCTTTTATTCATACAGTCCACCATAACTTCTAACGCAAAACCTAGCTGATAGCAAAAGTATAGTAATCTTGAATATACAGTTATGTATGTCGGTACTAATTGAACAAAAATATTGTTATTACTGGCTACGTTTCCGCCAGTAAGGCGGCGATAACCGACTTTTAATGTTTTTAATTTTATACTGAAGATCACGACTAAACGAGTAGAGTTAATGATTTGGAAAAAATATATGTATGTTAAATTAGAGCATTTTCTTAATATATGAATAGTTTAGATTTTATTTTTATATTACATAGTGTTTATTTGTAAAGTTATGTCTAACGCGGATAAAAAACTAAGAATCACGCAAAATTTATCATTGAGCGTATTTTCCTAAAACCTTTTTAACCTTTTGAACGCCACGGTCGGCTATAGCCGACAAATGAAAACTGGCCCAACACGCCAGTGTCGGCAAGAGCCGACAAGAAAACGACATTTTTAAAGCATAAAATAAATATACTAAATAAAAATTTCTGTGTTTCTTTTTACTATTATTTAAGACTTTATTAATGGTATATTGCAAAATGACACAATGATATATCCATTAATTACATTTTACTAGAAAAAATAATCCTCAAAAATTGCTAATCGATATTCTTAAAAAGGTGTTCTTCCCCACGCCACAGTCGGGTAGAGACGACAGCTAGTGATGGGTGAGTAAGGTAAAATATATTTCATATTTATGGAATATTTTATTAAAAGTAGCTTACTATTACTTTAACCATTATTGTTTAATAACAACTATTTGTATCCGAATATTTCTAATGCATATTGCACAAGTTTTTTTTTTTTTAGTTCTTAGATGACATAAGTTTTCCAAGTTATGAAGAGTCAGACTAATTACATAAAAGTGAATTCATTAAATTGTTGTCACGTATATGATTATTATTTACTAGCTGCTTTGCCCGCAACTTCGTTCGCGTGGGAAAAACTTCCTCGCTTAAATCCCGAACATAGGTTCATAGAGTGACATAGGATAGTTTTTAGGTTTTATGATAGCCTAAAACCTAAAAACTATCCTATGTCACTCCCAGGGTCGTAAACCATCCGTATTTCATCTAAATAATAATCATAATATTATTAATTTACTCTTTATAATATTAGTATAGAAGCTGCCACAACCACAATGTCACATCCCTACTCGCATGCGAGAAAGTTGTCAAAGGTCGTGCCAGGTACGCCGGAGTCGGGTCTTCCCGACAGCGGATGACGTCATGTACGAGATTAGTGATGTACCTTATTAATATTTAATATATTCGTTTGCAGTTGGTAATGTCTGCTTTTACGTTGTTTAGAACTTTGTAACTGCTGTTAAACGATATTATGATAAAAATAGGGTCAAATTAAATAAAAGAATGATGAAACGAGTATTATTTTATTGAAACAACATGTGATGAAAAGCAAAGATTAATTGGTTATCGAAAACTTTTCGATAAGATGTTGGAATCCCTATTTTTTTTGTAGGTATTTGCGCTGAATTTGTGGCTTGGCGTGGAAGGGGCGCCGATGCGTTTACGCTCTGGCGTTCAAAAGGTTAAAGATTATTTATTTATTGATCTTTTAGTATACGTGTTTTATTATAATACCTTTAGTTTTATGTATAAATAATTTATAATGGGTCTTATTTGGGAGAGCGCTCTTGAATGTGCGAGTCTTATTACTGGCTGGACGTACGTCGTTGCGTGAGCTCAGTACAGAACACGCAAGCTAACCACTCAAGGTAACTGGCATATATATATATGTATCTGGGCCTTTATAATTATGACCCTGCACAGATGCCACCCGGCGCGATTTCGGCTAAGTAACCAGTAGGTTACAACAATGGTGTGTAGAATCCATTATTTTGCATACAATAGGTACATACGTGGAGGAGCTCATGGCTAAGTAATAATAAATAATAATAATAATAATATTTTTTATTAACAAATGTGGGTACAACTCATCTATCCCTAACAAAAATACAATGTACAGAGTTTTGAATGTTTTAAGGATAGTTAACGACGATGTCTGTGCTAGTATAAACTGTGTGACAGACACCGGAATAACAACAGCCGCACGGATCGATTCATCAGGTTAAGCTACGCTTGCCGCGGTTGGTCCGTGGATGGTTGACCATCTTTACATACCAAGACTCCTCAGTGAATCGGAAAGCACGTTAAGCCGTTGGTCCCGGCTGTCATTCGTGGATCTTTGACAGTCGTTACGGGTCGTCAGAAGCCTGCGAAAGTTTGTCAACCAGTCTTACCAAGGGGTATCGTACTACCCATGTAAAATACTGGTATTCAGCTGCATCTGGTTAGACTGGAAGCCCAACATAGTTAGGAAAAGGCTAGGCAGATGATGGAGTACATACACACATCAAAAAAGATTGCGATCACTTTGAAAAATCGAAATCTTTTTTGTTTGGTACGGTAGATTATATTATGATTCGGCTCGCCTGACTTAAATCCAATAGAGCACGCGTGGGATGCTCTTAAGCGAGCTGTTTGGAACCGTCAGCCACGTCCCCAGACAATGCCAGAGCTCAGGGAAGCCGCTATTCAAGAATGGGACAGGTTACCCCAAGAAATGCTGGATAACTTTATTCTCAGCAAGCCCAGGAGGATCACCGCATGTGTTCGAGCCAGGGGAGGAGTTATATTATTTGAATATAAACCTTTTATTAATAAATTGTTGTTTAAGTTTGGTTAAACAGTCTTTTTCTTTCTATCAAATTTCTGTTACAATTACATTATGATTAATTACTCATTTTTATTTTATAAAAATTAAACATAGTTTTATTTTTAATTTAAAGTACGTTAGTTTAACTTATGAAGAAAAATTCTTTTTTGTGTGTTTTACACAAAAAAGAATTTTTCTTCATAAGTTCAATTAAAAAAATTATATCAGCTTATGCTAGTGATCACAAACTTTTTTTGATGTGTGTACGTGCTGGTAAATGTAGACGAGCAGCAGCAGCATCGTTTAGCTATAACTTATATAACTTCATGGTCACACTACTTTCCTCCCACGTCCAAAAATGAAGTGGACGTAGGTTCCGGAAATTGTTTTTTTTTATTGAAAAGTAGTGACTTGGATACAAATATAGAGGCAATTTTTCCTAATACCCTACCAATATTTTAAATATGAAAGCAACTATGTTTGGATGTTTGTTACTCAACCACACAAAAACGGCTGAACGGATTTGGATTAAATTTGGCACAGATAGTTTGTAATCTGGATGAATAAATTTAAGATACTTTTTATACGCGTAGTTCACATCCACGCGGGCGAAGCCGCTGGCAAAAGCTAGTCAAATCCGTACTAATATTATAAACTAGCTTTTGCCCGCGGCTTCGCCCGCGTGGATATCGGTTATCGCATAAAAAAGTACCCTATGTCCTTCTCCATATCCCAGGCTATATCTCAAAATTCTAACTTAATATTAATTTTAATGTGATTCACTATGTGAATAGAAACCGAAACAAATGACAACGATTCAATATAATAAAAGTACATAATGTTCTGAACGTCTGATGAGT
Source organism: Dryobota labecula (assembly GCA_947523025.1). Lineage (NCBI taxonomy): Eukaryota > Metazoa > Arthropoda > Insecta > Lepidoptera > Noctuidae > Dryobota > Dryobota labecula. The sequence goes on along the minus strand of OX383296.1, from coordinate 1,787,872 downwards.
CTTTACCTAAAGATAACAAACACAAAACCAAAATACGAAATTTCACTCGAATTCTTAAAGCAATCAATTGTACCAAATTACAACACGAAATAAAAGTGCGACACAAATAATAATTTTAAAATAATTCACGTAAGTACCAACAATGTAAAAACAAAACGAAATCCTCCAAAATGTCGCATGATACACCACTTGTACTGATAAAACGCTCGAAATATCTAATGAACACCATTGGTGCATAACTTTTCTCAGGGTCACGTTCGCAATTGGACAAAATATTTGACATTTATTTTGTACTTGCAACACGATCTGGCTGTAGAATTCGATTAATCGACTAATACTTGATCGGTTGACATATTAGCGGGAACACCACTAAACGAACGAAAAAGAAAAAGAAAACAAAATACGTTTGTACTCCGTGGTCGTGTGGCGGTGTGGCGCGGTGCTTAATGTAAACGTTCATCAAGGTTATACGTGCGTAAAGTAATGGATTCAATGAGAAAACGGTTAAATCTTAGAAGAATCTTATACAGAATTACTGAGAAATAAGTGTAGATTTCGTATTGAGTGTTAGTTTATCGAAAAGTGATAAATATGTCAGTGAAAAAGTAACGAAAGTATTGGAATGCACAAATTTTGATCATAAGGCCGCCGTGTTTAGTAATGTTTTTATGATAAATATTCTTGTATACTGTTTGAAATACACATAAGTAGCTAGCTTATTTATCTACGAACATAATTTGGCTAATAGCTACTGATATTATAGCGTATTGTTATCGTATTTCCAAGAGTAAAATTCGGCAAACAAATACCTACAAAAGACAATAAAATGGATACAGTATGTTATCCTTAAGAGATAGACATATGCCATCGCGGACTTTTTTGAAGACCTTTATAAGATACATAATTCCACCATACATTATTTTGTTATATCTCAAAGGGTTTAGACAGAGTTTTCGTTGAAAGCTCCCAGACGGCTTATTTTTTTCCGACACCTCCAACAAATATCGTTAATTCATACAGAAATGCATACAAAAACTTAACAAATTATATACTAAAACCTTCCTCGAGAACCAAGCTATCCATTGGTGAAAACAGCATGAGAATCGGTGCAGTAGTTTTTGAGTTTATCGCGAACAGACAGATAGACAGACAGACACGGCGGAGGACTTTGTTTTATAATATGTAGTGATAGTGATGATGTGAAAGTAACTCTGTTTGTCTGTCTGTTACGTTTTCACGCCTAAACCTCTGAACCGGTCGTCATGAAATTTAGCAGAGATATAACCTGGGATATGGAGAAGGACATAGGCTAAGTACTAATTTACGCAATAACCGACATCCACGTGGGCGGAGCCGCGGGCAAAAGCTAGTAATAAATAAAAGATAATAATATATTTATGTAAACAATCTATTTGTCCTTTTAGGTACGTACATACCTAACAAATTCCAGGAAAAGTGGGGGTTATCTGTACAACGAGTTAAATGTGTTATTTATCCTAATTTAGGTATTCAGCTATAATAACTATGTGTATTTAAAATGTGTCAGGTATTTAAAACATAAGTGAATATATATAGGTAATTTATTTTAAAATTTTCGCAAAATGGTCACTTGTCGTCTACGTCTATTTTCTTTGTCTCGAAATCACGTCTCGGAAACAACTCAACTAAGAATGCAAATAGACGTATAAAAATCTCAGAGATAATAAGTAATGTCGTGTGAGATACCGTCCATTACTGTCGGTTTAGGCTTAGGTCAATATCTTATATTTTCTTTTTTGATTCCGGACTGAGGGGCTTGTGGCTAATAATGACAGTTATTATGGGTTGTCAGAAGGCCGAAAGTCTGACAGCCAGTCTTACCAAGGGGTATGGTGTTACCCAGTAACCGTGTTTTCATGTTCCACAGTAACTGTGTTACCCAGTAACTATGTTACCCAGTAATCATGTTACCCAGTAACCATGTTACCCAGTAACTGAGTTATGGAGGTCAGATAGGCAGACACTCCATGTAAAATGCTGATATTCAGCTGCATCTTAGACTGGAAACCAACCATCATCATGATCATCATCATCGGCAGCCTTGTTTCACCCATTGCTGAGTATAGGCATCCTCCCTTTTGTGCTATGCTTCCCTGATCTATAAAAGTCTTATCCAGGTCTTCCCCGCGATCATCTGTAGGTATTCCACCCAACTGGCTAGTGAATTCTAGTACCCATACCCAGTATCAAATCTTCTTTAATTTCCCCTATTTTTCAATTATATGTAGGTATTATAAGTCTCAGATGTAAACACAAGATAGTATCATTAGGAAGTAGCTCATTGATAAAATAACAGATAAGTATCAATGATAAGGAATGCTATGTTTTAAAATAAAGACAGTAGTATTAGTAGCAGTTAAAGAGATACTTATTTGTCAACAATGTTGAAAACAATAATTATAATGATGAAACATCAGTATACTACTGAAGCAGTGAAATAATTAGGGGTTTACTTATAAATGTTACTCAAGTTATGAGACTTTTAAACATCAAAACTGTATGATTAAACTGTCCCTAATCTAATCATTACCTACTTAACTGTAAGCAATGTTTATAAATAAAGGGAATTATTGTTGTGAGATGGTATGAACAAACTATGGGGGGTCATAATATAATGTTTGAATGTTTCAGTCAAATACTTAAATAATATGATACTGTACCCTAAGTGCCAACATTGTGCTGTTGTACCCGCAGCTTCACCTGCATGGCTTTTTCTAAACTCAAACTCAAATCATTTATTTCAATTAAACCATTTACAGACACTTTTGAATTGTCAAGGAGTCGGTCAGTAAGAAAAATGAAGCTACATTCCCATTACAAGCGTACCTATGGATAAGAACGGGCAAGAAACTCCATGGACACTCTTTTAAATTAAATTGTTACAAAAATATTAGTTACACATATAATGTTGAATTTATAACATAATGTGACCACGATGTAAAAATAAAAAATAAAAACGTACACGTTAAAAGCGTCCAGAGTAGGTACACCAAATAGAAACAAAAAAAAAAAAACAATCAATTCAAAATAAAACAAAAAAAAATAAGCCATGGTAGCTAATAGATGACCAGTCCCAACTGACGGCGCCCGTTCACGAACATGACGCATGGATTAGCACCATTCAGCTCAACCATTTTGAAGGGAGCTAAATGATCCAACACACGCGCCACCATCAGCGAGACATCTAAGTGAGCATGACATACTCTCAGCCGCCAGGGCACATTCAAGTCAATGAAAGACATATTACCCGGTCAATGGTAGCTCTATAGTACATAGTACTCACACCTGTGCTATGCAATTATATAATACAAAGGAGATTGAGTTTATACAATGCAAAGATAGTCTTACAATCTTCAGCAGCTCCAACATTATTTTCAAATGTTAATCAATTACCTAGTTGAGGTTGTGGAGCAGGACCAGCATTCAGCCAAGCATCTTTATCGGTGATATAATCCCCCAACTTATAATATGCCTGCCTGCATAGTGTGCGTTTTATACAAGATTTAAATTTAGTCTCATTCAGTTGAAGTATGTGGGGAGGAATTTTATTATAACATTTTAAACAGTACCCCATGAAAGATGAGTCTGCTTTAGCCAGTCTGAAACCTGGTTGAACTAATAGGTCCCTATTTCTAGTACTATAATTATGTCTTTCACCTCTTTTGATGAGAAATTTGAAAAAGATGTAAATTTTTCTTTACGTACATGATGTTTTCGTAGATATATTGACAAGGTACCGTCATAATGTTAATATCCTTAAACAGTTCCCTTAGAGAATCGATTATATATGGCTCTGATGGCTCTTTTCTGCAGAATAAAAATAGACTCGATGTCTGCAGCTCGTCCCCAGAGTAAAATACCGTAAGACATGATACTATGAAAGTAACTAAAATAGACTATAGCCTTGCGGTATCTACATCAGTAAATTGACAGATTTTTCTGACAGCATATGCTGCTGAACTTAGCCGTCCTGCAAGAGATGTTAAATGAGGACCCCATTGTAGCCTTGAATCGAGCATGATCCCCAGAAAAACAGTTTTATCGACGAATTCTAGTTTCTCTTGATTCAATACTATCTCACAATCTCTAAAATGAAAGTAGCCTTGTTATTCCTTATAACATCAGCTATCTGCCAGTGAATGTCCTATCAAAATTGGTCTAGCCGTTTTGGAGATTAGCCGGAACAAACAGACAGAAAGACAATTTTTTTAAATTATCATTTTGTTTAATACCGTAATATATATATATATTCATACTTCCATACTAATATTATAAATGTGAAAGTAACTCTGTCTGTCTGTATGTTACCTTTTCACTCCTAAACCGCTGAACCGATTGTCATGAAATTTGGCAGAGATATAGCCTGGGATATGGAGAAGGACATAGGCAACTTTTTTACGCGATAACCGAAATACACGCGGGCGGAGCCGCGGGCAAAACCTAGTATAAAATATGCCAGTCAGGTTGGTAGCCGTGCTGGCTGCACAGCCTGCAGTGGATGTTTTTTCAAATAGTAGAGGTTATTTTAATGCATCAGATGCATAATAGACTTTATTATAAACCAAAAAAAAATATCAGAAATAATCTGAAAAATCTAAGTACAACAACCCCCTGACTATTATTAATTTAAAGAAAGAAAGACTGGTACTTGAGACAGACCTTTGTACAGCAGTAAGTATTCTGTACTTAATAGGAATAAATTAATATAAGTAATAACACAGAATGTATAATACAAGTTAGATAGGTAAGTCAATCGTAGGTACTAATTATAAGTAGTTATTGAACTGATATTTCCTTGTTCTACAAGGATGTACCTTGTCCTCTGTGGTTTATAATTACCTATTGCATTGCATTTGTGTATAATTGTGAATTTATTAAAATGGTCTTTGTAATCAAAACTATTTATCTGACTATATTCATTTGAATAATGATGAAGCATTGAAGTTATTGAATTCCCTACTAAAATACATGTATTCCAATTGGAAAATCAACAAAGACACTGTCAAAAAAAATAAAACACCTGATGACCATTGCACAAGTATTTTTTGGTACATTTTGCCACTATACCTTTTGTCAACCAACTTATCATACTTATCAATGAAAACTCAATGACATTACTCTTGAAGCTAAGCAAATATTTTGGAGGTGAACATTGCACAACTTATCAGTTGAGTGATTGTCAAACCGTGTTGACCAAACAATTCTGTGGCTCATAATATGAAAGTTTTATCAATAATCTAGCCTGACCTTGCCACCATGGTATGTTACTGTCAATATCCACACAATTATCACCTCTATCATAATACATGTGTGCTAAATACTCACGGCCATCACCATCTCGAAGGTGTGCTTGTGCACCCTTACTGGAGACTGGTACTCCTGCACCATTTTTCACACTTTTTAAAATACACGCAACAAAATAAAAGAATACAAGGACTTCACAAACTTTTAAATATCAACAGTTTCACAAAGTAGTCATGCTGCTCGAACTCCTTTCACTCGCGATCAGTTCGACAGCAATATATTCGTACGTCAAGTCAGAATTACACCGTGTCGTGAACTTGAAATAAAATCCACGGAATGAAACAAAATGGAATGTTTGCTCTGAAGTTAGTCACGTGTCAGATTGATGGACGATTGACAGCTTCATTGTTGCAAGAGCAAAATATTAGTAGGTTTTGTTCGAAAACAATGCTTTTTTTTTTTTCAAAGTTTCGTCATGCATGCATTCTTTTTCATGTTACTAAGTGCCTTTTAATTTTACTTTAAATAATTTGTAAAATATGAATAAAGTTCAAAAGGAGTAACAAAAATAAGAAAGGATCAATGACTGGCATTTCATGATTCAGATGTTAATCGTATGTATTAACTGCTAACTGTTGTAGAAAAATAATCAAAATGAAAAATAGTAGTTTCTAGAAATAAATTATTTAAAAAGTTTCCCCACTGGATCGTAACTATGTAACAATGGCTACATTACAATGTTGCCATATTAAATAAAACACGATTTCGCAAAATAAAACTTTTAGGTTCCTTGCTAACTCTTGCCGCTCGTTGATTGTCCGGTTCTAAATTAATAAAACTTGAAAGTGAAATTATCAGTGACGAATTAAGTTCATCGGAATCCTCATTTTATAGAAGTATCAGAAAAATAACCAAACAAAAATCATTTCCGCAGGTCATTTTCCACGTATTTCGCAACTAACTTCAAGACAGTGAGTAAGCGGGCCTTGACGAAGCGCGGATGTCGCTTTCTATTATTTGAAGATTATTTCTTCTGAATTTAAAACGCAAAGCAAAATTCTGGCAAAATTGTGCGCGTTCGTGCCCGATGTCTAGTGCTGAAGTCGCCGATAATTCCGTTGACCCCCCGGCGAAAAAGCGGAAACTAAATACAGGAGAATCACGTTCCAACAACTCGGCAATGGCGAACAATGGGACGCGTGTGGAAGATGAGATTGATGAGGCTCTGTACTCGCGCCAGCTGTACGTGCTGGGTCATGATGCCATGCGGCGGATGGCCAGCTCGGATGTGCTTATTTCTGGGCTCGGGGGTCTCGGATTGGAGGTAGCGAAAAACGTGATCCTCAGCGGAGTGAAGTCGGTGACTCTTCATGACGAGCGGAACTGCACGATCGCTGATTTGTCATCGCAGTTCTACCTATCCGAGCAGTCGGTTGGACAGAATAGGGCTCTGGCGTCGTGCGAACAACTGTCGGAGCTGAACCACTACGTGCCTACGACTGCGCACACCGGCCCGCTAACGGAGGACTTCCTCCGCAAGTACAGTGTGGTGGTGCTCACTGGTGCTTCCTGGGCCGAGCAGGAGCGAGTGGCGGCCATCACACACGCCAACAACATCGCTCTCGTCATAGCAGACACTAGAGGACTCTTCTCCAGAGTCTTTTGTGATTTTGGGCCTGAGTTCACAGTTGTAGATGTGACCGGAGAGAACCCTGTGTCAGCCATGATCGCTGACATCACACATGAATATGAGGCAGTTGTCACCTGCCTCGATGACACCCGTCACGGTTTGGAAGATGGTGACTATGTCACTTTTAGCGAGGTTTGTATTTTTCTTATTTCACAATTTGTTGCAATACTTATCAAGTTATCAATGTTTTTGACAATCATGTTAGTTTGAATTACAAAATAAACAATTACTATGATGATTGATTGGTACTCAAAAACATTCAACTTGAATGTTAATGTTATGGTGTTATCGCTATGGCCGCTATCACTGAACATCCCTGACCTTTGGTAAAGATCAAACATTTTGAATAACTGCCAGAAACTCTTTATGTCGACAACATGCTGTCATGTATAAAATAAACGTTGATGATTACTTGTTCATCTGATTCAATAGAACTTTCCATGTGGATGACGAACATCCGTCTTCATCAGATGAGGGAATTATTTTAAATTTTTCATCTCACTCTTGTATATTTGAGGGTAGGCAGAGGTAATTTATGCATGCATGGTTACATGAATGTATTGAATCTTATATGATTGAATAAAAAGGTAATCTGATTGAACATAGAATTAATTACATTTTTCATGAAATTAAATAAGATTTAAATAATACCAGGTTATAGTAGATGCTATGGTTATTGTCTGACTTGATTTCATGTTGCATCTACCTACTGATATTATTATTGCAGTTGTTCTTGAAATAGCTGCAATTCCATGAAGAAGTAACATTGACTAGTGTGTAAAGCTATGACATCACTATTTATTGAAGTTTTCATGGTATTCAGCTATTTAAATTGCAAGCAGTTCATTCTTTATACTTGGTTTTCTTAGGTTTTGAAACAATTACATTAGTTAGGCTTGTTTATTTTCATGGTGGATTAATATTTAAATTTTTACAAGGAATGCATAAGAACCAAGTCTAACTGGTAAGTTTATCCTACAGACAGCCAGCTTACAGATATCTCTAGGACAGCCAGCTGGACCATTGCTAAACAAGATATTTATCACTTGTGTAAAGGCAGATTTACACAGGGTCAGTAGCTGACTCTAACTGAAGTCAGTGCTGGCACGAAGAACAGACTGTCACTGTTTATTACACAGTCAGTAGTCGTGGTTATTTCTTCATGGTGTACACACATTATTGAAGTCAGTGGAGAAAAATGAATTCTCCAAAACAGCAGACTTTACTGTTAAATAATCTGTTGCCATAATGTCCCGAGTTGCTATTGGAAGAGTTGACAGGAATGTTAGAAGAAGTATAATTAAAAAATTAAAAAAAACAACAGTTTCCAAAAAATAATAATTTGAAACAACTTTAATTATGGACATCATGTCTTTGGTTCCGTATTTTCGTTTTTTGCCACTGACTTCCAAAATTAAAGTTGTTTTTTTTTTCACTTTTTAAAGTCAAAGTCAAATCATTTATTTCAAATAGGCACGAAGAAGCACTTTTGAATGTCAAAAATTACATGAATAGTTAATTGATTCTAGTTGCGCCTTCCAAAATGTAGTTATGTATGGAGAAGAATGGGCAAGAAACTCCATGCTTACTCTTTTAAAATGTTAACAATAGTTTGTGTACATTAATTAATATTTATAGGTGAAGACGATGTACCTAGAATAAAAAAAAAGTAAAAAAAATTACCACAATTGGTAAAAAGAATGAAAAGTGAAGTAATAACAGAAAAATTAATAAATGTGATAGGTACATGGTGCTCACATATCTACAAACATTGTATATGATATTCCAAAAAAAAAAAAAACAACATATAATAAGTCAGTGTGTGAGTTAAATTTATTTTGATTATATTAATCACAGAAAATAAAATTAATATCATAAAAGTTATAAATTATACAGTTAAATTAGCAACCAGTTTGATTTTGTCTAGACTCTAAATTGTCCTATGGAGCAGTACCAGCATGTTTCCAAGCATTCTTATCATGGAATATAATAAGTGTACTTTTTATATGAGTTTTAAATTTTCTTTCATTTAATTGTAATATATCAGAAGGTATTTTATTGTATCATTTAACACAGTACCCCATAAAAGATATATATATCTTAGGTGTGGTACCTAAACCCACACCAATTCGTAGGCCACAACAGTGACAGGAAGTCTTATAACATCTATCATACACCGAGTGGATTAAATACTTATTATTGAAGCCAACTCAAAAACTGCCCTAGAAAAGTTAATCAAATTTAACGGGACCACCACGCAAGCTTCATTTACCAAAAAATAAATATTAATAATAAGCTATCCTCACCGACAAAACAACACACTACAATAGACCAGGGGCCTAAGTCTACTAATTTACAAACGTTGCAATGGTCTCGCCATTGTGAGTATGTGACAGTGTTTGTATGGCAAATCTGTCAAAAACTCACAATGAAGAGACCATTGCAACGTTTGGACAGTAGTAGACTTGGCCCTCAGACATCACGTTATTTGATAAAATTTACAAAACTGCACAAATCATAGACATAGCCGTTCCTAATACACACAATCTGCAGAGTACTATAGCAGAAAAACTTTCAAAATATATAACCCTTAAAATAGAAATCAGCCGAATGTGGCGGCTTAGCAATGTCACCATAGTTCCTATAGTATTGTCAACCACAGGTGTTTTACCTAAACAGCTCCACCAATCTTTAAAAACACTCGATTTACCACCATACACATATCAGACTCTCCAGAAAGCAGCAATCTTGAATACCTGCAGGATTGTCAGAAAATTTCTACAAAATGACAACGAAACATCCATCCTCACCTCACATACACGAGCAGCAACCGTACGAACACAATCTCATGAACAGATACACTCACCATCACATAATCCGATTACACCATCATCTCATCATAATATAATCAAATTCCAGAATTTCCACAATTGTGGCGATAAGTCCCCTCTTTGAGGAGTGGCTAGAGAGGCGCCACGGCGTCCTCACCTTTCGCCTGACACAGGTCCTCACTGGACACGGGTGTTTCGGGAGGTTCCTGTTTCGGATTAGGCGGGAGGAAACGCCCGGGTGTTACCACTGTGTGGATCGCCCGGAGGACACGGTGGAGCATACGGTGGAGGTCAGCCCGGCTTGGGCAGAGCACCGCCGTGTCCTCACGGAGGCGATTGGCGGCGGTGATCTCTCGCGTCCGACCCTGGTCCAGGCCAGGCATGGGAAGCAGTCGCCTCCTTCTGCGAAGTAGTAATGCTCGCGAAGGAGGAGGCGGAACGCGTGAGGGAGCGGCAGTCTGTGCGCCCTCACGCCCCTAGTCGCCGCATGAGACGCCCTGGGCGGCGGGAATCGGTAGCCGATTCCCGGCCACCGTAGGCGCGGGCTTGCGGACGGCGAGCTCTGAGCAGTTCGCCGTCCGGTAAGGACCAGGCCCGGGTTGATGGCGCGTTGTGTTCCACGCGCGCCTCAAAGAGATGTCAGCACGCACTGACGGGGTCCGCTAGGACCGGTGCCTGCCAGGGTTGCGGGTTTGTCCGAAAGGGATACCGTGGCCCTGGCACACAGGCAACTGAAGGAACTCGGGCGGGTTTTAGTCAGTAAAAGTCTGACACGCCCTCCCGCTCCACCCACAGCGGGAGAAGTTATTTGATAATTTACGACCCAAAAAAAAAAAAAGGTTAGCACTTGGCTTCGGCCCGCGCATGCAATTGGTCCTTGTGAAGGATTAAAGTGTATATTGGTGTGCAATCGTTACTCGGACAAAGGTTAATAGAGTTTTACAGACAAATATAATCTCGCTGAATACATTATGCGTGTCGATCACAATCGCGCTGTTTTTCAAACATTAGGTTGATGTGTGTCATTTAGCACTTTAAGAACTTCCTTTCCGAGGTCACAATGAATTTAAAACCTCATTCAATAGGGGAAATTTCTTAGGGCTTGTATCTTTGCTTTCTTTATACGACCTAGTCTTAGAGAAACATATGCAGCAACAAGATGGCAACAAACCGGAGCCCAGTTACTTATCAAATGAATTAAATGTAAACAATATGTAGTTAGAAATCGCAAATCAATCAATTATTTATGCGCCATCTAGTAGACGTATTGTAATATGAATTAATACGACTCGAAGAGCTCTGTTCTGCTTGTGCCAATAATGTTATTAGATGGCTCACGTATCATATTTTACACGATACTGATAACTTGTAAATAAAATAGTTGTGATTTTGTACAGGATTACCAGTACTCTTCGTATTTAAAATTTACCTATATTTAAGCATAAAATCACGTCTATATTCCCCGGAGGGTTAAGCAGAGGTGTACCTACCTAGCTACACCCACATTTTACCATTCATGTTTTGTTGTTAATTCATATTTAAATATTTAGGTATATATCTATACATTACCTAGCAACTAATACCACTGATATTTGTTTCATCAAATTTGTTGAAAAACAAACATAGTGGTATTCGTTTTTGGTATTAGAAAGGAATAAATCGCAATTACTTACAATTATGAAAAACGAATATTAGTCAGTTCTTTAACGACTCAGTCGGTAGGTGCCACTTTGCCAGGCGATACGGTAGGATGTGTTTTTTTATCCAAAATATATATTGGCTTGCCCTAATTTTGACCCCTAGGCACGCCACTGATTATAATATAGATGCCTGTACTAGGATAAACCTGTATCACAGGCAAAATGAAAGAAATATAAAAATTGGTTTATAAAAAAATAAGTTATGCCCGAACATGCATATATTAATACTAGCTTCTGCCCGCGACTTCGTCCGCGTGAAATTTCGGGCTACCCATCGCGTCGCATCCCGTCGCTCGCCCACGCTATAACTTCGTTATCACTTAGCGTTCTTTCTGACTTTTGTTCTTTTCGCTTGGCTCCTAAGGATCTCATCATCATCATCATCATCATTTTAGCCGAAAGACGTCCACTGCTGGACATAGGCCTCCCCCAATTGGGGGGGTTTGCCATAATCGCCACGCTTGGCAGGCGGGTTGGCGATCGCAGTATGGTGTTAAAAATAAATAGAGAACGCTGCTGCCCATTCTCTAGTAAATCCCTTAGTCGCCTTTTAAGACACCCACGGTAGGAAATGGGATGGAGCTATTATTGGAGTTGGAGTTATTATTTTTTTTTTTCCAAACATACCCTTATTTTGTAAATTAAAACTCATTTCATTTCAATATTATACTACTTTATGTATTGAAAATCACATCAAAATAAACGTCTAGGATGATGTAATGTTTGTCGGGTTTAACATTGTTAATATCGTAAAACATATAATACTTTTAAACCCAATATTAACGAAGTTCACGGCACAATTTACTCGCGACCTGCTGCCATCTCGCCGCTCAGTCCCGAGCGGAACGCATTGGAGGTCGGACGTGCGCCAATTTTTGCGAACCCGCCACCCCCGCTGAGTTCTGTTACCGGCTGAGCCCAAATTAGCTTGTAAAATAATAATAATACCTGTAAAAAGTTTAGTTTTTAGATAGTTGTAATATTATACGTAGTTATACTCCATTTGTAATATTAAACGAAGTAAACCTTTTTTACAGTCCGTTCAACCGATTTTGACTTCTATTCGCGCGCTATTTGATTTGACGAATAAAGGCTCCTACAAACAGGCGCGACACGCGACGTAACATAAAGACAAAAAAAAAATGGGACCAATCTGGAAGTATGTCCTTTCAAATAAAAAAAGAGGTAACAAACAAAAACCGGAGAACCTCCTCCTTTTTGCGAAGTCGGTTAAAAAGGCTTTAATTTTACTTTTATTTACCACCTTTTTTCTACCTTTAATTATTATTATTTTGAGATTTAATATCAATAGACATTCATTTTCGCGATAAGATTGAACCAATCTTATGTTCTCGTTGTCATTCAATTTTAGAGTCATTTTCGCTTGAATTTTTAACACAACGTCACGTTACAATGCCACGACTGACCAACTGCTGACTTCGTCGTCTAGAGACGAGGTCAGTACCGCTGGCGCGGGTGGCGGGGGGAGTAGACTGACTAAAATATTCAGGCGGGAATATTTAAGTCAGCACTAACGCGACAGCGCATTTACCTAAAGACAGTAATGGGTCAGCGCTGACATGGTTCGAGTTTGGAGTCAGCAATTGACCCTATGTGGGTGAGGTGGGCTGGTTGGAATAACCACCGACGGCCGCCATGGTCCACGTATAATGGTCCATCTGAAGGACTAATTGCGGAAACCAAACCCTCTAACATAGAACTGTCCCAATGTTAATCTGCCTTTATGCTTGAAAAAATTATTATGTAGCATGATTACATGAATACATCAATTGTTGCACAATAACAATGCTTGAAAATAAAGAAATGAACTAAAAATATGGCCATCTGCTGTTTGGCTTTTTTTACAACAATTTCTTCCTTCCCTTTACAGATCCAAGGCATGTCTGAACTGAATGGCTGCGAACCCCGCAAGATCAAAGTGCTCGGCCCATACACCTTCAGCATTGGCGACACAACCACCTGCTCCAAATACATCCGTGGAGGCATTGTCACACAAGTGAAAATGCCCAAGACAATTGCATTCAAGCCTCTTAAGGAATCCTTCTCCAGCCCAGAGTTCCTTATTGCTGACTTTGGCAAATTCGATTACCCACAGCAGTTGCATGTAGCGTTTGCTGCCCTCTATAAGTTTGAGGAATCTGAAGGCCGTCTTCCAAAGCCCTGGAGTGATTCCGATGTAATCAAGTTCATGGACTACGTGGACAAAATTGATGTCTTCAAAAATGGGGACATGGAAGTGAACTCTGAATTGCTGAATACTTTTTGCAAGGTTTGTAATAATTTTAAACTTGTTTACTTTTCTCTAGATCTTTTGATCAATCACTTGCTGCTTCATCATAACAAGAAAAAAAAATACACTGATAGTATCTGGCCCTGTTTCCAATTTATTTGGGGTTGGTGCAGCACAGCATGTCTTCTTTTTCCATACTTCTCTATTAGCCGTTGTCTTTGACACATTCTTCTATCCATCATCAATAATAATATCTACCTCCACCAGGTGTCTTCCGGCGACCTGAATCCCATGAACGCCGCCATCGGGGGTGTGGTAGCCCAGGAGGTGATGAAGGCTTGCTCCGGCAAGTTCCACCCCATCGTGCAGTGGCTATACCTGGACGCCATCGAGTGTCTTCCTAAGGACCGTGCTTCCCTGACTGAGGAAAACTGCAAGCCGACTGGCTCCAGATACGATGGACAGGTGGCTGTGTTCGGCAAGCAGTTCCAGAAGAGGCTGGGTGAACTGAAGTATTTCATTGTTGGTAAGTGCTGGAGTTAGTGTTTTCTAGGCCTTCCAGCTTATGATTTTGCACTAGCAAGTGACTGGACAAACCAGGCAATTCATGTTTTAAAAAAGGTTCTTGATGCTATTCTTTGTTCTATTAAACTCTACTTCTATGGAAGCATACAGTTTTCAACAGTGGACTTAACATAAGGTAGCCAACTTTGATAGCTCCTAGTAGTGGATTTCCTGTGCGCAACTGACAGTAGGTCGGTAGGGTTTCAACTTTATGAATTGGTTTTCATTAAGTTTTGACAGTTTCGGAAATAAAAAGACCTATTAAACGTCACAATGTTACTCGACTTATGATTCATCTATTATATAGACAGATACAGGCGAATTCTAACGTCTGTGTGCAGATAAGTTATGCCAAAAGGTTGTTAACCTTTATAAATTAAAGATTTTTTATTAACGTTATCTGTTTGTTTTGCTATCGTTTCTTATCAATACAACTCATATAAACAGTATAGCGAACTTCACAAAAGAACCTTGCTTGATACTTTTTAATTCGTTGCTATTTTTCCTTATGTTCTTATTTATTATGGTGCCTGAATCGCCCTTGACGACTGCCGACTGCTGGCTTCTTACATATATAAGCCGATTTAAATGTGCGTTTCCTTTACAAAGCTAAACTAAAGGCTCACGTTGGTACGTCCGCTTTTATATCGCGACCTTTTTTACCGCGCACTTGCTAATGCTCGTGCCTTCTCTGTATGTATGGAGTTTCTTGCCCATGCATCTCCATACGAAAATACATTTTGGATGGGGCAACTAGAATCAATTTTATTTCCGTGTAAATTTTGACATTCAAAAGTGGCATAAAAGTCAAGCATTTATGTCAAATAGGCACATAGCCTTTTTGAAATAAATGCTTTGACTATGAAAAGCCTTTGCCTTGTAGTGGGACAATTTTTATTTTACTTACTATTCAATTTACCTATTTTTATCAAAAACTCATCATCATCAGCCCATGACACATGACTACTGCTGGACATAGGCCTCTCCAATTGCACGCCAATCAGTTAAATTCTCGGCAACTGTCATCCAGCTGCTACCAGCCATCCAGCGAAGCTTGTCGTTCCACCTAGCCTGAGGACGTCCTACCTTAGGTTTACCGATTCGCGGTTTCCACTCAAGAACACGTCTACCCCAACGACGACACGGTTGGCGCAGTGGTTAAGCGATTGACTGCTGCGCTGCGTGTCGCGGGTTCGATTCCCGCACGGAACAAATATTTGTATTACCTGCAATTAGTTGTTCCTGGTCTGTCTGTTTGTGTATGTGAGTTTAAATGTTTGTAAACGCACCCACGATACAGGAGAAATTCCAAGTGTGGGGCAACGTTTTAAAAAAAAAAAAAAAAACCGTCATTGGTTCTACGGCTAATATGGCCGGCCCATTGCCACTTCAGCTTGCTTATTCTGTGAGCTATGTGGACAACTTTGGTTCTCTGCCGGATTACCTCGTTCAGGACTCCCTTAACCAAATATATGATGAAAATATCCTTTTGTGCGTTAGTTGCTGGATTTTCAACTCGCGGTGGAGTCAAAAATCGTCACGTTAAAAAACCGCCCATGTGAACGTAGACTAACGCTTTTGACGTTCAAAAGTGCCTTTTACGTGCCTATTTGAAATAAATGATTTGACTTTTGACTTAGTGTTTTTTCTCGCCAAAATTATAAATCGAGTAAAGGTCTACTGTTCTCTAGCATGCTATTTTTATCTATGTACTAGCTTTTGCCCGCGGCTTCGCCCGCGTGGATGTCGGTTATCGCATAAAAAAGTACCCTATGTCCTTCTCCATACCCCAGGCTATATCTCAAAATTCTAACTTAATATTAATTTTAATGTGATTCACTATGTGAATAGAAACCGAAACAAATGATTTAATATAATAAAAGTACTAATGTTCTGAACGTGAATGAGTCTACCTAAAGATAACAAACACAAAATCAAAATACGAAATTTCACTCAAATTCTTAAAGCAATCAATTGTACCTACCAAATTACAACACGAAATAAAAGTGCGACACAACTAATAATTTTAAAATAATTCACGTAAGTACCAACAATGTGAAAACAAAATGAAATCCTCCGAAATGTCGCATGATACACCGTTTGTGCTGATAAAACGCTCGAAATATCTAATGAACACCATTGGTGCATAACTTTTCTCAGGGTCACGTTCGCAATTGGACAAAATATTTGACATTTATTTTGTACTTGCAACACGATCTGGCTGTAGAATTCGATTAATCGACTAATACTTGACCGGTTGACATTTTAGCGGGAACACCACTAAACGAACGAAAAAAAAAAAGAAAACAAAATACGTCTGTGGTCGTGTGGCGGTGTGGCGCGGTGCTTAATGTAAACATTCATCAAGGTTATACTCGTACGTGCGTAAAGTAATGGATTCAATGAGAAAACGGTTTAATCTTAGAAGAATCTTATACAGAATTACTGAGAAATAAGTGTAGATTTCGTATTGAGTGTTAGTTTATCGAAAAGTGATAAATATGTCAGTGAAAAAGTAACGAAAGTTTTTGAATGCACAAATTTTGATCATAAGGCCGCCGTGTTTAGTAATGTTTTTATGATAAATATTCTTGTATACTGTTTGAAATACACATAAGTAGCTAGCTTATTTATCTACGAACATAATTTGGCTAATAGCTACTGATATTATAGCGTATTGTTATCGTAATCGTATTTCCAAGAGTAAAATTCGGCAAACAAATACCTACAAAAAGACAATAAAATGAATATAGTATGTTATCCTTAAGAGATAGACATATGCCATCGCGGACTTTTTGAAGACCTTTATAAGATACATCATTCCACCATACATTATTTTGTTATATCTCAAAGGGTTTACACAGCGTTTTCGTTGAAAGCTCCCAGACGGCTTATTTTTTTCCGACACCTCCAACAAATATCGTTAATTCATACAAAAATGCATAAAAAACTTAACAAATTATATACTAAAACCTTCCTCGAGAACCAAGCTATCCATTGGTGAAAACAGCATGAGAATCGGTGCAGTAGTTTTTGAGTTTATCGCGAACAGACAGACAGACAAACGCGGCGGAGGACTTTGTTTTATAATATGTAGTGATGTATTAAGTACAGGAAACTGCGTGAACAAAGCCTGTTATTTAGTTTAGTAATTACCTAGGTATTTTTTCTAGGTCTGTGTTGTGTGCCTGACGATCTGACTCGTTATCTTGATAGTTTTTCCTGCTTGATTAAAAAGTATAATCATAAGAAAAGATATGTTGCTCTGAAACATTATTCAATAAATCAGAGTATACATTTTTATGACTACGAGTACAGTAAAGGTATGACTTAGTTATCTTGAAAATTAAATTAGCGTTTGAATCGGAGATAAATAGGACATGTTTTGCTGTGAGAATAGTTTTATGATAAATATGGGCAGTTTAAGAATATGGGAAGACCAATGAAACAATGGAAGGATTGTGAGGAAGATGATTTATATGGCTAGGTGGTCACTATTGAATTTGTGCCGATAGAGTTGAATGAAATAAGAACACGTCTTATGCCAACCCCAGTGGTAAGGCATAAGAATAAATCATACCTACTTCATATCATCACGCCTGATTTCCCCGCAGGGTTAGGCAGAGGAGTACCTATATAGTACACCCAAAATTCGCCAGTTATGTCCACTCAAGCACAATTGGTTCCCGAATACATGTACCATGTTATTTATCCCATGTAACAGGGATAAACGATATAAATCGATATGAAATGGGGATAAATCAATCGATTGTTAATTTATTTTATTTATACCGACTTATGTTCGATTTCGATTGTGTAATGTGCATGATAGGCACTTAGAAGCCCTCCTCTTTGTCACAACCAGAATAGCATAAGTGCGAAAACACATAAAAGCGGTGCGACGTCGCATCGCACATACTTCGCGTATTGAACACAATGTTTTTGGTGTCGTCGCCGATTTATGCGTTTCGATGTCGCCCAACTGTTTGATGTGGCCAGTAAAAGTCACGGTAAAACAAGAAGATTACCCATTATTCTAACAAACTAGGTAGGTACCTTTTGTATTGATTAATTTAATTGCGGGTATGTCGTTCGATTCTGAGGCATCGAGGTCTTATTATCAATTTGAAGAAACCTGTAATTACGAGTAATGTGTTTGTCGTCCAATTTAAATACACTAGCTAGACTAATTCAATTTGGACAATTAAACTTATACTTACTGAATAATTTCCTTATTTGACGGATATTACGTCTTATTTGCAAATTGAGATAACGCCTTATCAAAGTAAAATTAATACAAGTCGCGGAGATAGTGTGTTAGAAATGGTCTAGATGTAGGATAAATGTATGGCACCAACAGATACATCTTTAGAAATTAAGAGAACACATTGAAATGATGAAAATACTGTATGTAGGTAGGTAGGACGTTAATATTCTTTACTTGCAATATACTTATATTGACCACAGATATGTATCCTAAGATATTGATCCTTTTTATAACTATTTTACGTATTACGAATGTAAGTAGTTTTCGTTGTAATTTCTAAGACGTATCGCAATCCTCAACGAGAAGTGTCTAGGAATGGGCTGATTTACATACAAGGCAACAACATAATAAACCTTGTAGATTTTTACGACATTATACATATAGACTTATTTATTGGGGATCTTAACTATTTGGCTAAAGATACCAATTACCATATCAGGAGGATGAGTAGCGCAGCTGTATGCCAAAGCTGCAGCACTCCTGAAAGCTTTCATATAACCATGTAACCGGTAGAGTTTCACTCCTGAAAGCTTTCATATAACCATGTAACCGGTAGAGATTCTCTCCATAACTTTGCATCTTCTACTCCTAGGCGCCGGTGCCATCGGCTGTGAGCTGTTGAAGAACTTCGCGATGATCGGCGTGGGCGCGGCGGGCGGCCAAATCACTGTCACGGACATGGACTTCATCGAGAAGTCCAACCTCAACCGACAGTTCTTGTTCAGGCCTTATGATGTCCAGAAACCCAAGTCTAGTACTGCTGCTAAGGTAACACGATCGTTTAACGCTTTACTGTCAGCTGCACGTCCATGGTAAGAATTTGACATTGACAGCACTTCTATGTCGTAACACGGGCGCTTTTCATGTTACCATTGACATGCGGTTGACAATATAAAATTAAAAAAAAAAAATTTTTAGCTTATTCCAGTAGGTACAGCACAGGTTAGCATCAGCACAGAAAATAATAGTAGAGTGCTATGCCAAGACATGCCATTTATAAGCCTCCACAGTTACCTATTGGTTGGTTTAAGTTTACTATATTTTATTTTTTACATTCTTCTTGCTCAAATAATCATTTCATTATTTGTCATTATATACCTACAATTCTAATTTCAACCCTATAATAGTTGCTTTTGTGGACATGATATTTATTCAGATTTGTTACCCACTGTAGTTGTAATGGCAACCATGTCATTTGGTTGAAATAGTTTTTTTTTTTTTTATATTTTAATATAGATAATTTCGTATTTTGTTAAGTACCTGGCAATTGTTGAGAGGCTTGCACCTTCCTTCCATACCTATTAACACTGTTATTTTAAAATATAGTAAAAAACAATTGTTTTTAAAAGAGTAACTGTGGAGTTTCTTGCCGGCTCTTCTCCATAGGAAACAACCAATTGGTACCGTGCACCTAGCTTCTGACGTTTCATAAGTGCCCATGTAGGTTTATGTGAAATAAAATATTTAGATTTTGAATGTTATTAGTCTCAATTTGGTTGGTTTCTCCATTCATATTGGCAATGTCGCCTACTACGAAAGTGTTTTCATAGTGTTTGAAACCAGTCGTGTCGCTAGGCGCATGAGCACCTTAAATCTTATTAAGTTACTCTAGATCTAGATTTTTAGTTAGAAATATCTTACCCTTATTCCAGGTCATCAAACGCATGAACCCGGACGTAAACGTGATGGCCCAGGAGAACCGAGTATGTCCCGAGACCGAGTCTGTCTACGACGACGCGTTCTTCGAAGCCCTGGACGGCGTGGCCAATGCGCTGGATAACGTGGACGCGCGTATATACATGGACAGGCGTTGTGTTTACTATAGGAAACCTCTGCTGGAAAGCGGTACGCTTGGTACTAAGGGGAATACACAGGTTGGTTATGCACTATGTGAATGTAATTACTGGCTAAGGATAATATACCTTTCCTTTTTTAGGGTTCCGAATGTCTGATTGATACAACGGAACCCTTGTATGTTCACTCGTATATCTGTCTGTCTGTCCGTCTGCTACAGCCAAAATATCATATAATAGCTCCGAATCTTATGGACACATTAAGTTGAAAGGAGAGGCCAAAATTGGTACAATATTCCGAAGATTTTTAAACGCTAATGTGATGTACCTTTTTAGAAAGCTTATTTATTAAGCTAATCGATCATAGTTAAATATGATTTTTTCAGCCACCTGTTTTTGTGAAAAAGTGAAAAATGTGTCAGTACAAACAAAACGCACATAGCCTTTATTTATTCATATCTATGCAATATAATTATTTTAAATGTGGCTAAAGTTTTGGTTTCAAGTTTTTTATTTTTCACTTTTTAGTTATAGTACCTACCCCACAACAATTCGATTATCACTACTTGCTACACTGCACAAACAACAGTGACACAAGATATACGAAGTGGATTAAATACGTATTTTCGCGTAAATTCAAATGAGTGCTTATAGATAAAATAAAATATATTTGCTATGGCCTCCGAGGGCCGCAAGAAAAGACGCGGTGGGCCGCGGGTTGAAGACCCTTGATGTACACCATAAAAATTACAGATATAAATGTAGAACTGTTACATCATCATCATCAGCCTATAGCAGTCCACTGCTGGACATAGGCCTCTCCAATTGCACGCCATTCAGCTCGATTCTCGGCAACTCTCATCCAGCTTCTACCAGCCACCCTGCGGAGATCGTCGCTCCACCTAGCCTGAGGACGACTAACCGACTGACCAACTGTTACATAAGGTGTCACAATGGGCGGTCTTATCGCTAAAAGCGATCTTTTACAGACAACCGTTGTACCGTGTGACATATTGAATGAAAGGGTTCACTATGAGGTCTCAAGTAACTATTTATATAATAAAATAAAATAAAAATAGTAGGTTCTTTACGAAAATTTATGAAAATTGACCATTACCTCCGAACCACCCTTCTTTCTCTCTCCACCCTTATCTCCGAAACAACAGAGGCCAAAATTTTGAAAAAAATACAGAAAATAGTTCTATACTTATAGATTACAGGAAAACCCATAAGCGGTCTCAAAATAACATGCTAAACCTCTCAACATTGTGCATACAAACTTACATTTGCAGTTGGAATGTATGGAAGAACATGTGTTTCAAATACAATGTTAACTTATTGTTATTATTGTCCCTGAATAAACAAATAAATAAGTTTGTTCTTGAGATACATTCATCCTAACTACGGAACCCTTTATTGTGCGTGATCGCCGCACGCACTAGGCCGGTTTTTTTAAATCTTGATGAATGTGTTTTTGTTCTACTTTCTGTATTATTAAAGGAGCTAGCGCGTCTGTCAGTAAACTTATCACCAATTCGTATTCTATTCTGGCTTTTGTTATCAGAGCTTGGAACTGGTACCAAAAGTACAGGTTCTGTACCCCGGTACTTAGCGGTTCACTCCACCTAACAAGTACTGCTACCAAATTCAGGTACCTGTACAGTACCGATACTGATTAGAAATATCAACAGGTACTACGTCTGGTACCAGTATCACACCAAGGCCAATGGTATCGGTGCCCATAAATACCGGTGTTTCAAGTGTCTTTGAAGTGTAGATTAAAAAAAAATATTAAGTATCTGTGGAGATTTTAGCAGGTTCTAAGACTCACTGAGAGACACAATATTGAAAAGTGGATGTTTACACATTGAAATGAAGACAATCTTGATAATCAGTTACATTTAATACATGTGGCTATTAGTGTATCTACATGTTAAAGAGAAGAAACACCTTTCTAGCCAATCTTTTTACTGTGTACCAACTACTACACTATTGCAATATTTTGGGTTCGATTTCATATCAAAAACTCTTTCGTCCACAGGTGGTAGTCCCATTCCTGACTGAATCCTATAGCTCTTCCCAAGACCCTCCTGAGAAGAGCATCCCGATCTGTACGCTGAAGAATTTCCCGAATGCTATTGAGCACACCTTGCAGTGGGCTCGTGACGAGTTCGAAGGTCTGTTCCGTCAGGCTGCGGAGCATGCCGCCCAGTACCTGAGGGATCCTCACTTCTTGGATAGGACCCTGAAGCTGCCTGGCAGTCAACCACTTGATGGTATTGAGAGCATCAGGGTAAGCACGTTTTGAGGTTTTATTTTTTATGAGTTAGCAAAGTGAGTTTAGTCGTCACCTTAGAGACAAAGTTGTATAATTATAGTCTTTCATACTTCTTAATTAGAATGGTAACACATATTCCTTAAAGGTACAGTGAATCGAACAGAACGACGCATGAGCGCTTTTATTTTTCTTTTTCTCGGCTACTAAGGTTCGTAGCGTGATGTTAAATAGCATATAACCTTAAAGAAGTACCAATGAGTTCCTTGAATTATTGCAAGTAGAATGAATGGGATTCTTTTATATTTTGATCATGTGAGTAAATTCAGTGTCACTGAAGAAAGCATGTCGTTATAAATAAATTATTCGATATTTTTTCCAGAACGCGATCCAAGACCGCCCTCTAACATTCGACGACTGCGTGACCTGGGCGCGCCTGCACTGGGAGGCGCAGTACTCCAATCAGATCAAGCAGCTACTGTACAACTTCCCGCCCGACCAGCAGACCACCAGCGGGGCTCCATTCTGGTCAGGCCCCAAGCGCTGCCCAGAACCCCTCACGTTCGACCCTGCCGAAGACCTGCATCTAGACTATGTGGTGGCTGCGGCTAATCTTAGGGCTCATGTGTATGGAATGGCCCCTTGTGTGGATAGGGAGAGGATCGCAAAGGTCGCTTGTAGTATCCCGGTAAGGAAACATTCTTCTTCTTTTCGTTTCGACGGTACAGCTGTGTTATACTGTTTGAGCCTAGTGGCAAGAAAACATTCAAGGTTTTGTCTAATAGATAGATGACAGAATACTCTTTATTATGTACACCATAAGTGAAATAGTAATAATAAGCCTTCGCAATAATTTACCTAAAACAAGCTAACCTAACCCAATACTTTACAGGTTCCAGAATTCAGCCCCAAATCTGGCGTAAAGATCGCAGTAACCGACGCTCAGCTGCAGCAGAACAGCGACGACATGGACCACGACAGAGTCAAGAACATCATCGCCGAGCTGCCGTCGCCCGCCAAGCTCGGCGCGCTCAAGATCACGCCGCTGGAATTCGAGAAGGACGACGATACCAACTTCCACATGGACTTCATCGTGGCCGCCTCCAACCTGCGCGCCGCCAACTACAAGATCCCGGCCGCCGACCGACTGCGCTCCAAGCTCATCGCCGGCAAGATCATCCCCGCCATCGCCACCACCACGTCCGTGGTGGCCGGCCTCGTCTGCCTCGAGCTGTATAAGCTCGCCCAAGGCTTCAACAGCCTCGAAGTCTTCAAAAACGGATTCGTCAACCTCGCTCTGCCATTCTTTGGCTTCTCAGAACCTATAGCTGCCCCTACAAACACATACTACGACAAGAAATGGACGCTCTGGGACCGCTTCGAAGTCAAGGGCGAGATCACGCTCCAACAGTTCCTAGATTACTTCAAGAACGAGCATAAACTGGAGATCACGATGTTGTCGCAGGGCGTGTGCATGCTATACTCGTTCTTCATGCCGGCCGCCAAGCGCCAGGAGCGCCTGAACCTGCCTATGTCGGAGGTGGTGATGAAGGTGTCGAAGAAGAAGCTGGAGCCGCACGTGAAGGCGCTGGTGTTCGAGCTGTGCTGCAACGACGAGGACGGCAACGATGTGGAGGTGCCCTACGTGAAGTACACGCTGCCCTAGGCGCGGGCCCATGTCACCCCCCCATGTACACTGTCGTCGACGATGTGGTCAACACGTCAAGTTTAGAGCATAATAGTTACCATTTTCGGAGATGGTTGGTTATCACATCGGGAGGCCGAGTGATCGCTCGCGAGTGTCGGACGATGGACGAGATGTACAGATAGTGTTTACATGTGTGACGTTTTATTTTGTGCTTCAGAACACGCTTTTGTCTACTTATTGATTCATATATTTATAGTAGTTTATAATTGATTGCTCACGTCTCATCAAACGCGCTAGCATTTATTCTTTTTTATTCGTCTCGTGATACCACAATAGTTTTTACACCAAATTTATTGGATATTTTTAAAGTTGAAATCAGATGGGTCTGTATATGGAAAGAAATAAATAAAATTTGAGCAATGTTTTGTTTTATTGCATGGTAGTTTTAGATTTCCTGAGACTTGGAGCGAGCTTGTCGCCGTTGAGAACATTGATGTCTAAGGGATCAATACTGCTTAGATGTTATGACGAGGACGAGCGCGCTGCATAGTTGGCTATATTTTCTTGTCACCATGAGATGGTTTATAAAGCAATAGTCGATAGTCGTTATCACTTTGCGAATCTGCGCTAAAGGCACAGAGTACTTTATATTCAATAAAAGAATATAAATTCTCGTAACCAAGAAGTTAGTATTTTCGCCATTATTTGTGTGCCCTATCACTATGTTTTTATATTTAACCCAAAGGTTGACTGGTCGAGAATGCCTTGTGGCATTAAGTCCGCCTATGTACCACTATTATACATGAAGTTTAAATAAATATATTACACTGAAAGCTATAGGGCAATATTCTAGCATATACCCATTCTCTTCGAGTAGAGAACGCATTACTCGCTTGCAGGGCGCCTACCAAGCGCAACGTGTGACTGTCACTGGCATGGCCATCAGACCCACCAGGGATTTTAATTTTGATAAAAAAAAATTGGTCGGTCACTGGTTCAAAAATTAAAAGGATTTATAGGCCGATCTGGAGAGATGTGCGCAATAATTACAGAAGCTGGGCAACTAAATATCTATAGCATTTAAATGACTGTTTTCGACATTATTTTGCTGGGGTAACACACACCTTTTCCCAAGTCAGACCAAGTGTTATTGGGTTTTTCCAATAGGAATTTCTCAGTAGCACTCCGGAGTCTGGATTAAATTAATTTATTAGAATTAGAATTTTATTTATTTGTATATCAGACTAGTTTCTGTCCCGCGACTTCGTCCTCGTGAAATTTCGTTCCCCGACCCTCCGTGTCATATTCACATCCCGTTGCCCACCAGCGCATTCGTTATCATATAGCATTTTTTTTTTTTTTTTTTTTTCATTTTTAGGGTTCCATACATCAAAAGGAAAAAACGGAACCCTTATAGGATCACTCGTGCGTCTGTCTGTCCGTCTGTCATAGCCAATTTGCTCCGAATGTAATGGACCGATTAGGTTGGAATTTGGTATACATATCAATTTAGTGACCAAAACACGGACATGAACCGTAAATAAATTAATTTAGAATATTGGGGTCAGTTTTGGGGGCAAATAAGAAAATTTTAAAAATAAGTTTTGGAAACTGTACCTTGTGACATATCAAATGAAAGCTGTGAAGGTCTCAAATATTTATTTTATTTTATTTTAACACAAATGGTTTTAAAGTTATAAGTGAAAAAGACGAAAATTGACCATCCCTTATCTCCGAAACTACTGAGCCTAAAATTTTGAAAAAAATACAGAATATAGTTCTATACTTATAGATTACAGGAAAATCTATAAGAAGTCTATGGTCTTAAAATAGCATGGTAAATCTCTCGATATTTTGCTAGGGTAACCCCAGCAAAATAATGTCGAAAATAGTCATTTAAATCTTACAGATAATTAGTTGCCCAGCTTCTGCAATTGTTGCGCACATTTTTTAATTTGTTGCACTTATAGTTTCTTAGTTATTTCACAAAAACATTTCCTGCTGGGGTAACATTTATAACGTTACCGCAGCCAGACATTTTTTTTTTTTAATGTTAATTTTGAAACAAATATTAGTAGTCCTTTAGACGAGGTAAATGTTGCACCTTATTTTGTATTTGTTCTTTCTTCGGCTGCGAAGTTATTCGAGATCCTGCTGGAGTAACGTTTGTGGTTTTGCTGGATCTCTGAAACGGTTAAGCGGATTCTTATCATCTTTTGTACATAACTACTTAGGAATTAATTGTAGTTAGTTGTGCAATAAAAAAAAAAAAACAAAATAATGCACCGTTTAAAGGTTATTTAATTAAATATAAAAACACTTCAATAGGTCCTAACAATCTAAATAAGAGCTCTAAAGACTTACTTTAAACGTTATTTTGTAGCGTGTGTACCTTCAAATGTATGTGAAGTTTCATTAGCATCCTGTAACTAACAAATTATGATGATATTTAGTTCTTCACGTTCACCGTCAAAATGCGTGCGGAGTTATATAGCCACCGATAAACCAGTAGGTATGTGGATTAGTACGTGGATGTCGGTTATCGCGTAAAAAAGTAGCCTATGCCCTTCTCCATATCCCAGGCTATATCTCTGCCATATTTCATGACGATCGGTTCAGCGGTTTAAGCGTAAAAACGTAACATACAGACAGACAGACATAGTTACATTCACATTTATAATATTAGCATGGATGGTACGGAACCCTTCGTGCGCGAGTCCGAATCGCACTTGGCCGGTTTTTTCCGGCTCCTTAGGATCGCAGCGCACAGTGGAACGAATGTATGGGAGCGGTTGGACGTAGACATGTCCGAAAAATAAGAGTAAAATTATGACAAACTAATGATGCCATCTTATTCGATTACTTAATGCCTTCATAAATTGTGGTGATGAATTTCTTCATAACTCCCATATTTCGGGAGTAATTTGAGAAAATGTGAAATTTTACTATGAAAATGAGTGTATCGAGCTCTCTCCCTCCTGATTCCGGGCTTGTTTCAAGTAGCGGTCTCTAATATCGTAATGCTATTACTAAGAGCTATATTTAATACTAAGACACATAGTGCGCCAAATGTGCACTTTCTGGGATAAAAGGAAATGAAAATTTAAAAAAAAAAACGTTTTTTCCCCATTTGTATTTACTTTAAACCGCAGACAGACTTATTAAGAGGTCTATAAATATATTATATATATACAGAAATATATATTAACAAAAATATTCACAAGAACTGATGAGAGTATGACTTTTAAGTAAGTTGATAATAAATTACCTAGTTTCATTAAAAGTACAATAAATAATTAAGATGTAAGCTCTAATTTACTAAGTTACACATTTTAAAACAATAACATCATTTAATTATCTTCGTCATCATCATCATCATCAATTAATTCAAATTCAGAATCGATGTCCGCTAAATCATTTATGTTAACAAATTCGATATCACTTTTCTCAGAATCCGTAAGCTCATAAAATTCCTTAAAAGAAGATTTTTTTACAAACTTATTTCCTTTTGGACGGATACTTGTAACAAGTGGATCAGAAGACAGTAAAAGATTGTGCATAATATCTTCATTGCATGAGATACTGCTATGCTTTCGAGAATGCCCCTCTCTATATTTTCTAAAATCTTTATTTCTAGCCTCAGATGCCTCTTCGGATAGAAAACCAATGGGCACAATTGACATGTTCTGAACTATGTCTGGCCCATGCATTAAAATTTTATGAAGTGAAGAAGGCATATAATACCATGGGTATAACTCCACGTAAAGCTTAGCAGTATCAAAGCAGAACTCTCGGAATTTAGTTACGTTGATCTTCTCTCCTGATGAAATACACTGCAAGATCACACAGATTTTTCTTAAAAGCATAGCATCTATTCCGGTCAGTTCAGCAGATTTAGTGTAGTTTTCAAAAAATCTCCTTGCCGAGTTGCCATTGTTGGTGGATCCACTGCCTTGTTTCACAACATCGAGAAGTAAGCCCGTTTCTCTTCTTACAGCCTCTTGAACTCTTTTCTTCCTGTCATCAACTTGCCTTTTTGCTATATCACCCCTTACTTGCCATGATTTTATGTCTAATTTGTAGGAAATGTGTAATAAGCATTCCATTGAGCGAATCCAAGCGTGAAGGGTGCTTAAGCTATATTTATACATGTCCTCGTTTGCGTGTTTATCTTTGATTAACTCTAAATTATTCATTTCTTTAGGACAAGCCTTGCATATGTCACACACTGAAGCTGCTGTATTGGATATAATGGAATGAATTTTACCATCAATCATTGTCAACAGCACTTGGTGTTTGACACTAATTCCATCAGTGATGGTGGATGGAGTTAAGGCTTCAATCTCTGCTTCGATTTCAGCCATCTCTCTCTGCACATTTTCTTTGGTTTCCTTTATAAACTTAAACAATATTGGCCGGCAAAATGAAGTGGAAGATGGTCGCTCGTTTTCCCAAATTGTTACACCTTTTGAGACGAGCCGCAGTGGTACAAGACTAATCATAAAATTACTAGCAAGATCGATTTGCTCATCTTCACTCGTCCTTTGATGATAAATGCTTTGGCTAGATGATCCGTCAAAACCCCATTTGCTGGTCAATACGAGCTGTTGATTGGGATCAACAGGGGTTTCTAACGACCTAATAAGTCTTCTTGAGGTTAAATCCATCAAGGCTTGTAATTTGATTTTTGCAGAGCTCTCTGTAACTGTGAGATCTTCTTTGGCCGGATAGCACTTAATTTGTTCTTTAACCAACATGTAGTAACTCGGGTATTGAAGAGCTCCTTCTTGAGTGTTGAAATCCCGAAGAGTGTTATAGCGCCATTTCGATAAGTTCATCGATACATAAAGAGCCAATGCCTTCAAAGGGGATATTTCCCGTACCTGAATTGATTTACCTTCAATGAAGGCTTTGATTTTTGAGGCCTCTTCTGGATTCTCCGTCAAGTATTTCATAACATAAGCTGTATCGCTTTGTCCTGCCTTTTGAAGCGCCCTTTCGGCCGAAAACATAATTTCAGCGCTGCTACTGCTGCATGAAAGACTATCTTCAGTGCGTCTTCTTTTTTGCCGGTTACTAAGGTCCTCAAAAGATTTACGAGGACTAGGATGTGTACAAGTTGAAGCATCAGATTTAGCAGGAGAAATTATGGGCTCGATGACGTCACTTATATTTTCTGTAGAAGGTTCCATATTTTCATTCTGTAATTCCGGCCATTGAATTGCAGCCTGTAGCCAAATCTCATGTTTCTTCCGAAACTTATCTGTGCTTCTTCCAGACTGTGTCCATTTTGCATAAATGCGGTAGCAAAATCGACGACACCAGTCTTTTAAACTTGTTTCAGCACTTTCACATAACTGAACACAACTGTTATCTTTTAAAACACTGAACAAATAGTTAAAGTCGCGTAAATCTTTATGTGCGCGTGCGCATAAAGCAACGTGAATATCAAGATTTGTATTAAAATTTGGAAAATACATTGCGAGATTAGCTTGGATACAACGAGGTGTAAATCAACACTGATTTTAAAGTTACTAATAGTGACCTATTTATATAAAATCCAGGTATCCCAGGTATCCTTTGTTAAATATTGCAAGGTAATTAGTTATTGTGATAATTAGTAAATGATGCATGCTAAATTAGTGTATTAAGAGCCATTTAGTAATTAAATAATAGCAATGTTCTTATCAGTAATCATTAGTGCATCAGTTTTATATGTAAACCTTAAGTCCCTAATTATATATCCTAATTAGCTTATATCTTCTCTAATTGGCTGCTCAGAAATGTTATTGTAATAAGGTAAACCTTTAGAAAAACGGTTTTAATCAACAAAATAAACAAAAAATAAAAAAATTGTGTTATAAAATAAACATCACTCTTTATCCCAGAAAGTGCACATTTGGCGCACTATGTGTCTTAGTATTAAATATAGCTCTTAGTATTAGCATTATGATATTAGAGACCGCTACTTGAAACAAGCCCGGAATCAGGAGGGAGAGAGCTCGATACACTCATTTTCATAGTAAAATTTCACATTTTCTCAAATTACACCCGAAATATGGGAGTTATGAAGAAATTCATCACCACAAGTTATGAAGGCATTAAGTAATCGAATAAGATGGCATCATTAGTTTGGCATAATTTTACTCTTTTTTTTCGGACATGTCTACGTCCAACCGCTCCCATACATTCGTTCCACTGTGCAGCGTGATGTTAAACAGCCTTCAACCTTCTCCAGGAATTGGGCTATCAAATACAAAAAAGATTTTCAGAATCTGTTATGTAGTTTCAAAGATTACCCCTACAAACAAACTTACAATTTTACCTCTTTATAATATTAGTATAGAAGTACAGATTAACATTTACATTACAAACATTATTATTAACATCATTTATGTGCATATTTTTATTTTAAAGATAATTTAAAAAGATCGCGGACGGTCCGTGGCGCAGGAGATTAACGTATTACACGACCACTGGTCTCGACTAGGCACTAGCGACTGAGCACTGCCACGGTCACTTTTTTGACTCGTCGATGCCAGTGTCTGTGTGCCGTTTCGAACGTATGTTCGTAGTTTCTGCACTGTCCCTAACTGTATTGTGGTTCGGTAAAGGAAGCTTTTTTCCTACTAAAGCAACCCATTGCGAAAATGTATAAATTGGAACAAAAGATAAACACCACATGTTTTTTATTATTTATTGCGTAAAAAAGTATGCATGAAAATACAGTACAATTGTCTTACTAGGTCAACGGAAAAACATCTTTGGAAATATAGAATTGATTCCAATGACTTAATTAATAATTATAATAAAATGTAAGCGTCCAATATTTTTGGTATAAGTATATATTTTTTATATCCGCCGCCCTATTTTACTGAACGTATTTTTAAGGTGCATGCACACAGCACTTACTGCCTCGGGTCGATTATTATGCGTTATTAAATTAAAAACTAAAATGTCTTTTGAGATAATTGTTACCCCGCATTTATACTCATAAAGTTGTGATACTTGTTTTCAACAAGTCCTATAGCTATAAATAAGACTTCGTCAAAAACATGTCGTTTATACAACCTATATCATACATGTATTGACGTTTCAGACATGTCTTGTTCTATTTATTTTTCAATAGTTGTTATACATGGCGTACTTTCAGAGGCTATGATTCGAAAATTAAATCTTTTGCATAGGCATCTTTCTGTTACGTGGTCGTGTCTTTTGTTTACGAACTCGATCATTTTGTTTTGGAGTTGAGTTTTGAAATAAGTCAATTTAAAAAGTTTAGTAGCAAGGAGTTTTCATACATAGAATAAAATGGGATAGATTTTATACGAGGAAAAAATTAATGAGTCGTCCGTACGTCCTAGCATTGAATTCTCAAAAGTCTTTTAAATGGTTGTTTAATTACCAGTTTTAAATTTAATTATTTTCACATCATAATTTATCAAAAATCGAATAGGCTGTATAGGCGGTTTTCGTTGTAAAAAAAACCAGTTGCAAAAACGCGTCATTTTCTGAAAATTTTAATTTGTGTGATAAATTGATCATATTTTTTTATTTGTTTTTTACTATTTCCCAGAACTGTATTGAAAAACGCCGTGTGATAAAAACCCAACCACGTGTCAAGGTCGCGTCATTAAAAACCCTCGTCTTCGGCTCAGGCTTATTAATGACAACTCGTTTGCAATAACCTACTTCCCACCCTTGTATCACAATGTACTATTGTTCAACGTTTTGTCATTTTTGACAAGTTTTGTATACAACTAATCTTTACAAAACGTTTTAGGTGTAAACTATAAACGAAAAGAGTAGACACACCTTGGTGTAACCGCGGGTTTACAAATATATTTTAATGAATTAGTAATTAAGTCCGAGGCATAAAGCCCTATGTGCGGTTCCTCATACGTAAAAAAATCATCATTTTATAGATGCAGTTAATAACAAGAGTACGATTAGTAACAGAAAAAAAGAAGAATAGTTCGAGATCTGTGAAATAACTGACTAGAGGTGCAGAGTTAGCACAAACATACAATCTGGTTAAAAGATATCGGTTCCGGTTTTCAGTAGCGTCATAACTGGTACTGTAGCCCGTACATATATAACACATAAGTACTTAGATATAATTAACCCGTAAGTTAAAATAAAATTAACCTTGAGATTAAAAAGACAGTTGAACGGTGTAAGTAGAGATAGTTTATAACGATATCCATATGAGTTAGCGTCACAAATAATTACAATTTAGTTTTGCAATTTCTTTCTAAATCTATGATTATTGTCAAATTATATTTAAATAATCCTGAGAGTTGGAAGCACTTTAGTAATAGTGGACTATTCGTCAATTAAAGGACACAACTTTGAAACGCTAACACAAGTGAAATCAAAAGAGAAGGTATAGCATGCCAGGCAAATTGCCTTTCACCATTAATCCTGAAGTTAACTACAGTCCTAAATCTAATGTTATGGGATACAAAATCCTACATTTCAAACAATGTGTGTGTACATACTTATTTACATTAGCCACTAAGAAATTCACATTTGTGCCTTCATTACATAACGAGGCATAACGGCCAATGTAAACGAGTCTTAAGGCGTGTGGATTCTAACTAGCATTTTAGTGAGATTACACCATGTGTACAATTTCTTAATATCTAATGATTACAAAACTTACGATAACTTTTGGATTTATCGCCGCGACATACAAAGGCCTCTTTTCAAATTTTTATTTGGTTACCCATCGTTATTTATTTTCCGTTTATTGTTTGCAAAAATAACGGCAATTTGTTGAAAAGCTGTTATTTACACCAAAAAGAAAATTTGTTTTCGAGCAGTTATTTTTGCTCCATATTACTTAGTTTGATAAACAGAATGTGTAGATTTTGATTCCGCGATGGGTATTTATAAAAAATTATAAGTCGGGGACAACGATTGCGGGAATGCAGTATGAGATTCTTTCTTGGCAGGCACACAACCCACTACTACACCACTCCAATATAAACATACGTTATATTACTTTCTAAACTATCATTTTTTAAGCTCGACCAACGTGCTGCCCTAACCACGCTTTGCAATCGTCAGTTCCCAACCAGTGCTTACACAATAAACGGGAAATAATTTCGAAACTTAAATACCTTGTAATGAACATAGATACATACATGCTCGGCGTACTTACCCCTGCAATGCGTTTTAAATGACCTACCCTAACATCATACCACATAATTATCAAGCCGAAATTATGTCGCGTAATTTGCATTGTAGATGTAAGCACACAGAACTTCTGTCGTATAATTTAGGCAGGTGTCGCTACACTAATATTATTCGACAGTATTTAAAGATAGTCTGCCTACTAAGTCGCTATGTTTCATCTTATATTGTGTTATTTATTACAAGTATCCACTATAGACCAATTTTATTCACACTATCCAAAATTATAATATTTGAAACCCACTTAGAGATAGGTAAAGTATTAAACATTTTAAATCTAAGTTATATTGGTGCAAATATAGGCACTTTGCTTTGGAAGCATACATAACGGAATAATATTATAACGATAATTTATGACTTAAATGCTTATAATAAATAATTTGGTACAAATAACATTTGAACTCGCTTCGGTGTTATTGAATATTAGACATTGGTGCCGATTCCCTTGTACACAAACTAAACTAAATTTAAGTTCAGTGCATCTTTTTCTTTCTATTTCATTAAGAAAAGGACAGAAGATAAATTTTAGTTTAGTCCTGTCAAATTAATCAGCGCCTGTCACTACTCCATACAAGTTTAGACGTGATTAAAAACTTGCCGACTAAAATTACGTTAATTTACGTCAAGCGCTGATTAATTTGACAGGACTAAACTAAAATTTATATTCTGTCCTTTTCTTAATGAAATAGAAAGAAAAAGATGCACTGAACTTAAATTTAGTTTAGTTTGTGAACAAGGGAATCGGCACCACTGCCGCCCGAAGTTTAAAAAAAAGTGGAATTACTTAATTTTAATTATTTTTAAATATAATTCACAATTTTAAATGCATTTTAAGCTACAGTAGAGCACGATTTAGTCGTTGCATGATTTTTTACAAAAGAGAGCATATTAAAAGGCGGAGTACAAATGATAAAAAAGCTTGCCGAATCATTAATAAATTCACATTTATCCATTACTAATTTCTGTCCATAAAACAAGCTTTCTAAGTAATTAAGCTCGAGTATTTATTTTTCACGCTATTAACGTTGATTTAAAAATAGACATGAACTTAAATAATAACAATAATTTTGGCACTACCAAATCATTGCCATTTTATCGAAAAATAATAACAATTACGTTTACAGGTTCTTTGAAAAAAATATTGAAAATAATCTTTAAAAAAAGCTGTCATCAAAGTTTACCGTGCATGGGCAAAGCAGAAAAGCTTTGGATTTACAGTGTTAATTTTGCCAAGTTTATAGCCCAATGTCATGACGGTTTGCCCAGCAGTGGGCGAAGAAGCGCGGCAGACAGCTGGGCGGCGTGGGCGAGGGTCAGCGCCACGGGCGTCGGTGTGGGCTGGCCATGTGGCGAGACACCGACACTCCGGAGCTGCTCTTCTCCTCGCTAAACGTCTCTGTGATATCATAATGAGGATTATTTTAATAGTACATAACTTACCTTTATAGACGCCGGCTTTTCAGTGGTCTTGCAAACGATTTAAAATTTAAGGTAGATAAATCATTGGTGAAGAAAAGTGTTTTATCATTTTATGTTGTAACTTTCTATAGAATTCTTTTTAGAGAAACAGTTTATAAAGCCACTAAAAAGCAAACGTCTTGGCAATGGTGGATCCTGTGTTTTTATTTATTTTTAGAAAAATACATTACTCATGTTGAACAAGAACAATTTTGAACTTTTTGGCTGTTAACAATAACAAAATAGTAGGTAAAAACGGCCTTTAAAAAAATTATTAACATAAAAAAAATATCATATTAAAATTGAAACATTCATGCGACGATACAAAGTTATGAAGTTAGTATGTTACCGTGCAAACGAAAGACGATAAATAAATTATTAATAATTAAAACTAACTTGAAGTAAGGGAATAGAAAAATGGCAACATCATGTAGTTTTAGGAATCTGGCAATGAAAACTCAAAAGACTCAAAAGGTGACAAAAAGCTCATGCTATTTTTTTTTTAAAGGCAGAATGTAAGTGACGAAATCCTTTGCAGGTAGGTAGGTAATATAACTTTTCAACTTTCTAGAGCTTCCTAAAGAATGTTCTGTAAGCATGCCTCTGGGCAAAACAAAAAGAAAGCTGGCAACATTATGCTGTTCAGTGTTACCATAGTTGGACTGCGTCATCAGCGAGGCCGTGGTTGGTCGCTTGGTGCGCGCGGGAAACGCACCGGTGTGGCTTTGTGACATTAAGTCCCTGTTTTATATAGTTTTGTTATAAAGCTTGATCAGACTTTAATTTCTATTGAGTGTCTTACGGATGAGATATTATGAGGATTTTTAGTCTCAAATGATATTAAAATGAGAATTTGTGATATAAATTTATTAAATACGTCTTGAAAGGTATGTTCATCCTGCACCATTGCTTAGACCCAGCACCATTGAAACTAGTTGTATATCTCGCCAAGACCTCGACCTTAAAATCAAGGAATTAAGGATTGCTGTCTCCTTGCCTTAAGTATCCAAATCCTCTCTAAAATGCGTATCCAGAATCATTCTCGAAATAGCGCGCTCAAGTTTTTTTGCAAATATCAATTCTAAAGCGCAAAATCCAGAGCGTTTCATGAAATGACCAACCCTGCCAATAAATCCAGCGTTATCGGAACATCGCACCAATAATAGTCATATTTGATCAACCAATACAGAGCACTGTTGGACATAATGGGATTTATTTGTAAACGTTGCTTTTAGTTACGTCATGATTAGCGACTGTATAACCACACATTTTTCACTTTTAAACGTCTCTTAACACCTTTAAGCAACGTTTATAAACAAAGCGGTCAATACCAATCACAGCGCACTATTTCGGGAACGCACTAGATACGCCACATAAAGTAAAGTCTCACGTCTGTCTGAAAGAGCTGGTGTTGCTGAGTTGCCGCGCGGCGAGCGACCGGCGGCGCCCTCTGTCGGCCGAGATCATCGCGCAACGTTCGGCGGCTGTGCTTGCCACGAAGGTATCGTGCAAGGAGTAACATGCTGCAGTGATCTGCAAAATATCAGAATGTTTTAACGATTTCTTTATTTATTTAAGGAAAACAATTAGGTTAAGACTGCAGTGTAAGTACATACAGTTTTAAAGGAGATTGTCTTCCAAAATCGCCGCCTCTGTCGCTCTAAACTACTGAACTAGTCAAAGTCTAGTAATCAGTAAATTAAAATCAAAACTAGTAACTCGTTCGTTAACATAGCAATGAGAGCAATAACCTTATCAGAATTCCAGAAATGTAATTAATAAAAAAAGATTTTAAAACTAAACCTAATCATTAACTTTATGAAAAATATTTTAACAAGTCTTCAATCTAAAATCCTAAACAGTCATACTAAGCGTACCTGCTGGATCAACCGACGATGCAGGTCTACATCAGCTCCCCTGATGCCCTCCCGGTCTTGATGCAACTGCAAGGCGCACAGCAAAGCATCCTTGATGGTCTGGACCGTCGCCTGCACCCGGTCCGTTCGCATCAGACGACGAACCAGGTAACCCTTGGCCAAAGCCACAATTTTCGTTGCAGCAGCTCGCTGATTCGAACAGTACATAAAATTGTATAGCGATTTATGCTGAAGTTACTTACGTTGTTACCCATGGTAAACGAAACTATGACATGGCGGGCTGACGGATATGCCGAAATGCAGAATTAGGAGATTCTGGGTTAGTAGGAATAGAAGGAACCAAAATAGGTGAAACTTAGTAAATGCAGCACTTTGTTATAATCAAAGCATTTAATAAATGAGAACACAATAAAAAAAATGGAATGTGAAAAGCAAATATGCAAGTAGAAACTAATGTTTTGTTTCAGAAAGTAATAAACACAATAAAGTCATCCAGTTAAGAAAGCATGTTACGCAATAAAATGTAAAGCAGCAGCTGGATCAGGTGACTTGCAGGAAAGGAAGGGGTCATAAGTATAAGGGTGGACAAGGACCAAGTACGTAAATATATAATAACCTCAAGGAATCAAAACAATTGGGAAATAGAAAACTGATAATAGGAGAAACATAAATCAACTCATTAATGTTCACAATTTTTGACTCGGTCTACATTATAATTTTAAAATTGCTTTGGCTATTACAACGATTAAAAAATCGATACAAGATTCCAGAAAGACCGAAGATTGTATACTTTATGTAATTTATTAAATAAATACTTTTACTTTAATACGTTTGAATACTAAAAATGCGACTATAGATTTTATTTTTCAAACAATTTTATATTCAAATAACATGTATATAGGCAGACTTAAATTAATAATAATAATATGTGTATATGTATATAAAACAGAGGGGACATAATCATAAAATTCGTCTGTATCGCTGTCAACAGGATAAGCGCCCAAAAGCCTGGCAGCGTTGCCACGTTGTATGGCGATGCCGATTCTTTGGCCATAAAATAGGTCTCGCAAAACCAAGTCGGCACTCGGACCCCATGGCCTTAGTGTTTCAACCCCAAACAGCTCGAACATATAACTCCCAATATGTTTAGAATATTTTCCATTTGATGTTTTCCGTACCTGCAACAGCCGCCCCAGCATAGCCCGCCTTGCTTAGGAAGATAGGATGGCGCAAGAGTGTCGACACATGTTACATCACACACCAAAGGCCTGCCTAATTTCTAAGGCATTAAGGTAATTCCGTCTAGTCTCTTCCCATAGTCGCGTGCCAAGCCGTTAGGTTCTAAAACAGCTGGCAAGAGTACGACGGATGATGTAATTAATGCTGGCGTGCCGTGCTATTCGGCCTGCGCTCTAACTGCAAGATAGGCCATGGTGTCCGAGGCAGTCGACAGCTTTACCGCACTGACAGCGATGCGGACCCCCAATCGCTATAGGATTAAATACATACCTCTCTTGGCGTTGCTTGGATGTTGAGTCTAGCCTTGCACGCTAGCGAGTTAGTGCTATTTATTGAATTATGTATAGTTCTTTCCATATTTCGGATGGCAGTGTCGGCAGAACTGCAGTGCATTTCCGAAGTTGCATGGATCGTTTGAATTTCTTTACCATAGATATGGCGGGTTACAACACTATTATTTTCTTCATCATAAAAATTGCCATCATCGTTGTCAGAAGGAAATGTAACATTTAAATCAGCCATCGTGTCGTTTGTTCGATCGGTTAGCATCGGTTCGTAATCACGATCAGATGACACACTGGTCTCATAGTTCAGTCGTCGGGATGCCGGAGTGTTTCTTTGAGGGGAAGTCGGAGTTTTTCCCTGAGGGGACTGTGTTCGTGTCCTGGACCCCTCTGGTTGCGTCCTCGGGGACATAATCTTAGTCCCGTTCTGACTACGAGCTTTAATCGGCTTTTTGATACTTCCAGTAATATCCCGGCTTTTCTTCAACACATTGTCACATTGGTTTATGTAATTGTTGGTATTGGTCAATGTGTTAGAAACAGGACTGTCAAGACTACTTTGGTCAGGTGATTTGTAGTTGATCAGCTGACTTAGGCTGACTGGACCTCTGTCACTCGCCTCACACTGTTCTAGATGTTTGTCACCCCATGCCTCCTTTACCTCTATCGGAGACATGGGACAAATAGTCTTCAGCTGCTTGAAGAGCAAGTTGTTCTGCTCCTCAAAGACCTGCTGAAGAAGCATCTGTTCCCTTTTCTGTTTTTCCACTAAACTTGCCATTTGTAAAATCTGTTGATTTTGTATCTTTTCATAGAGTTCCCTGACACGAGCTGCCGGGTCTTCTGACTCTGATATTAAAGGAGGAGGTTCGTGGCTCTGAGACAATACATCGTGGTTTTTACTTGTTTTAGGTGATCCTGGGTCTTTTGCCATTGTACGGTTGCTGGTGTTTCGGACAGGACTTATGGATTTTTTGGTTTTCGGAACTGGTGCAGACTTGGGTAGAGGATCTAGGCTGGGTATTACATTCGATTTTATCATTGTTTTTGGGGTTATAATGGT
Organism: Dryobota labecula; assembly: GCA_947523025.1. Lineage (NCBI taxonomy): Eukaryota > Metazoa > Arthropoda > Insecta > Lepidoptera > Noctuidae > Dryobota > Dryobota labecula. Next base: position 1,748,451 of record OX383296.1, on the reverse strand, counting down.
GCGTTTAGGTTTTTCTTGGGCAACAGACTTTGCCTGAGTGGGTGAGTTTTTAGGTTGCTGTTTCACAAAACTTTTATTAGAAGCGTTTCTATTAAGACCATTTGCCTTAGTCTGCTTCAGCTCAAGCGCCATGGATGACCATTTTACCTTGGCAGACTCTAGGTCCCAACTCCTTCGTTTCTTACTTGGGCTAAGGTTTGATAGCGATTCGCTCATGGAAATAGAGCTCATCTCTACGCCAGTGCTCAATGATTGTACTTCGAGATGAGCCAAGAGTTGAGGACTAGGGTTTAACAGTGTATAAGATCGTTGCCGTGCTAATGGCAGAGCATTGTGCGAGTCCTTGAGACTGTCCCTATGCAAGTCATTCAGAGATCCTGTGAAGCTTTTGGAACTAAGAGAGGCGGGGCCATCTTTAGATACAGATATATTGTCACCAAAAGAATCTATTAAATTGTTATTATTAATATTGATGCTGAAGTTAGCAATTTCTGCAACAGCACCTTTTTGATTTTTATTTTTATGCTTTTCTGTGATTACTTCTTTTTCTGTTATTGTTTTTTGAGTAATTCTCGTTGTGCAGTTATAATCTCTTTCAGGAAGATCTATTTGCGGAGGTGAGTGTGGGGCCCTTTTAGCAATGTCGCGAAGTTCTTTTCCAGTTTCATTGTTGATACTTAGACTGAGATCTATAATGATTTTCGGAGAACTTGACCTAGAACGAGATTCTATTGATTCCACAACCACATTGGAAGTTATATTGTTACAAACATCAGTCACACGAGACTTTCTTGGCGATGAAGGAGTATGTCGTGGCGATGAATCAACAGATTTTTTGTGATGTTTGGCATTGTAGCCAGCTTTTACTTCTTGATGGGCTAGTCCGTATTCACATTCAGGAAGTTCAGGAGCGTCAGTCTTATCTTCAGAGTCCGAGTCGGATTCAGCCACAAAGGGTTGAAGAAGGGAAATGCGCTTATCTACTTCCTTGGCAAGAAGCTTGTAGTACTGCATTTCTTTGCGACATTCTTTAGATAACTGAAATATAAAAAATATAAATAAGACACAAAACATTAAAATAATCATTAATACCTACCTATGATTATTGATAATCAATCACCTTTGCAAGAGAACAGAAGAAAATACAATATTTTCATTTTTAGTATTATTTTCTAATAAACTCTTGAAAAATATTTAATTTACGGTTAGTAAATCATAAGGTAGATTGATCTCATTGAAGACTGATTTTGAATTAAAGGATAGTAACCATATTTATGAAAAAAAAATCGTTTGTTTTCGTTTCAGTCCCGCTTTTTTTAATTGGAGTCCCGATATTTGGAAAAACGGATCTGGCAACGCTGGTGACAGCCAAGAACACCAAAACTACGAAACATGCGACTCGTGCGAGGCAAAATAATATAGGATACTGCCAAAGGCCTAGGCCTAGGCCTAGTAGAGTGTAGATTTGTTGGCACTTTTCTATTTTGTTAAGTACCTGGTAATTGTTGAAAGACCTACACTGTCCTCCCATACCTATTATCACTGTTACTTGATAATATTGTAAAGCCAATTATTTTTAAAAGAGTAACCGTGGAGTTTCTTGCCGGCTCTTCTACATAGGAAACGACTAATTGGAACCGTGCTCTCATTGAACCGTCGCTCTCATTGAGCTTCTGACGTTTCATAAGTGCCCATGTAGGTTTATGTGAAATAAAATATTTTGATTTTGATTTTGAAAGACATTAAATTATACGTAACAATAGACGGGACAATGCGAACAAAATCGTAATCCGATACTTATGTCCTGGTGGTCTTTAAGTCGCTCAGTCTAGTGTGGTACGCCTGCGCGTCAAGTCGCATTCGTGTCCACCAAAGCATTGACATAAATATTAAAGAAAAATATTTTCTAAGAAAATATGCCGAGTTGTGCATTAAGTTACTGTAAATCTCAAATGTAATAATCTAGAATGTGAAAAGTGGATACGGTTTGTTCAAATAAACCGTAGAGAAGAAAATTGGCTTCCATCTGCTTCATCAAAATTATGCTTAAATCAGTTAAATCACGATTTTTTCTAAGTGTCTGCTTCAGAGCTAAGCTTCTTTGACAATCTATACTAATACTAAAGATGAAGAGTTCGTTTGCTTGTTTGTTTGAACGCGCTAATCTCTAGAACTATCAGTCGGATTTGAAAATTTATTTACATAAATTCATCACATACATATTTGTGTCCTGTGGAAATCGAACCCACGTCTAATAACGATAATTTAGTAATTTGTATGTAAAAATAATTTTGTAAATAAATAACTTCTAAACATTGAAACTACTAGTCATTTTATTGCTTTCCAATTTTTTCGGCACTTGTTTCAATCTATTCAAATGCGAAAAAAAAATAGTCTTAGTATGTACCTACCTAACTTTTTTCAATATTATCGATACCTTTATATCTCTATGGTGAAATCCCTACCACAGGTTTTATAGTTTCTACTTGACGTCACCCGGTATTGCCAGACCTACGAATTTATCCATAGATCTACGGATTTTGGACCGCTCCTCGGATACATGACACTTTGTGATATAATAATTCGGAGGCAAACGAAACGGCAACGAGGCACGTTTAAAATTATTTTATTTAAAAATGTACATAAAAACACACTGAAACTGATACTACTAGACTGACCTAGTCACACTAGTCATAGATGGTGACACGAACAATGAGTAGCGAATAAAATTCTAAAATATTTTTTTCTGAGACAAGTTTTGCTTAGTTTGTTTAGTTTTTGACATTTAGTTAGTTTTCGATACTTATTTACCTGATTTGAACTATAATAGGTTTTTCAGGCTTATTCCACCAATTGAAAATCTGATCTGGCAACACTGACCACACTGGCCACCTACCGAGCGATAGCTGAATAAATAAATTAATGTTAGCTGTTTTTTGTGTTATGATGTTTCCAATTGCCGCTCTAATTTTGCTATATTATGCTAGATGGCGTCACTAAGACATGGGATCACAGTTTTTGTATGACATTTCTTTGCATAGCCTCTCTATTGTATCTTTTATCTCTTTGCTTATAAGGACCAAAAAATGTTATTGTATCAACTGTGGTTTGAGTACTAGAAAAGTCCGAAATCGCAAAAAAACTTTTCCATATATTTCGTAGGAAATGAAACTCCAAAATCGCAAAAAACTTTCCCTTATCAGTCTAAACTGTTAAAACAAATTTAACAATTAAAATAAGGAACGTAGATTAAGTGACAAGAAAAAGTATATTGACAAGTAAACAACAGTTGCTATGGATATAAAAGACAATAGTAAAGGTTTATAAAAATAAAGAAGTATTAACAGAAGTAGGTTTTATTCTACCCTTCTTAACATCCTCCCATTTTTGGCAACCTTTACGCTTTCAAATCAATCTGCGTTGAGATTGATACAATCCGTGGCTTATGTAATGCTTTGGTCAGCAAATCCGCTAGTTGGAATTCGCTGCGAACATATTCCACACATATTTCACCATCAGCAACGAGTTCCCTGACATAAAAATGTCTGATTGCAATATGCTTGGTTCTTCTGTGGAGCTCTGGGTTATGTGAGATCTTTATGGCTGCATCATTATCAACTTTCAACTTGGGTATCTCCTTCAAGTTAGATATTTCACCAGAGTCTTTTGATCCAGACAATCTCTCGAGCCGCTTCACTTGCAGCAACCAATTCAGCTTCAGTACTTGATATTGCTACACATGTTTGTCGTCGACTTGACCAAGATATTGCTCCTCCAGAGTATAAACATAATATACCTGATGTTGATCGTCCAGTAGTTCTGTCTCCATCGTGATCAGAATCACTGTAGCATTCCAGAATTACAGTTTTGCAACTCTTCCTAAAAACTATTCCAAAATCCAGAGTTCCTTTGCGCTTTAGCTTTTGAATGTCTTCTTTGGAAGGGCACTCTAAAGTTCGGGATATAACGCTTACAGCGTATGCTAAATCAGGTCTGGTTCCAACAGTCAGGTATGCAAGCGCACCCACAGCTTCTCTATAGGAAAACAAAGCAGGTTCTACCAACTCTTTATTGGGTTCGGGCAGACCATCTTTCTGTATAGGTGTGGTAACGGGTTTGCAATCACTCATGCCAAAGCGATCTAACACTTTCTGAGCGTAGTGCTTCTGAGACACATGTATATAACCATTCTGCTCCTTTATTTCTAATCCAAGAAAATAAGTTGCGTCTTTTGTAGTGATTTTGTATCTTCTTTTTAACTCTCTAATGAAATTTTCAGAATCATTTTAATTTTTTGCAGCTACGAGGCCGTTATCTACGTAGAGAGCAAGAATAATTGTGTTGTTCCCACGGTTTCGGATAAATAGGCAGGGGTCTGTAGCCAGACCCGGAACAACCTACTTGTAGGCCATACAAATATTTATTCCGTGCGAGAATTGAACCCGCGACACGCAGCGCCGCAGTCCATCGCTTAACCACTGCGCCAACCGTGCCGTCAATTGTGTGAGTTTTAGACCTTCATTTGCAGCAACGCTTAGGACAGATCGTATAGTTGTTATCTTAGCAACTGGGCTGAAACTCTCACCATAGTCGATGCCTTTTTCTGTGTATAACCTTTAGCAACTAGCCTTGCCTTGAATTTGTCTAGTAAACCATCTGCATTGGATTTAATTTTATATATCCATTTACAAGGCTTTCTATCTCTTGGAAGATCAACCAATATCTAGGTTTTGTTTTCCTTTAAAGACTTCATTTCACTATCCATTGCTTTGACCCACTGATCTTTATGCGGACTAGTCATTGCTTCTTTGTAGGTGTTGGGTTCATTGCTCCCATTAAGAAGATCAGCCGACATCATGATATAATCTCCAAATCGAGTAGGCGGTCGTATCTGACTTCTATCTCGTAGAGTCATTCTATTAGTTATCTCAGCTATATCATCTGAGCTTTCTGGTGCCTCATCATCAATGTCATCATCTATACCCAAAGTCTCAAATTCAGATAATTTATGTAAACAAAGGGGATAACATAACAAAAAAATATCTTCGTAATGGTAATTCACATAAAATTGCGAAAAAAGAGGTTCCATTTTCTTTTAAGTGCTGATTTTAAGAAATAATATTTGAAAAATAATCATACCGTAATTATTTTTATAAATTTTCGGTTTTAAACAAAGTTATTAATAAACGGAGATTTTCTGGTATAAAATATTTTATGATACTGGTAACAATGCAGGAGATACAAACATTTTAATTTTTTTTACATCTTCAACAACACTAATATTACAACTCTCATACATAGATTCATATTGTAAGTGACATATCTATCTAGACACATTTTGGATGAAAACGGCTGTAAACTGTTTCGATTGGAAATCGATTTTGGGAGGCCTACGTCTAGCACTGGGCTTAAAAGGGCTGATTATGACGATCATATACCGTGTTTCCGATACACTACACAAAACATTGTTTGGCAACGGTATTTTGTTTGCATAGTTCTTATAATTAATTCACTTTAATTTTATCGATGATTATTTACAAAAAACATTTAATGATAAAATGTTTTGTACCACTGTCCTGTCATTTTGACAGTGACATTTCTTGACATTACTTTGTTTACATTAATTATCTGAATTAGAGACTTTGGGTATAGAGCATCTTCATAAGGTGATCCTGGCAGTGATGCTTCTAGTGACCGTTGAAATGGTTCAGTAGAGTCATCTTGGCTGCTTTCTACTTCCTGACTCACAAATGGATCCGGCGATGTGGGAGGCGTAGTCGAGCTAGGCTCATCAGGGCTACTTGAAGAGCGATCTGAGCTGCTTTCGTTACGACCATCCTCCCTTGCTTCACACATCGGTGGTACCAAAAGTGGAAAATCGATTTTTACTGAGGGTTGTTCTTCTGAATCCTCCGCTGAGCCTATAGACGTCAGTATTGACTCATTAAAAGTAACGTCTCTTGATCTTATGAGTTTACCTTTTTTATTCAGTAAACGGTAGCCCTCGTCACCATCATATCCGATGAGAATGCATTTCTCGGCCTTTTTTGATAGCTTTGTTCGCTTTTATTGAGGAACATGAGCATAACATTCACATCCAATTATTTTTAGGTGACTGATTGTTGGCTTCTTCTTATACCACAACTCAAATGGCGATTTACCGTTTTCTAAAGTTGGACCAGAGGCCCTATTATGAACTCTTATTTCCAGGTAGTTTACAGCGTAAACAGAACTGCCTTGCAATTTCGTATTATGAACTCGTCAAACAAGCCAGTCAGCGGTCACGTGACACCCTGGCCGACTTCTGCCCGAATATTGCCTGGCAATACCGTATTACGAACGTTCGTTTGACATTTCTTTTCATATAACAACTTGTCAAACAGTAACCTCACAATCCATTCAGTTTACGCTACTTCAGAGGAGCTTTTATTGCATTGTTTTGGGTTTATTTGCCGAAGTTACTCGAGTTATAAATAAATAACAAAAGAAAATATTATGTGCGACGAATATGAACTGTTTGAGTTCCTGCAAAGTGACTTTTCTAATCAAAATAACGAATCTAGGAACAAAAGGAGACGACTTCGTGATCAAATTAAAGACTCCTACAAAGAGGGGCGACACGCGACGCGAAACAAAGGCACCACTCGTCGCGCGACACGCGGTTCCTTTGTGTCGCGTCGCGTGTCGCGCCTGTATGTAAGAGCCTTAATGCGTTCGACATGGATGATGTGCAATTCATTGAACAATATCAACTTAATCAAGTGAGGAGTTGGAGACGACTTCGTGATCAAATTAAAGGCTCCTTCAAGCAGGCGCGACACGCGACGCGACACAAAGGCACCGCTCGTCGCGCGACACTCGGTTCTTTTGTGTCGCGTCGCGTGTCGCGCCTGTATCTAAGAGCCTTAATGCGTTCGACATGGATGATGTGCAATTCATTGAACGATATCCACTTAATCAAGTGAGGAGTTGAGACATGTCAGGGACTTTCATACAAAATTCACGGATTTATCGGATACAACTTTAAAATATCATATCTAAGAACTTTCTTACACTGAATAGGAAAATACTCAAAAACTGAATAGGAAAATACTCAATAACGAGCTTACGCCATATTTTTGTTTATACCCCGAAAATTCTTACGAATGGAAGTATTAAACAAACAATAAGATAGTGTTCATAGTAGTTTGTGAAACAATGAAACAATACTCTTCCATGTGGTCGAATTCCCCGCTGACCTTCAAGTGGAATTCGTTCGGAAACTTAATCTCGCGTTACAATTCACAAACTCAGAAAATTATAATATGAATGAATTATTTAAGTAGCATAATATACAGTGCGTTCGTATTTTCACCTATTTTTATACTAAAGTAACTAGATTAAATAAAACCGTAACTTACCGATAAATATTTAATTATGTTTCTGAACGTTACGGCAGAGAATTACAAGCCAGCCATAGACAAACTACCCAGCGTGAAGTCGGTTAGAATTAGGAATGTCGTAATACGAAATTTAACCAGCCAGTGAAATGAATTGCCTGGAACTTGCCTGGTTTTTTTAAAGTTCGTAATAGGCCCCCTGTTCTATTCAAAACATATGCAGCAGTGTTAATCAATTCTGCCCATGTAGCAAGGGGTAACTCTTCATGAGCGTGCATCAATGTGCGAGCTGCTTCGACTAGGGTTCTATTTTCACGTTCACTGAGGCCATTTTGTTGCGGCGTGTATGGCATCGTGAGCCTTTGTCTTATTCCAGCTTCTTGTAGAGTGCACCTGACATTCTCATTATTAAATTCACCTCCATTGTCACTCAGAAATTCTTTAACAGTGTGTACAGCCACTTTACATTCTTGTAACATTTGTCGGAGCTTTAGGTGAACTTCCGATTTCTGTCGCATGAAATAAACGTGTCTGTATTTGCTGTAATCGTCTTTGAATAGAACGAAGTAGCGAAATTTATTGAAGGAAGGGGGAAATTGACCGCACACATCAGCGTGTATAATTTCCGCAGGTACTTTAGCTCGTTCTCTCGTTCCAAAAACTGGTCGGTGTGTTTTTCCATAAATATTCCATTAATAATTCTGAATCTAGACGAACTTTAATTCCGAGTTCCTTTTCAATAACTTCTTTGACGTGTTTCTTGTTCTGGTGGACTAACCGTTCGTGGTAAAGTTGTAACAAATTATCTGTTGACAAGACGTTCAAATCTGTTGTTGGCTTTGTAATAGTCTCTACATTAAGCCTATACAAGCCTCCATTCTTGACTCTTTTGCCAGTCAGTATTAACTGTTCAGCAACTTTCAGCAAACATTGGTTCCTTTCAGACATGAAAACACTATTGTGTAGTCTGTCTTGAGTGGCCAATACAGAAAAAAACTTTCGCTTTATATCAGGTACAGACGCCAGCAGGTCAAGCTACCCGAAACTGTCAAATTTTCGCAATCAACCTTGAACCTTATACTGTAGAGATAAAGTTGAAAATCTATTAAAGAAATTTGACAGATTGTAGTAGCTTGATGTGCTGGCGTCTGTACATACCATACATCACAGAGTGTTACTCTGGATTCTCTGCCGTTGATAACAGTTTTTAAATCAACAGTACCCATGCCAGCTTTGACAGTAGTGCCGATTCCTTTGTTCACATACTTAACTAAATTTAAGTTCAGTGCATCTTTTTCTTTCTATTTCATTAAGAAAAGGATGGAAGATAAATTTTAGTTTAGTCCTGTCTAATTAATCAGCGCTTGACGTATTTTGACGTAATTTTAGTCGGCAAGTTTTTAATCACGTCTAAACTTATAAGGAGTAGTGACAGGCGCTGATTAATTTGACAGGACTAAACTAAAATTTATCTTCTGTCCTTTTCCTAATGAAATAGAAAGAAAAAGATGCACTGAACTTAAATTTAGTTTCGTTTGTGAACAAGGGAACCGGCATCGGCACCAGTAGCTCCATTAGCTGTAGTCACTGTCCGAGTATCATTAAAAGGCTGAAAACTAGAAAAATAGTCCTTTCGACAAGTGACATGGCTAGTTGCTCCATTATCGACGAACCAACTTGTAGTATCATAGTTTATAAGCATTGAATTTACGTCGGTGGTGACTTGCAAGAGCATTAAGTTGAGATTGCTTGGCTGTTTATTTTCTGGTTTGGATGGTTTCCCGTCAGCTTTCCATTTATGACATTGTCTGACCTTGTGACCGACTTTTCCACAGTATCCACATTTCTTTTTCAACTTATTACTATATTGTACATTTAGAGCTTTTGCAGGGCCTTCATTTCTCAACGCGATAGAGTGCTCATATGCACAGCGTTTTCAAACGTCTTTTATAATGCGCGCAGCAAAGGAGTGGAACTCTCTGCCTGCGTCTGTGTTTCCGAACGCATACAACCCTAATCTATTCAAAGTGAGAGTGAACAGGCTTCTTCTGGGTAAGCTCACTCCATCGTAGACTTTGTCTCTGTCATCCAGACCTAGACTAAAGTCAAGAGCAGACTCATAGTAGAATAAAAAAATAAAAAAAAAGAATAAACGATGCAATTCATCCCAAACATCTTTAGATGAGTTGAAGCGCATGATTTTTTGAAGAGTTTCATCTGACATATTCACAGTAAATAATAGTAATGCGGAGCTATCTATTTGGTTGTATTTATCAAGAGCCGTTTGGTATTGAGAAATTTCTTGGGAATCATTGGTATTAGGTTTAACTGGTTTTATTAGAGTACCAGTAACCGCATCCAATCCACCGGGCATACCTCTAAGTAGTAGCATAGCCTTAAATTTCCATGTACTCCAGTTTTTCGTGCCTTCCAGGTGGCCAATATCAATTTTACAACTAGGCAATTGCATTTTGAAATTTCAGACTGGACTTTTTCCTTTTTAATTCACTTGTAACCACGCTCTGCTACCATGTTAAAACTAATTTAACAATTAAAATAAGGAATGTAGATTAAGTGACAAGAAAAAATATATTGACAAGTAAACAACAGTTGCTATGGAAAAATAAAAGACAATAGTAAAGGTTTATAAAAATAAAGAAGTATTAACAGAAGTAGGTTTTATTCTACCCTTCTTAACATAAACGTTGTAAACGATTGAAGGTTTTTTTTTTTTTCAGAATTACCGTATTCACAAGAAACAAACTATCTGAATTCTGTTCTAAACGTTAGTAAAATTATAACATGTTTTTGTTCGAAATCTGCAGTAAATTTTATTTTTTTGTTCCTTTTTGGCCAGCTTTTGTTGTAGCGGCCAGTCTATACATAGTAAAAAAAGTAAGTTGAAAGTCTCATTTCCTATGAAATGTATGTAATTTATGCTGCCACTTGTTTATGCCTTCCACAAATTATCACAAATTATTATATTTGCCATGTCATTACCTCAATCATGAAACCAGTTATTATTGCCGAGCTGTTCATAATAATATATTTATTTTATACTCATGATTAGGTACATCTAGATATAAGTGAATGATGTGGTCTCTTATAATTGAACCACACTTGTATTTGTCCCTGTTTATGTTAATATGCGTGTAGGCGATCCAAGAAATAAATTAGTTCAAAAATTTACTGGCTAGAACAAAATAACAAATAATTAACTAGGACACAACATAAATAATTGATGTACTTACAACTGGCGGTAGGAGCGGCACCCCATTTATTTTCATACAGGACACGTACTGGCCGGCTTGTCGCACACATTTCACATCCCACGGGTCGTTCATCCTTGACATCCACCCGACAAATGCGACTAACAGCTCCTGGACACCTGATGTACCAGAAAACTACTAATATATTAATATCCGATTACTTACATCAGTAAAGGAAGTTTCAAGGCAAATTTCAATCTATCTAATGTAATAAATCACAGATTTTGAACCTTATGACGAGGGAAATTTAATTTCATTACGCCGACAGACTTGCATCGTAATGTAGGTACCAGATGTTGTCATGCACGATTACGTCAGATAATAAGTATTGTAACCGGTCTGATGGCGAACACTTACTATAACTCTACGGTATGCGGTTAATGCAAAAATATGACATTATTTGAAGTATTTGTTTTCCAGCTTTTAATACTAGGAATGTTGATACTAATAGAATTATCGGTACTCGAATACCATGAATTTGAAAATGATCAGACTTTTCTTGGTTTCGTTTCTACTGGATAGTTTTAACCAATCACATTAGCTTGATTATTAAATTTTATATTTTACAGCCAATGGAAAGGCTGAATGATCACAACAACCTTTTCGTGATTTGAAAGAAGTCTGCTTTAAGTTGTCAAACAAACTTCGTGTTGCCATGGTTACTCATTAAAAAAAAAATTAAATGAAAATCATTAATATTTTAGCTTTCAGGTATATTTTTACTTGAGAATATATAAAAACGTTTTTGAAACATTTTAAGCCCATTTACAATAAGAAAACAAATAACTATAGAACACAAATAATAAAAATGATTTGAAATCATTTCTGAACACCACAATGTTCTTATTTTGACATTGACGTTTGATTGACAGCTTTGACAGTGACTTTACCAGCGAAAGGTAATAAAAATTAGTGAGTTCTCATGTAAATTTTGGGATCTTTTTACAAATTTTCAATGTTTACTTCGAAGAAATATTGGTGTACATATCGGAAATAGTAGCAGAATTGTATCAGATACAGTTCCATACTTTCCAACAACTTGAATACATGAAAATGGCAATTTCAAGAATGACAAATATTTGTCCCGCCGGAAAACAGGCGTTAATTTGTTTTTTTCTGTCCGTATTTATTTTTACGATATCATTCTTCTCTGGAAGAGTCCTAGGATTCTCGTCGGAGCTATGGGCCTTGACATGTTGGGGCCCAGCCCTGTATTTCTGCCTATTTAACTTCATATTAAGATACTGTTACACAGGCTTTATTTACGAGGTAAGATCAATTTTATTTCATTATCTAGACACATTTACGATTTAAGCATTGTCATTGTCTTAACCAGCTGGCCCAGCCTCGCTTCAGGCTGAATATGAGCGCAAGATTTTGCAAGCCAACTTCTTTAAATTTTTCCTTATTGAATTAACTTGTAGGTCAGCATGACTCAGTTTTAAGAGTAATCGCCATTATATTTGGAGTTCTATTTCTGATTTGCGGAATTATATAACACATTTTACAAACAGAATTTTGAATGAAGCAAATCAATACTTTTGCACAGGCAAATAAAAAATATAATCTTTTACTTTCAGGTATCAATAAGATCAGCATTCCTCGGTGCAGCGTTCTCCCTGGGTATATTTCTCGTCACCTTTGACAATGGCTGGAGAGTGTTTGGTCTCTACACCGTAATACTAACATTTTTCCATTTCTCGGAGTTTATGTCCGTTGCACTCACAAACCCACGGACTCTGTCAGTTAACTCGTTCATATTAAACCATAGTGTACAGTATGGTTTGGCTGCTGTGGCCAGCTGGATAGAATGGGGAGTGGAGTACTATTTCTTCCCTGGTAAGTATTTTACTTTATTTTACATTCAACTGCTCAAATTAACATACTTACATACTGCACTGGTTAGTCACTCTACCCTAAGCCCTTAGGCAGTCAGCACCACTAAAAAACTATAAATACTAGCTAATCAAATAGGAACTTTTAATGACACTCTAGCTTAGCTATTATTATAAAAAGTTTATAGCAATTTATGCAATAAGAACAAAAATATGATCTCAAATAATTTATTCATGTTTAAGTGACCCATTCTCTCAAATCTTGCTTTTATTCAGAACCCTGGCTTGCTTTCAACCCATCTGTTTATTTTATCAAAGTCAAATTCAAAATGTTTATTCTTTTTTATATACTTATACATATTATTTTAAGACTATTAGCTTTTAAGTTATGTAAATATTATTCAGAATTAAGTATTATAGTTATTGCCAACTAAGTGTACAAATATTGGTCTTATATTATGTTGGTATTGAAGACTTGGCAGGTTTTTACAAACATATCAATATTAGCACAAATTCTTTAACTTGTATTATACATTAATTTATTTTAATTATTATATAATTAAGTACCATTTAATAGAAAATATTATCATTAATACAATACAGGTACAATACACAATAATATTGTACAATATTGACGGCACGGTTGGCACAGTGGTTAAGCGATTGACTGCTATGCTGCGTGTCGCGGGTTCGATTCCCGCACGGAACAAATATTTGTAAGACCTACAAGTGATTGTTCCGGGTCTGGCTGTTTGTGTATGTGATTTTAAATGTTTGTAAACGCACCCACAATACAGGAGAAATTCCTAGTGTGGGGCAAGGTTTAAAAAAAGAAAAAGTAAAATATAGATTTGGTTGTAGACAGTTGTAGGCAGTCTGCTGTTGACAGGTTTGTATAAGTACACACGGCTACATATCAAACTATGCATTTCCAGTATAAGGATTTTTTTTTTTTTGAGGATGGGAAATCATCAAATGACCCCTCCCGCTCTGGGTGGAGTGGAAGGGAGTGTCAGACCCTTACTGACTAAAACCCACCCGTGTTCCTTCTGTTGTGGACCGACCAACCTTATTTTTTATTGGCAGTATGTATTTTTTACTTTTTTCTTATTTTGTCAATATAAAGAATTTTTTTAAACTATGACTTGTTAGGAACTGTATAAAACGTAGTAAAGATAAAATATCATCATTTTAAAGTCTTTATTTCATTTAGTAATTTTTTAGGATTTAGTGGCTTCCATCCTCCACACCTTCCTTGGCCCCTTATGTTCCATCTCATTGTAAGGAATCACTATACAATGCGAGATCAGCATAAACTTGAAATGTATAGCTTGAAATGTAGGTGTGTGTACAATATTATTAATACCTTAGTAATTTAATAGAATTTAAAAATATTATATGTAATACTATTTTTATTGCAGATATGAAGAGTTACTTCTGGCTGTCATATGTGGGCGTTGTGATGTGCATCACAGGAGAACTACTCAGGAAGTGTGCTATGTTCACAGCTAAGACTAATTTTAATCACACAGTAAGTAATTCTTTATTTTATACAAAATGATGTAGTGGTATGTCCCATGTGTGCACACACAAACTTGTGAGTTCAAGTGCCTATGACGTTGCAAGTCACCCAGTTCTAATACAGTCGTCAACTAGGACAGACGAGTCGGTCACTAGCCGTTATTCACATCACTCTTGTATTTTATAATTACCATAATTTTAGTTATTGTTTATACACCGTGTTTAGTCAGTAACCATTATTATTAAATTCATTGTGTAACACTAAATTAACGTTTAATTGCATCACACTATAGAACCCATATCACGTCCCAACAAAAGTTCTATAATATTTTTTATTAAAATGCCTACTTAAATGGATGGCTTTCCGTTTTTTTAAAGTTTATTTCGTTTTAGTTTTTAGATAAAAATAAACAAGAATTACTTTGTACTACTATTGTACAATCCTTAAAAGGAAGGAAGGAAGGAAGGTTTTTTACTTCTTTGAAGACAGCCAGTCATATCTGACGTGATATTGATCGAATTCCTATACAACATTCTGATTACACTTTAGTTCAGAATGTAAGTGTCTATTGTCATACCGGAACACGGGAAAAATAATCTGCAATTTTATAATTTGCCTACGAAATAAACGAAGTTTAAATGAATAAATAAGTAATTTCTATTGACTTCATTTATAGGTGCAGTTTGTGAAGCGACCCGACCATGAGCTGGTGACACATGGGGTGTACTCCATCTGCAGGCATCCCAGCTACGTCGGATGGTTCTACTGGTCGATTGGTACACAGGTAAGATATATTGGTACACATACCATCATGCCTATAAAGCAGAGGTGTACCTATAGTGCACCCACGTTTCGTTATCAACCAGGTACAAACCCAGACTCCGGGCTGCTAATGAAATTTTCTTGATCGAAAAACCCAATACCACTTTGCCCAGCCTGGAAATCTTAGCGCTCACCGGTCCACTAGCGCCACTCCTTTAAAAATATTTTCTCGTGACTGAGCAGGAATTATGAAAAACGGCTCAATCTGCAACCTCGGTAAGTGTGTCTAGAATTTTCTAGTTTTTCATCATTCCTTCTCAGTCACGTGATAATATTTTTTTAATGGGGTAGCGCTAGTGGACTGGTGAGTGCCCTCTTAATAAAAATCTTAAATTCATTCATTCACTGACAGATCTATGTGACAACGCACAGCCTAAACAGCTGACTCTAAAAGCATGCAATTTTGTACAAGAGTTCCTTAGCGAAAGTGAGCGCTAAAGATTTTTGAAAATGAATCCTCAATTCCTCATCATCTGCCTATCTTTTTACAATACCCCTTGACAAGACTATACCCAAAGTCTCAAATTCAGATAATTTATGTAAACAAAGGGGATAACATATTAAAAAAATATCTTTTTAATGGTAATTCACATAAAATGGCGAAAAAAAGGTTCCATTTTCTTTTAAGTACTAATTTTAAGAAATAGTAATTAATAAATAATCATACCGTAATAATTTTTATAAATTTTCGGTTTTAAACAAAGTTATTAAAATAAGGAGATTTTCTAGTATACAATATTTTATGATAAGTACTGGTAACAATGCAGGAGATGCAAACATTTTAAATTTTTTGACATCTTCAACAACACTAATATTACAACTCTCATTCATAGATTCATATTGTAAGTAGCATGTCTAGCCACATTTTGGATGTAAACGGCTGTAAACTGTTTCGAGTGGAAATCGATTTTGGGAGGCCTACGTCTAGCAGTGGACTTAAAAGGCCTGATTATGACGATGGCCGTGCCTCCGATATACTACATAAAACATCGTTTGGCAACGGTATTTTGTTTGCATAGTTCTTATAATTAATTCACTTTAATTTTATAGATGATTATTTACAAAAAAAAATATGATAAAATGTTTTTCACCACTGTCCTGTCATTTTGACAGTGACATTTCTTGACGTTACTTTGTTTACATAAATTATCTGAATTTGAGACTTTGGGTATAGTTGTCTTTCGGGCTTTTCGGGGACCAACGGCTTAACGTGCTTTCCGAGTGATGGAGGGGTCTTGGTATGTAAAGATGGACACCCATCCACGGACCAACTGTGGCAAGCGTAGCTTAACCTGATCCATCGACCCGTGCGGCTGTAATTACTTAGCCACAAGCCCTTCCAAAGTAATCCCCTACAGGGGTTAAATAGGGGATGAAAGGTTCTATGATAGTTCGTCATTTTTGCCGATGGGAACCCATCAGGCACACGGTTGTAATAAATATACATACATACATGCATAAACTCACGCCTTCCCAGGGGTAGGCAGAAACTATAGAACCTGCTACGCTCCGTACATACTAGTATACCAGTAGTAAGTAGTACTAGTATTCGCAACCGGCGTGCGTGTATGACCAGAGGCCCTAGTGTGAGTTTATTTTAACCATCTCGACTTTACGCATCGACCGTGTTCAGCACTCCGATTGGCGAAGATCGGAGGCCAATTGGAGCGGCGAAAGTGGTCGATGCGTAAAGACGAGATGGTTAAAAGAAACTCACACTAGGGCCTCAGATGTATTAACGTAAACAAAGCAAAAGGAGTAAATCAATAAAGTTTTTTAAATCAATATAAGCTGGCTATGCACTGTAATACGATTTCCTTAGTCATAATCTGTTTAGTGCCATCACATTCGTAGCTATCCATCCGTCATACATAATACGGTAATACTTACAGTCTTTTCAAATCTTTGTTTCTAATTCATATTACACTCCCGGACTTCTAAATCGAGCCACCGTGCGTTTTTATGTTCATTTCGGCATCATCATTGTTCCAAATTAGAAATTCGAAGTTTGATCGCTCTTAAAGAAACAAAAATAGTTGTGTCGTTATTTTTTTGCATAAAAAGAGTATCGAAATTGATTTTCATTATTTATTTATTTATTTAACAATTTATGTAAACACATATAAACAGACAAGAAGAAAGGAACAGAAAAATACGTACAAAGGTAATGCTTATTTCTAAAGAAATCTCTTCCAGCATACCTGCGATAGGAGAGTAGATAAAGAGATGTACGTGGGTAAGCTATCCATTGGTGACAGAAAACAGCATGAAAATCGGTGCAGTAGTTTTCGATTTTATCGCGGACAGGCAGACAGATTGACGCGGCGGAGGACTTTGTTTTATAATATGTAGTGATAATGCAAGGGCGCACACTGCAAGAATTGTTCGAGAATACCTGCATGACATAAGTATCGCAGTAATGGAATGGCCAGCAAGAAACCCTGATATGAACCAATAGAACACCTATGGAATGAGTTGAAAAGGCGTGTTCGATCTAACCAACCAGATTCCGAAACTTTGCAAGTGCTGAAAACTGCCATCTTGGAAGCATGGGAGAACATTTTGCATTACGTCATAGTGGCATTAATAATTCCATGCCGAAACGCATGACGATCGTCGTAAATACGTATTATTGAAGCTAACTCAAAAACTACCCAAGCAAAGTTACCAACCAACCGCGCAAGCTATCAAATGAAAAATAATTTTCAAAATTTCCCCACTATTGACGAAAATATCGAGGACATACAAACAGAAGAACAAAGAACCTCCTCCATTTTTGAAGTTGGTTAATGATAGTACTTACGTGAAAAAGATACAGCTTTAACAAAACTTTGCAATGGGCGTGACTGTGAAAAGAAGGCTTCCACTCAGCATGATGATGTGGTATGGGGGACCCACAGCACGGTGCTGATTTTCAGTGGTCACCCGAAACAGCAACGACCACACGACAGCATAACATTTAAAAAATAATCCTCCGCCTTACAGATAACGCTCCTAAACCCAGTGTGTGTCATAATCTACGCGCTTGCCTCCTGGATGTTCTTCCGAGAGCGAGTGTATGCCGAGGAGCTGACTCTCCTCACGTTCTTCGGGCCACAGTACGTGGAATACCAGAAGAGGGTCAGCACAGGCCTGCCCTTCATCATGGGGTACATCCCTGAGAACACCGGGCAGAATGTTCGGGATGACCATTGGAGTTACTAAGGTGAGTGAAGCATTTTCGAAGTCAATGTAATTATTATTATTTATTTTTTTCATTTATTCTTCTTTGTGGCGCTTATGAACGTCAAAATGTATAAGACTAAATTATTGATTCTAGTTGCCCCTTCCAAAAGGTAGTTTCGTATGGAGAAGAATGGGCAAGAAACTCCATATTATAGTCCAATCATATTAGGGTTACATCTCGGAATGAGAGATAATAAGCTGGAAACTCGTATACACCTTCATTTCGTTCTAAAATTTGTCTCAAAAGTGTCATAAAATCTCGTGTTGGCGTCGTAAGTTATTCAAGGGCAAAAGTCACAAAAATCGGGTTTTCGCGATTATCTAGGTTTTTATAGCTCCAATGATATTAACATCTGTTATATAATTAAAGAGCTTAAAATATGCGACAAATTTTGTTACTAACTTGTTTTCATGCGCTCAACCGTTTTTGAGATAGAGGGCTGAGAGCGCGCGAAGGTCTATTGTGAATTTCGGTGACTAAAACACTGTGTAATAATTAAAATATAATTTACAATGAATAATTTGTATTATTTATTAGGTAAAACATTGTATTTAATAACATTTTATATAAATCTAATAAATTCATTTAATAATACTTACCTACTTTATGTAATTAAAAACTCATTAAATGAGGTAGAATTAATTGAAAGTAGATTTTAAGTAAAAATAAAACGAGTAAGTATATTTTAATTTTTATCTTGATTCAGCTTTTGGTTATATGTAAAATACTTTCCTTCAATTTAAATCGTAATGAATAATTTAAAGAACACAAGTATTCCTTATCTTCTTCTTCATCGTCGACATCTTCCAGGCGTTTGAAAATTTCTGTTTCATTGTAATCATCTTCGTTGTCCTGAATCGTTGTTGCCGGTCCTTTTAGAATTTCTGGGTCAAATTTACTCTCTTCCTCAGGGTCGCTTTGCAATGAAACAGCATTGAGGCAAGCTTGCCCATTACATTGGCCCCAAGCTAATGTACATTGCAACCCCGATTTTCTGCACCCGCAGAGTGGACCCCATCTAATCTTACAATTACAAAATATAGTATTAAGTAATTCATCTGAAGCTGGTAAATTTTTGTAAAGTAATGTTGTTGGCGTTGGCTCCAGGAATGCATTTTGCAGCACCCAATCCCATTCCTGGGGTTCAAAATCATGCCCTAAACATTTTTGATTTTAGGGTTGAGCGCTGCGCGCTCTCCGCCTTCTATCTCAAAAACGGTTGAGCGTAATAGATTATTGTAATTATAGGTATATTGTTGTTATGTTATGAGTATTCATTTCACTGTTAAAACTTGATGAAATTGTAATGATTTGCATAACCTAAACTTGTAACAACTGTGAATACCTAATTTACTTTATTCCAATAATTCTTTAATTATTTCAGTATTTCTGTAAAAGTAGATTACTTAAAATATTAAGGAATAATGTAGCAAAACATAGGAAATATTCTAAACGGAAATCCACCTTTTATGTCGTTGATATTTGATATTTTGGATGACGGTAGATTGAAACGCCAAAGTTGTTTGTTCTCGACTATAAGAGGGGGAGCTCCGGGTGTCAGAGCCCACTCTGGATCCAGACATCGACCAAAACGGAGCTCCGGCCTACAGGTAAAAGTTTAAGTACTTAATTCGATATTATACCTTAATTATTGCCTATTATGATTATGTTGTTGTGTAAAGCATATTATTGCCAATATTGCTAATGTGTTAAATTGTTTAATGGAATACTTATGTTCTTTCTTTTGCCATTATTATAATGTTGCTACTAATCTGAGTAAAGGTCCAATAGATAGAACTATATGTTTTAACGGTAATTTATGGAAATGTAAGATGTAAGTTAATTGATATTATATCTTGATTATTGCTACTGACTATGTTGCTCTGTATGTGTTAAAATATGGCTAATTGGCTAATATTGTATTGTGTTTAATCAAAGGAATATTCATGTTCTGTTTCTTTCTATTGGTAAAGTTTCTATCTTTGAGAAATGATCCTAGAGATTTATGTTGTAACAAAGTATATTATGCTAATGTAAAAATGTGTAGATAAAATACTTTAAACCAAGTTTCCGTGGAGTTTCTCGCCGTTCTTCTCCACGAAGACCTAGTTTTGGAACGGACAACTAGCTTTCTCAAATAACGTTACTTTGACAAGCCTAATTGAAATAAATGCCTAGGTCTTTCTGTGCTTTTCTTTATAAAATCCTTTCCCTAACACCATATTCATAGGGACTTTCATATATAGTAAACTACTAGTTACCATTCTGACACACAAAGCTTGCTAATAAAGTGGCTATCAATACCTATATATAAATGTAGTTTACATCCACTTTCTAACAAGCGCATGAAAAAATGTTTGGAACAAAATCTGTCGCAAATTTTATGCTCTTCAATTTTTATAATAGACTAGCTTCTTCCCGCGACTTCGCCCGCGTAAAATTTCTTGTTCCCCTGACCCACCCCGTCGCAACACATTGCCTGCCCGTGCTTTTACATCGTTTTCGCATAAACTTTCATTAAAAAAAAAATGGTGTTCTAGTTAATAGGAATGTAATTCTTCCTCAAGAATTGGGCTGTAAAATGCAAAAACATTTTTTGAAATCAAACTTGCAGTTCCAGAGATTAGCGCGTTCAAAAAACAAAAACCGGCCAAGTGCGAGTCGGACTCGCGCACGTAGGGTTCCGTACCATCTATACAAATCCTTATCCTTACTAATATTACAAATGTGAAAGCAACTCTGTCTGTCTGTGTATTTGTCTGTCTGTCTGTCTGTATGTTACGTTTTCACGTCTAAACCGCTGAACCGATCGTCATGAAATTTGGCAAAGATATAGCCTGGGATATGGAGAAGGACTTAGGCTACTTTTTTACGCGATAACCGACATCCACGCGGGCGGAGCCGTGGGCAAAAGCTATCCATACTAATATTATAAATGTGAAAGTAGCTCTGTCTGTATGTCTGTCTATCTATCTGTCTGTATGTTACATTTCACGCCTAAACCGCTGAACCGATCGACCCGGGATATAGAAAAGGACATAGGCTACTTTTTTACGCGATAACCGACATCCACGCGGGCGGAGCAAAAAAACGGCAAAAAAATCATGTCCGTTGTATGGGAGCCCCTCTTAAATATTTTTTTTTTCTGTTTTTTAGTATTTTTTGTTATAGCGGCAACAGAAATACATCATATGTGAAAATTTCAACTGTTTAACTATCACGGTTCATGAGATACAGCCTGGTGACAGACGGACAGACAGACAGACAGCTGAGTTTTAGTAATAGGGTCCCATTTTACCCTTTGGGTACGGAACCCTAAAAACTAACTCTTCAGCTTTAGAATAGACTACCCCGCAGAGTTGATCATTATTTTGCTGCGGAGTTATTATAAAACAGTTATATCTCCTAAGATATTCATTGAAATTAAATTATGTAAGGGCAACTTTGTTCAAAATTAAATACTTGTGATGAATAACGTATTTATTTGGATAAGGATTAGACATATGCTGTCGCGGACTTTTTTTTAGAAAATTTAAGGAAGAACAATTCCATCATACATGATATTTGCGTAACTTAAACCGTTTACGCAGCGCACGCAACGGAAGCTCTCAAAAATGAATAATTTTTCCCGTTTTTGCAACATTTTTCATTTATGCTCCGCTCCTTTTGGTTGTAGCGTGATGTTATATAGTATGTTATATATATATTCCTCAATAAATGGACTATCCAACACAAAAATAATTTTTCAATTCCAACCAGTAGTTCCTGAGATTAGCGCGTTCAAACAAACAAACAAACAAACTCTTCTGCTTTATATATTAGTATAGATTAGTATAGATGATAACATCATTGGAGCTACAGAAACCTAGATAATCGCGAAAAACTGATTTTTGTGACCTTTGACCTTGAATAACTTACGACGCACACGAGATTTTATGAGACTTTTGAGAAAACTTTGAACAACGCCAAAATGAAGGTGTATACGAGTTTCCAGCTTATTATCTCTCATTCCGAGGTTGGCCCCTTTTCTTTGCTTAAGTGACTGGACTAATAGTTACTCTTATAAAATGTATTACAATATTTTGTATAGGTACATACATTACTTATAACTATAATTATGTGTAGAAGATGTTCCTAGAATAAAATTACTATACGATAATAGGTACAAAGTATCAACATTACGTCCCTTAAATGTTGTCTATCCATACTAATATTATAAATGTGAAAGTAACTCTGTCTATCTGTCTGTCTGTCTGTCTGTCTGTCTGTATGTTACGTTTTCATGCCTAAACCGCTGAACCGATCGTCATGAAATTTGGCAGAGATATAGCCTGGGATATGGAGAAGGACATATGCTACTTTTTTACGCGATAACCGACATCCACGCGGGCGGAGCCGCGGGCAAAGGCTAGTGTATAGGCTAAGCTAGGTTTGGACGTAGGCATAGTTGAATCTGCCCTGTTGTCGAGTTCAAGTTTTAAACAAAGCGTTAGTACGTAATCCGACGTATTTCTTGTTTTCCCAAAAATCTAACATTAAATTAAGGTCGAAAATAAATAAAATTACCCTAACTAACAGACACGCCTCTGTCCGCTTTTCTTCCGGGAGTTGATTTATTTTCAACTTTGTTTCAATGGTCTCAAGGTCGATATTTGTTTGGCAGGGGCAAATGTTGTAACCGAACTGTTTGGGGCAATATTATTTTTAGAAGCCTCTCAGGTTTCTTTAGCATCATAGTGCATTACATACTTAGGCCTGTATTACAGAACCTCACTCAAGACTACACACGCTAGAGACATTATTTCAAACTAGTTTCAACCAATCAAATGGCTTTAATAAAGAATATTTAAGTAATACTTGAGTTTTGAGTTATACATAACATCACCGTCACGCCTTGTTTTCCCGAAGGGTTAGGCAGAGGTGTACCCATAGAAGGTACACCCACATCTCGCTAGTTATGTTTAAGTTCCACGTAATAGGGGGCGAGCCTATTGCCATCAACCGGGCAGACATCCAGACTCCGGACTGCTACTGAGAAATTCCTAATGGCAAAACCCAATCACACTTTACCGACCTGGGAATCGACCCCAGGACCTCATGCAGTAGCGCTTACGACCACTCTACCAACGAGGCAAGAGCGGGCTGGCGGGGTTTTTAGTAAGATTCTGTAAAATCGCCTATGGGCAAATACATAAGTTTAAATGATTTAAAGAGCAGTAGTGGTGGCAGCGGGGTGCAGTGGTATCGAACCTGACTTGAACTAGAACCAAAAATTCGAAGACATGTAACATCTACATGTAACCCAGCAATGGGAACATTACTGGCTAATTATGCTAAATGATTTATTTGAAAATGTCTTCTTTAACAGTGGGCTGTGGTATACAATACAGGCTAATATGATGATGATGTGATCTGTTCGCAGGTACTTCATTCCTTTGGGAAATCACCACAGCAGGCTCAAGTCAGTTATCTAGTCTTATATTACACTAAGCGAGCGATACATAACTTTGTTTGATAATTATAGTGACGGCTAGGACTAGGAAAATATTATGGACCTTTTAAAATGTTTTTATTAAACTTTTAAAATTTTGTAGTTATATAAACGACCTTTAAACCTCAACTTGAAGATTTCGTAAATTATAATATTCACATAGAGTGATCTAAGATATCCTGATTGTACGTTCATAGTAAGCTAACGCCCGGTATCTGAATTGAGAATTTCAAGTTGAGAACTTGTCAACCTCTACTTGAGCAGTGCGTAAGCAATGTCAATCAAAACAATCAACTTGTGAAATTAAAAGATGTTTTTTATTCTGTAAATAGGATATGGAAATCACTATTACAACAAGTAATATAAAAAATAAACTATATGGAGTAGACATTTCATCTGACTACCTCTGAGAAGACATGGCGAAACAAACTCGGAGGTCACAGTGTCTTTTAAAGTTCAGACATAATCTTGGTCAGGTCATGTGAGGACCATGTAGATTAGTGTATGAAATGGTCTTTTGAGGAAAATACCACACAGATTTGAATGGAACTATCTAGACAGTGCCTATTGCAGTCCACTGCTGGACATAGGTGATCCCCTCATTCGTGATCATAGACCCAGATACACGAACTCGCTAACTTTCTTATACCTGTCGAGTAGATTTGAGCACGGAAGAAAATGAGCACGGCTTACCACCATAACTTTTGTCTTGGCATGACCTTGACGCACGCCCCGTTCCGCTGGAAAGCCTGCGATTTTTGTTTTCCAGTTTCACAAAACTGGTGCCATCAAGGTACCGATTCTGGGTCAGGAAAGTGAGATGTGGAGGGACACCAAACCATTATTTTGAGAAAATCAAACATTGTCTGCCAGTGTACGCAGTCAAACGCCTTAGCGTAATCTATGAAGCATAAGACCAGTATGTAAAATTGACGACATTTCTCGATGAGAATGTAAGTCTATTTTTAATGATTATCGTTGTACTCATATGTCGATCTTTACCTTTAAATATCTCGGTAACGTGACACTTTGGGGTACCATGTTACTTGACATTTTTTGTTCGTCTATGTGCCCTCTACCCATACATATCACTTACACCGTGCGCCGCGATTTCGAAAAAAAATCAAAATGGCGGCGGGTCGATATGCCAGCTTCCATACAAAAAAGTTCGAACCCCTTTGTTCCCTTGCCGGCAACAAAACCGGCTTGTTTTCCCGGTATCTGTTGATACGCTGATAATCTCGTGTTAATTATGCGCAGAAGGATTTCACTGGCGAGGGAAAAGAACAATACGGTTCTGTAGTAGGTATTTACACTTCTTGGTGGAACTTTGTGAGGAGGAATAACAGCGGATTATCTTCCAGATCTTTGTGCATAGCTGGTGCGTAATCTTTGTCCCATCAAAACCAAGATGTTGTAACATTGCAGCAGGAACGCCATCGGGACCCCATTGCTTTATGCTTCAGTTTTTGTATAGCATCTTGGATTTCAGATAGTAGTATACCTGGCTCTTCCAAGTGGTCATCCCATCTTCTCGCGGTGCCTAAACCATGTTCAATATGTTCATCCCGATATAATTTGTAGCAGTAGTCTCTCCATCTATCCAGAACACTATATTGTTCGGACAAAGTGTCTTCTACTGTCTTCCACTACCCAGCATTTCTGTTTGAAAGTACCTGTTAGCTTGTTTAACTTTCATAAACAGATCCTTAGTTTGCCCTTTAATTGCATGTCCCTCGATTTCCTTGCAGACGCTGTTGACGTGCACATCCCTATCCTTCCGAGTAGATCTTTGAATTTTAGCATGCAGCTGATTGTATCTGCTTCTGTGTTTTAAGCAATGTCTAAAAGATATTTAATATCTTACGTTTCTTGCAAAGAAATTATGAATTTCGGCTTTCAATTTAGGTAATGCAAAAGTTGAGTTTGACAAGTTCTCAACATCAAATTCTCAAGTCAGACACAGTGTAAGTATTTGTAATAATTAGTAATAACTTAAATCTGAACTCACGATCAGAAGATGGCTAATATCACTTTTCTGGTTATGATTCTACCTTATTGTTACTCGATTAGGAGGTGATATTATCCCCAGTTATAAGATATAACATAGCCGCCTTACTAATAAACGTGGAATAAAGTTATTTATTTATTTATATACAATTTTAAGAAAGCTTACAGACTAATACACGTAAATGGTAACGAAGTAGTAAACATCTGACAATTGCTAATTACAAGCTTCCACTAGGTCCACTTATACTAGGCACAAGCTTCCACTTATACTAGGTATAAACGTCAAAAATGTATGGTTATACCGAAGTTATTCATTGTATAACTTTATTCCGCGTTTATAAGTAAGGCGGTTAGTTTTTAATCTTCTGAATTCACATATATTGTTTTGTATATAAAAGCATTTTCTGACGTACAATTACTGTTGTAAAAAGTATGAAGTAATTCTATAGTACAATCTATGTATATTTTAATGTAAGCAGTTTTACAAGTTACTAAGCGGAATATTACATGTTTTAGTACTCAATCAAAGAGAAGAATGCATTATACATATATTTCAACTTCATTAAATTATATTAACATAAAAATAAAATAAAATAAAAACTTTTTAATTCAGACGTTTTCAAATCCATAGAATGTTAGTACAGAAAAACTTATAATACTGATAAGTATTACATTACATAGACAAATAATTTGCAAAAAAGTAACCTTTTATTAAAAAAAATAGGAGTACACTGTTCATCTTCTTAAAACTTCGTAACATAATGTAATAATAAAAATATGCATTTGTGTACTTATTTGTAAACTAAATAATTAAAAACTTTACAAAAAAAATTGCAAGACGTGTTGAATAACTTTACAAAAATTACTATAAAAACTAAGTATATTTTACTAGAATTTGGCATCTGTTTTCAGTATATAATTAATGTGTAAATAAACTTGATTTTCCAATATTTAATAACTTATGTACATAATGACTGAGAGGCAAGACATCTTTTGTACATCCTCTTCCATTTTATGCGTCTTCAACTAGAAAAAGACAAACCCAGTGTAAAGAAGCCAAAAACACTAAACTCACACTATTCTTGCGTGCCCGCATGCGGTAGGATAATGCACACAAAGATCGCGACAGATAATCTCAAGTTATATTATTTTAAATAAACAACAATCACAGACACAGTTTAATCTCAGTATGTACGTATTCAAAAAATACCCTTTTTACCCGACTACGCGACAGAAAAGAGGGTTATGTTTTGTCTACATTCTACAGGAGTTGCAGGCCCGCATGCGGGCGCATACATAAGTTTGGCTCCGCAATAATTTTAACATTGAGATTGTGATCGTTTTAAATGCTTGTATGTGTAAAGGTTGTGAATGTATTGAACAAATGTTAAATCAAAATAAATATTTTTAATGATTGTGTAAACTTCTCATTTTACGACCCTTAACTGAACTTTTACTCTTCATAATAAAGACTTGAATTTAGAATCTTAGATAGTTATAACGTTTTAGAAACACAAACTCATGTCTTTCATTGCAATCAAAATTTATTTTTTAAAGGTCACTCAAAAATTTATTGAAATTACTTAATACAGTAGATATTTGTGTAAACGGAGATGAATGTAAATGATTTAAGTTTCTGAATTCAAGTTTAGCATAAAGTACTGCACATTGTTAAAGAAAGAAACCGTTCACGAGTTGCTTTACATAATGTTTTACAAAAGCACGATAACTTTATGAATGTTTACAAAACACAACTGTTTTGTGTGAATACTAACAGTATAGGCCCGAAATCAAGCCCGAGCAGTCACCACACTCACCACCGAAGAAACCCGAGTAAGTGTGAAAAAGGGACGAAAAACTGATAAGATATTGTGAAATCAGATACTTCTAACAAGCCTAGAATTATCCACGAATATTGCTAAGAAAATACTAGTCTTCAAGGTGCAAAGAGATTTTATCAAGAATTGATCATAAACAGTGCGCACACGCAACACACACATGCAACGGTAAAGTCAACACGTTGTGTAGTACAAAACAATTGCTGTCAAAATGTCGACCGTAGCGGTTTTTGTGTTCCTACTGGACAATCTGACAGGTAAAGCATGTTCATAGATAGATGGATAAATAGAATGCTCTTTATTATTAAGTCAGGGATGAATTATTTACCAAATTGACTACGAACTTAATTTGTCCGTATTTTCAAATCACAACACACTATATTGTCATTCTTTGACAGTTGTTCATACAACAACGTTCATACGCAAATTGACGTCGTGAGGCAATTTGATAAACAATTAATTTCCCTGACTGTACACCATAGTTATATTTTTTTTTATATTAAATTGATCAAAGTTTTGCAAACACGATTCAATATCGAGTCTTGTTTGTAGACTGGTCTTAAGTCTGGTTTTATAACATGGTGGCGTAGGACTTCTGGTACCACACAGGCCTATGCATTTTTGAGGCTTTTCTTCTTTTACGGCATAAATGAAGGTGGTATACGATTGTCATTATATAGGCCTGTATAGTCTATAAGAGCCTACCAATAAGACTCCGTAATATACCATCATCAGCATCGCCACACTGCTTCAGTCACGTACCAATGGGTCTGCCTACCCCAGATGCCTTACGGTCTTTCGTTTCAGTAGCATAGTAACAAAATCTTAGCTTAAAACTATCTCCTACCAAACAAAGACCTGTGTGTACAAACAATAGAAAAAGGGCATCATAATGTATGTTGTTCATGCGTTCATTCATACATAACATAGTTCAGAGCAAGTGTTTGAGTTTTCATGCCTGAAACCTAACTAGTTTTTTCGAGAAATTAAATTAAATGATGTTTTATTACTGTAGAACTTTTTAGGACACTTTTACACGTCAATTTTTTGGTCGATATTTTTAATCTAGATGGCGCCGTGGTAAAATGTAGAGGAAATGATAATGATCTGGTCTTGTAACTTATTTTTTCAACTTTTTTAGGTTTCAACTATGCCCTGAACGATACTCTGTTTCAAAACGCAAAATTCACAAACAGTGACGAGGCCCCAGTCATACGAGACTGTGATCCCTTCACCACTGACCAGGTCCTAAACGCCGTAGGCCGGGATCTGGACTTAGTCATCGTGCCTTCTTTCAGAAGAAATGACAATCAATTCGACAACGAACAACCCGATAAACAGGCTTTAGAGATTTTTGACACAGCCGTAATCGACAGTTCTTTGCCTGAACCAGATGTTTCAAGATCGTTTGATGAAAATAAGTCTAAGTTCGACAACGATTTGACTACATTCTCTAGAAAGAGTTTTGTTAAAAGTGGACGCAACAAAACTAAAACAGTTATCCAAAAAGTTAAAAATGAGACGAACATTGAGTTTCCACATAGCGCGCCATTTTTGGTCGCCATCTTTGAAACGCTTGCTAATGTTACCGCGCAAACTTGTGCGGGAACTCTGCTGACCCCGCAATGGGTGCTCACCGCTGCCAACTGCATCAATGTCTTGAGTAATTTGCATGCTAACAAGTAAGATTTTTATGCATATATTTATGTACCTCAAATGGGATTGGGCGGGTCACATCAGCCGCATACACCATGACCGCTGGACAAAAGCCTCCACACACTGAAGTACCTCATCTTCATCTATCATGAACTTGAAATAACCGTAGCTGCTTAATGCCTAACGAAACTGTAGTAATTGAGAAATTGCGATTTATATTGCTTTTTCTTTCGAGGTTGTTCGAGCAATTTTAACTGAACCTTAGTTCTTCCAGCACAAACATGACAGAAACAAGCCACTACACCATAGTGGCAGAATCCTCAAATCCACTCCAAGACGGTTCAGCTCACAATGTGACGACAGTTGTCCTCCACCCTGACTGCAACTCCTCACGAATAACCCTCGAGGATGAAGAGGACATGGATGGGTCGTACTTGGCGCTACTGAGGATCGAGCCGGAGGTCGAAGGTCCTGCTTTGGAGCTGATGAAAGGGGAGGTGGTGGCAGCAGGGGACGTTATGGCGTATGGTTGGGTTATGAAGGTAAGGAGTCAAAATTAGAAGTCTTACTCGCTCGCGCACCTGTTGCTTTTACACAACATCAATACTGTAAGGATAAAGCAGGTCAGTGAACTGTATGATGTGTGAAGTATAACTACTGTTGTGGTGACGCTAACTTGTAGCAAATTCATCATTATATTGTCAACATAACCCGGACTAAATAAATATATAACAATCCTCAGCAAGACAACGTTAGCAACATGCATTCTAGTCGTCTAAAGACTTTTTCTAAGAAAGCGGTGCCGTGATATAACGGCCGCAAAAAGACGGCTGTATAAATGGATAATTTTCTGACACCGTAAATTCCAAACATCCATTGTAATTTTCATGACGGCCGTCCTTTTGCGGTCATTATAATGACGGCATCGATTTCATAGGAAACTTCGCATGAAAAGTCTTGACTATTCCAGAACGAGTCATACTCAGAGCATGACTCGATGGAATGCAAGTCAGCATCAAGCCGGATCCTCAGCCACACGGAGTGCCAGGCCATGTACAGTTACAAGGACAACGATGTGCTATGTCTCGTTAGCAAGGATATGGACCAGGATGTTACGCAGGTGTGTATAATGTCACTGCTGGACATAGGCCTCCCCCAAGCATTGCTACAATGACTGGTCCTGTGTGAGCTTCCCAAATCCAGCGGATTACCGCGACTTTCACAAGGTCGTCGGACCACCTTGTAGAGGGTTTTTCCACCCAGGTCCTCTTGATATTACATTAATATACTACTAGCTATCTAGCTGGTTGTAGGGTTGCCTTCCAGTGTAACCACATTTGACTATTTGGAGTTCTGAAAATCAGCGTTTTATTCCTAAATCTGACTGACAGACTGCCTCGTCCCAATGTCCAATCGCAACTGCTGAGTATGGGGCCCTGGGTTCAAACTCAGCACATGCGATTGACCCCAAGTCGGGCGAAATAGGTATTAACGGTGGAAATTCTTTGTAGCATTTGCCGGTTAGGACAATGGGCTCTCCCAGTCGTATGTACGTCCACTTACTTAGCAACATGTGGTTGTACCTACTACAGACATAATATAACACCTTTACCAACTCTCTCTGCCTACGCCTTCGGGGATGCAGGCGTAATGTTATGGTGTTATTCCAGCTAAGTACGGGCGGTCCCGTGATGTTTATTCACGACGGTAAAGTGAAGATGGTAGCCGTAGTGCAGACTGATGAGCAGGTGTTCGTATCGTACCCGGTGGCGGCGCATTACGACTGGATCCTACACACTATTAGTAATAAATGATATTATAGTAATCGTGTTTTATTGAGAAAATTGTGCCCGGTAACCATTTTATTGTAGGAATAACTTTTATGGATAGGTATGTTAAAAGGGATTTTGTAGGTGGAAAGATTGAAAAGGGAAAAACTACATAAACACCAAAAATTATTCTACACTTTGGTGGTAACGATCAATTTCTATGTAGGATATGAAACTCCACCCTGTTCCTCATACCTTTGAACTTTAAAGAATATTTATTTATAACGGTTATTGACGTTTAATTCTAGTTCGACATTACCAAAGCACGATCACAGAGTACATTTATATATGTGCACGACATACAGCTCTGTTTACACGTTATCACAGAAATGCCGAAAGCATGAATTTTCATTATACAACGCCATCTAGCTACGAATAGCTAAATCTAGTTGGTCACTCCTCTCACCGTTAGAAGGCGTTGAAACGCCCTGGTAATAGGATACTTTTCTGATCTCATTCTTGTTGTTTGATGTTTGAAGATGTTTTATTTACAGTTTCTTTGTATGTTATGTGTATTGTTTAGGTGAACAATAATGTGACATAATGGCTTACTAATATTAATAAATAATCAAACACACGTAATCTACCTACTAATTAATATTGAAGAAAGTTCAGGTACCTATCCATTTGTTCTATGACTCGCACGTTTTACCTTGTTGAAACATTATATAATTACCTTCCTAAGTAGTCAGGGCCGGATTTAAAGGCGTAGAGGCCCTGGGGCAACCAGGAAGTTGGAGGCCATGTTTTTTTTTTTTTTTGAAAAGTCGGCAAAAAAGAGCCTCCTTTGTGAATGTGAACATTTTTTCTTTCCCCTTTCTTGTGGAGGCTCGGGGCTAGATCCCCTGTTGCCCTGCCCTAAATCCGGCCCTGTAAGTTGTATACCCACTAATCAGTTACCTCAACCTGTCGCAGTCCACTGTTGGACATAGCTTTCTCTAACTTGCTCCAAAATACACGACTTTCCGCACAAACATAAGCTATCCTCGTGCATGGTATGGAAGATCAGGCACGGCTATCGAGTGTGATGTGCTGGGTTTGAAATACGATTGATTGAGGTACCTACTGACTTAACTACGTGCTATGGATTGAGAATTGAGATGATGGATCATAGTTAAATAAGGCACACGGGACGATCCGATCAGGTTAAACTACGCTTGCCAGGGTCGGTCCGTGGATGGGTGACCATCTTTACATACCGAGACCCCTCCGTGCCTCAGAAAGTACTCTAAGCCGTTCGTCCCAGCTTGGTCCCAGCTGTCATTCCTGAATCTTTGACAGTCGTTACGGGTCCTCAGAAATACAAAATTCTGACAATCAGGCTTAACAAGGAGTATCATATTAGCCAGTTATTGGGTTGTGAAGGTCAAATAGGCAGTCTCTCCATGTGAAAAAAAATACTGGTATTGCCATAAGAACAATTTCCCCGTAGTGGATACAAAAAAAAAAAAAAATCTGCTGTCTCCGGTCAGACTGAAAGCCGACCCCACCACATTTGGGAAATCTTTTTTTTAACTGCCTATCTAGCCTGGCAGGCAGTTGAATTTAGAAACAAAAATTGGTATACCTATCTACGCATTCTTATAGTGTAGTACCTACCTAAAGTAGATCCAAAGATTATGGGAATCGGAGTAGATAATTATGTCAGCATGATCTAGATTATAATCCGTTGTCATGCGCGTCCTTTTGTTAAGTTCCTTAATCCTTCATGAGGAACTACTCACGGCCTCTGCTGGTTCCTGTGTTCAAAGTAAAAATTATATTCGAAATAGTTCGACAAATAATAACTCCGATAACTAGGAGTGCGCATTACATACAGGCCTAGTTATATTTTCTTTTTTTTTACGTTTAGTTGATCTAGTTTTATTTATTTAAACTACGAGCTGAAAGGTATGCTACCCCACTTGGGGTAGTATGTGAAATACGTCAGAAGTGCTAACGTAAGGCTTCTTACAAACAAAACACCGTGAATTGCGTAGAGCTTCCACAAACTGGCAGTTTGTGTACTAGGAAATAAATAATAATTTACCAAAAGAACGGGATAACAGAGCTGTGTGAGCATGAGAGTGTAGCTTTTATCATAAAAACGGACAAAAAAAAATGCCAAGACGGTAAGGTAGTATGGACTTTACCACGTAGCTCATTGGGCTAGGTGGAGGCTAACTTTGAACTTGAGTATTTAATTAAGCGCAATATAGTTTGTGACGTCAACAAAGTATCCATGAGTGTGGGTTAACTTCTTTAATCTATGGTTAAACCATTAACGCGTCTTTCGCCACATGTGTAGAGCTAAGAACCGTTAAATAGTTAGACTTTCTCCCAGTCGCTTTGTTTGTCCTGACTTTCCATTTTTTCCTGACATACACCAACGTCACCAACCTTCACTCATCCAGTCATCCACTAACCCGCACTCGGCCCACATGGTGGGATTTCTCTCCTTCCCACAGAGAGAAGGCCTACTGTGTCCCAGCAGCATTAGAGACTGATTAGATTACATATTGTAATGACTTTGATTTCCTTTCTTTCCTATTTGGTGAATGAACTGCAGTGCGATAAAGCGTTATAGATAAATTGCAATCTGACCGCCATCGCCAGTCAGTTCTCCGGTTTACCTACATATGAAACCTGTTATTGTACAACACAAGCAATATGCAATATCTGTTAAGATGCCATCTCTTGCACA
This sequence comes from Dryobota labecula, assembly GCA_947523025.1. Taxonomy (NCBI): domain Eukaryota; kingdom Metazoa; phylum Arthropoda; class Insecta; order Lepidoptera; family Noctuidae; genus Dryobota; species Dryobota labecula. Next base: position 1,714,891 of record OX383296.1, on the reverse strand, counting down.
TGCAAATTAAACTGAAGTAAAAACTGTCCGTGTGTGACGAGCTTTCTGTCCTTATGCAATCATAGAGTGGCTTCACAGATATTGGTTCAACCTACTTGTCATTACTTAATTCTATACAAACTGTTTTCATCTTTTCTGAGCTTAAGAATTTGCGATTTGTAAAGAATGACTAAGCAATGTTTACTATTTTCATTCTAGTGTTAATTTTTGACATATTTTGTTACGTAATTTTATGACTTAACTTTCACGGTTCTTTTCTTTTCTTACGCATAATATTCATAACGCTGACCTCTGTGAACTCTTGCTGGCAAACGATCAAAAGTAACTTACGGAGTTGTACGCAATATACGCGCTTGGACGTGGTTTTGCGGACACCAGCCGAATGATTCGATGAACCAGTCCATCATTAGATTCAAAAGAAGTTTATTTGATGAACCAGTTACCAGTGTGATGAAAACCAATGTCAGCCACTTTCTAGTAGCACCATACTCCCATCTACGCTAGTATCTCCCCTGGCCAACAGTTCGTCGGTCCACCTTGGTGGGCGATTGATGATGATGGTAATTTCCGTTTGATTTTGGTTCCTCTGAGAACCTTAAATAGAGCAGCTGGGAGGGACAGACTGCGGATGCTAAGGCAATCGGATGCTGTGTAACGCAACCCGGGAGAGACCAGTGATGTCCAGCGTATACCGCGAAACGTTGGGTTCATAGATTGTTCCGAATTCGAGCCTCAAACTTTGCTGTTCCGTTCCTTACGGACAAGGGCTCACCTAAACGACCTCTTCTAATCCTGCATGGCAACTGCAAGTTTCAAATATTATGAAGACGATATCTAAGTGTCGGGTCGGTAGCCCATTGCCTTTGCCTACTAACACGGCAATAAGCCATTTCCTTTGACATTGACACTTACAATATAACATCACATTCTATATCTAAGCTCCTTTGCCTAGAGGAGTGTCATTCAGTTCCACTTCCCGCTACTATTGTAAAGAGCGGAAAAGTCGTTTGGAATTAAACGAGGAACTTGAATGTTAGATGAGCCATCAGCTTCATCCTGCAATAAACCCCCCGAATTAAAACCTGCTCAACGCTTTAACGGCCAATATCTAGCTATCCTCCGTAATGTTCTCTCTACGATAGCTGATCTAGGTCACTTACTAACGAGCCCTAGACCTATATTGTTGCACCCACACGGAAGTTAGAACACGCGAGTGAAACCACCACGATCAGCAGACACTGACCGCCGCGTGACGTCACTGGCGAAGAAAGTGCTGATCGCTCAGCAGCGGGGCCGTCGGCGCCAGTCCACGACAGACGCGCGCGCGGGCCGCACGCTCGCGACATGGCCCAACGGAACTCGCCATAACCAATAAAAAAGTTTAATTAAAAACACAAAATGTCATTCCGTCGACTATTGAGCGCGGTCCGCTCTGCGCGGGAAGCTATCACCCGAGGTGCTCCGATGGCGGACGGACTTTTGAAATCCTTTTTATCAGTTGTTGTTATATTTTGCATCGCGGTGTCGTCGCCGCCGTCGGCATCTGCGAAACCTTTCGCGTTCAGTTTTCCTGCGGGATGGTCGCTGGCTGGCCTGGTGGGGACTGTGGGGGCGCGGTCGGAGGACGCGGAGCGCCGGGAGCCGGCGGCGGGGGCGAAGCCCTACACGGGCCGGCGTATCGGCAACGACACGCTGCGGATGGTGTACCACCACGACCTGACCGTGGCCGTGGTGGAGCTGGGGCTCAACAAGCTGCTGCTCAACTGCGAACTCATTGAGACACAGTGAGTACATTAGCATGCTTCCTTTAGTGTTACAGCCTTCAGGTCTAAGCTGACACGACCTTTCCAAAGACTTTCACAGGACTTAAATTAAGCAACAAAACATTTAGCTTAGTTACCTAAAGATGGTCAATCCACAAAAAAAAAACCATCTTATTGACTTCCTGCTTTTCAAAACAAATCGTTTTTACGAAAAACGAGTGTCGCATGAAAAGAAAATTTCGTTTCAGTGTGAGAACGTGGACACATGCTAAGCCGGGCGCTACGTCCGCGTGTTCCACGAAACTTTATAAATACCGATCAGTTATCGATTCCGACTACCGCTGTCCACTAGCAATGGGATTAACAGACTAAAGGTTTACACACTATTTAAGACCTGTCTAAAGAATGATTTTTTAATCCAGCGTTTGAAAGCTCTTAATCGAAATTTGGCTAATTAGCGGCTGCTCTTTTCAAATCCAGCGTTGGATACGGGGTGCTGATCAGGATTGTAAAACACTGATCCAATATCAATATAGTGTCACTGGATTCCAGCGCTAGACAGAAGTACTGTAAATCAGCCTACATCTGCCTACCCTAGCGTGCAGCTAGCGTAAAGTTCATATAAAATAAGGAACAAGAGCAATTTTATCGTTACTGCTTAGTTTAGTTTTACTGTCTCAATTGTCCAATTAGAGACAATTTTCTCAACTAAACAAATCATTTCTTTAACAAGATGGAACGTCTGTCTTTTTTACTTTAGTTTTTTGAAGTTTTAGTTTCGGAGTTGTTGCTAGTCGGTTAGTTAATCGCAATAGTAGGTACGGCACTTGTGACCTTAACCTATCACGTTACGCTGTTTACACGCTTCTAGGGAATCCTAATCCATGCACTCGCTCTGTAAAGTAAAAACGAGTCGGTAAATCTGTCAGAGACAATTTGATTAAGGTTATGACAGCAAAACGCTCAACATAAGGCTACGGGAATAAAGAATTTGTCCAATGGACTCGAAGCTTTTAAAAGCGGGCAATAAATTGAAAGTTTAACACAGATCATTTATTTGAATCTTGAGTTATAGGATAGTACGATAGGAATAGGACGGCTTATTCCACAAATCCCCCCTGAAAATCCCCCTTAGGAGGAAAAGTGGAATCTGAAAACAGTCTAGAATTCACCCCTGATAATCCCGCTAAGGGGGGAAAACTGGAATTGAAAAATCAAAAAATTACTTATTCCAAGATCCCCTGAAAGTGACATTTTTACATTAGGGTTCAGTTTTTTCCACTGAGGGGGATTCTCTCAGGGGGGATTAGTGGAATAAGCCGAATAGGACACACTCATCTAGTTTTAAAACATAATTTATTATTGACGTGTAATAATGTTTTTTTTCTTTTTTTTTTACTATGGGTTTGCTCTTGACATTGGTCTAGGTCTGGGTGACAGAGACAAAGTCTACGATGGAGTGAGCTTACCCAGAAGAAGCCTCTTCACTCTCACTTTGAATAGATTAGGGTTGTATGCGTTCGGAAACACAGACGCAGGCAGAGAGTTCCACTCCTTTGCTGTGCGCATTATAAAAGACGTTTGAAAACGCTTAATGCGAGTTGGTGGAATATCAACTAGGTAGGGGTGGTAACTTGCAGTGCGTCTAGATGTCCGATGGTAGAAGGGGGCCGGTGGAACGAGGTCGTGGAGTTCATGGACACACTCGCCGAATATGTTTTTATGTGAGGGGCTTGTGGCTTAGTAATACCAGCCGCACAAGTGGATCGATCAGGTTAAGCTACGCTTGCCGCGGTTGGTCCGTGGATGGGTCGTGGATCTTTACATACCAAGACCCCTCCGTGCCTCAGGAAGCACTTTAAGTCAAGTGGGCTTGGCTGTCAATTGTAGATCTTTGACAGGTGTTAAAGGTCGTCAGGAGCCCGAAAGTCTGACAACCAGTCTTACCAAGGGATATCGTGTTACCCAGTTACTGGGTTGTGGAGGTCAGATAGGCAGTCGCTCCATGTAAGATACTGGTATTCAGCTACTTCCGGTTAGACTGGAAGCCGACCCCAACATGGTTGGGACAAAGCTAGGCAGATGACATGTATATGTGTGTTTTAGAACCAATTTACAGGAATAAATGTCATTTTCAATTAAAGTAATGGATGACAAAACGCACGATATTAATTATGAGATAAAGCCCTAGGTATTTTGACAAAATATGAAAAGTTTATTAGGAAAGAGACGATTCGACACTGACCAGTCTACAAAGTTAATTGATTACTAACTATACACATATACCTAGTCCTCTTCACTATATCGGGTGGTGGCGACCCAGACAAATTTTCTTTCCTTTCATGTACTTTTTGATGACAAATTAATACAACAAAAGATGCAGTCAACAATGAACAAAATCGCACAACCGTTTTAAAGCTACGCTAAAATCGTCGCAGTAGTGGTGAAGAGAGCTAAGGCACACTTTTGACCGAATTGAGTTATGAACACCACCATACTCGTCGTTCTACGGAGATTCTAGTGGTGAAGAGATCTAAGTGATAGCTCAACTAGAGGTTTGGTTTTTCATTCAGACGTGAAAGGAGTTAAATGAAACTAGGAACAAAAAGTCAAGTGGTGAATTTTTGATTTGTCTTTATCTTGGAACCAGTTTAGTGCGGAACAGCTCCCTTCACTACTACGGCGACGAAATACGCTTTAACAAACCGATAATAACTCCAAACCCCTCATAGCAAAGCGTTTCCCGCCAATTATGTGTGTCATTAACTTTTGATAGAAGCACGAGCTTGCACTAGCGATTTTTAAATACCACTTTACAATAAAGGAACTTGGTGCAATCAGGGAGCTAATTACCTTCACACAGCACACTGCGTTAACGCTGCTTAGGCACTAATCAAACCTTTCATGAGGATCATACGGCATAGTTTCCACGTTTCAGTTTATTTTGCTCTTTTTTTTACATCTATACTTCCAGTTTTCCATTCCATACTTATAAAACACTAGCTTTTGCCCGCTGTTCCGTCCGCGTGGATGTCGGTCATCGCGTAAAAACGTAGCATATGTCCTCTACTTATCGCGGTCTTTAACTCTGCCAAATTTCATGACGATCGGTTCAACGGTTTAGGCGTGAAAACGTAACAGACAGAGTTACTTTCACATTGATTATATTAGAATATATAGATAAGTATCATCATTCCATCATCATTTCAGCCGAAAGACGTCCACTGCTGGACATAGGCGTCCCCCAACGGGAGTTTTGCCATAATCGCCACGCTTGGCAGGCGGGTGGCGATCGCAGTATGGTGTTAAAAATGCATAGAGAATGCTGCTGCCCATTCTCTAGTAAGTCCCTAAGTTCTCTAGTAACTATATTAGTACTTATATTATTAAGTAATGAGGAGTATAATGGATGTAAGTTTGCAATGTACAAATTGTCAAGTAATAGTGTAAAATCATATAATTATCATTTATCCTCATTATTGAAGAGCCTAATAATAAATAAATGTGACAGGAACTATGTCTGTTTGTGAGTTACCCTTTCAATACGTTCCCGTTTCGATCCCCACGTTACGCGGGTGTAGTCGTGAGCAAAAGCAAGTAACTATAAGAAGGTTATAAAGTTATCGCCGGCAATAGCTGCATTGCGACTATGTATCTTGACAAAGACACTAAACTTGGTCATAATAACTAAGCACATACTAGGCAGGTACATATTTGGCACCTAAAAATAAGAAACCAATCGTTGACCTACAAGCCGACCGCAGTCAAACTTAGAAAAAGGGTTTCTCGTAAGAGCAGAGCAGCCAGAGAAGAAAAAAATCTAAAAATAGCCCCAAGACAATCGTCTATGGCACTTTAAGTCCGTTTAGTTTTACGTAACCAAGGTTACGGGTGGCTACGGCAGCCAGTTAGCCACTTAGGTGAGTAACACGGTGCAGTGAGATGACCCTTCCTGCTGGCCCCTATGGTCAATAAATCTAGATGCCAACGTATAACAGATAGCAGCTGTGTTGACGGATTTGTTGTTTTATACCATTGTGATCTGGCTGATAAAGGAGGAGCTTAAAGCGGCTGACTCCAAGCTTTAGGAAAATTACCTTATGAAAATTCGACTCCTGTAGCCCATATTTTATGTCATCAACTGTAGATGTTTGAAACTCGTCAATACTTTATGGATATTTGCGGGGTATTCCTCTAGTGGGATTTGTTTTATATCCGTAGGTGTGTCCGTGGCATGACAGCGGGCCCTATCAGAATACCAGCGCTCCAGTATTTTTTTATTTTTTTTTTATTTTGTTAGTTTAAATTTTTTTTTTATTGTTATACTAGCTTCTGCCCGCGACTTCGTCCGCGTAAAATTTATTTTTCCCTCGTTCCTCAATCCGTTCTCGAGATATCATCAAAAAGCCGTTCCAAACAAAAAGTAAGAGAAAATTAATTTTCTTAAAAAAAAAAAACGAACTTTTGCATGTTTTAATAGTTATTATTCTATTCGGGGCGGAAAAAATCCAACAAATCCAAGATCATGAAAATCGGTCCAGCCGCTTTTGAGTTATAAATAGAAAGAAAGAAAAATAGGTTTATTTGTCACAGAAACACGACCCGACTTTGTTTGTTTTATAAGTAGCTTTTTACTAGCTTCCGCCCGCGGCTTCACCCGCGAGGTATGTCGATAAAAACTATCCTATGTCCTTCCCCGGGATGCAATCTATCTCTCAAATTTTATCGAAATCCGTTCAGTGGTTTAGGCGTGAAAAACTAACATACAGACAGACAGAGTTACTTTCGAATTTATAATATTATAGTATGGAATAAGATTTACTGTGCGCGTCCCAAATTTTTTTTTCTATCGTTCTTTCAATATTAGCAATCCTCTATTAATAGATCAACGGGGGAACTGTCCGTAGCTAAGTTAATTAAAAAACTTGCTTTTCTGTATTACATACTTAATCTGCGTCATTTGAACTGATTCGCAACTTAGGTTTTGAATATATCGCTCTTTTTTGGAGGCTTATGACCTTCCTTGAATGATCGCGTAAAATTCAATCTACCTTTGCAAATCAACTCATCAATCAAACAATCAATATTAGCCAGACCACAGTGACCACTAGCCATACACAAGACGATGGTATCCGTCCACTTCCTCCGTCATCATGCGCCTGAGTCGTTTATCGTTGTCCGTCGATCACACACTTGCGCATGCCCATTTCATTGTGTTGATCTCGTGAATCGTTGAGACCAAGTGGTGTGATGTTTCCAATTCGCTAGATGATATTATTACGTCAAATAGAAGATTCCCTAAATAAATTCAAATTCGAAAAAAACTGAACCTCTTTTTTACTATGGGATTTTTGTAAGAATCTATACTTCTATACTAATATATAAAGCTGAAGAGTTTGTTTGTTTGTTTGAACGCGCTAATCTCAGGAACTGCTGGTTGGAATTGAAAAATTCTTTTTGTGTTGGATAGTACATTTATTGAGGAATATTATAAGCTATATAACATCACGCTACAACCAATAGGAGCGGAGCATAAATGAAAAATGTTGCAAAAACGGGAAAAATTATTCCTTTTTGAGAGCTTCCGTTGCGTGCGCTGCATAAACGGTTTAAGTCAGGCAAATATCATGTATTATGAAATTGTTCCTCTTTAAAAGTTCTAAAAAAAAGTCCGCGACAGCATATGTCTATCTTTTAAGATTGACTCACTATAACGTTTTTTTATAGTAATCAAATTTTTTCGAAATTAATTAATTATTTGCGAAGGAGTTTTATCAACATAATAATATTAATCCTTAGCCAAATAAATATGTTATTAATCACAATTATTTAAATGTAAACAAAATTGTCCTTGACATCACTTGATTTCAATCCAAATCTTAGGAGATATCATAATTTTAAAATAACTCCGCAACAAAATAAGTAGAAAATTAATTACCTAAACCACTCTCTCTTTTACGAGTAGGTGACGCAGACGAAGTTGCGCGGGTCAGCTATATAATTTGCTAGCTTTTGCCCGCGGCTCTGCCCGCGTGGATGTCGGTTATCGCGTAAAAAAGTAGCCTATGTCCTTCTCCATATCCCAGGTTATATCTCTGCCAAATTTCATGACGATCGGTTCAGCGGTTTAGGCGTGAAAACAAACAGACAGACAGACAGACGGACAGACAGACAGACAGAGTTACTTTCACATTTATAATATTAGTATGGATCAAGCTGAAGAGTTTGTTTGTTTGGTTGAACGCGCCAATCTCAGGAACTACTGAATCGAATTGAAAAAATATTTTAGTGTTGGATAGCCCATTTATCGAGGAAGGCTATAGGCTATATATCTACGCTACGATCCTTAGAAGCCAAGCGAAAAGAACGGAAGTCAGAAAGAACGCTAAGCAATAACGGAGTTTTAGCGCGGGCGAGCGACGGGATGCGAATGCGACGCGATGGGTGGCCCGAAATTTCACGCGGACGAGGTCGCGGGCAGAAGCTAGTTATTGATAATTGGACAGGACAACGTCAGTCGGGTCAAGTAGTAGCTAATTGAAATGTCTTTGGCACCTAGATGAGTGTCGTAGACAACGGTTTTCAACTCTTGAAGGCTACATAAGAAAGTTAAATCAAAGTATCAATGTCCAAAATCCACGAGACAGTCTCACAGACATGCAGTGACGAAACTAATAACTTCTGTCCATCCTTTGAAACTCCTTGAACCGTTTTCGAACAATACACAGGATCCATTAGGCGTTCATTATATCAAAAGTGATTATCATTAGCATTCACCAAATAGTAGAGTATTATGTGGGTACTCAGCTATGTGTATTTCGCTCAGGGACAGCAATTACGTATTGATTCTATCAAATACCGATACAAAATGAATGGAGTATGTGTCACTATGCAATTACGTGGAACAGCAAAACTGTGAAGTATGTAGACTCAACATTAAATTTTTATTTATTGAATTGATTTACTCCCATCGGAGTTTGCTTCAAAGTCAATAGGCACATGAAAGGCACTTATCAATGTCAACATTTACAGAAAGAAACTAAATGAAAACTTGTAAAATAGAATTGATACTAGTTGTTCCTTCCAAAATGTAGTTTCGTATTGAGAACCGTTACTCTTTTAAAAAGTGTTACCATATTAATTATGTTGTTTATATTAATTATACTAACTTTTGCCCGCGGCTCCGCCCGCGTGGATGTCAAAAAGTAGCCTATGTCCTTCTCCATATCCCAGGCTATATCTCTGCCAAACATGACGATCGGTTCAGTGGTTTAGGCGTGAAAACGTAACATACATACCTACAGACAGACAGACAGACAGAGTTACTTTCACATTTATAATATGAGTATGGATGTGATATCTATACTAATATTATAAAGCTGAAGAGTTTGTTTGAACTCGCTAATCTCAGGAACTACTGGTTGGAATAGAAACATTCTTTCAGTGTTGGATAGTCCATTTATCGAAGATGGTGCTATACAACATCATGCTACGACCAATAGGAGCGGAGCATAAATGAGCAATGTTGCAAAAACGAGAAAAAATATACCTTTTTGAGAGCTTCCGTTGCGTGCGCTGCGTAAACGGTTTAAGTTACGCAAATATCATGTATGATAGAATTGTTCCTCTTTAAAAGTTCAAATAAATCGCGACAGCATGTGTCTATCTTTTGAGATTGACTCACTATAACCTTTTTTTATGGTAATCAAATTTGTTAGAAATTAATGCATTATTTGCGAAGGAGTTTTATCAACATAATAATAATCCTTATCCAAATAAATTGTCCTTGACATCACTTGATTTCAATCAACATCTTAGAAGATATCATAATTTTAAAAAGCTAAAGAGTTTGGTTGAGCGCGCTAATCTCAGGAACTGCTGGTTCGAATTGAAAAATTCTTTCAGTGTTGGATAGCACAATTCTTTAGGAAGGTTATAGGTTATTTAACATCACGCTACGACCTTAAGAAGCCTAGCAAACGACAAAAAGTCGGAAAAAACGCTAAGCGAAATCGAAGTAATTGCGCGGGCGGGCAATGCGATGCGACGGGGTTGAATTTTACGCGGACGAAGTCGCGGGCAGAAGCTAGTATATATATATATGACGGAGAGGGAGCCGTAACGCTCTTGCTGCGACACATATATATTAAATGTGAAGATGATGCACCTAGAATAAAATTACTACCTACATCTTTTATAATAAAATAGGCTTTATTTGAAAGCAGTTCACAACATCCATTACAAACCCATACTATGTGAAGGTTTCGTTCTAATAGCGTGTGGTGGCATCTACCGTTTAGTCCATTTTCGGCCCCTCGACCCCTAAAAAAAGATTTGTTTCCTCTCAACCCTTAAACATAGTTCATGCTCGACCCCCAGGGGGTGAGACTGAATTTTCATACAAAGGACAGGCATACCTCGTCCACTTTCAACCCCTAGTTTAGTAAGTACCTAAGAATAATATTTTGGTACAGTAAGGTACAGACTATAAGGGTAAAATTCAGCGAGCAATATTAGAAAATACTTGAAGTAGAATTATTTATTTATTTATGATCTGCAATAACTCTTTAGTTTTACCATACAAGTAACTACACAATCTTAATACATAAACGGACATTATTTTTTCTAAACTAAGACTGAAGTAGGTACTGCTATATATATATTTTTTTTTACATTGTTTTGATGACCTTCCAGAAGCAGTACACGTCCTCCTCTTTGTATAAAATAAATTTTAAATGCACCCTACTATCGTATAGAACTTATGCAAGCACCGATCACTTGATAACTTCTAAAACGCAAATGATTGAAGTATTATAAAAATTATATTGAGGGTATATTAGTTAAATAGTATGTAACTATAGGGTAGACTGATGACTGTACTTTGGGGGTCGAGAGGAACCTAAAACATGGCTGGAAAATAAAATCCACTCTCGACCCCCAAGGGTCGAGAATACACTACAGTTAGGGGTCCAGTGGACACATTACGCCTACAGGAAGACATTGACAGAGTGGTCGAATGGAGCAATGACAACAAACTGCATTTTAATGTTGCTAAATGTTCGGTGATGTCGTTCACTCGCGCGCGAACTCCCTTGAGTTATCAGTACAAGGTTGAGGATGTGCCGATGCAACGAGTGTCTCAGGTACGAGACTTAGGGGTAGTCTTCTCTCAGGAACTAACTTTCCGTGAGCATATCAATAAGATATGTAAGAAGGCATACAGAAACCTAGGTTTCGTACTCAGGCAGTCCCAAGGATTCACCAACATCACGACACTAAGGGTACTATATGACGCATTAGTCAGAAGTCACCTCGAACATAGCGCATTCATTTGGGCGCCTCATGAGGCGAAATATAGTGTTATGTTGGAACGTATCCAAAATAAGTTCACGCGACACTTGTATTACAAGCTGTATGGGGTATATCCATTATACCCATTGATGTACCCTACACTATTTGTTCTGGGTATGGTAGGGTATAACACTCTAAGAGTACGACGGGAGTTTTCGCTCGTAGCGTATGTAGTGAAACTACTACGTGGCGTGGCGCATAACCCGGGAGTGCTGCGACACCTACAGCTGTACGTGCCCGACCGGTACGTGTGGAGGCGGCAACGTCCGCCCCTGCTCGCTGTACCTGCAGCCAGGACCAACCTGCTGGCGAGAACTCCTCTCACTAGAGCCATACGCGTGGTGAATGAGGTTCACGGGAGGGTTGATGTATTGTGGTGCAAATTGAGTGAATTCGCAAAAGTTACACTATATGTAATAAGTTATGTAGATTAAGATATTTTTTAACTAGGTATAAGGTGTAGATTTAGGATTTAGTTAGTAAGGCCATTCTGTCGCATTGGATCATAGATCTGTAATGATAGTGTAGGTAAAATGATTATAAATAAATAAATAAATTATTGGGGGTCGAGGGGCCGAGAGTGGACTAAACGGCATCTACGACGCCACATGCGAAGCGCCACTTCCAAGCCCTGACATTACACAAATCCTACATCGCGCAATCAGAGTTTACCGCGCGACTGGCATAATATAAAACATCTCGACATCAACCGTCGGGCAGTTGCCCACCAAGCACGACACCGGTCTGGTCGAAGAATCCTCCCTTTTCTGTGGAGGGTGAGTGAACTTTACACCCTGTTCCTCATACCTCTATAAGCGGATAGGTATATCCACTTTGGCCACCACCTAAGCCGAAAATTCGAATTTAGAAATATTTTGTTATTTGCTTATAATTATTGTAGTTCACTTCAACAAGCCTTTTCTGATTGCGCCAAATACCTAGTTCCTTCGTAAGACATATAAAGAACTGTGTCCAGGAACCTAGACGTCTTTGACCTACCTTTATTTTGTTTATTTGCCCAAATTGACTGAAACTTTTACAACCATTTTCACACGCTCACGTATAGTGAATAATGGCGGATATGTTGAAAAACCAATTGAATCCGTCCAAAATGAAACACATCATTGAATGCTGGATATAAATGTATGAACAAGGTGTGAACTCACCGTAAGAAAGTCAATTGAAGCAGACTTGACCACAATACACAATATTGTTGTACATAAATCACCCGGAAATGTCTATTTTGCTTCAAATAGGCTCTATATCTAAATTCCGGCAGGTTGATAAACGATCCCAAATACTCTTATTAATTAGGTAATATCTCTACCCCCAGATTAAAGAGTTTGAATAATATTACTCTTTATCTCAATCATTAACCTTCTGCCTTTATCGCAATTTATTTCATCTGTCTTATCTCTATTTTCCACCATGCATCTCAGTAGTCAGTCCCTTTCCAGCCATATCATCTTTCACGCAAACACTCCAACGTTTCTTTGGTATTTCTTTACAATATATAAAACCATCCACATAGGTCCATAAAATGTCCAAAGTTAAACATAGGTTTACTCGCGAACTTGCGGCCTAAGATTAATGTTCAGCGCAATGCAAGCGGTGTTAGTAGGTCAGAGCATTATCCCGTCGACTCCTCGCCTTCGTTCAAAGGTCTCTTAAATTTTATAACCGCCGCGGTATTATAAGGTCAGTTTGTGTTTGGATTGCGCTGTGAAAGTGAACTAGGCTAGAGCACCATTTGGGTGAAGGATTACTCTGTATGTTGTTATAACTTTGAAATAAGGGAAGTGTGTGAAGGCAGAGGTGTATGGTACCTAAACCCATATTTCGGCAATTTAACACTTTAGTTCCATGTAATGGGGGGTGAGTTTATTGCCACTCTTGGCTGCTTGCTAGCGATAAAAAACCTTTGCGACGATGCCGCATACCGATAAATTTTGAGGAGATCATTTTTTAGGAAAACGGATTCAATTACATGTAACAACAAGTGTGTTTAAATCATTTCATTAACAATTACAGTTATTGTGTTTATAATCACATAAAATCGCAGGTACCAACTTGCCAATAAACGCGTGTACAGGTACAGGCTAATCATAAAACTTCCGTAAATCATTTTAATGGCGTACTTACACTCCCCATAATAAATGTTTTCAGATTTCGAAACAGAAATATTTATTTAATTATTGAATTCAACGTGCGACTTTTTTCACGTTGTTTTCATACTCGAATGCAATTTCCGGGGGGACGAAGGTCATCAATAAATAATATTTAAAAAAAAACTATAGCTGATGCCTTTCTATGGGAACCTCGCTTTTGGCACCGTACACTAAAGTTTGGCTATGAGTTTATCAAACTCACAAATGATATAAAATTCAAAGAGTATACCCATAAAATTATCATTTATTCAGTTACCTAATGCTGTTATCAGACGCTTCACTTTTTGTTCACAAACAAGCATTTACAAATTAGAATGTTTGGAAACATGCTGGTCCTGCTCCACAGGACAATCTAGAGTCGAGACAAAATCAAACTGGTTGCTAATTTAACTGTAAAATTGATTATTTTTATGACATTAATTTTACGTTCTGTGATTATGATTACTTTAGATAGATAGATAAATAGATAGAATACTCTTTATTAAGTACACCATAAAAATTACAGATATAAATGTAGAAATGTTACATAGGGTGACACAATGGTCGGTCTTATCGCTAAAAGCGATCTTTGACAGACAAACCTTCAGATGGATCAAAAGTAGGAGAGACAATACTGCAGGTAGTCAGTGGTGTACCATTCACATATAATTATGTGGACAAAGATTGAGTACGCCTTATCGACACGGGCAAGGCATTCCATAACCGTACTGCTTGAACTGTAAAAGACTTGTCATAATAGCTAGTGCATTAGTGTATTAGCACCTCTAGTCTCAAGTTTTCCGATGACCTGGGCCTCAAGTTTGCTATTACAATAGTGTCAGAATGGTCTCTTCATTGTGAGTTTTTGACAGATTTGCCATACAAACACTGTCAAATACTCACAATGGCGAGACCATTCTGACACTATTGTAATAGCAGACTTGAGGCCCTGATGTAGGTATCTATTATGTGTGTCATGAAGGAACTTGAATCGTTCTTTAAGATAAGAGGGGATTGTAGGATTGAACAGAAGACTGTAGAGCTGCAATAAGATATGAGAATTCCGGCGAAGACGTATGGGAAGCCACTTGAGCTTTGAACGAAATTCAGAAATGTGATCATATTTGCGCAAGCCAAATATAAATCTTATGTAAAAGTTTTGAAGTCGCTCAAGTTTATCTAGTTGTGCCTCTGTAAGACTACTAGGGGTTTATTCATAAACTTTGCTTAAAGTTAAGTGACGTTCAAACGTCAAAAATGTATGGTTAAACAGTCGCTAATCATTACTTAACTTTAAGCAGCGTTTATAAATAAACTCCCTAGTCAGTAGTACTTTAACTCACACACTGACTTATTTCTTGTTAAAAATCGTAAATATGTGAGCAGCAGTATCTATCACATAATTAATTTATCTGTCATTACTCCACTTTTCATTGTTTTACCTGTTGTGTGGTATAGTAATTTTAATCTAGGTACATCGTCTTCACATATAATTATTAATTAATGTAAACAAAACAAGATTAAGTGTAGAGGTTTTTGCCCCATTTACATGGAGTCTTCTCCATATGTAACTTAACTACCTTTTGGAAGGGGCAACTAGAATCAATTACTTTTTTTGTTGTTGTAAATGTTGACGTTCCAAAGTGCTTTTTATGTGCCTAATTTGAAATAAATTATTTGACTTTGACTTTGTTCATTTGTGTTTTTCATCTTTCGCACGAAGTGAAACGTCTGAACACAAAATGAATCAAAGTGTGTTATGAATTCATTAGTGAATCAATCCAACGATGTTGGATTTCAGCATTCGGCATCTTTCACTCGCGCTCCGAGTGATCGAAAAATTAATAGAAATGAGCAGATGAATTAAGCACTTCTTTCCGGCTCAGCAGGGACCCTTTCACTTCAAGGAATCGATTACTTCGGTCATACATACGATCCGCATCCGTTCCTCTCTCAGAACAATTCTGAGATGAAAGACTATTGTTATTTAATCTCTTACTGCAGCGCAAATGCATCTAAGTACCTACTAATTTAGGAAAAAAACAACGAAAGAACTCATCGCTGCTTCAAGATATTCGACTGTACATAGAGTTTCTACGCTTTGGAATAGGCAACTAGCTTCATATTTCTGATTGAGATCATTTACAGATACTTTATCCTGCAACTTTTGCCTGTAAATGGTTTAATTGAAATAAATGCTGCTAGTTTGAGTTTGAGACTTACTTGGTATCCTCACTATGTTTTTCTTCCACTGTCAAGTCAATCCTATGGATAGGATTGCATAATCTAATCCTGCATAGCATAATCACCCTAATAACATTCCCACTGCTAGGACACAGACCTCCTCTCTGTCAGAGGGAGTGGGCCATAATCCACCACGCGGGCCCAGTGCGGGTTGGTGGATTTCACAATTTCACATGTCTTTGTTTTTTTGGTTCTAGGACATGCCGGTTATCTTAAAAAAAAATCCTTTACCATTATGGACAAATTCATTTATTTAATATATATAAATATTGTATGAAATTCTAACCGAAGACTTTTTGACAGATTTAACGGCCGGTTCCAAACTACGCACAGCCTGTATCTTTGGTGACACAAACAGTACTATACAAAGTTAATCATTTAACGTGTTCTGCTAGCGCAAGATTGTAATTCATAGCATAAATTAACAGAAAAAAGTGTGTACAAAAAACTAATACCAAGTACCAAGTATTACCTAATTATTAATTCATAATGCTTAACGACCTTACCCATGCTTCACCTCCAAATTAGTCAGGCCGTTACACAACACAAGTATATCCTTCTTATTGTAATTCGACCTCGATTAAAATATTATGTCGCTAGTCACATTGTGTGTCAGAGAAGATTTAAATCGTAGTTGACCTACCTTACCTATACTAAGTTGTGAGCGCGTTGTCCAAATTACACGTTACCAGCAGAGATAGCCTGCTCCAACATTGCCTCCTGCATTCTTCAGTGTTTATTTGAGATACTGAAAGAGGACCAAGAGTGGTGTTAGCTATCAGAAAATAATCTGATCGATTTATCTTTGGTCTACTACGATCAAGGCTGCTATCAAACTTAGCTAGTTCTTCTTTATAACTTTTATATTTGAATTGTTATCAAGCCGTGTGCGCGATGAGATTTATCATCAGAAAAAAAAAACGTATTTACTTATTGTATTACATCAGGTCATTTCAACAGAGCTGTGTAGTACATTCGTGCTAGTAACAGCTCTTTTGCCCTCAGAATCGCCGCTACTAATCTGAAGCCGTGAATACGTTGAATGGATAATAAGGGAGACTCAGGGCATTATTCATGCTGGTGGAATCTTTTGTAGACGTGTTTCTAGCCACACTGTCTGTGCTGTTCAAGGGCCAGCATGCCTTCTTGAAAAGTGTCTATTGAATATTGGGCCAACTCAATGCCGCTGAGGTCAACCAACTAATAGGTTATACCATTCAAAAACGGGATCATTATTGGCCCACTAATTTCACCTAGATAAAAGATACTAAAATAAGTAATAAAGCAAATTCAATCCAATTTCAATGCAACCTGTAGTTTTATTAAAATTAATGATTGTTTGTCGATGTCAACAACATTTTAACTTTGACATTGTGAAGAGATAAAAATAAAATAAAAAAAAGAGTTCAATAAACCAAAATAAAAATTGAAATAGAACAGTCTTCGATATACTTACTTTACGAGTACCTATCCAAAACTTACTTTTTCTGAAAAATCTATACTAAAAGAACCCTTTATTTTCTTCCAAGAGCGCGCAAAAATCCTTTGAAAATATGAATTGTCAATAATTACAGATATTATTAACTTGATTTTTGGTATTCTACGCAAAAACTTCGTTGAATTATTCTGAATTATTATTCGACCCTCATGGGCATTTATTTCTAGTCTCCAGTTTCATGATCAGGTTTAAAATCGTCATTATCATTACAGGTAATAACAAATGCTTATCGACCTTCTGTGGGAATCGTGAATATAATAATATATATACATCACGAATGTAGAGAATTTATGTCCAAACGTACATACATAACAGCCAATGTCAAATTCGCCACCATATTGACTATTTGGATGGTATCGCAATTGTTACAGAAATCTAACGCATAATGAGCAACAGCGCAAGGTTATGTGCCATACAAACTATTGATGTAGGTACTATTACTGGCAATGTACCAAATGGACTGCCAATATTGCTAAGTAATGCCCTTTTGTAATACTGATTTTAGGATGATAGATAACGATTTTATGTAGATATGAAATTGGAAAACATTTTTCATTAAAAATGTTGCCATGGAATGGCCATTTTTGTTGTAGTCCAGGAAGAGTCTGTCTCTTGAGATACTAGGAAATTATTCAAGTTAAGGAAACAATATTTTAATTGATTTGTTTTTATATGTTAGTAGAGCATTGTTCAGATTAAGAATAAGGCACTAGGCGTCTTCACAATAATGGACAACAGCGTCCTAAGCTCCAGCTAAGAGGTTTAGGAAAATAAGATGACTTATTCCGTATGGGTAATTATTTGAAAATGCTTTCGTTTCCAAAATTACGTTAAAAATGCAAAAAATTCAAAATCTTCCGACGGTACCTGAGCATCGCTGAACTAGCCTCGTTTAGCAGTCGGAGCGCATGCGTCGGCCTTTCAAAAGAGTGTCGCAAGGACATACAGACGTGAATTATTTAGTGGAAGCTAGTCGCCCTTTTAAAGACGGAAACACACTTTCTACGTACAATTAATGAAAGAAGACGTGACTGTTTTGTTAAAGGGTTCCGAAGAAAGCTGGGCTGGTGGGACAGATGGCTAAAATGTGTAATTATCTTTTGACGTGATAACGTCTAATAAATCGATGAACGCCGTCTGCATGCACGAAAAAGGATGACTAATTGTCCCGTTACGCCCATTGTCCCGTTACGCTCATTGTACGCTTGCGCCGCATCAATGTTTTGTTATGACGTTGTCATGTTAAACTATCGTCCGTAAACCAGCTTTACGGACAACCAATTTTTTTTTGGGTGTTGTCATCAACTTTCCTTTTACTTTACTGAAAATTGAATCCCAGACCTAAAGCAGGCCTTTGCAATCAAATTGACCGAAGATTTATTTTGAATAAAACCTTAACACAACATAGCATCACACCTGTATTCACCGGAAGGGTATTTACACTCACATTTCACCAGAAGTGCCGTATACCCAATAGGGGGCAAGCCTTTTGAAGTCAACCGTACACTAATCCAGATCCAGACTCCGAGTTCCGAGCTGTTCCCTACTTACTGAGAATATCCTAACAGATAAATTTCTGTGGGAAAAACCGTATACTTAAGTACCAAAACATATAATTGTTATTCTAAACTTTACTTACGTCGAATTACATCTAAGCACTTTCTCTACCCTTGACCACTTTGACTTGAGACACGGACAATGATTACAACACTACTTGGGTCAGTCCGAGAACCAGGGGCCGCTACTAATACGATAGATTTTATTTATTCATAATTTATTATACCGTTTATAAATGTTGTATCATATCTACAAGATTTTATAAAAATAAATTAATTGTCGAATCAATTAAGTAATTTATTCAAAAGACATCAACGCGTTTCCTAACTTAGGTGTGTGCCCCAAACTTACCCAATTCCGAAACCGATGCCTTGATAGAAAATGTTGCAAAAATTTAAAGGTCAATATTTTAATATTGTTTGGTAATCTGTGCTATTGTTGTATCCATCTATCTTCCTGCCCTTGTCCCAGGTTACTTGGGGTCGGCGCAACACGTTTTCTTTTTCCATCCTCCCCTGTCAACCGTCACGCTATCATTCACTCTCTTCTCTTTCATATCATTTCTCACACAATCCATTCATCTTTTCTTTGGCCTTCCTCTCCCTCTCCATCCATCCACATTTATATTCATCACTCTTCTCGTCACATGCATTTCCTACCTCCTTATCATAATGCCCATACCATGCCAAACTTTTCTGTCACCGGCGCGCGGCGCCACTTTCAAACTTCCCCATATTTACTCATTTCTGACTATATCCATTGCTTTTTTTTCTTTATTCTCTGCTATTGTTGTCTGTAAGTGCAATGTTGGTCTAAATAACTGAATTTCACACTCAACGAGTTAAATACATTAAAATAAAATAAATACGTCGTGATGCTTATCAGGGTGCAAAATCGTATGATCACCGAAAGGGTAGAAAAAGGTGTATGCTATTAGTAAAGTGCAAAGCGATTGCCATTTAAAATCCAGATTTCTAGGTGCTAAGGAGAAATTCTTCACGGAAAATAATATTTTTAATAACACCAAAGGATCGAATTCAGGACCCACGCTCACTGTCGCACACTTTAGAAATCATGTAGACCTAGAGAAACAATATCCCGTAACTTATCAATTACGCCTTTATAGCTAGCCACAACTGAAGGGTTATATTCATATTTTTATGTAGGCCATAACTGTGTTACCTAGGCCCTAAATCATAGCCCATGGTTCATGGGCAGTGCAACATTTTACATGTGTGCAATCACCTGGTTATAATAGTCATAGGTAACATTGAAAGTTTATTAGCAAATGCATGTCAACATATTAGAACTATGGCCATAAAAATATTACAAACATGACACACGCTTTACCCGCGACTTCAGAGTTGTCGATTTCGGCAAAATAAGAATTCTGATTTGACTGCTTCGTTGGACTAGTGGTCGCTAGCGCTACTGCTGAGCCTGGTCCTGGGTTCGATTCCTAGGTCGGGCAAAGTGTTATTGGGTTTTTCTGTCTGGAATTTCTCCATAGCAGCCCGGATTCTGGATTTGTACCCGGTTTATGGCGATAGGCTCGCCCCCTATTACATGGTACTTAAACATAACTGGCGAAATGTGGGTGTACTAGAGGTATACCTCTGCCGAACCCTTTGGGGAAACAAGGCGTGATGTTATGTTATGTTTAAGAATTCAGATTTTTTTATGGATTGATTTTAAACTTAGTTTCTTAGCGCATCTTTCTTCTCTTCTAAGGAATATAATTATGACCCTTATATCTTCATAGTTGCGCGGTATTCATTCGCTCATCTATGTATTTAAGACTAGCTTTTGCCCGCGGCTTCGCCCGCGTGGAGGTCGGAAATTATCCCACGGGAATGTACTGTCGGGATAAAAAGTAACCTATGTCCCTTCAATATGCAAAGTAATTTTAATAAATTTATAGGTTTATATCTTATGTTAAAACACTTTTTGTAAACAGCACACTAGTGCAAAAGAAAATATTTTTGAAACCTAATGAACTACCTAAAAATACGTCTTAGAATACACTACATATAAAACAACATAATAAACCTAGCGCAGCGTTGTCACATCTACCAACTTTGTGGTAGATCTTATCTATTTCACCTCCCATCTACCTATCTACCAACTTCGGCCTCAAATCTACCTATTTTTCAAAATATTACGGTTGAAAACATTTTTAGGAACACAAAATTTGAGCCATGCATTCGTCTTGGACATGTAATGGAACGTTACCGTCTTGTCGGGTAATGGAACGTTACCGTCTCGTCAGATCGCGCTAAGACACTTGAAACGGAACTCTGTGATTGTGACGGATGGACGACACTGACACTGACAGTTAGCAGCGTTCCGAAACGATCTGTGCTCCGGTTTTGGCGCGATATTTCTCTTTCCGTCGCGTCAGTATTGATGTGAGCGGGAGCGGAGTGAGCGTGACAACGATACATTATGGGTTGTTTGTGGACAAAATTATCGCGAACCGGAACGTATGACATTTTTTTATGAAAAGTGTGTTCGCGCGTTTTGTTTATATTTCGTTCGCGGCCATTTGAATTTTGTAGGTACCTATGTAACTATTTAACGTGCTTTTTTACCTATTCTCGTCTCGTTATCATTACATCACAATGGATTCTAACAGCAACAATGAAAATGATAGTAGAGGAGAAGGAACACGGAGTCAAAGATCCGAACTAACATCACCAATAAAAGAATAAAACCTCTTTAGAACAGAAAACCTTTTTATTTACTCGAATTATTAATTCTGAAAATGTAATTTTTCATTTAAAATCTACCTATTTCTACCTATTTTTGACATGCCATCTACCGATTTTCTAAAGTCAGGTGTGACAACACAGCGGTTGCGAATTTGCGATTCGTCCGTCAAAAATACAGTTAATAAAATTCGACAACGACCCACCACTACAATATTCAACTATCTATGAACGAATAACGATTATTTTAGAGACGAACGACCAATAAAACACTTTTCATGAATGAGGGTTACTACTCGTATCCTACAGAAAGTCTTAACACCGCGATTCAGAAAATCGCGTCATTGCACAACGCCATCTATCGACTACACTGGTAAACCCAAACTGTTCCACCAACCTGTTGCAAGTAGTGATAACTTTTGACGGAGTGGACCGATTTTAATGAAATAGACTAAATGTTATCTCCAGATACGGAATATGACTATATTTCCAATCCTTTAAATCTCTTGAAAATTGTTACACAAAAATGTCAATATTACATTTGAATTTTAAAATCATCCCCTATTTTAACCGCTTGAGGGATCATTTTAGAAAAACGATAAAATACATAATTCATTATTTGTTACCAAAAGCATAAATTTGAATTTTCATATCCCTAACTTAAGAAATAACAGATTTCCCATACAAAATTTCATCCCCTATATCCCCCCCTTTAGGGATACTTTTGAGGAAAAAAAGTAGCCTATGTCCTTCTCCATATCCCAAGCTATATCTCTGACAAATTTCATGACGATCGGTTCAGCCGTTTAGGCGTGAAAACGTAACATACAGACAGACAGACAGAGTTACTTTCACATTTATAATATTAGTATGGATAGTAAGTATATATAGTATATAGTATAGTATAGTATAGTATATAGTATAGTATAGTATATAGTATAGTATAGTATATAGTATGGAATAGTATGGATATACGTGCACAAGATAGAAGATAAAGATTTAAATATATAATTATCTAAGGCGTAAATTAAAAAAAACAAGTGTGTTTAAAATTTTTAGGATCAATAGTTTCGGAGATAGGGGTGGGTGGTTAATTTTCATCTATTTTCATAACTTTAAAATATTTACTTAAAAATTATAAATAAAATATATATCTGAAATCCATATCTTTTCATTAGATATGTTACACGGTACAGTTTGCAAGACTTTTATTTTTAATTTTGTAATCTGCCCCCCAAAAGTGACCATTATTATTATTCAAAATTCATTTATTTACGTTACACGTCCGTGTTTGGGTCACAGAAGTTCATATTTGTACCAAAAATTTCAACTTAATGGGCCCAGTAGATTGGGAGCAAATCGGCTGTGACAGAGGGACGGATAGACAGACAGACACACGAGTGATCCTATAAGGGTTCTGTTTTTACCTGTTGAGGTACGCAACCCTAAAAATGAAGTTAAGTTAAGTTAGCTAAGTAAACTGCTTTATATGTATGGCCGTCTAAAAAACTAGCTTGGTAAGCTATTCTTCATAAATCACGCAGGGCGACACATGTAAATGATGTGTGACTTGTTTGCGTGTACGAGACAGGAATAGTAAGTTAACATGAATCAACAAACGTTACCTAATACCTACCCTAACAAATGAGATGGCTTGGCCGTGAATGTAGGCGAGGAGTTACGAAATTAACTGGTTTCTTGACAAGTAATCAGGTATTCTGTAAACCAGAGTTAGTAAGTTTTCGACTGAATAACGGCTTAAGATCTTAATCAATGGTAGCCTACACACGATGTAAACGACATCCACGACACCAGACTGGTAGAATCAGGTACTAATAACAGTAATTAATGGTAAATAAACTAAATAATTCATGGTAACAGTTTGCGCGTCGATGTCCCTCACACCCTGTATAGTCCCCTGCTCAGAGTAACTTCTACCAAACATACATAAACACATGCCTCTTTCCTATGGCAGCAGTCAGAAACAACACACAACATGTTGAATCGAAAGTCGGTTATGAGATTTTCTTCATTATTTTCCTATATCGTCAATGGCACTGGTAATGTTAGGAGTAACGCTAGTAAAATCTTCCTCTTTGCTTTTAACCAAAACTTCAAGTTGTTCTTTGGAAAGGAGAGAGGTTCATGTTCAAAAAGCTGGCATGATGATGCCTCTTAGTCTATTGTAGAGAAAGTCCAACATAGTGTGGATTTTTGTTTAGTTCTTTGCTAACGGGAAACATTACAACTTGTATGTATGTACCTACCAATTTATGAGCTAGTTTGTTAAAACAGGCATCTCGAGTATTCTTGATGGTCAGATTGTTATGTAATTCTAATTTCTAAGGTGGGCTTTCACAACATTTAGGCCAATCTAAGGGAAATGTAGTTCCTGAAAGTGTTGGATCTAGTAAAACGAGTCGACGCCCAATATAATTTCGAGAAACATGTAAACTATGACCATGTTATTCGAAATATTTGGAAAATGTTTTATCGTATTTAGCAAACACTTGATTATTTCTAAAAGTTACCTCTACTTTTTTATTCAGCATTTGCACGGTGTCCTCTTAAAGGTAATCCTTGGCGTACCAGATACAGTATGATATCTATAATTTTCCACTAAAACTAGTTTATTTCTCGGTTGTAGATTATTTATTTGATTGAACTTGTTTTTGTGTGAAGTTATAAGTGTTCAGCCTAGAATTTCGAATCGGTAAGGGTAACCAAATATCCTGGGGCACCAGACCATTCTGGACTGGGCACAGAACACCCCCCCCCCCCCCCCCCACTATATACGCCTATAGTTATATCTAAGCATTAATGTTTTGCATATAATTGTATACCTTCCGGAATGATGGTGAAAAATGGATCAAAATCCAATGTGTCGTTTAGAAGATCTAAGCTGTTACACAGATAGACACGAATAGCGGCTTTAACGCTCGCGATACCGCAGGTGCGACACGCTGCGCGACCCTTGTCACGCCTGCGATATCGCGCCAGTCTGTGCAAGCCTTTAGATGCAATGCTAAATCTTCTAACATAACCTACTAATAATATGTTACCGGTCCTAAAAAGATAGTGGCTTTGTAGGTGGTAAGTTGGTTGGTTGGTTTGTTTGTGGTGGTGGTTGTGGTGGTGAATGATGTAACCCATATTTTGTTTTAAAAGAGTGTCCGTGGAGTTTCTTGCCCGTTCTTCTCCATAGGAACCTACTACGCTTTGGAATGGGCAACTACCCTAGTAGCATTTTTTGTTGGCATTTAGTTGGGCCACTTACCTCTGGTTAGTTGGCAAATGCATACAATTGGCGGGCAGTTTGCGGGTTGGGCCAACAACTGATGGCCTACGTGGATTTGCCTACGAAGTCCCAACTTGCGATGGGGCCAACGTACATTGCCCTATGAAGGCCCGACGAAAACGTGTTATGGGTAGGCCCAACGACACATAATACATTTAGGCAAGCGGTTGTATGTTGGTTGGTTCTATGGCTAGTTTCAGAGCGACGCGTCTCGCCAGCGCCGGCCGTACGTGCGTTGCTATACATGAACCTTATCGGCTTCAAAATAAGGTTGGTTTTAGCGATTTTTTTTTAAAACCAACCTTATTTTGAAGCCGAGATTCATGTGCAGCGACGATTTTTACACGTTTTGTAACACACATGTAATGAGTCTTCCGTAGCGTCATCCATTCTTCACGCACCACACCGAGTTCCCCACCGTAACCATCATCGTCGTAAAACTCCACAACTTTATACATTTAACACTTTCACAAACACTAAGGGTTAACTAACTAAACTAAAATACAGCCTGCCAGACTGATATCAGGCTAATATCTTTGTTGATGCGAACAAAATAAACACTCACAAACACTCCGCAGCCGCAGGTGCACAAATGAATAACAACAGGGCGGACGGGCCGGGCGACGCGTGCCGCCGCCCGCTCCCCGCGCACCCCGCTACCACCCCATTGGAGTAGCAGTAATTGGCCCTACAAAAATCTCCTAACAGTAGGAATAGAAGCAGCAGGCCCGCGTTAGTTGGCCCAATGTTGTAATTTTACCTTAAAGCCCTACAAAAATCTCCCAACAGTATGAATAGAAGCAGCAGGCCCGCGTTAGTTGGCCCAATGTTGTCATCATAACTTAAATCCCTACAAAAATCCCCCAACAGTAGGAATAGTAACAGCAGGCCCGTCGTTGGCTATCCGTTGGGCAAATAGTACATGTTTGTGACAGTGGGCCTATTTTAAGTTTAGGTTGGCGGAATAACTAACCGTCTACTAATACATTCCCAACTGTTGGCGTATGGAAGCCAACGGCAATTGCTACTAGGGTAGCAATTGGTATCTTTACTGGTACTTTTAACTTATATGGCCAAATACATACAAGACTATGAGACAGTAGAAGAACGGCAATTAAGGGAAGGCACCCGTAGACTGGACTTGAACAATAAACATTTTACAAATCGTAACCTACGAATTGTTCAACAGGTTGCCTTTAGACATAAAAAGTGCCGTTTATAGTAGCGCTTTAAAAATAAAATTAAAAGAATTCCTATTGAATAAGTGTCTATATGCTGTAGAAGAACTGTAATTTTATTGAGATAATCATGGGTTGTAAAATTTTATTGGATTTTGTTCATTCCGATTTATTGATATAGCTATAAATTTAATATTATTATTTTTAATTAATTATATCAATCTATGCTAAATTATCATTAATTAATTTTTTTATTGTTATTCTTAATTTTTATTTTTATTTTAAAGAGTTGACCATTTATTGTTTAATTTACATCTATTGAATGAATGCGTTTTTTATTTTTTTATTAGTAATTTTATTAATGGAATTAATGTAATTTATTTTTGTGTAATATACTGTAATTGTGTAATTGTGTGTGTAAATTCAGATACAAATTACTTGTTTATGAATAAATGACTATGACTTTCTGACTGACCGACCCCTTGACAATTCAAAAGTGCCTGTAATTGGTTTATTTGAAATAAATGCTTTGAGTTTGAGTTTGAGTTACTTTATCATGTTTTTTTTTTTTCAATTATCTTCAGTTACTTTCCAAGATATTATCACCATACAATTACATGTCATAAACAATAATGTTATTACAGTCATTGTGTAGTTCTCGAACATCAACAATGAGATAGCCCACGTTGAGATTGACGTGGTCTCGTATAATTTTATAATGATTTAGAACAATGAGCAGCCGCTGAAGTTGTGTTGCGTGTCCGCAGCTTAATGCGATGATCACGGAGATTTAGATGACAAATTATTATCATTAGAGGCTGCTTTGATTGAAGTAATAAAATGCAACTGTGATTTTTATTTAATTTCGATGGAGTTAAGTAGATAACTTAAGTAGATTTAGGTGGATTTTGTGCTATCGGTTGTTTGTTTCCAAATACCTACCCAAAACCACCGTATTCTTTAACTTGTCTAGATTCATACGAACTTCTCCCTTCTAGGATCCTTCCGGCAATTTTCCCTTCAATGCGAATTTACATCTTGAATAGCCAGTTCATTGACTTCCATTGTGATATTCTGCGACATCCCATCATCCATCCCATAAAGGCTCGTACAGACTAGTGCAATATCGCGGGCGCGACGCGACACTAGTAGCGCAATTTCTTTGTCGGTGCCTGTCGCGCCCGCGATATCGCACTAGTCTGTACGAGCCTTTATTCTAATACACATCATGGCCATTATGTTTTTTCCACAAATCGTTGTTTTTTAGCTTCGAAGTATTTAAACCTGTCCATACGAAAACGAAAAATATTTAAAACTTTTAAATGAATTTAAGCGTCTATTTGACAACCGAAGTATTTTCCATTGATAGAGCATTCATATAAAACTCTTTAAGTACAACATTATTTGATGCTGACTCTACCACCATTTCTATTTGGTGTGGCTAAGTTCAATCAATCTGCCTAACATTTTTCCAACGACGTGGGAGTCAGCATCTCGTCTAACCAGATGCAGCTGAATACCAGTATTTTACATGGAGCGACTGCCAATCTGACCTTCATTCAGTTACTGCGTAACACGATATCCCTTGGTAAGACTGGTTGTCAGACTTTTGGGCTTCTGAGTACCCGTAACGACTGTCAAAGATCTAGGATTGGCAGCCGGACCAATGGCTTAACGTGCTTTCCGAGTCTAAGAGGGGTCTCGATATGTAATGAATGGTCACCCATCCACGAATCGACTGCGGCAAGCGTAGCTTAACCTTCGATCGATCTGTGCGACTGATAATATTAGAATTTATAATGTTTTTATTTGCAAAGAATGTATACTCCACTTGAAATAAGATTAGACATTTAAATAAACTTTTTTTATAGTCCGTTCAACCGATTTTGACTTCTATTGCGTTGGTGACAAATGGCAGCTGCAGTAAACAGTTGGTATTGTAACCACATTTTTGCTTTTAATGCCATCCTTATGCCTACGGTATAGAAGTCAAAATCGGTTGAACGAACTGTAAAAAACGTTTTTTGAAATGTCTCTAATCTTATTTCAAATGGAGTATAGGTATATACATAAGATGTTACCAAGTTATTAAGATGACCAATAAGATCGACCGATGTTAGAAGCAATATTTGCAAAAAAAAGAAACGCTATCAACGTTACATTAGGTCGTGAAATCATTCAAACATTATTTGCAAACATGTTTGCTCCAGAACATTGCTTTCGCTTTCACTGCTTCTTTTCGTTTCATCATACATGTTATATGATCTACATAATAATTTATGTAGGTGCTGAGATGGAATTATAATTAAATGCTTTCTAGATAAACATGGGTATTTTTATTGACCAATTTAACAAACAAGTGACCATCAATATTGATGAGTAAGTTAGATTATCGTTTTATACTTATTATGGTATGTGAAGCCTTCATTGATTTTTCATACTGTATAACAATAATTCACAGTAAGCTGAATTATATATTATTATCATATTTACAGTTTATAAAAAGTTTAAACAAGCTTTTTATCCGACAGTTTTTTATTCTGAAGTAAGAGGGTACCTCAGTTTTGGGGCATCTTGACAACAAAACCCTTGAAATCCTGCTACAGGCTTTGAAAAGTGATGGATGAAAGTATCATGAGCTTACAACCATACCTATAACAATAACCCAATTTTTTTTTTACCACTTTTTATTTTACCACTTTGTCGGCGTGATTAATATGTATACCCATAACAAATTACAGCTTTCTAGTACTAAGAGTCTCTGAGCTAAGCCGCGGACAGACAGACAGACAGACGGACATGGTGAAATTATAAGGGTTGCTTGTTTACTACGGAACCCTAAAAACTAGCCGAACAATTCATTCACACCAAAAATTTAATTCGCCATTGACAAACGAAATCTCTGACAAACGAAGGTATACAGTTTATTGTGAGGTGTTGGCTGTCGCTTACTGAGCATTTGAGCACAATACACAATAGACGATACGCTTTATATGACACGGGACTCTGTGCGCGTTGCCACGCAATTATACATGAGGCAGGCCACTTGTTAGGGCAGGTAGGCAGCACGTGGCGAATTTTTAAGCCTCTATGAGAGACCGTTCTTTTCTTGTCCTGTTGTTGTTCTACCACCAAGTTTGGGGACAGTCTTAAAGCTCGTACTGACAAGAGAAATAAAATCTTAGATTTAGTTTTCTCATCATCGACTTTGTTTCTATAACCTCCCAACTAATAACTATATGTTTGTAAGAGTCGATATATTGTTCTATTAAGTTAACTTATATACTAACGGTTGTCTGATTTTGTGGTTTCTGATTACTTAGCAGCTTGTCGTATTCAGGCAAACGGAGCCCGTTCCATAAATTCCATTCCATAATAACCATCTTTCATCCACTAACTGACCACGGATATCATATTTAATCGAACAATAGACGCGTTTGCCAGCCCATATATTAAAAAGATTAGCTAGTCATCCAAGATCGTACCTTGACTGACTGTCCGGGGTGCGCCGGACATGGCTAGGTATCGTCACTAGGGGTGGGCAGTTTCCATGAACCCTTACGTCACATTTCCACATGACTATCTCAATAGTAACTACGTCACTGATGCAGGTGTTACTTCGACGTGCATTCACTATGAAACAGGAGTCGGTGGCACGTTGCTTCCGATTTTAAATGGCAGTCACGCCACTGAGTTGATGTTGATCAGGAATGTGGCGTGATTAGAGCTATTGTCTTATCTGTATCGTTTTACTACAAGAAACGTGTCTCATCTTACCTAATGAATACTACCCATATAATCAGTTGCAGTCTCATTTTGCGTAAAAATCAGACTTTTATTGCATGCATCACCTCATGTAGGTACCCATATTCAAGCAAATAAATGATTTGAATCTAATTATCTGCATCATTACGAGCGTCGAATCGATTTTCTTATGTCAAAAGAGGAAAGATTTGTGTTTACCTAGAAAAAATACTTTTATATATTTTTTATAGTTTTAGATAGATCACATAAGTGTAATCGATTTTTCCATCCATTTAATACTACAATAATAAGCAGCAAAAACATTTGTAAAAACAGCCAAATTAAATAATATGTTAAAGTAAGCGTAGGTCACTCCGGCAGCACTCGTTCTAAGGGAAATCAAACACCGCACAACTGTTAACTGGAACCATCAGTATATCGGATTATCTATTGTTTTCCAGCGGTAAAGTAGGGCAAACAAGCATACACTGCGTACTGCGCCAGAAATTGACAAGATCACTGACCAAATATTCGCATTATAATAATAAAAATAAAAACTAGTTGATATTTAATAATATACTTACCTGCCCTCTGAAGACGTGTGTAAAAATAACGTATAACGTCCCACAAGTTCCAACAACTGAAGTCAAGATTTGAATCTACCTTCAATGATGAAACAAAAATCATCAAAAATTGTAGCATTTAACATTTCTTCAGAGGTAGAATCCACAGAAGAACCTGAATTAGTTACAGCCAGTGCCAAACTCCCTCTAGTTACAGTAAACGATTCGTTTTGAACGTAGAAACTGGCCATTAAAGTATTGATGAACTAGATTTATGTGGAATAAAGAGTGAAGGGAGTGTTTAGTGGAAGTCGGTCTGCGGTTGGGTATAACCTCTCAAATAAGTCAATGTTGAAGGACATTGCCTAGCAATTACTATCGGTGGTATAACAAACCGGTCCGAGTTTTCTTAGTATAGCCACTAGACAGGTTTTTTTTCTTAAATAGGTACTTAGTTTTACTGTCGCAGTGGCAAGTTCGGGACCCAACCTGGGTACATTCCCAAGTACACGCTGTGATTCAAAAAACAAGCAGCTAGGAATCTCCCTAGAGCTGCTAGCTTTTGACAGTTTCTGTTAGTTGCTTAGTCACTTGTTCTGCTAGTTTTGTTAGATCAATAAAACTGTCTGAAAATAATCCAGAAATTGTAAAATTGCTGGCAGTGCATATGCTGATACTGGCCACTGACACAAGACAACCCACTAGATTTCAAAGTAAAAGTTTCCTAGAATTCGCTCCAGTCCTCTACTACCCCGTCTACCACCCATTTAAGGGTGCAATAAACCTAATTGATTGACATTTACGCCGCGCACTAGCAGCAGAGTATCAATTATTTACACTGTGAAGGGTTCGCTGGAAATATTGACCTGACAGCTGTGATGGGTCATGTCTAGCCTAATAAAGTAGCACACAGTGGCACTTTAAAAGTATCGTAGTTATTAGAACCGATTGCAATCAAAAACAGTGTAAAAGCAATAGTACATTGTGATACAAGGGTGGGAAGTATGTTATTGCAAACGAGCTGTCATTAACAAGCCCGAGCCGGAGGCGAGGGTTTTTAGTGACACGAGTTTGCAATAACCTACATACCCGTGAATCACACGACGTTTTTCAATACAGTTGTGGGAAATAGTAAAAAACAAATTTTAAAAATGATCAATTTATCACACAAATAAAAATTTTCAGAAAATGGTGCCGATTCCCTTGTTCACAAACTAAACTTAATTTAAGTTCAGTGCATCTTTTTCTTTCTATTTCATTAAGAAAAAGACAGAAGATAAATTTTAGTTTAGTCCTGTCAAATTAATTAGCGCCTGTCACTACTCCATACAAGTTTCGTTTTAAGAACAAGGGAATCGGCACCATTATCTGAGAAACGTTTGTCAATTTCTTGGTATGTTGCCGAACGATTTTTTAAACATTGTGTCAATTATAGGAACAAACATAATATATCTACACGATATTTTTTTACCATTCAACTATTCAATCTCTGATGATCCTTAAAAAAAAGTGATTCGAGTGCTGCGATTTTTTTTTTTTTTTCAAACATCTTTTTCCTCAGCATTTGGATTTTTTTCTTCAGCAGCCGATTCGTTAATTTTGAATAAGTTTTAATTTTGTGCTTCAAAGATATAGGAGTTTGAATATGCAGCTTTCAAAACAGTGGCGTAGCTAGTCCTAAATGGGTATATGTATAAAAAAAACTTGGGGCCCTTTTTCACCGGCTGTGACTAAGCCCAAAAGGAGGGTAATGTTTCTTTTACAAAATAAGCAAAATCATACGCATACAATGATAAAACTTAAAAATAGGTACTGGGACGACAGAGTTCCATAGCAGAATAAGGATTTTCAAAGATAATCTTATTTTTCTCTAAAGACGGGCCCCTTATCAATAAGTATTTGAGGTTGTGGATAACATTTTACAAATTTTCGTTCGGGGGCCCCTGTAGCCCGGGGGCCCCATATCATTGATACGGCTGATACGGCGCGGCGGTAGCTACGCCCCTGTTTCAAAAACGCATTGGAGAAATATTGCGCTGGTTTTTCTTTGTAATTCACAGAAGGCTTGCCCAATTGTCACGTTGAATGGAAATGTTATTGATTCGTTGTCCCAAAAATCGTCCAAATTGTTAAAAATAAAACCAAAATCTTTGACAACATACCTTTTTCGAGTAAAGTAAAAATATAAATATATCGAGCGGGCTCCTATTAGCGATGCCCTGCTAACTGCTTTCTCCGTCTCCCCGTCTTCCGGCGCTCCCAGCTTACGGCCAGTAGGGTACTGCAGCTCAGTTACACTATTAACATTGTAGCTACACAAAGTTGCTCTATTTAAACTATGCAACAACTATTGCTCTATTTACACTATCTCACGGCTGCATAGCCTAAACAGATAGACATAAACGACTTAAGTCTTGTTTATTTATTATTTATTTATATATACATTATTGTAGATCACAAAAATACATAACAAAAAAAAATCAAACAACAAAATAAACAATGCACAAAAACACCTATAAGTTTCTTGTCAGCCTGCACACACTGCAAAAAAAAACCAAAAAATTCAAATTTATAGCCCTATACCTTCATTTTACCCAACCCAGCAAGGAAGCTCATGGCTCACACGCTTAGATCCAGAAACCCAGCAGTCCAGTGAAGCAACAGTTGGCCAATGTTTTTTTTTTTTTTTTTGTAAAAACTTTGCCCTACACTAGGAATTTCTCCTGTATTGTGGGTGCGTTCACAAACATTTAAACTCACATACACAAACAGCCAGACCCGGAACAACTACTTGTAGGTCATACTAATATTTGTTCCGTGCGGGAATCGAACCCGCAACACGCAGCGCAACAGTCAATCGCTTAACCACTGCGCCAACCGAAACCGAACCGTTGATTACAGTCAACTACCACACAACTGGGCATTTTCACAAAAATGTACCCCCACCTTGAAATATAAAGCTTTTTTTATAGTATTATATTTTAAACTGTCTTTGGTCTCTTTAGAATGGAAATTCAATATCCTTTAAGAAAAAATAAAATATTATGGGTTTAAAACGGAAATACTATAAAAAATATTAGAACATAACGGAAAGTCTCGCAAATTTATATCAGTTGTGTGACTATATTGAGTAGCTGAGAAAACGGTTTAAATTATAAGAATTTTCAGATATTTTTTATTTAATGACTTAAATGCTCGAGTAATTTAAAAAAAAACACCCATCATTTCCAATTTTTGTATCTAAGTTTATTAAAAGTAAAATAATTTATTCAGTATGTGACTTCTGTTACTTCAACTGTCATAATTATCTTTATTTTCAAATTGTTTGATACATTTTTAGAGAAAAGGCCACAAATATTATACTATAGAATCATTTTCCATTTGAGAGAGGAATTTGAAGGTCATTAAATGTAAAATCTAATCAAATAATCAAAAAATTCAGCTCCGTAATATAAGGACAGTCACACAACCGAATACCTAAAAAGGGAAGGGTGCGTTTACATGGCGAAAAAAAGGACGCAGGCACAATACATAATTATAATTATATGTATTTGTTTTGATTGTATTTTGATACTGGAAAGAATTTAAAAGACACCATTTTATTATGCAACGCCAGCATAATGGCGTTGCATAATAAAATGGTGTCTTTTAAATTCTTTCAGGTCTGTTTCAAACGCCTCTTTTAAATTTGCTATACTTCCTGTTTTTATCAACTTTTCTGTTTTTTTTTTTTGTTTTAATTTCATTCGTTTCATCTCCTTTTTTTGTATATGTATGATCTCTTCTTTCCCAACGTAACCATGAAACATTCTTATCATTATCATCTGCTCCATTTTCTAATGTGCAATAAGTGGTTTTCGATCTTTACAATTTTCACAATTACTGTACATACACGAGTAATTTTTAGTATCACATGAAATTTCATTCAAAACTTCTCTGATTCCGTTTTTAAGTAATCCGTTTTTTTTTCAATGAAGTGTGTTGGAATTCCACGTTACTATGTCTAATACATAGACATGTATCTCTTGCATTCATGTGAGGTGTTAAAATATAAAAAGGCTTATGCTTGTAGACAGTTGTGAAGCCATAGCGCCCACCTTCACTTCTGTACTTTTTGTAAAGATTAGCAAGAGTGTGTGTCAAATATCTTATTTGCTTTCTTATTTTTTTTCTTGTTTTAGCTTGTTTTTTTTCCTGCCGTGTCTACTCACATCATCTCTTAAATAGAACTTTGTTATCTCTTCAATTTCGAACCTTACTATCTTCTTTTTATTTCTGTCTTTTGCTTTTTAAACCCATCATTTCGCGTACATATTTTTTCGTGTAGTGATTTTTCGTTTCTGCATGTATGTGACCGCTCAAATAGTCACACAACGGAAGTCACATTTGATTATCCTCTAGTAATAAAAACTGTTTAAAAATAGCCACAATACTTAAATTCATCAAAACTTTTGTTCAACTTAATTAACATAATATTTTAAAACTAATTAACTAAAAACTACAAGATAAATAGATAGAAATAAGACAAAATATGGTCACATACCTGAGGCAAGATTTCGTTCCCTGCGGCTTGCAAACACGCGTGCATTCCTTCTAAGCACTTTTTTGAGACTGACGATCAGTGTTGCCAGTACCTGCATCGACTTTCGGACGATCCACTATCTGAAATGGGACGATTTTTGGACAAAAAGGACGGCTAGAGAAATATTAATTTGTGTGAGTACTGTTATATTTTTAGGACACATAAAAAGTGAAATTAAAAAAATTAAGATGTTCAAGATTTTAATTTTGTTTTTTGCATGTCTTTGGTCGGCTCAATCTTCACAACATCCTTAATTCTTGAACTCGGAAACTCGCAAAATGAAAACTCAATTTCAAATTAAATACCGAGGAGCATCGTAGTGACTCTCGTACGTAATGAATTCAGCTGAATAACCGAATGATTGTGGTTGTTTGTGTGCATGGAAGATACAGACAAGCGATACTGATCACTGCTCGTGAAAAAAGGATGGCTGGCGATATTCGCCAGCACCTGCACCAGCAGTGGTTTGAAATTGCATTCACATGCCGCGCGTTTCGTTTTTACTTAAAGTTTTATGCATTTTGTAATTTTTAAAACTGCGTTTTATTTGTTGCATTTTAAACGCATTTTTGCAATAAGAAAGTAAATGATTGTAGTTGGCTATTTGAAAAGGGACGGAAAAGGGACTGAATATATGAACGGACATCGAAGGGACGTAAAGATGTCTAAACGGACAAAAATCGTCCCTTTTGGGACGTTCTGGCATCACTGCTGACGATACGTAGTATCTCTAAGGCCTGTGTTCACCAAGAGTCAAACCACCGGTTAGGTATTTAAACAGTTGATTTATGTCAAATTTCCTAAGGCCTGTGTTCACCAACATTCAAACCACCGGTTAGGTATTTAAACAGTTGGTTTATGTCAAATTTCCTATGAAATTTTGAGTAAACAACGGATTAAATATCTAAACAGTTGATTAAAATGTTGGTGAACACAGGCCTAAGTAAAGAACTGATTAAATATCTAAACAGTTGATTTAAATGTTGGTGAACACAGGCCTAAGTAGTCTGTGGACTGACGGCTTCTAACCTGGGCCTCAAGT
The DNA here is from genome assembly GCA_947523025.1 of Dryobota labecula. Lineage (NCBI taxonomy): Eukaryota > Metazoa > Arthropoda > Insecta > Lepidoptera > Noctuidae > Dryobota > Dryobota labecula. The sequence continues at coordinate 1,679,216 of OX383296.1, read as the reverse complement.
CTGCTATTACAATAGTGTCAGAATGGTCTCTTCATTGTGAGTTTTTGACAGATTTGCCATACAAACACTGTCAAATACTCACAATGGCGAGACCATTCTGACACTATTGTAATAGCAGACTTGAGGCCCTGACTAGTTGCATAGCGGCAGCTATGGTGTTGACAGTAATGCAAAACTATTTGAACTACAGTAAACAATTTGTTAGAAAAATGGTTGACAAAACTGAGTGTTCCGGGAAGGACAATATTTTTAATTCACTTTCTTATTTTTTTTTTTTTATTGTAGTTTTTTTTTTTTTTTTACCTTGTATCACAATATAGGATTATCCTGGACTTAAAAGAAGGTACCTTTCTTACAAAAAAGTTAAGAAATAAATTATTATAATCGTAAGACTAAGCAGGGGACAGCGCAAAATCACCCATTTTGCAATTGATATTTTTAATTAAATTAAATTTATTTGAGATTATCTTATAGTTTTTGTTAAAACAACAAAATATTGTATACGTTTATTCGCTTTGATGACAAATATAAATAATTGTGGCAACTAATTCATAAATAAAATTTAATCGAATTCGAGGGACACTTGAAAATCAGGGCACATACATTTTTGTGAAAATGCCCAACTAATGATTACAAAGTAGGTAATATGCGGTAAGTGACCGCTTCTTACACATTCATTGATTCGCTACGCCAATCAGTCGTGCTATTGATGATGATTGATTCGATAATTGATTGATGCGAAGCAATCAGTGAAAGTTGCGTTAAATTCCGCTCGGATATCGATAGCATGAAAGTGTAAGTGATACGTGATCGTGATAGAAATGTTTCAACGGCCTTATGGTAATTGACGCCACTTCCGTGAACTTTTTTGTCCTAGTTTTCATTTTCATTTCACTGGACAATGTGTAATTTTATTCGTATATCATTTATCCTCTTTCCAGAAACCTGTTCATCTGTAGCATTTCAAATTGATATGATTGTTTTTGATATTTTTCTACCAATTTCCACAAAATGACATTAGGATTCGAACGCCGATTGACGTATCTACTTACCTAATTATTGGGATTCTTTAAGGCGAAGGAAATCAGTCCATAGACCTTTTCAAAATAAGGTCACAGGAGAGTTAGTGGCTTATTAAGGCTTTTTTTATTCAAAATCAAAAATCAAAATCAAAATATTTTATTTCACATAAACCTACATGGGCACTTATGAAACGTCAGAAGCTAGGTGCACGGTTCCAATTAGTCGTTTCCTATGGAGAAGAGCCGGCAAGAAACTCCACGGTTTCTCTTTTAAAAATAATTGGCTTTACAATATTATTAAATAACAGTGATAATAGGTATGGGAATACAGTGTAGGCCTTTCAACAATTACCAGGTACTTAACAAAATAGAAAAGTGCCAACAAATCTACACTCTACTAGGCCTATAACGTTCTCACATTCACAAAATATAAAATAATCTAAGTATATAAAATATTAATGACATGATTGCAATAACAACTGCAGTAACATATCTGAATAAATATCATGTCCACAAAAGCCACTAATAAAGAATTGGAATTCGATTTGTAGGTAAATAATGTCAAATAATGAAAAGATTATGTCAAGGAAGTATGTAAAAAAATAATTAAAAATTCTTTATTAATATACAACTCATTCAAATAATAATGAAGAGACCTAGTTAAAAGATAAATGGATTCTACTAAGTATTAATAAAAAAGCTCAATAAAATAGTGACCTTTTCATCGGCCGACATAACGATTTGTGTGGGATCAAAGCAGGTGGCGCCGTCATTAAGTAGTCATGTTCGTGGAAGCCTTATTCTTGAACCCGGCCAAGGACAGTAGCAGTTATCGTTTGAAATATTCAAAATCGGCCAAGAGCAATGTTGGACCACGCACAATGAAGGCTTCCGTAGTTGAGACGAATTTATCCCAAGAGCAAACTTAACATTGTAGTTGAAATACATGTTCTGCCATACATTCCAACTGCAAATGTAAGTTGGTTGACTATTACTCGTTATCTTGTAAAGCCTATTTTTATGTGATAGTTTTCCTTTTAACTTCGTTATATACAAGGTGTAAGGGAGAGCCCTTCGCAGATTGATAGGGTGAATTCAGTATAATTATCATACTAAGATGACCGGTAGATACTTGAATTTATTTCAGGAACGTTATAGGAATCCAATAAATCTGATTTGGTTTATTACCTCACACGCAATGTATCGTTACCGTGGCAAAACGCACGAAGCGAACGGCAGCGCAGCGAGTGAGTTCGATGAACTATGTAGCTAGGCAAAAAGTGAATACCTAGTTGATTTCGCGCGTCGTTCGTTAGAGTATTTCAACATACAGTGCAGATTTTTTTAATTTAGCCGTTTTATTTACATAAATTGAGTGCTGCGTACAGAGAATGTAATTTTACATTGAAATAAAGGAATAGTAACTGAAAAAACGCTAACCCCCACTTTACCTGCATGGGAGGAACCCTACAATTTTTTTAAATTCAAGATTGTATTTTACAATTTTTTCGGCGTGATTAATATACCCAGGCGATCAAATAACAGCCTTCTAGTACGAAGAGCCTCTGAGCTAAGCCGTAGAGAGACAGACAGATATACAGACGGACATGGCGTTACTATAAGGGTTACTTGTTGACTACAGAACCCTAAAAAACAGAAGTGGTAGGAACTGTAAGAAGTAGTAGGTACTTAATCTTTATAAGTACTTACAGAAAGGTGGAATTCATATCTGAAAGTGTTTATAGACTAGTGGATAAAACCATGTGTTTGTAGTCGATTATTTAAATAAGTAGTTTGTGCCGGATAACCAACCTCTTTCGGCTATAGAGATCTTCGCATTCTTAACGGGTTTAGTTTCACAGCTAAGCGCATCTTTACATCTATTACAGAACCTTGAAGAGTACATCAGCCAATCTCAGCGCCCATTTAGTCGAGTCAATGACATTACACAGCTGAGTCTCAAATCTCGGCCAGATTTTACAACCTAGTTCTAGAAGTGTCAAGTGCCTAGGAAGATATAGTGGAGGGGGGGACGTGCGGGGTTACATCCCGAGGGGGGCAGATCTGATTGGATCATTGAGCAATTGTTATAGGTCCGCGTTATACCAAAGTGTGTCATACAATGTTACACAAGGAATGACAGCGGCTGTTGGGAAACAATAATTGTGCAATTGTGTTGAAAAATGTATTGAAAAAAAAAAAACCGCCCAAGTGCGCGTCGGACCACGCACAATGAATGGTTCCTTAGTTGGGATGAATTTATCCCAAGAACAAACTTAACATTGTAGTCTTTGAAAAAAAAATGTTCTCCGATATATTCCAACTGCAAATATAACTTTGTGCGCACAATATTGGGAGATTTTCCATGTTATTTTAAGATCATAGACTCCTTATAAATAGATTATTCTGTAATCTGTAAAAAGTATACTATTTCCTGTATTTTTTTTTTTTTTTTTTTCTGCATTTTATTTAGGCTCAGTAGTTTCGGAGATAGGATGATGGTCAATTTTAAACTAATTTCTTAAATAACTTTAAACTTCTTATTTTAATAAAACTTATTTTTAAATGTAACTCACACGGTACAGTTTGCAAATCTTCTTTTTAAATGTAGGGAACAGACGATTTTTTTTTTTCGACATTTCAGGGTTGGTCGAATAGTGAAAGTTGTTTATAATGATGAGTACAATGACCCCTTAAAAGGATACCCATGAATTCAATTTCACCCTGTACATCTAATATTTGGACAGGATATTATTAAGATTGTAGTTCTAAATATGCTAATTATAACTCACACACTACACACCCTCACCCTCCAGACTCTCACCCATACTCACACATTACTCACGTACATGCGCGATTTGGCCCTTTTCTATGCATAACGCTCATTCATTTACAAATTATTCACTCATTCACTTTTGTTTATTTTAAGTTACCCATTTATTTTTAGTTTTGCATGTATACATTCTCTACATTTCAATTTCTTAAGGTAATGATAAGTGGAAGCGCGGAGTCTCCTAGACAAGCAATTCCTTGCTTAAGGCCCAGATATATGCGAGTGACCTTGAGCGGTTAGCTTGCATGTTCTGTATTGAGCTCACGCAACGCGTCGTAAGTCCAGCCAGTTATAGAACTCGCCCATCCAGGGCCTCAAGTCTGTTATTACAATAGTGTCTGAATGGTCTCGCCATTGTGAGTATTTGACAGTATTTGTATGGCAAATCTGTCAAAAACTCGCAATGAAGACACCATTCTGACACTATTGTAATAGCAGACTTGAGGCCCAGGAGCACTGTCCCAAATAAGACGCATTATTAATTTATTACAAATAAAGCAAAAGGTAAAAACGTGCATTAAACGCACACTATACAGACAAGCATATTATAAGTTGGATGATTATATCGTAGATAAAAATGCTTGGCTAAATGCTGGTCCTGCTCCACTGCCACTTGGGCTCACTAGATAAAATTTGAATACTTGGAAGTTGCTTCCCCCTTTTTTTATTTTATTTTATTTTCTGACATTACGAACTTAATGTTTATTTTGTTTTTATTTAAGCATGTTTTTATTGATGAATACTCCAATAGATAATAATTATTTTCTTTTTTGGTAGTAAATTTTTATTAATCTCTCAAATACATTGCAAACTATAGTTCTGTATAATTTAGCAGCATTTTTTCAATTTTGTAAATGTGAATACCATGGAGTCGTTTACTATGTTATTATGATTTATGTTGACTTGAAAGAGCATGGCAGTTGAGAGTATGTCATGCTCACTTAAATGTTTCACTGATGGTGGCGCGTGTGTTGGGTCATTCGGTTCCCTACAAAATGGTTGAGCTGGATGGTGCTGATCCATGTGTCATGTTCGTGAACAGGCGCCGTCAGTTGGGACTGGTCATCTCTTGACTGCCAGGGCTTATTTTTAATTTGTAATTTTATATTTTGAATTATTGTTTTATTAGTTTTTACATTGTCTCACATATAGAAGCAACAAGAATAATGTACCCAGGATTATGTAATATCTTGATTTAAAAGAGTGTCCTTGGAGTTTCTTGTCCGTTCTTCTCCACAGTGATCTACGTATTGGAATGGGCATCTAGCTTCAACTTGCCGACTCTGACTAACTGACCGTCTCTTTGACAATTCAAAAGTGCCTGTAAATGGTTTAATTGAAATAAATGCTTTGAGTTTGAGTTTGGGTATTTTAATAAAACACGTAGACTAAAAGATCAATAATTAAATTATCTTTAAAAAGGTGAAGGTTTCAGAAAAATACGCTGGATATATTTTGCGTGATTCTCAGTTTTTTTATCCGCGTTAGACATAAATTTACAAATTAATTTCACTATGTATTATAAACATAATCTAAAATATTCACATACTAAGTTATTAAGAAAATGCTCTATTTTTTTTTTTTTCCAAATCATTAACTGTACTCGTTTAGACGTGATCTTCAGGTATAAAATAATTAGAAGTCGGTTATCGTCGCCTTAAAAGGTGATCTCCAATAATATTGTATTGAAATGCCTTTTTGTAATTGATATTAACATACTTTTTTACACGTTTGAAAAATTTGGCGGCTCAACAACGTAAATAACGCAAAGTATGTTGTTGAACTGTCAAAATTAAACCGATTACTACTACCCAATTAGATACCTCGCTGATACGATCGACGATTAAAATTATTTTAGTATTTTATTAAAATAAAGTTGTTTGTACCTTGCATATCATTGTTTTCAGGTGTGTAAATTATGTAAATTGTAGCTTTATTTATTTTCCGTATGAAGATATTATTATGCATAGATAATATCATGCATTACGAATGTGCTTACATTGCATAATATTTAAATCAACCTTGCATTACGTTCTAATGATTCATTGCAATCATGTGTGGTATTTACTGTACTGTATATAACGACTATTAATGAGTAGATAATGGTGCCGATTCTCTTACACCGAACTAAACTAACTAAACTATCACTAAAATTTCTTACTTTTGGCTATGAGAATCTTAAAGCTATTCTGCAAACAAAATTCTATAAATTTAAAAATCAGTTTGACACAACTAAATCGAATTTGACAATCGTGACTCCACGTGGTTTTTTTTTTTTTCTTTTCTTTTGGCTTCACAACATTGTACTTGTATGCCCATGATTTTTTAGAGCCGGAGGCGCGCATGGGGGAAAAAAATTTACCTACATGTAGAGTAACACGAAATTTTCATTATTTTTGCGATAGGACGCACCATTTTGGAGATATAAGCAAAAGAAAAAAAAAAATTATATATAGAGATAAACACGAAATATTTTAAGTGATACACCTATAGGTGGTAAAGAAGCCATGAAAATGTTTTTTTTTTTATTCTGTGTATATTATTTAAAAAATTAAATAATTTATAATTACTTGATATGATGATTAATTATCAAAATTCACCGCGCTCGTGCCGCCACCCCACCGCACCGTTCGGCGTCACCGCGTCGAGGCGGGTCATTCATAGAATAAGTAAATAAAGGATTTTTTCGCAAAATGTCTCAAGCAATTTTAAAATTATGATAATTATGTAAAAATATAAAACACTTAGATAAAAAATAAAATTCGCTGCTGTGGCTTTTTTACGACATAAAGATGTATCTCTTAAAATATTTCGTGTATGAATAGATACACCTTATATACAGTACTGGTTTTGCACCAGAAATCGAGGTGATTGGTGTGAATTTTAGTTCATGAAAACTAATTTTATTCCACACCTTTTTAATCGCGATTAAAAATAGAAAATAGTCAGATTTAGTTAGAAAATCTAAATTTTAGTTTAAAAACGTCAATTTCAGAATAGCAAAATTGCCATTTTCACTAAACTTAAAAACTCAGTACCATCTTAGAGCTGTCAAACTAAAATATAGTTAAGTTGTGTCACTTTAGTCAATTTCGGAATAGGAAATGGTCGTTTGACAGGAATAAACAAAATTTTGGTGATTTTTAGTCTAGTTTAGAGAATTTTGTGACAAGAGAATCGGCATCATTATTATATAAAGATCTAACTTTCTTCACGATGTGTAAAAAGTTTGAAAGCTTGGTCAGTATGATAAGTCGATATGTGGCTCCCAAACGATAGGGCCGAGCCCATATAATATATTATGCCTATTTCGAATTACAAACACAGGCAAATTAAGTAATTATCATTGGCAAAAAAATCTACATTCAAGTTGAGTTTCATGCTAGCTTTGAACACTGCAACCAGCAAGCGGCCTAGTTCCACTAAGACTGCATTCCATTCTCTAATGTCTTGCACACAACAAAGAAATTTCCTTCTCATCGGCTTTGTGTGTCAATAAACACATAATTTACCATCAAGATGCTCACAGACTAATAAAATGCACGTCGATTCCGATGCTGGGCCGAAGTCATGCGTATAAACCACTTAGTTATAAGTAAACCGAATGGCTCCTAAGCTCACTGATTATAACATAATATGAGCGGATTGCTCACTCGCGAATGTGACCATCCTGAATACACGTGCGGTAGGTACCGGCGAGTACAGTGTCGTATAAACAAGACAACAACAATAATGTGTTAATTGTAACGTAACATTGGTGACGCGTCTGTCTGTCTGTCTGGCGGTCCAGTTAGTATACGTACGTACCTACTCATCTTTAGTAATTTATTCGCCTATCTCTTTGTTGTTATCTAGCTTCAACTTTCTGGCTAACCGTCTCGTTGACAATTTAAAAGTGTCGTTACTGATTCAATTCAAAAATAAGTTTTGAGTTTGTGTTATATCTACACGGATCAGGTTACTGGATAGTGTATTGAAGGATGATGTAACAGAAAGGGAGATCAGGGAAAAAATATTTTTGTTGGAAAATTGTAACGTGTTTCTGTTAATCGCCGGAAAATCGCAGTTTCTCAGTATGGCCGTTGTTTGTTGCCCATTCACTGTTCGGCGTCAATTTGCTGACTGGCAAAGTTTTTTTTGAGTGAGTGTACCTATACACAGTTAGATTTATAGAGATCGTGGTGTCCTCAAATCTTCATATTAGTAAAGACGAATATTAGTTTTCCTTTCCACAACGGATGTATCAAATAAATTCAACAGCAAAATGATTTAGCATTTGGAGCGAATAACCACTTTTTAGGGTTCCATAGTCAACGACGTAAAAACGTATATTTCTGTGGTAGTAACACTGCATCGGCGTTATAGCTGTTAATTAAGGTGTTATGTACGTAATTTTGAATAAATAAATAAATAAATAACAAGGAACTCTTATAGTTTCGCCATGTCCGTCTGTCTGTCCGCGGCTTAACTTAGAGACTCTTAGTACTAGAAAACTGTAATTTGGCATGGGTATACATATTAATCACGCCGACAAACTGGTAAAATAAAATCTTGAAAATAAAATTTTGTAGGGAGGCAAGTAAAGCGGGGACGTTTTTTTTTTCTCATTGTACCGATCCAACGATACCCCAAACAATGTGGATGTGTGGTATCGTTGGATCGTTCGAAATATTGCGGGTCTGTGAAATCCATTTTTCGATTCAGGGATCCCATTGCGTAAAATTAAGCTTAATGTCATGTTTTTGTTGTAAAATGCTTAGATATAAATGTAATAATTGTAAATTATGCTCGAAATTCAATATATTATTTTTACAGTAAATACCTAAACAAAAAAGTTGATCTGATTATTAAAGTTATTATAGTTATTATTATAGTTCTAACTTGTGCTGATAATTTATTGTGATGGTATATCAATCAGAACAACTTTTACCTACGGTAAATTCGCAAGGCAAACAAGCTGTGTTACATGCAAGTTATACAATGTTTGGTTATAAAAATAATGGTAGAATAGATAACTGTGCAACTACTGTAGAGTTTGCATGTTATACACCTTCAGTAACAACATCATCCTAATCATTCTCCCACAGCCTGTCGTCAGGCATTATCTCAATTTATATTTGTGGTCGGCGTAGCATGCCTTTTACTTCCATCATCTGTTTCAGTCGTCTTCTCACGGAGACACGGTGTTCATAGGCACATACGGCATGACAATTTTTTGTTGATGTTTTACAAAAGGACTGGCCGAATCCGTGATATAGGTAGGTACATTAATTGATTTTTGGCAAAAAGTGTCGCGGCCGGCACCAATCAGTGCCAGCGAATACTGGGAAATAGGGAAAATGGAAAACGGAGTGTTTCATTACCACTCGGACAACCGGAAACAAACTCTCCGCTCCGTTCCAATTCTTATTTCTTTCCATTGATGAAACGTGTTTCAAATTCAAGTGTTCAAATAGTAACTGAAATGAACTAAAAAAAATCAATCTATCTATCCTCGTTATCTTAAATTTCTATAATTATTATTTAAAAAATATTTGAAAAATAAAACGTAAAACTCAAATCGTCTCGTTCCCATACTATAGAAGGTAAATTAAATATAAATAATAAAAATATATTTACAATATAAATGGAACTTGTACCTATAATAGTGGCTAGAGTACCTAGTAACTACTAGTAAGCTGCACGTTAACTTAAACACCTTGACTCTTTAAGTGCACTGGTTAGAAAAATGTAACAGAGCCAAGGCCACACGCTATACACAGTACACACGTATTAGTCATAGTTAGTTCACTATTCCTTTCTCTACTTCTAAGTAAACAAATAGTTCCGACTCGCTAAATACGTTAAAAGATCGGCAATGCGCACTCATTAGAAGTTTTCCTATAAAAAAACATTAAAAACTACATCAATAACAATGCATCAACTACTGTCACCGAACTTAGACAAAGTAAAAAGTAGTTTCTCGATGCAATTATGTATTCGTTTCCAAAAGGAGTATCGTGTTACTCAATAACTGGGTTGTGGAGGTCAGATAGCCAGTCGCTTCATGTATAATACTGGCATATATCTGCACCCGGTTAGACTGGAAACCGCCCGGTTAAGCTAATGGCGATTTATGCGATAAACCAAGGCTTGATAAACAACTACACAAAAACACTCGTGCCACACTGTTATCTCAAAAAGAAAGGCTAAATCGCTGGTTAGCGTAGGTAAGTAACTTATTTATTTTATTATTATGTGCAGCACACCAGAAGCACCACTTATTACAAAAACCCATTAAACACAGCCACTTCATCTCGCTTAGTGGAGTTGTGCAACAGAATGTAGCACAAGGATGCGCCTGCGCATAGTAGCCTACCAGGTCAACTGAAGCAGTCACTGCGCTTATAAATGACGTGTAATTGGGCTGTTGCATGGACGATAGTTAAATAATTGTGACTATCTGGTCTAGGCACAAGCCAAGGTCAATCAAGAAATTTATGGGATTTAGAACCTTGTATTGCTGAATTTTAGTGATGGAGCATGAGCACATAAATGCTGATGATCTGTATTCTAATAAATGTCGGTTTCACGCTGACTATGAGGACGCTTACGACGACAGATGAATAATACGGCAATCATTACGATAGTGTGCTAAATAAGCTCGTAGCGACCAAGTGCGAATCGCTCATAGATCATTATTTGACCATCATTATTCTGCTGACCTTATACCAATTTATTTGTGGTCGGCGCAACATGTATTTTTATTCCATACTTAGATCTCTATTAGTCGTTATCTCGGTGGTTTCTAGATCGTTATCTAACCAAGCACTGAATTTTCACGATACAAAATGATCACGTATAATCAATATAATTATGCACGTTGTATGAATTACTGCATTGTGCACACTCGCTTACGAATTGCGTATAATTGGATAGCCGGGTTGGTGGTGTCAATATGATGTCAATGCAAGGTTTGAAAACCTCGAATGAACATGATACAGCAGGTATTGAAGCAAAACTGGTAGTTTGTAGCGTAGGGATATAGGGAACAATGTGCATATAATATGTGATCAATATAGTGGATGAAACATTATGAAAGCGGTAAGTCAGGAAACTGGCATTTCTTTCTTGAACTTATAACAGGCTGCTATTGACCTAGAAAAACTGGAAAATAACACAACAACCAATCATCGAATGTGAAGATTTAGAGCTGGCTATGCTAAAATCTAATAACGGGCAAGCTATTGTTACTGTTAATTAATATCAATCTCAAAATTCAATTTAAATAAACTGGGTCAGTGTTAAAAGGCTGATGATGAAGATAACGCAGCAATGGCTACAGCTGCTGATGCAGCCATTTGGATAAATGAATACATAAAAAATTGTGTTGTAACAAAACATCCGATGGCTGAGGCAACACGGATAGCGGCGATGCGCAACACTCAGCATGCATACATAATTGCTTATGATGAGTTTATGACATTGACAAGGAAATTTTTAGTTTGCGGTAACTAATTGGTTGTTATCCTTTTTGCTTTGATTTGCTTAGGGTTGTTTTTTCTTCTTTTGTTTTGTGGCATCTAATTCATTGTTTCGTTGTTCCTGGTTGTTACTAGAGAACAATATTTATAAGTATACTTTTTGCCTTCCTCCGAGTGCATAAATTCATTTTCGAGTTCATCTCTAGGGCCGTTACATTGACTCCTCTGACTTCCAAACGTCATTTTATCTTTGCGTAAGAGTTGCGAACTAATAAAACAGTGTATTGTTTATTCTCCTTAGTCGCGCCAATGTCAAGTGCTTGATTTCACGAGCCCGTAACAACTAATAAATCGTAGTGTTTATCCACACCGCCACGGTAGTCACAATATTAGAAGAACAACAGACGAGGCAGAAGTTCCGCGATGTGTATTTTCTTTATAAAACGGATTGGACTCTTGAACTATACTGCAGCTACAATTGCCACATCCTTTTAAAAGCCCAAGCAATAATCTTTTATTCAAGGTAGACATAATCATGGAGTACTTTTTTAGACGTCTGCAGGCTGTACAGCATCCCAAAAACTGCCCTTCGCGACATCTTAGTGCACACAAACACAAAAACACAGCGATTTTGCTGCTTCAAGGAACATAAACTCTATATTTTAATAAAAACTATATTTTCAAATATAATTTTTAGAATTGTTGTCCGAATATAGGTTCCAGCATCACGCAAATACCCCCCGACAGATTCTGTTCAAATTTTTTACAGATATTCCGTATAAGTCTGGTCAGTCTGTAGTCTATAATTTATAACGCTATTTGCTATGGGGGAAGAGCAATATTGCAGATAGTTACAGTTTTAACCTTTTAAATGATTATCATCACGCTATACGTTTATAGAGCTAAGCAGTCAATCATAAAATATATACATATAAGAACGGCTATCAACAAAGCAAATAGTTGTAAGTTCAATTATTGATATTTTTTGTGATTCCTCATTTTTACATTTGGATATAGGTACTATTGTATGATAGTTCAAAAACATGAAATTTTGGTTTCTTCTGTCAACTGTGGTTATAATAAAAATAAATATGTATCTATAAGTGGTTAGGTGACTGTTAATGAGAAATCCCGTGTGTTTACAATCTACTGTTTTAGTGATAGGGGGTCATTCAATTATTACGTAAGCACCAAAGGGGGTGGGGGGGTCTTTGCTTTGATTATTTTTGATGGGATGGTAGGATTACGTCAGCAATATTTATTAATTTACTTTTCAAATTCAATTGCAAAATTTAATTGTATTTGATTTGAATAAAGATGGCAACCCAATGTTCAGAGATTCCCCAAAATAATTGATATTGCTTTCTCGATCTCACGCGATTTTTTATGGTTAGAAAAAGCCGAAGTAGGGAATTTACTTAAATGGGCATTCAATTACTTTTAGTCTATAAATTCCTATTATTTCTAGACTCATGAATAACAGTAAAGAAACCGGAACAGATTAAAAAAATACCAATTTTACGTAAGCAAAGAGGGAGGGGGGGTATGAGCTTTGTTTACTTTTACTGACAAGGGGGAGGTGCCCTAGTAGCATTTTTTGTTGGCATTTAGTTGGGCCACTTACCTCTGGTTAGTTGGCAAATGCTTACAATTGGCGGGCAGTTTGCGGGTTGAGCCAACAACTGATGGCCTACGTGGATTTGCCAACAAAGGCCCAACTTGCGATGGGGCCAACGTATATCGCCCTACGAAGGCCCAACGATAAAGTGTTATGGGTAGGCCCAACGACACATAATGCATTAAGGCAAGCGGTTGTATGTTGGTTGGCTGGTTTCAGAGCGACGCATCTCGCCAGCACCGGCCGTACGCGCGTCGCTATACATGAACCTTATCGGCTTCAAAATAAGGTTGGTTTTAGCGATTTATTTTGAAAAACCAACCTTATTTTGAAGCCGATAAGGTTCATGTGCAGCGACGATTTTTACACGTTTTTTTAACACACATGCAATAAGTCTTCCGTGGCGTCATCCATTCTTCACGCACCACGCCGAGTTCCCCACCGTAACCATCATCGTCGTAAAACTCCACAACTTTATACATTTAACACTTTCACAAACACTAAGGGTTAACTAACTAAACTAAAACACAACCTGCCAGCCTGATATCAGGCTAATATCTTTGTTGATGCGAACAAAACAAACACTCACAAACACTCCGCAGCCGCAGGTGCACAAATGAATAACTAAATAGCGGGCGGGCCGGGCGACACGTGCCGCCGCCCGCTCCCCGCGCACCCCGCTACCACCCCGTTGGAGTAGCAGTAATTGGCCCTACAAAAATCTCCCAACAGTAGGAATAGAAGCAGTAGGCCCGCGTTAGTTGGCCCAATGTTGTCATTATACCTTAAATCCCTACAAAAATCTCCCAACAGAAGGAATAGAAGCAGTAGGCCCGCGTTAGTGTGCCCAATGTTGTCATTATACCTTAAATCCCTACAAAAATCTCCCAACAGTAGGAATAGAAGCAGTAGGCCCGCGTTAGTTGGCCCAATGTTGTCATTATACCTTAAATCCCTACAAAATTCTCCCAACAGTTGAAATAGTAACAGCAGCCCCGTCGTTGGCTATCCGTTGGGCAAATAGTGCATGTTTATGACAATGGGCCTATTTTAAATTTAGGTTGGCGGAATAACTAACCGTCTGCCAATACATTCTCAACTGTTGGCGTATGGAAGCCAACGGCAAATGCTACTAGGGTGGGGGTTCAAAATTACTAAAATTCTGCTTATACGTAATACTTGAATGGCCCCTAGTCAGAAATAATCCGAAGAATGATCAACCAGTGTATCAGGGTTATGCCATTGGGAAGTAGGTATAAGAACGCAGGCGTCCAATTTCAATAAAAACGAAAATGTCCGCAAGCAGGGCTGCGAGTGTCGATCTCAGAACGAGCTGCTTCACACAGTTCTCACACGGACAACAGCTGTACGTCGCTTGCTCCCGCGTCACCAGTCCTAACTCTCTATATCTGTATATTTTGGCGACTGAGACTAAAACTATAAACGCAACGTATACAAGGAAGTTTGATAAAATGAGGATGTTATTTTATATTGTGATGTCTTACGACTTCTACGCGAACGAAGTCGCGGGCAGAATCTAGTTACCAATAATATGATCATCTCTTTCTTACATAGATCAATTAATTGCCTTAATTCTTGCGGAACAAAATGTAGCCTTAAAAAAACGCTCACTTTCTAAAATTATAAAAGGAACTCTAAATATTTATGCTGATGGTGTTGGCCTTCTACTCCATCTTGTCTCATGCTACAGTTTCCAAGCGACACTTGATTGAGGTGAAAACTAACAAGGCATATAGAAAGCGGCGCGCGCGCAGTTTCCACATGCGCGGGAGCATCGTGAGAGCTCACAATATAACGAGACCTAAGCTATAGCCTTTGACATGGAAAGTTATTAATTAAATTGATTAATAGAATTAACTCTCCAGTAGATAATCGATCTGTGCAAAAATTTCGTCATGAGAAGTAGGTCTACTAAGTAGGACTACTACGAAATTTAATGTTTTTTTTTTTTTGAATAGACGAATGTTAAATCTGGTGTGTATTATCGCGGTAAATTCATGAAGATTTTAGTTTAGGGTGCTTCAGAAACACATACTCGTAGAAGATTACCCTGATAATGTAGTCGCACATTACCTATACTCCATTTATTGTAACATTTGACAAATAACTACGAGTATTCACACCCTTTCGTTATTTCGATGTAAACGTTTTATAAACTCGGTTATTTCACAATAAATACAAAGCACTGTAATCTATTTATCACTAGCTGACCCGACAGGCTTCGTTCTGTCAAAAGCTATTTGACTGTGGCAGTTTGTCTACGCGCAAAGGAAACTACCTACCTACCCTATCCTACCCTACCCTACCTACCTATCTACCCTACCCTACCCTACCTACCTACCCTACCCTATTCTACCCTACCCTACCCTACCCTACCCACCTACCTACCCTACCCTACCCTACCCTACCAACCCTACCTACCCTGCCCTACCTAACAAAAACCTTCAATTTTTTTTTTTTTTTTTATAAAATCTATTCTCAGACCTACCAAATGATGACTGACACGTTATGTCAAACGCCATAAAGTTACATTAGAAGATAGAGTTACCCACTTATTATTACAATAAAAATGTAAATATGGTCGTTTTCTTACAATTTTTTTTTTTTAACTTTCTTAATTTTTTCTTACATAAGAACCTTCTCCTGACAATAACAAACACAACAAAAAAATAATTAGCGAAATCGGTCCAGCCGTTCACGCGTGATGCCGTGACCAAGGGAAATAGGGATTCATTTTTATATATCGTCGACCGTAGGTTCAATTGACGTAAGGGACAAAATACCCAAAATGAGCTAAGTATACAGTTTTGTTCAGAATTTTTCGCTCTTTCGAATGGTGTATATCGTCGACCGTAGGTTCAATTGAGGTAAGGGACAAAATACGATTTTTCAGGAGAGGCCGACAAAGTTTTTTTTTCGGACTAAATCGCCCATAACTTTTTTTGTTATTAACCTTTTTCGGATCTGATTTCGCACATAATCTTTTATTTTAGTGCTCTATCTACCTGTGTAAAATGTATTTAAATAAGTTATCTATTTAAGAAAATAGATGTCCCTTACACCAACGTATTTTGTTAGTAATGTCCCTTACTGATCAAGTATCTTGTAGTCCCGTCCCTTACATTAAATTGACCTCTACGTTGGATCAAAAATTGTGGAAAAATTGTGAAAAGATAGTGTAAATCACTTGTTGAAAAAATTTATGAAAAGAAATACAGTGTAAAGAGATTGTTGACAGAAAATTAAGTACACACTTTTGGCGTACGGATATCTTAAATTTGGAAATCGTTACCTACCTTACCTTATCTTACCTTATTTGATTCGATTGGTGGCGGTAAATACAACATTTCAAGTTGCTATATTGCATAGTTTTTCAAATACATTGTTATTATGGGGCTGATTCGAAATTTGGATCCAAAAAATCAGTAGGGTAAGGGACATTTTTCTTAAGCTAGAATTTTTTCATATACACCATTCGAAAGAGCGAAAAATTCTGAACAAAACTGTATACTTAGCTCATTTTGGGTATTTTGTCCCTTACGTCAATTGAACCTACGGTCGACGATATGAAAAAATTCTAGCTTAAGAAAAATGTCCCTTACCCTACTGATTTTTTGGATCCAAATTTCGAATCAGCCCCATAATAACAATGTATTTGAAAAACTATGCAATATAGCAACTTGAAATGTTGTATTTACCGCCACCAATCGAATCAAATAAGGTAAGATAAGGTAAGGTAGGTAACGATTTCCAAATTTAAGATATCCGTACGCCAAAAGTGTGTACTTAATTTTCTGTCAACAATCTCTTTACACTGTATTTCTTTTCATAAATTTTTTCAACAAGTGATTTACACTATCTTTTCACAATTTTTCCACAATTTTTGATCCAACGTAGAGGTCAATTTAATGTAAGGGACGGGACTACAAGATACTTGATCAGTAAGGGACATTACTAACAAAATACGTTGGTGTAAGGGACATCTATTTTCTTAAATAGATAACTTATTTAAATAAATTTTACACAGGTAGATAGAGCACTAAAATAAAAGATTATGTGCGAAATCAGATCCGAAAAAGGTTAATAACAAAAAAAGTTATGGGCGATTTAGTCCGAAAAAAAACTTTGTCGGCCTCTCCTGAAAAATAGTATTTTGTCCCTTACCTCAATTGAACCTACGGTCGACGATATATAGATTTACATAAAAAAATTACTCTAAAGTGCAGTAATTTCAACAATATTACACAATAACTGTCGTTATTTAGCCGTTATTTGTCTAATGCTATAGTAAATGGAGTATAGGTATTAAAAATGCCTTGCCACTTCGAGAGCAGCTGTTACATATACATGTCTTTTTCGTACTTTAAACATATTTTAAACAGTCTCTAACATTGTATGGTTTCATGACATGCGTGTTAACAGTTTCCTCAAATCTGTGACTGTAAGTTCCGGAATCGAAATCGATTAGTTTTAGTACAAAAACATCATGTCGGAAATACAAAAGGCGTGTGGCTGCATGTGCGCGCCCACCCAAGTGCATCGATTATATACTATCCGTGTTCATGACTGTGGGGCGATTATTGGTAGCATTCATTTATGCTTTAAGCTTACATCATTGACTTTGCTTCCCGAGAGGTCGGGCAGAGCTACAATCGTACAACAGTTTGTTGACTATCTCTAATTGACAACAAAGTTTGAGAACACGTCATAGTGATGAAACCTTCTCCAGCATTCTACAATCCTGAAGTGTTAAACCTACTTTGCTGGTACAAAGTCATCGAACTCTCGATTGCTTCGTCACCTACAGGGGCCTATTAAATCTGCTTAATCAGTCGTAGGTACTTATATTTTAAATATTGTTTAGTGCTAATGGCAGCCCGTGGTTTCACTTGTCTCCGTAACAAACCTAACAGAAAGTCAATCAGCCGGGCCATCTCCTTTCTGACCCAGCTGATATATCTTCTAATTTCCACGGCACGAGCTACTCTAATGTTTGTGTTTCCTAAACGAGAAACAAAATTCTCAATTAAAATAATCGCAGATAAAAACCCCATGTATAAAACTAGCAATAAAAACTTCAACACTCATGTTTCCGACAAATACGTTCAAATCACAGGTTTAAACTAAACCAGCTCTTCACCTAAACGTGACCAAAACATTACGCAACCGAACTGTGCTAAAATTATGATAAGTAATTCAATTTGCCGGAGATCCAGCTCACTGGGTGACCGGCCCGAGCTGCTGAGCGAAGCCTTTTCAGTGCAACTAGTTTATTGTTTTATTTATATTTCGTCATTCTCGCAACATTGATTACCAAGCGATATTGTTCGGACGACGAATGGTTCTTCCTACACCTAATTCTTAAATTCACTTGTGCTCTCTATCTTGAGCAGTACTAGATAATTATTATCTCTTCAATTTAATTCTTCAGATTCTCAAACAACTTTATTTTCTTCTTTCTTACAATGAATATTATTCACTTAGGAAGGTACTTCAGGTCGTCACTTGTTTGTCCTTTAACTGTTAATTAATTCTAAAGAGTTTCTGCTGCTACAGCCATTGCATTATAATTGTAAGTTTATACCTTAGTTTACCTACCTACTTTATTTTTACGATTGCTTTGTTTAATGAATGTGCTCGCATGCTGTCTATGTTCTTCAAGTTAAGGTAGAGCAACTCATGTGTTTAAGTATTAAAGTCATAAGACCATAATTATAATTCTTTCACTTTGTGCCACCATGGCAAACCTCGATAACTTTAAGAAAATCCCGATATCCCGGAACCCTGTAACGTCAAACCTCCGAAACTTTCTAGAACTTCTCCCGTCTAAATCCAGGCATATCTACAGCCACGTGACTTCGCCTCCGCCTAGCTGTTGCAAGCACAATGGGCGCTCGGTACGGCCACAATGCTGGACAATGGGCCGTTTATTGATATGTCCTGGTATGCACGACGATCGCACGGCTATTTCCCTTGCCTGGCCAAGTGGCCAGTAGGTATGCCTCGGGCTCGATAGGTCGTGAATGGAAGGTGGCGTGATCACTAATCACGTAGGTGTCGTAAATTATACCTTTGTACCATGGTAGTATGACTTAGGTCTTAGGTACTTACAGCATGGATAATATCTAGGCTCAAGATAGACAATCTTCTAGGAACGAACTAAGAGTACTAAAGAAAATAAATAAAATACATTTATTTATAACTAAACTAAAAGACGCGCACAACACAAAAGTGACAAGTGTCCATCTCTGTGAACGAATTCGTCCAGGAAAGTAGGGATTTTCGCGGTATTTCTTGCGCTAAGTGGCTTTGCTATTCCGGATTAAAAGGTCGGTGAAATTACAGGTCACACGTGACAGTACATCGCTGTCTCTAAGGTCGACGGCGCAGTAAATACACAGTCGAGTTCATTGACTTATTCCCATCATAACAATCAAATCAAAAGTCATTTATTCAAATTAGGCTGCGTATCAGCACTTCTCGAACGTCAAAATTACATAAGACGGTCCCCCAAAACGCCCGCCCTTCACCACTTCCTAGTGCTTTAGCTGGGAAGAAGTGGCGCAACAAACACAAAAATTAGGTATATAAGAATTCATATAACCTGTCAGTATCAGTAGGTAACAATTCTGGAGAAAGAACATATACATTGCCTTGAGCACTGGCGTAGCTAGTGATAAAGGGAGGGGAAGGGAAAGGGAGGGTATTGAAAAGTAAAAAGGGTCCCCTTGTTGGGGTCCTTTTTACCCGACTGCGGCGAAACTCCAAAGAAAGGAATTTTTGTTTACAAAATAGCGTACTAATAACATGGCAGGGTAAGTTTTCATTGTAATTTTACTAAGAGTAAGTAAGTAAGAGTCAAAATCGGTTGAACGGACTGTGAAAAAGGTTTACTTCAATGTCTAATCTTATTACAAATGGAGTATAGTTTGTCCTTATTTCTGGTGTCAATAAACATTCGACCACGCTTAGATAACTATGTAGGCCTACGGACTAGAGATTCGCGCGTAATGGGCAAAGGGCCGACCTCAAAAGACCTTGACTAACGTCATAGACGGACTGGGTCAACACCCCAGTAGTAGGCAACAGAGTTACGTAATGTCCGGTCAGTGACACTGACCACTAGTGGTTGGTGGTCAGTGGTCTGATCACTTTCTCCGCGCGATCCATCGAACCAGTCCCAAGTACTTGCACGTCCCGGTGTGAGGATATCCTTCGTGTAATTACGGAAGCGATAATTGATTTATTTTAATTAAGGAAGTGGAAACTGGAAATTGATTCAAGTGGTGTGTATAGTTAGATGTGGGAAACGCGACAATTTGTATGATGAGCTTTGGTTGTTTTGCAATTGCCGATGTTGTTATACTCGTAAAGTATAGTCCCTTTTAGTACTTATCTCTTTTTGTTTTTTGTTGTTCTTTTTAGAGTTCCGTATTCAACAAGGAACTCTTATAGTTTCGCAATGTCCGTCTGTCCGTCTGACCGCGGCTTAGCTCAGAGACTCTAAGGCCTCATTTACGGAGACACGGGGCGTCGCGCGTTGCGTGTGGCGGCGGCGTTGCGTCTCGCGGCGCGTCGAACGTTTTTTCAGTTTTTCGCAAAAATAAACCTAAGGCAATGTACGATGCTGTTTATGAAGATGCGGGGCGTGACGCGGCGCTCGGTCCGCCACGGGCCCCGCCGCGGCTGTTGCGGCGTTTTACCGTGAACGGACAATTGCAGGAATAGCTAGCCGCAACGCTACGTGCACCGCCGCAATAAACGTCGCGTGAGACGAGGCGATGCCATCTGCGGGCTCCGCCTGCATTTCAAGCAAACGCGTGTTAAATCGCTTCTCCGTAAACGCTCTCTTAGTACTAGAAAACTGTAATTTGGCATGATGTATATTAATCGAGCAAACAAAGTGGCAATAAAATCTTGTTTTTTTTTTTTCTCGTCTGTCTCATTATGTGGGGTATCGTTGGATAGGCCGTTCAAAGATATTGCGGGTGTATGAAACCATTTTTCAATCCGTTTGCGTAATAATAAGCTTTAAAGTGCTAATTAGGGTTCCGTACCAACATGGTAAAAAGGAACCCTTATCGTATGACTCAGTCTGGCTATCCGTCTGTCTGTCACAGCTGGATATCTCAAGAACTACTAATGCTATCAACTTGAAATTTAGAATAGTTTTAGATGACGTTTGCCCAACTATTTTGCAAATAAGAAATATTTTTATTTTTTTGTTTACGTCATTGTCTGAACGGGGTTCTTAAAAATTCAAAGTGGGGCTACTAGGGCATGTGGGGTATCATATGAAAGAGCACTATTTATATTCTCAAACATTTTCATTTTTATTTTAGGCCGCATAATTTTAGACTTTTCTCGAAAAATTTTAAAAAAATACCGTTCCCCTCCTTATCTCCGAAGTTTGCTTAGATAAAAATCTGAAATTATTCTATGCGATAGAAGTTTATGTGGAGATTACAGGAAAATTAAAACGATGTCTCTAAATAGCACACTTTTTCAGAAATCATCAACAAAAATTACATTAGTTCCACTATCGGTTAAGAGATGGCACTGACCTAAAACTGCAATACTCTACACCGCAGTGTTAAAATTCTCTAACGAATATAGGCCTCGCCGATGAAAATTTTAAAACATTTCACGGTTCACAACCAAAATGTCCTCCTTCCTACCTACTCGCAGGTTGCTTTGGGTGAAGCACTGTTGTAGTTTTTTTGGGCATAGAACTATTTAGGTATCTATACGAATGCAGCTATATATGATGGTACGGAACCCTCGCCTCGGTGCGCGAGTCCGACTCGCTCTTGACCGTTTTTTTTTTTTGTTAGTCAGTGTCCCCCCTGCCAGCTAAATGGTTGTTTTCGGCTATGTGAAAAAATTCACGGCAATTGTAAACATACTGTATATATAACGAAGTTAAAAGGAAAACTATCACTGTTAAGAAAAGTTCACAAGTTAACGAGTAATAGTTGACCAACTTATATTTGCACATAATATGGTTCCTTACATTTGCGGTAGCAATGGCAGAACATGTTTTTCAACTACAAGTTTGTTCTTGGGATAAATTCATCCCAACTACGGAACTCTTCATTGTCCGGGGGCGGTTTTTGGTTTTTTAAATGAATTTTGGCGTATAATAAATAAAATATATTCTATCTGTCTATCTCAGCCTATAACCGATCTTGAAAGTTCATGTTCTAAAGACTATCGTGCTCATCATCCTTTTCTGTTGTTTCCAGTGACGAGGACGACACGGGTCGCCTGCTGCGGCAGCTCAGCAGGATCAACAGGCCGCTCGGCGTCTCCTTCCCGCAGATGGTCAGACTCATGGCACAGTGCCAGCAGGTAAACCCACATCTATACGAACTTATATAGAGGCGCTTTTCGTGTCTGTCTGTGTGACCGCGTTGTTCTTCTAAACTACGCAACGGGATTTTCATGCGGTTTTCACCATCATTTATAGAATTTATTGCGGAAGGTATATCTGTACAATAATATATGGTGGGTCTTGTGTGACGTCAGGTCTTTGATGCGCAGTTAGCATGTGGCGTTGTATCTTGTGGACCGGCCGAAAGTGCAATGTGCTGTGCCAAGGTTCTGATGATGCTGAGGGTGTTGACCAGGTTTGCGCATTCGCTGCATGCTAGTCATGTCAGGATACCCGTTGAAGCCGTGCACCCGCCGCTCGAAAGCTTGAGGCACTTCCAGCTCCAGCTTTCGAGCGGCGAGTCAGGATGATGACGTCACGATGAAGTAGGTGCACGAAGGCTGCGCTGACGTTTATATTCGGGGTCACCAGTATAGAGGTGACACTTATCTTCTATTGAAAAGGGAGGATCCTCCGACCAGCCGGGTGTTGTGTCTGGTGGGCAACTGCCCGACGGTTGATGCCGAGATGTTGTTTATATGCTAGTCGCGCGGTAAACTCCGATTGCGCGATGCAGGATTTGTGTGACGTCAGGTCTTTGTCTTTGTTCGCATGTGGCGTTGTAGATGCTGCCACACATTAAGATGGTGCTTGCATTTATTAAAGAAATCACGATATTTGGTCGTATTAAGTCGTAAAACCCGTGCGAAGCAGGGGTGGGTCACTAGTTGACAATATAGCGTTAGAGGTAAGGAAATAGTGTGCAACTGGCTAAGGACCAAAATGTACGCGAAAATACCCAGGAAACCGCGCAAGTTTTTCCGTTTGCTCTCTCTCCCTAGCCATTGGCATGGAATAAATTGTTTATTTATTTATTTATGATAACACCTTAAATTTATCATGACAGGTTACCCTAATGCGATATAGTTAAGCCTACATAATATGTACGTATCCTCCATAATTTCTAATTATTAAATAAATACTGGTCTATTATAAACGAAATTCACCATAAACAAATATAACACCTAAATTTAACTTAATTATAACATAACACCCTAGATTATGATTTAAAATTATGATTTATATTCTTTGTCATTGGCAATTACTGATCAAAAAGTACCGAGGTAAGTACTACAGTTAAGACATTCACAATCTGTCCAACGCCAAACATAATCAGTGATGTATCTTGACTATACTCAATTTGTGGCGAGTATGTAGGTACACATATCATCCATACTAATATTATAAATGTGAAAGTAACTCTGTCTGTCTGTCTGTATGTTACGTTTTCACGCCTAAACCGCTGAACCGATCGTCATGAAATTTGGCAGAGATATAGTCTGGAATATGGAGACGGACATAGGCTACTTTTTTACGCGATAACCGACACCTACGCGGGCGGAGCCGCGGGCAAAAGCTAGCCTAATATATTGCTTCTATGACATTTATGATGCACATGAGGCACTCGAATTCGTTGCGAAAGTATGTGCAGGAAATAGGTACCTAGCTTTTTTAAAAGCATCCAATAATTTCACTGCCTTCTGTCGTCTACTGAAGATGTAGGTATAGTTAAGTACCTGTGGGTTTTTAGTAAACTTTCTTCCAAATCGATAATTGCATGGGATGAAACACAATCCATATATGTGTTCCACGGTTGTCAGTTTCAGTTCATACTATAATAGGTAGGTAATCAGTGCAATTAAAGACATTCATAAAACCTTAGCACGTCGTGAACTATGGTAAAAGAAAAGATCATACTAGATCGTTACTAGGGCATGCTATCCGGATATCCGTCGAATATATCATCCGGATATCATTAGTTTTACTATCCGGGTAAAATGAATAATACAGATAGTTCCATGTTTCTCTTTTATATTTTATTTCATCAAAATCAGTAATATTTAAATATTTTACATTGTTTTAGTAAAAAACATTTTAACAAAAAACGAATATGACTTTTTCATTAAGTACCATTATCTAACTAATGAAAAAGTTATATGTTATTTAATTTAGTTGTTTCGACTTTATTTTCAGAATTGTTTATATAAATATTATTTATGCATATTGAAGCTGTTTTAGAGGAGTAACTCATGGCTAAGTAATAACAGCCGCACGGGTCGATCCATTAGGTTAAACTTCGCTTGCCAGGGTTGGTCTGTGGATGGGTGACCATCTTTACATACCGGGACTTCTACGCCTCGGAAAGCACGTTAAACAGTTTAACCTTTTCCCTACATGTTGGGGTCGCCTTCCAGTCTAACCGGATGAAATAGATGGTCAAGCATCAAAATCTTCCCACACATTCTTGGTTAAAAAATAAGCCATATAACCCATTTTAAAATGGGTTATATGGCTAACCAGTTAACCACAGTATTTAATCCCAAATACTGTACAGAGGGCTGTTTTTACTTAAACTTTCCATGAAGATACCAATAACAATCAATAGCTACTTTCTCTGTCAGCCACGCTCGTCCGACCACAAACATTGCCAGTTAGATCGTGTACCCTAATCATAGTGATAGTAGATGCAGATAAGTAAGTATTAGGAATTAAATTATAGGTACAAATAGGTAAAAATAAACATACAATTGTGGGTTTTCTCAATTTTTATAATATAGCTTTACTTTTTTTCTGGAACAGATCTTATTTCGGTCTGCTTTTTTTTTATTCGTACATATCTACATGAGTCGGTAGATTGTAAGAGCTGTAGGTCACGTCTTTTGGGACATTGCTTTTTTCAAAAGTCTTTGTCAAAGTTTTTTTTAGTTGTATGTCAACAAAGACCACAACGCCTTTCATTATGGTGTTTTATCTGTGTACCTATATCTTACGTGGTTAGTACCTAGGGCATTTCACCAAGCCTACGCTTTCATAATGAGCTACCTCCATCTACTTCCATGCAAAATTATGCGCTGCCAGCCTTAGGAGCAACACCGCATACGGTTGTCTTGAAAAAGTACCTAAAATAATTTTGTCTTTTCTGTAGTTTCCACCCATAACGCGATATTCCCAAAAACTGTTGGCAAAAATGTCTATGGCATTAAGTCCACATATTATGTACTGTGTACCTATACCTATATTATTGGTGCTCGGTACTACATATTTCTAGGCTTGAAGTATAAAAAATTGGCATTAATCCCCTTTTCGAACCGTACCTATAATGAGTTTCTTGCCAACTGTAGCAGGATATTCTTCCCCCTCCCACTTACTATCTACCACCAAAGGAGCATCTCCATGCAGGATGTAACCTTTTGGTGGTCCACTAATTGGAAGTCCCTGAGCCGTCTTCGGACACAAGTGGAAAGATGTAACTCCAACCTGGTAAAGTGGGGCTACCGCGACAAAACAGCAGCAGGGTGTGGAGGAGGAGCTATGTCGCAAATTATGCTCCACCTCCTATTCTGCCTTCTGTGTCCCAGAACATGCAGTCAAAATGACCCCTGCGCTGCCACTGACGACGCCGTGGAGGTGGCGAAGTTTTTTGGCTAACAAGATCTGAAATACAGTCGTGCCAGCGTCCACGAAGATGAAGACATGAGTTTCTCATAATATTCCACGATTTTTTCTAGAACATTGACCTCACCACGACCTCACATTCGTCCATAACCCGAAATGACTGTGCTGGTCAACCACAGAACAGTCTGTTCTGTGTGTCAAACTATTTTTATCTCTATTACCTATAATTATGTTCGACATTTCGATCACGGTAATTGTATGTCGTGTCGAAACTAAATACCCGCTACATCTACCTACGCGTGATCTGATCGAAATTGTAATATATCACGAATGTGATGCACGCGAGTATGTTACATAAATATGCAATTAATAGCAATTTCCTCATTCCTATGTTGGTTATATCAGTTAAAATCAGAAAACACATTTCCTCTCTATGAATATTCTGCATACTAGTTACGCCATCTAGCGGTAAGTGGCACTAGACTCTCAAGAAAACCATGAAACACAGATTACTCTTTATCTCATGACATGCGACAAAACATCTGTACATCATAGAAAGACTCGATTGTTTAAGATTTTAAGAATTCGTTTGCAATTTAGTTTAATGGCCAGTAAACGAAGACTGAACTGAGCAGAATTATAATCTTATTGAATCTCACACAGTAAACAATCTTTTCCAGGTGGCAGGTGTAGAAGCTTTCGATGAGGGCGGAGACACACCCACAACTGGCAGCAGTGGCGGCAGCTGGCAGGAGACTGGTGCAGCGCGGGCCAGACTGGATGCTGGCGGGGCGCATGCAGGACTACTTGGGGGCAGTCCACTTACGCTGTTCCAGGGGATTATACCAGGTAATCAGAGAAAGCAAGAAATAAAATAAGAAGCCGATAAGTTTGCATGCTTTATTAGATAGAATGTACATGGATTCCTCACAGCTGTAATTTTACATATCATCACGCCAGGTGTACAGGGGCCAGCACATCAAGCTACATGAAACTGTCAAATTTCTCCAAACGATTTTAAACTTTAAAATGTTAGTGATTAAGTTCAAAATCGAACGAGAAATTTTTAAAGTTTGTGGTAACTTGATGCGCTGGATACCGTACCTACTTATAGTACAACCACATGTCGTCAATTATATTTAAATCCCATGTAATAGGGGGCGAGCCACCGACCGGGCACAAATCCAGACTCCGGGCTACTACTGATAAATTCAAGATGAAAAAACCCAATAACACTGCCCGATCAGGGCATCGAACCCAGGACGTCATGCTCAGTAGTATAGTGTTGGGTAGGACATACAAGAGGCACCTCAAATGTCCCATACAAAACGATTGAATGTCCCAACACCTCAAAATAAAATTTTGTACCGCTTCACTGTGACATACAAATGAATGAATCTCGAACTGACAAGTGAGTGAGTGTGGTGAGGTGAGTGAGGCCTGACAATGCTGACGTGAGGTGAGCGAGCGAGTGCAAGGATTGTCGTTGTCGGTCGAATTCGAATGTCGTCCTATCTTCTGTCGCAGTCGCACTTCTAGCTCGCAAACGAGGTCTTGTCTTGACTCGTTTTGTTGGTTCACTTCAAGTGAGCGGGACAGCGCGGCCGGACGAACGAATGTGTGCGGGCGGGAGAGTAGACCTTATTAATGTAGGTTTTATGAAGTGGCTAAAAAACGACTGTGCATATCTGCTACGAGTGTTCCTTCGGAAAGGATTTTTTCGAAATCTGGTCAGGTTATCACCGAGAGACATAACAGACTCGGCGGTAATATCGGTTGCTATTTTTTAATTACAATTTGTATTTTTTTTTCTTGATTACCTATTAAAAAAAAAAAATCATTTCGTACGCTGCTTACTTAATTTGAGACACAAATTTTATTCGTCATCCTTCTAAACTACGATGCGTTTGTTGTAGTCATGCATTACTCAGTAATATGATATTTTCCCTATCCCTCATATTTCTAGTGCAAGGATTGTCGTTGTCGGTCGAATTCGAATGTCGTCCTATCTTCTGTCGCAGTCGCACTTCTAGCTCGCAAACGAGGTCTTGTCTTGACTCGTTTTGTTGGTTCACTTCAAGTGAGCGGGACAGCGCGGCCGGACGAACGAATGTGTGCGGGCGGGAGAGTAGACCTTATTAATGTAGGTTTTATGAAGTGGCTAAAAAACGACTGTGCATATCTGCTACGAGTGTTCCTTCGGAAAGGATTTTTTCGAAATCTGGTCAGGTTATCACCGAGAGACATAACAGACTCGGCGGTAATATCGGTTGCTATTTTTTAATTACAATTTGTATTTTTTTTTCTTGATTACCTATTAAAAAAAAAAAATCATTTCGTACGCTGCTTACTTAATTTGAGACACAAATTTTATTCGTCATCCTTCTAAACTACGATGCGTTTGTTGTAGTCATGCATTACTCAGTAATATGATATTTTCCCTATCCCTCATATTTCTAAGCTCAGCTCAAAGCCTCGTATGTCTTTTGTGTTAGTACTTCAAATAAGGTGGGACAATCTGACATTATTGGGACAATGTCACATTTTTGGGACAATATCCCATTGATGTTACATTGTCCTATTAATGTAATATTGTCCCACCTCATTTGAAGTGGTACAATGTACTACCTCACCAAGCTGAATGAGTTACTCATACAAACTCATCAAAATTGCTTGTCCTACCCAACTCTACAGTAGTAGCGCTTTCGACCATTCGAGCAACAAGGCAGTCATATCTATTCTATTTATTTCCGCTACATATGACACAAAAAAAAAACCACAAAAATAACGAGTCATCATAGTCATCGTCATAGTCATCGTCAGCCATCTAGTATAAGTTTTATATAGCTTTATGAGATCGCTCTGTATTAAAAACGCGTATTGAAATTCACACTCTCTCTGAGAGAGAAAGGCGCGTGGAGGGGGCATAACGCTTTTTCCTTACGTGACGATTTCTACCAGTCAACTCCTACCACAAGCCGCGTTAAAGAACTTCGTTTAAAAAAAGGTTGTGGTAGGAAAAAAATCAAATAATAATAAATAATAATCAATCAATCCATCACATCCACGTAAAACGGCCATCGCCCAGCATAATGCTGTGACATGGATCGTGAATTGTGATACTAGGCGGGTTAAGAAACAATATTGGCTGGTGGGGCGCGTTAGCCAAAGCTACTGAAATAGACATACTGCTGACGCGATACATCGATATGATTATTTATGAGCATCACATCATTGACTCATTTATTTGTATAGGAAGAAAGCTAGGGTAATACTTGCTCACTTTTAGCGATAAGACCCCCATTATGTCACCCTCTGTAAAATTTCTACATTTATATCTGTAATTTTTATGGTATACATAAATAAGAGTATTCTATACCTACTAATAATATTCGCCCTATGTAAGACAAAGTTTCTCCTTTCGTCTAACGTTATATTGTAAATATTCATCATAAAAACGAATACGAACTGATGATATAAATTATTTCACTCCAGGTACAAAGTGGTGCGGCACAGGTGACATAGCAGCAGACTACCACGACCTGGGCGCGGACAGGCGCCTGGACCGCTGCTGCCGCACGCATGACCTCTGCCCCACCAAGGTCCGCGCCTTCTCCAGCCGATACAACCTCACCAACAACTCGCTCTACAGCAAGTCGCACTGTACTTGCGACGACATGCTCTTCGAATGCCTGAAGACCACCAACACCTCAGCCTCACACCTTATGGGACACATCTACTTTAACATCGTCCAAGTTCCCTGCCTCGAGGACGTCGACGACGCGCGACGGTTTCGTAATGCAAGGCTCGGCTTTTAACTCTGTCTAGCGGAGAATAGCGGAATTAAACTCATCAGCGCCATCTAGTAGTCACGATAGTGTGTCATACATGCACAGATTTTTTTGATGCTGTAAATTTTGCATTTTACTAATCTTCGTGTTATTCTCTGATTGAGATTGTAAATAATAAATTTTAATAATGTTCTTATAAAACATTAGACATCAAGCTGTGATACGTCTGTGCCTTTAAATGTACTAGAGAGTATTTTTGTTAGAGGATGGCGCTATACAAATAAAAAACATTGTTTTAAATAGACAATAAGATATTTATTTGTTACAATAATTCATGACAAAGATGCAGATTCTCTATTGTTATAAATAGTAACAATAGTTTAATATTTGTTTACTAAGACCAAGGTATTTTATGATATTGTAGAGAAATAAATGTGAATTAGTGCATACCAAATAAAATTATTTATTTAAATCGTATATGCATTGTTTTATTTTCCTCTGCTAACCAATTAACAACAAAGTCTTATGAGATCCGGACATCATAGTCCAAACAAAAGTAATGCTACGCCTAGTGGACTGGCGAGGGTATCATTTTTCAAAGACAATCGTACTATCTCTCCTTTTGCAAAGATACACTTGACCACAGACTCTAAAGTATCACTTGACTATACAGGTTGACTAGGCAACCACTTCCATGTGTATAGTGTTTTATGTAGCTTTATGTGCTGGCCACTGTACGTACATACATACGTCATACATCTAGTGATCATAGTGATGTCCTGTGGTGATGTCTGTGTGTTATGGTCTCCCCACAGACTACAATAGTATATGGGTCTCCCTTTGTAAGTACCGTAGACTAATATACAGGGTTATTGATAAAACAATGGTGCCGATTCTCTTGTACACCGAACTAAACTATCACTAAAATTCCTTACTTTTGGCTATGAGAATCTTAAAGCTATTCTGCAAAAATAAGTTTGACACAACTAAATCGAATTTGACAGTCGTGACTCCACGTGGTATTTTTTTTTTTTTTGGCTTCTCAACGTTGTACTTGTTTGCATATAATTTTTTTTAGAGCCGGAGGCGCGCATGGGGGGCAGCCACGACGTGTTTTTATGGAATCTATCACTATTTGTGTGGAAAAAAAAAAATACCTACATGTAGACTAATATGGGTTTAAGTGTTTCTAAAAGGGGGTCGAAATTTTCATTATTTTTGCGATAGGACGCACCATTTTGGAGATATAAGCAAAAGAAAAGAAAAAAAAAAATTGGGATAAACACGAAATATTTTAAGTGATACACCTATAGGTGGTAAAGGAGCCATGGAAATGATTTTTTTTTAATTCTGAGTATATAATTTAAAAAATTTAATAATTTAAAATTACTTGATATGATGATTAATTATCAAAATTCACCGCGCTCGTGCCGCCACCCCTCCGCACCGTTCGGCGTCACCGCGTCGAGGCGGGTCATTCATAGAATAAGTAAATAAAGGATTTTTTCGCAAAATGTCTCAACCAATTTTAAAATTATAATAATTATGTAAAAATATAAAACACTTAGATAAAAAAAAAATTCGCTGCTCTGGTTTTTTTACGACATAAAGATGTTTCTCTTAAAATATTTCGTGTATGAATAGATACACCTTAAATACAGTACTGGTTTTGCACCAGAAGTCGAGTTGATTGGTGTGAATTTTAGTTCATGAAAACTAATTTTATTCCACACCTTTTTAATCGCGATTAAAAATAGTCAGATTTAGTTAGAAAATCTAAATTTTAGTTTAAAAACGTCAAATTCAGAATAGCAAAATTGCCATTTTCACTAAATTTAAAAACTCAGTACCATCTTAGAGCTGTCAAACTAAAATATAGTTAAGTTGTGTCACTTTAGTCAATTTCAGAATAGGAAATGGTCGTTTGACAGGAATACACTAAATTTTGGTGATTTTTTGTCTAGTTTAGAGAATCTTGTGACAAGAGAATCAGCACCATTAACAACCTTGCAGGACTGTATTTCTAACATCTGCTACAACTTTTTTTCTATGACTTTTTACAAAACTTATTACATTTACCAAAAACAAACCTTCAAGATTTCGTGGTTCTATCTAACACATTTCAATTCTGTACACTATGCCGTTTTTACAATAAGGGCACACGGGGCCCGTGCCCAGGGCCCCCGACCTCACAGGGGCCCCTGTAAGCCGATCCGACTCTACTTTTCAATAGCGCATTTTTTTCTTAATTTTAGGTAGATACCTGCTTGCAAAGAATTACCGTCGAAATTGAAATATTAAAATTAAACTGATTAGTATCTCTAATCGATTGTGTTAGTAACGCTCGCAATAATTTCAATCAATACGAATCGGCTGCTGAAGAAAAAAATCCAAATGCTGACGAAAAACATAAGTTTGAAAAAAAAAAAAGCAGCACTCGAATCACTTTTTTTAAGGATCATCAGAGATTGAATAGTTGAATGGTAAAAAAATATCGTGTAGATATTATGTTTGTTCCTATAATTGACACAATGTTTAAAAAATCGTTCGGCAACATACCAAGAAATTGACAAACGTTTCTCAGATAATGGTGCCGATTCCCTTGTTCACAAACTAAACTAATTTTAAGTTCAGTGCATCTTTTTCTTTCTCAAATTAGAATGGTTTCATTTATGGCAGTACTTAAAAATATAGCAAAGGAATCAGCGGATTTGAGTGTCTCAAGTCTAATAACGTCATAACGAAATATGATGTGCGATATATTGATGTGCTGGCCACAGTACAAAGTGAGCCCTATTTATGATGATAAAATAAAAACTACTTGGCAAATAATAAATAATGAAACAGGTAGGAAAAAACAGCGAAATACTGAATTTAATTTAGAGACTGCACATGGCCCCGTCAACTCCGATGTAGAAATAGCTCAGGAATTTGAAATGTTTTTGGTAATATTCCCCTTAAAACTACAGAAACTTTAAATTCCTCACCCGCGCTTTCTGCTGCTTTACTTAGAAAGAATGTAAAGGCATGCCCTTTGGAGTTCAGGTTTCAACATACAAACCCCCAGGCTGTTATAAAAGCTTTTAAAGATCTTAAAATTAAATCAACAGAAGATCTTTGGCGAATGTCTGTAAAAGTCTGTAGGTCTATTATCGAAACCATTGCGCCCTATTTAGCTTTCATATTTAACACCAGTGTAGACCAAGGAGTCTTTCCAGATCTCATGAAACACAGTAAAGTAGTTCCATTGTTCAAATCCGGTGATAGTAAGGAACCTAACAATTATAGGCCTGTGTCAATTCTTCCAGTTCTCAGTAAGGTGTTTGAAAAGTTGATGCTCAATCAAATGTTACGTCACTTTAATAAAAACTCCATCTTTCATGAACAACAGTATGGTTTCACCAAGAGGCGTTGTACAACTGACGCCGGTGTCACCCTAATAAAGAACATTTTTAACGCTTGGGAAGAAGCACAAGATGCTATTGGAATCTTTTGCGACCTCTCAAAGGCGTTCGATTGCGTAAACCATGAGACACTTCTGCTGAAACTGGAGCACTACGGAATTAAGAATACCGCTCTTGATTTACTAAGATCATACCTGACGGATAGGAATGTTAAAGTTCAGGTAAACGGCGTAAACTCATTAGGGTCTGAAATTAAAATGGGCGTTCCTCAAGGTTCGATATTGGGTCCATTCCTCTTTTTAGTTTACATTAACGATTTACCCCAATTACTTCAAAATCAACCGAAGATGGTGTTATTTGCAGATGACACATCATTGATTTTTAAAATAGATCGACGGTCACAAAAACTTGACGACGTGAATAACTCTATTCTTCAGGTCCAAAATTGGTTTACCGTAAATAATTTGGTACTAAATAAAAAAAAACCAAATGCATTCGATTTAAGTTACCTAATGTTAGAAGTAGCGAATGTGACATCATATTGAATGGAGAAAAACTGGAATTTATAAATCAAACGGTTTTCCTAGGAATCACGCTAGATGAGAAATTACAGTGGGGACCTCATATAACATCTCTTGCGGGGCGGCTAAGCTCGGCCGCGTATGCTGTTCGAAAGATAACAGTTAACAGATATAGAAACCGCGCGTTTGGTTTATTTTAGCTACTTCCATAGCATTATGTCGTATGGCATTTTACTGTGGGGTCGGGCTGCCGACATTGAATCCATTTTTATTTTACAAAAGCGGGCTGTCAGAGCCATTTATAATCAACATCGCCGCGAATCTCTTAGAGAACTATTTAAAACGATTAATATTATGACGGTACCTTGCCAATTCATTAATGAAAATATTATGTATGTAAGAAAAAATCTACATCTTTTTAATAAAATCAGTGATAGGCATAATTTTAATACTAGAAATAAAGATAAAATAGATCAACCATTTTTCAGATTATCTAAAGTACGTACATCTTTTATACTGTGTTAAATGTTACAATAAAATACCTTCTGATATATTACAATTAAATGAAAGAAAATTTAAAACTCATATAAAAAGCACACTTTGTAAACAAGCATATTACAAATTAGAGGATTATATCCATGATAAGAATGCTTGAAAACATGCTGGTCCTACTCCATAGGACAATTTACAGTCTAGACAAAATCAAACTGGTTGCTAATTTAACTGTATAATTTATAATTTTTATGATATTAATTTTTATTTTCTGTGATTATTAATATAAATTTAACTCACACACTTATTATATGTTTAATTTTTTTTTTTGGAAAATCATATACAATGTTTGTAAATATGTGAGCACCATGTACCTATCGCATTTATTAATTTTTCTGTCATTACTCCACTTTCATTCTTTTTACCAATTGTGGTAAGTAATTTTTATTTTTATTCTAGGTACATCGTCTTCACCTATAATTATTAATTAATGTATACAAACTATTGTTAACATTTTAAAAGAGTAAGTATGGAGTTTCTTGCCCATTCTTCTCCATACATAACTACCTTTTGGAAGGCGCAACTAGAATCTATTAACTATTCATGTAATTTTTGACGTTCAAAAGTGCATCTTCGTGCCTATTTGAAATAAATGATTTGACTTTGACTTTGACTTATCCGTTCTACGATTTAACCATACATAGTAAAATAAAAAAAATAAGCATCGTTTGCTGTGTTCAGATTCTGAGGGTAGGTACTCTATGTAGTCTGTGGCAAGTTATGTATGAGTATCGGTGTATACCTGCTGGCACTAGACAAATTTTCGACCTTATCTCTAGTAGGGTGGCATCTCTGGTATTTCAGGTGTCCATAGGGGGCTAAGGGCGGCGGTTTCCACCACACAGTATTTTTAATGGTCACTGAATGTACGGTGGCCAGCATAATTTTCAAGTTACCACAAAGTGTCAAATTTTCTCGTTCGATTTTGAACTTCAGCTGCAACATTATAAAGTTTAAAATCGTTTGGAGTTTGACAGTTCCGGGTAGCTTGATGTGCTGACCACTGTACGTGGACCGAGGTTACCCGCTTGAATGCCACCCAACACCACAAAAAGGATTAATTTGTAAAATAATACATGAACGAATCTGACATTCATTCAGAATGCACCTTATGTTTTTTAACGTGTCAACACGTTAAAAACGTCTCTGTTGACTAGGCAGCATGGTCTCAGACCTTAGCCTGGTCCGTCAAGAACAAACACACAAAAATTAAAAAAAAAAGTTAAAAACGTCAACTGGAAATGAGAAACGTCAAATAGTTTCAGTGATTTCATCTTTTTCTCTGCAATATTTATAATTTCTAAACTTTTGAAGTTGTAAATCTGTGTAATAATGCGAATAATTCGAAGACTACTATTATTTTAGCAATAATTAGAGTTAATGGACAGCCAGTCCACGATGTCAAGTGATACAACAGAGACTGCGAAAGGTGTGTTATTTTGATCAATTGTTTGTTAATTTAGGCTATAATATCTTCCGTAGAGGCACTGAATGGTGTTTCTGTTTCAAGTGGAGGCCGCGGGCGAGTGCAACGGCCCGGCCCCGGACCAAGCGAGACGATTACTTGAAGAAGAATTTAATATTCAACGAGCGAAAATGAAAGAGTTGTTCTTGCAAAAAGAAGGTTCGTTGTCTGTTATCAGCAGAGTAGGCCGCGCGGGGGTATCGTAGGCTTTGGTTCTGGTTTGTTGAAATGCATGAAAATTACAATTATTCACGTGATATCATTGTTTTTGTTGTGGCTGTATGTCAAAGTTATTGAAACTGAATCTTAGTTTGTAGAGTACCTTTGTTCTGGTAATTGGTTGGCTCCCTGGTGATTGACATCCTGATATGTTGACCTTGTCCTTGTGGTACCTGTGAGACCTGTACCTGCAGCTACATCAACAAATTTTTTCGTAACATCAGGTGGTGGGCCATTTTTACAACATTCACTAACTGCATTTTAGTTTCCTGAAGGCAACAATTTTGCATGTTTACCTCCTACATAGTAAAATTAACATTAACACCTATTCTTCACTTATAAACGTCACCTAGCTCAATGTTCGTCATTCTTCTAAAACTAATTTTGTTTTATTATTTAAATTTTCTATTGTTATTGTGCCATATTTACAATTAAATCTTATCCATGCATAAAAATACAGTGAAAACTAAACTGAGGTTATTAAAGGTCATGTATAAATGTACTAAGGAGGTTAGTGCGATAAAAACATCTATTGTTATGGGCGTGAAAAGGGGGAATATAGTACTAGAGTTTGTTTGTAGGTGATGGTTCACCATGTGATTGTAGCTATACACAATACTTGTTGTTAAGCTGGATGCATTTTAATATTTTGGTAGAATGACTTACATAATTCACACAATTTTTGTCTTAGTAAATCTTTTGTTAACTAAACACTGACCATAATTCAGAAAATAGCTTATAATCAGTTGGCATTTTTCATATCAATTTATTTTTGGTTGTTGTTATTTTGGGTAACCAATGACCTCCAATTTGACAGTAGTTTTACTGATAAGAGACTAGTCTCCTAACTGGGTATTTCTTGAACCAGTATGAAGTGCATCATTGGTCCACCAATCCCCAAGAACCTGTTTTACTACATACTAATATTATAAAGAGAGAGAGCGAATTTTGTGAGGTTGTATTTATGTGGAGGGTAATCTCTGGAACCACAACTCCTATTTAAAAAATCTTTCGCTATTTGAAAGGTACATTATTCCAGATGGACATGGTGACATGACTTAAAACGGGCCAGGCCGAGTCGCTAGTTATGTTTAAAAGCAATAACATTCACTGTCATTATACTATCTATGATTATTGTAATTCTGATTATGACTAATTAGTATTCATATTAAAGTGATTTAGAAGCATTTAGAACTTGAGACTGATTTATACCTAACAAAACGCATGTCATTGTTATGATTATTAAGTAGATACTCCTGTAAAGTTAATAATAGTGTAGTGTTTAGGGTATAATAATAGTATCTTATTACTGCAGGTTAGTATAGCAGTCTAGCTGTTAGATTTTGATTAAGGCCTTTACCCACAGCGCCCAATCTGTGCCTCCGATAGGATCTGATGATGCGATCTGACAATGCCATCTGAACGCATGCGTTCTCTGTAACCAATTGCTGCCCGTGTAGCTTTCCCACTACCTGCGGTAAAACGAAACGCGTTCAAGTGATCACACGCCGCTCATGGGATCTCTCAATCTCTGTCTCGGTGTCTCCGGTGACAGTGATCGCGTGATCGCCGTGACAACAGGACGCTTTCAAGGTGTCGTATAATTTTACTGAAGCTTTGATTGACGCTGTGCGTCAATATCCTTTGTTGTGTATATTACTATAATAGCAAATTGTAAGTCTTTATTTTGTTCCTATTGCTTTCCACCACTTAGTATTCCTTTTACGAAGTTTATCCTTTAGTAAACAGTGCAATTCTTCAAAATGTTGCAAATCTTAAAAATCCTTGCGATCTGATCCAAGATCCGTTCTCAAGATGCATTCTAAGATCGAATCGGGCGCCGAGGCCTTTAAGGCCTATAATGGAATCATTTATTATTTAATAATATCCAAATTAAGGTGCATGGTTATAATTCAAGGCTTCAAGTTACATAACATTCCATCGATTTCCATTTGTACACCCCTGATTCAAATTACTATTGACCACTTCCATCACAGTGCTGATTAAATTCACGCCCACACCACACTACTCTCAATAGAACCTTGTTTATACCATAATATTGAAGTTTGTTACATTCCCTCTTTGCAGAGGACATGAGGAAGATGATCCAGGACAAGGAGCAGCTGGAGTCAGAGGTGCTGGGTCTCCGAGCTGAGTTGCAACAGCTGCAGACCCTCAGCGAGAACCAGAAGTCGGAGATACAAAGCTTGCAAATGCTTGTTAGTGGTATGTCAACCTGCTCTTTCTGTAATTTGGCGTGTACTTAAGAAAATTTAAAATAATCGATTCTTTTAGTTCTATTTATTTATTTGGGTCTTGTTACCATTTGGATGTTATTTCAGCCCCACAAGTGGTTCTGTTAGTCCTTTGCTATATATATATATATGTAATATATATATATATATAGTTGTAGACTATAGTGTTCCTACCTTGCACAGGATTATATCCATATCAGCAACAGTATCCTACCCTCCCATGAGGAAAATCCAATTCTAGTTTATATTCTAAAATTCTAAGCATAGTAGAAAAAAGGTTTTGGAATACCTAAAACAGTGATGAAAGCTCATTGTATTTATTCAAGTTAACAGGATATTGTTCCTACTGGGACTGTGATAAGGATAACACTGATTTTTAAATACAACAATGTATAATGTTGTTCATTAATTAACTTGATGGGAATTCATGTAGAACTTTTTCTGTTATCAAAATATTTTAATCAGTCAAGCAGATACTATTACTTTGTTCTGGTTTTACTCATTCAACATATAAAATGTACATTTTATCCTCACTTTGTGAGCGTGTATTGGCAACACAGAGCCATAGCAAAAATATTATCTATAAAGGTATGGTGGACCACTTGCGTATATTATAGTTTCTCGGTAACATTGGGCACTTGCCTATTACAAATAAGTCATTACAAACAAACCAACACATAATATAATTCCTCAATAAAGAACAAATCTAACATTGGGTAATTAAAAATATTCATTAATAAATAATTTTCCTCATTGACTTATGTGATGAAGCTCACAAGTGAATAATGTTGCCGTCCTTCTGTTTAGGATGGGGCTCCAGAGGTCATTTTCTAAAAGTTTTCATAAATAGCTCATAGTGGCATTTCAGAAATTAGATCATTTGAAAACAGTGTTTTAAATGTGACAATTTGGTGACTGAATTAAATGTCAGCATTAATAATACTGCAAATTGCAGAATGAAGACAAACAAAACTCCAAACACATGTTACATAAATCTCCCTGAAGCACCTTCCTGTTACGATACTTTCAAATAATGCTACAATATTGCCAACAGAAACAGTGGAAGTCTCATCTTCAGGGACGGAAGAAGTAAGAAGGTTGCGAGCCAGGAACATGGAGCTAGAACAACATCTGAGCCAAATGAGACAGGTCGCACAGCAGCAGGTTAGCCAAAATAAACTAATATTTATCTAGGTATAAATTCTTTATACAAAAAAAGGTATCTGTAACTCCAGGGCTCGTTTAATTAAATCCAATTCAATAGTGTCTAAGAGTATAATCTCAAAAAGAGTAGGATCTTTTTTTTTATCGTCACGAACATAAGAATGCTTATTAGGGAAATATCCAAATGCTAGAAGAGCTTACTATCCTGGGTGCTGGGTGTGTCAGACGTACATTTAAATATTTCTCATTGGGCCTGAACAAAATGTGGAAATAATCTGTGTTAACATTTTATGTTATCAAAACGGCATTTCAGAGATCTCAAATTAAAGGAAGGTAATAATACAATCCTGAAAGTGATATTTTTGCCGAATTCTTTTTGGTCCTCACAATTGGCACATTTACATACATTTATATTGTTTACCTTATAAACCCTATTTAAATGTTTAATTTAACACGCACTAAAATAAAGTCAACATAGAAAGATGTGTATCATTGAAGCCATGTAACTGGTATCGGTATCTGTTGAATATTAACTCGACCGACGCTTGCGCGTCTTATCGGAACAATTAGAAATTACGACCGATACTAGCGCATTAGTTAGGTACGAGTTCAGTTAGTAGTAACGTCGATTAAGAGGGTTGTCACCGGTCCATCTAGCGCCACTCCTTTAAAAACATATTATCTATTGAAACACGAAGTAACAAAATACGATCTAAATGAATGTGGCCGTTTTTATTTAGATCGAATTTTGTTGCTTCGTGTCAATTATGAAACTTTAAAAAAGGTATTAGAAAATTCTAGACACACTTACCGATATAGTTGATTGAGCCGTTTTTCATAACTCCTCAGTCACGAGATAGTATGCTTTTAAAGGAGTGGCGCTAGTGGACCAGTGACAACGCTCCACTTCAGTTTTAAACCACAAATATTGAGCACAATGTTTTAGTAAATTGAAATAAAACGAACTAAATTGCTTACATGAAATGTTTTAAAGCAGATGTGAAAGTAACTGGTAATTGACACTCATTGCTGACCGTACATATATTACTATCTTCTTGTTTGCGTGTCGATTTGACTCAAATGTCCGGCTAGAATGTAATAACCACACACCCTGGACAGCTTGCACCCGCTAACGCAGAGTCTAGCGAACGCTGCACCTTCCAAATATATCTACGGTGAATCCTATCCGTTGACCTCAGCAGACAACAACAGTGTTGTTCTTTATCATTTGAAGGTAGTCCGTGTTTACTTATCTTCCGGCGAACACACTGTGTACATACTTGAATACAGGCTGTTTTTACTAAAGCAAGCTGTAACTAAACATATAGTTTTAAAAATTAACTAATTAAATTAAAAATTATGAATTTCCATATAAACTTTCATCACTATTAGCAATAACGTAACTTAATGTAGCTTAATTTTTCTTACTGACCAACTCCTTGACAATTCAAAAGTGCCTGTAAATGGTTTAATTGAAATAAATGATTTGAGTTTGAACCCCTCCAGGGGATGAATTTTGTAAAATCCTTCTTTAGTGCTCACTTTCGTTATAAAGTAACTCTTGTGCAAAATTTTATGCTTGTATACCCATCGGTTTAGGCTATGCGTTGTCTGTCAGCGAATGAATGAAAATAAGATTTTTAATAAGTAGATTATACCGAAAATTTACATGTTAGCTATAATAAAAAAAACTCCCCATCGGTTTAGGCTATGCGTTGTCTGTCAGCGAATGAATGAAAAGAAGATTTTTAATAAGTAGATTATACCGAAAATTTACATGTTAGCTATAATAAAAAAAAACTTAAGAGATATCGTTTCATATTATTCGAAAATTAAAGGCAATTTGTTTTGCCCGACTGCGCAAAATTAAACATTTCAACACTCACACGTTTTCTTTTTAAGGAAAATAAGATAAAAAATGAGCAACAAGGAAAAACCAGTTATATTTCGAAGCACCTTGTATAATCTTAAATTAGAATAACATATGTTTAGAAAACCGTTTGGCGCACACACTAGAATCAAACTACGCGATATCGTATCACAATATCATAAACTTAAGCAAACCGGTTCGGATAAGTAACTTAGATGTTACTTATTCCAGTATTACTTACAGAACAATGTCGTAATTTATGTCTGTCGTGCGTTTATCGAGAAATTAACATATCGGCGGATCCGTGGAGTGAAACAAGTGTAGAATTATCATACTTACTTGGAAAATATTTAAACTTAGCTTAGAAGTCACTAGTGTATAGCTGTGTTGCGTAAATAATGTGGTTGTAGTATTTTCAAAATGTTGTGTAACAAATTGACATTGCAAAGAACGGAAAATGGTTTAAACAGAAAAAGTGTCTCATAGAAAAACTAAATAGAACTGCTCTTATTATTTCGTCACAGTTTCTATACAATACCAATCAAAGTGAAGTCATCACACGACACCTACCTCATCCTTGTTATCATTTTTGGCTCCCACACAATATCTCTATCTCCCCGAAAAGATACGCTTATTACTTCTTGGTAAAAGTGAGCTTGTTAAATGAGATTCATTCTGTTCCAAAAAAACCGTAAAACTGCATTTAAATAAATGATTCTCATATAACCACTTACCCCAAACGCATGCTATACCGTGATCGACCCACATATGTACAATGGACGTGAGCCACTTGCTAAACGCTCGCGCCGTGTGGCAGGAGGTGTCGCTGGCGCCCGCCAACATCGTGCGCTCGCTGGCGCGCAAGCTGGGCGCCGACGCAGAGGAGCAGCAGCCGAGGAAAGTATGTATTCTTGCATTCACGTAATAGCAGCATTATCCTATCAAGGGCCCGTTTCATAGTTTCCAGGTGAGCTATTTAGCTATACCAAATATAAATAAATCAAATTTACTAGTTACTACTTTACTAGTACGCAGCTTCGCCCGCCTGGCTTCTTCTTCAGATTATCTGCTCCCAGTCAAGACATATCAGTAGCCAGTTTAATATTACAGAATTCAGAAAAACTCCAAATATTTCAACTTTGCGTGACATAAAATATTGACCAATCAGTATGTAGCGCATCCCATCTTCTAGACTATTCTAGAGATATGCAAAGCTATCATAACTTACGTATTTCTCTGTATGTAGGAAGAAGAGCTGCTGCGGTCCATCATACAGCCTCTGGAGATGGAGATCACGGCACTCAAAGGCAAGCTGAGAGAAACTGACGCACAGCTACAAGATGCTATGGCGGTAAGCAAAGTATTCTTTAGTTTATTATCTTCCTGTGATGGCCATCGCGCTGGCCAGCTTCCGTACAGAGGAGACGGGAACCAACGCCAGTAGTAAATACTAGACGCTGAGCCTTTGATATTTAGCTAGCAGGCAGTTATTTTTCGTTTTCTTGCATACCTATACAGGTTGGATTTTTGAGATGGAGCAGTAAGGGTAGGAACCTTAACCATTGTAGTTACAGTGGACAATTTAACCATTGTAAAAAAGTAAGTTAGGAGTCAGATTTATGGACAGTCTCCTGGAACCATTTTTCTGTAACTACAACGGATAAGGTACCTACCCTTACTGCCCCGTCCAAAAAAATGCTTACACTGCTGTGTTCAAGTTTAATCTTTTGTGTTTGTTGCAGAAAGCGAAAGTATCAGCCGTTGCTGCCTCAAGTGGAGATGCTAAACCAGAAACAGGTCCGTATTTATCTTCTAACTTATTACTTAGTAATAAAGTCGAAGCAAAAGCAGGTAGCTTTCTGTAGTTTCTGCCTACCTCCAGGGGGCTAGTTCATTTTTATCTAAGTCCTTTACTTGAATTCAGAATCTAAGATTCCTTCCTTTTTGATTTATTCCTTTACCCAGCTATCTACGTTAGCGTTTTATAGTCCAAGTTGATTTGTGTATTGAGTTGGTGGTACCAAAACTTCATAATTACCTATTGTATTTTATAACGGGCTGCTTTCCGCGACTCGTCACGTACAAGCGCGTATTTTGCGTACCAAATTATCTGAAATTCTAAATTTATGTTTAGTAACTAATGATACTAAAATAATAAAAATTATATTGTTACCGTTGTATATATTTGTAGAGACGAACAGACAATGCGACATGTGTGTGAACTATGAGAAGCAGTTGGTGCTCGAACAAACGAAGGCCGAACAGTCCAGAGACCGCGCCAACATGAAGGAACTGGCGCTCAAACAGGTGGGTTGCAACTAGCGCATGTTTTGGTAAAGAGAGCATTAATGCAATATTATATGGTCTGGTTTTGATTGCAACTGAAATGAATTACCGTAATAGATTGTATT
Source organism: Dryobota labecula (assembly GCA_947523025.1). Classification (NCBI taxonomy): domain Eukaryota; kingdom Metazoa; phylum Arthropoda; class Insecta; order Lepidoptera; family Noctuidae; genus Dryobota; species Dryobota labecula. The sequence goes on along the minus strand of OX383296.1, from coordinate 1,635,778 downwards.
TTTGAATTCTATTTTGTACCGTCAGACACGTATTCAAATAACAAAACATTTAATTGTAGAATCACGAATTTTGGTACATGTTTCGCTACTTCACTTGTCGATATTTTAAGATATTTATTTATATATTTTCTTTGGAAGACTTCCGGCTAAATATTAGGTTGGGGAAAAAGTCTTTTCGCATTATAATAGTATGTATGAACTTGTAATAAAATCTCTTTGGCTATACTATTTGTATCTGGCTGGTTTTGGTATCATTGAAAGTTTAAATTTTAAAGAACATAATTCCAAATTCAAATTAGGAAAATGTGTGATTTTCATTTGTTTTTCGTACTGTCAAGATGAGTGAATCTAATGAAGAACGTCGATACATTTTAAAATTTTACTACAAAAAAGGTAAAAATGAAACGCAAGCCGCAAAAAAAAATTGCGATGTTTATGGACCTAGTGCAGTGTCTGTAAGAGTAACACAAATTTGGTTTAAGCGTTTTCAATCCGGAAATTTTGATGCCAAAGATGCATGTCGCTCTGGTCGCCCTATTACGGATAAAATGGATGCCATTTTTGAAAAAGTGGAGCAAGATCGATATCAGTAGTTACGACGTAGCTGAAGAACTGGGAATTGACCACAAAACAGTTTTGGCACATTTGAAAAAAACTGGGTACACAAAAAAGCTCGATATTTGGGTACCTCACGAGCTCACTGAAAGAAACCTAATGAACCGTGTACTCATTTGTGATTCTTTATTACGACGTAATGAAACCGAACCATGTTTGAAGAAGCTGATAACTGGTGATGAAAAGTGGATCACGCACGACAAGAACGTGCGAAAAAAGTCGTGGTAAAAGGCCGGTCAGGCTTCACAGACTGTGGCGAAACCCGGGTTAACTCGCAACAAGGTGATGCTGTGTGTGTGGTGGGATTGGAAGGGCATTATTCATTATGAGCTGTTACCACCAGGCAGGACCATCGATTCTGAACTCTACTGCGCACAACTGATGAGATTAAAGCAAGAAGTTGAGAGAAAGCGGCCGGAATTAATCAGCAGAAGGGGTGTGGTTTTTCATCATGATAACGCTAGACCTCACACATCTTTAGCCACTCAGCAAAAATTAAGAGAGTTTGGCTGGGAGGTGTTAATGCATCCGCCGTATAGTCCTGACCTTGCACCTTCAGATTTCCACCTGTTTCGGTCTCTTCAGAATTATTTAGGCAGTGTCAGGTTAACATCACGAGAGGACTGCCAAAACCACTTGTCGCGGTATTTTGATCAGAAGTCCCAAAATTTCTATAGCAATGGGATCATGTCCCTACCTACAAGATGGCAAAAAGTTATCGAATAAAATTGTACCTACATACTATAGTTAAATGTAAATACTCTATATTAAAAAATGATTCGAATTTTCTTAAAAAATGCGAAGAAACTTTTTCCCCAACCTATTATAACAGAATAAAAATAGTAAGTATAACTAAATAAAAAATAGTTTTCATTCCCAGCTGGCAAACGTCGCTTAAACTGATAATACATTCACTATGCTCATTGTAAAGTGAGAGTCAAAATTAAAATCGCAAGTCATTTATTCAGACTAGGCTGAGAATCAGCACTTTTCGAACATCAAAATTACTTAAGACTATCCCCAAAGACGCCCGCCCTTCACCACTTCCTAGTGCTTTAGCGGGAAAGAAGAAGTGGCGCAACATACTGTCCAGCAGCACAGCTGTCTGTTCAGTTAGAACTGCTTGAGTCGAACTGCCTTTCAGCAACTAAATAGTCTCCTTTTATAACTTCTTCTTTATTCAGGCGACAGATGAGCTAGAAGGCGTCCGGTCCCTCCACGACGAGACAGTGAGATCCTGGCACTCAGAGCGTCAGTCTTTCGCGCAACAGTTAGAAGAGCTGCAGGCCGCTGTGAAGGCCGCGCACGAAGCCCTGGAGTTGCAGGTGGCGCAGGCCGAGGCCGCTTCGCAGAGAGCCCTACAGAATGTCACTGAGTTGACCGTGGATAGGGAGACGTTGCAGAAGAAACTTGACAGGTTTGTGAGCAAGCGCTGCGGTATTTGTTGTGTTTTTTTTTTTGGATGGGATCCTTTTTGGTCTCGCACAGGACTTTTTTTTTTTGTTGTTTTTATGTTCTTTTTAAATTGTTTTCATGGTTTTGTTAGTTTTAATGGGTTTTTTTAAATTGTTGTTTTTCCTGTACGTGACTCAAATAAAATATTTTTCTTTCTTTCTTTCTATGATATTTCCTGTAACAGACCAAAACGCGCGTAACATCACGCCTGTATTTCCCGAATGGGTTAGGGGCAAGCCAATAGCCATAAATCCAGACGCCTGACAACTACTGAGAAATTCCAACTGAAAAACCCAATAACACTGCCCTACCTGGAAATAGAATTCAGGATCAGTCAGATCCGTAACACTTGTTTTAATATCTTGTAATCATGTTTATAGTTGTACGTTTTTTACTTACAGTTTAGAAAGAGATAACGCAATGCTGATAGGCCAGTATACAAAGAGAGCAGCCGAGATGCAGAACGAAATCATAGACTTACCCGATAACGTAGAGGTCAGTACCCATTTAATTGCAAAATAATTTTAATATTTCAGGTCTGTTACACAACTGCTTACTTACATACGTCAAAAGCAGGGGCGTTCCTTTCATTAAAGCCGAAAAGCCCGGCTTTCAATCAAAAGTGAGCCTATTAATAAAAAAACTACACCTGTAAACAAACTCAATGTCGCAAGAATTGATACGAATAATAACATTAAACTCTCCGCGTAGTACCGGCCACAAGAATAAAAACGGTAAACGTGGTACCGGCCGCGCGCTAGATACGTACTACGATGCAACGTTGCCAGAGTTACATACTCAAGGAATAATATTTAAATTCATCGCCTCTTTCATCATGCACCGTTGCCAAACTATCTCCGATGCCGCAGTTGCGATCTCGCTCTAACGTTATAGCGCTAAGCAGGAGGCGAGATCGTATCGATGCATGAAGTATAGCTTTCTCGCTCACACAAGGTGGCTTCAAATCGGGCTTCTAACCTCTCATTTTTTCGCAAAGAAATGTGTTAACGTCTACTCATTTTGCAAATGTTCGAATTTTTAAGCCCGGCTTTTGACTTTTTATGAATGAAACGAATCGTAATAGGAGGTGGTAGGATTGTAGATCCTGAGTATGTGTGCGCGAGTCGCTGCGCAAAGCGTGAATTTGCATGATGTAATTTCAAATTAATTGTTTTGAGCGGTTACTGACGCCGTTTATGTTTTGATTTTTTTAAATTTTCTGTGAGTTTGTGTTGTGATTAGTTTTTGCTGTAATTACCTTCTTTTTGAAGTGATGAAAAAGTTTCTTATCATTATAATGAATTCGGAAACGCATGCAATTCCTTGTGAAGGATTAAAGTGTGTATTGGTGTGCCATCGTTACTTGGAAAAAGGTAAATACTTTGAGTTTTACAGACAAATATAATCTCGCTGAATACATTATGCGTGTCGAACACAATCGCGCTGTTTTTCAAAGATTAGGTTGATGTTGTGTGTCATTTAGCACTTTAAGAACTTTCTTTCCGAGGTCACAATGAGTTTAAAACCTCATTCAATAGAGGCAATTTCTTAGCTTGCATCTTTGCTTTCTTTATACGACCTATACTCCATTTATTATAACATTAGACAAATAACTTATCTCATCCTTTCGTTATTTCGATGTAAACGTTTAATAAACGCCGTTATTTCATGATAAATACAAAGTACTGTAATCTATTTACCATTTACATTAAAAAAGTAACTCTAAAGTGCAGTAATTTCAACAATATTACACAATAACTGTCGTCATTTAGCCGTTATTTGTCTAATGCTATAGTAAATGGAGTATAGTCTTAGAGAAACATATGCAGCAACAAGATGGCAACAAACCGGAGCCCAGTTACTTATCAAACGAAATAAATGTAAGCAATGTGTAGTTAGAAATCACAAATCAATCAATTATTTGTGCGCCATCTAGTAGCCGTATTGTAATATTTTTCCCATAATAACTGTTGCAAATTTGCGAGCGTTTGAAATATGAATTATTACGACTCGAAGAGCTCTGTTGTGCCAATAATGATAATAGATGGCTCACGTATCATATTTTACACGATACTGATAACTTGTACGTATAATAGTTGTGATTTTCTAAAGGATTACCAGTAGGTACTCTTCGTATTTAAAATTTACCTATATTTAAGCATAACATCACGCCTGTATTCCCCGGAGGGTTAAGCAGAGGTATGCCTACCTAGCTACACCCACATTTTTCCAGTCATGTTTTGTTGTTAATTCATATTTAAATATTTAGGTCTATATCTATACCTTATCTAGCAACTAATACCACTGATATTTGTTTCATCAAATTTGTTGAAAAACATACATAGTGGTATTAGTTTTGGAACAAAAGAATAAATCGCAATTACTTACAATTATGAAAAACGAATATTAGTCAGTTCTTTAACGGCTCAGTCGGTAGGCGCCACTTTGCCAGGCGATAGGGCAGGGGGTGTTTTTTATCCAAAATATATATTGGCTTGCCCTATATTTGACCCCTAGGCACGCCACTGGTCAAAAGAAATAAAAAAAATTGTTTTGCTGTTTTTGTAAAAGAGTGACAGAAGTAGTCTGTACGCTTCTATACCTCATTCAAGTGATGGTCGCTAAACCTGTATGAGATTTTAACAAGAATGATTTTGATTGGCTGCCACGGCTTATTTATTTATTTATATATACTTTATTGTGCACCAGAAAATACTTTTTTTTAGTTAGGCTATTTTGTCCTCTTGCTGAGCAAAATCCTTCCAGGTATCCTTTTCAAGAGCCACCTCGGTCCAGCCTTTGCCCTACGCGTCTAGGTCGTCGCAACCTCTTCCTGGGCCGGCCTCGGCGGAAAAAATAAATTTAACACTACAAAACATACAATGGGCGGCCTTCTCGCTTTCGGCGATCTCTTCCAACCAACCTTGTTTAATAAATATGATAATACCAGCCTATAACTGTCCCACTGCTGGGCAAAGGCCTCTTCTCATACACAGAAGGCACAAGCATTGATCACCACGCTTGCTCAAGACGGGTTGGCGATTTCAGACTTATATTAACTGTAAGTCCAGGTTTCCTCAGGATGTTTTTTCTTCACCGATGTCAGTAATGTCCAAGACAAACTCAGAAAGTAGGTACATATGAATTGAAAAAGTCACATTGGTACTTGCCCGGATTTGAACCCACAACCTCATGCATGAGAGGCGAGGCCTTAACCAACGGGCCATCACGACATTTAATGTTAGTTTAATGGTGTTTGTTTTTTAATTCTTTACTACGGACAGTTTTAACGAGCACGTCTTTCTACGTCCTTTTCACATATATCATTTCAACGTGAATGATGTAACTAATACTATGTAACAATAATTTGATTTAAAAGAGTGTAGTCGCCATGGAGTTTCTTGTTCGGGCAAATAGGTTCATCTTTCTGACAGACCGACTCCTTGACAGTTAAAAAGTGCCTGTAATTGGTTTAATTGAAATAAACGGGTTAATTATGTGGGATGTCAAGTTCAATACCGGGTTCTTTCAACCCTTGAATTTCAGTTTCAGTTTCAAGTAAAAAGCACGCGTTTTTAATTCACTGCATTATGGACCTAAAAGCGTTTCAATAAGAGCCACTTTATGAGCAAGTGTGTTGAAAAACGTCGTATGAAACGCGTGTGCATTGATCATTACACACTCGGCTCCCTTATCGCGCTCGTCTGCGACTCGCGCGAATAATACCGCCTCGAGTGTAATGACCAACACTGCACACTCGTATCATAATGTACTATTATATCAGAAAATCTCCTTTTTTTGATAACTTTGTTTAAAACCGAACGTTTATAAAAATAATTACGGTATGATTATTTTTTAATTATTATTTCTTAAATTCAGTACTTAAAAGAAAATGGGACCTCTTTTTTCGCCATTTTATGTGAATTACCATTACGAAGATATTTTTTTGATATGTTATCCCCTTTGTTTACATAAATTATCTGAATTTGAGACTTTGGGTATAGATACTTTATGCCCATGTTTGTTTCTGTTCCCAGGAGCTCCAAGAGCAAACTCTCCGACTACGCGAACAGCTGATCTTCTGTCAGATAGGCAGAGAAGAAGCTGCGGACGCAGAAAGAGAGCTGCGAGCCCAGCTGCTTGAGCAAGGCAGCCTGTTCCACAGCCAGGAGGCCGAGCTCAACAACCTGCGCGCGCAGCTCAAGCAGGCCAGGTAGCTTGAGTGCCTTTATGGACGGAAACCCCCTATGGTCTGTTCCAAAATTATCCAATGGAATCGTAAACAAACCCTTTTCAGGATAAATTCTTATATATTAATTCACTCAAGAGAATTAGTAAAGCATCAATTCATCTGTATTTAGATGGTTAGCCGATCACAACATAGTCGAGAAAAGGCTACGCAGATGATGATTTAGATGGTTTCAACTTTATATCTCACCACTTTTTCCAAAAAGTATTGTTCGAATACCATTAATATATTGTAATCAAATTATAATATATTTAGTTATTAGTTCTCGTATATTTAAATAAAATATACAAACTAACACTCAAATATTTATATTATCCCGGGCATCTTTTAACGACGTCGCTGCCATTTTGGCTCAGGTCCAGCTGCTTTCTCGACTCTTTTCTGTGCCACTGCTATGCTGTGTTACACGTTTACACGTTGCTGTTTCCAAAGTCATCGTCTGAGGGCCGTTTCCGGTTCCTTGTAAATCTCGCAGCATTATTGCAGCTTCCTTGTTTTTTTTTTTTTTTTTTCCTTGGTGAAGTAAGTCATGTCCTGTTTTAGGTTCTAATTCCATGTGTAAATGGGTTGGCCGTTTTTCTTGGATTTGGCCGTGTACTGCGTTGCTGCATGTAATCGGTGTGGATCGCGGCGCCTAACATGTGCGAGACGGTTTTCCGTCCGAGATTTCATGTTCGTCCTTGATTATCCTGAATTCCATTCTTCGTCCAAGACCCTTTTAAGCATAAAGATGTGATCATCTGTTGACCTCTTGTTTAAAGAGACAGCTTAGTAGTTGCCAAATTCTATCATTATTTCTTATTTTTTAGTACGTATTGTAAACAGATATTCGCCAAATGTCATTCGTATCCTTAGGGTTATTTTTCGGGATTGGTACCTGCATTGGTAACCACTTCTTCGGGCGCTTCGATTTTTTGTTGAAAAAAGAAGGGCTCTGGACGGGTACGAACTACACAAAAACTATTTATTTACTTTTGTTTGGAGGAGGTTATTTGTTAAAGCGGCGACCGTTTTGTAGAAATTAAACGATTTGCTTAATGTAGTTTACGGCAATTTAGCTTAATGCTATAGCTGTAAACATGCAATAAGTTAGAACGCAAGTCAAGCCAAGAAGTACCTATTATGGGAAAACATTTTTGTACGAAATCTATGTACTTATACCAATAGCCTAAAATAAATGTTGAAATGTTCAAACTTCACACACACTTCACCAATCGCTTTCTGACTGAGAGCTACTTCAAATTTACGCTCCTGAAGTTGTCCCATGATCCAACCAATAATACACCCAACCTAGACCCAATGAATCCCACCGCTATCGAAAGAGAGCCAATCGAAACGCAGCCCTTGTCGCAAATCCCTGAAAGATAAAATGCAAACCTCTCACCAGATTAGCTGCTCGGGGGCTCAGGATTCTTTGGCAGGCAATTAGTCCCTCGTATGCACTGGCTCGCTCGAACGGAGATCAGGAGCGCACCTTTGCACAGTTCTAACATATTCTGTTTGACGACACAGAGACAACAAAACAAACACTAATCGATCTCGATGACCGGCAAGAGACGCCCGCAACATGTGTCACGTCGCCCGCATAGGCGCACCGTTTTTTAATTTTTTTCAATTTGGCCGAGAGCGCTGTCGACACGACCGCTCCTTACGGGTTCCAGCGCCCGACCTTCATACGAAATACTAATCTAGTTTAATCTTTCAGGTGACTTACTTAAAATTAGAATTTCGGGTTTAAGTATTCAAATACTGCTGTTGTGCTGTGTGTGGCTGTTTGTGTATGTGAGTGTCACAATACAGGAGAAATTCATAGTGTGGGCAACTTTAAAAAAAAATCAAATGAAAGCACTCAATGTGTAAATAGCACTACAAATTGACATCCACAGTTACATTTTATGATCCATTTGTTTACATTTTATTTAGATACTTTTTGAACAGACTATATGTACAACCATCTAAAAAACGATATAAAAATACTGTGCACCTGGGCTATATAATTTAAAAACTATAATGTGCTAGTGTGGATACTCCCTGCCTCCATTTAAATGTAACCGATTTGTACAACTAGGTCACCAGAGACCAACGACCATATAGCCCATAGACGCCTAATGCTTGATCTAACGCATCAAAACAATTCTGTCAACTAGCTGAGGTATGAGGAAGCGGGGTACTGCGTTCTGATTGGCCCTACCAAGGTCATTACGTATTACTTGGGATGGGGCAAGTTTAAATAAATCAAGAAGGTATCGATATTTTTTTAAATAAGTGGCTGTTCAACCTTCCTATTTCTTAACAGTATTTTAACATGCACTTAATGTAATTAATATAGGTACTTAAAGTAATAACATAAAATGTTAAAAATAAAAACAAAATATCAAAATTCTTTCCGTATTTATTTAAAAAGGTTTTTTTTTTTCAGAGGTTTCATATAGTGTACCTAATAGTTAAAAAAAAACACTATATTCTAAAAGTCAAATAATTATTCATAGAATACAATAATGGCCTATAATATTCCTAATGCTGGGACAGACGCCTCCTCTCCGTGAGAGGGAAATTTTCTGTGTGGATTAAAATACACCTAATTTTTGGACAATCAAAAACACATACATTAATCATTTTTGAAATGTATTAACTTTGTCTAAATCTTTGTCAGTGTTTGTGTTGAGCAGACTTTGTAAGAAAAGTTAGCCTTGTGGAAATATAATTTGTGCATAACACGTATTGACAAATCCAGTACATGATTGGTTACTTCAGAGTGGAATTGATGGTTACTTATATTAGGAAATAGTTCCTCGCCAATGAAAATGCTGAAAGTATTATTGAACAGGACGTTGGTTTTGCGTTTTTGGTTTTTTGAAATTTTTTCAAGGTATGCTTTTATGGTTATTTCAGAACGACGACCAATTTTGATCACAGTTGGTGAAGGGTATATCAAGCCACCTTTGTCTCTATATGTTATTAGACTACTTTTAACTTTGGATTTTATTTTAATCCTATCAAACACTAAAGTGGCGATAATAATAATTCGCCTTTGCATTGGGCAGCTTTTCTCTATTTTAATTAGAGTTTTTTTTTTTTTCAAATTTCTTTTTTATACCTATAGTATAGGTTTTTGCTTTATCGATAACAGATTTGGTCAATTTGGATTTGCTGCATCATTATTTATGTTTACCTTATAATAGAGGAAAAGAGATAGCGAAAAAATTACTTTCAAAAGAAAGGGACGCAAACATGAAAGACTTCAACGAGAGTCCTTGCACCTCTGGTTCACCTATAAGTATGACCAGTATAAGATGAACTCCGATAAATAATATAAGAAAATAAATCTAATTATGAATATGTAACTATTACCTTACCGATGAATTTGTTATGCCATCTTTAAGGAAACTCGAAGTCTGGCTGTTTTTACCACACCGACGTATTGTATTATAATATTTATTTTCACCAATTTTTATTGACTAACGCGGAAGTGTTTACGGCTCACAGAACTGGTCGAAATTATTGAGTGGCGACCTACATCAGATCTATGAGTCTGATGTGTTGACAGACATCGGTCACCTGTTATTAGGCGTCTATGGGCTATATGGTCGTTGCCAGAGACAAAATTATGAAACAAATGCCTGTGTATAGCAACTTCCAAAAAAGTTTATCAGCTTTTGCGCTTTGTTACATTCAACTCAATATTTATTTGTCTAATGCGACCTTTTCGAAAGTCACCATTTCCATCGTATAATAAGACGATGTTCTAAAATATATGACCTAAGTTTTCAAGGGCCGATACTTTTTAATTTGTTTTTCTTTTTGTAGGGATGAAGTAGACCGACTACAAACGGAACACGAACAGATGAAAGAACTGGGCGACAAGCTACGTCACTCTAACGACATGATCGAGAACCTTCTCGAAGACAAGAAGCGGCTGCAGAACTCGCTGCACGAGGTGCGCTCGCGAGTGTCCGTGCTGCAGCAGGAGCTGGACAACAGCGAGAAGGTGCAGCAGGACTTTGTCAGACTATCGCAGTCGTTGCAGGTATGACGTCACACTACAAGAAGCGGCTGCAGAATTATTTTGTGTAAAATTTATTCTCAACTTATTTCCACAACCCAGTAAGAAAAGCTGGAAACTACAGTCGACCAACGATAAAAAAATGGTCTGGACACAGTGGGAACTCATCATCATTTTCCTACCCTTGTCCCATGTTACTTGGGCGCAACACGTTTTCGTCTTCCATTCTCCCCGGTCAACCGTAACACCCCTTCGCTCACTCATTCACTCCCCTTTCTATATTCATAGTGGAAACTCAGACAAAACAAATTAAAATCACTGGCGCTTGTCATTTGACCCTTATTGTGCTTGGCATAAGCCTTAAAGTGCAATATCAGTGTTACGCTACAGGTGCAGCTGCAGCGCATCCGCGAGGCGGACACGGAGGTGCGGTGGCAGCACGAGGACGACGTGCACGACTGTCCCGCCTGCCACGCGCATCTGTCTAACAATAAGAAGAAGGTAAGCAGGACTTCTATTTGTAGTCGGCTTATAAAAATCTTGATCAAATTTATTGCAGAAAATTATCACCTGTATTATTCGCTGAGTGAGTGTTCCTGATAAAAATCATAATTACAATAATACTAGCCTATAGTTGTCCTACTGCGGGGCGAACGCCTCTTTTCATACAGAGAAGCCACCACACTTGCTCAAGGTGGGTTGGCGATTTTATACTTATATCATAAGTCCAGGTTTCAAAATCATATGCAGCCTTACCGCGTCTAAAGATAGTCGCGATCCTGTTTCTTTTTGTCACCTCTGACACACATGACGCAGTGACTTGACTTGATAGTCATGAAAAAGCTATTTAATAATGTGTGAGCTCACTCTTCATTACACATTTTTTCGCGTGACTTAGTACGATGAGGGCAAATCTAGCGAATCTTTGAGTGGCGGGGTTTGACTTTACTTTGTCAAAAACGCTCTCTAAGACAACACACCAACTTATTTTCATAAACAACGTTTCAGTAACGTCATTTGCCCGTAAATTGCGGACACTGGCGGCCACCGTAGCTAGCGTTCTAACAGATTTGCAGTTGTTAAGAAACCTGAATTCGATACTACCTAACCTATACAAGGTTATCTGCAAAAGGGAACCTTACGTCATACAGGCTGGCAGAAAAATTATTCTGGTTGCATTCGATCATTCAAGCGAATTAAGAATCAGTTTCAAAATTGTAAAAGCGGCGCTTGTTTTTAAAATAAAAGTATTAGTTTTTTGGTGAGTATTTGGTCTATTACTTGTCAAGACATATCAAAATAGCCGAAATACAACGGGCCGATCTTGTTTTTGTGAAGAGTTCCTATGGCGTGCTTCCGGCTCCAGTATCAGGTCCTGGACTACACCTTGGGCTAACGTACCTACTTATCAAGACAAAATTGCCAGACGACAACGGGGCTATCTTGTTTAGTTGAGAAGTCCCTTTAGCCACCATCTGTCTCCGTCATCAGATCCTGAACACCATCTAGTTTAAAAGCACTTGTCAATACATATCCAAAGAGTCCAAACGCATGATACTATCATGTTTGGTTGTGCGGTTCTTATGGTCACCTTCTGGCTCTATCATTAGACCCTGGAGACTACTTTGGGCTATAGTAGTTGTCAAAGCCAACGAGTCCAAACTCGGTGGTGCTATCTCGTTTTTTTAGGCTATCTGGTGTACTTTAAAATTTCGTGCCTGTACTGCTGACCGTTGCCCTAGTAGCATTTTTTGTTGGCATTTAGTCGGGCCACATACCTCTGGTTAGTTGGCAAATGCATACAATTGGCGGGCAGTTTGCGGGTTGGGCCCAAAACTGATGGCCTACGTGGATTTGCCTACGAAGGCCCAACTTGCGATGGGGCCAACGTACATTGCCCTACGAAGGCCCGACGAAAACGTATTATGGGTAGGCCCAACGACACATAATACATTTAGGCAAGCGGTTGTATGTTGGTTGGTTCTATGGCTGGTTTCAGAGCGACGCGTCTCGCCAGCGCCGTCCGTACGCACGTTGCTGTACATGAACCTTATCGGCTTCAAAATAAGGTTGGTTTTAGCGATGTGTTTTGAAAAACCAACCTTATTTTGAAGCCGATAAGGTTCATGTGCAGCGACGATTTTTACACGTTTTGTAACACACATGCAATGAGTCTTCCGTGGCGTCATCCATTCCTAATGCACCACACCGAGTTCCCCACCGTAATTATCATCGTCGTAAAACTCCACAACTTTATACATTTAACACTTTCACAAACACTAAGGGTTAACTAACTAAACTAGAACACAGCCTGCTAGCCTGATATCAGGCTTATATCTTTGTTGATGCGAACAAAACAAACACTAACAAACACTCCGCAGCCGCAGGTGCACAAATGAATAACAAAATGGCGGGTGGGCCGGGCGACGCGTGCCTTAGTCCGCACCCCGCTACCACCCCGTTGGAGTAGCAGTAATTGGCCCATTGAAGGGTTTTTAAGTTGAACCGATGTTGTAATCATAACTTAAATCCCTACAAAAATCTCCCAACAGTAGGAATAGAAGCAGCAGGCCCGCATTAGTTGGCCCAATGTTGTCATCATAATTTAAATCCCTACAAAAATCCCCCAACAGTAGGAATAGAAGCAGCAGGCCCGCGTTAGTTGGCCCAATGTTGTCATCATAACTTAAATCCCTACAAAAATCTCCCAACAGTAGGAATAGAAGCAGCAGGCCCGCGTTAGTTGGCCCAATGTTGTCATCATAACTTAAATCCCTACAAAAATCTCCCAACAGTAGGAATAGAAGCAGCAGGCCCGCGTTAGTTGGCCCAATGTTGTCATCATAACGTAAACATCAGGTCCGTCGTTGGCTATCCGTTGGGCAAATAGTGCATGTTTATGACAATAGGCCTATTTTAAGTTTAGGTTGGCGGAATAACTTACCGTCTGCCAATACATTCCCAACTGTTGGCGTATGGAAGCCAACGGCAATTGCTACTAGGGTGAGGAGTTCCCTCGTCTGAAACTGATCCTGGGTGCAACAGCCAGTTCATGGTTGACTTTAGGCACGGACTATCATAATTAAAGCGTGTATAAAATTATATACCTGTACTGTTTACCGTTGAGGAGTTCTCTCGTCTGAAGCCACTCCTGGGTGCAGCAGCCAGGTCATGGTGGACTTTAGAATAGAATATCATAATTAGATCATAAATATAATTTGGTGTATGTACTGTTCACTGTTGAGGAGATTCTTTGTGTGGAGCTAATCCTGGGTGCAGCAGCCAGGTTATGATGGACCTTAGAATGGACTAACATAATTAAAGCGTATATAAAATTTCGAGTCTGTACTGTTGCCCGTTGAGGAGTTTCTTCATCTTGGGTTAATTCTGGGTGTAAAATCAGGTCATGCTTATGATATAAATGAATTAAAATCTTCAATGAAAATGAATGATGATGAATGAAATCTTCGGAACTGAACCAACATGTAATATATCTATATATTTTTTTATTTTTCAACTCTGCATAAGAAAAATCACTTCCGTTTTAATTATGCTTACTAAATTCAACCTAAACAAAGTAACAAATATTGCAAGTTAAATAAAAGTTTGTGTAAAGGAAAAACAGTTTTAGTTTTAATTAAAAACCAAAATTGATGATTGCATATTTAGTTAACTAAAATTAAAATTTTCAATCGTGAGTGATTTAGTAAAAATATTAGTTAACTAGTCATTCGACAGAAAATTGTAGTGATTGAGCCCAACGCTGGCGCGTAAACACGTCCTCTTGCAGCTATAGTATTGCTTCTCTTCTGGCGTACCCTTGTGACTTGTGGTCCACAGTAAGCACGTCGCCATGTCCGCAGATCCACTGCCGGCACTGCGGGCGCATCTTCTGCGCGTCGTGCGTGGCGCACGCCGTGCCCGCGGGCCCGCGCGGCGTGCCCACGCGCGTGTGCGCCGTGTGTCGCACGCTGCTGCAGCCGCACGCCGCGCCCTACTTCAGCACCGACCCGCCGCGCTCGCCCGACTAGCTGCGGCAGCTGCCTGACGCTGCTACCGACTCTCCCACTAAGCGAACACGCCTTCATGCAGTGCCACGTACATTACGTCTAGCCTTTCCCACTATGTTGGGGTCGGCTTACAGTCTAACAAGATGTAGCTGAATACCAGTATTTTGCAAGAAATTACCTCCACAACCCAATTACTAGGTAAAGACTTTCGGACTTCTGACTACCCATATCGACTATCAAAAATCTACAAATTAAATTACGGGCCTATTTTTCAATCTTCAAATAACTTTTATCTGAAGAATAAAAATTGCAATTTGACAGCTTTTGCATAGAACGTTTTAAACTACCATATTTATTATTCAAATACAAGTTACCTGACTGTTGAAAAATCGGCCCATAAATCCAGTCTAAATATGCTTATCTTCCTAACTCCGAAACTTTATCGTCCAATACACGATGTACAGAACCCAAAAGTATTTATGACATATCAAGATTTTAGAAAGAGACACACGTATGAGAAACAGAGAAGACACTCTACAAAGCCATTTTTTTTAAATCTTCATGTTCCATATTTACCAACGGGAACTGTACTTAATGACTTGTGCTAATTACTTTTCCAAGACCATTATCAAAATAATATTGTCCAACAACCCAGCATCAACTCAGTCTTCAATACTCTGGTTTATCCAAATGTATTCCTCCACTATATCCTTATATTATTGTGGTGCTCTATTGTTTGGTAAATATCAACAGACTTTATCAAAGGTCTGTCTGACATCAGTTGTATGTACTACTATTAGGTGGATGAACAGACTGTCCATCTACATATGCTTATGCACTAGAGGCAATAAAAAGTGGCTTTTAAGACCTTTTTCCCTCCAAATATTACGTGCAAATCTCGTGCTAAAGTACCTTATATTAACAAGGAATTCTATTCACCTCGTACGGTACCGACGTGAGTTATAAGTAGAACAAGTGTAGCTAGATAGTTTTGTGTTAAATTATTTTTGTTGTTGACTTGTCTGGTTGACAGGTTTGAAATGTAGTTAGCCTTATAGGGTGGTCGATGAAAAAAATATTCCTGGATAATGGGCCTATGCACGGCGTTTTTTAAAGTGAAACTTAAGCAGTGATTCTAGAATTGGACGAGAATTACATGAGAGAGAAAATAAAATTTTTTCTCTCTCTGTGTCTCACACTATACTTCATTTATTATAACATTAGACAAATAACTGTTCTCACCCTTTCGTTATTTCTATGTAAACGTTTAATAAACTCCGTTATTTCACGATATATACAAAGCACTGTAATCTATTTACCATTTACATAAAAAAAATAACTCTAAAGTGCAGTCATTTCAACAATATTACACAATAATTGTCGTTATTTAGCCGTTATTTGTCTAATGTAAATGGAGTATAAATCTGTCTTATTCTTAATTTTTTAAGAAGTTTCACTTTTATCACGTGTACGGTGTTGCACGCACAACTTTTATATAACACGTGTGGACGGCGCAAACGGCAAACTTGACTCGTTCTGTTTGCAACGCGTACACGGCGCCACAAAAGTTGTCTTAGGCCCTAACGAATGGCCACGAAGACGATTTAGTCATAAATGATCGTATCTTGTGGGCTAAAATTAAACAAACAAGTTCTGGATAGAGCTTGTGAGCTTTCCAAACGATTACCTTAACACATCCGGAATTAATCAGGAAGTCCGCTGTGCAAAAAATTACTCGTGCTTCCGGAATACGGATCAGGAATCTCAGGATGTATAAGCCGACCAAGGAATTTAGACAACTGGGTGGAGTAAGGCCCACACCATGACAGAAACCACGATCTCTAAGCCGAGATCTACAAACGTTACTTGGCTCGTGCTTTGACTAGTTTCCGCCGCTGTCTTGCACTTATAGTTTAACAGTTGTGCGACAGTGACAGTAAAGTTTATAGATATCGACCTGAGTATCGTAGCCGTATCCGAAATATTTGCGGATAGCGTCATTATCATTATTGAGATTGTTGTCTAATAAACTTGGTCGGCCAGTTGAAGGCTGTTGATTGTGAGGGAAGTGAGTGCGACCGGCAGTTGCAGTGATAACGCGTACTGGCACTTGATAAGTAAATTATGATAACTAGCGATAGTGTAGCATAAGAGTTGTAATATAAAGATATTTTATTGTAAATAAAAGAGCTCCATATTGAAATGTTTTGTTTAATCTACCTTACTTGAATTACCCAATTTTTTTAAATAGATTATTGCCCGAACATAAGAGTTCAAGAACAAATAACTTATCCTAAGTGTCAGATTACGTGATTGTTAGACACATCACACCACCATATTTAATCTCTTATTCCACTTGGCTGGATTTTGTTTAAGAATGCAGACAAGTGTGTAATCTTAAATCGCGTCTTAAAATGTAAAAAGTGGAATCCATAGTCGACAATATTCGTCAAAGTGGAATAAGCGCTTTACAGACCATTAATTATGTTTAAAGTCTTATCAACATCGACAGGTCGACGTGCTTTATAATTGGAAAAGGAAGGAGTATGTAAGGAAAAGGATCGTTTTCTAAGGTTCCGTAGTCAACAAGGAACCCTTATAGTTTCACCATGTCCGTCTGTCTGTCCGTGACTTAGCTCAGATACTCTTAGTACTAGAAAGCTGTAACTTGGCATGGGTATAGTTTTGTTTTTCAACTACAATGTTAAGTTTGTTCTTGAGATCTGTTTATCCCAACTATGGAACCCCTTATTGTGCGTGGTCCGACACACACTTGGCCGGTTTTTTATAACCTGATCTTGACCTCGATCACGCCTAATGAAAAGCGATAGATAAGGTCTATGATGGAACGAGCGTGCCCAGAAGATGACTGTTCTCTCTTGCTTTAAAGGCAGACGGATTATATGTGGAAGGGAACACAGGCGCTGGCAAAGAGTTCACACTGGCTGTGTGCATGATAAATGTGGAGGAGAAGCGCTGAGTTAGACTAGTCAGTATATTAACCAAGTGTGGTGGTACCCTGCAGTACGTCTGGTAGTAAAAGGGCGATGGTGGGATCAGGTCGTGGAGTTCCTGCGCACACCCCGAAGTACAGTCTGTAGAACACCGACAGGCAAGCAACATTACGCCGATGAGCCAGACTGAAGCCTAGCCACCAACATCTCATCGCCTATAAGCCTTTTTGCTCAGCGTTCCACGGACCTGTGCTTTGTACAGACTGTACAGCTGTCCAGATGTGAAGTATCACCTCACCTTATTTAGGACGCCCACCTTTCGGCTGCAGTGTCATTTAGACTCGATGGTCGAGTCAAAGCTCAGATCAGACGTCAACTCCTTGGCCCAAAAACTAAGACGTTCGGTGACTGGTACACAGATGCACCTCGGAAAGTACAGCTTGGCCATAAAGAGTAGAAATTAAATAAAATGGAACTAACAAATTTCCATACTAAATTGTTGCCATGTTTAAGCATTTTACGTCAAAAATGTGACAGTTACGTAGAAAGTGGCGCCCTCATTTAATTTTTTCTCTTTATGGCCAAGCTGTAAGAGATAATAAGAACTGGTTCGCAGTGAAAAGACCGCCTGTTTTCAGATAATTGAATTTGACCAGATGTCGCCACTAGGAAACGAGATTTAAGCGGTACTTGCCCGTGGTCCCCTAGTCTAGTTCCCCTTGGGGTACCCGCGAGCAAATATTTTTGCCCGTGAAACCCCCAAGGGAAACTAGACTGGGGGACCACGGTCAAGTACCGGATTTAAGGTATATTAATAAAACATGAAATTATTATGCTTAACATTAATATAATAATTAAAACGCTAAACGTAGCGACGAATCGACACAGTGTGACAATGAGGAATGAAGTAAAACATCAATATAAAAATATTTTAATTATTAAAATATAATGTTTATAGTTAGTCGGGGTACGACTCCAGGCTTAGGGTCAACACGTCGCTCACCAGGCAGTCTGCCGGCTAGAACAAGGGAGGTGATGATTAGAATGGTGTACATAAATGGCGTAATCTTAAAAAAAAAACCTGTAGTAGAGTATGTGCAGTCAAAAACCCGTCTCGGAAATCAGTTTTCTTGGTTTGTTGGTATTAGGTACTTATATACAAGAAGGTAATCTCCTGAACTTCTAGATACTTGGTATTATTAAAGGATGTCTTAACTCTTTATTGTATGACTGACAGGTGTTTAGTGGGTATCTCGTAAAACTCGTCAAAAAAGCCTAGCGCACATTAGGGCGGCTCCCGCCGCATTGCAAAAATCCTCGTACATCATTTTGTACGAACCATCGCAAACTACAGGCGGGCCGCACCGCGCTTTTTGTACTGAAATGCGATGCGCTGCGGCCCGGGCGGGTTGTAATGTACGCCTGGCTTAACACGTCTACGATAACAATGATTTATTGCGAGTCCTAACAACTAGGGAACAACGTCATCAATACGAAAAGACTACTTTAGCCCGCTTGTCTACGGTGCCTACGAGGACTTCCTCTCTTGAGTAGGATCTTACCTCTGAACAGATCCCGACTAGCGCGTCCGCACAGCCGTAGAACTCCTCCTTGAGCGAGATGACGATAGTCTGCAGGTTGCCCTTCTTGGAGCGGATGTAGGAGGCCACCTTGCCGATGTTTGTGTTGTCCAGCGCCGCGTCGATCTCGTCCAGTAGGAAGAACGGGGCGGGCTGGTAGCTGGGACAAGAGGCAGGCACTCGGATTAGCCTAGGGAAGCTGGTGGTAGGTGACTAGTGCTTACAGATGAGTAGCAGTTGAATCATTCTTACTGATGTGCAAGATAGAAATAAACAGAGGATCGTCTCTTTCAGAGATGTTTAAGGCTACGGCACAGACCGACGGAGTGGCGGTTAAGCGAGTATGTAATTCTAAAACAATTCAAAGTCGATTTTATTTACTACTGCATACATTACACATTAGTAGCTTCGCCGCCACTCCGTAGATCTGCGCTGACCCTATGGACTCCATTCCTCGGACACTAATGATAAAGTTTTCCTCAAAAACTCAAAGCTACGGATGTATGTATCGTACTTTCGAGCTGTCCGAATTGTGCTGGATACAATCCTGACTGGCTGGATATCTCACATGCTCCTATCGCGTTCAAATAAAACTATTAAGCCTGACTTACACGGTGCAATCAATTCGCCTGAGGCATACCATAAGTTGAAGCACCTTCTAAGCAGTGTTTAGATGATACAAGTGTTGTAAACGGAGCCTAAGCCGTACCTATGTATCGCGAAGAGCAGTGCGAGCGCGGCCACGGTCTTCTCGCCGCCCGACAGGTTGGACATGGGCTGGAACCTCTTGCCCGGCGCCACGCAGTTGTAGTTGATGCCGTCCAGGTACGGCTCCTCGGGGTTCTCGGGGCCCAGGAACGCCTGCGCCGACTGGTTCATGGCTAGCGCCTGGGCAATACACGAATTTGTGCGATTATACATTGTCTTACAAAGATTGCCGAAATAAAATAGGCACCCCTAAATCGAGTGTCAGCGTTTGCCAAACGCGAAGTTAATTTTGATTATTTCGATAAAACCATGTCTACGCGGCGTTAACGCGACATAGACCAATGCCAGATGCGAAGGCATCACGGATTTGTAAATATTATGACGTGTGAGGAATTATATTTACCTTGTAGATAGCGTCGATTTCATTGGCCACGTGTTCGAAACATTCTATGAACTTGTCGTGACGCTCCTTTTTCACCTGAAATATAAAGAAAATAAGATTGAAAATAATTACATAGCTATCAAACGACCACAGTAAAAATCAACTGCTGTATGAAGAAGTATAAGTGCAAGACAGAGACGAAGCTATACAAGATGAATAGCGCCATCTTTTTTTTGCACCAGTTACAGTATTATTAATTTACCTTTATTATATATATTTACCTTTTCGAAGGCTAATTTAGCTTTATGCGCTCGCTTTCTGGCCGTGACGAAGGCTTCGTTCGTAGCATTCACCTTCTCTCGCACCTCGTTTAGTTTCTGCATCGCCTGTAAAATGCCAAATAAAAACCGCTTCATCAAAATCTTAAATTCACTGACAGACAACGCACAACCGCACAAGAGTTCTATATATAACAAAAGTGAGCACTATGGGAGGACTTTTGAAAAGTCACCCCCTAAAGGGGTAAAATAGGGGTTAAAAGTTTGTATGGAAGTTCGATTTCGGTTCATACAACTTGGCAATTTAAGTTATTTTGGTCGACCAATCACGGATTTGGTTGATCCTGTTTTAGAAACTGCCACTTCACTGCTTGTGGTAAGAGGGAGTATTCTCAAACTGATTTCGCAAAAAAGCGCCTTTAATTTTTACCACGCATGCGATTCTAATGCTCTAGGGATTCGCTCTGTTGGAGTCTCATCTAGTATGCACTTTTATAACGCCGCGTTAAAAAAGCACCCCCTAACGGGGCTAACGCTAGTGTCAACTGACCCTCATGTTAGGAGCCTGTATCTTGTCCACAGTGTTCTGCAGCGAGTTGATCGCCTTCTGCAGTTTGTCGGCCTTGCGCTTAATCTCGTCGTGTTCCTCCAACTCCTTCAGGTTTTCTGATAAAGACCGGTAGTCCACGCGGATCCTGACGAATGGACAAATATTATTGCTTTATTAAGAAAATGAGCAAAGGTTTTAGATACGGTTGGCTATGAGAGTTTACTATCACCGATCCGTTATACATGCAACGCTCTCAACCATCGTTGACCTGTAAAAGTTCAACAGGGCGCGGACTGTGACGATAAAGACACCATTGAATAATTCGATGTCAACGCCATACATACACAGAGTACGGAGACGCCTCGGCGGGCGCTACCCGCCGAGGCGTCTGCGTACAATGTGTACTGAATCTTTAACAACTCAAAGGAGGTCTTGGTAGGCAGCCTAAATAGTTCAATAAGTTAAACATATTATAATGATGGTAATTTACAGAATTTTTTACATAACTAGCTGACCGGACAGACATTGTCCTGTTTCGTAGAATTCGATCGGAGCGCCACCTACCGGGTCCAATAGTGAATCTAAACCATCTAGGGACCCACTCAAATATACACACAAAATTTCATCAAAATTGATCCATCTGTTTCAGTGGAGTTCAGTCACATATACATATTTTCTTTTAAATTGTATAATTGTAATTTCATTCAAATAATTGTTGTAAATTAACTATAATTTTGCATGCCCGTAATGAGGGTGAAATATGTCCTGTGCTATAATTTAATTTAACATCTTATGTAACTATATTTCATGCAAATAAATGATTTATTATTTATAAAAGATGTAAATAAAACATGCCACAATCAAATTATAGTTACCTGGAATCCTTACGGTACTGCTGTGTGGTGGACATGGACGAGGGCTCTGATGATTCACCGTCCGCAGTATCTTCTAGGTTACCCTCCAGCAGAGGGATTGTTATGTCATCGATCTGATTGGAAGAGAACATTATATACCAATCTAAATTACACTTTATGTTGTAGCCGTTAAGGTTTAAAGTAATTTTTGTACCAAGTTTGTTTGAAGGTTACGACGATATGCCCGGTACAGATTGGTGAAACGTAACATCAAATGTAAAACACGTTCAAACAAATTCGCCTAGTTGATGTGTTACATTTCATAAATTAGGGCGGCTAATTCGCGTTACGTATCACCAATCTGTACCTGGCAATAGACGGAGGCTGTTTCAAACTCGTTTCGACCCAAATAGAGAAACAAAAAAAAAAAAACGAAACGAGGCTCCAAACGTCGTCGTCCTACAAGTTTAGTAGATGATGGTCAGCACCAGCTCAGCTTCTGCAATACCAGTGGCATCGCGGGAGCGCCGCTTGACCAGAAAGTTAAAATGTTTTATTATGTGGCTGTAATTACACCGGCTTCTATAACCTTCAAAACGAACACAGCAAAAAAAAAAAAAAAAAACAAAAAAAAAAAAACAACAGTAATATTTATCCCAAGAGCCGGTTGTTGTTGTTCGGTGTCGGTTGTTGGTTTGTCACTGCCAAACATCGCGTGTCTGTTACATTTGATGCGCTCTTGGACTAGTGGAAGTTTATTTATTTTCAACTTTATTTTAGGCTATGCTAGGTTGATATTTGTTTGACCGTGCCAAACCAGCTTTTTTTTTGTTTCTGGGGTGGAAAATCCTCATGGATGTCCTCCGCCCTGGGTCTGTCAGACTCTTACTGACTAAAAGCACTCTGGCGTTCCATCCCACACCTATGTCGGGGGTCGCGGTGCCAACCCAGCCTAGGCCAGGTGTCGCAGTCCCCCCTCCTGATGGGTTCCCGCATTGTCGAGGCGGGGGGGCTCAGTAGCCGTGGCTTGACCCCACGGTGAAGCTAAGAGGAATCCGAGGAGGGGCCGCTCATCAGGGCTTTTGCCCATAAGCGGACGACGTAGCGGCCACAAGTAGGTTGCGGTGTCGCTTTGGCGACATCGCAATTGAGGCGGGCCGCGATGTGCTATGGGAGGCATCGCGGCTGAGGGTTGGAGGCGTTCTCCCTACCTTCCGCGGCCTTGACGACGTCGCCACCGTTGAATGGCGGTCGCGGTGGGGCCGCAGAGGAAGAGGAGTGTCGGTATTGCGTTGGCCGCTCTCCCTATCCTCTGCGGCCGAAAAGTGGTAGGCGGCGGGGCCCTGATCTGACCCGTCGCAGGGGGACCTAGACACGGGGTCGTCTGGCGCCCCTGTGCTTTGGTCCCTGGGGTGGTCACGGCGCGCAGTCATGGGGGTTACTCCCCAGAGGAGGGTCCGGTGACGGACGGCCGCGGCGGGTTCGCGGATGATTTCAAGTTCCCGTGTTCCCGCCATAAGCGGCAGAGGAGGACACCGTGGAGTTTTGGTGGGTTGGAGTCCCACATAACTGCACTGCTTCCCCATGGTAGTGTAGTATGAGTGCACATTTCACCACGAAAAAAAAAGGTGTCGCAGGCCCACCTTGCACTGGCGCAGTATGTTATGTCGATCGCTGCGCTTGCTCTCGATGCGCGCTTCGATGCTCGCGATCTGCTTCTGGATGGTCTGGATCTCTTTTTGGATGCTCGTCAAGTCTTTGCGCGCCTGTTAAAGAGTGAACTAGTATTAAATGGAGTTATAATTTGAAGAAGTTTGAAATAAATGAATTTATTTTAAGAGTGTCCTCTTTTCGTTTTTTGTATTACAAGAAAATTACATAATACATTGTAAATAAATAAATTGCAACAATACATAATAACATTTTTGCCATGTGGCGCTGTGCATCGGCGGCCATTTTGCGCCAATACGAGTGCTATCGCCTTGTATGCGACATGTATTGCCATTTGCCGTTCTGTTGTTTATTTCCTTTTGCTTTAAAATTGTTATTTGATATTGTTTGTTGTTTTACTTGGTGTGGTAAAAAAAACTGTTTTGGAAATCCAGGCAAAAGAAGTTTATCGTTCGCCTCAGAGATTACTTTGATAGAGATCATCAGAAATTTAAAAACACAGTAATCTATAAAAAAATATCGACTATCATAACTATACATCCCATAACTACACATGTCTATGGCATTACTTTACACGCATAGCACTTTGCTTAATTTTTCTTTCAATTTGATTTTATTTTTAGACAATAACATTTTGGCAGGGTCATTTCATTGAATTCATTATAGTTATTACTGATTCCGATTATGAAGCTTACGACTATGAAATTTAGTGTGTAACTAAAATATTGTCAATCGAAGTGACGTTCAAGAGTAAAAAGAAACGATTCGTCTTATGCCACCCGCATCATCCTACACCGCAAACAATATTAACCGATTTTGGTGGGAACGTCCGGCAATTCGACAGACGTCCGAAGGCGCAGACGGCGAGCGAGCAAGCGCAGCCGAGCGTGCTCTAGGCAAGCATGCTCGCTTTGCGCGTTACTCGAAACTTGAAAAACTAGCATTTTCATTTACATGAAGGGAGTGAGTTGCCTACAGATGATCTTATTTCATATGTTAGTATTTGTTAGGTAAGGCTAGAAAGCATCAGTGACCTTGTTGACGGCCTCGTCCGCAGCCTCCTGGCGAGCGCGCGCGGCCGCCCGCTCGGCCTTGAGCGCGTCGGCGCGACGCAGCTCGGCGTCGATCTTATTTCATATGTTAGTATTTGTTAGGTAAGGCTAGAAAGCATCAGTGACCTTGTTGACGGCCTCGTCCGCAGCCTCCTGGCGAGCGCGCGCGGCCGCCCGCTCGGCCTTGAGCGCGTCGGCGCGACGCAGCTCGGCGTCGATCTTATTTCATATGTTAGTATTTGTTAGGTAAGGCTAGAAAGCATCAGTGACCTTGTTGACGGCCTCGTCCGCAGCCTCCTGGCGAGCGCGCGCGGCCGCCCGCTCGGCCTTGAGCGCGTCGGCGCGACGCAGCTCGGCGTCGATCTTATTTCATATGTTAGTATTTGTTAGGTAAGGCTAGAAAGCATCAGTGACCTTGTTGACGGCCTCGTCCGCAGCCTCCTGGCGAGCGCGCGCGGCCGCCCGCTCGGCCTTGAGCGCGTCGGCGCGACGCAGCTCGGCGTCGATCTTATTTCATATGTTAGTATTTGTTAGGTAAGGCTAGAAAGCATCAGTGACCTTGTTGACGGCCTCGTCCGCAGCCTCCTGGCGAGCGCGCGCGGCCGCCCGCTCGGCCTTGAGCGCGTCGGCGCGACGCAGCTCGGCGTCGATCTTATTTCATATGTTAGTATTTGTTAGGTAAGGCTAGAAAGCATCAGTGACCTTGTTGACGGCCTCGTCCGCAGCCTCCTGGCGAGCGCGCGCGGCCGCCCGCTCGGCCTTGAGCGCGTCGGCGCGACGCAGCTCGGCGTCGATCTTATTTCATATGTTAGTATTTGTTAGGTAAGGCTAGAAAGCATCAGTGACCTTGTTGACGGCCTCGTCCGCAGCCTCCTGGCGAGCGCGCGCGGCCGCCCGCTCGGCCTTGAGCGCGTCGGCGCGACGCAGCTCGGCGTCGATCTTATTTCATATGTTAGTATTTGTTAGGTAAGGCTAGAAAGCATCAGTGACCTTGTTGACGGCCTCGTCCGCAGCCTCCTGGCGAGCGCGCGCGGCCGCCCGCTCGGCCTTGAGCGCGTCGGCGCGACGCAGCTCGGCGTCGATCTTATTTCATATGTTAGTATTTGTTAGGTAAGGCTAGAAAGCATCAGTGACCTTGTTGACGGCCTCGTCCGCAGCCTCCTGGCGAGCGCGCGCGGCCGCCCGCTCGGCCTTGAGCGCGTCGGCGCGACGCAGCTCGGCGTCGATCTTATTTCATATGTTAGTATTTGTTAGGTAAGGCTAGAAAGCATCAGTGACCTTGTTGACGGCCTCGTCCGCAGCCTCCTGGCGAGCGCGCGCGGCCGCCCGCTCGGCCTTGAGCGCGTCGGCGCGACGCAGCTCGGCGTCGATCTTATTTCATATGTTAGTATTTGTTAGGTAAGGCTAGAAAGCATCAGTGACCTTGTTGACGGCCTCGTCCGCAGCCTCCTGGCGAGCGCGCGCGGCCGCCCGCTCGGCCTTGAGCGCGTCGGCGCGACGCAGCTCGGCGTCGATCTTATTTCATATGTTAGTATTTGTTAGGTAAGGCTAGAAAGCATCAGTGACCTTGTTGACGGCCTCGTCCGCAGCCTCCTGGCGAGCGCGCGCGGCCGCCCGCTCGGCCTTGAGCGCGTCGGCGCGACGCAGCTCGGCGTCGATCTTATTTCATATGTTAGTATTTGTTAGGTAAGGCTAGAAAGCATCAGTGACCTTGTTGACGGCCTCGTCCGCAGCCTCCTGGCGAGCGCGCGCGGCCGCCCGCTCGGCCTTGAGCGCGTCGGCGCGACGCAGCTCGGCGTCGATCTTATTTCATATGTTAGTATTTGTTAGGTAAGGCTAGAAAGCATCAGTGACCTTGTTGACGGCCTCGTCCGCAGCCTCCTGGCGAGCGCGCGCGGCCGCCCGCTCGGCCTTGAGCGCGTCGGCGCGACGCAGCTCGGCGTCGATCTTATTTCATATGTTAGTATTTGTTAGGTAAGGCTAGAAAGCATCAGTGACCTTGTTGACGGCCTCGTCCGCAGCCTCCTGGCGAGCGCGCGCGGCCGCCCGCTCGGCCTTGAGCGCGTCGGCGCGACGCAGCTCGGCGTCGATCTTATTTCATATGTTAGTATTTGTTAGGTAAGGCTAGAAAGCATCAGTGACCTTGTTGACGGCCTCGTCCGCAGCCTCCTGGCGAGCGCGCGCGGCCGCCCGCTCGGCCTTGAGCGCGTCGGCGCGACGCAGCTCGGCGTCGATCTTATTTCATATGTTAGTATTTGTTAGGTAAGGCTAGAAAGCATCAGTGACCTTGTTGACGGCCTCGTCCGCAGCCTCCTGGCGAGCGCGCGCGGCCGCCCGCTCGGCCTTGAGCGCGTCGGCGCGACGCAGCTCGGCGTCGATCTTATTTCATATGTTAGTATTTGTTAGGTAAGGCTAGAAAGCATCAGTGACCTTGTTGACGGCCTCGTCCGCAGCCTCCTGGCGAGCGCGCGCGGCCGCCCGCTCGGCCTTGAGCGCGTCGGCGCGACGCAGCTCGGCGTCGATCTTATTTCATATGTTAGTATTTGTTAGGTAAGGCTAGAAAGCATCAGTGACCTTGTTGACGGCCTCGTCCGCAGCCTCCTGGCGAGCGCGCGCGGCCGCCCGCTCGGCCTTGAGCGCGTCGGCGCGACGCAGCTCGGCGTCGATCTTATTTCATATGTTAGTATTTGTTAGGTAAGGCTAGAAAGCATCAGTGACCTTGTTGACGGCCTCGTCCGCAGCCTCCTGGCGAGCGCGCGCGGCCGCCCGCTCGGCCTTGAGCGCGTCGGCGCGACGCAGCTCGGCGTCGATCTTATTTCATATGTTAGTATTTGTTAGGTAAGGCTAGAAAGCATCAGTGACCTTGTTGACGGCCTCGTCCGCAGCCTCCTGGCGAGCGCGCGCGGCCGCCCGCTCGGCCTTGAGCGCGTCGGCGCGACGCAGCTCGGGGTCGATCTTATTTCATATGTTAGTATTTGTTAGGTAAGGCTAGAAAGCATCAGTGACCTTGTTGACGGCCTCGTCCGCAGCCTCCTGGCGAGCGCGCGCGGCCGCCCGCTCGGCCTTGAGCGCGTCGGCGCGACGCAGCTCGGCGTCGATCTTATTTCATATGTTAGTATTTGTTAGGTAAGGCTAGAAAGCATCAGTGACCTTGTTGACGGCCTCGTCCGCAGCCTCCTGGCGAGCGCGCGCGGCCGCCCGCTCGGCCTTGAGCGCGTCGGCGCGACGCAGCTCGGCGTCGATCTTATTTCATATGTTAGTATTTGTTAGGTAAGGCTAGAAAGCATCAGTGACCTTGTTGACGGCCTCGTCCGCAGCCTCCTGGCGAGCGCGCGCGGCCGCCCGCTCGGCCTTGAGCGCGTCGGCGCGACGCAGCTCGGCGTCGATCTTATTTCATATGTTAGTATTTGTTAGGTAAGGCTAGAAAGCATCAGTGACCTTGTTGACGGCCTCGTCCGCAGCCTCCTGGCGAGCGCGCGCGGCCGCCCGCTCGGCCTTGAGCGCGTCGGCGCGACGCAGCTCGGCGTCGATCTTATTTCATATGTTAGTATTTGTTAGGTAAGGCTAGAAAGCATCAGTGACCTTGTTGACGGCCTCGTCCGCAGCCTCCTGGCGAGCGCGCGCGGCCGCCCGCTCGGCCTTGAGCGCGTCGGCGCGACGCAGCTCGGCGTCGATCTCCTGCCGCTGCTTGGCCTCGGCCTGCCTGCCTCCTTCCAGCTCGTCTTCTGCGTCTTGGACTGCTCGTTCCCAGCGGGTCACGTTCTCTGGGGGAAACGTTTAGATTGAAAAAAATCAATAAAAATGGTCTCAAAAGTTAGTTTAGCTCGACGACCATGGCAAATCATGGCGTTGCCCATGGCAGTTCATTGTTGGCTATGGGTTCCTTCAATCGCACGTTATTTAAATAGACCCTTGATTATTTTCATTCCGCTATTATCAGCTACCTAGCTTGAAGGGCGGTTAAACCTACATTTGCTGATTCGCGGTCTTAAGAACATGTGTACCTACGAAGTAACTACTTATTCACATATACGTAGTAAACTAACATTCATTTTTTGTAACTAACCTATGGATCATTGTTCTCTGAGCAAAATTAATAATTATTATTATAGCCTGTATCCCATTTCCTTCCGTGGGTGTTGTAAAAGGCGACTAAAGGGCTTACTAAAGAACAGGCAGCAGTGTTCTCTATGCATTTTTAACACCATACTGCGATCGCGAACCCGCCTGCCAAGCGTGGGGATTATGGCCACCCAGCAGTGGCCGTGTTTCGGCCGAAATGCCAGCCTGAGTGGACGTACTCTGCGTGTCCCGGGAGCGCTCGAACTCCAGGTTGGACGTGATGCGGTCGATGTGCGCGTCGAACTCCATGCGGCGCTTGGCGCGCTCCTGCTGCGCGCGCAGCTCGCGCTCCTCGTACTGGCTGCAAGCACAAGCCCGGCTCCGTTACTGCTCATGTAATGCTCAAATTCACCAGCTCATTACTCTGGTGCTAATCCAACAGCAACGACCATAAGTGATGCACAATCAGAGGTTACTGTGAAAAGATTGGCAATAAAAATATACTGTCACACAATAATAACGGCCACGTACTGTACAGTCGTCGTACCTCGTAACTGCTTTGTCACTTTTGCCAAGATCTCCAAGTAAAAGAAACTTCACTACGGTTGAAACTATCTGTCACATAGACCTTGTCGTTTTATGCCGTACAATTAACAAACTCATAGCATTTATTTCAAATAATCCAATTACAGACACTTTTGAATCGTCAAGGGGTTGGTCAGGCACAAAGACGAAGCTATTTGCCCATTCCAAAGCATAGTAAATTCCTATGGAGAAGGACGAGCAAGAAACTCCACGAACACTCTTTTAAAACATTATATTGTTAAAAAATATTTATTACATCATTCATGTTGAAATTATACATGTGAGAACAATGTAGAAAAACGTGCACGTTAAAAGCGTCCGTAATAAAAAGGAAAAAACAAAAAGCTATTCAAAAATTAAAATAAATTGATATTAAAATCAAAATCAAAATATTTTATTTCGCATAAACCTACACGGGCACTTATGAAACGTCAGAAGCTAGGTGCAGCTAAGAGATGACAAGCCTCAGAAGATGACATTCAACCTTGTAGTGATAAAGCAATTACGAGGTCGACTATACTATCTAAGAGTGTACATATATTATAATGTTACCGTATGTTAGCGACGCCGATGTCGCGACAGAAGCCGCGAAACACCACGTCCTCCACATTGTTCATGTTTTCTTTGATCTCCTGTATCTTCAGGTCTCTGGCATGAATCGTACGCTCTATGTCCTCGACTTGGGGCTGCAGGAAACATTTTATGATTAGTTTAACTATCAAACACAGCAGAAGCGTATGAGCTCGAGGCTAAATAATCACAGCTGCACGAGTTGGTTCGTAGATAGATGACCATCTATTCAAACTTAAGCATTTATTTCAAATAAACCAATTACAGGCACTTTTGAATTGTCTAGGGGTCGGTCAGTCAGAAATATGAAACTATAAGTTGCCCATTCCAAATCGTAGTAGGTACCGGCGGCGCGCAGCAGCCCTACTGAATTGGCCCAGTCAGATGGGCTCGCCGCGTACTTGTAGCTTCATACCTAAACTGCGGAGTGTCCCATCTGTATTAATCTGTGATAGTACTCACACCTGTGCTATGCAATTATACAAAACTCAATCAATTGAATTTATACAATGCAAATTTCTTTTCACTCCTCTTGCTCAAAAAGGCCGTCATTGTATCGTACCTGACTGAGGAAAAAATACCATAATTACCTCTAGGGGAAAAAGTGTTTATTTTTTTTCTGTTTTTTGAAAATGGAACTAGAATCGGCGATCTCTTCGGTAGAAGGCGTACATTCCGTTGTTACGGCTACAGAAGAAATAAAAAAAAAGACGTTGGCACGAATTCTTTAGAATGTTTCCCTAATTTGCAAATTGAATTAGTGGCCGTAATTTATTTTTAATATTGTGTTGGATTCTTTTATTTTCTATCGCAATCGTAGTGAAAAGTAGAGTGTAACACACGGCGCTAAAAACCCATTATAACTCGGTTTCTGTTTACTCCCTCGCTAAAGCTCGGGAGTAAAACTACCTCGTATAAATGGGTAATTTTAGCCCCTTGTATAACAATCTACTATTTTTGTAATCTTTAGCAGCTCCAACAGTATTTCGAAATGCTAATCAATTAGTTTATGCGCCCTTCTGGATCAGGACCAACATTGAGCCAAGCATTTTTATCAGCGACTAGCTTTTGCCCGGGGCTCCGCCCGCGTGGATGTCGGTTATCGCGTAAAAAAGTAGTCTATGTCCTTCTCCATATCCCAGGCTATATCTCTGCCAAATTTCATGACGATCGGTTCAGCGGTTTAGGCGTGAAAACGTAACATACAGACAGACAGAGTTACTTTCACATTTATAATATTAGTAAGTATGGATGTAGACTTTTCCGACGGAAACCTCCTCCCAGCCTGGAAGAGCACGTTAAACCGTTGGGCCCGACATTCGTAGATCTTATACAGTCGTTACGGGTAGTCAGAAGCCCGAAAGTCTGACAAACAGTGTTTGTGTTACCCAGTAACGGTTGTGGAAGTCAGATAGTCAGTGTAAAATACTGCTATTCAGATGATTCGGTTAGACTCCAACATAGTTAGGAAAAAAGCTAGGCAGGTGATGATAACACATAGCTCGCAAAACAATTTCAATATTATAATAATAATGTGCAAGTCAGTTCACTTCTTACTCTTAAAAAAGAAATTCCATACATCATTGTTTACACTAAACAGATGCTAAGACCAACTATAAATTCGGTAAAGTATATTTTTCTTTGTTTGCAAAGTTACATCTAGTGAACAAATAAGGCATACTTACACCAAACATTTCAATCTTCCTCTCGAACTCGGCGAGTTCTGCGTCCAAAGTTTTGATTTGTTTTAACTGCAAATAAAAATGATGACGATTTTTTTTAAATCGAAAACGAATGTTCAAAAGTGGTCAAAATCTCTACCACTAACGAGACCTATGTAATGTATGAGTAGTCCATTATGTAAGGATCGTAGCAGGTGTTGTTCTGTAGTTTCTGCCCGATGTTTTTGGTATTTTTTTTTTTTCGAATAACTTATTTATTGCGTTATAGAAATATAAAAGACTAGCTTTTGCCCGCGGCTCCGCCCGCGTAGATGTCGGTTATCGCGTAAAAAAGTAGCCTATGTCCGTCTGCATATCCCAGGCTATATCTCTGCCAAATTTCATGACGATGGGTTCAGCGGTTTAGGCGTGAAAAGGTAACATACATACAGACAGACAGACAGAGTTACTTTCACTTTTTTAATATTAGTATGGATTCAAATTTCTGGGCTGACTTTTGGTAAATATAGTTGGCATACCGTGGTATCCCTGTCAGTGATGGCGTACTTGAGCCGGGACTCGAGGCCTCGTATCTGCGAGTCCACGGTCGTCAGCTCCGACTCCTTACGGGACTTCTTCATGGACTCACGAAGCTCTTCCGTCAGTTTTTCCTGTATGTTAATGGTTGTTGTATGTCAGTATGCAAACATTTTAAAAGTTAAACAGTTGTGAAGGGTTTCCATAGAATAGAATATTATTTATTTGCAAGAATACGTGCATAATAAGCTGACAAACATATCGTTTTCCGTCATATTCTACCAGGTATCTGGTGTGCAAATCTTAATTAAATGTGCATAACAATTAGTATTTATTAATCAGTTGTGCCCTTAAACACAAAAATGACAAAAAAGCATTAATAATGAACTAAAAAATCCGAATCTAAAAAAAAAAAAAAAATAGTTCTTTACTTATAGATTACAGGAAAACCTATAAGAAGTCTATGGTCTTAATATAACATGACAAATCTCTCAATATTGTGCGTACAAAGAAGAATGCCAAGTATCAGCTCGAATCATGTAGCATCCGACAGACTTTCTATAATAATGATAATTCATAATAGAAAACAGTAAGAATTATACAATATAAATAAAATCTGTAGAAGCACACCGTAGAAAAGTAATTTTAAATAGTTATTCAATTTATCAACACATTTCATAGTTCACACAACTGACACAACACACAATTTCAATTAAAAATGTTGTCAATACCTAAATTAAATTAAATTATATTGATATGAAATTGCACTTGCAAATCGATTAAAATAATATTAATATGAAGCTACGCAAGTGAATTTATTACTTATGTCGTAACTCGTTATTCATATAATAATAAATTAAATTGCGTTTACTTATATTTTTTACGCGTACGGTAAAACTCGCATTATAGCCAGGTGAAGAATATATTTTATAGACATGTAATAATTAAACATAATTAAATTCGATTATCGATAACCAGGTCGTTCAGAATAGTTTATTCCTAATAATGTTATTATAGTACTGGCAACACTTGATGTAAAAATTCTTGAATTTGTCATTGTCATCGTCAAAAAGTTTGACTTCTCCCGCGCGTTAACACGAGCGACGAAATGGTTCAGTGTTTTTTTTTGAGTTTTGTGTTGTTTTTTGCTGTGTTAATACTTATTATTTTTACTTTACTATAAAAACATTTATATGCGAGGATACTGTGGTAAAAGTAATTAATTTAATTAATCATTTAATAGTTTATTTCATGTTATCGTTAAAATCAGAAGTGGTCAACTTTAAAGAACTATTACTTGTTTTGGTATACTTCTCATAGAAAACTAAGTATACTATAAAATTCTATAATTATTTTCCTATTTTATGAAATATAGTTCATCTTTGTCAGTTCTGGCCGAGTCTTGTAGGAAATCTTGGCATTGTCCTTTACATTTTTATTTGGAATGTATGGGAGAACTTGTTTTTCAACTACAATGTTAAGTTTGTTCTTAGGATAATTTCATCCCAACTATGGAACCCTTCATTGTGTGTAAGTTAACATAACAAGATCTCTTCTGGCTTCCCATGACAATTTTTTTTTTTGAAGACTTTCTTCCTAGGCCAATGATACAGTTAGCAATAAAAGAGGGTAAACACTATCCTTTTGATAATTTGCTCATTATTATAACTTGTTTGTAACAAATTCTAGGGTAAAGAATATTTTAAAGATTCTTTTATAAAGTATCAATTATAAAGTTCCGAAATGAAAATCAACTTTTTAGACATTGCAGACGATTCTTACTTCAGTTTAGTTCGTTTTATTGCACATACCTTTTTAGACTTGAGCTGTGAGAGGTGTTTCTCGTCCCACCGCTTGGCCTTGCGCGCCAAGTCTAGCGACCCTCCGGAGATAATACCAGACTTCTGGTAGAACGTGCCGTCGAGTGCCAAGGCCTATAAAATTATGGAAAACATGAAACAAGTTGCATTAGGGATGACCTTTGCATGAGCCCTTTTGCTGAGGATAGTCAGCAAGATGTTTACTCTCCAAGTAATTGAATAGGTTATTCTTCACGTTTCTGAATTTCATAATGACGGTCAAATGACAATCACATGACGATGGCTTGACGCGGTAACTGTGTTTGAACGTTACTACACGAAATCAAAAAGTAATCCATATGAATTGCCATAAAATTGATATGTGTAACACTATAACAGTGAGTAACATTCATAAGCAACATTTAATTTTATTTTGATTATGTACATCGTAGAATATGATAATATTGTGTAAAGTTTTTTTTTTTTTTAAACGTTGGCCCATGTTAGGAATTTCTCCAGTATTGTGGGTGCGTTTGCGACAGCCAGACCCGGAACAACTACTCGTACGTCATACAAATATTTCTTCCGTGCGAAAATCGAACCCGCGACACGCAGCGCAGCAGTGAATCGCTTAATTGAATGCTCATTTAAGTAAATCTCGACTTCGCGTGAGAGTGAGTAAGCAATATGAATTCCGCCTGGGCTCGAGGCCGGCTGAGGCGACTCACGTCGTAGCGGCTGTTCTTGGCGCGGTCCAGGTCGTAGGCCACGCGCGACGCGTCCTCGGGCGTCTCGCACACCAGCGCGTTGTTGGTCACGAACAGCACGGCGCGGTGGATGGCGGGCGGCTCGTAGCGCAGCACGTCGAACAGCAGCTTCACGTTCTTGGGCTCTTTGATGTCCCTGCGGACAACGCGTATCTTGATAATATCGGACGAGGAACAGAAACAGCTTGCTTGGCTTTTTTAATCTTAACATAATATGCCCTCGAAAAACGTAATCTCTATGTAATATCAGAATATTAGTAAAAAATTGTGTGTAACTCTAAAACTGCTAGTGATCGAAACCAAGACCCACCTCAACCTCTCCCGTAGTGGCTTGGCCTGGATGTAGTCTAGCGGCAGAAACGTTTCTGGCTCCAACATCCTTTCTTTGAGCACCTACAAATAAAAACAAGTTAATAATCTGCACGTGTTTCTGAGTTAGGACAGGCGCTATGGACAGCATGAAACTTCTGAAACGCTCCCAATACTTCGTCGAATGCTTTCGTAAGCATTTATTGTGTAAAGCTCGGAGCGTGCGCCGCACTCGCAGGTTTGCCGAGCAGCCGTAGAGATAGCACGTCTACCGCAGTAATATTGGAAACAGTGTTTTATTATCCATATTATTATCTAATCTAACCTACCAGAGTCCTAACTCTGGTGTCTTGGTTTAGGTTAGGTTAATACAACCTATTGTATTAGGGGTTTGTATAAATAGTTACCTGGATGCACCTCCGCGCCGTCTTCTCCGTGTCCACGACGATGGCTTCCATGTACTTGCCGAGCACCTTGGTGATGGCCACGTTGTACCGCTTGTGCGTCGGCTGGCACATGTTGATCATGCGGTCGTACTGGGAACGAAGGATTTTCTTGTCAATGCAGATTTGTGATGAACATCGTGGCGGCTTTGCAGTCATTCTTAAGTGGCCAGTAGTGGCGAATTGGATAACCGGAAACCAAAGTCAAATGTAAAGCCAAGCAACCCAGCCATGTAAGCTGCTAAACGCCCAGATTGTTCAGGAACCGGATGCGACATATTTATGTATAAATGTTTGCATGAAAGGACATGTCCAGTTTCTGCCCTCTGGTAATTCTGGTATCGATAAATGTTCATGATTTAAGGTTTTACAGTAAGATTTAAAAATTTAGATCTAAATTACTATGGATTTATTCATTCAATATTACTTACGTAACATAATTCTCAAAAAAACAGTACTCAAGCTTCCGTTTTGTCATTTTTAACGGTAAGTACTAAAAATGTTTTTGACGTTCCATTTTATCCCGTAATTACCTTTAAAGAGTGTGCACAATAACTATAAGACGATTATTTTAGATTAAAGGAATATATTAACGTATTTGCGTATAAATACGACAATATTAGTAAAATATTTTTGTGTACACATCAAACTTGTTTTTCTTTAAATATCCGCTTCCTAACATGAAGGTATGTATTTATTACTTTTTTGACATGACATTGACATAATAGCAGTTATTTTTTGCTTGCTTTGTTTTTCATTGCAGTTCCAAGTTGCGTGTATGCGTTTCTTGCTTACTGTGCGATTATTTTCTGTTACTGATATTTTCTTTTAGCGATCATTGCTATTCAACACGGACTAACATCATCTAGACACGATTACTATTGCTACTCTTATTGGATTCTGATTTTCCCTTCGATTTGGATATTATGATGAGGTGCATCAATTGTGGTATCGCTGTGCTGTGAAATCGCAGACATATCGTGTCAAGGCTGGCCTTTTCCCTGCAAGTGAGAGTTGCTCGATGGTTAGCAAATCAGGTACGCCTCTATACTACGACAGTCGCGTAGTCAAACCATGCAGTAAAGGCAGTACATTGAGCAATTGTGTTATAATTTGAAAACTACAATGAGATTTGTTATTGCTCCAGCTCCCATTATATGGATACGCTTGTCACGATTGTTATAATTTATTAAATACCGAAGCTGCAAAAAATGAGAGATTACTAGGTCATACAATGGTCTGCCGTGGATGTGGTATCTCAATCGAACGCATAAATCTAAGACGCCGACGTTTCTATACTGTTGCAGTGGACAACCAACAACTCAATCTTTGGACAATGTTTTGGTGTCTCTAGAAGACATTTTTTTTTTAATCATTTTATTTAATCATGTTGTATCTACAATAAAAGAATTAGTTTGGCAATAAATACATACATAGTTTTATTTATTATAATCCCAATTCAGTAGCTAAATATAAATAGTAGTAGTAGTTAAAGATGATGCCAATATCATAAATTATGTGCATTTATGTGTACAATAAAGAATAATAATGCTTTGTGATTAACGGGAAAAAAAAAATGTTAAGCACTTAGTAGCACTATTAAGTATTTAATAGATAAACAATAAGTGCTTTACATTTTTGTTAAATTGTTACACAAATAGAAATATACAAAAAAAACGGCAGAATATGATCTCAGACCAACAAAATATTAAATGTTTAACTTCACAAAGGCATACCACCAATTAGTACCTGTATTCGCTCACAAATGGCGTTATACTAAAAAAAACTAAGAAAATCCCTAGCGCATAAACCTCATTCTGACCAGTTTACGCAAGGTCCTGACTCCTGAAACTTATCGACTGATAAACTATAAAATACGACGATTATATTAATATAACAATCATTACTGAACATTTTGTTTGACTACCTAGACAATCGCCCATTGCTCCACCAGACATGTCCTATTATGTTGTTGGCTTGCTGCCCGCTTTGGTGTTTAGTGCAGCAAGCAATTGTTATATCAATAAATAAATAATAATAAGAAACAGGATCGATTGGCATCAAAATAAGTTTTAGTGAAACTGGCCCATTTTATTACAGACTGTAATTTTTTTTTTCAATATCTGTGAATGTGGATGGAAATTTCTCTAAAAAATAAGGACAGTCTCCTTAGACTGTTTTCTTGTAGCTACATCGGTTAACGTACCTGCCCTTATTACCCCATCTCAAAATGTACCTACCCTGTATACTACACTGCTGTGAATTTTTTGACATATCTAAATACAATCCTTTAGCTGGCAGTGGGGCCAGCTCAATGCTTGTATTTTACACTTGACTCTAACAGAAATGAGCACTTTAATGCTTAATATTTCGCAAACAGATTCCTGACCGAAAGCAATATTTTTGAACGGCCTATCCAACGATACCCCACACTATGGGATAGACGAGAAAAAAAATATTATCCCCACTTTACGGGTAGGGGAGGGAACCTAAAAAAACTTATTTCAAGATTTTATTTTACCACTTTGTCAGTGTGATTCATCATCATTTCAGCCGAAAGACGTCCACTGGACATAAGCCTCCCCCAACTTTTTGCCATAATCGCCACGCTTGGCAGGCGGGTTGGCGATCGCAGTATGGTGTTAAAAATACATAGAGAACGCTGCTGCCCATTCTCTAGTAAGTCCTTTAGTCGCCTTTTACGACACCCACGGGAGGAAATAGGGTGGTGCTATTCTTTACGTCCGGCACCACACGGCGTCAGCGTGATTAAAATGAATTAATTAATTTTATTTTTACCCATGTCAAATTACAACTAGTCTCTCAGCTAAGTCGCGGACAGACAAACAGACAGACCCCTAAAAATGAATTATAAACCGTCGCGTACTACAGACGGGCCGCATTTCGCTTGTTTGTTCGACCGTATGGTATATGGTGGCATGGGTCGCGCCCACTGTCGCAAGTGTATGGGCAGCCTGCGTCATGACTCACCACGCCGGGTATGTCCCTCTTGAAGCTCTCGACGATCTCCTGCTTCTTCCTGCGCCGCGCCTCCTCGTGCTTGTCCACGCGCGCGTCCCCCAGCGCCGCCGCGACCTCCTCCAGCTGCGCCTGCAGCTCTGCTGCGCGGCCGCGGCATTCGCCTACGTCGGCCTGCACAACAAACTCCCGGATATGGTGTACCAAATAGAAGTGTTTGCCCTGCCGTGGGACGCAATAGACTACAGGGCCCAATTAAATTAGCTTGATATCTTAAACATGATAAAACTAAATCGGGGTGTGGCTGTCGTGGACACGGCCGTGTGTTTTACGTGAATACGTGTACGTAACAGGTAATATTGTCGTAAAAACTTCTATGATCCTTTAGCTATCGAGTGGTGTAATTAAATTTTGGATGTAGATGATAGATATGGTAGCTACAACACCAAACTGTATCCCCCGATTTTGTTATCATCAGTTTTCTGAATTGCCTCCCACTACGGAAGCTAATTTAAACACGTATTCACGTCAAAAATAAAAAGATGACTTTGACCCAGTACAGTGTTATGTAAAAGCTAATAGTCCTGACCTGCAGCTCAGCGCGCAGCCGCCTCTGCTCCTCCAACGCTTGCTCCGAACTCTTGATGTGCTCGTTCAGCTTGTCCACGCGTTTCATGGCTTCGTTCCGTTCGTGACCCTGGATTAACCTTATTATTATTAAATGGAATTAAAATAAGATGAAAAAAATTATAATATTTATGAGCGACGAATCTAATGAACTATTCTAAATGATCTATGAATGCATGCTTAATATTATTTTAATATTTTTAACATGAGTTTTATTACCGAATTCACAAACGCAACCAAAAAAGTTTTACTTTGGATTTTCATCATTCAATCACAAGAGCTAAAATGAGATTCGACAACATACATATTGGCTTTCAGGAATTGTACTCTATGTGAGATCCGTCATGCTTCCAGTGCAAGACAGATATGGAACAATACAGGACCAATAGTGCTATCCCTTTTACGCAACAGAACAAATTAAGATTTTGCCACTTGCTAATGCACAGTCGGTCAGTAATATATTACCTTCTGTCGATGTTTATTCTCAATCTCCCCCTTCCTCCGGTTCTCGTTGTCGAGCCTGTCCTGGTCGGCCTTCTGCTCTCTGTTGACTGAGTCCAGCTCTTGTAAGTACCGCGCCGCCTGGCGAGACGCTTCCATCTTCAACTCCTCGTATTCACGGATCTGGACAAATAAGAAACGAGTTTAATCACTTAAATTATCTGGGCAAAAGTAGTTGAGGTCTAAGTCGATTCCCAAGTCAGCCTTAGTTTCTCTTTTGGGAAATTCTCAGTAGTATTTACGAGTTTTGGCCTAATAAATGACAATTGTCAATCACCTTTTTGCTAATTGTCAAGTTAGAAGAATGTCATAATAAATACTAGTATTCAGCTGCATACGGTTAGACTAGAAGCCGACAACAACATAGTTTTAAAAGGCAAGACAGATTCAATGAAGTTTGAAGAATGTGGTACCTGTTCTTTACTTTGTGTAGAACTGTACTGAATTTTTTGCCTCGCAAACTACTTTTCCACTCATACATTAATTTACCTTTTCATTTCTCATATTTGGAAAGTACGCTTGAAGTTACCTGATCAGAAGGATGAAAACAGTACTTTTCCGTTCGTGGGAAACGACTTTCCCTGCTGTCAAAAAAATTAAAGACTACCTATGGCATCAAGAGGGCGTACAAGAGTCCACTAGCGCCACTCCTTTAAAAAATATTGTCTCATTACTGAGAAAGAATTATGAATAACGGTTCAATAAGGAACGTCGGTAAGCGTGTCTAGAATTTTCTAATACCTTTTATAAAGTTTCATATTGAGACACGAAGTAACAAAATTCGATCTATTTTTCTAACATAATTATGAAGCGTTGTATTAGACATACATTCGTATTTATTACATACATCGTAGACACACGTATTCATTATGTAAATATGAATCAATGTATTAGACATACATTACGGCGTAAAATTGTTAAAATATTATCAACAATTTTGTAACATGACTTTATACTTATAATTTACTTTTCCACTAAATTATTAATTAATTTACATAGATTTGAGCTACATATTTACCATAATCAATGATAAAAAATATTGGCTGGTAGAAAGCCACAGAAAAATAAACATAATTTTTTTAAATTATTTTCGTATACAGATATTTGTATAAAATGAGTTCATCAGATTCAGATATGTATTTTGTTTAACTAATCAGGTTTTTATTTACTTTCCTCATATTCGAAATGAAAAAAAAAAGCAGTGTTTACCTCGGGTGAAAGAACCTATTTCATCCCTTGTTTAACAATCTACTATTATTAGATTTAACACTCATTTTATTTCAACTAGAAACATAAACCCCACGGGCTTTATAGAAGTCCATGTCAAGAAAGAGCGAGAAAAGACTGTTTCGGACATAGCAAATGTTGATATTAAAGAACACCCTCCAGTTACCTGTGCCTCCTCAAGATGCACATCAGCCCTTCCCGTATGAGTGGTTCCTAACGTCGTTTGCTCCCACTGTGCCTTCTGCTCCTCAATCTGACGCAGTTCATCCTCCAACTTCTTGATATCAGCCTGATGAGCCTCATGGGCCTTGCGAGCCTGTTCCAGGGTCTTTAGAGCACTTTCTAGCTTTTTCTGGGTGTGAGTCACGCGTTCTTTTGCTTTTATGAACGTTGGACGCTTCTTTGAGATTTCGGCTTCCTGTTGGAGAAAAAGGTTTGTTTTATAAATGATGTGTTGATAGAATTATTAAATGTTTATGGTATCTTCCCTTTGCTATGCTGTAGTCGGGTAAAAAGACAATAGAACTTATCTATACTAATATATAAAGCTTGTTTGTTTGTTTGTTTGAACGCGCTAATCTCAGGAACTACTGGTTGGAATTGAAAAATTCTTTTTGTGTTGGATAGTACATTTATTGAGGAATATTATAGGATATATAACATCACGCTACAACCAAAAGGGGCGGAGCATAAATGAAAAATGTTGCAAAAACGGGAAAAATTATTCCTTTTTGAGAGCTTCCGTTGCGTGCGCTGCGTAAACGGTTTAAGTTACGCAAAGATCATGTATGATGGAATTGTTCCTCTTTAAATTTTCTAAAAAAAAGTCCGCGACAGCATATGTCTATCTTTTAAGATTGACGTGAGTATAACCTTTTTTATGGTAATCAAATTTGTTCGAAATTAATGCATTATTTGCGAAGGAATTTTCATAAACATGGTATTAATCCTTATCCAAATAAATACGTTATTCATCACAAGTATTTAATTTTGAACAAAGCCCTTACATCATTTAATTTCAATGAATATCTTAGGAGATATAACTGTTTTATAATAACTCCGCAGCAAAATAATGATCAACTCTGCGAGGTAGTCTATTCTAAAGCTGAAGAGTTAGTTTTTAGGGTTCCAAAGTGTAAAATGGGACTAAAACTCCGCTGTCCGTCTGTCTGTCTGTCTGTCTGTCCGTCTGTCACCAGGCTGTATCTCATGAACCGTGATAATTAAACAGTTGAAATTTTCACATAGGATGCATTTCTGTTGCCGCTATAACAACAAATACTGAAAAACAGAAAAAAATAATATTTAAGGGGGGCTCCCATACAACAGACATGATTTTTTTGCCATTTTTTTGCTCCGCCCGCGTGGAAGTCGGTTATCGCGTAAAAAAGTAGCCTATGTCCTTCTCTATATTCCAGGTCCATCGGTCCAGCGGTTTAGGCGTGAAAGCGTAACATACAGACAGATAGACAGACAGACATACAGACAGAGCTACTTTCACATTTATAATATTAGTATGGATAGCTTTTGCCCGCGGCTCCGCCCGCGTGGATGTCGGTTATCGCGTAAAAAAGCAGCCTAAGTCCTTCTCCATATCCCAGGCTATATCTTTGCCAAATTTCATGACGATCGGTTCAGCGGTTTAGGCGTGAAAAAGTAACATACAGACAGACAGAGTTACTTTCACATTTATAATATTAGTAAGGATAAGGATTTGTATGGATGGTACGGAACCCTTCGTGCGCGAGTCCGACTCGCACTTGGCCGGTTTTTTGTTTTTTGAACGCGCTAATCAATTTTCTCGGTACTATAGTAAACTGTAATATACTGTAGACGTGAACGTCATTCGAGCGCCAAAAGACCCTTTGTGGAGGGAGTCAAGGAGCTTAAAAAATCTGGAGTGCAGTGTGCTTTCCTGTAATGCCCGAAGGGTTTGGCAGAGGTGCATCTATAGTACATCCACATTTCGCCAGTTCCGTTAATTCCATGTAATAGGGGAAGAGCTTATTGCTATCAACCAGGCACAAATCCAGACTCGGGCTGCTACTGATAAATTCCTGTTGGAAGAACACAATAACACTTTGCTCCATCTCGAACCCAGGACATCTGCTCAGCAGTACCGCCTGTGCCCACTACACCAACGAGGCAGTGTGCTTTTTGTCTTTCAAATTGTAAATATGCTGCTACAAGGATCAACAAGTCACAGTCCACTCACCACTTCCCGGATCTCCTGCTCAATCTTAGCGGTCTCTCTCTGCACTGTACCAGCTTCCTTCTTCTTCTCCTTAAGTGCTTCCTCCAGCTTCTGCCGCTTTTTCTCCACCTTGGTCAGCTCTGTCTGCTTGTGCTGAAGGTCTTCCTCCATGGATTGAATCTCTTTCTCGTTGTGGTATAAGTGGTAGAGTTGGAGCTCGATTTTTTGTTCTTGCTGTAGGTAAAATCATGGTTTGAAGAATTAGAACTCAGGTAACTACTGAAGTAAAAGCCTAGACATAGGTAGACAACCAATAACAAAGATATTTTTATATGAAATGCAAGGTTATTGTAATCCGCGCGGGCAAATCCGCGGGAAAAAGCTGTTTTTTCTATGAATATCACCACTTACCAGTTCCTCCTTGAGGCGGGTGTACTTCTCAGCCTCCTCCTTCTCGAACTTCGCCTCCTTTCTCTCAGCGGCCACTCCCTTCTTCTTCTGATAAGAGAACTGTGCCTCTTCATCAGCACGATTCACTTCGGCACGACAGTGCTCATACTGTTCCTTGAGAACTCCAGATCTGGTGAAGTCAGAGCATCACATGAAAGTATAAACTGGCCAAAGGACACACCTGCCAAAAACTGTGCGACGGAAACTCCAGATGCTTGTGTTTTCTATGAAAATGTGTAGTACATAAGTACGATGCGTTACATGGGCGGAAGGGGGTGGTTGGAACTACGCGTTACGTAACATTGATTTTTTTTAACCCTTCAGAACGGTCGCGTAGAGATTCTCACACTCAGTTTTAAAAAGGTTTTTTTTTCTCAAAATTTTAATGATATGACCACTAAAAATATCAGTGTGGGGTATCGTTGTATAGGCCGTTCAAAAATATAACTGTACAAAGATTTGTTACTGGTTATAAATAAAAACATAATATTGATTATTATTTGTTTTTATTTTACAATTGCTTTGTTCCAAATAACCCCCGAAAATCCAAATAGCCCCGTTCTACGGTACCTAAAACCATAACGCGAAATTCAATTATTATTGCCACATTTCAGAGCAGTATTATGTCGAAGGTATGTTCCGTCGAAATAGAGATCCGCCGAACAAGTGCATATCGAAGAAGGCTTCTGTCGAAGTAGTGTTCTTCGAAGGTGTGTGTTGTCGAAGTATGTTCTGTCGGACTAATGCTTGTCGAATTATGTTCTCTCGAAGCAATGAGTAGTCGAACTATTGTGTTTCGAAATTAAGACCATGTCGAAATAATTAACTGTCGAAATTCAGAATGACACTCCTTTACGCCACATTATTGTGACTTTTAGGAAAAAATGGTCACTTGGTGGTTACGTAACCTTTTACTAGGGGGGAGGGGGGGGGGCTACAGAAAAACGTTA
Organism: Dryobota labecula; assembly: GCA_947523025.1. Classification (NCBI taxonomy): domain Eukaryota; kingdom Metazoa; phylum Arthropoda; class Insecta; order Lepidoptera; family Noctuidae; genus Dryobota; species Dryobota labecula. The sequence goes on along the minus strand of OX383296.1, from coordinate 1,591,756 downwards.
CGGTGGATGGACAACAAAAATTATTGATCTGATGTACATCAAAAATACGAGGGCGGCACTGAAAATTTCGGGAATCAAGGAAGAGATACAACATTACTATTTAAAAATGTATTTATTGCTTTTCGAAGTATTCTCCGCGAAATTTGACACATTTTTCCATACGATGGAACCAATCATTGAAGCAACCATTCCATTCGGAAGTTGGGGTCTCCAAAATTGCCGTTTTGTAGGCGTCCACAGCTTCTTCAGGTGATGAAAATCTCTGTCCACGCAATTTATTCTTTATTTTAGGGAAAGTATAGAAATCATTAGGGCTTAGGTCGGGGCTGTACGGTGGATGGTCTAATAATTCTATGTTTTCTTGCTCTAAAAACTCTTTTGTTCTGTGCGCGGTGTGAGAACTCGCATTGACTCTTCACAGAGCGAATGCGGTATCCATGGGGAAAACAACTTTTTTACACCTAATTGTTCATGCAAGATTATTTGTATTTGACTCATGCCAATGTCTAAAGTTGCCTGAATTTCGCGGTATGTCACATGTCGATCTTCCTCAATCAGCTTACGCACAGCATCAACGTTTTCTTGGGTGACTGCAGTTTTTGGACGACCTTGACGGGGATCATCACTGAGCTTGACACGTCCACGTTGAAATTCAGCAAACCAGCGATAAATTGTGGTTTTGGATGGGGCTTCGTCACCAAATGCAGAAATCATCCGGTCAACACACTGTTTTTGTGTTTAAACACTTCGAAAGTCATAATAAATCATCGCTCTTGAATTTTCTCGAGTCAATTCCATTTTCTCAACGACTAAACAAGTTTGACAAAACCTTGTGACAAGACCGAGAATCTTTTTTTAAATAAATAAATGGTATTTTTAAAACCAAGGAGTTTTCAATTAAAAAGATTTTAATATGACAGGAACAGTGGAAATATTCCATTCCCGATACTTTTAGTGCAGCCCTCGTACTCAAAGTACCTATAAATAAAACTTGTTGCCTAAAATCTTGGAAATCAATTAAAAAAGACTACTCCAAAGGGAACCTTGAAAAATTCAAATCTTGCATACAAAAGTTATCCTTCAAAGAAGTCTATGGAAGCAGTGATGTTAATGTAGCTTATAGCAGTAAAAAATAAGACAGTTAACATAGCTATTTTTTAAATACCTAATGTTATGTCTGCAGTTTACAAAAAGACTCCCATCTGCGCTATGTACACAGAAATGACTAAAGCCTTTGACTATGTGGATCACAAAATACTTTTAGGAAAATTACACATCAGAGTTAACATTTTAAGTTTACTGAAATCATATCTATGCAACAGATTACAACGTACTGAAATCACAAGAGTGTTCTCAAAGACAAAAGTAGAACGAACTTATCTGTTAAATTCAGGACTATAAAATAATTTTGCCTATGCACTCTTCCAACTATCGAAAAAAGTAAACAGAGATGCGTTACCGGTTGCCTATCACGGTCTAGTAGCTTCGATTCTAAGATAAGGAATTATATTTCGGGGAAATTCTTCAGATAAATTATTAATATTTAAGGCATAAAAAAGATGTATATGAGCCATGTGTGGTCTGAAAACAGATGATAGCTGTGCACCTCACTTGAAATCCTTAAAAATTCTTACTTTGCCGGTGTTATACATATTAGAAACTAGTATTTTCGAGAAAACAAATTTAACTTTTTGAAAAAATATCAAATGTACGAGATGTTCCAATTAGTAGTCAATACAAAAATTCCATATGTAATCGTAAATGTAAAACTGCATTAATAAAAAAGAGTGTTCTGGGTATGGTCCCACGTATTTACAATAAAATTTCCGACGCCATAATTTTTTTTAATATAAAACATTTGAAGAAAAAAAAAAATATTATTTATTGATAAATGTTATTATACTGTTGACGAATAAACACTGAAAATTTAATTTAGAATTGAATTACTATATTGTTATTTTTTATTTTTTTCAATAGTAAGTACCTACTTACTATAAGTGTGACTTAATACTTGACATTAATTGCACCTATTTTTAATTTGAACACCGTATTTGTACGCCTCCTGGCATAACATAACGCTCTATTTCATCTAAGCTAAGATCTGTATTTATAAACACCTATGTTAACAAATAAATAAATGATTATGATTACTTCGGGACGATCGGTGAAGTTTGAGTATGGTTTAAAAATTGCGTTGTCTGACGATGCTGGATTATTTGGAGAGACATAGCGTTGTCACTGTATCGAGCTTCCGAAGAGCGATTAAATCGCTTATTGCTTGTGTTAAAAGTATGCAGTATTTAGAGCTCATTTGCTGTATCGAGCTTCTGAAAAATTTCTAATCGCTAATCGCAGATGCTAACAGTTGCAGTGTCATGGATCCACCTACCCACTGATCTCCTCAAACAGAGCAGTCCTCTCCTTGGGGTTCTTCATAGCAATGCTTTCGACGGCTCCCTGGAACACCAGGAAATTCTTGGCTTTCACGTTGATGCCCAGCTTCTCCAGCTCACCCAGGTAAAGGGATGTGTTTACTGACTGTTGACAAAATGTTAGGTTTATTCAGATAAGCATTAGTTTATATGTATTTCAGTCTGAAACTTCTAAAAAGTGCAAGAGTATTTATAATTTTCTGAAAGTATGTATGAAAGCAAAAAATAACGAGTACTTAATTGAGGGAAAGAAGAATATTATTACTAAAGTAGATGTGAGCGGGTGCTACCATGCTGGCTACCAGTGCAGCCTGCATGCTATTAATTGTACTATGGCATGTTTGATGTTATAAAGCAAGTGTGCAACAAAGACATATGTTTCCTATGTCACAAACACAAATATGTAGGTAAATTCTATGGTCATTATTACTGTTACTGTTATAAAATTAACTTCGATGGAAACAATAACGTTGCACTTCGTGCAACCCACTCTAAGTGTATAAACCTCATCTTATATTTAATAAAAAGCTTTTTATTTTGTCACAAATGCTATTTAGTTGTGAAAATACATGAGAAGAACATTTCAAAAACAAAATCCTAGCCTAAAGAAACAGACACTTGCTATAGTTAAAAAAGAAACAGATACTTGGTATAGTTAAGGCCCCTCGCCCATGGCGACTTTTTGTAGCGATGCTGTCGCGCGTTTGCGAGACGCGCGACAGCATCGCTACTAACGCGCGTTAGTCGCATTTGCAACGCTCTACAAAAGCGATGCCAACGCGCAACCAACGCGCTACAGTATCGCGACTGTATCGATGCAAACGCGACTAATGTTGCCTCAACGGAGTCCATTTTGCAACTGTGGCATTTTTGTGCCGTTACTGAATTGTGTTTGCATCGCGACAGAAGCGCGCCAGTATCGCGTTTGCATCGCGACTGAGAATCGTGGTGTGGGCGAGGGCAAACAGCTAGCGGCCGCGTCGCGGCTGTATCGATACGAACGCGCGACAGCATCGCTACTTCATCGTAACAAAAAGTCGCCGTGGGCGAGGGGCCTTAGATCTTTCAGTGTACAGGTGTTTGTTGCATGGCTTAGTCTGTTGTGTTGTGGCACGAATATGCCATGGTGCCGTCTGGTTAAGGCATTCATCTACACAAATAAATAAAATTTAAGTGTTTGTTTTAATGTCAAAATATATATATATAGATATATATCTTATAAAAAAAAATGTCTGTCTGTCTGTTTTTACGGCTAATCTCCGATACGGCTGGACCGATTTTGACGGGACTTTTACTGGGCAGATAGTTGATTTTATAAGGAGTAACTTAGGCTGCTTTTATTTTAGAAAAAGCTATGCATGTTTGAGCAACAGCCAGTGGAAGAAGATGATCTTCAACCGCACTGATGTAAATAAAAAGCTTTGCATGTGCAATACACAATTGCAGAGCAAATATTACAATGTGTTACAATAACAATCATTTTTTTTTTTTTTGGAAAAACATATGCAAACCAAACATTTAACTATTTATTCAAATAAATAATAATGATGAATCATTTCCTCCAAAACATGACACTATGTTTATTACAATATATCTTACTTCTCTCTTCTCTCTGCCATTACTTCACTTTTCATTCTTTTTACCTATTGTGGTATAGTAACTTTTATTTTAGGTACATCGTCTTCATCTATAATTATTAATTAATGTATACAAACTATTGTTAACATTTTAAAAGAGTAAGTATGGAGTTTCTTGCCCATTCTTCTCCATACATAACTACCTTTTGCAAGTGGTAACTAGAATCAATTAACCATTTTAATAATTTTGAAGTTCAAAAGTGCCTTTTATGTGCCTATTTGAAATAAATGATTTGACTTTGACTTTATATTGAGAACATTGAAGACTTACAGTTAAATAAACCCACATTCAATTAATTTGAAGAAGAGAAATAAAATACTAATTAAATGTAGAATGGAACTGACCTGCCCATCTATCTTGTGTTCAGATGACTGTCCTATGACTGATCTCTGAAACTGCTTCTCTGTCAGGTCTTCAAGCACAAATGTTGCTGTCACTGATGCACTGCAACACAAAAACATCATTTTATTCTGCAATAATTGAGCATTTCATACATAAACTTAAAAGTAATGCGAAACAGTAGTACTTGGTGACCATGTGATATATGGTCTATTAGTAGTTAAAATAAATTATTTGATATTGAATACAGATAAAAAATTCAAAATTTAATTAACTACTCAGTAACAAAGCAGTAGACAAAATAGAGATAGAGGGCAAAAGACCTAGACGCCGAAGCCCAAAACAGTGGTTCAACCAAATATCTGAGCAACTAGAGGTTCATATCAGCTCTGCACTCCACCAGGCCACCCATCCTAACAGATGGAGAAAGCCCGTTGATAATTTGAAAAGAAGTCACAATTATCACCTGTGAGAGAGCTAGCGAGAAGAAAAGAGAGAGCAAAGCAGTAGCAGTATTAGAAATTTAATATGATTATTTTCTAACATAATAGCTAGAAGGGACTGCTATAATGTCAACCAAAAATCCTTAATATACTGAAAGCAGGATTCTTATTTTATGCAACTGTTAGAATATTTTAAAAGTGTGCACAGATAGTTTATTTTGTAATTTTAGTGTTTTGGTTAATGATTAAAGTTATCAAACTATAAATCAGTTTCAGTCAGTACCTGTAAAACGCACAATACATATTTCTGTTTTGTATAATGTTTCAAAGTCAGTAATAAGTAAATACAACACATTAGATTGAATTAATTCCAAGCAGAGTTACCTTCTAGACACAGGTTTGTTGATGGAAGCTCCGTGTATTAGATCACTGAGACGTTTCACACGGAGCAAGGATGTCTTCTCACCCATCACAAAACTCACTGCGTCCATGAAGTTGGACTTGCCTGTGGAGGAATAAGTAATGCTACGTAAGTCTTATTTTTATCAGGCTACAGTTACACAGGTCACATCTGTTTTGGAGGCAATAAGTGCCTCAATAAGTTACATTTTGAAAAAACCTTTACCTGATCCATTGGGGCCTACCACCGCAGTGAACGATTCCATGGGGCCTATGCGGTGGTGTCCCCGATAGGACTTAAAGTTTTCCATATCAATATACTTGAGAAACGCCGGCATTTTGGCTCTTGATAAATAATTTTGTATCACCATTCGAAAATATTAGAGATAAATCACTTAAAAAATAATAGCGCCAAACATCGTCACATCAACAATGTTTACTGTCAAACAAGTGTCATGTTATGTTAAATAGTGCCATCACAGACTATACAGAGAACACGTTAGTTAGTGCCATTATCAAACAGGGTCTAGGCATGGGCGGTTTTTTTGCAGAGGAACACAAAAACCGTTAACACATTTAATAGATTATTTATTTATTTAAACTTTTCACATAATAAAGGTATGTACTATGTGGTGTACGTGTTGGTATTATGTGTGTAGCACAGACCATATAGTGTGTAGTGAAGTCGTGTAATCGGATCTACATCTGCGTGAAGTTTGTTACCACAGCACAGACTACTTAGAGAACTTTTAAGCTATTGCATAGCTTCTATCGCGGGCCTTGAGCGCGGGGACCGAATCCAGAAATTCCATAACGAAAAAACCTCACGCTCCCCACTCCGACGGTTTTACTACACCAGTACCCTCTAGTGATCTAATAATTTCTGGCAGTTCTTTTTTCTGTGTACTGCGTATTTTATTCTTATAAATATTAGTTTATAAAATTATGATCTTCACAAAAAGTGATTGTTGATAGTGGGGTTCGAACTCACGACCTGTCGATTACGAGTACATTCAGTTCCCCTGTTGCACCGCAAGGCTACAATGACTTAATTAAAGCTTGCCAAATAGTTGATACCATTCCAGTTGAACAATTTTTAAACTTGACTAGACGGATGGAAATGACTCATGTACGTGGAATTTTTTCGCTGTCAAAACAGTTTGTCACTCTTTTTTTATTTAAAATTACTTTAGGTTCAACACTTTCGTCTATTTTAAAGTTGTTATTATGCTTATATTTGAATAGTATTTGACTTTGTTTACGTAGTTATACACTTTTACGACGTTCAGCACTTATTTATTTTGTTTTTAAGCTACTGCATAGCTTCTATCGCGGGCCTTGAGCGCGGGGACCGAATCCAGAAATTCCGTAACGAAAAAAAAAAAAAAAATAATATCAAAGAAAAAGAAATACTGCATAAATAAAATAAATAAATAATTATAATTGCATAAGTTGATACAAAATGCTATGCAATAGCTTTACCGCGGCAGTCCCCGAGTGCCACACGTCTTTTTTTTTTTTTTGTGTTGTGACTTGTGTTCTTTTTTTGCGTCATGTTTACGGCAAATAAACGTTTTTTCTTTCTTTTTTTGTATACTACGGTTTGTTACACATTTGTCACCAGCTTTATTGTTCAAGACCGGTCAAAGTAAAAAACCGGCCAAATGCATGTCGGAACACGTACAGTGAGGGTTCCGTAATTGGGATGAATATTTACGCATGAACGGTATCGATTTTGAGGGGCTTATGGCTAAATAATAATAGTCGCACGGGTCGATTGAAGGTTAAGCTACGCATGCCGCGTTGGGTTTGTGGATGGGTGACCATCCATCCATAATATACTAATATTATAAATGTGAAAGTAACTGTCTGTCTGTATGTTACGTTTTCACGCTTAAGCCGCTGAACCGATCGTCATGAAATTTGGCAGAGATATAGCCTGGAATATCACATCCACGCGGGCGGAGCCGCGGGCTAAAGCTAGTTACATATATATTAAGATCAACGGCTTAACGTGCTTGTCTGGGAAAGCACGATGCCGTTGGCCCCGAGCCCCCGATTGTCATTCGTAGATCTTTGACAGTCATTACGGTTAATGAGAAGCCCAAAAGTCTGACAATGAGTAGGCAGTTGCTCCATGTAAAATACTGGTATTCAGCTGCATCCGGTTAAACTGGAAGCCAATCCTAACATAGTAGGGAAAGGGTAGGCAGATTGATTGATTGAACGGTATCAATTTTATCGACCGCAAAACAAATTTTTTGATTTTTCGAATAAACTACGCTTGTAACCGAAAAATATGCCATATCTCAAAAACAACTGACTTAACTAACGGTACCAAATCAAAAGCAAAATTCTCTATTTCTCCAAGTAAAATGGGTGGTTGTCAACTGACCACCCATTTTACCCATATAATTTCGTCATGTCCTTCTGTCCGTCATGACGGACAGAAGGACATGACGAAATTATATGGGTTCCGTTTTAGCCATCTGGATCTGGCAACGGAACCCATAAAATGCTAAACCTGGAACGCACGAGTATCGTGAAACGTCAAAACGTCAAGCAGGTTTATTTATTGACTTCCTTCCTTCATTGTAAGTATTTGAATTATATTTCTATTGATGAATATGGGTGATGGTACTGTTTGAAATTGATGACTGCTAAAACCATGGCAGGTGACCAGAGCCCCGGTAGTACTATTGACTTAACTGATCCTGAAGAACTTGTGCTTATGGATCCTATAGACCACGATCGCTGTCGCTACCCTTACTGTATTGTTTGGACGCCTATTCCTGTGCTAACGTGAGTATTCATAATTTAATTAATAATGACTACTTAATGATTACCATAATACGATGCCCAATAATTAGCCTTGTGTCCAACAAACCAAGCACAAAATAATAGTATAACGAACCGGTTCTACTCAGAGGCCAAATAACGAGTTTAACATATTTGTTTTATTATTTTTTCATATCATTTAAAAATAAGAATCACGTTTTCATAATTACGTATAAACGAAAACAAAAAAAAAATACCACTCCTTTCCACATTGATCAGGTAACAAATAGAATCATAGCAATTTAAAAGAACAAATTAATATAGACCTGACTTATCAATTTTAAAACCACTTTTCCTTTTATTCATATGTGTAATTATAGGTGTAACACAATAACAACATTATAATAAATATGATGCAGTATTGGTTCAGAATAATAAGGAAAAATATATATTATATTTTCAGATGGATATTTCCATTCCTCGGTCACATGGGCATCTGTATGTCATCAGGAATAATAAGAGACTTTGCTGGTCCTTACTTTGTTTCTGAAGACTTGATGGCATTTGGGAATCCCACTAAGTACTGGCAGTTGTCTCCGCACCAGGCTGCAAATGGACAAGCAGGGTGGGATGCTGCCGTTTCAGAGGCCTCGGAGATTTATAAAAAGAGAATGGTACTTAGTAGAATTCAAAGTATTTTCATTGAATTTAATGGCAATGCTGGTGCCTTCTCTATATGAGAAGAGGCCTTTGCCCTGCAGTGTCACAATAACAGGCTGGTTATTATATTTTATAACATAATGGCAAAGAATCTATAAATAGAAAAGAGTGGAACTCAAGATTTGAAATCATTTTCCTAAACATTTTCAGTATGAATAAATTAGTAATCTATGAATGTTTTTCAAATTTTCAGCACATTTTGTTCTATGACAACTGCCACTCTCACGTGGCTACTGCTCTCAACATCATGAGCTATGGTGGCTCAAGGAATTGGAACATGGTGAAACTGGCCTTCTACATGATACCATACTCCAAATACATCAGGTAACCTAATTTGATCATCATTTGAGTGTGCAATAGTACAGTGTACAAAATGATTTCTTTTTTGTAAATTAATTTGCTTTTTTAATTAACTGTTTGTAGATGCCGCCACAAACTTGAATCTAAGTTAAACTATTAATTTATTTTCCAGTGTTGGAGCATTTCTGAAGACTTGGATACCATTCTTGATAATAGTAGCATTTATAGTCGGCTTGGCAGCAATGATATAAATGATGCTACAAATGCTATAATAATTCAGAACTATGGATAAGTAACGAATCTATGCTTTCTGAAGTGGAGTGGACTCCTTAGTGAAAGACTATGTGGAGGAAATGATGGTGCTGGTGGTGGAAGTTAGGGATAGTGGACTAATGTGATGTGCAGGATAGAGTATGGTTCCACAATGTATAACCAGATTTACTAGTTATTATTTATAGTATAATGTGGTAGTTTGTGTAAGCTACATGTGATGGTACATTCTCGATAATCATATTGTTATTAATATTCTGATTTTATGCTAAACATTGCAATGTATCTCTAGTAGTAGTATATTGATAATTATGTTACGAAGCACCTATGGTACATTAGTCAAGAGATTTTATTTCGTTTTTACCACTTTAAATGTTTTCCTGAAGTGTAGCAAGAAGAAATACTGTCTTCTTTTGAAATCAATGTTTGAGTGTATTATAATTAAATATTTTTATTTAGATTAAATTTTTTTATTTACTTTATACATATAACTTCTTACATATATTTATACATACCATTATATATTTTTACTGATATAATTCGATTATTATTATAAGATCTTGTAAGGAATCCTTCTCTTACCAAAAATGAAAAATATACATTTTCCAGTAGAACACTTATTCTTGTCAATGCCTAACTTAAAGATATAAAATACATATGGAGTTTTTAAGTTTCCCATTGGATGTCTGATTTGCATTAGGTAGTTCTTTGTCTTGGACCGACCTACCAAATCTTGGAACTACATATTTGACTGAACTAATAATATTATCCATTTCTAACATTCCAAAACATAATATTTATGTAACATTTTCATGTCTTGTAAAAAAGAGAGGTTTCACATACTTAGCATGAGCTGGAGTTATGGTGTCTAATGACCAGCATCTTTGCTATGTCAAACTTAAAATGTAAGCATGAGGTATAAAATTTAAACCATCACTTATTTTCTAGGCCTACTTGGAACTTTTCATACAATTATTTTACACTGTATGGTAAATATTTATATTGTGCTTTAGTTTAAATTACAAACTATACATAGTAACTATACAACACCCTTTCTGATTGCTGATTATATACAAAACTATATATTTTTTACATTATGATAGCATAAAACTTATAGAAAAAATAAATCGAATGGCGCTACCTATTTACATCACCATAGCAGCAAATGTTTACTGTATATTGAATGTATGTGAAATAATACCAACTTACATAGTATTAAATATATTTACTAGCATTTGATTATCTTGTTTTCTGTTTCCTCACCATAACAATATTTTATATTAATAAAATGTGCTAAAATGATTAAAAAGATGCTTCACATACATACATCTAGAGAACTCGATAAAAAAATATTATAAAAGTTTCTCATATTCCATACAATTTTTAATCTTTTATAAAACACAAAGACATAATAATAGAACACCTGAAAATAAAAGAACATACAAATCGTTGTTGTTGATTTCTGTAATGATTAAGAAAATAACATCAACATTCCTTCAGAACACTCCGTTCTACAGAGAAGTCATAATCATAACTGCTTACATTGACTTTGTTGGTGAGGAACGCAAGAAGATCTGCTAATTCCGTAGCAAAAGTATCTTTGTTTGAAGCCATCTGAAGTGTTTTTGACATGGCGAATGGGACTCCTTGTAGGTAGTGGAATGTAGGATCTATTAGCGCAGCTCTTGGAGTTGGTGCGGGCGGCGCTGGTCTCATCGCGTAAGGGGCTGCGATACCACCACCACTCACGTTTGGGTAGAGGCTGTTCCTGGGTGAGCTAGGATCCACAACAACGAACCCATCATCCGCCCGTGCTCCAGGAATCGGAGGAACCTCGCCCTCCACCTCGACCTCCACTGGTGAAGATCTCCGCTTACCAAATATTGATGAAAACATTTTTATAGAACTAGTACTGTGTCACAGAGATAAACTTGAAGATTTTTGTGTTTGTTAATTTTATTTAACATTTAATTAAGAGTCAACTCGTCATCCAAATAGTGTAATTTTTTGACAATCGAGTGTTTTGACAATGTCATACAATGACATTCTCATTCGTTTTCGTTCAAATATTAACACTAAAAAGTACGCCCAGTATATTTTCCAATGATTTAAATTGATCCAATATTATGTACGGAATCCGCAGTAGACTTTTTTTATTGTGCATAGTTCTTATTATTTGAGCAATCTCACTAAGTTTCAAGTTTAGGAAATAAATACTTTCGAAAATAAAAAATATCAAATTTTGTTAAATAACCTCAACTTTTGCAATATTTTATTGCTTTTGACGTAATTTTGACAGGTGTTGCTATTTAAGGGAGTTTTAATTATGCATTTCGATTTTGCAAAATAATATTATGATGAAGCCATTGACATATATATTACTGCGTAAGGACTGGGCGAACCGCATGTTACAATGACGCCTCCACAGACGCCTCGAACGTGGTCCCAAAATGGTCTTCCCTATAACGAAGTGAACTAGAACGCGTTCGGCTGTCTTTGGGAGCGGTCGTAAAATTTTACAAGCAAAAATGCCAAGTCGTGTCGTGAAGGGTTGCGTGAACTACGACAAAAAGCACAATAAAACAATTAATAACATTTCATATCACCGATAAGTTAAAAATATATAATTATATCAACTTCTAACATTATTTAAAACAATTTTCTTTCTAATTTGTCTCAACGTTTGGCAAAGACGACGCGAAGCCGCGTAAAAGTGCGACATAACTTTGCAGCGGCGCGCGTTTTTATCCGATGAAATGAAAAGATTTATTATTATTACTATATGATTTAATTATGTATAAAATTATTTTTTATTGTTTATTAAAAGCAAATTAAAATGTGTTTTTATGTACTTACTGCTAAAAAATCTGTAAGTACAGAGAAATACGTATTTATTTAGCAGATTTCCTTCTGATTCCGTGCGAAATAAAGTTAAAAAAAGGAAGTATAAAGAAGTAAGTATTGTTTTATTCGAAGGCCAATGAAAATTTTATAACACAAACTACAATAAATATAAATTTCGAAAAATAGAAGGTTTTTTTATTTCTTTGTACCTCGAAAAATACCCGCTCTTACAAGATTACGTCTAGGAGCAGACCACGCCGATTGACATCGTAGTTCATAGTAGTTATAATAGATGGCGTTAGTGTTTTTGTATGGCGACCGTGTCCGGCAAACGTTCGGACGACCGTATCTTTACTATTTATATCAGTGGATGAAGCACACTTCCTTTTTTTGTAAATTCCCCTTTTCTTTTTAGATTTATTTGTGTTTAACAATTTCACAGTGATTTGAGCTTTTTTTGGGTGATTATCTAAGAAAATTTTGATTTTGTAACAATCTAAAGTTATTATTTTTATCTGGTATGTGCTAATGCTAAAGGTGAAACATAACCCATACGCATTGGCAGCTATTTTGAGAATTTATAAGGGTCGTATAAGGGTACATATATATTTTTGGGGGAATACCCGCATGAGAGAAGTTTAGGAAATGCATAGTTAAGTCTACAAACGCTTTATTTTGTTTTTTGTTTATTTTTCCTTTAGACGGTAACTTTGGATACATAAGCGAGCGAAGCGAGCTCGGGACTTTGTGCACCCCGACTCGGACAGGTTGCTAGGTTACAAGGGGATCTTCGTAGTTATTTTTTTTTCATCTATGCAGAAGTAGGAGCCCCGCTTCGCGGGTTCGGGTGCGGCTTCGGGGGCCTGTTTCGCGGGTGCTTCGCGGGGCTCCGTCGACCGGGGCTCAGTCTGGTACGATCACGTCAGGGGAGGGGGGTCTCTTCCCTCCTTCTACTCCCTCCCCACATAAATCAGGTAGTTGATATCAAAAAACTTAACAAAACATAACCTCAAACTAAGATTTAAAAAAATTCATAAAAAAAAAAAACTATGCATTTCCTAAACTTTTTGCATGCGGGGAGGAATCCTCAACCCCTCCCCTACCCCCATTCCTCGAATACATACATATTTATATACCCTTAAATAAAAGTCCTTCCGATAAATCATTAGAGTGGGGTCTAGCGTTAAAAATCGATTAAAGAAACCGGACTTTAAGATTCTACGGTTTTCCTACCACAAAAGATGGAACATGTAACCTAAAATGCTGTCATCACGAGCGTTGTTCTGATTGGTGGCATTATTCAAGTTTACTATAGTGATACTTCTTGGCCAATAAAAAAAATTGAAATATGCTTTAAAGTGACATGAAGAAAATGCGAACGAACTGATCATTCGACGTAAGTATTACGTCAAAATCTGGTCAAAACATAGATTTTTGTCTTGTTTTGAAGCGCTATTATGTGAACTTTAATACTTTGAGATGAATTCGTCTTTAAAATGTTGTTATTTGTGTCCAATGTGACGTTAAAAGGATACAAATTAGTATGTAAAACTGTAAAATTGTGAGTTATAAGGACATAAAAGATCGAGCGTTTGGAACCCCAGCTGGTGTAAGCAAGGTACTAACAGTTGGTGTAGTGTGCTTGTTTCATGTATTTAAGTGTCGTATTAAGTTATTTCTATAACGTGGAGGTCATTTTTTCCGTATATGATGTAGTGTTTGTTATTGAAAGTATCACCTTGTTGTTATTGTATGTCCACATCGCACAACTTAACTATGTAATATACTCGTATAAATTGTAATTAAAATACAATAATATAGAGATAACAAGCTATATGAGTTGTTGTCACTGTGCCTGTTTTGCTTTCAAACTAGAATCTGTGATAGTAAGACTAATAGATGATGATGTTCCATTAAATCAATGAAATAGGCTTGGACAGGTACCTTGTATGCATTATACCTATACATTAAATTATATTTACTTTGAGTATATTCTCACTAGGCTGTTTGTTTTCTGTAGATATTGTACAGAAAATGTTTTGTCTTTGGTGACAAAATATTATGTTGAAAAATGATATAATATATAAATATATTTAGTTAAACATTTTATAAAGTTAGTGCAATATTTTTTAAAGCAGACCTAAATAAAATAAATCATAATAACAGATTTTGAATAAGTAAAATTACCTTCTATAATATTTAATAGAAATAGAGACATACCGTTAACCAAAATGTTACCATTATGCTGTTTTTTATAAGAAATAAAGACATAAGAATGCTCTTGTTTCAATGCTATGTCTACATTTCAATACACAGTAAAACACACATACTTAAGCCTTCTTCCCGTAGGGGTAGGCGGAAACTGCAGGCCACCTGCTACATTCCTTACATAATCCTTTTGCTTGTTTACGTGCATACACCGAGTAAAAACCCTTCAACATTTTTTAATCTGCCTTGTAGTTCTATCTCCTAGACCATGTGGTCCATTTATCTGTGATTTAAATCTGCCTAGTACTAACTAACAGACAAAAACATGGGATAAAAGTTTAGCTCCAATATGTAAATTTTATGTAACAAATCCACAATACTTATCCCAAATATAAAACTATGGGCTATAATTGAATAGTCTGACACAATTATTATAGTTGATAGGTATTTATACTTGTTATCTAATTGGTTTGCTCCCTTGCAGGAAACTGGAGAAATGGCAGATGAACCCGGCCGCTCTTCGAACAACTCAGGTATGTGCTGTAGTTTTATATAAGTTCTTTTTACACTGTTCAGTATAGTGATATTTTGCTTATAAAATCTTTTTTCCCGTTTTTAGATTCCCTTGTACATATGTTTAATCAAATTAAATGAAAAGCAAGAGAAGATATTCAAAATGGGCTAAGAATCAGCACTTTTTGAACATCAAAATTACATAAGACAGACAAAACGCCCGTTCTTCACCACTTCCTGACACAACAAACTCCCCAGCATTTTTATTTATAGGCTTCAGGAGTGTAACCTTTTGCTGGTCCTGTGGCCATATTTATAATTAATTCTAATTGTATACCTAATGTGTCTACTTCACAAGCAGTGATTTTTTTACAATATTAGCACAATTGTGTATTCATACATATTTTTGCACTCAGTCATAATAATAATAATGAAATATGTAAGTGTCAACAGCACATATAGCTACATGTTAACCTTACCTTGACTACCTCAACATTAGTCTAGGTAGACGAGACATAATTTATACATATTCATAAATTATTTATTGAGATTAGGCCCTGGATAAGACACACCTTTTATAGTGACTTGCTTTTTTGTGTACTGTTGTTAAGTTTAAACAAATTATGAATTTATACCTATGTGCGGCTTTCAAACAAATTCGTCTACTGATTATATATGCAAGTCGAACATTTTATTTGCTACTTACAAAGATAGTAAAAAAAAATCTATTATTTTAAATATTTTTATAAGGTACTGCCTAACCTTATAAAATATTTATTTAAAATAATAGATTTTTTTTACTATCTTTGTAAGTAGCAAATAAAATGTTCGACTTGCATATGTATATGCATAATCAGTAGACGAATTTGATTAAACTCCTATTTTCGGCTTTAATCATTCAGAGAGCTGCTTTAATTGGGTAACAATAATAATATTATAACTAATTTATTAATAAATGCAGTTATCTGCGTATTTTCAGTATTTGTTTCATTAATTTAAATAATTACCTTGACTGTAATGACGTATTAAGAGATAAAAATTGATATTTTGGCATTGAAATACTTAAATAGAGGATATGAATAATAAAGTAAAGCATTCGAAAGGAACATACGAACACTGTCAATTTATTCGAAAGCAGGTTGATGCAAATGTAATTTTTTATCGTACAATACCACTTCTCTGTGTTTAAGCCAAAAAAAACAGGTTGAACAAACTCCCTAGCAACACGTCTGTCTATTATGTTAGGTATATGGTATCGTATTTACATCTCTAGCTGAATGTTGACAACATCGCATCGTCGACTGCTTTATTGTTATTTCCCGCGCGACGGCACACATTTCCGAGAACGCTGGCATGGTGCACTTCCACGTGGAAAAATCTGTAGGGGTCTATCATTTGGCTGCCTCAGCCAATCACAGCGCAGGGGGAAAGTGGGTGGCGGATGGGAACCAGAGGGTGTACCGGGCTCCACAGATTTAATGGTGTGAGTAATAATTTGATAAATCTCAGTTGTTGCCAGGGTCTGCGTTTTGGTCTTTACATTTACATTTTCTTAATACAAAAAGCGTTGTGTTCAGTATTCATAAAAAAATAATGTAATAATATATTATAGGTATTGCTGAGATTTCTAGTCCGTATTTTAATTCTTGTGATGGCTTTACGCCTTAGAAGCGTCCTTCTAATTCTTCATACCCAAATGGAAGATGTAAGCCCCTTATATCGCGAAATCAAAGCATTTTTCGATCACATTTCCTCGGCGGAAAATTTTCCACGCTATAGTACAACCGAACTCGGGGGCTCGTCACGCACTCCCATCTGTCGCGGCTCGATCGATGCCGCCAAGGCCACGGGCGGGCTATCGATTTTATATAAATAGAAGCAGCCCCTCGCAACCCCCGCCCCGTATGCGCTCGCTCACCCGCCCGGGAACCGGGAGCAGCAGGTTCGATGTCCGTCCTTGCGTTCCACGTGTCTTGTTTCCTTTGTTTTGTTTTTGAAGGTAGATCAAAGTTTGAACTACCCATTGTTGTTGGGTTTCATTTTGACAGTTCAACAATATTCATTGCGTTATTTACGTTGTTGAACAGACAAGTTTTTCGAACTTATGAAGCAATGGATAAGCAATATGCTTCAAAATCATTCAGATTGTGATTGATTGTGTGTTGCGCAATTAGGGTGCTGTTAATATCAGAGAAAATATAGTTTACGGTTTTTTGCACGATAATAATATTATGCATCTCTATTAATTCTATCGTCCTACAAGTCGCTTATTGTTCTTATTCATAAAAAATCTAAGTTATTTGTCGTAATTTATTAAAAACTCAGGAGTCAGTCACGATAGTAAGGCGTCCTCTTATTTCTTCAAGACCTCTGTAATAGATATGAGTATCTTTTTCAGAACTTTATGAATACAATAAAATCTATTATCTAAGATATGGCCCATCGAAGCTCTATTGCTCGTTTAAATTCTTGGAAAAGAGAATCATTACCTATTGTATAAACTATAAACAATAGGTAATGATTCACTTTTTCCCTATCGTACACTATAGAGCAGGGGTCTTCAAACTTAGAAACCTTAGGGCCATAATAATTTTTTACAAAAACTTCATTAGTGTTTTTTGTTTTACTGTGATTAGTGGGATTCATTTCAATTATTTGTTAGTTATTAATATGCTTAAGCTTAGATACTTAAGTTATGTTTTCTGCGTCATCATTTCTGTCGTTAAGTTTTACTTTGCAAGTAAATAAAACCGAGTAATTATCATTCTGTGTTTTCTACTTTAACTTATCACAGCAATAGTAACAACAATAAGACATTGGCTGTCGCGGGTCAGATTGATGACTCTAGTCTTAACCTGTCGCGGGCCGGATTGGTGGCACTGGCGATGGCGGGCCGGATTTGGCCCGCGGGCCGTAGTAACCCCTGCTAGAGAGTATTAGATAGGTTAGTTGCTACGAAACACTTTCAGAGCCTTCAAGACGAGCATGTCGCTTGTAATATTGAAACATCACCCCTGCTGGTGTAATATGGATCGGTAGAGAATAACAGAAGGTAACGTTTGATGCGTACAAAATTAGCCCCCCCCCCTTTCGAGGCTGGTGTCATCATCTGCCTAGCCTTATTCCAACTACGTTGGGGTCGGCTCCCAGTCTAACCGGAAGCAGCTGAATACCAGTATTTTACAAGGAGCGACTGCCTATCTGACCTCCACAACCCAGTTACTGGGTAATACGATACCCCTTGGTAAGACCGGTTGTCAGTCTTTCGGGCTTCTGACGACCCGTAACGACTGTTAAAGATCTACGAATGACAGCCGGGACCAACGGCTTAACGTCGCTTACTTAGTCAAGTTACTCCGGGGCATTGAACATAATCCGGGGGTGCTGCAGCGCTTGAGTCTTTGCGTACCGGACCGCTATGTGTGGAGGCGGCGAAGCCCGCCACTGCTGGCCGTGCCAGCAGCCAGGACCAACTTACTCGCTAAAACACCGCTAACCCGAGCAATTCGGGCCATTAACGATCTTCACATCAAAGTTGATTTATTTACGTGTAATTTGAGTGAATTCGCAAGGTTATTGTTATTTATTTTATGTTATACTGAATCTAGGTTGTTGTAGTTTATTATTGTGTCGTCGTTATGTTATAGTATTTTAAATAGTAGTAATAGTAGTAGTTTCTAGTAGTTTTTGGTTATCTAGTTATAAGAGACCGCACTATCGCATTAGGTGATGAACCTGTAATGATAGTTATAAGGTAAAGATAAATAAATAAATACCCATCCACGGACTAACCGCGGCATGCGTAGCTTAACTTGATCGTTCGACCCGTGCGGCTATTATTAGTTAGCCAAGAGCCCCCCATCTCGAGGCTTGTGTAAACCCCCATATTCAAAATACATTTATTTACGTTACACGTCCGTGTTTGGGTCATATGTAGAAGTTTATATGTATACCAAATTTCAACTTAATCGGCCCAGTAGATTCGGAGTAAATTGGCTGTGACAGACAGAAATATACACGAGTGATCATATAAGGTTTCCGTTTTTCCTTTTGAGGTACGGAACCCTAAAAACAATCTCGATGTGGTACGATCAACTCGTAAAAACCGTGTAAAGCAGACTGCTTCTGACTCTCTCAGTCCGTCAACGAGGATACGCGCCCGTCCGAAAGTGGTTGATCCGTCAAAACAAGTGACAAAAAACATTTTTCTAACGGGCAAAATCACACCTAAACAAATATCGTGTTGTTATTAGTTCGGGCTCCAAACTAATCCTATGTCCGTAAGTGATACGGTTGAGGAAACGCTCGTAACTTCTGTCGAAACTACGGATTTCGCGCTTAGGGAGTAGACCCCCGGGACGGTTCGCTAGTAGGTACATGTGTAATAACAAATTCATTGATGTAATTAATATTTTGTAAAACTATTATTTTGATTTTAAAAGAGTGTCCGTGGAGTTTCTTGCCTAGTCTTCGCCATAGCAACCTAGTACGCTTTGGAATAGGCAACTATAGCTTCATCTTTCTGACTCTTTGACAAATTAAACTGTCTGCAATTGGTTTAATTTAGATAAATGTGTTGAGTTTGAGAAAGTCCAGGTCCAATAGTGGACGAACCCTACTGAAAAAATGACCTCATCCCTTCATTTGACTTCATCTCCGTCGAATAGAACCAGCCCTGCACCGTGGCATCTTCCTAGCCTTTTTCCGAATACTCAGGCGTATGCGACCTATGATATTTTTTTACAAGGTGACTTCTATCGTGTCCTATTAAATAAATTCGTGTAAGGTTTTAGTCACGTAAAATGACGATATCATTATAAATAAATATGATTAGAAGAACATATTATCGAGGACGCCCCCCGAGAGTAGCTAGGTAACATTTATGTATGAGTTTTTTTATAACAGCAAGCTCTGTTAATATAATCATGTTTAGAGTGCACTTTATAGCTTCAGCACCACTCAATTTCTATTCAAATTGAGTAATTAGAAATGCCCATAATTCTTTTACAGCTATTTGATGTCGCCTAAGTTTCGTTACTTTCTGACCTACCTCGGTAAACACCCAGAATGCTAATAAACCGATCTGAGCAAGCCATCCAGCGACTGTGACAAAACGGAGTGGGCGTCGCCCGATGGCGTCCCATGTCGTCCCCATTTGACCTTAGCTCCGACATATTCCATTATTTGGGTTGCCGGGGTCAGATGACACATAATGTTAGCTCGTAACTCTCCACTGCTGGAAATGGGCTTCACCTGAAAGATTCACATGAAAATTGTACTAATTAAGGTTTTGTGCATAATCCATAAGCAGACCATAATGACAACAGCATAAGTAGACTTAGACAGACAACACTGAGGAAGTAGAGGACGCTATCTATGGCATTTCCTAGCACCATCAGGAACTAAAAACATGGAATTTATAGAATCTACAAGTCTTGCCCGATTTAATCCACAATTGGCAAAAATTACGTAACTTTCATACAAACTATCGTTACCTTTTAACTCCCGGGATGAATTTACAAAAATCCTTCCTTAGCGCGCACCTTCGTTATATATAAGGAACTCTTGTGCAGGCATCTAAAGCCCCAAATTTGTAACTTATCCCAGCGGCTGTGCGTTGTCTGTTAGTGAATGAATGAATTAAATACATAGATTCATATCTTATCGAAAATGTATTATGTATAATCTCTATTAAATATTGTCAATTCTATTCAACCAGTAAGTCATCTAGGTCCGGGTTGGGACTTAGTCATCGGAGTTTTCAGAACACCTATTTATTGACCTTAAGATTCCATGTATTTTCATCAAAGATGAGAATAACTAGGCATTCCACTTTTATTTTGGATGATTTTGAGGGTGTGGAGGCTGTAAATGCACTGAGATTGACATTGCATGCCCTTCATAAGAATAAATAAACCAATTTTGTTTTTTTTTGAGCACCGCTTTCAAAGCTAAGCGTTTCGTGAAGGGTGCAGCATTGTTTGCTCGCGAAGCCGCTAAATGCGCGGAGTTGTGGGTAGTCAGTCGCTCGTCGTTAGTGTTGTTTCGAGAGATGAATAATCTCGATACTTTCTCACGGAGAATGTGCTCCGGTCGAGAATTTTCTGCAATATCTTTCGACGGGGAATATTCTGGGAACATGGAGAATTAAAAATTGAAATAATTCAAAAGAAGTCGTTAATTATGATAAGCAGGAGGCAATAAAAATGAAAAACATTCGATTATTGTCGCCACAGAAATCTTACCGACCGATGCTATGTATGGGCCTACCTCCTATCTTATAAACTTGTAAGACGAAGGAGACTAGTCTCCACGACAGGGAATCTTAGTCTAGAGCAGTGATACACAAAGTGGTCTATATCGACCCCCAGGGGTCGATGACGACCTGCAAGGGGTCCAAGTTGGCGGAAAAAAAAATGGGGGCCACTACAGTGGATCTCATTTAACCGGGTCGCGTGACTTTAATTTTGGTTTTCCATGAATGGAATAATTCATATTTATACATAGATAATAGGTACCTATTTGCATCCATAATACTTTCATAAATATATAAATAAACACATGTATCTATCTATATAAGTTACGTTTTTATTTTCTCTGCGTTAGATTTATTTTGTTAAAAAATATTTTTTGCGATACATTTTATTGCAGCCTGTGTCAGCTAGGCTTCTAGCTGGCTAGATCTCCAACTTTATCTGTGCAAAAGATCACGGAGATTTGTTGTGGCCTTACTACCCCGGCTTACCACGACTTATCTTCTCAATTATAACATTAGTAGCGAAGTAGAGATATTATAGAGCACAGAAAAAAATAAATTCTTGGCTGTAGTACCTATTGTTGATTCAAGAAACGAGTTATGAAGCTCAAAATTATCTTCAACGAAGAAAAATTTTACTTGCGTGTCACACTACACTTCAAAAAAATAAGATTAAATCTTTCAAAGTGAAGTGAGAATTTGCAAAAAATCTA
The DNA here is from genome assembly GCA_947523025.1 of Dryobota labecula. Lineage (NCBI taxonomy): Eukaryota > Metazoa > Arthropoda > Insecta > Lepidoptera > Noctuidae > Dryobota > Dryobota labecula. The sequence continues at coordinate 1,569,903 of OX383296.1, read as the reverse complement.
TATTAGGTAAGCAGGTGGTCTACCCAAAACCGAAAAACATGCCAAGTGGTCGACAAGATAAAAAAGTTTGTGTACCTCTGGTCTAGAGGCGAGTGCCATTTGAATTTGTAATTGCTCTCTTGAATAATACAGTTTTTATTGTTTTGATTTATTTTCCAAAGTAGGCGGTACTTGGGAAAATAAATCAAAATAATAAAAACTATTAAAAACGCAAACGTATTAATTCTATTCGCCAGAGAAGAAGTTTGCGTGCTTGGACCACGCTTTTGCTCCCTTCTCAACTCTCCCACCCCTCCTTCTTATCTTAAGTCTCACTTTCAATATTTATGTTCTTCACACGCTAAGAATCTGCGTTCTTCCAACAATCTTCTCCTACTCTGTCCTTCTCATACTTCTGACTTTGTTCATTCTTCCTTTCATATTCAGTCTATTCTTCTCTGGAATGCGCTTCCTCTGGATATCAGGACGGCCACCAGTCGGTATGCATTTACGCGGAGTTATTTTCATAACAAATAGAGTAAAGTCAACCCAATCATCTCTTCCCCTTGAATTTATATATATATATATATATGTTATACTAGCTTCTGCCCGCGACTTCGTCCGCGTTAAATTTCTTGTTCCCCCAACCCACCCCGTCGCAACACATTGCCTGCCCGTGATTTTACTTCATTTTCGCATAAACTTTCATTTAAAAAAAAATTGTGTCCTAGTTAATAGGAATGTTATTCTTCCTCAAGAATTGGGCTGTAAAATGCAAAAAGATTTTTTCAAATCCAACTCGCAGTTCCAGAGATTAGCGCGTTCAAAAAACAAAAAACCGGCCAAGTGCGAGTCGGACTCGCGCACGAAGGGTTTCGTACCATCCATACAAATCCTTACTAATATTATAAATGTGAAAGTAACTCTGTCTGTCTGTATGTAACGTTTTCACGCCTAAACCGCTGAGATACCGCCGATAGACCGCCTGGGATATAGAGAAGGACATAGGCTACTTTTTTACGCGATAACCGACATCCACGCGGGCGGGGCAAAACAAACGGCAAAAAAAATCATGTCCGTTGTATGGGAGCCCCCCTTAAATATTTTTTTTTTTCTGTTTTTTAGTATTTGTTGTTATAGCGGCAACATAAATACATCATCTGTGAAAATTTCAACTGTCTAACTATCACGGTTCATGAGATACAGCCTGGTGACAGACGGACAGACAGACAGACAGACAGACGGACAGCGGAGTTTTAGTAATAGGGTCCCATTTTACCCTTTGGGTACGGAACCCTAAAAACTAACTCTTCAACTTTAGAATAGACTACCTCGCAGAGTTGATCATTATTGTGCTGCGGAGTTATTATAAAACAGTTATATCTCCTAAGATATTCATTGAAATTAAATGATGTAAGGGCAACTTTGTTCAAAATTAAATACTTGTGATGAATAACGTATTTATTTGGATAAGGATTAATACCATGTTTATGAAAACTCCTTCGCAAATAATGCATTAATTTCGAACAAATTTGATTACCATAAAAAAGGTTATAGCGAGTTAATCTTAAAAGATAGACATATGCTGTCGCAGACTTTTTTTTAGAACATTTAAATAGGAACAATTCCATCATACATGATATTTGCGTAACTTAAACCGTTTACACAGCGCACGCAACGGAAGCTCTCAAAAAGGAATATTTTTTCCCGTTTTTGCAACATTTTTCATTTATGCTCCGCTCCTATTGGTCGTAGCGTGATGTTATATAGCCTATAACATTCCTCAATAAATGGACTATCCAACACAAAAAGAATTTTTCAATTCCAACCAGCAGTTCCTGAGATTAGCGCGTTCAAACAAACAAACAAACAAACAAACTCTTCAGCTTTATATATTAGTATAGATAATAAGTAGGTATTTATACGTTATAGTAATATGTATGTATGTCTATTATAAGTTTACAACATATTTATGTACTTGTGTATCTATTTTATTTGTTATCTTTTTAATTGTTTTATAATTATTATTATCTCCTCTCCTCCCTATTAATTAGAGCACCTGCCATCTTATGTCTTCACTACCCTTGGTTGACTGGTAGAGAATGCCTATGGCATTAAGTCCGCCTTTGTACCTTATTGTGTGTGAGAAGTTTAAATAAATAAATAAAGTCTGTTCCCAAGAAATCGTGATTTTTATTTTTTTGTTTTTATAAATTTACCTATCATATAATTTTCTTTATACATTTTTATTAAAGTTCGTTTTAATACAGAAATCCCAATGTAACACTAATATTATACGAAATTTAAAAGAATTTTCTAGGAAATATTCTCGAGAATGATCCCGCTCAGGACCATTTAAGTTGCGGAGTAGATTATTTTGACGTCAACTTCGTAAAACGTTCAGATGCACTCAAAACAGATCGATACAATAGAGACATCCAATATTTAAATTTTCGTAAATTCTCTTCCAAAAGAATGTTCTCGAGTACTTAACAGCAAAGTTCTTCCTAGGAGAATATTCTTTTATTCTCTAATTCGGGAATTTACCATCACTAGCCGCGCTACATGGCTACTCCACCCACTACTTGCGCCCACCGCCGCTGGTGATTTGTAACTGAAAGTAAATAAGTTCTCAACCATTACAGCGTTATAGGTATTGTAGACGTGATTTATTTTTCTTAAAACCGATAGCGATAGTAGACACCTGCTTGTATTATCACAATTAATCAATCTATCTAACATATCGCAGAGCCCTGCCGAGCATAATGACTCTCTTGTCAGTAGTGTATTAGTAGTAGAGATTAACTACCATACCTATTACTGCCGTCAATCAGCGTAATTATGTTCCGGTTCAGAAAGGGATGTACTATCGCGGGCACGAAAGTGCCACAATTTGAAAACAATATCCCGTGCACACGATGACCACATCTGTTTACCGCCCCTTTTTAACCGAGTTCAAAAAGGAGGAGGTTATCAATTCGGAAGTAATTTTTTTTTTTTTTTGCAACGACTAATAAAATAAACACTTTTGTTTAAGTAAATTTCTCAGGCTCTGTTACAATGATCACAGATGTCTGACCACTTCGGCTGGTTTGTTTATACGTTTTTTTTTTTAATTTACGAAATAAGGGGCTCTGCAAAAATCTGGTGCTGCGATGCTATTGGTTGATGAGCGTAGGTAAGCATTACTATAGCGGCCGAGCGCTGCAAGCCAGAATAGTCCTTCCGGTGATCCGATGTCCAAGACTGCGATGGTACGACGCCTCTGATATTGCAGATGTCCATAGGCGTTGGTGGTCACCTCAGGTGGTCTTCTTATGTACCGGGGGCTGTTAATGTATAATGTTTCATTATACTGGTCGTATAACGAAACCAGAGCAAATTGAAACGTTTTCTACTAAGGAGCAATACCTGCTTAATCTCCAGCATATACATACATAGTTTCATTCAATTGAAAGCAATATGTAGGTTACTTGACCGCATTACTTGGCGCCGAGCCAGAATATGTCAATAATGGACTAGCATTTACATACAATGTAGAATTTAACAATATAATGACTTTGGTAGGTAAGAAGTAATGATTAGATACAGTTCTTAAGAATCGTGGCTTATAGTGTAAAGGCGTAGGCGTAGGAGAACTAAGTGGGCGTTTAATGTTGAGTTATTCTTCAAATATAAATAATAAAATATGTCTTGTTTAATATTACCCAATTATATTCACGCGATCATTACATAACATAAAATAACATTCTTCACATTACTAAACGTTATCTATACTTACTATATCTATACAAATAAATAAAATTGAAGTGTCTGTTTGTAACGTCAAAATAACAGCTTTTTAATAAATGCATATGAAAGAATAACATAAAAACAATTTAAAAAAAAGTCTGTCTGTCTGTCTATTTGTTCCGGCTTATCTCCGAAACCTCTGATCCGATTTCGACAGGACTTTCACTGGCTGATAGCTGATGTTAAATAAGGAGTAACGTTAGGCTTTTATTTATGAAAAAGCCACGCGTCTGAAGCCTCGGGCAGCAGCTAGTCTATACTTAATACAATAAAGCTAAGGATTTGTTTGAACGCACTAATCTCTGGGAGTACCAGTCGGATTAGAAAAAATATTTCTGCATTTGATAGCCCAATTCTTGAGGAAGGTTATTGTAAGCTTTAATATCACTCTACGACCCTTAGGAGCCGAGCAGAAAGAAAAAAGTCTGAAAGAACGCTATGCGAAAACGAAGCAATCGCGCGGGCGGGCGATGCGACGCGACGCAGTGGTTCGGAGGAACAAGAAGTTTCACGCGGAGGAAATCGCGGGCAGAAACTAGTCAAAGAATATAATTGTATGATCTCACTAACTTATAGGTTCATCAGCATAACCGGCTTACTTCCAACACATCGTCAAATGCCTGTCCCCACATCGGCTGCGCGTACGCCTAACACACGTTCTCGTAGAGCGATCACGCATTGACAAACCCTCAGATATTGTCGTTATCACCACGTAAGCTAACTTACGTGACTTACGTCACTAAATCGTTGAGTTATCAACGATGACCTGCTTATATTGTTTTGCTGATTGTGGACAACAAAGTATTGTAAACAGCACGTAAACTACTTCTGCTGAAATGGTTATCATTCTTAAGAGCGTTGTCACCGGTCCACTAGCGCCACTCCTTTAAAAACATAATTATTATCTCGTGACTGAGAAGGAATTATGAAAAACGGCTCAATCAACTATATCGGTGTGTCTAGAATTTTCTAATACCTTTTTTAAAGTTTCATATTGAGACACGAAGCAACGAAACTTTTGACTAAACATTGAAATTTCTTTATTATACATTAATCTGCCTTTTCCCAACTACGTTGGGGTCGGCTTCCAGTCTACCCGCATGCAGCTGAATATCAGTTTTTTACATGGAGAGACTGCCTATCTGACCTCCACAACCCTGTAACTGGGTAATACGGCCTTGGTAAGACTGGTTGTCAGACTTTCGGGCTTCTGATCCACATGTAAAGATGGTCACCCATCCACGGACCAACCCCGGCAAGCGTAGCTTAACCTGATGGATCGACCCGTGCGGCTGTTATTAATTAGCGCCACGAGTTTCGTTTAAAAAAAAAGAGTCGAGATTTATTAACAGACGTGTTATCCATACTAATATTATAAATGTGAAAGTAACTCTGTCTGTCTGTATGTCTGTATGTTACGTTTTCACGCCTAAACCGGTGAACCGATCGTCATGAAATTTGGCAGAGCCTGGGATATGGAGAAGGACATAGGCTACTTTTTTACGCGATAACCGACATCCACGCGGGCGGAGCCGCGGGCAAAAGCTATTATTATAATATAAGTGTCTTCTTGAATGACACAATTTGTCAATTTTATTTTTAAATTCTTGTAGTCCTTAATTGTGACATTTTATGATTAATTTATTTTACTGACTTATCAATGTGTATTACTGACTATTATTACTTGGATTGAAGTGCCTTTAGTAATTAGTTTTTATTTTGTAATTTAGTTTTGTATTGTTTTTTTATTTTCGTAAATTTAAAAAATTTGTACGCCTTACGGGTGAAACATTTACGTACGAAATATTAATATTGTGACATCCTGAATGCTTAATTTGCATGTATACACATGTTTTGACCAATAAAATTATCTTTGTCTTTCTTTACGAGTATTATACATATTTAAGTTTAATATTAATGTATTATACACATAAACCTTCCGGAATAAATTACCTAAATGATGGTGAAAATCATAATAGAAATCCGTGCGTAGTTTAGAAGAACAACGTGGTCACACAGACAGACACGAAAAGCGACAATCGTTTTAAACTATGTATAGATATAGAATAGATTATGTAGGACGGAGGCTGCTGCCCATGCTCTTGACATTGACATACGCCTTCATAATGAGTTCAAGTCGTTGATTACCTACTAGTTCTTGTTAGCTTGTTCCGCAACCAACAAAATAAACACTGATGTAATTGTTGTTTTGGTGTTAAAAATACCGCCTAGAAATGCAAATCAGATTATCAACAATTATGTTAGTGCACCGTGCAACGGAATATTTTTATGTCAGTCGGAATATCTTAATACACAAATCTTTAATCAATAAATCACGATATTAATAACACGCTACGTTATTATAATTTTGGCTCGTGTAACAGATATTAATTATAGGTATAATAATGCCTGCAGATATGTAATATATATATATTTTTTTAAATAAAAAACGGTTTCAAACTTCAGCTGTGCAAAAATAGAAAACAAGGTCACTTTCCGTTTCAAAACTTAGTGGTGTGGATTATAATTTAATTTTAGTAGACCCATCTCTTTATCCACTTTTAAGCCCTTAATCTCTAAAACCAAAATATAACAAAAAAGGTCACATCAAAGCCCTGAAGATGCAAGAATAAACTTTCGTAGGCGGCTACGAGTCGTAGCGCGTAGCCCGTAGCCGACGCCTACGAACTGCCCACTGTCCCGTACATTATCAACATGGCGCAATGACTAAAAGCTGAAACAAAGATAAATCTGTGCCACTTTTAATAAAATCAACGCTCAACATAACATCAAGCCTGTATTCCTCAAAGGGGATAGGCAGAGGTGAATATTATGCCCACATATCCATGCCATTGATGCTTTAATCCCATGTAATAAAGGGCGAGGGCTGATAAGGAAAAAATCCTAATACCTACCGAATGTTAGGCAAAGTGTTATTGGATTCAAAAATCCAATAACGATTTTTACTCAGGGTTAGAACTAGAGATCGGATATTCGGATGCATATTCACCTAAAGTTGAGATGTTGGCTAATATGGAATGCGCTTTTGTATCGAAAAAATCCCGCGGTTCTGGGATCTACAAGTTAAGCTTTCTGATATATGTTTCTGGCATATTTACTTACTTTCAAATGTTGGTAAAAATCCCAATTCTAAATAAATATGCATCAGAATAGTTATGCAATCCAAGAACCCCGGGTTTTAATAAAAAAATAAAAAAAATTACGTCGCTTTCTTCTTACACACTCGACTAGTTATGCATTCCCGTTGTTCCTGGCAACACGGGTTTTTTTGACGTACAACTTCTAATCGATGAACACCGGCTGCATGCACGAAAATGTCTCGTTACGCTCATTGTCCCGTTACGCTCATTGTCCCGTTACGCTCATTGTACGCTTGCGCCGCATCAATGTTTTGTTATGACGTTGTCACGTTAAACTATCGATCGTCCGTAAACCAACTTTACAGACAACCAATTTTTTACTATAAAAATGTTTTAAGAAGCCGCTTCCATACTTTCATAGCTAAAAATTAACTTTAGCTAAATATGCATCCGAATATCCGATCTCTAGTTACAACAGAAGAAAATCATGGCGTAAGATTCTCTAATATTTAAGTTCCCTTTGGTTGGAACTCGCTGTACCTACTACTATCCATGTCGGGAAAATTCTGTCACCTATAAATGCGTCCCCCATCCTTTACTCTGCAAATTAGTTACCGCCTTGCTCTAAATGTAATTAACTTAATCAGTTACGTACAGTGGAAACCTACTGAAGTTGATAGTCCAAGTTTCTAGAATCGAATGAAACAAGGTTTTTTGCTGTGCCAGCTAATTGGACGGTTATTAGCTGAAAGAACTTCAAAGTTCAACTCAAACATACCTAATAGTTATGTCTGCCAAGTAGTACCATAACGTTCTTTGATTAAATCACAAGAAAGGCAACCAGTGGCGCCATCTGTCGACCAAGTGTAGGCACTTGGAACTTGATCAAAAGCTTCTTATGTTACACTGCCTTGCAGGCAGCTTCGTTTACGTATTGCAAAAAATCTTAAAGTACGCAAAACCTTTTTCAAATTAGCTTTATTCAAAACCGCAACTCTCCCGGACATTAGTAATATATACCAGAACATATATTTACAAGGCACAGTCTCTAAACTTGCTATCTGCCTGTCGCTAGGGAGCGGCCGGCAATCTTGGAGCCATCTCCATGAACTTAAAACAAATCTGTATCAGAAAAACAAATTATCATCCGTCCCTTGTTGTGACTGCGGTTGTTTGGTTACCAAGGTCAAGGGCACATTTGGGCAGGGAACGGGGCGCGGGAGGCGGGATGGGCGTGGCTGAGCTTGGGCCAGAAATAGACACAGCAACGTTTGTCAACACACGCCAACGCAGCGTGGCTCCGGCCGGGGGGATTCCCGGGAGTGAAGTTCGGCGGAGGGCCGAAGGGGGGAATTTGCCCCCTCTTCTCGGAACTTGGGGGAAAATTTTGCTAGTACGTTCCTATAAGGCGAAGTGTTTTAGTGGATGATGGATCGCTGCTATAACGTCGTGCCCCGGCGTAATGTGAGCTGTTATTTGAATGATATGTCGTGTACTGCAGCATCGGAGATGATGTTTGTTTTGCTTTGAGAGAATTTGGGTTGGAAATGGTTTCGTACTTCGTTCGCAGTCGAATTATCGAAGTTTGCCCATCTAGACTTTAAGATTTTCATTTTCTCCATACATTTGGATAAAAAACAAACATGTTTTCAATTATTTCAATGACGCCCCCCTTTTGTGGTTTCTAGTAATATAATAGCGCCCGTATTTAGTTACAATAATTTAGATACATACTAGCTTTTGCCCGCGGCTTCGCCCGCGTGGATGTCGGTTATCGCATAAAAAAGTACCCTATGTACTACCCTCTCCATATCCCAGGCTATATCTCAAAATTCTAACTTAATATTAATTTTAATGTGACTCACTATGTGTTTATTACCGAGCTGGTAATGAGTTGAACTATCGAACTAATGTGCACACTGATAGGGTTGAAAATAAAACCACAATTGTGTACTGATCTAAGCTGGTATATTTAATTAAAATTGCGAGACCCCAACCAAATCGCGGTAACGAAACCATAGCGAGATCTATTTCGACGTCAACGCCATCTATCGAGCTTGACATCAAACTTTTAATAACTATGGTTTTATGGTTTCTTCATGAACACTAAGTGAATAGAAACCGAAACAAATGATTTAATATAGTAAAAGTACTTATGTTCTGAACGTGAATGAGTCTTTACCTAAAGATAACAAACACAAAATCAAAATACGAAATTTCACTCAAATTCTTAAAGCAATCAATTGTACCAAATACAACACGAAATAAAATTGCGACACAAATAATAATTTTAGAATAATTCACGTAAGTACTAACTTTTCTCAGGGTCACGTTCGCAATTGGACGAAATATTAGACATTTATTTTGTACTTGCAACACGATCTGGATGTAGAATTCGATTAATCGACTAATAATTGACCGGTTGACATTTTAGCGGGAACACCACTAAACGAACGAAAAAAGAAAACAAAATACGTCTATACTCTGTGGTCGTGTGGCGGTGTGACGCGATGCTTAATGTAAACATTCATCAAGGTTATACGTGCGTAAAGTAATGGATTCAATGAGAAAACGGTTTAATCTTAGAAGAATCTTATACAGAATTACTGAGAAATAAGTGTAGATTTCGTATTGAGTGTTAGTTTATCGAAAAGTGATAAATATGTCAGTGAAAAAGTAACGAAAGTTTTGGAATGCACAAATTTTGATCATAAGGCCGCCGTGTTTAGTAATGTTTTTATGATAAATATTCTTGTATACTGTTTGTAATACACGTAAGTAGCTAGCTTATTTATCTACGAACATAATTTGGCTAATAGCTACTGATATTATAGCGTATTGTTATCGTAATCGTATTTCCAAGAGTAAAATTCGGCAAACAAATACCTACAAAAAGTCAATAAAATGGATATAGTATGTTATCCTTAAGAGATAGACATATGCCATCGCGGACTTTTTTGAAGACCTTTTTATGATACACAATTCCACCATACATTATTTTGTTATATCTCAAAGGGTTTAGACAGCGTTTTCGTTGAAAGCTCCCAGATGGCTTATTTTTTTCCGACACCTCCAACAAATATCGTTAATTATTCATACAAAAATGCATACAAAAACATAACAAATTATATACTAAAACCTTCCTAGAGAACCAAGCTATCTATTGGTGAAAACAGCATGAGAATCGGTGCAGTAGTATTTGAGTTTATCGCGAACAGACAGACAGACAGACAGACAGACGCGGCGGAGGACTTTGTTTTATAATATGTAGTGATAGTGATTTCAATTAGACCGTAATACCGACACAATGGAGATTTGTAGATCGATCACAATGCTCCCTAAATTCTGTCAATTTTAATCAAAATGTAGTTTGGGAAAGACTACATAATAATCTAAACGTAATTTAGAAGTACCATAGTGCTTACGTGTATGAGTATGAGAACAGGCTTTTATATTCCATTGCGCTGTTATGGCAAGATGCAATATCTAATGCGTGTCCTGTAGTCCTGTTACATTAGACGCTCTACAAAATTTTAATTTGTTCGAGACTACGAAATTAGTTACTCTTGGACTTACTTAATATTAAAATAAGATTACATCACTCTTTGGAGTTATTTGACGTTATTTCCTTTACTCCCTTTCTGAATGATTTCACGGAACTTTGTGACGCACCTACACTTTAATTAGCGACAACTCATTTGTAATAGCTGTATTCGAGAAAGTTTATTACCTAAGACGTCTTTGATAACAACTTCATAATATAGCCGTCAAGCCTTGAGCAACATGGGTACATTAATTATTTTTGTTTCTTGTATCGAATTTATCCTAAAGTACCTACTGTTATGCTTGGTACCTCTTTATTTATACAGGCTGGTTTTTTTAGACGGGGCAGTAAGGGTAGGTACCTTATCCGTTGCAGGTTGCAGTTACAGAAAAACGGTTTCAGGAGACTGTCATTATTTTTTGAGAGATTTTGATCCTTATTCAAAATTAAAAAAAAAAAATACAGTGTGCAAGAAAATGGGCCATTTTCACAAAAACTTTTTTGAATCCAATCGATTCTTATAAGGATCACAAAATGTTATAGGACCAACTGAAGTTTGAGTACTAGAAAAGTCAGAAATCGCAAAAACTTTTCCCGTACATTTCGTAGGAAATGAGACTCCAACTTACTTTTTTATGATTGAGTAGTTGAGAGTCAAATTTAGTAATTATGTCCCTATGGATTCTGTCTGAAATAAAAGTTTTATTATTATTTCTATATGTTTACATATCTCGGGGACATGGGGTCGCGGTCCTTTGGAAGGCGTACGAATGGCTGAAGCCAAGCTGCAGAGGCCCCTTAGACAATTTTAAATGGAACGAGGCACCAACCGACGATTATCCCTGTATGCAAGTGCACCCAAGGTCAACCCCCGGTTGGTGTAGGACTATTGCAGGAAATGGAAACAAAAACATATTGGGCTATGGGTTTAGGTGATTAAAGTGGACTGGTTACCTAGAACTAAGGAAAGACAATGGGCCCTGCCTGATCAATGTTTTATAAATGCAATAAACGGGTAAAACGGTAAGGGGTGACTTGCACACTCAATAATGGGCTTCCGGAAACGGTCATTAGCACGTAGTGACGTAACGACAAGGGGGCAATATATCCTCGGGTGATTGTGGAGTGGAGAGGTATTCCACGACTATCATGACAATCCTGGAAGTACGGCCAAGATCCCTACCAGTATCTTACTGGAATACTTCCTTTCTCCGTGCACGTTTGCTTTTACGAATCTCCATTCAAGCCGGTCTATAAAGGCAAAAATTTGGTAGGAGCTCAGTTCCTTGCTCAATTCAGCCGGCCAATAAAGGCAAGCCAGAGATGAGGAACATGACTTCTCCCGGGAGATAGGGACCGAGGGAAAGCTACTGCCCAACAACTCGCCACTTGTTGCCCTGCGGGTTTATGTATTTCTCTAGGTCTGGCTCTTCATCCTAGACATGTTTCGGCAAAGTAAAAAGTTATGAATAGTTTTATTATAATTTATTATTGACGATTTTACCGTATGCGTGACTACTTTGCACATTTTCATACATGTATTTACTTACTTGTTTTTACTAGAACTAACAGACCAAACTCGAATGTTTTTCATCAGGTGATGCATGAAAATGCGGTTTGCTTACATAGCCACACCCAGTTTGACTGGAGTCTAAATATAAACAATCTATAGTCAATTTTATAAGATCTATCTTCAAATACCGCAGCAAGGCTATGGCAGGTCGTTTCTCAGCGAGATGGATCGGTTCCTTCGATACCTTTTGATTCTCCACACTCTCTAGATACTCGGCTGTTTTCAACGAACTGCATATTTTGAGCTCATTTAGATTTCGGCTGCTTTTGTATCGAGTAGATTTTGGGTTCATAACTATCCATTGTCTGTTATTTTTGATTCATCTGTCTCGTTAATTGATCAGATAATTAATCTTGATGTAATGATAATCTCCAGAATTCTATTCCATACACTGGTTGTCTACTTCTAAGGTGGACTACGTTGTATTTGTTAACTTCAATGTTTATTGGTGTAAAATTAAATATACTTACTCGTATCTAAAGGCCAAAATAATTATATTAATCTTCAACATCTAGTCGCTTTCGATTGAAGCCATCCTTGGATGACGCCTCCACCACAGCTTTCCTAGGAAGGTCGCAAACTCGCAGCCATGACTCCGTTGACCTCAATCATAACTACAAAATTGATTAACCCCTACCTCCACAAAAAACACTTAAATACATTCCAGTTAGTTTCGCCTTACAAATACAGTCTGCGTAGGACGGCCCTCATAATATTTATAAAAACTTTTAGAGTTATAACCGAACTTTAAAAATAAACAATTCCCAACTGAACTGTATATATTAACTATATTTGGTAACACAAGTTATAACAAAATGGGATTGTGTTCGTATCGATACTGAAATAGCAAACAAACAGAAAGTTCGGCGTGAACTTGATTGCCACCCCGATTGTTGCCGAAAGGGCACGAGCGCCTGCCCTTTGTGGAGCTAAATATATCCAGATTGATCTGTTGGTTCCCAAAGTCGATGTGTACCTTTTATTAAGTTGTTCTGTCTTAGCTTTCCAAATTATGAGGAAAAGAAAGAGTAGGAAGACTTTCGAAGTCAGACTGCGAGGATAAATAGCATAAGCATAGCAATAGTATTCAAGGATTCCCAACGAGATACATTATCCTGTAATGCACACTCAATTACAGGTAACCACAGCTTACATGAAGAAGTAATAATAATTATACTCCATTTTAAGTAAAATTTGACATTTTAAAAAACCTTTTTTACCCGACTGCCAAGGAAGGGTTATGTTTATCTTCCAATCGGCTCCATGGATTTCGACAGTTAAGCTTATTATATTCCTTTTAAAAACCCAAGTGTCATTATTAGATAGGTTTCGAAAAAAAAAACAAAATGGCGGATTCATGGCGTGAAATAAAAAAAAAATAGCCAAATTTATAGAGTAGGGTATCAAAATTAAGGAAATTAAAAGGGGATTGCCAAAATATATATAAGTTATATTTTTAAACTTTAATTTTAATTTTTGTTTTTTTTGGCAGGCAATCAATTATCTCTACATTTTGCCTGACTTATATAAGTTACACAGTTTTTGTTCATAAGAGTGTGCCGAGATACTAAAAAGTCTAAAATAAAATAAATAATTCAAAAATCTAAAACCCGACTGCAAAAAGACAATTTAAAAGTACCGCACTAAAAAGACTAAAGTAAATTAAAATGTCTAATCTTATTTCAAATGGAGTATAGGAGTACCTTTGGGAGCTCCCTATACGATATGCCGCAGATAGACACAAATCCACACGTTTAATTAAACAGGAAGTGGGTTCAGTACCAGTATCGGGGTATCTACCTACAAAAAGAAATGACATTTGAAATGCGCTAGGCGATAGATATGCAGGGTTACCCTCTGCATATCTATCCTTATCGCACTTTAAGTACACACTTGGCAACTAGGTGTGAGAAAATGATACAACACTTGTCTTGTTTCGCATAGTTACCCAGTTTGAATCACACCTAAATCCATGATCGTATGTGCGAAAATGACGACACAAATTAAATACATAACAATTACCTACATGATATAAATCGTTACGTAGAGATAACATAAAAATGATTAGGATATTAGTAGTTTACATATAATATGGGTAAAAACGCAGATAATGACGTGTATCAGCGATCCGTATCAGAATTAGAGACTAAATGAGTAAATAATACTGACATGGCTACTTTAAGTCCGGTGGTCGCAAGCGCTGAGCGTGAGGTGTTGGTCTCAAATCCCGGAGTCAGGCAATGTTTTATTGGTTTAATTCATTAAATATCTCAGTAGCAGCACAGTCTCCTGGATTCGTGATGGTAACTTTATCAATTTCCTCAATCAGTCAATCAATCAATCTTTATTTGTGAACACAGGTATTACAATAAAAATCTTATGTATAACATTTTAGTTAAGCTCTATGTCCTACCAAATAATATTGGTGTACAAATATATTAGTTTTTTGTAATACGTCTAAATCTATACAATACAAAGTCACGTTCGAGTAAATAATGGCAATTAAATTTATTGTTAATAAATAATTAATCAATTATAATTTATTTTTACATGCATGTCCATGGTAAATTATATTAGGTCTTTACCTATGACATTGCCGTTTTTCATGAAATAAGTTAAAATTCTTGTTTCTCTATATTTTTTATTTTTATTAATCAAAGTAATTACCCATGCAATCAAAGCATTTCTGCCAACGTAGTGGTAGCTTATTGATGCCCTTTTTGAAAAAGTCTGCTGGACGGGAGGCAACAAATTCTTCAAAGGCATTTTGAACTGCCTCTCGGTTATTGAATTTTTTCCCCGCCAAGAAGTTATCCAAATTCTGGAAAAAGTAAAAGTCTGTAGGGGCAAGGTCTGGTGAGTACGGTGGATGACGGAGAACTTCCAACCCCAGCTCTTGTAACTTGGAGACCGTCTGCTGTGCAGTATGAGGTCGCGCGTTGTTGGAGCAGCGGAGCCGAACGATTGACCAAAGCTGGTTGGAGATGTGCTAGCTTCTCCATCATTATGTTCAGTTCTTCACAATACACATCTGCAGTAATGCTAGTCCCGTTTGGTAAGAAGCTGTGATGAATGACACCGGCTCTAGACCACCAAACAGTGACCATCACTTTTTTAGGGGTCGATTTTCGTTTGGGGCATTGTTTAGATGCTGAACCAGGATCTAACCAACTTGCTGAGCGCTTGCGATTGTCGAGCAGAATCCATTTTTCGTCGCAAGTAACAATGCTATTCAATATGCTTTCGTTTGTGTGCCTGTTGAGCAGTGCAAGGCTCAACTCGACGCGTGCTTCGCGCTGGGTATCATTCAACTCGTGGGGCACCCATTTGCCAAGCTTTTTTACCTTGCCAATTCGACGCAAATGGACCAATATTGTTTTAATGCTAACATCGAAAGCTGCTGCTAATTCAGGTGTAGATTGAGAATCATCAGCTTCTACAATTGCCTTTAATTCGTCATTGTCGACTAAAGTTTTCGGTAGACCACGGGGTTCATTTCTTAGGTAAAAATTTCCAGAACGGAAGCGGGCAAACCAACAACGGGTGGTGCGATCGTTAGTAGTGTTCGCTCCGTACCTATACGTCGTTGATGTTGCGTGCTACTTCTGCTGCCTTGCTGCCACGACGGTACTCATACTCCATAACCACTCGAATTTTTAACTTATCCATGATGACGAAAAACGTACAAATGCGATGAAAACAGAACGCTAACCATTAAACAAATGACAAATTTTCAAAAGAGAATTCCATATTTTAAAAATAAAAATAATTTGAACTTAGAATTCTTAGCGAAAAAATAAAAAATTGGACTTGAAATAGCCAGTACGGCAGAACGGCAATTTCATAGGTAAAGACCTATTATAATATATTGAGTCAGCCGACCACAATTTTGCGGTTTATTTCCATTAGTACCTAGTGCTCAAAGTACTGCAGTAAATAAATTACCAAAAAAGTAAACACTTTTTTCCTACTTTAACAAGACATGTGCTTAGATGCACGTATGCTTTAAAGTATTATTTATTGTAACTAATGTTTTAAGTTCTCTAAGTTTCTTGACTTGTATTATCCGGTAATGCATTTTAGAGTGTAGTTTTTTCATTCAATGCCAATTGATAGGAACCTTTATTTTGATTAACGTAAACTAGACTGGGCACATTAGCGTTTTCCTCAAAACTGTCAGTCAGATTATGATGAAATTGATCGGATTCTATTTTTGTCATTTAAAAGTGCCTCTTAGTGGCCTAACTGAAATAAATGATTTGACTTTCTCTTTATAATAAAAATAACACCATCTACCTATCTTTTCATATACCTAGACCACTTTTCATACAACTTTGCTCAGTTTTGTACTACCAAACTTTTTTTCATTTTTGCGAAGCGTGCCTCCCCACTTAAAGTGTTCATTTTCGCAACCCCTAAGAGAAAGGACTTAGCAAACGGATTTCAACAAACAGATTTCGCAATGCAACGTTATCAGCGATCGGTTGGACGTCGCTGTCCATCTAATTGATTTAATCCCTCCGCTTGAACACCCCTGGGAGAGGAGGGGGGGGGGGGGTGGGTACTCTTAGTTATTGACCGGTAACAGTTGATCAGGGAAACTTTATGAAAACCATCAACTTTGGTATGTAAATAACCATGGCGTTGGTGCTATGCCCTCTCACAGAGAGGAGGCCTGTGTCCCAGCCGTGGGAACATTATAGACTGGTTATGATTTAAGTTCCTGAGGGTTTGCAGAAGTCCTAACCGCATCCATGATAATATTAAAGCTAGGAAAGGTCTATGGTAGTCATCTCAGACATTTCATTCGACGACATTAGTATGAAATAAATATATCAGTTTTATATCAAGATTCATGATTGTACATCGTTCTAAATAGAATAGGGTCATTAATCTCTTATGATAGACTGCTCAGAAGTGATATGTTTGAATAAACAAATACAGCTCTGTAACTCTGGAGGTTTACCTAACAGGAAAATTAAGGACACTTTGCTCATCCTGTCGGTCGAAGCCATTTCCAACTTGTCACTTCAATATTAAATGTGGCGATTTGGCGGTGGTAAACAACATAAATAACATAGTGGTCCCGGAAGTGTGTCAGTGTTACGTAAGGGGTGGGGCACTCCAGCCGTGTGCCGCGCGGATGCGGCTGCAGGGGGTGCAGCGGGGGGCGCGGGGGGTGGGGACGCACGGGCGCTGCAGCCATGTTATTAAACTAATTAAATGATAGATCACTAAGTTATAACTTCACTAATAAAGTTTCTAATGGAAGTACATTAATAAAGGTATTTTTTTTTTAAATCTAGTGTTGCTAGTGGCGCTCTATAGTTTCTGCCAACGCCCAGGGGAAGTTTGTGTATGTATGTATGTAATGGAAGTAGGTACAGTATATCGCAAGATATAATGTTCCTCCATATAACGCTAAACCTGAACAACACTGACGGTCTTTGGTAACCAGTCAGTCAAGAAAATGAGAATCATCTATCTTCGTCACAAAAAACCATTATTCAACCTGAAAACAAATACCTTTCACGAACGCTCGCTAAAAGCTTTCTGAACTTTAATTACTTGGATGGATACAAGAAAACCGCCAAGTGCGACCAAACTGCGATCTAGTTCAAACAACCTGGCATAACTACGTATGTACAAAACGGGCACATTAAACTTGCTACTTGCGAAACTAGAGAAACAGCATTAAGAGTTCCACAAATAGAAACGTTGCGAACATAACGCCTACTGCACTGCACACCAGTTATTTATACTAAGACGATAGCATAATATGCTTTATCATACAAACTGGTTACGTATGCGCCTTAGTTCTAAAAATAGCAACAACCCTTACTTACATAATTGTTATTGGTCGGAGGCTGTGCTTCCTGGGCGCATCCCCACCCCGCGCGCCTCCCCACCCTGCGTGAGACCGACCTCCACCTCCAGTCGAAGTCGGCTACCCGTGGCGAGCGCACGTTCTTGGCCCGACGCTCCTCGCCTCACCTGGAATGTATTACGAACATTTTTGCTTCATCATTAAATAATCCATGTATGACTTATCGGGTTCATATACCGGTAATATCTACTGATGATGCGATAATTTAAAAACAATTAGTGTCCCGCATTTTGCAGTGACGCCCAATTACCACAAACTATGAAACTTTATCTCATCTAAATATTTTTTTGCTTTATTACTAACATTTAATTAATGTTGTGCTGATATCGGTAAAAGCATGTAGGAAATAATTAATAGAAGTGAAATAAACGTGTTAAACAATAGTGTAGTTGAACGTTAAGTGTTTTAGAAGGACAACTATTAAAAATGTCGGACAATCCTACTGCTGTTGCTCAAGGTAAAGTTAAGATTAGTAGACGTTTGAATGTTTTCTATATTCTCACGACACAGTCTGATTATAATGTGATAGCAATGAACTTCCCATGTTGGTCCCACGACTTATGTAGATAATCCCGCTTGCTCTAAAATAACAGATGAAATGGACAGTTTTCTCTGCTGTGGAAATGGAAGTGTATGTATGTGTATATTATGTTAATGTGATCAAATATTATTTACTGCATTTTGGTTCAAAACTAAATCGCCTTTTTTCATCTAAAATGTTTGAGTGCTAAATATTGTCGAGGCTAACTGACGTTGCAGATAATCCATGAATATTGAATTTTGATAGGTCCGTTGGGACAGTGTGGGTCAGCTACATTAATTGGTGACCTCTTTTTGAGGCATTTTAATATGTGAAAAGGGCCAGCCAAGGGGTACCCCCAATTAATACGGCTGGCCCTTTTTAGATCAGACACCTATATTAATGGGTGTACCCCGGTTCAGGTCGATTGGCAAGAAGTATCGCCAATGTAACACGACCATCTCCATCATTTGCCTCTACTTTGTTTTCTTCTTCGTCGAAAGTTCGTCTCTTGGTTCATTCCCTGCGGGCTTGACCCAGAACTTGGGTTGACCACCAAAGGGCCGGTCGCTTCACAGTTCAAAGCGCCCGTTATCGTTATTTACAATCGTATTGATCAATACTGTTTGTGTATTGACGCCTGTTTACATTGACGTGTCTGTTTTAATAAATTGAGGCGGCTACGGTTGATAAGTTTCCTATAATATATGTTATTGGAGTAGGTACACGATATTTCCACATTGTCACTGTGCTTGACAACTGTGCAGATATCTTTTATTTAAGGACAGTTATTTATTCTGTACATATTTTGTTTGTCTTCAGAAACTTACGGTCTATGATACGGCAAATTTTAACCCATATCTACTTTCTAACTCAATCATTGTTGTTCTTAAAGTTTATTTCTGTTAAATTAAACAATAACGTGTTAAAAAAAAAACTTGATTCGTCTATACAAAATAATGGGTGTCGTTTTATTTTAATTTTGACTGCAAAAATAAATGGAATATCTATAATTAATGCAGCATACATTTAAAGTAAAACTTGTGATTCGGTAACTAACCTTTAGCATCAAAATAACTTGGGCTGAAATGCAAATCTAAAGCTATGGCTTGTTTAATAAAAACGTACTAAATCCAGAATAGTCCAATTTACAATTTTTTATTTCTAACGATTGTCCATGGAAGCGCCTTTTCATCACTTTTGTTTGTTTCTGAACCATATAATAAGTATAATAGTTTGATACCAGTTTCGTCTCATATTCAACACGGATCAACTACAACACGTTAACCTCAAACAGCTCCCCGAATGCTCCTCTTAATAGTATTTGAGCAATAATGATGCTGACATTTTGTTTGTTTCATCATCAGTTTCTTCCACTATGAGACAAGAATTTAAAACTACAACACATTGCTCATCAAATTCAGCAAGTGCTACAGTGTAAGACCTATGAGTATGTGCATTTACGAATGTTTTCGTTGTAACAAGGTTGACACGCTTCTTATGCCACAAACGAGTTCATTGCTCCTGTTTAAATAGGGTTGTTTCTTTCACTGTTTGTTATTCTTCATAGTTCGTGCTTTAGACCTGAAGCTTTTTCTTTTATGTCTGCATTTGCTTTCTGGTTATCAGAACTAAGTGTGTCTGTGAATCAGAATTTATTTATTTGATAGAAACGAGCGAGCGAATTGTTCATCTGTTTACCGAACAGATGACGCTACCTGTCATTGATTTTAAGTTTAGTAAGTTTTAATCTACTGAAAATATTTTAGCCTGATAGTTAAGAGTTACATTATATGGTCTGAAAAAAACACCGTTAAAAATGGGTCCTTACCTACTTACAGTATTTAGTATCGAAGTACAGTTTTGAAACTGATGACCCGTTTCGCCGCGACGCGACGACGGCGACGCGGACGGTCTGCTGTAATAATAAATGATCATATCGTCCACGTACACCTTGAAAATAAAATCATTTTCGTACAACGGTGTGTGTTAGATGACTTGCTGAATCTTTATTTAGCATACTTTTCACCCACCTTGCCTTTTCTCCGGTCTGTATCTAAAGAGCAATACTTAATAGGAATATTGTATGATATGACCTTCATTTGGTAAAACCTTGGGGGCATATCCCTCCGTACCTACTTAACCTTAGAGATACTTAGTTTAAGTAAGAAGATTGTTCAAGACACAAGTGTTTTTACATTTCTTTACATATTTTTCATTCGTAACTCATAAACATAACACATTTACTACGACATTGACTTTCAAACTGCAACCTGTTGGCAACCGCTCTTTGCTAATCTTTATAATTCTGTCTATGTATGAACTTACCAATCGCGATACGAGCAGGCTATGGATTCGACCATTGTTATCAAACAAATTAAACTTATTGCTACCCATACATGTATGAGAAACTTTCCATGACATTGCAATCGGTGTAAATTGGCTTCTTTATTGTCATATCTTATTATTGACGGTTAGCATTAGTATGCAGAACGATTCGCATGGTAACTAATCACTATCTTCCAATAGAAAGCTTGAAACTTGCAAAAATCTAGATCATTCTAGTTATAAGTGGTCCGTAAGATAAGCTGTAAGGACGAAATGGTGTTGTTGCCTAGTGCTTTATGTTCTTCGTAGGTTTCATTCCTACTATCATGTTTTCTACAAATTATTCTGTCGTAGACAGGGTTTATGTCTGATAAGGATAACAGATAAACTAAGCCAAACAAAACTATATTTTTATGAACTAAACTAGTTATTTCAGTTTAAAAAAAAAAAACACCTTAGTATTATTTACTTTTTTTTTTTTTTCAGCAAAAAGTTAATTGAAATCTTTTTGCCTAAGTTTCAGCCGGACGAAAACTGCTTAATATGTAATCTATTATAGTATTTCTTATGACTGTAGATTTATGTATAATTTAAACATTGTAATGTCTTTACTGTGAGAAAATGTTAGATAAAAACTAGACTAATATTTCATTTCAGGCAAGTTTGTTTCCGCTTCACACCTTAACCACCATAATTAGTATAATTTTCACAAGAGAAACAATTCGATCTGTTTGCATCTTCGGCGGATGGTCATGCTTATCATCAGCCGTTCAACATTCCTTGTTATGGTGGATTTCATAATAGACTGTTACACTAAACTGTACCTATGAAAGAAATGCCATAGTAGGTTATATAGCACAGAAGTGCTGATGTGGGTTTCTGCATAATATTTTATCTTTCATTGATTAGTTGCAGTACCCAAGCTGAGGCACCCCGACTAAATGGGTTAAGTTAGGTAAGAATTGTGATCAACCGCGCGCGAGCCGACTAAGCGCTACATACAAGTTGGTCGCAGTTACTTGGCTATTTAGTATTTTTCGGACCCCAAAATATAAATTATTAGAAGTTTACAAAAAGTAGCGCATTCAGTATATGAGTAGTATTAGAGTATGAGAGTATGGAGTGCTCAATAATATTTTTAGGAAAGAAAAATGGGAATTATTCTAGGTTCGATTAAATACAAGCCATTTATGATTATAATTTCCAAGGTATTACCAACTTATTGTTATTTACTTCTTTATATCGCTTTATATCTGTTGATTGACTCAGAATGTTTCAATGAATTTGCTGTTATTTAACTGATTAGGTAACAGCACTGTTGATATCGAGAGATATTAGATGATATATTGGTGCATTGTTAGTACGTATCTATTTCACCAAGGTTGATGCTGTTGATAGCCTGGAATTCAACCAAGTGATTTTGTTAGCAAACCGGCTGTAACAATATAGCGGTCATTTAAGTGCTCATATTGACAGCTAATGAAGAGGGCACGTCCTTAGCAATGTAGAAAGTAGTATACCAGTTTCATTAGTACAGTCTGAAAATATACTGTTCTAAATTCTGAATAGAGGGTTACACTGTAGGGTGAGATATTTGAGACTTTTGTCGGTATTTGTTCTAGAAAAACCTCAAATGCTTTGAAAAAGAGTGCCGAATAGTCTATAACGTAAATCGGTCGGCACCCCTTTCTAAAATTAACAATTATTACTCAATTCTTGCGCAATTTCTGCTCCGGCTTCCTTTATGAAGGATTTGCGCAAACTTTCGCCTAGGTGCTAGGGAAGCAATATAAAATATTGAAATGTCGCTCTGAGAAAACAATAGAAAATACTGCTGCGCTCTTAGATAAAGTCTAAAGTCGATTGCTTGAAGTTTTTAAATGAACAATTTAATTTAATTTAATTGTGTTTAATCTTAATTTAATATTGTAACCAAATCTATTAATAATTTCCTTTGAATTTAGTTTAGTTAGACTTGCGATATTCATTTTTGTTTTGTATCTTTGAACTTTTAACACGTCATTTAGATGCTTTCCTTTATTTTATTTCATATTTATATATATATATATATTTTACCTTATGTGCGAATATTTTATTGTAATTTTGTATGGTTGTATTGATCTCATGCAATGTGACGAAATGTATTATTTTTAATTTAATCTAATTTTATATTCTAATCTTATTTGGTAATTTTATTATGTATTACATTTTTATTGTTAATATTATAATGAAATAGGAATTTAATTTTTTTATTGGATAGTTGTTCACCTATCTATAACAATGTTGTCTGCCTATAAGTGATGTATTTACAGAGTACTGAAGACTTGTGATTACCTATTATTACTATCCTTGTAAATATGTCGTTGGTGTGCCTTGCTCAGTAAATAAATAAATAAGAGTTCTTCGGTTTGTATTAAAATACAGAAATTGTTTTACCCGGCTCGAAGGACCAATATATATAATAATATGGGGCAAAGTTTGTCATGTACAAACACAGATTAATACAGATGAGACACTTCGCAGTTTAGATAAGAAGCTACAAGTACGCAGCGGTCCCATCTCACCGGGCCAATTCAGTAGGACTGCCGCGCGCCGTCGGTATAGGAGAGGCAACCTTTAGGTGAATATTACTGTAGGTAATAAGCGTTGTGCGACCTGAAATGAACTTTATTGTGTCGTAGCAAGAGTCGCTTTTTATTTAAATGATTTTGCGAAGTGTACCATCTGTATTAATCTGTAGTACAAATTGTTAAGTAATAGAGAACTCATTGTTGAACAGCCTAATAAATAAATTAAACACACGATGTGTTCTAAACACATCAAAAAAAGTCTAAGCAACACGCATCATTTACAGAAACTGCATGTATTATTAATTGATACTTTATTTTTTTCGTAACAAAGTAGATTGGTATTAGTATATTTTATATCGAGGGACTAAACGAAGCCATAATATAGGTACCAGAGGTGGTTTGACTCCCGAGCGTGCGAATTACTCCTCCATAAAACTTTCGTAAGTTTTTAGGTAAATCTTCTGCGATTTTGGCGCTAACTGTTCACTGTCACTCACACATTCTTAATTTATTTATTTATTTATTTAAGGAAAAACAAACAGTAGCACAATAAGAAACAGTCATAATATCTTAAATATTACGATTTAAACAATTATGCTACCCACTACGTTCTCCACAGATTACTATTTAAAGTATTTAAAAACTAGCTAGTAACACAGATACAATACCAATACAACAAATATTATAATATAATAAATTTATTTAAATTCGAACAAATTTACACTCGACAAAAATTCTGAAACTTTCGCGGTCAGTTTTTTCTTCTAAACCAGTCACAGATTAACAATTTAAAACGCATGGCGCCACCTTCATAGCGGAAAAACCATGGAACTAAAACTCTCAACATTTTCGCAATTAAGATGGTCCACACTCCACAGATAATAGTATATGTATTTTACCTGTATGAATTAATAGATTTCACGCTGATGAATGACAATGTGCGTTCGCACACAGCTCGGAGGACCAGAGAGTAATTGGCAATAGAAAACATCCGGTATTGCCGTGGCCTACACAATTTCCAGACCTCAATCCCATCGAGCACGCGGAGGACATGCTCCAGAGACGTGTTCTAAAGAACCTGGATGGAGTGGCGACAACCCAACAACTGAAAGACTTGTTAAAGTTCCATTGGGAGCGATTGCCGCAGGATCAGATAAACAATCTTATAAATTCAATGAAAAATCGTTGCCGACAAGTTTTGAACAACATAGGTGGTGGTCACACTTTGTATTGAGTTCTAAAAATATCGTTATTTAATTTTGTTAAACATAAAAAGTTTAATTTCGTTTTAACATTATTTTATACTACGTATGTTACGGTACACATATTGTTAATTATTGTGATTAAATGAATAATTGAATGAGGATTTTGTTGCTTTAGTCACTAATGCATCAAAAAATGCTTAGTTATTATTTATTAAAAAAATATAAATATATAACAATAGTAAAAATTGTTCAAAAGTTCAAAACCGTACATGTTGCTTAGACTTTTTTGATGTGTGTATAATGAAACCTGAAAGGTATAGCTGCACTCTTAGCGGCCCAAAATAGAATAATTAATTCCTTATAACCGGGATTGGTGAAAAGTTGATGCTACAACGTATCTGATTGCGATACGAAACAGTATATTATCTCAATAAACGGTAGCTCTTTGCTTACGTATGAATGCTTATGATTAATTACTAGCTTTGTTTCAAATGTAAGGATCACCTTTAAACTGGAAAATACGAAAATGAGCATGACTGAAATATTAATTGACGACATTTTACCTACACAGTTACACGTGTTGGCTGACGTCAGTTACAGTGACGGGGCCGATACGTCACTCTCATTAATACAGTTCGTGCTTACTGACCTAAATGATTGATATTATTGTGATAAGCTTGAATCATAGAAACCGGAAAAAGATAAGTGTTATGGGCTAAATGATACTTTTAGTTAAAATGTATTCAATCGTAGATAATTGTGGTAAGAGACCTAATCCATCGCCACGTTTGATCGATGTATATGGCTTGAAACAGTGAATATAAATCAGACCTGTCTTCAGAAAAATTCAAGTGATCGAAAGGATGGTTTGGGACACATCGAAAAAGCCAACGCAACGAGAAGTGCTATCGAAATCACACAATTTCTTTATTCATCTTCCTTGCGGCAGAAAATACTATTATAATTTCCATAAAAGCATTATCGATTGAGCGATATATAATGCCTTTATACTCATATCTTTATTTGCGTTCCATAATGTCGACAAGGTCTTACCGATCCTTCCGATGGTTGAGTTCCACCTTTCGAAGAGCGGAGTCATTCACTATATATATATATAATTATATAGCAATAATGGTCACTGGCCGTAGTGGTGACTCTGACGTCAATGACGTGTATGGTGCGTGACCAGGGTCGCGTGCTCAGACCATAGAGAACTCACGCCGCCATATTGTTTCTGGAACGATACTCAATGAACGGATCATACGTCATCGGTGGAAAAATGCGGATTTATTTGTTGTGAAGATAACGTGGCAAGTCATGTTGTGACGAGGAGAACGTCACGATAACAGAAGATTTGGAAACCAAAGTGTAATCGGTTGCTGTCTGTTGGGAAAAGGCTTGGCAATGATAATTTTGATGAAGTCAAAATCCTGACAATTGTTCAGATTTGGTACATCACTTTCAAATTCGCTATTAGCATAGAACATAACTACTTATTTTTAAATTGAGTTCCATTGAAAAGTTGTAAAGTTGGTATAAATTGTCAAGTTTAAGGTCATTTCAAGGAAACAGGTACTCCACAAACTGTTTTATTAGCTGGCCTTAGTGCAATAAACCGCAATTTTAACCACATGCAATAATTTAACAGTAACAATGTAAATACCTAAAGCCAAAGAAACAATAATTGAATAGTAAAAAATCCAATTTTCCTTTTTAGAGCCGGGAAGCTCCAAGTATTTGTGGTTTGGCAAGTTTAGACACAATGACCCTTCACAATGAGCAACAGTTAAGAAAGCTTATTCACTGCAGTCCACTTCTTGGAATGGAATATTTGATTAATAAGAAAGCTTGTTCATAACACACGGAAGAGCGTCTCCTAGTTAACCGCCAACTGACCGTGTATTTAGGACATTGACGCACGACATGATGACTGTTCTGATGTCCCAGGGATGCCAACGTCGTATTATGGAGCTGTAAACAGTGCAAATTACGTTTTCAGTTTTTTATTGGTTCTGTCCTTCTTCATCGTCATTATTCATCTGAAATACGTCCAATGCTTGAAATGGTTCATGCATCGCCACAACGACCGGTCCTGTCAGTAGTGGCAATCCGTCCCTAAAAATTACTAAACCATATTTTTTATGGTTTAATTTAAATTTACTTATTTTTCAACCAGCGTTCGCAATGTTCACCTGTATGTAAAATTACAGGCAGATTATCAGAAGTTAGTGGTAAAGTAAGGAGTTGTCATAAGCTGATGGTTCATAAAATACGGAAAAGCGACGCTTGTTAACCGCGATCTTTTGGTTTATTTAGGGCATTGACGCACAATGCGCGCAATTACCGTCTGCCGGCACTAGGGCTGACACATTAACTATTAACTTGTCACGTCACGTTGTGTCGAAATGAGCAATCATTTCGAAATGTTATTTTCAGTAAGTTTGCTTAAGTTTTAGCCAATATACTGCGAATAATTTTTACGTGTTTAAAACCGGGCATAGGTTTTACTTTATTCTCATTTTGTCTCACTGTAAAGAATTTAAATGAATACTCCCTATGTTCTACTTTTACAATAACCTCGTGTATTGTGAATTCAGTAACTACCCGTGGATCGTTAACAGAACCAACGTTTTAAACGAAGGCACTCTGGTCGAAAATACGGTGTCTAAGATTTTCCAAGTCTTTTAGATCCGCTGCTGCTCGCAACGTTCACAAATTCAGTTACTAAACTTTCAATATTGAGTTCAATAATAAATCCAATATAACTCCCATTTCCTTCGCTAATGTGAACAGCCTTGCGTCAATGTAAAAGCTATTAGCCTGTAAATGAGTTGTAAATGTAGGTTACATAACCGGCAGCCCTGCTTACTACCGGGATTTCCCAGAGGAGTGACTCACAGCGGTAATGTCAACTGCCGAAATAGTAACTTCGATACGACATCTAGGTACCCTAGTTTTGAAATGCTTCGTTGGCTTGTGTTTATATTAATTGTTAGTCTGGCTCAAAACTGGGACTGGCACTGTTTAATATAAACTCGGTTGATTTCGAACTAAGTCGTTTGTTATTTCTTTTGTTGTTAGCTTTCGGATTAAGAAACATGGAATTACCAGAAACACATTCAAGTTTTGAAATATATAATTACAAAAAGAAGTAGGTGCCATTAATTCTTTTTTTTTTACATTTCGAACGTAAAAAACTGTCACCCCTATTAAATGTCGGGATTTCCCAAAGGAATGAATCACAACTAATGTCACCTGCCGAAATAGTATCGTAATGCGGCGCACACGCGTGTCAGCCATGTTGTTACATGTGTATGTGTGTGCAGATCAGCTGTTCCGATCCGTTTTGGAAGTTTATTCATTGAAGACACAACATCCGTTCGGAAAGTTTGGCACAGATTGCGAAAACTTGGCGTCTATTGCAGATTTATATGTATTGTGCGTCATATTGTTATTAATAAATAACGAAGTTTGATTGGTTAATTTAAATCAAATCAAAATATTTTATTTCATATAAACCTGCATGGGCACATATGAAACGTCAGAAGCTAGGTGCACGGTTCCAATTGGTCGTTTCCTATGGAGAAGAGCCGGCAAGAAACTCCACTACTCTATTAAAAATAATTGGCTTTTACAATATTTTCACATAACAGTGTTAACAGGTTTGGGAGGACAGTGTATACCTTTTAACAAGTACCAGGTACTTAACAAAATACTAAATGGTCATCATATCTGCAGTTTACTAGGCCTATAACGTTCTCACATTTACAAAATAGAAAAGAATTTGTATAAAAGATTTAAAAAATTAAATATAATATTGAAAACCTATTTCCTCTATAATTTGTACTAATGCTTAATATGGGAATAACTTCCTGAAATAAATTATTATAATTATTATTATTTAAAAACCAAACGACATTACAATAACAGTAATAAATCTGAATAAATATTATTTATTTATTTATTTATTAAAACTTTATGCACAAGTAAAAACTGTACAAAGGCGGACTTAATGCCACACACACACATTATCATGTCCACAAAAGCCAAAATAGAGTTGAAAATTATAATTGTAGGTATATAATGTCAAATATTAATGCCAAACTTCCTTGTGTTCAACGTACTCTTTAATCTTATAATATTCTTTTGAGTTTTCAACTTTTAAACGGCTGGTAACTTGTTATAAAAGCGGATACTGTTTATAAGAAACGGCTTGCTATTAGTTAATCTATATTTGGGTCAATTTCATGTTTACTACGTGTATTTATATTATGGGAATCGCTTCTTATTTTGAAAAGTCCTCTAAGTTTTTGCGAACATACAAAATACTTTCTAAGATCTAAAGAGAAGGCAGTGTTAGTATATTGATTGATTTAAATTTGTTTTCGAAGAGACTCACGAGGATCCATTTTATAGATTGCGCGGATTGCTCTCTTTTGTAGAATAAAAATTGAATTTACGTCAGCAGAACGCCATAAGACATAATACTGTGGAAATAAGCAAAGTATACTAACCTAGCTGTGGCTATATCAGTCAACTGCCTTATTTTTCATACAGCATATGCAGCTGAACTTAATCTATTTGAAAGAGCTCTAATGTGGGCGCCCCATTGCAATTTCGAATCTAAAGTAATTCCTAGAAATACATGCATCTAGTTTCTTGCCATTAAGTTTGAAATTTAGACCCACTTGGGGGTACTGAGAACTTAAGACATTTAGTTTTATTCGCATTAAGTAAAAGATTATTAGCTGCGAACCATTTCGAAAGGGCAGCCAGACTATCGTTGACATGTAAGACATCCGTATCTTTTCTACCTATTAAAAAAATAAGAGAAGTGTCATCAGCGAATAGAATTATGTCCGATAACTAACCCATCATGTAAGGAAGGTCAATGATATAAACTAGAAATAGGAAAGGGCCAAGAATTGAACCTTGAGGCACGCCCATCTTAACTAGAGACCCCGAGGACGTCGCCCCGTTAACATTTACTTTTTGCTGCTTGTTTGATAGATAGGAAAAAACAAGACCAGAAGCTTGTCCACGAATTCCGTATTGGTGTAATTTATAGATCAGTGTATTGTCAAGTAGTGTATAAGGATGATTTGTTCATAGCAAAATATGTTTATTCAATTAAGTTCAGAAACTGCACTTATTGTACGTCAAAAGTTATAAAAGATGGTCATCATCATTATTCCAAATATATTTATATATATTTTCCCAATGTCATAAATATTGATGACAGCAATTATGTTGTACCTAATTGTTATGTGTTGACGACCACTAACGTACTTTAAATAGTAAAAGCTTTTTTCTTTGGCAGTGATCCAATTGCAATACAATTTAATCTCTCAATTAGTATCGGGAACACATATATCCGTTTCATTGTATGGCATCCGTCGGCCATAGCACATTTCGCGAACCTATAAAAACTACTAATATAAGATCATTTTCACCGTAGCACAGATGAATACAGATGGGACACTCCGTAGTTTAGGTATAAGGGATGATTCTCATTAGAGCGGGCCGTGCCCGGGGCGGGCCGTGTACGTGGCCCGGACGGAACGTCAACGACGGAACGTTTGAAACGTTACATACATTTTGTATGAAGCAATTTATATTACACAGTGCATGTTCCGTGTCCCGTCCGGGCCCGCTCGACACCTCGGTTGTTGCACGGTCCCGCCCCGCCCCGTCCACGTCCCGTCGTAATGCGAACACTCTTCTGTACTGCGTACGGGCAGTGAGCGACGAATGTTTAGTGAGGGGACCACGCACGTTCTTTTTCTTTCACCGAAGGAAGATCCGTTTGGAAAGTCGGTTTCTTTTGTTGCGTGACTTTGCGGATAAAATGGACGATGACAAGAACTGGTCCAAAAGTATCCTGAGTTGTATGACATGACTAGAGATCGGATATTCGGATACATATTCACCTAAAGTTGAGATGATTGCTATTATGGAAAGCGCTTTTGTATCGAATAAATCCCGCGGTTCCGGTGTTTTATTTTAACTAATACACACCACCCCTACTCTTACTCCCTACATACACATACTTGCATAGGGGGTTAAAATAATTTTAAATAAATATGCATCTGAATAGTTATGCAATCCAAGAATCCCGGGTTTTTTTTTTTAATCTATACTAATCTATACTAATATATAAAGCTGAAGAGTTTGTTTGTTTGTTTGTTTGTTTGAACGCGCTAATCTCAGGAACTACTGGTTGGAATTGAAAAATTCTTTTTGTGTTGGATAGTACATTTATTGAGAAATATTATAGGCTATATAATATCACGCTACGACCAATAGGAGCGGAGCATAAATGAAAAATGTTGCAAAAACGGGAAAAAATATTCCTTTTTGAGAGCTTCCGTTGCGTGCGCTGCGTAAACGGTTTAAGTTACGCAAATATCATGTATGATGGAATTGTTCCTCTTTAAATGTTCTAAAAAAAAGTCCGCGACAGCATATGTCTATCTTTTAAGATTGACTCACTATAACCTTTTTTATGGTAATCAAATTTGTTCGAAATTAATGCATTATTTGCGAAGGAGTTTTCATAAACATGGTATTAATCCTTATCCAAATAAATACGTTATTCATCACAAGTATTTAATTTTGAACAAAGTTGCCCTTACATCATTTAATTTTAATGAATATCTTAGGAGATATAACTGTTTTATAATAAATCCGCAGCAAAATAATGATCAACTCTGCGAGGTAGTTATTTTAAAGCTGAAGAGTTAGTTTTTAGGGTTCCGTACCCAAAGGGTAAAATGGGACCCTATTACTAAAACTCCGCTGTCCGTCTGTCTGTCTGTCTGTCTGTCTGTCTGTCTGTCCATCTGTCACCAGGCTGTATCTCATGAACCGTGATTTAAACAGTTGAAATTTTGACATAATTATGATGTATTTTTGTTGCCGCTATAACAACAAATACTAAAAAACAGAAAAAAAAAATATTTAAGGGGGGTCTAATCCCATACAACGGACATGATTTTTTTGCCGTTTTTTATGCTCCGCCCGCGTGGATGTCGGTTATCGCGTAAAAAGTAGCCTATATCCTCCTCTATATCCCAGGCTATATTCCTGAAAAAAGATTGCATGTAGCGGAGATGAGAATGTTGAGATGGATGTGTGGAGTGACGAGAATGGATAAAGTCAGAAATGAGTATATAAGGGGAAGTTTGAAAGTGGCGCCGGTGACAGAAAAGTTGAAAGGACGTCGTTTGGCATGGTATGGGCATGTGATGAGGAGGGAGGAAATGCATGTGACGAGGAGAGTGATGAAGATAAATGTGGATGGATGGAGAGGGAGAGGAAGGCCCAAAAAAATATGGATGGATTGTGTGAGGAATGATAGAGAAGGGAGTGAATGATAGAGTGACGGTTGACAGGGGGGAATGGAAAAAGAAAACGTGTTGCGCCGACCCCAAGTACCATGGGACAAGGGCAGGAAGAAGAAGAAGAAGAAGATTCCTGCCAAATTTCATGTCGATCGGTTCAGCGGTTTAGGCGTGAAAACGTAACATACAGACAGACAGACAGACAGATAGACAGACAGACAGAGTTACTTTTACATTTATAATATTAGTAAGGATTTGTATGGATGGTACGGAACCCTTCGTGCGCGAGTCCGACTCGCACTTGGCCGGTTTTTTGTTTTTTGAACGCGCGCGAATCTCTGGAACTGCGAGTTGGATTTGAAAAAATCTTTTTGTATTTTACAGCCCAATTCTTGAGGAAGAATAACATTCCTATTAACTAGGACACAATTTTTTTTAAATGAAAGTTTATGCGAAAATGTAGTAAAATCACGGGCAGGCAATGTGTTGCGACGGGGTGGGTCGGGGGAACAAGAAATTTAACGCGGACGAAGTCGCGGGCAGAAGCTAGTAAATAATATTTTTGATGTCACATCCGTACTATACACCCGACTTGTTATACATTTGCCGGTATTCCTGGCATCACGGGATATTTTCTTACAAAAAATATATTTTAAGAAGCTGCTTCCATAATTTCATAGCTAAAAATGAACTTTAGGTAAATATGCATCTGATTATCCGATCTCTAGACATGACACATCAGAAATACATGGATACTAATCGTTGTGTAGGTTCTATCGGTGTCTTTAATCTCGTCCGATGTCTTGTAAGGGCGGGCTGTAAATATTTAGTAAAATGTCAAAGTTTTCTTTGGACATTCTAAAATATCCAAAGAATTTATCTTCATCGTCTGGTAAGTATCTGCATAGAGTGTTAAAGTCTCCGTAAAGTTCACGCGTGCTCCAAAGAGGATGCACGCTCCATTTTCTTTTAACCCGTTTCTTACTCCTTGCTTCTGCTTCCTCTTCATCAATAGCTATCGCAGTAGCAGCCATCTCCAGTAAAGAAAACTCCATTATAGGTAACTACAATAATTTGGAAATACCCAGCACTACGCGACCGTGTCGACTTATAAGCCGTTTAACACCCGGTGTAATATAAATTGTGCAGCACGGACGGGCTCCGGCCCGTCCCCGCCCCGGCCTCGGCCCGCTCTAATGAGAGGCCCGCCCCGGGCACGGCCCGCTCTAATGAGAATCATCCCTTAAGCTACAATTGCGGCGGGCTCATCTCACTGGGCCAATTCAGTAGGACTGCCGCGCGCCGCTGGTATAAGAGTTACGCGCTAGAAAGACAGGCAACTTGTAGGTGTCATAATTGTAGGTAATAAGCGTTGTGCGACCTGAATTGCACTTTATTGTGTCGTAGCATAAGTTGCTTTTTATTTAAATGGTTTTGCGGAGTGTCCCATCTGTATTAATCTGTGACCGTAGTCAATTCAGTCGTTCCAAATGGACTAAAATAACGACATTTCTACAGGTGGTGACCCAAGTAGCACAGAACTGCATTATAAGTTTTCACATAAGGCCCACAGCGTCAATCTAAGCATTTACGAGTATAACGACTTATTAGAGTTCACTCGGGCTGCAACAGCTGTATAGAAAAAAACGAAGCTCCAAATAACGCTTTTTTCAGTACTGTGATTCTAATAAGCACCACACACACGCCACAGATATCACTGTTATTGAGGTACGAGGGCGGGTCAATAAGTCCGTGACTTTTTGAATTTCTGACCTCTTTACTGAAACAGCAACACTGCTCCTGTCAACAGGCATCTGTCAGTTGACTCCTGTCAAAATTTAAACTTGCTGCGTCAGTTAGTTTGTGTTTGACAGCTATTTTTATCAGACTACTCACTAATTTGAGGAGAAAATGGAAAAAAGTGAATTTCGTGTGCTTATTAAGCATTATTTCTTGCGAAAAAAAACCATTACTGAGACCAAGGCTAAGCTTGATAAATACTATGGGGACTCTGCACCATCGATTTCAATGGTAAAAAAGTGGTTTACTGAATTTCGTTGTGGCCGTACAAGCACTGAAGATGCCGAACGTCCTGGACGCCCAGTTGAGGTCTCTACACCCGAAACAATCGAAAAAATTCACGATATGGTGTTGGCCGACCGAAGATTGAAAGTGCGAGAGATTGTGGAAGCCGTAGGGATCTCGCATGGCTCAGTGGTTTCAATTTTGAATGATCACTTGGGCATGAGAAAGCTTTCCGCAAGATGGGTGCCGCGTTTGCTCACAGTCGACCACAAACGCAATCGTGTAACAACTTCACAGGAAGCTTTGGCTTTGTTTAATCGCAATATGGAGGAGTTTTTGCGCCGTTTTGTAACCGTGGACGAAACATGGATCCATCACAACACACCAGAAACCGAACAACAGTCAAAACAGTGGGTTTCTAAGGGTGAATCGGCGCCAAAGAAGGCCAAGGTGGGTTTGTCAGCCAATAAAGTTATGGCGACTGTTTTTTGGGATGCACGCGGGATAATCCACATTGACTACCTTCAAAAGGGAAGAACAATCAATGGGGAATATTATGCCAACTTATTGGACCGATACAATGACGATTTGAAAAAAAACCGACCTCATTTGGCCAAGAAAAAAGTTCTTTTCCACCAAGACAATGCAAGGGTGCACACATGTGCAGTTGCCATGGCAAAAATCCATGAATTGGGCTATGAATTGCTCCCTCATCCGCCCTATTCTCCAGATTTGGCTCCGAGCGACTACTTCTTGTTCCCAAACCTGAAGAAATGGCTTGGTGGAAAAAGATTTGACTCCAATGATGAAGTCATCTCGCAAACAAAGGCCTATTTTGAGGACCTCGACAAATCATTTTTTTTGGAAGGGATAAAAAAATTGGAGAAGCGTTGGACAAAGTGTATAGAGCTCAAGGGAGACTACGTTGAAAAATAAAATTATTTTTTTATCAAAAAATCTGTGTTTTATTCCAAAAGTCACGGACTTATTGACCCGCCCTCGTATTAGTAATGCAGTGCTGCAATATTGCATGTTTGTGAACACAAATCATGCAGTTTTCTGAATAAAAGTCAATGAGTGTACTTTAAAACTGTGGCATTTTAAGAGAGAACAGATTAGAAGATTTAATGCTTTATGCTGCATAAATATAAAATTTTACGTTATTAGTCAGGTGTTACTATAAACTCGAATAACAGCATTTATCTAGTCTAGGCCAAAACAGAACTTTTATGCAGTTACATAGCAGCGAACATGTCAGCCATTCTGTCATGGGCTGAATAATTGAACTTGTGTAGGCATTATCTGCTGATTGAATTACTTATTGTAACCATGAAATGAATATTTATACACCACGGTTTCTTGACGTATTTAGTGACGGTTTACCAAATGTGGAAAGCCAAAGAATATTGGATGGGGTTCCGTATGTAATATTTATGATGAAGAACTTACTTGCACAGATTGCCCCAATGATTCAGACAATTCAGACCCGAGTGTCTGTGATATACCTACATGATTAAAAAAAAAAAAAACTAAAAATAAATTGGCAATAATAAAAAACAAAAAAAGATATAAATATTTTATTTCACATAATCCTACCTACATGTGCACTGATGACATGTCAGAATCTAGGTGCACGGGTTCAATTGGTCGTTTCCTAAGGAGAAGAGCCGGCAAGAAACTCCACAGTCACACCATCAGTCACTCATCTCATCTTAATTTAAGGGTTATTTAGTATTATTCGCTGGTCACCGTGGAAGACAGATTGGCGACACGGTCTGAATTATTCTTCTTCTATGTTATTTTGTTAAGTACGTTCTGAAAAAAAAAGGCATTCTTAAAGGTAGGTATTATTCAAGAAACTAAATATTATGTGTAGCAAGATTTGGCGATAAACTGATGATCTATGTATAACGAATGTAGAGTAAGAACTAAAAAAGGGAATTAAATGGTTTTAGCAGACCCACAGCGGTACCCTAAAAGCTAGAATCCATAACGGCGGTTCATCTGGTTAACTGCCTAAACGTGAACCACTACTACTTTCACATCGATCCATGGCAATTTTTTTTTCCATAAGTGATTAACTATTTTACTCAATGCTGAATTATAGAACACTCGTACAGACCTTAGCATTAAATTAAGATTAAAACTCTTCACTTGCCTATCCGCCATGTTCACTGCGTGATTGTGTATTTTTGTAAAATTTTATCGTTTTATTTTGGTTTATTCTAGAAGATATCGATTGGAATTGAATTGGATTACAAATAATTAGCACGTAAACAGCTTTTCATCAATTTATTTGTAAAAAACAATAACTTTTATTTTATTTAGAAATGATGTTTGTTTTTTTTTTGTATTTATTGGTATAATGAGAAAGCGTGAAAATTTTGAACTAAATATGTATGGTATTTCACAGTAAAGTTACCTCCTCAAAGAGATATCAAATTTCTCACAAATGGCACCAGAGATCTTGCACACAACACTTACACTTAAGGCTAACAAATTGACGGTTCATAATTAGGAAAAATAAATAATAAAGTTATTGCATTCCACAATTTCGCTCAGAGTGTACTTTCAACTGTGATAAAAGTATATAAAATGTACACATTCGGCGATCTTTTCATTATTTCTGACCTTAATTCCCACCAGATACAGAACAAACACTGATTCATACCAGTCAATCCGGTATTCTCTTGTTAAAGTTTGACTAAAGTAGTGCTACCTGCGCATACTACGAGTAATATAATCAGTGTCGTTTGTAGGAGAACCACTTGTTTCGCCATTTATAAAGTTAATTATGATGTTATGCTGTTTTTGTATGAATTCTTATGGAATAACTTAACAATATCTCACACTCCATAACTTTTTTGTAGGTTTTAATTTATTTATCTACTTCATCTTAAACTATATATAAGCTATTTAAATAATTTATTCGGCGTCATAAAACTTTAATCCTAGCTCTTCAGCACATTAGGTTGTGCCATGATTATACGTTGCATTCAAATACCATATTTTAATGGATTCTCTATTTGATGTTGCCAATTCCTCGGGAGTCGTTATAGTTATGCTTGTCATGTAAAAGGGAGCTTGATTTGTCAACTTCTAACAATTCCCGTGGACTGATTACAGCCGTGCTTGTAAACAAGCAATGAAATGAAATGAAATGAAATGAAATCGTTTATTCTGTAAATAGGATATCGGAATCACTTTTACACGTCATATAAAAAATATAAAAACAAGCTTGAGGAAGTCGACATTTCCTATCTGACTATCCCTGAGAAGAAATGGCGAAACAAACTCAGGGGTCAAAGTCTCTTTTAAAGTCCAGACATAATCTTGGTCAGATCATGTGAGGACCATGTAGATCCGTGTCTGAAATGGTCTTTTGAGGAAAGAACCACACAATTTTGAGTGGACCTGTCCAGTCAGTGCAAGCATTTGTCAGTAAACGTGTAGCTCAACTCAGGATTTAAGGAGCTCAACGACTCGACGAACAATACCAAAGAAAGGACATTTGGGTAGGCCGCATAAAGTACTCAAAAAACCAGACCATCATTAAAACTACTTGAGAAAGGGGAAAAAAGAGATAATCTTAAAGAAAACAAATGACCCACATAGTACTCACATTCACAATAATTAAAGTAATATATGTAATACTTTTCAAAGTAAATATTCATGTCATTTTGTATATAATATTTTGCAATGGGCGGGTAACCTGTTCCATTTATGTCAACTAGTTCAAAGTGTTTGAATAGTGTTTGTTCTCTAATAAATGGATGTAGAATGGAATAATGGATTAAGAACAGCCCCGCTATCACAAATATTGAATTATTTTTATGTCACATATAATTATTATGGCAAATATTTTTCCAAAGCTTGACCTGTTCTCATATAGTTCGTATTCCCCATATGAGAGAAGAAGCTATTGGGTTGGGATCGATCATGATGTAACAGCCTATCGTTTTTGATAAAAATCTGCTTCTTGATGTAAAGAGCAACAATATGCTTCCTCTTATATGTTCCCGCTAACCGAAAACGATTTGGTTTCAAGTGGGCTCCCTAAAATAGTTCAACCTTGTATCTACGTTTCGCCAGTTCCCGGAAGAAAGGGGCGATGATTCACCTAAAGCCGTGTATTCAACAGAACACAGATCGCCTGCAACTCCTGCAACATCGCAAAATGTTGACAGACGGTATGGTGTTCCAATTTATTGGAGTCCCAGGTATAATTTCCACATCTATAAACACCTTGACTCAATAAAAATACCTGTAGCGTATACAAATGTTTGTTCCGTACAGGAAATAAACAGCGCAGAAAACGTCGTACTCATCCTCAATCCTCATCAACGATTGAATCATAGATTTCCACTCGCACGATTGTCAAGACCCTGTTCACAATCCGTCGCCTAATGAATGCGTAACTCAGCTATTAGATCGACTATGACATAAATACGATTATATAACACTTATATCAGCGTGACGGTATATTTTGACATGGCGCCGGCTGTAACCGTTTATGTTAGTAACCGTGAGCCGCCGGTGACGGCCCGGCGACCGGCGGCCGGCTGACGGCATGGCGGCGACACGGCGACGCGACGATCGCACGTTAAATATAAACTGATGAGTTGCTGATGCTTTACTCGAGGAGATGATGCGGTTTGTTGAGTAATGCCTAGTTTGAGAGAAGATTACGATTTGGCTAGGTGCTGAAGTTTTGGAGTTATCGTAGACAGATGTCACTGTGATGTGACACTTTTATAAGATCCGTTTTATATTTTAAAATTGTATCGTTTCTGAGAAAACACTAAACTAAGTACTAAGTGTTTTCTCAGAAGCGATAAAATTTGTAATTTTTGAGCAGGTCATTGTAACATGAATAAGGATTAGTTTATAAACACACGGTGGATCACTGAAATACGGAAAGAACCAACATTGAAATATAATCAAAACGAACGACAACGACGACGAGGTTATGTTATCGATCACGACCTCTCGACTTCCATTGTAAACCATAAAAACTTCATTAAATCCGATAGCTTTCTTAAAAAGGAATCAGTATCCCTATTGATTTAGTAAACTCAAATATTTTTAATTTAGATGTCAACAGTTTGAAACGTGCGAAGGAAATGAGCCGCGTTTCAAGGTTGGAAGCCACGGAATCACATAAATAAAAAAAACTAAAACGTCAGACGACGACACCACATTTATTATACGAGTAATCTACTTCAAATTATACCTACAGAATTTCAACCGCAGATGAAGAAAACGTTCTCAAAAGGTGTACATGTGTGTAGTCAAAAACCCTACATATTTTGGCCACTGCCTGTGTTTTAGAAAGTCCAAATTAATTAGGCAATTCTGTAATGGTTGTATTAAGGCCATAACCATAACTCATCATGGCCTTTGGCTAAGAAGGCCAATAATTAAAAATGGCTATGATAGCTATAAAGTCAGGCACCTTTCCCCATAACATAGTTTTAATAATACCTGTCGGTAACCTAGATTGTCTTTGGCTAACCGATTGGTGTGCTGTATTGTTTACTGTATTTTCTTGGGATTTACCTGAAATCCAGACTACTGCAGAGTCCAGTGTCCGCTCTAGAATCTGCTTCTTCTTATGACATAATAATGGTCTGTTTCGCGCAATCCACCTTTTTGCTGCTGCAGTTGATTATAACTCCTTTTGCTACGTCATCAGCAACTAAACTATGTATCTCGTACCCCGTTTACAACTGTCTTTCTGTGTTTAAGTAATCCCGAGTACAAAAGTGCGAAGGGGTGCGAGTAATGTCTCCATCTTTTCCCCTGTTCTTTCTTCAAAACGTAGTGTGACTGAAAACTGTAAAGGATGACTAATAATGAAGTAGTTACGTAAATACGGGTTAGTCAAGTTCGGTCTAGACAAGGTTGATCACCCACGTCGCGCCCGGCGCCTGCGCTCCCAACCGTTGTACTTTATTAGTTCGCTGAAATTATAACTTATTAATAGTGGATTATCTCCTGGCGTCTGTAATTCACCAGGTTACTATTTGAACAATGCTGCCGCACTAACGAAAAATGCAATAACTCGATTTTGCCGCTTCTGAGAATTGTATTTTTGATTATTGAATTTGTTATGAAGTTTTACGAGTAGTTATTGCATTCTTGCTTACTGAAAAACAAAGTTCCTGAAGGATCAATAAAAAGTTGCTTAGAGAGAGTTAATAGATTTCGATTCGCTGAATCCAAATATACAACTCAACGAATATATAACTCAAAATGGTCCAAAATCGAGTTATTGCATTCTTCGTTAGCGCGGCAGAATGGTTTTCAAAACGAAGTGACTTTTTGAACCAACTGATGAGTTACTCTGATAGTTAAATTCAAAGAATATACTTGTTTACGCTATTGGCTTTGTAAACTTCATCACGATTGGGCTTACCCCCATTGATCGTTATTACGATCGATCTTTATTTATTATACAATTTTCATACTTTTCATCGCCACTTTAAGGAGGTAGATTATTGCTTTGTGAACCTGCTATAACTTTACCTGTTCTAATGATTGCATCTTCCGATATCATGCAAGCCGCTGAGCGTATTTTCTTTTGTGATAAGTGCCATGTAAATTAACTGATTATTCTACAATTTGCTTAATCATATCATCAAGATCTCTTTGAACTTTAGCAGAGATTTTATTTAATATTCTTTCGACGGACAAAACATGCCATCTTAATCATGAAAGCGTAGACAAAGTGAGTTACAGAATTAACTAAATTTTGGCAAGTGAGGACACAAGGTTGTGTGTGTCACCGAGTGACGCGGGCGCAGAGTTAAATCAAGAAGTTAGTGATTCAAACTGGACTGTCTCTGTTGTGTTATTTGATACTATGAAGTGTGATATAATGTTTATTGTATTTTTAGTGGCTCTTGCTTTTTATGCCTGGTGTGTCAGTTAAGTTGGGGGTGTCAATGTCAGGGTTACTATGTTACGGCTTGGGAAATGTGTCAGAGTTGTTGGTTCGGCGATTCGTTAACGTAACGCGTGGGTGAACTCGAGTACGATGTAAGAAGTTTGTGTTTATTATATCCCATTGATTACATTGTTTTTAAGTGTAGACCAATTAATTCAAAATCTTTGTGTTCTGTGGGATTTGTCCTCTTGTTTTATTTATTAGGAATACCTGTCTTATTTCAGTGTACTTGAAGTAGTTTAATGTGACACTTTCTGCGATGCAGTTAAAATACATTTTTATTTTTTTATAACTGGGCCTGCTCTTGACCTCGATCATTCCTGCCTGAAGAAAAGCGATGGATGAGGTCTATGATGGAACGAGCGTGCCCAGAAGATGCCTGTTCACTCTTGCTTTAAAGGCAGACGGGTTATTATGCCTTTTATGCAAATCTTCATGATTTAGGTAAAACGCTAAATTATCCCAGACATAACACGTAGTTATATTATCTGTTACTTCATTTTCATTACTTCGTTACCTATAATACATTCTTAGTCACGCGATGACTGGTAGATTATGTTTACTAAGAAATGTTACTTGTTATATTAGAATAAAAATTAATATTTTGATAGTTACCGGCAAATGTCACGGTCTGCGCTCGCGCAAGGTTATGTCTGGTGTATAATAATGATCGATGACGCTGCCTCTCACAATGATGATCAACTGTGTATCTTTATATACAGGGTGGAAAAAAAAGACCGTGGTTGGAGGAAAAGTACCCTTAATATTGATGATGGCAAATTTTACTGAAAGGAAACATTCCTTCATTTTCAAAAATAATTAAAACTGCATTTAAAGATTTTTGAAAAATTACCTGCTTGAGCCGGGAACAGAACCGGTGAAATGTGAAAAAAAAAAAAAAAAAAAACATTCTATATTTTATGATTTTCCTCACTATTGTTCGTTTCGTGCAATCAAAGGGGTGCCACAAACATGTACGGTCAGCTGCAGAGAAATCTCACCCCCTAGCAATTAATAAATACATTGCTAGGCTCGCTCATTAGCGATTAGCCGCGCGTCCTCGCAGCTAGTTTATGAGAATATCGCCCGCACGCACTATCTGACGCAGTGTCGTCAGATAGTGCGTGCGGGCGATATTCTAGGAAGGAATATATAACTCATTTGTATAAAGAGTTTTTTTATAAATGCACAATACATCGCTCGTCCTAGCGACGCACCGTGTAGATCACACCTTAGATCCCTCCTTAAATCTCATCCTCATAAAACTAGCTACTATTCTTATTCCTTCTCTGTCCATGCTGTAAGATTATGGAACTCGCTTTCGCCTAGCATTCGCGATTTAAAAACTATATCTCTATTCAAATATCGAGTAAAAGAGCACCTTTCCTCTCAACTGTGAGTATTTTATGTATATTATTTATATGTATTTATATTTTTTAGCTTCATTTAAGTATAATAATATGTTATATTTAATATTTTAGTTTAAGACTTTGCATATTC
Source organism: Dryobota labecula (assembly GCA_947523025.1). Classification (NCBI taxonomy): domain Eukaryota; kingdom Metazoa; phylum Arthropoda; class Insecta; order Lepidoptera; family Noctuidae; genus Dryobota; species Dryobota labecula. The sequence continues at coordinate 1,527,587 of OX383296.1, read as the reverse complement.
ATATTTTTCTCTTCCAGTTCTCACACACTCTTGTCTACATTTCTTTTTCATTTCTCCTTTCGCAGGTCTGCTGGAAGAAGTTTCTTAAGAAATAAGTACGGAAATTATAATGATATCGTATATCTATGTATTTAACTGTGTGTACATAAATAATAAAATAAATAAATACACTTTTGACAGCAGAAAACCGAAAGCAGCAGAAGAACATGTTAATATTTGCCCATGCAGTTGTAGTTTCAACATAGTTAGTTATACTTAGTGGTGTAAAGTGTAAGGGCCTTTTAAAAGCTCTATTAAGCAGTTGAATAAAAATAAAATCACTTAAACCTACATGGGCATTTATGAAACGTCAGATACTAGGTGCACGGTTCCAATTTGTCGTTTCCTATGGAGAAGATCCGGCAGGAAACTCCACGGTTACTCTTTTAAAAATAATTGACTTTTACAATATTTTCAAATAACAGTGTTAATAGGTATGGGAGGACAGTGTAGGCCTTACAACAATTGCCAGGTACTTAACAAAATAGAAAAGTGCCAACAAATCTACACTCTACTAGGCCTACAACGTTCTCACATTCACAAAATAGAAAAGAATCTATATAAAAGACTTAAAAAAAAAAAAAATGTGTATATTAAAAAGAAAACCTATTTAAAACAAATGACATGATTGCCATTACAACTACAGTCACAAAATAATCTGAATAAATATCATGTCCACAAAAGCCACTAATAAAGAATTGGATTTCGATTTGTAGGTAAATAATGTCAAATAATGAAAAGATTATGTCAAGGAAGTATGTAAAAAAATTAAAAATCTAAATAAACATCGTTATTTCGGAGCAGTTAATAGACATTTACATAGTTAGGCCGTTTACGAGGTACCAGGGAAGCCACGTCATGTGCAGAAGGAATTATTGCCAAACTTCCTTGTCTTCAACGTAGTCTTTTATCTTATAATAAGCTTTTTTGATAAGGACACGTTTAATGTGGGTTTTGAACTTTCCGTCGCTAAGTTCTGTAACCGACTTTGGCAACTTGTTATAAAAGCGGATACTGTTTATAAGAAATTACTTGCTGGTTTTAATTCATCTAAATTTGGGTATCACAATTTTATGTTTACTATGTGTATTTATATTATGGAAATCGCTTCTTATTTTGAAAAGTCCATTTTTTTTTTTCTGCGAACATTTTCTTTGAATTTGTTTCTATGGGACTCACGAGGACCCATTTTATATATCGCGCCGATTGCTCTCTTTTGTAAAATGAAAATGGAATCTACGTCAGCTGCCGATCCCTACAGCAGAACGCCAAAAGACATAATACTGTGGAAATAAGCAAATTATACTAACCTAACTGTGGTTATATAAGTTGACTGCCTTATACAAAATATAAAAGAATCTATATAAAAATAGATTCTTTTCTATTTTGTGAATGTGAGAACGTTGTAGGCCTAGTAGCGTGTAGATTTGTTGGCACTTTTCTATTTTGTTAAGTACCTGGCAATTGTTGAAAGGTCTACACTGCTCTCCCATACCTTTTAACACTGTTATTTGAAAATATTGTAAGAGCCATATATTTTTAAAAGAGTAACCGTGGAGTTTCTTGCCGGATCTTCTCCATAGGAAACGACAAATTGGAACCGTGCACCTAGCATCTGACGTTTCATAAGTGCCCCTGTAGGTTTAAGTGATTTTATTTTTATTCAACTGCTTAATAGAGCTTTTAAAAGGCCCTTACACTTGACACCAAAGTCAAAGTCAAAGTCAAATCATTTATTTCAAATAGGCACGATGATCCACTTTTGAACGTCAAAAATTACATGAATAGTTAATTGATTCTTGTTGCGCCTTCCAAAAGGTAGTTATGTATGGAGAAGAATGGGCAAGAAACTCCATACTTACTCTTTTAAAATGTTAACAATAGTTTGTATACATTAATTAATAATTATAGGTGAAGACGATGTACCTAGAATAAAAATAAAAATTATTTACCACAATTGGTAAAAAGAATGAAAAGTGAAGTAATGACAGAAAAATTAATAAATGCGATAGGTACATGGTGCTCACATATTTAGAAACATTGTATATGATTTTCCAAAAAAAAAAATTAAACATATTATAAGTGTGTGAGTTAAATTTATATTAATCACAGAAAATAAAAATTAATATCATAAAAATTATAAATTATACAGTTAAATTAGCAACCAGTTTGATTTTTTCTGGACTCTAAATTGTCCTATGGAGTAGGACCAGCATGTTTCCAAGCATTCTTATCTTGGATATAATCCTCTAATTTGTAATATGCTTGTTTACAAAGTGTGCTTTTTATATGAGTTTTAAATTTTCTTTCATTTAATTGTAATAATATATATCAGAAGGTATTTTATTGTAACATTTAACACAGTAACCCATAAAAGATGTATGTACTTTAGATAATCTGAAAAATGGTTGATCTATTTTATCTTTATTTCTAGTATTAAAATTATGCCTATCACTGATTTTATTCAAAAGATGTAGATTTTTTCTTACATACATAATATTTTCATAAATGAATTGGCAAGGTACCGTCATAATATTAATCGTTTTAAATAGTTCTCTAAGAGATTCGCGGCGATGTAGATTATAAATGGCTCTGACAGCCCTCTTTTGTAAAATAAAAATGGATTCAATGTCGGCAGCCCGACCCCACAGTAAAATGCCATACGACATAATGCTATGGAAGTAGCTAAAATAAACCAAACGCGCGGTTTCTATATCTGTTAACTGTCTTATCTTTCGAACAGCATACGCGGCCGAGCTTAGCCGCCCCGTAAGAGATGTTATATGATGGTCCCCATTGTAATTTCTCATCTAGCGTGATTCCTAGGAAAACCGTTTTATTTATAAATTCCAGTTTTTCTCCATTCAATATGATGTCATATTCGCTACTTCTAACATTAGGTAACTTAAATCGAATGCATTTGGTTTAACCAATTTTGGACCTGAAGAATAGAGTTATTCACGTCGTCAAGTTTTTGTGACCGTCGATCTATTTTAAAAATCAATGATGTGTCATTTGCAAATAACACCATCTTCGGTTGATTTTAAAGTAATTGGGGTAAATCGTTAATGTAAACTAAAAAGAGGAATGGACCCAATGTCGAACCTTGAGGAACGCCCATTTTCATTTCAGATCCTACCAGTAAGTATAACTATGAAACTACAGCTGCATGGGCAAATATTAGCATGTTCTTCTGCTGCTTTCGGTTTTCTGCTGTCAAAAATTGTGCATTTATGAAAAAAACTCTTTATACAAATTAGTTATATATTCCTAACAATGTCGTCAGATAGTGCGTGCGGGCGATATTCTCATAAACTAGCTGCGAGGACGCGCGGCTAATCAGCTCTGCAATCAGTCGACGTCACGGCTACGTCACGGAGCGCCCTAAATATTCAGCGGTTGACCTATAGCCGGTACGAGCCGCTCCGCTGACAGCCCGCCCGACCATCTATTTGATCATTGCGTTGTTTATATACCCGCCATCTTAGAGCAGTGGATCATCAGCATCCTTTTTTTGTGAAATTTGAATCAGGAGATGCAAGTGCTTTCTGATACCGAACTTTTCAAGTTTTTCCATGTGCAGGACATAAAACTCTGCCAAACGTTGTCCGAAATTCAAAAATAACCCAACTTGCCATATTATGTTATAAAGTCACATTTTGTCTTGAAGATCTTGGCAATCAAGAAACATTTACGCATTATGTGAAAACAAACTTTTCATTTCTCGGCTGAAGTAACGGAGGACCTCGGACTATACTCTTTAAAGGCTCGTACAGACTCGAGCGATATCGCGGCCGCGACAGGCACCGACAAAGAAATTGTGCTACTAGAGTCGCGTCGCGCCCGCGATATCGCACGAGTCTGTACGAGCCTTAAGTAGGCATATGTAATTTATTTCCTTAGAAGTCACAATAAATGGTTTTACATTCACGTCTCGTAGAATTGAATTCCTGGTAGCCTTGCTAACAAAATTGCTATTGACATATTCTATTCAAGTTTTCCATTTCTTTATTTTATTGACTCTACGTACAGGTACGTAAAAAACAACGAATTGACTTCCAAACCTGCTTCAGTTTTGAACAACATTTTCCTGTATTGTTCGCGTAATGTTCTTACACAACACGGCTCACCGCTACAGTTGTCATGTCGACCGATTTGCCAGATTGTGTTCAAACATTGTTTTGTTTATCAACAGGTGAAAGTTTGTTTATTTCCAGAATGTACTTGTATTTACCAACATTTCTCTCACTAGGTCAGTTTCGTCCATTATTGTATTTTGTCTTAGTTTTTCTAAGTTTATAATTACATAGAATTATTCTTATTCATAAGTATTCAGCGACTTTTTTTTTGTTCCTTCACTTTTGGCGTGTTGTAAATTCGTACAGACGAATTTACAACACGCCAAAAGTGAACGAACAAAAAAAAACTTTGTAAATATAATAATAAAATATAATTTCGCACATATTTCATTGCCCATTTAAAACTTTGAACTCACGTGTCGGTAATTTGGGGCAGATTTTGTGCTCCAGTATCCTTGTTATATGTAACTTTGTAGATGGTCTCGGGTTTTAACCATGCATGCTGTCCATTGATGACTTGCGCAAATGACTAATTACTTAATTTTAGACTCGGAACTATGTAAATAATAACATTACCATCCATCATGTCAGCGCTGTACGTTTCTCTGGAAAAGTTCTCAGTAATCTTGTGAGAATTGATTCTTAGAAATTGCATCCTACAGTCTACCGTGTTTTTTTGTATAGAAACTATTGCCAAGATTTAAGTCGTTTTAGCGAAAATGTTTATGCGTCAGTTATCAGCGGTTGTAGCGCTGCAGGGCGCTGGCGTGGAGCGCTGCGGGCGCTGAGAGTGGCTGCGCGCGCGCCGCTGCGTCAGCGCACCGCCGCCCCGCACTGCGAGCGGCTCAGTCAGTGTTCGACCGCGATCCGAGCTCACCTGTCGCTCCATCGAGTGTCGCGCTAAAGCGTTCCGTGCCGTTCGACGGCAAGTGCTAGTGCCACCATAAGATGCTTGCGCTTGTCGCAGTGGTTTCTGTTTGTGTTAAAGTTTTTTAGTGCCTCAAAGTGGATTCCGGCGGACTGTATCAGGCCGTGGAGCATGCGCGGAGGCTTGAGCGCTCCCAGGCCATGTATGTCATAAATTTAGGTGAGTCCGCTTCGACATACGGCGACGTCGCAGATCCACATTCCTCGATATGTTGCATGACATAGAATTGCACTGCGCTCCTATAATTGGAACTAGACTAGACCGGTACTTGGTGGTAAAGAGGTCCCGGTCTTATTGTCGTTTGAGCCTAGTTTTTATCGTGGTATGCAAATAAATTCGAGGTCGGTTCTCGAAATCGGCTTTCACTCTGATCGTGTGTTGCGCTCCCCGCTTGCTGGCGGATGTGGTGCGGCCGCGTCCTGAAGGAGGTCGTGTTTGCTGGAGTTGTTCACAATCAGCTCGCTCGTACGATTCCATTTCAATTTGTGTCTTATTCATAGCGCACTGTGCGTGTCTATGTATGTTTTTATTACAGTTCACGTACAACGTGTGGGCGTGTGTTGGTGTGTTTGCGCTATCGGCGATGCTATTTTTGTACCGTGCGCGTGTGTGCGTGCATGTTTGTGTCGGAGCTGTGAGAGTGCTCGTAGGGACGTCGTATCCGCGTTCGGCCTGTTATCATTCTCCTCGCTTGATATTGTTGCGAATTACGTGATGTCTTCGTTGATGATTTTAATGTAAACCTAACTAAAATTGTATGTTTTACTACATTGGAAATCAATATGACGCAGGTTTATAATATCCTAAAAAGTATTTATAAGCGCAAGTGCGTTGTCTACCGAATGAAAACACAAAAACCGGTAAAGTGTAGGAAAACAAAGTAAATATCCTTAACATTCATAATTGTCGTATAATTCTCAGTCATGTTTGCATAGGTACTTTAACTGTCGTACGCGTACCTGGATTTTCCTCTACTACTGCAGGTGCACCCTAGCAACAAAGACTTTGCTAAACAATACTTTATTTGCCTCTATTTATTTATCTCTAATACGATAACTATTTGTCTATCGACACGATACAGGCTCTATTTTTCTTCTTTTATCGATAATTGTTGCTACTCTAGCATAAAAATTGTTTTTCGCGATGAAGTTGTATTCGCGACTGTATTTTGAAAGAACTATTGTCATGCAAATTTGTTGATTAATAATGAAGTTTACAATGATTATTTATTTATGTTTATTGGCAGATTATAAACAGGTTTTAGTATCGTATTCTTGCAGCTTGCAAAAGCGATTAATATGGTAATGATACTTTAAAACGAAGCAAATTCTAACTCTATTACACAACTACTGATGTTAAAGCGCCTACATTATCCATGGTCTTGAAAAGTTGACCTACGAGTATCACCAGTTAGTTAAAATTAACGACAAGTTATCTCAACATTTAAATGTTAATGTAATGTTTAAATTGACATTGATTTTGATGATATACCTGGAAGTATATATGTTACCGGCTAAACCCGATTTCAGGCCAAAGTAGTTTGTCCTAGGCCAAACCCTCCCTACACGCGAGAGGACAAACCAGTATAGCCTAGGCCAAAGTCCACCTGCGCTAAGATAGGTCGACGGAGCCCCACTTAGCGGGGCTCCAATTTCTGGGTGGTTTAAAAAAAAAATAACCACGAAGGCTAAGGCTCCGCTCCGCTTCGCTCCCGCCTTAGCCTTCTAACCTAACCTATCCGAGTCGGGGTGTTAACCAAAATAGTTAGGATAAACCGGTTTGGCCTAGAACAAACTAGTTTGGCCTAAAATCGGGTTTGGCCGGTAACATAATTATAATAAGATCCGGTCGTCTATAAATAATTCAATAATAATAGTGATGCACTATTTCGATTTTACCTCGAAATAGGCCTAACAGAATAAATTACGGAAGATGGCAATCAATTTAAAATATGTATATATGTATATATTATGTGCAAATGTGTATATATGTAACTAGGGAGACAACGAAAAAAAAAAAGAGACTAATCTCCTCAACACTAGTGACTAGAACAAAGCTGGTGATGAAACCAACAAGTTTGTTTATAATACTCAATCTAATCTTATTCCAGCTATCGGATCAGAGTACAAGGCATTGCATAATGGCACACTAGTGTTAGAAACTGACGCTGCCCGTTTATCTCCCACAGCGGCCACAGCGTGTGTCAATCTTTATTGGATGACACGAAAAGATACGCAGATAGAGTATACTATGAAATTAGTTTTTTTCAGTATGGTGAACTATGTTAGTATAAAGTAAATCTACCGCCAGACCATCATTTTGCATTTTAAATAACTTGATGTCATAATAATTGTCATCAATAAATCATCACAAGCAATGTTGAACACAAATTAGATTTGAAATTCAGTTTTTGATCGAGACTATCGAGAGTCAACCCAAATAAAATTGATTACATTTAGCCTATTTATTGTATCCGCTTTCGTTTTGGTGGTTTCTTCTAAAGCTATCTAAATCGGTCATCAAATCATGTGTCTATCTTTCCGCAATTTTCTATGTCCATGTGACACTCTGTCTAACGATCCATTCGGTTTATCACCATATCTCATCTACGGATTAACTCAATGTTTATCATATAATAGAAATATAAGGTCCTTTGAAGGTGCAAATAATATGCATTTGATTAATTATGTATTTTCTCTGCAGTGCTTGTTTCAGCGTCGTCGTTTCAAAGAATAAACAGTAGTGTAAGTGTCAAGCCTTCCACTTCTGTTTATGTGTTAGAGAACGCACCGCGTCTTATAATAAAATAATTGCACAATAAAACAATTTTGTCGGCCCTTAGTGATTTCACAGTTGCCGGCAGTGTCGGTGGGCAAGTCAATAAGTGCTGTTAATTGCTAATTTACCAGCTGTTGTTGGTGTTTGAGAAGAAAGCTGCACGCTATACCTATACCCAAAGGGGTTTATTCATAAACGTTGCTTAAAGTTAAGTGACGTTCACACGTCAAAAATGTATGGTTAAACAGTAGCTTATCATTACTTAACTTTAAGCAGCGTTTATAAATAAACCCCTCTGTCTCTAATTCTGATAATTTATGTAAACAAAGTAATGTCAAGAAATGTCACTGTCAAAATGACAGGACAGTGGTACAAAACATTTTATCATATTTTTTTTTTTTGTATATAATCGTCTATGAAATTAAAGTGAATTAATTATAAGAACTATGCAAACAAAATACCGTTGCCAAACATAGTGTGTCGGAGACGCTGCCTATGATCGTCAGAATCAACTCTTTTAAGTCCACTGCTAGACGTAGGCCTCCCGAAATCGATTTCCACTCTAAACAGTTTACAGCCGTTTTCATCCAAAATGTGGCTACACACAATATGAATATAGATTCATATTGTGTGTAGCATATCTATAATGCTACACACAATATGAACGGGTTTTTGATACTGTTAACAATGCAGGAGATCCAAACATTTTCACATTTTTTACATCTTCAACAACACTAATAATACAACTCTCATTCCTATGAATGAGAGTTGTATTATTAGTGTTGTTGAAGATGTAAAAAATGTTAATGTTACATTTTTTACATCTTCAACAACACTAATAATACAACTCTCATTCATAGGAATGAGAGTTGTATTATTAGTGTTGTTGAAGATGTAAAAAATGTGAAAATGTTTCATTTTTTACATCTTCAACAACACTAATAATACAACTCTCATTCATAGGAATGAGAGTTGTATTATTAGTGTTGTTGAAGATGTAAAAAATGTGAAAATGTTTGGATCTCCTGCATTGTTAACAGTATCATAAAATATTTTATACTAGGAAATCTCCTTTTTTTAATAATTTTGTTTAAAACCGAAAATATATAAAAATAAATACGGTATAATAATTTTTTAATTATCATTTCTTAAATTCAGTACTTACATAAAAGAAAATTGAACCCTTTTTTCGCCATTTTATGTGAATTACCATTACAAAGATATTTTTTTGATATCCCCTTTGTTTACATAAATGATCTGAATTTGAGACTTTGGGTATAACCACGGGGAGTTTGAATCCCGTTGGTTTCTGTAAGAGGAATTGGTATAATGTTCTCAAAAACGGCAGATGGATTACTTAGTCTAAAGCCTTTCTCTGTTCTGTTAAGATTATATTAGATATCAATCTCAATACTAATTAATGTACATATACTTACCTATTTGGCAGATAGTTTGCATTGAATCAATTGTCTATAATGTGAATAATCATTAGTAAATATAATTTAGAGATAGCAATTCTCAATCAATGCATATTTATTAATTGGCCACGAAAATGATCAAAAACATAATAGTACAATTAACGAAATACATGTTGCAGTAACTACTCATTTACTATACGAATTTTGCCGCAACAAAGCACGAAAAACGATGACAAAGACGTTCAGTCCAGACAAGTGCAATCACAAATTCACTACGATACTAATAGGTACACGCTACTAAAATGCCAACATAGCAAAAACTCGTCGCATACCTCAAGTATTCGAGATCTCTCGATGGTGAGGGCTAAATAATTGTCGTGATTGACACGGTCCCGGCTCCCGTTACGCGGAACCTGTCTAAGGGCCGGCAGACGCACAGGCGCGCACGCAGGCCACTGACCCTCAGCCGGATACTACCATATAACAGCTTATGTGAAAAATCTGCTGCCAAGAGCTACCTTAACGTAGCTTAAAACTGCAGTTATTTATAGAATACGAATAATTTATTCAAGAATATCTTAAGTACTCTTGGATAAACTATTACAAAATTTTTGACGCAGTAGAATATCCAGTACTATTATTAATTTTCATATCGACCTCCATAATGCGTGACAACTCGTCGTTTGGAGTACCATTAGGTTCGCGTAAAAACCTTATCAGTTCTATAAATAACCTTAATTGCCTGCACTGATAACAGGGGCTATCTTTGGACTAGCGTCATCGGGTAAGCATTAAACGATGGATCTGTATAAAGTAGTTAGATTTAAATTAATCTGTCTAGTTTTTCACACTCGTCTATCTTATTTATGTATGCAAAACCTTGACATGTCTTGATACTCAAAGAAAATTTTCCCAGTTCTAAGAATTATTTGCTTACGTTTTAGTTATTATTTTGATTAGGTTTTTAATTATCTAATTCTATATGAGGAGTAGTGTTTATTTAATTTACATTGTTTGTGTATACGATTTCTCTTACTGACAATGGGTTTCTACAATGGATTTTTCATTGAAATATGAAAGATATATATTGATATATCGTTTGAAATATGGGATAATAAATATTATGGTTATTGTGGTGGTGGCTGTGCTTTTGCTGTGGCGACAATCGATGCGTTTTTTTTTGTCGGGTCATTGCGTCAAAGCGGATGACGCACGCGTCTTGGATTCGCGACAGAAATAATTACGGAACTCTTGTCTAGACGAACTGCGAGCGATGGAGCACACAGAAAATCACACTTTTATTTTTCAAACATTTCATCATGGTCAATTTTCAATTGCAATGCAATAGACATCTTCTAAATACAATCAATGAAACTTTTTTTTATGTCACTAATACTTAATTCACTCCCTTTATAACATAAAAAGCCCTACAGACTTTTTTGCGCAGCAAAACAACAGTATTTCCTGATTCATAGCAGTAATTCCCATTCGTTTGCTTTCGCTTTTATTCATTTATTATCCTGTATGCCTGTGTAACTTGTGGTTAATCATCACCGATCAATGGACTTACGCCATTGCTAGTAAATAAAAACGAAATATTACTAGTGCCCGTCGTTGTAAATAATGTTTTATGTAAGCATAATTATACAATGTCGAAACGATTTCCAGGTGTGAACAAGAGCAGCAAGAAAAGTATAATAAGGTCGAGTTGAAAAGGCATATAGTTGACAAAGATTGTAGGGTCGGATAGAATATATAGGACTTTTACACGAATACATTGTTCTATATTATTCTCAACTCTCAAGTAACTACAAATCAAGCCTAAAATTTGTGTAGTAAAGGCTAAGGTTTCCTACCACATTGACGTCAACAACTTATAGGTTAACAAAAATGTATTGAGTTAAACTCAGTTTATTAGTACCTAGTTAAATAAGAATTTCCGGTTCTGTAAATATTAGATTTCATTACCAGGTATTGCCAAGTTCATGTGGACAGATCAAACTGCTTGTAATCGAACTTAACTGGCCTAATAACTATTGTTGTGATTCAAAGAGGTCATTCAGGTTTAGTCAATGGGCTGCATCATCAGTGTGGTCGGGTAACAGGAAAATACTGGCGTACGACGATGTAACGTTTTGTTTATCTCGATGACTCACTTACAGGCAAAAGGAATATTTATTGGAAATACAAACCGTTAGTCGCCAGTTTTTAATTCAATGAGTTAAGCAATAAGTACAGATGATAGGCTTCACGCCCAGAAGTTGTAAAGTGTAGGTATGCAAGACATTTTCTATATTTTGTCAAACATATTTGTATTTCGATAATGGTAACGTATTTCGAAAAATTTCCTTTAAAGGTCAGAACTCTTATAAGAAAACAGTTCGACCTTTGTGAAACATCGTGTTCACCCCTTTCTTTTATAATCTTCTGTTCCATGAACTCCTTCCACTTTTGGGGAAACCTTTAATGCGTCATGATTAAACTATTTACTGTTAAAATAACTTCATTTTTCGTCTATTGTTGGACATATTATATAGCTTTTCTTATTTATTTACTGTTAATCGTTGTTTATTGGTGTAAGAACTTATAGTGCGTTCGTCAATGCATGGCTGCGTCTATTTGTGTGGTTCTTACTTCCATCACGTCGATGGACCGTGACACTGCGTACAAAAACTTCGAGCCTTGAAAACTTTTGTGTTAGTTTAGTTACTTATAAGATTTCAGTTTCCGTGTTTTCGATTTCCGCATGTACAGTTAAAAACAATTGCAATCAAAAAACAAGTTTCTATAACTTCTTTGGAAAACGAACATTCTATAAGAAAACTATTGCAGGATACTTTTCTTTAGCTAAATATATTTTAACTAAGGGTAAACAACGGTTACGTCAGATGTTACCTGGAACTGAAGAATTTGTTATTGCTGGTGATGTCTTCTTGTCTTCTTCGACTCTTGTATTTGTATTTGATCATGATCAATTAGGCGTTGTAACATGTTCTCTCTTATTTCCAAATGCTTTTGCATCGCCCAAATTTTACGCGATTGTTGAAAACCAGAAGCTTTTCAGCAGTTATATGGAACTAACACCTACAGGCACAAAACAGGCTGATTAAATGTAAAGATTATATTGTTTTTGTCGAATCATGGGACGAGAAAAGACATAATAAGATACCGATTGTCTGCTAAGAACTCTTCCGAGGCAGTCGACTGGGATTAAATGGAAGTCAATTTCGATCCAGCCAACTGTAAAATCGAATCAATCGTTTTTCTCCATCAAATATAGGCTTCCGTAACAAAACCATCAGAGTAGGAAGTTGGACATTGATTTATATTATATTTAGTAGGTTTTGACCATGATTGTGATTTGAGCCGGGGCTATAAGAAAATAATTGATTAACCGGTCTAGGCTACCTCGGGGACAGCGGAATTTATGTATTTTAGGGGAATTGCAAGGCTACACTTAACAATATTTAGTCTCCTTTGATAATTAAATAACAAGTTCAACAAACTGAGTGCTGAAAACTTGTGTTAATTTGTTAGCAATTTTTTCACAAAACATATTCAGTAATATTTTCAAATAGCAACACCCACTCGTGCGTGGGATCTAAGATAATGTAATCCAAAGAGAATAGGTATCGCTCATTTGATTCGGAACTGTGTGTAGGTGCTAACATTACTCCTTGACCTTTGGCGTAGTGCCGTGGGCGGCTTGTTTACCTAACAACACACTTCTACGAAAAATGTACCAAGTAAATTGTATCGTTTATGGGAAAACTAGTCTTTGTATTTATGACTGAGTGAAAAACTTGGAAATAGCTTATTCCACTTGATCAGCTTCTGTACTTATGGAACTTTATTCCCGTCATGATGAATACACTTCAGCAACATCAGCGGTCGATTATGTTTATGAAATAACTTCGTTTCAAGTTGATGTTTACGCCAAGCGTTATCAAAAGAAGAAAAACGACTTATCTAACTGTTTCGGATTTATTATTTAAATATTTTCTGATGATTCTGACAAATGTTTGACCGCCGCGTATATAAATCAACAATTATAGCATAATAACATGTATTCTACAAAATTTTCTGAAAAACATGCTTGCCACGTGTGTTTACGTCGATGAAACGTTGGACGTGGCTGCAATTAAGATGAATCTGCTCGTTGACCGTATTGCAGTTAGGTATACAGTTTATGTCACCTACCCCCGAGAGATTTAAAAAGAACATGACATCATAATCGTGTCTAGGCATGTTTTTTTTAGATATGCGAAACTCAACATGTTTAATATGTCTAAGACTCGAGATAATATTATTACATAGCTTCAACTTGAATTTTTTCAGGTTATATTCACTTGAGCAAGATGAGCTTTAGTTATTTCTAATCTTCAAAAGTGATTTCTTTTCTCTTGTGTCGTCGCGTATATGGAATACCTTCCAGTATTCAGAACTCCAGTCCTTCCGAGCTGCGGGGCTTACTAGCATTAATTCGTCTTGTTGTCTGCTCATTCAAAATGTTCAGTTGATCACATAACATTTCATGAAGTGAAACCTTATATTTATGGGTGAACTAAATGTGTACTGTGTGAATGTTTAACAAATTGACATTTGTATTTATTTTTATTGCTTTCATTAACTGGTCCGCCTTGGATTGTCTGCTATTTTAATTATTTCGGCACTAAACTGAAAACATTTCTGTTACTATTTGTCAAACTTAGCTTTTTATTCATGTTCGTCTACTTCGCCTTTCAGCTTATGCCTTTGTTTCTATTTCCTCTGTTCAAGATGTACTACTAGCTTTTTTAAAAACAAGTTGAACTATGAATATGTTATGAAGTTATGATATACCTACTATCATTAATTCTACTATCATTAATTCTACTATCTAACGGGTCGTTTTCACGGCTATCATCTACGGCATGTTATGCCAGTCCCCCGTAATTACACCCCATTCATACTGATGTAGCTACCACCACTGCTCTACACTCTTTACCTTGGCACATTCCCACTAAAGTCTGTGTAATCAAATAAATGTAAAGTAATAGCGATATAACAAATATGATACGAATTTTTAAGTAAATTTATAACACGTGTGTGTTCTGCATTCAGCTTACTGTAGAAAGACGTGCTAAATGCGCCATGTTTTATACAGAGAATCTAAGATTTTTTATAAACAGTAGATTAATAACAATAATAAATATTAGGAATGTTATTGATAAGTTCGAGTAATATCAGTCGCGTGGCATAAACGTACAACCTGATAACTTTCATTTTATAAATAACACTACTTAATATCATGTAGGTAGGTATTTAACTTTGTAGCAGGAAATGCTGTACAATTTTGAAAATGTAAAAAGACACGTAACCATTTCTTGTTTCCTCATGCTACAAAGTGAAAGTTTCAAGCCGTACAGACCTCTTTTGAAAAAGTGACAAGTCAAAATTTTATTTTTCAATGTTTTAAATGCGTAGCTTATTGTTATTTCTAAACTTAGAAACTATACATTTTTGATTGAATATATTGTTTCATGAATCGAATTAATTATTGAATCAGAAATTAAGAGATCCACAGGAGAACCAAGGTATAAGGTAACCATAGCTAGAAGAATTGCCAAACTTAAGTGGCAATGGGCAGGGCACATTGCGCGCAGAACAGATGGCCGTTGGGGCCGAAAGGTTCTGGAGTAGCGACCGCATACCGAAAGACGTAGCGTTGGAAGGCCTCCCACAAGGTGGACCGATGACCTTGTGAAAGCCGCAGGAATCGGCTGGATGCGGGAAGCACAGAACCGGTCGAAATGGCGGCGCTCGGGGGAGGCCTATGTCCAGCGGTGGATGTCTTTCGGCTGAAACGATGATGATGATATCGTTTCATCATTTTCATCAACGCTTTGATTATTGAAGATGCTTCAATTTTGTTACAAAGAACAATAGCTTTGTGCAGCTTTATTAATGTCAGTTCAAGTTCCAAGTCGTCTTTTAATATTTTCACACGAATGTAACATCAAAACACCAGTATTACGAACACTATGCGACTCGTTTATTTGAATCAACTCTAACGAATCAAATAAACGCATGACTCACTCTAAGAAATCATAGTACTAAATTATTGCGAATTATCAACGAGATTAAAGAATTTGTAAGAGTATTGGCAATCATGTCCGCATTAAACTTAATTTTCATTGATACCCATGTCATTTGTGAAATTTTCGTTCCTAATTAAGATAGTTTCGTCGATCGTCGCAAGCGCATGTGAAACAATGAACACTGGCTAGACGTCATAAACTCTATATCTATGTATAAAATACACACTCCTCCTGTTGTCCAATTTAACTTTTGTTTTCTTTCATCGTAAAGTTTCAAACGTTAGGTTAAATTACTTTTTAGGTTAGTTAAACGTTTCTTGGAACCCTTGCCGAACTGTGGGCCAGTATAGGCTTAGCAAACAAACAAAAAAACCTTTCTTGTAGCACCTTCGGTTTAGAGCTTTGTCTTGCTAAGATTTTCCTTGGTCATAAATTCTCTATTTACTAGCCAAGATACCTTATTAGCTATTGTTATAAGTAATATTATGTAATAACGATGTTTTTTATTATTTTTATTAATGTTATGTGCTGTGTAAATCATCCTTCTAGTATCTTGTTACATCATCATAATATCTTGAAAAATATATGCATTCTAGAGCACAAGGAATTAACTGGTTACATTTATAGGTACAAAGGTTCACGACAATTGGCCTCATTTCAGTCGTGGGCAGGAAGCGGCAATAACCAAGTGTCAGCGGATCAAACTCCGAAATGACTGGAGTAGACCACCACCTGCCGGTTAGCGCCAACGTTGGGTCAAATATATCCTCGTTAAGTCATTACGTTGGCGTATTGGTGTCGTATAGACTCGGAACTGCGTGTGCTATGTACCAGAGAGTACTATCGGCGAGTCGGCGACTAGTAACCTTCATTGGATAATGCTCGCGTAATACACGTGGCTTAGAGGTCGGGTCATTGAATAAAATGGTCGACATGAGTTTGTGTGAGTTTTCATTCATATCGACTTGCGCTATTTATTTTATTAATTCGATGATTGTTTGAAGCGAAAAATATAAAAGCGATTGTAAGGTTGACTGGTAGAAAATGCCTATGGCATTAAGTCCGCCTCTGTACATTTTTTTTTGTGCTAAAGTATTAAATAAATAAATAAATAAGGTATAATGTGCATGAATTATTATAATTTAATTATGCTTGCTTTCGACAAACGCCAAAGAAGTGGAACTAATATCAAGTGCGATATTATTAAGTAAGGTTGTTTCTAAAACATAAAAGAGTTATTTTTATTTTATGGTTCAAGTTACCTTCTGGTCTCCTTCATGCTTGTGGTCCAAATCAATCGTCCGAGATGACCTCATTGGCAATCAGATGAGAAGTCTTGATACTCTACCTACTCCAAGCACAGTTCAATGAACTCTTTGTCCCACAAATTAACAATCATGTTCTAAGACTGTAATGGTTAGTCTGTTAGCGTCCAAAATCGTAAAACATTTTTTATTAATATTATATGAGTTTTTATATTCTATATATATATACGAGTAGTAGTTTATATTTCAATCCCCAAATTATACTAAATTGGTCTCTTATTTTTGTTGAAGTATCTTACCTCAAAAAGCTTCATTCACTAATCAATAAATTCCTCTGCCATTATTCACGTAACGACCACTAAACATGTCGTGGACATCAGATCCATCCATCAAATACTCCGGTGTTACGTGACAAATTCGCAAACAAATCGACTCTTGTATAATAGCTGCAGTATGTATAGTTTGCGCATCAAATGCACAAATGTAGGAAGTTTCCGCTTGCACTCCTGCCAAATTGTCGATATCCATTTATCTTTACAGTTCAAGATTAGATGAGATTGCTGGTGAAAATAGCTGTTTGTGTTCTTTGAGTATATAGTCATCGTCGGTAGCTTGGTTTTGATCAATAGTGGAAATGTTATATAACGGATATTTCGATAAAACGAAACTCCCACGCAAAAAGTCGTAACATGTATTTTTTTTGTAAAATGAGATTATAGTACTTTTTATCTAATATTATATAAATACTACACATTCTTAAAAACGATATTTTCATATTTTCACTAAAAACCGAGTTTCTAAGCCGCTAATAGTCTTATCATATTATGTTTTGCGGCTCATCAACACAAAGATGACGTTAAAAATCTCTCTCCTGAAAAATACAAATTTAAACATACGACCTTATGCGCGGGAGGTGTCGATTTGTCCTTCTTTTGGGAAAGTCCGCACATTGTTAATTCATGGTCAATGATGTGACGATATTCCATTTAGGAATCTAAGAATATTTGTAATAGTGAAATATTCCTAACACGGAACACTAGTATGACAACGCCAATCACCAAGCCTGGGTACTTAATAAGCTGTCAGCTTCCGCTGGGTCACCGCGACCTACCGCACGCGACGCCGGGACGCGCGCGCAAGGTCTAGGTCCCGGCTCCGACTGTAAACACAACAACAGGTGGTGAATGTAGTGAAGCTACTTTATCTGCATCGTTTCATTCCATTCTTTTATCTTACAATCTTTCATTAGGGCGAGTTTGATTGAATTCATCTACTGTACGTTTGTTTGTGGCTATGTTTTCTAAAACAGCACCACGTGTCACATCACTAACGCTATTTAAATGCTAATCTGAAATGTTGATGGTATTGTTGAATCTCGTGATTTTCCTATGGTTTAGCTGCCAATATATCAGTGACATTTACATCTGTTGTTCTTTACATCGGGTCAATGCATCAATTATTTCTTACTTAGTCAATGTATATTTACTATACCCAAAGTCTCTAATTCAGATAATTTATGTAAACAAAGTAATGTCAAGAAATGTCACTGTCAAAATGACAGGACAGTGGTGCAAAACATTTTATCATTATTTTTTTTTTTGTTGTAAATAATCATCTATGAAATTAAAGTGAATTAGCTATAAGAACTTTGCAAACAAAATACCATTGCCAAACAATGTTCTATGTAGTGTGTCGGAGACACGGCCTAATATCGTCATAATCAGCCCTTTTAAGTCGACTGCTAGACGTAGGCCTCCCAAAATCGATTTCCACTCGAAACAGTTTACAGTCCTTTTCATCCAAAATGTGGCTAGATATGCAATATGAAGATGTAAAAAATGTGAAAATGTTTGGATCTCCTGCATTATTACCAGTATCATAAGATATTTTATACCAGAAAATCTCCTTTTTTTTAATAACTTTGTTTAAAACCGAAAATTTATAAAAACAATTACGGTATGATTATTTTTGAATTATTATTTCTTATATTCAGTACTTAAAAGAAAATGGAACCTTTTTTTTTCGCCATTTTATGTGAATTACCATTACGAAGATATTTTTTTTGATATGTTATCCCCTTTGTTTACATAAATTATCTGAATTTGAGACTTTGGGTATACGTTAATTAATCTAGATTTTAAGTAGGTATATTGAAAAAATAACTAAACGTGAATGAGTAAAGTCAGGGTCTTCCGTCAAAATGTTTGCCAAATTGTTTTCATAAGATAGTGAAAAAATTATGTATACAGTAACATAACAAAACAAAATATTGGTTTTGAGTAAACGAGTACTGGAGTCGGTTCGGCGGTCAAGGATGAGTTCCAAATCGTTTAGTATTTCTTTATTTCTGTAAGAAACGATATCGTTTAGTATTTCTTTATTTCTGTAAGAAACGATACCTAAGGGATAGGTACCTAATTAAATATTTTAACGGGAGTATTCAACCAGGAAGTATATTTGCTAATTTTTTTTTTTGTATTATGGATGCATCCGATACTGATACCGATGCCGATATATCGGCGATACTCGAAGTTTGCCGATATAGCGGCATCGGCGATATTTTTATGGCCGATTCAACGATACTTTTCTCATCAATGTTAATTTTAATTACTATATTAACTAATCTCAACATGTTTATAGTTTTAAACGGTTTTATTTAGTTTTTTTTGTTATTTGTTCTTTTTATATTATTATAAAAATTACCTGACTTGTGTTTTATTTATTTTACATTAATTTTTGAATTTAATAAGCGTAACGGTATCGGTATCGCCGATATTTTTATAAGAGCATCGGTATCGGTATCGTATCGGCAAAATGGCGTATCGAGGCATCCCTATTTTGTATAGTTTTTGAACAAAACTGTTCTTGGTTTGAAACCAAAATACGTTTAGTTTTAAAACGGCCCGAGTTGAACAATGTATATTGGCTAGGCGATATCAATTAGTGGTGACCAGAAACTTGGGCTTATGTGGTAACGTCTAAATATATCTTCATGATCACCGCTCCACTGTCTCGCGCACATGTCGGATAATTGATGATGTGAACTGGTCCGATTACAATGATGTTAAAGCAAGACTAAACAAAGCCGAGTTGAGAAAAGATCTATTGAAGACATCAAATTATATACCTACAGAAATATTTCATGTAAGCTTCATAATTTTCTTCAATCAAAGGTTTCGGATCCTGTATCTAATTTTAGTATTTTCTCCTCACAAGAAGGCGGGCCTACCGGAAATCTAAAAGGGTTCGGACTCTCAATAATGCACCACCGGAAATGACGTGCGAGCAACGTTGCCAGAGTTGGCTGCCAGTGTTTTTGGCTCGTTAGCGCTCTCGTACATACTCGCCTGAATGGCGCTCCCACTGAAAACTTTATAGTTTCAGATGTGCCAGAAACCGTATTTCATGTAGAACCGTAGAGCAATTTTCTGTAACACTAAGATATCATTAGAAGAAAGCTTTTTAGACACATTTAAGAATATCTTTCGTCTCATTATTAAAAAAATTTGTGATGCTTACGTTAGCGAAATAAATTCCGCATTGGTAATTGATAAACACTTTTCAATTCCTCTAAGAGAAGACAAATAAGGAATACGATTGGAAACTCAACCGCCTTATGAATTCCACTGGAACTCCCGAGTCATCCGATCTTACAACACTAATGCACACGCCTTTCGCTTCAGCCTTTGATCCTTATTCAAGCACCGATTAACTTCGACTGAAAGCCGTTTCTATTATAAGTATTCCGTAAATGGCGTTCCCATCGCCGTCTAAATCTGTCTCGACATCGGACATATCTATCGCTGCGTCTATATGTTTGGCCGGCTATTCTGGTTAGGCTATAAATGGCGCCGCTTCAACCGGGTATTATTAGCATTGGCCGCGCGACTCCCGAACATAACGCTTCGCACCTGATTGGATGGTAGCCAGATATAGACCTCGTTATGCTCGCTCAGGACTCGGAGAGTCAACTATGACTATAATGGTACTGGTCAAGTGCGAGTGGCTAGCGAAGTTCGGGTGCTTTGCATTCTTCTGTGCGTGGCAGTTTATGCCAGAGATTATATTGGCTCATTGCTTGATTTCTTCCGTTAGGAAGAACAAGAATCATATAGCTGCAAAAGTGAACATCTGTTTGATACAAGAGAGTTCTGTCTACCTCCGTCATTTTGCTGTGGTCGATTTTTTGTGCCCGTAGTAAATAATCAAGTTAGTCTGAGTCTGTAGCAGGAACTTGGTTAACAATCTCAGCCTGACATTGGCACAGTAATAGCATCACGGGAAAGTTCCCTCCTAGCCGTCTGCGAGGTAATCCAATTTAATGCTTATTCAATTTCTATTAGTATTTTGTTTAGTCGCTGCTTTACGATAGTCAAAATAAAAATAATTAGATGCAGGTTTTGGGTGTTGGTTTCTTAATCGTTTTGATTTATTGATCATAAAGTGTGGAAAAGAAAGTGGATAAACCTCAGCTTTGTTTTGATGACACCGACTAATCGATTCTGTCATAACAATCGTGTAATCGAAAGTTGAAAAAGGATTATCTAACCATTCTTTCATTAGCTCTGCAAAGTTATCATGAAACTAAAACCATGTTCTGTTTTTTTTGTCTTGTCAGTACTGATGAACGAAGTGTCGTTCTGTTTGCTTTTCCTATCATCCAAAAAATAAAATCCTTTAATGGCTACTTCATGAAAATAGTTTGATCTCGATCTTAACTTTTAGCAACATGTCTCATGCCAAACCAGGTCATTATGAAACCTTCACCAATTTGCCACATAATGGATGTCCTACTACTCCTACTACATGTTATATTTATGTGGGGAGGCGCGACGTGTCAACGGATTTTGTTTTAGTTGGCGTCCGCAGGCATGCTGCGAGGTCGCTGCTCCGGATGCCTGCGGATCATAGCGGATCCCGGTTGCCGGGTCGTGGAAACTGCATGTTACACGCAAACTAGGTTACGGAGCATTTCGTCATATTCATGTGGCTTTGTTTTGATACGACTTTGGCACAATAAAACCGACAAATGTGCTATTAGATGTAATGCATTAGCGTAGTAGACGGCTACTCGTTACTCGTTTGATTTCATCTAATTTGGAATGATAAAGATCGTTTTTTGAGCCAAGCACGAGTCAAAAAAGCATGACCAAAACATGACTATTTTAGAAACAGTTTCTAACGTGAATTGGCTCAAAAAATTATTGAATCATTGTCCAATCTAAAACAATTATATCATATTGTACCGCGGTCGAGCCACTCCGTACGTTTGGCAGCAACGTGCGACCGTGATTTATCCTTTCCGAAGGTGTGGAGTAGATGAGGTGTTTGTCACTACATATTAGGGTGTCCCTTATATGACATATTTTTTGTTTTCGATGCGCATAGCCTCTAATTTTTTTATAAATGCTAAAATATACTCAAATATGAAATTTCAGCTTTCTAGCATGATCGCAACCCGTGCCGACTGAGCTTCAAAGTTTATTTAAAATCGTGTTTTGTCCTATTATTCCGATCTGCTATAAAACTAATATAAATGCAACAAATTTGGTGAGTATGAGGTAAAATAAAATAAGGTAAACATTAATCTTTATTTCAAAACATAAAATTATAACAATCAGCCAGGGTAACTTCTCTTTAGTGTAGTTTTTTAACAGTCCAGATACAAATTTCTATGTTCCTGGGCACAGCGCAAAAAGCATTGTTTTTGCTCTTCTTCTGCCGTGTTAAGTAAAGCTTTGAGTTAGGAATGCATTAGACTGTTTTTAGGACGAATTTATAAACATGATGACGACAACCGAAAACCAAAAATTCTCTCTCTAACGTCTGCTCCAAAACAGCACAAGCTCCATTAAAATGACCAGTATTTTAAGCTTTTGTATCGCAGCACATTATTTGAACTTTATTATTAAGGTTCTAGTCAAAGAGAGCAGATGAGACGGCTTTAGCTTGATGTTATCCAGAAGAACTCTCTAGTTTTGGCACTGCAAGAAGCTGTTCTCTATCGTCAAATGAATGAGAATATCTCTTCATTGTGAGTTTTTGACAGATTTGCCATACAAACACTGTCAAATACTCACAATGGCGAGACCATTCTGACACTATTGTAATAGCAGACTTGAGGCCCTGACGTAGTCACAGTCCATTGGGATGGAAAACTATTACCTGGATTGGATGTACGAAGTTCAAAAGAAGAACGTTTGCCCCATTATTGCTTCATTTGACGATAGAGAACAGCTTCTTGCAGTGCCAAAACTAGAGAGTTCTTCTGGATAACATCAAGCTAAAGCCGTCTCATCTGCTCTCTTTGACTGGAACCTTAATAATAAAGTTCAAATAATGTGCTGCGATACAAAAGCTTAAAATACTGGTCATTTTAATGGAGCTTGTGCTGTTTTGGAGCAGACGTTAGAGAGAGAATTTTTGGTTTTCGGTTGTCGTCATCATGTTTATAAATTCGTCCTAAAAACAGTCTAATGCATTCCTAACTCAAAGCTTTACTTAACACGGCAGAAGAAGAGCAAAAACAATGCTTTTTGCGCTGTGCCCAGGAACATAGAAATTTGTATCTGGACTGTTAAAAAACTACACTAAAGAGAAGTTACCCTGGCTGATTGTTATAATTTTATGTTTTGAAATAAAGATTAATGTTTACCTTATTTTATTTTACCTCATACTCACCAAATTTGTTGCATTTATATTAGTTTTATAGCAGATCGGAATAATAGGACAAAACACGATTTTAAATAAACTTTGAAGCTCAGTCGGCACGGGTTGCGATCATGCTAGAAAGCTGAAATTTCATATTTGAGTATATTTTAGCATTTATAAAAAAATTAGAGGCTATGCGCATCGAAAAAAAAAAATATGTCATATAAGGGACACCCTACTACATATATATCTTAATTCTGAAGTAATTAGACATCCTATTTCGGAACCTCATCGCAATATAATGTTTTACAAAGTTTCGAAGGGATGAGAACTTCTGTTCCCTCATTACTCACGCGGACAAAACCTAGTGTCACCATTGATGAATGTTTGGCGCTCAATGTATCACCGCGGAGCTCCCGTTTGATGTGAGACATGACAGCTGAGCCGTCGTACGTTTACAAATAATGTATTTGCAAAGAACTATTTAAAGATCTACATTCGTTGAGGTTTCCACCAATACAAAATGTTATCTTCCTTAAATCTAATCGATGGGGATCTGTCAGCTGTCAAGAATAGAATAAATTGTTGAAAGCATCTCGAAGAGCTCTGTGAGCATCCACAAAATCCCACCAGAAATGCTTTTAAAAACACACGATATCAGTCACATTCTTTAATAAACATTTGAAAACTGAGATGTTAAACCGAGCTAAAATATACAAAGGAATGTTTCACAATTTTGTTTTAAACATTTACTTTAGCTGCAGCGGTCGGTTGTACGGTAAAACGTAGTTAACTCCTAGATCTATATTTAGTTGGCTAGGCGTGACGCTGCGAGTAAATTTAAAATAATTATAATTAAGTACGCGCCATGGGCATGTTAATCGGCCGTTAACTGCGACTAACCTTTGTGATTTATGTCGTATGGTATGCGTGGGCGCAGCGGAGAGTATATAAAACGATTTTTGTTAAAGATTTAATTGTTTGGAGATATTTGATTTGGGTATTCTTTGTTGACAAGAACTTTCACATCTCGGATTTGATAGTAGAGCTGATTTCATGCAAAATACTGACAAACTGGCGAATGACATTTGCGAAAAAAGTATCCGGTATCTAATCCTTAAGCATGAGTCTCGTACAGAAAATACAATACACCTCTAGACCACTGCTTCAACGCGGAAATTACTTTGACGACTATTTTTCCATTTTCCGTGGTTCAGTGTTAAACCGACAGGTCCAAAGTGTAATGATTGCATCTATGTGGAGTGCAGTCGCCTTGACCGCTATGCGGCAGACTGTGGGTCGCCGCACGCATGCGCTGCGGCCTGCGCACGCGCACCGCTTAGCGAACTTATCGCTTCCAGATTAGTACAGTACTAACTATGTACGACTGTGGAAAATTATTAGACGATTAACTGTAGGCAATTAGAGCAAATACTACTGTTAACTTTGTAACAAAAATTGGTAGTATTGATACTTTATCCTGTTATATTTTCCTGATCGTGGATATTTGTGTTACAGCGATAATTAAGTCCTTATTTAGACCGCTATAATTAATGTTCTATGTAATCCCACAGTTCTATTTGTGGTTGATCTTATTGCGGTTATTGGCTTTTAATTATCAGTATAAATAGATTCAATATCCTGGTGCTATTTTACCTGTTTCTCGATATTTGGGGCACAGAACTACGTGCTAAGTTCTTAATTAATTGTTATGTTTTAAGTTTATAATTATAACCTACAATTATTTGACATTTCGAAACGTAATAGCACCAAATTGTAATTAGTAGCTATAATGTATTATATTCCCAATTTGTACAAAATGCATTTTTTTTAAATTTAAATTTTACTCGTCACAAAAGGGGAAAAAACGCTTTAAATTCGGAACACGTACAGCTCTAAGCTCCACAAACACAGCCGATAAAGAGCGATCCCCTATCCGTCTCCCTGCAGTGTTGTAACACGGGCAAGGTGATGCATCAGAATAGTTCGTTGTGCAACGCACCCCACCGGGCCAAGGTTCCACCGAATTAACAGCTGGTCACTAGTCACCGTGCCCGCTGTGACCCACTTCGAGTACTATTGATGTACCGAGGATTTGTGGAAGATGCTCCATGGCCAACTGATTGATGGTGGATAGGTGTATTTTTGGCAATAGGGTTGATAAAAATACTGGCCAAAAAAGAGTAAGGAATGAAAGTTGGAGAAGATTGTAATATCGGGAACTCAGACGATCGGTTGCCATCCAACGTATGAAGTTCTTCTTGACCTAACGGTGACTACGTAAAAAGCATTAACATTCAGTTGAATCCAGCTAGATTAGAATATGAATCAACATTTTTTGAAATATGTCTCTAGTTCGTCAAATGCCAGTGTTTTTGCGCCGAGTGTAGGAATGTTTAGCTAGGTTGGTATTCCAAGTGTTAGTTATCTACACTACTACATTCTTACAACTAATCTCAAGTCAAATTCAGAACACGTAAAGAAACTGACTTCAAGCCAAAAAAATGCGATAATTACATTCTTACACATACTCCGTCTTCCGTTTTCCGCAAACTATTTGCCAATCCCATCAACAGTCATATCACATCATGGCGGTGTTGGTGTGATAAGTAGCACGCTTGCCAATTACGCCGCGTGATGGATGGGGTGGTGCGGGCGCCAACTGGCCTGGCAACCAACAGGGAAGCGGGACCGACGTTGCCAGTCTGTCACAGAATTTGGGACGGGTCAAAGAACATGCTTGAGAATTTCACACTCTTCCAAGTGAGAGTGTAACATTTTGTAAGTTTATTGTTTTGTTTCATTTGGAATTGTTGCTTGTTATTTGTTACGGGTTGGACAGGTGGACTGTGTGAAAATGATATGAGATGCAAAATAATGATGAAAGCCTACCTACATATTATATTGCAAAGTTGTTATGACTACTTATGACCACCCAAACTAAGGCAAATAAAAAAGAGAACAGTCTGAATGGAAAATGAAGCATACCTACAATTATCTATTTTGTAGGTGCAAGGGTAATAAAGGGTAGTCATGTGGGTAATACAGTACCTACATTGTGTTAGTACGATGATCTAATATTAGAAGTGACATATTTATTCGTTTTGTGTGAACTTTATACCCACACTCTCACGTACTCATCACATTTACTTTCCGTGGAGTTCAACAAGACAAACAATATTAATTAATTGATTAATAACTAAATCGATATTTTAATTGCACAACTTATTTATGCAGACGATCTACAACTACAATAGAACATCAACGAATGTGATAGTGTAATTAATTAATACGAAGAAACATAAACAAAACTTTCTATTAAACAAAAAAACGGAGACATAAACAGCGAGTGTTTCCAGCAAGATAAACACAAACACGTTGATAACGGAGGAGGTATTAGTGGCTGTGACGTCACCGGTCAAATGTCAAAGTGTTACGAAGCATTAGATCACTGCAAAAGTAAACAAGTATAATTACTTATGAGGAAATAAAGAAAATATAACAGTAGATTAAAAATAGACGGCAGTATCTTTCTGAGGGCTAATTAATACATACATATAGTATGTGATTACGTGTTGTCCAAGTGACGTGGTTTTCCGCTCTTTCACTTTAGATCAAATATAGTCTATCTATTCAAGATGTTGTGTTGATACATAGACTCTTTTTCGTACATGTTAAACTTAATTCTGATGGACACTAACTATTGCAAATTACCATTCAAAGAAGTTCGGTTAAACAATGACTTTGTACGGTTGTACGTTGTTTCATAGCTAATTGTTTTATAGAATTTCGTTTCACATAATTTTTTTCTCATATTTTCGTTTCATAGAATAATCAATACGCAGAATACTTACTTTGAAGATTTTTAAATCATTGATTTTTGTCTGATCTGAATTGATAACTCACTTATCTTACTTACTTATCTCCTAACTCACTTATTTTGCTGTGCCCGACAGGGTCCATAATGATCTAGTTATAAGTTTACCACATAAGAATAACTACATGTAGAATACAATAAAAGTATTGAGTATTGATAACCTCCTCGTTTTAAAAAATGTAAACATTAAATAAAGTAAATTTTTTACCAGTAGGAAACATCATAATTTTTATCTTCAAATTATATATAGACTGTTTTGAAGTTGTCACAACGCTACAGCATTAGTAGAGATAGAAAGGGACAGACTTATTGACATACCCTAGTGAGAGAAAGTGACTTTTCAAAAAGACATCAAAGCGGAACACACATTTGTGCTATTTTACCTAAAAAACCAGTTCAGGTTGAGCCCTGCAATTATTCATAATATTATTAAATCATAAATATATTTTACTTACCGATGAAAAGTTATGCCATCTTTTTTATAGCTGGATGTTCTAGACGATTTCCCACACCATTTAATAGAACAAGAACTCATAATATTGTTTATAATTATGCAGAAATGTTTTAAAATGTATCAAAATAACCGCGTAACCGCTGGAAAACGAAATTGTATGAAATTTCTGTCTGTGAAATAAGGGGACACCACTTTGTACACACCTACCACAGAAAAGACAATATCTTTTCCGTGATACCTACAGCCTCCCTTCTCTTCCAGTACTCTACTTACCCTTTTAAATGATAGCATCACACATGCGTACTGTCGATGAATGGAATGTGTCCTCGAGGCCGAGACGCCGCTGTTGCTCAACACAAGTGTGTCAAAGGAAACTCCCGTGCTATCGTATCGGTGAGTGCATTAATTGTAGGAAAATCACCGGCGCGCGCGCAGATGAACTGCCGGTGAAGTTTCCATTGTTGGCGGGTAGTTTGAAATAGATCGAAGTACTAATGACATGCGATGTTCAGTGGTTTTGACCTTATGACTAGATATAAGCAGGATTTTATCTTTAGTTGCTAGAAAATATTTTATTTTAGCTTTCGATAAATTGATGAAGGACAAAATATTGGATATATGATATTAGTTTTAATAAAAGCTTCTATTTCGAACATTGTTTGTTTCGCGTCTTATGATTAGGTAATTTATTTTTATTTTATAAAAAGCATATATCTAAAATGTTCCATCAAGTAGGTAAGTACCCCTCTCCATAATGAAGACGAGATGAGTTATTGAATAGCTCTAATAGATGTCTTTGAATTTTCCGAATGCAATATTGAATTTCAGATTGATTTCCTTCCGCCATTATCCTATTTAATAGGGATTAATGAAATAAAAGATGGAAATTAGATCGAATGAGGTATTCATTAGATAGAATTTCCTACTTTCCATAACTTATATTAAAGTAATCATTTCTGCAATGAATAACTTTATTAGATACTCACACATTGAAGGTCTAGAAGGCATCTATGTAGAAATACACAAATTAGATGTTGAATACGGGTAAAACACACATCGTTTCTTATACAAACGATTTGGTAGTCTCTGTAACCGCACTGTTATATCTTAACTCATTCCAAATGACAAGTGATTTCTTTACTAGTGTTTTATGTAAGTGAGAGAGTTCCCGCAATGTCAGTGGGAGCCGTCAGCTGACCGCTATCGGCGGAAGGGCGACGACCTCGCCGGAAGCCTTATCAGCTGGATACACCACGCTACTCATCCCACACCCACTTCTCGGTACCACCACTTATCAAGGACTAGCTGTGTCCCACGACGAGGATGTTTATGCCCTATATGTGTAGTATATGACCTGAGAGATACAGTTACAAAGATATCATAATATGTGTATCGGACATGTTGTTTCAATCACTGTTTTGTTCGTTTAAGTAACAGATTATTAGTAGCGAACCATTTCGAAAGAACAGCCAGACTATCATTGACGTGTAAGACATCCGTATCTTTTCTATCTATTTTAAAAATAAGGGACGTGTCATCAGCGAATAGAATTATATCCGATAATTTAGCCATCGTGGAAGGAAGGTCATTAATTTAAACTAGAAATAGGAAAGGGCCGAGAATTGAACCTTGAGGCACGCCCAGTCGATGGGAAATGCCATCGGGCGCTCGGCTTGTAACTTTATAAGAGTTATGAATCTTACAGCCTGGTATGAATGTAGGTATGTGCAATAATCTGTTAACTCATTAACTACTAAATCGATTTTACCAGTGAGGCTACTTGTGGTATTCCGTGATCCAAAAACTATCCTAGGTTAGGTAATGATGCCACAGAAAATTTAAAATGGCGGGTTTATACTGTTTACTTTCATAAGCTTTTTTCCATCAGTCTGGTATACACATGGACATGTTTAGTAGATCGATTCCTACCTAAGGGTTGTTTTAATTTGTTTTCGACTAGTTCTCCGAATGTAGTTGCGTGCTCGGCTTTCTGCCTACGTGCTGGTTCTTAGTAAACATGAGTTGTTGCGTAGGTTCATAGGTTATGTTTATAAACACTTTGACAGTAACTTGGAATTATGTAACTGTGCGTTTTTTTGTTTTAAAGTTTTCAATAATATTAGTAGCAATTAAGTGAAACATCGATTTA
Organism: Dryobota labecula; assembly: GCA_947523025.1. Taxonomy (NCBI): domain Eukaryota; kingdom Metazoa; phylum Arthropoda; class Insecta; order Lepidoptera; family Noctuidae; genus Dryobota; species Dryobota labecula. Next base: position 1,497,869 of record OX383296.1, on the reverse strand, counting down.
CATTAAATACTGAATAATTTACATTAGGAACTAACAAATTTTGACAAAAAATCTGTTTGGAATTGCTAATTTTCCTAAATTATAATGCAATAAATTTAGGCATTATAATGCAAATAAATGATTTCTGATTCTGATTCTGAATAATAAAACAAAAGTTTTAAATTGGCACCTACCTACCTAATTTAGATAACATGATTTAAATAAATGTAGCTATTTATCTATTATTTCTGAGCGATTGTGTAACATTAATGCATTATTCATTAATTCATTATTTAGTCTAAAACAAAGTTTAAGTACATATTATATATGCTTAAAAAAAAACAAGTTTAAATAAGTCATCGTTATCAATTTAACATTCGATTGCAGTCTGTCTCTCAAATTTATGCATCTTTTATAATACGATTGTTTCGCATCAATACTTATAAGTTTATCATAAGTCATAACCAATTCGTCTTTCCGATAAACCCTTTATACGTTAATATTTAAATATCATTTCAATTCCACTTTACAGCTCATATACCATTCAAATCGCTGCCTCGTGCCGGCCTCTACCTTCGAACGTATGATATTGCTGGCTGGCGTTGAATGCGATCGATCGGCCCTAGTGTGCCATGGCAGGTGGGTGATGGCCCAAGTTCAGGGCCGCGCCCGCCTCCGTACGCGGTTACGACAAGACTACGACACGTCGCAATCACACGCATCACAAATATTGTAACGTTTATTTTTGAGGAGCTTTAGGGTTGACAGACATGAAAAAGTTGAATGTTTGTAACATTTTTTTTATGATATCGCTTCGTTTCATGTTTTATAACGAGAGGCGTGTCAATCAATGTATATTTTTAGCTGACTTCATACAAATATATTCCGTCTTGTGACGTGCGCTGCAGACATCACTCACAAATAGGTACAATGATTGATTACAACGTGTTTACTTGCCAAGGAAAGAACGTTTCTGTTTAAAACGTTTGGCGTCTAGACGCTGTATTTCAGTTTTATAATTGTCACTATCAGCATGACCCTGGAAATGAACTCACATTTCAGCGATTTGAATACATTATCAATTCGTAGAGAGATCAAAATAAACGAATATAAAGTGGAATAATGGTTCGGTAAAAATAAAATGAAATAGTCGTAGCTTTGCAATGTGTAGGAAACACAGTCATTATCAGTTAATTTTAGAAACGATAGAGATCTTAAAATGTCTACAATCAGTCCTAGCGACAACGTAAGTGTGAGGCAACGCAGTTACAAATAGAATGTATGTAAAAACTCGCTCGCGGAAATCCTATTTGTATAGAGACGCGAAAATAGAAGTTTGCGACAACGCGAACGGCCGCGCGGAACGCGAACGATTTTAGCACGGCGCGGTCGACGGGTTAACACTTGCACTATCGGAATAGTCTTCCTAAATAGATATTTTATCGCCGGCTATTTCAGCCGGCAAGCCTGAACTGAACGGCAGTATACGTATACTTAATTGCCTAGCGGAGATTCCTAATTTGGTTCTTGGACGTATGATTCGACATATAGAAATTGCATGCATTCCTTTACTTTACCATTAAACATAATGTATAGACGAATGAAAATGTCAGTCAACCCTTTACCATTCGTTTCATATCTACATCTATACTGTATTGTTACTATGCTATTTTCCGAATATGGTATCGCTAACATTTTTCTAAACCTATCTAATCTTTCTTTTCCAGGTAAGACTGAGTCACGTAGAGGAAACTGAAGTAATCGCCGTTCAGTCAATAGGTATCGTAACCACACATTTCCATCTATATTTAGTAGCAGATAAGCTTGCATATAACGTGATTCATGTTATTTACATGATTAAGTGAGCGTAGGTATTTTTGATGCTGTCAGGGGTCAGCGAGGTGCATCTGTATCGCGACTATAAGCAGAAGTGTGGGGGAAACTGAAGCAATAGACTGCTCGTCTTGGCAGTGTTGACATCAATGTCAAATATTATCCTTTACAAAGTCACTGATGACCGACATTATTACGAGTAGTTCCCCATAAGCATTTGCCTATTTAGGAGTCTATAGTGATTATTTAACCCGGGGCAAATGATGTGAATATAATTACGCTGACGATGATACCGGGTCATCATGACCCAGATTTAATCGAATAATTGTCATGAAATTAAAGAAGTTGTCTAAATTTTAATATTAATTTATTATACAGGGCCTTTTTGAAAATGTAGTAAAATAAGATAATTACAATATATTTTATAAATCAAACTTTTGTTCTAAGCTTTCTTAATAGCGTTTGCAAAATCAACTCTGAAAACATAGCATTCATATTTTTTTTTAATTTTATTTATTTATTTAATACTTTAAGCACACAAAATGTACAAAGGCGGACTTAGTGCCATAGGCATTTTCTACCAGTCCACCTTTGGGTGATGCAGAGACAAACAGTAGTAGGTGCAATAGTGAGAATTGAGGAATAAATATTCATTTAAATATAAAGTTATACATATATATCTATTAAAAACTACAAATTTAATATATACACAAATAAATACACATAAATATGTATACTAAAACAAATAAGACAAACAATGGGAAAACATTACCGTTGCGATGATACCGCCAACTTCTTGCAAATGTTGGTAGCCATCCTGATTTCCTGGGGGAGCGCAAATTTTTGGTAAAGTCCTTTAAATAATAATAGTAATTCATAATGTCACATACAAACAAGCTTCTTATCATAATCAATAACAAATCAGACTTTTACCTCCTCATTCAGAGACATAGAACTACTGCAATTACTGCAGTACAACATCAAATGATCTGGGCATATGTAAATCTGGCATGCATTACAAATGTCTTCTTAGGCTATTTGAACGGACATATTTCACATCTGCGAGTTCTTGGAACCTTCGGAGGACCTCCCCCGAAGGTTCCTGGGTGGGTTCACTCGCGAATCTGCGATTGTTATACGCAACTGTCGAAGCAGCGTTTGACTCTTCTTTATCAGACTCCGACTCTTCTAACACCGTCAAAGTCTCTCAGGGTGCTTTTACGGTGCCATATTTGCCAAAAACTTAAAGAAGAACAAGATGAATTAACAACAAATACTAAGTAAACTAATGAAAGCATGTCAAAAAATACTATGCCAGCCATCGCTGGCGTAGTACTCAAAACGGGTAAATATGAGCCAGCGTCATCACGCTGGGTCATATTTACCCGTGTTGTGTTGACGCACGTATATCTCGATGCGTAAGCGGCGTCGCACTTAGCAGAACCCGCAGTCCAGGTAGAGGAAAACCCTACCTCCAGCTACACAAACGCTCAAACTGCAAGGTCGGGGTAAAAAATAATAATGACAGATTTAAGTCGCCCCGGGCCAGTATAACCCACCATCATGGCGCCGGGTTAAAGGAAAAGCTCTATGACGAATTATTTACGTGCAAAATATAGAATATAAAATGAGATAAAACAAATCTATCGGATATATCCATTTCGATAATCAGATAAACAAATGTCAACTCCATAACATAGTTCAGATACAACTAATGATGCGGCAAATCGCTCCGCAATCTCTATAATTATCCTCAATGACTGCAGTTATCGCATTGTCCATAACTGCGATTATCCGCTTATTAAGCCGCTGATTAGTTCGTGTGTAACGTGGCTATTTTCAGACATCCCGCGTAGTAGGAACCATAACATTTGGAGCTAATAATATGGCCACTGTGGAAATATTTGCCTTTTTCAGCACCTCGTGCAGATTTCAAGGTTACATTGTGTTTAACGTATAGATTTATACTGGCAATTAAATAATTTATTTATAGTTAATCCATTTTGAATAGTAATACTGAACAGTAAAGTTTTACTCTGTTTACTAGGACTGTAAAAAATATGAAAAGCTATCCTGCAGGAACTAAAGGGACAGGCATCTTCATCAACAATTTATCTGATGATCTTTAAAAAGTGCATGTGCCAAATAGTCAAAAGATTTTAAGCGCTTAGCCTCAAAACGTATCAAACAGACATAGAGCTTTACTCTCTTCTCTCCGTAGCGAAACAGCAAGTGAAACTATAATGATAGATGGAGGAATTCGGAAAATATGCTTTATAACCTCAAATACCATCACGTGTCCAATAAAAATCACATTCATACATAATGGAACCAGCTATTCTATCACGATATCCATTTATATTCCCCTACATTGATATATTATATATTATACCATACATACAACCCACACCAAAACGAGCCACAATACAGTTCTCATAAAATCGGCATAACAGCTCATGATTTCGACACATGACCATTTTAAATGTGCTATTTATAGAACGTTTACCATTCGCGGTGTATGCAGCGATCAACATGGCGGACGTGTTACGCTGATTACAAGTATATTGTTTTAGCGTTCTATATTTAAACATGGTGACGTTACAAAATGGCGGTATAGTGACCTGTTTGGGTTCCGATAGGGAAACGCTCTGTGATTCTTATATTGGAGATCATGGGAGTTTAATTTAGATGTGATTAACACTTTTTTGGTGCTATACAATTTATGTCAGGAGGATAAGTAGCAGAGTTCATATTTGTAATAGTCTTGAGTGTAGACTCAATGTTATCGGTTATCAATTGTTCGTTTTTTGAAAATAAAACTTCGGTATCTATTATTTATTTACATAAAATACAGACGGTATTTGATGTGAAAGAATAACATGTTCATAATTGGGTTGCTTGTTTCCGTGTAATAAACTTGAACAAATTAGAGACAGCTTAGGAACGCAAACACGTCATCAATCAAATAACAAGTAAATATTTTAATTTGTAGTTTGAATTACATTGAAATTCTAAGTGAGGGTCAATCTACAACAATAATTGGAGCTTATAACTTGAGGAAAATATGGTGTACCTACACTGCCTGACGGTGACCGTACCGGGGGAAATACAAGGAAACTCTTTATTTTCAAACTTCTATAACCAGATTGAAAACACCTGTACAAGTAAGATGAATTATAGTATATACCTACACACAGTCTTAAAGGCTCCCACACACTGGTGCGATATCGCGGGCGCGACAAGGGTCGCGCTGCCTGTCGCGCCTGCGATATCGCGCCAGTCTGCACGAACCTTAACACCTCATAAAATTCGTTCTTTAGCATGTTAATTGTCCAAATGTAAGTAACCACTACAACACTACAATTAGGCCCAACTTTATTAATTGGACCCAAATGAAAACTTTAGTTGGAACAAAACAAGCTAGCAACGGCACCACATCTACATAATGACGTAGCCAGTACCTATACACAATCCACCAATAACTTTAAGACGACCCCTGACTTCTACAAGATAATATTAATGATCTTCTAATAATAGAACTATTCAATACCAACTTTTTTGTCATAATTAATAGGAGAACGCGACGCGAGACATAAGTCTGTGCTATTTTTAGTTTATGGTCTGTTTGCTTGCATACATTAACATGCTTTGTGTTTGTATGTGCGTGTGATGGTTTAGCTATTAGACTGGTTGTTAGTGTACCTAACTAAGTTAAGTTTATCGATATGTTATATGTAGGCGTGTGTCTTGTTTGACCGCCAGACTAAAATCTTGTTGAATATGTAGGTGGCATAGCTTTACTAAGAATGGCACGAAACTCGTAATCATGTCATCTTGTCATTGGTAATTCCCACAAATTTGTGGTGGAGACGGCACTCGGTCTGCATAAAACACATGTTCAAAACTAATTTGCAATTGCTGAAGATTTGTTGTCAATACAACAGAACTATAAATTCAGTCTGATATTGTATCAGACTGAATTTATAGTTCTGTTGTGGAAATGCTTACAAAAAGATTCGTAATTCCAACTGCACGTAACAACATGTTTACGTACATATTCATGAGATAATTAAATATGCACATAGTATTATAATATAATTGTCTATTATTGTCGGGAGCGCCCCCTGCACGAGCGAATGCAAGTTGCTTTATTTATGTACTCATATGAGCTGAGATATAGTTTATATAGGTAAACTGTTGGTAGTAGTGAAAGCACACGGCTCTTTAAAAAAAAAAAAAACACTTTTTAGGCATCATTAGCCATAGAACCGATGACTGTTTGGGTAGACATGTTCTTGAGTGGAGACCGTGAATCGGCAAACCTGATTTCGGAAGTCCTCGGGCTAGGTGGAGCGACGATCTTCGCAAGGTGGCTGGTAGCAGCTGGATGAGAGTTGCCGAGAATCGAGTTGAATAGCGTGCATGGACTGCATGTAGGCTGATGCTGAAGCCTCACCCTGTAATCGTATAGTATAGAATTTCGAAAGACTAGTATAGTAGCTCTTTGTTCTAAATATAATTATTTGTTACTACAACTTAGAGCCACTTTATTTTTGTGCTTAAGGAATATCATGTTTTGTAACAATAAGCACAACCTGACAATATAAATAGCTAAAGTAGGAGTGGTTACATAGGAATGTATGTAAGCATGCTATTAACATGCCTCGCGTCGCAAACATAACTCGGCAAACAAATGTGTAGATCATCCGCTTCTTGTAACTCCTACTTGTAAAAGTGAATGGAGGAAAACAAATAGTTTTAGTAACTGAGCTGTCATCATGGTTGCACAATTACGAGCAATTTGTACTGCACTACGCGAGCTCTATAGGTAATATAGGTTTATGGAAATTCTTGTGCAAAGGCAGGGCTTAGATAACAAGACATTTTAATATGCTCAACATAAAACGAAGTGAGAAAGTTTGACTCAGTTTGCTTTGAAACGATCCAAAACTCAAACTTTAAACGCAAGCTCAGCTTATCTTATCCATCCTTAATTATGTAAAAAAGACAAGTCAAATAATTAATTTATAAAGAATGTTTGAATTAAATGGATGCCCGTTGTGTCCTAAAGTTTGCTCACTCTATATGGAAAAATGCAATAACCAGTTAATTTTTGAGTTGTTTTAGTTGTCGCTTTGCCCTATAATTAGTACTGTATAGTTGTGATTTTTTCCTCGTTTGGCGTGTAAATGGTCTCACACTGGGCCGCTATTTGACTATGTATAAATAGATATGGACAGCCTTATCGCTCTGACTGATTACAACACGGTGTTACAGTCCTCCAAAACGCCCGCCCTACACCACTTCCTAGTGCTTTAGCTGGGAAGAAGTGGCGCAACAAACTCCCCAGCAGCACATCTGTCTGTTGAATTAGATGAACTTGATTCCATACAATAGTAGGTATGCAAAGTAATTAACATTAGGAAACACAGAACAGTAAATGAAATTATGTGCCATGTCTGCTAGCACTCGCCAATGTACAGTGGCCAGCACATCCAGCTGTACGAAACTGTCAAAGGATAATGCCATGTATCGGCTCGAATCATGTAGCTTCCGACAGACTTTCTATAATAATGATAATTCATACTATGAAACAGTAAGAATTATACAATATAAATAAAATCGGTAGAAGCACACCGTTGAAAAGTAATTTTAAATAGTTATTCAATTTATCAACTCCTTTCATAGCTCACACAACTGACACAATACACAATTTCAATTAGAAATGTTGCCAATACCAAAATAAAATAATATCGATATGAAATTGCACTTGCAAATCGATTACAATAATATCAATATGAAGCTACGTAAGGGAATTTAATACTTACCTACATAAGTCGTATCTCGTAATTCATATAATAATAAATTAAATTGCGTTTAGTTATATTTTTGAATATATATTTTATAGTTATGCAATAATTAAACATAATTTAATTCGATTATCAATACCGTTCAGAATAGTTAATTTCTAATAATGTTATTATAGTATTGGCAACGCTTGATGTACAACTTCTTGTATTTGTCATTGTCAAAAAGTTTGACTTCTCCCGTGTGTTATCACGAGCGACGAAGTGATTCAGTGTTTTTTGAGTTTTGTGTTGTTTATTGCTGTGATTTTACTTATTATTTTTACTATAAAAACGTTTTTATGCGAGGATAATGTGCTAAAAGTAATTAATATAATTTATTAAAAATAAATTATATTAATTACTTTATGTTATCGTTAATAAAATCAGAGGTAATACCTACCTGTGATTTTAACGATAACAGCATAGTGGTCAACTTTAAAGAACTATAACTTGTTTTGGTGTAATTCTTATAGAAAACTAAGTATACTATCAAGTTCTATAATTATTTTCCTTTTTTTATGAAATATAGTTCATCTTTGTCGGTTCTGGCCAGGTCTTGTATGAAACCTTGGCATTGTCTTTTCTCCAAACGATTTTAAACTTTAAAATGTTGATGTTTAAGTTCAAAACTGAACGAGAAAATTTGACATTGTGTGGTAACTTAGCAAATAGGTACAATGAAAACTATACTCAAGCAAAAAACTAAAAATGTAAACAAAACTTAATATGTACATAAACAAAAGTCTCCAGGCATAAAGGGCGTGCCCGCTTACATATTATGCAATGCTGGATTATGTTCATGTAGCTGTAACACAAATTATAAACTAATAATCTTACTCTCTCATCTAATGGACTAATCAACACTTATGTTTTTCCTTGATAACATCCAATGTCCAGTTTCCTTCTCAATCAAAGAATGTATGGGGACTTTTTCTACTAAACTGTACTGTAATATAACTTCAAAGTCCTTTTACAGGTTTAGCTGTAAAGCCAACCTGAAAAACACCTTTTATGGTAATTCGCAGAGCGTGGAATATAACAATACATGAATTCAGTACGTAACTTTGTCACTATTTTCCATTAAGTGCCCCACAGGGACAGTCACAACATGAGGTACTTCATTAGAATCCCATCTAAAAATGTAAATTGTCAACATTCGTATTTCAGAGTTGTTGTTCGGTGATAAGAACAGAAATAGCAACAGTGCGGCCGCTATAAATATAACACATTGACAGGAAAAGTGTCGGTAATATATTGTGTAAAAATAGCCGCCATTGTTTGGATTATGTTCGCGATATAAATAAGTTTAGTGGCCGCTTTATGTGCTAGTTGGCGACAATCGCTTTGTTGAGCTGATACACAACGTGGCGTATATAACGTGTAGATGTACGTAGCCAATAGTCTCAAACGTAGTGGGAAATAGAGTTATTGGACTTGAAATATACTTTGTATGTTCTTGAATTAAATTTTTCTAAGGCTTTATTACTTGTGTCTATTGGTTCTACTGAGGGATATATTGTCTTTGATATTGTCTTTTGGTGCTGCTTTTATTTAAACAAATCTTCAGTTCTCGGTGTAGAGGATTTGGAGTAGGACACAGTTGTCGGAACATTATGCAAAAACGGAGCCTGCACCCATTAAAGGGTAGCGTCAGGATAGCCCGTGAAATTCAAATTATCTTATGTTTTTAGTAATTTGTATTTTGTATTTTGATCTAAACATGATTCACGGCAGATAAAGAAACTTGAATTAATATTAAAAAATTCGCATTTCTGTAGCTATACCTATCTTTTGCATAATGTGTAAAATTAAGTGATTTTGTTTTAATTTCACTTTTATAACTTAAAAATACTTTGAATGATACCAATAAAAATACTATAGCAGGCTGTTAAGAAGGAAGTAAAAATGTTTGTGTACAAAAGTCTACCTTCAAAAGTTCATGGTATTTTTGATTATATCGGCGTGTTCCGGTCTGTTCAACAACACAGTAGGCAGTAGGTGAACATGTTCCCTGATCGCTGATACAGCGCAATTTTTTTTATTGCGACTAATAATTTCTATTTTTGTAACTCTATACTTGTTTCTGCGACGTAGCTATGATTGAGCACGTTTTCGGGCCTAAGTGTATATTTATTTATTTTATTGTTATAAAAATAAACAGAAATAACAAAACGAATAAAAATGTCTGATTATGCAAACTTGGCCATGATGTATTTTTGTTAAACCCGCATTTTAAATTTATTACGTATTTTTTTATATTTGATGCACACATTAGCATAAATGCATAAAATAACTATTATAGTAAATCAGACACAAACAAGCCAGAGTTAAAAATGTGCCAAAAAATCACATAATCTATGAAAATACTTTCATCCACCGCAACAAGCAACAAAAAAAGAAAACAAAGTAAAATGGTACAAAAACACATTGTAACCCTTTATAGCTCCACTGGCCTAAAGTATGGCGAAAATCGCGCAGTTTGAGGACTAGCTTAGTCCTCCAACTGAGCATCGTTACCCGTGAAAGACGTACGCTTGTTGCTTACACAATTACACACGCAACGGGAAAAATCATAACCCTGTCTTTGCAGTAGCGCAGTCGAGTAAAAAGTAGGAAACTGCTTCATCATCATCATCATCCAATTCAGCTGAAAGATGTCCACTGCTGGACATAGGCTGGTTCTGTGCTTCTCGCATCCCGCAGAAACTTGCTGGAGTTATACTTTAGGTTGAAAATCATGAAAATAGAAACCTATAATTATGCCATCCTGTTTGCTTTCCCGCTTGAAGTGAGCCAAACGGCTATTTAGTGCGTTACGTCAGTCAATGGCCGTCGCCATAAAGTGCACGTGGCGCACTAAAATCTTTACAATTAGACAAAAATAGTGCATTGTCTACTAATGCCATAATAACTTAATGAGGTCTAACGTATGAATTCGCCACTAGAGGCGTTAGTGTAGTGTGAGGTCTCCGAAATGTCAAATGTCACTGTTTTTGGGTGGACTACGCGGGTTTATTTCAAATTAGATTTTAATGTTGTGAATATTTTGCAATACCTGAGATTAACTATGGAAAATTGAGTTATGGGTCAATGAATGTCAGTGCTTTGAGACAGTTTCATCCTTCGGAAACTTATGTCCTCCTTTTTTCCGAACAAAACGGGACTGCGCAACACTGCGGCATGCTCGATATTTTCGGTACGGTTTTAGGGTATTCAATATGATTTAAATGTAAACTTTGTTTTCACCCCCGTAGTAATAAACTTTGGCAGATACACTTCAGGATCTTACTCGACAGTGAACTGATGAGCACAAAAACGGTAGCCCTCATTCCTCACACTCATAACTTGTGAGAAATGACAAGCAGTTGAAAGGTACACACAGTTCCATTGAGTGGTTACCCCCCCCCCAAAAGACATGTGCGTTCAAATCCGTGATAGGCCCAAGTTGGCTTTTGTATTTTGCAAAAACATGTTATTATAATTAATGTATTGTCAAAAAAAGTCAAAGCATTTATTTGAAATAGGCACATAAATGGCACTTTTGAACGTCAAAATGTACACGGAAATAAAATTGATTCTAGTTGCCCCTTCCAAAAGGTAGTTTCGCATGGAGAAAAGCCTTGACGGATAAATTAACCATGTGTTAGATACAAGGTGCTCACATATTTACAAATTTTGTTAGAGTAGACGATTTTACAAAAAAATATATAAATAAAAAGTCAGTGTGCGAGTTAAACTTATCATAAAATTAATGTCTTAAAAATAAGATTGTTTTAGTGAATACGAGTAGTGTTAACATTTACGAAATGTTATTCAACTTCTAGATAGACCGGACGTTTCGAGACCGCGTGCCGGGCACAAGATTGGAGGTTCACATCCTAGGCACGAAATGTGTTTTTTTTCATACATTATATATTTTTTTATATAAAGTATTTTTCTATTTTGTTTTAGTAATATTTATAAAGAATTTAAAAATCAAGAAATTTAAAATACTTTATTAATCATTTAATAATATTTATTATTGCTATTATTTAACAAAACTTTGATCTTATTTTACTACAAAGATTTATATTTTACAATTTGATTTGATAATTTACAGTTATCATAATATACATGTTTTGTCAACTGACACAAATGGGTCTCTAGACAAGTGACATCTTATTAACGCAAACATTGTAGTTATAACTTGAGGGTATGGATTAATTTTATTAAGAAAACGTAAGTAAGTAAAAGTAATGGATACCCTCAATTTATAACATCTATCAATTAGACAGAGACCTAAAGATAAAGTGACTCGGACAATACTAAATAACAATTTCATCACAATACGTATTGGCTCGCTGGCTAGTGCGTCAAACTGCCCGGTATGAGTATGACGACGTTCGGTAGCGCGATGGGTCGAATCCAAGTCGAGCTAATTAACTCTTTTTTAAGTATTATTTAGATTATTCGTAAATAATTCAATATTGTAGCAGTGTAACATTTTAAAACTTGAGGCCTTAGCACATATTGACGCTGTGTGTACAACGTACTACCTCGTTGGTCTAGTAGTCACACTGGCAAGCGCTACTGCTGAACGGGAGCTCCTGGGTTCGATCCCTGGGTCGGTCGAAGTGTTATTGGGTTTTCCGTCTGGAATTTCTCAGTACCAGCCCAGAGTCTGGATTTGTGTCCCCCTACCCCATGTCATACTTATACATAACTGGCAAAATTGTGGGTGTACTTTAGGTACACCTCTGCCTAACCCTTCGGTGAATACAGGCGTGATGTTGAAAGGTAACTTTCAGATGAACGTGCAATTGCAGTTTGCTCTTTCTTAATTCAGCTCCGCGATGTCTTTCTGCGTATTCTTCCATGTGTCTTTTAGCATAATCATTGGTCATATAGACTTCATTCAATACAGTAGGTACACCAAGTCAATTCCTTAGTGGCAACAGTGCTAATGCAATCAAATCAACCCGAGCCGACATATTCCTCGATTCAAAACAAAACATGCCTTTAAATTATTTAATTTTGTCTGCACCATCTTGACCATTTTCTCTTGTAGAAAATATTCCAGCCAACTATTTTGATGACTAATGATTTGCACTACAACAACAACAACAGCCATCTATATTGATGAAGTTAAGTCGCGTGCACATAAAAACGCGGCTCTCTTTCAACATGCATGTTAACATCCATTGTCATCTATTATTGAACAGTTATTTTCCTATTATTTCTTTCAATGAAGCTCTTGTTTGTTCAATTATGCATCCGCACAATTGTATGTGTAGAGATTTTACGGAAATAGCCGTTATAGAGTCATTGATTAGCGTCGGATCACAATAATCCTATTTATACATGGCATGGTTGTAAAAATCTAGCTAATGGGGTAGTCACACCAGACAATCGTAGTCCTTGTCACAAAAACAATGTAACAGAGAATGTTGTTAGACTCATCAACAAGATGTGAAGAGTACCTATGGGAGTTATTTTCCATAGGAATCTACTCTAAAACGTGACAATCACGGTGGTATCATAGTTATAGTATGATTCAGAAGTTGGAGATGAAAAACTGACGAAAGAACCAACCTTCATTTCCTCTCAACCCTTCGTAATCGTAGTCTTGTTATAAAGGATCGTGTTTTCAATCAAAAGCATTTGATTGTTTGTTTGGCTCGCCCTCGCACTCGTCGATACGTCGGCTATAACTCGCCGGCTATTTATAGCCGCCGGCTTCAATCATGCACCGAACCCGTGCAACTTTATACATATATATAGCCGGTATATAGACAGGCCACTTTTTGTTTTATTTGATATTTGATTTCAATCGCGATAACCTTTGCGGTTACTATTGAGAACAGGACAGGCGGGGATCCAAGTCATAGAGAAAAATTAGAAGAATTGGGAGTGACAATGACAATTATCTTGGACTAGCTGATCCGACAGACATTGGTTCCGGAGATTACCCGCCACGTAGTATACACAAACTCACAAAATTCACACTCTCTCTCTCTCTTTATTATAATATTATTACTAACGACCAGTGGTCCACATTAGCCCTGGATCAAAAGAGCTGGAATTCATGGCAGAGGCCTTTGCCCAGCAGTGTGATGATGCAGGCTAGCAGTAGGAGTAACAGTAACTTACGACCAACCCCGGCTTTGCTGTGTGGCAATGCGCTCCTGGTACTTTTCGTCCGAATGAATGATTGTTTTTATTGCATCCGACTTAGTTGACGAATATTATCATAACTTTTTGCTTTATGTATTCCATCGGGAATAATTTACCTTTCAAACGGTGAAAGAATTTTTCAAATAGAAGCTGTGGTTCCGTAGTTTACCCTCCACATACGTATACACAAACTCACAAAGTTCGCTCTCTCTCTTTATAATATTATAGCTTCTGCCCGCGTCTTCATCCGCGTGAAATTTCTTTTTCCCCCGTTCCCCAATCCGTTCTCGAGATATCATGATAAAAGCCGTTCCATACAAAATGTATGAGAAAAATAATTTTCTTCATATATATTTTTTTTAGCATTGCACTTGTTGTAATAATTATTCTGCTATTCGGGGCGGAAACAAAACGAACAAATCAAAGATTATATTAAAAATATATATATTAGATGTAACTATCACCAAACTACCTGGCAAGCATTATGTTGAAGTTGAAGTGTGAATTGATGCTGATATACAATGATTGTGTCGTGGCGAAAGGTATTTCGTCTATAGATCTAGATTTCTAGAGCTAGAGTACGTACCTATTAGATCGTACAGTCACTTGGCTATGGTATACTAATTGGTCTGGTGGTGGGGTGGCACTACAAGCTCTATTTTTAATATAAAATTATATGTAATCCTCACTCATAAATTAAATTTCACTGAAACATTTCTTGAACCAACTTGATTTACGACTAACTTTGACTAAACGGTTACGTGATCATGCCCAATATAACTCGATTGCCCAACATTAAGTTACCTGGAAAAGTTCAAATTGTATTTCGAGCGTGCATTAAAACAAAAGAGTTAATTGTGGGTTATGGTTAACGAACTCATTTGCGTGTATTTCAAAATAGCCATAATATATAGGTAAGAATGAAACTGTACCTGATTTTCATATACATACCTACATACTTGATGAACGTATGCAACATGTAGATTGTTGTGCAAATAATAAGTGTGCGTGTGTGTGTGGAAATAAAGTGGGCTGCGTTGTTTGATCAGGTTTTTTAGTTTTATTTGAGTTTAGGTTAAGGTCACCTGTTACTTGTATTAAATACGAATAACAAAGTGCCATCGATTTTATATTATTATCGTGACTGTGGTGTATTTGGACCCTACACGCGGTGTCATAAAGGGATTTGCAGATACAAAGGGACATTAAGCAAAATATGAATGTTTTTGAAAGTCTGACGTCTGTGTATAATAAAAAACCGGCCAAGTGCGTGTCGGACTTCGCACAGTGAAAGGTGCCGTAATCGGGTGAATTTATCCCAAGAACAAACTTAACATTGTAGTTGAAAATCATGTTCTCCCATAAGTTTGTAACTGCAAATATGTATGTTTTGTCAACTTCAAATGTAAGTTCGGCTTATTCCCAAAGTACTCCAAAAAGACGTAGCGTTGGAAGGCCTCCCACAAGGTGGACCGATGACCTTATGAAAGCCGCAGGAATCCGCTGGATGAGGGAAGCACAAAACCGGTCGAGGTGGCGGTGCTTGGGGGAGGCATATGTCCAGCAGTGGACGTCTTTCGGCTGAAATGATGATGATGACTCCAAAAAGAGTTCCCAAACTACTCCATGAAAAATATAATATTTTTAATTAGGTTTAACTCCATGATAATATTAAACTGTTCTCAAAGTACTCCACCCCATTTTAATCAAAAAGCTAATTTAAATATAGGGCAGAGTTTAAATACAGGCTCAAAAGATTTGAAAATATATTTTTAAGTATAAATATTTTTTTAAATAAAAAACTATAATATAATTCAACAATCATTTTGAGTCTTATTTTTTTTTTGTTCAACAAAATAAAAATATTCAAAAATCAACTGAGAAAATTAAAAAACTGGGGCTCTGGATTCAGATGTCTAAAAAATATTAAAAACAAATAATCTAAATTATTGATATTTGGCAATTAAGCCCAGCATATTTATTATAATTCAACAAGTAAAAATATTCAAAAATCAACTGACAAAATTAAATTATTATTGATTCAGAAGACTAAAAAACATGAAAAACAAATAATAAAAATCTAATATGATATCTGGCAATTAAGACTAACATAAAATATTTAAAAAATTCGACCAATAATTATTTGAAATTTTACATAAGATGGTAAAAAATACTTATACATAAATCTAAAAGTCACAGTCTTTCTTTCATAAACACTGAATCCTAATAAAAGTTATCAAATTAAGTTACTACATTAGATAAAACTAAGGTAATGTAGTATTATTTCAAGTATGTGGAATCAGACTAAAACTATTTTGAGACATGTACGCTATGATTACAAATTGTTTGCGTGGTGAGTTGTGCATGATGGTGTGTTTTTGTGTGTATTCGTAAGGATTAAAGCCTACAATTTTAAATATGCATTGACGTTATAGCAAAATGCTAAACTTTAATCTTTCTTTTAAGAATTTTTGTGCCTGACTGTACTGAAATATGTATTTTATAGGTAATTATGTAGATGGAGCAGTTTGAAAATTGATAACAAATAATCGGTGGAGTACTCTGAGAATAATTCCAGATACCTATGGAGCAGAATGGGAACAAAATAATAAGTATTTTTAAATAATAATAATTTCTTGGATTAACTCGGGAACTAATGTATGACATTCTTATCTTTTTAGAACAAAAAAATGGAGTAGTTTGGGAATAAGCTCTAAGTTCGACTATTACTCTGTAATTTATAAAGCCTACTTAGCTTTGATAGTTTTCGTTTTAACTTCGATAGTGCTGTGAATTTTTCTACATATCCAAATTCCACCATTTAGCTCTCAGGGGGGGGGGGGGGTTGACTATAACAAAAATTAGCACTTTAAAGCTTAATATTACGCAAAAGGATCCCTAGATCGAAAAATGGTTTTCACAAACCCGCAAAAGTTCAAAATATTTTTTTACGTCCTATCCAACGATACTCCACACCATGGGATAGACGAGAAAAAAAACATCATCTCACTTTACATGTAGGGGAGATACCTACCCTAAAAAAATATTCAAGATCTTATTTTACCAATTTGTCGGCGTGATTAATATGTATACCCATGCTAAATGACAGCTTTCTAGTACTAAGAGTCTCTGAGCTAAGCCGCGGACAGACGGACATGGTGAAACTACAAGGGTTCCTTGTTGACTACGGAACCCTAATAAAGGTGAATGACTTGCTAACTATACTTATAGCAGCTCAAATATCGAGGACATAATAACCTACTTCCCACGGTCAAATTTTAATGGGAAATGGGTCGCCATGGTGTGCAAGCTAATGATCTGTCACCACGTGCACATGACCTGTTTACGTTATGGACATGGTGTTTTTACAATCAACAGCATATGTTTAACTTGGGTTTAATATGTTATCTTCGGCCGGAGACTAATCGGTCGAAACTAGTGGAAAGGCGAATGAACTGGCTATATTTATAAGTTGTAATAGCGACAAGACTTGAAATTACTGCTGTTTTGCAAGTTATTCTAAATAAAAACAATTCATGCAGTTTATCCGCTTGTGTCCACTTAAAACTAATTAGTTAAAACGTGACTTTAAAAGTCAACACATAAACAATTTACAAAAATGTTAACGATCACATTTGACTGGACATGGAAAAACATAATCAAATTATTCCGAAATTAACATCACAGTCGTATGAAGCAAAGAAACACAAATTCTTGGTATTTGTTGCCTCATCTAACTCGAACAATACGGGTCCTAAAATAGCTCCTTGTATAACCAAGCCTGAGAACAAACGTAGTGGGAAAGTATCGACCGGGTTATTATTAGTGCCTGCAAGCCAACTTGTTCCACTCTTTGTTGGTTCAAAATAACCATGCAACCTCCCCTCTGCCCGCCATGGCTTGAGAGTTTAATCTGGAGTTATTTTGGGTAGCAGTCCGGTTTCGATGTACCTACCGACTTAAGTAAGGCATTTGATTGTCTGCATCACTGATGAGGCGTAACTTTATGTTACTTGCGAATGATTCATGAGCTAAAATTTACTTTCGTACGTGTTATGTTAAACTGTGCAGAGTTGGTTATAAAAATAAATATTGGTTGAAAATAAAAATATGCAAAAGATGTTGTTATTGAGATAAATATGGTCATCATCGAGAGAACTTTAATCTTATGAATAGATTTTCTGTATTTATGTCTCGATTCGGTTAAAGAATGATTAGAATTAGAATTAGAATTTTTTTATTTTAATTTTTTTGTATATAATCCAAGGTTCATCGGTCCTTCCCATCTATTTGCGTATACGCAAATCAAATCGCTTCAAATCTTTTATTTAGAGCATCCATTGCCAATACGAGCGCTGAATCCAAACAAAATTAAACCAACACTAACAGAAAACTATTTTCCTCCAACCTAAATGGATCTCAATCATAACTGCTCATCTATAAAAACTTGATGTTAAAAAAACTCACCAAGATTCGGTGATTCCCGAATTAGTACAACTAAAAATAACCCAGGACGGAATGCGCCCATCTGTTTATAGAGCAAGCGGGGGAGATTTACTAGTCTATTTGTGTTAGCATGGGGGACAGGTCCCGACAGGTTGACAAAAAATTGAACTTGTTCAGTGACAAGTGAATGAGAGGGTTGAAGCAAGTGAAGTGTGTCAGGGGTGTCTAGTGAGGGGTGACTTGTTCGACACGAGTGATCTAGTACTGATATAATCGTACGTGAAGGTATGCAGAATGACGGAGAATGTTTAAATCTTTGGCATTTATCATAGATCTCCTAAGACACATGAAATATGGTTTTATCAGATCTTATTATTAATAAATGGGTACCTCTCACTTTTCGCCTTATTCTGGCTTTGATTATATAACGAAACCCGTTCAATTCGTCATCAACAACATACCTGTTGCAGCAGTGGTCTGTGTTCACAGCCTCTCTTAAAAGGAGTTATTGCTTCACCTTAAAATTCCGCTTCTCTCACAAGTTCCGTAACAACTTAAAAGTCCCATACGTTGATCCTAAACAAAGAGTATTCACACATGACTCAATCTCATCCTTAATATGACCAGCCTTTGTATGGCGTACTAATTATACACCGGCTAAATATATCTGTGATTCACTCCTGCCCACTCTGTCTGCGTTAATAGGCGTGAATTATTGCATGCATGTGCCTACATGGCCTATTTTTTACACATGTGTCAAATGAGTTTAGGTCTGTTTTGTCCGTAAATAGATCGGACATTTGGTTCTGTTCGTGTTTAGAAAACTTAGTGTTAATTCGTTATCATTTGTAAATATGAATTGTGGACGCTGGAGATTATTAGCTTTGTTTAATTGTATTTAATAATTGTTTTAAAAACGTTTCTATTTCATCACTTACGCACGCTTATCTTGCTCATTAATTTAATAATCTCTAGATTATTAAATAAGTTTTTCACGGTTCTTAAGATTATTAATTTCAATGAAGTTAATTTAAATATGTTAACTATTTTTAATCCGTCACACCAACATTTAGGTACGATTGCAATTGTTTAAGAAACCCTGTTAAAACCCTAATATGAGCCAATAGTCGTTTTCATTGTCAAAGTAGTCTTAAAGATTATTTTCTAGTTTTGTTTAGCTCGGCATTATAACGTGTTACATGTTTACTGTAGGTAATGTTTATTAAGCCTCGCTTTAAAAATAAGAGAGTTGCTTCTGTGATGTAATATTCACACCGATTTCTCTCTGTTGCGGAAAATTAATCGAAATCACTTACTCCATGTTCAAGAACGAGCAGCAATATTTCTTTCAAAGTTTTTCTATTTGCAACACGACAATTCGTTTCATGACCAGATGGGCGTATGTTAGGAACACTCACTCGTGGGCGTTCTGTAGTACTTTTAATGATAATGGTAATGATATTGTAATTTTTAGGCCGAATTCTCCTCAATGTTATGTTCAATAAAGTAAAAGAGATAGAAACAAACAATAACATTTTCTTTTTCTTTGCAATAAATATAGTCAAAGAATACAATAGATGAAGAATATTGATAAAAGCTGCATATAAGTTCATCATTGAACATGTGTTTTTAATACTATATTAAATCTAGTTGAATTCATACTTCTGTAACGAAGACGGTATAGAATGAGTACCATAGCCACACCTCAGGGTAAACTGCAGACCAATTTGTCTTTAGAAAAAAAAAGACCAACATGCGATCTTCACATATATCGATGATTCGTTCATCAATCTGTGTTGGATTCGGTTCAGTATTTGCATCTTGCCACGCGCGCACCACAGGCTATGCATATGTATAATGTCTATAATATACATATATTATATTTATGTATTTAATATATTCGTACATCGAGGTGTTATTATAAAAGTGGGGCCGGACGCTCCGCTCAGTGTGCGTCGGTTCACAGAAACGAGAGTAAATACAGCATGGGAATCTACACGTGAACTTATTCTGAGAGTAAACGCTGGCTGGTGGGAAAGTTTCCTGGAATGCAATCTTATGAACCATATTAAAGCTCCTTTTTCTGTGAGAGCTTTTAAAGATGACAAGGTGGGTGGTCATCATCCCCTTTCGAGTTAGTAACACAATCCGCGATTACCTATCGGTTTACTGAGCGTTGTGTTTGTAGAAAATACAATTAGGTTAAAGTACCTAATTAGTTTGCCGTTTGTTGATTTAGTCTAGCTCGTAGGAATATAAACCTTGAGCAATTTGCCGATTATTTACAAAACATCTTCTTATGATACAAGCCTCCATCTTGTTATGATTGTAGCTCCCAAATATATGGTATTTTTCCTGTTGTAATTGTTTGTTTATGTTACTTGTGTGTAACTCATATGATACAGGAAAATCTAGCATTATTGTAGTGTTTATTTACTATAACGAACCCAAACGCTTTCCTGTTATTAGCATGTAAAATCGGCTTGAGGCTATGTTAAAAGATTTAAATTTTTCCATAGTGTTGATGGTTTGGAAACCCTGGCTTAGTTCAACGAGGGTGGTTTTTACTTGTGTTTACACAAGAAAAAACCACCCTCGTTGAACTAAACAAAGTGAAATTGCAAGCCACTGATATACATAAAATAAGCACTGAAGGATATAATCTAGTTAAACCACCCACCAAGACTTCTGAGAAACTTTATAATTCAAGTTTCCAATGAAACGAACGACGGTACTTTTCTATTTTTACTCCAAGGTTTAGTTCAGCGGTAAACGCGAGCCTTCAAGTCACGCAGTTAGACTTGCATATTTCATACTTAATTGTTACTTAGTTGGCTTTGTCTAGCTCTGGATTATTTGGTTTTAGCTTAGAACTACATAAATGTCGATGTAATCAATGACTATGGGCTATGACTGTTTTTTTTCCTGCAGAATGTGGTCTGGGTGTGCCTTATTAAATATTTAAAACAATTCCTTTTGTATGAAACTTGGCCATTTGCCCTCCGCCTACGGGAACAATTTCATTAGACTAATGAGAGCAACAGCAACAAAACAAAAACATAGTAGCACATCATAAACCTCCGGCTCTCTCCAAGATCAATGAAACGCGACGCGCGCGCACGCTAAACATTCCCGTGAGTACACACGTCCGAGACGATGCTGTCACGTTATTTTTACGTTCATATATTTTTAGGCTGTGTGTTTTGGGCGCAAGCACCTCTTTGGAAGTAGTTTGGGCATTTTTTTATGCAAATTACTTGAAATAAATTATGTGATTTTATTCTTATGCAAATTTTTTATCATTTTATGTATGTAAGTCGATAGATAAGCAGTCTATATTTAGGAGGTTTATTTTATACAAAAACTATTATCTGGAAATAAACTTTATTTTTGTCTACACGCAAGTACTTGTTTTAATAGTAGGCATAATAGAATAGCTATAGATAATATATAGAATAGTAGATACTACGTTTATTTTCAAAATTAGCTCATAGCGTAGGCCAGTCTCCAAGCACATTGTAAGGTATGGTACAAAAAGGCACACTAAATCATTGTAAAACCACCTGCGAGTGTTTCAGTAGTGCACGCATTATAGCAATGGCTGGTAAAGACATTACTTACCGTCTGCTAACAAACTATATTACAACCATAAAACACATAAGCTTTAAACTTTTCCCACTAACTATATTCATAATAATCATGTGAAGGCTAATTCTCGTACTTAAAAAACGTTCAAATTCAAGTAACAATCTCATCTCAGCGACACTCAATGTCACAAACTTGTCAAAAATGTTGGAAAACTACAAGTGATTTTGACAGATAAAGACTGACCGTCTTATTCATAAACCTATTTTAGCTATCAAACTGTTTTGTCCCTATCTGTCAAGTTAAAATGAAGTTTGACAGAAAGGGACAAAACAGTTCGATAGCTCAAATTGGTTTATGAAGCGGATCACTTTATTATGAATAAGACGGTTAGATTACAAAGCGAACGTTCTTAAAAATACCGGAATTCCTCCTCAGGTTGTCGCAAGCCTCGAAATTAGCCCTCGTGATGGTCAAACAAAATATCAACTCAAATTAGATTTGACATAATTTTAAATAAAACTGGGCGTACCTAAGTTAAATCCTTTATATCTCCATGACAATGGTCCACGAGCTTACCACGAGGTTTTCAATTTTCTAATCTTCATCCAAGCCAACAAATCGGTTTGAACGACGCCGTAATACCCAATTCTTGGCACAATTTAACTATAAAACTCAAACTGAACATCAATAACGACACCGTACCAAAATCCATTTCTAATCTTTCCGGTGGTTGCTGCATTTAGCCGGTTGAAAATAGCAACGGACGAAGCGCCCGCGCATACGAATACTGTAACAAACTGTTTACACTGACCGAAATAGCAGCAGTTCGCTTCTGGATGTGGAACGGGTGAACACTTGGCTTTTATGGACAGCTATTTTTGGTGGAGCCGTCTGTTTAGGAGGTAGGAGTTGTGGGAAGATAGGATGTGGTATTGGAGGAGTATTGTGCGGAGTGCATAGTTGCTGGAGAGATCGGTTTTGGAACTGCAAAAACGGGAATCCCTCCTCGAATTCGATAGATAATTTTGTGAAAACTCGAACATCCATCGCTAAGATGGATGTTAGAATTTTAACATATAATGGTCTGATTTTATAACGTTTTCAAATCAAACCAAACAAATTCAATTTCAAATGAAACTCAGGATAATCTAGTGAAAAATGAATAAAAATAAAATCATGTACTTATGCAGCAATAAAGACACGAAATTGTCTACTAATTAATGTAAACCACGCGTGTTAAACTAATTTGCCTATTCAATGCGTACAGTCATAAACTCATTATGTATAGTTTTTTTCTACTTACTCGTGTAAATCGAGTTTTAAGTCAGTAGTAACTTCGACCTTGCCCAAAAGTATTATGAAAGAGAGCAACTTATATTATAGGTAAACTCGATCAGCCTACATCTTAAATAAATCAAGTTTTGCAATCGCACGTTCAACAACCTTTTTTCATAATTAAAACTAATTATGGCTGCACTGGGCCAAATTTCCGCAAGAGTCACGTTTACAAGATCTTTAAAAAGCTTCCATTATATCAGAAGAGTCTCACGTTGCTAAATAAAAACGGAGTAAAATTGATTGTTTTTTGTAAAAAAAAAAAACGTTTTTTGGCTTCAAGGGTTGCGAGAGGAAGACGGCGTTTTCGAAAATATCGTTTGATTATAACTTTGTAATATTTTTAATGGACTGGTTCGCTTCTTTTTGATATGCCTTGAGGTAGCCTGGTAAAATACAAGTTGATACTTATCAAGTACCTGATCATTTAGGGATCCAGAAATTAATCTATTCTTAAGAAGGTCATGTATACAGGGTTGTTACTTTGCTTCGTGCGTTTGAAAAACTTGTAATGTTAATCGAAATTAATTTGGCAACTCGTTTTCCTTAATACAAGAATGGTCTCACTTGTATGCATAACAATATGCCAATTATGCGGTTCAATAACGTGAATAATTCATATGATTTTTCAATATTTTGCAAAGCTGCAAAAAGTTAATGATAACAATAGTAAATTATGCCAGTTAGGAAAAAACAATTTTTTTTGTCGAGTGTTTAGTGTGTGTGTGCTGACGTGGCGAACTGGCGACACACTACACAGAGCAGCTACGTGTCGTGATGCATTGCAGACGGAGTTGCGCGTCGCAGTACTACACAAGCCGATTTCCGCGAATTTATCAAATAATTCGACTGTCACGTTTCGTAGCTCGCGTGTATGTTCTATTTTTAAAACTCAATAATTTCGCTCTGTATTGTGCTTCTTCTCGTTTCCTCAAGCATTGTACTAAGTGTGTGCGAGAGGGAGGGAGAGAGAGAGGCGCGGGCGGAGCGCGTCCTTCACTTGTCGCGCGCCGCGTTGCCGGCTGTTCTAAATATAAAACACGGGGGGCGCGGTGCGCGGGCGGCGGCGAGCGGCTTTGTTGATCTAGCTTTGTTGTACTTTTGCCGTTCTAATACTCTGTTTTTATTTCAATGACTTATAGAGGCCTGGACAAGGGCCGGTCAAAGGCGCGATATACCCAAGAGCCGGATACACAGCCTTTTCAACAAACTTGTAAAGTCTCTACGATAATGTCGGCAAATTATAGTAATTAAACATTATTTAAACTAACTTTATTCCAGTGAGTAAAAAAATTCACAAAAAATACAGCATTTGTGTATGTATTTAGATTCAAAAGCACGCGTTCAGTTGAACAACGTCAAAGAGTGTATTTCTGGAGGACTTATTACTTTATTTTTTGGTGACGAGCGAAACATATATCCATGTAACACTATAGTTATGAATTACGAGAATTTCTTTGTCGTAAATAATATATGTAATGTATATATATGTGTATATGTAAGGATATACCTATATGTATACAATTATTCCTCCAATTTTCATAATTGCACCTACCTCTGTTTGTCTCTGCTCCACCCAAAGGTTGGCTGGTAGAAAATGCCTATGGCATTAAGTCCGCCTCTGTACATTTTTTTTGTGCTAAAGTATTAAATAAATAAATAAATAATACTTTATTTTCCTTTTATTTACATACATATTTATATTGTACTAAACGGAGAGAATAGAATATGTAATTCCATTATACGTACCAAAGAATCCTTACGGTTGACTGCCGATATGTAACTGTTGATTTTTTAGTACTGATACTTGTGAATAAGAATAGTAGGAGCACGTACTTAAGTGCACGTGCTCCGAACCTAATCTGAGTTTGAAACAGCATTATTTTATACGATTTATTTTTTACTTATTTATTTATAACAGCTTAAACTATCATTACAGGGTTTACGACAGCTAAGAACTTAAACTAATAAACTAAACTATATACTTACAACCAAATTAGAGAATAAAACATAATTACTAACAAAAACATAGTACAATAAAATAAAGTTAAAAATAAGTATTATTTTGCATTGAAGCATTGACTACCTATTTATACTTCATTATGTCGCCAGAAGATAATAGGCACATTTAATTAAATCACTAAAAGTACATAAAAAATTCAATCTTAAAATAAAACTATTTTCTAAGTAACAAAGTGAAACATCCTCATCTTGGGGGATAAAAAGTAACGCTACGCTAGTACGCTAGGCAGGCGCGTAGCCAGACGTAGCGTAGAAAGTGCTACGCCGTAGCGCGTCGCGCTCTCGTAGCCCGCTACCATCTCCCGTAGATCTATTCGTAGCGCGCTACGAATTTCTTGAGCCAGTTGCAAATACCTATGTATTTTAGGAATCGTAAATAACAATTTATTGTAGGATATAGATAAGTTTAAAAATGTTTATTATTTAATGAATACAAAACCTGCTAAAGTAGTTAAAGATACTTCAATTCAAGCATAATTTATTCAGCAACCGTTCCACAAAACTTCCCCAAGGGACTATTTCCAAAGCCATTTAAAATCAGCCTACAACCAAAATAGACCAATCACCGGTTTCCAATTCGGTCTACTTAACCCAGTAATACTTGTCCAAGTCTTCGGATCTCGTCAGAAAGTGGGGCGGAGCTGAATTATTAAGAGGCTCTATTAGGTCACTCTCTATAAATTAGGTCTCCTAATTAGATCTAGGGTGGCAGGTGGGATAAGAATATTTTGGGATATCTTTATCCAGATATTTCGATTTTATTGAAACAATTTGATATTTTTGAAGTGAAAGCTTCTTTAGGCGCGTTGAGCACTTTCGGGTGATAAAAAATCATGGAACTCGCGTCATCGTCACCGAACGCTTTCAAGTTACTTAGTTTTCACTTCTATCGGTAGTCCCCAAAGACTGCCCCGTTTTTTTCTGGGATTAGGGAAACATACATAGTAATGAGGATTGTAGTTTTAATATATATTTTTTTAAATTTTTCTCTCATGATACATTAATATTCATTAACAGTTTCTTTTTAAATTATTGTAGTATTAATTCATATTAGCGAAAAAATAACCAGCAAAGGGTGGGTAGACGATGGTAAAATGTTAGTCAACATTCGATATGAAAATGTAATAATAAAATGTATTTATGAAGTAAACGAGGCAAGATGAGTATGTACTCGTAAGATCGTGACAGGTGATGTTCTGTGTAGTTTGTGCCTTCCCCCGTGGGAAGGAGGCGTGAGTTTATTTATGTAATACGTATTTCAGTATTTATTTGAATGTCGCTTTAAATGCGTATGTTTCTCAAGATAGCGTCGCGATGACTGAGCTTAGCCTAAGTACCTCTTTGGGCACCGGATATAATCGACCAGAAACAAAAAACAACCTTTTTAAAATTACGTAATCACCTAAAATGTTTAATATGTTGGTCGCCAAAAAAACCCCGCAGAACGTGTATCCCCAAATCACAACGATGTTCTCAAGGCAGGCTAAATATAAGAATTAACCTTTCACGCCGATCTTCACCGAGATATTAATTAGGCTTCCGTGACCTCCAGCTCGGACCCCAAGTCCTCGGTCCCGGGCGGCCAGCTCTTCTAAATATATCCAGAGCCAAAAATAACTGTCGCTCCCCCCTTGCTACCCCACCCCAGCCCCCACTGTTGGGGGCCGCCCGCAGGCTTCGCCGCAATCCCCCCACGACCTACATTAAAACGGGTGAAGCAGCGGGTCGCATCGGGACTCAAAACATCGCTTATGCAGTCCTGAAAGTGCAGGTCAATACCTACTATTAGCGTGAGTGTGGATTTGTTGCAGGTGTTTGAGAGCCTAGGTTTCATTTTTATTTTTCTTTGTAGGAAGAAGGTATAGGTTTCTTTAATTTAAAAGACGTAATTTCTTTACATTATAAATGTCTAAGGAATGTTCGAAAGCAAATGACTAACCGAATACATAAGGATATAAAACGTCAATACCTAAAAACAGTATCCGCATAAACGCAGAAGCCATTCGATAAAACTTCAGAAAATCAGTAATAGCAAACACGAGGAGGAAAATAATAAAGGTTACGAGAGCCTTTAAGGTCCCTCCCACCTTTCACCACCCCTTAAAATCAGCCTATTCAAGTACACAAAGGTACACACTCGCGTTTTTGGAGGACACCACTCATAGTCTCAAATAATTGAACAAGCAAAGAGCTTTACTTCAATAAAAACGCCTATTTTTCAAGCAGTAAATAGGTACACTAGGTACCTCTAGGCTAATACACCTAGGCTAGGTTATTTAGGTCACAGGCATAAGGTCGCGTACACACAGCGGCGTACAGACGTGAGGTATGCCTGCAATGTCGTTCCGGACTTGTTTTGTATGTCATTTTCCTAATCTACAATCTTAATCGATCGAGATCTTTGTTAGTTTTGGCGGTGACATCTTTTGTTCGTGGAACCAGTGGTTTATCGTGCCAGTTAAGTTAAATGTGCAGTTCCGGTTAGTGAATCTAAAGTCTTCAAGCTTGAGTTGTAATTAAAGTATTGCAGTAGTTACAGTTGCTACTCGTACTGCAAAATACAATGCTTGAGTGAGACACTCGCAAGCTACGAAGCCGTCGACTATGGCCAATTTAAGTGGCTGAGTGGATATTCAATCTAAACTTTAATAAACAAGAATTAATGAGAGGATAACATAACATAGCTTTCCCTACTAAGATTAATTCTACAAATGACTTACACAAGCAGTGTTCGGATTCCACTTCCAACAGCAACAACACTGTTCAAACGTAAATGTTCGTTGCAAAACATTCGGATTTTCTTCAGATTAGTTTTATAGATATGTATAAAACCGGTTGGTTTTGGACATACAGCACGGAGACGTCTCAGCGACCTCTGCTAAAGGCGGCATTGTGTTTTAACGTACACTATGATACAAAACGACGTATAGAAACTGACGGATTTGAAGGCGGTCCATGATATAAGTGCGCTCAACTCACTTTCGGCGCCACGAATTCTATTATAACTGCCATGCCTAACTACCGGCGGCAGAGGCGATTCCGTGCTCTATGGTTTAGGAGTTTTTATTTAAATCATAATCGTTATGATTTACAGTTTATTTATGCGATATTTTGGATGCAGTTTTATTACTGACTAGACCGGTTTTAAAAACATGTGGTGCGTGGGCCGGAGTTGTCATCATAATTGAAATTACCCCAATATTACAAAAATAACGTTATCTAAATGACTCACAAAATAATTGGAAGGTTACACCTTAATATTTTAATCTTTTAATCTAAACTTAAAATCGGAACAGTACTGGCTTTATCTCCAACTCCCTACGACCTTAGTTCTTTCGGCTGAAGTTTGAGCTGGCTGGCATTAATAAGTGACAGTTATAGTCACCTACCTATTATAAAGGTTAACTTAGTATAAGTGTTTGATATAAGTAATTAAATATTAATGCGGTAGACCCTTAAAGGCTACCGTCTATTGTTTTAAGAAGGAGTATTCTTTTTAAATATTTATGTTATTTCAAACAGTTTATTGTTTCCTTGTATTTCAATACCTAACCACCTTACATCTGGGCTTTGTTCCAATACCTCTAGAGGGACAAAACCTTTTATGTAACAGTGGAAATTTTACCAAAAGCATATAATTATACATTGCATGTTTCGTAATATGTAAACTGTACAAAATGCTTATAAAATAAGCAATGTATATGTTTTCGGTATCTGATATAACCGAACATAACGATAGAAATTTCCGATATCGAGTCATTTAGAATACGGACCATGGTGAGCCATTCCGACGAGAGGTTTAGGTAAAAAGTAGTGGCGGAAGTGGAAAAGAAAATAATCAAATTTGCGCTGCGTAAACGGTTTAAGTTACGCAAATATCATGTATGATGGAATCGTTCTTCTTTAAAAGTTCTAAAAAAAGTCCGCGAATATGTCTATCTTTTAAGATTGACTCACTATAACCTTTTTTTATGGTAATCAAATTTGTTCGAAATTAATGCATTATTTGCGAAAGAGTTTTGTCAACATAATATTAATCCTTATCCAAATAAATATAAATTAATAAATTGCGCGGACGGGCGATGCGATGCGACGGGATGGGTTGTGGGCCGAAATTTTACGCGGACGAAGTCGCGGGCAGAAGCTAGTTCATTGATAAACTATTACAAGAAACGAGTAACGTAACGTTGCGTGGCCCATTACCCATTATTAGGGTAAAATATAATATAACGCTTTATATTGGAAACACTGGTTGTGTTCCAATCAATAACGTCAACTTTATTTTAATTTATAAAAAATATGGGTTTCCAAGTTTACTAGCGTATGAAATGTGTTTTTATCCTGCTTTTTATCTTTTGAAGTTTAGTTTTTTTTTATGCCGAATTGTTTCACGTAACAATTCTCAATTGACTTATATTTTTGATAAAGTTTTGCTCGACGCGCCGCGATAGCTCGACTGACAAGGCAAGGCGTAGTTTCGTTGTACGTGTGTGCGTGTAAAGGCGCGGGCCCGAATTAATACACGCAGCTAAAATGCGCCGCGTGCCCGTGCACAGTATGCGCCGCGGTGGGCCCGCGCCTTAATTGTGTATGTACACGGCGAGGCGTAGTTTTAACCGGCCTCGCTTCGTTGTTCGCAAAGTAGTCACAATTCGACGTCCATCTTTCATACGAGTACTTAGGAGAATCTTTGCAAAAGTTTAGTCAGCAGCTTCCAACTACTTTCTTTTAAAGAGTTATGTAGTCAATACCTTGTTCAGTTTCTATTTCGTTTCTGTACCTACACCATTATCACCTGCGTCTTCATTCTCTATAATTATCTTCCACACTAACAGTTATTTCTCTCTTTGCAGCAGAAATGGCGCACGAGAGCGGTGGGGGCGCAGACGGGTCCCCGCAGCACACCCCTTCCCCCCCGCATGCGCCGCGACTGCCCCTCGCTGACACCAGCTTCCATCAGCAGATCATGCAGGTTAGCTTCAGTAGTTGTTATAAAGTTACTATCTTTTAAGGACTTATATTCTCTCTGTTTTAATCCTGAATTATCCTTGTCTTTTTGTTCTCTTAAGAATTCTATGTTATTTTTATCTTTTTTCAATGTCTTTGTATATTTGCCCTGGTATGTTTATTTATTTAGGTTCGTCTATTTCTGTAGTTTGGTATTTTATGTCTTAATCGGTTTATTTTTATTTTTCTTATTCTGGCGAATCGTGTACTTACCTACTTTTTACTTTTTAGTTATTCAAAAGCTGCCATCAATCTATATTTTTTTTTTTTCACATTTATCAAAACTATTTATCTTTATAATTTCGCCTTTCGTCATCTCAAACCTTACCATAAGTTTCAGTCACAATATAATGACTCACAATGTACAAACAAGGTTTCCCAGCTGCATTATATAGCTCATTCTTTTATTAGATAATGTAGTGTTTGTAAACACAACACTGATGGGAGTGGGCGGAAGGCCCGACTATATCTCATACGTACTACAAGTATTTACTACGTTGTCAATAAAAATAGCTTAATAATAATAGCTTAATATACAATTACTGGTATTCTTTACTGTCTAGGTAAAATACCTAGTTTATATAACCATATAAATCTCATTGATTACGATAGCTATAAATAGCAAGCCGATTTAATGGTTGTTTAAAATAATCTTTTTCTTATAAATTCATGTCTTTTGGTGTTGATAAACGTCGCCGGCAAAGAATTAATGAATGTACAATCTTGTAATAGCAACACAGTCAAAGCAAACAATATTCATGAATAGATTTAAAATATAATTCGAGACAGCGGCGGAGTTTTATATTTAGCTGACAGAAATAACAGATTTGCTGACAAATTTGTAGTTGATGAATTTATGCATGTTAGTTCTACATATAGCTTGGTTATTTCTTGGAGCGCCCTATCTTCTGCCGATACAACGAGATATGTATAAAAATACTCATTTCGCGAAAGATAAATATAGAAAGTGATGATAGCCAAAAGTTTTGAATAAATGTAGCACTTTCCTATATCTATTTCCGACAGACTATTTGGCTTCAAAGCCTATCTAAAATGATACTTGAATGTCTTTAATAAAATACAGGAATACTGGTTACTTTAATAGAATCTTCCCGGTATTCAGTAAACCTCTACTGGCTCTAACATTCCTTTGTTCTCCTGAGTTCACTTGTATCCTTTACGTCTATTTACTGTTCAATCTTTACACCCAGCTTTAGAACTTCTTCAAATATTCAGACTTCTAATTAAATCAGAACCTGAATCTTACCCGTCATCATTTAAATAAGAAAATTGTACAAAAACTCCACAAATCAGATAACAAATGCAGGTGAAAGAGCGAAGCCCGCAGATTACCGTGACCTTTTCCCAAAATATAGCGAACGCTCGCCGCATACATATTATTTTTACGCGATATTTATACCGACACCGGCGCGCGCGCACTATTAATATCGCGTATACGTTCGTGTATGTTTGTATGTGTTTAGCGTCTGCATATGTTATGATTATATGCGTATTATACGGATTAAATTTAGATATGAAATTATTTGCGGCCCCTTTCTGCGTGCTTTCTGAATATTGCTTGTAGTTCTGTTGCTTTTTAATTGAATAGTAATTGGTGTGTTTCTCATTTTAAAAAGATAGTATAAATTGATTTGCAACCATTCGATACTAATGTTTTTGCACCAATTAGTATGCAAAAGTGGTCTATTTTTATAAGTTCTTAAGATAAAACGAGTTAACTAAGAAGATTGACGTCGATCTATTAAACAGGTTCCCTACAAAGTGTCTAGACTTCGGCGTTTCAACTTGTTGCTAATTATTCAATAAGATTTCCTTTTTAAAAAGGGGTTAGAGAATTCTACACACTTTTGCGGTTCAATTAGGATTAATAATTAGAAAATCCCATTCATCTGGAATAGAAAAAGTCTACAGTCATTCATAGTCGTAGGTTGTAATCGAGCAAACATTCCAGATCGTTTAGATAAAAGTAACGACCCAATCATAAGTCATTCAGAACTACGGAATCTGTCATAACTTCTTGACGACGTTCTCGCACGTGAATGTGGAAGTTACGTGGTCTGCGGCAAAGCCCCGGGCTCCCCTAAAACACGACAATATTCGGCCCCGCCCACGCGCCCGTACAAAACATCCGTTCGCGCGATCTATTCGCGGCGCATTCCGACCACCCGCCATTTTTCCCCATCGAACAAAAATAATGCGCGCGTCGCCAAAAATACGCGCACGCGCACCTCGGTGTGCCTTTTGTTGTATTTTTTTTGTAAATCGAACGCTTCCGACCTGTGGTGCAAGGTTGCATTGTCTGGTCAATAGACACATATCTATGCTTTGGCTGTGGAGTGAATGTTACGTAAATATGTTCATGTGATGCAATCATGTCATTAATATTTTATATAATTAGATTATTTTATATTTTGTGAATGTGAGAACGTTGTAGGCCTAGTAGAGTGTAGATTTGTTGGCGGTTTTCTATTTTGTTAAGTACCTGGTGATTGTTGAAAGGCCTACACTGTCCTCCCATACCTAATAACACTGTTATTTAATAATATTGTAAAGCCAATTATTTTTAAAAGAGTAACCGTGGAGTTTCTTGCCGGCTCTTCTCCATAGGAAACGACTAATTGGAACCGTGCACCTAGCTTCTGATGTTTCATAAGTGCCCATGTAGGTTTATGTGAAATAAAATATTTTGATTTTGATTTTGTTCAGATGTAGGTACCTATGTAACATAAATATAGAAGTTTAGAGACGCCAAACAAGAAGCACTTTTTGCCTTATTTTTCTGTGTCTTCATTAAAGTTTCTTAATTTGTTAATAATTTTTCCAATTGTTTGAATTCAATGTTTTCACAATCATGCGAGCTTTGTTGTAGTTTTGCTATATTTATTTATATTTTATTCAATTATTTTTTCTTCAACTTTCAAATGACGTAACGTTTACGCACCGTACGTACTGTATGGTGCGTCAACATTACGTATTGGTGCTCCTTATTTGGAAGGCCATTAGTATTGGCCTCCCCTAGAACTAATAGCTCCCTCCCCACGGTCGTGGTTGACTGGTGTCCTACATGTATTTCATCTCTCGTTGTCAGAATCAGAACCCAAGAAAGAACCATATTGCTGAGCGGGCGAAACAGACATTAGAGAGTAGTTTCCTGCTGCAAGTGAGTTCAAATTACAATAATAATGTGTACAGTCAACAGTGTTCAATGTGTCGCATTCAATGAACATGTCCAAATGTTGTTCAAAACATTTCAAAAGACGTCAAACTTTCGCGCCATAAATTGTGAATCTTTCAGCCTGACTCATGTGTCTCATTGTATAATAAAATGGCATTTTTCGAGGCCTAACTACTACTAATTAATTCAGCTAAGCCACACGCCCGTCATCTCCTAACATGTGAAACAATTTCACAAACATATTTCACATTTCAAAAAGAATATCATAATTAAGACAAACAATTGGACATGATGATCAGCATGCTGTAGTGAATCAAACAGTTCAAATTACGAAGTAGTTGAATGTGACACAGGTTTTGCCTAATTCAATAATATCTAACATTAACTGGTAGTGGTATATAGGGTGATCAAATTAATACAATCGGTGTAAAATACTCCGACAATCAATGAACTTGTTACATTAATATACTTTGTTAATTACTGTAAAATAGCTTATATTCTAGCACGAGTAATAAAAATTGTTTTGTTTGTTTGTCCCATCTCCAATTTAGAAAATACCAAAATACTTGTTCTTTTTAAATAAGGAAAACTATTATTATTACTATTTTATTGCAAATAAATAATATCTCTAAACTATTACTGCAGATGATGGAAAAACATTAAAAAAACAATTCCATAAACAAAAAATAGAAATAGTCAAATCTCCACCCACAATTTCGCCGATTATCAATAATCATCGAGTGTGTCAAAAACGTCATTCAGTACTAAACCAAAGCGAGATCCCTGAGGAACGCCTTGCCTAATTGCTCGTCAATTTTTGCAGTTGAAGAAACAGCAGCAGCTGCAGCAAGAGATCCTGCTGCAGCACTTCCAGCAGCAGCGGCAGCAGCTCGCGCAAGAGCATGAGCAGCAGTTGATGCACCATTTGAAGGTAAATATGCTGCAGGTAAATACATATCGAACACTTTATTTATTAGATCATAGTTAATTTTAGTTTCTTTTTCTTTGTTTTGTGAGATTTTTCTTTCTTGAGCAGTACTTCAAGATGATGCAGACGAGGGATAAGTAGCTGAAACACTGTAATTAGATGAGAACCCAAAAGAAACATGTTTTGGTATAATATACGCAGTTTAATCCACCTTCATTAAACTATCAAACATCATGTTTATAAATAGTAATCAACAAAACATGTAATAAAGTTTTTGCAAGCTCACCTTAACAATCCGTCATACCAGTGTGGAGTGACGCTGTACCGGACGGCGCCGAATCGTGAGCGAGTGTCATTACTTTATTACGCCCAGTCGATGAACAACCGTAATCGTTGCGAGGATCAGGCGATTGGGGTTACTTGCCGGGTGCTCGTGATCTTGAACCGAGTCAATAGATTGAGATAGCTCTATTCGATTAAAGAAAAAATAAGGTAGGATTTTTCCCACCATACCAGGATAAAGGATTGAGATAGCTCTAATCGATTTAAAAAAAATAAGGTAGGATTTTTCCCACCATACCAGGACAAAAGCCTGTCAAGGACAGTCAGGTCTATCAGGATGTTAGCGATTCTTGATCTGTTCATGTTTCCTCACCTTCTGGGGAAAAACCAAACATTATAGGTATTTGATGACAGCTTTTTCTTTCATACACTATGGTGGAACGTTTGGCAAATGCTCTTACAACTGAAATTACCTCAATTCGCAGTACCATTCCTCAAGATTCCCCATTAATCTATAAAAATAAACAGTCGAACATTACTCCTGGCTGGAATGTGGCACAGAGTCGGCTCGACATCGCCGTATTAATAGTCATGAATGGATTGCACAACTGCGAGTAATTACATCATTCATACTTACTAGTACTTCGTGTAATTGAGTTAACCTCCGCCTTAGTTCTGCCACTCCCTTGAGCATGGGACGTTGCAGGTGGTCTAATAGTTCGTCATCATTATTGGCCTTTTGTTGTTATTATTGATTATAGGTATGTCGTCTAGCGTAGGGTGAATATGCCGCTGTTTGTAGTTCATACCTAGTAGTTTTGTAGGGTTGCGGAATGTGAATGGCATGTGTTGAACGATATTGGTGTTGGTTTTGACGGCAATATTTTTAATAAAAGCTTTCTTTTTATAGAGATTCAACAATGTTTATGCGATAGTTTAACTATGGAATACTAACAATGAATCTGTTCAATCTATATTCAAATGTGCCACAACAAAGGTTTGTTGTGGCACAATTATCAGCGTCAAAAATTCACAAAAAAAAAAAAACATTCATAAAAAGCTTTACCAAAGTATTTTTCCACAATTTAAAGATGATAATAATAATCGTACGTTTGGATTAAATCATAGATGCAAAAAGCTACGATGAGCTATCCGATCGTGAAAGTACGACAGCGAATTGATAAGCAATGATTAATCAAATCGATTAATATGCACTATAAATAATAGTATGTAGCCATAATATAAGTCGATACTTACAAATTGAACTCGGCACATGAAGACTAGGAAGTTTTAAACTTGATTGAACTTAAACGAAGTTACTTCAAACGACGTTTTTGTTTAAGGAATTACGATTTCAAAAAGAAATTGCTTTAACAAAAACAACATCCGAAATACTTTCACAATAAAAATGACAGTAAATAAGTATGATGACATTGGCAAGCGATGTAAACAGTGTTATTTTGAACGGCAAGCGCGGGCGCCCAATGATCTGATGATTCCATGTTTAACGGGAATGGCATCCGTGACGCACCTCTTACTCACTACCGAATCATTCGCTGAATGTTTGTGCTAGTATCATTAACTAGTTTGACAGAACGAGGTCCTGTGACGCATTGCGAAAGTGTTCAGGTTATGGAGTGAAGTAAATAATCTGCATTCTTCTGAAGTTTCTGTTTTGATTATTTTAGTTTATGTTGTCATAGCTTGATGATTGTTAGTCCTCCATCTCATTCCACTACCTTCCATTTTTCTAGTGTACCAAGTTTATTTAAATCTGGGGACATTATTTTCTTTTAGTATTTCCGGTCAATCAATGCTTAAGGAAAAGTCCATGTAATGGACACACCCTCCCGACAGTTAATTGATGCTATCTATTGGTAAGCTCGTTTAGGCGGATATAAACAAATTATGATAGTGATGTCAACGAATCAGCTGTTAATTAGCCAATTTCATCACAGGATACCCGCGACGCATGATTGCTTTAGTCCAATAGTAGGTTGACACTTCCGAATATTTAATCAGAACAGACGTGTGTCCATATGAAATCAAGATGAATAGCTTAACACGTTGACTGTCTGTGCATTATATGTAATGCATTTCCGACTCAGCTATGACGTTCGTGCATTACATGTAATGCATTAGGTAAAACAAATTACATTGGCTTTTGTGAGTTGGACATTTAAACTAGAAAAAATATTTTTGCCAGACGTATAGACAAGGATACAAGAAAAAAAAAAAACAAATAAAAAAGAAAAAAAAATAAACCGGCCGTCTCGTGGTACGTAGTCAATTTTGCTTGGAAAGTCAACGTGTTAATATCGTGAATAAAAAAAAAACAATATCGACAACACGCATTAATATAAAGAATCGATATAAA
Source organism: Dryobota labecula (assembly GCA_947523025.1). NCBI lineage: Eukaryota > Metazoa > Arthropoda > Insecta > Lepidoptera > Noctuidae > Dryobota > Dryobota labecula. The sequence goes on along the minus strand of OX383296.1, from coordinate 1,460,874 downwards.
ACACTACAGTGTCACCGTGATCAGAAAAATAATCAGCTAGGTTCTTATTTTAAATCTGATTCTAGATAAATGAATGAACTTTGTGGTTGTTGATGGTGGTTACCGTTGAAGATTCGCGAAACTTGCATTAAGATCTAGCATTTATTTATGTTTATATGTTGAACTACTGTTTAATGAAAAGAGAAATCGCACGAAAACTTAAATCACTGGACTTTAAGATATACAAATGAAAGGCAATGCAACCAATTCAGTTAGCAATCCAGATGTGGCTATAATGTTGAATATTAGACGGTCAAACAGACTCTCTAGGAAAATTGCCAAACTATCTTGGATTTCAATCGCAATTGATTGCCAAACTGCCTGATATGTTACTGTGGACCCTCCCTAAGAGGGGTCTGTTAGCAACAATAACGGCATGACTAACGTTCCAGTTGTGGGAACAGCAGAAGGCCATGGAGGAAGCCGCGCGGCGCGAGGCTCGCGAGGCGCTGGAGGCTCGCGAGGCGCGCGAGCGGCACGAGCGCGACCGCGTCGAGCTCATGCGCAAGAAGGACAAGCACGAGCACAGCGCCAATGCGTCTACGGAAGTCAAGCAAAAGCTGCAGGTAAGGGCCACTTCTATAGACACTAACATAAATGTTATATAGTAGTTAATTATAGAGGCAGCAAGCAGTCTTTGAACGAGAAGTGAAATTAAGGTTTGACAATGCTAGAATCAAAAGAGGTAATTAAAAACGTGACTTCTCCTACTCGTACTTCTGTTATTTGAGCCTATGTAAAAGTTTGGTCATGCTTATAAGTTGTAACAGAAAACTTTCTTCTTTCAGCAATTCTTGAAAAAGAAACAAGCGAGTGCAAATGGAACTGTCCCTGGTTCGTCATACAGAAATTGGTAAGTTGGCCATCCCTCCGATTTGTGCACGAGTTAATTCCCCGAATGCGTCACTCGTGTTAATCCGCAGCTGTCCGCAGGGGAATCGTGAAGTCGTCGTCGGGCGAGTCGATCACGTCGACGGGCGCGACGGCCACGCACCCGTACCGCCTGGCCGCGCCGCTGCCGCCCGCGCTGGGCGCCGCGCCGCCGCAGCCGTCGCCCGACTACCCGCTGCGCAAGACCGGTACGTGCGTCCGGGCAGGCGGTTGCGCAGACCGACACCACTGCCAAGGATCGATAAAACGCGTGTAGACGCGTGATCAGAACACTTGCTAGTCAAGTCCATTTTGAAAAGGAGACGGTGCTAATTTGCCTTGTATAGCTCCGTCTTTCTTTCGCCCCGGAACAATGATAGAATAAGTTAATCTATGTGTCGTGATGTGAGTTTGTCTTAACCCGGTAACGTGAGCATGCGTGTGCACTAACCCGCAGCGTCGGAGCCGAACATGCTGAAGGTGCGGCTGAAGGCGCGCGTCACCGAGCGCCGCGCCTCGCCGCTCGCGCGACCGCCCTTCAAGACGCGCGTCAAGCACCGCAGTGAGTTGATGCCTGTCTTAGATGGAATGCGGTGCTATTTTAGATGTTTTTGCATTTGAATGATGATGTTTTACTAAAGAAATTCTCTTTTGATGATACAGATGTGTCAAAGCAAACAACCAAATATAAAAATAGTTCTTCCGTCTCCTTAGGTTTTCGGCATTCTCAACGATTTCAGAGAAAACCAAAATAATTATATTGATGGAATAAGTCCCTTCATTTCATATATACAAATACAACTATTACTCGTATTGTACAAATACTTAGATTCAAGAGAGGAAATTGAAATTTTGACCATTGCAATAAATACATTGTCAACGCAAAAATTGACGTAAGCCGACAGAAAACTAAGCGGCAATCACAATATTATTAAGGACGTTCGCTTTCTAATCTCATCTCAATTCGTCAAAAATTTGTACATTATGTGTGCTATGTTGATCATTGAGCTTGAGGCGGTATTACTCCTTATAAGGAAGCCGAGAGTGTAATGATCAATGCACACGCGTTTCATACGACGTTTTTCAACACACTCGCAAGGAAAAAAACAGACTTGTATCGTTATTAACTTTATGGTAAATGGCGCTGGTTTTGTTTTGTCTAAACATTATGTTTAGACTGATCATAGTGTTGTCGTATGTCAAATTGGCTTATTCCACTAATCACCTCTAAGAGAATCCCCCTCAGTGGGGAAAACTGAACCCTAATGTAAAAAAAAAAAAATCACTTTCAGGGGATCTTGGAATAAGTTTTTTTTTTTAAATTCAATTCTAGTTTTTCCCCAAATTGTAGTTTAGTTAGTATGGAATTAGAAAGTACTATTGGCATAGAGAAATATACATTTGTTCAGTGAGAATCCGCAATAATAGAACGCCAGTCAGGGTCGTTTTCGTTTGGTTCCGGGAAGGACCACAGACAATTTATGGTAAATTTTTAGTTCATTTTGAGACCAAGAACAATTCAGACTATAAAAAAAAAGTGAAATATGGCATTATGGAAGTCTCTTTGATAAGATTAAAAAAAGCGCAATTATCCGACTAGTAGATAGTTATCTGTGGCGTTATAGCACTAGCGCGGTAACGTAAAGTAAAAAGCACGCGTTTTTAATACACTGCATTATGGACCTAAAAGCGGTTCATTAAGAGCAACTTTACGAGCAAGCGTGTTGAAAAATTAATTTACGTACGTTTTTGACATTGATTATCACTGAGATGGCATGTGACTTGAAGTTGAACGTTTTAAGTACGAGAATTGATCTTCTGACTTCGACAATGACGATAATTTGGGCATATCTGAAGGTGGTTCCCCCCGCAGACTGCGACGGCGGCTCCCCGCGTGGCTCTCCGCCCGGAGCCAGCGCGCCCATCCGCGAAGAGGACGAGGCAGGGCGGGCGGCCGAGCTGCTGTTCTCGTCGCCCTCCATGCCCAACATCAGCCTGGGCCGGCCGCACCAGCCGCACGCGCTCGCGCACGCGCACGCGCTCGCGCACCAGCCGCCCGCAACGCACCCGCACGGCCCGGTACGTCTTGCACCCTGTACAGGTATTCTGTCATCGTGGCCTAGCAAGCCCTTCCGCGAGGAGGCCGAGGCGGGGCGGGCGGCCGAGCTGCTGTTCTCGTCGCCCTCCATGCCCAACATCAGCCTGGGCCGGCCGCACCAGCCGCACGCGCTCGCGCACGCGCACGCGCTCGCGCACCAGCCGCCCGCAACGCACCCGCACGGCCCGGTACGTCTTGCACCCTGTACAGGTATTCTGTCATCGTGGCCTAGCAAGCCCTTCCGCGAGGAGGCCGAGGCGGGGCGGGCGGCCGAGCTGCTGTTCTCGTCGCCCTCCATGCCCAACATCAGCCTGGGCCGGCCGCACCAGCCGCACCCGCACCCGCACGGCCCGGTACGCCTTGCACCCTGTACAGGTATTCTGTCATCGTGACCTGGCAAGCCGGTCTTCTGCGAATGCTGTTAGGGCCACTTTGTAACTCCATTCCGTGTCGCAGGTGGTGTCGTCCCTCCCGCCAGTGTCCGAGGCCCCGGGCTGGCCCCTGTCGAGCGCGCGGCTGTGCAAGCGGCCCCTGGGCCGCACGCACTCGGCGCCGCTGCCGCTCGGGGACCCGGCGCTCACGCCGCCCACCGCGCACCACTATCTCAGGGACCAGATACGAAAGACTGTGAGTAGCTGCCGCTCATGAAAATATACGCATGACAAAAGATACCGAACTTCAACATAATGATGAAAAGCTTTAGCAGACTTCGATATTGTGAGCTTCAAATTTGATTAATAATCAAAAACGTTCAACATCTAGTCTCAATGTCGAAAACCTAAAATGTAGTAAATTAGAGGTATTTTTGACTGAATAAGACTGAAATTGGAATGCTAACGTTCTTAAAACTACAGGAATCTCCCTACTGATATTTTACATGTTTATAACATTGAATGCTTAAAGTAAAAGAATATAAAAAATCTGGTAACCAGACTGTTCTGAACAGACCAGACGACATGGAGTCTTCGGTAATATTTGAAGACATACATCATTGTTTAAAAGTTCAAGTAAACATCTTCTATCACCTCCAGGTGTTGACCCGTGCCCACGACGCGGCCGCGGCTCAACTCCGCGAAGAGGAAGGCGAGGTCATCGACCTAACATCCCGGCGGGCCCCCGCAGCCCCGGCGCCCTGCAGCGCGCCCGCGGCCCCTCCGGCGGGCCTGGCCCCCCCGGCGGGCCCCCCGGCGGGCCCGCCGCCCCCCTGCGAGCCGGCCCCGCTGGCGCGCGCGCTCAGCTCGCCGCTGGTGGGCGCGCGCACGCCCGCTACAGGGCTAGCGTACGACGCGCTTATGCTAAAACATGGGTAAGTCAACACAACCATTGTAAATGATTTCATTATTAATCAATTTAAATGAATGCACAAAACTGGAATGCATTGTTGAGATGAGAGTCACAAAAAAACAAAAGTGGGCGTGGTGAACATGAATAATCAAGCTAATCCAAAATCAAGCTAACTATGGACGTTGCCAACCCTGCTAATTAGCTGCCATGGCATGGCCTGAGTTTTCGCTCTGTCACGCGAGAAAATATGAAGTAACGAGACTATCGGTCAACTAGCTCGTCCCGCCGCAAAAGCATATAAAGTTGCATTTGTGTATCGGCCAAGTTAAAATTGATGGTAATAAACAGCTGCGCGTGTGGAGCGCACGCGCCCACGCACCCCGAGCACGGCGGGCGCCTGCAGTCCGTGTGGGCGCGCCTGTGCGAGACCGGGCTCGTGGCGCGCGCCGAGCGCACGCGGCCCAGGAAGGCCACGTTTGAGGAGCTACAGGTACGCCGACGTTGTGTACTTCTATTCCCATAGGAATTCAGATAAGTTAGAAGTTGCTGAGACACTAGAAAATTTCTTTACCAACATCCCAATAGAGGTTACGAAATCTCTCCCCTCTTCATCTATATTAGCTGAATCTCTTCTCAAAGAAAACTTCAGCAAGGATATTCCAAGTTTTGAATTCAAGCACATTTCTATTGTCACAATTAAAAAAGCATTCAAAAGTCTTAACATGAAAAACACTGAAGACTTCTATGGGGGATTTCCGTTAAAGTTCTTAGAGATATCAATGACACAATTGCCCATGTCCTAACAGGAATATTTAATCAATGTTTGGACAGCGGTACGTTTCCAGACTTAATGAAGCATAGTAAAGTAGTACCAATTTTTAAATCGGGTAGTTAGTAAGAGTGATCCTTCTAATTATAGACCTATATCTGTGCTACCAGCATTGAGTAAAATATATGAAAAAATCATGCTAGACCAGATGTTGTCACATTTTACTCAAATGGGATTTTACATAGTCGCCAGTTTGGTTTCACGAAGGGTAGGTCGACGACTGACGCAGGAGTAAAACTCATCAGTCACATTTTGGAATCCTGGGAGAAGTCCCAGGATGCAATTGGCATTTTTTGTGACCTCTCAAAAGCGTTTGACTGCGTTGACCACAACACACTGATCTGTAAATTACGCCATTACGGAATTCGTGGACAAGCTGCCGATCTTGTTCTTTCCTATCTATCAAACAGGCAGCAAAAAGTACACGTTAACGGGGCGACGTCCTCGGGGTCTCTAGTTAAGATGGGCGTGTCTCAAGGTTCAATTCTTGGCCCTTTTCTATTTCTAGTTTATATTAATGACCTTCCTTATATGATGGCTAACTTATCGGATATAATTCTATTTGCTGATGACACATCTCTAATTTTTTAAATAGATAGAAAAGACACGGATGTAAAACATCCGTGTCTTTACTATCTATTTTAAAAATTCACATGTCAACGATAGTCTGGATGTTCTTTCAAAATGGTTCGCAGCTAATAATCTTTTAATTAATGCGAATAAAACTAAATGTCTTAAGTTCTCATTACCAAAAGTGCCCCAAGTGGGTCTAAATTTAAAACTTGATGGCACGAAACGCTCTTACGGAAACTGTATTTCTAGGAATTACTTTAGATTCGAAATTGCAATGGGGCGCCCACATTAGAGCTCTTTCAGGTTGATTAAGTTCAGCTGCATACGCAGTAAGAAAAATAAGGCAGTTAACTGATATAGCCACAGCTAAGTTAGTATACGCTTATTTCCACAGTATTATGTCTTATGGCGTTCTGCTGTGGGGATCGGCAGCTGACGTAGATTCCATTTTCATTCTACAAAATAGAGCAATCCGCGCGATCTATAAAATGGGTCCTCGTGAGTCCCTTAGAAATAAATTCAAAGAAATTGATATACTAACTTTGCTTTCTCTTTACATCTTAGAAAGTATTTTGTATGTTTGCAAATCCTTAGGACTTTTAAAAATAAGAAGCGATTTCCATAATATAAATACACGTAGTAAACATGAAATTGTGACACCCAAATTCAGATTAACTAAAACTAGCAAGTCCTTTCTTATAAACAGTATCCGCTTTTATAACAAGTCGTTTACAGAACTTAGCGATGGAAAGTTCAAAACCCACATCAAACGTGTCCTTATCAAAAAAGCATATTATAAGATAAAAGACTACGTTTAAGACAAGGAAGTTTGGCAATAATTCCTTCTGCACACATGTGGCTTCCCTGATACCTCATAAACAACATAACTATGTAAATGTCTATTAACTGCTCCCAACTAACGATGTTAATTTAGATTTTTTATTTTTATTTTTTTTACATACTTCCGTGACATAATCTTTTCATTATTTGACATTATTTACCTACAAATCGAATTCCAATTCTTTATTAGAGGCTTTTGTGGACATGATATTTATTCAGATATGTTACTGTAGTTGTAATTGCAATCATGTCATTAATCTTTTATATACTTAGATTATTTTCTATTTTGTGAATGTGAGAACGTTGTAGGCCTAGTAGAGTGTAGATTTGTTTGGCACTTTTCTATTTTGTTAAGTATCTGGCAATTGTTGAAAGGCCTACACTGTCCTCCCATACCTATTATCACTGTTATTTAATAATATTGTAAAGCAATTATTTTGAAAAGAGTAACTGTGGAGTCTCTTCTCGCTTGTTGTGCTAGCTTCTGACGTTGCATAAGTGGCCATGTAGGTCTATGAGAAATAAAATAGATTTGTGGGATGCCCTTAGTCCGTGCACTCGGAGGCGCACGTGGCGCACTTCGGCGGGCGCGCGCGCGAGGCGGGCTTGGGCTTGGGCGTGCGCCAGCTGGTGCGCCTGGCGTGCGGCGGCCTGGGCGTGGACTCCGACACGGCGTGGTCCGACGCGCACACGCCGGCCGCCGCGCGCGCCGCCGCGGGCGCCGTGCTGGACCTGGCCGTGCGCACCGCCAAGGGCGAGCTGCGGAACGGGTGAGTCCGCCGACGCCCTAGCTAAGCTAACTGTCGCCCTACTACTTATAACATCTGCAGTCAGTTTGTATATAAAACATGTCCTTTGCCCCACAGGTTCGCGGTGGTGCGCCCGCCTGGGCACCACGCGGAGCCCAACCAGGCGATGGGCTTCTGCTTCTTCAACTCCGTGGCCGTCGCCGCGCGCCTTCTGCACACGCGGCACCGCCTGCAGAGGATACTTATTGTGGACTGGGTATGTACAGCTATAGTGATGGGGATCTTTTACGAAGCCATAGCACTCGTATAAGCACTGCATCTACTCACCTCATTTTACTAACTGATCCCAATCCGAGGCGATGCCGTAACGATGCTTGTACTCGTAAGTGGGCGTTGCAGTATGGAGTTTCATAGAAAAAATGCGGAACAGCTCGACATGAGGCAAAGCTGGTCCGGTGCAGTGCTTATACGTATAAGCACTGCTGCAAGCAGGGACGTTCCTTTCATTAAAGCCGAAAAGCCCGGCTTTCAATCAAAAGTGACCCTATCAATAAAAAAACTACACCTGTAAACGAACTCAATGTCGCAAGAATTGATACGAATAATAACATTAAACTCTCCGCGTAGTAACGGCCACAAGAATAAAAACGTGGTACCGGCCGCGCGCTAGATATACCTACGATGCAACGTTGCCAGAGTTACATACTCAAGGAATAATATTTAAATTCCGCGCCTCTTTCATCACGCACCGTTACCAAACGATCTCCGATGCCGCAGTTGCGATCTCGCTCTAACGTTATATATAGCGTTAAGCAGGAGGCGAGATCGTATCGATGAATGAAGTATAGCTTTCTCGCTTACACAAGGTGGCTTCATATGAGGCTTCTAACCTCTCATTTTTTCGCACAGAAATGTGTTAACGACCTTGATATGATATTATGTACTCATTTTGCAAATGTTCGAATTTTTAAGCCCGGCTTTTGAGTTTTTATGAATGAAACGAATCGTAGCAGGAGGTGGTAGGACTGTAGATCTTGAGTATGTCTGCGCTAGTCGCTGCGCAAAGCGTGAATTTGCATGATATAATTCCAAATTAATTGTTTTGAGCGATTACTGGCGCAGTTAATGTTTTTTTTTTTAATTTTCTGTGAATTTAAGTGTTGTGATTAGTTTTTGCTGAAATTACCTTCTTTTTGAAGTCAAAGTCAAATCATTTATTTCAAATAGGCACGAAGATGCACTTTTGAACGTCAAAAATTACATGAATAGTTAATTGATTCTAGTTGCGCCTTCCAAAATGTAGTTATGTATGGAGAAGAATGGGCAAGAAACTCCATACTTACTCTTTTAAAATGTTAACAATAGTTTGTATACATTAATTAATATTTTTAGGTGAAGACGATGTACCTAGAATAATAAAATAAAAAAAATTACTTACCACAATTGGTAAAAAGAATGAAAAGTGAATTAATAACAGAAAAATTAATAAATGCGATAGGTACATGGTGCTCACATATTTACAAACATTGTATATGATTTCCCAAAAAAAAAAAAACAACATATATAAGTCAGTGTGTGAGTTAAATTTATATTAATCACAGAAAATAAAATTAATATCATAAAAATAAATTATAAATTGTACAGTTAAATTAGCAACCAGTTTGATTTTGTCTACTATAAATTGTCCTATGGAGCAGGACCAGCATGTTTCCAAGCATTCTTATCTTGGATATAATCCTCTAATTTGTAATATGCTTGTTTACAAAGTGTACTTTTTATATGAGTTTTAAATTTTCTTTCATTTAATTGTAATATATCAGAAGGTATTTTATTGTAACATTTAACACAGTACCCCATAAAATGTACCTTAGATAATCTGAAAAATGGTTGATCTATTTTATCTTTATTTCTAGTATTAAAATTATGCCTATCACTGATTTTATTAAAAAGATGTAGATTTTTTCTTACATACATAATATTTTCATAAATGAATTGGCAAGGTACCGTCATAATATTAATCGAAGTGATGAAAAAGTTTCTTATCATTAAAATTAATTCGGAAACGCATGCAATTGTTCCTTGTGAAGGATTAAAGGGTGTATTGGTGTGCAAGTTACTCGGAAAAAGGTAAATACCTTGAGTTTTACAGACAAATTTAATCTCGCTGGATACATTATGCGTGTCGATCACCGCGTCGATCGCGCTGTTTTTCAAAGATTAGGTTGATGTTGTGTGTCATTTAGCACTTTAAGAACTTCCTTTCCGAGGTCACAATGAGTTTAAAACCTCATTCAATAGAGGCAATTTCTTAGGGCTTGTATCTGCTTTCTTTATACGACCTAGTCTTAGAGAAACATATGCAGCAACAAGATGGCAACAAACCGGAGCCCAGTTACTTATCAAATGAATTAAATGTAAACAATGTGTAGCTAGAAATCACAAATCAATCAATTATTTGTGCGCCATCTAGTAGCCGTATTGTAATATTTTTCCCATAACAACTGTTGCGAATTTGCGAGCGTTTGAAATATGAATTAATACGACTCGAAGAGCTCTGTTATGCCAATAATGTTATTAGATGGCTCACGTATCATATTTTACACGATACTGATAACTTGTAAATAAAATAGTTGTGATTTTGTAAAGGATTACCAGTACTCTTCATATTTAAAATTTACCTATATTTAAGCATAACATCACGTCTGTATTCCCCGGAGGGTTAAGCAGAGGTATACCTACCTAGTTACACCCACATTTTTCCAGTCGTGTTTTGTTGTCACTACATATTATAAAACAAAGTCCTCCGCCGCGTCTGTCTGTCTGTCTGTCTGTCTGTCTGTCTGTCTGTTCGCGATAAACTCAAATACTACTGCACCGATTCTCATGCTGTTTTCACCAATGGATAGCTTGGTTCTCAAGGAAGGTTTTAGTATATAATTTGTTATGTTTTTGTATGCATTTTTGTATGAATTAACGATATTTGTTGAAGGTGTCGGAAAAAAATAAGCCGTCTGGGAGCTTTCAACGAAAACGCTGTCTAAACCCTTTGAGATATAACAAAATAATGTATGGTGGAATTGTGTATCATAAAAAGGTCTTCAAAAAAGTCCGCGATGGCATATGTCTATCTCTTAAGGATAACATACTATACTACATATTATAAAACAAAGTCCTCCGCCGCGTCTGTCTGTCTGTCTGTCTGTCTGTTCGCGATAAACTCAAATACTACTGCACCGATTCTCATGCTGTTTTCACCAATGGATAGCTTGGTTCTCGAGGAAGGTTTGAGTATATAATTTGTTATGTTTTTGTATGCATTTTTGTATGAATTAACGATATTTGTTGGAGGTGTCGGAAAAAAATAAGCCGTCTGGGAGCTTTCAACGAAAACGCTGTCTAAACCCTTTGAGATATAACAAAATAATGTATGGTGGAATTGTGTATCATAAAAAGGTCTTCAAAAAAGTCCGCGATGGCATATGTCTATCTCTTAAGGATAACATACTATATCCATTTTATTGACTTTTTGTAGGTATTTGTTTGCCGAATTTTACTCTTGGAAATACGATTACGATAACAATACGCTATAATATCAGTAGCTATTAGCCAAATTATGTTCGTAGATAAATAAGCTAGCTACTTACGTGTATTTCAAACAGTATACAAGAATATTTATCATAAAAACATTACTAAACACGGCGGCCTTATAATCAAAATTTGTGCATTCCAAAACTTTCGTTACTTTTTCACTGACATATTTATCACTTTTCGATAAACTAACACTCAATACGAAATCTACACTTATTTCTCAGTAATTCTGTATAAGATTCTTCTAAGATTAAACCGTTTTCTCATTGAATCCATTACTTTACGCACGTATAACCTTGATGAATGTTTACATTAAGCATCGCGTCACACCGCCACACGACCACAGAGTATAGACGTATTTTGTTTTCTTTTTTCGTTCGTTTAGTGGTGTTCCCGCTAAAATGTCAACCGGTCAAGTATTAGTCGATTAATCGAATTCTACATCCAGATCGTGTTGCAAATACAAAATAAATGTCAAATATTTCGTCCAATTGTGAACGTGACCGAACATAAGTACTTTTACTATATTAAATCATTTGTTTCGGTTTCTATTCACATAGTGTTCATGAAGAAACCATAAAACCATAGTTATTATTGTGAAATGTTAAAAGTTTGATGTCAAGCTCGATAGATGGCGTTGACGTCGAAATAGATCTCGCTATGGTTTCGTTACCGCGATTTGGTTGGGGTCTCGCAATTTTAATTAAATATACCAGCAGTGCAAGTACGTAGGACTCGATTCGATAAATTTGACAATTATTCTCGATAAAATGAGTTTTTATCGAATCGAATCGATGTCGCAAGTATGTAACTTCTACTTTAACGATCGGTAAATAAACTCTAAAATTTTAACGAATTTAAAGAAAATGCACTTTTACAAATGAGATCGCCAATTTACGCTGTCAAGCTCAGTAATTTATCGACACCTTGTAAAAGCCCGTTAAGCATAGCGATCATTAAGTACTAATACGAACAAGATTGATAAAAATGCAAACCTTAGCGATCTCGATGTCTTATCGAGATATCGTGGGCCGATTCGAGTCGTTAAGGATCGCTTGTCAAATGGCAATACTGAGGACGTCCACAGACAAAACATTTAAGGTGGGATTTCTGTGGCACGACTAATGTCCGAGATATTTAGAAAATATATTTATTTCATACATTTTTGGATTGTAAATAATATTTATGGGTATAATTGAAAGAAGCTACACTGTAATTTAAGCTACGTTTATAATTTTAAAATTGCTTGAGACATTTTGCAAAAAAACCTTTACTTACTTATTCTATGAATGACCCGCCCGGACGCGGCGACTATGGCGGCACGAGCGCGGTGAATTTAGATAATTAATCATCATATTTTATCAAGTAATTTATATTATAGTTTTTTTTTTTTATCGGTTCCATGATTCGTGTTTGAATAGATACACCCTATATATTTTTTTTCTTTTCTTTTGCTTATATCTCGAAAATGGTGCGTCCTATCGCAAAAATAATGAAAATTTCGACACCCTTTAGGAAGCCGATAAACCCGTAATACTCAACATGTAGGTATTTTTTTTTCCATACAATAAGTGAAAATTTCCATATGAAACACTTTGACCTCCAGCTCTAAAAAAAATCATGAGATAGGGCAAACAAGTGCAACGTTGCGAAGCTAAAAAAAATACCACGTGGAGTCGCGATTGTCAAATTCGATTCACCCTGCAATAAAGTCATAACTTCATAAGTCCTAAATCCATGATTAGTAATGATCGCTATGCTTATCGGGCTATTACATGGTGTCGATAAATTACCGAGCTCGACAGCGTAAATTGACGATCTCAACTGTCAAAATGTCAGTTCGTACTTGTATTTTCGTTAAATTCGTTAAAATTTTTGAGTTTATCTACTGATCGTTAAAGTAAGTACCGTACTTACTTTTTTTACGTATTACGTACTTCCAAATTCGTTAACAAGATCGATAAAAATGCAAACCTTAGCGATCTCGATGTCTTATCGATGCAAAGTGCGTACTTGCACTGCAGATTAGATTAGATTAGATTAGATTAGATTAGATTAGATTAGATTAGATCAGTACACAATTGTGATTTTATTTTCAACCCTATTAGTGTGCACATAGTTCGATAGTTCAACTCATTACCAGGGCCTCAAGTCTGCTATTACAATAGTGTCAGAATGGTCTCTTCATTGTGAGTTTTTGACAGATTTGCCATACAAAAACTGTCAAATACTCACAATCGCGAGACCATTCTGACACTATTGTAATAGCAGACTTGAGGCCCAGCTCGGTAATAAACACATAGTGAGTCACATTAAAATTAATATTAAGTTAGAATTTTGAGATATAGCCTGGGATATGGAGAGGGTAGTACATAGGGTACTTTTTTATGCGATAACCGACATCCACGCGGGCGAAGCCGCGGGCAAAAGCTAGTTAATTCATATTTAAATATTTAGGTACATATATATCTATACCTTACCTAGCAATTACTTACAATTATGAAAAACGCATATTAGTCAGTTCTTTAACGGCTCAGTCGGTAGGCGCCACTTTGCCAGGCGATACGGTAGGATGTGTTTTTTTACCCAAAATATACAGGTTGAAATTGAAAACATGCGACAAACCGAAATGGGAGATTGTACTTATCATTATGAACAACTTTTACTATGTGACCAAAGCTGCAATCGCGAAAAAAATATCAGCTGTTCCCTACATTTTGACGAGTTATGCGAACATAAATGTAGGGTACAGCTGATAATTTTTTCGCGATTGCAGCTTTGGTCCTTAGTAAAAGTTGTTCATAATGATGAGTACAATCTCCCATTTCGGTTTGTCGCATGTTTTAAATTTCAAACTGTATATTGGCTTGCCCTAATTTTGACACCTAAGCACGCCACTGGCTGCAAGTGTGTTAAGCTTTAGTATGATTGGCAAAAAGGATAAACATCTTGATTCCTAATTTTGGTCTTATACGTAACTAATGCTATTGCTCGTTAGAAATTGACTGAATTGCGTATGTACTGAATCACTATTTAAGGTTGCGCACTTAAATGTAATTCCGAACCTATAAGATCACTGTTTTCTCCGACCGTCAGTCACAAAGTTTTTCTCAAATACTATGTAACGTAGGAATAGGATATTCGGCACATTTTTAGATCTTGATACCGTTCACATAGATCGCTTATCACCGATTATTTTAATCTGTTTTACTGAACGGGCGTGCTTGTTGAAAACCTCGCCGCGAGAGAACGCCAAGTGTTTCTCACGCTTCAAAATCATCTTGAATGACCGGTTGGTGCAAGTCAAAATACTTAGTGCTACCTACGCGGAACTAACTTGACAGTTTTCATCCCTGTTCCGTCATGCTAATAAACAGCTCCATGTTCCCAGGACGTGCACCACGGCAACGGCACGCAGCAGATCTTCTACTCGGACCCGCACGTGCTGTACATGAGCATCCACCGGCACGACGACGGCAACTTCTTCCCCGGTACGGGCGCCGCCAGCGAAGCCGGAGCCGGGCCCGGCCTGGGCTACACCGTCAACGTGGCCTGGGGCGGCGGGACCAGCCCGCCGCTGGCCGACGCCGAGTACCTGGCCGCCTTCCGCGCAGTCATCATGCCCATTGCGAAGGTGAGGGCAGGGAGATGTACAGATGTCATGTCTTCTAGCGCAGTACGCGTCAACGTGGCCTGAGGCGGCAGGTCCAGCTCGCCGCTGGCCGACGCCCGAGTACCTGGCCGCCTTCCACGCAGTCATCATGCCCATTGCGAAGGTGAGGGCAGGGAGATGTACAGATGTCGTGTCTTCTAGCGCAGTACGCGTCATTGTGGCCTGAGGCGGCAGGTCCAGGGGCCCTATTATGAACTCTTATTTCCAGGCAGTTTACAGCGTAAACAGAATTGCCTTGCAATTTCGTATTATGAACTCGTTAAACAAGCCAGTCAGCGGTCACGTGACACCCTGGCCGACTTCTGCCCGAATATTGCCTGGCAATAACGTATTACGAACGTTCGTTTGACATTTCTTTTCTTATAACAACTTGTCAAAAAGTAACCTCACAATCCATTCAGTTTACGCTACTTCAGAGGAGCTTTTATTGAATTGTTTTGGGTTTATTTGCCGAAGTTACTCGAGTAATAAATAAATAACAAAAGAAAATATTATGTGCGACGAATATGAACTGTTTAGAGTTCCTGGAAAGTGACTTTTCTGATCAAAATAACGAATCAATGAACAAAAGGAGACGACTTCGTGATCAAATTAAAGGCTCCTACAAAACAGGCGCGACACGCGACGCGACACAAAGGCACCGCTCGTCGCGCGACACGTGGTTCCTTTGTGTCGCGTCGCGTGTCGCGCCTGTACGTAAGAGCCTTAATGCGTTCGACATGGATGATGTGCAATTCATTGAACAATATCAAGTGAGGAGTTGGAGACGACTTCGTGATCAAATTAAAGGCTCCTACAAAACAGGCGCGACACGCGACGCGACACAAAGGCACCGCTCGTCGCGCGACACGCGGTTCCTTTGTGTCGCGTCGCGTGTCACCTGTATGTAAGAGCCTTAATGCGTTCGACATGGATGATGTGCCATTCATTGAACGATATCAACTTAAACAAGTGAGGAGTTGAGACATGTCAGGGACTGTCATACAAAATATCATATCTAAGAACTTTCTTACACTGAATAGGAAAATACTCAATAACGAGCTTACGCCATATTTTGTTTATACCCCGAAAATTCTTACGAATGGAAGTATTAAACAAACAATAAGATAGTGTTCATATTAGTTTGTGAAACAATGAAACAATACTCTTCCATGTGGTCGAATTCCCCGCTGACCTTCAAGTGGAGTTCGTTCGGAAACCTAATCTCGCGTGACAATTTACAAACTCAAAAAATTATAATATGAATGAATTATATAGGTAGCATAATATACAGTGCGTTCGTATTTTCACCTAATTTTATACTAAAGTAACTAGATTAATATAAATTGCTTATTTTTACCACAAAATATGTGATTAAATAAAACCGTAACTTACCGATAAATATTGAATTGTGTTTCTGAACGTTACGGCAGAGAATTACAAGCCAGCCATAGACAAACTACCCAGCGTGAAGTCGGTTAGAATTAGGAATGTCGTAATACGAAATTTAACCAGCCAGTGAAATGAATTGCCTGGAACTTGTCTGGTTTTTTTAAAGTTCGTAATAGGCCCCCAGCTCGCCGCTGGCCGACGTCCGAGTACTTGGCCGCCTTCCGCGCAGTCATCATGCCCATGGGAGATGTACAGATATCATGTCTCTCAGCACAGTATGTGTCAAAAATATTGGCACTAATTGTTCAAAATGTTATTATGTTTTATTAAATGAGATAAACTTAGTGTTTTAGATCATTCGAACAGTCTAGCCTTTTTAAGGTTCAATATTTGGTGAACGCCCGCAGGAGTACGACCCCGAGATAGTGCTCGTGTCGTGCGGCTTCGACGCGGCGGCGGGCCACCCGGCCCCGCTGGGCGGCTACAGCGTGTCGGCGGCGTGCTTCGCGCACATGACGCGCGAGCTGAGCCAGCTGGCGGGCGGCAAGCTGGTGCTGGCGCTGGAGGGCGGCTACGACCTGCCCGCCATGTGCGACTGCGCGCAGGAGTGCGTGCGCGCGCTGCTGGGCGAGCGCGCCGCGCCGCCCGCGCAGGCGGAGCTGGCGCGGCCGCCGCACGCCAGCGCGCAGGCCGCGCTGCGCGCCACGCTGGCCGTGCACGCGCCGCACTGGCGCGGCCTGGCGCGCGGCGCCGAGCTGCTGGCGCTGTCGGCGCTGGACGCGGCCCCGGCCGTGGCCGCGGCGCGCCTGGGCCGCCTGCAGACGGAGCGCGACGCGGCCGACACGTGCCAGGCCATGGCCACGCTCAGCATGCACCAGCAGGCGCAGCCCGAGCCGCCCGGGCCCGAGCAGCCCGCCCTCAGGTCAGTGTGAGCTGCGACGCCGCTGCGCTGCCTCTCGCCTGCGCTCGCTGACCCTGGTCGTTCTGTCGCAGGTCTGCGGAGAGCTCCCGCTCGGCGTCGGAGGAGCCCATGGAGCAGGACGAGGGCAAGTGAGGGGCCCGGGCCCCGCCCGGCTGGCCCGCCCCCGCCCCCACACTTCAACATTCCGGTTCCGGTAGTTAGCCGTTAGTAGCGTGGAGTGAGACGTACTCGAATCTGTGCGCGTGGCGCCTGTTGTGTGTATCTTCAGTCGAAAGCTTTAACGTGTAACGTGTAGTGTACAAACGATGACGTGATGATCGAGGCGTAGCGAACAGTCCGCGACGATGCCTGACGCCTGACGCGACCTACTATACCAAAGATTGTTTCAAATTCTGATGTTACAAAAAGTATTTATTCAATGTGTATATAATGGAAATTGTGCAAATCTATTGTTGTAAACTAAAGTAACATTTTTATGGTGGATATAAAATATTTGTATATCTGTGTCCCTGTAACACGTAGCTCACGTTCGGCGCGAGCGTAGCGAACACCCTGTACAGTAACAGTTTGTGAGCCGTGTCGTCGTGTCGCTGCGTGTTTGTAACTCGTATCTCGTATTTATTGTTCAGATTCAACTTGTGCAAGTGACACACTTGTTTAATAGTACATATGTACTTGTACGTCGCTGTTGGACGCTGCTCCCACTTTTTGTAACGTGTGATAACTTAATATGAAACGAATTAGATTTTTGGACATAATGTCTAAAATAAACTATTGAAACAATGAATTTCTTATTATTACCTCCGCACACGTAGACGTGCGGGGACGAGAATGTTGTGTATCTGTGTTGATTTTAATATTTTCACTATGTGATCGAATCCTGAAGGATTCTTATATCGTCCGCGAGGCGATGCAAACTTATAAGAGAAGTTAGATTTATGTAAAGTCAGATGTAAATGTTTATATGAGAATGGTATATTTAACTAGAAGAATATGAGATGTTTCTGGATGGTGGAACTTGTTGACTATAGCCGACTACTTGTCCTGCGTTCGTCGCATCCTCTAATTATATATTTTTGTATGACGGCTGTCTGTGAGTATACAACGTACCTACGGGATGGGATCCTTGTACGATAAACAGAGTTAAACAAATGTTGTGTCTTTGAGAATTTTATTGTTAAATTGGAATAAAGATGAAATGATTATTTAATAAATGTATATATATTATATATATATTTGGAAATATAATCGAATTTTCATTTCTATTCATTACCTTCAGTCAACCTTTAAATCCTTCGTTTCCCTTTTGCTTCCTACCAGTAGTAACATAGGCTGCACTTGTGACATGGGGGACATTTTATTTCCCATGCATAAAGCCAAAATAAAATTCCTTCCTTTTCCTAATTTCATCTGGTAGACTGCAAAAGAGGCTGATGATTTAAACAACAAATATGGATAATCATAAATATTTTATAGAACACACTTAGCAGATCGACGTAAGTATAAGAAAATAATAAAATAGAAGAAGACATTTTACAAAATAAACCTAAGCTAGTTGAAAAGTTGTTAAACATAAAGAAAATGCAACAACAGAATGACGTAATTAATTTTATAGTAAACATAATTTATAGGAAAGACATTTAAGCTTATGAAGTGTACAAAAATAACCCATCTCTTATAACTAGATAGAAAAATATCCGCGACGCGTATTTCCCTTTCCGTGTTCAATTTGAGACACCAGTTGCGTATGATCACCAGGCTTTTGTAGCTCGGTACATGTCCACCAAAAACGGTTAAATAAAGTTTTTCGAGATATTTACGAAAAGCACAATTTTAAGTTATCCATTTTAGGACATATCTAACGATAACAGGTGACAATGTTAACACAGTTCTATGCAATATAAATCCAAAAATAATTAGATAATGGTCGCGGTCAAGTAAAGGTCATCCATTAATCTGTAGACAAACCGCAAATTATACATTGTTTTGTAAAAATAAAACCAGTTTAGTTATAACTAAACAGTTTATTAATTGACGCAAACTGAACACGGTTTTGGCATGTACCGTGCCACAAAAACGTAGGCATTTCACGCAACTGGTGTCTTGAATTGAACACGGAAGAAAAAATACGCATCCGCGATACATTCTTACGCTATGAACACAATAAAAAATTTACAGTTTCGTATAACCTGATGTGCTAGCGACTGTACTGCCAGCACATGAGGTTATACGAAGCTGTCAATTTCCCAAATGATTTTAAACTTTAAAATGTCGATGGTAAAGTTCAAAATCGAATGAGAAAATTTGACAGTTTGTGGTAACTTGACGTGCTGGCGACTGAACATATTAAACACATATTAATATAACTAGACGTAGCTGGCGTTGGAATTTATACAAGTGCCATTGGTACTGACCGTAGACAGAGCATGAGCTATAGATAACTACTAAATAACAAAAGTTGTCATTAGCGGTTGAAATATTTCATTTTTTTATCTATCAGAAATATTGAACTTACCACCAGTACTACGAGCGAAAAGAGTGAAGAGTTTGTTAGATTCAGAGTAATAAGAGAGTCCATGAGACAGTTATATTTTTTCTATCTCCTTCGCATATCTATGTTATTACTAGTTTACGAGTGACTGTCAGAAGTCATGCGCTGACAGCTAATCTACCTACGGTACTGACCCAGTTTTAGTATACCTACTGTGGTCCAAGTTTACAATTGTCAAATCGATCCCTAAAAAGTATAAAAAAATAATTTGATGATTGAAAATTGGCCTAAATCTATTTAAAGTTACGCCTATTACCGAGTTGTAAAAATAAAATTATGAGGATGTTAATAGACCATTTTGAACTCTGTAGAGGCAATAAGCGTGACGATAAGAAAATTACTTCGTCTTTTATATAGTGGCGCCCTCTACACTGTCGCGATAAAGCGTCCACTACCACAATAATGCGAATAGACTAGAATGGTTTTTAACAAGTTTGTGAATGCAGTAAGTTATATAATAATTACTTCACATTTATTTATGGGATTGTATTCGTAACCATATAAAATTAGACAAAGAAAAGTTGGACGTAGATAAAACGAAAACGATCCAATCTACAAATTGGTCAAAAATGAGTTAAATTGATGCTAAATATCGATACTGTCGGCTAGTAAAATAGATCCAAGCAAAAAACAATGGTTTATCATTTTGATCTACCTCAGAACCAACCCACATGTATGGAAATATGATATATCTTCTAAACTTCAAACGTCAATATCCCTAAAGTGACTTTGTGTGGATCGGATCCTTTTCCCTTTGTGACTATCGCAGTTCCACTTAACAAGTGTTTCCCTAGGCAACGGTTTAGACCCCTATAAATGATTTTCTAGCAACCCTCAAATTTAGCCTATAGGAAAGTATACAACATAGAAAATATAGTAAACTTTAACAACAAAATAGTACATTTTTCATTAATAAAGTCCTTCCATTCCACGAAGATTCAATTTATAACTTATTGCATCGACATAAGGTTTAAACTGCAATAACTCGAGCGTGGTCGTGAAATGCAACAGCTTTACCTGAGTAGCAATAGTATAGTTTAGTGACTGTTCGGCTATCCTCGGCTAAGCTCGGCTAATGTCTGTCGGGCGGATCGAGTGTTGCGCAGTGACAGTTACACGAACTGACTGGACACTCTGTGTGATCCCTGTGAAGACAATTGGTAGTTTCAAGTAACAAAGTAACTAAATAAATGTATCATAAAATACAATGTTTATTGAAGATCTGGCTAGAATAGTTTTTGGGCTCATAATGCCGCCCTGTTTGGTCTCATGTGTTTTTAAGGCCCTACGGAATTTATTAATCGCAAGATCCATTTTACTTTTCGTTTGTCCCCCAAAAATTGTGATTGCCAGCTAGGGGGAGGCTGCGGATGTAGATTTTATTACATCCGCGGATCTCATGTTTTTTTTTAACGGATCCGTCAAGGCGGCAAGGCGACTCTCTTATGTTTTTTTTGCAAATTGCAGTGCTGTTTCGTTGTATGTTGATCATAATTCAATTCGCAGCAATTATAATACAATAATCACTAAATTATAATTATTTAAAAATCATCGAAATTATATGTGTTGGATATAAGACTATTTCGTGAAAATGTGACGATTTAGAGCTGTATTGATGATTTAAATTATTTATAATTCCCATTTTGTTGATTATGATTTTACTTATATTCACCCGATTCCATCCACATCTGCATCCGCATGAGCTCCATACCGATTAGTGCGGATGCTGATGCAGATGCGGAGGTCGATATAAATGCGAAAGCTCCGCAATTGCGGATGTGGATGCGAACATTCGCAATATCCCCGGGGTGAAACTATAGACAAAATATCAGGAAACGGTTATAATTATAAGGGGTGCTACACACATGTTCGGCTCGGCAAGATTCGAACTTGGGGAAAAGCCACTCGCCTAGCCCGAATTTTTCCGATTCGACCGGAACATGATTTAGCAAGGGTAGATGCCGAACGAAGTTTGCCGATTGGCACGAGCCAAATGAAAGCCGAATATGTGAGTAATTGCTTCGGGTCGGCTTTGCTGTTCAACAAATACTGCCGAATCAAATGTGTCCATCCAAACACCCCTGACATGCGATAGACCAGCCTTGAACCTGAAACAAGGCAAACTAAAGCACACTCACTTGAACCAGTTAATAAGATGCTGCGCGTGGCCGCCGTGTCTGCAGGCCACGCACCAGCTGAACCACGCGCTGAAGGCCGCGCCCGCCGCGCCCGCGCCCGCTCCCGCGCCCGCGCCCGCTCCGCCCGCGCCCGTGCCCACGTGCAGCGAGCACACGCCGCAGCGCGGCAGCGGCTTGCGGCAGTTCGGGCAGGACGAGATTTGCTGGAAGAAACGTTAAACATAGAAATTGATGGATCGAAACTTGTGTTGATGACAAATTAAATCCTAGAAAATTATTATTCTCGTAAAAATATTTGAGTAAAAGGTGGTCAAAATGATTCGAACATTTCTGAAAAAAATTATTTCACTTAAAAAACCTCAACGAGATGTTGCTATGCTTGTTTCTTCTTTGTGTCGATGATTCCATTTATCGGTTTTAAATAAGCTTCGACCAGAATTCAGCCTTCCTAACAATGCTATCAATCTCGAGTCTGAGGGAAGTCGTATCCAGGTATTAGTCAGAACTCCTGTGACGACAAGTAACCTCGCAGCAAGACGTTCTACCTTTCTTATCCATCATCTTTCAGCCATTATGCATTCTACCAAGAATTTTCCCATGTTTACTTCTAATAATGTGGATGGCTATAAGAGTAGGGGTAGACCAAAGAAACGATGGATATAGTATGGGAAAGATGATATGGCTAGAAGGGGACTGACTACCGAGACGACGCGTAATAGAGCAGTGTGAAGAAAAAGACATGTAACGCCGCCCCCAAATAAATTTGGATATGGCACACACCTTCATCTTAGCCGCGGGCGGCGGCAGGCGCTGGAAGGCGACGCGCGGCCGGTTGTGGCCGGGCGGCGCGGCCACGGACTTGCCGCAGTACGTGCACGCCACGCACACGTGGCGCGGCACGCCGCCCGCGCCCGCGCCCGCCCCCCACTCCGCGCCCCCCTCCGCGCCGCACACCCACGTGTCCAGTGCGCAGCGCGCCCACCACAGCTGCCAGCTGTCCAGGATTGTACGGTAGCTGCATACATGAGGACATGGAGTGAACGTAGCTTAAAACCTAACTAAACTCTTGAAGAAGACGAACAACGTTCTAAGAGGTATATACGAGTACACGAAAAGACACCCAGCCTCTTTCAAGTTTCCAAATTCGGTCTTATTTATAAATATTATAAATTAAAGTCACATTTCGTGTCTATGTGACTGCGTCGTTCTTCTGTTTAATCTTGAATGAGGGTGATAGACCAGGGTCGATAATAGATGAAAAAAAAAAAAAATATAGTAGGATGAAACCCATTGGAAAAGGAAGAGAATATAACAAAAAATCAAGGAAAAATTATTTACGGGCGATCTGAGGTCGGAAAGTGGAAGGGGGGGGGGGGGGTTAAGGGTAATAAACGGTTTATCTCGATTTCCGGCAAAACTGCAAGTCCTATGGAAAAAAGTTAAAGTGCAAAGTTACAACTTTTGTATTTACACTTTTTTTCACATAACCTCAAAAATTATGTGAAAAATTCAAATAACCAAGTTTTTGGTTTTTCATTTTTATCTTTTACAAAACACACTTCCACTTCCCGACCTCAGATCGCCCGTAAATAATTTTACCTTTAATTTTTGTTATATTCTCTTCCTTTTCCAATGGGTTTCATCCTACTATATTTTATTTTTTTTTCACGTTTTACCATTTTCAAAGGCTTCAGCCCTGGTCTATGAATTGTATTTGCAATTTAAATATTTTTGTGTGAATAGGCATATAAATATTTTTTTCGACACAATAACCGCATTGTATGAAAAACAGGGATCAGCAAAAACAGTATTTGGCAGCGGTGGGATTCGAACCCACGCCTCCGAAGAGACTGGTGCCTTAAACCAGCGCCTTAGACCGCTCGGCCACGCTACCCATGCATGTAACTTATCATTTAGCAGCTCGCTAGGATTGATAGGAAAGAAGTTATTTGTAAAACAAGCCGTGTGACGCAATTGGCGGGAACATTGTTTAATATTGGCATTCGTTCAAGTCGTGCATATTTTCAGTTTTAAATCAAAATCTGGAATGCTGAGTAACTCGTCAAAAAATATAAAAAGTATTTCAGGTGTTAAATAAAAATACTTGACGGGGCTTATTAAATCATACTGCGTGCATTTTTTTATCCCACGAGACCGAAAGTTGTCGTATAAAAAAAAACATCTTGTCGTCTCTCATAACGTTTATTATTTCTAACTAGTAAATGCAATTTACCTATTTAGATAACAAGTTTACGACTTTCAGCAATTCATAGTTAAATTTTTGAGATAAACTATCGTAAACGCCATATCTTTATTTATACGGCACTTCACGTTATTTACAACAAAAAGAGTATCTGGCAGCGGTGGGATTCGAACCCACGCCTCCGAAGAGACTGGTGCCTTAAACCAGCGCCTTAGACCGCTCGGCCACGCTACCTCCTGAAAGATTTGTACAAATGGATCATCCAATGTTGTGTGTTCATGTCTGAATTAATTTACTTCAGACCGTGTGCCCGATGAGCTTTCCCATCGGCAAAACTCACCAACTTGCATCCACTTTTACCTTATGCTTACCCCAAGTAGCACAGAAGTGCTCTATAACAGCATTTTCACAGTGCACCGTGGAAACATTGGCTGAATAAACTTGCTGTATATCAGCGTAGACAGCGCATCCTCTGCTGATATATCTCTAATTTGGGCACAAATAATTCAGCACATAGCTGTATAAGAAATCCAATTATAAAATAATTGAATTATATCAACATTATATCAGCATTTATGTGTGTAGCAGTCGCCCCAAGAGCTGAAATTTGCCTGATTAACAAGGCACTTGTTACCTATAATACAGCAAGAAAGACGAATGTGTACATTTTATATGCTTTTACACAGTTGAAAGTGCACTCTGAGCGAAATTGTGGAATGCAAGAACTTTATTATTTATTTTTCTATAATGTGAACTGTCAATTTGTTAAACATAAGTGTAAGTGTTGTTTGCAAGATCTCAAGTGCCATTTGTGAATATAATTTAAGGTAAGTAAAACTTCGATTTCTTCCTATTATGTTTGAAATCTTACTGGGGAGGTAACTTTACTGTGAAATACCATACATGTTTAGTTCAAAATTTTCACGCGCTCTCATAATATCACTAAAAATTAAATAAAACTTAACTTAAATGGATAGTAAACGAAATAAATGTTATAGTTTTGTACAGATAAATTGATAAAAAGCTGGTTAAGTGTAAATAAATTGTAAACCAAATCAATTCCAATCGATATTGTTACGCATAGAAAACATTTATAATTGTTTGATTTTCATACTTTGTGCTTTGTATAATAAATAAACATTGAGGCCCTGCCGATGCGCCCGTACGTTACGTTTACATCATTAAATACGGAACCTATCAAAATGTAGGGTTCACATTTGCTTGGCAAAACCATATAGCCCGCTCGCTCGGTCCGTGTACAGCCGGCAGTTCGTCTTCATAGATCGTACGATGCGCAGTTCCTTTTGCGCACTCCCGTGATCTACGAATGGTCGCCGACGCAGGGTCTCAGTCACTTAAACTATTAAACTGTCTTTCGCTTTTCTACCCGACTAATCACGTACCTGCGTGCTGTACGCAACATTAAGTGGTCCTATCGAGCCGGATCTAGGATCTCGGCCACGTGTTTAGTCGAACTAAAACCTGTGTGCAGGGATGTCGCTGCTTCACACACCCCCAAAGGGTGTTTTAACACGTAGTAAACGTGCCACGGAGCAGCCGACTACTAGTAAAAGTGAAAAGTTACTGGAAAAATCAGTGAAAAGTGATAAAACCGCGTGTTCGTCGGCAGCGGCCCGAAAACGGCTAGAGTATGAAGCGGCTCAACTTCAAGCACAAATCGAACTCGATTTAGCACAAAAAAGTGCACAAATTCAGAAGGACTTGGTTTCAAAGAAACTGGAAGCCGATATAGCAGACTTAGAAGAAGAAGACGACGGCTTGGCCTCGAAAAGTTCGAGAATTGTCGAGTCGTGGTTCGACAAGCAAGATGCTGTCGCGCCCATTGCTAAAAGTGATTGGCAAAACAATGTCAACCCATTAAATACGATGCCGTTGTGCAGTAAAACCTGGAACCACACAGAGCAGCAACAGAACTTC
This sequence comes from Dryobota labecula, assembly GCA_947523025.1. Lineage (NCBI taxonomy): Eukaryota > Metazoa > Arthropoda > Insecta > Lepidoptera > Noctuidae > Dryobota > Dryobota labecula. Next base: position 1,435,208 of record OX383296.1, on the reverse strand, counting down.
GTCAGCGAGTGCCCGCCGCGTGGCGACAGCATCAACCAGTTAACGGAGGCGCTGCACCAAGTGCTTACGAGAAGTAACGTTCGTGATAATAACAGAGAACTCCTTGCGCGCCTAGCAACATCAAACGATTTACCGGTGTTCGACGGCGACCCTATGCAGTGGCTGCAGTTCAAGGAGTCATATAAAGAGTCGTCACACTTATGCAGTTATAGCGATGCAGAAAACATTTGGCGGTTACGAAAGTGTCTACGTGGTGATGCAAAAGAAGCCGTGTCATCGCTCCTCATCGCTAACACAACACCGCAAGCTATAATTGACACCTTAGAATTACGATTCGGCAGACCAGAGTGTATAATTAATAAAATATCCACTCAACTCAAGAAAATTCACCCACTTCCGACTGCATACCACACGGAGATCGTGAATTTCTCGATAAAAGTTAAAAACTACGTCACAGCAGTTAAAGCTATTAAGTTGCAGGAATACCTACAAAGTCCGGAAACGACGTCAATAATACTTTCGAAGTTACCGCCCGCCCTTATCAATAAGTGGGCCGAATATATCTTCGAGAGACAGGATAGTACTATACCTAAACTAGAAATACTATCGGAGTTTTTATATAGAGAAGCTACCATCGTCGCAACCTCAGGTGTGAGTTACATACACAGTCAGAACGACGTAAGAAAGAAATACGACCATAATAATATAAAAAGTCATTCAGTGTTAGCGTGCACTACTACCTCCGATAATAAATGTATGTTTTGTCGTGCCTCTACGACACACGCCTTAGACAAGTGCGGCAAGTTCAAACGCGCTATGAGACGGGATCGATGGCAATTTGTACGTGCTAAACATCTGTGCTACAAGTGCTTGAGCGCACGGCACAATGAACCCGCCGCGTGCAGCGCTCCTGACTGCAGCGAGTGTGGACATCAACATCATTATCTCCTTCACTGGACGAAGCCTACCGCGCCTACGACGCCCGCAACCGCGCAACCAGAAACGGCGTGCCCAACGGTGGACGCAGCCCGCGGCCCATCCACGCCCGACGAGTCGCGCCGCGAGGATACCATTGCCCACGCCCACACCAGTGCGTCCACTAGTGTTAGTGAACCGTCAGTGCCTAAAGTATTGTTAAAAATAGTGCCGGTAACCGTTCATGGACCTAAAGACAATATCCACACACACGCGTTGCTCGACGACGGTGCCACCGTGACGCTGATATCCGCTGACCTCGCCGATCAGGCGGGACTCCACGGTAAGACGGTCACCATGCGCGCCCGCAGTGCATGGGACTCCGGTGAGCTTGTGTGCCAAACGGAAAACGTAAGTTTTGACATTTTCAATAATACAGGCAATCGTTTTAATTTGTGTGCTCGTAAAATGAAAGAACTTAATTTGCCTATTCAACGTTTATCGTGTATGGACTTTAGTAATTATTCGGAGTATATTGACTACGACTTGTGCAAATGTGACGCACAACCTAAACTATTAATCGGACAGGATAATTATGATCTTATTGCACCTATTTTATGTTTAAAAGGAAATAATAAAAATGAACCTTATGTTACAAAGACACCGCTAGGTTGGTGTGTACACGGTGTCGTAAACAACATAAATATTATGAACATGTCGGCTGATCGTATTACTAGTGATGATAGCGCGCAACGTCGTCGTGATGCTGATTTGAACGAGTTTGTAAGACAATCATTTGCGTTAGAGTCAATAGGTATATCAAAACAACCGCGACAGAATGCTGACGAATTGCGTGCTGTCACCATACTAGATAACAAATGTGAATTAGTTGATAACCAATGGTTTGTGGAATTGCCTTGGAAAAATGATAACTTTGTAATGCCTGATTCTTATCAAAATGCCTATAATCGTTTAAAATCAGTTGAGAAGAAAATGTTAGCCGACAACGCTTACGCGTCCCGTTACCGGGAGCGTATTCAGCATTTATTTTCGAATAATTATGCCAGAAGGCTAAACGAGGGGGAGTCTAGCGACCACATTTGGTACCTACCGCATTTCGGGGTCGACAATCCCAATAAGAAGTTACGTTTAGTGTTCGACGCAGCTGTGAAAACACAGGGATGTTCCCTTAATGATTTTTTATTGACAGGCCCGGACTTATTGCAGTCTTTATTTGGAATTATGTTTAGGTTTAGAGAAAATCAAATTGGAATTATTGCAGATATTAAAGATATGTTTCTTCGAATCAAAATTAAGGAAAAGGATCAACATACACTTAGGTTTTTATTTACAGATGAAGCCACTGAGGACGTTAATACATATGCTATGACGTCATTAATATTTGGCGCAAACTGCTCGCCTTTTATCGCGCAACATATTAAAAATAAAAATGCATTACATTTTAAGGATACTTATCCGACGGCAGTCGACGCTATTTGCAAGCAACATTATATGGACGACTATATCGATAGTTTACCCGAAGTCGACCTTACAAAACAAATGATCAAGGAAGTCTCTTTTATTCACCAGCAGGGTGGATTCGAAATACGGAACTGGGCTAGCAACGTACCGGATGTTCTGGAAAGCGTACCGAAGGAAGCATTGAGTGACAGTGTCTGTTGTGCCTTCGATAAAGATCAATCGGAAAGGACACTCGGTTTATTATGGTACCCTGCTAGCGACGAGTTAGGATTCGATTTAACCTTGAAGCGTATACCAGTTGATATTGTAAACTTAAAAAGAAGATCAACGAAACGCGAGCTATTATGTATTGTTATGTCAATTTTTGACATTCATGGTTATCTGATACCATTTACAATTAAAGGAAAAATAATAATGCGCGAGAGTTGGAAAATAAATATAAAAAGGGTAAAAGAGGTGCCCCCTGATCTAGTGCTACGCCGAAAATGGAGTGAAGAGGGTCCACAATTAAATACAGGTGATCTGGTAATAATAGCTGATCCAAACTCCCCCCGTAACTGCTGGCCTAAAGGTATTATACAATCCGTGTACCCCGGTGCTGACGGACGCGTATGGGTTGTCGACGTTAAGACCAAAAACGGCCTACTTAAACGTCCTGCGGCCAGGATAGCGATTTTTTAGGTTCTAGTTTTATTTTATTTTAATTTTTTTAATCATTTAGGCTAAGGTTTTGAGTGTCGTGTCGACACTGAGGGGGAGAATGTTACGCATAGAAAACATTTATAATTGTTTGATTTTCATACTTTGTGCTTTGTATAATAAATAAACATTGAGGCCCTGCCGATGCGCCCGTACGTTACGTTTACATCATTAAATACGGAACCTATCAAAATGTAGGGTTCACATTTGCTTGGCAAAACCATATAGCCCGCTCGCTCGGTCCGTGTACAGCCGGCAGTTCGTCTTCATAGATCGTACGATGCGCAGTTCCTTTTGCGCACTCCCGTGATCTACGAATGGTCGCCGACGCAGGGTCTCAGTCACTTAAACTATTAAACTGTCTTTCGCTTTTCTACCCGACTAATCACGTACCTGCGTGCTGTACGCAACAGATATCTTCTAAAATAAACCAAAATAAAAAGTTAAAATTTTACAATAGTTCACAGTCACGCAGTGAAAATGGCGGATGGCAAGTGAGCAGTTCTAATCTTAATTTAATGCTAAGGTCTGTACGGGTGTTCACATGTGGCCTATAATTCAGCAAATAGTAAAATAGTGAATCACTTGTGAGAAACAAATCAGCTATGGATCGATGTGAAGAGTTTTAGTGGCTCACATTTAGGCTGTTAACCAGATGTACCACCTTTATGGATTCAAGCTTTTAGGGTGCCGCTGTGGTTTTGCTAAAACCATTTAATTCCCTTTTTAGTTCTTACTCTACGTTCGTTATACATAAGTAGATCATCAGTTTATCGCAGAATCCTGCTGCATATAATATTCGTTTCTTGAATAATACCTACATATAAGAGTGAGTTTGTTATTTTTTATTTACAGAACGTGCTTTTCAAAATAAGATAGAAGAAGAATAATACAGACGGTGTCGCCAATCTGTCTTCTACGGTGACCAGCGAAAAATACTAAATAGCCCTTAAGATGAAATGAGTGACCTTGGAGTTTCTTGCCGGCCCTTCTCCTTAGGAAACGACCAATTGGAACTGTGCTTCTGATATGTCATAAGTGCATATGTAGGTTTACGTGAAATAAAATATTTTTTTTTTATTGCCCAATTGATTTTAATAGATTTTTCTAAATCATGTATAACACAGTCACTCGTGTCTGAATCGTTGGGACAATCTGTCCAAGTAAGTTTTTTCATCATAAATATTACATATGGAACCCGTCTCATTCAATATTCTTTGGCTTTACACATTTGGTAAAACGTCACTAAATACGTCAAGAAACCCTGGTGTATAAATATTCATTTTATGGTTACATAATATAATTCAATCAGTAGATTAAATGCCTACACAAGTTCAATTATTCAGCCCAAGACAGAATGGCTGACATGTTCGCTGCTATGTATCTGCATAAAAGTTCTATCTTGGCCTAGATAAATGCTGATATTCGAGTGTATAGTAAGACCTGACTAATAGCGTAAAAGTATCTATATATGCAGCATAAAGCATTAAATCTTTGTTGAATAACTTCAAAAGTAACTGCTTACGTTAAGGTAGTTCATCTGTTCTCTCTTAAATGGTGAAGTAGACCGCGACGTAACGCACCGGATCAACTCGGAATGGATGAAATGGCGACAGGTCCCGGGAACATACGACCCACGGACGCCCATTAAGTTAAAAGAGAAAATCTACAAGTCCGTGATAAGGCCTGTCATATTGTATGGATCGGAATGCTGGGCCGAGAAGAGGACGGCTGAAAAAATATTGCATGTAGCGGACATGAGAATGTTGAGATGGATGTGTGGAGTGACGAAAATGGATAAAGTCATAAATGAGTATAAAGAGGAAGTTTGAAAGTGGCGCCGGTGACAGAAAAGTTGAAAGGAAGTCTTTTGGCATGGTATGGCAATGTGATGAGGAGGGAGGAAACGCATGTGACGAGGAGAGTGATGAATATAAATGTGGATGGATGGAGAGGGAGAGGAAGGCCAAAGAAAGATGGATGGATTGTGTGAGGAATGATATGAAAGAGAAGGGAGTGAATGATAGCGTGACGGTTGACAGGGGAGAATGGAAAAAGAAAACGTGTTGCGCCGACCCTAAGTAACATGGGATAAGGGCAGGAAGATAATGAACTACGAGGAAAATAAGAATCTAAGGACAATGTAGCATATGGTGCAAAAAGCACCCAAAGGCCTAAAAGACCTATCAGTTAAAAGGACAATAAGAATTGTTAGCCGTCAGCACTCAGTCGAGTCCTATCAGGATCATGTAAACAAGATCTAAAGCCGTACTCTGTATCCCACTTTTGAAATCAAATTTTAATGGCCACAATTAAATAATATTTTTACTACGATAAATTACGTCCTCGCCAATAAAACCTGAACTAAAAACTCTTATCTTTTAGTAAGTAATAATAGGAACGCAAACTATTATTATTCAATGAAGTAGGTACCTAATTTAATGTGACGCATAACTGTAAAATTGCTGCAACAGTTTTAAAGTACACTCATAGACTTTTATTCAGAAAACTGCATTATTTGTGTTCACAAATATGCGCTCTTGCAGCTGATAGAGCACTGCACTATTAATCGATCAATAACAGTGATATCTGTGGCGTGTGTGTGGTGTTTATTAGAATCACAGTACAGATCAAAGCGTTATTTGGAGCGTCGTTTTTTTCTATACAGCTGTTGCAGCCCGAATGAGCTCTAATAAGTCGTTATATTATAAATGCTTAGATTGACGCTGTCGGCCTTATGTGAAAACTTATAATGCAGTTCTGTGCTACTTGGGACGGAATGAATTTACAAAAATCCTTCCTTAGCGCTCATCTTCGTTACATAAGGAACTCTTGTACAAAATTTCATGCTTCTAGATCCTTTAGGTCTTTTGCTGTGATCAGTGAATGAATTTTATTATATTTTTTGAAGATTTTTATTAAGTAGAAGATAGAGAAATCCACATTTCAATTCTAGCTAGTATACAGAACGTTTATTTTTATGAGTCGCATTTGCGCTGCGGTGGATATTATGAACCACCAAATGATGCCTGCTCATCACACATGTCACGATGTAAGTATAGTCGAACCCGTAATTGCTATACCACCCTAAGGTTGAATGTCACTTCCGCGTCATAAAAGCCAAGGTCTATTTTTGTTTTACGACCAATGTGACTACCACCACATAGGCTAACCATGGTTTATCGTCCCACGATTTGGGAGTCCATATTTTTTTTACAGAAAGATCATATTATTACAAGCCTACACGTAAAATTTTAAGGTGCCGAGATAAATAGTTTACGAGAAAAAAAAAAAAAACAAAATCATAGAAATTTAACAATATTTTCTCACTTTTGCATTTTGTCTCGCCATTGAACGTTTAGTTTTACGTAAATATTTAAGTCCGTTGAACTAAAATGTTATACTTCATATTAATAATGAAAAAAATACGTAAATTTAGTGATTTAGATACTTTTTATGCATATTTCATTATATCACATATATTTTGCTGATTTAAATTAGTGCTATTAAATTAACAGTTATAATAATTTACCGAGTATTGCCGTAAGTTGAAACCAAACGTAAAACAACGCCATTTTGTTGGCACTTCACGTAGTCTGTCAGTGAGGCAAATAAAAACTTAGGATGCAAGAGCGAGCGAAGCGTGCTCTGGACTTGAGGCACCCTGACTCGGACAGGTTAGGTTAGAAGGGGATGGCGGGGTAGTGTGAGCGAGCGTAGCGAGCGAATAGACCCCACCATACCCTTCGTGGTTATTTTTTTTTAAACCACCCAGAAGTTGGAGCCCCTCTAAGCGGGGCTCCGTCGACCACACCTTACTTCGAGACGTCTGTTATCGAAAATACCTTTGACCTCGGAGAGCTTGACACAAAGTAATATTCCAAGATTTGAGTATATTTTGGTTTGACCTTGACTTCTAGACCTTGAAAATGTAATTTACTTTATTATTGTTTGGAAACCAATTTAGACCCGCTACGTGCAGTTTTTTTTTTTTTTAAACATCTCAAAAAGTGGGGGGCTCTGTACTTTCTCCTTGACAGGGGGGGTTCTACACCTCCCCCCCCTCCCCACGCACCCCCTCCCACCCCTTAAATCGTGGGATGGTAAACCGAAGTCGTACCTCATGAAAGTGTAAACGAAGCCTGTTCAGGTTACATTTTTACGCAACCACCCACTAAGGGGAGTTAGTAACATATTGGACTTCGTGTACCATCTGTGTTTCTTCGGAGACCTCACCTCCTTCATGTAGTTATTGTGAGAACTATCTATAGGCAAAATACATACATATATTTTGAGAGCATGTCGAATGTTCAATAAGGTGTGCCGGGATGTTGAGCTTGATTTATTCACAAATAGTGTCCGGAAATTTAAAAAAATATTAAGTAACCTTTTCTGTGTAACTTTGTTGTGTAATTTATCTTATTTTTGTTTATTCTCTTCAGTTGTTTCTATGTTTAACTCTCACGCTGTTTGTACCGTGGTGTCAATTTTACACATAAGTTTATATAAGTGGAAACTTGTAATTGGCCTTCTTCTACATATTACCTATGACTACTCGAATGTATTAGCTGTAAGTTTTCTTAAAATGAATAAAATAAAATAAAATATAATATTCATCTGTATTTAAAAGATTTCTGTTTTCAACAATTATAATAATAACTAGCTTCTGCCCGCGACCTCGTTCGCGTAGAAGTCGACAAGACACCACAATATACTAAAATACCAGCCGCATTTTAATAAAACTTTCCTGAATACTACGTTTGTAGTTATGGTCACAGAAGTCAAAATATACAGAGAGGCAGTACTGGTGACGCGGGAGCAAGCGACGTACAGTTCCATGTTCTATGGTAAAGGGTTTGGTTTCCGCACTTAGTGCTTCAGGTGGATCATTGTACATGGGCCAAGGCGACCATAGTGGTTATTCCAACCAGCTACATGGAATCCAGAAAATAATTGCGTCTCCAGTCCTTCAGGTAGACCATTGTACATGGGCCAGAAGTTAATTACGTCTCCCGGTCTGTTTAGAACATCTGTGAAAGATCTGGGTGCCCCGAGGGTTTCTGTTCTAATCTGGGTGACGCCTGTGCATTCAAAGAGCACATGCGCGATGATTTCCTCAGCCTCCATGCAAGCCCTGCACAGAGGATTGTCCGATATGCCTATTGTGTGGAAGTGTTTGTTTAGCGAGCAGGGAACCGTGATGGTCCTCGTCAACAGGCGCAGGCCGGTCCTGTCCAGGACGAATAACCGCTTGGTTAGCCTACCATCAAAGTTAACGTCACCAGTTAAATTAACCTCAACTGTCAAATGATACACCCAAAATTCTAATTTTAAATCACCTTACAGATAGCCCTAGTAGCAATTGCCGTTGGCTTCCATACGCCAACAGTTGGGAATGTATTGGCAGACGGTTAGTTATTCCGCCAACCTAAACCTAAAATAGGCCCATTGTCATAAACATGCACTATTTGCCCAACGGATAGCCAACGACGGGCCTGCTGTTACTATTCCTACTGTTGGGTGATTTTTGTAGGGATTTAAGTTATAATGACAACATTGGGCCAACTAACGCGGGCCTGCTGCTTCTATTCCTACTGTTGGGAGATTTTTGTAGGGATTTAAAGTATAATGACAACATTGGGCCAACTAACGCGGGCCTGCTGCTTCTATTCCTACTGTTGGAAGATTTTTGTAGGGCCAATTACTGCTATTCTAACGGTGTAGTAGCGGGGTGCGCGGGGAGCGGGCGGCGGCACGCGTCGCCTAGCCCGCCCGCCGTTTTGTTATTCATTTGTGCACCTGCGGCTGCGGAGTGAGTGTTTGTGAGTGTTTGTTTTGTTCGCATCAACAAAGATATTAGCCTGATATCAGGCTGGCAGGCTGTGTTTTAGTTTAGTTAGTTAACCTCGTGTTTGTGAAAGTGTTAAATGTATAAAGTTGCGGAGTTTTACGACGATGATGGTGACGGTGGAGAACTCGGTATGGTGCGTGAAGAATGGATGACGCCACGGAAGACTCATTGCATGTGTGTTACAAAACGTGTAAAAATCGTCGTTGCACATGAACCTTATCGGCTTCAAAATAAGGTTGGTTTTTCAAAACAAATCGCTAAAACCAACCTTATTTTCAAGCAGATAAGGTTCATGTATAGCGACGCGCGTACGGCCGGCACTGGCGAGACGCGTCGCTCTGAAACCAGCCTAGAACCAACCAACATACAACCGCTTGCCTAAATGTATTATGTGTCGTTGGGCCTACCCATACCACGTTTTCGTCGGGCCTTCGTAGGGCAATGTACGTTGGCCCCATCGCAAGTTGGGCCTTCGTAGGCAAATCCACGTAGGCCATCAGTTGTTGGCCCAACCCGCAAACTGCCCGCCCGTTGTATGCATTTGCCAACTAACCAGAGGTAAGTGGCCCAACTAAATGCCAACAAAAAATGCTACTAGGGAGGTGATTTAAAATTAGAATTTTGGGTTTATGTATTCAAATAATCAAATCAAAGCATTCAATTTGTAAGTGGCACTACAAATTGACATCCACAGGTACGTTTTCTGATCCATTTGTTTACATCTTCATGAGATGCTTTTGAAACACTTATCAAGGGGAATTGTGTTATCCAGTAACTGAGTTATGTAGTAGTATGCAGGTCAGATAGACTATCGCTCCATGTGAAATACTGGTATACAGCTGCATCCGGTTAGACTGGAATCCGACCCCACCTTGTTGGGAAAAGGCAGGGCACATAGATTTTTTGACTTTCGCAACTGACTCTACCTGTTCAGCCACTTCCTGGCGTGCGGCTCCCGCAGCAGCTCGGCGGTGAAGCACCTGGCTCCCACCAGCGCCGCAGACTGCACGTCGCCCGTGTTCTGGACCAGCGCTATACCTTCAGTACTGCTCTCCTACCTGTCCAGCCAGTTCCTGGTGCGCGGCTCCCGCAGCAGGTCGGCGGTGAAGCACCTGGCACCCCCAGCGCCGCAGACTGCACGTTGCCCGTGTTCTGGGCCAGCGCTATACCTTCAGTACTGCTCTCCTACCTGTCCAGCCAGTTCCTGGTGCGCGGCTCCCGCAGCAGCTCGGCGGTGAAGCACCTGGCTCCCACCAGCGCCGCAGACTGCACGTCGCCCGTGTTATGGACCAGCGCTATACCTTCAGTACTGCTCTCCTACCTGTCCAGCCAGTTCCTGGTGCGCGGCTCCCACAGCAGCTCGGCGGTGAAGCACCTGGCTCCCACCAGCGCCGCAGACTGCATGTCGCCCGTGTTATGGACCAGCGCTATACCTTCAGTACTGCTCTCCTACCTGTCCAGCCAGTTCCTGGTGCGCGGCTCCCGCAGCAGCTCGGCGGTGAAGCACCTGGCTCCCACCAGCGCCGCAGACTGCATGTCGCCCGTGTTATGGACCAGCGCTATACCTTCAGTACTGCTCTCCTACCTGTCCAGCCAGTTCCTGGTGCGCGGCTCCCGCAGCAGCTCGGCGGTGAAGCACCTGGCTCCCACCAGCGCCGCAGACTGCATGTCGCCCGTGTTATGGACCAGCGCTATACCTTCAGTACTGCTCTCCTACCTGTCCAGCCAGTTCCTGGTGCGCGGCTCCCGCAGCAGCTCGGCGGTGAAGCACCTGGCTCCCACCAGCGCCGCAGACTGCATGTCGCCCGTGTTATGGACCAGCGCTATACCTTCAGTACTGCTCTCCTACCTGTCCAGCCAGTTCCTGGTGCGCGGCTCCCGCAGCAGCTCGGCGGTGAAGCACCTGGCTCCCACCAGCGCCACAGACTGCACGTCGCCCGTGTTCTCCACCCAGCGCTGCAGCAGCGCTATACCTTCCGTACTAGCACCTGTAGAAAACACCAGCTACAGTCACAACAGTTAACAAAAGAAAAATATCTTTAACTGGCTTATACACACAAGGCGTGGATTTCGGAATTTCATGTCATTTCATGCTCTTTAGTACACTTGGCCACTTGGCTTGGCCGTTTCGCTACTACAAGAACTATTGTATAACAGAAAAGTAATGAACAGTGAAAACATTTTTCACCTTACGCCCATGTGACGGTAACGAAACGGCTTCCTTGACAATTCAAAAGTGCCTGTAAATGGGTTAATTGAAATAAATGATTTGAGTCTGAGTTTGCTAAGCCACATATTTCGACCAAGGTGTAGTTTGTGAAGTTAGGGCTTGTAGAGTTAGGGCATATAGAATTATAACCTTGACTCTACATGAGATCTGATAAATTGATAGTGCGAGCCATATGGTCTCGTCTTGGCAACAATTTACATGAAAATGTTTTTGGTGGGATTTTACTTCGTTTTGTAAGTTGCTTATGACAATCTTATTTGGTTCATTTCTTCTTTCTTTTTTTGGGGTGTATTTCATGCAAATCAGAGGTGCCTTTTTTCATAGCTCACTCTCTATCGTTGCCTTTTTCTTTGTTGGTTTACTGTTTATAAAAAGCGATAGATCAGGGATACATTTGGCTCTTAGGCGATTATATTCGACTATAACTGACTGTTGTGCTTTAATACTACTAAAGTCAATATTTATAAGGTGAACCTTGCAAGAAAACTGCCTTACACTAAAATAACCCTTCTGAATGAATTCTAAACGAATACTGTATTAAATGCAACTTTTTGCTTACATCTAAGTAAGTATCCCAAAATTTTTGCATTCAACAAGACAATCGACAATCGACGCGCTCGCTGTCAAAGACTATTATTTTTAGCTACTGAGCGAGGACGAGCGGGCAGGAGGCGTTCGCGCACTACTATCTTAGAGTAACGTATAGGTCGGTAAAGATTAAATACTTATTTTGTTTTTTTTGTTGTTTATATAGGGTTAATTACATTTTAAAAAACTATATTCGCATATGTCGATGGTTTACTATGTCATCAAACTTAAGTCTGACTTCAGATACAGCTTATTACGATTTTTATCTTACAACGACCGGGGCCTATACCATTGTGATTTCCCATCCCCTTAAAAGTTTTCTTTCGTAAATTACTTGTCACCACATTATCATTTTTAACGAAGTACATATATTATATAAGTATAATAATCTATACTATATATATATTTAATATTATAAAGCTGAAGAGTTTGTTTGTTTGAACGCGCTAATCTCAGGAACTATTGGTTGGAATTGAAAAATTCCTTTTTTTGTTGGACTTTTTGTGTTGGATAGCCCATTTATCGTGGAAGGTTACAAGCTATATAACTTCACGCTATGACCAATAGCAGCGAAGCATAAATGAAAAATGTTGCAAAAACGGGAAAAAATATTCCTTTTTGAGAGCTTCCGTTGCGTGCGCTGCGTAAACGGTATAAGTTACGCAAATATCATGTATGATGGAAATGTCTCTTTAAAAGTTCAAAAAGTTCAGTTTTTTTTAAGATTGACTCACTATAACCTTTTTTTATGGTAATCAAATTTGTTCGAAATTAATGCATTATTTGCGAAGGAGTTTCATCAACATAATATTAATCCTTATTTATTAAAAAAAAAATTATTAATCACAAGTATTTAAATGTAAACAAAATTGTCCTTGACATCACTTGATTTCAATCAACATCTTAAAGCTGAAGAGTTTGTTTATTTGGTTGAACGCGCTAATCTCAGGAACTACTGGTTCGAATAGAAAAAATATTTTAGTGTTGGATAGCCCATTTATCGAGGAAGGCAATACGCTACGATCCTTAGGAGCCAAGCGAAAAGAACAAAAGTCAGAAAGAACGCTAAGCGATAACGAAGTTATATAGCGCGGGCGAGCGACGGGATACGACGCCATGGGTGGGCCGAAAGGACATGTCCAGTTTCTGCCCTCTGGTAATTCTGGTATCGATAAATGTTCATGATTTAAGGATTTACAGTAAGATTTAAAAATTTTGATCTAAATTACTATGGATTTATTAACAAAAGTATTACTTGCGTAACATAATTCTCAAAAAAAAAAAAAACAGTGCCAGTCGTAGCTTCCGTTTTCCAATTTTTAACGGGAAGTAGGTAGGTACTACAAATGTCTTTGACGTTCCATTTTATCCCGTAATTACCTTTAAAGAGTGTGCACAATAACTATAAGCCGCTTATTTTTGATTAAAGGAATATATTAACGTATTTGCGTATAAATACGACAATATTAGTAAAATATTTTTGTGTAGGTACACATCAAACGTATTTTTCTTTGAATACCCGCTTCCTAACATGAATGTATACCCAAAGTCTCTAATTCAGATAATTTATGTAAAGTAATGTCAAGAAATGTCACACATTTTATCATTATTTTTTTTGTAAATAATCATCTATGAAATTAAAGTGAATTAATTATAAGAACTATGCAAACAAAATACCGTTGCCAAACAACGTTCTATGTAGTGTTTCGGAGACATGGCCTATGATCGTCATAATCAGCCCTTTTAAGTCGACTGCTAGACGTAGGCCTCCCAAAATCGATTTCCACTCAAAACAGTTTACAGCCGTTTTCATCCAAAATGTGTCTAGATATGCTACATACAATATGAATCTATGAACGAGAGTTATAATATTAGTGTTGTTGAAGATGTAAAAAATGTGAAAATGTTTGGATCTCCTGCATTGTTACCAGTATCATAAAATATTTTATACCAGAAAATCTCCTTTTTTTTATAACTTTGTTTAAAACCGGAAATTTATTCTTACCTATATATTTGTATGCCATAAAGGCCGAACATGACGGATCTTTTTTGTTTATGAACAACCTGCATGCCTTGTATGTATACTCATGTTTCTACGAATAAATGTCTTATCTTATCTTATAAAAATAATTACGGTATGATTATTTGTTAATTATTATTTCTTAAAATCAGTTCTTAAAAGAAAATGAAACCTCTTTTTTCGCCATTTTATGTGAATTACCATTACGAAGAATTTTTTTTGTTGTTATCCCCTTTGTTTAGACAAAATTATCTTATCTGAAATTATTTTTTTGATTATCTGAATTTGAGACTTTGGGTATAAGTATTTATTACTTTTTTGACATGACATTGACATATTAGCAGTTATTTTTTTCTTGCTTTGTTTGCATTGCAGTTCCAAGTTGCGTGTATGCGTTTCTTGCTTACCGTGCGAATATTTTGTGTTACTGATATTTTATTTTAGTGAACACGAACTAACATCATCTAGACACGATTACTATTGCCATTCTTATTGGATTCTGCTTTTCCCTTCAATTTGAATATTATGATGAGGTGCATCCATTGTGGTATCGCTGTGCTGCGAATTCGCAGACATATCGTGTCAAAGCTGGCGTTACCCCTGCGAACCCTCTCACTTGCAATTATTGCAATTAAAATCTTTAAAAGCTTTTATAACAGCCTGGGGGTTTGTATGTTGAAACCTGAACTCCAAAGGGCATGCCTTTACATTCTTTCTATGTAAGTAAAGCAGCAGAAAGCGCGGGTGAGGAATTTAAAGTTTCTGTAGTTTTAAGGGGAATATTACCAAAAAAGTTTTCAAATTCCTGAGCTATTTCTACACCGGGGTTGACGGGGCCATGTGCAGTCTCTATATTAAATTCAGTATTTCGCTGTTTTTTCCTACCTGCTTCATTATTTATTATTTGCCAAGTAGTTTTTTATTTTATCATCAGCTGATTTTATTTTATTGCTAATATAAAGAGCTTTAGCTATTTTGCATACATTTTTAAATGTTTTTGAATATTTTGCAACATACTTATGAAAGCTAGTATTATTCATATGTTGCTTTAGGCCATAAAGTTCAAATAGCTTTTCCCTGCTTTTACGAATACCTGGAGTTGCCCAATCACTAAATAAGAACTTTGTATAAATACTTTTAGTCTTTAGTGGAAATGTGTCATTAAATTGCGTATTTAATAGTGAAAAGAACTCGGCGTAGAACTCATTTGGGTCACATACATTATTAAAACTCTGAAGACATAATTTACTGGCCAAAGAATTATTTATTGTTTCTAAATTTTTACATGTAATTGGCCTAAACCTTATTTGAATTTTTTGTAAAGGCATGTAAGAGCAAAATGTTATTGTTTGTCCACTGTGATCAGATGGCAACTTATTTACGATTTGTTTGTGTAAGTAATCACAATTACAAAATATATTATCTATACAAGTGGCAGAAGACGCTGTCACTCGGGTTGGTTCAATAAAAACATTTGACAAATCAAATGACCTAAAAAGACTTAACAATCTGACACTATTCAAGTTATTTTCTAATAAATTAATATTAAAATCACCACATACGATTATTGATTTACTACTAGTACTAAGTTTCTTTAACACATCTTCCATTACAGAATCGAACTTATCAAGATTGTGGTAACTTGGAGGTCTGTATACGCATACTATAACATGCTTATCGAGCTCAACACAGGACAATTCAATTGTGTGTTCAACAGACAGTTCAATGATGTCTTTTCGTTCTTTAGATTTAACCGATTTTTTAATCAATATTAATGATCCGCCGTGTATCATACGTTTTCGGCTGAAATGGCTGACTACGCAATAATTTTCATAGTTAATTGACATTACTTGATGATCTTTCAGCCAATGTTCTGTTAAACAGATGACATCAAACTTAGTTTTTTCCAAAAATAATTCAATTTCCAGTAATTTGGAAGAGCGACCTTGGATATTTTAATAAGGTGCCTACACCATCCACTATGTCCTTTCTGGTAATACCAGTACTATTACCTAATAACAAAACCATTGTAGAATAATTATTTAGGTTTGTGTTTGCAATTCTTTTAATAATTTGCTTAAAACTTATGTTATGATAACAATTATTGGTAAAACTATGGCTAAGGTAATTAAGTAATATTTTTCCAAAGCCTCTACCTAATTCGGCACAAAAAAAAAATTGATTTGTTCTGTGTATTAACACAGATCTCTGCTGGAAGAGCCAACACCGGAGGGGGCAAGTTTGGCTGAGGCTGAGTAGGTAGTGGTTGGTCGGCACAGCTGCATGAAAGGTTATTAGTCAGAGACTCATACCTCTCAACATTGCACTTCACCAAGTCCAATAGTTCCCCAGCCTCAAACAAGCGGTCGCTTAATTGTTGTTGTGAAAAATGTAATCCCCTAGTTTAAGGGGTTGGGGGGTAAAAGTTCCAAGTTTTAGATTTTTTTTTGTTGTTTGTGTACTAATACTAGCTTACATACCAAATTTCAGCTTTCTAGGACTTCAGGAAGTACCCTAAGAATTTTGATGATCATCAGTGAGTCAGTGACGAAATCGGGGTTTTTTAGATATCAATAAAATCTAAAGTATAAGAGCTATGCAATTGAAACTTTATGTTTAATAAGTCCACTATTGACATCATAACCCGAGAATTTTGTTTATCTGGTAGTATAATCCAAACCCAAGATATGAGGGATAAAAAAAAAAGAAGCGATCCAAGAAAAGGTTGGCAGAGCCCTTGCGCTTCGCTTGGCTCGTCTTGGCGGATAATGGCAATCCAGTAGTGTCCCAATTTCTAGATATGAGTAAGGTTTTTGACTTTGTAAATCACTCTAAACTTTTACACAAAATATATTTCTATGGTTTAAAGGAAAAGCATATGAATGGATATCTAGCTATTTACGAAATAATAAACAGTTCACAAAGATATTCAAAGTTGTAAAAAAGGCAGCAGAATATATTCCAAAGAAAAATTTAAATTAATGGCAATCATAAATAATGGTGTGCCTCGGGGTAGCACTCTTGGCCCTTAACCTTTTTTGCTTTATATAAATGTTCTGCCGGAAGCCACTTTGCAGAAATGTATTCTTTTTGCAGATGATACTGCAGTTGTTATAAAATATCTGAGTAAAAACGAGAATAAATCATTTACCCACCGAAAAGATCCTATCAGATCTTAGAGTTTATAACACTGTAGAAGGCGCAATATTCTGAACAAAAAAGTCTGTCACTTTTTGCGGGGGACGCGGTAGCTACTACAATAAAAACAACAATGGCTCGCCCGGAAAGAGAAGTCCGTACCATCGTATTATTTTTTTATCGTTTTCGCATTCATAATTTTGATAAACCATTACCAATTCTTACGCCTAATCAAATGCACTCTTCATGCTTTAGGAATAAACACTTTTGTTCTATACCAAAATTCTCAAATTCAGATAATTTATGTAAACAAAGGGGATAACATAGAACAAAAAAACATCTCCGTAATGGTAATTCACATAAAATGGCGAAAAAGAGGTTCCATTTTCTTTTAAGTACTGATTTTAAGACATAATAATTAAAAAATAATCATACCGTAATTATTTTTATAAATTTTCGGTTTCAAACAAAGTTATTAAAAAAAGGAGATTTTCTGGTATAAAATATTTTATGATACTGGTAACAATGCAGAAGATCCAAACATTTTCAAATTTTTACATCTTCTACAACACTAATATTACAACTCTCATTCATAGATTCATATTGTAAGTAGCTTAACTAGCCACATTTTGGATGAAAACGGCTGTAAACTGTTTCGAGTAGAAATCGATTTTGGGAGGCCTACATCTAGCACTGGACATAAAAGGGCTGATTATGACGATCATATGCCGTGTCTCCGACATACTATACAAAACATTGTTTAGCAACGGTATTTTGTTTGCATAGTTCTTATAATTAATTCACTTTAATTTTAGCGATGACTATTTACAAAAAAGAATATGATAAAATGTTTTGTACCACTGACCTGTCATTTTGACAGTGACATTTCTTGACATTACTTTGTTTACATAAATTATCTGAATTACCCTGCGTTCCGAGTTGCGATAATATCGATATTTGCGTGCTAAAGCCCGTTCCGAGTTAGCGTGAGCGCGATAACGATGTCCCGTGAATCGTCATAGATGACGTCATGACATTCGCCATCTTGTGATAACGCCGACCATGCCTTTTACTAATATCGCCGTGAGCGCTGTCAAAAATGACAGTGTGCTGTTTTGTTTTGAGTCGCATCTTATCGTATTGTGGCATTTTCAAAATTGTTCTTCTGGCTAAAGTTGCTACCTAACATAAGAAGAACAAATTTTTGGTGTATACACAGAGAAATACTCTAATATCGTTTTGACATTGTGTGAGCACCGTGAGCGCGTTCACGAGCGTTCCGAATTGTTGACAGCTCTCGGCTG
The DNA here is from genome assembly GCA_947523025.1 of Dryobota labecula. NCBI lineage: Eukaryota > Metazoa > Arthropoda > Insecta > Lepidoptera > Noctuidae > Dryobota > Dryobota labecula. The sequence goes on along the minus strand of OX383296.1, from coordinate 1,416,981 downwards.
TCATAATCGTAATATCTAAATCGGAACGCATGTGAGACGATGTGAGCGCTGTGAGCGATTATAGCCAATTCGGAAGGCGGCCTTAGAGACTTTGGGTACATCTAAGGTTCAAAACACAGAAACATAACTTACCAGTGAGTAGTATCCCGGACAAGTCTCCTTGTTCAACAAGCGAGTCGCACGTCTGTCGGATGTACTCGTGCAGCTTCGCGTCTGAGAGGAAGATGCACGCGAACGCCACGCGGTCCTCTAGCCGCATTTCTGTCTCGTTCTAAAAGAAAAACCTTATCACATTATTTTTTAATTTTGTTTCGTTAACCGTGCAGTTCAGACGCGCCCACGATTGGTATGTACGGGTTGTAGTAGTTAACTCCGTACACCGATTTGTCATGAAGGTTTGTAAGTTCATTTAGTATAGAGAAACACGTTCCACTAAGATGCACTAAGCAGTTAAGTCATAAGAGTAAGGCCTGTGTTCACCAACATTTTAATCAACTGTTTAGATATTTAATCAGTTGTTTACTCAAAATTTCATAGGAAATTTGACATAAACCAACTGTTTAAATACCTAACCGGTGGTTTGAATGTTGGTGAACACAGGCCTTAGTAACAAACTAGAGTGGAAGTTTTTAAATATAATGATTTTATCTAGTAATGCGAATCTTAAATTCTCCGCATAAAAAACATCATAAAAGTATTAGTTTTTATTTCGATTTCCTATTTTACCCATACATAGTTTTTTTTTTCACGCATGTATTTTCACATGTCAATGGCATGACGTTCAAAGAGTACCTAAGTATAATATATAAACAATAAAAACTTGACTTACGAAAAATAATTAAATTACGCATCCGATTATTGAACTTATAGTTGAATAATTAGTAACAACAAATATAAATAACAACTAATTATTAATATTACATTGTAATAACAATCTGATAAGGTGTTAAAAGTAGCTAAGCAAAACTTTTGGTTAATCGAAAGGCAGAATGTTTTTGAGACCTTTGCCTGTTTGATTCATCATAAATTAAGTTGAACACAACGTAAGCGTTGAAAGCGACTTTTATGTATTTCATAACAGACATTTTCGTGGAAACCATGCTTTGATATTTTCGATGTTCCGTTCAAGATGTACAAATTGCTAATTATTCGATGATCTGTTACATGTGAATTTTCGAACGAAATTAACGAGTATTAAAAATGCTCAATCATGATTTTGACTAATTCTTATTTTGAATTTACCAGCATATGTAGGTACATTGTGACAAAAAGTCACGAAGAGATTCGATTCGAAACTTAGATTTTTATACCTAATTACTGTGTAATGCTGAGAATTATGAAATCCCTAAAATCGTTCCTTAAATTAAACCTTAATAAATCTTTGAGTCACCGCATGTTTCATACTGATACTAGGTTCCTTAGTCACTTGGTCAATATCCTTTCATAACGGAATACGCTCGTTGCTAAAAGTAATTTTAAGTTATTGTGAATAAAATTTTTGACACTTACTGTTTGATACAGATTGCCCAGTATATATATGTTTAGGTACGCGTCGCAAATAATTTATATGGGAATGATAAATTAATGTATTCTATAAATTGGGTAGTTACCTGTTCTAAAAACACTGTTACGTGTCATTATTATTTGTTAGACAGATGAGCATTATATACTTAGAAAATTGGGCTAACGACATCATTCAGGTGGCAGAAAATACCTGGTCCAGGGTCGCTTATAACTTGTGTAAACTGGTTACTTAAAGGACCTACACCCATTGGCGGGTGATTCCGGGCTAAAATGATAATGATGATTTAGAAAATGGGCAAATAGTCGCGGAAACTTTTAATATTATAATTGGCAATTGGTGCTGATTCCCTTGTTCACACTCATCTTTTTCTTTCTATTTCATTAAGAAAAGGACAGAAGATAAATTTTAGTTTAGTCCTGTCAAATTAATCAGCGCCTGTCACTACTCCATACAAGTTTAGACGTGATTAAAAACTTGCCTACTAAAATTACGTCAATTTACGTCAAGCGCTGATTCATTTGACAGGACTAAACTAAAATTTATCTTCTGTCCTTTTCTTAACGAAATAGAAAGAAAAAGATGCACTGAACTTAAATTTAGTTTAGTTTGTGAACAAGGGAATCGGCACCACTGTTTTGTATTCGAATGACAATCTGAATCTGTCTGTATATTGAACGTTAATAATACTATGGTTTTGAGCATCGCGTAAACTCACAAGTACAGCAGCTAAATCCGGATGATGCGCGGGCGCCTGGTGATGGTGCGGGTGCGCCGGCGCAGACGCGGCCAGGAAGCGCAGCAGGGCGCGCAGGTACGGGTCCGGCAGGGCCGCGGCCGCGCCCGTCAGGGCCTCGCGCCACAGGCGCTCGTCGGACAGGCCTGCGGGAGTCGCACAGGTTACTGCTGGGCATGCCGGCGAAGGCGGCGGGGAGGGGGCGCTGTGTACCTGCGAGTGCGAGTGCTACGACGCGCAGCATGGGCTCGTGCGCGCGCGCCAGCACGTCGAGCGCGGCGCGCACGCGCAGCTGGAAGGCGGCGGGGAGGGGGCGCTGTGTACCTGCGAGTGCGAGTGCTACGACGCGCAGCATGGGCTCGTGCGCGCGCGCCAGCACGTCGAGCGCGGCGCGCACGCGCAGCTGGAAGGCGGCGGGGAGGGGGCGCTGTGTACCTGCGAGTGCGAGTGCTACGACGCGCAGCATGGGCTCGTGCGCGCGCGCCAGCACGTCGAGCGCGGCGCGCACGCGCAGCTGGAAGGCGGCGGGGAGGGGGCGCTGTGTACCTGCGAGTGCGAGTGCTACGACGCGCAGCATGGGCTCGTGCGCGCGCGCCAGCACGTCGAGCGCGGCGCGCACGCGCAGCTGGAAGGCGGCGGGGAGGGGGCGCTGTGTACCTGCGAGTGCGAGTGCTACGACGCGCAGCATGGGCTCGTGCGCGCGCGCCAGCACGTCGAGCGCGGCGCGCACGCGCAGCTGGAAGGCGGCGGGGAGGGGGCGCTGTGTACCTGCGAGTGCGAGTGCTACGACGCGCAGCATGGGCTCGTGCGCGCGCGCCAGCACGTCGAGCGCGGCGCGCACGCGCAGCTGGAAGGCGGCGGGGAGGGGGCGCTGTGTACCTGCGAGTGCGAGTGCTACGACGCGCAGCATGGGCTCGTGCGCGCGCGCCAGCACGTCGAGCGCGGCGCGCACGCGCAGCTGGAAGGCGGCGGGGAGGGGGCGCTGTGTACCTGCGAGTGCGAGTGCTACGACGCGCAGCATGGGCTCGTGCGCGCGCGCCAGCACGTCGAGCGCGGCGCGCACGCGCAGCTGGAAGGCGGCGGGGAGGGGGCGCTGTGTACCTGCGAGTGCGAGTGCTACGACGCGCAGCATGGGCTCGTGCGCGCGCGCCAGCACGTCGAGCGCGGCGCGCACGCGCAGCTGGAAGGCGGCGGGGAGGGGGCGCTGTGTACCTGCGAGTGCGAGTGCTACGACGCGCAGCATGGGCTCGTGCGCGCGCGCCAGCACGTCGAGCGCGGCGCGCACGCGCAGCTGGAAGGCGGCGGGGAGGGGGCGCTGTGTACCTGCGAGTGCGAGTGCTACGACGCGCAGCATGGGCTCGTGCGCGCGCGCCAGCACGTCGAGCGCGGCGCGCACGCGCAGCTGGAAGGCGGCGGGGAGGGGGCGCTGTGTACCTGCGAGTGCGAGTGCTACGACGCGCAGCATGGGCTCGTGCGCGCGCGCCAGCACGTCGAGCGCGGCGCGCACGCGCAGCTGGAAGGCGGCGGGGAGGGGGCGCTGTGTACCTGCGAGTGCGAGTGCTACGACGCGCAGCATGGGCTCGTGCGCGCGCGCCAGCACGTCGAGCGCGGCGCGCACGCGCAGCTGGAAGGCGGCGGGGAGGGGGCGCTGTGTACCTGCGAGTGCGAGTGCTACGACGCGCAGCATGGGCTCGTGCGCGCGCGCCAGCACGTCGAGCGCGGCGCGCACGCGCAGCTGGAAGGCGGCGGGGAGGGGGCGCTGTGTACCTGCGAGTGCGAGTGCTACGACGCGCAGCATGGGCTCGTGCGCGCGCGCCAGCACGTCGAGCGCGGCGCGCACGCGCAGCTGGAAGGCGGCGGGGAGGGGGCGCTGTGTACCTGCGAGTGCGAGTGCTACGACGCGCAGCATGGGCTCGTGCGCGCGCGCCAGCACGTCGAGCGCGGCGCGCACGCGCCGCTGGAAGGCGGCGGGGAGGGGGCGCTGTGTACCTGCGAGTGCGAGTGCTACGACGCGCAGCATGGGCTCGTGCGCGCGCGCCAGCACGTCGAGCGCGGCGCGCACGCGCAGCTGGAAGGCGGCGGGGAGGGGGCGCTGTGTACCTGCGAGTGCGAGTGCTACGACGCGCAGCATGGGCTCGTGCGCGCGCGCCAGCACGTCGAGCGCGGCGCGCACGCGCAGCTGGAAGGCGGCGGTGAGGGGGCGCTGTGTACCTGCGAGTGCGAGTGCTACGACGCGCAGCATGGGCTCGTGCGCGCGCGCCAGCACGTCGAGCGCGGCGCGCACGCGCAGCTGGAAGGCGGCGGGGAGGGGGCGCTGTGTACCTGCGAGTGCGAGTGCTACGACGCGCAGCATGGGCTCGTGCGCGCGCGCCAGCACGTCGAGCGCGGCGCGCACGCGCAGCTGGAAGGCGGCGGGGAGGGGGCGCTGTGTACCTGCGAGTGCGAGTGCTACGACGCGCAGCATGGGCTCGTGCGCGCGCGCCAGCACGTCGAGCGCGGCGCGCACGCGCAGCTGGAAGGCGGCGGGGAGGGGGCGCTGTGTACCTGCGAGTGCGAGTGCTACGACGCGCAGCATGGGCTCGTGCGCGCGCGCCAGCACGTCGAGCGCGGCGCGCACGCGCAGCTGGAAGGCGGCGGGGAGGGGGCGCTGTGTACCTGCGAGTGCGAGTGCTACGACGCGCAGCATGGGCTCGTGCGCGCGCGCCAGCACGTCGTGCGCGGCGCGCACGCGCAGCTGGAAGGCGGCGGGGAGGGGGCGCTGTGTACCTGCGAGTGCGAGTGCTACGACGCGCAGCATGGGCTCGTGCGCGCGCGCCAGCACGTCGAGCGCGGCGCGCACGCGCAGCTGGAAGGCGGCGGGGAGGGGGCGCTGTGTACCTGCGAGTGCGAGTGCTACGACGCGCAGCATGGGCTCGTGCGCGCGCGCCAGCACGTCGAGCGCGGCGCGCACGCGCAGCTGGAAGGCGGCGGGGAGGGGGCGCTGTGTACCTGCGAGTGCGAGTGCTACGACGCGCAGCATGGGCTCGTGCGCGCGCGCCAGCACGTCGAGCGCGGCGCGCACGCGCAGCTGGAAGGCGGCGGGGAGGGGGCGCTGTGTACCTGCGAGTGCGAGTGCTACGACGCGCAGCATGGGCTCGTGCGCGCGCGCCAGCACGTCGAGCGCGGCGCGCACGCGCAGCTGGAAGGCGGCGGGGAGGGGGCGCTGTGTACCTGCGAGTGCGAGTGCTACGACGCGCAGCATGGGCTCGTGCGCGCGCGCCAGCACGTCGAGCGCGGCGCGCACGCGCAGCTGGAAGGCGGCGGGGAGGGGGCGCTGTGTACCTGCGAGTGCGAGTGCTACGACGCGCAGCATGGGCTCGTGCGCGCGCGCCAGCACGTCGAGCGCGGCGCGCACGCGCAGCTGGAAGGCGGCGGGGAGGGGGCGCTGTGTACCTGCGAGTGCGAGTGCTACGACGCGCAGCATGGGCTCGTGCGCGCGCGCCAGCACGTCGAGCGCGGCGCGCACGCGCAGCTGGAAGGCGGCGAGCGCGGCGGCGCGGCAGGGCGTGCCCTCGGCCTCCGCCCTCTCCACGCCGGCCAGCGCGTTCTCCCAGCCCCAGCCCCAGCCGCACAGCTGCAGCGCGCGCGTGCGCTCTGCACTCCTGCAGGCGAAGGAAACACACTCACATGAGTTATGGCTCAGGAAAACTGAGAACAGTCGCAAAAATCAAGCTTCCTACTCACTTCACTGCTCACTCGCCTTCACGAAGAGGATCTATCTATAAACACACAGCATTACTTACCTGTAAATAGTAACTCTTCTATTGGGTAGGTCTGGTAGAAGAGACGGCACGATCTCTGACCGGTACCCACCGTCACCCACTGAGCGGAGCACCGTGCGCACTCCTGGGTGCTTCCACGGGCTGTTGCGGATACAACCTGGTACGTAACATTAACAAATTCAACATTTTAGTAAAAACGTTAACACAGGAAAGTTTTAGGAATAAAAAAATGCATATACAATAGTTTTAACAGGCAAAAGGTAAGATAAAATGTAAGGTAAGATAAAATGTAAAGTGAAATAAAATAGTCTGTTAGTTATATCCCTTCGATAAAATATCGTGAATTGGAGCTAGAAAACTCATCAAATCAAAAACATAAGTGACGTAGACGGCTTAATGAAAACATATTAAAATCTTACCATCTTCAACAAGTGACTTGCTGAGAGCTAGAAAATGCCAGAGACCACTGAGTGAATCATCATCTGCTAAGTCCGCGTTCTGCCATAAATCTGGCTGCAACCAAACATATGTTTAAATGGAAAAATAAATGATTTGATTTGATTAAAACATACTCAAGTCACGTAATTCTTCGCACGTACGCATTAAAACAAAAGGCAGCACACTAATCTAGACCATATAACCTTAATATTACAGTCGACTTTTGAACATCAAATATATTTATATAATGTCACAAACCCTGAATTAAAATTAATTCCTGAATAAAAACGCGCTTTTGGATTTTCAATTTTCGGCGCTAGGGCCAAACGTTGACAACCCACCAGCGGCCTTTTTATTTGATCATTCATATAAGTGTCGTCTAGTGTTACTGAAAATGGACTTAAGACCTTCAAATGGTCACAAATTGAGTTGGTACTGGAAACAGTGATAACGGGCATTATTGTGGTGTTTGGTGATACTGACCTTAAGTCCATAATCAGTCTGAGCTCTCTTCTTCATGACAAAGGAGATGTCCCTGATGGCGCCGTAGAAGTCGTCGTTCATCATGCGCAGGGCTCCGCCCCCACCCGTCCACACTAAGGAGCCGCCGCCGCCCCACGACACTGTCACCCGCTCGCACACTGTGTAGTCTACTAGAGCTCCTGGGACAGATGGCAACAGTTTTGAAGATAATTATCTAACTTTGGCAGTCACTTTTCAGTTCTTATACCTTAACAGACACACGTGTTGCTGGGTAGATTGTTGCGCCACTTCTTTCCAGCTAAAAAACTAGGAAGTGGTGACAGACAGGAGGTCTTGGGACTGACTTTGGTCACTTTTGATGTTCAAATAGTTAATTAAGTGTTTATAGCACTGTGTGTCTAAACCCGAGGAGCTCGTGGCTAAGTAATAACAGCCGCACGGGTCGACCGATCAGGTTAAGCTACGCTTGCCGGGGTTAGTTCGTGGATGGATGACCATCTTTACATACCGAGCCCTCGAGCTTTTTTACCCTCCGTGCCTCGGAAAGCACGTTAAGCCGTTGGTCCCAGCTGTCAATCGTGATTCTTTTGCAGTCGTTACGGGTCGTCAGAGAGCCGAAAGTCTGACAACCAGTCTTACCAAGGGGTATCGTATTACCCAGTTACTGGGTTGTGGAGGTCGCTCCATGTAAAATACTGCATCCGGTTAGACTGGAAGCCGACCTCAACGTAGTTGGGAAAAAGCAGGCAGATTGATTGTGACCAAACCCACACTTACAGCCACACTCAGAGACGTCTAATGGTTACTTAAGGGGCTCCTTAGTAGCAATTTAAAAAAGTTCACCCTCAGAGTCAGATAACGCTTCATTAACGACCCTTAAGAGCCATTTTACGTTTTCGCGCGAATATCTAAGATTTTAGTCGCCTAATTTACCATCTTAGTTAATTCTCTGGTATTGGTGAATATATGTAAATAATAGATGATTCTTTCGTATTGACACTTCATGTAACACATTTACAAAAACTTATTTGTGTACTTTGTAGTTATTAATCTCCCAGAACTAGTTTACTGAAAAATCAGCGCAGAGGCAATTTCAGACTCCTATTTCTATAATTAATATTTATAAATTTGACTGAAAAAAATACACAAAGCATCAGACATATAGTTTTGTCGACAAATGACGTACTAGAATTTCGATTATTAATAACATTAATAGGTAAAAAAAATAAAGACTTAGGACAATTTTTACGATTTATTCGCAATTATATTGCGATTTTTTTGTTTGAATAAAGCGTAATTACATTTTAAAAATCATCTCAAAATGAACTATGTTCTTTAACAAATCGAATTCTCAAGTTTGATTAAAATCCCTTCATTTAATTAGCCACAATATCCTTTTTTTAAACACTCTAAAAAAGAATAAATTGCGATGCACAAGTGGGCACCGTTTAGTACAGCGCGAGCGCCCATCGAGGAAGGACCTGTGCTACTTTTTCCCGCATCTCAATTGTCGAGTGCTCATATCGTAACCGTGATATTATACTACGACCACAACATTTTGATGCTTCCCAAATTGACTCGTTTTTACGAAGATTGCGTATTGCCGGAAATTATAGACCCTAGAAAAGCAAGATCAATGCCTTTACGACAAATATTTATTTAACGTAAGTGATAGTCATTATTACTTGACATTATTGTCAAATAATAATGACCAACACTTATATTTTGTACGATGTGATTGTTTTCCTGTTCATTTTTATTATATACTTTCAAAACATATATTTGTATTTTTTTATTAGTCTAGAAAGCTTTAGTAGACTGAATAAATAAAATAACTTTTTTAATAAATCTCTAAATACCGCATTATTATTATAATGGCTCAAGATTATTTAGTCCGTCTCGACACTCGCGTTACACTGCTTAAATTGTGTATGTGTGGATAGTTACGCTCACATACACAGCGCTGCCGTCTTTTACCTAAACTCGAGCGTTAAAATTTTGTGAAATGGCTCTTAATGAGAGTAAAAGTTAAGTACAGCAAAACCTTTACTTAACTTTTTAATGATTGATTTTGACATTTATGTTTGGGGTTATATTATTTAAAGTGAATTCGCTTTCGCATTAAACGGTTATTAAAAAGCAATAATGTCTGATTTGGCAGACTTTATTGAGTTTGTGGACTATGCCAGAAGATATAGAGAAGTAGTCACACTTCTCTGTGGCTTAAGTAGTCCATTTTTACACCGTGCGAAAATGAATCTACTAATTTCACAGATGCCTAATAAACAAAAGAAGATACTTTTAAATATTCTTTGAAACTTAGAAATTCACAGCATACAAATGTCTAAAGAGGGGGTCAGGTTAGCATTTCGCCTAAAAACAGTTTCATGCTGTAGAAAAAATTACAACGCAATATCAGACGAAACGCTAACCTACCACTTAGATTTGGTTTTCAGTTTGTAATATTTTCTCAAGCCACTTTGTTGTTCGTGGATTACCATATTTTTTCAGTGTTAACACTGTGATTTTAATATAAACTACTCAGAAAGTGAATTAAGTGAAGATAAGAGTAGTGATATTGTCCGGAAAGTATAAAGAGAAATGACTTAAAACATAACATGAATTTTCTGCCTAAAAGATTGCACATCAGCATACAAAACAAGAAATGGCGTAAAGAGAATAATTCAAATTCAATATTTTCAACAAATTCATAAGATGGCGGGTTTGTGTCATACGAGCTATAAAATAGTATAAGATACTCGTGACTTAAGTAAGTCTATTAATACACGGGCGGCGTTTAGCGTGTTTCTGTAGATATAATAATACACTTATTTCTAGTTCTGAGAAATTATGATGTACAGTGTACTGGATTCTACAGCTTACCGGTAGCACAAACAGCCAACAGCCTTCCCTCATGTGTGGGATGCCAGGTGAAGGCAACAAGCGGCGAAGCAGGCGCGCTGCTGACACACACGTCTCGCTCTATAACGCTAGGGCCGCGGGAGTATTGTTCTTCAAGCTCAGCTTCCACTGCTGGGGCAGCCATCTGCGTCCGATAATGTTGCAGAATTAGACGTGCGAGTCGAATGAAATAATGATCTCGCTGATTTTAGTAAAGCATTTGATAAAGACAACATTCCTCAGCAACACACAAGTTATAAAAAACTAACTTTTTATTACAAAATATTGACAGATTTAGTAGTAAAACAACGTCAGTCGTCAGATATTAAACAGCGAGCATTTACATTTTGTTTTACGATAAGACGTCAATTTCAAACGGAATGCCACAGGGACCCATATCGGGACCACTGCTCTGGAATCTTAACAATATATTTCTCATGGAAAAATTGTTTTTATTCACATATTTATGTTACTACAGATTTGGAGAGCTTATTGAAAGATGAAATAATTATAACAACAGATTTCTCACTTCACTCACCATGCTGTCGGAAATGTTGACTTTACTATCACTGTTGGCCTGTTGAATGTCGTGGATACGAAGAGTGCTTGAGTCACGCTGTAGTGACACCAGTAAATTACGTCTATGAAAAGAAACAACGAATTAATCTTCTGATTCCTACAAATATATACTAGGGTGTCCCTTATATGATTTTTTTTTAAATTTATTTTTTTATCTATATGCATAGCCTCTATATTTTTTATAAATGCTAAAACATACTCAAATATGAAATTTCAGCTTTCTAGCATGATCGCAACCCGTGCCGACTGAGCTTCAAAGTTTATTTAAAATCGTGTTTTGTCCTAATATTTCAGTCTGCTATAAAACTAATATAAATGCAACAAATTTGGTAAATAAGAGGTAAAATAAAATAAGGTAAACATTAATCTTTATTTTAAAACATAAAATTATAACAATCAGCCAGGGTAATTTCTCTTTAGAGTAGTTTTATAACAGTCCGGATACAAATTTCTATGTTCCTGGGCACAGCTCAATAAGAATTGTTTTTGCTCTTCTTCTGCCGTGATAAGTAAAGTTTTGGGTTAGGAATTCGTTAGACTGTTTTTATGACCAATTCATAAACATGATGACGACAACCGAGAAGCAAAAATTATCTTTCTAATGTCTGCTCCAAAACTGCAGAAGCTCCCTTGAAACGACCAGTATTTGAAGCTGTTGTATCGCAGCACATTATTTGAACTTTATTATGAAGGTTCCAGTTCAGTGTTTTCCAGAAGAGCTCTCTAGTTTTGGCACTGCAAGAAGCTGTTCTCTACCGTCAAATGAAGCAATAATGGGACAAACGTTCTTCTTTTGAACTTTGTACATCCAATCCGGGTAATAGTTTTCCATCCCAATGGACTGTGACTACGTCAGGTACCTTGTTTTGTAAGTCAGTTTTTATGGCTTTTACCCTGGGTATTCTCGTCCGAGTACAAATTCGCTGAATCGAGGATTTGTTAATAGCGAAATTATCGCTGCTCAGACCAAGCACTTTTACGAGACCGCATGAAGAATATCAACGGAGTCTCTTATGCCTAACTGACATCGATCTAAAACTGCGACAAGTTTAGGCGTCATAATTTTCTTTCTACCTCATTTTTAACTTTTTTTTTAGGGTAGGGAACGTCTGGCAAGCTGAGTTCAGTATTCAAAATCTGTTCTTCGTTCGAATCTTTTGGACACTCAAATTAATTTGAGCTTGAAGTAGATGCAATAGCCAAAAACTCTCTTTGTCTTACATTCCTTTCCCCCTCTTCTAATCGTCTTTGCATTTCTCTTTCTTCTTTCGCCGCAATTTTTTTCCGGTCGTTCTGGCTCTCTCCGTTTCCTTAAAAATAGTTTGTCTTCCTCTATTTTCATTCTCTCAAACGCATCAGCATACTGTGCAATATCAAATAAGTTATCAAGGTTAATTTTAAAATTATTTTCACGGTTCTTGAACGTGTCTCTGAGTTTTCTTACAATTTTTTGTAGTTCTCTCCAAACATGATATTAATCAACAAGTTTTTTCACGCAGTTTGGAAATGCCTTTGTGGGAATTCTTGCTTTTTCCCAAAATATAATGCACTCTCTAATCACAAGATTTGCGCTTTCGCTGACAGTCAGCTTGTCTTCGCGAATATTGTAAAATAACAGCGAGAACATGTCGATTAGATGGTAATTTTGCACCATTTATTTGATGGCTAGATACTCCGATAAGGAAAAAAATTTGTTTATCACTCCGTAATTCCATCGACATCTTTATGCAATTAACTATAGCGCACTAACAGTCTTAAAAATTACGAATAAAAAGACAAATTAAACACGTAGTTACAGATCGCAGCGCATTACCCGCGCAACTTGTATGGAGAAGTTTAAATCGCAAGTCGGCACGGGTTATCGTTTATAAAACGGGCTAATATTTTTTCCTAAACAATATTGGGTTATTACGAAAGTTTTAAGAAGGTATGCGTAAAAATATATCGAACTTAAAATTTAAGGGACACCCTAATATATACCTATATATATATACCTATACTGCGTTCGCGATTTAATTTCTGAACATGTAAAAATATGTTTTGTTGGAAAACAACTTAAAGTTGCAACCCACGCATAAAGTTCAGCTTGCAACTTCAAATATTTTTATGACTTTTTCAATAGTACTAGTAATTCTCAAATCAACTTCATTTACATTAGCACAAAATTTACATCAATTGGAAACAAAGATTTTAATAGACTGTATGGAACTTAATATGTGAACTTGGGATTGTCTCCTAAACCCAAAACCCATAAAAAAGAGGTCACACGTACCTCATGGGGCACCACTGCAGTTGCGCCAGCGGCAGCGGATGCAGCATGGTGAGGAGAGGCCTCTGCAGCGCGCGCGCGTCCTACACGCACGCCACCAGTACCTGCCCGTGGTTACACGTACCTCGTGGGGCACCACCACAGCTGCGCCAGCGACTCCGGATACTACATGGTGAGGAGAGGCCTCTGCGGCGCGTGCGCGTCCCACACGCATGTCACCAGTACCTGCTCGTGGTCACACGCACCTGGTGGGACACCATTGCAGCTGCGCCAGCGGCCGCGGATGCTGCATGGTGAGGAGAGGCCTCTGCAGCGCGCGCGCGTCCTACACGCACGCCACCAGTACCTGCCCGTGGTTACACGTACCTCGTGGGGCACCACCACAGCTGCGCCAGCGACTCCGGATACTACATGGTGAGGAGAGGCCTCTGCGGCGCGTGCGCGTCCCACACGCATGTCACCAGTACCTGCTCGTGGTCACACGCACCTGGTGGGACACCATTGCAGCTGCGCCAGCGGCCGCGGATGCTGCATGGTGAGGAGAGGCCTCTGCAGCGCGCGCGCGTCCTACACGCACGCCACCAGTACCTGCCCGTGGTTACACGTACCTCGTGGGGCACCACCACAGCTGCGCCAGCGACTCCGGATACTACATGGTGAGGAGAGGCCTCTGCGGCGCGTGCGCGTCCCACACGCATGTCACCAGTACCTGCTCGTGGTCACACGCACCTGGTGGGACACCATTGCAGCTGCGCCAGCGGCCGAGGATGCTGCATGGTGAGGAGAGGCCTCTGCAGCGCGCGCGCGTCCCAAACGCACGCCACGCCCTCGCCGCGCGACGCGATCTGGTACCCCCCGCACGGCTCCGCGCACACGCCGTAGCAGTACCGTGTGGTTGTCATACTTACCGCCTTGTTCGATAAGTCTGCAAGTTATGGTCGAGAAGAAATATACTTACAGTGACAAAAATAAGAAACAACCTATACACCGTGGCATTTTAACCGTCTTACAACGGCAGCCCACTTCATGTATCCAATGACTACTAATCATTCATAACAAAAAATAACAAAATAAAAACCATTTGAATAATTCAAAAAATTGAATAGTATTAAATAAGTATGACGCATGACGCAATTTGAAACACCCTGTTACGAGCGCGCGGTCAGAGCCATAACAAAAAAGTGACACCAAAGTAGCCACGAGCGTTTTAGCGGATAAGTACGTTTCAAGGTCGCGCGGAATGGAGCGGCCACATGTTTATCAGAGTTCATTCACCCTAGTGTACAAATGTGTTTCTTACTATTGCAACCTTAATGTTCTCGGTATGTATGTAGTAGTTTGTAAGGATATTTAACCCAAACTAAGTTGTGTATGATAGATACGAGTAGGTACATACTAAGTGCAGATTATTAAAAGAGGTACGATTTAAGTTACAAACATACGGCCGATTTCAATAACTGATAAATTTGTTTTCGTTCGACAGATAGAAATTGAAACTCAGGTACCTACGTACGTTAAAAATCCAGAATTTCGATCTCTAACCTGGGCAAATAACAAAACAAAAGATAGCTAATGAAACTGGCAGTACGTAAATTGTTTCCGGCGTATTTAAAAAATTGGAATCAACTGAATTATTTACACTAATTACTAATTACGTATTTACAAATGATCACTTTTTGTTTACACATGCAAGTAGTTAGTTAAGCTTTACCTGTGCGGGGGTGTCGTTCAAAATAATCCATTATTGCGTACAGGAGTACCACGTGCAGGTACTCGATATTCGAGAATTGATAGTTCATATCACTCATTGTGAAGTAGGTAGGTACCTAATCTCTCTAGCGATCGCGAACAATGGTCGATAACCGGTAGCGCGCGCGCGCACTTCCACTTCCGATATTCGGACGCAACTGAGACACTGTGAGAGTGACCTTCACCTATTTTTTTGTGAAAGGGGTGGGAGCGTGGCACGCGCCGCATAGCGTTAGAACTTCTCATTGGATGACAGTCCACGTGGACTGTGCTTGATTGGGTAAGCCAGCGATGGAATGATCTACTCGCTCGTGCGCTGGGTAGGTATGTTCTACCGTTTAATACGTAAACATTATAAACAGGATGTTCATAATTCTAATGCATTATTTATTTTTCTTTGCACCTATTATTTTAATTAATGGTAACAAAATTTTAATCACGCCTAGAGGTATTTTATGTCGGATACATTGAGTGGACTTATTTTGTAAGACGACTAAAATGCCACAGTGTATTTGAATTCAGATTCAAGTTTCAAGTTGTCAAGTTTTGGGAACATAAACTCAATGTCATTCATGACAAAGTTCAAATTCCATTGTAACGAAATACTTTGTATGTACCTTTTATTAAAACTGTAAATTATCAAAAAAATTAAACTATCTAAGAGTGGGTTTTCTATTATAGAATATTATTGAGCCGGAAAATAATGATCCCACCAAAAACAAATTCATGTAAAATGTTGCCAAGACGAGACCATGTGGCTCGCACTGTCAAAAAGTTATCAGATCTCATTTAGAGCCAAGCTTATAACTCTACACACCCTAACTCTAGAAGTCCTAACTACACAAACTCTACACCTTAGTAAAAGTATGTGGCTTGGCCGTTTCGTTGCGATCACATGGGCGTAAGGTGAAAAATGTATTCACTGTTCATTACTTTTCGGTTATAGAATAATTCTTGTAGTAGCGAAACAGCCAACTACATATTTTTTGAGTTATAAGCTTGGCTCTACATGAGATCTGATAACTTTTTGACAGTGCGAGCCACATGGTCTCGTCTTGGCAACATTTTACATGAAAATGTTTTTGGTGGGATTTCACATCTTTTTGTAAGTTACATAAGACAATATATTTTTTTTATATGTTCATTTTTTTTTTCACAGGTGCTAGTTCGTGTCTAATACTGTTATTAATAATTTTTTTTACACTTTATGCACAAGTCAAAAAATACTGGACTAAGGCGGACTAAATGCCTGAGGCATTTTCCCGCGAGGAAAATGCCTCAGGCATTTAGTCCGCCTTAGTCCAGTATTTTTTGACTTGTGCACGCCTTCCCGCGAGCGAGGTAAAACTAGAAACAAGAATTAGCACTAAACTTCCCAACTAGCAAATTAGTCATATAATCAAGACATTATACAACTCTTAAGTCGAATAGGCGTATTATAACGCTAATATAAGTTATATAAATTAAGGTTGTATTACTTGGTTCAGTAGATGCCTATACAACTGTTTAATGTGACAGTCTTGTAATGGTATCAGGAAAATCATAAATAAAACTTAATTTAGTCGTAGTAGATTCTCTTATAAGACATGTTATATTATTAGGTCAAGTAAACGTCTTCATGACTGTTTTATAATGGTATCAGGAAAATCATTTATATTACTTAATTTAGTAGTATAATAATCTATTAAAAAACCGTCGTATAGTAGTTAGTAAAAACACGTGTACATAACATTTAGACCTCCATAATATGCTGTTAAAAACACATTTTTCGTATGACGTATAATAGTTTTATAATTTACAAAAACTTAAGTAACTACTTCTTCACAATTGGTCCTATTAACTTAATGTTATACCCATTATAAAATAATCCGCCATTCTGCGCGTTAATTCAGATTCCATGTCTTATTTGTTTTAACGGCCAAAAAAATTCGCGGACACCTGCGCTGCGCCGGCCAAACAAAGTGTGAGCCCGAAAACTGTGGGATTATTGGAGAAAGATAGCAACACAGCCAATGGAATAGACCGAAATTAAAAAAGACATGGAAAGAAGAAAGATGATATAGAAGAGTGGAATATAGTACGTAAAAAGCGTTCTAAGACTGGAAATATTATTAGAGGACAAAATTCGAGTCTCATTGAATTAAAAGGAATGGAGCGTAGAAGCATCTGCATGTATGGCGCTTACATCCAGAAACTACGGTTGAAGTTTTAATAGATCATGTAAAAAAGGTATGTGGATCAGATGTTAAAGTTAAAATTGAAAAAATTAGAAATCAAAACAGAGAGAGAGATTATGCTTCTTTCATCATCGGAATTTCGGAGGCTATTTACGGTAAATTATGTCAACCAGATGTGTGGCCCTTAAATGCAGAATTTGCACAGTGGATTTTGTTTCGGAGGCCAACCAATAAACCGTTACATCGGCCACTCTATAAATATATAAAGTCGATAAAAAAATAATCGCTTACACAAAGGGTTTCGATTGCAACTACAGAATCCTAAAAACTTTGAAATATGGCGGCGTAAGCATTGATTAAAATATTTGTTGTCCCACAAAAGGTGATCGATACAACTTTGAGTTGTATTACTAGCTTGTCGTTGTCATGAACATAAAAATACAAGATTAAATCATGTATTATTGTATTATTCGATAGCTGACAAAAAACACATAAGTAATTATTTAATATTCGAAGAAACTTTTGTGTTATCAGTATCAGGCATACTCTAGGCTATAGGGTTTTTTAACACGCACTTTTAGTTGGAGTTTTAATTATACATATAACGGCAATACCACCATTAAATAACATTTACAAAACAATAAAGCAATATGACATGATAAGCTTAAGTAATCACAATTATGATAGTCGACAACGTTTATACAACGGTTATATAACAAATTAGAAAATTATATGACCTTCATAAAACACGTATATAACATAATCCATACTAATATTATAAATGTGAAAGTAACTCTGTCTGTCTATCTGTCTGTCTGTCTGTATGTTACATTTTCACGCCTAAATCGCTGAACCGATCGTCATGAACTTTGTTAGAGATATAGCCTGGGATATGGAGAAGAACATAGGCTACTTTTTTACGCGATAACCGACATCCACGCGGACGGAGCCGCGGGCAAAAGCTAGTGTTATATAAAATGCGCCCATTTCCAGGTTTATAGAAGTGTACTCAATTTCTACACGACTATTATTATTTAGTTATTACTTTGTGTTATTACATACAAAGAAATAACTAAAACGTTTTTTCGACTAGATTTTTGTTTGTTGGGTTGGGTTAGGGACCGAAAATGATTATAGGAAATTTCTCAGGTTTTCCCATTAGTCAGTAATATACTGCTAATTCTGCTTTTTCAGAATACCGCTGACTAGCCCTCCGAAGATTGTAGACTTATGGTTATGCTTGCATCATTTATGAGTCAGATTACGCCATCGACTAGAATTTGTGTCAGCTGAAGAACTATACGTCATTGCCGCTGGGATTGCGGTCTATCTCTGTCATAAATTTTTCAATGCTATTATTATAATGCTTGCGCGTTATAATAATAGCATAACAGAGTGTTTAATATTAATACCCAAAACTTAAACCGATTATTCGTATTTAATGAAGCCTGCACTGAGAACAAAGCAAAGCAGGGCTTGTTACTTTTAGAACTTTAAGGCCGCGTCCGTCCTTCCGGTTTTCCGGACAAATGAGTGACATAATATTATAAACGTGACGATCGGTTGCGTATTCGTGGGACCGATCCCTTTGCTTAGGACGCGGATTAACTCTAATCGGACTAATATTTATCAAAGCTTCTTTTATTTTGTTAAACAATCGTCAACTAAATCGTTTTATGACCATCTTCCATGATCTGTTGCCAAATAAATGTTATTCTATCTTACTTTAAATGTGTTTCTTTTAGTGAATTATGTTTTTTTTTTTTTTTTTTTTATTAATTTATAGGTTTCTTACCCCTAAGATCAAATATCTTGATGTACTTGAGGTTCATCGAGGCGATAAGGGTTCTGCTAGAGAAGTTGGCCCAAGTGACGCAGTGGGCTGTCTCCGAGAGCCCCATCTCGGCTAGCGGACGCGGGGGCTCCGTCGCTGATGACGAAGAGGCGGAGTCTGCAGCTGTTGGAAAAACAGATGTTGGGAAATGTTTTGTTGATAATTCATTTATTGTAGCAAAAATATTTAGGTATCACAAAAAAAAAAGAATACCGGATAACGGAATTACGGGATTTAATAGAGTACCGACCGCGGTCTTAATCACACTATATCTTACAGTTTTGAGGCGTATGATACTTTCAACCAGTTAGCATTGTAAGTATTATATATATTTTTTTAGTAATGGTAGGAATCAGGGATAGGCCGAAATTCGGTTCACATTCCATTCAACTGAATTTCGGCAGCTTGAACCGAACTTCGGCATTCGGCCGACATTCGGATCAGATGCCGAACATTCAGCACAAGAAAAATAATACCTACTTGCACTATTTTGACTGAAATTTAATAGAATTAGAATAGCATTACTGTAAAATAAAAAATAATTATGTCTTTTACTCACTCATGGTCATTTATTTTAGCTAGGAACATTGTAAATGTAAACCTTAAAAATTAAATCTGGTTCTTCTTATTAGTCTTGAAAATTTGTCTAATTAATTAGACATAAAAATTAGACATACTATTACAAAAATTAAATACATTTAGTATTCTTCTAACAAACATCTGGATTATAATATTCGTAAATTGAATTAAAAAATCACGTTTTTGGTTCACAAACTAAACATTAATTAAAATCAAGTATTTTTATTTATTTATGTACACACAAAAACACAACACAACACACATAACAATTAAAGGGTATTTTTTTCAACAATCAAGTTAAACTTTTCTTATCTACTCACTCATATTTAAAATTTACTAGAGGCAGGTCATGGTGCAAAAACACCAAAGACTCTGCCTTATCTGGCAGAAGTTTGTTACGTTTTTTTTTCGTATACGTTTCCTGCCTTTGAAAAAAGTCGCTCAGAATATACAGAGCTTCCAGGAGCAGCCTGGAGCGCGGTGTGCGGGCGGGGTATATCTAGCAATAAGTAATTGAAGTAAATGCGTAAACAAATCACGACGTGTCCCTTTCGAGAAAGCGCGCGAATTTTAACCGAAGTCCGGCCGAACTTCGGCCGAACTTTTCATTTTAACCGAATGTTCGGCCGAAGTTCGTATTCGGTTCAAACCACATTCGGCCCATGTCTAGTAGGTATATATAATATAATAAATTGTTAGCAAGCGAAAAGTTCATAATATTATAAATTAGTGATGGGCTGAATACGGGTTTTACCGAATACGAATAATCGGCCGAATGTTCGGTTAAAAGTTTACCGAACCGAATATTCGCCAGGATTTGACGCGCTGTATCATGCATCTCAAACCTACCACTCTGCTTCTAATCGAAGCAATGTAAGATTATTACTATGTATCTCTTTACATCGACAGAATAAATGATAAGACACACTTGATATGGATACAATTATGTAGTTGTGCTACTTCATATATATGCTTATGCAATATTATTTGGTAGAGTGTTCGGCATTTTTGCCAATTAATCTACCGAATACGAATGTTCCGAATATCCCGAATACCGAACATAAAAAGAATATTCGGATCATCGGATACGCCATTTACGTCAAGTTTTGCTTTTATATGAAGAATTATTTCTTCCTTTTCAGTGAAAAAGAGATTTCTGGTTTTGTATTATATTTACAAAACTCATTTACGTTTAGCCTCCTCAGACAGTGTGGATCCCCGGTACACATCCCACAGCAGTATGCAGTGGTCACTGCGGTGCTTCTCCATGGCCACCGCTAGCATGTTGGTCTCCATGTGGCTCCATGACACAGAGTTGCAAAGCCGAGGATAACGGGGAGCTGGGGAAATATTAAAAAACCCATGCAATTTGATATATTCAGCAAATTAATCAGAACTGTTTTGCAAAATCAAGTGAATAACCAAAATTAGGTCTCCATAAGAGGAAAGAAGAGAGATGGCTCAGAAACAACCTGTATGATGTTGAAATAGGTAAAACTATTGCTTGATTGAGACATCTCTCATTTTGTTGGATACTCGGAATTTGTTGGATTTCTTAGGAATAGCAACTATAATTTTTAAGTTATGCTGTCCCTCTACTGAGCAAAGACCTACCCCAAATCTTTGAATACAGTAAATATATATATGTACTTTAAAAAAAATATTATTTTTGCTTCATCAAGACAAAATTCCAATTTGGTATGTTGTAATATTGATACTTACTAAACTCTCTGCCAACAAGACCTAATGGGTCATATGTCTGCTTCAGTGTAGTCAGTGTAACTCGTCCACTAGCATTGCCTAGTGCTAGCAATGGCTCTGGCTGTTCAGGGATGGCACTGATGTCTACACAGCGGACACCATTTGCACTTTGTGATGCAAGAACGGTCGCACCACGAGTTGAAGATATTGGTGTGACTAGAAAACAGTTAAATGTTACTTTGCAAAGAAGTTTTACAAGTAGTCTTTCATATTATTATGTATTTACATACATTATGTAACATTATTTACGTTTACTTCCTGTCATGGTAGTCTAGTTGTTCCAAGCACTACTGCTAAGCATGAGCAACCCAGCACAGGTTTGATTCCCAGGTTGGGCAAAGTGTCATTGGGTTTTTCTATCTTGAATTTCTCAGTAACAGCCCAAGTCTGGATTTGTGCCTGGTTGATGGTAATAGGCTCGCCCCCTATTACATGTGACTTAAACATAACTGGCCAAATGTGGGTGTAGTGAAGGTGCACCTCTGCCCAACCCTTCGAGGAAGCAAGGCATGGTGTTATGTATTTACATAATATTTCTATAGTCTATCAATATAACTAACTTGATAACAAGAGGGCCACACTCTTTAACTGACACAGACTTTGACTTTGATTTTGCCACCTTATAATTCCATCCCCTGTTACTGCCACAAAATATAGAACTACATTTGCAATAAAGAGACCCCAAGATTATTCTGTATTTATTTGTTCAAGAAAGTGGCGCAAAAAATACCCACCCAATCGTACTCATTAGTCCTAATGAGCATGTGCTTAAATATATTTATAAACTTTGGCTCTAATAACGATAACAACAAGATAAAAAAGAATTCATTAAGTTAAGGAATTTTGCTGTTAAATATTTTTAACAAAAATAACAGCGTTCGTGAGCTCTTCCCGTTTTCACCATAAACTCAATGAATATGTAATTTTGTACGTACATGTTGTTTTTTTCTCGATTTCTTTTATGCGAGATACTTCGTATAAGGTTATGTCTGGGCCCCATAAAATAAATTTGTCGTGGTGTATCGGTGACCAAAGAACTTCCAATTTAACACCTGACATCATTTTATTTTTATTTCACACGTTTTCTGAAAGAATCAATTAATTTTCATGTTTGTTTTGCGAGTAAATACGCAACTTCCATGAATGTTTTGACTTTTGACGTTTGAAACGTTTTGTTCTTACACTAAAATAAACACGTTAATGTCACGCAATTCAAAAAAACAAATGGGAAAATAAGCCACTAACAATAACGAAACGTGTTCATTTTTAACCATTTTTGAACGTGATCTTGAGTGTCACATGAATTTGGTGGTGCCATCATAAAATTAATAATATCCACTTTTTGTGCAATCGCAAAGATTTTTAGAAGGCACCTAATAATATTTTTTATGAAAAATTGAAATAATTACAAAGAAGGTACGGAATAAAGATTCTACGTGAAATGTTAAAAAATAAAGTATCAGAACAGAAGAAATACTGCAAAGGTAAAGAAAGGAATAGAATATTTTTTTATTTAGTATTGTAGTTTTTTTTCTTCAATGAAACAAAAACCACAACGTCCGTTTAACTAACAAAAAAAAAATTGGTTGTCTGTAAAGTTGGTTTACGGACGATAGTTTAACGTGACAACGTCATAACAAACATTGATGCGACACAAGCGTACAATGAGCGTAACGGGACATTTTCGTGCATGCAGCCGGTGTTCATCGATATATTAGACGTTGTCACGTCAAAAAAATAGGTCTTATTCTGGCCCGACTCTATTTAGAAAATTTAGATTACCATCGACACGCTAAGACGAAGAATCGGAAGAATATAGATCTGCCTGGATCTGCCACAATCCCTTAGTTATACGGCGGCGTGAATATAATATTATAAAATTATCATTAAGTAAAGTATTTGTGCCAATTACGTGAGTACTGACTACATTAAACACGCTGGCCTCATAAAAAAAATTAAAACTTTATTTATCTAAAATCATAACGGAAACAAAATCTCCCTACATAAAAGGAAATGTTTATTTCAATTTAAAGTACCGCCGTAGAGAGGTCGCTACCTACGACATCGACACATTCGACACCGATCAACCCTTTTTGACAGTCGCGTAAAGTGAGTGATCATTGACGAATTAAGTGAAACCAATTTACACCGAAACACTAAAACGGAGGATAAACCGTCAGTCTTAATACTTGAGGTAAGTTCTAGAATCCATGTAGAGTGTCGTTCAGAAAGTGTAGCGGCGGGCGGCTCAGCGGCGGAGCTGTGTAGGTCAATGACGTGATGAATGTTTACTACAATGGCAACGCCTCAACTTCTCCCACAGTTTCACGCGCATTGTCTTACGGTTCTCACGTGTTATTGCACTTTTCCCGACCCGGTTAGCTGGCCGAGTGCTACTGTATTGTCGTTGGTCGTGTGTGCTACAGTTAAGTGTTTGAACAAGTTTCCATAAGGCGTCGTAGCAGACGTTTGTGACTCACTTGTCCGTTTTGTGATTGATTTCCCTCGGAATTAGCCGTAGTCGCTAATGATAATCATTCGTTAATCGTTTTTTGTTGTAAGAGCGCGTCGGGCGCAGTGTGTGTGTATCATGGTATTGTTGAGGCCTACTCTCCTGTCTCCCGCGTTGTGGAGACTGTTCTGAGCCCCCAGTGATGTTCTCAGCCTTAGCTTACCAGTTATCTACTAAGTTTCTGGAAGAGCAAAAGGTGAGAGTAAATTATGTACCAGAATATCATAATCAAAGGCAAGGCAAACAAAAGCTATTTCAACACAACATTCTTATAAAAAAATACTTTACTACCATAATTATATGAGTTCCCTCTGTAACTAAATAATACAAGACTAAGTAATCTTCTAAACACATTAACATCTTTCTCTTATCTTTTGAACTAAAAGAATGTGGTTTAGAATGTTTCTGTGACCATTCTAACAGACATAACTTGCGATGAGCCACACTAGAACTTACAATGGCATCCCTTTCCTTTTGTGCTCAATACATTACAATATAATACATTTATTTACTGTGGTTTAGTATATCAGCAACAAATCGCATAACTTTCACACATTTACGGCATGGTTTTCTATAATATGATGCTCATAAATAATGGTCTACACTAACAATGGATTGAATATTAATGGCAGTTTATTAATGTATACCGTAAACCTGTCAATAGTCAATTGTTTTGCTGGTTTGAACAATCAATGGTTCATGTTATTATGTTCTCAATCAGGATTCATAGATTTGGTATTTGTTTGAATGCTATGGAACAGTAGGTTACTAACTAAACATATTTATATTTTGTTAAAAGTTTGCCATTTGCCATTTTTTGATGATTATCTAAAATAAATAAATACTTGTATAACTACCAACTTAAAAAAAAAAAAAAAAAAACAAAACTATAATGATGTACTTATATTCGATGAAAGTCTGTACTGACAGAATTTTAATATGATGCTATACTTATCAGCGGTTCCTTGTATGCAAGTAATTACCACGTAGATCTTATCATAACAGCTAATGCATTTGTAACGACTGTGCCAATAGGCATCCTACTAACTTAAAACTATTATGTACGGTAACGAGCTACTCTGTTATAACTTGATAATATTTGTTTTGCTTCTGTAAGAACTGACTTTGTTTACTTATTTCCGATGATTGGTAATTTCTGTCTGTGTTAGTCTTGAAGGTTATTTAATAAATAAATACATAATTGATAAGCTAAACAAATATGCATATAGGTAAAGGTGGTAGGCAGACAGCTGAAAAATGCCATGATGCAGTACATTAAATTTCTTAGTAAGCATGACTAATCTGGGTCATTCTCAGGACACTCATTATTTGGTTGACTTTGGTGGAATTTTTTTCTTTACATTTAGGCATAACTAACATGAAATATCAAATCTAGAGTTAATTTAAAACATATTAGTAGTACTCTAGATTTGATATTTCATGTTAGTTATGCCTAAATGTAATGAAAAAAATTCCACTGAAGTCAACCAAATAATGAGTGTCCTGAGAATGACCCATCTTTCAGAAAATTTCATTTATACAAATAAAAAAAATTGTAGTGTCTGTTTGTAATGTCAAATAACAGCCTTTTACTAAATGCGTATAATGGTACATATAACAAAAAAACAAAAAGGTCCGTTCATTCTGGCTAATCTCAGAAACGGCTGGACCGATTTTGACTGGACTTTCACTGGCAGATAGCTGATGTTATAAAGACTAACTTGGGCTATTTTTATTTGAGAAAAAACCACCCGGGCGAAGCCGCGGGCAGCAGCTAATTTGAAATATACTCATCATCATTAGCCTGTTTTTTATCCAATTAATTTCAGGCACTTTTTTTTCACTTCCAAATCTCTATCAGCCAACATCCCAGTGTCCAATCGTTCACATCCATACCAGCCATTAAGCCATATCCATCCATTTTTTCCTTGTTCGGTCTCATTTCCTATATCCATCCGAATTCATACTTAACACTTTTCTTGTCATGATATTATGCTCTTCCTTTCCATTCTCAAAACTCTCAGTAGTTATTCACAATTTCACAGTATCTACTGGAGTCTATTTATAAAATCAGGGTTTTGTAATGTCAAATAACAGCCTTTTACTAAATGCGTATAATGGTACATATAACAAAAAAAAATAAAGGTCCGTTCATTCTGGCTAATCTCAGAAACGGCTGGACCGATTTTGACTGGACTTTCACTGGCAGATAGCTGATGTTATAAAGACTAACTTGGGCTATTTTTATTTGAGAAAAAACTACCCGGGCGAAGCCGCGGGCAGCAGCTAATTTGAAATATACTCATCATCATTAGCCTGTTTTTTATCCAATTAATTTCAGGCACTTTTTTTTCACTTCCAAATCTCTATCAGCCAACATCCCAGTGTTCAATCGTTCACATCCTTACCAGCCATTAAGCCATATCCATCCATTTTTTCCTTGTTCGGTCTCATTTCCTATATCCATCCGAATTCATACTTAACACTTTTCTTGTCATGATATTATGCTCTTCCTTTCCATTCTCAAAACTCTCCGTAGTTATTCACAATTTCACAGTATCTACTGGAGTCTATTTATAAAATCAGGGTTTTTTTATGTTAATCCTTTCACTGAAAGAGATTGTGCTGAGAGTGACCTTACATTGATAGTTCAAGGTGAGGTTCAATCTTAAATCTTAAATCTTTCCAATGTACTCTCAACTTGAGCACACCAATATATAATTATATTCTTTTGTTTCAATCTGATTAAATGGAGTTATCGCTTTTTAAAAGAGGAATTCTTTATCACTTGTGGCGGCATCTACAACGCCACATGCGAACTACGCATCAAAGACCTGACGTCACAAATCTTGCATCAGAGTTTACCG
The DNA here is from genome assembly GCA_947523025.1 of Dryobota labecula. NCBI lineage: Eukaryota > Metazoa > Arthropoda > Insecta > Lepidoptera > Noctuidae > Dryobota > Dryobota labecula. Next base: position 1,390,813 of record OX383296.1, on the reverse strand, counting down.
CGCGACTAACATAATTATATACAACATCCCGACATCAACCGTCGGGCAGTTGCCCACCGGCCACCAGACGCAACACCCGTCTGGTCGGAGGATCCTCCCTTTTCTATAGAGTATGAGTGAACTTTACACCCTGTTCCTCATACCTCTATACACTAACTTTATCTTTTTATGATACTTACAATGTTTTATCAATTACAATATACTTAATCTTTTTTTCCATTTATCACACACTTAATAGCTTTGAACAATCAGACTTTGAAATCAATATTCCTTGTTATAATTATCAGTATTGGATTGGTCATCAAATATATATTTTTAAGTTTTATCTTGTGAACTGTAATCTTAAGAAGAAAATTACAACACATGTGATAAGCAAGTGATAAGGCATTATCAGATTTTCAGAACAATCTGATATCCTCACAGACAGATATAGTCACAATATAAATATGGATACTGTGTCCATATTTATTCTGTGGTTCAGTTGATGATGCAACTGCTAATATTGATAAAACACTGAAATCCTATTTCGTGATTTCACATCTTGTGTACAGCAAAATGACAGATGAGATATCCATAAAAATGATATATCTCAAAATATTAAGATTAAGATGCAGGCTGCTTTGTCGTATTTAGTGCTTCCAAAATTACGGATTTGCTAATTACGTAACTAGTTACGCATTTTGATGCTTCAATTACGTAACTACGTAATTACGTACTTAACTGTTTTGATTTTTTAAAGCACGATAAATTCTGGGCTTATTACGTATTTTAGAAGTAAAAAATTAAACAACTTCAAATGAAAAAAATTATAATATTAAGGAATTAAAAGTAAATTACAGATTAAAATGATAATTTTAAAATTAAACTCAAAATCAAAATCGTCAATCAAATCAAAATGTAATATTTTGATTTGATTGACGATTTTGATTTTGACTAAACTCAATCAACAATTCAAACAAAACATGTACCACGCACAAATGGTTTAAAAGTAAGAAACAATATAAAATATGGTTATTTTTCCAATCTTTGTTCTTGATAATATGATCTCATAAATGATAACGAATGCAATGTTCTGTCACCAAGGGAACTTCTTAGTTTAGAACAAAGATAGCCGGCAGAAGAAAATGCCCGTTCTGCTTCAACACTAGTAGGCATTATACATAGTAAATAATTATAAGCTGCTGTTAGGAAAACTTCACGACCGCCGCCAGTGCTATCGTAGATACACATTTCAACTCTGATGATGGATTCAAGATCTGTGTTTACTCCAGATTTGTTTACTGTAGACATAGTTTTCTGTATTTCTTTTTCTAGTTGCTGTGCAACAGTCAACTCGTCGCCACAACCATCATTAGCATCATTGTCATCTGCTTCGGAATCTAAACTCATTTGTGTACTTGTAGGCGGTGTAAATTTGAGCCTTTCTAATAAGTTTGCAACATATGTTCTAATATAATCCGACGTCGGTTTTGTAAAAGTTTCTTTTTCTTCGGTTTTATAATATTCTTCATTATTATGCAAATACTGCAAGACACCAGACACATTTGTTCGCCTTTCTTTTATTCTTTTTCTAAGGGATACAGCAAGCTTGTCACTGAGCCCATTGGACTGAGCATCAAGCTTATTTAACATAAACTGAAGCGCAGCATCTGCTGCTAACAAATTCGAGTCACGGCGACACAATGCCATCACTGTAGTTTTTATTATATCTAAACTATGATGAATGTTATGTAGATCTTGTATTTCTGTGTCTGTGAAACTTATATTTGATTTTAAGTCTAATAAAGCCTTAAATAAACTTGATTTCAATTTCAGAAATCGTCCAACCATATCTGATAAGCTGTTCCATCGCGTTTTGCAGTCTAGTATAAGATCGAGGCTTTTACCATGCTCTTGTAAAGAATATTTTTGCAACAAATCGGTCTTCAGTGGTGATTTTTTGAATGATTTAACAAGTTTTCTTACTTTTACTATAATATCTTTGTACAGAAACTCTGGTTCTAGAACTCTAGGTACTTCTATGAAAAGTCCGCCATCGTTTTCTTCAATTTCTTCAGTGTCAGTATCTGAAGCTTCATCTTCTAGTTCTGGTTCAGTAGTTGTACTTTTCCGTGTCTTATATAATACGTCCAGCACTGCAAGTTGTATTCCGTGAGCAAAACACAACTGATGGTGACCATCAAAATTTTTGCCCATTTTAACCATAACACTGGCTCCGTCCGTTGTGAATGCAATTATATCTTCAAGTTTCAAATAAAAGTCATTTAGATGATTTTCTAACAGTACAGTTCCAACGTGAGCTGGCATTGAACCCTTTATCCTTACTAGTCCTAAATTTTTATATTTAGCTGGTTCTAGGTCTTTATTATGAATATTTATATTCATATACCTCCGGTTCCGGGTAGAGGTCCATTCATCAAACGTTATAGTAAACCGTTTTTTTTGGGACTTCATATCTTTAAACTGATTTATTAATTGTTTTTTTATGGCACAACTCTGTTCCAGGACAATTTTGGTAATAGTTGAAGGAGATTTCGGTAGATCATAGCCAGATTTTTTGAAAACATACCTTAGATCTTCAGAAGTACAAAATTTGCTTAATGGGATGCCATCCAATGCTGCCATTCTAGTCACTATAACGTCCAAGGAATACTCAGTGGAAAAGTAATCCGTTAGTTTAGTTTTCTTCGATGGAGGTTCTAAACTTTTTCTTGCTTGAAAGCACGATGAAGTACTTGCCCTTTGCGCATCTTGCTCTTGTGACATCTCGCCAATATGTTTAGCACGCATATGTGTATGTAGTGCTCCAGTAGCACCACCAGGAGTCTTCAAATTTTTTTGACAATGTTTGCATTGGACACTTTGCCCATTTTCAGCCCTCAAAAAGTGTTCCCATATAGCTGATTGTGTGCGTTTGTTCAAAAACTCCTTATAAATAGTCTTCTTTACTGCAGACCTAAAACAATATATAAATATTTCATAATTTAATAGTTAGGTAATACATATAAATAGCATCTATAGTTAGGCACTACACTTAAAACGGGATACATTTACATACGTACCGTGAACTCATAATCAATGTCTATTTGCACAGACATCTAACAAGCAACAATAAAATAAAATCGCACATATTTTTTTTTTTTTTTTAAACATCGCACCACACTAGGAATTACTGCTGTATCGTGGGTGCACTCACAATCATGTAAACTAACATACACAAGACACCCAGACCCGGAACACCTATCTGTAGGTCATACAAATATTTGTTCCGTACGGGAATCGAACCCGTGACCCGCAGCGCAGCAGCCAATCACTCAACTACTGCGCCAACCGTGCCGTCAACAATATAAAATCAACTACTAAATTATATGTATAAACTCTCACACAATACCCTAGAAACAAAGTAAGTAGACAAGTAAAGTAATGTTAAAATAGGTACTTACATTTTCGTTGAAGTATCTCTACTCGTGTATGGTGATATCTACTTAGAAACTTGTAATGAAAAGCTTCTGAAAACCAAGCGTCAAACTTTGCGGCACATACACAAAATCACAAAAGTCAATAAAATAAGCTTAGACCAGGCAGGACAGTATCTCGCAGGTGTACGTAAGACGACTGAGTACCGAGTATTGAGATTGTTTCTAAATTCACGAAAGTAAAGAAAAATGTAGGGAGTTCCCTTAGCTTGCTCAATCCACAATATTAAACTTTATTATCTACGAGGTAGATCAAATACTTGCGAAACACTTATAAACTTTGATTGTGTTACGTACCGAACTATCCACAACCAACGGGGATTCCCTTCGTTTCCCGATTGGTCAACAATGAACTCTATTCTGTACGACTAAGAAATTAAATCTTGCGGACTCAAATTGGAAGTTATAAAATAAACCCCGGGAATTCGGGGGATACCCACAGAAAGGGTTTTGGTTAGTGCTTCCAAAATTACGGATTTGCTAATTACGTAACTAGTTACGCATTTTGATGCTTCAATTACGTAACTACGTAATTACGTACTTAACTGTTTTGATTTTTTAAAGCACGATAAATTCTGGGCTTATTACGTATTTTAGAAGTAAAAAATCAAACAACTTCAAATGAAAAAAATTATAATATTAAGGAATTAAAAGTAAATTACAGATTAAAATGATAATTTTAAAATTAAACTCAAAATCAAAATCGTCAATCAAATCAAAATGTAATATTTTGATTTGATTGACGATTTTGATTTTGACTAAACTCAATCAACAATTCAAACAAAACATGTACCACGCACAAATGGTTTAAAAGTAAGAAACAATATAAAATATGGTTATTTTTCCAATCTTTGTTCTTGATAATATGATCTCATAAATGATAACGAATGCAATGTTCTGTCACCAAGGGAACTTCTTAGTTTAGAACAAAGATAGCCGGCAGAAGAAAATGCCCGTTCTGCTTCAACACTAGTAGGCATTATACATAGTAAATAATTATAAGCTGCTGTTAGGAAAACTTCACGACCGCCGCCAGTGCTATCGTAGATACACATTTCAACTCTGATGATGGATTCAAGATCTGTGTTTACTCCAGATTTGTTTACTGTAGACATAGTTTTCTGTATTTCTTTTTCTAGTTGCTGTGCAACAGTCAACTCGTCGCCACAACCATCATTAGCATCATCATTGTCATCTGCTTCGGAATCTAAACTCATTTGTGTACTTGTAGGCGGTGTAAATTTGAGCCTTTCTAATAAGTTTGCAACATATGTTCTAATATAATCCGACGTCGGTTTTGTAAAAGTTTCTGTTTCTTCGGTTTTATAATATTCTTCATTATTATGCAAATACTGCAAGACACCAGACACATTTGTTCGCCTTTCTTTTATTCTTTTTCTAAGGGATACAGCAAGCTTGTCACTGAGCCCATTGGACTGAGCATCAAGCTTATTTAACATAAACTGAAGCGCAGCATCTGCTGCTAACAAATTCGAGTCACGGCGACACAATGCCATCACTGTAGTTTTTATTATATCTAAACTATGATGAATGTTATGTAGATCTTGTATTTCTGTGTCTGTGAAACTTATATTTGATTTTAAGTCTAATAAAGCCTTAAATAAACTTGATTTCAATTTCAGAAATCGTCCAACCATATCTGATAAGCTGTTCCATCGCGTTTTGCAGTCTAGTATAAGATCGAGGCTTTTACCATGCTCTTGTAAAGAATATTTTTGCAACAAATCGATCTTCAGTGGTGATTTTTTGAATGATTTAACAAGTTTTCTTACTTTTACTATAATATCTTTGTACAGAAACTCTGGTTCTAGAACTCTAGGTACTTCTATGAAAAGTCCGCCATCGTTTTCTTCAATTTCTTCAGTGTCAGTATCTGAAGCTTCATCTTCTAGTTCTGGTTCAGTAGTTGTACTTTTCCGTGTCTTATATAATACGTCCAGCACTGCAAGTTGTATTCCGTGAGCAAAACACAACTGATGGTGACCATCAAAATTTTTGCCCATTTTAACCATAACACTGGCTCCGTCCGTTGTGAATGCAATTATATCTTCAAGTTTCAAATAAAAGTCATTTAGATGATTTTCTAACAGTACAGTTCCAACGTGAGCTGAACCCTTTATCCTTACTAGTCCTAAATTTTTATATTTAGCTGGTTCTAGGTCTTTATTATGAATATTTATATTCATATACCTCCGGTTCCGGGTAGAGGTCCATTCATCAAACGTTATAGTAAACCGTTTTTTTTGGGACTTCATATCTTTAAACTGATTTATTAATTGTTTTTTTATGGCACAACTCTGTTCCAGGACAATTTTGGTAATAGTTGAAGGAGATTTCGGTAGATCATAGCCAGATTTTTTGAAAACATACCTTAGATCTTCAGAAGTACAAAATTTGCTTAATGGGATGCCATCCAATGCTGCCATTCTAGTCACTATAACGTCCAAGGAATACTCAGTGGAAAAGTAATCCGTTAGTTTAGTTTTCTTCGATGGAGGTTCTAAACTTTTTCTTGCTTGAAAGCACGATGAAGTACTTGCCCTTTGCGCATCTTGCTCTTGTGACATCTCGCCAATATGTTTAGCACGCATATGTGTATGTAGTGCTCCAGTAGCACCACCAGGAGTCTTCAAAAATTTTTGACAATGTTTACATTGGACACTTTGCCCATTTTCAGCCCTCAAAAAGTGTTCCCATATAGCTGATTGTGTGCGTTTGTTCAAAAACTCCTTATAAATAGTCTTCTTTACTGCAGACCTAAAACAATATATAAATATTTCATAATTTAATAGTTAGGTAATACATATAAATAGCATCTATAGTTAGGCACTACACTTAAAACGGGATACATTTACATACGTACCGTGAACTCATAATCAATGTCTATTTGCACAGACATCTAACAAGCAACAATAAAATAAAATCGCACATTTTTTTTTTTTTTTTTTAAACGTCGCACCACACTAGGAATTACTGCTGTATCGTGGGTGCACTCACAATCATGTAAACTAACATACACAAGACACCCAGACCCGGAACACCTATCTGTAGGTCATACAAATATTTGTTCCGTACGGGAATCGAACCCGTGACCCGCAGCGCAGCAGCCAATCACTCAACTACTGCGCCAACCGTGCCGTCAACAATATAAAATCAACTACTAAATTATATGTATAAACTCTCACACAATACCCTAGAAACAAAGTAAGTAGACAAGTAAAGTAATGTTAAAATAGGTACTTACATTTTCGTTGAAGTATCTCTACTCGTGTATGGTGATATCTACTTAGAAACTTGTAATGAAAAGCTTCTGAAAACCAAGCGTCAAACTTTGCGGCACATACACAAAATCACAAAAGTCAATAAAATAAGCTTAGACCAGGCAGGACAGTATCTCGCAGGTGTACGTAAGACGACTGAGTACCGAGTATTGAGATTGTTTCTAAATTCACGAAAGTAAAGAAAAATGTAGGGAGTTCCCTTAGCTTGCTCAATCCACAATATTAAACTTTATTATCTACGAGGTACATCAAATACTTGCGAAACACTTATAAACTTTGATTGTGTTACGTACCGAACTATCCACAACCAACGGGGATTCCCTTCGTTTCCCGATTGGTCAACAATGAACTCTATTCTGTACGACTAAGAAATTAAATCTTGCGGACTCAAATTGGAAGTTATAAAATAAACCCCGGGAATTCGGGGGATACCCACAGAAAGGGTTTTGGTGTTGTCATAATGTAAGTCGTAGGTTAACTAAATTAAGGTAAATTGTAAATACACAGATAAACCCATGCCTTTTTCCCATGGAGTAGGCAGAAACTATAGAACTAAATAAATGGGTACCTAAATTAATTAATATTATCCTATAGTTACGTTATTACGGACTGCAGCTCTTCAGTTACGTATTTGTGAGATTTCTAAAATCTGTCCGTAATTACGTAATTGCGTAATTACGTAATTACGTAATGGAAGCCCTAGTTTTGGTGTTGTCATAATGTAAGTCGTAGGTTAACTAAATTAAGGTAAATTGTAAATACACAGATAAACCCATGCCTTTTTCCCATGGAGTAGGCAGAAACTATAGAACTAAATAAATGGGTACCTAAATTAATTAATATTATCCTATAATTACGTTATTACGGACTGCAGCTCTTCAGTTACGTATTTGTGAGATTTCTAAAATCTGTCCGTAATTACGTAATTGCGTAATTACGTAATTACGTAATGGAAGCCCTAGTCGTATTCGTTATTTCGGATATTGTGATCAGCCATAAATACTTTGAGCCACACCTTAAATATTTCCCCCTGTATCCCATATTTTTATTACTTTTCTTTATCAACTAACTACGACCTAGGTTATGGTCGAAATGCGTCCAGTAGGTAATATTATCATGGACATGTATGGCAGCCAGGAATATTAGAGTTAGTAGCGCAGGTTATTTGCGATAACAATCTAGCAGATAAGATTGACTCGCGCGATAGTCGATAGTAAACATTTGAATAGCCGTTTGTTTTGTGGAAACTCGCAAATGCCAAAACCAAAGTAGCGGCAAGTGATTCCTATGAAAAATGAGTACAATGAGTTTGAGAATAGTTCATGACGTATAACCCACTGAGCCCTCATTGCTTTTCAACAGAAACACTTTCTCCCATGGCGCATGCCTCTGTGTGAAACCATAGAAAATCACGTTTTTGTGTAAATGATAACAAGTGAAAGCGTTTCAGAGTACAGTAGGTACATACTTGACATATACTTTTAAACAATAAGCGGTTTCTATTGCACACGGTGATCGGATTCAATGATCAATTTATTATAACACGCCACAGCAAAGCTGAAGCAGTGAGACAAGCCAAGGATTTTCTAACTGTGGTAAGCTCATGACTAGACCTTCCGCTTGCAATAAATATTATATGTACATCCATTGATGAACTGTGGGTGTACGAAAATAGACTGCTTACTCTCTACAAAGTTAAACAAACAGTATGATTAATGATTCTCATGTAGGTATATTCCTTTTTCGACATACCGAGCTTTAACGTCGTAAATCAGATGCCCGAAAGTCAGACAGACTCTTCCCCATTCCCCAAGTAATTGGTACTCCCAGGTGCTCTGTGAAAATTTAAATACATCCTCCAATTGAAAAACCGGAAGCCGACTCCGTGAGACGAGAAGGCAGTCTATGATGACTTGTGTCTCTTCATAGTGTGTGTAGGCTCTCAAGGATTTATTCAATTACTTATCACGTCTATTTAAATAACTCCATAGTGTAGGTAACTGTAAACAAGCCCACAATAGCACACAATTAAGCCATATACACGCGAACCGTGTCGGTCACTCGTCCGTGACTAACGGTGACACCATGTCCTATAGTCTGTAATGTGACCTAGCTGCTAATTACATTAACTTTCGGTCGATGGTCTAGTCTAGTAAATAGTTAAATATGTGCGTCCTTCGGTGTTGAATGTCATGTGGATAAAAAAATGGGTTGTCGTGTTTTTGAGGAAGGGTGATTACCCTTCCTCTAAAAACACGACAACCCATTTTTGACATTGACTGCCCTCAGATGAAGGACGTTTGTTCTTCATCCGGCGGGGGCAGTCGAAGAAGTCTGTCAAATTCATAGTCACATCATCATCGTCGACTTAAACCACACGGTTTCCCTACAACTACCTTTGGTCGACGGGACGGGAGTCGCCTGCGCCATTCATCCTCACCCCCGGCGAGATTAAACGACCTATAATTTTTGTTGAATATTGAATGTTCATCAGGATGAAGTTAGAAGTCATTTCCTGGAATAATATAATAGGTCTTTACCTATGAAATTGCCGTTCTGCCGTATTTAATAATTATGACTAATGTTCAAAAAAGACTTCCATATTTTAAAAATAAAAATAATTTGAACTTATAATGCTTAACGAAAAAAGAAAAGAAAAAAAAATGGACTTGAAATAGCCAGTACGGCAGAACGGCAATTTCATAGATAAATACCTATTATCCGTAGAGATTTTTTACAATGTTTAGTCCTCCGCTTAGCTATATGCGTCCATCCGCGTCGGTTCAGTCCCCTTATCTACTAACGTGTCGGTCCCCCACAACGACAAATTATCTCCTAAACACATTGATTCCTTATAACGTACCAAATGTTGCACTATGAGGAGAAAATTTTCTTTCTTCTAGATTCATTTTTCAGAGCAGTTAATGAGGTCCCTGAGGAATGGCGGCCTTCTTTTGTTATATTTTGATCTTCTCTCGGATCATGAAATCATAAATGGGTGCTAATTATTTAGTACCTACGGCCACTAGTCTAGACCGAAATGTCTGTATAATATTCGCATTTCTAAATGCTTAAACACCTGTCTCTAATAGAAAGCTTCTAAATAAAATATACTTAATATTATTGCTTCCACATGTGAATTTAGGTGGTAGGTTTTTACAAAAATAATATGATCATTGTGGACCCTGTCGGGCACTGCAACAGTAGCAGAGGGGAAGAGGGCTGTTATTTGACTATAATACTTGATATGCTATTAAATTATTTTATAAAACATGCAATTTAAAATTTGTCATTTAAATATTCATTGATATTGTAATAGCATTTAGATAATAGATAGTGGATCTATTAAAAAGTTATGAATGTGCTCTATTCAACTTTGATGATGTTGATTTTATAATGACTCCTTTCGAATCCGTTTCACATAACCGTCGACTTTCTTAAAATCTCTGTAAACATTTTGTCGACGATAGTAATAAGGTATATTAACCGAAAAAAATATTGCTCCCCCACCAATGCATTCAGTATCAACCGGTGTTAATTTTTTTAAGACAATCGATATTGGCAAGTATTGCGAAACATTTTTTGATCTCATTTTTTGTTCCTAGAATTATCATTTGGAGAAGTTTGCGCAACAGTTCAGTCATTGTTTAGTCTTCCGGCTAGTGATTAGCGATATAGTGCTTGTTTCAGTGAATAAGTGACGTATTTATGAGTCAGTTGCGTCCCGTTCAATGATTACATTTTATCTGTTTATGTATTCGTCTCTGAATGTTTCACTCTGTTGATTTGCATATTCGCGATAACAGTGCCTTTGAAACATTTTTTATACATAATATTGTCATTCCACGTTTTTATAGTCATTCTGTTCTGAATTTGTGTCCAGTGGATTAACTGCCTTATGACCGTTGGTTTATTCGCTTCACATTTTTGTGTAATATTTCTTTCCGGGCATTATGTATAAAGTCTGAAATAAATAGATCATCGTTGGCTAACTGTGGGTCTCCCTTTATGTACTTTGGTATCGCATAAACTACCTATTTCCAGAATAAATATATCAGTAATGCACTGGGCCATAGGGAATCACAAGCATCATACATACTACCCATATGTTGTTTAGAGGTTGTTGCAAGTTGTCTCACTGCACCACAACATACAGTGCATTGTCACACAAGTTTCTATTTTGCGCCAACTCGGCTGGAAAGCGACGAACTTTTTCCGCACCAGTGCTGCTGACGTGAAGTTTTTACTAAATTACCAGCTATTACAATCGGTACATGCCGCACGCGATCTCTAAGGGAAACCTCTTACATCATTCAGATGACCATAATTGATTTAGTGTTTAAGAGTCGTTGATTGGATGTTTGCAGGTAATTAACGATAATAGTGCTGCACTTAGGAGCTTCCATTCACTTGTCATGAATGCATCTATTCCATATGCATTGACCATTCACTGCTGCATTCAATTGCTTTTGTAGGTACCTAGTTATAATAGATCTAATATAAATGCGACCTGCGTAGGTAGCCAAGAACACCATATAACGCGGTTTCGCTCCCCAAATTCTTGTGCAAAACTGACAGTCGAGTCTGAGTTTGGAACCAGCCTGTTGAATCATTTTCGTGAATATACTCCCAGCCTGTGATGTAAGGTAATGCAGGTGTTATTAAATGACCAGCGTTCCTTATACGGCGCAGATTGTAAGGGGCAAGGATAAAACGCATATTTTTTACGACGCAGACGCATAAAGATGCACCTGCCATGGAAGACGTGATCATCATAATAATTATGATTGATGCATATTTATATGGCGCGAGTAGAGGCGCGTTTTTCAATCAATTTTGCTTTGACATGAATTTGTTTTGATACAACTGTTTCTGCTTGAAAACATTTCAATATTGTGAACTATCCAATAAGTTTTTAATTTCGACCACCGCTGCCTGAATGGCTGTCGGATCAAGGCTAAGCGAATCAGTTTTGATCTTTTCTTTATTTTATTTTTAGGTTTAATCGAGCAATCTCTTTGTTCAGGCTTGATTGAACTTATTAATATGTGGCCTAAGAATAACTAAATTGTTCTTAAAAAACCGGCTAAGTGCGTGTCGGACCAAGAACAATGAAGGGTTCCGTAGGTGGGATGAATTTATCCCAAGAACAAACTTGACATTGTAGTTGAAAAACATGTTCTCACATACAGATGGTATGGGAGAATATTGTTTTTCAATTGTAAATGTACGTTTGTCGATTATTACTCCAGAACTTGTAAAACTCAAAACCCAAAGCATTTATTTCAATTAAACCATTTACAGGCACTTTTGAATTGTCAAAGAGACGGTCAGTTAGTCAGAAAGTTGAAGCTAGATGCCCATTCCAATACGTAGATCACTATGGAGAAGAACGGACAAGAAACTCCAAGGACACTCTTTTAAATCAAGATATTACATAACCTGGGTACATTATTTTTGTTGCTTCTATATGTGAGACAATGTAAAAACTAATAAAACAATTCAAAATATAAAATTACAAATTCAAAATAAGCCCTGGCAGTCAAGAGATGACCAGTCCCAACTGACGGCGCTCGTTCACGAACATGACGCATGGATCAGCACCATCCAGCTCAACCATTTTGTAGGGAACCGGATGATCCAACACACGCGCCACCATCAGTGAGACATTTAAGTGAGCATGACATACTCTCAACTGCCATGCTCTTTCAAGTCAACATAAATCATAATAACATAGTAAACGGCTCCATGGTATTCACATTTACAAAATTGAAAAATGCTGCTAAATTATACAGAACTATAGTTTGCAATGTATTTGAGAGATGAATTGACCAAGATTATGTCTGGACTTTAAAAGAGACTGTGACCTCTGAGTTTGTTTCGGTCTTTCTTCTCAGAGTAGTCAGATACGAAATGCCGACCTCATCTAGTTTTAAAATATGATTGACGTGTAACAGTTTTTGTAAAAACCTACTTACAGAAATAAAATCATTCAATAAAAATTTACTACCAAAAAAGAAAGAAAATAATTATTATCTATTGGAGTATTCAACAATAAAAACATGCTTAAATAAAAACAAAATAAACATTAAGTTCGTAATGTCAGAAAATAAAATAAAATAAAAAAGGGGGAAGCAACTTCCAAGTATTAAAATTTTATCCAGTGAGCCCAAGTGGCAGTGGAGCAGGACCAGCATTTAGCCAAGCATTTTTATCTACGATATAATCATCCAACTTGCTTGTCTACATAATGTGCGTTTAATGCAAAGAGATTTAAGATAGATACAATTGTTACGTATAATTTAATGTCTTTGGTTTAATGCATGTTTTAAATTTCTTCTCATTTAGTTGAAGAATATCAAGTCGTATTTTATTATAACATTTTACACAGTACCCCATAAAAGAACTGTGTACTTTAGACAATCTGAAGCGTGGTTGATCTAATTTGTTCCTATTTCTAGTGTTAAAATTATGCCCGTCACTTATTTTACTAAAAAGATGTAGATTTTTGCGAACATACATAATATTTTCATATATATATTGACAAGGTACCGTCATAATGTTATTTTTTTTAAACAGCGCTCTCAGAGATTCGCGTCTGCGGAGGTTGTAGATAGCTCTGACAGCCCTCTTTTGCAGAATAAAGATGGAATCAACATCTGCATGATGCTATGGAAGTAACTAAAATAGACCAGTCTCGCGGTATCCACGTCTGTTAATTGGCGGATTTTCCAAACAGCGTAAGCGGCTGAACTTAGCCGCCCTGCAAGTGATGTTAAGTGAGGACCCCACTGTAGTTTTGAGTCAAGCGTAATCCCCAGGAAAACCGTCTTTTCGACGAATTCTAGTATCTCCTTATTCAATACAATGTGACATTCACCACTTCTAACGTTCGGTAAAGCGAATCTTATGCATTTAGTTTTCTTCTCATTTAATACCAAATTATTTACAGTAAACCAATTATGGACCTTAAGCATAGCGTTATTTACGTCGTCAAGGTCCTGGGCATGTCTGTTTACTTTAAAAATCAGTGATGTATCATCAGCAAATAACACCTTTTGGGGTCGGTTTTTCAGTAAATAAGGTAAATATAATACTAAAAAGAGGAACGGACCCAGTATTGAGCCCTGCGGTACACCCATTTTGACTTTTAAACCCAATGAATTAACACCGTTTATTTGAACTTGCTGCAATCTATATTCAAATATGATTTTACTAAGCTAAGCGCAAGTTTACCCAGCAAAAGGAAACTATCAAAGCCTACTTAGCAGTGATAGTTTCCTTTTAACTTCGTTATCTATACTAATATATAAAGCTGAAGAGTTTGTTTGTTTGAACACGCTAATCTCAGGAACTACTGGTTGGAATAGTTTTTTTTTTTTGTGTTGGATAGTCCATTTATTGAGGAATATTATAGGCTATATAACATCACGCTACGACCAATAGGAGCGGAGCATAAATGTTACAAAAACGGGAAAAAATATTCCTTTTTGAGAGCTTCCGTTGCGTGCGCTGGGTAAACGGTTTAAGTTACGCAAATATCATGTATGATGGAATTGTTCCTCTTTAAAAGTTCTAAAAAAAAGTCCGCGACAGTATATGTCTATCTTTTAAGATTGACTCACTATAACCTTTTTTTATGGTAATCAATTTTTTTCGAAATTAATGCATTATTCGCGAAGGAGTTTTATCAACATAATATTAATCCTTATCCAAATAAATATGTTATTAATCACAAGTATTTAAATGTAAACAAAATTGTCCTTGACATCACTTGATTTCAATCAACATCTTAGGAAATATCATAATTTTAAAATAACTCCGTAACAAAATAAGTAGTAAATTCATTACTTAAACCACTCTCTCTCTAAGGTGACGCAGACGAAGTTGCGCGGGTCAGCTGTATTATAAAGCTATACAGTACAGTATAAAGAAGAGTTTGTTTGTTTGGTTGAACGCGCTAATCTCAGGAACTAGATACTGGTTCGCATAGAAAAATTATTTTAGTGTTGGATAGCCCTTTTATCGAGGAAGGCTATATAACATCACCTTAGATCCTTAGTTCCGTGTGGTGCCGGACGTAAAGAATAGCTCCACCCCATTTCCTACCGTGGGTGTCCTACAAGGTGACTAAGGGATTTACTAGAGAATGGGCAGCAGCGTTCTCTATTTATTTTTAACATGATACTGCGATCGCCAACCCGCCTGCCAAGCGTGGCGATTATGGCAAACCCCCCCAATTGGGGGAGGCCTATGTCCAGCAGTGGACGTCTTTCGGCTGAAATAATGATGATGATGATGAGATCCTTAAGAGCCAAGCGAAAAGAACAAAAGTCAGAAAGAACGCTAAGTGATAACGAAGTTATAGCGCGGGCGAGCGACGGGATGCGACGCGATGGGTGGCCCGAAATTTCACGCGGACGAAGTCGCGGGCAGAAGCTAGTATATAATAACCCAAAAGAGACATGGCGACTTGTTACGCAAGTGGCGAAACTCAATCAGGCTAGCAAAGCATCTGCTTCGGAGCTACTGAAATGTGACGATCCCGCTCAATCAGTTAACGCGGTAAATCAATATTTCGCTAGTGTCGGCAGTAATTTGGCCTCTAAAATCCGCCAACCTATTCCACCTTCATTCAATGCAGCAGGTATTCAACCTGAAACTGTAGCACTGAGCAATGCCAAGCCATCGGGATCTATTTTTAATTTATTTATTTTGGAAAATAAACAGTTACACATTACAGAATTACAAAAAAAAATAATTAGCTACAGAGTGAGTAAACACACACATTTTCCACATATTATTAATCTATGGTTATGTATGGCGTGGATGAGGAAGAGATCGACAAAATCATCCTAAACCTGAAAGACGAGTGTGCCGTAGGATGTGACGGTATCTCGGCCTCCGTTATTAAAGCTGCTAGGCACTCTGTCATTCCCGTTCTTGTCCACATATTTAACCTATGCCTATCTTCAGGTGTATTTCCGAACGTGTTTAAAACCACTATAGTTCACCCAATATTCAAAACTGGAGACAAGGACACTGTCTCTAACTATAGACCTATATATTTTCTTACAAAAAACAACGTTTTGTCTTCAAATCAGTTTGGCTTCAGAATTGGAAAATCAACAGACGACGCAGTTCAGGAACTCACTGACACAATAATTGGTCATTTAACTAGTAAACAAAAAACTGTTGGAATCTTTCTAGACTTATCCAAAGCCTTCGACACTGTCTCTGTCCCCAAGTTGCTCTCCAAGCTGGAAAGCATTGGAATTCGTGGTATTGCGCACGACATCTTCGGCAGCTACCTAAAAGACCGCCACCGGGTAGTTCAAATAGAAAGTTACACTAGCAAAGAAGAGAAAGTTACTTTTGGTGTCCCTCAGGGAAGTGTTCTTGGACCAACTCTCTTCCTCATTTAGGTGAACGAACTGTGCCAATTGTCTTCTTCTAACTCTAAAATCGTCACATATGCCGATGATACAGCTCTTGTAGTTCACGGCAAAGATTGGTCTGATACTTTCTGTAAAGCGGAGATGGCTCTCAGTATGGTTATGAAATGGTTAAGTACCAACCTCCTCACGCTTAACATCAGCAAGACGAAGTTTATTCCCTTTACCCCAGGAATTTTAAGGCAGCCCCCCATTTCCATGGTAATGAAAGCTCACGAGTGCACACTCACTAACTCTTCCACTTGTAACTGTAGTCCCATCGATGTAACTGACAGCATACGATATCTCGGAGTCATCATTGATAACCATTTAAAATGGAAAAAGCAGATGAACTCTATGGTGACACGAGTGCGAAGATTAATTTATATTTTCAAAAAACTTAGGGCTGTTACTGATTTCAAATGTCTGATAACTGTCTAACTTGCTCTCGCTCAATCAGTCCTTGGAAATTGCGTGACCACGTGGGGTGGTGTCCACAAAACAACCATGCTGCGACTAGAGGGCGCAGAGGGCCGTACTAAAGGTCCTTTCTAAAAAAACAATCCGCTACCCGACATTTGAACTTTACTCACTTTGCAAAGTTCTCACGGTTAGGCAGCTTTTAGTACCACAGACTGTACTCAAAAAGCACATGCTCGTACCCTTCGACCCAACCTATAGTACTTCGAAACGACTCTTCGACAGAGTCTGTAAAATTGTGCCCTGTAGAGCAGCTGTGGCGTGAAGACACTTCAGGTCATGAGCTCCAAGGTCTACAATAAAGTCAATAAGAGCATCGATATTTACCGCTTACCTCGTAATATCTTGAGAGTAAAGTTGACAGACTGGTTGAAATCTCTATCATATGATGCAACTGAAAAAATTGTGGAAACTTAAAACTTAACTAGTCCAAACAAACACTCATCCTCACTTACACACACCCGCCTCACTCAGAATACACCTTCACTCACACACACCCACACTAACACTCCCACTCCACTCTGCACTACACCTACCAATATACAAAGTTTGCATGTCTTTTGTTTCTTTATTTCTTTTTGCATTTTTTATTTTTACCCTGGAACAATGTGTTTCTTATGTTTAGACGGGTGTTGATAGCTGCGACACACTTTTTAACTTTTGTAGCTATCACCGTTACTATTGTAATTATGTCAATATGTTGTTGTTCCAAAATAAAACCTTTTATACTTTTAGTTTATACTGCTGTGAATTTTTTCACATATCCAAATACAACCATTTAACTGGAGGAGGGGGGGGGGCACTTGACTCTAATGCAAACGTATCCCTGAATCGAAAAATGGTTTCCACAAACCCGAAATATTTTTAAACGGCCTATCCAAATGATATCCCACACCATGGGACAGACGAGAAAAAATTATATCATCCCCACTTTACGCGTAGGGACCCTAAAAAATATATATATGTATATATTTCAAGATTTTATTTTACCACTTTATCGGCGTAATTAATATGTATACCCATACCAAATTACAACTTTCTAGTAAGTACTAAGTCTCTGAGATAAGCCGCGGACAGACAGACAGTCAGACGGACATGGCGAAACTATAAGAATTCCTTGTTGACTACGGAACCCTAAAAAGTAGGAAGCAGAACTATAGCTTCATAATTAGATTGTGGAGGTCAAGCGGTCATTGAATAGGGTGAAAATACCTGCTGATACCGACAGCACTTAGCACTCAGTGGAATGGAAACTTACCTGAAAATATTTTTGTTAGAAGGTAGGTAGATGAAGATAAGAATACTAGAGATATGTCGGTCTTAGGCTTGCTGATGAAGCTGGAAAGCTTAAAAAAAAAAACAATAATGAAAAAGTTTTTATTCACAAAAATACTTGTTATTACCTCTGCCAAACTGCAAAGCTGTTTGTTGGCAGACGCAGCTCCTTTTTAACCGACTTTACAAAGAGGAGGTTCTCAATTCGGACTTTTTTTTTTACCTCAGAACTCCGTCGTTTATGAACTGATGTGGAGAATTATGTTTCTATTTGAAAGGATATACTTCCAGATTGGTCCCATTTTTTTCAAAATTCAGTTCTGATGATGGGATCCATGAGGAATTGAGGGAACTCCTCAAATTTTATAAGCATTTATAAAGCGATTTTTATATTTTCATCAACAAATCAAGCATTTGCATTCAGAAAGTATCATTTGGTGAACCGGAACTGATGAAGAAGACCACAGATGGCCACCGGAACTCGTCAATGATACGTATTTCACAGGTAGCGATAAGATATCTCGATTAAGATAGTTAAGCGACTATGATGAAGCAAATTTAAATAAATGCTGGTCAAAATGGTACCATCAAACTGATCTGATGATGAAGCCGGAAGGTAGGCAATGGAACTCCGTAATAAAACAATGTATCCTAGCCGTGTTTGGGCTTATTGGATTTGTCATGAGATGCACTCTGGCTATAAATAATGTTTAACCGACTAAAAAAAAAAGAGGAGGTTCTCAATTCGTGTATATGTATAAGATGTTAAAAAGTTTACTCTAAAAACTTTAAGAGGTGCTTTAGACCAATCTGCCTAGCCTTTTCCCAACTATGTTAGGGTTGGCTTCCAGTCTAACCGGGTGCAGCTAAATACCAGTATTTTACATGGAGCGACTGCCTATCTGACCTCCAAAACCCAGCAACTGGGTAACACGATACCCCTGGGCAGTGAGCCCCTGGATAAGACTGGCTGTCAGAGTTTTGGGCTTCTGACGACCCGTAACGACTGTCAAAGATCCACGAATAACAGCCGAGACCAACGGCTTAACGTGCTTTCCGAGGCACGGAGGAGTCTCGGTATGTAAAGATGGTCATCCATCCACGGACCAACCCCGGCAAGCGTACCCCGGCGACCCGTGCGGCTGTTATTACTTAGCCACGAGCTCCTCAGAGGTGCTTTAGACCATCGAACTGAATAACTTTTACTATGGGACCAGTTTGAAATCGCGAAAAATAAACAGCTGTACCATACAGTTTAGGACACTATACCCAAAGTCTCAAATTCAGATAATTTATGTAAACAAAGGGGATAACATAACAAAAAAATATCTTCGTAATGGTAATTCACATAAAATTGCGAAAAAAGAGGATCCATTTTCTTTTAAGTACTGATTTTAATATATAATAATTAACAAATAATCATACCGTAATTATTTTTATAAGATAAGATAAGACATTTATTCGTAGAAACATGAGTATACATAGAAGGCATGCAGGTTGTTCATAAACAAAAAGGATCCGTCATGTTCGGCCTTTATGATTTAGATTTAGATTTTAGATTAGATTCATATTGTAAGTAGCTTAACTAGCCACATTTTGGATGAAAGCGGCTGTAAACTGTTTCGATTGGAAATCAATTTTGAGAGGCCTACGTCTAGCACTGGGCTTAAAAGGGCTGATTATGAAGATACCGTGTCTCCGACACTACACAAAATATTGTTTGGTAATGGTATTTTGTTTGCATAGTTCTTATAATTAATTCACTTTAATTTTTTCGATGATTATTTTCAAATATATTTAATGATAAAATGTTTTGCACCACTGTCCTGTCATTTTGAGTGACATTTCTTGACATCACTTTGTTTACATAAATTATCTGAATTAGAGACTTTGGGTATAGGTAAACATTACTATGGAACAGCTTTTTTATTAATTAATTTAATTTAGCTGGTATTTAATGCACTCGGTATATGTTCATGATGTTATAAGATTTCCTGTCACTATTGTGGTATACGAATTGGTGTGGGGTAGGTACCACAACTAAAAAGTGAAAAATTAAAAACTTTTTATAAAAAAAAACAACCGACTTAAAAAAAAAAACACAAAAAAAATGAAAAATAACTTAAATTTTGGAAGTCGGTGGCAAAAAACGAAAAACCGGAACCAAAGACACCGACTTCTAAAATTAAAGTTATTTTTAATTTTTTTTTGTTTTTTTTTTAAGTCGGCTGTTTTTTTTTTTTGTAATTTTTTTTTATAGTTATTTAATTAAAATAAACAGATTTTTGTAAATAGTTTGTTTTTTAGACTCATTTGATTTTTGGATTGGAAATGGTTATAAGTCTTTTCATGGGACGTCATAATAATATTGAAACTAGTGCCATGTCTGTTCGTGGGTGGGGACAGCGCCCAAACATCTTTTTGCATGGTCCTTTGCTATCTTAATCGAGATATCTTATCGCCACCCGTGAAATACTTATCATTGAAGAGTGCCATTGCCAGTGCCATTCCGGTGGCCATTTATGACATCGGTGGCCGAGTCTGATAAGGCAGGCATATAGGGTTATAGTCGCATACAATCCGATGACGCACAGATAAACAAAGTGAATACAGCGGAACGTACTAGCTACGACTAACGGCCGGTTCACACATGTCTCCGTTTTACTGTTCCGTTTTATCGTGTACGTTTTTTTTTCGTCGATGGCGTATGTAGTTGTATGAGCGACTTCACACATGGCACAGTATTCTGTATACAGTAAAAAATATCGTTCCGTAAAAAAATTACATTCCGTTTTGTCATCGAATACTGGACGACGGAACAGTAAAAAAAATAATTTTAACGAATAGATACTGTGTTCGTGGCGGGCGGTGTGTGCGGGGTGTAGGAGGGGGAGCGACATGCGACAGGATGCGACAGGTTTTGTTTGACTCACATTTTCTATTGACATTCCTAGAGAACGCGCGCGTGCATTGTGTGTAATAATTATTATAATCACTGATCAACCATGTCAACCAAGGAGTAAACTGTAAGCCTCTCTAGATCTTTGGGCCATAAGTGGATGCTGCCAATAACGTTGAATCTTCCTTCTCCGACGATAGTACCAATACAACACGAAAGCGTCCATCCTTGTAGAATAGCGGCGGTATACTGCGAGTTTTCTGTTCAAACATCGCATCCAGTAATGACGGATCCGTTGAACGTTATACGGTGCCTATGTGTGAACAGAGCATAAATTTATGACGTATCCGTTAAAAACGTACCAGTAAAACGGACTCCCATGTGTGAACGGGCCGTAAGATGCGCGCGCGCGTGTTCATGCAACCAAAGGGCCATAGAGAGCGGGGACGGTGGTGTCGCGGCGCGATAAGACCGGTTTTTTCTCTGTGTTCTAGTTGGATAATGTTCTTGTATGTAATTAACTATTAATAAAAATAAAAAACACTCAAAAAGTACAAGAAAATATAATATTCAAATACGATGTTTTGCATGAAAACCCCATTCCTACGGCGGATGTCGTTTTAGTAAAAAATCACCAGGCAGTCAAGATGTTTGAAAATAACAACTACAACTACAACAACTACAACTGGAACATGTTTGAAATCTGTTGGTGGGTGGGGACGATTGTTTGCATGGTCCTTTAAATAAATAATTCTGATGAAAATGGTACCATCGCTATCGACCTGATCTGAAGATGAAGCCCGAAGGTATGCACCGGAACTCCGTAATAAAACAATATATCCTAGCCGTGCTTATTGGAATTGTCATGAGTGCACTCGGGCTATTTATTAACTTTGCTTGGGTAGTTTTTGAGTTAGCTTCGATAATACGTATTTAATCCACTTCGTGTATCTTGTGTCGCTGTTGTTTGTACGGTGTTGCAAGTAGTGGTAATTGTTGTGGCGTAGGTACCATAACTAAAAATTGAAAAAAAAAAAAAAAAGTTTTAACAAAAAAAAAAAAAAATGTGAAAAATAACTTTAATTTCGGAAGAAGGTGGCAAACAACGAAAATACAGAACCAATGACCGACTTCCGAAATTAAAGAGAGCTCACGTGATGCTTTCCAATGTATCTTCCATTGTTAATCGTAGTCAGTAGAGTTGCAGCCGTACCACAAGCTGACTGGTACCGATCGACAATATCCATATTATACCTACGTAGGTACTTATTTTATCGAATATCGAATGTGAAAGTAACTCTGTCTCTCTGTATGTTACGTTTTCACGCCTAAACTGCTGAACCGATCGTCATGTTTGGCAGAGATATAGCCTGGGATATGGAGAAGGATATAAGGCTACTTTTTACGCGATAACAGACATTCACGCGGGCGGAGCCGCGGGCAAAAGCTAGCGCTAGTATATAATCCCATTATTTTAATACAAGCTGCTGCCCGTGGCTTCTCTTCGCATAGCTTTTTCTGAAATAAAAGTAGCCTTCGTTATTCCTTATAACATCAGCTATCTGCCGGTCAGTCCCGTCAAAATCGGTCCAGACGTTTCGGAGATTTCCCAAACAAACAGAGAGACAGACAGACAAAAATTTAAAATAAATGTTTTAAGTACGATGTTATTATTTTTATATGTTTAGTACATATCTCGGGACCCTGGGGTCCCGGACCTTTGGAAAGCGTACGAGACGAGGGGCCGAAGCCAACTCGCAGAGGCCCGTTAGACGCTTTTTAATTAAATGAGGCACCAACCGACGATTATCCCTGTACGCACTATGCAAGTGCACCCAAGGACAACCCCCGGTGGATCTACCCCGGTGGGTTCCCGCAAAGGCGGGGGGGCTCAGTAGCCGTGGCTTGGAGGGTCATGGTGAAGCTAAGAGGAACCCGAGGAGGGGGCCGCTCGTCAGGGCTTTTGCGGATAAGCCGACGACGTAGCGGCCGTAGGTTGCGGTGCCGCTTCGGCGACAACGCAACTGAGGCGGGCCACGATGTGGAATGGGTGACATCGCGGCTGAGGGTGGGAGGCCGCGGTGGGAGAGGAGTGCTGGTATTGCGGTGAGCCTTTCTCCCTACCTTCCGCGGCCTTGACGGGGTCGCCACCGTTGGATGGCGGACGCGGTGAGGCCGCAGAGGAAGAGGAGTGTCGGTATTGCGTTGGCCGCTCTCCCTATCCTCTGCGGCCGAAAAGTGGTAGGCGGCGGGGCCACTGACCTGACCCGTCGCAGGGGGACCAGGGGCGCCTGGACGCGGGTCGTCTGGCGCGGGGTCCCAGGTGGAGGCCAGCAAGCAACGGGTGCGGGGGCACCCTTGCCTGTATTGCACAGGCCTCCACCAGTGTCGGATGGGAATGGCCAGGGGTTCCCGGCCATTCCCGTATACCCCCCAGCCGGCCCGCCAGCTAGGCGTGCATGCGCCGGGAGGGTTGTGGATGTAAAGGCTGAGCCGGTTTCCCATGACCCTCACATCAAGGCGATGAGGGAACTCCGCTGAGTTTTAGTGGGTATACTGCCATTTTGGCAGGGAGTCCCACATACCCCGTCTCGTCCCCCGAGGAGCGGGCATGCGTAATGCATTTACCAGAGTAAAAAAAAAAAAGGACTATTGCAGGATATGGAAACAAAGATATTGGACTATGGGTTTGGGTGGTTAAAATGGACTGGTTACCCTAAAACTATGGAAGGACTATGGCCCCTGCTTGATCAATGTTTTATTATACACGGATAAAATGGCAGGGGGTGACTTGCATACTCAATAATGGGCCCCCGAAAACGATCGCTAGCACATAGTGACGTAGCGACAAGGGGGCAACATATCCTGAGGTGCTCGAGGAGTGGAGAGGTATTCCACGGCTCTTAGAACAATCCCAGAGCCCGGAAGATGGTCAAGATCCCTACAAGCACTTACTGGAATACTTCCTTCCTCCGAGCACGTTTGCTCTTGCGAATCTCCACTCAAGCCGGCCAATAAAGGCAAGAATGAGGTGGGAGCTGACAGTTCCTCGTCAGTGTTCACTCCAGCCGGCCAATAAAGGCAAGCCAGAGATGAGGAACATGACTTCTCCCGGGAGATCCGGTCCGTGGGGTCGCAACTGCCCAACAGCTCGCCACATGCTGCCCTGCGGGTTTCTGTATCTCTCTTGGTCTGGCTCCTCACCCTAGACATGTTCCGGTAAAGTAAACTCTACCGGCACAGACCTTATGTAGAGTTCGAAGCGCGCAAGCCCCACCACGACGTCAACGTAGAGATACGGCGGTGGGGATTATTACTATTATTATTACTTACGCCGGGAGAGGACGCCCTAGGAGAACATATATTGACCTAATTGGTGATGTTCTTCAGAAAGGTCAGGTGCGTATCACTCGCAACCGGCGTGCATGTATGATCAGATGTATGAATGTAAACGAAGCAAAAGGAGTATGTAAGGAGCGTAGCAGGTGGCGCTCTATAGTTTCTGCCTACCCCCATTGGAAAAAGGCGTGAGTTTATGTTTTGTTATAAATACCGTGTATACTTTCATAAGCACTTAGTAACAAGTGCGTGTCGGACCACGCACAATGAAGGGTTCCGTAGTTGGGAAGGATCCAAGAACAAACTTAACCTTGTGTTATACATTTTGTATGGAAAACGTGTTTTTATAACTGCACATTTAAGTTGGTCGGCTATTACTCGGTAACTAATTTATAAGCCTACTCAACCGTGATAGTTTTCCTTTTAACTTCGTTATATAAATATACGGATCCCTGAATCGAAAAATGGTTTTCACAAACCCGCAATATTTTTGAACGGCCTATCGAACGATACCCCACACCATGGAATAGATAGTGGGGGAGGTTCCCTAAAAAAAAAATATATTTCAAGATTTTATTTTACCACTTTGTCGGCGTGATTAATAAAGTCAAAGTCAAAGTCAAATAATTTATTTCAAATAGGCACGAAGATGCACTTTTGAACGTCAAAAATTACATGAATAGTTAATTGATTCTAGTTGCGCCTTCCAAAAGGTAGTTATGTATGGAGAAGAATGGGCAAGAAACTCCATACTTACTCTTTTAAAATGTTAACAATAGTTTGTATACATTAATTAATATTTATAGGTGAAGACTATGTACCTAGAATAAAAAAATAAAAAGTATAAAAAAATTCATCAAAATTACTTACCACAATTGGTAAAAAGAATGAAAAGTGAAGTAATAACAGAAAAATTAATAAATGCGATAGGTACATGGTGCTCACATATTATCTTTAAATTTCCCAAAAAAATAAAAAATAAAAACAACATATAATAAGTCAGTGTGTGAGTTAAAATATTAATCACAGAAAATAAAATTAATATCATAAAAATTATAAATTATACAGTTAAATTAGCAACCAGTTTGATTTTGTCTAGACTCTAAATTGTCCTATGGAGCAGGACCAGCATGTTTCCAAGCATTCTTATCTTGGATATAATCCTCTAATTTGTAATATGCTTGTTTAATCTCTTAGTCTATCGGAAATCTATCACCACATAACACCTCACGGAAATGTAAGCTTATTGCTAAAGGGATTAAAAGACAAAGTATCCGACTTTACGTTAGAGGACTACTGCTTAATCATGTTAGGTGAAGAAGACTTTAGAACAACAAATAGTTACTTTGACATTATTATGCATATCAGACAAGTACTACAGGAAATCAACCATACTAACTTTATTTTATGCGCTCCAACATATAAATGCGAGAACTACACTAATTTATACAATTCAAGAGTGGAGACTTTTAATAACTTACTTTTCTTGGACATACTGACGCACGAATACGCATATCTAATAGACAGCAATAAAAATCTCACCTACGGCTACACTGAGTATAACAGACGGACTGGCGCAATAAATAATGCTGGAATACAAATAATTTTTAAGGACATAATTAATTTAATTGATGACATAAAATATAATAACCAGGTGATATTGACTGACATGAACTGTCAAAGTATGGATAATCTGTCACACGGTGAACTTTTTCGTCACTAATCATCTCTATGTAATGCACCAGAACATAGCAGGTTTATTGAACAAGGCGGATGCGCTCGCAGTTTGTCTGACTGAACTTACAGAAAAAAACATACAAGTGGATGTAATATGCGTTACAGAACATTTTATGATGGAAGGCTACGAAAACCAGTTGAGCATACCAAACTACTGCTTAGCCGCTCACTATAGTAGAAAAGAAGTTAAGAGAGGTGGATCATGTATCCTAATTAGAAATGGACACGAATGGAAAGAGTTACTAAAAATCTCAAAAATGTCAATAACAGGGACATTTGAATGCTGTGCCATTGAGCTCACCAAGTACAAGACTGCCTTTGTGTGTGTGTACCGAGTTCCAAATATGAACAATCTCAATATTTTCTTTAATCAATTCGAAACAGTCTTACGTGAATTGTCAAAGTATGCCTATAAAAATATTGTCATAGCCGGCGATTTCAATATAGACATATTAAAAAGGAATTATCAGTCGATGGAGTTTGAGTGCCTTCTACTTAGCTTCAACCTAAAACTAGCAATAAATCAACCTACTCGAACAGAAAGTCAGACATGTATTGATAATTTTGCGCATAATTATAACAAACGGTGTAAATCAGAAGTCATAGAGTTTGCCCTTTCAGATCACACAGCCCAGATTTTAAAATGCCCGGTAAATAAAATATGTACAATCGAAAAATACGGTGCTATTCGACGCAATTACAGCAAGGAAAATACATCTAAATTTAAATATTGTATGAGCAAAATGTATTTCTCCGAAATTTATGAAACGGATGATCCGAACATTGCATACAACAAATTTCATGAAATATTTTCTTTTTTCTACAACCTCTGTTTTCCTAAAACGATGATTACAATAAATGTAATAACAAAACCAAGGTGGATATCTAAAGGTATTAAATCCTGTAGTAAGAAAAAACGGCAACTTCTATGGACCTACAGATTAAAATCAAATGAATTTAATAGAACTCGCTTTAAAGAATACTCTAAGCTTTTTAGAAAAATTATGACTCTGACACAGCGTTCACAAAATAACTATAAAATCAAAACATCACAGAATAAATGTAAAACAGCATGGCAAATAATAAATCAAGGAAAATTTAATGTACCTAAAAATTATATTCTGAAAATTAAAATCAATAAAGACAAAATTACGGATGCGAAACAAATTGCTAATCAATTTAATGACTATTTTATCGATAAAATACAACCCATCCAGTCCAGTGATAAAACTACTCGGCCCATCTTAAACAACGAAAACTCGATGTTTATGGCACCCTGTGCACCACTACAGGCACAAAAAATCACTATGGCCTTAAAAAACACAAGTAGCGTGGGGTACGATGGCATATCAACCAAAGTAATAAAAGCTGTAGCATCTGAAATATGTGACCATTTGTCTCATATTATAAATTTATGTATTGTAGCTGGCACGTTTCCTGACGCACTAAAGATAGCGATAGTTAAGCCACTATTTAAGAAAGAAGATAGAGAGCTTATGGAATTCTATAGGCCTATTTCTCTGATTCCTATCTTCTCGAAAATATTTGAGAAATTCATTCAAAAGGAATTAAACGGTTACATAGAAAAAAATAAAATATTATGGAATGAGCAAAAGGGATTTCGCGAAAA
This sequence comes from Dryobota labecula, assembly GCA_947523025.1. NCBI lineage: Eukaryota > Metazoa > Arthropoda > Insecta > Lepidoptera > Noctuidae > Dryobota > Dryobota labecula. Next base: position 1,363,241 of record OX383296.1, on the reverse strand, counting down.
TAAGACCATAAATATGGCGATATACGACTTTTTATACGAGGTATTGATAAAAGTGGACAAAAAAACACCTGTATGTGCTATCTTCTGCGATATGACTCAAGCATTTGACTACGTAAATCATGACATTTTAATAAAAAAACTTGACGCATATGGTATTCGAGGTAATGTTCTTAATTTAATTAAATCCTATTTAGACAATAGAAAGCAAAAGACAGAAATCACTAGAATTAATATAACCACTAAAAAGGAAGAGATATACTTATCAGATGAACGTCAAACTACTTTTGGTGTTCCACAAGGTAGTGTATTGGGACCTCCACTATTTACACTATACATTAATGACTTGCCAAAATCAATTCCACACCCTATGACTTTATTTGCAGATGATAGCACGGTGACAATTTCTAGTAATAGCAACGACATGATCCAATATAAACTTGACATTCTCAATGCCTTGACATCTATAATAGAATGGTTAAATAAAAATAACTTAAAGATTAATTTAGATAAAACTAAAATTATACATTTTAGCCAACGATTGACTATAGAAAATATGGACATAAATATAGATGATAAAATTGTTGAAATCGTAAATACAACTAAATTCCTTGGACTAATAATTGACAAAAGACTTGACTGGAAAGCACAAATCGAGAACCTCTGCAAAAAAATTTGTAGCTCTGCATTTGCATTGCACTCTCTAGCTGCAATTGTGAATGTAGATACCTTGATTGCGGCCTACCATGGCTTAGTTGCGTCTCACTTAAGATACGGCATCATATTTTGGGGAAATTCTACCGACGCTAACACGGCATTTAAGGCCCAAAAGAGATGCATTAGATCTATGTTTGGACTAAACACGGTTGATACATGTAAACCATATTTTAAAAGGTACAAGATATTAACTCTTCCTTGTATGTATATCCTCGAAGCCGCAATGTTTGTTAAAACAAACCTCAATTTGTTTCCACGTCTACAGGACGTTGTACCGCGTAACAGACGGGATATGACCATTCTTCGAGTATATCCAGCAAAAACGGCACTAATGCGCAAGAGTATCGTCTGCATGGCGCCTACTATATTTAACATATTGCCTAAACGTTGGAAGGAGCTACATAGTAAGGCATTCAAGCGACAATTAAAAATGTTTCTTTCACAAAAAGCATACTATAGTGTCTCCGAATTTCTAGCCGAAAAAGTTTTTCTGGATTGAATAATTTTATCTTTTTTCTGACACGATACCTATATTGTTACTTTTAATTGTTTTTCAGTGTTATGGAAATATTTGTAAAATATTTGTAGCATATCTTATCAAAAATGTTATTATAGTGTATCAGACTTAAATAATTCTAATTTGATTTCATTACATAATTCTATAATAATGATACTATATTATTAACGAAATTCTGACAAGCATTTGTTATGACATTGATATTTTTTATGAATTATTTTTTACTTAGTGTTGACATTTTTAATTTATTTTGTTTGCTGAATTCACTTCATATTAATGATATTGACCTAAAATTAATTGCTTATTAACAATCATACCTATTCATATTTGCACGCCATAGTATTTGGCAAACATGTCTGAGCCTGTATTTTTGTCTTTATGTTATCTTGCATGCACGTTTTTATTTATAAAACTCTTGTATGTGTACACATGTTTATGCAAATAAATATATCTTTATCTTTATCTTTATCTTTATCTTTAATACTAGTATGTATGTATACCTACCCATGCCACATTACAGCTTTCTACTAAGAGTGTTTGAGCTAGGCCGCGGACAGACAGACAGACGGACATGGCGAAACTATAGAGGTTCCTTATTGACTAAGGAACTCTAAAAAGCAGTTATTTTGACATTACAAACAGACACTTCAATTTTATTTATTTGTATAGATTTATGTAACGTAGCGTGCTCAGCATGGTTCTCCATACTAAATCTGAAAGACTAGAGGGGTTAAAATAAATGTGGGGAGGACATTTATAGCGTAGATTGATGGACTTCTTACTGCCACAAATGAGACCAACCGTCCTGCATTAGGGAGAACAGTCCCACATTCCGTGCTTTCATTGTTCCCCGTTGTGCGCCTTTAACATTTCGAACCTGAAAATATTATCGTGGACGTCACGTCAGGGCAGGGCATCACGATAAAGGCGACACAAAGAGACCGCTCGTCGCTCGGCACGCGGTGTCGGTGTCGCGCCTTAAAACACGAAGTAAAATGTATGGAAATATATGAAGACGCTTTTAGAGTTCCGTCCTCGATAACGTTTTAACGTGAACGTATTTCCATACATTATAGACTTGAACGGGTATGTCCACGATACGTTAGAAATTATAAAAGCACACTTTGGTGCCGATTCCCTTGTTCACAAACTAAACTAAATTTAAGTTCAGTGCATCTTTTTCTTTCTATTTCATTAAGAAAAGGACAGAAGATAAATTTTAGTTTAGCCCTGTCAAATTAATTAGCGCCTGTCACTACTCCATACAAGTTTAGACGTGATTAAAAACTTGCCGACTAAAGTTACGTCAATTTACGTCAAGCGCTGATTAATTTGACAGGACTAAATTAAAATATATCCTTTGTCCTTTTCTTAATGAAATCGAAAGAAAAGGATGCACTGAACTTAAATTTAGTTTAGTTTGTGAACAAGGGAATCGGCACCAATGTCTTTTACTTTAATCAAAACGAATAATACAAAGATTATGACTGCAAAAAAAAAAAAAAAAAACTAGGTCTGCAAACTTCATACAGACTAGGCTAAAACAATGACGTAACCTATGTTGTCATAAAAAGAATTAATTGAATCCGTCACAGCAATTTACAAGTGCAAACACAGCGGTAATAGATCGTTATCGCATCTGTGGCAACTGTGGCGATCCACGAGGCTGCGCTTGCGCATACTGCCCGCTCGTTATAAATAATGGCTAGTTAATCAGTCATTCTGTTTATGTAACGGAAGAATCACTTTCACTTGCCGGTTTATTAGAATTTGAGTACAATCTTAGGTATTAATCGATAGTCAGCCAATCACAGAGAACTGCTAGATAAAAGTCTGTTCCAAGAAGTTACAACACCTGGTTATGTGTTCGATTTTTGCATTCAGCTGAAACATTTTCTTTCTGCGTGATATTCGACACATACATATACATTGACACTCCAAAACTGCATTTCCGTTCCTACCTTTTCATTTGGTATTGATATGAAATAAAATGGTGAAATGACTGTCTTCATTGCTCCCCCGAACTTGCAAACGACTGGATTGCCAAGCTCAGCTTCACATAAATCAATAGTCTCGAGGGTCGTTGCCCTAACTAAGATAGACGCACCAATTAGAGAGATTAGATCGCTCCTGCAAATTGCATATATGAAGGGGGCGTTTGCAGGCAATTGAAACTACTTAACATGCTTTATATCATTAGCCATCGTAGACTTTGTCTCTGTCATCCAGACCTAGACTAAAGTCAAGGGCAAACTCATAGTAGAATAAAAAAATAAATAAGCATACTTTTGTAAAGTTTCTGTTTATATATTTTTTTCAGCCTATCCAAGTGCTGGGCAAAGCCGTCCTTTCCCTCTTTCGACATGTCTCTGTCTAAACTTTTGAGGCCAGTCCTTTAGATATGAGTCCATTCATATGCCATCTCCTTCTGGGCCTGCTGCGATAGCTGTTACTTCTGTATAGAACCCACTGAACCCACAAAAACAAGAAATAGTTGTCCTAGATTAGTGATTGTAGAGTTAGCCCTTGCCCGGTATTTGGCTAAGCAAGTTAGATTTACCTATCATTGTATCGTTTGGTCCACTAAGCGCGGATGATGGAAGGCCGGGTCTGGCACGCTAGCCTATTACATGCTCTTACATCAAACTTGATTATGCACAACAAAATAAAAATGAAATATTACACGTCTTATACGTCGCTAACTTTGATGGACATAATTACTTTTCACCGCTTTATTTATAACCCATTTCGCTATTTTACTGCAGATGTTATGATGCACGAAACGCATCGGTGGACACTGTGCTTACAAAGCTAGCAAAATAAATGAAATGTAGATTCTACGTAATCAAAACGTCATGCGTATGATTCGCAAAGGTTAGGTTGTGGTTTGTCCGGACTATATTTAGACTGTGCTGACCGTGAATCATCCTATATGATAAGGAGTGAGTTTTCCTGCATTTATCGGGCATAATTAATTACAAAAGAGTTTTTGCTCTCACAGGAATTCCAGGAATTATCCGACAGTTTTTGCCGATTTGTGCGCGAATCGCACAGAGAACTTCCACATTCGGTGGAAGCCACACTCATTACAACTAGACTAATTAGTCAATGAACATCATCTATGTCATCATGGTTGCCCTTTGACACATTCCGTCATGGTGGGGGAAACAAAATCATACTAAAAGTTTGTATATCCTTTAGAGTCTGGCGCGAGCAGTCGTGTGTGTTTAATTAGTGAGTTCTCCCGCGCTCTGGTTCCGAATAAAATAGTTTATATCTGTGTGATGCCTCGTTTGTTTTGTGTAAGTACTTGTTGATTCACATCTAATCGTGTTATGAGTCATTTTTATGATTCAAGCGTTTCAAGGTCGCCTATTGTTTGTTTATCTCAATTTCACTGGAGTTGTAACGAGGCTGTGGTAAATCCTATTAACTAGGTACTAGGGCTTCGTATCTCAGCGCCTAGTTGCACTGTGCAAGTACATACATTAACACGTGACTGCAATTAGCTGTAAGTATAGGTCCTAGTAACATTCTGTCGTGCAAGTAAACGACTACCCATACTCATGTAGTACCGTCTTGTTCCACGACAAAAATTTAACTAGTCTTGTCCAGAGTGTCCAGACTGTAATGATCTCTCTTTTTTTATCAGCGTCTTTGTTTGTTGTTCTTGACGCCTATTTACTTTTTAGGTGGCAATACCTAAGTAATACCACGCCTATCCACTTGATGCCACCCATATCACCTCTTTTGACAACTACTTGAGAATGAGTCAGTCGACGAGCTCTTTATTTTGAAATAATTGCCAAACCTACCTACTGAACATTGAGGATACTTCCATCACTCACCCATTCTCCCATTGTGCGGTGTGCATTAATAATTATATTTATAAGTCATACTAGCTAACCTGACAGACGTGGTCCCCATAGAAAAAAGGACGTTCAGTTTTTTCCGAATTTGTAAACTTTCAGGGAAACTTCCGATTTTTATCTCTATAAAAACCTAATTTAATTAATAATCATTAATAAATAATTATATATTATTATTTTATATATATATTTTTTTTTTAATATATATTTTTTTTATTATTATTTAATTTTTTATTTAATTCTGACTAGGAACATTTTAAAACAAAAAACGCCAAATCGGTTCAGCTGTTCTGATGCACTTACCAACGAACAGCATTTTATTTGTATAGATACAGTAACAATTAAACTGTATTTCCTTATACTCGAATAGACACCATAAAACTACCGAAGGTCCAAATTACAAATAACGCTCATAATTAAATATTAAAAATAGCTTTCGAAACGATAACTTCAGCAAAGGAGCAAGAAGGCGTAAAGATGAAAGACGAACATAAACCGCTGACGTATCCGCCCCAGATCTGAAGTTTAATTAAAGGAAATTTGTTATTTTGGTCTGCGTAGGTGGCGCAGAGGCAGTCTAGCGACGGACTCCGAGTTTTCTGATCTAGATAAGTTAACTTTATCTTGTTCTATTCAAGATTTGAAGCGCATGGACGGTGCGAAACAAATACCTTATCGGTGTATGCCGATCTAAGACGCAGAAAAATCGTATGCCTTACTGGCATTCATAAATCTTGCTGCCGCCACGTGTAGGTAACTAAGATTGGAAAGAGACAAACAGTATTTGAATATTTGACGGAATATAGATTTTGTTTGAGGAACTTAAAGGTAGGGTAAGCCCAGAACTAGGATTGTGATTGGATTGGTTGTCGAACCCTTTGTTTAGACTGGAGTTTTGGATCTTCGCTTTCGATTTCAATAAGCTGAAACTTCAGATTTTCCATGATTCATATACTTACTAATGTTCGACTCACAAAACACACCGCTGTCACGATTTTACATTCGATAGAACTACTTTAGTTTGCTACATCACAGCGTTGAACTTAACTTCGATGTTATGTGTTACACTTACAGCCTTTGGGTAGCAATGTTATATCACACACATGAGGTCCAATTTTGCGATTAGGTGAATTTCTGGTTCTCTAGCTTTTCAAATTGATTCCTAATAAATAGCACCATTAGGCACATAGCACCGTTAGCACAATAATGTTATCAATTTTATGCCATGTGTGTGTACACTCATGGTTTGTACAAAATAATAAGTAAATGGTCTTGCACAATCGGCAGGTCATCAGTTTATACGAAATTGTCAAATTTATCCAAAAGATTTTATACCTTAATGTTGATGGTTAAAATCGAATGAGAATTTGACATTTAGTGGTAACTTGATGTGCTAACGACTATACCTTATACACAAGACTCCCAAATTACAGAAAAATCTACACAATAGTACTTTACTACCTCATTATCAATTCTGTTCACGTTTAGCTTTGTCTGTCGGTCTGTCTGCTAGCTGCCAGTTAGACACATCAATCTTTTGTTCACATTCAATTAACTCTGAAATTACTACGCACATTCATACTGCACTTTACGTATTAAGGCTCGTACAGAGTAGTGCGGTATCGCGGGCGCGACGCGACACTAGTAGCACAATTTCTTTGTCGGTGCCTGTCGCGGCCGCGATATCGCGTGAGTCTGTACGAGCCTTTAAAAAGAGGGGCTCTTTGTTTTTCTTTTTTCGCTGTTATGCGTGAAGAAGGACCTGCACACAAGTTGCGTAACCCACTTTTTATCACAATCCGAAAGACTGAAGGAAATTGCTAATCCACTGCTTAATAATTATTTTAAAAAAAATACGAGAAAAGAATAAGAGTGTACGTTACCCCAGCAGGAAAGTGTCTCCTAGAGTGATATGAGTGGAACGTATAATTAGTGCGTAATCTACTGTAAATGTGCGCCAAATAAAAAAATTGTGCGTTTTGTCGTTTTGGAATAAAATGGAAAAAACGATTTCTGCTGGAGTAACGTTTTTCCAGCAGGAAAATTCTAAACGAAAGGTCGGAGAGAGAAATATTTTGCATGGGCAGAAAGCTTATATTTGTCCAAAAATGTGCGCCGAAAATATAATATGTGCGTCTTCAGGTTTTCGAGATATTGCATTACCTGCTGGAGTAACGTTTTGCAGAATCGTGTATCTCTAAAACCATTATAATAATAATAATTTTTATTAACAAATGTGGGTACAACTCATCTATCCTAAACAAAAACACAATGTACAGAGTTTTGAATGTTTTAAAGATAGAGTTAACGACGATGTCTGTGCTAGTATAAACTGTGTGACAGACACCGGCGCCTCCCTCCTACAAGCTAAACCGTGACATATGATTTGCTATAGTAATAATATAATGATACAAATGTTTCTGGTACAAATTAAGTTGCGCTTATTTAAGTTTAATTAAAAATAGAATTTTATTGAATATAATCAGATTGAAAATAATTTAAGTACCTATTTATTATTATTTTAAGGCATGCAAGAATATACATAAATTGAGGTAAATGTGATGTGTGTAGGTTTGAGAGTGAGGGTGTGTTTGTGAAAGTGTGTGAGGGTGTGTTGTAGCGTTTATTAATTATGATTCCCTGGCGAACAGTCTTTCAGTGTCGTCGTAAGTAGGTAGGTTATCCCTGTAGGTATTTGTTAACTACATTCTTACACTTATATTTTGGAAGAGGATATATGTTACATGTTTTGTTAACTGCATTATAAAGGCGGCCACTCAGACTCTAATAGTTTCAACTGGCCAGGGCAGTTTTGGTTCTAACAGAAGGGCAAACTAGGTCTTTACGTCGTTTATTTATAAACAATTTTGGTTCATAATAAAATTTTGGTTCATAATTAAGGGAGGAATGCTTACGTAGGATTATATTGAATGCACAGAGTTGCCTGCAAGTGAGTTCAGCCATGTCCTTATACAATTGATTTGTAGAGTAGCGATACGGTTTATGAAGTATCACCTTCAAAACGGCCCTCTGCGCCCTCTCTAGACGAAGCATAAGGGTCTTAAAAGTGCCACCCCATACTGCGATGTAATAGGTCAGGAGTGATTGAGCTAAAGCAAAATAAATAGTTTTCATCAGTGGAAAAGCAACTACGTTTCTGAGCTTTTTCATAGGAAACATAAGCTTTCGTACACGAGATAACGTTACGTCTACATGTTTATTCCAGCTTAGTGTGCAATCAATGTGTACTCCTAGATACTTCACGCAAGATGCTCTTTGAATAGGAGGGCAATTACAGGTGTTAAGGGCGGGATGAGAGCATCTATGTACCTTTATATCTGGAATGCTAGGCTGTGTAGAAGAGTTAGCTGAGAAAGCAACATAGTGGGTTTTGGAGACATTTAATGTTAGCAGATTACAGGAAAGCCAGTCCATCACTATACCAAGAGCATTTTCAGCCGAGCGGTGAGCAGAGGCCCAGGTATCTCCACTTATAATAAGAGCAGTGTCATCAGCATAGACAAGTATCTTGCAGTCCGGTATAGTGAGTTGGCATAACCTGTTCACGTATACAAGAGAGTAGGACCAAGCACACTGCCCTGTGGGACTCCGAAAGATAAATACTCATCGTTGCTTGTGTAGTTTTCTATCTTAACTCGCTGACTACGTTCAGTGTCAGTGTCAGTGTCCCAAAAGATTCCTAGAGCGGCGTCTCTTATTCCCAGTGCATCCAATCCGTGTAAAAGGATGGGAGTAGAGACCGTGTCAAAAGCCTTGGCTAAATCTAAGAATATACCTATAGTTTTAGTCCTGGTGTCAAGATTCTTAGTGATCTGATTTGATAGCTCAAGCACAGCATCCTCTGTTGATTTGCCTTTCCTGAAGCCGTATTGATTTGAAGCAATCGCATTATTGTGCTCTAAGTAATTCAGAAGTCTCTTATTTAGGATTTTTTCTAGGATTTTGGACAAGGTCGTGAGAACTGATATAGGCCTATAGTTTTCGACACGGTCTCCATCCCCGCCCTTAAATATAGGTGAAACTAATGCTTTTTTGAAGGCGTGTGGGAAGATACCCTTTGGCAAGCATAGATTGCACACATGAGTGATTGAGGGGATGAGAACATGCCTAGCAGATTTTATAACTGAGGTAGGAATACCATCGTATCCAACAGCACAGTTATGTTTTAATTCCGTGATTATATTGTTTACCTCAGCAAAGTCGGTCTCAAGCAAAACCAATGAGTTTCCTTGCGAGTTGGGCAAGGAATTAAAATCAAAGTTTGAATTTTCATTATGTTGAGTCTGCTGTATCTTCTGAGCAAGATTACCTCCAACATTTGCGAAGTAATTGTTAATAGAGTTAACAGAGGTATCAGGATCACTGCAGATTTACTTGTGGGTGTGGATTTTTATAGCTTATGGACTTTATGATATCCCAAGTTGCTTTAGGATTTCCATTTGCCTTTTGGAGCTCATTCTGTTCATAATGGCACCGTATCGTCTTTAGCAGGTTATTGCAATAATTTCTATATCTTGAATACGTAAGTTTATCTATGAGATTTTTAGGATCCTACATTGACTTTAAATGTAGGACACGATTGTGTATGCATCTCAAAAGACCCGGAGTGATCCATGGCTTAATAATTCTCTTTCTGTGCGATACTTTCCTCAATTTGCTGTGTTCTTTTACTGAGTCTGATAAAATGGAGATAAGTAGCTCCGCACTTTGATTGGCTTCTGTGCTATCCAGAATGCTAGAGAAGTCTGAGCGTTCTAAGTGACTAATGATCCCCGGAAGATTAATCTGGCGGATCATGCTTTTAGGTTTCTCAACAAAAGAGACAGATTCAAGGCAAAACAAAACAGGTGCATGGTCAGTAAAGAATGAGTCTAGAACCAGCACCGTCGAACCCTAACGCCAGTTATGTTTAAGTCCCATCTTAATATTTTTAATTAGCCCCCAAAGTTAGGTCATATAATTGCCAATAAACGTTTGAGCGCGACTGTACGGACAACAGCTTAGGTTTAATACGTCCAATAAAAATGGTCATCGTTAAGTATGAAATCGTCGCATTTTACTTGTCATTCGAATTTGGTGGGATAACCAGCCGTTGTGTACATGTTTTGTTTTTTGTTTATATCTACTTAATGCGAACATTTACAAGCTGAATATTTTCACTATATATTTTTGACTAAACGCACTAATTCTTGGTTTAGACCCAACTTGATTTAGACACACATCTTGGGTTGTGCCGGTTTCTTGTATTTTGCCGTCAAAGTTATGACACCGTAGTTTTGACTTTTAGCAATATTATTCAATAACGCATGCATGTGCACTTTTGAAACTTTTTATGGTTATTAAAAGCGCCAAGAAGGATCGAATACAGTTTTCAGCGAGCTTATACATTTTCTCATTTAGGCGCTACGATATTTTTTTGGGGTTTCAAAAAAGCGCGATTACTTGAAAATTATAAATATTTTCTTAAATCTAATTCTGTCACAATTACACACAAATAAAGAGGTACTCGTATATGTTTATTTTACAGGCGCACATATAATGGTTTCAGAGATACACGATTCTGCAAAACGTTACTCCAGCAGGAAATGCAATATCTCGAAAACCTGAAGACGCACAAAATATGTTTTCGGCGCACATTTTTGCACAAATATAAGCTTTCTGCCCATGCAAAATATTTCTCTCTCCGACCTTTCGTTTAGAATTTTCCTGCTGGAAAAACGTTACTCCAGCAGGAATCGTTTTTTCCGTTTTATTCCAAAACGACAAAACGCACAATTTTTTTATTTGGCGCACATTTACAGCAGATGACGCACTAATTATACGTTCCACTCATATCACTCTAGGAGACACTTTCCTGCCGGGGTAACGCACCCTGTTCAAGAACGTAAATAAGTAACTAAATGAATGTTGTTGCACTGACAAAATGAAAGTCCATTGTAAGTGTGACGCACTTATCCCGCAGGATTTAAGGAACCTCTTAACTTCTTTGCACGTCATGGTTTGGCTTTCCCAAAAGAGGCGCCACTCTCCGCATGTAAACTGCAAATATTTCACACGTTACGGCAGAGAATTACAAGCCAGCCATAGACAAACTACCCAGCGTGAAGTCGGTTAGAATTAGGAATGTCGTAATACGAAATTTAACCAGCCAGTGAAATGAATTGCCTGGAACTTGCCTGGTTTTTTTAAAGTTCGTAATAGGCCCCCTGCTTCGCGCCCGACCCGCTCACGCCTTTCGTGTGCTGATATCCGTATGAATACAAGGAATTAAGCCCGGCGTACTACCGTTCCGACCCGCGCCCGACCCGCACCCGCCTTGTGTGTGTTGAGCTTAATTTGTTGTCATCTACTCACATAGCTGACCGATAGGCTATGCGGCATTATTTTCTTTATCGTACGTAAATGTAATTTGTCCGGTAACGCGGTTGTTAAAAGTGTAGGTAGGTTATACATATCGACTACTTTTATATAAATGGTTTACCTACTCTGAAATTATCGTGAAATGCTCAGTTTGAAAAATAACAAAATCGGCCCAGTAATTCCCAAACGTATCCCGCCCGACTGTAATCTGTATGTAAATCAAAGAGCAGGGTCCACCGTGCTTTTTATATTTCACTACAACCCCCTCGGGAATCCTTAATTATCCGATACAGGCAAAAATACATCCAAATTATACAATCTCCAAAGGCTTTATAACCGCATCCTGAAATAAGTTTCGAAATTTTGGATAAAATATTAAACGAGAACGATTCTGACCGAGTAATAGCTCTCCATTAAGTCAATCATGCCCTAATATCATGCCGCCCTTGTTACATCGATAGGATAGTGTTACTATGAGACGGAAAGTTTCTTTTCGAATCGTCTAAACAAGGTTTGACTATCAATAACATGTGTCATACCCACGTTCAAGGTTTTGCAGGTGCTTACTCAGTCAAGTTCAGTGTCTCCGTCACTAACTCGCCATATACGGCTGCCCGCTTGCGACACCTAATATAAATATTTTTATGTATCGCCATGACGCCGACAACCACGACGACGCCAAATAGTTTCGAGGCCTGTAGCGCCCACATTAATAAATTGTTCAGCTTATTTAGACGTTTTTGTTGTCATTTCTGAGATTTGAGAAATTCCACTGAGCAAATTGAGACATCACACGACACAATCGTGGTACTTAAAATAACTTGGTATTTGTTGATTTCTCAGGCAGCGAGATTTGCGTCGGTTACTTTAGATGTTAATACAGAACTGAGTACTTATCTAGATATTCTTTGTTCTCATGATGAGGTATGCTGTTAATGGTATGTGGAGTGGATCTCCGTACGGATGTGTTCTCTATCTTCGTAGCTTCTGAGAAAGACTTCAATTGTTTCCCCTCAATTTGTTTTAGGCGGGCCCTAAACGATCAATTATATTGCACAATATCTCGAATTGCGCAATGTTTTCGATCGTTTAGGGTTAATATTGAAAATTGCGCAATAATTGAACATAAAAATGACGAGTTTAATTTTGATTGCACCAGTTGCGCAGACGATCCATTATTTTCACGCAAAACCATTGAATCTTTTGGGCCGTCAATGTTATTGCGTGAAAATAATGGATCGTTTGAGTGCAAGGGATGATTCAATCGTATTGCGCAAACTTATTGTAGGTGTAGGGGCCGCATTACAATATTTGAAACGAATCCTTCAAAGATAGATTGAGTGAACAGGCATCTTCTGGGTACCCTTATTATTCCACCGCCGTTAACTTCATCGGTCGCTTTTTATCAGGCGAGCTCGATGTTAAGAATGAATCCACCGCTGTATAGGCACTGTCAAAATGTTGTTGAATTTGTTCATTAATAAAAAATTGTCGTGTATTCCAGTGTTCGTGCCTGGAGCCGCGTGTGAAGTGCGGCAACATGTCGAAGAAGCCGGCCGCGCAGCCGACGCTGCACAAAGTGATCATGGTGGGCTCGGGCGGCGTTGGCAAGTCTGCGCTCACGCTCCAGTTCATGTATGACGAGTTCGTAGAGGACTACGAGCCGACCAAGGCTGATAGCTACAGGAAGAAGGTGAGGTTCTACTTCATTAAAAGAGACCATGATCTCTGTTTTTTCGGAATTTCTTCTCAGGGACCTAGCTAGGAAATGCCGTTGCCATCTTGTCCTCTCGCGAAGGAGGAGGCGGAACGCGTGAACCTAGTCGCCGCAGGAGACGCCCTGGGCGCACAGTGGAACGAATGTATGGGAGCGGTTGGACGTAGACATGTCCGAAAAATAAGAGTAAAATTATGACAAACTAATGATGCCATCTTATTCGATTACTTAATGCCTTCATAAATTGTGGTGATGAATTTCTTCATAACTCCCATATTTCGGGAGTAATTTGAGAAAATGTGAAATTTTACTATGAAAATGAGTGTATCGAGCTCTCTCCCTCCTGATTCCGGGCTTGTTTCAAGTAGCGGTCTCTAATATCGTAATGCTATTACTAAGAGCTATATTTAATACTAAGACACATAGTGCGCCAAATGTGCACTTTCTGGGATAAAAGGAAATGAAAATTTAAAAAAAAAAACGTTTTTTCCCCATTTGTATTTACTTTAAACCGCAGACAGACTTATTAAGAGGTCTATAAATATATTATATATATACAGAAATATATATTAACAAAAATATTCACAAGAACTGATGAGAGTATGACTTTTAAGTAAGTTGATAATAAATTACCTAGTTTCATTAAAAGTACAATAAATAATTAAGATGTAAGCTCTAATTTACTAAGTTACACATTTTAAAACAATAACATCATTTAATTATCTTCGTCATCATCATCATCATCAATTAATTCAAATTCAGAATCGATGTCCGCTAAATCATTTATGTTAACAAATTCGATATCACTTTTCTCAGAATCCGTAAGCTCATAAAATTCCTTAAAAGAAGATTTTTTTACAAACTTATTTCCTTTTGGACGGATACTTGTAACAAGTGGATCAGAAGACAGTAAAAGATTGTGCATAATATCTTCATTGCATGAGATACTGCTATGCGTTCGAGAATGCCCCTCTCTATATTTTCTAAAATCTTTATTTCTAGCCTCAGATGCCTCTTCGGATAGAAAACCAATGGGCACAATTGACATGTTCTGAACTATGTCTGGCCCATGCATTAAAATTTTATGAAGTGAAGAAGGCATATAATACCATGGGTATAACTCCACGTAAAGCTTAGCAGTATCAAAGCAGAACTCTCGGAATTTAGTTACGTTGATCTTCTCTCCTGATGAAATACACTGCAAGATCACACAGATTTTTCTTAAAAGCATAGCATCTATTCCGGTCAGTTCAGCAGATTTAGTGTAGTTTTCAAAAAATCTCCTTGCCGAGTTGCCATTGTTGGTGGATCCACTGCCTTGTTTCACAACATCGAGAAGTAAGCCCGTTTCTCTTCTTACAGCCTCTTGAACTCTTTTCTTCCTGTCATCAACTTGCCTTTTTGCTATATCACCCCTTACTTGCCATGATTTTATGTCTAATTTGTAGGAAATGTGTAATAAGCATTCCATTGAGCGAATCCAAGCGTGAAGGGTGCTTAAGCTATATTTATACATGTCCTCGTTTGCGTGTTTATCTTTGATTAACTCTAAATTATTCATTTCTTTAGGACAAGCCTTGCATATGTCACACACTGAAGCTGCTGTATTGGATATAATGGAATGAATTTTACCATCAATCATTGTCAACAGCAGTTGGTGTTTGACACTAATTCCATCAGTGATGGTGGATGGAGTTAAGGCTTCAATCTCTGCTTCGATTTCAGCCATCTCTCTCTGCACATTTTCTTTGGTTTCCTTTATAAACTTAAACAATATTGGCCGGCAAAATGAAGTGGAAGATGGTCGCTCGTTTTCCCAAATTGTTACACCTTTTGAGACGAGCCGCAGTGGTACAAGACTAATCATAAAATTACTAGCAAGATCGATTTGCTCATCTTCACTCGTCCTTTGATGATAAATGCTTTGGCTAGATGATCCGTCAAAACCCCATTTGCTGGTCAATACGAGCTGTTGATTGGGATCAACAGGGGTTTCTAACGACCTAATAAGTCTTCTTGAGGTTAAATCCATCAAGGCTTGTAATTTGATTTTTGCAGAGCTCTCTGTAACTGTGAGATCTTCTTTGGCCGGATAGCACTTAATTTTTTCTTTAACCAACATGTAGTAACTCGGGTATTGAAGAGCTCCTTCTTGAGTGTTGAAATCCCGAAGAGTGTTATAGCGCCATTTCGATAAGTTCATCGATACATAAAGAGCCAATGCCTTCAAAGGGGATATTTCCCGTACCTGAATTGATTTACCTTCAATGAAGGCTTTGATTTTTGAGGCCTCTTCTGGATTCTCCGTCAAGTATTTCATAACATAAGCTGTATCGCTTTGTCCTGCCTTTTGAAGCGCCCTTTCGGCCGAAAACATAATTTCAGCGCTGCTACTGCTGCATGAAAGACTATCTTCAGTGCGTCTTCTTTTTTGCCGGTTACTAAGGTCCTCAAAAGATTTACGAGGACTAGGATGTGTACAAGTTGAAGCATCAGATTTAGCAGGAGAAATTATGGGCTCGATGACGTCACTTATATTTTCTGTAGAAGGTTCCATATTTTCATTCTGTAATTCCGGCCATTGAATTGCAGCCTGTAGCCAAATCTCATGTTTCTTCCGAAACTTATCTGTGCTTCTTCCAGACTGTGTCCATTTTGCATAAATGCGGTAGCAAAATCGACGACACCAGTCTTTTAAACTTGTTTCAGCACTTTCACATAACTGAACACAACTGTTATCTTTTAAAACACTGAACAAATAGTTAAAGTCGCGTAAATCTTTATGTGCGCGTGCGCATAAAGCAACGTGAATATCAAGATTTGTATTAAAATTTGGAAAATACATTGCGAGATTAGCTTGGATACAACGAGGTGTAAATCAACACTGATTTTAAAGTTACTAATAGTGACCTATTTATATAAAATCCAGGTATCCCAGGTATCCTTTGTTAAATATTGCAAGGTAATTAGTTATTGTGATAATTAGTAAATGATGCATGCTAAATTAGTGTATTAAGAGCCATTTAGTAATTAAATAATAGCAATGTTCTTATCAGTAATCATTAGTGCATCAGTTTTATATGTAAACCTTAAGTCCCTAATTATATATCCTAATTAGCTTATATCTTCTCTAATTGGCTGCTCAGAAATGTTATTGTAATAAGGTAAACCTTTAGAAAAACGGTTTTAATCAACAAAATAAACAAAAAATAAAAAAATTGTGTTATAAAATAAACATCACTCTTTATCCCAGAAAGTGCACATTTGGCGCACTATGTGTCTTAGTATTAAATATAGCTCTTAGTATTAGCATTATGATATTAGAGACCGCTACTTGAAACAAGCCCGGAATCAGGAGGGAGAGAGCTCGATACACTCATTTTCATAATAAAATTTCACATTTTCTCAAATTACTCCCGAAATATGGGAGTTATGAAGAAATTCATCACCACAAGTTATGAAGGCATTAAGTAATCGAATAAGATGGCATCATTAGTTTGGCATAATTTTACTCTTTTTTTTCGGACATGTCTACGTCCAACCGCTCCCATACATTCGTTCCACTGTGGGGCGGCGGGAATCGATAGCCGATTCCCGGCCACCGTAGGCGCGGGCTTGCGGACGGCGAGCAATGGGCAGCTCGCCGTCCGGTAAGGACCAGACTCGGGTCGACGGCGCGTTGTGTTCCACGCGCGCCTCAAAGAGATGTCAGCAGGAACTGACGGGGTCCATTAGGCCGTTGCCTGCCAGGGTTGCGGGTTTGTCTGAAAGGGTTACCGTGGCCCTGGCACACAGGCAACTGGAGGAACACGGGTGGGTTTTAGTAGTAAAATTCTGACACGCTCTCCCGCTCTGCCCACAGCGGGAGAAATTATTTGATAATATCCTACGCAAAAAAAAAGGGGGGGGGGGGGCGATCCTATTGCCAGTAACGTTTTATCCAGTCAAAATGCTCTTGGTTTTTCTAACCATATTTTTTAAAGAAACGGTAGGGGTTATGTTGGACTCCTAGCAACAGATACTACTAGATAGATAGGGAGCGATAGCCGAGGCGTGTCATCATTGGTATGAGGACTGGTTTTGAAGAGATCACAGATTGTTTAAGCCGAAACGCAAATAAAATACTAGTTACTAGGTTAAATAATTTTTTTGCTAGAAGTGACCAATGACTAACAATCTACATACCTACACATCTACACTAATCTACACTAATATTATAAAGAGAAAATTAGACTTGCAACGAATATTCGGTTACTATTCGGTATTCGGCCTATTCGGGTGCTTTTATTATATTCGGCCGAATATCGAATATCTACATATTATTCGGCCGAATACCGAATACAAGTAATATATTTTGTTATAGGTAGATAATTGTTAAAATGAAAAAAAAAAAAAAAAAAAGGTTTATTACGTATATATTCATGATTTCATTTCTCTTATAATCATTTAAGTAGTCATTGGTACATAACACAGGTACATAATCATCTCTGAATTAGAAAAGTTAAGGATTCTATGTATTTGAATTATAAGGTTCTCATTTATTTTATAATAATGTATTAAGTAGTCATTGGTACATAAAACAGGTGCATAATTTAATCATCTTGTGTATTAAGTTAAGAATTTTTCCATGCATTTGAATCATTTTCATAATCAAAATTTAGAAGGGGAAGGCTAACTTTTCTGCATTTTTAGGAAGTAGTTTACTTCTTTTTTTCTCGTAGACCATCCCAGCTTCAGAGAAGAGGCGCTCTGAATAAACACTTTTTCCGGGCGCCGACGAATATTTTGCTGCAATCTTGATCAAATACGGAAATTTAAATTTCCATGCTTGCCACCACGTATAATACTTAAGAAAAGATCAATTTCTGTTGAAACTGCATTTTTTGTGCTGATGTGTTTCTATGAGCTGTACTTTTTTCTGCTATCACCTCTTCGAAGCAATCCATAAAAGTTGAGTGAATAGTCTAGACTTTGCTGTTCAGTTCTCATCCTCTTGGCCAAAGTAGGGGACGAACTCGCGCTATCGTCGCTTGTATACCGCGCAGAGCAACTGCGGGCGCGCGGGTGGTGAGTACATTAGAACAAACGAGCGCGAAACAATCACGTCTGTACAAGTTTTGGCGCTAAAATCCGGCCGAATACTTTTGCCTAATTTTCGGCTATTCGGTATTCGGCATACTGCCGAATATACTACTCGTTGCAAGTCTAGAGAAAATATTTGTATTTTTGTATGTTTTTATGTTATGAATAAAATCAAAAACTACTGGACCGATTTTATAAATTCTTTCACCAGTAGAATGCTATCAGTAGAAAGATATCACGCGGGCGAAGCCGCTGGCGGAAGCTAGTCGTTGATAAAACTCAATGTGAGTCTCTAGAATATCGGATGATACCTGGCGTAGTTTCCGCGATTGCTGGGAATTTCTTCTACTTGATATGCAAAAAGATTCGCTCTCACGATTAGGGAGAAAAAGAAAGGTATTAAGGCAATCTCCGCAATCTACCAATTGTACCGATGTGATTGACGTGATTATCAGCACTTCAAGCGCATTGTGAGGCTTCCCATGTTTGAATGAAACACGTACGGTAATCTGCTGTTTACTAATTCGCTTACCTGTTTTAGGTTTTAAAGCGACGGATTTGTTTTGGCGTGCGTAGTGTAGGGTCTTCACACACGGAACGCGGCTTTGCGTCGTTCTAGATCGGCTTTCGTCTATTTCGGTGGTCCATTGTTTGTCTCATATAAAAATGCGTATATTAGAAGTTTTGATTTATTCATTTCGTGCGTTCTTGGGCATCAATCTTTCAGCTTAAGACGAGACACGTCGAAAAATCATTCATACAGCCTAAGCATACAGCTTTATAACTCACTGCAATCCATTAAAATTCGTGATCACGAACCGACCAGTCAACTAAGTCCTATTAGTATAAAGATCTCGCGATACAGTTCAACGAGACGTACGTACATAATACTTATAAATACATTATAGTAGCAATATACATTTAAAAAAAATTACGTAACATTGCCGACTTTAAATGAATTAGGCAGGTTTATTGTTGGGTCAATATATTATTACCTACTGCATAACGTCCTGGGGGGTGCCGCTAAATCAATTTTACCGCACCTAGAACGCGCCCAAAGAGCAGTTTTAAAGGTTGCTACTTTTCGTCCATTTAGATTTCCTATACACCAGCTTTATATGGCATGTAAGCTGCTAACAGTACGTCAATTATTTGTTTTGAATGTAGTTTTATTCCAACACACTAAACTCTATTTTAACCCAGTACTTTCAGATAGGAGAAGAAAATATTTGGTTTGTGCTAACTCTCACACTAAACATGCTTTTGCTAATCGATTTTATTTATTTTTAGGGCCCTACTTGTATAACCAGTTGAAAAGAGTGCTAAAGATTTACCTCCTTACTAATAAACGTTGTATAGCGTCTGTATAGTTACACAACGCTTTGTCTTCTTCTTTCGAAAGTCAAATTACTGACGAGTGAAAGAGAGAAATCGGTGTGTAACTATACAGACGCTATACAACGTTTATTAGTAAGGAGGTTATAGTTTAAGTTATAATAGGTGTAACTTGTACAGGAATATTTGTCAAAACTCAATTACGCAGACACGGAAAAACTACTAGAAATTTTAAAATAATATCTCTAGCTACCTACTCTAATATAAGTCGCTTCCTTTTCCAAATTAATAATAATGTCCACTTTATCTACTTTAATATATTTGTTAATTTATTTAAACACAATATATCTTCCATAATCTAGTTTTAAAGTAATAAACCTATTGTTGTCTTCTTTTTAAATGTTTGATGTAAATTGATGGCCTGAACCACAGGTTTTTAATAAGCCTAGATCAGGCAGGTCTACATTACAGTTAGAATAAAATTTTCCTCGATTATAATAAATCTAAATCATAATTTTACTTTATACTTGAATAAATTTTATTTTATTAACCGCCTTTCCAAAAAGGAGGAGGTACTCAATTGTATTTTTTTTTAAATACAATATCGTTACATGCTATTCCTAATAATATAATAACATAAAATAATAACTAGACATGACTGATTTTGATTCAACAACAAAACACAACATTAACAACAAACATTAAAACATGAACATTATTCTTACTTCTGCCATTCTTTCATTTTTAGTTAATAAGTTTAGTATTATTAATAACAACTAGCTGACCCGACAGACTTCGTTCTGTCAAAAGCTATAGTATAAACTCCACTACTCTACCCTACCCTATCTACCTACCTACCCTATCCTACTCTACCCTACCCTAATTTTTCGTAAAAACCATAAAAAAAAAAGTTGCTATAAACCTCACGGAGCCCGAGACCTTTCCAACGAATGCAAAACCGTGGAAATCGGTTCGTGCGTTCTGGAGTTATAGCGTCAGGAAGGAAAACCCGACTTATTTTTATATAGTAGATAACATTGGCATTGGTGCCGATTCCCTTGTTCACAAACTAAACTAAATTTAAGTTCAGTGCATCTCTTTCTTTTTATTTCATTAAGAAAAGGACAGAAGATAGATTTTAGTTTAGTCCTGTCAAATTAATCAGCGCTTGACGTAAATTGACGTAATTATAGTCGGCAAATTTTTAATCACGTCTAAACTTGTATGGAGTAGTGACAGGCTCTATTAATACGTAATTTTAAAGTTCACATAAAATACGAATTGTAATTAAAAAAAAAAACATCTTTGAATTTGAATTGTAAGTTAATAGTATGTTGCTGTGCCCTAACAGGGTCTATAACTGTACTTTAGCTGTAAGCCATATGTAACATCTTTTATGCACATTGTGGTTTGCATACCATAAATGAAATGATACATTTATTTCAAGGTTTTATGAATTGCAGTGGGAATAGTAATGTTTTGCGAGTTATTTCAACTGAATGAGACAAAATTGCACTGATACTACTACTTCGTTTTAAAACCTTTTCTAAATAAGTTTAGTCTACTTGACGTATCGAGAAAGCAAAAAGTAGTTGCACCATTCAAGCAAACAAGTGAGAAACGCTGAATGACCCATTTAATCCTGCGTTTCTTACACTCATTTCACTATTCAGGGGGCCAAGTCTACTAATGTACAAACGTTGCAATGGTCTCTTCATTGTGAGTCTTTGACAGATTTGCCATACAAACACTGTCAAATACTCACAATGGCGAGACCATTCTGACACTATTGTAATAGCAGACTTGAGGCCCTGGTTGTTGGTATAAGTTAGGTTAGCCAAGCGTTAGTTTTTTAAAGAATTATTTCTTCCTTTGAGTTATGTTTCTAAATAAACTAGCGAGCCGCCCCTGCTTTGCACGGTTTTCACGACTTGACAAAATATCGCTATTTCATTACTAGCTTTTTCCCGCGTGGATGTCGGTTATCGTGTAAAAAAGTAGCCTACTCGTATGTCCTTCTTCATTATCCCAGGCTATATCTCTGCCAAATTTCATTACGATCGGTTCAGCGGTTTAGGCGTGAAAACGTAACTGACAGATAGAGTTACTTTAACATTTATAATATTAGTATGGATTATACATACATACATAAACTCACGCTTTCCTCCCATGGGGGTAGGCAGAAACTGTAGAACGCCACCTGCTACGCTCCTTACATACTCCTTTTGCTTCGTTTACATTCATACATCTGGTCATACATGCACGCCGGTTGCGAGTGCCACGCACCTGACCTTTCTGAAGCACATGAACAATTAGGTCATTATTGTTCTCCTAGGGCGTCCCCTCCCGACGTTTCCACTCACATCTGCCTTGTAAATACCTTTTGTAATTCGCCTTTCATTCATCCTCTCAACATGACCAAACCATCTAAGCATACTCTTTTCAATTGTTGTCACTACATCTTCTTTTAAACCACACCGTTGCCTTATCACATCATTTTTCAGCCTATCTTCATAGTCACGCCTTCTTTAATATACGTAAGTTTAATATTAGTGTTTTATCAACATAAACCTTTCGGAATAAATTATTTAAATTGTGGTGAAAACAGCATCAAAATCCTTTTACAAGAACCACGCGGTCACATAGAGAGACACTAAAAGCGATTTTATGTTTACCAAATAAGGCTCGGTTTTAACTCTAATATGTTATTGTCTCCAGGTGGTGTTAGACGGCGAGGAGGTCCAGATCGACATCCTGGATACGGCGGGGCAGGAGGACTACGCCGCCATCCGCGACAACTACTTCCGCTCCGGAGAAGGGTTTCTCTGTGTCTTCTCCATCACCGAGCCTGAGAGCTTCGATGCTACACAGGAGTTCAGGTAGAACAACTATTTCGTATTTGATTAGCTGGAAGGCATGTAGAGTGACGGCAGGCAGGCGATTATGGAAGAAAAAATCGAGCTACGCCGACCACAAGTAATATAGGACAAGGGCTAAAGGATGATGATTAGCTGGAAGGCATCACCACATTATATTGCAATGATAAGATTCACTTTGTGTGAACATTTGAAGAGCAAGAGCTCCCTGTTCACGGGCTCGTTCGAAAGGGTATGGTCAACCGCACATCCGAAGTAACAGCTAGACTACGATACTACTCTTATTGCTACGAAATAAAACCGCTGTCAGTGATGATTTTATTGTTATAATTTTTCTATGTCAAATTGTTTCCATCGGCTTGCGATTAACGTACCAATTTTGATTCTTCACTACTAAGATGCACATAGACGAGTTGCATAGCTGGTATTGCAAGTGACAATGGGGCGTTGTTCCTAATGAACCGGAATTTCCCAGAGAACAAATCCTGCGCGTGAAAAACGACGAGAACATTCCGTTCCTGCTGGTGGGCAACAAGTCGGACCTGGCCGACAAGCGCCGCGTGGCGCTGGACGCGTGCCGCGAGCGCGCGCAGCTGTGGCAGGTGCCCTACGTCGAGACCTCGGCCAAGACGCGCGACAACGTGGACAAGGTACCGCGCGATGGAGTCGGCCCAAGGCCGCGGCCTGGGCTCGGGCGTTCCAGTGCCGTGCGTATTTGCTGCGTACAGTTAGTAAACATTTGCATCGCGGCCCAAACCCGCGCGCGTGAGCAAATATACATGGTACTAAAAATTCCCTTCGTATGTGTTATTGACGTAAGGCTCAAATTTAAATCTTACTATTGAGATTAGAAAATCGACAATAGTATTTTTTATTGAACTTCTCCTCACCTTACGCCTACCTAATTTAAAAGTATTTCTCCTTGCTCTATGACCCACCCGAGCCGAGCCTGAGCTTTGCACGCTTCTGACTACGTTGACTCCGACTGACCCGACGACAACCAGTGCGGCTCCGGCTGGCTTGTACAGTTGCGCTGCGCATCGCTCGCCTGACGCTTTTTTATTACTTCACTTACACTTACAGACACACACTTACCCGTTTTTAATAACAGTGTTTTCAGGATATTAATTCGAGTCCTAGTTACTCATGGGTTCTTTCATTAATTAGGATCATCTTACTTCAAAAGCGTTAGGTTTTGCGCAGGGCAGTGCGCGGTGCAACAAAAAAATCTCATCCTAAAATCAAGCAAATCGAGGTTCTGGCAATAAACAAACCAGCCCGTTCAGCTATCATTACGAATTTAACAAAGGCTGGTTTTACATTGGCGACTTGGTTGCTTGTTTAGTAGCGCTGCTGAGTCGATGATCTTGTTCACTGTCCGACCCACTAAATCGTGCTACTACGTTGCCAATGTAAAACCTGTCTTATAACCCTACCAAGATGCTTATTTGGACAAGTTTAAAGGAGTATTGCTGAAATGTGGCAAGCATTGCTAATACTCCTTTATGGGGAATGCGCTAAGGAAGCCGCGAAATTCAAATTTTCTTCGCTCTTTTTGCCATTTGTATTTCAGTGTTAGGTTGTATGTTGATCAAAATGATTTCCGACCGTAACCAAATATGTATTTACCGCACTATAATCATCAATACACCTGATACTGACGAAAATTGGAATTTCGCGAGTCTTTAACCAGTGTGTAGGTAAATGTGGGTGGTGGGGGAAGTGTGAGCGTGTCAGCTTGTGTGTCCCCGGTGTGTGATGGTGGCTCGTCCGCAGGTGTTCTTTGACCTCATGCGGGAGATCCGGTCGCGCAAGTCCGACGACAGCCGCGCCACCAACGGCGACGTCAAGGGCAAGAAGCGGAGGAAAATCAAGTGCGCCATCTTGTAGACACGGCCCGGATATGACGACACGCGATCTCAAATGATTATGATATTACAGACGCCGACGTCTATGGGGTTCTTTTGTATGCTCAGGGTGTAAATACGGTGTCAATAGAACGTTAAATTGCCGCGTATAGTTTTCGGCAGTGTCCGGGGTCGTCCGGCGGCGCTCGCGAGTGTCCGGAGCGCGTCCGTGTCCGCTTGGCTTGTCTTGTCAGTGGTGTCGTCTCAACCTGTGCAGTTCTACTGTGTGTGGGTGCCGCGTTACATAGTTGTGTATGTGATACTTGTCCTGTGTATCAGACATTACAATACAATGATATAGTGCAATGCAATAAACTGTTTGACTAGATCAAACAATTATATTTATTAATTTTCATAAAGCTTCATACCATAACAAATGATCACATACAGCAACTCCACTACTCAAGAAACACATCTTGCAAATTCGTTTATTGTATTGTGGAATCGCGTGTCAGATGCCACTAGCACGATCACATGTACTAGTTGTAAGCAGGCTATTGTACATTTTAATATATTTCGCCCTTTTTGGTGCTTGCATTTATTGAATACTGTTTGTAATTAATAATATAATGATACAGTCGAAAGTACTTTGCAAAATATTAATAAAATAAAAATATGATTACCTCATCCATGGTTTAAAAGCTAATCTTGCTATAACTTCACAAATAAGAAATATGTATTTTTTTACATTTATGAGCTTTTTTTAAAGCTCATAAATAAGCTTGTTTGTTATAAGTAAAAAAATGTGGTCAAAAGCAGTTGACTTTACTTAACTTTAACACAAGTTTTCAGCTCATCTACACACCTTTTCAAGAAGCATTTTGACCGAACTAATTACAAACAGAATTCCATAGGTTTTTCTACGGATTAATTATTATTCTTATTGTATCAAAGCTTAGTGCTTCGCGTTATTAATGCGTGTCTACCCTCCGGGTGACGTCACTCAGCTATGTGTAGGTATACACTGACAGTAAGTTTATTGGTTATATTGTTCATATTATAGGCCTTAATACAAACCTTCTACTAAGGCCAAGGTCTATAAATGTTAATAAGCTCGTGCTGTGACTCAGTCATGTCTCTGCCTTGTACTTGTAGCTTGACAGTGACAGAATAACACTTGGCCGAAGTAAGTGTTAAGTAACATTCATAGATCTCGGTATAAGAAAACCAACCCACCTTTTGAACATTCTCCTACCTCTCAGGTCATAATTAAGAGGCCTAATTAAGATATTGTTGATTGAAACCGAATTCTTTGTTCAAGGTTGTGCACTAAGTCACAAATGGTTATATAGTGTGGATGTAGGCGCATTTTTTAATATAAAATATACCTATGAATGCGATATTATTACCAAGGGAAAAAAAAGTATGTATAATATGAACAATATAGTACTATTCACACACTCGAACACGCATGGTCGGTAGCGTAAGTTTTGTATTTATTTTCTATGTAATAAGTGCTAAATGTATCGTGTAATGTGTTGAGCGGGGTACTGTTTAAACGTGTTTGCGGAAATAGTATTTATTCGGACTACGCAATGTAGGGGCTAGTCACAAAAATCATAAGTTATTTGGTCCAAAACTCACGGTAAAAAAATCACAAAATCTTGGGAAGCTGCAAGATATTTTTAAATGTTCACTTTCTTTTCTATAAGAAAGTGGATACACGAATTATACTATTTCAGTGAACATTTAGTATGTGATGTTTGCACCAGAATGTAAAGGTTCGCTTCTCGGAGTAGCCGATAGTTGTCATGTCTTGTATGTTATACGGTTTAACTTTTTGACTGCCACTCTTCAAACTGTTTTTTCCATTAATTATTTCTTGCAGTACACTAGCATTTCCAATGCAAAACTTGAATAGAAACAAATTTATTCATTTATATACTTTTTCTTTGAGTAGTGCGCAGTGGCAGTCAAAAAACAACCTAAATTATAAATGTAATGCTAAGTTTTGTATGCAATAAAGTCTGATATTTTTAAATCTTCACGATTTACTTTTTATATTTGGCCGTTGATCTGCCATTTTGGGCTGTTTGCCTTACTTTGAACTAAATCGTTTACTATAAAACTCTTGGAATCATATAAAACATACATACGCTAGAACTTTTATAGTGGTTACTGAGAGCCAGAATTGTCCTGCTCAGGCATTTTAAATAGTAAACAAAGCTGATATGGTCAGTTTTACATAAACTCGAGCAAGTAACTTTCACTTTGCGTTGATTGAAGGCTGGTTACTACACGATAGTGAATAAGTGAGCGAACTCAGATAATCAGTCGACGAAAGTTGACGTTACATTGTAATGCCATTACGTTATATTTGTCCACGTAGTGCTATGCACGCGTAGCAATAACTTGTTAGCATAAAATACTGTTATCGGGGCCAGATGTGTATATCTTTAGATGGTCCCCAACTGCCAAGACGAAGTAATTTTATAAGTCCATTCGCAAAAATAGCAATCCTTCGACTAGGATACCTATTCTATACTGTCTCTTCTCTAAATGACGTCACGTGTCGATAGAAATTGTCGAGAATAGGCTTAAAATTTTATATTATTATGTTTCACAGTTACTGTCGACAGATGGCGCTGTTTTCAGAGTTATATTCCTAAATGTACTTGTAATTTTCTATAGGCTAGTAATTTTAGTTCACAAATGTATGGGTTATGTACCTACGTGTATGTATGTATATCGAAGTCACCGGAACAAAATGATTGATATAAAGCAGGAAATATACAGATTTGCAAAATGATGTGTATTATTTTACCATAACACGATTAGATGAAGAAGAAATAATGTGGAGGGTATAAGACATTAGTATTAGTAGGCCTACGACGCATGGGCTTTACCATCATAGACGCGATTACATAATGCACCGAATAATATATTCCGGACTGATATCTGTCTAGTTAGGTAAGTATTCAAAATAACGAAATAATTCAGCATTAATAAACCCTTAAGTTAATTAGATTGCATTTCACGAACTAAAGCATGTAACTTGTAGATTGTATCATCACATAGCTCTTCATAGGAAAGTAGACTATAAATAGTTAATTTCAAATTTAAGTCTTTTTAGTCGTTTTTAACTTTCTGAAACCAACTTATTATAAAGTTGATATTTGTAAGTTTTTTTTTTCTTCGTCTAAGAAAGTTACTCCTACGTTTCTCTTAATTGGTAAATATAAAACCTGCAGGCGTTCCTGACATTGATCCGGCAGATGTCGCGCATAAAGAAGGGGCTGGCGGCCGACGCAGAGGAGGAAGAGGTCAAGAAGCGAGGACCCTGCTGCGTCGTGTGCTAGCTCCTCACCCACTGAACTCGACTGATCACACATACTAGCCCAGTGTAACTACTTACAGTGGTTCATCGCCCATACATTTGAAAGGAGCTGTTAAACGGTGCGATGCAAGTGCCTATGGCATGCCATAAGTTGAAGCTACAGTGAAAGTTGCTTTTTCTTCTTCAATTTTATTATTTGCCACAGGCCAGAAACTAAGCATCGTGTAAATGGGGCTTTAAAGATCCACCCACTTACCCCCGACCCTCCGCACGACTGCTCTGCGAAGACGCGCTCGTTGAACCACTGCAAGTAGTTACACTGGCCCTAGTATAAACGTAGCCGTAGGAAAGAGATAGCTAACCTCATACAGGTTCCACTCTATCCCACCACAGTGCTTATCAAATAAAATGACATTCAGTTTCTGCAGCATCTGGTAAGATCAACCGCAGCTACCTCCTACATAGCTAACACTAAGTAAGTTAGAGGTATACTTGTAAAGACTAATCGTAAGCGTTGGCTACGTTCATATAACTAACAAATGAGCACTGCCAGGTTTTCTAATTATATTATACAAGTCTTCAAGATGTCGGTTATCATGGTAAAGTGCCATAAACCAGAATTCTTGGGATGTATTTTCTAATGATAACTGACCATTTGATCTAAAAGTAGTGCTATATTAATATAGTAATTTATTAAACTGGTCTAATAATGTAAAGTGTGTAATATAATAACAATCAAAGTTAATCTCATCTCTAACCGATGAAAAATACGAGAGGTATAATTTTCGTACAAAATGGTACTGCATTTTTGCTCAAGTTATCGTTACATTCTGAACAAGGACTGATTATAAAAAAACCATTCAGTAGTGGCGTCATCTATTATTTAAATCACCTATTTCACTATCATTATCATGTGAAAGTAGATATGTTTATAGGTACACATACATAACACACCTGTTATCCCCGAAGGGTCAGGCAGAGGTGTACCTTAGTATTTTTAAGTGTGATTTTTATACTAACTACTCGCTCAATCTCATAGCTTGTGCCAATCATAATCGAAACTCCTTTAGTGAGTGTGTCAGAGCGAAAGTGGCCTAAATGACAGATTTGGGTATATATTATTAAAAACCATGGAATTAGTGCTATGTTAAAACATACTATACTCCATTTACTATAGCATTAGACAAATAACGGCTAAATAACAATAGTTATTGTGTAATATTGTTGAAATTACTACAGTTTAGAGTTATTTTTTTAATGTAAATGGTAAATAGATTACAGTGCTTTGTAGTTATCGTGAAATAACGGAGTTTATTAAACGTTTACATCGAAATAACGAAAGGGTGAGAACAGTTATTTGTCTAATATTATAATAAATGGAGTATAGATCTCGGAACATTCTAAAAACCTGTGTTAGGACTCTTTTGCTCTAGTCATGTTATCGGCTATCTTGCCAACCAGCTACTATATAGTTACTCGATTAATATTAATATTTCTGTAAATAATTATGATAATAAAACAATTTTATTATATTATTGCATTTTTATTTATAAAAAACATCTGTTACAAAATCTACCCTTAATTCAGTCTATGAATACATAATAATTCTTATTATTACTATTTACAATTCTTTTGTTGCTTACACCTAAAAGTGCTCTTAATATGTATTATTAAAATGTATACAAAATAATATTATCAATTCCGTATTTAGCTGTATAGCAGATTATTAGTATTAAAATTGATGCTCTCACATTGATACTGCAACTACACTACTACTTTAGGCTATATCTCTGCCAAATTTCATGACGATTGGTTCAGCAGTTTAGGCGTGAAAACGTAACATACAGACAGACAGACAGATAGACAGACAGACAGAGTTACTTTCGCATTTATAATATTAGTATGGATTACCAAAACAAATGACTAATAATTAATAGTACATTATGATACAAGTGTGCTAAGTTGATCATTGCGCTCAAGGCGGTATTATTATAATATAAGGAAGCCGAGAGTGTAATGATCAATGCACACGCGTTTCATACGTTATACAACACACTTGCGAGGAAAAAAAAAACAGACTTGTATTGTTATTAACTTTATGGAAAATGGCGCTGGTTTTGTTTATCCGCGCGCCGCGCTAGCGATGCGCGTGCAGCTGTAAATAAAGGCACTGATAAAACCGCTAAAGAGCCTATATAAAAAAAAAAAATTACAAGATAATGTTTAGACTGATCATAGTGTTGTCGTATGTCAAATTGTAGTTTAGTTAGTATGGAATTAGAAAGTACTATTGGCGTAGAGAAATATTATTTGTTTAGTGAGAATCCGCAATAATAATATAGAACGCCAGTCAGGGTCTTTTTCGTTTGGTTCCGGGAGGTACTACAGACAATTTAAGGTAAAATTTTAGTTCATATTGTGATCAAGGACAATTCAGACTATTAAAAAAAGTGAAATATGGCATTATGGCTCCAGCAATATGGAAGTCTCTTTGATGAGATTAAAAAAATCCGACTATACCCAAAGTCTCTAATTCAGATAATTTATGTAAAGTAATGTCAAGAAATGTCACACATTTTATCATTTTTTTTTTTGTAAATAATCATCTATGAAATTAAAGTGAATTAATTATAAGAACTATGCAAACAAATTACCGTTGCCAAACAACGTTCTATGTAGTGTTTCGGAGACACGGCCTATGATCGTCATAATCAGCCCTTTTAAGTCGACTGCTAGACGTAGGCCTCCCAAAATCGATTTCCACTCGAAACAGTTTACAGCCGTTTTCATCCAAAATGTGTCTATATATGCTACATACAATATGAATCTATGAACGAGAGTTGTAATATTAGTGTTGTTGAAGATGTAAAAAATGTGAAGATGTTTGGATCTCCTGCATTGTTACCAGTATCATAAAATATTTTATACCAAAAAATCTCTTTTTTTTAATAACTTTGTTTAAAGCCGTAAATTTATAAAAATAATTACTGTATGATTATTTATTAATTATTATTTCTTAAATTCAGTACTTAAAAGAAAATGGAACCTTTTTTTTTCGCCATTTTATGTGAATTACCATTACGAAGATATTATTTTGATATGTTATCCCCTTTGTTTACATAAATTATCTGAATTTCAGACTTTGGGTATAGTAAATAGTTATCTGTGGCGTTACAGCACTAGCGCGGTAACGTAAAGTAAAAAGCACGCGTTTTTAATACACTGGATTATGGACCTAAAAGCGGTTCAATAAGTGCCACTTTACGAGCAAGTGTGTTGAAAAATATATAAAATAAAATTTTAACCTTTTTACTCTAACAAGAGAGTAATAATTAAACATTACTCGCCTTACTTATAAACGCGGAATAAAGTTAGTGTTTATCTTGAGACTCAGATAATAATAAAAGGTTTAATACAACGGACATAAGGTTCAACATAGTTCCCGTTACGAATCTGGCAAACGACCCAAGAGCTAGATTGACCCGACACTACACCGAAGACATCCCGGACGTCAGCTTATACGAGATTAAGATGGCTTTTAATCAGCTCAAAAACAAAAAGGCGCCGGGTGATGACGGAATTACAGCCGAACTTCTAAAGGCCAGCGGAAAGCCCGTTGTTAAGGCTCTCCAGAAGCTGTTTGATTCCGTCATACTAGAGGACAAAACGCCACAGGCATTGAACAGAGGTGTGGTGCTACTTTTCTTTAAGAAGGGCGACATAACTCTCCTTAAGAATTAAAGGCCCATCTCACCCTTTGTTCGGTACTGGACAGATTCTTGGATTGGACAGATTAGTTCGGCAGATTCGCTACTCGACTGATTCGTGGATTCGTCATATTCTAGAGTTCGACGGATTAGCTATACGACAGAAAATGAACAGTTGTGCACAAAAAGATTAAACTAAAAAACAGCCTTAGCAGGGTATACCTACTTATTTATAATTTTTCTAAATCTATGATTTACAACTAATATACTCGTATGGTTAAGTATGTAAACTCCTTGAATAGGTACTCAATTATCTAACAGGCCACTTCAAGTTATTGTCATTTAGCCTATGCCTACCTATTCAACTTCAAATAATCCATTGGCATTTGTTTTCCTGTTTGTTGTGAAGTGACATAGAGACATGAATAAAAATATTGCAAGAAATGGATCTTGCCAGCTCGAGCACCGATGTAGTGGATTTAAAATTTATTAAAAGTGAAAGGGGAAAACCCGTTGTTTTACATGCTGGACACAGATACAATTTTGTAAAAAATAACAAATGTGGTACTACAAACTGGCGATGTGTAAATAAGGCAGAATGCAGCAGTTCTATCACTTTGGACAAAATAAACCGAATTGTTAGAGAGTCTAGTCATATGTGCATGCCCGATTTTACCAAAAACGTAGTAGACAGTTTAATAGACGAATGTAAAGACTTAGTATGCAAAAAACTCGAACCAATCCCAAAATTATTTGAAGATTTTCTGGACACTGCCGACTGCAAATTAAATGATGAAGATAAACCAACATTTGTACAGAAAAAGGATGTGTTGTATAAAGCTAGATGTAATTACCTGAAAATGAATACGAAAAACTGTAAATATATGAAATCTCTGAAGCTACCGCACAGTCTAGTGGGTGATTTCTTTTTATTTGATGATGGAATCGAAGACAAAATTTTGATTTTTGGGTCAAGATTGGCGAAAGACTATCTGAAAAAAAGTAAGAGTTACTACCGGGATGGCACTTTTAAAACATGCCCCACTCCTTTTTATCAAGTCTACAGTCTTCATATAAATATTTCTCACGATGACAATACCATAAATTTTATTCCTGTGCTTTACATACTTCTAAGTAATAAAACGCAGGCAACTTATGAACGATTGTTCACTATTTTAAGGGACCAATTTTCCGTGATAATTGAAAATTATAAGTGTGACTTTGAAATAGCAACCATTCAAGCCGTGAAATCAGTTTATCCTGGTGTAAAAGTAACTGGCTGCTACTTTCATTACTGGAAAGCGATACTTAAAAAGAGCCAAAATATTGGATTAGATAAAACTGAAAATGGAGAGTATATCATGCGCCTTTATATGCAACTGCCGTTGCTTCCGCCGATTTTGGTTCCCGAAGCAATATTAAGTATACAAGAACTGGTTAATGACTCACCGGAATATAATACATTTAATAATTATTTCTCAACTCAGTGGATGGGAATGTATACCGAGAATGTGTTTACTTGTTATAATGAAAATTTTCGTACAAATAACCCAATCGAAGGGTGGCATGCGAGACTAAAAAAAAGATTTCCCATTAAGCCACCACTCTATCTATTTATACAATTGCTAAAAAAAGAATCCCGTTTTCAGGACACAAAGTTAAAAAGAGAACAAATTTATTGCAACGGGAAGCAGCGTAATGCAAAACTCATACAAAAAAATTGTCAAATAAACAAAATTGTTACTGCAGCAATGAAGAATGAAGTTAGCGTGATTGATTGTTTAAAACTGTTGTGCAAGGTTAATTTTATATTTAAAAGTTAAATATGATTTTTTTGTTCTTTAATTAAAGTGCATTTTATTTGTTTTTGTTTTCACCTGTACTTCTGCCGTATAGCTAATCCGTCGAACCCTAGAATATGACGAATCCACGAATCAGTCGAGTAGAGAATCTGCCGAACTAACTAATCTGTCCAATCCAAGAATCTGTCCAGTACCGAACAAAGGCATCTCACTTCTGAGCCATGTATACAAGCTGTTTTCAAGAGTCATCATGAACCGTCTCGCGCACAGGTTTGATGTCTTCAAGCCTCCCGAACAAGCCGGATTTCGTAAAGATTTTAGCACCATAGACCACATACATACGTTGCGGCAGGTTACACAGAAGACCGAAGAGTATAACTGCCTCTCTGCTTAGCGTTTGTGGACTACGAGCAAGCCTTCGATTCGATCGAGACATGGGCTGTACTGCAATCTCTTCAACGGTGCCAGACCGACTATCGGTACATCGAGGTGCTGAAGTGTCTGTACCAAAACGCCACTATGTCAGTCCGACTCCAGGACCAGACCTCGAAACCTATCCTTCTGTAACGAGGTATGAGACAGGGAGACGTTATCTATCCAAACTGCTCACCGCTGCACTGGAGGATGTCTTCAAGGTTCTGGACTGGAAAGGTGTTGGCATCAACATCAATGGCGAGTACATCACTCACCTTCAGGTTGCCGAGGATATAGTTATCATGGCTGAGACTATGGAAGACTTCAGTATAATGCTCGATGACCGCAGTAGATCTTCCAAAAGAGTGGGAGTTAGAATGAACATGGACAAGACAAAGGTCATGTCAAATGCCCATGTAACACTCACTCTCATGAATATCAGAGACGCTAAACTCGACTATGTTTACTGAGGACAACTGTCCAGATAAGTTGGTCCAACTTCGAGAAAGAGGTCAATCGTCGAATCCGCTGCCAGCGTTCGGGAAGCTACGCAATATCTTCTCACCCCTCATACCGCAGTGTCTCAAGACGTGTTGCCAGTGATGACCTATGGCACTGGAACGTGGTCGCTCACAATAGGCCTTATTAGAAGGCTAAAATCACCCAAAGGACAATGGAAAGGGCTATGCTTGGAGTTACCCTACGTGATCGTAACCGACATAGCTCGAAGAATTGCCAAACTTAATTGGCAATGAGCAAGGCACATTGCTCGCAGAACAGATGGCCAATGGGGCCGAAAGGCTCTGGAGTGACGACCGCGTACCTGATGACGTAGCGTTGGAACGCCTCTCACAAGGTGGACTGATGAACTTGCGAAGGCCGCAGGAATCCGCTGGATGCGGGAAGCACAGAACCGGGCTAAATGGCGGTGCTTGGAGGAGGCCTATTTCCAGTAGTGGACAGTGGTCTTTCGGCTGAAATGATGACGATGACGATGGTTCAAAATTACAGTGATTTACGTTTTCAACAGCTGCAACATATGTATATAAGACGTGAAGACTAGTAGACGACTAGGCGTATATTGCGGTAAATTTTTCGTTTCCATGCCATAGAAAAATCGAACAGATAGAAAGATTAGTGTAGTAGTACCGACTTATACACACAGTGGCAGTATTTGCCATGTCCAGCAGTGGTTGGGCCCTATGTCCAGCAGTGGCCGGTCACGCCAGCTGGCACTGGTGGCCGCAGCCGGCGGGGCACAGCTGGTGCGTGTCCATCCAGCGCCGCATGTGGTGCAGGTGTCAGGCCCTATGTCCAGCAGTGGTAGGGCCCTATGTCCAGCAGTGGCCGGTCACGCCAGCTGGCACTGGTGGCCGCAGCCGGCGGGGCACAGCTGGTGCGTGTCCATCCAGCGCCGCATGTGGTGCAGGTGTCAGGCCCTATGTCCAGCAGTGGTAGGGCCCTATGTCCAGCAGTGGCCGGTCACGCCAGCTGGCACTGGTGGCCGCAGCCGGCGGGGCACAGCTGGTGCGTGTCCATCCAGCGCCGCATGTGGTGCAGGTGTCAGGCCCTATGTCCAGCAGTGGTAGGGCCCTATGTCCAGCAGTGGCCGGTCACGCCAGCTGGCACTGGTGGCCGCAGCCGGCGGGGCACAGCTGGTGCGTGTCCATCCAGCGCCGCATGTGGTGCAGGTGTCAGGCCCTATGTCCAGCAGTGGTAGGGCCCTATGTCCAGCAGTGGCCGGTCACGCCAGCTGGCACTGGTGGCCGCAGCCGGCGGGGCACAGCTGGTGCGTGTCCATCCAGCGCCGCATGTGGTGCAGGTGTCAGGCCCTATGTCCAGCAGTGGTAGGGCCCTATGTCCAGCAGTGGCCGGTCACGCCAGCTGGCACTGGTGGCCGCAGCCGGCGGGGCACAGCTGGTGCGTGTCCATCCAGCGCCGCATGTGGTGCAGGTGTCAGGCCCTATGTCCAGCAGTGGTAGGGCCCTATGTCCAGCAGTGGCCGGTCACGCCAGCTGGCACTGGTGGCCGCAGCCGGCGGGGCACAGCTGGTGCGTGTCCATCCAGCGCCGCATGTGGTGCAGGTGTCAGGCCCTATGTCCAGCAGTGGTAGGGCCCTATGTCCAGCAGTGGCCGGTCACGCCAGCTGGCACTGGTGGCCGCAGCCGGCGGGGCACAGCTGGTGCGTGTCCATCCAGCGCCGCATGTGGTGCAGGTGTCAGGCCCTATGTCCAGCAGTGGTAGGGCCCTATGTCCAGCAGTGGCCGGTCACGCCAGCTGGCACTGGTGGCCGCAGCCGGCGGGGCACAGCTGGTGCGTGTCCATCCAGCGCCGCATGTGGTGCAGGTGTCAGGCCCTATGTCCAGCAGTGGTAGGGCCCTATGTCCAGCAGTGGCCGGTCACGCCAGCTGGCACTGGTGGCCGCAGCCGGCGGGGCACAGCTGGTGCGTGTCCATCCAGCGCCGCATGTGGTGCAGGTGTCAGGCCCTATGTCCAGCAGTGGTAGGGCCCTATGTCCAGCAGTGGCCGGTCACGCCAGCTGGAACTGGTGGCCGCAGCCGGCGGGGCACAGCTGGTGCGTGTCCATCCAGCGCCGCATGTGGTGCAGGTGTCAGGCCCTATGTCCAGCAGTGGTAGGGCCCTATGTCCAGCAGTGGCCGGTCACGCCAGCTGGCACTGGTGGCCGCAGCCGGCGGGGCACAGCTGGTGCGTGTCCATCCAGCGCCGCATGTGGTGCAGGTGTCAGGCCCTATGTCCAGCAGTGGTAGGGCCCTATGTCCAGCAGTGGCCGGTCACGCCAGCTGGCACTGGTGGCCGCAGCCGGCGGGGCACAGCTGGTGCGTGTCCATCCAGCGCCGCATGTGGTGCAGGTGTCAGGCCCTATGTCCAGCAGTGGTAGGGCCCTATGTCCAGCAGTGGCCGGTCACGCCAGCTGGCACTGGTGGCCGCAGCCGGCGGGGCACAGCTGGTGCGTGTCCATCCAGCGCCGCATGTGGTGCAGGTGCCCGCCGTGGGAGCAGCCCTGGCACCACGCGTACAGGCCTCGCACCACCTGCAAGCAAGAAAGCATGTCAATTTTTGACGAAAAGTGAACTGTCAAGCGAATTTGCAGCAAGCAACCATGTGCAGTACAACTATTACTATTAACTAGACCTGCCCTGCACTTACAACTGTACCGCAAATGATAATGCTACGGTTAGACGCCCTGATCATCACCATCTGCCTAGCTTTCTTCAAACTATGTCAGGGTATTATCAGCTGATTACCAGTACTTTACACGGAGCACCATTACCCAGTTACTGGGTAACACGATACCCCTTAGTAAGACTGGTTGTCAGACTGCTGGGCTTATGACTACCCGTAACACCTGACACGACGCCCTGATGGTACAGGCAAGTAGACAGTGTGGCAGTAGACATACGTCGAAAAGTAACTGATTGCGTCTAAACGATTATTAGTTTATATTAATCGATAGTGGATTACTTATTTTTTTCATTAATGGGTCGTTTTCAAAATTAATGTATATTTCTATTGTGTTTATGGTGACACAAAAATAACACAAATGAAGACTAAGGGCAGAGTCACAACGAAGTAATCAAATTCTGTTCTAGTACTTCCTTCTATTTTTTATTATTATTTGATTTTACACGCTCTCGGTAACGTCTTTGCCGTTCAGCAGGCGTTAACGGCGTCTTTCCTAAAACGGAAAATGGAATTACTATTAAAATAAATGAATATACTGTAAATAAGCCCTAACCCATTCCATTGTGTAACGTGACACAAAAATAACAACACAATGGTCACACAAATGAACAAAATGAACGTGTCCCTAACCTACAAATAATAATATTCTTGTAATTTCACTCTCGAATTACTTGTGAAACATGCATTCGACTATAATTTACCATCAACTACACTGACAAGCTGCACTGTAAAGTATAGTTCTTACCGAATTCACGTAATTTGGCACTTTAAAACAGATTCTTATTGTCGTTTTTACGACGCGCACGAAATGAAACTATCAGTTTCAAAACAAAATGGCGTGGCTGGAAGAAACTAGCGCCCTCTCGTTGTAACTATTTTGACGCATAGATTTGCTATACAAAATTTTGAATTTACTTCTATTAATATAAAATATCAACGTTACAAGAAAGAATAACACAAAGGACTGGAATATGAGACACGTGTTTATGGGCAAATAAATAAATGGTTTAATATAATTACATAATTTTATAGTATATTCCTTATAACTTACCTGTTCACCTGACAAAACATTGTTGAATCAGGCTACTTATTGCGAGCATTATTTATTATTAGCTGCATTTTTTTAATACGCGCGACTGTGGACATTGCACTTTTGTATGGGAAACAAAGTACAACAGGAATTAAATTTAGTTTTTTAAAGCAATAGAATCAACTTCCATAGAGCAAACATTTCTATGTTTGCTATTTTATTACTAATTAGTCTGAATGTTGATTTAAATGTTTACATTTCGAACTGTATTTAATTTTATTTTACCAATAAGTTTCATGGACACATAATCACAACAAAATAAACATTTGAAAACGACCCTTATAATAATAATATATAACCCCAAGTCTCTAATTCAGATAATTTATGTAAACAAAGAAACGTCAAGAAATGTCACTGTCAAAATGACAGGACAGTGGTGCAAAACAAAACTATGCAAATAAATTACTCATCATAATCAGCCCGTTTAAGTCCACTGCTAGACGTAGGCCTCCCAAAATCGATTTCCACTCGGAACATTATACACCCGTTTTCATCCAACATGTGGCAAGATATGCTACTCACAATATGAATCAATAAATGAGATTAGTAATGTTTAAGATGTAAAAAAATTGAAAATGTTTGGATTTCCTGCATTTGTTATCAGTATTATAAAATACTAGCTTTACCCGGCTCGGCTTCGCACGGGTAGCACTAATTATCTACCCTCTACCCTACTCACCCTACTTACCTACCTACCCTACCCTTCATACTTACTCTATCTACCCTACCTTTCCTATCAACCAACCTACCTTACCTATCTACCAACCTACCTTACCCTACCTACCTACTCGACCCTAGCTTACCTACCTACCTACTTACTCTACCCTACCCTACCCTTACCTACATTACCTACCGCGCCAGGGAAGGTTTTAAGTAGGGTTACTTAAAACCTTCCCTGGCGCATACAACATTGACATTATGACGTATTGTTTGAATTTAACAACTCCTTGCTGAACAAATGAACGTATAAAAAAATATATATATTACTACATAATTATATTTTCCGACCCGACCGCCACGCTCGTGGACTGTTGGGACATCACCCACACGCTGTTCAGTAAAAGAAAATGAAAATACCTGATGGCACACGGCGCACAAGTCGGGCAGGTGGCGCAGGTGCGGGTGGCAGGAGTCGCAGGCCGCATGCGGGCGCGTGCGGCGCCCGCAGCAAACCGCCACGCTCGTGGACTGTTGGGTCATCACCCACACGCTG
Source organism: Dryobota labecula (assembly GCA_947523025.1). Taxonomy (NCBI): domain Eukaryota; kingdom Metazoa; phylum Arthropoda; class Insecta; order Lepidoptera; family Noctuidae; genus Dryobota; species Dryobota labecula. The sequence continues at coordinate 1,324,136 of OX383296.1, read as the reverse complement.
TTCAGAAAATGAAAATACCTGATGGCACACGGCGCACAAGTCGGGCAGGTGGCGCAGGTGCGGGTGGCAGGAGTCGCAGGCCGCATGCGGGCGCGTGCGGCGCCCGCAGCGCCCGCAGCAAACCGCCACGCTCGTGGACTGTTGGGACATCACCCACACGCTGTTCAGCCAGGCGCATCGCACCACCTGGGGAGGAAGCGGCGTTGTGGGATACGTCAGACAAGCTTGACGAACAAATCAACGTGCATTATCACTGAAATTAACCTAATTGGCAAATTTTTTTGCTTCAAAAGATAGGCGGTCGAAAACATTACCTCAGTGGCGACATTCCACAGTTTGTGTCTCTGCAGCACCTCGATGTATCCCAAAAGCCAGTGCTCTTGTAAACTCTCCTCGATGTATGGGAACAAGTCACTCCTGAGAAGACAAAAAATATCTTAACCAAATGCATCTGTGATTATTTTCATTCTGGTCTCCAGTCGACTGAGACACATGACAAAATTATTAACGGTATTTCAATCATCTCATAGATGTTGTATATTATTTATACAGTTTTATTTAAATTATTATTTGATATTGTATGAATTTTTATTTGGTATGGATTATTAGGATCTGAAATAAATTAATGAGAAATTTGACTCTGGTTATAGTTAATAATAATTATAAATTATCCTCACCTATGTTCCTGTAGCACCAACATGACTACCGCTGCAGTCTGTACATCTCCGAGCTCTGCGTGCAGCTTCAGCGCCGCAGCCAGCAAGGGCGCCACTTCTAGTTGAGGACTCTTGGCTTCTCCCACACGAACTGCCAGTCCTGAGTCGCCACCCTCGCCCTCGTCCATCTGATTGGATAAGCGACAAGGTCAGGGAGTTCACATACCTACGCAAAGAATAAATTTTATGGAGCGGCCTATACTCGGAGTGTTTTTGAAGGATAAAATCAGAAATGAAATTATCCGGAAAAGAAGCGGCGTTACCGACATAGCTTGCAGAGTAACCAAGCTGAAGTGGCATGGCTGGCCATGTTTGTTGAAGGACCGATGGCCAGTAGAGCAGACGAGTCCTAGAGTGGAGACCGCGTATTGGCAAGCGCAGTGTGGGTGGGACATCCCCCAGCTAGATGGAGCGATGACTTGTGATAGACTAAAACGGTGGCTGGGATAGACTGGATGCGGAAGGCGAAGGCCAGCGGTGTTGCGCAGCCTGGGAGACGCCATGTACAGCAGTTGACTGCGATAGGTTGAGTTGATTGAAGAATACATTCAAGTGTAGTGGAGTGCGGAAACATTACGATATCTTCGTTCATGATGCGATTCGCTTCGTCAGATACCTATGTATAGGCATGCGAAATCTATATACAGGCTGGATTTTGGAGACGGGACAGTAAAGGTAGGTAGGTACCTTATCCGTTGTAGTTACAGAAAAACGGTTTCAGGAGACTACATAAAATTTTGAAAAACAAAAAAAAAAAAATCCCCAAATAAAAAATACAGTCAGCAAGAAAAAGGGGCATTACTCGTACCACAAAAACTTGTTTTGATACCAATCGATCCTGTATAAGTCTTATAAGAATCAAAAAATTGTAAGGGACCAACTAGAAAAGTTAGAAATAACAAAAAACTTTTCCCCTACATTTCGTAGGAAATGAGACCAACTAATTTTTTTTTATGATGAATAGACTGGCCGCTACAATAAAAACTGGCCGTTTTCCTGTAGCTACAACGGTTAAAGTTCTTTAAACCGAATGTACCGGCCCTTACTGCCCCATCACAAAAATCCATTCTGCATATACAGGTGTTAAAGAAATTGCATGCCATAGCTTAGGGGTAGGTTCAGGGGCCCTATTATGAACTCTTATTTTCAGGCAGTTTACAGCGTAAACAGAACTGCCTTGCAATTTCGTATTATGAACTCGTTAAACAAGCCAGTCAGCGGTCACGTGACACCCTGGCCGACTTCTGCCCGAATATTGCCTGGCAATACCGTATTACGAACGTTCGTTTGACATTTCTTTTCTTATAACAACTTGTCAAAAAGTAACCTCACAATCCATTCAGTTTACGCTACTTCAGAGGAGCTTTTTATTGAATTGTTTTGGGTTTATTTGCCGAAGTTACTCGAGGAAAAAATAAATAACAAAAGAAAATATTATGTGCGACGAATATGAACTGTTTGAGTTCCTGGAAAGTGACTTTTCTGATCAAAATAACGAATCAATGAACAAAAGGAGACGACTTCGTGATCAAATTAAAGGCTCCTACAAAACAGGCGCGACACGCGACGCAACACAAAGGCACCGCTCGTCGCGCGACACGCGGTTCCTTTGTGTCGCGTCGCGTGTCGCGCCTGTACGTAAGAGCCCTATTGCGTTCGACATGGATGATGTGCCATTCATTGAACGATATCAACTTAAACAAGTGAGGAGTTGAGACATGTCAGGGACTGTCATACAAAATTCACGGATTTACCGGATACAACTTTAAAATATGATATCTAAGAACTTTCTTACACTGAATAGGAAAATACTCAAAAACTGAATAGGAAAATACTCAATAACGAGCTTACGCCATATTTTGTTCATACCCCGAAAATTTTTACGAATGGAAGTATTAAACAAACAATAAGATAGTGTTCATATTAGTTTGTGAAACAATGAAACAATACTCTTCCATGTGGTCGAATTTCCCGCTGACCTTCAAGTGGAGTTCGTTCGGAAACCTAATTTCGCGTGACAATTTACAAACTAAAAAAAATATAATATGAATGAATTATATAGGTAGCATAATATACAGTGCGTTCGTATTTTCACCTAATTTTATACTAAAGTAACTAGATTAATATTAATTGCTTATTTTTACCACAAAATATGTGATTAAATAAAACCGTAACTTACCGATAAATATTTAATTGTGTTTCTGAACGTTACGGCAGAGAATTACAAGCCAGCCATAGACAAACTACCCAGCGTGAAGTCGGTTAGAATTAGGAATGTCGTAATACGAAATTTAACCAGCCAGTGAAATGAATTGCCTGGAACTTGCCTGGTTTTTTTAACGTTCGTAATAGGCCCCCAGTATCGATAAAGGAACCCAGGAAAAATCTATACTAATATTATAAAGCTGAAGAGTTTGTTTGTATGTTTGAACGCGCTAATCTCAGGAACTACTGGTTGGAATTATTTTTGTGTTGGATAGTCCATTTATCGAGGAATAATATAGGCTATATAACATCACGCTACAACCAATAGAAGTGGAGCATAAATGAAAAATGTTGCAAAAACGGGAAAAATTATTCCATTTTGAGAGCTTCCGTTGCGTGCGCTGCGTAAACGGTTTAAGTTACGCAAATATCATATATGATAGATTTGTTCCTCTTTAAAAGTACATAAAAAAAGTCCGCGACAGTATATGTCTATCTTTTAAGATTGACTCACTATAACATTTTTTTATGGTACCTAATCAAATTTGTTCGAAATTAATGCATTTTTTGCGAAGGAGTTTTATCAACATAATATTAATCCTTATCCAAATAAATATGTTACTAATCACAAGTATTTAAATGTAAACAAAATTGTCCTTGACATCACTTGATTTCAATCAACTTAAATAGATATCATAATTTTATAAAGCTAAAGAGTTTGTTTGGTTGAACGCGCTTATAATCTCAGGAACTACTGGTTCGAATTGAAAAATTCTTTCAGTGTTGGATAGCACAATTATTTAGGAAGGTTATAGGTTATTTAACATCACGCTACGACCTTAAGGAGCCGAGCAAATGAAAAAAAGTCGGAAAGAATGCTAAGCGAAATCGGAGTAATTGCGCGGGCGAGCAATGCGATGAGACGGGGCTGAATTTTACGCGGACGTCGCGGTGAGAAGCTAGTAAAAAATAAAAACATAAAAAAATTATTGCAAGATCAACCTAATTTAGTACCTACTAATTTAAAATAGCAATCGTGTAGAATTAAAATCATTTTATTTGTTTAAATGCTTTAATTACTTACCTACTATCGAACGCGTTGTCATTTTGTCCTTCACTTCTCGCGTCCGAATACTAAGGGCCGCCCGGCCGGCGCATTATTTGCTACTGAAAACGGCTCCCGGCGAATGGCGCAAGATGTACACCCCTAACGCTACGACGCGCGACGGTATGTAAATTACAATTCCAATTTTCCCTTTGTACTTTAATTTTATACCCACTCGTTCTTCTACTGCTGCTGAATACCTACTAGTTAAACAAGATTTTTTAATTTGTAGGTATTAATTTTAAAGGAGATAAGCACGCTAAAGTAGGAAGAAGAAATACTTGGAATTGTAATTTACGTACCTAGTTACCTATTCTTCACCCGGCGTTATCGAAGTGTTCGGGCGTAGTATTTTATTGCGTTCGCTAGTAGGTAGGTAATTCTAGGAAATTATTAATTATACCCAAAGTCTCTAATTCAGATAATTTATGTAAACAAAGTAATGTCAAGAATTGTCACTGTCAAGATGACAGGACAGTGGTACAAAACATTTTATCATTATTATTTTTTGTAAATTATCATCTATGAAATTAAAGTGAATTAATTATAAGAACTATGCAAATAAAATACCGTTGCCAAACAATGTTTTATATAGTGTGTCGGAGACACGGCCTATGATCGTCATAATCAGCCCATTTAAGTCCACTGCTAGACGTAGGCCTCCCAAAATCGATTTCCACTCGAAACAGTTTACGGCCGTTTTCATCCAAAATGTGGCTAGATATGCTACATACAATATGAATCTATGAATGAGAGTTGTAATATTAGTGTTGTTAAAGATATAAAAAATGTGAAAATGTTTGGTTTACCAGTATCATAAAATATTTTATATCAGAAAATCTCCTTTTTTAATAACTTTGTTTAAAATCAAAAATTTATAAAAATAATTACGGTATGATTATTTTTAAATTATTATTTCTTAAATTCAGTACTATACTACACTAGTACTATACTACAGTATAATACTAGTCCGAATGAACAACAAAAACATAAAGTCAATTAAGTAGAGAGAAAACATAAACATAAACTCACATGCATGTTATTGTGGAGGTACCCGCAGTGGTCCAGGTTGGGCGGCGCGGTGCAGGCCGAGCCGCCGGAGCTGGAGCTGCCGGGCGACGAGCTGCCGCCCGGCGACGCGCCGCCGCACCGCGGGGCTGCGCGGTACAGTACAATATAAGAAGGCCTCCTCGGGCAGCGACCAGTCCGGGGCCGACGTGTCACATACCGTTCTGCTCCCTATCGTCGGGGCGCACGTGGCGCGGCTCGGGCGGCGCGCGGGGCGGCGCGGGCGGCGGCGCGGCGGGGCGCAGCGGGAAGGCCTCTTCGGGCAGCGACCAGTCCGCCGCCTCCGTGTCCACGTAGTGCGCCGACGCCGCCGACACCCAGCCCGCCGGCTCTGTCGCAAGGGACATGCTGTGATAAGATACTTTTTGTTGCGCGCCACAATTAATGCCTGGTACATCGTGACATTAAGTACAGTAGGCGTCATTATGTGCTAACCCCTCAAGTTTTAAAATGTTACACTGCTACAATATTGAATTCGTTACGAATAATCTAAAGAATACTTCAAAAAGAGTTTACTAGTTCGACTTGGATTCGAACCATCGTATTACCTAATGTCGTCATATTCATACCGGCAGTTTGACACACTAGCCAGCGAGCCCATGAGAATTGTGATGAAATTAATATCCACTATCGTCCATGTAGTTTATCTTTAGGTCTCTGTCTAATCGATAGATGTTATCATTTGAGGGTATCCATTAATTTTACTTACTTACGTTTTCTTTATAAAATTAATCCATACCCTCAAATTATAACTACAACGTTGTCTAGGGACTCGTTGTGTCAGTTGGCAAAATATGTAATGACTAATGATAACTGTATATTATCAAATCTTTTCCAATAAAAAAACAAGCAGAATTTTTACAAAAAGAAAAAATAAATAAAAAGATTGTAAAGATAATATAAATTATTATCTTTACAATATATATATTTTTTAGTAAAATAAGATCAAAATTTTGTTAAATATTAGCAATAATAAATATTATTTATTTTTATTGATTTTTAAATTCTTTCTATATAAATTACTAAAATTAAATAGAAAAATACTGTATATTAAAAAATGCATACTGCATGACAGAAAACACATGTTGTACGTAGGATTCGAACCTCTAATATTATGCACGGCAAGCGGTCTTGAAACCTCCGGACTACTTAAACGTTGTGCACGGTTTCGTAAATGTTAACCTTGCTTGTCATTATATGCATTAATAAAAGTATTAACTTTTTATTGAATAAAAACAATATTTAAAACAGAAAATACTTATTTATTCACAAAAACAATACATTAATTGTAATAACATGTTTTTGCAAAATACAAAAACCAACTTGGGCCTATCACGGATTTGAACCCACATGTATTTTGAGGGGGTAAGGACTTAATGGAGCTGTGTGTACCACTAGCGTCATCTAGTATCGAGTAGCAGAACTAGTAGACCACTATCACAGCGATCTAGTATCAAGTAGCAGAACTAGTAGAGTCAAGATGTTTCTAGAAAGTTCGATGCTAGAACTTTCTAGAACTATCGACATCTGGTCAGTCGGGGCCGGTATGTACTCGAACATTCTAGATGTTTCTACAGTAGAAGTAAAATAATCACCCGATTATTTTACTGTTTTTTATTTAGAATTATTATAGCAATTAAGACTTGTTCAGAATAAAAAAAAGTGTGATAGTAAAACAACAGTATTTATTTACAACGCTTATAATTATTATAAACAAAATTAATAAACCACTACATTAAATTAATCTATGTGTGTTTTGAGATTATAGCTTAAGTGTTCGTTTTCCTGACGAAAAGAAGATTGAAACTTAACCTCAATCTTACAATCATAAACTAACTTATTACCTATTATAACAGCCAGCACATTCCCCGTAAAAATTATCTAAATTTTTAATTAATATTTAATATGACCTGCATTATTATCAATGCAGCTTATACTCCATTTACTATAGCATTAGAAAAAAGAGGCTCGTAGAAGCAGGAGTGCGAAACATTTTATTCAAAGTTAAAAGTTTAAACAATTAAACTAAAAATGTTTTAACATAACTTTGATAAATAGGTCGTAATAACATCTTCATCACACATTACTTACAACAAAACGAATGAATGAAACAAACGATTACGTCGTAATGATTTAAATTTAATTAAGATAAAAGGAAAAAAAAGTCTTTTTTTTTTACAATATTTTATTTAAAACAACAACTTTCAACACACATTAGTTGGTGTAACTTCTTCGTCTTCATCATATAATTTAGTCACTATCATCAGAGAATAAAGATGAAGAAGTTTCACCGACGTTACCTAATAATAAATCTTTCTACCACATCATCCATTATGCTTTAACTTTTCCTCTTCTTTAATTGCATGAGCAACGCAAGACTGCCATCGTTCTAGCGTAATACTATCCAGATCTTGTGGGAGTAATTGTTTCTTCTTGTCTAATTTGAACGTTTTGTTATGTTGAGCCACATACCCCATCATTTGAGCCCATATTAATTGTATAGGGTTGAACTCGCAGTGGTAGGGTGGGAGGCGCAATACTGAAATACCCTTCTCTCTAGACATCTCATCTACAACAAACTTTTGGTATAAATGTCTTTGTATTTTTGCTTTTTCTAATAAAGTTGCCCTAAGATCTTTTTCCTCAAAAGGAATATTTTTGCTTTTAAACCATTCCTGTATATCTGCCTTTCGTGTAGCTGTGGTTGGCAGCTTCTCCAATGTCCTTGAGTGGTATAGCGCATTGTCCATAACAATTACAGCGCCACTCTCAATTTTTGACAAAATTAACTTGAACCATTTTCACTTAAGTCTATCGCGCTTCTATAACATATTCCCTGTAAATTGAGAGGTCTGGCTCTTATGAAACAGGAAATCCTAGTACAAGAGTCAGGGCTACACAGATGATTGTGTCTTGAAGTGTAAATAAATAAATTATTATTATTATTAAAGTTGAAGGCGTCCATTTCGGAGTGGTCATCTTCATCACCTTTCTTTGCATCAAATATTAATGCTGCATCCATTAAAAACCCTTCACAAACCCTGTGAAATAAAATTAATACAAGTCAATTATTCCGTACCCCCTATATAATTTCACTGCTGGAAATAGTTCATAGATAAATACTATAACAAAATTTATAACTTTAAAAGTTCGCTTTGCATGCGTTAATTCATAATACAATATAATATGTATTACTTAATTAATAGTCAATAACAATGGGGTGTTCATTTTTTTATGGCGAGGACAGTCCATAAAATACATACCAGTATGACCGATTATAACTTGGATTTTTTAAACCAGCAGATAGACCTTCCCAATGTGCTTCTTTTGAAGACTTATTATTAGTGTCATGCCATATTAGGCTTTTCGTGTGACCTGTTTGTATGATAAAAGGTTATTAATATAAATACCATTCATTTCACGAACCAATTTTATGAAATTATGTTTAACTGTATAATTAATTATAATGTTATTGAATGCAAGAGGTCATACACTGCTTAGTGCATAAATAGCTGTTAAGAAATTTAGAAGCACTGTACCTTCATTTAGCCAAGTGTCATCTAAATAATAATATATTTTCCTTCCTTTATTCCTTAGCCTTTTTATTTCATGAAGATATTTTAGTCTCCAAAGGACGATCTCCTGCTTGTCTATGACTTCTATGAGTGCACTTTTTCTGCTCCGTTTGATTTATGTGAACTTTAATGTTTATTTAATTATTTTATACAGACTGCTTTTTTTAAAATCTGGCATAGACTCGTCACTGTTAACTGCTTCCAGCATCTTGTCCAAGGTGGGCAACTCATTATTAAAGAAGAAGGAATGAATTTTCCTGCATATTCCACTAAATGTGATGTCATCAAAATCATCACGTTTCATGTGCTTGTGTTGGGGAGGGGGAGATTGCAGGCGACTTTTTATGTTGTACTCTTTGAGAATATTGGACAGAGTAGCCCGAGATACGCCTGTAAATAATAAAATCATGTGCGGAGTTTCTAAAATATAATACATTTTATCACAATGACATGCATTGTGATAAAATGTATTATATTTTAGAAAGTTTCAAATATTTTTATAGTAATAATTTTATGAATCATCCTTACCGGCAACTTCTGCGATTTTGTTTATCATCTCAGTCCTATAATGAGGAGTATCTGCAGGCCAGGACTCCAATTGCTTAAAAATATTTATCACAGGTTGTTTTTCTACAGCACGCAGCGTTCTCTTTTTTTTGGGAGAAATTATTATTTCGTCGGAGTCAACTTTTGGACCACGTTTTTTTCGCCGTTGGCTTTGGTCAGACTCAGTACTTATATGTTGTAAGCCACTCGGTCCCGCACCGGGATCACTCATAGCTCAAAAAAAAAAGTAACGTTTTGTATAAACAACCCAATGACAACACTGATAACAATACAATAATAAAGAAATAACTAAATATTATTTATTATTTTAATAAATAAAATCACGAAAATTACACAATAACAAACATTCACAAGTAAATGACATACATGACAATCTTAGAACATTGTCAAGTCAATTTCACAGACGACATAAACCAGTAAAATTAGAAATCCCCGGCTGTCACAGCTTATGAAGGGATTAAGTAACATTTTAGATTTGGTAGGATTATAGTGAAACAAAAAGCATTGCAGTATTGTTGACTCCTGCTTCTTTTAGATTTTTAGCATTGGCACTGTAATTTTAAATTGGAATGAAATATTATATCTAAATGAAAGCTACTTAATTTCATATGTTTGTTTTTTTAAATGATTACAATTAAGTGTGATAGCTGATATATAAATTCATTTTAATCGATTTGGCGTCAATCGTAACTATAACAAGTTTATTGTACTTTTGTTATAAAGTGTGCATCAAAAATAACCTTTTTTAACTTCTGTCTAATGCTATTATAAATGGAGTATAGAAGACGTCGAAGCATGGAGCTCACAATATTTGCACATAAATATCTGTGCCATTTTAACTATCCCACAACTGCATGCAATGCTCTCGTCTCGTGCTTCCCACCTTTGCACCATTAAACCCCATATATTTTCAATTGATGGCACAATGACGTATCAAATTGTTCTGCAAATCTACTAGTTGGTATGAAACCATTCGTTTCATATTCCACCCTACAACGTCGCTGACAGTGGATAATAAGCTACGGCCTTCCACATCTTACACGACTCTTCAGACTATTTTTTCCTCAAATCTCTTAACCCAATGACTTCCAGCATTTCTCTAAAACAAAAATAACACTTTATTACACACCTGTAACTAGCGATTTATTAACAAGAAAATCATACACCGTTAGCTACTACTATCAGCACATAATATTAAAAAATTACTTACACTTAGCCGGTTTCATTGGAAATTTGAGATATTTAAATCCATTTATATGCAAGGTGACAATATTTGCCCTGGCTTCAATACTTATATTTGCTTGCATTTTGAATAAAGATATTCAAACAAAACACCACTAATAGCAATAACACAAACACTCTTAATTAAGTTCACCAACCAACAACGTCATACTATTTTATTCAATCCAGCACATTAATTTTGTTTCAAATCTACCCTCAACTTTTGTGATAAGTTTTATTGTGTAAGATTCATTTTTGCGTGGCATGACCTGCCAACCAACTAAAACAAACAGTTATATACCGCGCTCTTTCTGATTGCCTAAGGACGAAAGAGAGCGATACACGGGTGTGTGTGAATGTGTTTGAAATGTTTCCAAAGAAGGTCATATGTGCGACTGGTTTTGATACTCTATTACTTTGTGAGATTGATACTGGACTTCTGAACGATACTGTACCTACAAAGAGAAAGGTACACCCATTTGAATTGAATGGCCGAAATGAAACTACATGGCGAAATGGATGATTACGAGAATTCTTTTTGAATGCCCGATATTTCTTTGATGAACTTCAATGGTAACACCATTTTTAACAAAGCAAGATACAGTGATGAGAAAAGCTATTACCCGAAGAGAAAAAAAATACGTGACGTGATTGACGCGAGATTAGACGTTCAATATTTATCACATTCCGAAGGATCGTCAATACGGAATCAAGAAATCTAGAAATCCATTATTAAATATTGACATTCATCAGTACGCTAGTTACACGTTCAATAAATACCACGATACATTAGTATTTATTGGCGGAACACAGTAAATACTTTACATGTAACAGGCGCCTTATTTCTATATTAATTCTCACGCTGTTTATACCGTTTTCTCAATTTTGCACATCCATACTTCCATAATAATATTATACATGTGAAAGTAACTCTGTCTGTCTGTCTGTATGTTACGTTTTCACGCCTAAACTGCTGAACCGGTCGTCATGAAATTTGGCAGAGATATAGCCTGGGATATGGAAAAGGACATAGGCTACTTTTTTACGCGATAACCGACATCTACGCGGGCGGAGCCGCGGGAAAAAGCTAGTAAGTTTATATAAGTGGAAACTTGTAATTGGCCTTCTTCTATACATATTGCTTCTGACTGCTCGAATGTATTAGCGATAAGTTTTCTTAAAATTAATAAAATAAAATAAAGACTTTTCGTATGTCTTTGAAACCTCTAAGTTCTTCAAAACTGCGGTTTTCACCATCATTTAAACAGTGTATTCCTGAAGGTTTATGTGTATGTCGCCGCAAGAACGTGTACATAATCTTATTCGTAACAAACAAATTATCCCAAGATCTCGTTTAGCGATAAGACCGCCCATTGTCCCATTGCCCTTGTAAAATTTTCTATATATAAATCTGTAATTTTAATGGTGTGCAATAAAGAGTATCTATCTAAGAAATGATGACGAGAAAATTATCTTTACGAATCAATACAAAAGTATTTTCACTTCTCATGGTCTAAAAGTTCGTCTTTATGTCGTGCGACATAAAGTCGCTTTTTATGCTCTAGAGCATAAAGTAAAATCTTCGTCGAAGACCAAGGCAATCGGTCCAACAGCCACACGAACAACTTCAACTTCATTATAACCTCTTGATTTTAATTCGTTTCGTTAGTATTCTAAGAACAAGGCAAGGATTGGTATCCTTTTTTTTTTTTTTGGCAGCCAAAGTACACAATAAAACTTCATGAAATAAACTTATATTTTTTATTTCGCCCATATTTTTTTAAGTAGTTTTTTATATTAGTTAATCAATATATTTAAACTATAACTAAGTTATCATAGATATAAAAACAAAATGTTTTTATAACTAAGCAGTATGTAACCACCTAAGTCAAGTTGCTCGCGCAAGCTTAAAACTATGTTTTTAGAATAACATTTCCGACCGCAGTTTTGAGCTATATTTCCTTCCCTCCCAATTAATTGGCGGGAACCATAATTATTTTTCAATTTTAATTAAATTTACAATTTTTACATGTTGCTGTTTCATTTCCTCGCAATTGAAGTAAAAAGTAGAGTGTACAACTCGTCCATAAAACCCATTTTACACTTTATATCCATCCTCGCTCGCAAGCTCGCTCGGATGGATAAACGTCTCGCGAAAAATGGTGCGTTTTATGCACTTGATGTACAATCTACTATTTTTATGTCATTTATTCAAAAGGGGACTAAAAGTGATTTGAATTTCGAATGTGGATATTGTTAGTAAAAGTTCCAATCACCAAAGAGATCAAGCCCGAACATTGTATGAACAAGTAAAAGGCTGTATGATAAAGCAAACCGCACGCGAGCCGAAAAAAAAAAAATTTGTGATGTAATAAAAGACGCGCGAAATGAATTCCGCCTTCGTTCTTAATTGTTTACTCAAATTCGGATTATTATAAAAAATTGTGTGTCTTCCTCAAGTAGTGAGAATAAAAGTATCATTTTAACTCCAGAGAACATTGTATCAGACGCTAAAAATGTGATACAAATAAATAAACGTACTATTCTTATTCATAAGTTGCACTTACTTATTTTTTCATAGAGGGTGGTAAAAAGTAGAGTGTCCACCACGGGAGGAACACTATTTTAAGCTCGAGTGACACTCTCGCCTTCAAAATAGTTGTTTGCTCCCTTGGCAAACAACCTACTACTGCGTATTTAATTTTTTCGTGCAGTTTTTGATTAACGCTACCACGTTGTTGTTGTCGAATTATTTTGAGTAAGCTCAAACTGTAATTGTAACTTAATTGATAAATAATATGTGTAAATGCAATACGCATTGCATTTGAACACGTCTGGCCCCGAATACATTTTTTTTTTTTGGGTGGGAAATTATCAAATAACTTCTCCCGCTCTGGGCGGAGCGGGAGAAGTTGCGTGTCAGGCGTTTACTGATTAAAACCCACCCGTGTTCCTTCAGTTGCTTGTGTGTCGGGGCCACGGTATCCCTTTCGGACCCCGTCAGTGCGTGCTGACATCTCTTTAAGGCGCGCGTGGAACATATCGCGCCGTCGACCCGGGCCTGGTCCTTACCGGACGGCGAGCTGTCCATAGCTCGCCGTCCGCAAGCCCGCGCCTACGGTGGCCGGGAATCGTCCGAACATTTCACTGAATCCGTCGAACCAATTACTTCCGAATATTTCAGTGGAATTCATTTCCGTTCCGGCTAGGGGCGTGAGGGCGCACAGACTGCCGCTCCCTCACGCGATCCGCCTCCTCCTTCGCGAGCATTACTGCTTCGCCGAAGGAGGTGACTGCCTCCCATGCACTCTCGCTCCGGACCATGGCCTGGACCAGGGCTGGACGCGGGAGATCGCCGCCGCCGATCACCTCCGTGAGGACACGGTGGCAAACCGATCGAACTGTTTTGTGCCTTTCTGTCAAACTTCATTTTAACTTGACGGAAAGGAATAAAACAGGGGGCCAAGTCTACTAATGTACAAACGTTGCAATGGTCTCTTCATTGTGAGTTTTTGACAGATTTGCCATACAAACACTGTCAAATACTCACAATGGCGAGACCATTGCAACGTTTGTAAATTAGTAGACTTAGGCCCCAGTTTGATAGCTAAAATAGGTTTATGATAAGGATAACTTTATTATGAATAAGACGGAAAATACGAGTATTTTAATGACTTTTTTCAATAATACTAGTCATTCTGAAATCAACTTTATTCACACTAGTATAAAGTTGAAATTTTTGTTTATGAAAATAATATCAGTAGGTAACAGGAATTTAAAAATGTAATATGAATAAATAAAATCCTATTCAAAGCCTAATATTCTACTCACCATCAGTTCTGACATGCTTGGCCTGCTTGGTGGGCGGTATGTAGATGCTCAAAGTGGGCTTGCCTAGCACCCCACTATTATGGAACTGTGTCTCCGCCCAGTCTTCTACTTCTTCTAAGGGCTCTTCTTCCACTGCGTTGCTGGTAATCAAACGTTAATATTTTTGGATAAAGATATATTATACTTATTTTACAAAAGGGGCGTAACGAATATCCTCAGAACTAGATAAAGCATCTTCTGTTAAGGCAAAACATACTTGGCTGTAATTTTTTTTAAATTAGTATGCTGCTCCTTTTAGTGGGTTGTGTTTATCCTGTTGTGATTGTTTGATATTGACTGGAATAAACAAAAAAGGCCGGGGTCCCGCGCTGTACACGTCTGTATGACTCACTTCGGATAAGTATGTGTGTAAGGCGGCAGGGGCGGCGGCTCGGGGCGCGGCAGCTCGCGGTCCTGGTGCGGCAGCGGGGCCGGGGTCCCGCGCTGTACGTCTGTATGACTCACTTCGGATAAGTATGTGTGTAAGGCGGCAGGGGCGGCGGCTCGGGGCGCGGCAGCTCGCGGTCCTGGTGCGGCAGCGGGGCCGGGGTCCCGCGCTGTACGTCTGTATGACTCACTTCGGATAAGTATGTGTGTAAGGCGGCAGGGGCGGCGGCTCGGGGCGCGGCAGCTCGCGGTCCTGGTGCGGCAGCGGGGCCGGGGTCCCGCGCTGTACGTCTGTATGACTCACTTCGGATAAGTATGTGTGTAAGGCGGCAGGGGCGGCGGCTCGGGGCGCGGCAGCTCGCGGTCCTGGTGCGGCAGCGGGGCCGGGGTCCCGCGCTGTACGTCTGTATGACTCACTTCGGATAAGTATGTGTGTAAGGCGGCAGGGGCGGCGGCTCGGGGCGCGGCAGCTCGCGGTCCTGGTGCGGCAGCGGGGCCGGGGTCCCGCGCTGTACGTCTGTATGACTCACTTCGGATAAGTATGTGTGTAAGGCGGCAGGGGCGGCGGCTCGGGGCGCGGCAGCTCGCGGTCCTGGTGCGGCAGCGGGGCCGGGGTCCCGCGCTGTACGTCTGTATGACTCACTTCGGATAAGTATGTGTGTAAGGCGGCAGGGGCGGCGGCTCGGGGCGCGGCAGCTCGCGGTCCTGGTGCGGCAGCGGGGCCGGGGTCCCGCGCTGTACGTCTGTATGACTCACTTCGGATAAGTATGTGTGTAAGGCGGCAGGGGCGGCGGCTCGGGGCGCGGCAGCTCGCGGTCCTGGTGCGGCAGCGGGGCCGGGGTCCCGCGCTGTACGTCTGTATGACTCACTTCGGATAAGTATGTGTGTAAGGCGGCAGGGGCGGCGGCTCGGGGCGCGGCAGCTCGCGGTCCTGGTGCGGCAGCGGGGCCGGGGTCCCGCGCTGTACGTCTGTATGACTCACTTCGGATAAGTATGTGTGTAAGGCGGCAGGGGCGGCGGCTCGGGGCGCGGCAGCTCGCGGTCCTGGTGCGGCAGCGGGGCCGGGGTCCCGCGCTGTACGTCTGTATGACTCACTTCGGATAAGTATGTGTGTAAGGCGGCAGGGGCGGCGGCTCGGGGCGCGGCAGCTCGCGGTCCTGGTGCGGCAGCGGGGCCGGGGTCCCGCGCTGTACGTCTGTATGACTCACTTCGGATAAGTATGTGTGTAAGGCGGCAGGGGCGGCGGCTCGGGGCGCGGCAGCTCGCGGTCCTGGTGCGGCAGCGGGGCCGGGGTCCCGCGCTGTACGTCTGTATGACTCACTTCGGATAAGTATGTGTGTAAGGCGGCAGGGGCGGCGGCTCGGGGCGCGGCAGCTCGCGGTCCTGGTGCGGCAGCGGGGCCGGGGTCCCGCGCTGTACGTCTGTATGACTCACTTCGGATAAGTATGTGTGTAAGGCGGCAGGGGCGGCGGCTCGGGGCGCGGCAGCTCGCGGTCCTGGTGCGGCAGCGGGGCCGGGGTCCCGCGCTGTACGTCTGTATGACTCACTTCGGATAAGTATGTGTGTAAGGCGGCAGGGGCGGCGGCTCGGGGCGCGGCAGCTCGCGGTCCTGGTGCGGCAGCGGGGCCGGGGTCCCGCGCTGTACGTCTGTATGACTCACTTCGGATAAGTATGTGTGTAAGGCGGCAGGGGCGGCGGCTCGGGGCGCGGCAGCTCGCGGTCCTGGTGCGGCAGCGGGGCCGGGGTCCCGCGCTGTACGTCTGTATGACTCACTTCGGATAAGTATGTGTGTAAGGCGGCAGGGGCGGCGGCTCGGGGCGCGGCAGCTCGCGGTCCTGGTGCGGCAGCGGGGCCGGGGTCCCGCGCCCGGCCGCGGCGCGCGCGCTGTACACGCAGCGCACCACTTCCCAAACGTGACACACCTGCCAGGGAGTAGGCGCTACTTTAAACAAGCAAGGAAGTAACTGAAATGATAGGGTCTAAAAATCCTCGCTAAAAGTAAAATAAAATTGAGCAAGCGCGGGGAATTTTCTTTAAAAAATCCGCACACTACAGCCCCAATAGTTGAGTCTCATTTCCCTCACTATGTACAAGTACTGATTGGAGCTATATAAAACCTCGATATATTTTACAGTTTAGCCCAAAGAGATGACCGCTTTTCTTTCGAAAGCTATTTGCTGTCGAGGACTAGGCAAATCAGGTTACCGAAAATGTGTAATTTTCGACCTGGAAGCCTGTCGAATGGTTGTAAATAGCTATGCTGGGTGGGGTCGAAAATCATCCCAAGTAGCAAAATTTGGTCATGTAAATATCCTAGGAGAATGTATTTTTTAGTCCTATTCGAATCCTCAAAACGTTTACAGAACCGCATTTGGGTGCAGTTTATAGGACCCAACGACCATATAGCCCATAGACGCCTAATGCTTGACCTAACGCATCAAAACAGTTCTGTCAACTAGCTGAGGTATGAGGAAGCGGGGTACTGCGTTCTGATTGGCCCTACCAAGGTCATTACGTATTACTTGGGATGGGGCAAGTTTAAATAAAACACGAAGGTATCGATATTTTTTTAAATAAGTGGCTGTTCAACCTTCCTATTTCTTAACAGTATTTTAACATGCACTTAATGTAATTAATATAGGTACTTAAAGTAATAACATAAAATGTTAAAAATAAAAACAAAATATGAAAATTCTTTCCGTATTTATTTAAAAAGGATTTTTTTTTCAGAGGTTGTTTCATATATTGTACCTAATAGTTTAAAAAAAACACTAAATTCTAAAAGTCAGATAATTATTCATAGAATACAATAATGGCCTATAATATTCCTAATGCTGGGACAGACGCCTCCTCTCCGTGAGGGGAAAATTTTCTGTGTGGATTAAAATACACCTAAGTTTTGGACAGTCAAAAACACATACGTTAATCATTTTTGAAATGTATTAACTTTGTCTAAATCTTCCGCACAGTGTTTGTGTTGGTACCAGACTTTGTAAAAAAAATAGCCTTGTGGAAATATAATTTGTGCATAACACGTATTGACAAATCCAGTACATGATTGGTTACTTCAGAGTGGAATTGATGGTTACTTATATTAGGAAATAGTTCCTCGCCAATGAAAATGCTGAAAGTATTTGAACAGGACGTTGGTTTTACGTTTTTGGTTTTTTTTTTTTTTTTTTCAAGGTATGCTTTTATGGTTATTTCAGAACGACGACAAATTTTGATCACAGTTGGTGAAGGATATATCAAGCCACCTTTGTCTCTATATGTTATTAGACTACTTTTAACTTTGGATTTTATTTTAATCCTATCAAACACTAAAGTGGCGATAATAATAATTGGCCTTTGCATTGGGCAGCTTTTCTCTATTGTAATTAGAGTTTTTTTTTTTCAAATTTCTTTTTTATACCTATAGTATAGGTTTTTGCTTTATCGATAACAGATTTGGTCAATTTGGATTTGCTGCTTCACTATTTATGTTTACCTAATAATACAGGAAAAGAGATAGCGAAAAAATTACTTTCAAAAGAAAGGGACGCAAACATGAAAGACATCAACGAGAGTCCTTGCACCTCTGGTTCACCTACAAGTATGACCAGTATAAGATGAACTCCGATAAATAATATAAGAAAATAAATCTAATTATGAATATGTAACTATTACCTTACCGATGAATTTGTTATGCCATCTTTAAGGAATCTCGAAGTCTGGCTGTTTTTACCACACCGACGTATTGTATTATAATATTTATTTTCACCAATTTTTATTGACTAACGCGGAAGTGTTTACGGCTCACAGAACTGGTCGAAACTGAATCGAAATTATTGAGTGGCGACCTACATCAGATCTATAAGTCTGATGTGTTGACAGACACCGGTCACCTGTTATTAGGCGTCTATGGGCTATATGGTCGTTGATAGGACCATTATGCCCTAAAATAATTTTTTTACGTTCCGGTAAAGTGCAATTTGATTTTATAATTATCTTATTAGGTGTTTTTACAAGATATAATTGTCCTATTAAGATCCGGTAAACGCATTGAATAAGCGCGATTAGTCCTCTAACGATATGACGAGTGTTGCTACTGGTGTTATAGATCCAACAGTTGGCAGCGCGATGCCATTACTAGAGCATTCATTTGATCACTTTTTGTAACGGTGACGTCCTGCGGTATCTTAAGAGTAAAATATAATATTTTCAATTTCACATTCTAATATTTTATTTATTTTTTTTAAAACGTTGCCCCACACTAGGATTTCTCCTGTATCGTGGGTGCGTTTACAAACATTTAAACTCACATACACAAACAGCCAGACCCGGAACAACTACTTGTAGATCATACAAATATTTGTTCCGTGCGGGAATCGAACCTGCGACACGCAGCGCAGCAGTCAATCGCTTAACCACTGCGCCAACCGTGCCGTCATGTAATATCTACTTACAATAGGTTAGAACTTTTGTCTTTTGACTGTTGTGTTTAGAATGTCTACTCAACTTGCGAAATTAATTTTATTGATAAAGTGTTCGATGATAATAAACATATATTCATGCCCCTTCAAAACTAAACATATAACTTATTAACTTTATTCGATAATAATTAACAAATACTTAAGCCGCCATAGGATCTGGATCCCGTGTCATAATATTGCATTATCAAAACTATTATGAAACAACTTATACCCAAAGTCTGAAATTCAGATAATTTATGTAAACAAAGGGGACAACATATCAAAAAAATATCTTCGTAATGGTAATTCACATAAAATGGCGAAAAAAGAGGTTACATTTTCTTTTAAGTACTGATTTTAAGAAATAATAATTAAAAAATAATCATACCGTAATTATTTTTATAAATTTTCGGTTTTAAACAAAGTTATTAAAAAAAGGAGATTTTCTGGTATAAAATATTTTATGATACTGGTAACAATGCAGGAGATCGAAACATTTTCAAATTTTTACATCTTCAACAACACTAATATTACAACTCTCATTCATAGATTCATATTGTAAGTAGCATATCTAGCCACATTTTGGATGAAAACTGTTTTGAGTGGAAATCGATTTTGGGAGGCCTACGTCTAGCAGTGGACTTAAAAGGGCTGATTATGACGATCATACGCCGTGTCTCCGACACACTATATAAAACATTGTTTGGCAATGATATTTTGTTTGCATAGTTCTTCTAATTAATTCACTTTAATTTTATAGATTATTATTTACAAAAAAAAATTATGATAAAATGTTTTGCACCACTGTCCTGTCATTTTGACAGTGACACTTCTTGACATTACTTTGTTTACATAAATTATCTGAATTAGAGACTTCGGGTATAGTCAAAGTTAAGACTACTACAGGATATACCTACTTCACCACCATATTTAAGTTTTAGGGTTTTTTAAGAGAATACAAAAGAAAGAACCCCCCGCATGCCAGTATATGTATGGTAATGTTTTAAACAAAACGAATATTTTCAGAATAGTGTCAGATTTAGGAAATATAAAGGATTTTACATTTCTTAAAATTGATTACGAAATAGATAGCGAAACTCGTCTTCGATAACTTCCACTACGCTTAAATCATTTCCATTTGTTTAAATCCATTTCTATTTTCTTTTGTTTTCTCTAACAAATCACAAAATGAAAGCAAAATGGATGATTACTCTAGTTATAGCAAATGTCGGACACATTTAAGTAGAATCTTACCTATAAAAATCGGAGGGCATGCTTATAATGGATTGTTAGCACCAAACATGCTAGTTTGGTGCTAACAATCCATTATAAGCATGCCACGACTAAGACAAATTGATCCCATAATATCCTTGACCTATAGCAGCTATATCTAAGACGTCTATAGAAGTGCATGTCGTATAGAAGAATGAAACAAGACGTTAACAAGAGCAAACAATCATATTAAATGCGTTTATAGGACGAAAAGCGACACTTTCCTTATTAGTTTTATAACATGCGCTTATAAGACTGCAAGTTCTAGTAAGAATCTTATACTCGTAAAGTAATCCTGTAAACGTTTATAAAATTAGTTATAGGCTCGTATGTACTTGTAGCGCAAATCCTCTTTTAAATGCTGTTGTAAGATCACTGCCTTAGTCAAAACGTCTATTAGATTCCTATATGACGTTTATTCTTATAAGTCGATTACTATAGGAAAATTTTGCTACTTGGGATACAATATTTGTATTTTGAACCCAAAGAGTGCCCGATCAAAGGCCCAGAAGATATGAAAATGCAACGCATCGGCCTCACCATGTGCCTGTTGTGTGCTCGAGCGACGTCCGCGTTGTGCCTGGCGAGGTCGTGCGGCGGCGCGCCCCGCACGCGGTAGGCGCGCGCGCACGTGACCAGCGCCCGCGTGCGCGCGCAGCCCGGCGCCGCGTAGCGACACAGCGTGGACGACGCGCCGCCGGGGAACGCGCGTTCTAGGGCGGCCTGCGCGCTCGGAGATAGGGAGCCAGCTGTTGGCTGCTTACGCCTGGACAGTTGGAAAAAGAATCATCAAAATCGGAGTACTCTGTAGAAAGTTATGCGTGAAAAACAGAATACGCGTCGACTTCAGAACCTCCCTTTTTTCGTCAATTAAAAATTGAATCTCAAATTGCTGTAAAACATATATTATGGATTTGCCCACATATTTGAAATCTGGTTCACCGGCCAACGCTCTTATTGTGACAGCGTTCGAAGGTCCGCGAAAAATAAGGAATTACGCAGTCTTGCGCTAGTATAACGTGTCGGAAAAAAGCCAGGAGTAGGGTTTACGATACAACAAACGTCAAAATGAAGGTCGGTAGTTCGGAACCGACCGAACGAAATAGAATGATGTTCGTAGTAGGAAACGTCCGAACATTCGGCCGATACTTCGAATTTATCGCTTCGGAGTAGGCCCCCTGGTGTGTAGTGTTTTTCCAGAAGTGATTTCTTTTCACCAGTAAGTCCAAAAACCTTAAAATACAAGTGATATTTGTAATGATTACAACAATATTATGTAGTTTGTGAACAGATGCAAAATTATACTTGCAATACATGGGTACCATCTTGTAATACGTGAGCGATCGTGCAATGTATTGCGTTCACTCCGAATAAAGTCGCGTGCACAGAGCCAAAGCTTGAATTCAGCGAAATCCATGCGTAGGTATCGATAGTGTTGTACCAAGTTTTAAACAATGTCGATATTAAGCATGTGTGTATGAACACAAATGATTATTTTTAGTAAAGTAAGTACTGAAATTCTAATTATGTCATATCTCTATGTATTTAACTGTGTGTACATAAGTAATAAAATAAATAAATAAATACAATTATAATTATTTAGAGGTGTGAGGAACAGGGTGTAAAGTTCACTCATACTCTATAGTAAAGGAAGGATCCTCCGACCAGACGGGTATTGTGTCTGGTGGGCAACTGCCCAACGGTTGATGTCGGGATGTAGTATATATGCTAGTCGCGCGGTAAACTCTGATTGCGCGATGCAGGATTTGTGACGTCTGGTCTTTGATGCGTAGTTCGCATGTGGCGTTGTTGATACCGCTACATTACTCCCCTCCGGAGACCGGAGGTTGATAGTGGGCTGAGTCAGTGCATATGATGCTTGCCAGGGCCAGTTGTGGTTCCAGTGAGTCGGAACCGGGTGCCGCATAGTTCACGGTGAGTCGGAACTGTCTGCGGTGATTCCCCAGTGAGTCGGGGTGGCGCTGCGTTTTTTGATCCAGTGAGTCGGACGTCGTACAGCGCCGGGTTGAGGCTGACTACTGGCGTCGAACAGGTGAGCGTTGAAGGGCTCTGCTTGTGGACCGGCCGAAAGTGCAGTGTGCTGTGCCAAGGTTGCTGATGAGGCTGAGGGTGATGACCAGGTATGCGCGTTTGCTGTATGCTGGTGGTCAGGATACCCGTTGAGGCCGTGGGTGCTGGCTGGCTCTGTGACTCGCCGCTCGAAAGCTTGAGGAAGTGATGGATGACGTCACGCTGAATTAGTTGCACGAAGGCTGCGCTAATGTCCATGTTAGGGGTCACCAATTTAGAGGTATGAGGAACAGGGTGCAAAGTTCACTCATACTCTATAGTAAAGGGAGGATCCTCCGACCAGACGGGTATTATGTCTGGTGGGCAACTGCCCCACGGTTGATGTCGGGATGTTGTATATATGCTAGTCGCGCGGTAAACTCTGATAGCGCGATGCAGGATTTGTGACGTCAGGTCTTTGATGCTTAGTTCGCATGTGGCGTTGTTGATACAGCTACAATTAAAATAACTTTGTTTATTACCATTTATTGTATAATGTGACATAACAATTATGACGTAAAACAGAGCTGCAATTAGCTAAAAACGAAAGAAAATTTTAATCTGGCGGCTATATCGGATGTTCCTCCGTATGCATTTAGGAAGTGCACACTATTCGTACCGCCGTCCCCCCTCCCGATATTGAAGCGAAAATTTGCAAAACCGAGAGTAACAAAATTACAGTAATTTTATCGATACATATAATCGACCTTTTGCTCACCGTAACATATATGAGAAATTAATGCGTATGAGAGTGTTCGTCAAACGCAGTGTTTGCGTTAGTGTGACAACCAATAGCAAACTCGCGATCTAAGTGCGTGTGGTTTAATTGTGTGTGTATTGCGCCTACGTATTTGTCTCTTGCTTGAAGTGGAGTTAAAGAGTGGGAGACAAGCGGCGACACGCGTTTTAATACAAATCAGGAACTATTTCCTTTCTAACCCCTTTTATCTGTTCTGTGGATTTGCCCACGGCCATAAATTTTCTGGGATAAATAGTAGTTTATTTCTCTCTACGGCGGTGTTTTTAGGGTTCCGTACAAAATGGTAAAAAGGAACCCTTATGGTGTGACTCAGTCTGTCTGTCTGTCACAGCTGAATATCTCAATTATGACTGATGCTATCAACTTGAAATTTAGAATAGTTTTAGATGACGTTTGCCCAACTATTTTGCAAATAAGAAGGAAACAAAAAAGTTTTTTTTTTGCATCAAGGTCTGAAAGGTGGTCTTAAAAATTCGAAATGTGGCTACTAGGGCATGTGGGGTATCATATGAAAGAGCATATTCTCAAACATTTTTTATTTTTTCTTTAGGCCGCATAGTTTTCGACTTTTGATGAAAAATTTAAAAAAATATACCGTTCCCCCCCTTATCTCCGAAGATTGCATAGAGAAAAATCAGAAATTATTCTGTGTGATAGAAGCTTATGTAAAGATTACAGGAAAAATAAAACTATGTCTCTAAATAGCACACTTTTTCAGATATCAACAAAAATTACATTAGTTCCTTTATCTGTCAAGAGATGGCGATGACCTAAAACTGCAATATTCTACACCGCAGTGTTAAAATTCTCTCTTTTCTTATTATTTTTTATATTTTCTTCTTTTCCTCGCAGATGAAAATTTAAAAACATTTCACGTTTCACAACCAAATTGTCCTCCTTCCTACATATTAGCAGGTAGCAGGTTGCTTTGGGTATGGGGTCTCAACTTGAACAAATTATAATTAGTCTTGAAAAAAAAAAAAAATAACACAGATAGCAGCATAGATAACATTTATGAAATTAACAATCAATAAAAAGCGTTATAGGGCCGATTTTGGCTGAAGTAAAATTAGTAAAAATCAAAACTTCCTTGTTTAATGATGATTTATCTATTTACACTCATAAATCACGAGAATGACACCAGGCTGACTCCTAGATGGTGTTGTAAAACTGCAGTCTCTGGCGTGAGTCGCTGATGCTGCCATAAGTGTTAAAAAATCGAGAAAAAAAAATCGCCAGCCTTAGGGAGGTGTCATTTCTTTGTTTGAGATTGGGTATCTATCTGTACGTAGTATTAAATTATGTGTGCTTTGGGTGAAGCACAGTTGTAGTTTTTCTGTGCTGTTACGGAACCATCGGTGCGCGAGTTCGACTCGCTCCTTCACCGGTTTTTTCCTAACCTATCGCTATGTTAAAATTCACGTCCATAAATTGCTTCGTTGCTGCGTGAAAAAAGGACAAAGCAAAAACGCACTTTCTCATAATTGGTAAGACGTTTGGACTCTCACCCCAGCCCCGGCACGTGCCGCTCGGGCTGCGCGGGCTGCGCGGGCAGCGCGGGCAGCGCGGGCAGCGGCCGCTCGGGCGCGGCGTGGGCCAGCTCGCCGCGCGCCGACACGCACACGCCCTGCGGGTTGGCCCACAGCACCGGGTGCGCCGCCTCGCTGAACCGGTGCCGGTACAGGCTGCAATCCTAGGCAAGGAAATTACCCATAACTCCACGCCTGTAGTCCCCGAAGGGTTAGGCAGAACTGTACCTTATAGTACACTCACATTTCGTGTGCGTTACGCGTGCTCCGCCAAGTCATCCAAACAGAAAAAAACTTCGTCAATTTTTTTTCAGTTTGTCAATATCGCTTCACTTATAGTTTCTTTATTGTTGAGAGTTAAGACTGTATACAGTAAAACTGTTACAAGAAGAAAGGTCTTAATTTGTCAGAACTAACTAAAGTAATAAATACCTATACTACTAAAGTTTAGTTAAACAGACAAAATCAGTCCAAAACAAAAAGTACGCGGCAGTTTTTCATTTTCTTAAAAATGGTGTTGTAGAGGTTTATAAATAATTTTATTTATACCATTCCCCCTCTAAAAAGCTTATTTTATTCACTGAAAACAGTGAATGAAAAGCACTTTTAATCACTATTTTGGTGTTTGAATTTAGAACACACCAGTATATTCGACCTCCATCTCAATGCTATACAACCTCCATGGAAAAATAGGTACTCGATACAAACAATACTCGACGGCACGGTTGAAGCGATTGACTGCTGCGCTGCGTGTCGCGGGTTCGATTCCCGCACGGAACCAATATTTGTATGACCTACAAGTAGTTGTTTCGGGTCTGGCTGTTTGTGTATGTGACTTTAAATGTTTGTAGACGCACCCACAATACAGGAGAAATTCCTAAAGTGGGGCAAAGTTTAAATAAAACTGAACAAAAAAAAAAAAGAAGACTTGCGCCTTCCACGCCCTTCAACGTCCAAAGATGCCCCAGAGTTTCCTCCAACAGAAAGTTCTGACCATCGACAGGAAATAAATATCGCTTTACAGGTTGACCATCCTAATAATAAGAAAATTACTCCAAAATTGTTTAAATTTTAATGTGCATTTTAATTAATTTAACCTTCCTTTTTTCTTCATTAAATGTCTATTTTCGCTTAAATCTTCCTTTTTCTCGTAGTCATGGTATAAAGTATAGTATGCAACACTTGAATAAAACGGATTTATATCGAGGGCCATGAAGCACTTGCGTCGGTCGGAATTCTAACACTTGAACACTCGCTACGCTCGTGATTCAAGAAATAATCAACAACAAGTGAAGGATTTCGCGGCCATAACTTCCAACGTGAATATTTCGTAAAATATTGATCTAGAGCTTATAATTCTTTTTTCGTCATTTTTTGACAAATTCAGTCTTCAATTGACAAAAAGAATTAGATCTCTAACCCAAGTAGTTAGTTACTGAAATCTCCATGGCCGCGCAATCCTCCACGTTGCGTTCGCGCGACCAACTTAAAACCCTTATAACTTCTTTATTTCTACTTTGACCAATTTTTGGTTTGTTGCCTTCGATTTTGGCAAATTCCGGCAATTTTTTTGGCGAAGTTTTTTTCTGTTTGGATAACTTGGCGGAGCAATCGTAATGCACACCACATTTCGCCAGTTAGGGGACGAGGCGACGAGCCTATGAAAATGAGACAAAAATGCAAAAACAGCAACTGCTATTGTAAGTTTAAACAATAAACTGGAAATTACTTTTAAGGGACCGAAATAAAGACGATAAAATGTTCCCGTACCCACATGTGGTTACGAATAAGATGTAACTGCAAATGCAGGCACAACTTTTTTTTTATATTTTTGCATGCCAAGTGATCATAAGATTATAATTATGTTACTTGGACGAAACCATAACAACTCACCATTTTATCATTTCGATTTAATTTTCATTTTAAATGATATATCTGATATAATGACTATTAGAATAATCGGTACCGGCTATCAACTGTTGATAGCCACTATCGAATTATTCTAGGATCTTTTAAGATAGTTGTTGTTGTTGTTCTACATTTATATCTGTAATTTTTATGGTGTACATAATAAAGAGTATTCTATCTATCTAAGAGGAAAATCAATAAATAATTAATAATTTCGGAACCTGTGAATCTACGCCTACTCAACCTGTACGTACCCTGCTAGTAGACAAGAACGTGTGTGGCTCAGCCAGCCAAGCGATGGCGGTGGTGACATCACGATGCTCCGCGAAGGTGGCTAGAGGTACATGTGGCCGTCTGACATCCCACACGTGGACGGCACAGTCCAGCACTAGGGCGCAAGATGCTACTTGGTACCTGGGTGAAGATCGAACTTACAATACATATGACATATCGAACTTTAGAAAGTGACTGTCACACAGATATGAGCGACAGAGACAACGCTCTACAAAACCGTTTTTTTTTTCTGAAACTTGATGTGCCATTTCCACGGCCCGGTACTATAGTAATCTATAGCTTGCAGAAACCTAGATATGGCTAGGGAAAAGCTATTCGTGCACGGTGTTAACGTGATAATAAAACAACATACCAATCTCATGTTGTTCGCAGACTTTTTATTCAAAAGCATGGATGAACAAGTTCAAGTTGACGCTGTGTACACGGATTTTCGGAAGGCTTTTGATAGGGTGGACCATAAACTGCTCTTAGATAAAATTGCTTACAACGGAATCCGTGGCAATTTATTGCGATGGTTCATGGCATACATACACAATAGATCTCAAAAGATAGTCATTAATGGTTTCCAATCAAGTTCAATCATTGTCACCTCTGGGGTGCCCCAGGGCTCAATTATGGGGCCCCTACTCTTTATTTTGTTCATCAATGACATTAAAAAATGCTTCATTCATTCCCGATTTCTAATGTATGCCGATGACATCAAAATTTACAGGTCGTGCAAAAACACACAAGATTGTCTGCTTCTGCAGGGGGACCTTGATAGATTTTCACAATATTGTTCATATAACAAGCTCCAGCTTAGTTTACCTAAATGCAATGCAATCACTTTCACAAAAAACAAAAACATTATAAAATTTGATTATAGTCTACATGGTATCTGTCTGCAGAGAGTTGACCATATCCGAGATCTAGGAGTTACAATGGACTCGAAACTGCACTTCAATCTTCATATCGATAATATCGTTAATAAGGCATATCGGATGTTCGGTTTCGTCATGCGTTCTTCAAAAGACTTTAAAAGACTGTCAACTTTTTTACTTTTATACAAAGCTTTGGTTCGTTCTCAATTGGAATTTGCAGTTCCAATTTGGAGTCCCATTTTTGATATTTATATAAAAAGAATGGAAATGGTTCAAAAAAAATATTTACGTATTATGCATTTCAGATGCACTAAGTCTAAAATACCATACACTCATTTGTTAACGCAGTATAAACTTCAAAGCTTGGAGTCAAGACGCAGCCTACTAATGGCCATGATGCTGCATGGTCTGTGTAATAACAGGTTCGATTGCACAGATATTACCAATAACCTATGTTACATTGTACCTAGAACTGTCATGCGTCGAGAGGCGCGTGTGCCCCGGCTATTCCACACTGCAAGGTGCAGAACTCACGCTGGTGCACGGGCGCCTCTCCGACGCATCGTAGACACGTATAACACACACTTCATCGATTTGGATATTTTTGCGCTTACGCACTTTAAGCTCAAAAAGTTGGCTATTGATTCTTTAATGTAATCTTTGCATTTTTTTGTTTTGTTGTTCTTAAATATAAATATATAATTTAATTTTTTGCCATTTATCTTCTGGACAATGGGATATAAATAAATGAATAGCCATGTTACACCTATTATTCGAAAATATGTATGAGTACTTGCAACGCACGCATTAAACTAAGTACCTATCTATATACCATTATTTCGCGGACATTTGTGTGGGTTACACGTTTACCTAGTTTTTAAGTTATTCTGTCACACTTAAATTGTAATGTGTAACTGTTTTATGTCCCAATAAAGTAAAAATAAAAAATAAAAAACATAAAGTGAGACTAGATATCAGATAATACTTGCACTTACTTTTTCTGCGGTCTCCATTTGACGTGTCCGACGGATGCTATGGTGTAAATAGTATGTTCTAGATTAGGCTTGCCATAGATGTCCCACACCTGGAATTCAATTGTATATTATTTCAACGATTTAGGAAACTGCTTTCCGTATTTCTTGATGGTTCAGCAGATATAAAAATCCGCATGCGCATATTTACCAAATAAACCGCAATGTGTACCTATTTCTTACTATACCTAGCGCTGAGGTAATTATTGTAGTTTTCTGAGATGAGTTTCGACTGAAACTCGAAACTCATCGTAATAATGCTGGCACTTTATTTTACGTATACAGTAAAATAAAGCACTATTCTAAGTAGCCACACGTAATCATATCTGCAGGGTCTATTTCAGAGATGTTGAAAGTATGCGAGGACTATGCTGCTGCACATGGACTCGTGTACAATTTTGTATATCAATGTGTACAATGTAAATAAATGTGAGTACATCGTCTTTAAGGCCGCCGGTAAATGCACAGACAGTGTACCTAATCATACCTTAAACGGCTTGAACATAAAGAGTGAATAAATTTAAATATTTGGGGCACATACTTACCGACGACCTTCAAGATAATGTAGATATTGAGAGGGAGCGTAGGGCATTGGCGGTCCTAGGTAACATGTTGGCACGTAGATTCTCCCGCTGTAGCGAGCAGGTCAAGATAACACTATTCAAGCCATATTGTCAGGGTCTGTACACGGGGGGTCTATGGACCAGCTACACCAAAAGGTCACTAGATGTCTTGCGCGTCTAATATAATAATATTTTCGGAATGCTCTTAAGACTGCCCCGTTTCTGTAGCGCGTCGGAAATATTTGCACAGAATCGAACTGACGAAATTCATGAAAAAAAAAACCACTTTCAACACAGAAAAAAATTACCAGTCAAAAGCGAGCCGGACTCGCGCACCGAGGGTTCCGTAACTTCAAAAAAAAAAAAAAAAAAACACTATCGGCCAACAGATGGCGCTGACCCAAAACTGCAATTTTAGAAAAAGTATGCTATTTAGAGACATCTTTTTATTTTTCTTGTAATCTTTACATAAACTTCTATCACATATAATAATTTCAGATTTTTCTCCATGCAAACTTCGGAGATAAGGGGGGACGGTATTTTTTTTTGTCAAAAGATGAAAACTGTAAAAATAAAAAGGAAAATGTTTGAGAATGTGCAAATAACACTCTTTTTTTTTTTTACTCCACGTCCTAGTAGCCCCACTTCGAATTTTGAAGACCCCCGTTCAGTGCCTGTTGCATAAAAAATCTTATTTGCAGAATAGTTGGGCAAACGTGATCTCAAACTATTCCAAATTTCAAGTTGATAGCATTAGTAGTTCTTGAGATATCCAGCTGTGACAGTCAGACAGACAGACTGAGTCGCACCATAAGGCCTTGGTTACCCCGCTATTAATGATATATATGATGTCGCTAGCCACTGGTACCTTCTCATCCGAGTGGAAAAAGGCCAAAGTCGTTCCTGTACACAAGTCGGACAAAAAAGACACTATTTCCAATTATCGCCTATTGCGATTCTCTCCACGTTTGCCAAAATTTTTGAGTCGATTGTATGTCCTCACATCCAGCGCCATTCAGACTTTATCTCAGCGATCACCAACACGGCTTTGTTGCCTCAAGGTCTACTGCCACAAACTTACTGTCTTTCTCGGAGTCCTTTATAGAATCTATCGACTCAAACAAACAATTTGATGTGTTGTACACCGATTTCAGCAAGGCCTTCGATAAAATTCCTCATTCCATACTAATTCACAAACTAGCAACGTATGGTATCACTGCTGGTCCCTTGTTGAAATGGCTGAAATCATATCTATCGAACCGTGAATTTTATGTTGTTGTTAACGGTTTTCGATCTGGCAGCAATTATCGCATGACATCCGGTGCCCCACAGGGATCACATCTGGCTCCTGTATTGTTTATCATATATATTAATGACCTTCCCCATTGCTTTTACTTTTCCGAGTGCTTCCTTTACGCTGATGACGTAAAGTTTGCTCGAAAAATTGAACCATCGAGCGATATCACGCTTGTTCAAGATGATCTGAACAGAGTCGTTGAATGGTGTGAGACTAACAAAATGGAACTTAATTTAAACAAATGTTACCATCTGTCATTTTCAAGAAAGCATCACCCTATACACTCGGAGTACTTCATAGGCAATAAAAAAATACAGGAAGTGGATGCAATTAAGGATCTAGGAGTACTGTTTGATAAAAAAGTAACTTTTGTACCCCACATTGAGAATGTTATTAAGAAAGCATCGAAAATGTTAGGGTTTGTGATAAGACAGACTAGGGGCTTTAAACAGGTTGGTACTCAAAAAATACTGTACTATAGTCTTGTACGAAGCGTATTAGAGTATTGCAGTATTGTATGGAGACCACACTTCGCCACATAAGTTAGTTTTGGAAAGAGTTCAAAAACGGTTTCTGTGGCACCTTGCTTTTTCTAGACAACAAAGTAAGGAGCTGCTCTCCTATAATAGTCGTCTCAAATATTTTAAAATGCACTCGTTAAGTACTCGACGTACTGATGCCTTGTTTCTCTATAAGTTGCTTCGAAATAATATTAACTGTCCAAACTTACTAAGTCTCATAAAGTTTCGTGCCCCAGCCCGATATCCGCGAAATTCTATCACACCACTATACCCGCCCTTACGTAGAACAGTTCTGGGTGCTAACTCGCCGAT
Source organism: Dryobota labecula (assembly GCA_947523025.1). Lineage (NCBI taxonomy): Eukaryota > Metazoa > Arthropoda > Insecta > Lepidoptera > Noctuidae > Dryobota > Dryobota labecula. The sequence goes on along the minus strand of OX383296.1, from coordinate 1,292,554 downwards.
TCCACGCATGTGTAAAAAACAGTTGCAGTCATCTTACTGATATAATCATGACAGCATAGGATTTTTTTATAAAATAATTATTGAGCACTATTCTCACAACCAATGATCATAGATCACTTTGTAATTGAATCAAATTATTGAACTGAATGATGATATTTTTTTTTTTACTATTTTAATCTGTTAATGTTATTGTTATGAATCTGTTTTTTTTTAATAATTTTATTATTATTTAGAATGTTTTTATGAATGTTACTGTTACTTAAATTGTAAATAGGTATCCTTTTTGGCTTTTCCATACCTATTATGTAAAACCATAAATTGTGCATGTTGTGTTAGCCTGTAAATAATTGTTGCACTTGTAAACGTATTTATTATTATGGAAATTATTTAAATGTATTGTGTAAACAATTGTTGGCTAGCCTAAATAAATAAATAAGGGATCCTTTTATTATGATTTATGTTGACTTGAAAGAGCATGGCAGTTGAGAGTATGTCATGCTCACTTAAATGTTTCACTGATGGTGGCGCGTGTGTTGGATCATTCGGTTCCCTACAAAATGGTTGAGCTGGATGGTGCTGATCCATGCGTCATGTTCGTGAACGGGCGCCGTCAGTTGGGACTGGTCATCTCTTGACTGCCAGGGTTTATTTTTAATTTGTAATTTTATATTTTGAATTGTTTTATTAGTTTTTACATTGTCTCACATATAGAAGCAACAAGAATAATGTACCCAGGATTATGTAATATCTTGATTTAAAAGAGTGTCCTTGGAGTTTCTTGTCCGTTCTTCTCCATAGTGATCTACGTATTGGAATGGGCATCTAGCTTCAACTTTCTGACTAACTGACCGTCTCTTTGACAATTCAAAAGTGCCTGTAAATGGTTTAATTGAAATAAATGCTTTGAGTTTGAGTTTTCTGAATTTCGACAGTTAATTATTTCGACACGGTCCCAATTTCGAAAAACAATAGTTTGACTACTCATTGCTTCGATAGAACATAAATATTCGACAAGCACTAGTCCGACAGAACATACTTCGACAACACACACCTTCGAAAATTACTACTTCGACAGAAGCTTTCTTCGATATGCACTTGTTCGGCGGATCCATTGTTATATAAAAAACGTCGGCTATCGTTTCATAAGCCGTTCAAAAATATAACTGTTCAAAGATTTGTTACTGGTTATAATTAAAAACATAATATTGATTATTATTTATGTTTTTATTTTGTACCTAAAACCATAAAGCGAAATTCAATTATTATTGCCACATTTCAGAGCAGCATTATGTCGAAGGTATATTCCGTCGAAATAGAGATCCGCCGAAAAAGTGCATATCGGATCATAATTCAGAATGACACTCAGCTATAAGGTATTACTAACATTATGGATCTTTGTTGTCTACTTAAAGAAATTTTGATTTGATATGATATGATAATCGATATCTGAAAGGTTCGACCTTTACAAAATCATTATCACCGTCCTCTCAGACGCAATACAATACCCCAGTATTGTACCATCTCAATTACACGCGCTACGCTGATAACAGCTAGACACAGTAATTACTTAATTAATTGTCAAAGTGTCACAGTATCTCGTTAGGGTCATAACTACGAGACGTTGTTGCAAGTCTACAATGATAGGGGGCCAAATTGCTTTCTTACTCAATTACCTATGTAAATAAAATTGAACTCTCGTGTCCAATGTGTCGATTTATGCAATCATATACCTACGTGTTTTTCTATCTGCATTTATAAGATTGCTAATATAAGTATTGAGATGTCTATTAAAGTTATTCAAGTTCCAAAGTGCCTGGGTATGTTTCGTTCGTCCCAACTCGATATAAAGACCCGATTGTCTACAGTTTGCTTACAGCGTATTTTTAACTATTTCGGCCACATAATGCAAAAAAAAAAAATGCGAAGGAGATAGTAACCTAGAAAAGCTGGTGATTATTGGCAATACCGAGCGCGAGGGAAAGAGAGCACGAGACCGGTCGCTAACACGTTGGTCCAACCAAGTAAAACTTCTTCTTCTCCTGCTGATATTTGGAAGTTCCTCGGAACTTTGGGCATCGGCAAAACGCGACATTCGGACCTTCCTAACACAATTTGTTTGGACGATCTAAATCGCCATTTCTCCACTGTTCCCGCTCTAGATAGTCTAACCAAATGTCAAACCCTTGACTTCCTTGCCGGTCTGACGCGTCCCAATATTAACCCTTTTGTCTTCACCCCAGTCGACCCCGGAGAGATCAAAAAGATTATCCTTTCCATTAAATCCAAAGCTGTGGGCGATAATATCAGCCGCCATATGATCGCAACTCCTCTCTGCAATCTCCCACATCATAAACTTCTCCCTTTACACCGGTGTTTTCCCTTCCGTGCGGCGAAAACCCCTTGTTCGGCCACTACCTAAGATACCCAATCCTTCTCTTCCTGGTCACTATCGTCCGATTTCCATCCTTCCCTTTCTATCTAAAGTGCTCGAGGCCAGTGTGCATAAACAATTCTCCCACTTCATTCAAAGCAACTCTCGTTATCAGTCAATTTACAATCCGGTTTTAGACCCGGGCACAGTACCTTTTCAGCTCTCCTTAAAGTGACTGACGATATAAAGCGGGGAATGGAAGACACTAAAGTAACAGTCTTAATGTTAATTGACTTCTCCAATGCTTTTAATACCGTCAGTCACGAAGTCCTTTATCCATCCTTTCCTAACTTATGGTCTCTCGGGAGGTACTGGAATGGTTTTCCTCTTATCTTCAGGGGCGTCAACAGTCTGTTCGTTCTGCGGATTCTTCATCGAGTTGGTGTGATCTTATAGCTGGCGTCCCTCAAATCGGTATATTATCTCCTCTTTTGTTCTCTATTTTTATTAATCTCATAACCATCGAGCTTCGGACTGCGTATCATCTGTATGCTGACGATTTGCAGCTTTACTGCCAGACAAGTGTTGACAACATATCCGATGCGATTGAGGAGCTGAACCGGGATTTAGGTGTGGTTAAAAACTGGGCTGATCGATTTGGGGTGGCGGTTAACCCTACCAAGTGTCAAGCTATCATTATAGGGAGCCCCTACAGTGTGAGGAAGCTGAATGGCTTAACTGTGCGACCTGTGATGTTCGACAATTTAGTCATCCTGTTTAGCTCCGATGTTAAGGATCTTGGTTTGCATGTCGACACTTGTCTTGACTGGCGAAAGCAGGTCACGATTGTCAGTAAAATATTCACCGGAACGTTGCGGTCGCTCTATCGGTTGAAAAACTTGCTCCCATCACAGATAAAGGCAATGCTTGTACAGTCCCCAATCTTTCCCATAATTGACTATGGTGATGTGTGTTACTATGACCTGAATGCAGATCTCCTCAATTATCTCGACCGCCTTCTAAATAACTGCATTCGATTCGTTTACAACCTTCGTAAGTATGATCATGTGTCCGCGCACCGATTGGTTTTAAAATGGTTGCCCATTCGTCAGCGCAGAGAGTTGAGGGCTCTGTCTATGTTGTTTTCCATACTCGACAAACCCACTTCTCCTTCTTACCTGACTTCCCATGTTCAATACTTATGCTCTGCCATAGTAAAAATCTTCGTTCCACCAACAATCGTCTTCTACGATGCCCGTCTCACCGCTCTGGTTTTATTCACTCCTCTTTCTTTGTCCAAGCCGTCTTTCTTTAGAATGCGCTCCCTCTGAATATCAGTATGGCAACCAGTCGGTTATCATTTAAAGTGAAGGCACGTGAACATATTCGTAAGAAGTTGGCTGAATCATCCCAGCGCTGATTCGTTTTCTCCCCTACCAATCGTTATTTCACCTGACACTGTTTATTTTGCTTATATTTATGTATGTATGTATCTATGTGTTAGTATATAGTTATTTTTCCGTTTTCGAGTTATCTATCCCTTATGATGCACCTGCCATGTTTTATCTCTGCATCACCCTAAGGTTGACTGGTAGAAAATGCCTCAGGCATTAAGTCCGCCTTTGTACAGTATTTTTTTACTTGTGCATAAAGTTTTAATAAATAAATAAAAATAAATAAAAGAAGCAAACAAATTTCAGCAGATGGTTAATATAACCACCAGGTGGTTATATGGCAACGTTGGTCTGGAGTCGATAGAATCAGATTGTTCGCTTAGAGTTCAGTGACCGCGATCCTCAAAAATGAGGGACTGATTGAAGAAGAAGGATGTTTCGTTAGATTTTGTACTTAATGCCTATTTGTAGGTTGATATTTATGAAAATTCATAAATCAGTTTCCTCAAAAATTTAGAATTTATAATTTAGGAAGACCAACCCTAACCCTAGACATTAGTTAATAACGAAACATTGCCATGTAACAGGACAGTAACTAGTCTAAGAGATAACATCGCAATTATGTACTAATATTATAATAATATCAACGTGTGACCAATAGGCGCGAGCTATCTGTGACCCAATTGTTTATCTAATAGGCGCTGATAACTCATGACGCGTAACCTCTTGTTCAATGTTAAATATTTTAAACAGCAAAATGCTTCAGATCTTTGAATTTTATTCTGTTTATCACTCACCACAACGACCATCAAATATTCAGGTAAACGTAATATGATAGTTGAAGCTGCTGTTTCGAAAGATGATGGCAATTTTTTCATACATGTATAATAGTAATATTTTGTGGCTGCTATTCTATCTATCCGACACGCAAAACATGCGGAAACTGGTGATAATACCTAGTTAGCGGATTAGTGTTGCCAGATAATCTTATACATAGTCTTAACCTATGCAATGTGTGTGTGTTACAGACTTATAGGGTGACACCATCTAGATGTTGTTCTTTCTACTTGGTTTGACTCAAAAGAACAGGATCACCTAAACCAGAGCCTTACTATTTTTAGAGGTAACAGAATGTTACCTTGATAGTCTTATCCCTAGAAGCGGTCGCCAGCCAGGGCATCTCGGGATGCCAGTCGCACGCGAACACCGGCCCCGAATGAGCCGTGAACTGCAGCAGGCAGCGCTCGTGGCGGCGCACGTCCCACAGCTGCACGTTCCCGTTCTCGGACACGGCCGCGAACGTGTGCGCCTGGTGCGGGCTGAACTGCACGTCGCGGATGGACTCTGTGTTGCTGTTTACAACGGAAAACAATACATCTACTGAGATAGTGTCAGATAGGGCTACAGATACACTTGTGTTTTTATTGTTACAAAACAGATCATAAAGATTGATTGTTGTAGACCAGCAACTTGGGTACAATTCCAAACCCAGTCGGCAGTGGTCTTGGAAAAGTTCCAAGTTATTTTAAAACGAATTACTTATAGTGATTCAAAGTTACCATAGTGCTAAACTTTTTTTTAAACTTATCTCAATATTAAAAGGATCTGATTCTTACTAACTCACCTTATGAATGTCCTGGCCACTTCCTTCATGCGCAGATCAAAGCACTTCATCATCCCATCCTGAGAGCCAGAGATGAGGAGTGCCGGCTCTGTCAGGTGGAAACTAACCTGCATTCAATAAATGACATAGGTATTAGAGGGTTAAAAATTTATACATTGGCTGTTGGCTAAATCCCTCTCCAACATTTGTCATTCAAACTTCAAGGCCATCAATGTTAATGAGAGACAGAGAGTATTTTCTGTGAATAGAACTTTGGGTGGCACAGACAACAATAGTAACACTGTGCACATATTTTCTATCCTATTGTCACTTAGTAATGTTAAAAAAGCTATCAAATACTACTGAACTGTAACCTATTAGGGGTCATCTCAGGTCATGGTGCCAAATACAGATTTAATCATCAACTATTTTAATTACCAAAACATTCTGCATGGTTATCAATATATATTTTTTACCTTGTTCACAGTTCTCTTGTGGTCTGAGAACACATGCTCCTGTTTTGAGCGACCTGACCTGCCCAGGTTCCACACCACCACTGCACCATTGGTAGCTGCTGTGGCTAGGGTATTTTCTGTAAGACAAGAAAAACATTAGAAAAGTGTTTTGTGGCTAGATAAAAACACCCAGAACCTTTTGTAATCTATTTTGTTCACAAATAAGAAGTGTGTTCTAAAATACAAAATAATACATCTTACAAATGAAGTAAATGCACTAGAACTTAAATTTATGATGTAACTTAAGACCTATTTTAAAAGCTGAAACTGTACAGAGATCAAAAGTTAATTACAGATCTTTATCAACCTTTGATAACAACTGATAGATAGCATTCCTTAAATTAAGGGATTCATAAAAAAATATAACTATGTGGTTTATATGAGGGCCCAATTAGATGACCAATGCAATGTTGTTTCCTATGGCAAAGTGCACATGATATGCAAGCTAAGCTGACCCATAAATAATAAATGATTTTATTTCTGCAAGTAGGTTTGTACAAACACTTACACGTCAATCATATTTTTTAAACTAGATAAGGTCGGCGTTTTATATCATATAAGTTTAAATAGAGCGTCTCACGACTTCGCCACACCGAGGGAAACTACCTTAAATACTGTAGATAGAAAAATTGACTGAATGAAGACTTGATTTTTATTTAAAAAATAATACGAACTGCATTCAAATAATTTTTAATAATCGCCTGTTTCAGGGAAATCACACCTGAATCATACCCGCTAAATGTAAAAAAAACCTGTAATTTTACTGTACTGATCGAAAGGCAATCATTATACATTTATTTCTTCTAAATAACATAGCATCTAAAATAAAAGGAAGACCATGAAATTTAACATTTAATATTTTGTTCAGAATAAGGAATGATCTTTTATCTCACTATGTCGTGCTTATAACAACTGGTTTTATGTACTACTTTCTACATTATTATAATTATATTACATGGATGCGGGAAGCACAGAACCACTTGAAGTGACGGTGCTTGGGAGAGGCCTATGTCCATCAGTGGACGTCTTTTGGCTGAAATGATTATGATGATGATATATTACATATAATTTATTTTATAATTTCAAAGTATTACTAATGAGTACACACTTGATAAATTATAATTTCTCTATTAAAAGAGTTACAATTTGTATACAACAGGAAGGGAGACATTTTGAGCATGTAATAAATTAAATTGTTTATAAGTCTCAGTTACAGGTATACCTTATTATCTATACTAATATTATAAAGCTGAAGAGTTTGTTTGTTTGAACTCGCTAATCTCAGGAACTACTGGTTGAAATTGAAAAATTCTTTATGTGTTGGATAGTCCATTTATCGAGGAATATTATAGGCTATATAACATCACGCTACGACCAAAAGGAACGGAGCATACATGAAAAATGTTGCAAAAACGGGAAAAAATAATCTTTTTTGAGAGCATCCTTTACGTGCGCTGTGTAAACAGTTTAAGTTACGTAAATATCATGTATGATGGAATTGTTCCTCTTTAAAAGTTCTAAAAAAAAACCGCGACAGCATTATGCATGTCTATCTTTTAAGATTGACTCACTATAACCTTTTTTTATGGTAATCAAATTTGTTCGAAATTAATGCATTATTTGCGAAAGAGTTTTGTCAACATAATATTATTTCTTATCCAAATAAATATGGTATTAATCACGAGTATTTAAATGTAAAGTAAATTGTCCTTGACATCACTTGATTTCAATCAACATCTTAGGAGATATCATAATTTTAAAATAACTTCGCAACAAAATAAGTTTATAGGCTATTTTTAACATCACGCTACGCCTTTACGGAGACGAGCAAAACGAAAAATAGTCGGAAAAAACGCTAAGCGAAAACGAAGTGATTAAAAAGTATTAGTAGTAGTAGTCGAAGTAGTAAAAAGTAATTTATTTTAGATACTATGTTATTTAGAAGAAATAAATGTATATATAGTTGAGCCCTTCGATCGGTACAGTGAATTACAAGATTTTGATTTTTTTTTCACTTTTCGCGGGTTCGTTTCTCGGTTCAAACAGGCGATTATTTAAAATTCTAATGTCTTTAAAATAAAAACGAAGTCTTCATTCAGTTAATTTTTCCATCTACAGTTATGGTACTTTCTACTTTCCCTCCATGTGTCAAAGTCGTGGGACGCCCAGTATTTTATGTCAGAAAGACTGTGTTTTTTTTAGATAAATGATACCTTCAATAGTACTCCAGGCAACATCAATGGAAGAAAAATTCAGATTCAAGTTTTTTCCAACCCTCAAATTGCAGACTTCCGAAAATTCATTTTCGCCAATGGAAAACACTTTGAATACTGTAACAAAAATGATCATTAACTTAGTCATGGTAGGTCATATTATGCAAATTAAAACAATGTTTTATTTGATTTGATTTACCATTGCGCCCAGCTATGACTACTTGTGAACAGTCTTTATTTAGAGCCAAAGCGTTTGCTGGCCCCTCCTGGGACACGCATATTGTGTTCGACGGTATCATTATCAATAAATTTTATATCAAAACAATGAAACACAAATAAATTGTCACATGATCAATTTAACACAAAACACTTATCAGCAACCATCACAGGATAAAACCTTGTTTGTAACTGGGGTCGAAAAATAGATAACTAAGACATAATTTTTACACATTAAAATAATTACAACAATGGAAATCACTTGTTTATTTTGACTGATTTTGTGTTTTGAGGTTGCTTGTCAACTTGTCAATTGTCATTCTAATTTGACACTAGCAGTTGGCACATGCGTAACGTTTCAAGCATTTTTATATAATAGCTAAGTGCAAAACCAACGAAACTTTTTCCAATAACCCTTTTTTAAATTATTTTAAACATTGAAGTGCTTTGCACGAGCAATGCAAAGAAACTAGATTCAATTTCATTTCGTTTAATCTTTGATGTTATTGTATTCAATCAAAACAATGTGTTCTGATAACTGCGTTTTGAATCTGCGTTATCAGCGATTCAGTCAGTCAGCTCTATTTAAAAAATCAAAATGCCAGAAGTGCCAGAACGCAGACGTCAAACGCAAGTTTTCTTTTTTCATGGATTTTTCGAAAAAACGCAATAACAGCGTATGGGGCGCGTAATTAATTGCTATGGTTTTTGGAACACAAAAAACTGTTAGTATGTGAAGTATAGTGCGAGGCTCATTCATAAATTTGGAACGATGGATAGTGGAGACAGGATTTTGGTGGCTGCGGGGCTGACGGCTGCTGTAGTAGTCGGAGCCTTCGTGCTGTGGGGTCCCGGTGGGGCTCCGAAGGTGCGCAAGAGACGAGGGCAGATCGCTGGCCTCCAGAACCTGGGCAGGACCTGCTTCCTCAACACCCTGTTGCAGGCGCTCGCAGCCTGTCCCACTTTCATCGACTGGCTCAAAAATTATGCTAAAGCAGACGGCCACAACAGTATGATTACTACATTGTATACAGTTATTGAAGGTAATTTTTCCATCTGAATAATTAGATCTTGGGAAGTAGTTAAACCTCTTAAAATAATTAACATCTTAAAATATTCCATATGTGGTGTATAAATAACAACTAGTTTATTTTTGTATAAAAAAAATATGTACTTGGATATAAATAAACTGAACTACAATATTTCAGAACAACATTAAACAGCATCAGAAAATCACCAGTAAACTTAAAGACATACATTCTCAATAATTATGATGTAACTGAATAATATATTATAGTGCTCTTTATAGTTTAAAAACTAATAACAATCAATAATTTCCCCAAAGCCAAGTTCAATAAAATTACCTACCTGTTGACTTAACATTCCTTACACATTGGTATATTAATCAATTATTTATTATATAACTTCATGGTTCAGATAGGTAACTCATGTTTTTTTAAATATCTATTGTTACATGGCCAAGATTAAATATTTATAAAATGAACTGCTCAAGACAGTATTGATACTAACATGTTAGCTTTCAATAGAGTCAGTGTGTGCACATAACTCATTTATTCTTACTGCCTTTTGCTCGAGTTAAGTATCTCCTTCTGAACCTCCTTTATACCATGTTATGTTACAACATTTGGAGTTCCAGAATTCACATCTAGTTTCCCCTAAAGTAATCCACAACTAAATGTGGATCTTTGTATATTTGACAAAATACTGCACATGATTTAATATTGTGTATAAAAATACTTATTTTGCCAAAATATTCCTTATCTTTATGATGTAGTATGAGTGATGCAATAGTAATAGCTTTGTAAACAGCTGATGAATACCTATCACAATCAATCACAATATTGACTGTGTCAGGGTTAGAAAATAAAGCCTATGCTCGAACAAAAAAAAAAATGCCATTATATCTGGGGTAGATTTGTAGTTGCCTACAGGATGCCACTCATAGCTGCCTGTCATCCATAATAAAAAAGTAAGTACGGATTCTTACTTCCTACAAAATGTATGGGAAAAGTTTTTTTGCTATTTCTGTCTTTTCTAGTACTCAAACCTCAGTTGGTACTGTTTTTTGATCCTTACGAGAAACAGACTCGATTGGTATTAAAAAAAGGTTTTTTTAAAATGGCCTATTTTCTTGCTTACTGTAATTTTTTTTTCAATCTGAAAGAAATCAAAATTTCTAAAAAAAAAAAAAACAGGTCTCCTAAGACTGTTTTCCTGTAGCTACAACGGTTAAGGTACTTACCTGCCCTTACTACCCCATCTCAAAAATCCAGCCTGTATGTGTGTACAAATATTATATAAAAATAAATAAATGCAGTTGTCAACGGTACCCACGAGTCAGCGCGTGGCACGCCAGTGTGCCCGCTGGGCGTGCTGCAGTCGCTCCGCGCGGCCGGGTGGGTTGTGCCCGCAGACCAGCAGGATGCTCACGAACTGCTCCATGTGCTGCTGTCTTGTATTGAGGAGGAGACTACTAACATGTCGAAAAAGGTAGGTCTTTATTATTATGTTTGCTGGTTGTTCCTTATTTGCAGCCATCCTGCATTATAATGGGTGATTGGGGCTGGGGCACATCATCAGCAGTAGAAAATTGCTAATATAAAGTAGTTTCATTCTTATTTCTAGTGTGATTTCCTTCCTTATCTTAGAGAAAACCCTGAGTCAGCCATGCAGTGATGTTGTTAACCACATTACTCTGTCAAACTTCCCTATTCATATTTACCTATACCCAAAGTCTCTAATTCAGATAATTTATGTAAACAAAGTAATGTCAAGAAATGTCACTGTCAAAATGACAGGACAGTGGTGCAAAACATTTTATCATATTCTTTTTTTTGTAAATAGTCATCGCTAAAATTAAAGTGAATTAATTATAAGAACTATGCAAACAAAATACTGTTGCTAAACAATGTATTGTGTAGTATGTCGGAGACACGACATATGATCGTCATAATTAGCTGTTTTAAGTCCAGTGCTAGACGTAGGCCTCCCAAAATCGATTTACACTCGAAACAGTTTACTGCCGTTTTCATCCAAAATGTGGCTAGATATGCTACTTACAATATGGATCTATGATCTATGAATGAGACTTGTAATATTAGTGTTGTTGAAGATGTAAAACATTTGAAAATGTTTAGATCTCCTGCATTGTAATCAGTATCATAAAATATTTTATACCAGAAAATCTCCTTTTAGTAATAACTTTTTTTTAAACCGGAAATTTATAAAAATAATCACGGTATGATTATTTGTTAATTATTATTTCTTAAAATCAGTACTTAAAAGAAAATTTAACCTCTTTTTTCGCCATTTTATGTGAATTACCATTAAAAAGATGTTTTTTTGATATGTTATCCCCTTTGTTTACATAAATTATCTGAATTTAAGACTAGGTATAGTAAATGCGCAAGATGCGCTTTAACTATAGGTACTTTATTTAGTAATTTATCTTCGTATTTCCCCATATGGCCCCTTCTTAAGAGGGCTGTCTCGGGTCCACTAGCGACACTCTTTAAAAAAAAAAAAATATCTCTTGACTGAGAAGGAATTAAGAAAAACGGCTCAATCAGTTGCATCGGTGTGTCTACAATTTTCTAATACCTTTATAATAATACCTTTTATAAAGTTTCATATTGAGACACGAAGCAACAAAATTCGATCTAAAGAAAACGGCCACATTCCTGGCTAGATCGTATTTTGTTGCTTCCTGGCTCAATATGAAACTTTATAAAAGGTATTAGAAAATTCTTGACACACTTACCGAGACAGCTGATTGAGCCGTTTTTTATAATTCCTTCTCAGTCACGAGATAATATTTTTTTTAAAGGAGTGGCGCTAGTGGACCCGAGACAGCGCTCTTAAGGTTGCTAAAATTAAGGTACTATTCAGATATAAGCGGTATCGCTCGGTAGCGACACCAAATCGGTACGCGATATCGCTGTCACGCTCGGTAGGCGATACTCGTATCGCCTGTACTCGTGTTTACTAATGGGCGGCAAACACGTGACTAACCAGAAGGCGGTCAGTATCGCTACCGAGCGCCACAGTGATATCGCTTATATCTGAATAGGCCTTAAATGAAGTTTGTTCGGCCTAGCCGGGCTGTCTCTCAGACGCGCTGGGTCTGGGCGGCAGCCGCGCGTGGTCTGCGCTGGCGTCGCCCGCGTCGCCGCCCGCCGCGCCGCACCCGCTGCGCGCCGACTCCACGCCACCCACGCCGTCCGGTCTGTCCGTGCGCCCGGCGTCTGCCGCGCCCACTGATGAACCCGATCTTGTGGAACCAGGTAATATTCACTGAACTAAAAGTGGCCAAGAAGTTTCTTGCTCGTTCTTCTCCATAGGAACCTACTACGCATTTGATGGGCCTGTAATTGGTTTTATGGAAATAAATGCACTGAGTTTGAGTTAACTAAATAATAATAAAAAGCGTTTAACGGGCCTCTGCGAATTGGCTTCGGTCCCTCGTGCGCCTAGCAAAAGGCCGGGACCCCAGGGTCCCGCGATATGTCAAAAACATAAAAAACAATAATTATAATAATAATTTAATAATTTAGAATTTAATCTAACTTAGCACTCGAGGTTGTTGACATGTGGAATGTGAGCTCAGCTATCATTGTGCCGATTGTCATGACGGCCAATGGCCTGATGGCCGAAAGGTTCGATCAACATCTCTCGAGGCTTTCATTAGGCGGTTGGATCAAGGGCCTGATTCCACACCACTATCACTATCACTACATATTATAAAACAAAGTCCTCCGCCGCGTCTGTCTGTCTGTTCGCGATAAACTCAAAAACTACTGCACCGATTCGCATGCTGTTTTCATCAATGGATAGCTTGGTTCTCGAGGAAGGTTTTAGTATATAATTTGTTAAGTTTTTGTATACATTTTTGTATAAATAAACGATATTTGTTGGAGGTGTCGGAAAAAAATAAGCCGTCTGGGAGCTTTCAACGAAAACGCTGTCTAAACCCTTTGAGATATAACAAAATAATGTATGGTGGAATTATGTATCTTATAAAGGTCTTCAAAAAAGTCAGCGATGGCATATGTCTATCTCTTAAGGATAACTTATTATATCCATTTTATTGTCTTTTTGTAGGTATTTGTTTGCCGAATTTTACTCTTGGAAATACGATTACGATAACAATACGCTATAATATCAGTAGCTATTAGCCAAATTATGTTCGTAGATAAATAAGCTAGCTACTTACGTGTATTTCAAACAGTATACAAGAATATTTATCATAAAAACATTACTAAACACGGCGGCCTTATGATCAAAATTTGTGCATTCCAAAACTTTCGTTACTTTTTCACTGACATATTTATCACTTTGCGATAAACTAACACTCAATATGAAATCTACATTTATTTCTCAGTAATTCTGTATAAGATTCTTCTATGATTAAACCGTTTTCTCATTGAATCCATTACTTTATGCACGTATAACCTTGATGAATGTTTACATCGCGCCACACCGCCACACGACCACAGAGTACAGACGTATTTTGATCGCGCCACACCGCCACACGACCACAGAGTACAGACGTATTTTGTTTTCATTTTTTTTTTTTCGTTCGTTTAGTGGTGTTCCCGCTAAAATGTATTAGTACCGGTCAAGTATTAGTCGATTAATCGAATTCTACAGCCAGATCGTGTTGCAAGTACAAAATAAATGTCAAATATTTCGTCCAATTGCGAACGTGACCCTGAGAAAAGTTATGCACCAATGGTGTTCATTAGATTTCGAGTGTTTTCTCAGCACAAACGGTGTATCGTGCGACATTTCGGAGGATTTCGTTTTGTTTTCACATTGTTGGTACTTCCGTGAATAATTTTAAAATTATTATTTGTGTCGCATTTTTATTTCGTGTAATTTGGTACAATTGATTGCTTTAAGAATTTGAGTGAAATTTCGTATTTTGATTTTGTGTTTGTTATCTTTAGGTAAAGACTCATTATACGTTCAGATCATAAGTACTTTTATTATATTAAATCATTTGTTTCGATTTCTATTCACATAGTGAATCACATTAAAATTAATATTACGTTAGAAATTTGAGATATAGCCTGGGATATGGAGGAGGACTTATGGTACTTTTTTATGCTATAACCGACATCCACGCGGGCGAAGCCGCGGGCAGAAGCTAGTCTATAATATAAAAATGAATCGCAAAATGTGTTGGTAAGCGCATAACTCAACAACGCCTGGACCAATTTAACCAATTCTTTTTTTTTAATGTTCGTTGAAGTCCAAGGATGGTTTTTTTTTAATGGTTTTTACGAAAAATTAGGGTAGGGTAAGGTAGGTAGATAGGGTAGGGTAGGGTAGGGTAGGGTAGGGTAGGGTAGGGTAGGGTAGGTAGGTAGGTAGGTAGGGTAGGGTAGGTAGGGTAGGGTAGGGTAGGGTAGGTAGGTAGGGTAGGGTAGGTAGGTAGGTAGGGTAGGGTAGCGTAGGGTAGGTAGGTAGGTAGGTAGGGTAGGGTAGGGTAGGGTAGGTAGTTAGGTAGGAGGTAGGTAGGTAGGTAGGGTAGGGTAGGGTAGAGTAGTGGAGTTTATACTATAGCTTTTGACAGAACGCAGTCTGTCGGGTCAGCTAGTTTTTTATATTTTTAAAGGTTTTTTTTATATATTTTTTAAGAAATATGTAAAAATGAATTTATATGGAAAAAAAATTAAACAAACGTTATAATAATTGCTTTATTGGCATAAATATTTTTTTAACAAAAATAATGATGCCCTGACTCCTGCGCTAGGTTATAGCACCTGTGTTACAGGAGCAGTGTCTTCTCCCAATTATATGAGTCGATTTTTATGCAATAAGAACCCATCCACTATACTATAGTGCGCGCGGAACTAGTTGGCCGCACCTTAGGTATGTGAGCAGTGGGACGGAGAGGCGGGGCGCTTGCTGTCATTACTCAGTGCGGCGCCTTACTTCGCGACGGCAACACGCGTTGAAAGTTCCGGCTAGTTTAGACAAAACGCACATGAGATTGCAATAGCGAGATGTGTCCGCCGATAAAAAGACAATTTAATTCAGATCAATCAAATCAAAAGACAATCAGAGTAATTTTATATAAGTATAAGACTCTCCGAGCTTTTTAGGGAATTGTAAATTTCAATTAGACAATGTGTTGCTCTGTAAAACAAAGATTTATTTTAGTGCTCACATACATATGATACACTAATAAGTGCACTGATAAACTTAAATCATTATAGCCTACCTGTAAAACAAAGAAACGACATTTAAAGTTTATTAATTAATAACAATTCCTTAATATTTCAACAATAGAATCACTGTCACGGTGAAAACAGTTGTCAACATCCATCCTGCTTTACTCACCGAGTTGGTGTCTTGCGAACCACGCCCTCTATTGAAGTACTTATGTACTTCGTTACCGACAATGGTACTATACAAACTAATTAAAGAAATTATTATTTCTTTACATAAGTATATATTAATTAAATAATTTTATATATGTATCATTAAAATATGTCAGAATATTTTCATATACTTAATTTGTTTTTGGTTTATTTTATTATTAATTACAATATAATTAGATAGGTACAATATAAACTTCTAAAAGTTCAATTGTTTTCAATAATTGAACTATTATTGTTCACGATATCTCGAGATTGGTCATCACTATCTAATCTCATGTGCTTGCGAGCAGCAGGCATCCCGCCCCCTCGCCCCTGTCGCCACCTAAGGCGCGGCCAACTAGTTCCGCGTGCACTATAGCGACTTTCCTGCGCGCCAGTAAATACGAATGTAGTTCTAATCGACGTTTTGTTGTGTGATGTAATATGCCGCAAGATTATGTTCGTCAAGTGGCAAGTCAAGCGGGGTCTGACGATTCCACGCGATTTATACAGGGACTACATGAAAGCACCAAGAAGTAATTACAATGATTGATTTTGCCGCCTTGGTAGTACATTTGCGAATAAAGCTATCGGCAGTGCAAAAAAATCGTAAGCGCTCTGTAGTAGATTCCTCCAGTAATTTTTCTTCAGACTCATAATTATAAACAACATTTTATGTGGTCCTTAGAACCGCCAATGGAGCGCCCCCGCCTCACGAAGGGAGTGTCCCGCTCGCTGTGCCACCTGAGCTCGGTGGGGCGGCGCTGGGCCACGCCGGCCCCCGCCCGGCCTCCGCCCGCGCCGCCCTTCCGCGGCACCCTGGCCTCCAGGCTACAGTGCACTGTGTGCTCGCACAAGGTGAGATAGTCATCAGTAATGCAGGAGTGTCCCGCTCGCTGTGCACCTGAGCTCGGTGGGGCGGCGCTGGGCCACGCCGGCCGCCGCCCGGCCTCCGCCCGCGCCGCCCTTCCGCGGCACCCTGGCCTCCAGGCTACAGTGCACTGTGTGCTCGCACAAGGTGAGATAGTCATCAGTAATGCAGGAGTGTCCCGCTCGCTGTGCACCTGAGCTCGGTGGGGCGGCGCTGGGCCACGCCGGCCGCCGCCCGGCCTCCGCCCGCGCCGCCCTTCCGCGGCACCCTGGCCTCCAGGCTACAGTGCACTGTGTGCTCGCACAAGGTGAGATAGTCATCAGTAATGCAGGAGTGTCCCGCTCGCTGTGCACCTGAGCTCGGTGGGGCGGCGCTGGGCCACGCCGGCCGCCGCCCGGCCTCCGCCCGCGCCGCCCTTCCGCGGCACCCTGGCCTCCAGGCTACAGTGCACTGTGTGCTCGCACAAGGTGAGATAGTCATCAGTAATGCAGGAGTGTCCCGCTCGCTGTGCACCTGAGCTCGGTGGGGCGGCGCTGGGCCA
The DNA here is from genome assembly GCA_947523025.1 of Dryobota labecula. Classification (NCBI taxonomy): domain Eukaryota; kingdom Metazoa; phylum Arthropoda; class Insecta; order Lepidoptera; family Noctuidae; genus Dryobota; species Dryobota labecula. Next base: position 1,275,442 of record OX383296.1, on the reverse strand, counting down.
CGCCGGCCGCCGCCCGGCCTCCGCCCGCGCCGCCCTTCCGCGGCACCCTGGCCTCCAGGCTACAGTGCACTGTGTGCTCGCACAAGGTGAGATAGTCATCAGTAATGCAGGAGTGTCCCGCTCGCTGTGCACCTGAGCTCGGTGGGGCGGCGCTGGGCCACGCCGGCCGCCGCCCGGCCTCCGCCCGCGCCGCCCTTCCGCGGCACCCTGGCCTCCAGGCTACAGTGCACTGTGTGCTCGCACAAGGTGAGATAGTCATCAGTAATGCAGCAGTGTCCCGCTCGCTGTGCACCTGAGCTCGGTGGGGCGGCCATTGTAAAAACCCTTTTAGTTCACCTTCGTACATTTTGTATGGATCACCGCACACCACGGGCGGACCTCACCAGGCTTCTTCGTATTGGAATACGATGCGCTGCGGTCCGATGCGGTTGTAATATGCATAATCGGCCTATAACATTCCCACTGCTGGGACACAGACACTAACGTGGCCCTAAATGTTGGTTTCTCCACAGAGTCCAATCCGGTACGACAAGTTCGACAGCATCTCTCTATCAATGACCAACACCAGCGTCGGGCTTACCGGCTCCTTCAGTCTCTCGGGTGAGCTAGCTTTTTAACACACATATACATATATATATATATATATATATATATATATGTATATATATATTATATTCTACTCGTAATAACTTCTAAGTGTCCTAAGTGCCCCTTCACTTGCACCTGTGATGACCGAAATAATGCCACTGATGCCGCAATCAACGTGCACACCTACTGGGCTCAAACAATATAAAAACCGGCCAAGAGCGTGTCGGACCCCACACAATGAAGGGTTCCGTAGTTGGGATCAATTTATCCCAAGAACAAACTTAACATTGTCCAACTGCAAATGTAAGTTTGTACGCACAATATTGAGAGATTTACCATGTCATATTAAGACCATTAACTTCTTGTAAATTTTCCTGTAATCTATAAAGTAGTAAAGAACTATTTTTTGTAGTTTTTCAAACATTTTGGCGCTGTGGTATCGGAGATAAGGGGAGGAATGGTCAATTTTCATCTATTTTCTTAAATAAGTTTTAAAGTATATACTTTAAAATTATAAAAAAAATATATATATGTCTGAAATCCTTACTACTGAACCCTTTAATTTAATACTAGCTTTTGTCCGCGGCTCCGCCCGCGTGGATGTCGGTTATCTTTATATATATAGTTAAGTTACGTCGTTCTAAATCCAATATGGCGGACGGCCCAAGATGGCGGAGTAGTTATTTTGAAAGGGTTTGCTGAGAAGAATACGAATAAATAAACTAACTTCTGTGTTCAAAGTTAAGAAAAATTTAGATCTGTAAACAAAGCGTAAATCTCGCGACAAGCCTTTATATCATATAAATTGTGGAATATAATAAATTGATGGGTTTTATTTACTTTAAAGTTTATTTTCTTTTTAGAGCATTTAAATAAAAGCTTGTTTTTAAAAATGATTTTTTACTATTAATTTATTTATACTTTATTTTTAAACTAGTTTTATTGATCTCAATCTTATTTTATTATGTAATTTTTTTTCTTTTTTTTCTGTCTTTTCTTTAGTAATTTGCATGCCGAAAGGTCAAATATGGTACCAAGACTGTGATTTACAATTAATTAATAAATATTATTAGTTATTTATTACACGAATGTAAAACGTCTACACATTGTATACCCATATTTGCCAATAAATGATTTTGCATTTGAATTTAGAAGTGGCACAGCACTGCCACTTCTAAACCCTGCACTATTGCCACACTGTGTCCTCCAGCCAGGAGGCGTGGAGCCAGATGCAGGGAAGAGTAACACCATGCTCACATCCAGGAACACGGACCTATGTCTTGTTTCTTCATAAAAGCATGGGACATTATTAGCAGTATAATAAGGTATCCCGTGAAATTCAAATTTTCTTACGTGTTTCGCAATTTGCTGATCACGTTATGTATTATTGATTAAAATATGATTTTTTTTTTTTTTTTTTTTGCTTTGCCTCACCCTTGGAATTTCTCCTGTATTGTGGGTGCGTTTACAAAAATTTAAACTCACATACACAAACAGCCAGATCCGGAACATACTTGTAGGTCATAAAAATATTTGTTCCGTGTGGGAATCGAACCTGCGACACGCAGCGCAGCAGTCAATCGCTTAACCACTGCGCCAACCGTGCCGTCGCTTGGCTTGTAGAGAGTTGTAATGACGATTTTTATTATTATAATTCTATAAAAAAAATATTGATATAATTTATCGCATATAAAAGTAGCCTATGTCCTTCTCCATATCCCAGGCTATATACCTGCCAAATTTCATGACAATCGGTTCAGCGGTTTAGGCGTGAAAACGTAACATACATAAAGACAGACAGAGTTACTTTCACATTTATAATACGAGTATTAGCATGGATCAACATACAACCTGATACTGACCTGCAAATTGCAAAAAACGTAAGAAAATTAAAATTTTGCGGGCTACGGCTTTCGCCTTAAACATCTTGAACGTGTATAATCTATGCCACCGTTTCTTGTTACCCGGTATTGGGGCTCACGCAAGAAAGTTATAACTTACGGTCGCCGTTATCGAAGCGATAAGTAGGACTATGCAATAAACGCATGATAAAAAATCGGTTTAGGTTAATCTGTTACCTTCTAGGTACTTACTATGTTTTCGCCACTTAGTAAATGTTTATCGGAGTACGTTCAAAAACCTCATTAAAATTTTCATTAATACTCGTGCTAACGTAAATGTTGTTTTGCACGAAGTTGATTAAACAGCAGAAAACCGCACATTTTTACCACTTTGTCATTTGATATTGATGCTTCTTTGATCATGAAAAAAGCCGGCTCGTAAGCTATTTTGACCTGAATCACTGCGCGATATAGTTCATATTCGCTTCTTAGCCCAGTACAAAGACAGGGCTGGCATTTCGTGTCTTTGTCTACCGCGCGGCGACCCTACAATGATCAATTTTGACAGCCCATTTACGGCTCCCCGGGATTCCCTGGTGCCCGATTATATGTTGAGACCGAGGAGGAATCTAGGAGCATGCCTTGGTCCATAGGCCTGCTCCGCGCGTTCACAGCGCCGGAGATGGTGAAGGGCGTGCGCTGCGGCAAGTGCTGCCCCGAGCCCGAGCCGGCCGCGCAGCCCGCGCCGCCCGCCGCCTACACCAAGCACATCCGCACGGTCAGCTTCGGGAAGGTATGCTCATCTGCGTTGGTTATTCAAACATACTACTTCTTCTCAGTAGTTTCTTCACATTGAACTAGCTGTGCCCCGCGGTTGCAGCCGCTTCGCTCGGCTCCTTGCAAAAAGGATTTTTCAAATCCGACTGGTAGTTCCAGAGATTAGCCCGTTTAAACAAACAAACAATTCAGCTTTATTATTAGTACTTTTGCCCGCGTCTTCACCCGCGTGGAGGTCGGAAATTATCCCACGGAAACGTACTACCGGGATTAAAGTATCCTATGTGTTGATCCAGGTTATTAACTGTGTGCCAAATTTCATCCAAATCCGTTGTCACCCTATGTACAATTTTTACATTTACATTTGCAATTTCTTGGTGTACATAATAAAGAGTATTCTACCTATCTATTCTATGGCAAAAACTCTGGACGTATCATAATTATGCTCCTAAGTTGCAGGCTAATAGAAATATTTTGAGAGAGTTCGGAGCGCGTGAAACATTCAATCAGTCAGGGGGCCAAGTCTACTAATGTACAAACGTTGCAATGGTCTCTTCATTGTGAGTTTTTGACAGATTTGCCATACAAATACTGTCAACTACTCACAATGGCGAGACCATTGCAACGTTTGTAAATTAGTAGACTTAGGCCCCTGGATTCTACCCGTTACAATCGTGACAAGTTGAAATGCTCAAACACTCGAAACTGAAGACTAAAAAACCGCGTCTGGAGTGGGAGTTTTGCAAAACATTATTTATTTTTCTATATTTTGACGTCCTGAGTATATGTTACAGCTGCCACACTGCTTATGCCTACACATCGGGCGCGTGGAGTGGCTGGGCGGAGCCCTAAATAAGCGCGGCGAGTTTGTGGCCTTCCCCGAGTCGCTGTCTATGGCGCCCTACTCCGCGGTGCAGCAGCCCAAGGTACGCCTCATCATTTATGACAAGTTTTACTCTTTCAGGCAGATTCAATAAAAAAAACACGATTTCTTATTATTATTATTGTGTTCCGATTTGAAGATTACTATACCCGAAGTCTCTAATTCAGATAATTTATGTAAACAAAGTAATGTCAAGAAGTGTCACTGTCAAAATGACAGGACAGTGGTGCAAAACATTTTATCATATTTTTTTTGTAAATAATAATCTATAAAATTAAAGTGAATTAATTATAAGAACTATGCAAACAAAATATCGTTGCCAAACAATGTTTTGTGTAGTGTGTCGGAGACACGGCCTATGATCGTCATAATCAGCCCTTTCAAGTCCACTGCTAGACGTAGGCCTCCCAAAATCGATTTCCACTCAAAACAGTTTTCATCCAAAATGTGGCTAGATATGCTACTTACAATATGAATCTATGAATGAGAGTTGTAATATTAGTGTTGTTGAAGATGTAAAAATTTGAAAATGTTTCGATCTCCTGCATTGTTACCAGTATCATAAAATATTTTATACCAGAAAATCTCCTTTTTTTTAATAACTTTGTTTAAAACCGAAAATTTCTAAAAATAATTACGGTATGATTATTTTTTAATTATTATTTCTTAAAATCAGTACTTAAAAGAAAATGTAACCTCTTTTTTCGCCATTTTATGTGAATTACCATTACGAAGATATTTTTTTGATATGTTATCCCCTTTGTTTACATAAATTATCTGAATTTCAGACTTTGGGTATAGTTGTATGCTACAATTATGAGCGTACACGCTCATAACTCTTAATAATTGTAGCATCAAAGTGCAGGTGCAGCAGATATGAGTTCACCCTGTTATTTGATCAATCTACAGCATATCTGTATCCCACAAATTCATTTAAGCTTCTGTGGTTCACTTAAGAAGTCTTTGAACCGTCTCCGAACTACATCTGGAAGATGTAGTTCCAACCTCTTAGTGGGGCTACCCGACGGAATGCAACATGCGTGTGCATGTGGAGCTGTGTCGGAAACTATGTTTCACCTGCTATCCTGCCCTCTGTGCCCTAAAAATATGCAGCCATAATGACCTCTGCGCCTACGACGACGCCGTGGCTGTGGCGAAGTTTTGTGCCAACAAATTTTTAAATACTGTCATGCCGGCGACACGAACAAGAAGATTAAAGCTCTTCACCCCTTCTACTGACGCTCCTCTCTTTAGCAGCTGGAGCTGGTGTCGCTGGTGGGTGCGGGCCGCCTGCGCTGCGGGCTGAGCGCGCTCAACGCGAACGCAGCGGGCGCGGGCGCGGGCGCGGGCGCGGGCGCGGGCGCGGGCGCGGGCGCGGGCGCGGCGCTGTACCGCCTGCGCGGCGTCGTGGTGCACGTGGGCGGGCCCCGCTCCGGGCACTTCGCCACCTACCGCCGGGGGAACGGCTTCGAGGCCAAGAGGTACGTGCCCCAGTAGCTGCGCTGTTGCGCACGACCTAAACTTAATTTAGGCTATTTCAATATTTTCCCGTCTAATAAATTAACAAAGGAACGTACATTTTTATTAGAGCTGTAAATTTTTGTTGCCTTCAAACGTCCATAAATTACACCGTATATTTTGTTTAATTTAAATTGTCCTCATTATGAACAACTCTTACAATGGGCCAATACCAGCTACCAACCCTGACATCGAGTAACAATTATTCATAACTAGCTTTGCTCGCGGCTCCGCCCACATGGATGTCGGTTATCGCGTAAAAAAGTAGCCTATGTCCATCTCCATATCCCAGGCTATATCTCTACCAAATTTCATGATGATCGGTCCAGCAGTTTAGGCGTGAAAACGTAACATACAGACAGACAGATAGACAGACAGACAGACAGAGTTACTTTCACATTTATAATATTAGTATGAATGATGGATAATGACCCAAAAACTAAGCTTGTATAGTTGACAAATCAGAACGCATTACGTATAGACAAATAACACGTTGAAGTTCAAGGGATTAATTAAATTGCCATCTCTAACTTAGTTCTTATCTGCCATCGTCCTTTTCTCGAGCTCTGTGTATGTCAGAAATGTCAATTCTCTTATTTCAGTTTAGTGTGTTAACAAGGGAATCGGATCCTATTATAACTTCATCGTCTAAAATTGATTATCACTCTAAAATCCTACTTGTTTTCCCCAGATGGTGGTATACCTCAGACACTCTAGTCCACGAGGTTTCCCTTCAAGAGGTCCTGCGATGTTCAGCATACATGCTGTTCTACGAGCGAGTGCGGCCCGAGGTCAGCATGTCGGCCTCCACCAACTCGCACCACTTCTAGACCGGACACCCGAACGCCACCGATACACCCGGACACGGAGCATAGCCGGACACCAGGGTTATCACTCTCCATTTTAGCGGCCGGACATTATGTCCATTTCGGACAGGGCATTTACGGGATAACTTATTAGCCACAATCCCGGCCATTAGACTTGGTTTTTCACTTACGAGAAAACATAGTTTCAAAATAAACAGAAATAGTAAATGAACTAAATTCTGCGCGGAACTTGAACGAATATAGATGACAGTGGGTAGGGAGGAGAAATAAGACCAGGGAACTCATTGGTTCGCAGCAGTTTAACACAGAATCAAAATATTATGTGAAGGTCAAACCTCGCTGCAAACTAAACTACATAGAAATAGCTCTCTAAGCATTATCAGCACATTATTCAATTTTTATGAAACGATATTTTCGCGAAAGTGACATACCATATCATCACTAAAACTGACATCCCCAAAAATTCTAACCAATTAATAAATAATATAAAATTATAAAGTTTGGCTGTGCCCTTATCAATTGTACAGAATTCACTCACATAATAATAATATTATTACTAACGTGATTTCACTTGCTTATAGCTCATTTTTGAACAAAATCAGTATTACTTTGTCTGTTTTTGGCATATAAATTGTTAAATGTACTTTGGCGAGGATAGCTCATTTTCCAGCCATTTGTTATGCCAGTGTACTATTTTTGAACTATTGTACAAAATTCTTGAATTTGATACATTTTCTCTTGCATTTAAAACAAAAATTACATATCGTTTGTAACGGCTTTGGACTCGAACGTCATGTGCTGGGTGTGTTTTCAATAATGATAGCCGTCGATGATACAACACAATGACAATTACACTAGGATTGATATCACGTAGCCGTCTCGACCCCCCCCCCCCCCCCCCCCCCCCCTCTGTCGGAGATCCACTCTTTGTCGGGCAACACCCACTCCCGTCGGTCACTGCCTGTCCGAACTCTGGTGCGCACTCGCCACTATAGAAAAATATCACTGTTTGTAGAAACAATAATACTATGTAGACTAGTCTGTGTTAAGATCCCGGCACGCTACGTTTACCTAGGTAGAAACCCCTAATCTTTAGGAAGAGTCTATTTTTCCACTCGCCCGATTTCTTCAGCGGAGCGAATCTTTTACCTTTTTGTACAAATCTACACAAGTTAGAGTTTGATCTTTAGAAGGCACCTTCTTCCTTGTGATATTCTTTACGAAGTTCCTATAGTACTATAGGAACTTACGTATAAAATCGTACATAATATATTGATGTGCGAAAAGCTATAGAAATATGTAGTAGTAATCCTGAGTTTTGTACATCAAATAAAGGGTGTGGTGGCTCGGCGCTTGCGCATTCCTGTGATCTAGCGTCTATTGCAGTGTTTGATTAATATCTAATCACAGCAGTTATATTTTAGCTGACGTAGTACTGAATAATATGTAGTATTATTGTAGCATGCTACCACCACGTTTTTACCAAAACCCTAGTGTGTCCAATGCAATAGATCTGTAGAAACCATAAAACCAATTTTTGTTATATTTTCACTAGCCGAACAAGTTTTAGATAACACTCAGTCGTGACGGCAGCTCGCACGTCAGCTAATACACTGCAGTTTTAGTACTGTGCGAACTACGAAAACCGCCTTTCTTTCTATTTACATAAAGTCTAATTGTCTTGGTCGTCTAGTATGTCTCGAAAGTTGTGTGCCATGACTTTAGCTTTTCTCTGTATACTTGATATGTAGCACGATATGTACAATTTGTGTCTGTCAGCTGGCTGGCGCAAACCCGACTTTACACACCTTTTGATGGAAAAGGTAATTAACTTTATTCTCTTTGAAATATGGGCGAAAATAAATGTTATTGAAGTTGTAGAACAGTAAATCTCAAAAGAGTAAGAATTATTTTGGACCTTATTTCTAAGTTGGTAAAGTCGATATTTTTTTTCTCAATATAGGAATATATTAGAGCAATAGGGATGTGTCCTGGGTAAAAAAAAAAAGAAAAACTGTTTAGTCCGTCAATCAGATAATAATAAAATATTAGACACGTATTTTTTGCTTTATCATACTAATCAAAAAATACTCATATAAAACACATTAAACTTGGGGAGTGGGGTCTCGTTACGTCACAGCTACGTATAAAATCTACTGAGAAGTGACGTCATGCCACATTTGAACTCAATGTATCGCCGTAATGTTTTGATTACGTAAAAAAAGAAAATATACGTATCCAATATTTTTTAATAATCTACCTACATGACTGGCAAAAAAATTTTTTTAGTCTTCATCCCTCTTCTGTAAATATCTCATGGTGAAAACTTACGTGAAGTGACGTTTAATTCCATCTGATGCTTGGGATTGACACTTGACAGCTCACTTGACCTAGGTTTTCATGGTGAGATTCTTAGAGAATACATCGGGGGTGTATTGCCTGATGTGGGGTTGGTGAAGGCCTTTAAAGAAAGATAATATTATAAGCCTGAGTGTAACCAAATTAAATGTATTGGTACCCGATCCAAAGTTAATTATTATTCTATTGACTATAACACTTTGTGAATTTATACATCAATGGGACTGTATTTTTTGTCCAATCTTGTATTGATGTACCTTAGATGTATATCATTCTTGGTGTGCATTTTGTCCTTAGGCGGTATGTCACAGTATCTATGTATTCGAAAAGGTACTGATATTTTAAGGGCTGAATTACTTAAACCTCCTTTTATGAATATGAGTAACTGCCAAGTAAGCCGCAAGCGCATTGATTATTATTGCAGTAACAGAGCTTACTATCTACTTATATGGAAGAAGTATGTTTGGATCGTAGCGCGTAGTTTTTGCCTACCCATCTGGGAAACGGGCAATACCTATCTGTCCCCCTGATGTTAGAAGTCCCTAACTACAGCCGATAAATTGATTACCAAAGTAATAATGTTATCTACAGCTGTGACCTACCGCCACCCACTTAGTAAGTACTTACTTATGCATTTATTTTATAATATTGACTTGTCCACTTGTGTCCTTCCTGTACATATTATTGTAACAATTTTCTTGAAAATCAAATTTTCGAATTATAAATTAGACGTTTTTGGAGGCTAAAGTAGTGAGGGAGGAGTATTGGTGCCTAAATTGTGGCCGTTTGTGACTATGACTGAGCAGTGTTGCCATTTCTGTGCGTCCTGTGAAAAGTGATATAAGTCAACTTATATCGAATGTGATATTATTGTTGCACCTTCATCAGAAAAAAATGCTCTATTATTCTGTCTAATTAACATTTTGATACGTCTATTAGTTTTCAAGATCGTATGGTACATCTAAGACGAAATGGCGTGTTTTGATAAATATTTTTGTGTAAATAAATACATATTGACATGTATCGTTCACAATATTCAAGTTATGAAATAAATAATTGTGTTTTAAGATGTATCTCAAGTCATATCATTATTCACATATATTTATTACGTTACACGTTTTTTTTTTAAACAAAACTTTATAATGAAAAAATATAATGAAGACAACATTAAGTTTTGAAGAATACGAGTTTTGTGTTTACAGTGCTTCTGCCGACTGAAAAATATTACTCGTTTGTTTGACAGCTTTGAACAGGAGTTGATTTAGTTTCGTATAAAACTACCTGACAATGCAACAATATCACCTTTCACCAAAGCTTCACACAAAGTGTAAAGCGATACAACTCATTTAGAATCATACACGATCATTCATTTGGTGTGTTTTGATACAACATATAGCTTTTTTTAAATATCTCTTCCTGCAGTAACGCCTTTTGAGCTGGAACATAATAGGTTGTAAACAATACGACACTAAATACAAATTATGTCACTATTTTTGTAAAATTATTATCCTAACAAAATTTTATAATTTTTTACACACAAAAACTACTATATTGTAAAGTTGACATTTTCGAGATGTATCAGTTTTCACAGGACGCACAGATTTTATATCGTTATCGCATAAAAGTAGCTGTAGATATTATTTATTATGTTCTGACAGTCAGAGGCTTGATGCCGTTCAGTGGTATGAAATATAGAGTTAATTATTTGTGTGAATCTTGCTTTTGTTGCCATATCTAATGTCTTTGTTTATACATGTTGTACACTATACGCTTCGTCCGACGCGATCAATTTATTATGCATATAAATCCTGGAATATGTTTCACTATGAAGTATACAAGCTGTAAAATTAAGTTTGCTAAAATTAGTGTTGCCATAATTATGTTGGTATTTACAGAAATAATGTATTCTATAATTTGTACTTCTGTATAATATTTTAGTTTTCGACGAATATTAGGTAATATTACTTGTTAAATATATTGCTAAAGAAATGATTTAATTAAAAACATAGTAAAATATAAAATTAAACATTGCATAATCATGACTGTTGTTTTAAAAAAGATTTTTTTTTTTAACAATGATTGCTCTGCAGAAACCATTTATTTTTGAAGAAATATAGGTTACTTCCCACCATGTTATGAAGAACTGTTTTGAGCCCTCAGCATGAGTCATAGTTTGTAGGTATAATGGGCAAAAGGGAATTACTTTAATTTACATATTTATTTTATGACCTATTTAGGCAAAACCACTGTAACAAAGCATTACAACAGAAATGTTATAACGCTTTTTTGCAGTGTTTTGTCAGTAATGTTGACACAAAATATGATATAAGCAGGAATAGCTGCTATTAGAATGAATTCATGAATTTTCTTTCTCATGAATTACAAAATTAACATGCAATAATTGTACAATTTAATATTGTGTAACATTTCAAATTGAATCTTTTGAATTTATGACTCATGGCGGAGGTAGTTTATTTAAATTTGTTGTTTGAGCTTTCAGACTTTTGGAATGTAGTGTGTAAATAAGCCAAGTGATTCGATACTAAGCAAAATAATCAATACCGTTTTCTTTCAAATTGTTTCCGATTTAGAGTTGAAATAATAATAAATACTACACCAATTTGTATGGAAGTAATAAATCAAATGAAGGGAAATCAATATCTACATCCTTCGTAGCTAGTTGGTACACTACATTTGATAGGTCAGAATTAGTCGTAAATTATGAAAGTTATGTTTATCTTTAGGAAATTGCTTCACATAATAATTTGTTAATTTAGATTTAATATTTTTGTGTTGGCGATGATTGAACTTCCAGAGAAACACGTGTGGCAACTGTAGATAGGATGGATTGTATCTAACAAATGTTTATAAATAAAATATATTATAAGTGGCACCATGTTTCTATTGCCCAGTCACCCCATATCTTAACTACTTTTAACTTATCTCTTGTAACAATAATTACTATTGTTGATAGTTCTACATATTATAATGGATTATGCAGTACATACAGGTAACAAACAAAATCAATTTTATTATCAATTAGAAATTTTCAATTAAAAGATTTTCATAATATTCACAATTTATTTTATGTTTACAAATAAAACAAGACAATATTGAAGACTCATTGGTATGTATGAAATCTGATCAACAGAGTTTTCTTAAATTTTTCTGTGCACTGTGTGTGTATGTTACACAAATAATATCACAAACAGTCTGCTCTATAAATAATTGGATGTTAGGACATGCTGTCAATGAGCGATGCTCGCATTGTTGACGTGATCGCGGTGGGCTTAGCATCGTTCAACTTGAATACACTTTCAATAACTGAGATTTCCGTCGATGTAGTGTCCAGACCACAGAATGCGCACCAGTCGTTAACCACCATACCCGCGGCAATAACGTCACTGCCTCTGTTCACTGTGCCCGCTACCAGCGGTACTTGTAAGAGAGAGGACAACTCATCCTGGTCCTGGATTGTGGTTTTAGGATGCACGAGCCCACCGCGATTACTGAGCGCGGCGTATGATCCGACTAATACATTCCCCGCGACCGTCTGTCTGAACACTTCCACGTCGAGGGTGTCTGCGAGGATCTCCTCCGTGTCGCGGTCTAGGTCGGGGTGCACGAGCGCCACGTAGTCGTTGCAGGCGATCACGTTCCCGAGCGCACTGAGCCGCTCCTCCACACGCTGCACTTTGATGGTGTCCGGCAGACTGTTTCTAATGTGTTGCAACTCTGTGTCTGTTGTCGATGACGGAACCAGCAGTCCGTTTTTATTACCCACCGTCATGCGACCGATGATCCGGCACCCCGCGACGCTCATGTGTACTACGGGGATGGTCTCTGACAACTCTGCCTCGAACACGCTGTAGAAATTCTCCGATCCACCGATTGCGACGAGGCAATAGGAATTTGTCAATTTACTAAACACTCCAACCTCGTTATTGTTTTCGAATTGGACGCGGACTGCCATAATTTTGACTTATTCAAACTTTACTCGTAAAGTATTTCACAACAATAAAGCTTCACGTGGGGAGAAAAGAAAAAACACGGGGATCTTCGTTCAAATGGTTACTTTTATGTCAGTTTGACAACTAGTCATTATAGGAACATCGCAGTTTTAACTCAATGTCGTGTTCCATTTTAAATAACAGGTTGTTAAACATCCTACAATGTGTCTCGATCATTCTTGAGTGGAAATGCTATAGTCTTTTTCACTCTTAAGCTACGGAAACAACATCTATGAGATTGCAGATTGCACTTTACGTCGGAACGTAAGCTATTTCTTATGAACGCGTTCAGAGAAAAGTGTAAACAATATTTTGGAATACAATTAAGGGTCGCGCAGACTGGCGCCGCACAGTGGGCTGAAAATCGACTCTCATAGACATATAACACTTTTTTCCCAAATGTCCACTTTTATGACTTGAAACTGTTTTGGGAGACTAAATACATGCCTAAAAATATCATCATTATGGAATAGCATTGCAAACAACGCAAACAGAATTTTTTCATGAAAAATTACTATGGAGCTGGCATGAAAAAGTCTTATATCTCCGCCATTTTTCAATTGGCCCTAATTCCTTTGCAGATAATTAAACTTTGAATTATTTAGAATTTTTTGACATACTCTCCGAACCGGCCAGTGTCTCGACCTTTTTTTAAAAATCGATTTCGATTTAATATTTTCATTTTTTTTAAATCAAATGCTTACCTTAATTTAAACTTAAAATCTACACAGACTACTTAAACGATGAACTACCGACCACTACTTTGTATAAACACGCCACATGATCATAAAAAAATTAGTTTCAAAGACTTTTTCATGCCAGCTGAAAGTGTGCAAAGAGTGTAAGATGAAAAAGTCTTATATCTCCGCCATCGTTCAATTGGCCCTAATTCCCTTGCAGGTGATTAAACCTTGAATTATAAACAATTAGTCTCCGAACGAGTGTCCGAGTGTCTCGACCTTTTTTTTTAAAAATCGATTTCGATTTTATTTTTTATTTTTTTTAATCACATGTGTATGCGACGCAACTAGCGTAAGAACTTTAGCTATTGACCTTATTTCTAATTGTCAAATATTTTTATTTTCTTTTAGCCGTCTTTTTGTTTTTTCACGTCTTGTTCTGTCATCGTCGTTAAAAACTATACCTATGTATTAAATTTCTCTGTTATTTTGCTATTAAAGTTTGTTGTTTATTTATTCGTATTCGCTATATTCTTCTTTCACTTCGAGCCTAAGGCCATTAATACTTAAATGATGAACCCAACCACTACTTTGTATAAACACGCCACAAAAATTAAGTTTCAAAGACCTAATTATGTAACGATCTTAATAATTATCGTCATTATTTTATGAGTTTAAGTAATATTTTTATTCATGTCTATTCTATGAGTTAGCTGATGAGGCCCAGAGGGTAGTGAATAAATTGGTTTACTGATCACACTAATTTAATTTCTAAGTACACAATGGGAAAGGCTGGAGGTAATTATAATGAAATAATTTATATATTTAAATCAGCAATTCTAATTAAAAATATATTTACAAACATAAAGGCAAAATAAAAACAAAAGAAAAACTATGAAAAAAGTAAACTAAAGCGACAATTTTCAGTGTTAAAAATTTATACTTCACGAATACAAAAAATTCACCTATTATATATTAATCTATATCTATACTAATATATAAAGCTGAAGAGTTTGTTTGTTTGTTTGAACGCGCTAATCTCAGGAACTACTGGTTGGAATTGAAAAATTCTTTTAGTATTGGATAGTACATTTATTGAGGAATATTATAGGCCATATAATATCACGCTACAACGAATAGGAGCGGAGCATAAATTAAAAATGTTGCAAAAACGGGATAAATTATTTCTTTTTGAGAGCTTCCGTTGCGTGCGCTGCGTAAACGGTTTAAGTTACGCAAATATCATGTATGATGGAATTTTTCCTCTTTAAAAGTTCTAAAAAAAGTCCGCGACAGCATATGTCTATCTTTTGAGATTGACTCACTATAACCTTTTTTTATGGTAATCAAATTTATTCGTAATTAATGTATTATTTGCGAAGGAGTTTTATCAACATAATATTAATCCTTATCCAAATAAATATGTTATTAATCACAAGTATTTAAATGTAAACAAAATTGTCCTTGACATCACTTGATTTCAATCAACATCTTAGGAGATATTATAATTTTAAAATAACTCCGTAACAAAATAAGTAGAAAATTCATTACTTAAACCACTCTCTCTCTTAGGTGACGCAGGCGAAGTTGCGCGGGTCAGCTATATTATAAAGCTATACAGTACAGTATAAAGAAGAGTTTGTATGTTTGGTTGATCGCGCTAATCTCAGGAACTAGATACTGGTTCGAATAAAAAATATATTTTAGTGTTGGATAGCCCATGATCTATGATCGTTAGGAGCCAAGCGAAAAGAACAAAAGTCAGAAAGAACGCTAAACGATAACGAAGTGATAGCGCGGGTGAGCGACGGGATGCGATGCGATGGGTGGGCCGAAGTTTCACGCGGACGAAGTCGCGGGCAGAAGCTAGTTATAAATATAGACAAAAAAATCTTAATAATTCAGGTTCTTGAAGTTTTAACAGTGTCAGCGTTTTCACAAAGAAAGTTTTCTTTTTTTTGCGTCTTAATGGGTCTTGTTGATGAAACAAGTGGATCTGACGAAAGAAGAAGGAAATTAAAAATATCCTCATTAGAACTCACTCTACTATTCTTACGGGAGGGGTGTTCCCTGAATCTTCTAAAATACTTGTTCCGGGTTTCCGATGCCTCTTCCGAAAGACTCCCAATTGGTACTCCCGTGCTGCCATCTTTGGTAGTTCCATGACCCTGCTTCACCATGTCAATTGTTTGTTTTGTTTATTGTATAAGCATACAGTCTTAATACAGGTTCGTTTGTGTTGTACCATTAAACCAGAAATGGTTTGTATTGGTACTCACATTCGCTATATGAACACTCTTTAGTCACTTAAATATAACTTGTATTTACTTATTATAATATTATTCATGTATATTATCCACGTACGGACACTATTTGCCTATATTATATAAATAAGTAAACAATGTAGGTACACGAACAATAATTTGCACGTAACTATTTAAGCCGTAAACATCTATCAGTTAGGCCGCTTTCCGAATTGGCTATAATCGCTCACAGCGCTCACATCCCTTGCGTTCCGAGTTGCGATAATATCGATATTCACGTGCTAAAACCCGTACCGAATTAGCGTGAGCGAGATAACGATGTTCCGTGAAACGTCATAGATGACGTCATGACATTCGCCATCTTGCGATAACGCCGACCATGCCTTTTACTAATATCGCCGTGAGCGCTGTCAAAAATGACAGTGTGCTGTTTTGTTTTGAGTCGCATCTTATCGTATCGTGGCATTTTCAAAATTGTTCTTCTGGCTACAGTTGCTACCTAACCTAAGAAGAACAAATTTACACAGGGAAATACTCTAATATCGTTTTGACATTGCGTGAGCACCGTGAGCGCGTTCACGAGCGTTCCGAGTTGTTGACAGCCCTCGGCTGTCATAATCGTAATATCTAAATCGGAACGCATGTGAGACGATGTGAGCGCTGTGAGCGATTATAGCCAATTCGGAAAGCGGCCATAGCTCTTGACGTAAATTGACGTAATTTTAGTCGGCAAGTTTTTAATCACGTCTAAACTTGTATGGAATAGTGACAGGCGCTGATTAATTTGACTTTATCTTCTGTCCTTTTCTTAATGAAATAGAAAGAAAAAGATGCACTGAACTTAAATTTAGTTTAGTTTGTGAACAAGGGAATCGGCACCTATGACGATCATAATGCCATGTCTCCGACAAACTACACAAAACATTGTTTGGCAACGGTATTTTGTTTGCATAGTTCAAAAAATTATTTAATTTTTATTTTATAGTTGATTATTTACAAAAAAAAAAAAAAAAATGATAAAATGCTTTGCACCACTGTCCTGTCGTTTTGGCAGTGACATTTCTTGACATTACTTTGTTTACATAAATTATCATGATTTAGAGACTTTGGGTATAAGTCAAAATAGTTTGTTTGGATAGAAGTTCACCTGCGGGAAAAAGAACATTTAAAGAAAACCTGAGATGCAGCATAAAAATATTTTTATCTCCACTTTCATTCATAATTCCCGTGATTTTGGTTTTACGGGATTTTGGTTTGACACCTACTACAAATACAATATTTTAAACTATAAATAGATACTAAAAGGTAAAGATGTAATATTACGTCCAGTGAAAAGTGGAACAAATATGCTGCCAGCGCTATACATACACTCTAATAAAGCATTCATCTGAAATGATTGATGAAGGTAATTTATTTTATTGGCGTACAATTTTCCCCTGAAATGGGGAAGTATCCGAGTAAAAAGTAGGCAGCACTGAGCTTGGAGGTTATGTAAAGAATAATAAATAATAAAAACATAATTCAGCTCCCATTTTATCTTGAAACAACTGTATATTTATTTTAATAGTTTAAAAACCATATTAGTTGAAAACTTCCACTGTTTTTCACCGAATAAACTAAAATATTTAGCTACTTACGAATGAAAGGACAATCCGGCAATTTTCTTCTCACTATTGCTTTTGCAACCAAAAACACTGCACCTTACCATTTTGCAGCAATAGCTAAAGTCAATCCTCAACAAAAAACACAAAATAGTTAGTATTTTTCGAAATGACAAATTAAATAATTTAAAATTTCGTCGCAACCACTTTTCAAACGTCAAACTTTGTTTAGCAACTGAAGTGCTGTCCTTGAAAAACGCGACACGCGATAAGGGACAGAAAATGTTAGGCTCTGTCTCTTTTCTTTACAAGCATCTTGTATATATTTTTCTTTTTCTTGTGTGAGATAGAAGATGACCAGCGGTCTATATTTTTCTCTGTCTACGGTTATCACGCTCACGCTAATTCGGTACGGGTTTTAGCACGCGAATATCGATATTATCGCAACTCGGAACGCAGGGTAAGTAGGTAGGTACGTGAGTCTGAGCTGCTCGCTACTATACCTGTCTCTAATTCAGATAATTTATGTAAACAGAGTAATATCAAGAAATGTCACTGTCAAAATGACAGGACAGTGGTGCAAAACATTTTATCATTAAATGTTTTTGTAAATAATCATCGATAAAATTAAAGTGAATTAATTATAAGAACTATGTAAACAAAATACCGTTGCCAAACAATGTTTTTTGTAGTGTGTCGGAGACACGGTATATGATAGTCATAATCAGCCCTTTTAAGCCCAGTGCTAGACGTAGGCGTCCCAAAATCGATTTCCAATCGAAACAGTTTACAGCCGTTTTCGTCCAACATGTGGCTAGATTTATGCTACTTACAATATGAATCTATTTATGAGAGTTGTAATATTAGTGTTGTTGAAGATTAAAAAATGTGAAAATGTTTGGATCTCCTGCATTGTTACCAGTATCATAAAATATTTTATACCAGAAAATCTCCTTTTATTAATAACTTTGTTTAAAACCGAAAATTTTTAAAAATTATTACGGTATGATTATTTTTTAATTATTATTTCTTCAAATCAGTACTTAAAAGAAAATAGAACTTCTTTTTTTGCAATTTTATGTGAATTACCATTACGAAGATATTTTTTTGTTGTTATCCCCGTTGTTTACATAAATTATCTGAATTTGAGACTTTGAGTATAGGCCGCTCATTAAGGCCGGTTCTAGTCAACGTAAAGAAATCCTTATACATGTTGCTTCGTTTTTATTTATTTTAATTCGTGTTTTAAAGAAAACTACTTTAATAAGCTAAGCTAAATAAGTAGTTGTAATAATATTTTTTGTATTTTTGCTTATAGTTTTTCGAGTTAATTTCGTCTTTTATAGATTTTGGTATTTCATTGTAAATTGTGGGTATTAAAAATTTTACAGTTCGTCTACCATAATAATTTCTAGCCAGAGGTACTATTAGTTTATTTCTGGTACTTCTTGTGATTATTTTATGTGATATCGGTATTTGAATGCTTTTGTTATTAAATTGCTCAATCGAGAGGGCCATATTAAGTCTCGTCTGAATTGGCAAAATTTTGCAATATTTAAATAATTAAATGACGTTGTCTTTATACTGGTCTTTAATTTTTTTGGGTACGATAAGTTTTAAAAGTCTAACTTGCAGTTTAGAAATCCTTTCGGTATATGATTTAAATGTTCGCCCATAGCTCGTGATTCCGTATGCTATAATTGGTTCCGCTAAAGCAATGTGCATGTTGAGCAAGGTTTTGAACGGAACTTTAGGTTTCAAAATGTAAAACTTTGCCAGTTTAGGCGCTTTAAGGCGCCCTGTTTAGAGGAATGAAACTCGATCCATTTGGTTATAGGTGTGTATTTATGTTACGGCACATTCATTCAAGCGACAGCGGGAGGAATACGTTTGCACATATACGATAAAAATGTCGTGTATTAATCATACAGAGCACTGTCGATATTAAATACTGGAGGTTTACACACAGAACAATAATACAGGAATTTACATCTCTGTTCAAAAATGAGTGATGCTAAGTACCAATCCCGTGTGTCATAGACATCACTTCTATATCACCGTAGTGTTGCCTATAAAAGTGGGAACCATAGACAATAAGTTTGGTTCGCCACACCAGTATAGCACGCAACTTGTCACAGACTGAGTACACGTGAAAAGTCCAGCTAAAACGATCGTTTACGACTAATCCAAGGTAGGTGTGATGCGTTACTTGATCAATTAGCAGACCGAGTTCTGTTTTGAAGCGATCTTGAATTATTTTCTTCCTTGCGTCCTTTACATCTTGATCAGCTTTTCCTTTAACAGCCCACTTTTTAATGTCCAATCTGTAGCATATGTGTAAAAGACATTCCATCATATTAATACGCGCATGAAGTGAAGAAATCCCAAACTCCATCATGTCAGCCGATGTTGCCAGTTTTGACACTGCTTCCAAATTGTTTAGCTCAGTCGGTTTCGCTAGGCATATGAAGCAAGACGCGTTTGATCTAGCTGCTGAAAGGTATGTGCATATCTTAGCATCGATCATCGTCATCAAGGGCTTGTGGCTAATTGTATTGCACTCAGTTGGTCGGAGAGCAGATATTTTATCCTTCATTTTTTATTATTCTGCCTTCACGACTGCTTCACTTTCTTTAATAAAAGTAAACTGTTGGGGTTTTGCCTTTGCCTTTGATGTTAATTAGTTTAATCATTACACTCATTAACTCAATACCCTCCTTAGCTAACTCATAGAATAGATTTGAATAACAATATTACTTAAACTCATAAAAAAATGACGATAATTAAGATCGTTACATAATTAGGTCTTTGAAACTTATTTTTTTATGATCATGTGGCGTGTTTATACAAAGTAGTGGTCGAGTTCATCGTTTAAGTAGTCCGTGTAGATTTTAAGCTTAAATTAAGCTAAACATTTGATAAAAAATATTATTGTAAAATATTAAATCAAAATCGTTTTTTTTTTTTAAAGTCGAGACTTTGGCTGGTTCGGAGAGTATGTCAATTTTTTTTTAAACAATTCAAGGTTTAACCACCTGCAAGGGAATTAGGGCCAATTGAAAAATGGCGGAGATATAAGACTTTTTCATGCCAGCTCCATAGTAATTTTTAATAAAAAAAATCTGTTTGCGTTGTTTGCAATGCTATTCCTTATTGTTGATATTTTTAGGCATGTATTTAGTCTCCCAAAACATTTTCAAGTCACAATTGTGGACATTTGGGAAAAAAGTGTATAGGTCTTTGAGAGTCGATTTTCAGCCCACTGAGCGCCGTGGCGCGACTCTCGGGCGCGACCCTTGTCGCAGCCGCGATATCAGGCCAGTGTGTGGGAGCCTTTACATTCAAGGATACACGACAGAATTGCAGACTCTTTTGTGAAAAATCATAAAAATTCAAAATTCAATATTTTTGATAAAATCTACGAGTTCTGCCAATCATACCAAGACATCACGTGTAAAAGTAAATAAAATGCATGAAATTATATAATTTTTTGAATTTCTTTTTATACAAAATTAAAAGTATGAATAAATGTATTCGCGATGAAGATGAAAGATGCGGAAATTCGTAATACTGAATTGCTTGGTGGATTGCAATGATACGGAGCTGTTCCCAAGTGATGTTATTCAAAACCTGAGGCAGGTTGTGATTGCTCCAATCACATACACGCCGAAGATCCAACAAGCTTTACAAAGAATCAATTTCAGATATCACAGGACTTGTAGTTACTCGAATCTATTACGGGTAATAATGACCAAGGCCTGAAACTACGTTAAGCGGACGCCCGCGCGGTTCCATACAAGTGCTCCGTCACGGGGACCAGCGCGGGCGTTTGTCGTGAGACGGGATCCGTCGTGGGGGCACCAGCTTACTGGCGTTCGTTTTTTTTTTTACTAGTCGTCGTTTTGCTACGTTATAATATATTAAGTTCTCCATCGATACGACTGTACATGCACACCGTTAAAATTGAACTACGAAAAATTAATTACGATGGCTACCGACGGATCCCACGCGCATAGACACGCAACTAGTGCTTCCAAAATTACGGATTTGCTAATTACGTAACTAGTTACGCATTTTGATGCTTCAATTACGTAACTACGTAATTACGTACTTAACTGTTTTGATTTTTTAAAGCACGATAAATTCTGGGCTTATTACGTATTTTAGAAGTAAAAAATCAAACAACTTCAAATGAAAAAAATTATAATATTAAGGAATTAAAAGTAAATTACAGATTAAAATGATAATTTTAAAATTAAACTCAAAATCAAAATCGTCAATCAAATCAAAATGTAATATTTTGATTTGATTGACGATTTTGATTTTGACTAAACTCAATCAACAATTCAAACAAAACATGTACCACGCACAAATGGTTTAAAAGTAAGAAACAATATAAAATATGGTTATTTTTCCAATCTTTGTTCTTGATAATATGATCTCATAAATGATAACGAATGCAATGTTCTGTCACCAAGGGAACTTCTTAGTTTAGAACAAAGATAGCCGGCAGAAGAAAATGCCCGTTCTGCTTCAACACTAGTAGGCATTATACATAGTAAATAATTATAAGCTGCTGTTAGGAAAACTTCACGACCGCCGCCAGTGCTATCGTAGATACACATTTCAACTCTGATGATGGATTCAAGATCTGTGTTTACTCCAGATTTGTTTACTGTAGACATAGTTTTCTGTATTTCTTTTTCTAGTTGCTGTGCAACAGTCAACTCGTCGCCACAACCATCATTAGCATCATTGTCATCTGCTTCGGAATCTAAACTCATTTGTGTACTTGTAGGCGGTGTAAATTTGAGCCTTTCTAATAAGTTTGCAACATATGTTCTAATATAATCCGACGTCGGTTTTGTAAAAGTTTCTGTTTCTTCGGTTTTATAATATTCTTCATTATTATGCAAATACTGCAAGACACCAGTTCGCCTTTCTTTTATTCTTTTTCTAAGGGATACAGCAAGCTTGTCACTGAGCCCATTGGACTGAGCATCAAGCTTATTTAACATAAACTGAAGCGCAGCATCTGCTGCTAACAAATTCGAGTCACGGCGACACAATGCCATCACTGTAGTTTTTATTATATCTAAACTATGATGAATGTTATGTAGATCTTGTATTTCTGTGTCTGTGAAACTTATATTTGATTTTAAGTCTAATAAAGCCTTAAATAAACTTGATTTCAATTTCAGAAATCGTCCAACCATATCTGATAAGCTGTTCCATCGCGTTTTGCAGTCTAGTATAAGATCGAGGCTTTTACCATGCTCTTGTAAAGAATATTTTTGCAACAAATCGGTCTTCAGTGGTGATTTTTTGAACGATTTAACAAGTTTTCTTACTTTTACTATAATATCTTTGTACAGAAACTCTGGTTCTAGAACTCTAGGTACTTCTATGAAAAGTCCGCCATCGTTTTCTTCAATTTCTTCAGTGTCAGTATCTGAAGCTTCATCTTCTAGTTCTGGTTCAGTAGTTGTAGTTTTCCGTGTCTTATATAATACGTCCAGCACTGCAAGTTGTATTCCGTGAGCAAAACACAACTGATGGTGACCATCAAAATTTTTGCCCATTTTAACCATAACACTGGCTCCGTCCGTTGTGAATGCAATTATATCTTCAAGTTTCAAATAAAAGTCATTTAGATGATTTTCTAACAGTACAGTTCCAACGTGAGTTGGCATTGAACCCTTTATCCTTACTAGTCCTAAATTTTTATATTTAGCTGGTTCTAGGTCTTTATTATGAATATTTATATTCATATACCTCCGGTTCCGGGTAGAGGTCCATTCATCAAACGTTATAGTAAACCGTTTTTTTTGGGACTTCATATCTTTAAACTGATTTATTAATTGTTTTTTTATGGCACAACTCTGTTCCAGGACAATTTTGGTAATAGTTGAAGGAGATTTCGGTAGATCATAGCCAGATTTTTTGAAAACATACCTTAGATCTTCAGAAGTACAAAATTTGCTTAATGGGATGCCATCCAATGCTGCCATTCTAGTCACTATAACGTCCAAGGAATACTCAGTGGAAAAGTAATCCGTTAGTTTAGTTTTCTTCGATGGAGGTTCTAAACTTTTTCTTGCTTGAAAGCACGATGAAGTACTTGCCCTTTGCGCATCTTGCTCTTGTGACATCTCGCCAATATGTTTAGCACGCATATGTGTATGTAGTGCTCCAGTAGCACCACCAGGAGTCTTCAAATTTTTTTGACAATGTTTACATTGGACACTTTGCCCATTTTCAGCCCTCAAAAAGTGTTCCCATATAGCTGATTGTGTGCGTTTGTTCAAAAACTCCTTATAAATAGTCTTCTTTACTGCAGACCTAAAACAATATATAAATATTTCATAATTTAATAGTTAGGTAATACATATAAATAGCATCTATAGTTAGGCACTACACTTAAAACGGGATACATTTACATACGTACCGTGAACTCATAATCAATGTCTATTTGCACAGACATCTAACAAGCAACAATAAAATAAAATCGCACATATTTTTTTTTTTTTTTTAAACCTCGCACCACACTAGGAATTACTGCTGTATCGTGGGTGCACTCACAATCATGTAAACTAACATACACAAGACACCCAGACCCGGAACACCTATCTGTAGGTCATACAAATATTTGTTCCGTACGGGAATCGAACCCGTGACCCGCAGCGCAGCAGCCAATCACTCAACTACTGCGCCAACCGAGCCGTCAACAATATAAAATCAACTACTAAATTATATGTATAAACTCTCACACAATACCCTAGAAACAAAGTAAGTAGACAAGTAAAGTAATGTTAAAATAGGTACTTACATTTTCGTTGAAGTATCTCTACTCGTGTATGGTGATATCTACTTAGAAACTTGTAATGAAAAGCTTCTGAAAACCAAGCGTCAAACTTTGCGGCACATACACAAAATCACAAAAGTCAATAAAATAAGCTTAGACCAGGCAGGACAGTATCTCGCAGGTGTACGTAAGACGACTGAGTACCGAGTATTGAGATTGTTTCTAAATTCACGAAAGTAAAGAAAAATGTAGGGAGTTCCCTTAGCTTGCTCAATCCACAATATTAAACTTTATTATCTACGAGGTAGATCAAATACTTGCGAAACACTTATAAACTTTGATTGTGTTACGTACCGAACTATCCACAACCAACGGGGATTCCCTTCGTTTCCCGATTGGTCAACAATGAACTCTATTCTGTACGACTAAGAAATTAAATCTTGCGGACTCAAATTGGAAGTTATAAAATAAACCCCGGGAATTCGGGGGATACCCACAGAAAGGGTTTTGGTGTTGTCATAATGTAAGTCGTAGGTTAACTAAATTAAGGTAAATTGTAAATACACAGATAAACCCATGCCTTTTTCCCATGGAGTAGGCAGAAACTATAGAACTAAATAAATGGGTACCTAAATTAATTAATATTATCCTATAGTTACGTTATTACGGACTGCAGCTCTTCAGTTACGTATTTGTGAGATTTCTAAAATCTGTCCGTAATTACGTAATTGCGTAATTACGTAATTACGTAATGGAAGCCCTACACGCAACGGGTGCCCGTAGCAGGTGCCCGCTTAACGCAGTTTCTTAGTAATTATTTAGTAGGAAAAGTCAATTCGGCTTTCGACGCAAGGTGGCCACTGGTTCGATTTGGTTTGTAAGTTATACCTACCTCCCATATAAGAGTTTAGTAGGTGCTTTAAATGTGAAAGATCTTTCTTATAAACAAATTTAATAAATGGCCAACTATACCATCAAAATGATGTACCATTCTTTGAATCGCTCTCGCCTCTCTTTAGGTCCAGAATTATTATGAACATCGATTTGCTGACAAATATTATTAATATCATTATTGTTTGCAAAAACTACCCGCATTTTTACTTTCTAACGTAACAAACATGGTGTTAATCCAGGAATGTAACGTTGGCGAGGGTGAGACCTTGTTGATGTTCTGGGGCTACGAACGCTCTGACAGCAAGGTTACCATAAGTATGTCCACAGATAGCTGCACCTCCTTATACTTACCGGTAAGAGCACTTCTGATACCTAAGTAGTACGACTGTACCGCAGCAGTCCAAGACGTTAAAAAGCGGCACTCACACCCCCCGCAAATTTAATGTCCGTAGCTCAACAGTGGGCCAGGCCAGTACGGTGCTGTGATTGGCTTAGCCCAAAATTTTATCTTGAACTTATAACTAATCTGAATCTGAATGAGACTAAGCGTCAACTGTGATAGGTTGCACAGCCGACTGCACCCAGCTCCCAGCGTGACAAGGAGTTGCGTTCTACTGCCCAACAAACGGATATAAGCTGTAGATACTCCGGCATCTCTTCACCAGGTACGTACATATAATTATTATGTGTATACTAGGTAATGCAGCTTGCGAGGTTTACATCTCTCAAAGTACAGAATGTCACAATAAAATAATACCCAAATAATAAATAATAATAATAATTATATAATAAAGATATTCTGCCATAGGGCAGAATATCTTTTTTAGGAGAGGAGATAGGTGCCTGATTTATTTGGCCGTTGTTCGTAAACATTTTTGAAATTGTCACAGAAATTGTATTGAAAAAAACAAGATGGCGGCATTCGTACCGAATTTGGCCACACGCCAAATGATCCTTGTACGGCTTGTACCCAAGTATATTTTCTAGTTTTATTATTATTCCTGACCACTATGTAATCGTGAAACAGCGAATCCAAACGAAACGGATGAACAGCGTCAGATGCGCGCTCGCATAGCGGACTCGCTGACGTTCTCCTCGCCCGCGTCGTCGCTGCTGCAGCCAGCCGGCCGCTCCATGTCTATCCTCAGCTCCGTGTGCGCGCTGCTGCTCAACAAACAGGTACCACTATTTGCTATGACTATTATAGGTAGGTACTTACATAATGTTTAGATATTTACTATAAATAGAGGGTGGAAATATTTTAAGGGCCCTGGAGGGGAACTACCTTAAATCCTTTAGTTAGCTCATTTTACTGAAAGGAAACATTCCTTTATTTTTTTAAAGAAACAAAACTGCATTTGAAGATCTTCTAAATTTGCTTGTCTCTCCCGGGAATCGCACCAACTAAAAATTAAAAAATAAATCCTCGCTATTTTACTATACGAATCGGTAGGATTATTGTTCAGATATAAAATTTGTCTAATAAACATTTTGGTCTTTGAAATAAAAAAAAGTGAAAACTAATATTAATGTTATTTTATCATCAATAAGAAGAACACATAAACATGACCCATTTTTTTGCGAAGACGGATATTAAGAAGTGAAAAGAATCTTAATAATTTAACTGATAAGTTGCTCGAAATGACCCCCCTTGTTCCGGTTACACAAATTTAGTCTACGTTCAAATTCATTTCATGTAGCCTTCTGCAAAGTGTTGTGGTGTATGTTCCTAATAACATTTTCTACTGCAACCCTTAGTTATTGTACAGTATTATAACACGTTTTGTAAATTTCATTTTTTACATGACCTCATAAAAAGTAGTCCAGAGGCGTCAGGTTTATTTTTTAAATTTTTAGTTGGTTCGATTTCCGGGTGAGACAAGCGAATTTTAGAGGATCTTTAAATGCAGTTTTGTTTCTTTAAAAAAATAAAGGAATGTTTCCTTTCAGTAAAATGAGCTAACTAAAGGATTTAAGGTAGTCCCCCTCCAAGGCCCTTGAATTTTTTCCACCCTGTATATATTTTTCATACCCAACTATGTTTATGCGTGGTTACGGTTGGCCTGACTGGTTCCTGAGGTACCGCAATACCTAGACAGATGTTTCAAGCGCCGGTCCCCGATTGTTATCCATTTTTGACGAGAATTTCATAGGACAAAGTGAAGAAACTACATCAGTCTGGATCCATCGGTTTTTTTAATTCGTATCATCATCTGCCTAGCCTTTTCCCAACTTTGTTGGGGTCGGCTTCCAGTCTGACCGAATGCAGCTGAATGCCAGTATTTTACACGGAGCGACTGCCTATCTGACCTCCATAACCTAGTTACTGGGAGGTACCTAATATGATACCCTTTGGTGAGACTGGTTGTCAGACTTTTGGACTTCCGACGACCCGTAACGACTGTCAAAGATCCACCAATGATAGCCGGGATCAACGGCTTTCCGCGGCACGGATGTGTCTTGGTCTGTAAAGATGGTCATCCATCCACGAACCAACCGCGGCAAAGCGTAGCTTAACCTGATCGATGGACCCGTGCGACTGTTATTACTTAGTCACATAAGCCCCCTTTTTTAACTCATATTGTATAAGTAACTATTTGATGACTAAGAGGTTTCACGACATGTATCCCAGCGACTATAAAGTTTGGCCCTGCATCGTCGTTAGGGCGCGCAAGCCGCGAAGGAGGTGTCCAGTTTTACGGGAAGCCTTCGCTCAGACAACATCTGCCGGATCTGCTTCGGCGGCGAGTCGGCAGAGCGGCTGGTGCGGCCCTGCTCATGCAGAGGAACCATCGCCGCCGTGCACCGCTCTTGCCTCGAGCGCTGGCTGCTGCAAGCTGCTACCTCCTACTGCGAGCTGTGCAGGCATCACTATGTCGTCACCAGGAGTCACAAGTGAGTTCCTTTGAAAACCAAAACCACAATAAATCTGCTCGTTCGTTAAATTCTAATTCATGATTCTTGTAAATAACCAAAACTCAAATTAAAATCCGGTATCATATAAATTTCGGGATTCTATTACGAGTGCTTCCGTCCAGATGGTCGTGGGTGCGCTCGATGGCGGAGTGGGCGATGTCGGGGCGCGGGCGCGCGCTGGCGGCCGACGTGTGGCGCGCCCTGGCGCTGGGCACGGCCAGCGTGCTGGGCACGGCGCGCGCGCTGCACGCCTGCGACGCCGTGCTGCAGGCCGGCGCGCGCCGGGGCGGCGGCGCTGCGCTCGCAGCTAATCTGTTCTCGTCGTTGCTCATTGGAGTTATAGGTGAGTGTATGGTGAACGGTACGAGTAGGTTTAAGTATTCGTTTTTCACAATTTAGGGATTCAGAACAGAAGACTATTCAAAAGTCCCCAAATTCGGCCTTTTGCCTTATTCCTGTTAATGTCTCGTTGTCTCAGATTCACCATAACTCACTGCTGGGTCTTTTTGTGGTCACACTAGGCGCGCTTAACGGTCTGCTGACCACGTGGATGCTGCTGAAGATCCAGGAGCACCAGCTGTCGTGGCAGGCGTGGCGCGACAGCACTCTGCACGTGCACGTGACGCTGGCAGACGAGGTGAACACGCTCACTCCGCACACGTCGGAGGCCACTGTGGTTGGCGACGAGGATGGTAACGCCACCGCTGACAGGAGCACCAATGTTGTCGACCCTTTTATGGTTTCACTCCCGTATAATCTGCCTGAACCGTGAGATTAGCGGTTTATTTTTTCTAAAAGTAAGTTTTGATCTCCAGATTGCGGTCGGTAGAATAGATGCGGATGTTTAAGGACTGACGTTATTGGGATGCATCTCGCACAAATAAGTCTTTAAGGCTTCCACACACTGCAATGGTGCGATATCGCGGGCGCGACAAGAGTCGTGCTGCCTGTCGCGCCCATGATATCGCGCCAGTCTGCGCAAGCCTTTATTTGTTATTTATACAGGATGGATGTTTTAGATGGGGCAGTAAGGGAAGATATATCCGTTGCAGTTACAGAAAAACGGTTTCAGGAGACTACTTATTTTGTTTACTTATTTCAGCATGCAAAAAATACCATAAAGTAAAATTATAGGTAAATAAAAACACTTCAATCGTTACTATTATGATCATGTGAAAAAATTAAAAATAAGCCGTGGCAGCTAAGAGATGACCAGTCCCAACTGACGGCGCCCGTTCACGAACATGACGCATGGATCAGCACCACTTAGCTCAACCATTATGAAGGGAACTTAATGATCCAACACACACGCCACCACCAGCGAGACATTTGAGTGAGCATGACATACTCTCAGCCGCCAGGGCACATTCAAGTCAATAAAAGACATATTACCCGGTAAATGGTTGCTCTATAGTACATAGTACTCACACCTGTGCTATGCAATTATATAATTCAAGGACATTGAGTTTATACAATGCAAAGATAGTCTTACAATCTTCAGCAGCTCCAATAATATTTTCAAATGCTAATTAATTAGTTTATGCGCCCTTATGGAGCAGGACCAGCATTGAGCCAAGCATTTTTGTCAGCGTTGTAATCCCCCAACTTATAATATGCCTGGCTGCATAGTGTGCGTTTCATACAAGTTTTAAATTTTGTTTCGTTCAACTGGAGTATGTGGGGAGGGATTTTATTGTAACATTTTAAACAGTACCCCATGAAGGATGAGTCTACTTTAGCCAGTTTGAAACCTGGTTGAACGAATTGGTCCCTATTTCTGGTACTATAATTGTGTCTTTCACCTCTTTTACTGAAAATATTTAAATTTTTCCTTACGTACATTATGTTTTCATAGATGTATTGACAAGGTACCGTCATGATGTTAATATCTTTAAACAGTTCCCTTAGAGAATCGCGCCTGCGGAGGCCATATATTGCTCTGATGGCTCTTTTCTGTAGAATAAAAATAGATTCGATATCTGCAGCCCGTCCCCATAGTAAAATACCGTAAGACATGATACTATGACAGTAACTAAAATAGACTAGCCTCGCGGTATCTACGTCAGTAAATTGACGGATTTTTCTCACAGCATATGCTGCTGAACTTAGCCGCCCTGCAAGAGATGTTAAATGAGGACCCCATTGCAGCCTTGAGTCGAGCGTGATCCCTAGGAAAACAGTTTTATCGACGAATTCTAGTTTCTCCCTATTCAATACTATGTCACAATCACTACTTTTAACATTCGGTAAAGTAAATCTTATGCATTTCGTTTTTTTCCCATTTAATACTAAATTATTAGCAGTGAACCAATTTTGGACCTGCAGTAGGGCGTTATTTACGTCGTCAAGATTTGATGCACGTCTATTTATCTTAAAAATTACGGAAGTATCGTCAGCAAATAACACCATTTGTGGTTGTTTTTTTAATAAATGGGGTAGATCATTAATATATACTAAAAAGAGGAAAGGACCCAATATCGAGCCTTGTGGCACACCCATTTTTACTCTTAAGCCGAGTGAATTGACTCCATTTATTTGAACTTGCTGTTGTCTATCATTTAAATAAGATTTTACTAAACTGAGCGCAGATTACCTAGTCCGTAATGCTCCAGTTTCAAGAGTAAGGTTTCGTGATTTACGCAGTCAAATGCCTTGGAGAGGTCACAAAAGATTCCTATCGCATCTTGGGCCTCCTCCCATGCTGTAAATATGTGTCTTAATAAGGTGACACCGGCGTCAGTTATACAACGTCCTTTGGTGAAACCATATTGCTGATCGTGTAAGATATGGTTGGTGTTAAAATGATTAAGCATTTGATTGAGCATCACCTTTTCGAACACCTTGCTGAATACCGGCAACACGGATACTGGTCTATAATTGTTAGTGTTTTTACTGTCCCCTGATTTTAAAAAGTGGTATAACCTTACTGTATTTCATTAAATCCGGGAAGACTCCTTGATCCACACACAAATATTAAAGCTAAGTATGGTGCTATAGTCTCGATTATAGATGTACAAACTTTGATAGACATTCCCCATAGATCTTCGGTTAATTTGATTTTGATTTGCCGAAAAGCTTTTATAACTATCATAGGGTTTATATGTTTAAATTGAAATTCAACCGGGCAGCCTGGAACGTTCGCTCTAAATAAATCAATTGAGACATCGGGTGAGGAATTTAAAGATTCCGTCGTTCTAGATGGTATATCAGTAAATAATTGTACAAATTCTTGAGCTACTTGTAAATTGGAGCTTATGGCGCCACGTGAAGTCTCCAATATGAAATCTGTGTTTCGTATTTTCTTTCTATTGGTTTCATTACTTATAACTTTCCAAACTGTTTTTATTTTATTTTCAGCTGATTTGATCTTGTGACTAATGCATGAGGCTTTAGCTAACTTGCAAGTATTTCTAAAAATTTTGGAATATGTAGCAACATACTTGTTGAAAGTTTCAGTGTTAACAAATGGCTTAAGGCCATACAGCTCGAACAGTCTTTCCCTACTTATCCTAATACCTCTAGTTGCCCAGTCACTAAATATAAAATTAGGGCAAATATTTTTTGTTTTCTTTTCAAACGTTTTATTTAATTCAGTGTGCACTACTGAAAAGAAATCCTCATATAATTTATTTGCGTCGTCCATATAATGGCTCAGAACATTTATTATTTAGGGTACTATTAAATCTATTTAATTTGCCAGTTGTTTAAAAAGGCTTAATAATCTACTGCTATTTGAATTATTTTCCAGAATATTAATATTAAAATCACCACAAATAATTGCGGCTTTGTTACTGGATGCAATTTTCGGTAGGACATCTTCCATTACTGATTCAAATAAAGAAAAGTTCTGATTATTAGGGGGTCTGTACACGCACACTACAACATGCTTATCTAGCTCAACACAGGACAACTCAATGCAATGTTCAACTGATAAACAAACTATGTCATTACGTTGCTTAGACTTTAAACAATTTTTTATCAAGATTAGAGAACCTCCACGCAGCATAGATTTACGGTTAAAACCAATAATAATTAATTAGCATTTGGTAATCCTTTAACCAATGTTCAGTAAAACAAACAACGTCAAACTTTGTTTTTTCCAAAAACATTTTAATTTCTAATAATTTGGAAGAAATACCTTGAATATTTTGATGAAATAATTTCAAGGCATTCTGCTGATCTCCTCTTTGATAATTACTTATTTTTGAGCAAGAAGACACCTTGTTGTTGTTAAGTATAAGAATATTCGTACTGGTGCCTTCTGTTGTCTTACAAACTAGTTTAAATGACTATCCGGAGTTAACCCCAAGACTTCAATGTCATCACCAGGCAGTGAGCTCATAGTGAGTGAGGGACATGGAACCTCCTTCATACAATTTGTATACATATTTATAGCATTTGAGCTACATTTATTCAGGCTCACCACCTTATTATTAGTATTACTACTAACTGTTGTGGTGTTAATTACACAAGACTTCGACATACTACTTATGTCTGAGTTTATATAAAAAGCTAATAGTCTTGCTAATATGTGTCTAAAACTAACAGGCAGATACACAGTATCCCTAGTCGACCTTAAAGTTTCCACAAAACTGTTGGTGTCAAAAAACACAAGCTTGTCACTATAATGACTAACTAAGAAATGCATATGTTTATTAAGCATATGAATATAATTGTTTTGTCCATTTGTCAATTTTCCAAAATATGGGAAAGCACACAATGTTATTTTACTACAATTTAACTTTAACAACTCAGTTACATAGTCAGTGATTTCTTCCTTTTTTTAACCGACTTCAAAAAGGAGGAGGTTAACAATTCGGAAGTTTTTTTTTTTTTAAATGTATGTTCGGGCATAACTCCGTCGTTTATGAACCGATTTGGAAAATTCTTTTGTTGTTTGAAAGGATATACTTCCAGATTGGTCCCATTTTCAATTTCAAAATCCAGTTCTGATGATGGGATCCATGAGGAATTGAGGGAACTCCTCAAATTTTATAGGCATTTATATAGCGATTTTTATATTTTCATCAACAAATCAAGCATTTGCATTCAGAAAGTATCATTTGGTGAACCGGAACTGATGAAGAAGACCACAGATGGCCACCGGAACTCGTCAATGATACGTATTTCACAGGTAGCGATAAGATATCTCGATTAAGATAGTTAAGCGACTATGATGAAGCAAATTTAAATAAATGCTGATCAAAATGGTACCATCAAACTGATCTGATGATGAAGCCGGAAGGTAGGCAATGGAACTCCGTAATAAAACAATGTATCCTAGCCGTGTTTGGGCTTATTGGATTTGTCATGAAATGCACTCTTGCTACAAATGATGTTTAACCGATTTAAAAAAAAAGAGGAGGTTCTCAATTCGTGTATATGTATAAGGTGTTAAAAAATTTACTCTACAAACTTTAAGAGGTGCTTTCGACCAATCAATCTGCCTAGCCTTTTCCCAACTATGTTGGGGTCGGCTTCCAGTCTAACCGGATGCAGCTGAATACCAGTATTTTACATGTAGCGACTGCCTATCTGAACTCCACAACCCAGTAACTGGGTAACACTATACCCCTGGGTAAGACTGGCTGTCAGACTTTTGGGCTTCTGACGACCCGTAACGACTGTCAAAGATCCACGAATGACAGCCGGGACCAACGGCTTAACGTGCTTTTCGAGGCACGGAGGAGTCTCGGTATGTAAAGATGGTCACCCATCCACGGACCAACCCCGGCAAGCGTAGCTTAACCTGACGGATCGACCCGTGCGGCTGTTATTACTTAGCCACGAGCTCCTCAGAGGTGCTTTAGACCATCGAACTGAATAACTTTTACTATGGGACCAGTTTGAAATCGCGAAAAATAAACAGCTGTACCATACAGTTTAGGACACTATACCCAAAGTCTCAAATTCAGATAATTTATGTAAACAAAGGGGATAACATAACAAAAAAATATCTTCGTAATGGTAATTCACATAAAAAGGCGAAAAAAGAGGTTCCATTTTCTTTTAAGTACTGATTTTAAGAAATAATAATTAAAAAATAATCATACCGTAAATATTTTTATACATTTTCGGTTATAAACAAAGATATTAATAAAAAGAGATTTTCTGGTATAAAATATTTTATGATACTGGTAACAATACAGGAGATACAAACATTTTCAAATTTTTTACATCTTCAACAACACTAATATTACAACTCTTATACATAGATTCATATTGTAAGTAGCATATCTAGCCACATTTTGGATGAAAGCGGCTGTAAACTGTTTCGATTGGAAATCGATTTTGAGAGGCCTACGTCTAGCACTGGGCTTAAAAGGGCTGATTATGAAGATCATATACCGTGTCTCCGACACTACACAAAATATTGTTTGGTAATGGTATTTTGTTTGCATAGTTCTTATAATTAATTCACTTTAATTTTTTCGATGATTATTTTCAAATATATTGAATGATAAAATGTTTTGTACCACTGTCCTGTCATTTTGAGTGACATTTCTTGACATCACTTTGTTTACATAAATTATCTGAATTAGAGACTTTGGGTATAGGTAAAGATTACTATGGAACAGCTGTTTTTAATTAATTAATTTAATTTAGCTGGTATTTAATGCACTCGGTATATGTTCATGATGTTATAAGATTTCCTGTCACTATTTTAGTAAACGAATGGGTGTGGGGTAGGGACCACAACTAAAAAGTGAAAAATAAACCGACTTCAAAAAAAAAAACCAAAAAAATAGAATTTAGAATTTTTTTGTAAAAAGTTTTTTTGACCTTAGAACTATTACCTACAAATACAGTAATGTTGGTTTTAGGATTGTATATTTTTGATATTACTGATGCCATTATTCGTTTGTAGGTTGACCCTGGCATACAATAATTTTGATTAGAATAACACAGGTTGTTACTAATTAATTTACCTAAACCTCTTCCTATACTATCTGAGAACATAACTGAATGTTAAAGATCCTGACTACTGGAAGATGTACAACTAACAATCTCAGGCCGTACCACATGAGATAGATCTTGTACTATATCAGATATATCTTGGTTCAGGATACAGTCTTGAGAAAAACTCTCAGTCTGGGACGGGTCCTCCGTTGCCTCAGGCTGGACAGAATCAGGGATTGAAACCTGACAAGTACACTGACACATAACTAACTCATTAGCAGCAAGAATATGTTCTTTAATTTGGTTCTGAGAGCTCACATATTTAATGTAAATGGAACTAAGCCGGCCCTCAAGTGCCTGTATGTCAGACTGTAAGCGCTGTGTATCAATTTCATAGATTTTTTTGTTGTCTTCTAATTTGATTTGATAATTTTTTAATTTATGGATTAGATCAACATGCTCTTTTCTCTGTGGTATATTTTTAGAAAAGTTTTTATGTTGTTTCCTAATTTGATTACATTTTTTAAGTATTATATTTAGCATATTTTTTCATTTTATTGTGACTAACTTTATAACCAACATTCTGTTTCAGCAAGGAATCCTCAGTAAGGTCAATTTATAATGGAATTAGGGTTAAAATTACTATTTAATAATTCATTACACAAGAGACTAGTTTCTTTAACCTGAGTACATTGTTTTTCTTTCTCTAAACGGATAATACGACTATTAGCATGAATTAATTCATCTTCTAGGTCCCTAACTTTGCTTAAAGCCTCCTCATACAAGTTACTACAGTTGCTGAAACCATCCATGACCACCTTCAGTTGGTCGCGTTCATCAACAATATTCAGATATTGCTGATTTAGGACTACTAACTCCCGTTTAAGGCTTGAGTTTTTGTTAATTATCTTCTTGACTTCCTCCTCACTTTCATCATTCTCCTGTAACAATTGTTGACATTGGAGTTTCGATGCTTCAAGGTCTTGGAGGGCGGTTCTCAATTTAAGCTCCAATCCTGAGCAGTAGCCTTACGGGTCATCACAGGCATGGTTTCAGAATTTGTTACTGAAATTAGAATAAAGAAACAGTGAGAACGAGTCAGACAGAAAAATAAAATAAAGTTGGAAATGAAAGGGAAAATGGGAGAAGTTAGTGTTGTTCAGAAGAGAAATGAGGTAGGCTACTGAATTGTCTTGAAGAGCTATTATCAAAGCTATATTATCAAATTGAATGAATTTTTTTTAATGCTTTTATACCCTTAGGATTTTACTTTTCTTAATGTGGGTAGGTTGCCTAGATTTTTTAAGTTTTTATTCGATATTAATTTATAACAACGATGGAATATTAACAATCATGAACGTTTTTATTGTTGTATTTTATGTTAAAGAACAGATTGAGAATAACCGAAATCTTCGCTAAGTTTCGTTTTTACGATGTAAACAATGCGATTTAAACTCAATTCTGAATGATAAATCAGCGAACTATTTATGATAAAACCTAACGAGGATGTGTAAGAGTTTAAGTGACGATTGTGTGCTATTAAAAAGTGAAAGTAAAGCAATACTCCCCGTTTAAATCCGTAGTTCGAACGTCAGCTGTTTGTTTTAGGTTACCGGTGTGTAACCAAACACTGTGTTTTACTTTATATATTTACAGGAAAACAATAATCCTGAGTATTTATGCTATTATATTACGTTTACACATAAAATTACACCTTAATTTTACTTAATTACTATTAAAAATAATTTTAAAATACGGAACAAAAATTTGACATATCACTCGGGCAGTGTTGCCAGCACTTTTTTTTTCGCTTTTTTGTAAGAGGGCCTAATAGTACACTACCTTGGGGAAAACCGAACGCATTTGTTGTAAAAGTAGACCTGAATGGGGTAGACACAAGTTGATCATTTAATTAATTTATATCTAAAAATTTTGAAAAATCATGCACCGAGAGTGCATGATTTTTAGATAATATCGGGATTAACGGGATGGGCCTATAGTTGTTCATATCTTGTTTGGAGTTTTTTTATGTGAAATGGTTTTACTATTGATGATTTAAAATTTTCTGGAAAGGCTCCTTGCGTAAATGATAGATTTATTGGTTACTAGCTTTTGCCCGCGGCTCCACCCGCGTAGATGTTGGTTATCTCGTAAAAAAGTAGCCTATGTCCTTCTCCTTATCCCAGGCTATATCTCTGCCAAATTTCATGACGATCGGTTCAGCGGTTTAGGCGTGAAAAAAGTTATGGCCAAAAAACTTATTTTCGAAAAACCGCCCCCCGCCGCTCCCCATAGACGAATTCCGCCCATTCACGAACTTAACCTAAGTTTTGACCCTCTCGATTTTTGGGCCAAGTTTGAAAGCAATCGGTGCATAATTGCGACCTATAGTGTGGCTAAATTTTGCTTGTCGCCCCACCGACCAACCAACATACATACGTATACATATATTTTATATATATATATATATATATATATACATTTTTAACCGCCGGCGGCGGTTGATTTGGGTTCTAGGGGTCGTAATTAGACCCCCTGTGGTGAAATTCTCGGAAAACTCGACTTTAGGTGCACGACCAATAGCTAGATTTTTTTCTGACGAAATCTACATAGGTAGCTATAATAAGGATAGTCTTCTAAGACCGTTTTCCTGTAGGTAGCTAAGTACAACGGTTAAAGTAAGTACCTGCCCTTACTGCCCCATCAAAAAAATCTACTTTTTTAGTTTAATGGCCAGTCTATCCATCATAAAAAACCAAAAGAAAAATGTTTGAGAATGTGCAAATACGAGTAGCGCTCTTTCATATGATACCCAACATTTCCTAGTATTCGAATTTTTAAGAAACCCGTCAAGTCCCTGTTGCAAAAAAAATTGGTTCTTATTTGCAAAATAGTTGGGCAAACGTCATCTAAAACTATTCCAAATTTCAAGTTGATAGCATTAGTAGGTAGTTCTTGAGATATCCAGTTGTGACAGACGGACAGACAGACTGAGTAGCACCATAAGGGTTCCTTTTTACTATATTGGTACAGAACCCTAAAAAGTATGTTGGAGTCTCATTTCCTACGAAATGTATGGCAAAGCGTTTTTTGGGCGATTTCTGACTTTTCTGGTACTCCAATCTCAGTTGGTCTGATATAATTTTTTGATCCTTTTATGATAAATGATTAGGTATTGAAAAAAATATAACTTATACTTAAGTGTATCATACCGAAACACTGTTTTAGCGTCTGAAAAAAGATAGGGTGTAATAGAAGAACGGAGAAGTAGCCCTTGGCGTGGAAATTAAAACTAATATATAGGATGGAAGAAAAAGACCGTGGTTGGAGGAAAAGTACCCTTAATATTGATGATGGCAAATTTTACTGAAAGGAAACATTCCTTTATTTTCAAAAATAATTAAAACTGCATTTAAAGATTTTTGAAAAATCACCTGCTTGAGCCGGGAACAGAACCAGTGAAAAGTGAAAAAAAAAAACATCCTGTATTAAACATCCTGTATTTTATGATACCAACCGAAAGAGTCATTCATAAGGATCAATTCCTTTGAAATAACATAGTATCTTAAATTAAAGAAAGACCAAGAAAAATATTTTTTGTTGTAAAACTTACTATCTATAGAAAATAGTTCACTTATGAATTGCTCAAAATGAGACCCACTTTCACGTACGCACAGACGTATTTTTCGACTGAATTCGCTACGTGTCGCCTTTTATATCGAGTTTTTTATCGTCTTTCTTTTATTTAAGACTAGCTTTTGCCCGCGGCTTCGCCCGCGTGGATGTCGGTTATCGCATAAAAAAGTACCCTATGTCCTTCTCCATATCCCAGGCTATATCTCAAAATTCTAACTTAATAATAATTTTAATGTGACTCACTATGTGAATAGAAACCGAAACAAATGATTTAATATAGTAAAAGTACTTATGTTCTGAACGTGAATGAGTCTTTACCTAAAGATAACAAACACAAAATCAAAATACGAAATTTCACTCAAATTCTTAAAGCAATCAATTGTACCAAATACAACACGAAATAAAAATGCGACACAAATAATAATTTTAAAATAATTCACGTAAGTACCAACGATGTAAAAACAAAACGAAATCCTCCGAAATGTCGCATGGTACACCGTTTGTCCTAAGAAAACGCTCGAAATGTCTAATGAACACCATTGGTGCATAACTTTTCTCAGGGTC
Organism: Dryobota labecula; assembly: GCA_947523025.1. NCBI lineage: Eukaryota > Metazoa > Arthropoda > Insecta > Lepidoptera > Noctuidae > Dryobota > Dryobota labecula. Next base: position 1,236,380 of record OX383296.1, on the reverse strand, counting down.
ACTTTCGCAATTGGACGAAATATTTGACATTTATTTTGTACTTGCAACACGATCTGGATGTAGAATTCGATTAATCTACTAATACTTCACCGGTTGACATTTTAGCGGGAACACCACTAAACGAACGAAAAAAAAAAAACTAAATACGTCTATACTCTGTGGTCGTGTGGCGGTGTGACGCGATGCTTAATGTAAACATTCATCAAGGTTATACGTGCGTAAAGTAATGGATTCAATGAGAAAACGGTTTAATCTTAGAAGAATCTTATACAGAATTACTGACAAATAAGTGTAGATTTCGTATTGAGTGTTAGTTTATCGAAAAGTGATAAATATGTCAGTGAAAAAGTAACGAAAGTTTTGGAATGCACAAATTTTGATCATACATAAGGCCGCCGTGTTTAGTAATGTTTTTATGATAAATATTCTTGTATACTGTTTGAAATACACATAAGTAGCTAGCTTATTTATCTACGAACATAATTTGGCTAATAGCTACTGATATTATAGCGTATTGTTATCGTAATCGTATTTCCAAGAGTAAAATTCGGCAAACAAATACCTACAAAAAGACAATAAAATGGATATAGTATGTTATCCTTAAGAGATAGACATATGCCATCGCGGACTTTTTTGAAGACCTTTATAAGATAAATAATTCCACCATACATTATTTTATTATATCTCAAAGGGTTTAGACAGCGTTTTCGTTGAAAGCTCCCAGACGGCTTATTTTTTTCCGACACCTCCAACAAATATCGTTAATTCATACAAAAATGCATACAAAAACATAACAAATTATATACTAAAACCTTCCTCGAGAACCAAGCTATCCATTGGTGAAAACAGCATGAGAATCTGTGCAGTAGTATTTGAGTTTATCGCGAACAGACAGACAGACAGACAGACAGACGCGGCGGAGGACTTTGTTTTATAATATGTAGTGATAGTGATAGTGATAGTGATAGTGATAGTGATAGTGGTATTGATCCTTATGAATGACTATTTCGGTTGGTATCATAAAATACAGGATGTTTTTTTTTTCACATTCACCGGTTCTATTCCCGGCTCAAGCGGTGATTTTTCTTAAATCTTTAAATGCAGTTTTAATTATTTTTGAAAATAAAGAAATGTTTCCTTTCAGTAAAATTTGCCATCATCAATATTAAGGGTACTTTTCTTCCAACCACGGTATTTTTTTTCCACCCTGTATATTTTTACATATACCTACTATAGTGTCTATATATGAAACTACTAATAATTTAGAAGCAAGCTTTTATAATGAAATATAACAAACGGAACACTATAAAAATCTAATAATGTAATCTACTATAGGCGGAAATGATGTATTTTGTAGCATCGATGCAACAAAATTACAACATTTCCGCCTATAGTACCTAGTTTTTTCACAAACACACACAATTACAATTTCGAGCGGCCATTGTTGTTTAAATTTTTAGAAATTTTGCAAAGAAAAAAAAATGAAAAAGGCCATTAAGCCGCCTGTGGCGATTTATTTTTATTTAGTTTTTCCTACGTATTAGGGAGATAGGGAGAGAGCAGTCTATGTTATATTTATTTATTTTTATTTATTTATTTAATACTTTAAGCACAAAACATGTGCAGAGGCGGACTTAATGCCATAGGCATTTTCTACCAGTCAACCCTTGGGTGATGCAGAGACATACAGTAGTAGGTGCAATAGCGAAAATTGAGGAATAAATATTCATTTAAATATAAAGATATACATAAACCTATTACAAACTATAAATTCAATATATAAATCTTATTATATATAAATATAAGCACAAATAAATACAGATAAATATGTATACTAAAACAAATAAGGCACACAATGGGAAAACATTACCGTTATGATGATACTGCCAGCTTCTTGCGAAAATCAATATCTTTATCAATAGATTTCTGATGTCAAAGTAGTTAAATAATGTACCTATGTTATTTTGTCCACAGATACTTGCAAGTTACCTAGGCTACTGTGATATCAAATCGCAAGAAATGAGAAATGTAAAAAAGTTGTTCAGCCAAAATTATCGTATAGAAGCAGTGCACTATCCAGAGCGCCGAGAAAAGATAATTTTACTGCAGCGACTATGGTGGCTACTTCGTTCATATGCTTCGTGCTAACAACCAGCATTTGTTTTATAATTTTAACGAGTTTGGTATTATTTCGGTATATGAATAGAGTCAGCTCGGGTGCTATCACGTAATCTATAAATTGACCGTAGAAAGATAACACATGACTTGAGGAAGTGAGTCTCGTGTGGCGTTCCTAGGGGCACGACGAACGCCATGTCTTCTTTTCTTCACTGTCCATCCGAGTTTCATCAATTATGTTATTTTGAATACCGCAGGTATTTAGATCACTTTTAAATTTAAAAATAAAACCGGTCAAGTGTGAGTCGGAGTCGCGCACTGAGGGCTCCGTACCATCAAAAATCACCGGGGAGGGGGGGGGACGTCATCTAAAACTATTCCAAATTTTAAGTTGATAGCATTAGTAGTTCTTGACATATCCAGCTGTGACAGACGGACGGACAGACTAAGTCACACCATAAGGGTTCCTTTTTTTACCATTTTGTTGCAGAACCGTAAAAATTTAAGACATAATCTATTTAATGTTGTTTTGTATGTATTTTGCTTTTTTCTGCGCTTAATAAAGTAGGTGTATCTAAGTGCCAATATTACCAACGAAACTGAACGCGATCAGCAAATTTAAAACTGCGTTCAAGAGCTGTCAATGTCATATTCCACAACAATTGACAGCACTAGAACTCAGTTTAGATGTGCTGATCGCGATCAGTTTTATTGGTGAAATTGGCACTTAGTCACTAACACTTCACCATGAATTCAGTTTTTTTACGGTTTAGGTACTTTTAATACATTTATATACACACAAACTCACGCCTTCTCCCAATGGGGGGTAGACAGAAACTACTGAACGCTACCTGCAACGATCCTTATACAGGGTGTCCAAGAACCTGGCGTCCAACTGGATTCCCACGATGCCCCAAGTTCTAACAGTACTCAGAAAAATATTTTAAAAAATCCACCCCATGTACTTACAGAATTATACTGATTTCAAAAAAAAAGGGGAAATGAGCACCCTGTGACATACTTTTGAATGCTGTGACTGCTAATGCTGATAATTTCGATATTTCTTGGAGGTTTTGTAATCTAGGGTATTGCTGTGTCTAAATAGAATGTAAAAATAATGTACTTATTATACCATTTTAAAATAAAATATTATTTTAACTAAAGGTGATATGGAAAACTATTGAATTTCGCAACTTTGACCGACTGTAGTGTAAAAAAAATGTACCAAAATAGTATGGCAAGTGACGTCAAATTTTGACGCGTTTATTCCTCTTTTTAAAAAGGTATAATACTTACACATTAATTTGAAAAAAAAAATTTTGATAATATTTTTACTCAACAACCCAATTTTTACGAAGTGCCTACCTACTAACGGTAACTGTCGGACCCTTTCTTATCTTAGAAACTGTTATGTTACTACTATTATTTACTTCGGTTCCAAGAGTGAGCAAGAAGGAAATACACACAGGTAGATGGGTTCCCAGTAGAATAAAAGCAAAGAATGTTAGTTTAAAGATATTTTATTACAATAAATGTTCAAAATGTTGACCACCCGCGGCAATACAAGCTCTCACTCTCCTTAAAAAGGACCGCTTTATGTTTCGCGAGTAACTTTTTTGACGTATCACCTGCACTGCTTGTGTTATCTTCTCACGAAGGTCAGCGATGTCATTAATGGGCTTCGCATAAACGAGCTCCTTCATAGTTCCCCAGAAAAAAAAATCCAGCGGATTTAAGTCAGGTGAGCGGGCTGGCCACGGGATTGTTCCTGATCGCCCAATCCACCTGTTCGGGTATTGCTCGTCCAAAAACTCTCTAACGGATACGCGAAAATGTGCTGGACAGCCGTCGTGTTGGAACCACATATCTGGTGGGGTCTCTTCTAGTAAGTTTGGCAAATCATTTTGAAGAAAATTTAAATATGATTCGCCAGTCAAATTCTCGGGCATCTCAAATGGACCAATAATATTCCCACAGAGAATACCGGTCCACATGTTCACTTTGAACCGGTACTGGGATCTATCTTCTCGCATCAAGTGCGGATTTTCCACATGCCACTCGTGCAAGTTGTGTAGGTTCATGTAGCCATCCTTCTTAAATGTTGATTCATCTGACCACAAAATTTTGTCGATAAAGTTTTCGTCTTCTCGATGTTTTTGCAGGATTGTTTCACAAAACGCGACTCGGCTCGGATAGTCTCGAGGTAAAAGACTTTGCACTCGCTGTACGTGGTACGGATGATATTCTTCTTTTTGGAGAATACTGTGTGCTGTGCTCTTCGGTATCCCCGTATCAGCTTCTATTCCTCGCACAGAGATGCTTGGATTTGCCGACACCGCCTCTAAAACTTCATCGCGTATGAAGTCATTTACGGGTCGTCCTTCACCAGATACTTGATTGGGGAACCGCCCGTCACATAGTGATCTGTGCACATTAATGAAAACTCGATGGTCGGGATATCGCGTAGCCCTCGGATACCTTTCTCTGTAAAGTCTCGCTGCAGCTCGTCCATTACCTCTACATTCTCCATAAATGTAGTGCATATTTGCGTATTCTTGCGGAGTGTAGGTCGCCATGGTAGCACACACAAAACACAAACTGTCCAAACACAGGCAAAGGTCGTCGTAAAGAGTTCGTTTCAAAGTCCAGAGCACAAAGAGTAATCGAGTCCAATAAACAAAGCTTTAAATCGTAGTACGTGATCAATGGTAACAATAAGAGAGAGGTGCGTAGTAACGGCAGGAGGCAGTGACGCGTACTGACCGTACTGTTATCCTAAATAGCACGATCCCAGATAGCGTCACTATCTATCTCACTCGCACCTCTAACCTTTTTCTCCCTCACTCTTACCTGAATAATGGGGTACCATAAAGAAGAACCAGCAAATCGCAAAGATAGTTTCTGTCTTGCTCCCTCCTGTTGTAATAACGAATCACTATGGTGAGCACATACCGTCCCTTACGGTCTAACCTGTTTTTTGAGAGGCCTGTTGTTATTTTTATGAGCATACAATAGTAATTCTTTAGAGGTTAGATTCAATTCGTCGTAAATTTTTCTTTCTAAGAATTCTGTAAGACATCGTAAAAATTGGGTTGTTGAGTAAAAATATTATCAAAAATTTTTTTTTTCAAATTAATGTGTAAGTATTATACCTTTTTAAAAAGAGGAATAAACGCGTCAAAATTTGACGTCACTTGCCATACTATTTTGGTACATTTTTTTTACACTACAGTCGGTCAAAGTTGCGAAATTCAATAGTTTTCCATATCACCTTTAGTTAAAATAATATTTTATTTTAAAATGGTACAATAAGTACATTATTTTTACATTCTATTTAGACACAGCAATACCCTAGATTACAAAACCTCCAAGAAATATCGAAATTATCAGCATTAGCAGTCACAGCATTCAAAAGTATGTCACAAGGTGCTCATTTCCCCTTTTTTTTTGAAATCAGTATAATTCTGTAAGTACATGGGGTGGATTTTTTAAAATATTTTTCTGAGTACTGTTAGAACTTGGGGCATCGTGGGAATCCAGTTGGACGCCAGGTTCTTGGACACCCTGTATACTCCTGTTAAAGCAATCGTCATCATCATAACATAGCGCCTGTACCTATATTGTACTCACGTTTCGCCAGTTATCGTTAAGTCCCATGTAACCATCAAACGGGCAAATAAAAAAACAATGATTTACAAAAGTGTGCCTATTTATCAAGGTTTTGACATCTTTTGATGCAAACATGATGGAGGTCGACAAAATGATTGAATTGATGAAGAAAGAAAAATTGATGAATTGAGAAGGTGATTATAATCATGTCATAAAGAGTACCTACGTAGGTACAACAGTTTCTAACATCGAGACATTTGGTTGGAAAATGATGGTCGATGAAGATATAAGTGATAATAAAATTAGAATAACCTTAGGCCAGTCAGTAACAATCGGTTATTTGAAGTGTAACGTCGACATCTCACTGGTATGTAGGTGTGGTGTCCATGGTGGTGGCTCACGTCTATGTAAATAAATTACAAAAAATATATTAAAATAATACACCCTTGGTTTGTTAATCAATATTTATTTCATTATCAATATAAATTAACATAATAATCATTATAATAATAAAAAAAATCAAAAAATCAGTAGCGAATACATCAAGCCGCTGTTATTATTAATGTCAAATTCATATAATATGTTATTGTAATCGTGAAACAGTATGTACACTGATAAACAAAGGATTCTACTTTCTTATGTGGGTATATAAGTGCAAGCGATCCTCAGCAGTGCGGTGCTACTCTATGACCTAACAGTAGTCGCTCGATATATAAATGTTAGTTAAAAACTTACAAGCTAACGTAGAAAAAATCACATCTTGAGATTATAATAAATAGGAGGACTGCATCGAGACAGCGCTTGGAGATACGAGTTGGGCGGACACTGACATATAAACATTTATAACAAACGAACAAATCAACAACATACGTTCTTTGGATTTATAACACACTTCCTAACGTACTATTTGTGACTACAGCGGTCAACTACTCGCCGCAGGCGCCTGACTCCCCTCGAACGAGAACACCGTCTATTGTCAATACAAAACCTTCTAAAAGGATGAACCAACTAATTTATGAATGGAAAATCTCATGACTAAACCATTGGAGCCTTCTAAAAATAATCGCTAACTTAGACGTACAGGAAGTCTAATCAATTACCCCTCGAGGCTTCAATTTGTTTGTATGACAGTTTAGGGTGTTCGTGGTCTTTGGCTGGGCGACAAGTGACGGTCAGTCCTGGTCCTTGAACCGGCGGTAGATGGACTGGACGTACGTGAACACGCATTTCCAGTCCGGCTTGCGCATCGTCACCATGTCGTCCACGTCTAGCAGGGGGTAGATGCCCGCCTTCTCACTGGAAACAAACGACAACTTATTAGTTAACATTATGAGTAAGTCAATTTTACTTGATACTTCATTAGCGCCTCCGAGGGTGACGACGAAAGATTCTACAGTTATATGCAATTATATCTGTTAAAGCTTATTTAATGCACAGCTATGATCATAGGCCCTGCCTGTGGACGCTGCAATAATCACCATTGATACTATAACCACCACAGTTTATTATCTTTAGAGACTATACAGCCTAACATCATATTGTTTTCGAAAACCTAAGCCTAAAGGTCGTAGCACACGTATAAAATTGGAAAGGGATCGTCACCGTAACAACTCGAGCCGTTCAGTATTATTTGTATGAAACTCCCTACTGCAACGCACACTAATCGGAATCGTAACGTAATCGCCTCGCCTCGGGACAAGCTCACAACCGCGGTGCGGTGCGTGGTCGACTTGCAGTTCCCGCGCTTACGGTTCTCCGTATCCTAGCTTACGTCTCTTCGTCCACGCCCCTCCCGCGCACAGTGGATCGTCCCCATACAAGAGGTGTGACATAGAATCAAAAATTGAAAAAGTATTTAATTAAAAAAAAATATATATATATCAACAACGTTTTGTTATATTTGTTGTATTAACAAAAGCGTTCATAAGTCGGTCGGTTTTTTTACGGTCGGCGAGCCGTAAGCGCGGCGTCGCCTAGCCGTAGCCGAGTCGACGTATCGGAGCTTCTGAACTTCTGATCCGCTTTGATTACGTGCTTTCGTAAGGTTGACGACTGTTTGACGGCGACGCGAAAGGCGATACGGTTACGATCTCTTTCCGATTTGATAAATGTGCTACGACCTTAAGAAAGATTCTATTGATGTTGTGGAATATTATCTTGGTTAATAGGTACACACAGCGTCATTATGTGGTAACTCCTCAAAATGTTACACTGCTACAATATTGCATTACGAATAATCTAAAGAATACTTCAAAAAGAGTTTACTAGTTACGACTTGGATTCGAACCATCGCATCACCGAATGTCGTCATACTCATACCGGCAGTTTGACAGATTAGCCAGCGAGCCCATGAGAACTTCGATGAAATTGTTATCCACTGCCGTCCAAGTAGTTTATCTTTAGGTCTCTGTCTAATCGATGGATGTTATCATTTGAGGGTATCTATTAATTATACATTACGTTTTCTTTATAAAATTAATCCATACCCTCAAATTATAACTACAACGTTGGCTAGGGACCCGTTTGTGTCAGTTGGCAAAATATGTAATTACTAATAATGATAACTATGTATTATCAAATTTTCCAATAAAAAAAAATAAAAATAAAAAAAACTATCAGAACTTTTACAAAAAGAAAAAAATTATATAAAAGAAAATATAAATAAAAAGATTGTAAAGATAATATAAATTATTATCTTTACAATATATATATTTTTTTGTAAAATAAGATCAAAATTTTGTGAAATAATAGCAATAATAAATATTATTATTAAATGATTATTAAAATATGATATTTTTCTTGATTTTTAAATTCTTTCTGTATATTAGAAAGAAAACACATGTTGTGCCTTGTGATGGTAAATTCCCGAGAATATTCTCCTTGCGAGAACTTTGCTGTTAAGTTCCCGAGAATATTCTTTTGGATGGGAATTTACGAGAATTAAAAAATTAGATGACTATTGTATCAATCTATTTTAGGGTAATAGTTTTGAGTGCATTTATGTAAATGTTTTACGAAGTTTACGTCAAAATACTACTACTCTATATCTTAAATTCTCCTGAGCGAGAATATTCCCGAGAATATTTCCGAGAAAATTCTCATAAATTCTCTTAAATTTCGTATAGTATTAATGATAAATTAGGATTTCTGCATCAAAACAAACTTTATGAGTAATTATGAGTTACAAATAACCAGCTTTAATAAAATATAAACATTATTGAAAGGTGTATGGCGTGAATAATTAAAAACAAAATAACAATGACAATCATAACAAATCTTGAAATCAAATTAAATTGGAAATCAGGGTCTCAAGTCTGCTATTACAATAGTGTCAGAATGGTCTCGCCATTGTGAGTATTTGACAGTGTTTGTATGGCAAATCTGTCAAAAACTCACAATGAAGAGACAATTCTGACACTATTGTAATAGCAGACTTGAGGCCCTGTCCGTCTGTCTGTCAGTCCGTCTGTACGTCAGTCCATCTGTCCATCAGTCCGTCAGTCCATCTGTCCGTCAGTCCATCAGTCCGTCAGTCCATTTGTCCGTCAGTCCATCTGTCCGTCAGTCCGTCAGTCCATCTGTCCGTCAGTCCGTCAGTCCATCTGTCCGTCAGTCCGTCAGTCCTTCTACCGTCAGTCCATCTGTCCGTCAGTCCATTAGTCCGTCAGTCCATCTGTCCATCAGTCCGTCAGTCCATCTGTCAATCAGTCCATCTGTCCATTAGTCCGTCAGTCCGTCAGTGACTGTCAGTCCATCTGTCTATCAGTCCGTCAACCTTTTTTAGAGTAACCTTTTTTCGAGTAAAGTATAGAATAATTAAATAACAACAAAAGAAGTTGATGTTAAAGCAATTTTACTTCCAATTTTAAATTCTCGTAAATTCTCTGTCGAAAAGAATATTGCAGAATATTCTCGATCGGAGAATATTCTCCGAGAGAGAATATTCTCTCGACCCATCACTAGTTGTGCCTAGGATTTGAACCTCCAATATTATGCACGGCAAGCGGTCTGGAAACCTCCGGACTACTTAGACGTTGTATAAGTCTTCGTAAATGTTAACCTTATTATTGCTTGTCATTATATGCATTAATAAAAGTATTAACTTTTTATTGAATAAAAACAATATTTAAAACAGAAAATACTTATTTATTCACTAAAACAATACATTAATTGTAATAACATGTTTTTGCAAAATATAAAAACCAACTTGGGTCTATCACGGATTTGAACGCACATGTCTTTGGGGGGGTAGGGACTTAATGGAGCTTTGTGTACTTACTCGGCAATTTTGAAGGCGAGCGTGAAGTTGTGTCGGCGTTTCTCAGGCGACAGCTGGGAGTAGTCGAAGGCGTCGGGCAGGAAGTGGTGCACCAGCGCGCAGAACGCCAGCCCGTCCGCCCAACTCGTGGAGAAGTTCTCCAGCTTCACATTCTGGAGAAACACGAGGAGAACATTGTACTTCATGTAGAATGAGGACGAATTTAGGACGTGTTCTGAGAAGTGCGTTAGTTTTACATTTGTTATATCTGTGAAAACCGGTAAATTTAGGAAACTTAATCAAATGGAAGTGCACGGTTAAGTTTCCGGCGCACATAAATCACTGTAAATATCTAAATTATCAAAATGAGGGTCAGCAAAATATTCGTTTTATTTAAAATCATATTTTTATGGTTCCTTAAAATTATTGTGACAAACTACATAGGTACAACATTATTTTGTGTGATTGGGTAAATGCTAATCTAAGAATTATCTACACAGGAACACAGTGAAGGAACAGTGAATATTACCGAACAATTATGTACTTAGAGTATCTAGATTCACCTCATTTATTTACAACTCTACCCACATTTACTTGGACACTTCTATCTAAAGTTAACAACACAAAATCATGCATAATCCTTGAAACTCATATTCACACTTCAATTTGACGTCCTTTTTTATTTATAAACCCATGCTTTTTAATTCAAAATTAAAATTGATTATAAAATTAGTCGTTTTTTGGTTTGTTATAAATTTCACACGAATCACATATTACAGATTATAGGCACAATTTCGTCCAAATGTTGAATAATTAAAATATATATATATACAAAGTCCATGTATACATGTAAGACATATTTCACTGATAGATCGAAACCAAAGCAATATAATTGGTCGTACAGTGACAGATGAATAAATAAACAATAACTAGTGAAAATAACACAACGTTTATAATATATACAGGGAAGTAGCAGCCAAAATGAAGCAATAAGAGAAGCGTGGAGTATGAATGGTAGTGACGTCATTGACGTGTGTGTTAATACTAGGTGCGCGTGTGCAGCGTTCGCTATCAACATGCTAAATCTCGATAACGCGGTTAAATCCGTTAGATCCGAATGCCCTGACTTTAAGGCAGATGCAAATTTTAGACATATCGACCTCGGTTCGGCTTTTTACCAGTTGGAGATGTCGATAAAAATATGCATTTGCCTAACTATCCGCATTTATAACCTCCCCAATACGTTTATTTACAGTATTTAAATACTAACATACCATAAACATCTAAGAAAAACACAGAAAATATTGATTTTTGGTGCGCCAAAACAGCTACGTAACCCATGTGTATTTAGACGACATAATAGTATACGCAGTGGGGGTGTTGCGTGCGGACGGAGAGGAGGGCGGGAGGTGTGGAGTGTACCTCGTAGTCCCGGGTCTTGTCGCGACACCACTGCAGCAATCGTTCTTTAATAGTGACGGCGCTGGCTTGCAGCGCGGGATCCGTGAACTTGAAGTAAGGCTGCGCCGGAGAGCCCGGGCTCTGCGGGGTCTTGGGCGAGCTACAACCGGGCACGCATGTTAGTCACCGAGGTTCACCTAGCTGCGACCTCGCCGGTTAGTTCGTCGACGATCAAACTATTAGTTCGTGTGTCACATCGTGTGCTACGGAACGCGTGTGCTATTAATGGGGGTCGCAGGTTATTTACAAGACGCGTGCTGATTTCATGTCAACTAGAAGTCAAGCTATCAGCCGAGCTTCGTTTATGAATTATACTGAATGTTCTCATGACAGGGTAAGTACACACGTGCGATTATTGACAGAGGCCTCGTATGTACTTAGCCTTATATGCTTCTCGAAAAAAATATATATTATTGTATAAGCGTCTAATTTATATGTTATAATGCATATCATTAACTTTTATATTTACTTGTATCTAATCCTTATTCGTATCCACAGAAATGGCTGCCAAAATAAATAAAATATATTGCATTACATTATGTATGAAGCGAAAGGATCTTATACATAAAATATAGTACTTGAATGATAAGGAGTCTTATGTATTGGTCGTTTGTTTCGTGTACAATATCGTCTGAAGTTGATGCGTGGTCATTGGTAGAAAGAAGGATGAGACTTACTTGGGACTGTTGGTTGAGTTTTGTTTTTCGAGCTGCCGGAACTTGGCAAACGGCGATACGGGCTTGGGCGCCGGCTTGGTCATACTCTCTATCACTGCGAATATACAACTATTTTTTCAACCATTCATATTGTCTACTTTTTTTAAAGTAGTTACTGTCTGCGGCCATGCCTGCGTGGCTTTTCCTAAGTTATTCCTTATAAAATCAGCTATGTACTAGTGAAAGTCTCGTCAAAATCGGTCCAGCTGTTCAGATATTAGCAGGAACAAAGAAAAAGACAGACAGGCAAACATTTTACAAATTGTTTTTTTGTTAAAAGTACCGTATATACATTCTTAAACATGTAATAAAATGCTGTTATTTTGACATTACAAACAGACACTTCAATTTTAATTATTTGTATGTACAGATAATAGTAGTGCAAAGTAAAGACAGCTAACCTTTAGATGTTTTAGTGGTGGTAGTGCTACTGCTAACAGTTTTTTCTGACGAGTTCCTCCTCACGCTCGATGTCACAGTTACTTCCTCTTCCTCTGCAAACAAAACGTTCAGATTAATTACCGTCGCTGACATGTGGATACACAGATCTAACACTAACTCGAAACACTTGGAAAACAATCAGCAAGACAGTACAACGATAACCTATAAGCTATTAGTCAAATAACACGGTTATAGAGGGCGCGGATGAAGATGGTACGGAGGTTACGGGCACATATGTACATCGACGTGATAGCGCGGGCGCAGGGCCGGAGGGGGCCGGGGGGGCATGCGGGGCGGGCACAAGCACAGACCCACACACACACGACTCACGCGCGTCTCGCTCGTCTCCCGCTCCTAACTAGTGGAATGTTGCGACGCTACGCTACGCGAGCGCCGACACCAGGTCTTCGAATGCGTCCTCAGTGTTGCTCTCGTCCAGGAACTGCAGCTCCGACACCGTGGGCATCGTGCGGCTGCGGCCCAGCGAGTAAGCCTGCGGCGGCGCGTACGACTGCCGCAGCGCCCGCGGCCGCGGCCGCAGCGGTTGATGTTGCTGCCCAGAGAAATACGCTTCCACCGTTCGCTTCTTTTCCGTTACTTCCTCGCGGGCGATGCCACCCTCATACAGCTTGGGCACAGCTAGCAGGTGCATGGACTTGGCGCGGGTGACCACTCGGCGGGGCGAGCCCGACTTGGGGCTGGCGACCATCTGGTGCCACGAGCCCGACCTACTGAGCGGGCTGGAGCCGAGGCTACCTGCCGACTCGCTGGACAGCACGGACTCGCGGGACGCGGCGAGCGCGCCGGGAGACAGGGGGGCGTGCGGGGGGGCGGGCGCGAGCAGGGGGGAACGGCCAGTATTTACAGGGGCCCGTACCTGGGACCTCGCCGTCTCGCGTTTTTTCCGTTCGATCTGCGCGATGACGTCGTTTTTCGGTGACGAGAACTTGTCGAGTGCGCCGCGCAAACTGTCAGCCGCCGAACCTCGACGACCTTCATCGTTGCGCGTGCGCACGCCAGACGTAATTGTAGCCGCACCACGCACTGGGCCACGCATCACGCGAGTCACCACGCTACCGTGCTCCGTCGTGACACCTTCCTCGACGCCATTAGCGTAAGGCACGTCACCGTTGTGGTACGTGTGTGGCGACTCTGTCGGGTTGGTGGCTCGCGGTGAGTAGGGGCTGGTGGGTGCGCGCGGCTGCAGGGGCGAGGCTTCGCTCCGGTGGCGGTCCGTGTCGTTGGTGACGACGTCTGGGAGGTAGGCCACCTTGTGGGCGCGAGCCTTCTCTATATCGGGCGTGCGCTGCAGTGGGACAAAGGTGGAGATACCGCTGGATGGCGTGTAGTCAGTAATGGTATATGCAGGTGGTGCGGGGGGTTTCCGTTCCGTGGGGTCACCGTGGCCGTTCACGACTGCCTCAAGTCGGTTCTTTTCGCGAATTTGTTTCTCGTAAAACTCAATTTGTAGTTTTTGTGCATCAACCTTGGGTAAATATGCGTCTTGTGCCGGGAATTTGGTGTCATCAATTTTCCGCACGAGTTCCGGAGCGGACAGGTCATTCTGACTAGGTATGGTCTTCACCGGATAGTTTTGTATTTGTGGGAGCGTGTGAGTCGGCGGTGCGGGTGGGTTGAACGCGGACGGCCTCTCCCGGTAGGGGGCGGACGCGGGCTCAGGCTTGTTGTTCTCGAACTTGGCGGCAGCCATACCGACAACTCTCCTTGGTTTATCTGCGTCTGTGGCCCAAGGCTTGCTTGGCACCGGCGGGCTCGGGGCCAGAGGCACTGGGTTCACCGGGAACGCGGGTGTATGGTCAACCGTAGGGGGGGTCACGTTCAAGACGGACGGGGGACTCCATATGTAAGCGGGAGCCGCTATCGGTGACGTCACTTTGGCTGGCGGCTTAAACGCAGACATAGGTGCGTGAGAGAACTGATTGACGGGTATAGGCCGCGCTACGAATGGTTTGACGACCAGCGGTTTCGCGGGAGACTGCGTGACCGGCGGATGCGAGGGAGGCGCGACCGGCGCGGAGAGGGCGGGAACCGCGGGCGCCTGCGGGAGGGGGGGCGCAGTACTGGGCGCGGGGCGGTGCGCGGGGAGGGACGCGGGCGCGGTAGCCGGCGCGGCGAGCGGCGGGAGCGGATGCTGCACTTGTCGCGGGATGTGCACGCGCATCGGCTCTTTGCGTTCGTTAACCCACGGGGGCTTGACTATGTCACTGTCATTCTCATTATAGAATTTCCTGGGTCGTGCGGCGGCCGGGTTCACCGTGGTCTCGTCTGCTGTGCGCCAGAAGCGTCGCGCGGATGACGCACTCGACGACCTACTGTTCGTCATACTGTTGTCCTCCCGCTCGCGACTCTCGAACGTGTGCTTAATGTTTCCGAACCTGCTGCTCCAGTTGGCGGGGCCGGTGGCGGCTGTCTCACGGTCGGCCGCTTCGTTCTTCTTCATGAACGCTACAAACTTCCTATCGTTCTCGGTCTGCGGCCTGAACTCGGGTACGATTGGGCGCGGGGATGTCTCGCCATCGTTGTCGCTGTCGATGCGATACCCGGCAAGTGGCCTTCCTATGTCGATAGTGTTGGCACGTTTCATGCGCAACCGTTTGTTGTTACTATTTCCGAATCTACTGAATGGTTTAGAGTCGTCTTGAGTGGCGGTCGGCGGTGCCGCAAAGTTGTAAGTGGGCGGGAGTGGCATGTATAACGGTGCCCGTTTTGGGTCCTCGCGTTTATATTCTTTTAGTTGCGCGGGCGCGGGCTCTACTGGCGCGCGTCGTGGTATATTCTCCTTCTGAGCGTGCGTATCGAACTTGTTAGCGATGGCCGCTATGCTGCTCTTAGAGTCGGAGGGGCGCCGGTCCATGCGCGGCTGCGGTTGGTACGACTGGTGGAGCGGCTGGGGCTGGTACAGCAGGTGCGGCACTTGCACCGGTAGCGGCTGGCAGACAGGCTGGGGAGCGGGCGCGGGCGCGGGAGGTGGCACCGGTTGGCGCGGTTGTTGAAGAGGTTGCGGCTGTTGGTAGGGCGCCTCGGCGACCGAATGCCGGTAAAAGTCGGGTTTACGAGTGGTCGGGGCTCGCTTCTCCACGACGACGCGCGCGTCCCTGTTCAGCTTCGGAGCCTCGTAGCTGACAGAGTGTGCGACTGGCGTCGGTTTCTGTCGGGACGCGACAGCGCCGTGGCAGCTAACGTTCTCATCGATGCTTTGTTTGCGCTCCGGGGTGGCCGGTTCGTCCGTGCTCGTCGCCGCGGAAGCGGTGGAGGAGGCGCCGGGCGCCAGCTGGCCGTGGCCGACGAGGCGCCGCGCCTCGTCCAGCTCCTCGCGGCTGACGCCCACGGTGTGGCGCGCGCGGCTGCGGCGCCTGGGCCGGCGCCGGCAGCCGTCCAGGCGGTCGGCCGCGGCCAGCGCGTCCTCCAGGCGCTCGGCCAGCGCCAGCAGCGCGCGCGCCTGCGGGTGGGCGCTGGGCGGCGCCAGCGCGGCCCGCAGGCGCGCCAGCGAGCGCCGCACGTCGGCCACGACGTCGGCCGGCGCGGCGCCCAGCCCGGCCAGCAGGCGCTCGCCGCCGCCGCCCAGCAGGCCCTGCAGCAGCGGCAGCAGGAGGGACTCACCGCGACTGGCGCCGCCCGCGTCGCCCGCGTCGCCCGCCTCGCCCGCCGCCGCCAGCGCCTCCGTCACGGCGCTCGCGCACGCTGCCGACATTCAACATTCGCTTAGAACACGACACTGCAGTAGGCTAACGAGCATGTAACGTTTCAGTGAATTTGTTTCCTTAGGCTACTACCTTACAGAACCGCAAGTGTTCGCATTTATTAATCGACTCTGTAAATAAAGATTGGCAAAGAAAATGATCCCTATATATCTTTTGTTTGTGGTTCATACATTTTGGTTCACTCAATCACTACGGAGCAGCTGAGGATCTAGCCAATTATTTATTTCCTTCCATCGTTTTTACTTAATTAATTGTTTTCAGAATATTTAACTCGAGAGTTTACAACAAACTCTTACAGCCAGTAGTCGGCTAATAAACTGTCCAGCTAATACATACTGTGACGGAACAGTAATGTTAAACGATGAAAATGTACAGCCGTAAATTATTGGAAAGTAGTGGTCATGTCTCACGGTAGTCGTCTGGCCATGTGAGTTTGGTAACTGTGGTGGTATTATTTACCTTCTTGTTCAGCCATTAGTGTTCGGATACGCGCGCGCAGTCGTCGACGTTGCTCGTAGTCGTTGCACTCGTCCAACTGGAATTAGAATATGAAAATAATATCAGAAGAATTGTTGTGGTGGGCGAATTTTCGTAGATGTTACGAAAATTCGTGAATTTAAAAATTAAAGAACTTATTTACTGAAATTTCAAGAGGCTCAAGAATCGCTGTTCATGTCGATGGTATAAACAAACGACATGAACAGCGATAAACTGTGAAACCTATCTTCAGAAATAAAATTACTGCGATTTTCTACTTGTTTGCTCTTTACAAAACGATTGTATTAATAACCAGCCTATAACGTTCGCACTGCTGGGACACCTCCTCCTCTCTGTGACAGGGAACAGACCGTACCTACTCAATCACGCCCAGGGCGGGTTGGAGCTATTGTATGGATCAGTTTATTTCAGAAAATGAAGTTAAATTGTTGAAGTTTTCCCGAGAGTTTTCTAATTTAAACGCAATTTTCAGACATTTCCACAAGATACAACAAGACATAATCTTAATTCGTCACACATTAATGGACATAAACTCACGCATAGTTGCTGCAATCCTCCCAACATCGCGACACGCTTGCTTTACACGCATACAATAATATTAACTATTTGTTATTCAAATGTTTGTCGCGCATGCGCGAGCCTGCTACCGCAGCCACAACTACACGGTAACTGTGTATTCACCGCCTATATTATTTGCACTGCGGTTACTCAGATAAGGCGTTGTACACGCTGGAGAAGCGAAAACCGGAATGCTTGCTTGTTGATGTTGATGAGTAATTAAAGCTTGCAAATAATGACATCCTTTTGCATGGAAATTGGTTCTGTTATCTGCTTGTTTCTTCTATTGTATGAATTAAGACAGGTTGGTACTGCAAGTGTTGTGTATGATAGAAGGTATCTTTTCTGATGAACTGATGACTCATTATGCTATTATCTTTATGATCTTTGAAGAGGCTCTGCAGTTCAGCAAAGGACTTATTAGGCTGAGGTGATTCATTGACTGATTTAGCTTTTCAATCATTTAGCTTGGTCTTTCGAGGAGGAAGGAGGACTTCTTATTACAGCTATTACGGGTCTAAAATCACTCTTAGGCAGGGTTTTTTTAATCTCGTCTTTTTATGAATAGGAAAGAAAATAAGAGAATTGAAAGAACACTACCTTTCGACTTCGTCATAGCTGCATAATTTACTCTACATTATACTAGCTTTTGCCCGCGGCATCGTCCGCGTGGATGTAGGTTATCGCGTAAAAAAGTAAAATGTCCTTCTCCATATTCCAGGCTATATCTATGCCAAATTTCATGACGATCGGTTCAGCGGTTTAAGCGTGAAAACGTAACATACAGACAGACAGAGTTACTTTCACATTTATAATATTAGTATGGATATATAATATATATACATATATAATATTATATACATATATTATTATTAACATAAGCGGGATATTTACCATGTTTATTCATTGTTCTGAGTTCCCGATATTTCGGCGCTGTTGCAAGCACCATGATCACGGATAAACTGAAGTCACTGCGGGCGCTTATGTTAATAATAATATTAGTGACCATGACAGTTTAAATATATATATATATATATATATATATATATATAATATATAGTATATGGTATTATAGTATGGATTGCATACTGTTCCGTAAGCCAAACTACTATCAAATCTCAATGCTCCAGTATAAACAGCGCCTAACGAGAGCTTTCTGCACGAGTGGTCAAGTTGTTAATAAGTGACGCCTGTATTGCGGGCGCAACCGGTTCGAGTACCGAGCCGTGCCAGGCCGGAAGTACCTACTGCAGCCGGAAGCCGGAAGTGAGTGCTGCCCTCAATTGCGCGGCTTTGTTGGTGACCCGATGATTTGACAATGTATGCTCGTTTCTCATTACAATGATGGATCGCGGTTAAAGAGAACGGTTTATTTGATTTTAATTTGTTTGAGGTAATTATCGGTGGTTATTTACTCGTTGACCGCAGTGAAAGTTTATATTGTGTCAACATTTGTTTTTAACTTTTTATCATGAGATCGGCCGCAGCTAAACTTGTCTTTTCGGAGAGCGTCTGGCTGATATAATAACCCTACTTGTATTGATTAGTGAAAAATATATGTTTGGCAGGTCATAAAAGTGATAAAAAAGTTATTATCATACTCAGTATTCTTACAAAGCATCTACACTAACAAACAAACAAAGGTTGTCCCGCTAACACGACGACAACGACTGCTACCGTCCACAACGCGATCGTCTCAACATTATGACTTCGTGTGAAGAGTGTGAAGACATGATAATATTTCACAACACAGTAGGTACTCAAGTTCGTCGTGTCCAGTGTCAAGTTTCAAGTACACGCAGGTTCCCATGCTGCCGTGCCGCCGTGCCGCGTCAGCGAAACTGATTACCGATATTCTAGGTCGAAAGACATAAGCGGCCAGCGTTTTACGTATTCTGTTCCAAAATTCTACCTAGTGGCCAGTAGGAGGCTACGCTTAAGAATAGATCGTATTTCACTTTTGGGTCCTTCATGGATCCTATCTATTTCCGACAAGGTTAAAACAGAGTCATAATATTGTAAACACAAAATCATTTCATTAGTAATCTGATGATTCTTATTAACCATACTGTTTGCAGTATCAGCCTATGTTCCCACTGCTGGGACAGGCCTCCTCTCGGTGCGAGGGAGTGGCCCGTAATCCACTCGGGCCCAGTGCAGGTTTTAGGTTTGGGTTTTAGGACCTGCCAGTTTCTTCGAGATGTTTTCCTTCACTGTTTTGAGAACAGTGGTGATTCAATAATTCACTCAAAGTAAAGCGCCTGTCTGGATTCGAGCCTACGACATACAACTCGTAAATCGCGGTCCTTACCCACTGGAACACCATATACTGCTTCCGTATGCTGTATGATTAATAAGAATCATCAGATTCTGATTAAAGAGGTCGACTGACCACTTCTTGATGTCTGAACCAGTTCAACTAAGATGTTTTGTTTTGCTAACTTAGTAGCTCTTAAATTGTACCACACGCCTGAGAGGTGCATGGGCAGTTCACCGCGCCAAGTATCACGCGTGGCGCTGCGTGTGAGTGGATGTCGTCGTCACACCGTGAAAGCCTCCTCCGATACTTTCCACGCAATGACTTGACGATAGCTATGCGTGCTGTTAGGTAGAATTTTGTTAGGCTATACCTACTCGTTAGGCTATACCTACTCGTTTGCTAGGCTCCTTGCCTGATCTAATAAAACATGGATCTTTTAAATCCAACATTGGAAACGGCAGAAAATTGCTGGTTTAAAAGATCCATCAAACTAGCACAAACAAGCAACTAACAAGCTTTCAATATTTATATGTAGCTTCTTGGAAATTCGCTTAATCTGCTAAAAAGACAAGTCAATATAATAGCAAGAGTCGAGGCGGTAATGTTAATGTTTTGAAACGCGGTTAACCGGTGGAGGACCGGAATGAGTCAGCTAATAGCATAGAATGAAAGTCGCGTATGAATGGAGACGAGACCGGTCGGTAGGTACACTCAGAAGTGAGTACCTATCGGAGGGTGACTCACTCTTCCACAGAAATGGGATTTACATGGGGATTAAAACGATTTGATGAGAATTTTAATTATGTTTGCCGATAAGCTTGCTTCTACTTACAAGATTCTATAACGTCGGCAATTCTATGGGAATGCGAATAATGCCTATCAAATCCTTTGAAGAGTCGATTCGGTAATTCCTAGATTGTGATTTTGAAGGAATATTCCTTTGGCGAAAAACCAAGAATGATGAAATGGATATCCATGGAGGTTTTAGCGTAACAGCCTTCGCCTTGCCATAAACGGTATATTTCACTATTCAGTCTAATGCAGTCATACCTGCGTCGTAGACCAGCCCTAAGGTATTGGAAGAAAACAACAGCTTTCTTTGAGGTTTCCTGTTCCTAACGCCTAGGATAATGATCCAAAGAACTAACTCGTCGCTTTCACACACTTCTTACAATAATTAATAATTAGTAAATAATCATGTTCAACTCAAACTTATAACTTATAATAACGGAGAAAGGATGATTTCCACGAACAGAACTTCATTGGACCTGAGAACCCCACTCGAAAAGTAAACCAAAAAGCCAGAAAGTTTTGAGCCCAGCTTATAGAACATTTTGAGACACGAAAGTAAGAGCCTCTAATGGGCAAATGTACATGGGGAAAGGTATAAAGGTGATAAAGAACTCACGAGTTTCCTGAGAAGACGCTCGTCCCAGCACTGGTCTACGTCGAAGTCCTCGAGGGTCCTGGTCTGCGAGCTGGTGACCTTGCCACCGCCGCTGCTGCTTGTGCGAACTGTTTCCTGAGGAACAATGAGAAGAAAGATCATTAGTATTATGGTTGATGAGTAAGGGATTAACAAAAGTGTCTTCCCATCAAATCTGTTATTCTTTGGAAGAATAATAATAAATTTCAATAATAGGAACCTGTCGGATTAACGAAGACGGCACACTTAATGACGAACGAACTTGATCTCATAACCCTTGAAATTAGCAAAAAAATACCTTTCGGCTGCTTTCGGAATTAATCTTGTATGGTTAAATATTACTTGATTAACTTATAATCCAACAAGATTATAAAGCAGAGTGCTTCTAGGACTACAAGCTTTTACCACTGTTTATCTGTCTGTCTGTGTGTATTGTTAATTTTTAGGGTTCCGTACCCAAAGGGTAAAACGGGACCCTATTACTAAGACTCCGCTGTCCGTCTGTCTGTCTGTCTGTCTGTCTGTCACCAGGCTGTATCTCATGAACTGTGATGGTTAGACAGTTGAAAGGACATGTCTGGTGGAGTAATGGGCGACTGTCTAGGTAGTCAAAGAAAATGTTCAGTAATGATTGTTACATTATTATAATCGTCGTATTTTGTAGTTTATCAGTTAATAAGTTTCAGGAGTCAGGATCTTGCGTAAACTGGTCAAAATAAGGTTTATGCGTTAGGGGATTTTTCTTAGTTTTTTTTTGTATAACGCCTTCTGTGAGCGAATACAGGTACTAATTGGTGGTATGCCTTTGTGAGGTTAATAAACCATTTAATATTTTGTTGGTCCGACATCATATTTTGCAGTTTTTTTGGATATTTTCTATTTGTGTAACAAAAATGTAAAGCACCTATTGTTTATCTATTAAATACTTAATAGTACTACTAATTGCTTAACATTTTTTTCATTTAATCACCAAGCATTAATAATCTTTATTGTACACATAAATGCACATAATATGATATTGGTATCATCTTTAATTCCGTATTTTGGTTTCTATCTTCAATACCCATAATATTATTTATTTTAGCTACATACGTCAATGTCATGTCAAAAAAGTAATAAATACTTACCTTCATATTAGGAAACGGGTATTCAAAGAAAAACTCGTTTGATGTGTATGTACATACCCAAAAATATTTTAGTAATATTGTCGTATTTTATGTGCAAATACGTTAATATATTCCTTTAATCTAAAATAAGCGGTTTTATAGTTATTGTGCACACTCTTTAAAGGTAATTACGGGATAAAATGGAACGTCAAAAACATTTTTAGTACTTCCCGTTAAAAATGGCAAAACGGAAGCTACGATTGAGTCCTGTTTTTTTGAGAATTATGTTACGCAAGTTATACTGAATTAATAAATCCGTAGTGATTTAGATTTAATTTAGATTTACGTTTGTAAAAAAAAAAAAAAAACATTTTTTTTTTAATCTTACTGTAAAACCTTAAATCATGAACGTTTATCGATACCAGATTTACTAGAGGGCAGAAACTGGACATGTCCTTTTCACAGATGATGCATTTCTGTTGCCGCTATAACAACAAATTCTAAGCAGAAAAAATAAATATTTAAGGGGGGCCCAGCACACAACAAACGTGATTTTTTTTGCTCGTTTTTATAGATAATGGTACGGAACCCTTCGTACGCGAGTCTGACTCGCACTTGGCCGGTTTTTTTTAATGAAAAATCCACGGAAAAAATACGAAATTGATATTTTTACGACCGTCTTCAAAATGTCCCAACCTTCTAACTGTGACTCACACACATTAGATCAATGGCTCCACTATTGCAAAACGAAGATATTTTCACGTAATCAGTGACATCTTCACAAATAGCGCGACCTGACCTTGTTGGTGAGTTGGTCAAAGGCCGGCTGCGCAGGCGCCGCTAAACATTGCTGTCAATGAATCATTAGCTTTTCGTGGTAGACATGTTGAAAGATCGGTATTGTGAATTGTAATTCCTAATGATCTTGAATTGCGAAATATAAGTACTAATATATTTATTTGAGTGGCCCTTTTAGAAATTCCTAAAATATCCCAGACAAGTCTAAAACATGGTAAAAACTGAATTATTATACCATTACTACACTAACAATTTAAAAATGTTTCTGTAACATCATTACATCCATATCCATACTAATATTATAAATGTGAAAGTAACTCTGTCTGTCTGTCTTTCTGTCTGTCTGTCTGTATGTTACGTTTTCACGCCCAAACCGCTGAACCGATCATCATGAAATTTGGCAGAGATATAGCCTGGGATATGGAAAAGGACATTGGCTACTGTTTTACGCGATAACCGACATCCACGCAGGCAAAGTCGCGGGCAAAAGCTGGTCTAATTATGAAACACATGATACAAAAGTCTCCTATTCAATTTTCCTCCTATCATGTTATCAAGATATATCTTCAGAATACACATTTCAATCTTAATTTTATCTGAATACGATGTCTGCTGCCTTTTAATATTTCACGAGAAAGCCAGCTGTTAAAACATGTGATAAATTAAAAAGTTAAAATAAAAAAAATAAACATTGATAGAGGAGAGATGTGGTAAAAGCTTGCAGCTAATTCCGTACGAAGCTGAAGAGACATACGTTCTGTATTGACCTAGACTAAACGATAGATTTGCACAGGGCTGCCCGTTCATGGTTCATAAAGTTTATGGCGATATTGACGTCATTGTATGAGTAGCAGATGTTTTATTGAGGAAAGATAGTTGTGTAAATAGTGATTTTAAAAATAGATTTATCTAAAGCTGTTTTTTTTAGCGCAGAAAGGTTCTACGAAAAAAAATGAATGAGAATCAATTGAACGATTTTTATCTACATTTGGGACTAGATAATATATGTGACCCTCGCAATGAAATAGTTGGCAAAGCGGTAAATGAGAAATGAACATAAAAAAGGTAAGTAACAATTAAACGGTTAAACTGTCATAATTATTCTTAGCTCCTCTAAAGACGTAAATAACGCAGATTATAGAATAACATAAAACGTAACTACAATTAACTTTTATTACAGCCCCATTTTTTCCGCTGTAGTATTTCAGTGTAACGCTTGAATAGTTGTATAGTCTATTTCTGAGATTTGCGCAACAATACCTACACACAACGATACGATACCCACATTTTTCAGACTATTAGATAATCTACATCACTGAATAGTTTGTTGTGATAGTACACTGAACGGACAGTTATTTCAGGAATCCTGAAATAACCTAGGTTTACATTAACATAGTTTGTACTCAGCTACCTAGTAAGTAAAGGTTCAACGTAGTTTTTTACGAAGGTACATTGATTTCCGTAGGAATGGATAAGCTAGTGCGAACAGACTCAGTTTGCCGATCTAAGAGACGCACTATCAAATAGACGCGCAGCAGAGGGTTAAGATTATGATGAGAAATGCCAAATGCAACCTTGTGCAAACAGAGATATCCATTATTCTAATGTATCTATAGATATAGCTAACACAGTAAATAAAACAGAATTAAAGATTATGTAATGGGGCGCATACGATTTATCGAAAACTAAAAAAAAAACATGATGCATTTATTTGGTATGCGCTTGCAAACAACAAGATACATAGATAGATAGAATACTCTTTATTATGTATACCATAAAAATTACAGATATAAATGTAGAACTGTTACAAGTAGGTATCTATTTCATTGAACATAATATCTATACTAATATATAAAGCTGAAGTGTTTGTTTGTTTGAACGCGCTAATCTCAGGAACTACTAGTAATAGTCCATTTATTGAGGAATATTATAGGCTATATAACATCACGCTACGACCAATAGGAGCGGAGCATAAATGAAAAATGTTGCAAAAACGGGAAAAAATATTCCTTTTTGAGCTTCCGTTGCGTGCGCTGCGTAAACGGTTTAAGTTACGCAAATATCATGTATGATGGAATTGTTCCTCTTTAAATGTTCTAAAAAAAAGTCCGCGACAGCATAATTATGTCTATCTTTTAAGATTGACTCACTATAACCTTTTTTATGGTAATCAAATTTGTTCGAAATTAATGCATTATTGGCGAAGGAGTTTTCATAAACATGGTATTAATCCTTATCCAAATAAATACGTTATTCATCACAAGTATTTAATTTAGAACGAAGATGCCCTTACATCATTTCATTTCAATGAATATCTTAGGAGATATAACTGTTTTATAATAACTCCGCAGCAAAATAATGATCAACTCTGCGAGGTAGTCTATTCTAAAGCTGAAGAGTTAGTTTTTAGGGTTCCGTACCCAAAGGGTAAAATGGGACCCTATTACTAAAACTCCGCTGTCCGTCTGTCTGTCTGTCTGTCTGTCCGTCTGTCACCAGGCTGTATCTCATTAACCGTGATAGTTAGACAGTTGAAATTTTTACAGATGATGTATTTATGTTGCCGCTATAACAACAAATACTAAAAAACAGAAAAAATATATTTAAGCGGGCTCCCATACAACGGACATTTTTTGCCGTTTTTTTTGCTCCGCCCGCGTGGATGTCGGTTATCGCGTAAAAAAGTAGCCTATGTCCTTCTCTATATCCCAGGCTATATTCCTGCCAAATTTCATGTCGATCGGTTCAGCGGTTTAGGCGTGAAAACGTAACATACAGACAGACAGACAGACAGAGTTACTTTCACATTTATAATATTAGTAAGGATTTGTATGGATGGTACGGAACCCTTCGTGCGCGAGTCCGACTCGCACTTGGCCGGTTTTTTGTTTTTTGAACGTGCTAATCTCTGGAACTGCGAGTTGGATTTGAAAAAATCTTTTTGCATTTTACAGCCCAATTCTTGAGGAAGAATAACATTCCTATTAACTAGGACACAATTTTTTTTAAATGAAAGTTTATGCGAAAATGAAGTAAAATCACGGGCAGGCAATGTGTTGCGACGGGGTGGGTCGGGGGAACAAGAAATTTAACGCGGACGAAGTCGCGGGCAGAAGCTAGTATATACATATATTAATTCATTGTATATTTTTGCTCAACCACTGACACTAGTAGCACAGCTTTTAACTTGACAGATTTTTCCATTACTACCATGAACTACGAGAAATTCACTACGGTTTGGGTGGATTTGTGCATGCCCCTGTTGTATTGTTACCTATAGATTCATAGCTGTAGTGTCATTCATACATTAAAACAAATTTTAACCTGATTAGAGTATTTGTGAGGCTACATTTCATTGTATTCTTCACCATCAGTCCATGCAATTCTTTTAGTTTAATTTTCCTCTTGACGTTGGTCCATTTTTATTTTATAAAGACAAGTGGAGGGCACCTTGACGGGTCTAATCGATATTTATCGACAAAACAAACACAAAATTTGTTTTGAACTTTGGGAACATTAATCATAATTTTTATCTAATTGATGTGAGAGTAAAATTAATGCATTTTCACAACCTACATACATAAACAAAATTGATATCAGTTATTTCAGTGTCGATAAAAGCAAAAGAGTAGCAGATTTTCTGGTTTTTACTATAAGTGCAATGCAGTCTTTTTGCTATACTACAGTTGCCGTGAAATGCAATTAACCAGTTGTTTAAGCAAGTTTTCAACTTTGAATTTCAGCAATGAAACCAATTCTGTAAGACTGCGGGCCTTAATATTAGGTATACGCTAGCCACACAAAAGTAGCAAATGATATTCATTAATTAAGTGACATGGGTGATGAAAACCGCGTGTTTATGCTAGGCAGCGCGGGCGCCGCTCCAATGCGGAACTTGCCACTTTTACGTTTGGACACTAAACTTATGACGTGTTCTATATTAGTTTTCCTGGTGTCTACTATTAGTAGGTACTCCTGAGATAGGCTCATTGTGTTTACTAGATGCACCAGGAAGATGCCCAGCTGTTGGCTGTGCGGCCAATTTGTCGTCAGAAGCTTAATTTTATCTTTATGTTTCTGTTATGATTGATGCCTGACTAGATGATAGAGTGCTCTGTCTGTTACAGCCGATTTGCGGGGTCAATTTTCCACTTGTAACTGCTTTTAAGAGTTATTACTTCAACTTCATACGTCATTTTCTTACCACATGTTACGGAAGGAAATGGACGACTCTTTATAGCCAGAAAATTTGCTCTCTTTACAGCAAGGGCATGCATTACTTAGGACATCAGTCAAGGCGAAACGAATTTCAGTGCACTAATACTAAAAATAACTGAAACTAAACGTTCTGTAGTATGTATAAAGACATAAAGCCATAAAGACACAGTTACATTCAAATGGATTACTATAATAAATTGTTGATGGTATATCTTATCATAACGCCTAAACACACGAACTTAAGAAGTATATTTCTCATCCAACGGATTCGAAAGACCACAAAAACATTCAAACTCCAAATTCACTTTAACCAATTTATCTTAATTTTCTCGTCAAACGTCTGTCAGTCTCCATCGCGTCTGTTGCAGACTCCCAGCTATTTACCAATTGCTCCGTCTTGCCGGTCAGTGGACTATACTTAGCACATGAGTCAGCAGGTCAAATGGCCCGAATGTTCGAGGACTATGTCTTGTTGCATTCCTTCACCACAGCGGCCCGGCGCGGCCACGTCCGGGCTCATTCCAGTAGGGACAATGTCTCGTGTCCTTGCACAAGAATGCAAATAAACTAAAACTTTGCAAGTGTTCTGGATATTTTGGTTGCAGTTATTTCAGTTGAGGACAAGAACTTTAAGAATTTAGAAATGGACAAAGAGGTCTTCAAGGATAATGACTGTTTTAGTTTAATTGGGTTTTCGTTTGATGGAGTTGAGGTAGTGGTGGTGAATCGGTTAGCCAACATTATTTGATTTCTAAGTGCTCTTGATAGTTAATCGATTGCCATTATTGGGAGAAAAGTGGTAATCGGTATCAATGAACAATTTATGAATTCTATTCACGACAAAATTCCAAATCGGTACATAAACTATCTAGAACTTTCATTTAAATGACTGCAACTGTATTTAAACGATCATCACTCAATGATTGGCGTCCAAAAACAAAGAAACGCATACGTGGGCGTACGTTGACATTAGTGATAGGCGCGATATCGACATGAGTTAGTCATCTGCGACTCTGAGAAGCGCATGCCAAATAAGCAGCCCTTTGATGTGGGACCTCGTTTGGTCTATGAGGCGCCGAAACAGTTAACTAGAGTAGTTGATAGATGAACCATAAATTATATCTTTTGCAATTATTGATGAGCTAATAACTGTTTTGCTGGTTGTACCTAATGGCAGTCTGAAGGTGGCCCCGCTTCGATGCTGTTTTGTTTTTGTCATCGTTAGCCTACAGGCCGATGGAAAGTGGTTGTCGCCTAGACATTTGTAACTTTCAGAGGCAAAGTTGGTCTCTTTGCTCTAGCCTCTTTGTCTGGCCTGGAACTTCAGCACCAGGACGCAACAATTCTGCTTATATTTCCGGTGAACTCTTCCACTACTTTCAGAAGACCTCTTTAGTTCAATTTTCATATCTAAGAAGACATTTTTATTCTCTTCAAATATTTTATAGAACTTCTATTTATTGTGATGTGTTTGTATATCCACGTCCAAACTCATAGCGTGATGTTATGCTAGTTTATTTACCTATAGACGAAGCTGCGTGGGAGTCTAGAAAAGTGAATTGTAATTTTCTACACACGTTTTATTTTACGGCTTGTTATAATGCAGATGAGCGCTAAAATACAGATGTTCTGGTAAGATTCATACATGTCGTTTTAGAAGTAGTCTTGACCTTGTCTTCGCACCATAGAATTTATTAACAGCTTAAAAATTGACAGCTTCTAGAGAAAATGACTTATACTGACTAATTTCCATCTTTCTTCCTAAAAGCTTCCCAGAACCCATCTGTCTTCCTCGCGCTGAACTCCCCATTCCTCACAACTGACATTAAAACCTGACCCTATTCCACAGCAATTGATCTACAATCGCGCATCGTATAATAATAATAGGCGCGTTATATTTCAGAAGATCACTGGGCCACATTTTTGGCAGGTCGCTCCGAAACTGCGCAGTAAAAATAAAACCTCGCGCGCATCTCCGCTTCCAATAGATCCGTAGAGGCGGGAAGTGGCTGGATTGTAAATAAATTGTGCAGAGCGTAAGATGATACGGTGTTTACAAACTAACGGCTGAGCGTGAGCGTCATCTAATGTGGGATTGGTTGTGATATTTCCTGACCTTCCTCTTTCTGCTTATTACTGCTTTCAATAACTTGCAATTTTGATAATTAAGCTTATTCGACTCTGATTCTACCAAAACGTTGTCGTGGTTCCCAGCAAAGTTCCTATTTGGCGTAGCCATAAGCCACACATACAATTTTTTATTGCAGAATAAGTTGTGTGATAAATGTATTTTCTTTATTTCTTACAAAACGGTTTTCGGTCTTTTGAAGTTGCTACTCGTATTATGAAATGGGTGTAATCATTGTCTGAATCTATCACCAAATAAACTGCCAATGAAATGGTTATTTGGTAAGTAGGTATTCTCTCTTTCAGGGTTATAAATTTGGCTGACTATGTTTTAGGAAATTCATATTCGTGATTCTAGGACATATCTGATGCTTCTACTATGGTAGTACGCTAGCGTAGTAAGGTAGATTGGGAATTAAATAGATGACAAGGATTGAGTAGGTATAATGAGATAATTTTTAGACTTCATAAATTCTGTTAAGTAAGGAAGCATACTTATGTTAATTGGTAAACGACCATTTTTCCTTAATGTTTCCAATATTTTAATGTAAGTCCTTTCAAATATAATTATTGACATAAACTGTTAATCCCAAGAAATATGTAGTAATAACTGTTTCGAGCAGTAACTGGACGAAGATATAAAATTATAAATAATTACCTTTATAAAAGTGACTTCATACGGAGTTTCGGAACATCGCACATCGGCAACGAGAGGTGGCAATGTTGTTTTTGGGAAATTACAATAATTTTGTTTTTATTACCATTCTTTCCATTTAAATTTTTCTGAGAGAGCATATATATTTAGGAAGACTGTTTAATGATCTATTATATTTTTTATGGAAATTAAAATCTAAAGATATGTTTGACCAACCAACAAACAAACAGACAGACAGATAGAAGAAGACAAAAAAATTAAAAATGCATTTAGTAAAAAGTTATTTTGACAAAAAAGCACTTCAATTTTATTTATTTTAATATTTTTTTATTTATAATATATTAAGTATGTATTTATGAATGTATGTTTAGAGTACAGATGATGTTGATACAGATATTGAGATGCTCGATACATAATAGGTTGGAGAAAAAGTTTCTTCGCATTTTTTAAGAAAATTCAAAACATTTTTTAATATAGTTTATTTACATTTAACTATAGTATGTAGGTACCATTTTGTTCGATAACTTTTTGCCATCTTGTAAGTAGGGACATGATCCCATTGCTACAGAAATTTTAGGACTTCTGATCAAAATACCGCTACAAGTGGTTTTGGCAATCCTCTCGTGATGTTAACCTGACACTGCCTAAAGAATTCTGAAGAGACCGATACAGGTGGAAATCTGAAGGTGCAATGTCAGGACTATGCGGCAGATGCATTAACACCTCCCAGCCAAACTCTCTTAATTTTTGCTGAGTGTCTAAAGATGTGTGAGGTCTAGCGTTATCATGATGAAAAACCACACCCCTTCTGTTGATTACTTCCGACCGCTTTCTCTCAACTTCTTGCTTTAATCTCATCAGTTGTTCGCAGTAGAGTTCAGAATCGATGGTCCTGCCTGGTGGTAACAGCTCATAATGAATAATGCCCTTCCAATCCCACCACACACATAGCATCACCTTGTTGCGAGTTAACCCGGGTTTCGCCAGTCTGTGAAGCCTGACCGGCCTTTGACCACGACCTTTTTCGCACGTTCTTGTACGTGATCCACTTTTCATCACCAGTTATCAGGCTCTTCAAAAATGGTTCGGTTTCATTACGTCGTAATAAAGAATCACAAATGAGTACACGGTTCATTAGGTTTCTTTCAGTGAGCTCGTGAGGCACCCAAATATCGAGCTTTTTGTGTACCCAGTTTTTTTCAAATGTGCCAAAACTGTTTTGTGGTCAATTCCCAGTTCTTCAGCTACGTCGTAACTACTGATATGCCGATCTTGCTCCACTTTTTCAAAAATGGCATCCATTTTATCCGTAATAGGGCGACCAGAGCGATTTGCATCTTTGATATCAAAATTTCCGGATTGAAAACGCTCAAAACAAATTTGTGCTACTCTCACAGACACTGCGCTAGGTCCATAAACATCGCAAATTTTTTTCGCGGCTTGCGTTGCATTTTTACATTTTTTGTAGTAAAATTTTAAAATGTATCGAATTTCTTCATTAGATTCACTAATTTTGACAGTACGAAAAACAAATGAAAATCACACATTTTCCTAATTTGAATTTGGAATTATATTCTTTAAAATTTAAACTTTCAATGATACCAAAACCAGCCAGATACAAATAGTATAGCCAATTAATTAATTTAATTTATTAATTTATTACAAGTTCATACATACTATAATGCGAAAAGACTTTTTCCCCAACCTAATATATTATGTTAGCTGTTGACGTCACTATAGAGTCGTTGGATTGTGATATTTAATATGGTAGTGATGTAAAATAAACCTCATATCAAGGGCTTCTTAGATCTAGCTTTGTGGAAAAGTGTAAGTATTAGCGCTAATACGTAAGTACGTTCTTTGTCGTGCTAACGTTAGGAAAACTGATGATTGGATGTTTGTTAGAGAAAATTTATTATTATTCATAGAATGCTAAAGACTGATATCATTGGCACTGGTACATTAAGCTCTATTTTCTAATCCTCGGTAAATTCAATAAATGTGAATTTATTAAATGTTTGACAGATGTAAATTTGCACGTGCCAAAACTAGCGTAGGTATCATATTCGGTACTCCCTTTCTGCTCCTAAAATTGTTTGTCCGAAAATCATTATCCATAACACGTTTGCTATAAACTTCAGTACGAGATAATGTTCAAAAATTCGAAATTTTGTTTTTCATAATTATCTTTACTTTTCTAAAACTATTCTGTCATAATATCGAGTACTATAATAATTGAATCTCCTTATTTTGCATGAATTAAAGTCATATGTCCTAAGTGTTGTATTATGTAATTTGTATTATTCCGAATGTTCATTTATAATAAAATTGTTAGTCCTAAAACATTAGCTAAAAATTAGGTTTTAGTGACAGAAACGAATCACTGTAAATCCGACTCCACGCAGTCTTGTTTGCCCTACCCCTAGAGTGTAATTTAGAATCGCGTACACGCGGAGGTGCGAGGCGGCCCGTGAGTTGAGGAGCAGGTGGTTGTAACGCTCGCGGTCGCATAGCAGGCCAGCAAGACGAAGCTGCGGAGGTGAGCGTTAAACCATCTACGACAATAAGCTCGCGTGGGACCGCCGGAGCCCCGCAGCGCCGGAGCCGTGACAGGAACCATGCCTGCTGCATGTTGCATGCTCGCTTGCACGCTGCATGCATGCAGCATGCATTTTCGCTTGCATACTGCATGCATATAACAAAAACGGGACCCTGCCGTTTTGCCGAAAAGATTTTGCCAAAATTTCACTACCCAAAAAAATTTTAACAACCTTTTTTTATACCAATGCAATGTTCGGAATTATTGTCAAATTTTTACTTGGCAGAATATTATCAAACATAATGTAATTTAGGCATTTGGTCTTTAATCAAATGATTTATCACAGCAAACAATCTTTAGACACAAAAAATTTGGTCCAATGATTTGTTATGAACTCTTTATGGTTACTTATGGTACTAGTTAGAGTAGGTTAATTATTAAAAAAAAAAAAAAATATATTAGGTTAGGTTAAGTTAAAACTGTGATCTCCTACGTACGAGCCGAGCGAGCGAAGCGAGCGGTGCCCCGGCAGCGGCCGGCGAGTGCCAGAAACGACTAGATTATATAGAAAAAAAAAATATGGAAAAAAAGTGATTATTTTTAGCAGGCTATCGAGAACCGAACTAGTTAGACGAGG
This sequence comes from Dryobota labecula, assembly GCA_947523025.1. Classification (NCBI taxonomy): domain Eukaryota; kingdom Metazoa; phylum Arthropoda; class Insecta; order Lepidoptera; family Noctuidae; genus Dryobota; species Dryobota labecula. Next base: position 1,203,233 of record OX383296.1, on the reverse strand, counting down.
TTAATTATTACAAAAAAAATAATGCTTAGGTTAGGTTATAACTGTGACCTCATAGTAATTGGTGAAAGTACTAGTTGGTAAACAAGTTATTGTTTAAACGTTCACTTGCCAAAAATTAGGTTTGCGTTACAATTATTTGTGAAGAGATTTTATGCTAAGTAATAATTTGGCAAATGAATTTATGCGGAAAATGGTTTGGGAAGTGATCATTTGGCAATTTCTTTTCGATGAAACAAGGGAGACCCAATAAAAACGTATGTATCCTGCTACTGCAAACAAAATTACACAACAAGTGAACTATCTGAAAACAAGTCGGTAGAAGAAAAAATATTGCCCGCTGTCATATACCTAACTCGTATCTACGTAACGCCTGAGAGAAGTTCATAGCAAAAGCTTTGTAATACTTTGTTTTAAAAACATTATTAGGATAAATAAACAATAAATAATTTTAATTTAGAACTTATAACTTTTATTGAAAATGGTTTTATGTCTTTCGTATATTATTGATTGTAATATTTATGACAAACGGATTTAGGACATATTCTATTTAGGGATTTCAATTTTATGGCATGTGATATTATGTGATATTAAGTTCGGGTAAGTTATCATTCAGACAAATGATGATTAGGACAAAAAAAGTTATGGCACTTTAAATTATGGATAAAAAAGTTAGGTGATACAATAGAGAACCATCATATTCAGTTGCAGAGTAATTTAATGAATACTAGCAAACTTTTAGCGAATGCAATCCAGAATGATTGCATTCGCTGAAAGTTTCCGATTAATGTGTCTGTAATTTAGAAATATTAACGTCTACCATTATGGGCCGGTTGTTTCAAACGGTTGGTTAACGTAACATACGTACGTCAAATACTAACGATTTCATAATATGATGTTTAGCGTTCGTTAAATACAAAGCGTTGTTTCACGGCATAAAAAACCGATCGTCAAACTTCAAATGTAGAAGAATAAAATGACGTTAACCAGTAGGTTACTGTAATCGTTATTTTTTAACGAACGGTTAAGGACATAATTTTGTAAAACAACACTTTTTTGGTTTGACGATAGTTAGCGCCATTTATGACGTATACGCGTGCGTCAAGTGGACGTGAAACAACCCGCCCTAAGTTTATCTACATACTAACTACTTAGAAATCAAACTATGTTTGGTTAAAGTTTCAACACGCGTTCATATAACATGACCACTGTAGAAACACAAAGACAAAATTATGTCAGATTGTAAAAAGAATGGAAATGCCTTTGTATAGAAAGAGATATCTATTTATATTCTTCGTAAAGATGGAAAGATGGAAGCAGTCATACACACCTGCACGTCCAACCAGATTCAGAAGAATTCCAGTATTTTTACTGTACGTCTGCCATTAGAAACTTGATTGTCTTTATCTTTTTCTCTTTCATCCATAGTTTCCGTGGTTGAAACAATAAAGTTTTTAACCAGCTATCACAATTTCGGGCTTTTGTTAAAACTGCAACAATATAACAGAGTCTCCCATCAACTTATGTTTTTTAATGGTGTGTGATGCGACATCTAACGATACCCGTTGCCCTTGCGAAACAATAGCAGATGCCATTATTACAGCAATACATACTTTACATACTGTGTATGTCAACTTCATCACGAGGTTAACCTTCGATTATTATCATTCATGAAAATGCGACTAGTAAACAGTATTATGCACAGTGTAAACATGGGTATGCAATATTTAATTAACGGCTAATAATTAACTTAACAAATCATGCAATTAATACACCAATCTTTGCAGGTAATTACGAAACGGGTTTGTTTAAATAAACAATTCTCATGCAAAATACAAGATCAATACACATGAATTAATTGATGATCCTTTGTGTCGATATTTCTCGTGTAAAATAATACAAAAATTGGTTCTTGCTCGTAGACCTTAGAATTTTCGCCGATCAATGTCGACGGCTGCAGTTGCCTGTGCCTTTGGCAACATGCCGCTCGTGTATATTGAGCACTAAGTTTGACGAACGTTTCTGTAAAGCGGCCACTAACGGCCAGCGGCAGAACTAATGTTAATGACATCTCGTGACGGAAAACTCATGCCATTTCCTTCACCAACTGCGGAGATGAAAGGTGGGTAATGTTTTCCGGAGTCAGTCTCCACTCAGTCATATAATTCTTGCTGATGAAAATAAATGAATGGAAACGGATACGTGTAAATAAGACACTATTCATAAAATTGGATTGTGAAAAGTTGAAGATGGAATAAAGTTGATTAATTTTAACTTCAAAGGTAGCAGAGAATGGAAGCAAATAATAGCAGATAATGATTTTGTCATAGAAACCTAGAAGATTTTAAGTATGTAGGTATCGATTATACACAAATCAATCTAAAATCGAAACAATACAAAAGCGACAGTTTAGCAAGAACGATGGATATAATAAATAACTAGGAAAAAGCAAATAATATTACTCTCAAATAAAAACTAGCAGATTGTGTGGTGACAAAAACTAACGACACAATATCATAGAACATCTGCAGAAGAACCAAATTCATCGAATCGCACGGTAAATTAATTTGACGAAGCACAGGAGGCTACGGGTAAGAGATATAGAGAGAAAAGGAAGTGAAGACAAGGGACAAAGGAAGGAAAAATAGAGAGGTAAGGGATATCTGATCACAATTAGAAAACAGCCGTGTTCCGCTAGGAGTAATCCTAGTGTAGGGAATTCCTAGTGTGGAGGCTAGTCTCATGTGAAATTGTAATTGCTCTATCTATTGAACAATAATTAATCAATCATTCAGTCCAGATGAGAATTTTAGCAAATAACACTTGCTTACTAGACTTACCTCCAATTAAGCATTGATAACGGTTTGTATGGAACTTCTGCAGCTCGTTATTTTGATATTTATAATTGGTAGTGAAAGTTGTAATGGCGGGAAATCATACTAATATTACGGGACAGTTTTGTATGCTGTTTTTATGTTTTCCTCGTAAAAGTCACACATTCAAGTTTCACAAATTGATTTCAGTTCCCGTTATTGATGTAAGCCTAAGAGTAACCATAGTGTTGAATGTTGGTCCCTAATTACATATTTCTTTACCAGTGCGTTCGGCAGTAAATAGTTTGTTTGCTAGTATTTAAAACATTATTTAAAAACTATCAAAGTTAAATCTTTCATAAGGGTAAATAGTATTCCATTTTTAATTGTCACACATAATACATTTATACACCAAAACATCATGCCTACAATAGGAGACACAACTTGGCATCGTATTCCAAGTGTCTTGTCTTCTGGCTGGGAACGCTGACCGTCGCTTGACGAGCATTTACACGCCTTTTGTTTGATATTCATTTCTATTTATAAATATGTATTAACTACTGTAATAATTAGGATAAGCAGTACTCTCGTACCTACATGATCGTGAAACCACAATAATAATTTCATCCTAATTAAATCTTTCATGAGCAAAATATAGGTATATGCATACCTACCTATATTTTGCTCATGAAAGATTTAATTAAGTGCTCGACGTGCTCGTATACACGAGCACGTCGAGCACTTAATTTGCAGTAAGACACGCACTGATAACTTGAACATAATTACTGGTATAAGCAATTCCGCCAATTGTTATTATTACATACATATACATGAGTACGCTCCGTTCCGCCCACATTCACGCCATCGTCTTACAGCAGTAGCAGCAGCACTGAATATTCATTTTGACACAATTATAGCTGTAATAGAAGGTGGTGATTTCCATTTTTGTTGTTAAGAGAAAATAACCTACTATTATCTTGAAGTTGTTATCTTTTTATGTGGTTTCATGCTCGGTTTAACTAACAAGATTCGTTGTATCCCAAGCTTTGTAATAATCTTTCTTGTTTTAAATAATTATGTTTGTTGTCTTTACTAAGATAATTATATGCATTAAATCAGTAATGTAATGACACTAACGTTTGCTACATTAATAGGTATTACAAGTCATATCAAGTAATTTCTAAGACTTGCACCTTTTAACGTCTGGAGAAAATGATAAATTAACCACGGGATATGAAACTCTATTCCTAAAGTAGTAAATTTTTTATTACGGCAACATTGTTAATCTGTAATGAGTTTTAGACTTTCTTTTGATTGATAGTTAACTAACGTTATCTATGTGAATGTCATGTTTTTTAATTTGTAGAAGAAAAATAGCTGCTAGTTTCTCAATAAGCCAGCTTGTAAAAGGAGTCTTTCAATATCGAAAATGATTGATAAAGTCTAGAGCCAAAATAACAATAAGAAAACCGGCCATGTGCGAGTCGGAGTCGCGCACGAAGGGTTCCGTACCATCTATATATATAAAATGGTAAACTGACTGACTGATTGACTGACTGATATATCAACGCACAGCCCAAACCGCTGGTCCTAGAGACATGAAACTTGGAGGGTGTGTTCTTTGTGAGGAGTAAGTATCCACTAACAAAGGATTTTTGGGAATTCCACCCCTAAAGGGGTAAAATAGGGGATGGAAGTTTATATGAAAGTCCGTCAGTTTTGAAGTTAGAATCTTCAAATTTTCTGTTTTGTTTTTGATTAAAGTTCTTTAGTTTTTAAGCTAAAGTCATAAATATTTCGGCTTATGGTTGGAAACTAACAAAACGTAAATCATTGTTTTTTTTTTTTTAATTTCAACCCACAGGGGTCTGAAAAGGGGATGAAGTTTTGTATTAAAGTTGTTCATTCGCAAAATTTTGTATTCAAGTAAAAAAACTATAAGTACACGTGCACTGTTTCTTTTACAGTATTTTACATGGAGCGACTGCTTAACTGACCTCCACAACGCAGTTACTGGGTAATACAATACCCCTTGGTAAGAATGGTTGTCAAACTTTCGGGCTTCTGACTTCCCGTAACGACTGTCAAAGATCCATAAATATCAGCCGGGACCAACAGCTTAACGTGCTTTCCGAGGCACGGACAGGTCTCTGTATGTAAAGATGGTCACCCATCCACAGACCAACCGCGGCAAGTGTAGCTTAACCTGATCGATCGACCTGTGCGGCTGTTATTATTTAGCCATGGGCCCCTCCCCCGGAGAAACCCCTATCCCCTTCTCCGAGAGAATCGATATAGATATAGATTAGGATAGTTAAGATACTAACAGAATTCGATAGTGCTCATCCAACTGATACAATACTTAGATAGTAAAGATGCAATTTAAGCAATATGGCTTTTGTCACGGCTCCGGCGCTGGATGTATCTATTATCACTCAATAAAACAGTTGATTGTGAACATAGAGTTTTTATTTCCCTGTAAGCATGCAAAAAAGCATACACTATGCATGCAGCAAGCATACAGCATGCAATGAGCAAGCAAGCAAGCATGTAGCATGCAAGCGAGTATGCAAGCAAGCATGCAGCATTTTAGGGAGCATGCAACATGCAGCAGGCAAGGTTTCTGTCACGCCTCCGCCGCTGCGGGGCTAGGATTTTTAGTTCATAAACTTGAAACTCAGCACAAATACGTCCTTAAATTCATAATCATAATTCGTTTTTCAAAACATCCCCTCAAAAGGTGCTCATTCTTTTGACATAAAAAAAAGGATTACGAGTATATGGGGTATTTGAAAATTGATCCCCAACAGGGGAATGAGGGGTAATTATGTTTTTAGGGGAAATTTTTACTACGTGCCTTAAATGACTCAAAAGTTTTTATTTTTAAGTTTTTGAATTACTCAAAAGTTTTTTTAATCCCGGTTATAGGTTCATGAGATACAGCCTGGTGACAGACTGATAGACATACAGACAGACAGACGGACAGCGAAGTCTTAGTAATAGGGTCCCGCTTCACCCTTTGGGTACGGAACCCTAAAAAAACTATTAAGTTGTTAAGAAAGTTCTTTGCATGTTACAAAAGATTCGTATTATTCTTACATAGTCTAATAGTCTAGTAATATTATAATATATCAACAACCGTAAATATTTCGCAAATTCTAAACAAAAACTTGGCACGCGAAATCAGGAAAAGTCGAAAGGAGTCAATGCCACGATACAGTATAATATAATCTACATTGTAATTCCCGACAAATTCCAAAACATTTTAGCAGGTCCTCAAGTCTGCTATTACAATAGTGTCAGAATGGTCTCGCCATTGTGAGTATTTGACAGTGTTTGTATGGCAAATCTGTCAAAAACTCACAATGAAGAGACCATTCTGACACTATTGTAATAGCAGACTTGAGGCCCTGGTCGCCTCATAATGTCTTTGTAAACCTTGGCCCTTTTAGTGAGAAATATCGCGCTCCATAGGTGGATATAGGGGAAGCAGAGACGTAAGGTCATTAGCTTGTGTTTGTACGTAGCTTGGCACGGGACCAACTGAACGGCGCGCGCGCTGGGCTGATGGCCGGCAGATTTTGGTGAAATTAAATAAGGAAAACAGAGAAAATGTGTTTGACATTATTTGTCGTCTGGCTTTGTCACCAGTCATCGTCAAATCAGTATGCGACAAGTCACCGCTAAACATAAGTCTCAACACCGGTATGCGCGGAAGAAATACTATGATAATTCATTGGCTTTGGAGAATTTAGAAAGAAATACTCTGATAAATTCATTGGCTTTTGGAGAATTCATTGCCTTTTTCAAGGACCTATCTCAGGACCTTTCAAACTATATAATTACACTACATATTATTATATTCTTTCAGATGCTTGCGGTTTCTAGATGAAATACGCAGGAGGATTTTCTGATGATATCCATGAAAGATTTGTTGGTGGATTATTGGTCTATAATTTATGTTCGATTTTATGACGAGATTATGATCATGGTTTCCTTACGATGTTTTCAATCAATACGTAGGTAGGCAATAGCAGAACGTGGCACTGCATGTCGCACTGTCGTAGGAGTAAGATATATGGACAGACAAATGCCAAACAGTTGCGTGGATGGACCAGATTGTCCCATTCTGTCGTGATAAGGAGTACTAATTATAGAAGAATAGTGAAAATAGAAACACGTGTTATTGTTAGGTATGAAAATGTGTTCAGTGCCATCTCTTGCTCTAGCTGCTGTAACTGGCGAGGGGGTTATAGGTACTAGATGGATTTTATGGGAAGAAGAATTCAAACGTATGGTCGGTTACGGTAGGGTTGATTTTAAAATCTGGCAGTCCTAAGTCCAGACGACATAGTTATTCTAATCTTGAGAAGTAGTACACACAATAAAAGCCTTTGTCACAGACGGAACAAAATTAAATAACATTGTTCCTAAAACACATTCAATTCAGTGAAATTGAATACAAACACAGTCATGAAGACTAAATATTCTTAGCACAAACGCTCAATAAAATTCACACGTCCATTTCAACGTCCACACAAACAAACAACGCGATCCTTTTGCCCGTACCTCCGGACGTACAAAGCTATTGCATGCGCTCTCCACGTGGCAGTGACTAGGGAATTCTGCCACATACGTCACAGCTATATTTCTGGCGGTCAGACTTGGACAAAGGGACTGACTCCCACGACGGAGATGTGCCTTGAGTGATGCAGCGAAAATAAAGGGTTTTGTTTGTTTTAAAGTATTTTTCCTTGTGCAGAAAAATTGTGTTCATTGTGAATAAGGAAGAGAAAACCTACATTGACATTGTTACAAAAGAGTGATTGCGTAGATCGCCCGCAGTGTTATATCAATGACCTAGCTTTACTTCCAGAAATTACTGTTTTCGTGACTGTGAGCTAGTGGTGGTCTTCATCCATTATTTATAAGATCAAAGAGTTCCACCAACTTTAAGATTTTCATTATATGTGTCAGATGCTATCCTGTCTCGATAACAATAGTTTTCCAGTTGCTAACATCGATTCATTTTCCTAAACTAAATAGAGAGTAATCGAGCTATTTTCACTTTCCTCTCCTATCAAGCTCTAAACGTATTTATTATAGGCGGGAGCCACTCGCTTCACCTTGCACTACTTGAGGTATTAATAGAGCCCTTGTGGCTTCACGAGCAACAGAGCATGTATGCGATGTTTGAAGAGGCACCGCGTGCGCTCGATGTGTTCCAAATAGCTTGTATTTACTTGCGATAGAAGTTCAATTATTTATTTACTAGCTTTTGCCCGCGGCTTCGCCCGCGTGGATGTCGGTTATCGCATAAAAAAAGTACCCTATGTCCTTCTCCATATCCCAGGATATATCTCAAAATTCTAACTTAATATTAATTTTAATGTGATTCAATATGTGAATAGAAACCGAAACAAATGATTTAATATAATAAAAGTACTTAAGTTCTGAACGTGAATGAGTCTTTACCTAAAGAAAACAAACACAAAGTCAAAATACGAAATTTCACTCAAATTCTTAAAGCAATCAATTGTACCAAATTACAACACGAAATAAAAGTGCGACACAAATAATAATTTTAAAATAATTCCCGTAAGTACCAACAATGTGAAAACAAAACGAAATCCTCCAAAATGTTGCATGATACACAGTTTGTGCTGATAAAACGCTCAAAATATCTAATGAACACCATTGGTGCATAACTTGTCTCAGGGTCACGTTCGCAATTGGACGAAATATTTGACATTTATTTTGTACTTGCAACACGATCTGGCTGTCGAATTCGATTAATCGACTAATACTTGACCGGTTGACATTTTAGCGGGAACACCACTAAACGAACGAAAAAAAAATACGTCTGTACTCTGTGGTCGTGTGGCGGTGTGGTGCGGTGCTTTGTAAACATTCATCAAGGTTATACGTGCGTAAAGTAATGGATTCAATGAGAAAACGGTTTAATCTTAGAAGAATCTTATACAGAATTACTGAGAAATAAGTGTAGATTTCGTATTGAGTGTTAGTTTATCGAAAAGTGATAAATATGTCAGTGAAAAAGTAACGAAAGTTTTGGAATTCACAAATTTTGATCATAACGCCGCCGTGTTTAGTAATGTTTTTATGATAAATATTCTTGTATACTGTTTGAAATACACATAAGTTGCTAGCTTATTTATCTACGAACATAATTTGGCTAATAGCTACTGATATTATAGCGTATTGTTATCGTAATCGTATTTCCAAGAGTAAAATTCGGCAAACAAATACCCACAAAAAGACAATAAAATGGATATAGTATGTTATCCTTAAGAGATAGACATATGCCATCGCGGACTTTTTTTGAAGACCTATAAAAGATACACAATTCCACCATACATTATTTTGTTATATTTCAAAGGGTTTAGACAGCGTTTTCGTTGAAAGCTCCCAGACGGCATATTTTTTCCGACACCTCCAACAAATATCGTTAATTCATACAAAAATGCATACAAAAACATAACAAATTATACTAAAACCTTCCTCGAGAACCAAGCTATCCATTGGTGAAAACAGCATGAGAATCGGTGCAGTAGTTTTTGAGTTTATCGCGAACAGACAGACAGACAGACAGACAGACAGACGCGGCGGAGGACTTTGTTTTATAATATGTATGCATTTGCAAAGACGCAAATATTCCGCAAAAACTTTCAATAGGAAACATTGCAACTTGTAGTCTTCACAATCGGAACCAATGATATGCCGTTTCAAGAAAATTGTTTAAAAATATTTACACAGGATTTCAGGAATAAGATTATTTTCCAGATAAAACTTTGTACTCGTAGTTTCCTAAGAAGCATTACGAAGGATATATGAGAGCGAAGCTATCGAGGATGATAGAGATGAAATAGACAAAATGGAGAAAATAAATCCAGAAGATAGTACAACACATGAGGAAGAATATGCACCAATTGGCAATCTTAGCCCAACACTTTTGCAACTTCCAAAGAGAACTAAAAACCGTGGTGACCCAGTTGTGTTGGCGCGAGATTGGCGGGCTATTATAATCGACGCAAGCGCATCGGTCAACGACCGCTATCCGCGCGTTGTGACCTGAGACGCGCGGTGGGGACGCGGAAGCGGACAACTGACATTTGGGCGTTTGAATGTCGACTGAGATTGAAGTTTGGAATCGAAGCTGATCGAGCTGCGATTTTTTTTACCTAGTCGAGGTCCTAAAAGAATTTAATGCGTAGTATAAAGATACTTCGAAGTACCTCCGCTATCCGCTTCCGCACTCTCCAGCACTATATTCATATCCTACACTCATTTGGCAAATGACAGCACTTCGATCCATTCAATCGACCGCCTAATTGATGGCTCTTTGATTGCCAATTAATTAGGTACTACATTTTATGCTTGTCACCATTTGTGAACTATGTTGCGTAACGTATTGTTAAGGGTGCAGTAAGTATTATAACACTGAGTTCCTAGTCACAATGGTTTGTGAGGGATTATCTCACAGAGAATTTAGTAGATCTTCAGTACTTGTAAGAAATCTTGTATTGATAATGTCATCGATATAAGAGCATTCATTTGAAACCTTTTAGAAAATTAGTTGCTGTGCTACAATGAATAGTAGCGTAGATAAACTGTTTGTTAGTAAAGGAATATGCGATAATTGACGATTAATAAACGATAATATAATACTGCACATTACACAATCCTACTAGGTGTTCAAACAAACGTGATATTCTATGAAGAAGAATCAGCAGGGACATACGGGTTAATGCTCCCAAAATCGTAATTTATCTAAACTTTCTTTATTTACTTTAAAAAAAATCTGCTATTAATATAATTTAACAAACTGCCAAAAAGTAATCAACCTTGAGAAAATTTAAGAACAGTAAGACATGTGAAACATTTATCTACATTATAATTTGGAGATAAAATGTAAATGTCGCATGTTTGACGCATACCGCCGGAAACAGAAAGTTTCTAATTAAATTAAAATAAAAACCATTATAATGAGAACTGAGATTATACATGGAATATTAATGATAATGTTAACGTTTCTCACAAAACATTGTCTTAAAATGCACTCTTTAATGCTTGAAGTTTCATATTATTGTTCTGTAGTGACACTGACTTCCAATATTTGTTAGTGCACACTTTTTTGTTGGTTTGATAATTTAATCATGGATATTTTTGGTTTTTAACTCTCATATTTTACCAAGATACTGCAACCCTGCGGTAAGTACCCCAAATGTCATTTGACTACGGGTGAAAACGTTTTGATAGGTAATAGAGCCTTCAAAGTTTGTCAAGTAAAAACTTAACTTTAGTACTTAAATCCTATACCTAAGTTGATATAACGAACTTATTGGTATGAGTAAGCAAACGAAGGCTTATCTAAGAATGTCTTCATGACTGCAGACTAACTATAAGTGAAAGATATATGAAATTGCTTTGATAAGTGTCAAGCTTGCATCGGTTACATAATGACGATGATGAGGCATATTATCACTTCCTGTCTCAGACAAAACTGCACATCATCGTGTGAGGACTGAGGACATATGTGATAGTGAAAGGTGTTTGCAATTGTTCATTGGCTAATCATTAATTATGGTGTTTACTTGAATGACGATTTGTTTGGGCGTTGCACGGATTTGCCGAAAGCGTTTCAATGAAACTTTTAAAAATGAAGGTTTAACTTATCAGGAACTTCAAGTAAATTCTAAAAGAAGCAGTGAGTGTGTAGTAAGATTCGAAGACAGTTGCAAACTGATGGTCCATATTATATATAGGTACCTAGATATTTTGACGCGGGCTGATTTTTAAGCAGCCTTTAATTCTAAGTACCATAAGAACTAGTTATTACTGCAATTTTCTATCAAAATGTCAGTTTCGACCCGCAGATAAATGTATCTGCCCTACCGTCAACTATCTAGTAAGAAATGGATAGAGTCGCCATTACGGCTGCCTAGATAAACATCTGCTATTTACTTGTGATGCCAGTAAGCGGAGAAAGATAATAACACCGTAATAATATTGTGAAAACAATGTAATTTAACATAACCGCCGCCTGTTCGCCGGGGATAAGGTTTTGAACAGACGAACCCCAGTTTTATTGTGAAATCTGGAGCTTTAGAACAAGCGTTAAATTAGAGGTAATTAAAAATGTATACTATTTTCATAATATATAAGCATGCCGATTCCCGGAATTAAGAACGTTTAAAATCTAGTCGCAATCTCATCTCAGCGACAATCAATGTTAAAAAAACTTAAAACTTGTCCAAAAAGTAAGTAAATTAGAGGCTTTTTTGACAGACTCAGACTGAGATTAGAATCCGACCGTTCCTTAAAACAAGGGAATAGCCCCTCTATTGTCTTACAACATTTTTCTGCCAACAATAAGCTTAACAGCGCTCGCATCGCAAAAGACAATGTTTACTTTAACAATAAATACTAGATCATGTGCTTTTATTGTTGTACAATGTTTGTAAGTTTAAATTGCTTTGAATTAACCTTTGATGGGCATCAATAATGGTACATTCAAGTTTTGCGATCGTAGAGTTATCTCCCTTTTAACCGACTTTCCAAAAAGGAGGAGGTTCTCAATTCGGTTGTTTTATTTTTATGTTTATTACCTCAGAACTCGCGACGTTTATAAACTGATTTAAAAGATATTTTTTTTTCGTATATAGTTACTTCCAGATTGGTCCCATTTTTATCAGAATCAAGTTCTGATGATGGAATCCATGAGGAATTGAGGGAACTCCTCAAATATTATAGGCAGACATATAGCGATTTTTGTACTTTCATCAACAACTCAAGCATTTGCATTCAGAAAGTATCATTTGATGAAGTGGAACTGATGCAGAAGACCACAGATGGCCACCGGAACCCCTCAATGATAATTATTTCACGGGTGGAGATAAGATATCTCGATTAAGATAGTTAAGCGACTATGAAGCCAATTTAAATAAATAATTCTGATGAAAATGGTACCATCGAACTGATCTGAAGATGAGGACGGAAGGTATGCACCGGAACTCCGTAATAAAACAATGTATCCTAGCCGTGTTTGGGCTTATTGGAATTGTCATGAGATGCACTCGTGCTATAAATGGTTTTTAACCGATTTTTATTAACTTTGTTTGGGTAGTTTTTGAATTTGCTTCGATAATACGTATTTAATCCACTGACTATAAACTGTAAAATGGTCCCGTCGGTCTGTACACAACTTTACCGCCAACAACTTCAGATAATGTAGTTAAATAAATAGCGAGTATATCATTTGTTTTGAGCTGTTAGCGAGCTGCATGTAATAGCTGTGGTTTGTGCGGCTCGCTCGATGTCTTACGGCTTGTTACGGAAAACAAGCTGTAATTGCAGAGAAAATAAATAATGATTACAATACATTATTATTTGCTGTGTAGTGTAACTTTTCATTTGCGAAAACTATTAGGTAAGTAGATACCTACTTATTTTGAAAAAGATGTTTGCAAATTATGAATCTATCTCCGTTTCTTAAGTTATGAAAACATGTACCTAGTGAGTAATAATGTTGTTGTAAATAGGTACTTTGTATTGTAAGCTAAGTTTACAGTTTCTGTGTAGCTCAAAGGCTCGCACAGACTGGCGCGATATCGCGACCGCGACAGGAGGCGTGACCCTTGTCCCGTCCGCGATGTCGCGCCAGTGTGTGGGAGCCTTTATTATCCGTCTTGTAAAAGTTCTCTTTCTGATTTGAACGCAGGAAATATCTTTTACTCACAATCACATACCTACCAAATATTATTATTTTAAGAAAGTCTTGGACTCTAAAGATTGCCCTTGACTATTTCAACATTTCTGCGACATACTCTTTTATTTGTTATTTAATTCTTGCGGCCGGTGTCGCAACCGACCTCCCGTTGACAAGCGCTTTACATACGCAGGGTCACTTGACAGTTGACCCGGCCGTGTGTGATGTACGACCGTCACAGGTGGAAAAGGTATTAAATGTTATCGTATTCAGGATAGGCACTATGCAAGTAAATTAATCTATATATATAAAAATGAATCCCTATTTCCCTTGGTCACGGCATCACGCGTGAACGGCTGGACCGATTTCGCTAATTATTTTTTTGTTGTGTTTGTTATTGCCAGGAGAAGGTTCATATGTAAGAAAAATTTAAGAAAGTTAAAAAAAAAAATTGTAAGAAAACGACCATATTTACATTTTTATTGTAATAATAAGTAGGTAACTCTATCTTCTAATGTAACTTTATGGCGTTTGACATAACGTGTCAGTCATCATTTGGTAGGTCTGAGAATAGATTTTATCAAAAAAAAAAAAAAAAATATTTAAGGTTTTAGTTAGGTAGGGTAGGGTAGGTAGGGTTGGTAGGGTAGGGTAGGGTAGGGTAGGTAGGTGGGTAGGGTAGGGTAGGGTAGGGTAGGGTAGGGTAGAATAGGGTAGGGTAGGTAGATAGGGTAGGGTAGATAGGTAGGTAGGGTAGGGTAGGATAGGGTAAGGTAGGGTAGGGTAGGTAGGTAGTTTCCTTTGCGCGTAGACAAACCGCCACAGTCAAATAGCTTTTGACAGAACAAAGTCTGTCGGGTCAGCTAGTACTTTATAAAGAATTCTTCGAGCTAGTTACACTGAAATTCAGTTTCAGGAAACGGGTCGTGATTGTATCTGTTGGTGTTTATAGGTGACGAGCTATTAACCTACATGCATAGAAAAGCAATATTTATTAAACTTTATCTATGAAGAGTTTTACAGAAAGAAAATATGAAAATTGGGAAATGACGCTAAACTTTTTGATTGAAAAAACGAGATAATTGTAAAATATTTAATTTGTTTAACTTCTATTCATATTCCGTGATGGATAATTCGCTATAATAATTATCTATTTTAGTGTTAAAGTTCAAAGTCCGCTGAAAGCTTGCGTGACGTCAACGACGGATTTTAACTGATGCCGACAAAAGACGATCGGTAAAAATATAACCCGAGTCAATGGTTGCAGAATCAAATATTTTAGTAATTTTCAGTTTATTTAAACGCAGAAATAAAAACACAAGTTAAATTGATTAAACATTAAGTGAATGTAGACATTAACGAACACCAATGGCTTCTAATTAATTTTCTCATGCATATAATATTATATTGGAAAAAATATTAGAAAATAATTGCCAAGTGTAAACTCACCACAAAAAAATAGAGCTGAAAATTATTGCAAATCCTGAAGATATCCGATTGTCACTATTGTAGGGTCTACACCGGTGTATATTACACGCGGTACTACTGCACTAGTTAATTAATTACTTATACCATAATATTATGGTTTATTTGATGGTTCTCATGGCATATCGGCGCGTGCCGTGCGCGGGAGTTGGGGACGGACTGCGCTCGCCGCCCGCTGTGACGTCAGCGAGCCAAATATAGTGCGGGGAACATACCACGCTATTTTCACCCCCACAAATTCGAACCCAGAAGCGTTTTAAGTTAATTTTCGCTTGATGTGTGGTGTGAGTTAAGGCGTTAAGTAGTAAATGGTGGTGAAATGTCGGGCCGGGCGTGTTATTTTTGCATAGGATTTTCATCGCTTTCCGCGCTAGAACGCGTGGCTTTAAACGGCAATAAGCCGGCGCTAGCGTATCTGCTTGGAGCTTTTGTTTACGAGAACATCGCGGCTCGTAGTAATGTGGATGTAGGGTACAAGGGTTATGATTGGACGATATTCGGAGCACACGTGCCATGGGTTGCGACAAAGATCGTTCAGCGTGGGAACACTTTAAATCTTCGTTACAAAGCTAAGCTTTCATTGGGATTCTGAAATGTTCCAATGCTTAAAGAAAATTGGAGAGATTGTTACGTGAAGTTATAAAAAGAAGAATGTTTGTTTACTTTTCATTGGCCTTTTTTCTTTAATGGGTTGAAGTGGGTCACAGCAACATACCATGAAATAACCTTGGGGCCAGATTTAACAGGGCTTGGTTAACACTGATCGACGATGAACATCGTCAAACTTTTTCTGTAAGGGAAAATCGATTGTTACAATTTGTAACGACATCGTAGCACGTCATATTGTTTCTGTTTTATTTATGTTGTTGTTTGTACCTTGGCTAAATACATAAACTCACACCTCCTTCCCATGGGGGTAGTCAGAAACTACAGAACGCCACCTGCTACGATCCTTACATACCTACTCCTTTTGCATCGTTTATGCACTGGCTTAATACTTCTAGGTAAAGAAAGACTTAGGTGCCGCTAATTTTAAATATCATGAAACACCAGTCTGTTTCATGATATACTTAGCTCTGAGAGAGCCAAAGAAAAATGTCTTTATAACCGTTTCTCAAGAGCATTCCTTCCATCTTCCAGTCTAACCAGATGCTACTGGATCTGTGCTTTACGTCTAGACCTGTCGTAATGATCTACTACTACATTGCTAACGTTGCCCCACATGCGTACCAATGATAAACAATTGACGGCGCGTGCGCATACCACGCGCGGGATCTAAGAGCTGCGCAGTACTTCACACCCTTATTTATCATCAGCACGTTTGGACATCCTTCTAGATTGCCCTATATGGAGTTTTGGTGTTTATTTTTACTTGAAATCTATGGGTGTCAATTTTTGAGAGTCGAGTTCGTATATAGTAGACTGCTACAGCGTCAATCGATTGGTTTACCAGTTCAAATCATCTGAGAAGGAGATAGGTTATTTGGTGGGCGAATGCGTCCTTATCCAATTTATTTGTACTCAACGAACTTGTTTTTCCTATTCCAAAAAGAATAAACGATTTTGACTTTCTTGTTTGATAGATTTGACCGAGAGTTGGGATGATAGCCCGCGCTACCAGTCATCAGAGTAATATCTATGACATTGTCACTGCGACCTCTAATAGTTAGTTAGACAGGGATCTAGTTCTGAAAATAGTTAATAGGTAGGATTCTAGCAGGATGACGAGTACTTTTCAAAGGTTTCTTTCCGTTGCAACAGGTA
Organism: Dryobota labecula; assembly: GCA_947523025.1. Lineage (NCBI taxonomy): Eukaryota > Metazoa > Arthropoda > Insecta > Lepidoptera > Noctuidae > Dryobota > Dryobota labecula. The sequence goes on along the minus strand of OX383296.1, from coordinate 1,186,445 downwards.
GGATGTGACTGATATAAATCATAAGCCAGCTTAAATACAACCAAGTAAAAATAATATTATTTTACATCAAAAATACTTTTGCATCCCCTAATTGAAACTGCGAAGTACCTGCATATTTGTCTGTCCCACAATCGGCTTCGCATCACACGCAGCTACGGTGCGACGTTGTATTAAAAAGCGATCATTAGTCCGCCATTAATGCGCGTTTCAAATAAATAAATAAATCAATGCCGCGCGGGCGCATATGCGCGTGATTAATGCGCATCTCGTGCCAAGCGCACTGCACACGATACTGCAATATTGTACAACAAAATATAGGGATATCAGAAGAATTGATTTTTAAAAAGAAAGTCACAACGTTGCTTTTTTCTAACCTAGCTTAGCATTTTGGCTAAAGAAGTTTGGCCGTGCCGCCTAGTTATCAGAACAATGTGATTTTTCTGCATCGTAGATACTGTAAACTTCGATGGCGGCTCATTTTCGGTAAATCAAACGAAGACAATCAGGCAATAACTCAATAACCTATATAATGCCAATAACACATTTATTTGTCACTTGTCACTACATTAGTTGCAAAAAATAAATCTGATTCTGAAGCCAGATTCTAAAAGCGTTACCGGAGACTGTGTGGAGTAGGTAGGTAGGTACTTACCTATTGGTAACCTCGCAACTATACATCACTTCTTGCAACGTTCGAAACTCCCACATAAATTATTCTACTGGTTAGGTGTTGAAAACTTTTGTTTACCAACATAATAATTTATGTGGGAGTTTCGAACGTTGTCAAAAGTGAGACTTCTGTGTTTCTGTGCAGTGTGAATGCACTGCAGTGTTGTATTTAGCGTATTGTTTTGGATTAACACCTGCGTGATGTATGGTTACCGGGTTACATGTTAAGAATAGGAATACACACTGCTTTTCCCGGGTCTAGCAAGAAGACTACTATACTTCTTAAGCTACGCTATAATCAATTATTAAAAGGAGGAGTTTCTATGTGTTTTGTATGTTCACCGATTTCTCCGTCAATTAAGGACCGATTTTGAAAATTCTTTTATCATTTTGTTGAAGACGCTAGCGCGGTGCTCCCATATAAATTTTATTAACTTTGCTTGTGTAGTTTTGTGAGTCAGCTTCACTAATACCTACGTATTTTTCCCACTTAGTCTATGTTATAATAACTTCCTCTTACTGTTGTTTACATAGCAGGTAGTGGTATTCGATTTTTTTTTAGGGTAGATACCATAACTAAAAACTGAAAAATACAAAACTAAACGACTTCCAAAAATAACACAACAATGATAGAGGTAATACAGTTTTCGAAAACGTAGACAAAACACTGTTGTGAATTAGGGCTAAAAATGTCTAGCAAACTACATACCTACTATTCACAGCACAGCATTCATAGCAAAGGAAATGTGAATGAAGACAACGGGTCTGTGTTGTGTATGTGTGTATTTTTGAATTAGCGCGCTTCCGCGAAAATTGTAGTAAGTAGGTCATTTACATTGTACTATTGGCACTAATAATATCAGTCTCCATCATCTGTTTCGCCGGAAAGTATCCACAACATCATAATAATATGATTAGTCACAGATGGAAATGAAAAAACAATTTGGCGAGTTGTGATACCGTTTTTCATTATGGCAGTCAAATTATCCTGTTTTCTCCAAGACATCAATCAGTCACCTTTATCCTAGACGTACCTGCTTAACCACCAGCTTGCCAGTGGGCTTCTCCGTGACATAGCTCTGCATGCCGGCCATCAGCACCGTGGCGCCCAGGAACTTGTTGAGCAGCGCGCGTGCCTCGGCGTCCTCCGTCGTGTCACCCTCCTGGATCACTTGGAGGGAAAGAGAGAGAGTTAGGATGTAAGATAAGATACAATTTTATGTGAAAAAGACATGTGTTCATTTTACAAATAGGCCGGCTAAGTTTAAAAATTTTCATCCACAAAAATATCTCTCAACATGGTAGTAGAGCGTGGTTATCTTAAACTTCCGTTTCGATTCTGCCAAAAACTTTTCAGATTCCTTTGGGTTCGTTGAAACTATTAGACCGTCATCAACATGAAGTTGATAATACTCTACAGTATTTGCTTAAGCCATGAGTAGGTACAGTCAGCAACAAAAGTCGATTAACATTTCACTTTCCTAAATCTTAATTATTGAACCAAATATTTAATTAAAATCGGAACAGAAGTAAAAGGTAAGGAAAAATAACTCTATGCTACATACCAAATATTTAATTAAAATTTTAATTAAATATTTGGTTCAATAATTAAGATTTAGGAAAGTGAAATGTTAATCGACTTTTGTTGCTGACTGTACTTACGTACTATAAATAATGGATGGCTATCACGAGTTTTGGTCGTGATTCACTAGAAACTCCCTTTAAAAATAGTCAAAGGTACTTAAAGGTACCTTACTAGGTACTGTTAAAATTTTGTACTGAACTTTAATGGGCCAAAATAATAAAAGTGGTGTGGTGCTGGTGGCCTAAAAGACGGTTTTATGAATTTCTGTATCTTTATGATTCTGATTGCAGTTTAGTGAAACCTCTGAACTGAATGTGTGCTCATTTGCAAACGGAAGCCTAGTTTCTTGGCTTGAATGCACGATGCATCTCCACACAATATGCGTTGACGTAGCGTGTTATACCCCATTTTTTACCAGGTCGTGTTAACATCAAGGCGATAGCTTCTTATGATCGCGGCCAGCCGACCATGTGAGACAATTAGCGTTTTAAATTGAGCTAATTAGTGTCCCATTGGCCAATATGGTCATGTCATGTGGGCTAAGTTTACAAGACAACAGTAAAAATGTCTTAGATAAAGGTCATAGGCCTAAATTAACAACCTACAAAACCTGCGTTCCGAGTTGCGATAATATCGATATTCGCGCGCTAAAACCCGTACCGAATTAGCGTGAGCGCGATAACGATGTCCCGTGAAACGTCATAGATGACGTCATGACATTCGCCATCTTGCGATAACGCCGACCATGCCTTTTACTAATATCGCCGTGAGCGCTGTCAAAAATGACAGTGTGCTGTTTTGTTTTGAGTCGCATTTTATCGTATCGTGGCATTTTCAAAATTGTTCTTCTGGCTACAGTTGCTACCTAACCTAAGAACAAATTTTTGGTGTATACACAGAGAAATACTCTAATATCGTATTGACATTGCGTGAGCACCGTGAGCGCGTTCACGAGCGTTCCGAGTTGTTGACAGCCCTCGGCTGTCATAATCGTAATATCTAAATCGGAACGCATGTGAGACGATGTGAGCGCTGTGAGCGATTATAGCCAATTCGGAAAGCGGCCTTATACTCCATTTGAAATAAGATTAGACATTTAAATAAACCTTTTTTACAGTCCGTTCAACCGATTTTAACTTCTATTGCGTTGGTGCCATGGCAAATGGCAGCTGCAGTAAACAGTTGGTATTGTAAATACTTTTTTACTTTTAATGCCATCCTTATGCTTACGGAATAGAAGTCAAAACCGGTTGAACGGACTGTAAAAATGTTTTTTTTAAATATCTAATGTTATGATGAGTTACTGACAATATTTTTAAGGCGCAAAAACGCTATATAGGATCTATTTTTAATCTCAAAGTGACCGACAACTGCATAGGTACCTGTTTAAAAAATATATAGGTAATCTATTAACTTTTTATATCAGATTTTTTACATGACAAGACTTTTTAATTTACAATGTTCATAATCATATATTAAGTAATTAAATAGCTTTATGTAAATATAATAATTGTAGTATAAGATTTTTTGTTGGTATTAATTACCTATATACATTCTATGCAAATAAATAAACAGTTGTGATTTGAATATACGGGCAATTTAATTTGGGAAATAATAAATAATTTTTCACTTCAGTAGCTCAAACATGTAGGTTTTGCTGCCTGAAATCAGCGAGACAAAGTAAATTTTTTTTTTTTTTTTACAGAAATCCTCGAGTATCTTATTCAGCCTTGGGTTAATCATACAATTCGAAACATTCACACTCTATCTCTGTCGCGCCATTAGAAAGAAAGAGAGACAAAGACCAGCCCTTTCGAAGTACCGATTTTGAATTCGACCTCAAAGACAAACACGTTCGCAATTTCGTACTAACTAAAGAAATTTTGCAAAAAGATAATTATGTCTTTTAATGTAATTTATTGAATTTTTAACTTATTGTTGTATTTAAACGAAAATAAGTATTTACTGCAAATAAAACTGATATTTAACCTGTAAATATTTATTATCTCCTAAAGTGTTCTCGCGGTTTGTTCCCACTAGTTCTACTGAACAGTTCTACGGTAGAAATAATGGGAATTTTTTTCTCACTAGTACTACGATATTAGGTATAACAAAATAGTAGAACTATTGGGATTCTCTATTCCTTCTATTCCCACTTGTTCTACTGAACAGTTCCACGGTAGAACTAATGGGAGTTTTTGTTTTGTTCTCACTAGTACTACGATATACTATATTACAAAATAGTACAACTAGTGGGAGTCTCTATTTCCCACTTGTTCTACCTGTTCCATCGTTAGAACTAATGGGATATCGCTGCTGAAGTGAAAAGTTATGTGTGTTACACGAGAGCAAAGTTTTTTGCATCTCGTGCCTTTGAATCCCTCGCCACACTCAGGATTCAAAATCAGCACTCGCAGCAAAAAACGACTTTGCTCTCTTGTTGCACAAATAACTATAAGTTGGTAGGTAGTACTTATTTTTTTTTCCAAATTTAATTTTGAACCATTATTTTTTATTCCATTTTTTTTATATTTATTATTTTAGACATAATATTGAAAATCCAGTTAAGTTTTATTATATTGTATTAATGTAATTCAAATATTTTATATTAGCATATAAATCTTTTACAATAGCACTAACTTTTGTTACGGCTCCGCCCGCGTGGATGTCAGTTATCGCTTAAAAAAGTAGCCTACGTCCTTCTTCATATCCCAGGCTATATCTCAGCCAAATTTCATAACGATCGGTCCAGCGGTTTAGGCGTGAAAACGTAACAGACAGACAGACAGACAGAGTTACTTCCACATTTATAATATTAGTAGGTATGGATATGGATTTACATTGTTTTTTTTTTATGTATTCTTATATTATGTATTCAGAGCATGTGTAATAATGTAATGTGTAGATACTCGATAATGTGTAAGCTGTAGTGGTTACCTGTAAAGTGTGCATTACAGCATTTACAGGGTAATGTATAGACAAGTTTTATAATTGTAAAAGATAATTGTAATGTGTCTTGTTGGTAATCACTATCACTACATATTATAAAACAAAGTCTTCCGCCGCGTCTGTCTGTCTGTCTGTTCGCGATAAACTCAAAAACTACTGCACCGATTCTCATGCTGTTTCACCAATGGATAGCTTGGTTCTCGAGGAAGGTTTTAGTATATAATTTGTTAAGTTTTTGTATGCATTTTTGTATGAATTAACGATATTTGTTGGAGGTGTCGGAAAAAAATAAGCCGTCTGAGAGCTTTCAACGAAAACGCTGTCTAAACCCTTTGAGATATAACAAAATAATGTATGGTGGAATTATTTATCTTATAAAGGTCTTCAAAAAAGTCCGCAATGCCATATGTCTATCTCATAAGGATAACATACTATACCCATTTTATTGTCTTTATGTAGGTATTTGTTTGCCGAATTTTACTCTTGGAAATACGATTACGATAACAATACGCTATTATATCAGTAGCTATTAGCCAAATTATGTTCGTAGATAAATAAGCTAGCTACTTACGTGTATTTCAAACAGTATACAAGAATATTTATCATAAAAACATTACTAAATACAGCGGCCTTATGATCAAAATTTGTGCATTCCAAAACTTTCGTTACTTTTTCACTGACATATTTATCACTTTTCGATAAACTAACACTCAATACGAAATCTACACTTATTTCTCAGTAATTCTGTATAAGATTCTTCTAAGATTAAACCGTTTTCTCATTGAATCCATTACTTTACGCTCGTATAACCTTGATGAATGTTTACATTAAGCACCGCGCCACACCGCCACGCGACCACAGAGTACAGACGTATTTTTTTTTCTTTTTTTTTCGTTCGTTTAGTGGTGTTCCCGCTAAAATGTCAACCGGTCAAGTATTAGTCGATTAATCGAATTCTACAGCCAGGTCGTGTTGCAAGTACAAAATAAATGTCAAATATTTCGTCCAATTGCGAACGTGACCCTGAGACAAGTTATGCACCAATGGTGTTCATTTGATATTTTGAGCGTTTTATCAGCACAAACTGTGTATCATGCAACATTTCGGAGGATTTCGTTTTGTTTTCACATTGTTGGTACTTACGGGAATTATTTTAAAATTATTATTTGTGTCGCAGTTTTATTTCGTGTTGTAATTTGGTACAATTGATTGCTTTAAGAATTTGAGTGAAATTTCGTATTTTGATTTTGTGTTTGTTATCTTTAGGTAAAGACTCATTCACGTTCAGAACATAAGTACTTTTATTATATTAAATCATTTGTTTCGGTTTCTATTCACATAGTGAATCACATTAAAATTAATATTAAGTTAGAATTTTGAGATATAGCCTGGGATATGGAGAAGGACCTAGGGTACTTTTTTATGCGATAACCGACATCCACGCGGGCGAAGCCGCGGGCAAAAGCTAGTCTATACATATAATAAAATCGTAGCGAAGTAAACACTGTACAATGAATATTTTTGAAAAAAAGTAATTTCCACGAGGTCTGGGAACGATTCTGATGCCGAAAATACAGTTTTTCGAATTTTTGTTCGTTTATCTGTTTGTCTGAATGTATGTTCCAGCTAAACGCAAAAATTACTGGACAGATTTTGTACTAATTTTGCATAGATATTCCTTATAGGTCTGGTCAAATTACTACGTATAAATTATCACGCTATTTGCTATGGGGGATGAGCAGTATTGCATTACGTTTTGTGATGGGTCCATAAGGGCAGGTACCTTAACCGTGGTCGCTACAAGAAAATGGTCTTAAGAGACTATCCTTATCTTTTAGAAAAAAATTGATCTGCATTCACAGATTTTGAAAAAAATGTACAGTCAGCAAGAAAATGGGTAATTTTCACAAAAAAGTTTTTTGATGCCAATCGATCCTGTTTCTTACGAGGATCAAAAAACTCTATGGGGCCAACTGAGGTTTGAGTACTCTCTGAGGTCAGAAATCGAAAAAAAGTTTTCCCCTACAGGTCGTAGGTGAGACTGAGATGAGAACGAACACAATGTATCAGTGTATGACAACAGTCGAATTATTCCATTACTACATCGCTGTGTTGAATAGGAAACGAATTTATCAGATAGTTACAGATTTAATCTTTTAAATGATTATCACACCTTATGGATCTAAGCAGTCAATTAAGACATACTATGCTATTTCAGTCAATTTTCAACAAAGCAATGCAAATCTGATTTCGATTCCAAAGAATTGATATTTATGTGCTTCTTTTTAAGGATCCGTACCAAATTGGTAAAAAATAACCCTTATGGTGCGACTCAGTCTGTCTGTCCGTCTGTGTCACAGCTAGATATCTCAAGAGCTAATGCTATCAACTTGAAATTTGGAATAATTTTAGATGATGTTTGTCCAACTATGTTGCAAATAAGAAAGTTTTTTTTTTTTTGCAACTGGGCGGGATTTAAATGGGTCTCTTAAAAAATCGAAGTGGGACTACTAGGGTATGTGGGGTGTCGTATGAAGGAGCGCTATTTGCACATACTCATACATTTTTTTAGGCCCAATATTTTCGACTTCTGACAAAAAAAATAAAAAAAACCAATCCCCCCCCCTTATCTCCGTTGTTTGCATAGAAAAAATCTGAAATTATTTTATGTGATAGTAGTTTATGTAAAGATTACAGGAAAAATAAAACGATTTCTCTATATAACACACTTTTTCAGAAATCATCAACAAAAATTACATTAGTTCCATTATCGGTCAAGAGATGGCGCTGACCTAAAACTGCAATATTGTACACCGCAGTGTTAAAATTCTCTGATGAATATTGACCTCGAAGCATGCATGTTTGTTCGAAAACATAAAGAATTGTTTAAAACAGCAGAGGAAATAAGCTCTCGAAGTCGGCGTGACCAATACAGACTTGTTCTGGATGAGCTGCCCAGATCAGCGAAATATAATAAAAACTCTCTGGCTATGTGTGTACGTCTATATAATAAATTACCAAATATGTTTAAAATATTAAATTGTAAATTATTTAAAATTCAGTTATATAAATGGCTCAATAGCAATAATTTCTATGGTATTAATGATTTTTTTAATATGAATTTCAATGTGATATAATTATTTCAATGTGATAATGTGTTTTTTGTAAGTTTTGCATGCTTTAGTTTTAAGCAAAACATGTTCGTTCTAATTTATTTTTGTAACACCCTATATACCATGTTTTATGCAAATAAAATTATCTTATCTTATCTCGCCGATGAAAATTTAAAAACATTTCACGGTTCACAACCAAAATGTCCTCCTTCCTACCTATTCGCAGATTGCTTTGGGTTGAGCACAGTAAGTTGTAGTTTTTTTCTGGGCACATAACTATTTAGGTACTAATACGAATAAAGCTATACAATTATGATGGTACGGAACACTCGCCTCGGTGCGTGAGTCCGACTCGCACTTGACCGGTTTTTTTACATTTTGTTACTGTAATTGTGATAGTTCGAAGAACTTTATAGGATTTTTTTTTTCGTGCTAACATCTCTTTGTGGCAGGCGTAGAACACAACGCGCCGTCAACTGGGCCCGCCCAGTCCTTACCGGACGGTGAGCTGCCCATTGCTCGCCGTCCGCAAGCCCGCGTCTACGGTGGTCGGGAATCGCCAATTGATTCCCGCCGCCCAGGGCGTCTTCTGCGGCGACTACGGGCGTGAGGGCGCACATACTACCTCTCCCTCACACGTTCCTCCTCTTCCTTCGCAAGAATTATTGCTTCGCAGAAGGAGGTGACGGCCTCCCATGCACTCTCGCTCCGTACCATGGACCATTATGGGACACTGCACGCTAAAAAAACAATTCCACACAATAGACATATCGGACAATCCTCTGTGCAGAGCTTGCATGGAGGCTGAGGAAACCGTCGCGCATGTGCTCTTTGAATGCACAGGCGTTACCCAGATTAGAACGGAGACCCTAAGGGGACCCTGATCTTTCACAGATGTTCTAAACATACCGGGAGACGTAATTAACTTCTGGAGGGAGGTGGGCTGGTTGGAATAACCACTGATGGCCACCATGGCCCATGTACAATGGTCCACCTGAAGGACTAAGTGCGGAAACCAAACCCTTTACCATAGAACATAGAACTGTACGTCGCTTGCTCCCGCGTCACCAGTCCTGACTCTCTGTATATTTTGATTGCTGTGACCAAAACTACAAACGTAGTATTCAGGGAAGTTTTATTAAAATGTGGCTGGTATTTTAGTATATTATGGTGTTTTACGACTTCCAAGCGAACGAAGTCGCGGGCAGAAGCTAGTCCTTAAATAAATTTGATAAATGCAATTAATTTCCATGACGTTACTTTCACTAAATAGCATCTTAATTCTGTCAAATGTCCCACAGACTCCTGGGCAAAGGTGTCATCTATCTCTGAGTTACCTTTCCAAGATATCCAAGTGATTTGGATATCTTAGAAAGGTAACTCCTGCACCTGTGTATCAGTACCCTATCCAGGTAGGTCTATACCTACCTGGATAGGGTACTGATACACAGGTGCTCATTACTTTGTTAGGAAATTAATAGTTCTGCGCCAAGCGTGACTAATGACACAGGCATCACGGTTGTAGAGAGAGTGACATAAATTACTTGGATATGTTGGCGACCTGTGAGGTTTTCATCGACTTTCCATCAACCGTAGCTGGTGCCAAATGTGGCTTCTAAATGCATTAAAAATAACTATTTTTAAGACCGATCGAGTTGACCTGTCTGTACGCATTTTTAAAACCTTTGGTAGCATAACGTGGTTGCAGCAATTGGTACTACAGATGTGATTATCAAGGCTGAGCAATACATTAATAGTATATTTTATATCGAGGGACTAAACGAAGCCATAATATACCAGAGGTCAATGAAACCGAGGGTATATTAAGTTGGCGTTTAGTCTCGAGGTGCAAACTGTACTTTTCACTTTGAGTGCGAGAAAAATAGTCAATTAAGTGCAGAAAACATTTAATAAATATTACTTAAATCTTCCACGATTTTGGCGGCAAAAGATTATCTTATATGTCTTTTGCTCTTTGCTTGACGTCAAACTCTTTACTGTTACTGGACATTCTTAATACATTTTTTTTAAACCGAACATTTACACTCGATAAAAATTCTGAAATATTCGCGGTCACTTTTTTCTTCTAAACCAGTCACAATTAAAAAAACATGGCGCCACCTTCTTTGCGGAAAAACCATGAACTAAAACTCTCAACATTTTCGCAATGAAGATGGTCCACACTCCACAGATAGTAGTATATTTACTGGCATATTATATTTATTGCCGTGAAATAAATTATATTTACTGGCTGTTTGAGTTTGTCTATGTCACATGAAGGAAATTAAAAAAACTAATTACTTTTCACTCCCTAGAGACTAAAGCGGTCACTTTAGTCCCGCTTCGTAGGGCTATATTGGCGTACTTTTAGAGCATGAGACGTGAAAAATAGGTTTTGTTTATTTCCAGATCATTTTCAGTACCTGTCTGAAGTTTCAACCCTTAACTCTTACTTGTTAAATAAGAAGATCTACTTTACAGAAATAAAAGTTATAATAACTGATCGTCAAAATGGGTCTCTGCCTATCTTAGAGCCTATCGTATCAGCAAGTTGGACTGTAAATAAATGAAATGACTAACCTATGTCAGCATTCTTCATCCGAGTCAGTATATCCTGTACTCCCGTGACCTTGGTGCTGCTGTCCAGGAAGGACTTCTCCTCCGGCGCGCCGCGATGCGTGGTGGTGCCGTGCCGGCTGGTGGTGGTGGTGACAGTCCTCACCCCGCCATCCACGCGCTCGGTGGTCACCACCGTGTCTTCCACTGAGCCGAGGCTGTGGTCACTGTCCGTGCGGGTTAGACCTGGGCGTAAGGGATGGTTAGTTATGATGGCACAATTTTAAACAAGACAGGAAATGCACAAGCCTTGATTAGGTATATCCCTTAATATGATATAAGACCATAGTTTTAAGTAAAGTTTTGACTTTGGTTGCGAATAGGTGACTATATAAAAGGATACAATCATACCGAGGATTGGAAGCAATTAATTTGTTTAATTTTTTTTTATGTAGGATATTCCAAATAGTATACGGTAAAAATATACAATACGAATGGGGAAAAAAAAAACAATAAGTAGGTAAGAAAAAAATTTACAAATTGTCCAAATGTCCACTTAGGTAGAATCAATAATTCACGTTAATTTAAGTAAACAGGAAAAAGAGTGTGGTAGGTTTTAAATCGATACCTTGTTGGGTATTTCATTAAATTTCAAGGTTCTTGCTACATTGAGTGGTATATTATGGGAAGCAAGTGGCTTACCAGCGTGTGCCGAAGAGTCGCTGGAGACGCTGTCCTTCATGGTGGCGGTGCGTAGGATCAGACCGGCTTTAGGGTACGTGGTGCGCTCAGTCTTGGCGCTCTCGTCTACGAACAGATACCAAGAATTAGTGTTAGGAGTTGCATAATAAATTTAACTTGAGTACGGCTCAGCAAAGGAAGGGTTATGAAATCAACAGTTTATGTAGGTACAGTAGGTGTGTACTTATTTGAGCAAATAATAAAGTTCTTTGTATGGATGTACGATCGTAACTCAATATGTTACCTACTATTGATCCAAATCAAAATCAAAACACAACGTTATTTTTGCCCGTGACTTCGTTCGCGTGGAAGTCGTAAGACATTATACATAATATATGTAGGTACTAAAATACCAGCCACATTTTAATAAAACTTCTCTGAACACTACGTTTGTAGTTTTGGTCACAGCAGTCAAAATATACTAAGAGTAAGGACTGGTGGACTGGTGATATTTTCGGCATCAGAATCGTTCCCAGACCTCGCGGCAGTAACTTTTTTATTTTTAAATATTCAGAGTACAGTTTTGACTTCGCTACAATGTTATTATAAGTATAGATGATGGGTAGGGAAATAATTGATTTGGAAATCGACCCCTTTGTCACGGTCACAGTGTGCAACGCGCTACCAAACGGTGTGATGACAATTTTAACGTCAAAACAGGATGTATTGACGTTAAAATTGTCATCACACCGAATTTCAAACATCGTTACAAAAGGCATTAATTTTAAAGTATTTGATAACTTCCTGTAAGTCATCATGTGTTACATGCGGGGAACACCGCGGGCTAAGGCATACTAATGACATTTAAATAGGTAGTTGACCTTAGCGGCCGCAACACCCGAGATGAGTAATCAGTCGTGTGAAATGTCGATAAGATGCACTCGAGTCGGGTGTTGAAATCTGATAACGTACCGACATAGTAATTGAATATGTAAACATACATACTTATTATGATTTGTTTTTGCAATATTTTAGGTATGTGGCTACCGATTTGTTTAACGCCAGCAAAAACAAAATGGGGTCAGCAATAAAGTATAAGTACAAATAGTAGTTACAAAACAACCGCTTTAGTTTATGATTGTATTTGCAGTGCAATTTTTTTTTAAATTCAACTTTTGCTAATGTTACAAAAGCTAGTTTGAATTACAGTTTTTCGAGGGCGAGGGTGTAATATCTTATTTAACGAGTTTCATTTAATTAATGTAACTAATAGTTAGTTTACATATTATCGCGATTGGGCGAATCCAAAACACCTTTTCCAACCACATAAAAATAAATATGCTAAACGATAAGTAGGTATGTACTACATAATATGTATGTAGCCCATATACAGCGTGTTACGGAAAGGGTATATACATATCAAAGGCACGGATTCTTTTGGTGATAACAAACTACATGGCAATATTTTTTTAATACCTATACTTATATAAATAAAAAGTTAAGAAAAATTTAACTGAAAATCAATTTTTTCCAATTGAATTCTACACATCACTAGACCAAGTCATTTAATCGGTGTCAATAAACTACACACAAAGAAACAACTCCGTAAAAGATTTGTTTCTCCTGCGAAATGGTTTCCGCATGTTAGTTGTTGTTGTTGTTGTTGGTTGTGTTGTTGCGCACAGACAATAATGGAGAATGACCCTCGTAGTGCGGTGACACGTTTGTTATTATTTACATTTAATAAAGTACCGAAATAAAAAATATTAAGCATTTTCAAAGTTATTGCTTTTGAGCTGAAATTTTGTACAGAGATTCTGAACCAGATACACTATTCACCCCGTTTGTATGGATATACCCTTTCCGTAACACGCTGTAGTATATTTATTTTATTAATTTTTATATTATAGATACTGATTATTCCTTGAGAAATTTGTTCCAGCATACCTGCGAAAGGAGAAATGAATTTTCCTAGCACAGATATGCTGGAAGAGATTTCAATTGAAATAAGCATCACCTTTGTGCTTTGTTTTTCTGTTTATTCTTCTTTGTGTGTACTGTGTGTACTGTAGCTACATAAATGGGTTAAAAAAATACCTACAGAATATTATTATTGAAAACAAAACAATACGCATTGTTTTGTTTTCAATAATTATAATATTCTCTAGCACTAATAAAAAAACTGTCAAAAACCCACTTACCTAATCTCTGATAAATACTAAGCAACAACTTAAAATTATAACTACAATCCTTGTTTGTATCCATTTTAACAAGATACTCTCAAAGCACATGTAAGTATGGTTAGTAGTGCTCGCAGGGCCTCGTCGGGTTAGTCCGACAGGCAGTTGACGACTGAAAACGTAAACGCAGCCAGTGCAATATGAAAGTATGAAAGTTATTACGTAAGGAGGCGCACGCTAACGCGCTGCGTGCGTTTACCTTACGTTATTATTATGTGCTATCACGAAACTGGAGATTAATTTCCATGACATTTTGGTGGGAAAATGTATAAGTGTGATGCACATGCGCTGTACACTCTGTGGGTTGTTTGAAATATTATTTAGGTAAGTGAAACTTGTGAACTAGATATAATTAACACAGACATAACATTTCATTACGGTCAGAAGGGGTAGGCAGAAAGTGTAGGATATCCACATTCCGCTGTTTTTCTTGTACTGAAGTCCTTTGTTATAAGCGAGCCTTATTTATCCGAGCTCAAAGTAGAAATTTTCAACCAATAGTACTTATACTCGACCCGGGAGTCGAATCCAGGATCACTAAACCGAAATTAATCTTCCTAGCCTTTTCCCAAATATGTTGGGGTCGGCTTCCAGTCTAACCGGATTTTACAAGGCGCTACTGCCTATCTGAGCTTCACAACCCAATTACTGGGTAACACGATACCCTTTGGTAAGACTGGTTGTCAGACTTGTGCTTCTGACTACCTGTAACGACACTCGAATATCTACGAATGACAGCCGGGACCAACGGCTTAAAATAACGTGCTTTGATGCTTTCCAAGCCACGCGCCACGGCGGGGTTTCAATATGTAATGGATGGTCACCCATCCACGAACCGACCGCGAACTTTCGATCGAGCCGTGCGGCTATTACCTATTATGTAGCCACGAGCCACACATACTAAAATAAAGAATTCCGGAATGTGTTTTTTTAAAATAAAATGTGAGAGTAGATACATAGGTATGTTTTTTTCACTATGTAAATCATTGCTTTTTAAAATATTTCGAATTTAATAAACAAGTCGTTGTATTTGTACAAACTTAACACAACAGCTTATTTTGTATTGCGTTGTCCTTGTCATTGCTAAGTATTTCACTATAGTCGTCAATATCATAAAATAAAAAATCGTGATATTTAAACAATGTTGCAACTGTTTGTAACTCTAGTACGCTCCGATTCCCTTCATTAGACCGGCGCAGGCGCAGGCTTATTCTAGTAACTTTGTTGCCTCACTGGTCTTGTATAAGAACTTTTGTAGACCTCGAAATCGCGCATTCAATACTTAGGAACAGACGTAACCTGCCAGATAGGTAATTGCATTTATCTATGTTTTTTTATATATATCCAACTACAGCTAGGTATGTAGGTACATACAGTGATACTGCAGCGGCTACTATTTTCTCAGGAAAAAAAAAAGTATTTCCCATGATGATTGGTCTATGATTAAGTTAAATTTGGTTTTGGAGGTTACTGTGCTTACCTACTGGTCATCAGTTAATTGTTATACTTACCTGTTTTTCGAAGCAAAATGGCTACGTCTCGCTTGCTGATTCACCAAATTATTACTAAAAGTTATGCTAAAGTAATACTCACTGGCACTTTTGATATATTTCTCCGTGAGCGACTTCACTGAACTCTGCCTGACCGTCTTCTTGTCATCTGTCCTCTCAAGCCGTTCCTTTCTCTCGTGCGTCCTGTCTCCTTTCTTGTCCACCTTCTCCACTCGTCTCTGCATTCTCTCTGTTTTGTCTTCTCTCCTGTCTTTTGCACTGTCTACAGTCTCCTCCCTTGCCTGCCTAGTTCGGTCTCTTATTGTGTCTCCTATGATTTCCTCTCGTCTACTTTCGATGCGTCTGGTTCCTCCTCCGATCTCTTCTCTTCTACTCTCGATGCGTCTGGTTTCTCCTACGATCTCTTCTAGTCTGGTATCGTAACTCCTCTCTGTGATGTCTTCTATCTTAGTGTCAGAGATTCGACGGTCGCTGTAGGTGAACTGGTCTATAGCCGCGCGATCTTCTCTCTATGGGAGATAAGGTGCATATTTTGTATGATCGGAGATTTGATAAGCTGGTATTATTAGCTTATCAGCCGGAAGAAATAAATAGTTGTCATTTTTAAGATTGTTTTTTTTTTCTTTTTTTTCTAAAATTATCTTACTTAGGTTTTTTTAACAAGGGATTTGGAAGTGTGTTACTTATGTTTATGTGTATAAAAATATTATCTGGTTCACGCATTTGTGGTTATTTGAAAATGGGATTTAGAATCTGCCAAAAACCTTTGAAAATTAACAAGCAAATAAACAACATAACTTAGTTGTAATATCAGTAGCGCACTGACAACATATTACTATAAAAGATCCAGCAGGCGCTTACCCCGTGAGCTTCTTTGAGCGTGGTTCCAGTATCACCTCCGAACTTCTTGGTGGTGGTGATAGCAGCAAGGCCGTGGATGCGGGAGGGGGGCTCCCCCTGGCCCTGCAGCAGGCGCTCCAAGTCCTCGGGCTCCGTGGAGTACGCGGTCACGGAGACGGTACCCTCAGGCTCGCCCCCGTTGCGGGAGTGGTACTCTTGACGGATCACCGTGCCTTTCACTGGGTGGGGAGATATTTTGTTAAATATTTGGGAGTTAACTAAATAACGGCTTAGCCAAATGACGAGTTTTAATCGAATGATTGTGAATTCGAATATCGTAGAACATTTAAACCGGTTGTAGAAAGATAATGTAAGAGATTGGACAGGAAAATTACTGAAAATAATATTTTAGTTAAGTAGGTATAATAGATATGTTCATTTTGAAATAGCGAAAATCGTTTGTTAACGTGAACAATATAGATGTCGTAAAGCACACGAGGAAACAATGCAAGGCACCGAGCCATTAGGAGTAGTCTCGCGATTTCTATCTTTGTTACACTACAAATATTTCGCTACAGTATTACCGACATGGATTTTCAAAAGATGACACACTTACACCTCCTCCTGTATGAACCTACATGCTCACAAAAATTGTTTTCACAACATTTTTAAACGAATTTAAGTTTATGGAAAACGTGTTAACTTTAAGTAAAACTCACCAACTTATTTAACACTTCAACAAATTAGTCAAGACGGTCCCACATTTAGACACTTACTGTACTCTTTAGACAGAAATAGTCACATTCAGCTGAGCTAACATTTGCTTTGTGAACAATTATATGATTCAAGAAGTAGAACGCTTAGTGATTCGAGTTAATTTAGTACTAAGGACGCGTCAACTTTCAGTTGTTCTGAAAATCGAAGCGAAAACTAGAAAGTTAGTGACGTCATGTGTTACCGTTGTCAACTTCTTAACATTGACCCTGATACAACTGAATGGCCCCGATAAAATTATAAAAGCAATTACTGAACGAATCTTGACTCAACGTCTTTTGATAAGACTTTTAATATAAACGCTTGATGCTCACAAAAATTTAAATCCCTTACATTTGCATTCTCAAAAGAAGAAATTGGAGCTCTGTTTGCTGGTATTATTCTTAACATCGTCTTCATCTGATACTATACACTCATGTTTTGAACTCTGTACATGTTTACAGCCTTAATCCGTAATTCCCAAGTCTGTGATTATGTCAGTTATCTCTTGAAATCCTTTGTTTCAGAAAAGTATTTATTTTAAAAACAAACAAACACTGCGGTGGTGTACCTAACCCTATCCAGAAACTTTGTGAAAGAAAGTGAGTGATTCACTCACAGGACAATTACTATGGATACAATAATAATAAAATGGCTTTGGTAAAATGAAATTATTAAATAAAGAATGTACCAAAGTGTGTGTTTCCATCTATATGTGCATATTCATGTATATAATACACATGTTTGAACAAATCTTCATCTTTACCCATCCAGTTGTGGATGGCGGACTACACAAAAAAGGTATGCTAAGAGTGCTTACCTTGGTAGTTAGAGGCACCGTTCCTCAAAGCTCTAATACCGAAGAGAGGTTTTCCGTCCGAGTCCACTGGTCCAGGCCCGTAGCTCGACGTGATTACGTCAATAGGTTTCGTGATCACCTTACTAGGACTAGGAGCCCTGAACTTTGGCTTCTCCTCTATCTTCTTACTGCTGAAAGTCTTGGTCTCCGAACTAATCTTCTTTAGGTTCCTGTTTGTCACCCACGACGGTTTCTCTTCTTGAACTTGCTTTTGTGGTAGTTTCTTTTCAATTTCATACACAGTTTTTATGATGGTCTCTTTCTTAGCGGGTTCTGTTCGCAGCTGCTTATATGCAGGACTTGGAGTACGGTCCGGACTTTGTGTCTTTTGCTCTGGGTATTGAACCTTACGCTCCGGACTTTGAGCATTTCGTTTTCGGTATTGAGCCTTTCGCTCTGGGCTTTGAGCCTTTCGCTCCGGATAGAGAGCCTTACGTTCCGGACTTTGTGCCTTTCGCTCTAGGTATTGAACCTTTCGTTCCGGACTTTGAGCTTTTCGCTCTGGGTATTGTGCCTTACGTTCCGGACTTTGTGCCTTTCGCTCTGGGTATTGAACTTGTCGTTCCGGGCTCTGAGCTTTTCGCTCCGGGCTTTGTGCCGTTCGCTCCGGGCTCTGATGCTTTTCTTGTGATCGGGACCTTTTATTCGTTCCGTTCATTTGTACCATCTCGATGACGTCCCTAGATGAAGTCCTATCAGTAAAGCTTTTAGCCGTAGCGTAATCTTCCACAATTTTGTGTTCTTCTGTATGTTTTACTGTTCGCTGTTTCTCTTCTGCCGTCTTTTTTGATTTATCTTCGGCGAATCTGATCTTGTCAGCCTCACTCAGACCTACTTTCTTCATGTAAGCGGAAGCGTACTCATTGAAACGGTTGGGTTTAGGCTTCGGAGTAGCTGTTTTGTTAGGGGACTGAGTTCGAGTCTTCTTATCTGGACTGGGATGACGAACAGGACTCTTTGTTTTGGGTGCATGTTTTGGAGCAGGTTTCTCAGGACTGTGTGGTCTTGGGCGCCTGTCGATCACAGTTTTGCTGGGCTCCTTAGCGTGTCCGTTAAGCACTGGTTGTACATGCTCCCTAGGTTGAGTGCGTTCAGGGATCGATCTCTGAAGAGTTTTGGCGTGACGATCAGGGGATGTGGTTTTGTGAAGTGAAGATTTTGAAGCCCGTTCTGGTGACCTCAGTTTTTGAGTAGTCACGGTCTGTCTGGTTGTTTTAGTGTTAACGTGTTCGCTCTCTACCTTCTTCTTAGCAACACGAATTTGGGATCTGATGCGTCGCCTCTGCTCGTAACCAACGACCTTTTCCAACTGAAAAGTAGAATATAGTCAGCAAAAGTATAAATATAATATGGAAACATAAATAACAATTATGAGCATGCAAATCTTGTGCTTACTGACCATTTGTTCCAGGAGGTCCAGGTCGAAGATGTCTTCGATGCAGGGGTGTTCGACGCTGCGTCGACGTTCGCTACTCGCCGTTGATCTTTCAACACTGGTCCTTCGAAGCTCTATTCCAAACTTGCCACTTCCCCGTCGACTGCTTACTTCGGTGTCCTCGACCACCTTTGTCTCCTCCTTGATTTGGCTGGTCTTTGTAGGGCGAAGATATCCGGGAACCTTATCGGGCTTATCATTCTCGAGCCGCTGCCTCGGGGATTCGGCTCTCTGCGAATATCTCGACAACAGAGTTTTGGTGGTAGTTGTAGTTTCCACAGTTTGACGCATTGGAGACTTTGACCTAGGTACTTCGGGTGATTGAGCAGGCAAACGAGATGGACTACTTCGTGGTTTATCATCAGAAGGAGTATAGTGTGGTCGTGTAAGCGTGCCACTTGTCGGACGGTCTTTAGGTGTATGAGGAGCGGCATCTACTTCGCTATCCACGTCAGTTACATTAGGAGAACCATCTTCAACAGAAGGATGTAGAACAATGGTTGAATCAGTCTTGGGAGACTTCTTCATCACACCGATGTCTGTCAATTTTGCAGTTATAGCGTGAGTGGTTTCTTTTGTTTTTTGAGTAGATGTTGCAATATTTTCAAATAAAGCCTTGGCTTTTTTCACTGCCTCACTACTGCGGAGAGTGGTTATTTTAACAGTAGGCGTCCTCTCCGTTGGTTTTATATTGGGGCTACTGTAATCCTTAACCTTTGGAGGTGATGATGTAGATTCCTTCGGTTTATGTGGCTTATCGTCATGGTGTCCATGGTTGGGTGTCCTTCTATTATTAGTAATTTCGGCATCCTCAGTATAAGTTGTTGTCTCAATCTCGTATTCCTCATCATCAGCGCCATCAACTATCTTTTGCATGATCTTGTCATGTTCCTCCTTAATTTTTTTTTCTTTCTCCTCAACCTCGTGGGATTCCGTCAAGAATTGCTCAGCTGTTTTAACAAACTTATGTACTTTGTCGGAAACACTGAGCAAACAGTCATCAGTCTTTAATGAGTCATCAACGTTAGTCAGGTCAGGACGGTCTACCCTTTGTGGGGTCGGTTTGACTTTAGATGTCTTAACGTTCTCTGCGGTCTCTACAAACAAGTGTGCTTTGTCGTGTACACTGAGTTTTGTGTAGTCATCTTGATAAACAGTATTCTTGTCGTACTCATCGGTGAGTCTACGAGACGGACTCTTGCTATCTCTCGTATCCCTTGGTCCTTTAGCAAACTTGTTAACTTTCTCTGATACAGATAGTAAGCACTCATCAGATTTCAACCTGTCATCAATAAAATCAGAATGCACTCTTCTTTCAGTATCTTTAAACGTTGTAGTAGTATCCTTAGGCTTGGTCACTGTATCGACACCTTTTGTGAACCGGGTTACCTTATCGGTAACACTAAGAAGGCTTTCATCGTCCTCAGAAACGATATCGACATCAGTTTTCCTGACAAATAGCTCATCGTCTTCACAGATTTCAACAATATCATCAACAATAGACTCAACCTCATGGATAGTGTGATGTGCTCGTCTGTTGAATTCATCATCGGGTTCACTCACTTCATCAGGATAGCGAGGAGTACCAACATCTTCTCCGAAATTAACTGGAGTTGGACAGATTCGATCCGGGGAGTTCTCCCTGGATGATTTAGATTGCTGCACATCAATAATAATATCATCTTCATCAGTGGACGTGTTCAGTGTCGTTGCAGACTTAGGTTTGCTTGGCAATTTTGAATGCGGTTCTTTAAAAGTGGACTTCGAAGTCTTAGTCATTGTTTTTGTGGACACGTCACTCACTGTTATTTCTGGCTTCGACTTCATTCTTTGAGGCGATGTTTTCTTGGACTTCATGGTGATATCGCTAACAGTGCGCATGACCTTCGTATCACTGTCTTTCTTTGTAGGGATCACGCTTTCTCTGATGCCTTTGGGAGTTGGGGTTCGCTTAGATTCGAGCTCGCCTGGACGACCTGTCGGTGATGGAATGATCTTTGTAGGAGTTTTACCTGTTGAAGTCCGAGTAAAACTATTATGTTTTGTAACAGAACTAATATTAGTAGTCTTCTTTAAATCAGTTGCAGTCTTTTCTACTTTAGTCACACTTAGCGTGGCAGGCATCGGTTTCCTAGTCAGATGAGAAGGTATCTGCTCCTTAGGTTTAATGCCGCTTGGCTTTGATATCTGAGGAGATTGCGGCCTCTCAGACGGTGAAACATGTTTTTTCGGCGAAATACTTCTAGTTTTCGTCGGAGAATCTGGGCTTTTGTCTTGCTTAGTAGGCGTAGCAATACCTGAGGGTTTCTTAGTTGGAGAAACAGTTCTGGTAGAAAGTTTGCTTGGCACTTTCTGATCTTTTGGTTTTTCAACGTTGGGATTTTCTGGACGAGGTATTATTTTAGTAGTCGAGAAATTCGCAGTGTAATCTTCAGTTAAACATTCATCATCTATTTCAGTATGACTGGTTATATCAATATCTTGTAAGCTGGTTGTTATTTTATCAGGGCTTCTCTCTCGACTAGGTGACCTTTCTTTACGTTCTGGAGAAAGTTTTCTAAGAGATTTTTGCACTCTGTCCAAAATTTCCTGTTCTCTCTCAGACATAAGAAAGTCTGTGCTCACTTCTGTGACTTTAGTGGTTTTCTTAATTGGAGAAGGAGTACGGAGCTGTCTAGGCTCTTCTGGTTGTTGCAAGTAGCCAGGCTTTGTTTTTGATGGCTCATGCGAAGCGCAACGTGATGGTGATTCCGATGATCTTGGTGACGGATACTTTTCTACATCTTCAGTGGTCTCAAATTCTTCGGTAGTAAAACTGGTTTCAAACTTAGATGTAACTGCAGCAGTCGGCCTCATGTAGCTTGGTTTTCTATCCGGGCTATAGCCTGGCCGAGTTGGAGATGATTCCTGAGGATATTTTTGTCCAGACTTTTTGGTTGGACTAGTTTTAGTCGTGAAGGGTTTCTTCATGGAAACGTCAGGCTTTTGTTTTGTGGGTGATTCTGTACGAGGATGTTCAGGAGTGGACTTGAAACGATCAGCAGGTTTAAGAGCCCTTCTTGTAGGTGAGGTGCCTGATGGTCGGGAAGTGTGGTGGTGATCTTCTGTGATTTGTGGCATTGTTTTCTTCTGATTATTCTCCAAGGTGGAATCATAAGTAGACTTTACAGATGTTGTGGATTTCAAATGAACAGGTTCCTTCTCATCAGAAGTTGGCATTTTCCTTATCGGTGATGTTTCATCAGGATATCTATCACCTGTTTGTCTTTCAGGACTGGCTCGAGGTGAAGTTTCATCATATTTTGGCATGCGGTTAGGACTTCTGTCCAAATGAGGCTTATTAGGAGCACTATCAGATTTTGAGATTTTCTGAGCGGGCAATTCCGAAGAGCACGAGGATGAATATTTGCTTTGCACTGCCTTAATGGAGGTGTCTTCGTAAACATCGGTAGTGTCTTCTCTAGTGCTATCAGAGGTCGTGGTTCTCATGTATCCAGGAGTTTCTGGGCTGAAAGTTTGCTTGAAAGGAGAAGTCTCTCCCGGGTACTTATTAGTGGGCTTTCTGCCATGTGGCTCAGATGGTTGCTGGTGCCCCGGCTTATGATCAGGACTAACACTTTTCCTTGACGTAATATTTTCCGATGGATGAGGCCTAGACGTTGAAACTGTTCCAGGACAGTCAGATATCGGCTCATGCTTATTGCTTGGCTTTGAGGGTTTGCGAGTAGGTGAATCAGAGGGACGAGGAGAAGAATGGTTCCTTTCAACAGTTTCTGTTTTACACGTTTCCAAGAAGTCTTCAGTGGCGGATACTGTGTTTTGTTTGTAGACAAGAGATGAAGCTGTCTTCATGAACACAGGTGCTTTCTCTGTGCTTGGTTTTTGCCTAGTTGGAGACGATTCCTTAGTGTATTTATCAACGGGTTGTTTCTCAGGACTAGCCCTTTTAGGTGTGGTATCGTCTCTTGGTTTACGTTGAGGACTCTTATCTGCTGGTTGAGTAGATCTAGACGTCGAAGTCATGTGCGGATAGTCAGGTTCCTCGATTTTCCTCGTTGGTGAATCAGATGGACGTTGAGAATGACGTATTTCTGTAGTTTTTAGTGATGAGGTTTCTTCAACATCTTCAGTTATTGCCATGGTGTCATATTTTGATGAGATCGATGAGGTGGTCTTCATATAGTTAGGGATTTTGTCTGGCTTTACGTTACTTGGAGAAGTATCTTGAAGATATTTATCAACAGGCTTTCTCTCGGGGCTAGATCTAGTTGGAGATGGCTGCTCACAGCCGTACGGCTTCTGATCAGGGCTCTCACCTATTGGATGAGATTGAGAAGGGCAAGGCCTAGAATCATCTAAAGGTTTGGAAGTCTTCCGTGTAGGCGAATCAGAAGCTCGAGGAGAAGTATACCTGGTATGAACTGTCTCAGAAGTGGTCTCATGTAGATCCTCAGTCGACGTGGTCTCAAACTTAGACATCAAAGAGGCAGTAGTTTTCATGTAACCAGGTCTTGACGGTGATAGCTCTTTAGGCTTCAATGGCTTTTTCTCCAGACTCTTATCGGTAGGATAAGCGTGTCTAATTGCAGCATCATCTGACGGTTTAGGGACTTGACGTGTAGGAGACCCTGAAGGACAAGAAGTGGGCTTAGTTTTTGTAGTTTTTCTGGTAGTAGAGTCTTCTAAATCTTCAGTTGTAGACGAGGAATCGTATTCAACTACCATAGAAGTTGTAGTGTTAGTGTAACCAGGTCTAGCTGGAGATGTTTCTCGTGGAAACTCGTCACTGGGTTTTTTCTCCGGACTCGTTTTAGTGGGCGCATTTTGTTCGAAGCTAGGTTTGCGCTGCGGACTCTTGTCAGATGGCTGACTTGGCCTCAATGATTTATCAGAAGGAGTTTTTCTTGTCGGAGACTCAGAGGACCGTGACGGTTTTCTTTCAGTTTTCTTGGTCATTACTGTCTCATTGATGTCTTCCGTCGTGGTATTATATTTAGATGAAACAGCTGATGTGATTTTCATATAGCCCGGAGTAACTGGAGTAAATTCCTCTGGCTGTTTATCTCCAGGCTTCTTCTCAAGTAGTTCATATCCTGGTTTTCTTTCAGGGCTCAAGCTAGATCTTGGAGAAGTACCTGATGGACGACGATTCGTTGGACTAGTGGTACGTGGACACTCTGAAGTTTTTGGTGTTCGTTCAGAACTCTCTCGAGGAGTTTCGTCCTTTTTATGTCTGTTAGGGTCATCTGATGGCTGATGTGACAGTTTTCTCTCAGGACTTTGTCTTGGTGAAGGATACTTTGTCTTGACAGTTTTCGTTATAATTTCGGTATCTTTAGTGGTCGCATCGGACTTTAAAATTGTTTTTTCTTTTATATTAATATCTTGAAGCTTGGTCGGAGAGCTCTCTCGTGGAGTTTTGGGTTTCTTGTCAATAGGAGCATCTTCACGACGAGTGGTAGTCGTTTTGAGGATATTTTCCTGTTCACGAGATATGAAATCAGTGACATCAGTTTTGGTGTCAGTAGTTTTCTTGATATTTGGATATTCGAATGGAGTTTCTCTCGGAGCAGGACTGCGACAAGGGGATACACTAGGCGAGCTCAAGTTTGTTTGTGGTTCCTTCAAATAAGCCGTTTGCTTGACAATTTCGGTTGTAGTGGTATCATCCATCATACCGAGAATCTTACGGCAGCGGTCTTCATAAGTTTCTCTACGTTCAAGAGGTGGTTTTTGTTTACCAACGGGAGTATCAGAACCAGGCCCTTCCGGGCGGTCTTTTTTCACCACTTTATGATCAGCCAAGTCTTTTGGTTCCTCTGTTGGTGAAACACGAAAACTGGATGGGGGTTTTTCAATCGGAGACGCCTGTGTTATCTCAGTTGTCGGTTTCTTTAAGGAGCTCTTTCTTGGTAGACTGTCCTTAGAAGGAGAGGCACGTTTCTCGGGAGATGGAGATCTACAAGGTATCTTAGAGGGCGATTGAGATCTATTAACATCAAGGCTTTCAGGTCTTTTGTAAGTCGTGGAGTCGTCTGTTGAGTGTATTTCAGAGTAATATTCCTGGTCATCCAAGTCAGTGACAACGGTCTTCTCAGTTCGTGGAGAGCTAAAGTACACAAAACCACTTACAGAAGTAGTAGGAGAGCTTTGACCAGTTGATGGCTCAGTGTCTGTAGGTTTGGGCTTCCTGGTAGGGCTAGAAGATGGAGTGATCAGTTGCCTCGGACGTTCTTTAGTGGTAGTTTTATTAACTTCTTCAGTAGTTCTCTCAGTTGAAATAAAGTCGGTAGTATGCTTGAATTTGGTGTCTTTGGAAGGAGATTTTACCGGAGACACACTGTCTTGTGGTGCCTTCTTGGTGGAAGACGATGGTTGCTCAGGGGTATTCTTGGGAGATTTTTCACGACGCGTTAACGAATCAAACTTGACATCTTTAGTATCCTTAGTAGTTTTTGTTGTGGTTACTTCTGTTACATCACGATCATAAGGCTTTTTCTTTTCATAAGTCCCATATTTCGAAGGCGATGGTTCCCTAGGACCCATTTTATCAGTAGGAGAATATTTATCCTTTGGAGTACGATGTCTTGTTGTTATTTCTTCAGTAAATTCAGTTTTTTTTACTTGAGTCGTATCAAGATGGTCACGTTGGTCAATAAATGTAACATGCTCCTTAGGCGAAGGTGACCTCTTTCTCGGAAAGTCAGGAGTATCTTTGTAAGGAGTCTTCCTTGAGGGTGAGGAATCCTTATCTCTTGGAGAGGGGTTTTCAGGACTAGATGGTAAGTGTTCTGGATAGTTGGTGTCAGTTTTATCAGTACGAGTGTACATTTTAGTTTCCTCGTCGATAAACTTGTAATGATCTGCTTGTATTTTCGTCGTGGTTTTAGAGAAGTTCTGAGGTTTGCGCTCAGGACTTTGTGAGGGTGCATGTTTTGTTTTGTTTTTGTCCGATGGTTTTGTAGGAGACTTCAGGCTGTCTGACGGTTTATTAGCAAAAGTTTGTCTCATATATCCCGGTTTCCGATCAGGACTCGCACTTCCTCTCTTTGGAGTAGCATCTTCAGGTTGCTTGTCAGTAGGCTTATCAGGTTTATCAGTAGCAGGACTAGACGGCTGATAACCAGGCTTGCGGTCAGGACTTGTGGCAGGTCTTTTGGTATTATCCGTGGGATGGTATGCCCGAGAAGGTGAAGTGGTTCGAGGGAACTCCGAGGTTGGACTTGGCTGACTGTCATTAGGCTTTTGATATCCTGGTTTCCTATCTGGGCTTTGACTTGGTTTCTTAGAAGTATCCTTAGGGAGACTATCAGTGGATTTGTCGGGACTTGATCTGTTCGGAGTTGTATGTGGGAAACCCGAACTAGGCGAAGTGTGCGTAGTTGGTTTTCTTTCTGGGCTTGCTCGTGACCTAGTTGGTGATTCGTGACGATCTACAGGACGCGTCAGAGAACTGGTTCTAGGGAAATTGTCTGTTGGAGATCCTTTCTGCACTGGTTTCCTATCTGGGCTAGCGCTGGGTCTGAAGGATAAGTCCTGAGGTCTTTTCTCCGGACTTATGCTCGGTCTCTGACGATGATCTTGCGGCTTCCTCTCAGGGCTATAACCAGGTCTAGTTGGAGAACGACCGGTTGGTGGTCTTTTATCATCCGGACTTGTATACTTGTTGTTGTGCGTCTTAACTTCAGTAACGGAATGAGTAGAAGTAATAGAATGCTTGTCAGATAATGTACGAGTCGGCGAATATCTATCAATTTTGTTGGGGCTACTACCACGGCTTGATGGTTTTCTGGAGGTTTTATCAGGGCTTACACTGCTTCTTATCGAAGATGTGCTTGACTTGAAAGTTCTGCTACCAGGAGACGAGGCCCTGGTCGATGGTCGAGTGGTATTAGGAGTATCAGCACGCAGTGTGCTTGCCCACGCCTGGTGTGAGGGGCTCCAATCGTTGCTGATCTTCTTTTGGGGATAATCAGTTTGGTACGTGGTTTGATACTGATCGGTGCTCGTCTTCCTCTCTACAGTCTCTTCAACTTTTTTGTCTCTCGTAACGTGATGTACTCTCTCCTCGGTGTACCTGGTTTGCTGCGGTACGTTATCCTTTTGTTGAACCGGGCGGTCGTTGCGCGGTGTATCTGTGTCAGGACGTTCATTGCGCGGGGTGAACGTGTCAGGACGTTCATTGCCCGGTGTATAGTCTGCAGGGCGCTCATTACGCGGTGTATAATCTCCAAGACGGTCATTACGCGGTGTATAATCTTCAGGGCGTTCATTACGTGGTGTGAATGTTTCCGGGCGACTGTCACGTGGTGGTAATGTTTCCGGGCGACTGTCACGCGGTGTAAATGATTCCGGGTGACTATCACGTGGTTTGAATGTTTCTGGACGATCATTACCAGATGTTATTGTCTCGGGGCGTTCATGACGTGGTGATGAAGAATCAGTTCGTTCATTGCGCGGTGTAAATGTTTCAGGGCGACTGTCGCGCGGCGTTATCATATCACGGCGGATATTGGTGGTGTCATATTTCCGGTGATGAGTCTGATTCGTGCGTTGATGAGTTTGCACATAGTCATCTTTATCAGTGGATACAATTACTTTATTGACGCGTGTCACGTGGCGAGTTGTTTGCGAGTAATCATCGTCGGCTTTAGATTGATCGCTCACTTTCTTGTTTACTTTAGTTTCATGGCGTTGCACATCCGAATAATCTTCTTTATCCTTTGTCGTGTAATCTGCTATTTGTCTTTTGAAGTCATAGTCATCAACGTTTTTTTGAGAATCGACAATATCAGTAGCACGGTTGTCAACTTCGTGTCGTATGATTCTAGAGCTTTCCCTGGCGTCCGATCGCTGTTGGGTGGAGTAAGACTTGTTCTCCCTTGTCTGGTATGATTGTTCAGAGCGGGTGTTTTGTATTGGAGCCCGGAATTCTCTCTTGGTGCTAGTAACTCGAGTCCCATCAGGCAGGCACCGCGTTTCTACGACAACTCTGGTGTTGTCGTCAGGGTAATCGATCTTCCTAGACACGAGCTCTCCAGTCTCGTATTCATTTCTCGTCACATTCTGTTCGTAGTCATTTTTGCTGACACTATGTTCATATTCATTCTTTCTTACACCTTGTTCGTAGTCATTTTCTCTTATATTTTGTTGGTAGTCATTCTTCCTCAAATTTTGTTCATAATCATTTTTCCTGTCGTTTTGTTCGTAGTCATTAGTTTTAGTGATCTGTCTTCTTGTTACAGAGGACGCGTCCTCATTGCGGTTAGTATCATAACTTCGTAGGTCATAGTCATCGTTGGTCAAATATGGCACTGTTTCATGTTTCGTCGAAGACATCTGCTGGAACTTGGACGAGGCAGTCGAAGAACTGGTGGTTGACGAGATTTGTGTACCGTCGTCAGTCTTGCGGACGACATGCTCACGAGCGGCCGTGTTCGACGACGTCTCGTTGCGTTTCAGGCTACTGTTGTCATCGTGGTACTCGGTGACAGCTTCTTTGTGATGGTCAACGGCTGCGAACTGACCCTTGCCCCCGTCCACGTCGTATCTGCCCTCGATGTTGGCATTGACAGACTTGACGTGCGTGTGGCCATCGTCTGTGGTCTTGTTCTCCGACTCCACATTCCATCCAGCGTTCGACAGCGCCTTCAGATCTGCAAAGAGACTAGTATTAGCTTCTGATCGTGAACTGTGTTCACCGTTACCGGTTAAGAAGCGTTAGTTCTGTTAAGGTTAGGTATGGGTGGTTCGTGCAGGCACCTTGGCCGCGGTACGTGAACTCCTTGGGCGGAGAGCCGGCGTCGCGGACCTCCTTGCTCTTCATCGACTGGAAGCTCTGGTCCGCGAACGACTTGACGTGGCCCTGCGCAGCACTGAACTCACTACCTGTTGAATTCGGGCACAACTACGCTAACTTGTGGTCTTTGGGAAGATATACTCGTAATTTCATATTTTCAGTGTAAAGGGAATAATGTGTGTGGCATGCAAAACATCAAACACGTAGAACTATGAGGGACTGTATTCATAGGTACTTAAATAAATAAAAAACATAATAATTGAAATGAAACTAGTATTACGCAACTCAAGTTTCTATGACCTCCCTTTGATAGATTACAACAATGGTTTATGTAAACAGATCCAACAGTCGTTTATTTTACATAAAATTTCAAGATCTCATCTACGGAATTCAATTTTACCCTCAAACTACATATTACATTCGTAACACATTAAAATCATCATACATTTAAATCATTTCCATGTCCATATGAAATCTCATGCATAACTACTAAATAACAACTAGACAGAGAAAACAATCATTCAAACTTTTCATGTACCTACAAACACTACGTCTACTTCTAGCAACCGAATCTTTAATCTACATACATTCTAAAGCCTCGAATTGACAGTAAACTAAAGTTTCAGCAATATGTATTTGTGTTGCTTACTCGAAAGGTTGCTGTAACCAAAGCTGCCAGCAACATTTGATTTTGTTCAAGCAACTATTTCTCAACTTTTGTTTACCATGAATACGAGACTCTTTCCTTCTACCCTCAAGACAATATGTATAAAGTGGTTACGTTACCTTTCCCATCTCTGGTGGGTTCGGGCGAGTATAGGTTGCGCAGGCGCTCCTCTCGCAGACGGTACATGTGCGCGCGGATCTCTTTCTTACGGGAGAAGTCCTCCGTCTGCTGCCACTGGAATTGAATGGTGGATAAATTTTAATTTAGCTGCCTTATTTATGTGGTTTCAATTGCTATTGTTGCTGTTTGGGTTTTTCTGTTAAGAAATCAAAAATAAATTGTTATATTTTGGCCTTTCAAAATACTTTCACAGTTGACACCATGGAATTAGTAAGTAAGCACTATAATTAAAGCTCCTTGGTTGACACGAACATCTCATTGTGATTAATTGGGAATCATGTTGTTACGTGTTCATAAATTAAAATTATGCGTCTGTCGCTTTTGAAGTACCTAAAAGTGCAAGTTGAACAACACTGCTCGTGATTTCTGCCAGGCGCTCGCGCTTTTGTTTTCATTTCCATGACTGTGAGGTCGGAATATGGATTTGAATAATTGCATTTAAGGATTTGAGAAGGACGCACAAAATATTTAGCACACAGAGGCTCAATTAGAAATTAAAAACAATCCAGATAAATGAGCCAAAGCAGGAACTTTGTAAGTTGCTGTGAATGGTTTTAGTGAGAAACTGGAAAACAGGTAGGTCTACAAGGAAGTTACCTCCCATTGTTTGTGAAAAATAAAAAAAATAAAAAATATCTCACCATGCGGCGCAGTAAGTCCTCGTCCCGGATCAACGACACGTCGCCTTCAGACATTCTGGAAACAATAAAAAATACTATCTATCATATTATTTACTTGATATTTTATTTTAGCCAATCATTATTTCCTAAAGGAACAACTGCAAACTCAAGTAGAAGAACCTTCAAGGATAACATGAAGTACGGTCTAAAAAAAAAAGAAAGCAGTGCAGGGTAATTTGACAAGGTGTATATTATTTTACACACTGACAACATAAATTCTTTCAAATCTTGGTATGTAAATAACGTCAGTAGGTAATATTTATAACAATAACTATCCATACTTCCATATTAATATTATAAATGTGAAAGTAACTCTGTTTGTCTGTCTGTCTGTATGTTACGTTTTCACGTCTAAAGCGCTGAACCGATCGTCATGAAATTTGGCAGAGATATTATAGCCTGGGATATGGAGAAGGACATGGGCGACTTTTTTACGCGATAACCGACATCCACGCGGGCAAAGCCGCGGGCAAAAGCTAGTAACAATATATAGCGTATACAAATAATTACTCGTAGTAGCTACCCAACACATAATTTAAATACTAACAAATACATAAATAAAATATCTTAAAACAAAACAGGTATCGATGAACTGTCAATACCTAATATTACATTGGTGCCGATTCCCTTGTTCACAAACTAAACTAAATTTAAGTTAGTTCATCTTTTTCTTTCTATTTCATTAAGAAAAGGACAGAAGATAAATTTTAGTTTAGTCCTGTCAAATTAATCAGCTTGACGTAAATTGACGTAATTTTAGTCGGCAAGTTTTTAATCACGTCTAAACTTGTATGGAGTAGTGACAGGCGCTGATTAATTTGACAGGACTAAACTAAAATTTATCTTCTGTCCTTTTCTTAATGAAATAGACAGAAAAAGATGCACTGAACTTAAATTTAGTTTAGTTTGTGAACAAGGGAATCGGCACCATTATCCAAAGATTACTAAGTTTTCAAAATACAAACACTACGTAAACCATTCTCTAAGCTCAAGGCCCGAGTTCTATCCGTCCTGAATCAGTTAACCTACCTATAGCTATTGATACCAAAGCTGGAAGTAATTCGTGATTGTAATGATGACATTCTATTCAAGGAATCCTAATAAAGACTATAAGGTTATGTTATTAGATGCATCCAAGTTGCAACAGTCAATCTGACGCCCACAACCTATTTTAACTCATCAAATCAAATCCAACGTTTATTTTATAGAAATACATTATTATCGTCACAATTAAAACGCATCATCATCATCAGCCGAAAGACGTACACTGCTGGACATAGCTCCAACGCAACAAGACTGAAATACAAGCATCAAAATCACGCGCTGATTTCCTATACCAACATACAGCCGGCATTATTAGCCGGGGGTTCTTCAATAACAAACGACAGTGAATATCATCGTCACCCTGATATACTCATACACAATTATATAATACACTCATCCGAATGACAGCTAATTAAACAATCGCGGACGTACCATTGACTCCAAGCTGATTGACTTGAATGTGCCCTGGCGGCTGAGAGTATGTCATGCTCACTTAGATGTCTCGCTGATGGTGGCGCGTGTGTTGGATCATTTAGCTCCCTTCAAAATGGTTGAGCTGAATGATGCTAATCCATGCGTCGCCGTCAGTTGGGACTGGTCATCTATTAGCTGCCATGGCTTATTTTAATTGTTTTATTTTTGAATTGTTTGTTTTTTTTTTTTTGTTTCAATTTGGTGTACCTGCTCTGGACACTTTTAACGTATACGTTTTTATTTTTACATCGTTCTCACATCACTATCACTACATATTATAAAACAAAGTCTTCCGCCGCGTCTGTCTGTCTGTCTGTTCGCGATAAACTCAAAAACTACTGCACCGATTCTCATGCTGTTTTCACCAATGGATAGCTTGGTTCTCGAGGAAGGTTTTAGTATATAATTTGTTAAGTTTTTGTTTGCATTTTTGTATGAATTAACGATATTTGTTGGAGGTGTCAGAAAAAAATAAGCCGTCTGGGAGCTTTCAACGAAAACGCTGTCTAAACCCTTTGAGATATAATAAAATAATGTATGGTGGAATTATTTATCTTATAAAGGTCTTCAAAAAAGTCCGCAATGCCATATGTCTATATCTTAAGGATAACATACTATATCCATTTTATTGTCTTTTTGTAGGTATTTGTTTGCCGAATTTTATTCTTGGAAATACGATTACGATAACAATACGCTATAATATCAGTAGCTATTAGCCAAATTATGTTCGTAGATAAATAAGTTAGCTACTTACGTGTATTTCAAACAGTATACAAGAATATTTATCATAAAAACATTACTAAACACGGCGGCCTTATGATCAAAATTTGTGCATTCCAAAACTTTCGTTACTTTTTCACTGACATATTTATCACTTTTCGATAAACTAACACTCAATACGAAATCTACACTTATTTCTCAGTAATTCTGTATAAGATTCTTCTATGATTAAACCGTTTTCTCATTGAATCCATTACTTTACGCACGTATAACCTTGATGAATGTTTACATCGCGCCACACCGCCATTGTTTTCTTTTTTTTTTTTCGTTCGTTTAGTGGTGTTCCCGCTAAAATGTATTAATACCGGTCAAGTATTAGTCGATTAATCGAATTTTACAGCCAGATCGTGTTGCAAGTACAAAATAAATGTCAAATATTTCGTCCAATTGCGAACGTGACCCTGAGAAAAGTTATGCACCAATAGTGTTCATTAGATTTCGAGTGTTTTCTCAGCACAAACGGTGTATCGTGCGACATTTCGGAGGATTTCGTTTTGTTTTCACATTGTTGGTACTTACGTGAATTATTTTAAAATTATTATTTGTGTCGCATTTTTATTTCGTGTTGTAATTTGGTACAATTGATTACTTTAAAAATTTGAGTGAAATTTCGTATTTTGATTTTGTGTTTGTTATCTTTAGGTAAAGACTCATTAGACGTTCAGATCATAAGTACTTTTGTTATATTAAATCATTTGTTTCGGTTTCTATTCACATAGTGAATCACATTAAATTAATAGGTATTAAGTTGGAAAGATATAGCCTGGGATATGGAGAAGGACATAGGGTACTTTTTTATGCGATAACCGACATCCACGCGGGCGAAGCTGGAACATTATATGTGTAACTACGTAATATTTTTGTAACAATTTAATTTAAAAGAGTGTCCATGGTGTTTCTTGCCCGTTCTTCTCCATAGGTACCTACGCTTGGAATGGGAATGTAGCTTCATTTTTCTTACTGACCGACTCCTTGACAATTCAAAAGTGCCTGTAAATGGTTTAATTGAAATAAATGATTTGAGTTTGAGTTTGAGTTTGCTGATGTGTTGATCTGCGACACATCAAATATGTCTGGTGTTCTGATTTCGCTTATAAATCTAATTGGACGGGGATTGAATTGAATGAGTGTCGCTGATGGTGTTGTTGCAGGAGAACCAAGGTAACCGACATAGCTCGAAGAGTCGCCAAACTTAAGTAGCAATGGGCAGGGCTCACAGACAGATGGCCGTTGGAGCCGAAAACTTCTGGAGTGGCGACCACGTACCGGAAGATGTAGCGTTGGAAGGTCTCCAAGGTGAACCGATGACCTTGTGAAGGCCGCAGGAATCCGCTGGATGCGGAAAGAACAAAACCGATCGAATGACGGTGCTTAGGGGAGGCCTTGTCCAGCAGTGGATGTCTTTCGGCTGAAATGATGGCTGTTGCTGGATTATTATTGATTATGGCCAATTGAAACCTAGGCAGCTGATTTGCGATTGACAAAACCAAATTAGAAGAAGTGGTATTAAAATAAGACGAAAACCACACTATAAAAGCTTTATTAGCTAAAGTAAGTAAAGGCTTTATTATATCAAAAATATGGTAAAAGTTTTAGAAACATCCATCAGAGGAAAGTAAGAACACATTAAGGCGCTTTACTGGCGTAATCAGGTAAAATGTGATGATACAATAATTACCAATACAGGTACTGATGGTACCTACATGAGCAATCACAACAGCCTTCTCAAGCTAAATTGAGTTATTTATAAGCACGTATATGATGACTATATCACTGCCAATTAACACTTAAGTGATCGCTAAATGAACTTGTATGAATCTCGCTTGAGTTGAGTGTTATGTTTGGTCGCGCGGTGCAATTGAAGGACCTTGGCGACATAATTAGTGGCCGCCCAGGCACGTCAGTGACTCATTGCCAGATTTATGGTTGCCGTCGAAGCTACCAGTACCTATGTCATATATCAGGATGTGCATATGTGAGTGGTAAGAGGAAGATAAAATTAGAGATTTACAATTAAAAATTGTTCAATGCCAAGGAAAGACATGTGAGTAGCCAGCTGAAGTCTAATCTTAAGCCAATCATGAGTGCTGACACCTTTGCAATTAAAGGAATCTAGTTTATGAAACTAACACCATTTTTTCCGATCAGCATTTAAGTCACATTAACACATGTTCATTGACACATTCCTAATAGCTAACAATAAAGCATTTGTCGAGAGCCATCTGTCAATGTACCTCAACCTCAATCCTTGCGCCATATGGCCAGTGGCCCAAAGGTCTGGCCATATACGGTACTCATACGCCACCCCGGTGCCCTTGCCCCTCTTACAGCATCTTATAAGGAGACATAACTGTTATCTCGATACCACTCGGCAGAAACGAGTAAAGTTATATTGAAGTATTTTGTTTTTTTTTTTAGTTATGTGTCCTAGATACAGAGGTCGTTTAGTTGTAGTTATTTTTTTTTCCATTTGTATATACTACAAGTAATGGTTGCAATTTTGGACACTAAGCGGAAATAATTTGCATTTTTTCAAACGGCTCCTCCAGCTGAAAGTGAATTTGGAACACATTGATGCAAAATTACCAAGAACCATTCTCGGGGCACTAACAAAGAAATGGGAGTATCACATGATCCATGCTTTAAGATCATTCCGTGAAATTATAAAGAGGCAGCTGTGAGAAATGCATGACTAAATAAACCGGCGGCATGCTACATACATGCACAAGAAATTCCGAATGCCAGACAAAGGCACAGAGTCGTAGCCTTCATCCACCAACGTATTGACGGAAAATTCCAGATTGTTTTCGTCCTAGTAGTAGACAAATGCTAGTGTCTCAATAAGCCATGATGTCACCTAATGGCTGCCTGCTTGTCACAGCGATTGGCCCAGTGGCCAAACTAATAGCTAGTGATAAATGACTAGGACAGCGGGACTGGAGTAGTAAGTATTGCAACTATACTGGACATTAATGGGTTTGGTGATAGGGAGTGATGGAAGTTGTATGTTTTAGTTAGCTAATGCTGGCCCTTATTAACAATTAGCATTCCCTCATCAAAAACTTTGGAATACCTATTGACGAAATTACTAGACCAGATTAAACGTGAATACACAAAATTGGGGCTTATTATAAAAAACTACCAAGTGCGAGTCGGACTCGCATAAGAAGGGTTCCGTACCATCGTACAATTATAAAGATTGAGCAAAAAAACGCCGAAAAAACGCGTTGACCTTCAATTTTTAACTTGTTTTTTATTATTATAGGGGCCATAGTAGATAAAGCCTTGTGAAAGACGGACGGAAAGCGGAGCTTTATTAATAAGATCCGGTTGGCACACTTTGGGTACGGAACCCTAAAAACTAGAATTACCTAACAGTCTCCCTATCAGGTATTTCTAGATTTTTACAAAAGTTAACACTTAGTGGACCTCAAGCTTTTTGATCCAATCAATCTATTTTTCAATGGTACTTTAAGCGTTATCATTTGTTAGCGATCATAAACTAAAGAAGAGAATCATCTTCAACATAAGCCATAATTATAGTCTCATCGCACTATACACAGGTGAAACACAATAATTTCGCTGTAGTTGGGCAGTAAGGCACGTTCTAAAGGTCACAGGACTCTTTGCTCAGGTGGGGCGAGCGCAGGACTGACCGCGCTGAACCTGCTAGTGACTCACGCGCATAGATCAACTAATCAAGAAGAAAGGGAACGTGAAACAATGGCGTTTTTAATGTCATGTTGAATTTGTGACAAATTGTTCAAGGCGCTTTGTGAAAAAACTCCTGGGGACTAAATATTGGCAGTAGTTAGTAGGTGCAAGGCGCCTGTGTCGCCAAATACGATTACACATTACCACATAATATAAATGTATATACTGTGACATTACATCGGACGTCCGGACGATACGCAAATCTTGGTTGTACGTTGTTTCATAGCTTATACCTAGTTTATAGAATTTCGTTTCACATAATTTTTTTCTCATATTTTCGTTTCATAGAATAATCAATACGCAGAATACTTACTTTGAAGATTTTAAATCATTGATTTTTGTTTCACATAAAGTTTAATGTTAGAATAGTCATATCATAGAATAACAAATAACATATTCTTTATCCATATATTGTTTATTTAATATAAAACTTATTACCAAGAATAACATTTTATTCATTTTCAATTTTTCAACAGCATTATTTTTGCATTTTGCAGCATGCAAGCAAGCATGCAACATGCAGCGTGCAAGCAAGCATGTAGCATGCAAGCAAGCATACAGCATGCAAGCAAACATGCAGCATGCAAGCGAGCATGCAACATGCAGCAGGCATGTTTTCTGTCACGGCTCCGGCGCTGCGGGGCTCCGGCGGTCCCACGCGAGCTTATCGTCGCAAATGGTATTCACGCTCACCACCACGCGGAGGGGCTGCCTCGCCCCTCCGCGCCTACGCGGATTTAAATTACACTCTAGGGGTAGGGCAGACAAGACTATGTACGTGGAGTCGGTTTTGCAGCGATTCGTTTCTGTCAATAACTTATACCGAACAAACAATATTCGTTAAAAAATAATTCTACCGTGTGAAAAGTTTATTAAACAAAAAAATTTGATTAAAAATTCATTGAATTGTGTGTTACAAGGACCAAACATTATGAAACATTTTCTGGGAAACTAAATTCTATGAAATTTCTGTCTGCGAAATAAGGGGACACCGCAAATGCGCGCAAGCAGTTTTTCGTAAGATTAGAATATAATAATGGAGGGTCCTCTCTCTTCAATGGAGTATGAGGAGCTTTCCAGCCTCATACTTCTAAAGGTGTAGTGTCTTAATAGGTAAGTAAGATTATCCTAAGCATGTACAAGCGCAGCCGTCTTGTTTATCTGAACCTTTACGTGTAATCTTTCTTCCTTTACGCGAATTGGGATACCTTTTATTAAAACAATCGGGGAAAAACTTATTATAGATGATGTCGTAAGCGCTGTCGACAAAACCAGTAGAAAATGCTGTGTAATCATCCTGAACTGAATGTTAACGCCTCTTTTTGAAACCCTAAATCACTAACACTAATAACGTAATAACTTTGACAGAGTTATTTATAGATTATGTATAATGGGGTCCATTCCTCCTGTCTACAGTTGTCGAAAGGGCCGCTCCTAAGGTCAGAGGACTCAAGGAGGGCTGGTCACCAATCAGCGGCGACGCTTGCGCAACCTGAGCTTGAGTCACGCTCGTTGCGTAGATCGCGAACGGGACAAACTGAATGCCTAACCAGTGACGGCAGTGACCAACGCACTGAGGTGAGGACGCCAAATATTTCAGACGTTTGAACATCAAAAAAAAAATATTATAACCTATCAATTTGTTGCCATCATTTATATACTTTTTTACATCCATTAAATTATTTTACTACAAGTAAACTAATCGGGATTTGGGGCGCCCCGAATCGGACAGGTTAGGCTCGAAGGGGATGGCGGAGTCTAGTTGGATATGTAAAAAAAATCACAGCAGTAGTATACAGGGTGGAATTTTGTAATGCCACCTGAACGGAAAGTACTCTTAATACTGTAGATAGAAAATTTTACTCAAAGAAAACATTTTTTTGTTTTTGAATAGAAAGAAAACTGCATTCAAATATTTTCGAAAATTCGCTGGCCACACCCGGGAATCGAACCGACTAAAATCTGTAAAAACTGTACTTTTATTCATTGATCGTAATGATCAATTATAAGGATGAAATCTCTCTAACAAACTTGATAAATTAAATGATAGGAAAGCCATGAAATCTTAAATTATTTTAATTATTTACAAAAAATTATAAACTAATTTGTTGCTCGAAATTGACTTATCTTAAATCGTCTTATCTAAATAGTAATTCGTCATTTTAATGGATAAATGACGTCAATGATAATTATTAATCACTAACATAAGTAAACAGATGGATCTTTGAGAGCTTTAACTTGACCCATTGAATTTATAAGTCCAGATTTCATGGTTTTCCTTTCATTTAATTTATCAAGTTTCTTAGAGAGATTTCATCCTTATAATTGATCCTAACGATCGATGCAATAAAAGTATAGATTTTAATTTTTACAGATTTTAGTCGGTGCGATTCCCGGGTGTGGCAAGCGAAATTTTGAAAATCTTTGAATACAGTTTTCTTTCTATTCAAAAATAAAGAAATGTTTTCTTTGACTAAAATTTTCTATCTACAGTATTAGGAGTACTTTCCCTTCAGGTGGCATTACAAAATTCCACCCTGTATAAAACGAAGTTAAAAGTCAATATAGTTAATAGTCAACCAACTTACATTTGCAGTTGAAAAACATGTTCTCCCATACATTCCGTATGGAAGAACATGTTTTTCAACTACGATGTTAAGTTTGTTCTTGGGATAAATTCATACCAACTACGGAACCCTTCATTATGCTAGGTCCGACACGCACTTGGCCGGTTTTTATATTCGTCTTCTTGCCATCTTCGACCTGCCTGCTCTATGGCCACAATACGTGTAACACGGTGACATAATGGAAGGCGAACGGCATGAATTTACGACAAACGAATATTAATACGTGAACAGACGTTCATTAGTATTGATGTTCGGACATTCTGATTATTGAACGGCAGGATTAAACTTTTTTCCATCGAAATGGAGCAAAAAATATGATTCATAACAAGTAATTAATGTCAACGTTTTATGTTTCTTGTACAAAGTCACTTCAGACGAGACAAACCAGTAAGTAAGAGATAAATAAGCACTCAAGTTGTTGACCCTTTTCAATGACATAACACACCTTTACTTGAAGCTTCAGCTTTTGTAAATGTGTGATTTATTTAGATTACCCCTTACGATGAGTCTTTAAGCCACCTTTATTACACAGGCCTAGCTGAGATTCAATCCCACACCCCCGCTGTGTGTGAAAAGTGAAATAACATCAGTAACTAACGATCACCTATGTTATGCCGAGCCTTATTGATTGCGAACTATACAGCCAGTACGTCTTTCAATCCAAATGATAATGAAAGAGCCTTTAAATATTAAGGCAGTTCGACACAGAAACTCCTCATCACTATGTCATCCGCATCCCACGTGAGACCGCCACCTGATTCCCGCTTCATCTTGCATCCGGTACCGGCAGACCTTTGCGCAGAACTGTCAGATACACGCGTGTAGCAGTTACGCGTCCTGAATCTAAACTATGGGTGTGGGCAGAATTGATGAGGGCCTGACAGTGAAAGCATATTCGTATAACAGGATATTCATGGTGTTAATCTGGGCTAGTGGCTTTGAATGAAGCAGCAGGAATACTACTTAGGTGTATGTCAAGAAAACCGTGCTTGTCTGGGATACATTGTAATGTATCCCAGACAAGCACGGTTTTCTGACAAGTGATCAGACAATGTGCTAGGGGTGCTGAGATACATCTCAGCACCCCTAGCACATTGTCTGAACACTGAACAGTCTCGGCGGTAGGCATGTGGGACTGATAAGACCTAAGAAAATTGAAATAGTTTTG
Organism: Dryobota labecula; assembly: GCA_947523025.1. Taxonomy (NCBI): domain Eukaryota; kingdom Metazoa; phylum Arthropoda; class Insecta; order Lepidoptera; family Noctuidae; genus Dryobota; species Dryobota labecula. The sequence goes on along the minus strand of OX383296.1, from coordinate 1,146,121 downwards.
ATAGACTCTATAAAATCGTCATAATCGTAGAACAGTGACGGATCTGAAATTTATGTTGAACTCTGCCGCGCGTGCAATAACAGCAGTAAGTATAAGTAAGTATAATTTTTGTCCAAATTTAGTTGAGAATTGATTCGGAATCAGCTCATTGCGCTGATTCCGAATCTATGTTTGACTCTATTTGGACAAAAATTATACTTACTGCTGTTATTGCACGCGCGGCAGAGTTCAACATAAATTTCAGATCCGTCACTGTTCTACGATTATGATGAAATATGGATAGGAAAAGTATAATAGGTACCGTTCAAGTTAGGTTAATTTTGGTCAAACTTGATATACTTAAACAAATTCCCCACTGAATTATTTTTTTCGGCCCCAATCCTTTAGTTAGTACAAATAGTAGCATATTACCTACAACATAATCGTTATTGTACCTACTTATGTTTGCCGAAGAAAGTGACAGTTTCCTCACAAACGGGCAAACTCCCAGCGAAAGTTACTTCAGTTTACCTTATTCTAGTCACTCGTATCTTTACTTGAATTATAAATTAAAGTTCAAGGTCAAGCGGATTTAGTCTGTCGATTTAAACAATTTGTGTATTTAGTTTTTGCAATTTTCGGTCTTAGAACATTGCAAGTAATTTTGCTTGCATCTAATCTAAATGGTACCAGTCATCGATTTCGATGGGTACCAGTAGGTAAAGATCAAAGGGCAGCGGTTTGTTTACGTATTACATCAAATGTTTATAATTAATTTACCGCTAGACGATAACCTATTCGGTCCAATAGATCAGTACCTAATTAGCACGTAGTAAAAGCAGGCAGTTATATTAGTCCATATCACGTACGTTAAGTCAGAATCCACAGGAGATCCCGGAGTGTCTTCGAAATAATCACTTTATGGCACTAGGTATCTAGGTATAAGTTTTTAAACTACTATCTAGGTATTTTGGAAAAGTTCGACATAACCCTTTGTTTTGGCAAGTAACATGGATTGCGTCGGAAACAACGCAAAGTGAAAATATTTGGCATTCGTGTGATGGTATTCTGGGTTCCTTAGGTTCTTATCGTAAACCATGTAAAAGTATATAGGTAGGTAGGTATGTGTCTACGTATTTCTAGGGTTATAAATAGACCCTATAATCATATCTGAAGCCTATTATTAAAACATGATATAAACAAATAGGCTGTTTCTTTCTACCTCCTATTATAATGGCGTCCACACAATGGCCTGCGCTGGCCACACTCCAAAGTGTCTCCACACTTAATTTGTATACAAAAGGCCTACAGAAGTGGTTTGTAATGCTTTGTAGGCAATACTTTATGCGCATTTAAAATTACATGCAAGGCTTTTGGAATTAGGACCTTAGTTATAAAGGACCACCCCTGTCGGATATATCAATAATAACAAAAAAAGCATTTAGCATTTTTGGTGACGACGACGACGATGGTGTGAATGAATGCGAAGATTTATATATTGAATTTATAGTTTGTAATAGGTTTATGTATATTTAAATGAATATTTATTCCTCAATTTTCGCTATTGCACCTACTACTGTATGTCTCTGCATCACCCAAGGGTTGACTGGTAGAAAATGCCTATGGCATTAAGTCCGCCTCTGTACATGTTTTGTGCTTAAAGTATTAAATAAATAAATAAATAAATGCGAAAGAGAAGCTGAAAACCCGGATGTAGTTCAAACGCAACTTCCTGGCCTATCCAGTAAATTCAAGTGAACTGATGATTTATTTATTTATTTATGATGATAGTAGATCAGAGCATAATAGTTGGACGTAGTTATGCTACAACGTTCCAATCCACACGCAGGACGAACTGAGTAAATCGCGTTTTTGTAATTTTGTGGTACGCTTTTTTTTGGTAGCGAGTACAACTAAGTAGTATGTATCACTTCAACTAAATAAATAAACATTATTTTATAATATACTTGTAATTAAAATTTATTAATATTTCTCATACAAATTATGAAAAAAATACACTTGGAACGTTCTTGAAAAAAGGCTTTTTGTATGGAAGTAGCTTTTAACTTAATTTGTAAAAACCTTTGCCTTTTTTCGGTCTTCCAGCCTGGGAACTAGATGTTATTATTACTTGGTCATTGCTTTCATTAATGTTTTCTTCATTTGAGCTTTCAAGTTCCCTTTCAGATGAAATGTTTCCTATTTTCTGAACTTCAATGAAAGGACTTAAAACTTCACCATGCTTATCTAAGATAATTTTTATGAGGAGTAGGTAAATTAGTTTCATCTTCATCTTGTGTTATAGTGTCATGTCTTGTATCATTTTCTACATTCATAGTTTAGACAAGGCCTTATTATAAAAAAATACAAAAGTGATGGATCGTTTAATGATTAGATAACTGTATGTTCCACCAGTATACACGTTTTAAATCGTTTACTTTTATTGTTGTCTTTTATTTACGCGAACACGATACATTTAAATAAAACTGCTTTTACGGATTATTTCGCGATTTATTAACATTTGATTTAACTTGACGTTTCGAACACTTTACAGCGTTCGTGGTCACAGGTAGACTAAGGTTTACTTTTACCATTATGAATTATCGTACACATTATAAAGTACATGGAATGTTTTGAAGAAATAGATAATAAAATGAAATAATATAACAAGATGAATGGATCATTATTTTTATGTTATTCAGTCCAAAACGAATTAAAACAGTACAATCCAAATGAATTGTCACTTTTTAAGATTTAAAATTGTTATTTTTTAAATGTTCAAGTTAATTGGATCATTATTTTTATTTTATTCAGTCCAAAACGAAATAAAATAGTACGATCCAAATGGAATGTCACTTTTTAAGATTTAAAATTAGTTATTTTTAAAACGTTTCAAGATGATTGGATCCTTATTTTTATTGCATTCAGTCCAAAACGAATTAAAACAGTACGATCCAAATGTAATGTCACTTTATAAGATTATAATTAGATCTTTTGGTTCGTTTTATCATTTAGACCGCTTAATTATTTCAAAAGTTATTGTCGCAAGAGAGTCAGTGTCTTCAACACTAGATAGGACGATCCAAAATACCTAGCTTGGGCTCAAAAACTTAATTTTGACCACCTTGTGGATTGGAACGTTGTGGCATAAGTAGTTCCAATTATAGTAAAGCAACTAGCTTTCGGTGACCCTTATTGCTAGTACCTTAGGGTTGTTAGGGTCATCCAGAGATAAAAGTATCTTGATTGACTAGATAAAGCATAACTAGACTTAAGTTAATAAAAGGAATATTCAGATTCCATATTAGAAATAGAAATACATCATCAACAAACTTGTTTAAACAAATTAAAAACTCTGTTGAGAACGACACCTTTTTAAGAGTCGTCAAATAAATTAATTTAACTCTAAATTCAGTCAAAACATAGACACAATGATGACATTCATTAATGTCGTTCGTATTGGCATTAGTTCGACCTTGCCTTTTGTGAGGATGCATCTGCGCCGGTGACGTCACTCCGAATTGGCTCGAAGGTCCCCGAAGTAACACGAGCTGTGATTTACTTAAGCGTTTGTTTGTATTTTAAATGCGTATTGCATGTTTTCTTAAATGACATAATGCATCATGCTCATATTTTTTTTTTTCATCATGCTCGTAGTCATTATATCTAATCGCTTATAGACAAGCAGAAATTTTATAAGTTGGGTACACTTAGACACCATGCCATGTCAATATTCTAGAAATGTTGATCTCAATTTGCTGACACGTCAGGTAGGTAGATATACCTTTTTAGCTTTGAACACAGAAAAACATTTATTAATTCATCACATCATTTACAATTAAAATTCTATTGAATTGGATTGTATTGTAGAATATGTTTGCCAAATGGGCAAATTTTTATTTGACGCTGAAAAAGCAGTCTTGGACGCGTACTTATTTCTAAAGATCGAGACCATTTATTGTTTTGTAAATACATATTACTGAAAAATATGTAAGACACGGAGGATCTGCAAGTGAAGTAACGGCCTTAGATCTAGCGTTTATACAATTTCCGCAAATGCTACAATTCAGCAATTTAACATCAAAAACAATAATTCCTTAGATCGTTCAATTTATGCACTACCCACTATGTTAGCACTACAATAACATGCAATAAAAAAGTAACTCGCTTCCGCTGAGTGACGTCACTTCGTGTCGGTACATGAGATCAGGCTTAGGTTTATCTGTGTAAACTTAGCTAGGGTCATTTCCGTTTCTTTGGCAGTACTCGTATTTATTTTAGACTTTGAGTACCTACCTGGGTTGATTGAATAAGTGGTTTAGATTTGTATCTCGTCGGCGATGACATTAAAGAATAGTTACTTAGAGAAGTATCATTTTACTGATTGCTAATGGTAAGTAATAGTTCCCAGATGAAGTCACATTAATCACGTCTAAGGATGTTTAGATTAATAATGGGATGTTTAAAACTCTAAAAATAATTGACAATCGCTCCGCGTAGAACCAAAGATATGGAAAACAAAAAAGGTGGTTATATATTATGGTTAAATATTACAGAAAAAATAGGAAAGTGAAAACATGGAAACGAGTTTTGTGACATACGAGTCAATGGGCTATTCAAAAATAACAACGGAAATAATTAAATTCTTGAAGAATTGTGATTTATAAAATTCGGTGTATGAAAAATCAATCTATCCCTATTTTTTCTACCCTTAGGGATGGATTTTAGTAATCAATTTGAACAAAAATATATCGTTATATATATTGCGTATATACGTGTCGACTTGAGAACCTCTTTATTTTTTTAAAGCGATGGGAATGAATGAGCGACCAAAATACGTAACTTAACAGCCTCCAAAAATTTGAGCATATGTAGGTATAGCATAAGCATAAGTAGGTAGGTAGTGCATAAATTGTACAGCTAGTGCATAAAAGAAGCTATTTTACCCCTCGACTTAACTATCGTCCCTCGCCTGCGGCTCGGGTATTTTTATGCCCGAGTTATACACTCTGCTTTTCACTTCGATTGCGAGAAAATGAAACAGGCATAAATAAATAAATATTAGTAAAAGAAAAAAAATGGCAGTCATAAGGACTGCCGACAGAAGTGAAAACACAAAACTTTGGAATAACTCTTCTTTTATACATAATTATGCTCTTCGAAAGCGTTCGGTGACGATGACGCGAGTTCCATGATTTTTGTTCACCCAAGAAGTTTTCACTTCAAAAAACTCTGAAAACAAATGACAATAGCTTCACGTAAAACAAAAGATGTGGAAAACAAATGAAAGTGTGATACTCAAGAATTTGAAAAGTGCGAACTCCGAAATTAATCAGCACCTGTCACTACTCCATAAAAGTTTAGACGTGATAAAAACTTGCCTAATAAAATTACGTCAATTTACGTCAAGCGCTGATTAATTTGACAGGACTAAACTAAAAATCTTCTGTTTTTTTCCTAATGAAATAGAAAGAAAAAGATGCACTGAACTTAAAAGTTTAGTTTGTGAACAAGGGAATCGGCACCATTATGTCCTCTTAATGTCCCTTCCTTCGGTGACCTCGGTAAATGGTAGGTAATACTCGTATAGGAAACAAACAAATAAATGTAGCTAGTTGAATCACCCGCCCACGCCTGTCCAACTGGCTGCAAATGTGGTGATCGATCAGTCATGATCAATTGTATTTGAGTGCTAATGGACGGTTCCATAGAATAACAGTATGTAGGCAAGTGCGAACATTTGATAATCATTTGCGAAGATTAACAACTACTGTTTCGGTGTTGGTCAACAATGCCAAATCCTGACCTGATCATTTTAGATCATAAATGGTAATAATAATATCGGTTGCCTACTCTACCTTTACAATTAACATTTCCCCTTTTATTTATTTTCGAATCTATTGATACCAAATGCAAAATAATGCGCCTTTTGATTTTAAGTAGATATCAACGAAAAAACAATTTCAAACTTCTTTATGATACTTAAAACCTAAAAAACTAAAAAATATTAGAACACCGCATCATGGGGATGCGGTGTTCTAATATTTTTTAGGTATCTAAAACAAGCTTGCACAAGTATCTTATAGGCTATATGTTAGTACCTACCACATGTACTATGACCAATATGCCTAGGTCCTGCACTGAACTGGTTTAGCGGACCGTGGGATGCGGCCAATCGCTTGGCAAAGTTGGCGTTGAATGTTGGCGAAAGAAATGTAGATGGGATATTATGTTGGGCCAATATTTGACGAACTTGCATTTATGTAAAAAGGCAACTTATGAATGTAGAAAAAAGATCCTGTTGATGAAGTGACTTATGTACGTAAATCAAGACGAATAGTAATAATTGCTAGATGATGTTAATGAATGTTTCGAGAATAATAGATATTGGTTCTAAAATCCAAAACTTCAAAAAGTGATATTTATTTAGTAACAGAGAAACATGAAGACAGTGAAAGTAGTACAATAGAAATGTGAAAATAATTTGTAATTGCAAGCTATTATATTCTTGTCAATAGTTATGTTTATAAGAATAGAACGGTCGCGTGCACACCGCGGTCGTGTGTAGAATTCTTCGAGCGCCTTAAATATCATTGAGATGTCAATAATACGGCTTCTTATACAATCCTCTATACATAAAATACCACTGTTATTGAGATGTTTGCTTTGTTTTGTGAAAGAAGAAAAGATTAAAACGATTTTCCACGATGTGGGCAATAATGCCAACCGTGCAAACAGTGGATCGATTTTTAACTTTCCGTGCAAATGATGATAAGTTCGTTCTTAAAAAAATATCGAAGAATATACTTTATAAAGCACACAATGAGAATCAATCCTTGATTTTGTGAAATAGAACTGGATTACAAACAAGATACCAAAACTGACGAAGATACTGAAAGAATTCCAAACAAAATACCGATTAAAATTTACCCTTACACCAACCACTTAAAGTTTAACTTCCCAAATCATTGCAGGTTTTCTAAAGAGGCGAAGATATTCGGAGGATCGGTAAATAAAGATGGAGTATCTCCTAATATGGCGCTAAAAGCCTTATAAGCGTTTAGTTCCGCCCACAAACAGTTTGGAGTTATGAGTTAATTTACCCGCATCATGGGACCATGACACTGCTGGGGGTCAACAGAAAGAAGTTGTGGGAGAAAACGTGTTAGTTATTTTAAAGTTTCAGGAGACAATACAGAAAATGCATAATATAGTCATGAGATGAAGTGAGATGACTATGAGAATTGAGAACCCAAAAGAACCAAGAATATACGAGTATATATTTCGATAAATTCTGGCTCTTGCTTAAAGGATCCGTGTCCATGAAGAAATTAGTGCTTACAGTTATAGTGTTTAACCTGATTGTGTGTGCCTGATTGTGTCTGCATAACATAGTGCATTTAAATAAACCATAATAATTATACTCCACGAAGCTTCGACACATGCTTTGGCATTAATTCTAGTTCTGCGTATCTCTGGTATGAGAGAGGTACATTATGTGCTGTTATGTTATTTAACAATTATAATCCGAGCAACGCAGTCGACATCATAATTTTTATGAGTCATTGGCATAATGGTGCCCATAGTTAAAGGGCTAGACGGGCCAACTAATCGAAAAACTCCAATCGACTCAAAATTCGTTCTAAAGAAAAACAGCCACATTCCTCTAGCTAGGTCGTATTTTGTTGCTTCGTGTCTCAATATGAAACTTTATAAAAGGTATAACAACATTCTAGACACACTTACCGAGGTCGCTGTTGAGCCGTTTTTCTTAATTCCTTCGCAGCCACGAGATAATATTTTTTTAAAGGAGTGGCGCTAGTGGACCCAACTCCTACATTGCATTATTGTGAACTCCTCACAACAAAAAATCTTTGAAAACGGAACATTAATACTAATCTAGAAGAACATTACCTACCTATGATTCAAAGTCGATCTGTACCCACAGCATCTGCGTTCCGAGAACCCACAAAGTGCATGTCTTGGCGGACGCAAACCGACGCCTGCGCGCGCGCCGCCTGGTTCTCAAAACATGCACTACATTACATCTGACTCGGCTAGACTTTCTAGTGCGAAACTATACTGCAGGGGGACGCACAGTTCACATGAATGTTTTGAATGATGATACGAGTCCGTTTTGCAGCTAAATTGATGAAATAACTGAGTTTGCCTCTTACCACTGGGTAATTTGATCAAGCGTAGTGAAAAACAACACGTATAAAAATATATTATAATAAATATATTATAATATATATATTATATAATACATAAATAGGTACATAAATTAAGCACATTCATTATGGTTACTTTTTACTTAAACTTTATTATTTTTAGGGTTCCGTACCCAAAGAGTAAAACGGGACACTAAGACTCCGCTGTCCGTCAGTCTGTCTGTCTGTCACCAGGCTGTATCTCATGAACCGTGATAGTTAGAAATTTTTAATTTACACAGATGATGTATTTCTGTTGCCGCTATAACAACAAATACTAAAAAACAGAATAAAATAAATATTTAAGGGGGCTCCCATACAACAAACGTGATTTGTTTGCTCGTTTTTGCTCGATATTGATATCGACAACAGGTAGATGCTTGAAATATTCACAGAATATTCAGTTATATATTTTTTGTTTTTTATTTTATTTTTATATTATATAATATAGTAATCTGCGGAAAATGCTGTGGGTAGTATATTTGTTAAGTTTAATTTTAAGACAACATTGTTTATGCTTAATATACTACTGATTGTTTTCCCAAATGTAATAAATATAAATAATTAAATTAAAATAAAACAAATATTTAAAGGGGGCTCCCATACAACAAACATGATGGAACCCATTGCATGGTACGGAACCCGCCGTGCGCGAGTCCGACCCGCACTTTACGACTCGTCAAGATTTTGAATGAAAATAACAGTTCGAAAAGGTGACATGCGCTCGCTATATGTGGGAAAAGATTTTCTTTTTATTGCTTATCATTATCGTCCCAATATTTTTTTTAAAGATCGGCCCTTTTTTAAATATTTAAATCCGCACACACGATATTGTTGCAATCCTATTGCTGGTCCTTTAAAAGTGGAGTTATGAAATTGATGCATTCCTATCAGATATATTTAAAGTATGACAAAAAAAAAAACTTTGAATTACCTACGTATATATTACGACCAACGGTAGTAGGCCCACATAGGTTTAGAAAATGCGTCGCTGTTGCATAACACATGACCCGTCCTACTAAGTGCCCATCCTATAAATACCTCAGTGCAGCCCATCCCAACATTATCTGCCACATTAACCTGTAAGTGAAGTAGATAACTATTGTCTCTAATAACTTAACTACGTACATAAGAGGATGTAAATGTTCAACAGCTCGTTAGTACTAAAATACGAATCAATGTTTAGGGAGATGAGGATTGTATTACTTTCATGATTGTTGTCGCTAATGTGTAATCCTATGACAGGTTCCTAGCTCATGTATCTCAGGAACAATTCAAACTTGGCTGAAAGCTACAGTTGAAAAGTAACGGCTAAATTATTCCCAAGAAATGATCATCATCATCACTCTCCTGCCCTTATCCCAGTTCATTTGTGGTTGGCGCAACATGTTTTTTTTTTTCTTTTTCGTCCATACTTCTTATTAGTTGACCCCTTTTATGGAGTCAATAGACGATTCCCGGCCACCGTAGGCGCGGGCTTGCGGACGGCAAGCAATGGGCAGCTCGCCGTCCGGTAAAGACCAGGCCCGGGTCCTCAAAGAGATGTCAGCAGGAACTGATGGGGTCCGCTAGGGTCGATGCCTGCCAGGGTTGCGGGTTTCTCCGAAAGGGACACCGTCGCCCAGGCACACAGGCAACTGAAGGAACACGGGTGGGTTTTAGTCAGTAAATTATCAAATAACTTAAAAAAAATAATTATCCACCCAAATAAAAATGAATATAAAACCCTTTTTTAGCCATATCATCTTTCACACAGTACATCCATCGTTTCTTTGGTCTTCCCCAACCCTTATAGCCATCCACATTCATACTCAAAACTTTCCTAACGACATTTTCCTCACTCCTCGGCATTTGAAAAATTATATGATAGAAAAAATTGCTTCAAACATTGCCTAAAGTATAAACTGATAACTCTAAAATTAAGTTGAGGAAGGCGAAGATGACCATAATCTTATAACAGGACCAAATTATTATTATCCTCCGCAAAGCAAAACTATCAAGGGGTTATGGGTGTCATTTCAATGTAACCCGAAATTAATAAATCCCCATTAAAGACTCAAGTGGAATTATTTGGGGGAGGCCTTTATACAGCAGCGGGACAACAAAGACTAAGAAAAAAAAAAAACATTTTCAAGACCTAATTTATTGACGCCTAAAATCCGCCATTTGGATTTTATAAAACATAACCTAGCCCTTAACCATCGTGCAACCTAGATGAGTCAATATATACACCTCATGTGTATCCATTCAGCCGTTAGGATGCTTCGAGGATATAAAGACTTCCACAAGAACCCTGTCTTTACTGTCGTGCAGTCGGGTAAAAAAAACCCAAATCGCCTAAAATCAGCCTGTATACGCTTCCTTACCAAAACGATAGCAACCTACGTTCTCCTCAAACAAGCGCACTCGGTCCGCGGGTAGCCTTCACGGCGTGGCGCGCAGGAGCCGGTCTGCGAGAACTGACTAGTGACCAGCGCTGCGCATTGCACGCTCCGAGGGGCCCATTGTGTGTGTACGTAATTGGGGCAGGTAGGTAGGTTGGAGGATAACTTGTCTTTAAGTTGTGCAGATGTAAAGAGGTTTTAAGGAGGACATCATTGAGTGCTGAAGGTTTATCTTGAGGTTGTAGTTTTTTGTGGACTGTGTATTATATGACGTATAAAAAGCACTATCCTTTACGAATCAACCCTACTTATAAGTGAGCTTGCTGCGTCCCAACAGGGTCGTGTAGGTACTCATTAGTTAAGCCTAGACTTACGCCCGGTTTCTCGACAGCCGTTCAAATCTAAAATTAACTAATCATGTGTCAAATCTCTTGTTAAGTCGAAAACGAGTTGCACGAAAGTTAATTAAGTACTTTATTTTAAATCGTTGATCACTTAACACAACAATCAAATTAGTACAAAAATCTCTTGTTAAATCAGAATTTGGGTTTCTGAAAGAACGATTAAGCTAGAATGTCATGTCAAGCAGCTGTCAAATGTTGTGTTAGCTAATCTATCGAGCTTGGGCGATTCTCTTTGCGTTCCCTGTGATTTTCTGTTTTCTTTAAATATTTTCTAGTTTTAAAACTACTTCGGCTACCCATAGCGGACTCGAGATTGATTAATTTTCTACTGGAGATTTGATAACCGAACAATTATATTTCTTACAAACAAACGGAACCGTGAGGTACTTACGAAGGATTTTACGATTTGTTTGTACACAAATCAGAAATAAGAACCAATAAAAACGTGCAATAGTTACTTACCTATCTATTAAACTCAAAAGTGAACATTTCTCGCGTTCTGTATAGTTTCTCCCTCTTGATGTCGATGCTGATGCCATAATTCAATCATCATCATCATTTCAGCCGAAAGACGTCCACTGCTGGACATAGGCCTCCGCCAATTGGGGGGTTTTGCCATAATCGCCACGCTTAGCAGGCGGGTTGGCGATCGCAGTATGGTGTTAAAAATGAATAGAGAACGCTGCTGCCCATTCTCTAGGAAGTCCTTTAGTCGCCTTTTACGACATCCACGGGAAGAAATAGGATGATGCTATTCTTTACATCCAGCACCACACGACACATAATTCAATGAAAAGCACTAAACAATTTTTTAATTTATATCTCTAGATACCTCGAACATTCAAAACTTTCAATAAATGCCGCCTTTAGAAATGTCAACAGTGTCAACTCGATATTAAATTGAACGAACTATTTATTAAAATGAATGAAGAATACGATGTTGCCGTACACTGTCCTTCAAATCAAATCAGATCAAATCCATTTATTTGCCAGAATGTAGGTTTACAAGGTATGATCTTAAAACTATAATGGCCCCTTTACATTCTACCATTACATATGGTGTGCAAATATTTAATTGTAATTGTAACCTGCACAATGCTACTATTTTAATTAGGTACATAAAAAAGAAAGAAAAATATAGACAACAACAACAAATAAGATCTCAAGCAGGATTTATAGGAACAAATTAATTAATTGATGTCAAAGTTATAACTATGTCAGTTCAACAGATAAAGTTTAATAAAATGTCAGATTATGAATATAAATAAATAATTGTAAATTGTAATTAATAATGTCATAAGTATTATAATTTAAAAGTGTGTAAAATTTGAACATTAATCAATTATTATAAGGTCATACTACCATTCCAATTACCACCATTACCAATATTATTGATTCATGGTTCCTTCTCCGCGATCTGACATGTATTCATTAAGATTATAAAAGCATTTTTCTTTTAACCATTGCGTTAACTTTTTTTTAAACATTGTCAAAGGTAAATCTTTAAAAGCGTCGGGTAATTTATTATATACCTTTACAGCATTTACGAACGAGTTCCTCTTATACAATTCGAGCCTTCTCCATGTTCCAGGCTCTATCTCTGCCAAATTTCATGACGATCTGTTCAGCGGTTTAGGCGTTAAAACGTAACAGACAGACGGAGTTACTTTCACATTTATAGTATTAGTATGGATTGTTTACGCGTAGCTAAAGAGTATATTTGTCTGGTTATGACGTGGCCAGTAGAGAGATGCGTGACATTAATGACAGGGCTGGGATGCTGGTCGGCTTTCCGTCGGAGCTCACAATAACTAATCAACTTTACCATAATGAAATAACCATAATAAAATAGTAGACAAATGAATAGAGTGACATAATTGTGTTGAACACGGTGTAAAAGAAAATGCATGTCTTGCATGAATCACTTCTTTAGAAATTACATGTTTTATTTTTCCAAAGAATCCTCAATAGCTCTTTTTATGACGAGTCATCAAACAAACCGATCACATAATGATTAACAATTAAATCATCAGCTAACCTCTCTGCCACTGTCTATACCCAAAATCTCTAATTCTGTTAATTTATGTAAACAAATTAATGTGACTGTCAAAATAACAGGACAGTGGTGCAAAACGAGTATCATTCTGAATTTCGACAGTTAATTATTTCGACACGGTCTTAACTTCGAAAAATAATAGTTCCGACTACTCATTGCTCCGACAGAACATAATCGACAAGCATTAGTCCGACAGAACATATTTCGACAACACACACCTTCGAAGAACACTACTTCGACAGAAGCCTTCTTCGATATGCACTTGTTCGGCGGATCTCTATTTCGACGGAACATACCTTCGACATAATACTGCTCTGAAATGTGGCAATAATAATTGAATTTCGCTTTATGGTTTTAGGTACAAAATAAAAACATAAACAATAATCGATATTATGTTTTAATTGTAACCAGTAACAAATCTTCGTACAGTTATATTTTTGAACGGCCTATACGATACCTCACATTGGGATAGACGAGAAAAAAAATATTATTTCCACTTTACGTTTAGGGGGGATGTACCCTAAAAAAATGTATTTCAAGATTTTAGTTTTCCACTTTGTACGCGTAATTAATATGTATAGTATACTCATGCCAAATTACAGCTTTCTAGTACTAATGGTCTCAGAGCTAAGCTGTCCGCAGCTATCCCAGTGCCTTTGTTTACATAAATTATCAGAGTTTGAGACTTTGGGTATAAGTACCGAACTATGTTATTTTTCCAATTTTGTTGGGGTCGACTTCCAGTCTAACCAGATGCAGCTGAATGCCAGTATTTTACATGGAGCGACTGCTTATCTGACCTCCAATACCCAGTTACTGGGTAATACTATACGCCTTGGTAAGTCTATAAACCGAAGGTATAACTACAATAATACTTACTTGAAAAATATTAACACCAAGTGTTTCAAATCAATGAAGCACTAATCTATTCAAATTCAAATCCATTGTCCTTATTAAACACTCATTAATTACTTAATCCTGTACCTTTGCTAACTTGTATCACTCACAAACATCATTTACAAAATACATGACAAAATTACATTATAATAACTATAATTTTATAAAAACCACTGGTACACGTACAGCTGCCCGTTTTACATAATTTTCTTTGACAGAATATCGAACGTTTGTTCAATGTGCACACACATCGCCAACTCACGCGCACAATGGCGGTAGTTTATAATGTTGGCGTAAATATACATATTAGTCATAAGGACAGGTTTCAGACTTTAGTGTCAAGGATTGGTGAAGAGTGACGTCATTAAAGTAAAGCCTTTTCTCCACAGAAGGATTACAATGGTTTTAAATTTCCTTTTTGAGACGACAATTAAAATTACAATTTTAATATCTACCTAAAAATTACAATTTTTATAGTCTATGTAAAGATACTGCATGCATCTATGCAGACAAGGTGATATGGAGGTCTATTGCGGAGACAAAAAGAAACAATAAAATTATTAGGTATTGATTTTTTTCAATATATAAGGTAATACTTATAACGCAGATGCATGCACGACCTTTTTTTTGGGTGGCAAATTATCGAATAACTTCGCCCGCTGGTGGAGCGGGAGGGCGTGTCAGACTTTTATTGACTAAAACCCACCCGTGTTCCTTCAATTGCCTGGGTGCCAGGGCCACGGTATCTCTTTCGGACAAACCCGCAAGCCTGGCAGGCATCGGTCCTGGCGGACCCCGTCAGTGCGTGCTGACATCACTTTGAGGCGCGTGTGGTACACAACGCGTCGTCGACCCGGGCCTGGTCCTTACCAGACGGCGAGCTGCCCATAGCTCGCCGTCTGTAAGCCAACGCCTACGGTGGCCGGGAATCAGCTATCGATTCCCGCCGCCCAAGACGTCTCCTGCGGTGACTAGGGGCGTGAGGGCGCACAAACTGCCTCTCCCTCACGCGTTCCACCTCCTCCTTCGCGAGCACTACTGCTTCGCAGAAGGAGGTGACTGCCTCCCATGCTCTCTCGCTCTGGACCATGGTCTGGACCAGGGCCAGACGCGAGAGATTGCCGCCGCCGATCGCCTCCGGGAGGACACGGCGGTGCTCTGTCCAAGCCGGGCAGACCTCCACCGTATGCTCCACCGTGTCTTCCGGGCGATCCACACAGTGGTAACACCCGGGCGTTTCCTACCGCCTTATCCGAAACAGGAACCTCCCGAAACAACCGCGTCCGGTGGGGACCTGTGCCCGGCGGAAGGTGAGGACGCCGTGGCACTTCTCTAGCCACTCCTCAAAGACGCATGCTCTTCCTGACTTTAAAGCCATTAAAATAAACGTTGATTATAATATTAATTACAACATGAATGTATGTATATCGATAATCCTAATTAAAATGGAAGTATCCTATAAGAGATTCATAAAAGCCTGCCTCTTTAGTCGAGGTTTAATTTTTATTCTTCTGAATTGACTGTTAAATACATATTGAAGACCAAAACAGCTGGAAAGCCAACAGCTGAAATCTAAATTTTCAAAATTCAATCCTACAAAAATACGCAAGGAAATGGACGTGCCATTTGATGTAGAAGGGAAAAGACGATGACGGAAAATATGAAACTACCTAGGAATGTCCGAATGTGTAATTTATATAAATACTAACTAACAATACTAATTGTTTACCAACTAGATACAATTATAGATTGACCAGCATTTGCCTCAGAGAATAAATAAATAACGGGAATTCGATAAAATAATGCGGACTAATATAAATTCCGATGATTTTTACGAAAATTTCTGTGTATTTATAATGAAACATTGAAGCGAATAAGTTGTTCCACAAAACTATGAGGAAAACTAAATAAACAATTAGTAGTAATTACGAGTATATTTACCTGATGTTAATTGAAAAACAGAAATATATCCGAAGCAAATACAGTAGATACTAATTGGGTTAACAATATAGAGTATCTACCTTAAATATTTATTTAATTATTTACTATTACCACTTAAATAAAGTCTTTGATCAAACAGTTGACATAGGTACTAAATTACATAATTTCGTATTTCATTAGATAATATCGTTTGGAATTAATAAATCATAATTTTCCAGTCATCATCAATTTCTGAAGAGACAACAGTCATCGTTTTCAAGACTTGTCCCATGAACTTAAACAAAAATAATTAGTTCAAACCACTAATAACAAAAGACGGTAAGCCGGCTCCAATCGCAGCTAACTACAACAGACAGAATGACTTATCTAAGAAAATATAAATCCTGACAAAGGAAATAAACTAGTAAATGAAGCTGAATGTTTATTACTTCGGAAGACATCTGACATTGAGGAGATGAAGTCATGCCTTATTTCTGTCGCCGTCTTGGATAAAGACCCTCTGTGTGATACATATCGTGATCAAACGGCGATTAACAGGAAAATGCACGTACTGTTATATGATACCAAATCGTTTAAAAAAAGACTCATATTTACATAGTTGATGATTTGTCAATGGGAGCAGCAGAAGGTTAAGTTCCAATCAATACCACAGTAAATGTTCTCTGGGTTAAGTTAGTCCAACTATCTGTCAAAGAGTCAAACGCAATTTTAAGGAGAAAGATCTTAATTCAATCCATTGGGAGACATCGAGGGATATTTAGAGTATCAACCAATTGATAATGGAAGGAAAGTAGCAGCACAAGACCTTGAGGAGGGTACCTGGATTTTGAACAGAAGCTGGTATAGCATACAAATAAGTAGTGTCTTCTTAACAGGAGTCGACGATCGCCAACCAATTAGAATAAATTCATAGTCTACCTACACGTAAACAAAGACACGGCTGATGGTGATTATTAAACAAACTGAGAATTCATACAACAATGCAAAATGCCTCATGGCAAGCTTAAAAAAGGTAATACTAAAAATACTAAGGTGGCTCACTTCTAAAGTTTCCTAAAATAGAAAATTTATATTTTAAACAGACTGAATTCACTTATGGTAACTCAAACGAAAACAGGCCTAAGAATTCAGGTGTTAAATATAAAAACAATATTTGTGTAGCAGATGACAAGACAAATGCTAAACCCACCGGTAAACCCACACTCACAGATTTAAAAACATTTTTTTCTCAATTTATGTGACGATCCTTACAATAGATGAATATAATTTTCATGTAACTTTACATTTTTGTTTAACCAGATCATTATAATATATTATTGCTCAAGGTTTGAAAGTTACGCCAAGACTAATCTGGTGTTTTGGCCAGGTGAAGATGGGTCGAACACTCAGAGACCCTATGGAATAGGATGGGAGACACTTTAACTAAAGAAAGGAGGGAATCAAAATAATTCCCTCAAAGAACATTTGTCAAATTAGCTTGAACAACTTAGGTAAAACCTGTAAAAGACCTTTCAAGTAGGTTTTTTCCTATGACCCATGTTTTAAAGTTTCCAAAGTTATGAACGGCATTTTCCTAAGTTTTCCAAAATGCTAAGGATTTGTCACGATCACTTTATTCTTATTTGATACACTAAAATATATCTATGGCCTAAGTATTTCACGATCATTTCCATAGAGTTATCTTTGTTTTTTTTTGCATCCTTGCTTATGTGCTGATCATTTTGGGACTTCTCACTTTAAAGCAAAATATTTCTGTAACTCACCAATGTAAATCGAAAACAGAGGCTGCGTCTCCCGCTGGTGGCTCCTGGAGGCTAACGTTCGGCTGGCTAAGATGGGCCACAGACGAGCGACACTTGGCCGGGCGGGCGGGCGAGTGCGAGCCGCCGCTAATCGGCGCGGGGGCGCCAGATGAAACAATCGCTCGATCCGTGCACTCGCGCGCCCACGCTAAGTCCAAGCACAGATGCGGCGTTTTTTTTTTGCCAAATATTTTTTTATGTTTGGCAAAATTAATACCCGGCTTTTTGGTAGAGAAATGGACAAACTGTTTTTACACTAAATATACATAATATGTACAATAAATACATCGTACTTATTATACGTGAAATAATTTTAAATCAATAGGTAATCCACATAATTATGCATTAGATTCAATGAATGATATCGCTTACGAATATTATAAACTTAAGAATTCAAGACACATCGTCAGGACAAAAAATCTAACTTGAGAACAAACAGTGTGTAGGTTGAAGTGTATATTTTGATAATTATGAATAAACAAAGCAATAAGTAATTAAATTATGTGTTTTTATATTATTTGCGGTCACGTAGACACGACACATGAATAGTTGTATGTTAATAAAACTCCAATATGCATTCATATTAAGATAGTGATGATTTCTAGCCTAGCTACAGTATTTTAATATTTTCATTACCATTAATTCATACCTATAGGTAGTGTTGGTATTATCGAATTACGATATTTCTCAGGAGAAACTTCTTCATGTTTTACATACTTATTTTAATAATTATTAAAAACGATATTCCTGAACGACAAACTAACTGATATTGTTTTTTATAATTTGAATTCCCAAATATACCTAATATAAATGAAAAAAAAACAAAGAAAGTAAACGAAAACAAACATGAATTAATTAAAGGCCAGTGAATTTCTTTTTTGACAAATAATGTTATCAATGTAGGACAGTCAAACAGTTTTATGAGGGTATTGACTGAAACACATTTCACTTACTAAAAATTAATTAGTTCGTGCAATAAATTCGACGTCTTATTTGCATAGATAGTCTGTATTAACGATAACGTAATGATCATACATATATTGTGGTCTTACTTTTTGTTTTGCAGAACAGTATTGTAAAACAGGTTCAAAATGGTCAACCGCCTAATATAGTCCACGGCAGGAGCCCACCTGATGTCTAGATCGGCGCGCGCGCCAGTGACGTCACCAGTTCGATACTAATCGCGCTCCTGCCGCGAAAATGATCCTGCGCCACTTTGCACAGGGTCTACGCAAACATGGCAGATATATTTTGTAATTCGGAAATTTTAAGTCCGCCATAAGTACTACTTTTTGCACTTGAAGATTAAATATAGTAAAATATTCTGGTACTCTTTGGTTTGGTCATGGGTTGTAATAACGTTTGGTTACGTTTTTAAGTTAAGGGATTCTCGTAGCACTCCCCGGGCTACGCCGCCGCGCGCCGCTACGACAATACGCGATACGACACTACGCCGTAACCAAAAGTCGAATTTTTACCAAATGCAATGTGTACTACGTGGGACACACGGCTACAAATCAATCTATACATTTCCGGTATAAGCTGATCTCGCAATGTATAGGATTTTCGTACGGTGAGAAGTCAGCTTATACCGGAACCTTATAGCTTGATTTGTAGCTGTGCGTACAACCCAAACACTTCTACATATCAAGCTATACATTTCTATTATAAGCTGATCTCGCATTGTATAAGATTTCAGTACAATGAGAGGTCAGCTTATACTGGAAATTTATAGCTTGATATGTAGCCGTGTGTACTCTTCGATCAACAATAGAACGTTGTACTTTTGAACAATTTGGTATCGGTTGGATTAGTATATGAAAATCTTATGACGAACAGGATCATGAACTTAATAACATACCTACGTATTTATTTGGCTTATTCTCAAAGTACCCCAAAAAGAGTTCCCAAACTACTCCATGAAAAATATAATATTTTTAATTAGGTTTATTCTCCATGATAATATTAAAATGTTCTCAAAGTACTCCACCCCATTTTAATCAAAAAGCTAATTTAAATATGTACCGGATTACTATAAAAGGATAGCTGACGTACAGTCAGGCTTAAAAGCTTTGCAAATATATTTTTAAGTTTTTTTTTTTTATAGAATTCTATAATATAATTCAACAATCATTTTGAGTCTTATTTTTTGTATTCAACAATTAAAAATATTCAAAAATCAAATGATAAAATTAAAAAAGTGGGGCTCTGGATTCAGAAGTCTAAAAAACATAAAAAACAAATAATAAAAAAACTAAAATGATATCTGGCAATTAAGCCTAACATAAAATATTTTAAAAATTCGACCAATAATCATTTGAAATTTTACATAAGATGGTAAAAAATACTTACCTACACATAAACCTAAAAGTCACAGTCTTTCTTTCATAAACACCGAATCCTAATAAAAGTTATCAAATTAAGTTACTACATAAGATAAAACTAAGGTAATGTAATATTATTTCAAGTATGTGGAATCAGACTTAAAACTATTTTGAGACATGTATGCTATGATTACAATTGTTTGCGAACTAGGTATTAAAGCCTACAATTTTAAATATGCATTGACGTTATAACAAAATGCCAATCTTTAAACTTTCTTTAAAAAAAATTGTGACTGACTGTACTAAAATATGTATTTTATAGGTAATTGTGTAGATGGAGCAGTTTGAGAATTGATAACAAATAATCGGTGGAGTACTTTGAGAATAATTCCAGATACCTATGGAGCAGAATGGGAACAAAATAACAAGTATTTTTAAATAATAATAATTCCTTAGAGTAACTCGGGAACTAATGTATGAGATTCTTATCTTTTTAGAACAAAAGAATGGAGTAGTTTGAAAATAAACCATTTATGTATAAACGTAGCTTAAACGTAAACAAATGTATGGACAAATGTTTAATCATTATTTAACTTTAACTAAAGTTAATAAATAAGGGAGATTAAGTTAGCAAGTCTCAGTCAAACACCTCGCACTTAACATCGGGTGATATAGCGAACGGATAAGCACCAACCTTTCCAACAAAAAAACTTTGTCGCATAAGTGATAAGTGGTAGCAAAACATGATGATCATAAAGTCAATGCACTTTGATTAGAATAAGATCCTGGCATAATGAAGTAATTTTTTTTAATTTTTCGCCATTTTACCTAACATGGTTAGTATATTATATCGCTATTATCCTCAAAAAGTTGTGCCGAACCGTTTTTATAGTATTGTTTACTTTTCTTTACCAGTAACAAACGAATGCGTCACCAATACTACAATAAATAATAATTCAAACGCAGTTTGTATTATAAGTTATAACCTGCACAAGACAATCAATAAATATTTTCCTCAATGGATAGGGAAGCTAAAACTGAATACGCTTAAAGAGTCTTCTAACTAATAAAAAATACAAACAATTTTTATAAACAAAGCCTGCTGATTCTATTGACGAACGTTCAATTCCCTTTATTTTTGAACAGTTCACATTGTTTTTATTTCCTATTTTAATTTTCCTCACTATCTATCTATTTTCCTTAATGAGTTCTACTCGTACTGGCTGATTCAAAACGTCGCAATGAGTTTTCCGCATAACGATATTTAGCCAAAACAAGTTTAGTGTACCTACCTAGTTAAATTCCTCTAATTTCCCTGTTTTCTTGTGAGAGCCCTGCAAATCCTCGGCAGTGTTTAAGTGGCGGTAATGGCATTGCATCAGTTATTCAGTTGCAGTGTATGGTGGGCGTGTAATGACGCGTAATGTTCGCGTTTAAGGCGACGATAACTGACTTTTAATGATTTTCTACTGAAGATCACGTCTAAACGAGTAGTGTTAATGATTTGAAAAAAAATATATGTTAAATTAGAGCATTTTCTTAATAACTTAATATGTGAATATTTTAGGTTATGTCTATATTACATAGTGATATTAATTTGTAAAGTTATGTCTAACGCGGATATAAAACTGAGAATCATGCAAAAACTATCAAGCGTATTTTTCTGAAAACTTCACCTTTTTAAAGATAATTTAATTATTGATCTTTTAGTATACGTGTTTTATTATAATACCTTTTGTTTTATGTGTAATTAATTAATAATGCGTTTTATTTGGGCCAGGGCTCCTGGATGGGCGAGCCCTATTATTGGCTGGCCGTACGACGCGTTGCGTGAGCTCAGTACAGAACACGCAAGCTAACCACTCAAGGTCGCTGGCATATATCTGGGCCTTATTGATTGCGCGGCCGGAGCCGATGGGAAGCGATAAAGCAATGAACGACTAAGTTTATGAAGCGGGAATTATGTAGAGTAAACAAGTGCGTGTTGGACCAAACACAGTGAAGGGTTCCGTAGTTGGGATGAATTTATCCCAAGAACAAACAAAAAAAGCACATATAAGATGATCGACTATTACTCGGTAACTTGTAAAGTCGGCAGACTTTACAAAATTACAAGTTACCGAATAGTTGTGATACTTTTCCTTTTAACTTCTTTATATATACTACTGCTGTGAATTTTTTCACATATCCACCAAATACAACCATTTAGCTGGCAAGGAGGGGGACGCTTGACTCCCTTGTTTGTCTGATCAGAGCTTGACTCTAACAAAAATATTATGCAAACGGATGCCTAAATCTAAAAATGGTTTTCGCAAAACCGTAATATTTTTGAACGGCCTATCCAACGATACCTCAGATAGACGAGAGAAAAAATATCATCCCCACTTTACGTATATGGGAGGTACCCAAAAAATGATATATTTGAAGATTTTATTTTACCACTTTGTATGCGTTATTAATATGTAGGTACACCCATAGCAAATTACAGCTTTCTAGTACTAAGAGTATCTGAGCTAAGTCACGGACAGACAGACGGACATAGCGAAACTATAAGGGTTCCTTGTTGACTACGGAACCCTAAAAATGGTGGGTGGTTTAAAATATGCAGGTTTTTCTTGTCTATTTTCATATCTTTAGAGGTTTGAAAACAAGATTATTTTTACATTTTACAAGCACACGTCTCGTCGTTGGAAGTTGGACTTCGCTCGTAACAACATATTGAAGCATCAATGATTTAAGTCAGCCTTTCGATATTTTCATTGAGATCATCCATTTATGGATCTTCCCTGATATCTTAATATCTAATATCTTAACGGAGTTCCTTTCTTATTCAATCAGGGCATTTTCAAAATCAAATAAAATTATTACATAGGATGTTCACACAAAATGTATTGAAAGTATTCTCGCTAAGTTCGGCAGTATGCAAGGCATGTAGCAGCGCTTGCGCATGTGCTTCATGTATTATCTAATGACTGTCGTGTACGCCGTTTGTGCGCTTTCGTATTAGTTTGTACTTTCGTCTCCACCTGTCTATAAGTGGTGGGAGCGGTGGCAGCGACGCGAGCGGAGCTGAGCTGAGCGGAGTCTGATTTCAAGCATGGAAAATCTAGTGTTTTGAATAATAATCGTGTTTCATGGATAATAATTATATTAATGTGGAACGGCTTCTTTGAATTTGATGCCATCATCATCTACAATGATGACATTCAAGTAAATAAGGTCGATCGTCACCGTATACGGTTTTTATAAGAATCTATTTATTCAGATGTCTTGATATGCAGTTTATTGAGTTATTGTATCCGATGCTCGTTGATTTTAAAAGTCAACAAACTATCCAGACCCTAAGACATCATAAAACATGATCCAATTCTAAAACCAAGTCTTCCATACATAGGTCACATACCCAGCTCATCTCGGCTCGCTCATTTCTCGCTCAGCCACTATTAAATTAAGCTCATCAGCTTACTAAAGGGCCCATTACACTATGGGACCGCACGTGAGCCTGCGCTTGTGCACCGAAGCGGGAAGTGCACGGCATTTGTTATGGCTACCATCATGGCTACTTACCACGGTTGTCTCAGTCAATGATGGGGTTTCATTGTATTCTAATTATATTGTTAGAAAGTTTTTATTTCATTTAGTTCGTGTTGGTTCAGCTTGATGTCTAGCAGACTAATTGATTTGGATAGTTGTAATAATGTTGATGTATTTATCTGTATGATGGGTTCTTGATTTGTTTAGGTTGTTTTTTCTTATTATTATTGTCCATTACGTAATGTTGCTCTATTTGAGCCCGTTAAGTCGTAAACTCCTACAATTATGACCCCAGTTAGGTATTGATTTAATATGATCAATGTAAATTAAAATTATTTAAAAAAGATGATACGAATGAATGAGAGAATAAAATAAAGATTACATTAATTTAAAAAAAAATATCTTAATCAATCAATCATTCAATAAATAAAAATTTCTTTATTTAGACAACTAAGATCCATTATGTTAGTAATACCTTATAGCTGGTGTTAGTAAGTAATTTAGTTATTGTTTAAAGTTTGAAGCATTTTGCACAGATGACCAAGTAAGGTACAAGTTTCTTACCTGGCCATCCTCTCCACGAAATAATTATAATAAAAAAGACGTGTGCCACTCGGGGACTGCCGCGGTAAAGCTATTGCATAGCATTTTGTATCAACTTATGCAATTATAATTATTTATTTATTTTATTTATGCAGTATTACTTTTTCTTTGATATTAATTCAAGTTACACTTTTTGAGCGTGGTGACCGATAAGAAAGTAAAGTCAATCCATAATCGGCCCAGAACTTTGGAGAACCGTTTAAAAGTGGTTTTATTAAGCTATGAAGAACGTTAATGTTTAATGTTAATTCTAGCTAGGAGAATCATAAACACGAGTAAAATTATTGATTTATAAATAAATTGCTCACATACCTCAACAACCTTTCAAAAACTTTTGAATTACGATGCCTGCCATCTAGTGGATAAAACCGACAACAAAACACAACTGAGACCACCAACAGAGCAACGCTTGTCTCGATTACGAATCACAAGCCACGCCAATGACACCTCTATTTAGTTAGTTCTACCTGCGATTACTAGATGGCGTTGCGTTGCGCGGTAAATCCACCACAGAGTTTCGTAGAGTCGTACAATACGTCTAATCGCACGCACACAACGCCGTGTCGAAGACTGCCGAACTGAAACGACGTTACGGAATTTCTGGATTCGGTCCCCGCGCTCAAGGCCCGCGATAGAAGCTATGCAATAGCTTAAAAACAAAATAAATAAGTGCTGAACGTCGTAAAAGTGTATAACTGCGTAAACAAAGTCAAATACTATTCAAATATAAGCATAATAACAACTTTAAAATAGACGAAAGTGTTGAACCTAAAGTAATTTTAAATAAAAAAAGAGTGACAAACTGTTTTGACAGCGAAAAAATTCCATGTACATGAGTCATTTCCAACCGTCTAGTCAAGTTTAAAAATTGTTCAACTGGAATGGTATCAACTATTTGGCAAGCTTTAATTAAGTCATTGTAGCCTTGCGGTGCAACAGGGGAACTGAATGTACTCGTAATCGACTGGTCGTGAGTTCAAACCCCACTATCAACAAACACTTTTTGTGAAGATCATAATTTATTAAACTAATATTTATAAGAATAAAATACGCAGTACACAGAAAAAAGAACTGCCAGAAATTTTTAGATCACTAGAGGGTACTGGTGTAGTAAAACCGTCGGAGTGGGGAGCGTGAGGTTTTTTCGTTACGGAATTTCTGGATTCGGTCCCCGCGCTCAAGGCCCGCGATAGAAGCTATGCAATAGCTTAATAAGTATTTAATTTTCTCACCACAATAAAACATTACAGACATTGCTTACAATTATGGTACATGATATGATTGGTTTACTGTGGGGGACTGGTGCCCAAGCTAGGCTTTAAGGGCCTGTGTTTCAGGTCACCAGGTCTCCACCCTCTAGCAGTTCGATACATTAATAATAATAAAAACTAAAAGTGATTTAACAATTTTGAGTTGGAAGCTGTATTGCTTTTGGAGTCTGTAGCTCAACAAAATGCCTCAGAATGGGAGAATAGAAATTCTCTGACACTGTTTTTAGAATGCTATTGCTACGGCCCGTATTCTAGCTACCAGTGATGCGATTTTCTTTCGAACGATTGCATGAAAGCCGTCAGTTTGATTCTGTGAAAACATTTCTGACGCACTACAGAAACGGGGCAGTCTCAAGAGCATTCTGAAAATATTATTATATTGGACGCGCAAGGCATCTAGCGATTTTTTGGTATAGCCGGCCCATAAACCCCCCGTGTACAGACCTTGACCATATGCCTTGAATAGTGTTATCTTGACCTGGTTAGTACAGCGGGAGAATCTACAGGCCAACATATAAATAATAAATTATCATAATTAAGTCCGATGTAAACCCAACAATAATTTACAAATATCATAATATATTCATAATACGTCCACCGAAGAATTACTAAGTGAACACACATAGACAGCCAATATCAACAGTAATTAGTAATACACTCATAGTAGACAAATGTCACGTCCAATACAGTATCAAAACTTAGGTAAACTCGACCCACGCACTATCAGGTAGGTACTCCTCGATATCAGTAGCTCAGCACACTCAATATGTCATGCACCGAATTAGACATGATACGGTGCTAATTAATTGTAATGCTTAATTAGGTACAATTTGTGGCTAAATAGTCGTTAGTCTAGTATAGGATGTTTTTTTCGGGACAAAGTGGGTTCTGTTTGAGGATTCGGGTCCGCAATGCCTATAAAAATATTTAAGGCTTTGACTGCCAGACAACAGACACAATAGAAAAACTATTGTTAGCGGTCACCGGTGACCGCGGTGGCAGTCAATGTGTTAAACATCGTCAACATATTCAAAAAGTTCCATTTCAGATCTTCTTCAAGGTTAGACTAGGTAGGACTCCTTCTGTGAAACCGTCATTTAGCGAAAGGAGGTTGCGAAGAGGGAGAGGGAGATCAAGACCACCCTCCCGATCCGCAGCAGGCAGGCCGGGCGTCGGCGGAGGACGGACAACGCCCTCTCCCAGCCCTCGTACACAGGTCAGGGAGAATGGCCGCCGGTCCCGATCCAGCATGACCCGACGGCGGCGCGTAGTGTTCCACGCGCGCCCCTATTGGTTTCGCGGGTCTTACACCTCACTCCCTCCACGGACCTGAGGTGGCCCGGCATTAGCCGGGGATCGTGGAAAGCGCACAAGTTCCCCGGTCCAAGTGTGGGAAGGGAACACCAGGGGGTTTTTAGTCAGTAAGCGTCTGACAGACCCCTCCGCCCGTCCAAGGGCAGAGGACATCCATGAGGATTTTCTACCCCGGAGGTTAGGTTGGATTTAGACTTTGGTTGCCCACGTAAACATGTTATACCTACAAAAGATTCGACTTTGCCTTGCACATGCCTTCGCGTTGACAGCAGTTTTGCAGGCTTACTTGCAGTGCAGCCCGTCCAATTCAAATATTTAAATACTCAATACTAGCTGCTGCCCGTGACTTCGCTCGCGAGACTTTTTCTAAAATAAGTTGTTAGTTATTCCTTATAACATCAGCTATCTGCCAGTGAAAGGCCCGTCAAAATCGGTCTAGCCGTTTCGAAGATTAACCGGAACAGACAGACAGTCAAATTGTTATGTTATAAGTACCGTATATACCTACTTACATTTTTTTTTTACTTTGCTCCACACTAGGAATTTCTCCTGTATCGTGGGTGCGTGTACAAACATTTAAACTCACATACACAAACAGCCAGAGCCGGAACAACTACTTGTAGCATTTGGTAAAAAGCTGTTATTTTGACATTACAAACAGACACTTCAATTTTATTTATTTGTATAGATAGGCTTAATGCTTAATGACTTTTTCAACCTCACCAGGGAATACGCATAGGGTTAAGTCAGCTGCCGAGAGATTCTAGCTTCTACACATAATTGCCAGACACAAACATTACCTACATTACATACGGTATAATATAACAATTGTAACATCTTGACACCGATGTAAACTGTGTTTACAAATAAAGACTATTGATTGATTGATGGATTATGGTATTAAATGGTCACCCATTGATACTAATAATATTACAAATAGGTAAAATGCGTGCGAGTTTGTTTGTAGGGGGTGATCTTCGGAACTGCTGATCCGATTCCGCAAATTTATTCACTGATGGGAAGCTACAGTATTGCCGAGTGTCATGGGACTCATACGATGTAATATGTATTTTACTTCACGGTTCACGGCGATCTGAAATATAATTAATTAAACAGAGTAGTGTTTCTTACACACACGACATTGCGTTATTTTTTAATAGAATAAATAAATATTTTTTGTAAGTAGAATTTTTTCGCTGTGGGTAACACAGGAATGTCACTTATTTTAGAAATCCTTAGGAACGAGCTCTGCTTTCTGTACAGTAGCTCTACCATGACTTTGCACAGCCAATACTCGCTAGCGTCTCCGTAAATAATATGTATGAAATACTGTACAGCGCCCCTAGCGTTCACTGAAAGAATTAAAATGCGTACCATGAGCACTATAGATTTCGATAGGTAAGAAACCTAACGTAATCTATTCGATAGTCACTAACGTTTTTCAGCTGTCGCCATACAAAACGGCACCATGAGTCACTAATTTCACAGACGCTATCGAAAAATACGCTTACGATAGTAGTTACGTAACTCACTAGCTTTTTGAGGTGTGAAACGTAGGTTTACATTAAAATTATATACGTTTTTAGTCCATTAGAGACTAAATAATGGCTGGAAGAGCTTATTTAGCATGGAATGTGGGTTGAGGGGCAACTATTTGGTAATTTCGTAACTTTGAGTTTAAAAAGAAATTAACATAAAGTAAAAACACACCTTTCCATGAACTCCACCAACAATTGAAATTGTCCTCATTGTAATATTAATTTTTTTCTAAGTTATATCACTTTTAAAAATAAAAAACGCCGCGAACCGAGTAATTCAACAATTTGTAGTTTTGCTGACGATGTGTAGGGTCGAGCCCTACACATCGTCAGCAAAACTACAAATTGAATAGACGATAATGACATATTATAAGGAATAAAAATTCAATAACAACTAAATAACTTACATAGTCCACTAACCGCCAACCTTTCTGTTTAGTCGGATTATTTCGTGGTATTGACTGTCATAACATTTTTAGCCGTTCTCGCTTCTTATTACTGAGAAAGAAAGAAACAAAAACATAGGAGTGAAGTTAGCTAGACGACACGATCTATCGAGCTTACGTTAGCGCCCGCATAAGACTCCGTAAAACTCATGGTGCAAGCATTATCGAAATCTATTCGATCCCCGTTAATACGCTAGCGAGTTTAACGATAGCGAGTAAGTTTTCGATAACAACGTCGTCTAGCTAACTTCACTCCTATGTTTTTGTTTCTTTCTTTCTCAGTAATAAGAAGCGAGAACGGCTAAAAATGTAATGACAGTCAATACCACGAAATAATCCGACTAAACAGAAAGGTTGGCGGTTCGTGGACTACGTAAGTTATTTAGTTGTTATTGAATTTTTATTCCTTATAATATGTCATTATCGTCTATTCAATTTGTAGTTTTGCTGACGATGTGTAGGGTCGAGTTGTTGAATTACTCGGTTCGCGGCGTTTTTTATTTTTAAAAGTGATATAACTTAGAAAAAATTGAATATTACAATGAGGACAATTTCAATTGTTGGTGGAGTTCATGGAGAGGTGTGTTTTTACTTTATGTTAATTTCTTTTAAAACTTAAAGTTACGAAATTACCAAATAGTTGCCCCTCAACCCATATTCCATGCTAAATAAGCCCTTCCAGACATTATTTAGTCTCTAATGGACTAAAAACGTATATAATTTTAATGTAAACCTACGTTTCACACCTCAAAAAGCTAGTGAGTTACGTAACTACTATCGTAAGCGTATTTTTCGATAGCGTCTGTGAAATTAGTGACTCATGGTGCCGTTTTGTATGGCGACGGCTGAAAAAAGTTAGTGACTATCGAATAGATTACGTTAGGTTTCTTACCTATCGAAATCTATAGTGCTCATGGTACGCATTTTAATTCTTTCAGTGACCGCTGGGGGCGCTGTACAGTATTTCATACATATTATTTACGGAGACGCTAGCGAGTATTGGCTGTGCAAACTCATGGTAGAGCTACAGGGTGTTTAAATCAGTAACAGGCATGTGTAACATTAGCTAAAGGTATAATCTGTCAAGACAAAATATGCTTTCATAATATCATCTTTGATGCGAAAGCTAGATCACAGTGTTGAGATAACATGCTATGACCATTCAGTGGTAGGCATGTGCACAATTGCACATTATGGTAAATGTGTATCAGCTAACAACATAAGAGTTAATGTTGTTAAGAGTATTTCATACTCCTGTATAACAATCCGGGTAGCGACTTAGTATCCCGCACTCACTAAGGGAGTATAGTGCTTTTGCAAGTTTATAACGCACAGACAATGTGCAGGGCTAAGTAAGGCCATCTCGCGGCCTTCATGCTCTTAAGGGCCTATACTACCTCAAATGGCTTAGCATGATCCTCCGTTATGTCGAAAATAATGCACCATTAATTTTGAAATAAATATATGGTAAAGTTGAAGATTAATGTTAAGTACTATGTTAGCCGAAAACACGATTCCATAAAATTTTCTCGATAGAAAAAAATTCCAAAGTTACATCCAAACCGAACAATAAACCGCTGGTATTAAAAAAATACTTCAAATTAGATCATGAAACTTTGCATATTAACTGAACTAACTATAAAGCAGGTCTTATGTTATTTAATTTTTTTAAATGACCATTATTTTCACCGTAAAACGAAATTACCTAAACTATCGGCGCCTTGGAGCCTTTTCCCTGCCGCCCTGTCTCGCTTGCTCGCGTGACCGGTAGTAATAGTGTGCAAGCGAGATACAGAGTGAGGTGGGGCTGAGGTAGTATAGACTCTTAAGTCAAGGCATATGTGCAAGGAACACTAATCTGTTTAATTAATTTTATTTCAGATCGCCGTTTATAAAATTAGAACCAAGACTTTGCTTAACATAAAATTTTATGTTAAAACAAGAAATTTTAGGCAGGCGACCAAAGCTTCACCTCATCGACTAAATCTCAAATATGCGTGACGTGTTCAATAATATAAGTTAATTGTGAGATAGACACGTGCACTCGTGCAGTGATATCGGTTGCGTTAGACATCTTGCGACATTTCTTCTACGAGAGATAAACACTGTCTGCAAAGGTTACATGTGACTATCGGCTATTGTGCAAAACTAAACTGATATGTGGTTATATCGTTATCATCTGGAGAAGGCTTTTGCAAAGATAAGGAACTAAATGAAAAGCATTTTTCGAAAATTAAAAGGAAAAAGTAAGGAAAATTGCTTTGGAATATCTTGCCAACTTGTGAAACAAAATTGGATATAAAGAAAGAAACATTTTAAATCATCCTTTCGACCGCCAACAGGTTGAAATTTTCATATATAAAACTACCTTGAAGTAGATATCTTAAAAATATTAATTTTGAAATGATACAAAATATCAGTGGAGATTTATGCGAAGTCGGTTAAAAAAAGAAATTACCGCATTTTATTAAAAAAACAACAATACGGTTGAATCACTGTATGCGGGGAATATGTCACGGTCAACGTGTAACCAGTCTGTATGGACACAGACAGACATAAATATATTGAAAACGAAACCTACACTTTTAAGGCTGTGTTCACGTAATTTTAAATTATTTGCGATATTAAAGCGACGAAAACTCAAGAGTAGAACAATAATGATTAAACTGACGAATTCAACCACACTATAGATTTCGATGGGATGTCTATGGGATGAAATTACTATCATCTGAGATTGCAATACTTATGCATCTCCAGAAGGAAATTCAGGTTCTACCAATACGTAACTAAGTTGTTAATGCTACTAGCGCAAAATTAATAAACAATATCTTACGATATTCGTTGTAGAACAACTGAAGATGCTCATGAAAGAACTAAAAGCCTTCGATAATATTAACCTCTCTCATGATAATTATGTAACTGTGAACTACTGCATCCAAGCATTAATCTAAGTATAACTTAGAGAGTATCACAGCAAAGTCGAGCTAAACTGACATTAGTTCAAGCACAGTTAACTACAAACTTACATTTTGCAGTCAAAGGAGAACACACATGAAAACCAATTGGTTCCATTTGAGTGAATGCTCTAAACATTCAAAGTAAACAATATATTTTAACAAAAGTAAAGCCTTGGGTTTGAGAAAGATGATGTCATGTTCATCGCGTATGGCCTGCACATCATTCGTCTTATTATTATAATTACTACTTTTATCAATAAGGCTTAACGTAACGGGTATTATTTCAAGCGTAGGTTGAAGTTGATGAAGTTTTGTGATCCACTAATTAGAGATGAAACTTTCAACTGTGTTTTATCGTTTCGTAGAATTTGGCACCGAAGAAGGCTGCTAGTCGAGAATACTGTTAATGATCATCATCTTTCTGCCCTAATCCCAATTTATTTATAAGAACATCCCTATAGCCGTAGAATCTGTCGCCATATTATGCCCGTCCATCCGTCGTTACGTTACCTAATGTTCTCGTATATAAAACCATGTCAAAACGTGTGGATACTCGAAACTACATGTTCCAGATTACTGTTGTCATGAGAAGTTGATAGCAGACAACTATAACAATTTCATTCCCAAGGACATAATGAGTTTTTTGATTGAATAACAGATAAGCAGTCGATCATGTGTTTTATAAAATTGTTTTCAGTAATGCTTTCGATACACTTTACTTGACGTTTTTATTACATATAACAATTGCAATGTTGCCATAACATAACATGTGGTTAGTGGTTAGGATTGAAGGACTTCTAATATTGCGCAACTCAAAAAGAAGTTCGTTCTGAAAAGCAATGGAATTCTTCTGTTAATCATTTAAATAATTATTGAAATTAAGGAAGTCTCTAAAACACTTTTTAAAAACTCACTTTCATTCATAACACGGCATCTTTTACTTATTATTATTTTCAATAAGTGTTTTATTAACTCGTTTAATTTTGGCTGCGTGGGAACGGTGTTATTCAACATCGCGTAAGATTATTTCGAGAAACCTGAACCTGATTGCAACCCGCCGCACAGGTACGCTATATGTACGTACAGCAGACTACCATGTAGATGTAGATGTATGCTCCGCAGTGGTCCTTTGAACATTGTCAATTTCGCTTAAGAATATGAGGGGATATAGTTTTGTTCAACTTTCAATCGATATTAGATCAAGGGGTTCGCCAAGGTTAAGTTGATAGCACAAACAAAAGCTTTTGACAATGTATACCATCATCAAATCATCAAATTCTTTTACTGTTTCATAGTGACATTTGATGACTTCGATGTCATCTATCAAAGTTGAATATCTTTTGTTGACTTTTGTTGTTCATCTGAGTAATTTTAGTAGTAGATAAGTACTTATATTGTAGAAGTCGTGTTTTTGACTTTAACACAAACGAATCATCGTTATTTTTATGAATGTTATACGGTGATGTAGTTTGACTCATTGCAGTGCTCCTTGATTAGTGTTTGTTTGTTTCTTGCTATTCATAAACAGCGGGTTTTATGCCATTCAATTATTATGAACACAAGAACTGGTGGATGTCTGTCTCTATATTGAGGGTATGTTTGGGTTTCTTGTCTTCATAAGTCATAAGTCATTTCAGTTTTACTTGGACTGTAATTCGTTTTTCTTCCTATGATAATCTTGTACAAACTTTGTAACTGCAATTACTTTGCATATTTATAAACTAAATGTAAAAACATAACAAAAACCAGTGACTAATGCACAAGCATAATATATATCCAGTTCGTATAGGGTCAAAATTAAGGAGCCAAAGTTAAAAAGGAACAGAGAAACAATAAAAAACTCAAGAACTTAATGATGACTCAGTGTTAGGTACCTCCTAAAGGCAAACACACAAGCATTGTGTGTGTCCACCAAAATAGGTGATTAAAACCACTACAAGTTTATATAGGATTAAAACGACCAAATTGTGTGACCGACTCAAACATTCATAGCTACTGACGACAAACAAGGAATACCGGGCATAGATAAAGGGTGACTTATGAGACGCCAAAGATTATAAAGTAGGTACAAGAATCCAAGAAGCAGGTGTGTAAACAAGAGCATCCGAACCTGCCGCGCGCCGCACACCTAGACGCAAAGATATTTGTTATGATGACAACAGGTCACAACACACACGGGACAAAGCCGGCGCATTCCGCTGGAGAGACAAACACCAAGGTAAGCAAACAATCACCAACTCTTAAAACATTGGATCATTACGTCGATGTTACTCATGCAACAAAAACATATCAAACTTGAAAGAAAAATGTGGCTGTATTCGAATATACGTGAGCCTACTCCATAATTTATGCGTGGACACGTTTAAAAAAATACAACTGTCAAATAGCCCGCCATCTGTAGCGCTCAGCTGAGCGAAACATGATATCGTAATTTAAAACTTAAGTCAAACTTACCTGTATTTGAGCACAGCCACCGGCCGCTAACACAGCTCGCCCGTTACCATTAAAAATTTAAACAATCGCTCAAAACTCAGATATCTTCCGGTGCACAGTTTAATTTCCACCTTTATGTTAATTATAACTTATATTAACAGTTAATAAAGCTCACGTGTTACTGCAAAGCGTTAGTGTTAGTTGTTTTTATTCTGTGTATTCGCGAAGTCGTTTCGTTCGTGTCGGCCGCTCGGTATGCACTTTTGGGGTCACTCGGGGTCGATTGGTTTTATTGTGTTTTTTCGCGTAGTGCGGCTTTGAGCGTGCGAGCTAGGGTCGACGTGGCGTGCGGCGCGGTCGGCGTCCGAGCGATCACTGCAGGCAGGCCGTGGTGGAGTGACCCGCGCCGGCACTCCGACCCGCCGCCGCGG
Organism: Dryobota labecula; assembly: GCA_947523025.1. Taxonomy (NCBI): domain Eukaryota; kingdom Metazoa; phylum Arthropoda; class Insecta; order Lepidoptera; family Noctuidae; genus Dryobota; species Dryobota labecula. The sequence goes on along the minus strand of OX383296.1, from coordinate 1,111,597 downwards.
GATGCGCGCGCGCTCCTCCTACTCTCCTCAACCCTCTCCCGCAGGCTTTCGTGCCCTAAAAGATAAAACACTTATCGAAATGCGTTCCGAGAAAGCGATGCCACAATACACATACACGAATCTAATTAGTCTAAGTGCGTTATTTATTTTGATGCGATAAAAGCCTGTTCTTCGACAGCCAGCGTTAACGTACGTGTAACGACCGACATATTTTTGTGTCTATTGGTCGTTTTACTATTTGTCACTATAGTTTTGATCACAGAAAATACCGCCTAGGACTTGATCGGAGCACATGAGACTCCTATTGGAATACATCTGTAACCACTATTGCTTGAAGATACTAAAGTTCATGAGACAATAATCTTAAAAAGATAAATAATACATGAGATAATCTTTAAGACAATAATGTATCGAAAAGTGGTTTTGGGTGCACAATGACCGGTGGCAGCGATGAAGCTGATACTGGACAATGACAGGCTGACCATTGTTGAAAAACCGGAACAAACTGCCGATCCGGCTAAACAATTGAATATTACAAAGAAATTGGGTCCCTATCATTTGTTTTCTGTTTTCTTGTTAATAGTACCGAAGTCTTCAGAATGTGCCACCGAAATGAAATGAAAATGAAATGAAATGAAATCGTTTATTCTGTAAATAGGATATCGGAATCACTTTTACACGTCATATAAAAAATATAAAAACAAGCTTGAGGAAGTCGACATTTCCTATCTGACTATCCCTGAGAAGAAATGGCGAAACAAACTCAGGGGTCAAAGTCTCTTTTAAAGTCCAGACATAATCTTGGTCAGATCATGTGAGGACCATGTAGATCCGTGTCTGAAATGGTCTTTTGAGGAAAGAACCACACAATTTTGAGTGGACCTGTCCAATCAGTGCAAGCATTTGTCAGTAAACGTGTAGCTCAACTCAGGATTTAAGGAGCTCAACGACTCGACGAACAATACCAAAGAAAGGACATTTGGGTAGGCCGCATAAAGTACTCAAAATAACGAAGGATGGCAGAGGAACAAACTGTCACAGATGATTATCAGTTGATGGTTCGAGGTCAACCTCTGCGGAGTAACGGGTTTTTTACTGTGATCTTGTTTCATTTTTGTGTTTTCTTTTCCGTGCCCTTCTTGAAAGAGGTGGTTGCTTCACTCCCATTTATCATTATGGCACTTAAATCAATGCAGATGCATCAAATGGCGAGATTATATCAGAGGGATTCAGAACATTTGCAACAAACTGTGCAACATCTTAGTCCCTTGAGCCCCGTGGGAGCAGGTTCCCGAGTGTCACATCGTAGATATTACTTAATGAGAGCCGAGAGTCGCACGGCCTCGATAAGGTCTATAAAAATACCAACATTACGGCCACTAGATACTTGACAACTTCCATACTGGAACGATTGAATTTAAGGAATTCGTTCGCCTTGTAAAATTGTTTATGGTGTTGGATTTCCATACTGACCTGGAGGAAAAAAAACGTTTATTAGTCTCTTAGCTTGCTAGATTTAGTATATCACGCAAAAGTTGACATAATAAATCAATCAAGCCGTGACCTATTGCAGGTCACCCTAAAAGGAGACTACCTAGGCTGCGCCTCTCGTAGCTACTTCGTATGCCTCTGGAGTTAATGTTTTCAATTTCATATATTATTATATTATGCTGAATCATAACTGATAGTATTGAAATTATGATGACTAGGGTAGCCTTATTAGTGTTTGGGTATCTTACATAAGAGTTGTTCTAAGAACCTGCAATGACTGGAACGCTAATGGTACAACCAACATCAACCATGGTGACGTTCTGATCACTGTAGTTCGAACTTTTGGATCGATGATGAAAGAAAATATTTAAGCTTATGTTCAACGACATGATCTCATTACTCTTCAGAATCCAAGGTTTAAACAGAACTTCTAGGATGTTTTGGAGCTAAAAATGAAAGTAGGCGTTGGTCTTACTCGTAAAAGGCCTAAGACCTTAAGCCTAGGCTGTCGAAACTGATTCAATGTCTACATCCCACAGAGAGGTAGTGTTTAAGACGATGACATCACTCGTTTCTGATAATCGCCCACCCATCCGTTCGACTGGTGCAAGGATTGGTTTTAAAGATCACGTAATATGTATTTGTGGTTACTCGTTCTTATTTTATTTTAAAGTACCTATTGTTTGAGTTCCTTTTATTGTGATGAAGTATTACTCAAACCGATGGCTAATAAACTAACTTCAAGCTTAATGTCAAGTTCAAGGTATTTTTAGCCGTCAACTGAAGGAGATAGCATAGAGACAAAAAAAAAATATTGATCTAGGAAGTTGGTTTTGAAGAAGAATAAAAGCAAAGGTTACTAAGAAAGTATGCATAGAGACTAGCATAAAAAAATTATTTGAAAATGTAGTGTAATTAGGGCTTTTTGAACGAGGTGATTAGATACATACAAACGATAGCCCCAACAACGACAACTCATTATTACTTTTAAGTGTTAAAGATTAGAAAGAAGAAACGGAAAATTCGTCATCCATCACTTTGACTAGAAAGACTGAACACCTACTCATGAAAACTCCATATTTGTATCCCATGTCATGTTAAAAGTAACAGGTTTCCGCCACATGACCTTCTCAACCTGTGTGGCAAGATAGCCAGCCCGCTGTTACATTCAGCTCAGAGCCAACCTTCACAGTATCGGCCTGCATGAACCACTCATACTAATTACTGCACGCGTATAGAATAATCGCCATTTGTTTGAAGTAACGGAAACGACAAATATATAATTAATATTCATTGGAAGCTAAAACAAGTCAATTACTTATGTGATGATTATTGCTCTTGTATAAATTAATGTTTGTGTCATGTAACTTCGGAGTCTGCTTAATTTTTATCCCTAAATCAAAGTTATCTTTTTGCGGGTTTTGGGGTGACGTTAGACCCTATTAAAGCAAATAAGTACCAAATCAGCTACCTCCCCTTATGGGTACCTTCTGGGGTTCTTTAGACCCTAGTTATGTTTGCAATCTTAAATGCTCTTGCTCTTGACAATTTAAAATGCCTGTAAATGGTTTAATTGAAATAAATGCTGTGACTTTAATAGGTTTATGTTTTTGAAGTGGATTTTAAACCTAAATCAAAGTGCCCTAAGGTACCAAAGGTAAAAAAAAAACCTTCTGTTAAGCTATCATTTTTCCCACCACGAATTAATAAGATCCCATTTGACCCCCTAACCTATTAGACAAAAAAACAAAAACCACTCTGGTTGTGCACATCGGTCAAGTACGTATGAATAAGGCTTGTTCAATAAACTGTGCTGTATACTATGACAATGTAACAACTTTATTTAAATACTTGCTCATCTTGATCTGAGGCGTTGTGTTACAAACAGCAGTGTTTTGCAATCATAAGAGCTTTGGTTTGCAACCGCAGGATTGCAGTTACACTTAACCATATTGGACTGCAAGTTGTCAAAAAGCAGTTGCTGAAAGCACCATACCTACAATTATTTAAAAACTGGGACCAAAAATATCAAGCTTAACTAAAGTATATATATATATATAATATATATTATAGAAGTATAGATTATTTTATGGACTTTAGTTGAGCTTGATATTTTTGGTCCCAGTTTTTAAATAATTATAATGGTAATATTATTATTAATATTATAAAACTGAAGAGTTTGTTTGTTTGAACGCGCTAATCTCAGGAACTACTGGTTGGAATTGAAACATTATTTTTGTGTTGAATAGTCCATTTATCGAAGAAACTTATAGGCTATATAACCTCACGCTACGACCAAAAGGAGCGGAGCATAAATGTTTTTTTTTTGCAAAAACGGGAAAAATTATACCTTTTGAGAGCTTCCGTTGCGTGCGCTGCGTAAACGGTTTAAGTTACGCAAATATCATATATCATGGAATTGTTCCTCTTTAAATTTTCTAAAATAAAGTCCGTGTCAGCATATGTCTATCTTTTAAGATTGACTCACTATAACCTTTTTTTATGGTAATCATTTTTTTTCGAAATTAATGCATTATTTGCGAAGGAGTTTTCATAAACATGGTATTAATCCTTATCCAAATAAATACGTTATTCATTTAATTTCAATGAATATCTTAGGAGATATAACTGTTTTATAATAACTCCGCAGCAAAATAATGATCAACTCTGCGAGGTAGTCTATTCTAAAGCTGAAGAGTTAGTTTTTAGGGTTCCGTACCCAAAAGGTAAAATGGGACCCTATTAATAAAACTCCGCTGTCCGTCTGTCTGTCTGACTGTCTGTCTGTCCGTCTGTCACCAGGCTGTATCTCATGAGCCGGGATAGTTAGACAGTTGAAATTTTCACAGATGATGTATTTCTGTTGCCGCTATAACAACAAATACAAAAAAACAGAAAAATAGTACATTGTGATACAAGGGTGAGTAATAACCTACACACCCGTGTATCACACGACGTTTTTCAATACAGTTGTGGGAAATAGTAAAAAACAAATAAAAAAAATATCAATTTATCACACAAATTAAAATTTTCAGAAAATGGCGCGTTTTTGCAACTGGAAATACTTTTTTTACAACGAAAACCGCCTATACAGCCTATTCGATTTTTGACAAATTATGATGTGAAAATAATTAAATTAAAACCTTAAATATGTTAAACAACCATTTAAAAGACTTTTGAGAATTCAATGCTAAGACGTACGGACTCATTCATTTTTCCTCGTATAAAATCTATCCAATTTTATTCTATGTATGAAAACTGGGATCCTGCCGTTTTGCCGAAAAGATTTTGCCAAATTTTCATTACCCAAACAAATTTTAGCAACCTTTTTTTATACCAATGTAATATTTGGAATAATTTTAGTACGCACATTTTCATTTGGTCAAATTTTTACTTGGCAAAATATTACCAAGTATAATGTCAATATGGCATTTGGTCTTTAATCAAATGATTTATTACAGCAAACAATCTTCAGACAATAAACGTTTGGTGAAATTAAATGACCAATAAACATTTGACTTGTTGGTTAAATTTGATGTCTTTTGCGTACTTCTTTGTAAGTTTTTGTGCTTGAATTTGTCTGAAACAAGTCAAATTTATGGTTACTTGATATTAGTTTATTTATGGAAGAAGTTAGAGAAGGTTAATTATTAAAAAAAAAAAGATGGTTAGGTTAGGTTAGGTTAAAACTGTGACCTCCTACGCACGAGCCGAGCGAGCGAAGCGAGCGGTGCCGCGGCAGCGGCCGGCGAGTGTCAGAAACAACTTGCATTAATAGAAAAAAGAGATTGTTTTTAGTAGGTTACCCGGAACTGAACTATTTAGATTAGGTTAATTACTTATTTACTGACTATACTAAATATTTAACTTATTTGATTTTGCGTAAAAACTGTTATTCCAACTGAAATATTTGACTAAATAAAAAATGTTAAAAGTACTAGTTGGTAAACAAGTTATAGTTTAAACGTTCATTTGCCAAACATTAGGTTTGCGTTACAGTTTTTCGTGAATAGATTTTTTGTTAAGTAATAATTTGGCAAATGAAATTATGCGAAAATTTGTTTGGGAAGTGATAATTTGGCAATTTCTGTTCGGTAAAACAAGGGAGACCCATGAAAACTCCTTGACCCTAAACTTTTTAAATTGACGTATAAATTTAAAACTAAACTGCAAAACAAAATGATCGAGCTCGTAAACAAAAGTCACGACCGCGTAAAACAAAAGATGCCTGAGCAAAATATTTAATTTTCGAATCATATATATAGCCTCTGAAAGTACGCCATGTTTAACAACTGTATTGAAAAATAATATTTAAGCTCCCATACAACGGACATGATTTTTTTGCCGTTTTTATAGATAACTAGCTTTTGTCCGCGGCTCCGCCCGCGTAGATGTCGGTTATCGCGTTAATCCCAGGCTATATCTCTGCCAAATTTCATGACGATCGGTTCAGCGGTTTAGGCGTGAAAACGTAACATACAGACAGACAGACAGATAGACAGACAGACAGACAGAGTTACTTTCACATTTATAATATTAGTAAGGATTAGTAAGGATAAGGATACTACGGATAAGGATTTGTATGGATGGTACGGAACCCTTCGTGCGCTAGTCCGATTCGCACTTGGCTGGTTTTTTGTTTTTTGAACGCGCTAATCTCTGGAACGGCGAGTTGGATTTGAATAAATATTTTTGCATTTTACAGCCCAATTCTTGAGAAAGAATTACATTCCTATTAACTAGGACATAATTTATTTTAATGAATGTTTACCTAAGCGAAAACGAAGTAAAAGCACGGGCAGGCAATGTGTTGCGACGGGGTGGGTCGGGGGAACAAGAAATTTAACGCGGACGAAGTCGCGGGCAGAAGCTAGTACTTTAAATAAAAAATATGGGGTTGATAAACAATAATCCAGCCGTCGTTATCTGAAAAAATCTCACCGTGAAAACTTCATTGAAGTGAGTCCTCATTCCCTAGTAGTAGCAATCTACCTTATATAGCCTTTTCCCATTTATGATGGGGTCGGCTTTCAGTCTAACTGGCACCAGTTGAGTACCAGTATTTTACATGGAGTGACTGCCTATCTGACCTCCACAACCCAACTGTTACCCACGTTTGACTGACTTTTTAGGCTTCTGAATACCTGTAACGACAGTCAAAGATCTAAGAATGACAGCCGGGACCAACGGTTTAGGTACCTAACGAGCTTTGCTTTCCGAGGCACGGAGGGGTCTCGATAATTCATGGATGGTCCACGAACCAACCGCAACAAGCGTAACTTGACCTTCAATTGACCTCGTGGAATGATAGCTCACTTCACCTAAGTTTTAACGGTGACATTTTTACAGAATATAATTAGAACGTCGACTTTTCCTCCTTTTCTATTTTATATGTCAGCGAGTCTAGAATATTGAATGGAAATTACATAGATATTTAACGCTAAATAAACCCATCATAATATGTAAACCAGAGAACGTTGTGGGTGTTGCAATTAAGCTGTACTTAGATGAAGTAATAAAAATGTAATGACTACTGGTTACAATAGTCTAACGATTATGTCAATCGTCGCGTTGCGCGTCGCGTCGGTACATTACCTACCGCATGTGTACGTAGATATGGGAAATGTTTATATCATTATGGGATAATTGGTGCGACCTGTCTTCATTATTTTGAATGTTTATTCATAGTGCTGCTATTTTCTTGATTTATGTTATTTACTAGCTGTGCTTCCGATGGTGGTTCCCATCGGCAAAATTACGAGCTTCCTAACAAAATTTGTATGGAAGTTCGTCATTTTTGCCTCTCCTGAAGAGGTTAAATAAGGCATGTAAGTTCATGCCTTATTTAACCCCTTTGGGAGATGAATTTTCAAAATAAACTTTATTAGCTTCAGCTTCGTTACGAGTATAAAATGAATTGTGCAAAATGTGTGTGTTGTTAGATCCAGCGGTTTAGGCTGCGTAGTCTATCAGTGAATTTTATTTTTTCATTAAATGGATTTTATTTATCTGAAGAAACTGGGCACCTCTTTTAAAACGACCGATATAGTATGGTCAACATTACCCTTAAGGGTTTTAGGGTTTACCTATCAATAAAATGTGAATATGGGAAAACAGGTTATAAAAGAAAAGTTATAAGTAAGCATAAAATTAAAAGTAGGTGAATTAAGCCTCTGTAACCTTTAAGAACTTTTTTAAACCTCTTTATTGATTAATGAACTGTCCTACTCACACTAAAAGCAGGTAAAGTGCAGCACCCGGACATAGTCACCCACGCAACCCAGCGCGGGCGCAGGTGACGTCACGCATTAGCATCACAATTGAGCGCCACCACGCATTGTCCAGCGACGCCATACGCAAACAATACACACATGACCCGATTAACAAATAATTAGGTATCTCATAGAAAAGTGACGAAGAAAAACATGCGGTAGGTATTCTAGGTCAGTTATAAAACAAATAAGGTTTTAAGAAATAGAAAACAGAAACCAGATTATGGACAAGAGAAAAAGGATAATTTAAAAAAAAAACTACTACCATACCTGTTTTTTTTGGCAATACTGCGTTTTTATTTATTTATATAATAGGTACTTCAAGCAGATGTATAGGACTGAATGCCATAGGCATTTTCCACCAGTCAAACTTTGGGTGATGCAGAGACAGTGGTAGGTGCAATTACGAAAACAATTGGAATAAATATTTATTTAAATATACCTAAAGATACACCTTTTACCTTTTATCGACGTTAAATAAATCCTAAGTTCACCGAAATGACAGGAATGATTTTTTTTATCTCATCGTCAACATCATCATCTGGCCCGCATCCCAATATATTAAGAGGTCGGCGCAGCATGTCCTCTTCTTCCATTTTATTTTATTTTAAATATGAAATGAAATTGTTTCTCTTTTTAACCGACTTCAAAAAAGAGGAGGTTAAAAGGTCCATCTGTATGTATTTTTTTTATTTAGTTCATTGTTCATCGATGTTTTCGTCAATTGTGAACCGATTTTGAAAATTATTTATTCATTTAGTAGAGGAAACTTGCGCGGTGGTCTCATATGAATTTTATTAACTTTGCTTGGGTAGTTTTTGAGTTAGCTTCTATAATACGTATTTAATCCACTTTATGTATCTTGATGATGTTATAATACTTCCAATCACTGTTGTTTACATAGTAAGTAGTGATATACGAATTAGGTTGGGGTAGGTACGTTCTCCCTACCTTCCGCGGCCTTGACGGGTCGCCACCGTATGATGGCGGACGCGGTGGGGCCGCAGAGGAAGAGGAGTGTCGGTATTGCGTTGGCCGCTCTCCCTATCCTCTGCGGCCGAAAAGTGGTAGGCGGCGGGGCCAATTATCTGACCCGTCGCGGGGAGATCAGGGGCGCCACTGTGCTGGTCTGGTCCCTGGGGTGATGGGAGGTTACTCCCAGGTGGAGGCCAGCAGGCAACGGGTGCGGGGGCATCCTTGCCTGTATTGCACAGGCCTCCACCAGTGTCGGACGGGAATGGCCAAGTGTTCCCGGTCATTCCCGTATCCCCCCCCTCCCGGGGATGCGGGGCCCGCCAGCTAGGCGGGCATGCGCCGGGAGGGTTGTGGATGTAAAGGCTAAGCCGGTTTCCCATGACCCTCCCATCAAGGCGATGAGGGAACTCCGCTGAGTTTTAGTGGGTATACTGCCATTTTGGCAGGGAGTCTCACATACCCCGTCTCGTCCCCCGACGAGCGGGCATGCGTAATGCATTTCTCAGCGCCAAAAAAAAAAAAAGGTACCATAACAAAAAAAAACTACAAATGAATGTTAAATATTCAGCATTCCCAACTACTGCTTCCCGCCACCGACGTGCACTAAAACCGAAAGTGCGTTAGTTCACAGCCTGCGAACAATACTTTGACCTATTTCTCTCACTTTTACGACCACCGATGAGCTGATAGGTAACCAGTGCAAAATTGTTTCAAATAGTCAAGTTTGAATGTCAAAAATTACAAAAATAGTTGATTGATTCTAGTTGCCCCTTCCAAAAGGTATGGAGAAGAATGGGCAAGAAACTCCATACTTACTCTTTTAAAATGTTAACAATAGTTTGTATCTATACATTAAAGGTGAAGACGATGTACCTAGAATAAAAATTACTATAATTCAAAGTCAAAAGTCAAAGTCAAAACGTTTATTGCGAACTAAGGGGTTTATTCATAAACGTTGCTTAAAGTTAAGTGACGTTCAAACGTCAAAAATGTATGGTTAAACAGTCGCTAATCATTACTTAACTTTAAGCAGGGTTTATAAATAAACCCCAAAGTGTACAATGTTGGTGTTATGTTATGTCAGTACTAATGACTTAGAAGCCTTTTACAAGCATTGCAATTATCATTCGTCTGCCCTTAATATCCCAAATTAACATGCAATAAACATTTTGTTTACTTAATTATTTTCTTTCATATTAGTACTTACACACAATTAAATTGAGAAATTATAGTTATGTCAAAATTAAATGTATATATGTAATAATAATGAATTTCATCCTTTTCAGGTAGTACAAATTACTATACTAATTTTATGGAGTTAAATAGAATAGACTAAATCTTATTGCTTATATAGGACAGATCGCCACTTTTATACATGAGAGAAAATCGTTATTATCGTTATCCATACTAATATTATTAATGTGAAAGTAACTCTGTTTGCCTGTCTGTCTATCTGTCTGTCTGTCTGTCTGTATGTTATGTTTTCACGCCTAAACCGCTAAACTGATCGTCATGTTTGGCAGAGATATAGCATGGGATATGGAGAAGGACATAGGCTACTTTTTTACGCGATAACCGACATCCACGCGGGCGGAGCCGCGGGCAAAAGCTGGTTTCATATAATTTCATCTGTAAGTAATGTGTAATTATGTGCATATGCGCCTCAACAAACAAACACCTTCCCAGAAAGTCAGATTTTGTAATGTTTGTGGCATTTTACAATCTAGAGTAGGTCCTGTCTAAATTAAAATCGAAATAATCAGCCAGGTTAATTAATTTCATTGCAGTAGTAATGTTTTGCATAACGCTGCGCTCGCGCATCGCTCATTGTTTTGACACTGGACACTGTGTGGAATTATTCTGCAGTACAGACATGTAGTATAAACGTTGCATGTAGTATAAACGTTGTAGGTACCATTTGTAACTTGCTACCGCTGAGACAGTATTAGCGAAATGGTTCCTCGGAAGAAACGGTCATACACCCGTGACTGCTGAAAAGCCAAAAAGATTGTGTGAAGATGCTGGTCAACAAAGCTAGTGCATCTTTAAAGCAATTAAAGGAAACTGCTTGTGCCACTTAGCATTATACAGGGTTATTGGTAAAAACACTACTAACCTCTCACGACTATTACTAACATAATAAACGACAACTTATCAGATTTTAATTCATCAGAATTTCATACAATAATAAAAATATTTAAATTCAACACTAAATGTATAGAGCAAAGAAATCTTGATGGGTTTGTTTTTGGTAAATGTATTATGTTTCGTAAGTCTTGTGTGAAAAGTGTTTTACCAATAACTCTGTATTTATAGGACTTATGATTGCTTTTTAAATACTCGTAATGGCTCCATGCCTTGCTATTATGTACTACTTTAGTATGTCCAGTTTCAACTAGGGGCATACTATACTTTAGGATCTAATTTTGAATACCCGTCATCACCATCTGACCACTAAATACAGCATCTAACATTGGAGCTTCACCACAATATATTATTTACATCATTGCTCGAATTAACTACAAAATAATTCAACTGGCTTGGTTGTATTAAACGATGCGATAACACTAGTATGGTCATCTGAATGTATGGAATTGTAGCATTACCAGTCTATGACTTCATAAATACCTAGCTCTCGCTAATATGGCAGACTCGATAGCCGAAATAAGTATTTTATTGGAACGACAGAATGTCTGCGATGAGCATTGATTAGGTATATTTACTAAGCAGGGTTTAGAATTAGGCACCCTAACTTATTTTTTCTGATGTGGAAATTACAATCAGTGTCATGTGAAAATACTGTTGGAGCCTTCTCCCTGCCGTCTCGCTTGCGCTCAAGATTGTAAGACTATCTTTGCATTGCACAAACTCAATCTCCTTTGTATTACAGGTGTGACAACTATGTACCACCACCACCATTACCATTGCCAAGCTACCATTTACTGGGTAAAGTCTTTCATTGACTTGGATGTGCCCTGGCGGCTGCGAGTATGTCATGCTCACTCGGATATCTCGCTGATGGTGGAGCATGTGTTGGATCATTAAGTTCCCTTCAAAATGGTGGAGCTGAATGGTACTGCTCCATGCGTCATGTCCGTTAACGGGTGCCGTCAGTTGAGACTGGTTACTCGTATTTCAGCTGCCACGGCTTATTTTAATTATTTTGTTTTCGAATTTATTAAGCTATTGCATAGCTTCTATCGCGGGCCTTGAGCGCGGGGACCGAATCCAGAAATTCCGTAACGAAAAAACCTCACGCACCCCACTCCGACGGTTTTCCTACACCAGTACCCTCTAGTGATCTAATAATTTCTGGCAGTTCCTTTTTTCTGTGTACTGCGTATTTTATTCTTATAAATATTAGTTTATTAAATTATGATCTTCACAAAAAGTGATTGTTGATAGTGGGGTTTGAACTCACGAGCAGTCGATTACGAGTACATACAGTTCCCCTGTTGCACCGCAAGGCTACAATGACTTAATTAAAGCTTGCCAAATAGTTGATACCATTCCAGTTGAACAATTTTTAAACTTGACTAGACGGTTGGAAATGACTCATGTACATGGAATTTTTTCGCTGTCAAAACAGTTTGTCACTCTTTTTTTATTTAAAATTACTTTAGGTTCAACACTTTCGTCTATTTTAAAGTTGTTATTATGCTTATATTTGAATAGTATTTGACTTTGTTTACGTAGTTATACACTTTTACGACGTTCAGCACTTATTTATTTTGTTTTTAACCTATTGCATAGCTTCTATCGCGGGCCTTGAGCGCGGGGACCGAATCCAGAAATTCCGTAACGAAAAAATAAATAAAAGTATTAATATCAAAGAAAAAGAAATACTGCATAAATAAAATAAATAAATAATTATAATTGCATAAGTTGATACAAAATGCTATGCAATAGCTTTACCGCGGCAGTCCCCGAGTGCCACACGTCTTTTTTTTATAGTTTCTATTTGTTGTACCTACTCTGAACGCTTTTAACGTGTACGTTTTTTAGGATTCCGTAGTCAACAAGGAACCCTTAGGTATAGTTTCGCCATGTCCGTCCGTCTGTCCGTCCCCGGCTTAGTTCAGAGACTCTTAGTACCTACTAGAAAGCTATAATTTGGCATGGATATACCTACATATTAATCACGCCGACAAAGTGGTAAAATAAAATCATGTAAAAAATAGTTATTTAGGGTACCTCCTGTACATGTAAAGTGGGGATGTTTTTTTTTTTTCGTCTACCCTATGTTGTGGGGTATTGTTGGATGGGTCTTTCAAAAATATTGCGGGTTTGTGAAAAATTTTTTTCGATTTAATATATATATATAAATATATGGCTTTAAAGTGCTAAGTTTTGTTAGAGTTAAGTGTCCCCCCCCCTGCCAGCTAACTGGTTGTACTTGGATATGTAAAAAAAAAATCACAGCAGTAGTATATATTACGAAGTTAAAATTAAAACAAGCCAAGTAGGCGTCACAAGTTAAGGCTCGACAGACTCGTGCGATATCGCGGGCGCGACGCGTCACTAGTAGCACAATTTCTTTGTCGGTGCCTGTCGCGGCCGCGATATCGCGCGAGTCTGTACGAGCCTTTACCGAGTAATAGTCAACCAACTTACATTAACAGTTGAAAAACATGTTCTCCCATACATTCCTTACGGAAGAACATGTTTTTCAACTACGATGTTAGTTTGTTCTTGGGATAAATTCATACCAACTACGGAACCCTTCATTGTGCGTGGTCCGACACGCACTTGTTCGCTTTTTTTTTATCGTTCTCACACAGTTATAAATTCAACATTAAACGTGCTCTTGTCACCGCCGGGGTGCCAGCTGTTTTAAAACCCAATGGCTTGGCACGCGACGATGGGAAGAGACCGGACGGAATGACCATAATGCCTTGGAAGTTAGGTCGGCCTTTGGTGTGGGATGCAACATGTGTCGACACCCTTGCGCCATCCCATCTTCCTAGCACGGCGGGCTGTGCTGGGTCGGCTGCTGCAGGTGCAGAAAACCTCAAACGGCGCAAATATAACAACCTTATTGGGAGCTATATGTTTGAGCCGTTGAAACTCTAGGACCATGGGGTCCGAGTGCCCACTTGGTTTTTCGACACATCGCCAAGCGGTTGGTCGACTCTTCTCGTGACCAGAAGGCTGGCCTATTTCTTGGCCAAAGAATCAGCATTGCCATACAACGTGGCAATGCTGCCAGCCTTTTGGGCACTTTTCCTGTTGACAGCGATGCGGACGAATTTTTTGATGCCCTTTGATTCTTTCCCCTCCCTTTTTTTATTTTTATATATTTGTACATATTATTATTACTTAAAAATTAATTAACTATAATCATTTAAGTCCAAACATAATTTACAATACATTAAAGATGATGTAACTAATATATTTGTAACAACTTAGTTTAGAAGAGTATCCGTGAAGTTTCTTGCTCGTTCTTCTCCATAGGTACCTATTACGCTTTGGGGAATGGGCAACTAGCTTCATATTTCTGATTGAGCGACTCCTTGGCAATTTAAAAGTAAATGGTTTGAGTTTGATGTCATACGTGAGTTTGTGAAACACCCCACTTGATTCCCTATTTTATAGATGGCTCTCTGTTTTATAGATGACATTCACGGAGCAGTACAGTGTATCTCGACATAAAACCTTGGTCTTAATCAATAAACTGATGGGACCAGTATTTAAATCAAAACGGATGTTGAAAATTAACACTGAGATCAAAGAAATAAATGCTTTAAGATCTACATACACAAGTTTACCAACCCAATGCAATAAATTCCCCGATTAATAATCATAATCCAGATTTGATCCAGCCTGTCCCACCTTGCTGTCCTCCCCCCGACGCTGCCCTAAGCCGAGGTTCGTACCCCACAGGGGGTGCCCTTAGCGTGCAGTCGTTTAGTTTATAAGTTTTATGCCCTGGCTGGAGGCTTTAACTTTCGCTTAAGGCAGCCTCAGGAAAGTCCAGTTAAGGAGTCACGACCTCTCAAAGTAAACAGCGAGTTGCCGCTATAAAAAAAAAAACAATGCAATAATGTAATATCCATTCAATTGCAGTCTGTCATCAATGAATTTCCATCCTTGCTAGTAATAAGTACCTAATAACATGACAAGTGACTAAGCGTTAATCAAGTCTGCTTAATCATATCAGTACCTACGTAATCCTTTACTAGCTCGTTTGTATCTCAGCCTGCCATATTTTATCTAATCCCAGATCGCTACGTAAAAGGAAACAGCAAATTACTCATACTGTGTATCAGACAGTGACAGAATAAATCTAATGTTTCATAAATCAACGAGCCAAAAATATGGAGGATGGATTTAAACTTTAAAGACAGAGGCTGCGGCCGCTGCTGCGCGTGCGTCGTCGGCGGCATTAGAATACAAGTATGGAGAATACCCTTTTATGAGTTACGAGTTTATTGAATGCGGTAAATCATCTTACATAGTTTACTGCAGATGGGATATTTTGGTACGGATTTTGTTCAAGAAGTAGTCATTTGATGAAGCGTACCAATCGTGGGGTCTTTAAAAGTTTTAGATTTTGTAATCATAATTAGCTTAGGTGTGAGCCTACGATCAACACTCAATATTTAATTATTATTTACCTATTTGGTCCACCCAGAGTCCTAAAAGCAAAACTGGGTGATAGGAATTCTTAATAACAAGTTGGTTTGACCCGTTACGCTAGGAAGTAGTTGTCAGATTAATTTGCCTTCCATATACTCATAAGAACCGTTGCCGGACTGAAAGAGACAAAGACATCATAGCCAGTTTCACGAAGAGCTCACTCTAAGCATTAACCTCTCCCCCGCAGAGAGGAGACCCTCCTCCACTAAGCCTCTACCACGTCACCTTACTAAATCAAATAATATAAAACATCGGCAGACTGCGAGGCTTTGTCTGTGATATGAGATCGCATTGATCACCGCAGTCACTTGCCCACGCGCAACGAATACAACCATTTTAGAACAAAGATACGCAAAATATATGAAGCGTATACCTACAGCTTTTAGGCGATATTGAAATAACACAATGAAGACTAGATTAAGTTTTATCATATCATTCTAAACCCAGTAGTGCAGCCTGTTAATTCCATCCACGACCTTTGTATGTTACAAATAATAACGAAAAAATATTAACAAAAAGAAAAGCCACTTCTTAAAAAGACACTACAAAGTGACAAATAGCTTTAATTTCGGAAGTCGGTGCTTTGGATCTTTATTTTAGTTTTTGCCACCAACTTCCGAAATTAAAGTAATTTTTCATTTTGTGTTTCATTTTTGTATTTTTTTTTTCTCTTTTT
Organism: Dryobota labecula; assembly: GCA_947523025.1. NCBI lineage: Eukaryota > Metazoa > Arthropoda > Insecta > Lepidoptera > Noctuidae > Dryobota > Dryobota labecula. The sequence continues at coordinate 1,095,544 of OX383296.1, read as the reverse complement.
AGTGGGTCTGTTTATAATGTATCTAAGTTACAATAGGCAACTTGCTCATCGCCTTTAAAAAATATGTTTTTTGTCGCGACGCAGGGACGTTAATTGTTGAGGAGTGCTCCTGGTATTAGGGGTTAAAGTATGAAATTGCCGAATTATACTGCAAAATTAAAACTCTTTTTTTTCCAAGATGTAATTTTTTTATTTAATCAAAATATTAACCATCGTTATCTATACATTGTTGCCATCGAATCGGAAGTACATTTATGCCTTTACGATAGAACTCTTGGGATCTAGATTCGACAAACTGTGTGAAAGCATTTTGTACTGCCTCTTGGGAATACATCTTTTTACCAATTGTCCAAATCACGACAAAATGGTAGTCAGTTGGAGCAAGGTCTGGCGAGTACAGAGGATGACGTATGGTTTCTAACTGCAGCTCCTGTAGAGTTACAACGATGTCCCGTGCAGTGTGAGATCTTGCATTATCATGGAGCAATAATGATGAAGATCGATTCACGAGTCGGGGCTATTTCACTGCCAGTTTCGCCATCATTGTTCGGAGTTCAGCACAGTAAACATCTGCTGATATTGCTTGACCAGACCTGAGAAACCTATACTGAATAACACCACGAAGAGACCACCAAACAGTTACCATTACTTTTTTATTGGTAAGCTTTGCTTTAGGGCACTGTTGTGGCGTTTGACCTGAGGTCAACCATTGCTTTTTTCGCTTACGGTAATCGTAAAGAATCCACTTTTCGTCACATGTCACAATTCGATCCAATATTCCTTTATTTCAGTACCGATTCAACAAGGCAGCGCAAGTTTCAACACACTTTTCTTTCTGCAGATCAGTCAAATCATGAGGCACCCATTTTTCATATTTTTTTATTTTACCGATTTTATGCAAATGAGTTAGTATTGTAGGTAAGGTAACGTTAAACCATGCTGCTAATTTCTTGGTAGTTTGACTCGGATCATCTTCCACCATCTCCTTCAATTCAGCGATAATCACCTGTGTGGGCGGTCTTCCACGTCGTTCGTTCTTCAAGTCGAAGTTTCCATTACGAAAGCGTTTAAACCAAAAAACGCACGGTGCGTTCATTAGCTCTCCAAACGCAGCATTGATATTGCATGTGGTGTTCAGTTGAATCACTTGGGTTTAGAGAGTAAAACCACCAAATTATCAGTAAGTACACAACAACTCAAAGGGAACGTCTAGTCGGCACCAGGGATAGAGCGGGACTCTGCGGGGCGCTCTTGAGGCGCTACCTTTGAGTTATGGTGTTACATTTAATTGTATATCACATCCCGTTTCTGCCGCGTCGGAAACGAACTCGTATTCAAAAATTACTCGGATTTTCGAAGTATCCATCTTTTCCGTCTATACTGAATAAAACAAAAAAAAACAATTGAAATTAGAAAATCGATTGTTGCACATTTTTTTAAAGAAAAATCTCAGGTATATTGTGAAAAAAGTTTCACTCGAATATCTCACACATGAAGGTTTAATGGCAATTCAAAGTATTTATTTCTATAAAATCGGCAATTTCATACTTTAACCAATATTATTTCACCATCAGCTGCATTTCACCATTCGCATTGTGACGAGCATAAATTGCAATCGAATCGCGACCCGTGAAATGCTTATTATTGAGTCGTTCCTGTGGCCATCTGTGGTCTTCATCATCAGTTCCACTTCACCAAATGGTGCTTTCCGAGAGAAAATGCACGAGTTACTATATAAACTATAAAAAATACCCAAATCGCTATAGGTGTGTATAATATTTGAAGAGTTCCTTGGATTTTTTCAGGATCCCATCATCAGATCCTGATCTGTTGGCAAGGGGTCCACCTGTTATGTAAACCCATTGAAAAAAAAAAAAAAGAAACGGTCTAGCCGTCTTCGAGTAATCGGGAGACTGAGAGCCTCCTCCTTATTTTGAAGTCGGTAAAAAAGGAACCACAGTTCAGACGTAGGTACGCCTGAGTCTTAACCGAAGAGAGTCTTTTGATTTTCAGAGTAAGTTTGGGACCCTGAAAATAAGGTTCGGCCACTCAGTAAAGCTGGGCATCAGTATCAGTTCGGCAAGCCCATAAACGCTGCAATTTCTGATGTAGGCAATAGCCTATTTTACATATGATTTACAATCATTACTGCACGGATAGTTATTGTTTATAGTTCATAATCGGCCGTACATTAAAGAGTTAACTGCCATAAGTCTAGAGTTGCGCAGTTCCACTTGAGATTTGGTTACCCTAGTAAACAATAGAAATGTGATAGAGAAAGTATGAAATTATTAAATGATTTCTAATCCTTTGAATTCTCATGTTTTACTATCGAATCAGAAATTACTGCTTCTACTAGATGCTGCTATAATACAGTGAAGTAATAAATAGCCGATGCCGATGCTATGATAAAGTGCTAATTATGGTCTACGGTGGTCGTTCAGACTTGGGAGATCTGTGTACATTGAAAGAGCTAATGATTGAGACAACTACAGACTATTCAGAAATGATATATAGTTATAGAGGTATGAGGAACAGGGTGTAAAGTTCACTCATACTCTATAGAAAAAGGAGGATCCTCTGACTAGACAAGTGTTGTGTCTGGTGGGCCCGACGGTTGATGTCAGGATGTTGTATATATGCCGGTCACGCGGTAAACTCTGATTGCGCGATGCAGGATTTGAGTGACGTCAGGTCTTTGATGCATAGTTCGCACGTGGCGTTGTAGATGCCGCCACATTAATATTCACTCTATAATTTAATCACTCTCAATATAAAGTCGACCTCGTAATAGCTTCACCACCCTACGGTTGAATTTCACTCGCACGTCATAAAACGACGGTGTGTTTGTATATGTGCCAGTTAGATAGTTTCAACCGTAGTGAACTGAAGTTATGAAAAGTGCAGCAATTTGAGGTCGACTATATACCAATAAAATGCACTAAACTTGAAGGTGTGTGTGTCGTGATAAATGTCAACTGCAGATTGTTCCCATGGAATGGGGGATTGAATCTGTTCACATCGCAACAAATACTAGACAATTAGGTAATAAAACGCTTACAAATAAAAAATTTGCAACATGTCAAGCGCAACTGGTCGAAAGTCACTTGGAACAAAAGTGGCGTTACTGAAAAACTTCAGTTAACAAGAGAAAAAAAATGTAAATCCTGCGAATCTCTCTCACAAATAGAACGATGGTACCCCTAAAGGCAGGAACCTTTAAAGATCTGTTACGACTGCTTGCGACTGCGCGCATTTGATCTTGGAGTCAATTACAAAGTTCCAGTATACTCCGATCGTCAGATTGTGCTTTGAATCCTCTGTTAGGGGCAGGAAGGTGAGATTGCCATTTGAGTAAGAATCCAGCTCCTCTCTAAGTCCCGATTTTGGATTAAGCCACTTCTGACTTAAGACTTAGTAATTCTCCGTGAACATGTGAAATAATCAAGCTTGCTAATCGGATTATATTGAGCTGTAGCTGCGAGGCTGCGCGAGAGTTGTCGCCTTGTAAGGGTGTGCGCGCCGCGCTGACGTCACCAACGGCGGCACCTACGCACCATCGCGCGATCCTGAGCTGTGAATGAAATCACCTTATGTAGGGAAATTAGGTGTTTTCTATTCAGAAGCAGTGAGTAAGGCTTTACCAATAGTGTTAGGTATAAGGGGATCTAGCTAGCGTGGAGGTTTTTATAAATCAAGTAACAGCCTTCGTCAATTAATCAGGCGCGTTCTTTTAATTAGCGGTCTCCACTAATAGACAGGTCTGCTTCAATATCAAGTAGTCCTGTGGAGACAGTGACAGGCCACTTCTCTTTTCTCTAACTGTTATGTCAATGTCGACTCGCCGATCTAGGCTTTAAACTCAGGACCTCACAGGACTTATATATAACCATTGGTCTTCCACTTCAAACAACACACAATCGCAAGTGCACGTGCTACGCATGGCGCACGATGGACAGTCGCACGTGCACACGATGAGTGAGCGCGTGACGATGCGTGCACGCATTGGCGATCGCCCTCTATGAAAAGTGTTGCATTTCTCATATGAATATATCTCGGTTGTGGCAATGACATCGTTTTGTAAAGGGCAGGTCCTTAAATGATGCGTCAATGGCGCTTTTGGGGACCTTTTGTAAAATAAATAAGCGTAAACATTTTCACGACCATCGAACCATCTCACAATCTTATGTTAAAGTTCACAAATGGTAGTACCTTTTTATGTAAAAAGCTGACGTTATATTTTATTGCAACTATTCAGTAGGTATCAGTTTGAGAAGCGTCTTCATAATTTATTTAAACGCTTTAAATAGCATTATCAAAAGAAAATCAACCGTATAATTAATTTCATATCTATTACAGAGTCGGCAAATAAATTACAAAAAATAATTAACTCTACAAAACAGATGTCCCAAGTGTGATCTGAAGACCTGTTTTAGCTGCTACAGTTGACTTTTCCCATCAGGAATGCATGAAATAACGGTCCCTTGACCTCATTATAAGACGCAAATAAACAAACTACAGATAATCAATAATACCTCATTATAAACTCAGAATAGCCATAAGGTATAACACATGACACTTAGTACGAGTAAGAATAGTCAAGAAAGACAGCGATCATAGCGCGTGTCGCAGTGCGCATGAATCAAACGGTGTGTGGGCGCAGCCTTCATAGACGGACTGACAGCGATGAGTTGATTGTTATGATTTTATCGCTCTCGGATCGGATAAGGTAGAGTTTTCAAAATATCATATCATAAGTAAAGTGAATGTGTGTTTTGATTGATAATAACGGATCGATTACTTAACCTTTTGCTATGTTGTTTGTGTCAAGTGACAAATGTTTTGCCGCTGCATGAGAGAAGCGCAAGACCGGCCGATGTGGTGACGCTAGGGGGAGGGCTACATCCAGCTGTGGACGTCTTTACACTGAAATGATAATGATGTTGTTAAGTCTTTTAAACTATGGCTTCCAGAACTAAGAAAAGTTATAATTGTTAACACTAGCAAACAATTTAAATACCTTAAAAAATAACAATATAATATAATATTATAATAAATTAACTAATATTATAAACTAAAAATGGTACCTAAGTTGAGTTTCGATTCTTGACATTTGCATCCCAGCATATGGTTCTGGTCCTAAGGAGCTTAATGTACTCAATATTTTACTTGCATTCCACAATGTGTAGGTACCTACTTAGGTGGTAACTTAAAATTATATACTGTGATCATAATGGACTCTGTCGGGCACAGAAAAATTTGTAGAAGAGAGAAAGCTTAAAAAAAGAAAGCTAGCTAAAAGAAAGCTTAACTAACACTATACTACCCTAAGGACCAGTCCCTAAGGTAACTAATATCTGATCGTTATGATGTCAATCCCTGATTCCAATGATGTACCTAGACATTATGAAAATCTTTCAAAAGCTCTTTTAACGTCCTTCTTTCCGTTGTTTAAAACTTATAGAAATCAGACCCTAACAATTAAGCAGGTACTAACTACCGATAAGATTACTTACAGCGTGTCGCAAGCGAAGCCGCAGGGCGCGCTGTCGCAACAGCTGCCATTCGACACCAACCGCGAACTGTCCAGAAATCACATTAGCTACGCGCTGTTAGCTTTCAAATATCTTATTTTGGGATACTCATTATGTTATGTATGTAGATATAATAGCAATTCACAGCGGTAGAGGAACGTAGTTCCTCCCATCCGAGCCACGCTGCGTGGTTTCTTATCCCAGAAGAGTTTGGGTAACTTGGCTGACCCTTCCTTCGTGCTTTTGAAGTCAATTCCAGTTTATTATTAGGTAGAAAAAAAGACACCTATGAGTTATATATTATATACTTAGTATATTTTATACTACGACTGTTGTGTTATTATTTTCATTGACATAAGAAATCTTGGCCGACTTATAAGGAAAAGATTTTCACGATGGATACCCACATTAAAAAATCGGCCAAGTGCGTGTCGAACCACGTACAATGAAGGTTTCCGTAGTTGGGATGAAATTATCAAAGTCAAAGTCAAATAATTTATTTCAAATAGGCACGAAGATGCACTTTTGAACGTTAAAAATTACATGAATAGTTAATTGATTCTAGTTGCGCCTTCCAAAATGTAGCTATGTATGGAGAAGAATGGGCAAGAAACTCCATATTTACTCTTTTAAAATGTTAACAATAGTTTGTATACAATAATTAATATTTATAGGTGAAGACGATGTACGTAGAATGAAAAAATAAAAAATATAAAAAAATATATCAAAGTTACTTACCACAATTGGTAAAAAGAATGAAAAGTGTAGTAATAACAGAAAAATTAATAAATGCGATAGGTACATGGTGCTCACATATTTACAAACATTGTATATGATTTCCCAAAAAATAAAAACTAAACAACATATAATGTCCGTGTGTGAGTTAAAATATTATCCCAAGAACAAACTTAACATTGTAGTTAAATAACTGTAAATGTAAGTTGTTGACTCGGTAACTTGTAAAGCCTACTTAGCTGTGCTAATTTTCCTTTTAACTTCGTTATATACAGGGTGAAATTGAATTCATGGGCATCCTCTTAAGGGGTCATTATACTCATCATTATGAACAACTTTCACTGTGGGACCAAACCTGAAATCGCGAAAAAAGAATCAGCTGTTCCCTCTGTTATGTTCGCATAGCTCGTCAAATGTAGGGAACAGCTGGTATTTGAATTTTTGCACATTTCCAAAATACAACCATTTAGCTTGCAGGGAGGGGGGGGGGGACACTTGACTCTTACTAAAATTAGCTCTTTAATGATTTAATATTACGCAAACGGAACCCTGAATCTAAAAATGGTTTTCAAAAACCCCCAATATTTTTGAACGGCCTACCCAACAATACCCCACACTATGGCTAGAAAAAAAAATCATCCCCACTTTACGTATAGGTAGGAGAGATTCCCTAAAAACGTCTCTGAGCTAAGTCGCGGACAGACAGACAGACAGACAGACATGGCAAAACTATATGGATTCCTTGTTGACTACGGAACCCTAAAAAGTAATACTTTAAGGCGAGGTTCTTCAAGTTAACCTCTAGGAAATGTAATTTTAATGTCATTATATTTAGAAACGGTAATGATTAAACACGTGAAAAAATTATATGTTGCTTTTGAGACCTTTCTGTAGGTACGTCGGATACTCGTTACATAATTGGATAAAGTTCGCTCGATAGAAAAAAAATCCAAACATACCCTTATTTTGTAGATTAAAATCATTTTATTTCAATATTATACCACATTATGTATTGAAAATTACATCAAAATAAACGTCTTTGATGATGTAATGTCCGTCGGGACATTACATCATATTATTTTCAACCCAAAATTAACGAAATTCACGGCACAATTTACTCGCGCCCAGCTACCACCTCTAGAACAAAAATGCACGCTCGAAGAACCTCGCCTTAAACTTATTTTATTCCTACCAAAAAAAAGCTTAAAAAAGCTATATTTTATTATTATTAAATAATACTCCTCAAAGATTTTTTTATGTTAGTTTTCCTAGCCCTGATTGATATCAAGGCTAGGAAAACTCCTACATACCTGTATCTATTGAGGGTCTGTTGTTGTTGACATTAGTGCCAACATGACATTTTCTTGGTGCCAATAGTAGGTATCTTGAACTTTCTCATCTGCTATGTCTATTGAATAGCAGCTCAGCGCTACCACACGTGTCCGCTTCTTCATCTTCAAATCATCAGTGAATTCAGTTGCAGTGGAAAATATGAAATAAATTTGATTATTCCTAGGGTGGGATCAAAGTTTTACCAATAAATATTTAGGTTCAGACTACCTACTGCGTTACAGTTTGCCTGTATACAAATATAAGTAGGTACACACATAAGTACCTACATAAACTCATGCCTTTTTCCCACGAGGGTAGGCAGAAACTATAGAACGCCATCTGATAATTATAGGTATTATTATAATATGTTACATAATTATAAGTAAGGTACTTATAATCTTGAAGGAATAGAAGTACGTAAGTGACAATAAAACTTTCGATAAAACAAGTTTTATCGAAAAGCTATAAGTTATTATTTAGTGGATCCACGAACTAAGTGGACATAGAAAGTGATTTATACTATCGCATTAGATGCTTTTATCTGCAACTTATATCGTTATCTAAGTGAAGCTATTAATTTTACCTCAACCTCCTGACATTTGTGACTATCCCAAATTATAATAGGCGGTTTTTAAACTTGTTGAAGTTGTTTTCTTAGAAAATCAACGCGTAGGAACTTTCTACTAACTCACTTTTTTATTATTAATTTTTATGAACTATATTTAGCCTAACGATCATTGTAATTTAGAATACTTACGAATATTCGTCTGAAAGTTTTAGCTAGTTCAACTTTAGTACGAATTTTAAAACTAGATGGCGTTGGCGTCGAATTGAGTAGCGCTATGGTTTCGTTCACAACAAATTCACAACAGTGGTACATAACAGTCATCCGATTGGTGTGAAGCTAAAAGTCATTCAATACAGGAGGAGTATTTCTACTAACCACACAATTTTGAATGGTGGTTATTAAAGCATTTGATTTTATCAAAGAAAACTAGGAACCTACATCTTGTACGAATCTCATGGACGTAGGTACCCTAATTGCATATAGGTTTAAATATAAAGCTTATGTTAGAACTGGATAGATGTACCGACTAACCAGCCAAAGAATTCCTGATAAGTCTGAAAGATACAGTTTGATGATTTAGTATGTAGGTACCTACTTTTATTTTTCTCAGAAATAATATGAAGTTAATCGCCAACCCGTCTTGAGCAAGCGTGGTGATCAATGCTCGCGCCTTCTTGTATGAGCAGAGGCCTTTTCTTTGCAGTGGGACAACAATGGGTTGGTATTATTCCAAATTATTATTAAAAGAAATAGAGAAACTAAAGAAATTCACCAAGTTACCAATTTATTATTATTGTTATTATTATTTCTTCGGACAGAGGATTGTTCTTTGCGCTACTAACGTTATCACTCTAGCTACCTGAATAGGTAGGTAGTTACCCTAGTAGCATTTTTTGTTGGCATTTAGTTAGGCCACTTACCTCTGGTTAGTTGGCAAATGCATACAATTGGCGAGCAGTTTGCGGGTTGGGCCAACAACGGATGGCCTACGTGGATTTGCCTACGAAGGCCCAACTTGCGATGGGGCCAACAACGGATGGCCTACGTGGATTTGCCTACGAAGGCCCAACTTGCGATGGGGCCAACGTACATTGCTCTACGAAGGCCCAACGAAAACGTATTATGGGTAGGCCCAACGACACAATACATTAAGGCAAGCGCTTGTATGTTGGTTGGTTCTATGGCTGGTTTCAGAGCGACGATCTCGCCAGCACCGGCCGTACGCGCGTCGCTATACATGAACCTTATCGGCTTCAAAATAAGGTTCATGTATAGCGACGCGCGTGGCGTCATCCATTCTTCACGCACCACACCGAGTTCCCCACCGTTACCATCATCGTCGTAAAACTCCACAACTTTATACATTTAACACTTTCACAAACACTAAAGGTTAACTAACTATACCCAAAGTCTCAAATTCAGATAATTTATGTAAACAAAGGGGATAACATAGCAAAAGAATATCTTCGTAACGGTAATTCACATAAAATGGCGAAAAAAAAGGTTTAATTTTCTTTTGAGTACTGATTTTAAGAAATCATAATTAAAAAATAATCATACCGTAATTATTTTTATAAATTTTCGGTTTTAAACAAAGTTATTAAAAAAGGACATTATCTGGTATAAAATATTTTATGATACTGGTAACAATGCAGGAGATACAAACATTTTAATTTTTTTTACATTTTCAACAACACTAATATTACAACTCTCATTCACCGCCTCTGTGGTCTAGTGGTAAAACCACCTGTCTCAGATCCAGAGGTCCCGGGTTCGATTCCCAGCGGGGGCAATAATTTCTGCTCGGTTTGGTTGGTGGTAGGGCTTGTTCTAAGTCCGCCTGGCTAGCTACCACCATCTTATCTAAGTCTGTCGCCAAACAACAATGTTAACAACATTTGTTGTGTTTCGGCAGTTAGAGGTAAGATAGCCAGTTCCTCTGTGGTTGAGGATTCCGGGTGAAGCTCGCTTCCATCTTCGGCCTTATCATCACTTACCATCAGGTGAGTTGAAGGCCAAGAGCTTCCCCGTTGTGTGTAAAAAAAAAAAATGTACTCGTAAGTAGCATATCTAGCCACATTTTGGATGAAAACGGCTGTAAACTGTTTCGGGTGAAAATCGATTTTGGGAGGCCTACGTCTAGCACTGGACTTAAAAGGGCGACTATGACGATCATATGCCGTGTCTCCGACACGTTACACAAAACATTGTTTGGCAACGGTATTTTGTTTGCATAGTTCTTATAATTAATTCACTTTAATTTTAGCGATGACTATTTACAAAAAGAAATATGATAAATTGTTTTGTACCACTGTCCTGTCATTTTGTCAGTGACATTACTTTGTTTACATAAATTATCTGAATTAGAGACTTTGGGTATAAACTAAAACACAGCCTGCCAGCCTGATATCAGGCTAATATCTTTGTTGATGCGAACAAAACAAACACTCACAAACACTCCGCAGCCGCAGATGCACAAATGAATAACAAAATGGCGGGCGGGCCGGGAGACGGTGCCGCCGCCCGCTCCCCGCGCACACCGCTACTACCCCGTTGGAGTAGCAGTAAATGGCCCTACAAAAATCTCCCAACAGTAGGAATAGAAGCAGCAGGCCCGCGTTAGTTGGCCCAATGTGGTCATTATACCTTAAATCCCTACAAAAATCTCCCAACAGTAGGAATAGAAGCAGCAGGCTCGCGTTAGTTGGCACAATGTTGTCATTATACCTTAAATCCCTACAAAAATCACCCAACGGTAGGAATAGTAACAGCAGGCCCGTCGTTGGCTATCCGTTGGGCAAATAGTGCATGTTTATGACAATGGGCCTATTTTAAGTTTAGGTTGGCGGAATAACTAACCGTCTGCCAATACATTCCCAACTGTTGGCGTATGAAAGCCAACGGCAATTGCTACTAGGGTAGGTAGGTGCTACTCAGTAACCTACCATCCATAATCAAATACAGACCTATCATAAGAAGTCTAGAGTTTCTTAATTCTATTAAATATTTAGGTATTATGAAACCCAGTACCTAATTAAATAAGGACTATGGATAAAAAGTTAGGTACCTAATGCGGTAGGTAGGTAATGCGGCAATAAAATGTAAATTTTCTTTTAATTATTGTAGATCTACGCTTGCCTGTTTGTAGAGCGTTGGATTCGATAGAGAGAGTGGTTTGAAAAAACGTGAGCGTTTATTCGCTCAAGAGCGCTTAACAACTGATGCGCACTACCAACATCATTTCTTTTCATTGACAGAACTTGATTGTGCCTTAACTACTGGTTTTATAGAACAAAATAATGATTGGAAAGATTTGAGGAGTACCTAAGCTCTCAAGACACCAATTTCCTCGCTGTTGGGGATCCCTATATTCCACCACCTGAATGATTTGATTTTTACAATTCATTCAGTAAGCTTCTGGAGTAACTCTGCTGTAGCCGGTCCTAAGCCCGTTTGAGAAAGAAGGAAGGTTAGCTGTGAACAGCGTACACCCAACACCACCAAGGATAAAGACAGCCGTCAAATACGCCATCAACGCCGAGCAGTAGGCGGCGGCAAATTAACCTACTTACTTCGAGCAGTGGGGACCATAGGGACTAAATTCCCCAGAAAAACCGACGTAGAAGGTAATGGGGACCCACTACGATAGAAATCCCAAGAGAACTCCATGATAAAAGTTAATGATGAATATGCTGTTTTGTCGTGATATCCGGCTGCTACCCCCGACGCCCATCGATACCCGGGTCAATGGGTGACAATGTCAATGTCAATGGGTGTCAATGATGTGACTCTTTGAATGGAAACACAATTTTCTTCTCAGGTTTCGTGTCTGACAGCAAAAACGGTACAGGAATAATAGTATCTCGCAAGATAGTCCAATTCGTCACTGGCTACAATACTATCAATAATAGAATAATGACCACCCGCATAGATTGCAACCCACTCCCACCCACAATCATACATGTCTATGCACCAACTGCCCAATCTTCGCAAGAAGACTGACGACTTTTATGGCCACTTCCAAACAACAATGAACAACATCTCCAGACGCGATGTAATGACTGTGCAGGGCGATTGGAACGCAAAGGTAGGAAATACAGAACACGATGATCACATCCACCATATAATAATTAAAAAAAAAACTTGGAATATCAAAATTAAATATTGCCACTTTCAATAAATTACTCGTAGAACCAAATGTGATGTATATTAAAAACTCAACTTTGCCTGACGCTGAAGCTACGAAGATTCCTTTACTTCCGTTAGAAGGTATGGCTTTAAGAAAAAAAAATATCCCACACAGTTAGGTACATATATCTGCCAACAAATACAAAGATTATAAAAATCTCGTTGCCCGAAATATTATTCCTTCAAAATTCGCAGGTATAGATATATCTACTAGGTAAAGGATTCTTTACCTAGTAGATACAGACGAAGAAGATGTGACTGATATTCAAGATAATAATGAAAAGGAAAATTGAATAATTGAGTATGTTGAATAATTTGTGTTGTGATCAAAGGTAAAGATACCTATAGATTTTGTCATTTTTCAATTTGTGGGTAACTGTAATATTTTTGAATCTGAAACAGAACTTAAATACTAACAATGTGGGCAACTGCACTATGCTTGAACCTGAAAAAGAACTTAAGACTACGCCGAGCGCACAGTGGCGCCCTCATCGTTATTTCGGTGATTTCTTTTATTTTAGAATGAAAATGCAGAAAATAAGCTCGTCAAGTTGTGCTTCACAAGACTATACGTTATTATTACTACAAACAGAAGTTTTAAATGGCTATGTTTTATTGTAATCATTAAAACGGAAAATAGTGGCCACTAAACTCCGTTTTAATGATTACAATAAAACATAACAATTTATAATATTGGTATGGATTTAGGATTTTAGAAATTAAGCTACGGAGCCACTTTTTTTAGAGTTGTGTTATGTTTTATTTTTGATATCATTTCTATTTCCAATAACATATATGTCGGAGAACGGAAGATCTCTATCGTTATCATCAGCCATATTATAACTACTGTGGGCGTACTGTGGGTAGTATTGGTTATTACGCAATAGAAAAACCGAATTAAACTCAAAAGTCATTTACTCAATCTAAGAAAGTACCCATAAGTTTACATAAGACAGTCCCCCAAAACGCCCATCCCTTCACCACTTCCTAGTGTTTTAGCTGGGAAGAAGAAGTGATGGAGCAAACTCCCCAGCAGCACATCTGTCTGTTCAGTTAGAAGAACTTGGTTCTATACAGTAATGGTTATGCAAAGTAATTAATGTAGGAACACGACACAACTATACCGAACGCGCAACAGTTTCTAGACGTCTTCACTGCTTGACCGCCACCGATGAACTCCACTTATTGAATGTGCGGCGATCACTTGTCGCCGGTCGAACGTTATGTCGTAGACTCTGCCATGCGCCGCTAGGCAGCGCTAGCGTCGCGATTATTCAAGAAACGATGGCGCGAATCCACCAATTCCATCGAACGCCAATGGCGCTGGCGTACCGAATACAACTCGTCTCCGACATATATAACATTTAATAAATCATGTCGTTATGTTATTGGAAATAGAAATTAGATCAAAAGTAAAACATAACTCAACTCTAAAAAAAGTGCCTTCGTAGCTTAATTCTTAAATCTTAAATCTATACTAATATTATAAAGCTGAAGAGTTTGTTTGTTTGAACGCGCTAATCTCAGGAACTACTGGTTGAAATTGAAAAATTCTTTTTGTGTTGGATAGTCCGTTTATCGAGAATTATTAAAGGCTATATAATATTACGCTACAACCAACAGAAGCGGAGCATAAATGAAAAATATTGCAAAAACGGGAAAAAATATTCCTTTTTGAGAGCTTCCGTTGCGTGCGCTGCGTAAACGGTTTAAGTTACGCAAATATCATGTATAATGGAATTATTCCTCTTTAAAAGTTCTAAAAAAAAGTCTGCGACAACATATGTCTATCTTTTGAGATTGACTCACTATAACCTTTTTTTATGGTAATCAAATTTGTTCGAAATTAATGCATTATTTGCGAAGAAGTTTTATCAACCTAATATTAATCCTTATCCAAATAAATATGTTATTAATCACAAGTATTTAAATGATAACAAAATTGTCCTTAACATCACTTGATTTCAATCAACATCTTAGCAGATATCATAATTTTAAAATAACTCCGTAACAAAATAAGTAGAAAATTCATTACTTAGACCACTCTCTCTCTTAGGTGACGCAGACGAAGTTGCGCGGGTCAGCTATATTATAAAGCTGAAGAGTTTGTTTGTTTGGTTGGGTGAACGCGCTAATCTCAGGAACTAGATACTGGTTCGAATAGAAAAAATATTTTAGTGCTGGATAGCTCATTTATCGCTTTTCGGCAAATCAAAATCAAATTAACCGAAGATCTATGGGGAATGTCTATCAAAGTTTGTACATCTATAGACATCGAGACTATAGCACCATACTTAGCTTTAATACTTAATTTGTGTGTGGATCAAGGAGTCTTCCCGGATTTAATGAAATACAGTAAGGTTATACCACTTTTTAAATCAGGGGACAGTAAAAACACTAACAATTATAGACCAGTATCCATGTTGCCGGTATTCAACAAGGTGTTCGAAAAGGTGATGCTCAATCAAATGCTTAATCATTTTAACACCAACCATATCTTACACGATCAGCAATATGGTTTCACCAAAGGACGTTGTACGACTGACGCCGGTGTCACCTTATTAAGACACATATTTACAGCACGGGAGGAGGCCCAAGATGCCATAAGAATCTTTTGTGACCTCTCCAAGGCATTTGACTACGTAAATCACGAAACCTTACTCTTGAAACTGGAGCATTACGGACTAGGTAAACTTGCGCTTAGTTTAGTAAAATCTTATTTAAATGATAGACAACAGCAAGTTCAAATAAATGGAGTCAATTCACTCGGCTTAAGAGTAAAAATGGGTGTACCACAAGGCTCGATATTGGGTCCTTTCCTCTTTTTAGTATATATTAATGATCTAGCCCATTTATTAAAAAACCAACCACAAATGGTGTTATTTGCTGACGATACTTCCTTAATTTTTAAGATAAATAGACGTGCATCAAATCTTGACGACGTAAATAACGCCCTATTGCAGGTCCAAAATTGGTTCACTGCTAATAATTTAGTATTAAATGGGAAAAAAACTAAATGCATAAGATTTGCTTTACCGAATGTTAAAAGTAGTGATTGTGACATAGTATTGAATAGGGAGAAACTAGAATTCGTCGATAAAACTGTTTTCCTAGGGATCACGCTCGACTCAAGGCTGCAATGGGGTCCTCATTTAACATCTGTTGCAGGGCGGCTAAGTTCAGCAGCATATGCTGTGAGAAAAATCCGTCAATTTACTGATGTAGATACCGCTAGGCTAGTCTATTTTAGTTACTTTCATAGTATCATGTCATACGGTATTTTACTATGGGGACGGGCTGCAGATATCGAATCTATTTTTATTCTACAGAAAAGAGCCATCAGAGCAATATATGGCCTCCGCAGGCGCGATTCTCTAAAGGAACTGTTTAAAGATATTAACGTCATGACGGTACCTTGTCAATACATCTATGAAAACATCATGTACGTAAGGAAAAATGTTAATATTTTCAGTAAAAGAGGTGAAAGACACAATTATAGTACTAGAAATAGGGACCAATTAGTTCAACCAGGTTTCAGACTGGCTAAAGTAGACTCATCCTTCATGGGGTACTGTTTAAAATGTTACAATAAAATACCTCCCCACATACTCCAATTGAACGAAACAAAACTTAAAACTTGTATAAAACGCACACTATGCAGCCAAGCATATTATAAATTGGGGGATTACATCGCTGACAAAAATGCTTGGCTCAATGCTGGTCTTGCTCCATAAGGGCGCATAAACTAATTGATTAGCAATTGAAAATATTATTGGAGCTATTGGAGCTGCTGAAGATTGTAAACTATTTTTGCATTGTATAAACTCAATGTCCTTGAATTATATAATTGCATAGCACAGGTGTGAGTACTATGTACTATAGAGCTACCATTTACCTGGTAATATGTCTTTTATTGACTTCAATGTGCCCTGGCGGCTGAGAGTATGTCATGCTCACTCAAATGTCTCGCTGGTGGTGGCGTGTGTGTTGGATCATTAAGTTCCCTTCAAAATGGTTGAGCTAAATGGTGCTGATCCATGCGTCATGTTCGTGAACGGGCGCCGTCAGTTGGGACTGGTCATCTCTTAGCTGCCACGGCTTATTTTAATTTTTGAATTGTTACTATTACGGACGCTTCTAACGTGCACGTCTTTCTACATTGTTCTCACATGTATAACTTCAACATGAATGATGTAACCCATATTTTGTAACAATATTTTGTTTTAAAAGAGTGTCCATGGAGTTTCTTGTCCGTTCTTCTCCATAGGAACCTACTACGCTTTGGAATGGGCAACTAGCTTCATCTTTCTGACTGACCGACCCCTTGACAATTCAAAAGTGCCTGTAATTGGTTTATTTGAAATAAATGCTTTGAGTTTGAATTTGAGTTTGATCGAGGAAGGTTATAGGCTATATAGGTAGGATTTTCCTAGCATCGGGGTCATTATTCACAAAAATTGAGCACACATGTAATATCTAAATAATGTAACATGCATTGTATTTCTTCTTTTTGGTAAATAAATTATTATTATTATTATTTTATTTTTACATGTTTACATATCTCGGGACCCTGGGGTCCCGGACCTTTGGAAGGCGTACGAGGGGCCGAAGCCAACTCGCAGAGGCCCGTTAGACGCTTTTTAATTAAATGAGGCACCAACCGACGACTATCCCTGTACGCCCTATGCAAGTGCACCCAAGGACAACCCCCGGTTGGTGTAGGACTATTGCAGGATATGGAAACAAAGATATTGGACTATGAGTTTTGGTGGTTAAAATGGACTGGTTACCTAAAACTATACAAGGACTATGGCCCCTGCCTGATCAATGTTTTATTATACATGGATAAAATGGCAGGGGGTGACTTGCACACTCAGTAATGGGCCCCCGAAAATGATCGCTAACACATAGTGACGTAGCGACAAGCGGGCAACATATCCTGAGGTGCTTGAGGAGTGGAGAGGTATTCCACGGCTCTCAGAAGAATCCCAGAGCCCGGAAGATGGTCAAGATCCCTACAAGCACTTACTGGAATACTTCTTTCCTCCGAGCATGTTTGATCTTGCAAATCTCCACTCAAGCCGGCCAATAAAGGCAAGAATGAGGTGGGAGCTCAGTTCCTCGTCAGTGTTCACCCCAACCGGCCAATAAAGGCAAGCCAGAGATGAGGAACATGACTTCTCCCGGGAGATAGGGTCCGTGGGGTCGCAACTGCCCAGCAGCTCGCCACATGCTGCCCTGCGGGTTTCTGTATCTCTCTTGGTCTGGCTCCTCACCCTAGACATGTTCCGGCAAAGTAAACTCTATCGGCACAGACCTAGAGTTCGGAGCGCGCAAGCCCCACCACGACGTCAACGTAGAGATACGGCGATTATTATGATATAACATCACGCTATGATCCTTAGGAGCCAAGCGATAACGAAGTTATAGCGCGGACGAGCGACGGGATGCGACGCGATGGGTGGGCCAAAATTTGAGGCGGACGAAGTCGCGAGCAGAAGCTAGTATAACATCAAATAAAATCAACATAAACAAAACAATCATCACTTCTTAATTTCTAATAATTATTATAGGTTATGTTTCAGGTTTATGCGATTCCACATTTAATATGTAAGTATAATGTATGTGTGTGTGTGTGTGTAGTGTGTGTGTTTGTGATGTAATGTAATGTGTAGTGTAGTATGTGTGAGGGTGTGTTAGGTTGTGTAGTGTAGTGTAGTATAGTGTAGTTGTGTGTAGTGTGTTAAGTTTAGGATGTGTGTATTTAGTACTCGTATGTAAGTTCTTTTTCAGGTTCGTGTACTATTTATTACCTACAGTTTCTCACAGTTTAGTATTTAAGTTCTTTTTCAGTTTCAAGCATAGTGCAGTTGCCCACATTTTTAGTATTGAAGTTCTGTTTCAGGTTTATACATATCACAGTTTACCCACAAATTGAAAAATGACAAAATCTGTATCTTTTCATTTGATCACAACACAAATTATTCAACATGCTCAATTATTCAATTTTCCTTTTCATCATTATCTTAAATATCAGTCACATCTTCTTCGTCTGTATCTACTACTTAAAGAATCCTTTACTTAGTTATTAATTTTTAAATTCTTGTATTCTTTAGCGAATCTTGAAGGAATAATATTTCTGTCAACGAGATTTTTTTAATCTTTGTTTTTGTTGCCTAACTGTGTGGCATATAAATTTTTCTTAAAGCCAACCATACCTTCTAACGGAAGTAAACGAATCTTCGTAGCTTCAGCGTCAGGCAACATTGAGTTTTTAATGATTTGGTTCTAATTTCTTGAAAGTGGCAATATTTAATTTTGATATTGCAAGTTTTATTTTTTTAATGTGTCGATAACAACATCATCAAATCCAATAAAATATTTACCTGTTAGTACTTCAACTTTATAAGGCTCTGAATCTTGACTTGCAACTTCCATTACAGTTAGCCATAGCGACGGCGCCCATATTGTAGATTGTCTTATTTTGGTCTCAATTGTAGCGTGAATGCTATCTCGATCTTTATTCTTGAGTGATTTTCCTTTTAAACATTTAAAAAAGTCATTAGATAAATGTCATTCCATACTTACATCGTTTTAATTTTACCTTCCTTTCTAACTTCTAACAGTAAAGGCATTTCAGTGCATCTGTTTACGTGGATTATATTGCATTTAAGTCAAAATAAGGCAAAAGCAATACATTATGGTAAGTAGTTACAGCAATTTGGCTTTAAAGGAAAACACTTGGTTTGGTTTTGCCCATACATTTATCAGTTTCATTTACAGCGTTTAATCGTAACAAAAAAAAAGGCTATTGCTGTAACCCACAGAAATATAGATCAAAAGTAATTTCTTGTAGATTTTGGGTATTTGTCTTGATAAAAGATCAGAAAATGCGTTAAAAGAATGACACTTGTAGGTTAAATAATAAAGAATATATGATTTTTTTTCTGAAATTTTAAAAGTTTTTTGGCTCTGGTGAACATTTTTCATTTTGTGGGTTACTACGTTTCCGCTTTTTCGCGTCGATATGATGAGTACATTATGCGCCAAACGCTCTTAAATTGGGAAGGAGGCGTCAAGGTGGGTGGGGTTAAAATATCAAACCTCCGTTACGCAGATGACATTTGCATCATCAGAAGCTAAAATTACAGAGTGACTGAAGATTCTATTTAGAAGTTCTAGGGGAAAGATCAGAACAACAAACATCAGCATAGTCTATAATAGGAAGCACAAGTGACTGGACCAAGGTGAGTTTGGTGCTAGATGGGAGGAAATGCTTGAATCTATAGAGAAACCGCAGTGAGAACGAGACTTTCTGGTTCACCTAAGCCACGTGTTTATTTCAACTCAAACTGCCGTCAATGTACAAACCCAAGTCCTTTACGTGAGGTGAAAGAGAGATAACGGAGTTCTCGTACATCAGTGGCATAAGTTGGCTAGTGTTCACATTCCTCAAATAGTACGAACTACCAATGAGGATGGCTTGATTTTTCCCGACATTAACAGAAACCCCAAATTTGCCAGACCATTCTTCGATAGTTCGTAGATCAGCATTGAGTAATGAAATGCAAGAGTCAAGGTTGGCAGTGTGACTGAGCGTATAGTTGCAAGTCATCAGCGTACAGATGGTAAGTTGTAATGTAATTTGAGGACAGTAGTAATGGAGTTTATAAATATTGAAAATAACAGAGGAGAGATTATACCGCCTTGCGGAACACCAGTTGCCAGGTCGCACCAGTCAGAGCAATCCTGATTAGCACGCACCGCCTGCTGGCGACCACGAAGATATGAAGAAAACCAATCACATGACAACGAAGAGACCCCAATTTGAGACAGAGAGATTAGGGAAGAGAAGAGATTAGAGAATATAGAAATAGAGATAATCCTCTTTTAGTTTATTTTTACATGTTTTATTTTATTTGCAATGTTTGTATGTGTGTATATTCGGCAAATCTTGCAACTGAATTTTAAAGGAGTTATCCTCCAACGATTGAGATGAAATTTTGCATACACGTTTAGTTTGGATGATAATGAGTTCATCAGCATGCATAGTTCGTTTGTGTTGGTCATTCTAAATCCAATAGTGAGGACGGCCCAAGATGGCGGCCTGATTATTTTTTGTGCACTCCCATGATATGGGTATGGGTGTGGATTGGGTATGAGTATGGGTGGGTGGTTAAGTAGAATAAGAATAAACTGACATCTGCCTTCAAAGGTTAAAAAATATTTCGATACAATAAGCACGAAATCCCTTTACTTATAAAATTTATGACAGCGCTATTACTAGAACTACTGGAATGAAGGACCTGGGTGTCACATTTGACAGCAAGCTAACGTTTCATGACCACATGGAATCGGTAGCAAAAGACTCATTTAGATGATTAGGTTTCATTCTGCGCAATGCTAAAGATTTCACCAGCTTAAGCGCTATTAAATCTATTTTCAATGTACTTGTTCGCAGCAAACTAGAATGCAGTGCATGCGTCTGGAACCCGCATGAAAAGAAGTACACTTTACATTTAGAAAAGGTACAAAAGGCTTATCTTAGGTATCTATATAAACGTTTTAATGGATATTATCCGTTTATGTACCCTTCGAACTTTCTTTTAGGCTGTTTAGGGTACAATTCTCTCGAGGTTAGAAGAAAAAATTACCAAATTATTAATATGTGCAAGATCCTTCACGGAAAAATAGATGCTCCTGAACTACACGACGAACTGTCCCATCTTTTTGCTCCAATAAACTATAGCCGTAACAGGAGTCACAGATTGTTGGCCGTGCCTTGGAGTCGAACCGTCGCTCGAGCCCAGTCTCCTGTCCCTCGCACACTGTCTGCGCTCAACGCTCTCTTGGACGCTAAGCCTGACTGTGATGTGCTCGCGGATGGATGGAAGAAGATCTTGTCAATATGTTTGGAGTATTGCGAGATGAGCGTATGACTGTCGAGTAGTTGTATACTTTGTTACTTATATATACTTTGTTCCTTAAATAATGTGTTTAAGTGTCTTTGTTAACTAATGTAATTGGCCTTGGCCGTTTTATCTACACTTCTACACTATAATAATAATAATAATAACCCCACCGCCGTATCTCTACGTTGATGTCGTGGTGGGGCTTGCGCGCTCCGAACTCTAGGTCTGTGCCGGTAGAGTTTACTTTACCGGAACATGTCTAGGGTGAGGAGCCAGACCAAGAGAGATACAGAAACCCGCAGGGCAGTATGTGGCGAGCTGTTGGGCAGTTGCGACCCCACGGACCCTATCTCCCGGGAGAAGTCACGTTCCTCATCTCTGGCTTGCCTTTATTGGCCGGCTGGAGTGAACACTGACGAGGAACTGAGCTCCCACCTCATTCTTGCCTTTATTGGCCGGCTTGAGTGGAGATTCGCAAGAGCAAACGTGCTCGGAGGAAGGAAGTATTCCAGTAAGTGCTTGTAGGGATCTTGACCATCTTCCGGGCTCTGGGATTGTTCTGAGAGCCGTGGAATACCTCTCCACTCCTCGAGCACCTCAGGACATGTTGCCCCCTTGTCGCTACGTCACTATGTGCTAGCGACCGTTTTCGGGGGCCCATTGTTGAGTGTGCAAGTCACCCCCTGCCATTTTATCCGTGTATAATAAAACATTGATCAGGCAGGGGCCATAGTCCTTCCATAGTTTTAGGTAACCAGTCCATTTTAACCACCCAAACCCATAGTCCAATATCTTTGTTTTCTATATCCTGCAATAGTCCTACATCAACCGGGGGTTGTCCTCGGGTGCACTTGCATAGTGCGTACAGGGATAATCGTCGGTTGGTGCCTCATTTATTTAAAAAGCGTCTAACGGGCCTCTGCGAGTTGGCTTCGGCCCCTCGTACGCCTTCCAAAGGTCCGGGACCCCAGGGTCCCGAGATATGTAGACATAAATAATAATAATAATAATAATAACCCCACCGCTGTATCTCTACGTTGACGTCGTGGTGGGGCTTGCGCGCTCCGAACTCTAGGTCTGTGCCGGTAGAGTTTACTTTGCCGGAACATGTCTAGGGTGAAGAGCCAGACCAAGAGAGATACAGAAACCCGCAGGGCAGCATGTGGCGAGCTGTTGGGCAGTTGCGACCCCACGGACCCTATCTCCCGGGAGAAGTCATGTTCCTCATCTCTGGCTTGCTTTTACTGGCCGGCTGGAGTGAACACTGACGAGGAAATGAGCTCCCACCTCATTCTTGCCTTTATTGGCCGGCTTGAGTGGAGATTCGCAAGAGCAAACGTGCTCGGAGGAAGGAAGTATTCCAGTAAGTGCTTGTAGGGATCTTGACCATCTTCCGGGCTCTGGGATTGTTCTGAGAGCCTTGGAATACCTCTCCACTCCTCGAGCACCTCAGGATATGTTGCCCCCTTGTCGCTACGTCACTATGTGCTAGCGACCGTTTTCGGGGGCCCATTATTGAGTGTGCAAGTCACCCCCTGCCATTTTATCCGTGTATAATAAAACATTGATCAGGCAGAGGCCATAGTCCTTCCATAGTTTTTGGTAACCAGTCCATTTTAACCACGCAAACCCATAGTCCAATATCTTTGTTTTCCATATCCTGCAATAGTCCTTTTTTTTTTTTTTTTTTTGTTCCGGGGTGGAAAATCCTCATGGATGTCCTCCGCCCTGGGGCGGGCGGAGGGGTCTGTCAGACTCTTACTGACTAAAAACCACCCCGGTGTTCCGTCTCACACCTACGCCGGGGGTCACGGGAACGAACATACTTCCGCGACCCCCGAATGGTGCCGGCCCGCCACTGCAGGCCTCTCCTCCGGTCGAGGGGGGGAGTGAGGTGTTTGACTCCCCCCGCGACGTCTCAGAGGGGCGCGCGTGGAACACTACGCGCCGCCACCTCGGGTCCTATATATGGGGGGCGACGGACGTCCCCTAGTCCGTCGTCCCTGGACCCATTTATGGGGGCTGGAAGAGGGCGTTGTCCGCCCTCCGCCGACGCCCGGTGCGCCTGCTGCGGGCCGGGTGAGAGGACGAGATCTCCCTTTCCCGTTCCGCAGCCTCCTTCTGCGAAATTACTGTCTCGCAGAAGGAAACCACCGCGTCCCAGGACTCCTCGCTGCCGACCATCGAACGAGCGACGGCCGGCAGCGAGAGGTCACTGCCTACTCCAGAGATGAGGGCACGGCGCGGCTCCTCCCAAGCGGCACACTCTGCCAGCGTATGCCACGCCGTGTCCTCCCGACAGTCGACGCAGTGGTGACACCGGGCGTCCGGCTCCCTGTTTATGCGACACAGGTACTTCCCGAAGCAACCATGCCCCGAGAGCACCTGCGTCACCCGAAACGACAGGGAGCCGTGCCTCCTCCCGAGCCAAAGGTCGAGCACCGGCCGGACCGCCTCGATCGTACCGAGGCCGGCGGTAGGGCGTGAAAGCCTGTCCCGCCATTCCGCCACCAGGACCTCGCGAAGCTGTGACCGACGCAGCTCCACATGTCGCTGCATCAGCCACTCGCCCCGCGCCCTCGCTTCCTCGCGCCACCGATACAATGACGCGAGTACTTTCGCCTCCAGGTCCCAGGGCGGGGATCCGGCCAGTGCGCAAGCCGCCTCGTAGGAGATCGTGCGATACCCCCTGATGACTCTGACGGCCATTGCTCTCTGCGGTTTCCGCAAAACAGCGATGCTGCCGGCCGTCAGGTCAGCCGCCCAGATCGGGGCCCCGTACAGGGCCATCGATCGCACGATCCCCACGTAAAGCCGCCTACAGGCGACGCTCGGGCCCCCCAGATTGGGAAGCAGCGTTGACAGCGCCCCAGCCGCGCCCATCAACTTGGGCGCCAGCTGCCGGAAGTGGGGTCCAAAGTCCCACCGGCTGTCGAGCACCAATCCTAGGTACTTCATGGTGGACTCGACAGCAATCTGAACCCCACCGACCACGATGTGTGATCCGGCTGGCGGCGCCCGCCGGGGACCATGGAACGCCATGGCCTCCGACTTGTTGAGGGCCACCTCCAGGCCGAGGCGCCGAATGCGGCTCACCACCTGTGAGACCGCCGCCGTCGCCAGCAACGCTGCCTCCCTGTGCGAACTCCCCCGGGCCGTGACCAGCGTGTCGTCCGCATAGCACGTCAGGTCCACGCCCGGCTGGAGTTCACCCCTCAGCACCCAGTCGTACCCGATGTTCCACAAGAGCGGCCCTACGACCGAGCCCTGTGGAACACCGCACGACATGCGGCGCTGGTTTACGCCATCACGTCCCACGCAGGTGACACACCTCTCGGACAGATAAGCCCCAACGATGTGGCAGAGGTAGGGAGGCACCCGATGATACCGCAGTGCCTCCCGAATACAACTCCAGGGCAGGGTGTTGAAGGCGTTAGAGATATCCAAGGACACCGCCAACATCACCCCACCCCGGGACACCGCTTCCTCCGCCAGGACCCTCACCCGCGACACAGCGTGGATGGTAGAGCGCCCATGCCGAAACCCGAACTGACTGTCGTCCAGGTCCGGCCCCTCTCTGCACAAGTGGCCGACGAGGCGGGCTGCGATTATCCGCTCAAACAGCTTACCCACCTCGTCTAGCAGCACTATGGGCCGGTACGCGGACGACGAGTCCGCAGGGCGCCCCGCCTTCCTGAGCAGGACCAGACGACCAGATTTCCACAAAGTGGGAAACTGGCCCCGCTCAAGACACGCTGTGTAGAGTCCTCTCAGTTGGGGCTCAAGCTCCTTCAGAGCGAGGGCCAACACGCAGCCGTGGATCCCGTCAGGCCCCGGAGCCACATTTTTGGCCCGGAGCCGCATCACGGCTGCCCTCATCTCTGCCTGTGTCACCTCCGGGACGCTGATGGCGTTCTCCTCTGTAGACTCTGCGGCTGTGGGCAAAGCCATCGGCGGCGGAGTATGCTCCGCTCTTGCCGGGAAGAGGGCTGCGATTACCTCCTCCAGCAGCTCGGGTTGGAGACTCTCCGTAAGTGATCCTGCAATAGTCCTACACCAACCGGGGGTTGTCCTTGGGTGCACTTGCATAGTGCGTACAGGGATAATCGTCGGTTGGTGCCTCATTTAATTAAAAAGCGTCTAACGGGCCTCTGCGAGTTGGCTTCGGCCCCTCGTACGCCTTCCAAAGGTCCGGGACCCCAGGGTCCCGAGATATGTAGACATAAATAAAATAATAATAATAATAATAATAACCCCACCGCTGTATCTCTACGTTGACGTCGTGGTGGGGCTTGCGTGCTCCAAACTCTAGGTCTGTGCCGGTAGAGTTTACTTTACCGTAACATGTCTAGGGTGAGGAGCCAGACCAAGAGAGATACAAAAACCCGCAGGGCAGCATGTGGCGAGCTGGTGGGCAGTTGCGACCCCACGGACCCTATCTCCCGGGAGAAGTCATGTTCCTCATCTCTGGCTTGCCTTTATTGGCCGGCTGGAGTGAACACTGACGAGGAACTGAGCTCCCACCTCATTCTTGCCTTTATTGGCTGGCTTGAGTGGAGATTCGCAAGAGCAAACGTGCTCGGTGGAAGGAAGTATTCCAGTAAGTGCTTGTAGGGGTCTTGACCATCTTCCGGGCTCTGGGATTGTTCTGAGAGCCGTGGAATACCTCTCCACTCCTTGAGCACCTCAGGACATGTTGCCCCCTTGTCGCTACGTCACTATGTGCTAGCGACCGTTTTCGGGGGCCCATTATTGAGTGTGCAAGTCACCCCCTGCCATTTTATCCGTGTATAATAAAACATTGATCAGGCAGGGGCCATAGTCCTTCCATAGTTTTAGGTAACCAGTCCATTTTAACCACCCAAACCCATAGTCCAATATATTTCTTTTCCATATCCTGCAATAGTCCTACACCAACCGGGGGTTGTCCTCGGGTGCACTTTCATAGTGCGTACAGGGATAATCGTCGGTTGGTGCCTCATTTAATTAAAAAGCGTCTAACGGGCCTCTGCGAGTTGGCTTTGGCCCCTCGTACGCCTTCCAAAGGTCCGGGACCGCAGGGTGCCGAGATATGTAGACATATGTAAATAAAATAATAATAATAACCCCACCGCTGTATCTCTACGTTGACGTCGTGGTGGGGCTTGCGCGCTCCGAACTTTAGGTATGTGCCGGTAGAGTTTACTTTCCCGGAACATGTCTAGGGTGAGGAGCCAGACCAAGAGAGATACAGAAACCCGCAGGGCAGCATGTGGCGAGCTGTTGGGCAGTTGCGACCCCACGGACCCTATCTCCCGGGAGAAGTCATGTTCCTCACCTCTGGCTTGCCTTTATTGGCCGGCTGGAGTGAACACTGACGAGGAACTGAGCTCCCACCTCATTCTTGCCTTTATTGGCCGGCTTGAGTGGAGATTCGCAAGAGCAAACGTGCTCGGAGGAAGGAAGTATTCCAGTAAGTGCTTGTAGGGATCTTGACCATCTTCCGGGCTCTGGGATTGTTCTGAGAGCCGTGGAATACCTCTCCACTCCTCGAGCACCTCAGGACATGTTGCCCCCTTGTCGCTACGTGACTATGTGCTAGCGACCTTTTTCGGGGGCCCATTATTGAGTGTGCAAGTCACCCCCTGCCATTTTATCCGTGTATAATAAAACATTGATCAGGCAGGGGCCATAGCCCTTCCATAGTTTTAGGTAACCAGTCCATTTTAACCACCCAAACCCATAGTCCAATATCTTTGTTTCCATATCCTGCAATAGTCCTACACCAACCGGGGGTTGTCCTTGGGTGCACTTGCATAGTGCGTACAGGGATAATCGTCGGTTGGTGCCTCATACTCATTTAATTAAAAAGCATCTAACGGGCCTCTGCGAGTTGGCTTCGGCCCCTCGTACGCCTTCCAAAGGTCCGGGACCCCAGGGTCCCGAGATATATAAACACATATAACAAATAATAATAATATTAATATATTAATATTAATTAATATAATATTATAAAGAGGAAAGATTTGTACCTATTTTTGTATGTTTGTATGTTTGTAATGAATAGGCTCAAAAAGTACTGGGCCGATTTAAAAAATTCTTTCACCAATAGAATGCTACATTCTTCCAATTTGACATAGGCTACATTTTATTTTGAAAAAAATTAGGGATCCTTGGTAAAATTTGAACAATGTAACCGAAGGTGTAGAAAAATGAGTCTTAAAATGTCTTTCGTCGAATGCGCTGCCGAAACTATTAGCGATAGAACAAAATAATGTATAACAATATTGAAGAACATCATAATGTCTAATAATATTTTTTTAATAAATAAAAATATTTGTGAAAAAAAGTGTTTTATATCCAAATTTCCAAAAATAAATAATTGTCTACCCCGTGCGAAGCCGGGACGGGCTGCTAGTGTTAAATAAATAAATAACACAGCGATAACTAAAAAATAAACAATAAAATAATAGTTTTTTTTTTTAAGATACCTTATTTATTATAAATGCTCTGAAAAGAATCAAACCAACTTTTTGTTAAATCAAACCCATTAATTTATTATATTACACAATTTATATGATATAAAAGCTTCTTGCGAGATTTACCTGTGTAGATAAACAAGAATACAATAATTATGTAACTTGATCTTAACATAATCTATAGTCGTAAATCTAAGAAGAAAAAAAACCGGTCAAGGAGTGAGTCGAACTCACGCACCGAGGGTTCCGTACCAGCTTAGAAAAACTACTATTGTGCTTCACCCAAATCACACATAATATAATACTACGTACAGATACCCAATCCCATACAAAGAAATGACACGTCCCTAAGTCTGGCTATTTTTTTTCCTCGATGTTTTAACACATGGCAGCATCAGCGACTCACTAATTGCCAGAGACTGTAGTTTTACAACGCCATCTAGGAGTCGGCCTAGATACTAGGTCGTGATTCATGAGTGATTTATATAAATCAACATTAAACAAGGAAGTTTTGATTTTTACTAATGTTACTTCAGCCAAAATCGGCTGCAGTACTTACCTATGCTGCCATCTGTGAATTTTTTTCAGGACTAATTATAATTTGTTCGAGTTGAGACCCATGCCCAAAGCAACCTGCTACCTGGGGGCCAAGTCTACTAATGTACAAACGTTGCAATGGTCTCTTCATTGTGAGTTTTTGACAGATTTGCCATACAAAAACTGTCAAATACTCACAATGGCGAGACCATTTTGACACTATTGTAA
The DNA here is from genome assembly GCA_947523025.1 of Dryobota labecula. NCBI lineage: Eukaryota > Metazoa > Arthropoda > Insecta > Lepidoptera > Noctuidae > Dryobota > Dryobota labecula. The sequence continues at coordinate 1,067,052 of OX383296.1, read as the reverse complement.
TAGCAGACTTGAGGCCCTGCTAATATGTAGGAAGGAGGACATTTTGGTTGTGAAACGTTTTTAAATTTTCATCAGCGAGGAAAAAAAGAAAAAAAAAGAAAAGAGAATAAAAAGAGAGAAAAAAAACACAGAAAGAGAAAAAGATAGAGAGAGAATTTTAACACTGCGGTTTAGAATATTGCAGTTTTAGGTCATTGCCATTTCTTGACAGATAAAGGAACGAATGTAATTTTTGTTGATTTCTGAAAAAGTGTGCTTTTTACAGACATAGTTTTCAGATTTTTCTCTATGCAAACTTCGGAGATAAGGGGGAACGGTATTTTTTTTAAATTTTTCATTAAAAGTCGAGACCTATGCGGCCTAAAGAAAAGAAAAATGTTTGAGAATGTGCAAACAGCGCTCTTTCATAATATGATACCCCACATTCCCTAGTAGCCGCATTTCGAATTTTCAAGACCACCTTTCAGTCCATGTAGCAAAAAAATTTTTTTTTTTTTGTTTTTTCTTATTTGCAAAATAAGTTGGGCAAACGTCATCTAAAACTAGTCTAAATTTTAAACTTGATGGCAAGAAAATAGATGCTATTACGGAAACTGTATTTCTAGGAATTACTTACTTTAGATTCGAAATTGCAATGGGGCGCCCACATTAGAGCTCTTTCAGGTAGATTAAGTTCAGCTGCATATGCAGTAAGAAAAATAAGGCAGTTTACTGATATAGCCACAGCTAGGTTAGTATACTTTGCTTACTTCCACAGTATTGTCTTATGGCCTTCTGCTATGGTGATCGGCAGCTGACGTAGATTCCATTTTCATTTTACAAAAGAGAGCAATCCGCGCGATCTATAAAATGGGTCCACGTGAGTCCCTTATAAACAAATTCAAAGAAATTGATATACTAACTCTGCTCTTTCATATTATTACAATAACTGCGAACAATTTTTGTTTTCATTGTTTTCATTGATCTAATTTATTAACTGTACGCCCTAGAGGCAAAACTTAGCGCCCTCAAAGTATTACCAAATAAGAACTTATAATGTACCTATGTTTTACAACAATAAATGAATCTGAATCTTAATCTGCCTCCTCTTTAGGTACATCTTACAAAGTATTTTGTATTTTCGCAAAAACTTAAGACTTTTCAAAATAAGAAGCGATTTCCATAATATAAATACACGTATTAAACATGAAATTGTGATATCCAAATTTAGATTAACTGAAACTAGCAAGTCATTTCTTATAAACAGTACCTACCTATCCGCTTTTATAACAAGTTGCCAAAGTCGGTTACAGAGCTTAGCGATGGAAAGTTCAAAACCCACATCAAACGTGTCCTTAGGTATCAAAAAATCTTAGTTATTATAAGATAAAAGACTACGTTGATGACAAGGAAGTTTGGCAATAATTCCTTCTGCCATTGATATAAATAGTAAAGATACGGTCGTCCGAACGTTTGCCAGACACGGTCGCCATACAAAAACACTAACGCCATCTATTAGAACTACTATGAACTACGATGTCAATCGGCGTGGTCTGCTCCTAGACGTAAACTTGTAAGAGCGGGTATTTTTCGAGGTACAAAGAAATAAAAAAACCTTCTATTTTTCGAAATTTATATTTATTTCAGTTTGTTTGTGACATAAAATTTTCATTGGCCTTCGAATAAAACAATATTTTTAAACTTATTTTTTGTTAACTTATGACACGACTCCAAACTTTATTTCGCACGGAATCAGAAGGAAATCTGCAAAATAAATACGTATTTCACTGTACTTACAGATTTTTTTGAAGTACATAAAAACACATTTTAATTTGCTTTTAATAAACAATAAAAATAATTTTATACATAATTAAATCATATAGTAATAATAATAAATCTTTTCATTTCATCGGATAAAAACGCGCGCCGCTGCAAAGTTATGACGCACTTTAACGCGGCTTCGCGTCGTCTTTGCCAAACGTTGAGACAAATTAGAAAGAAAATTGTTTTAAATAATGTTAGAAGTTGATATAATTACATATTTTTAACTTATCGGTGATATGAAATGTTATCAATTGTTTTATTGTGCTTTTTGTCGTAGTTCACGCAACTCTTCACGACATAACTTGGCATTTTTGCTTGTAAAATTTTACGACCGCTCCCGAAGACAGCCGAACGCGTTCTAGTTCACTTCGTTATAGGGAAGACCATTTTGGGACCAAGTTCGAGGCGTCATTATAACATGCGGTCCGCCCAGTCCTTACGCAGTAATATATATGTCAATGCCTTCTGCACATGTTTTCCCTGGTACCTCATAAACGGCATAAATATGTAATTGTCTATTAATTTCTGCCAAATAACGATGCATAGTTTTTTTTTATTTTTTATACATACTTCCTTGACATAATCTTTTCATTATTTGACATTATTTACCTACAAATCGAATTCCAATTCTTTATTAGTGGACATGATATTTATTCAGATTTGTTAATGTAGTTGTAATGGCAATCATGTCATTTGGTTTAAATAGGTTTTCATCTAATAAAATCGTAGCGAACTCAAAACCGTACATTGAATATTTTTGAAAAAAAAAAAAAAGTTATTGCCACGAGGTCTGGGAACGATTCTGATGCCGAAAATATAATTTTTAGAATTTTTGTCTGTTTGTCTGAATGTATGTTCCAGCTAAACGCAAAAACTGCCAGACAGGTTTTGTTCAAATTTTGCATAGATATTCCCTATAGGTCTGGTCAAATTACTACGTATAAATTATCACGCCATTTGTTATGGGGAATGAGCAGTGTTGCATTATGTTTTGAGATGGGTCCATAAGGGCAGGTACCTTAACCGTGGTCGCTACAAGAAAATGATCTTAAGAGACTATCCTTAACTTTAAGAAAAAAATTGATCTGCATTCACAGATTCTGAAAAAAATAAAATATATATATACAGTCAGCAAGAAAATGGGCAATTTACACAAAAAAAGTTTTTTGATGCCAATCGATCCTGTTTCTTACGAGGATCAAAAAACTTTATGGGACTAACTGAGGTTTGAGTACTAAAAAACTCAGAAATCGAAAAAAGTTTCCCATACAGGTCGTATGTAGGTGAGAATGAGATGAGAACGAACACGATGTATCAGTGTATGACAACAGTCGAATTATTCCATTACTATTTCGCTGTGTTGAATAGGAAACGAATTTATCAGATAGTTTACAGATTTAATCTTTTAAATGATTATCATACCTTATGGATCTAAGCAGTCAATTATGACATATTATGCTATTTCAGTCAACTTTCAACAAAGCAATGCAAATCTGATTTCGATTCCAAAGATTTTTTTTATTCTACTATGAGTTTGCTCTTGACTTTAGTCTAGGTCTGGATGACAGAGACAAAGTCTACGATGGAGTGAGCTTACCCAGAAGAAGCCTGTTCACTCTCACTTTGAATAGATTAGGGTTGTATGCGTTCGGAAACACAGATGCAGGCAGAGAGTTCCACTCCTTTGCTGCGCGCATTATAAAAGACGTTTGAAAACGAGAATTGATATTTATGTGCTTCTTTTTAGGGATCCGTACCAAATTGGTAAAAAAGAACCCTCATGTTGCGACTCAGTCTGTCAGTCCGTCTGTCTGTCACAGCTAGATATCTCAATAACTACTAACTTGAAATTTGGAATAATTTTAGATGACGTTTGCCCAACTATGTTGCAAATAAGAAAGATTTTTTTTTTTGCAATTGGGCCTTAACTGGGTGTCTAAAAAATCTAAGTGGGACTACTAGGGTATGTGGGGTATCGTATAAAAGAGCGCTATTTGGACATACTCATAAAAAAATGTAAGGCCCCATTTTTTCGACTTTTGACAAAAAAATTAAAAACCATTCCCCCCGTTATTTGCATAGAAAAAATAAAAAAAATATTTTATGTGATAGTAGTTTATGTGTGATTACAGGAAAAATAAAACGATTTCTCTAAATAACACTTTTTCAGAAATCATCAACAAAAATTAAATTAGTTCCATTATTGGTCAAGAGATGGCGCTGACCTAAAATTGCAATATTGTACATCGCAGTGTTAAAATTCTCTGATGAATATTGACCTCGCTGATGAAAATTTAAAAACATTTCACGGTTCACAACCAAAATGTCCTCCTTCCTACCTATTCGCAGATTGCTTTGGGTTAAGCACAGTAAGTTGTAGTTTTTTCTGGGCACATAACTATTTAGGTACTAATACGAATAAAGCTATACAATTATGATGGTACGGAACCCTTGGTGCCTGAGTCCGACTCGCCCTTGACCGGTTTTTTACATTTTGTTACTGTAATTGTGATAGTTCGAAGAACTATTATAGGTCTTTTTTTTTTTTGGGTGGGAAATTATCAGTTAACTTCTCCCGCTCTGGGGGGAGCGGGATATCAGACTTTTACTAACTAAAACCCACCTGTGTTACTTCAGTTGCCTCAATCTTTTATATAGATTCTTTTCTATTTTGTGAATGTGAGAACGTTGTAGGCCTAGTAGAGTGTAGATTTGATGGCACTTTTCTATTTTGTTAAGTACTCGTACCTGGTAATTGTTGAAAGGCCTACACTGTCCTTCCATTCCTATTAAAACTGTTATTTGAAAATATTGTAAAAGCCAATTATTTTTAAAAGAGTACCTAACCGTGGAATTTCTTGCCGGCTCTTCTCCATAGGAAACGAATAATTGGAACCGTGCACCTAGCTTCTGACGTTTCATAAGTGCCCATGTAGGTTTATGTGAAATAAAATATTTAGATTTTTGATTTTGACTGTCATTTTGAGAAATAAATGCTTCGACTTTGACTAGGTAGCTTGGGTTGTACCTATAGCTGAAAATAGTTCTTTTACGCACTGTGTCCCCGATCGACGGTACCTATACCTCTGTCCAGAATAATGCCTCTCTCTGTCTGAGCCTGATGTGAGCTACCTATACAGGCTTGGCCACATAAGTGGACCAAAATGCGAAAATCTACTTTCCATATGGCGCCACGTATAGACAATGCTCATCAGGTTTGAGGCTGTTCTCAGAATAACATTGAGTTTATAAATAATTGTGTGTTAATCACTAAAATGGCCATGTATCGAAACACTCGATGAGCACAAACCGCAATGACTGAATACTAACTATTTACAAGACCATTTTGAAGAATTTTAATAATAAAGTCATACCAGTCTACTTTCTAGTCATTGGGGTCAATGTTATATGTACTTAATGAATACCTATCTTAAATCTGTGCAGCAGGTTAGCCCGTTTAAAGTGGTCCTAAACGATTTTTAAGAAGCCAGTCCTTGGCGAGCGACTTCGTAAGACGGCTTTCTGATTTTTTCATGTGTGATTAGCGATTATTTATAGTTTAGGAGAAAATCAACATGGCCAGAGATCGCACAAATTAGAGAGCTACTTATGGAAGGAAAATGGACAGCAGTGAGACACAAAACAAGCAAACAATTAACAAAAAAGAATAAAACTTAGCTCAAAGGGAAACATTTTGTTCGACAAAACACTTTCGAGATTTTCAATTAGATTCAAAGTATCAAAACGACCTCTAATTTTTACATGTGAAAGCTCAGTTTTGATAATATTTTTGGCTCAAAATCTCCAAAGTGTGTTGTTGTCATCTCGAACATGTGTCCCTTTGAGCTAAGTTTTCTAGGAACCTAGGTTTTAAAACCTAGAGAAATATTAGGCGAAGTAAGCTAGGCTTACAAAATGTAACACGTTGCCCTGAAGATGTCTAGAGTCTCACCCTGCTGAAGCAGAAGTTAGGATTATGTGGGAGTGTCTCTGTAGCAAAGGCTGTTTTCACACCAAACGTATAATCGGCCGCCGACTAAACAATTGGTCTATAATTAGGTTTGTCTTCCCCAGGGCGGAGGACTATCATGAAGTTCTCCCCGATTAAAAAAGGGAATAGATTTAGAAACAAGAGATCTCAGATTCTACCTTGGCCTAGCCACAAACGGTATCGTTTTCCTACCAAACGCAGCTTTCGATAACCTAAATAAAATACGCAACAACACTATTCAAACTTCTTATAAACCTATTAATCACCAATTAAAGTCAGCTCATGACTAATTTACCAGCACCACAGTATACCAGTCAGCACCACAATCAAATGAGCTCAAGGTGTGTGACGTCACACAGTATGGTACACTTCTAGGAAATCAATTTTCCTGTTATTGTTTGTATTGAAACTAAAAGTAATAAAGGGCGAGTGCATTGTGACCTATGGTTACTAACTAAAACAAAATCGGTATTTATAGGAGTGTGCTCACTGCTAGAATATGTATTAAGGTAATGTTAGAAGAATTGTCACGTATGATATATGTGTTCACGTAGGTACGGTCAGCTGCAGAGAAATCTCACCCCCTAGCAATGTATTTATTCATTGCTAGGGGGTGAGATTTCTCTGCAGCTGACTGTAGGTACAAGTGTTTTCAGCTAGGAGCAAAATAGACTATTAGAAGTCTGTTTGGCACCTAATAGCTACTGCTTGCTAAAAATACCGCCTCATAGACCCCGCGATGTAGAACGAACGTGATGCAATATTTTCATAAACACGAAATAAATAGTGCTTGGCAAACGAAAGATTGGGCTAAGTGAAAGACTTCGACTAGGTAGAAACTTACCTATAGGTACACCAAAGAAACTATATCTAACAAAAACCCTTACTTTTGTAGCTTTAAGGTCGTAGCACATTTGTCAAATCGGAAAGGGATCGTAACCGTATCGCCTTTCGCGTCGCCGTCAAACAGTCGTCAACCTTACGTAAGCACGTAACAAAGCGGATCAGAAGCTCCGATACGTCGACTCGGCTACGGCTAGGCGACGCCGCGCTTACGGCTCGCCGACCGTAAAAAAACCGACCGACTTATGAACGCTTTTGTTAATACAACAAATATAACAAAACGTTGTTGATATATTTATTTTTTTGAAATTAAATACTTTTTCAATTTTTGATTCTATGTCACACCTCTTGTATGGGGACGATCCACTGTGCGCGGGAGGGGCGTGGACGAAGAGACGTAAGCTAGGATACGGAGAACCGTAAGCGCGGGAACTGCAAGTCGACCACGCACCGCACCGCGGTTGTGAGCTTGTCCCGAGGCGAGGCGATTACGTTACGATTCCGATTAGTGTGCGTTGCAGTAGGGAGTTTCATGCAAATAATACTGAACGGCTCGACTTGAGTTGATACGGTGACGATCCCTTTCCGATTTGATACGTGTGCTACGACCTTTAATCATCCTTGTCAAGCCAAGACGAAGCCACAAGAATAACAAATGAACGCAATGCATGTTTATGCTCATTCGATTCCTCGAGCACCGTGGAAATAAGCACAATGACGGTGTAGCAAGAGCAACGTATCGCGGCTATAAAACATATTAAGTATTATATTAGGACATGAGACCGAGAGGACAGACACTGACGCGCCATATAGGGAGACACGCCGCCCTTGTCCCACTCGAGGGGGTGAATGGCAGGGCTGTCCAAATGTGAAATTATTTGGAAGTTGCTTATGAAATAACATACCTGCCATACAAAGCAATTAAAACGAATTGACTAGTTTTCTATGCAATTGTACCCAAACTTTTTATGCAACTGTAAACAGTTCCAATGTATTCAAGGCCAGAAAGAGTCACCCCTACGGTATTGATGGTTTTTTAGTGAATAATGTGAATGGAAAGGATACCAATCGATCACACAAAATCAACATCAAAATAAAAAACATAAAAAAAAAACATAAAACATATTTTTTCACATAAACCTACTTACATGGGCACTTATGAGACGTCAGAAGCTAGGTGCGCGGTTCTAATTGGTCGTTTCCTATGGAGAAGATCCGGCAAGAAACTCCACGGTTACTCTTTTATAAATAACTAGCTTCTGCTCGCGACTTCGTTCGCGTGGAAGTTGTAAGAAACCACATTATACTAAAATACCAGCCACATTTTAATTTTTTTCCGACACTTCCAACAAATATCGTTAATGTATACAAAAACTAAACAAATTATATACTAAAACCTTCCTCGAGAACCAAGCTATCCATTGGTGAAAACAGCATGAAAATCGACATGAAAATAAGCATGAAAAATTACTGTTTTTGAGTTTATCGCGAACAGACAGACAGACAGACGTGGCGGAGGACTTTGTTTTATAATATGTATGTAGTGATAAGCATAGAGTTCACAAAATAGAAAATAATCTTTTTTTTTTTAAACCTATTTCATCCAAATGACATGATTGCCATCTATCTTATCTATCTATCTTCTTCTTCTATCTATATCTTATCTAAATATACATATATATATAAAATGGTAAACTGACTGACTGACTGAGTAATATATCAACACACAGCCCAAACCGCTGGTCCTAGAGACATGAAACTTGGAGGGTGTGTTCTTTGTGAAGAGTAAGTATCCACTAAGAAAGGATTTTTGGAAATTTCATCCCTAAGGGGTAAAATAGGGGATGGAAGTTTATATATTTATAACTAGCTGACCCGACAGACTTCGTTCTGTCAAAAGCTATAGTATAAACTCCACTACTCTACCCTACCCTACCCTACCTACCCTACCTACCTACCTACCTACCTACCAACCCTACCTACCTACCTACCTACCTAACTACCTACCCTACCCTACCCTACCCTACCCTACCCACCTACCTACCTACCTGCCTACCTACCCTACCCTACGCTACCTTACCCTACCTACCTACCTACCCTACCCTACCCTACCTACCTACCCTACCCTACCCTACCCTACCTACCTACCTACCTACCCTACCCTACCCTACCCTACCCTACCCTACCCTACCTACCTACCTACCTACCCTACCCTACCCTACCCTACCCTACCCTATCTACCTACCTACCTACCCTACCCTACCCTACTCTACCCTACCCTAATTTTCCGTAAAAACCATTATAAATTAAGACTTCAACGAACATAAAAAAAAAAGAATTGGTTAAATTGGTCCAGGCGTTGTTGAGTTATAGCGTCAGGAAGGAAAACCCGACTTATTTTTATATAGTAGATAAGCACAGTACTAAAACAACACGAAACACTTCCATACAGCACTGAATTTACTAAAAAGAGACGGAAAGATATAGTTTGCCCTCAAAAAAGTACAAAACGTGCTTTCACAGCCAAATATATGTACCTCGAACCGCTACTCTATAACAGGCTAAATGAAAAGGGAAATATCTACTCCTTAAATCATAGAGTTTTCTTAAGGATTTTCTTGCAAGTTATGCTAGAAAATCCTTAAAAGGAAACTCTTCAAACTATGTCCTATGAAGATACGAGAAGTTATTACTAGTGCTAAAGTGAATGTTGTTCGTATTATTGTTATTTTGTTTTTTAATTAGTTAGCCAAGTTAAGATTCTATAATTTTATACACCTTTTTACATATGTACCAATAACATTCATTTTATATATTGTGATTATTTAATCAATTAATGTTACCTCCAATCGCCTCAAACACAGGATTACCTAGTTCAGGCACAAATAATGGGTGAACTTGAGATAGATTTAAGAAAAACTGTATTTAACTTTATACCTTATATTTTTTTTATTAATTTTATTATTATTATTCACATCATCCATTGACTAACATGCTAAAATTAAAAAATACAATCAAAAATACCATCAAAATACCATTAAAATACAATTCAAAACATAATATAAAATACAATCTACTATTCAAAACTCTTGTCGACACTTTCAATGCACTTCAGTGCTACTCCTAAATTTAATATTTAAACCAACAACACCACTGGGCACTGGCCTCCACCACAGCATGCATGGTTTTCTCGTAAGTGAAATACTATGCTACAACTTACTGCAAGCAAAACAGCGCTCAGTGCTGGATGCTTATCCACAAGTGCTTCTATCTTTAAAAGCACTCGTCATCATCATCAAATTATAAGAAGCTTTTAACAACTGTCTACAAGGACCAGCTCAGAAGTTCTATTTCACGAGCTGTTAAATCTTATGAAAAGGATACTGGCACTCTCGTGATAATAACAGAACTTTTCTGGAACTCTCGCATTACTCATAGTTTTTTACCGAACATTTTACATGTAGTTACTTACATAAGATTAAGTATTGGTCGCAAAGAAACTGCATTAGCTGTAAACAGGCTATTTTTCACTCTCGATATGGACAGGCGAGTGTCGTGACATGTCCATAGCAAGGGAGCTAACTATGTCAGAATGTAGGGTTGGCAAAACAAGGATTGAATAAGGATTTTTTTTGTTACTTGGGCTTTGGAAAGCGCACGTCTGTGCGCTTTCCAAAGCCCAAGTAACAAAAAAAATATAATAATATAGTGTGACAACGGTGTTCAAACTAAATATGTCTATATTTAGTTTGAACACCGTTGTCACACTATATTGTCGCAAATGATATTGAGAAGAATTTGTGGTTTGTTCCGGAAGATGGTCAGAAAGTCCTGACATGTGTTTAACCCATAGATATAAGATATTTCTATGGATTAACCAATGATATTCGGCTTAGTTCGGAAGACTAGATAGCAGAACTTGCTCTTTGCAACTGTGCGGGAAATAGCACCCTTGATAAGGGAAAAAAGAAACAGTAGCTACCTACTCAATCCCTATAGATAATTATGCCTTGGCTAGGGCGATAGGTGCTTTATAAACAAAGTAGAAGCCCATCTATATCATTCGTGTTTCGTAGACGATGTTGACAACCCTAGCCAGCCGGCCGGCGTGTCTATAACGGGCGGACACATGGACGCGGCCAGATGGCGCCTCACTTGCATCACCACTCACTAGCACTTGCCATCACCTCAGCGAAGCTTAGGGAGACTTGTCACACTAGCTAGACATTGGTGCCGATTCTCGACATAAAATTCTCTAAACTAGACTAAAAATCACCAAAATTTAGTTTATTCCTGTCAAACGACGATTTCTTATTCTGAAATTGACTAAAGTGACACAACTATATTTTAGTTTGACAGTACTAAGATGGTACTGATTTTTTAATTTAGTGAAAATGGCAATTTTGCTATTCTGAATTTACGTTTTTAAACTAAAATTTAGATTTTCTAACTAAATCTGACTATTTTTAATCGTGATTAAAAAGGTGTGGAATAAAATTAGTTGTCATGAACTTAAATTCACACCAACACCTCGACTTCTGGCGCAAAAACAGTACTGTATATTTTTTTCTTTTCTTTTGCTTATATCCCGAAAATGGTGCGTCCTATCGCAAAAATAATTAAAATTTCGACCCCCTTTGCAACCCGTAAACCCCTAAAACTCAACATGTAGGTAATATTTTTTATTCATACAAAAAGTAAAAAATTCCATAAAAAACACGTTGAGGCTGCCCCGATCATGCGCGCCTCCGGCTCTAAAAAAAATCATAGGGTACGGCAAAAAAGTACATCAATGCAAAGCCAAAAGAAAAAAAAAATACCACGTGGAGTCGTGATAGTCAAATTCGATTTAGTTGTGTCAAAGTTATTTTTAAATTTAGAGAATTTTGTTTGCAGATTCTCATAGCCAAAAGAAAGGAATTTTAGTGATAGTTTAGTTAGTTTAGTTTGTGAACAAGGGAATCGGCAACAATGGTGCCGATTCCCTTGTTCACCAAACTAAACTAAATTAAAGTTCAGTGCATCTTTTTCTTTCTATTTAAGTTCAGCTGCATATGCAATAAGAAAAGTAAGGCAGTTAACTGATATAGCGACAGCTAGGTTAGTATACTTTGCTTATTTCCACAGTATTATGTCTTATGGCGTTCTGCTGTGGGGATCGGCAGCTGACGTAGATTCCATTTTCATTCTACAAAAGAGAGCAATCCGCGCGATCTATAAAATAGGTCTGCGTGTTATATCCGAAATTGATATACTAACTTGCCTTCTCTTTATATCTTAGAAAGTATTTTGTATGTTCGCAAAAACTTAGGACTTTTCAAAATAAGAAGCGATTTCCATAATACACGTAGTAAACATGAAATTGTGACACCCAAATTCAAATTAACTAAAACTAGCAAGTCATTTCTTATAAACAGTATCCGCTTTTATAACAAGTTGCCAAAGTCAGTTACAGAGCTTAGCGATGGAAAGTTCAAAACCCACATCAAACGTGTCCTTATCAAAAAAGCATATTATAAGATAAAAGACTACGTTTAAGACAAGGAAGTTTGGCAATAATTCCTTCTGCACATGTGGCTTCCCTGGTACCTCATAAACAACATAACTATGTCAATGTCTATTAATTGCTCCCAAATAACGATGTTTATTTAGAATTTTTAATTATTTTTTTACATACTTCCTTGACATAATCTTTTCATTATTTGACATTATTTACCTACAAATCGAATTCCAATTCTTTATTAGTGGCTTTTGTGGACATGATATTTATTCAGATATGTTACTGTAGTTGTAATTGCAATCATGTCATTAATATTTTATATACTTAGAATATTTTCTATTTTGTGAATGTGAGAACGTTGTAGACCTAGTAGAGTGTAGATTTGTTGGCACTTCTATTTTGTTAAGCACCTGGTAATTGTTGAAAAGCCTAAACTGTCCTCCCATACCGATTATCACTGTTATTTAATAATATTGTAAAGCCAATTATTTTTAAAAGAGTAACTGTGGAGTCTCTTCTCCATAGGGAACGACTAATTGGAACCGTGCACCTAGCTTCTGACGTTTCATAAATGCCCATGTAGGTTTATGTGAAATAAAATATTTTGATTTTGATTTCATTAAGAAAAGGACAGAAGATAAATTTTAGTTTAGTCCTGTCAAATTAATCAGCGCTTGACGTAAATTGACGTAATTTTAGTCGGAAAGTTTTTAATCACGTCTAAACTTGTATGAAGTAGTGACAGGCGCTGATTAACTTGACAGGACTAAATAAAAATTTGTCTTCTGTCCTTTTCTTAATGAAATAGAAAGAAAAAGATGCACTGAACTTAAATTTAGTTTAGTTTGTAAACAAGGGAATCGGCACCAGTGTCTAATTTGATTTGTCCATAGACCTAGGTGCTAATCTGATTTGGCTGTTTGCTCGTTTTTGTTGACATACAAGGCTGTTGTAATGTCTACATAATTTTATTTATATGAGTTTTAAACGTGTTTTATCAGTGAGTCAAAGGAACTACCTTCGAAATGGAATGTGAATTTAACGTAAACGCAATCAATTTGTTAGACTTTTCTTCAGAAGATGGAATGGATGGATGGATGGCTGGATGGCTGGTTATTCTTTATATGCTTAATGACTCAACTAATGTTCCCACTGCTGGGCTTTGATTAATTAACCACGATTTGTTCACGCTGTTTAATTTATTTATTTACAAGCAACCCGCCCTGCTTCTCACGGTTTTTACGACTGCACATAACATGAAGATTCCTTTATTATAATATGTAAGATTAAGATTAATGTATTATGCACATAAAACTTCTGGAATAAATTATCTAAATGATTGTGAAATCCGCATCAAAATCTGTTGCGTAGTTAAGAAGAACAACGTGGTCACACAGACACTGACTTTAATTCATAATATTAGGGGTTAAAATTACCGATGGGGTATGTAGGGGTATGAAATTGCCGATTTATATTTACCCTCATTATCTATACATTACTGCCATCTAATCGGAAGTTCATTTATACTTTTGCGATATAACTCTGGGGATCTAGATTCGATAAACCGTGTGAAAGCATTTTGTACTGCCTCTTGGGAAGATTTTTTTTTTACCGCGTAGAAATTGCCCAAATCACGAAAAAAAAATGTTAGTCAGTTGGAGCAAGATCTGGCGAGTACAGAGGATGACGTATGGTTTCTAACTGCAGCTTCTGTAGAGTTACAATGGTGTCCCGTGCAGCATGAGATCTTGCGTTATCATGGAGCAATAATGGTAAAGATCGATTCACGAGTTGGGGCTGTTTCACTGCCAGTTTCGCCATCATTGTTCGAAGTTCGGCACAGTAAACATCTGCTGATATTGCTTGATGAGGCCTGAGAAAGCTATAGTGAATAGCACCATGAAGAGACCACCAAACAGTTACTACTACCTTTTTATTGGTAAGCTTTGCTTTAGGGCACTGTTGCGGCGTTTGACCTGGGGTCAACCATTGCATTTTTCGCTTACGGTTCTCGTAAAGAATCCACTTTTCGACACATGTCACAATTCGATCCAATTTTCCTTTATTTCTGTACCGATTTCATCAACACGCGGTTCTTTCTGCAGATCAGTCAAATCATGCGGCACCCATTTTTCATTTTTTTATCTTATTGATTTGATGCAAATGAGTCAATATTGTAGGTAAGGTAACGTTAAACCATGCTGCTAATTCCTGGGTACTTTGACTCGGATCGGCTTCCACCATCTCCTTCAATTCAGCGATAATCACCTGGTCTTCCATGTGGTTCGTTCTTCAAGTCGAAGTTTCCATTAGGAAAGCGTTTAAACAAAAAAAATATTAATAATTAATTTAATAATGTTTTATTAAAAAGTTTTTTATTTTTCACTTTTTAGTTATGGTACCTACCCCACAACAATTCGATTACCACTACTTGCTACACCGCACAAACAACAGTGACACAAGATATACGAAGTGGATTAAATACGTATTATCGAAGCTAACTCAAAAACTACCCAAGCATAGTTAATAAATATCGGTTTAACCATCTATAGCCCGAGTGCATCTCATGACAATTCCAATAAGTCCAAACACGGCTAGGATACATTGTTTTATTTCGGATTTCCGATGCATACTTTCCGGCTTCATCTTCAGATCAGTTCGATGGTACCATTTTCATCAGAATTATTTATTTTTTGTTTCATAGTCGTTTAACTATATTAATCGAGATATATCTTATCGCCACCGAGTGAAATACTTATCATTTAGGAGTTCCGTGGTCTTCTTCATCAGTTCCACTTCATCAAATGATACTTTCTGAATGCATATGCTTGAGTTGTTGATGAAAATACAAAAATCGCGAAGTGTATGCCTATAATATTTGAGGAGTTCCCCCAATTCCTCATGGATCCCATCATCAGACCCTGGTTTCCTTATCATGGTACTACCCTTGGGATATCTTCTTTCCAACAAAAAAAGAATCATTAAAATCGGTTCATAAACGACGAAGTTATCCGCGAAAAAACATTTAAAAAATATACGGTCGAATTGAGAAACCTCCTTCTTTTTTGAAGTCGGTTAAAAACGCACGGTGCGTTCATTTATCAATGCTGCGTTTGGAGAGGAGACTGCTTCTCTCCAAACGCAGCATTGATATTGCGAGCCGTTTCTGCCGCGTTAGTTCCGCGTCGGAACTCGTATTCAAAAATTACTCGGATTTTAGAAGTATCCATCTTTTCGGATTTTTCAATCGACAGATAATTTTTATTCGTAGAATAAAATTGACGTCTGACAGTTTTTTTTTATGGAAGAACTGTCAAAAATTCAAAATTATTTCTCCGCTATAATTATCTGGCGTTAGAAAATCAGCCCTAAGCTAAATTAAAAAAAACAATTGAAATTCGAAAATCGAATGTTGCAATGTAAAACAGGTTTCACTCGAATATACCACACCATGAAGATTGAATGTCAATTCAAAGTATTCAATTCAAAGTCAATTCTATCGGCAATTTCATACTTTAACTCCTACTATCTATGTATCGATTATTCGGAAAGCTTACAGTCTATCTAATATCTCTATATATGTAAATAATTGACAATTAGCGCTATACAATACAATTGCCATTTACAAGCTTTCTCCTCTCTAAAATAAGTTCAGACGAAAACCATCATTTAATAATAAACAAAAATATACTATTCTAAACTGCTTAAACGAATTATAAGTCTTACTAAGCGCGCACAAAACAATTATAAAATAAATACATCGACTAATAAAAGTAGAACGGCATGGCAAATTATAAATAATAATAAATTAAGTATACCGAAAGAGTCGACAGTCGTATTACAATTCTTTTAACGATAAATTGACAACAAATCCTAAAATAATTGCCAATGAATTTAATAACTATTTTATTGAAAAAGTAAAACCTCTCCCAGGTGCTGGTAAGGATGTCACAACTCTAATCAATCACCAACCCAACTCAATGCTTTTATCACCAAGTCTGCCTGATCATATGCAGAAGATTATAACAAATCTAAAAAATACGAGTAGTGTAGGGTATAACGGAATTTCAACGAACGTGATCAAAGCAGTGAATGAAGATATTTCTCAACATTTAAGCCATATTATGAACCTTTGTATACTAAGTGGGACATTTCCAAATGAACTCAAAATGACAATAATTAAACCTATATTTAAAATAGAAGACAAATGTTTAATGGATAACTATAGACCGACGACTTTATATACACTGTTTAAACACAATGTGTTTAAACAGTGTATATAAAGTCGTAAACCGCCATATTAATGTTTCTATTTTTTCTAAAACGTTTCTGTTCATCACATAGGATTTTATGTTGTTCTAAGTATCTGTTGAGTTCATTATATATATATATTTCTCAAAAAAAAATGAGAATACGGAAATTAAAGCGGAAGAGAAGCGGAATGGGTCTATAGTTATCCATTAAACATTTGTCTTCTATTTTAAATATAGGTTTAATTGTTGTCATTTTGAGTTCATTTGGAAATGTCCCACTTAGTATACAAAGGTTCATAATATGGCGGTTTACGACTTTATATACACTGTTTAAACACAATGTGTTTAAACAGTGTATATAAAGTCGTAAACCGCCATATTAATGTTTCTATTTTTTCTGAAACGTTTCTGTTCATCACATAGGATTTTATGTTGTTCTAAGTATCTGTTGAGTTCACATGTTGACAAATCTTTACCTGTTTGTTCTATTTACTGTGACATATCACAAGCATTCGATTATGTAGACCGCAATATTCTGCTAGAAAAACTTGAAGCCTACGGTATAAGAGGTAATGTCTTGGAATTGTTAAAATCATATCTAACAGACCGACAACAAATAACTCAAATATCTAAATTCAAGATTAAAGCTAAAAAGGCACAGATCTTTTCCTCTCAAAAGCGTCTTATTACGCATGGTGTGCCCCAGGGAAGTGTATTGGGTCCTCCCCTGTTCTTATTATATATTAATGACCTACCAAATGCAACTAAGGAACCCATGACATTATTCGCCGATGACAGTATTATGACTATAGCATCCAAAACAAATTCTGACTATAATTTTGACGCAAATAATTCATTAAATTCTATAATTAACTGGCTTAGCAACAATAATTTGAAAATTAATCTTAATAAAACTAATATAATGCATTTTAGACAACGGGAAAAATTACATAATATATCAAAATTCAATTTATCTTACAATAAAAATAATATTCTAGAAGCAGATACAGCCCGATTTCTGGGATTAATCATTGATCCGCAATTACATTGGAAAGAACAGATTAATGTGCTTAGTAAAAAAATCAGCAGCTCGTCGTTTGCCCTCTATAAACTACTCGTAGCAAAAGAAAAAAAAGAAGACCGCTTTTAGCGATAAGACCGCCCATTTATACCTTACATACATACGTTCAAACGTTCATACGTTCTACATTTATATCTGTAATTTTTATGGTGTACATAATAAAGAGTATTCTATCTATCTAGCTCCCACTGTCAATACAAACACCTTACTAAAGGCCTATTACGGACTTGCTGAATCCTTATTGAGATTTGGGATTATTTTCTGGGGAAATTCAACGAACAAAGACACGGTGTTCAAAGCGCAAAAGCGTTGTGTACGGGCTATGTTTGGGTTGCAAACTATGGACAGTTGCAGACCTATATTCATAAAGCACAGAATTTTAACACTTCCGTCACTGTACATATTGGAAATAGCTGTTTTTGTAAAAAGTAATCCTCAATGGTTTCCTCTTTTTTTCAAATAATTCTGATAGAAATAGACGTGAGAAGTATCGACTTTGGGTGCAGTCACACCCGGCTAAAACAGCACTTCTAAGTTAAAGTGTAGTATGCATGGCCCCATTAATATACAATAAAATTCCGAATGACATTAAGCAATTGAATTTTAATTTATTTAAGAAAACACTTAAAAAGCTGCTTACTGATAAGTGTTACTATAACATTGTTGACTTTTTTAATGAAAAATTTTGAATGTTATTGTAGTTTATTTTGATTATTATATTGACATATTTTGTCTGTAATTAATATTGACTACTTTTTGCACTGACTCTGATTTTATATTGAATTATAGACCATATTTTGCACCAACTCTAATTTTATGTGTGAAACTGACATTAATAATTAATTTATAATTGCCAATTTAATTAATATCATATAAAAAATTTGTACGCCAAGTGAGGCAAAACATGTTGGTCCGGTAAAAAATATTTTGTGCATATGTATGTCTATATGTATGTGCATATTCATGTATGTATTATTATAAAACATTAGTTGTTACACATGTTTGAACAAATAAATTTATCTTTATCTAAAATTAAAAACTATGTTCCGAAAGTTGAAAAAGACAAAAAAAAAAATATATATATATATATATATATTCGTATTTGAACAAAACAAAACCTTCTTTATACAATACAAAACTCATTCATTTTTATGATAAAGAAGTCTAGTTTAATCATAAGGTAGTTCAGAAATACATCGTTAAGTAATTATATTTAGATCACAGGTTATTCAGTACGTATCTCTCGACGAACTCCTCGAAGATCTCGAGAAGTCGCTCGCGGTAGACGCCGCACTTCTGCGCGTACGCAAGCACGGGCTCCGTCCGGTCCTCGTTCACGTACCTGTCGTACGTCTGCGGGTCGTCGAACGTTGCCTGCGCAGCCTTCGGGTGCATCAGGTTAAACGGGTAGATGGCGGCCGGCTCCATCACCCCGAACATGCGACTCTGCTCGCACCAGTATAAGAAACTCTCCTTATCGTAACCCAAATCTATTAACCTCCGTTTAGAGTCATCGTTCAAATTTTCGAAAAAAACTGAGAAGTATTGATCGAAGATTTCTTTCTCGTGCTTTTCTCTAAATTTCCTAGAAGTGGTGAAGTACATGAAGGTCATGAGATCGAAGGCTGGCGGCGTGTACCGCACCAGCTGGAAGTCGACGATAATAGCGTTGGTGAGAACGTTGCCGTCATATTTAAACATAATGTTATTCACCCAGAGATCTTTATGGATCAGGACGTTTAGAGTCCCTGTATACTCCTTTACGGTATCACACGCTACTAGGTACTGCTTCACTATTTTCTGCTCCAAATCAGGTATGTTCCGATAAGACTTCGAAGAGTAAGCCTTGATGAAGTTCGCAGTTAATTTGGCGCAGGCTTTTATGAATGGGGAGTCACAGAAGACTGGTTCATCTAACAGGCTGCCGCATTCTTGGTTGGTGTTGTAGGGACGGTTGTTGAGGATGCTCTTGTTCGTCTCGTAGTTGGTGAAGGCCGCGTGGAAACGCGCGAGGGTGGCGACTCCGAACATCTCATGTTGGTAGTCCAACGTGTCTAGGTAATGGCGGGTCGCGTAGCCTTCTACCGCTAGGTCTGGCATCACGATCATTGAATCCGTGTAGATGTAGGCCTTTGGACACCAGGGGTTCGGATCTGGAGAGAATTTCATGGAACATATTTAGGAATGAAGAAGTTATAACGATGGTAATTATAAGCCAGATTCAACAATCAGGTCAGGCCAGATAAATCAGGTACACTGAGCCGGGGTATTTCTAGAGCCGTATAGGTTGGTTGTGGAGGGAAGGGGGGGTTGATTTCACCCATGCCCTTCAATATGTATATCAATGGGCTGATCGAGGTGCTCAGCAGAGCGTGCTGGCTTGTACATTGACGGACTATGTGTAAAAACATTAGTTACGCCGATGATATGGCGCTACTGAGCGCCTCGGTTTGTAATCTTGTTGACCATCTGTGAAGAGTATACGAGGTGTGTTCAGATAATAACGGGAATTTTCGTTTTTTGAAAAAAAATATTTATTTAATTGTCTACATTAATGTTGTCGCCTTCAAAATAGTCCCCATTAGATATTATGCACTTGTGCCAGCGCTTCTTCCAATCGTGGAAACACTTCTCAAACTCGATTTTTGAGATAGTCTTTAGCTCTTTCAGCGATGCGTTTTTAATGTCATCTATGCTTGTAAAACGATGGCCCTTTAAGGTTCTCTTTATTTTTGGAAATAGGAAAAAGTCACAGGCAACCATGTCTGGCGAATATGGAGGCTGGGGAATCGTTACAGTATTGTTTTTGGCCAAGAATTCACGAACAAGGAACGAAGTGTGAGCAGGTGTATTATCGTGGTGCAAAAGCCATGAATTGTTTTTCCACAAATCCAGGCGTTATTAACCCAAAACATTCGAAAAAAAATCATGGCATGACCCAATCGATATGCCAACATCATCAGTGACTTCTCTAATTGTGATTCGGCGACATTATTGATTCTTCAACGTCTTCACGGCCATCTTGGAAACGCTCATACTACTCGTAAACTCTTGTTTTCCTCATAATAGACTCACCATAGATAGGCCTTTGTTAACATTTCACGCACTTTATTTCATTTTTTACGCAAAATTTGATACCGTCTTTGATCCATTTCTTTTAACAAACGTAAATCGCCGAGCTCATAAAAACACGTCTAACCTTAGAGGCTGCCACAGACAAATGAAGCAATGAATACAGCTGAAAATTTTATCATGCTTCAGGGGCATATACATGCAAATATAATAAAAAAAAATTGACAATTGGACTCTCCAAACCCGCGAAATTTAAAAATTCCCCTTATTTTCTGAATACACCTCGTATATACTTTACTTCATGGATTGGTCTACAACATCACTAAAAGTGCAGTCATGGTCTTCGGTATCAGCGGTCGATGTTCTGATCCTATGCCTCCGGTCCGGTCGGTAAATAAGGTGAAATACTTGAGACATCTTTTGACCGCTAGCCTGGTGAGAGCTAATCTGATCGCTCGCAGGTTTGCATGTTGTTCTAGAGTAGTTAAAAGAACCTTATTTTGTGCATATTGCACCTCATTTAACACGTGCAACCTGCGGGTAGATTACACTCGAAATTCGTACAGCGCCCTTCGCATTCAATATAATAATGGGTTCCGGGTGTTGATGGGGCTGTTCCACTTCTGTTGTTGCGCATCAGGGATGTTTGCTGATGTTCGTGTCGATTGCTTCTACGCTACGATGCGCAAAAGTCGCGCCTCCCTGGTACGCCGTGTGTGAGCCAGCCCCAACATGATAATGCAGTGTGTTGCGAGAAGACTGAACGGCTTGTATGTGAATCGCTGCTGCAAGCTTTCCACATCAGCGTTGAGTTTGTAACATGGATTCTCATAACTATAGGGCAGTGTTAGATTAACTGTGTAGGTTAAGTTTACTAACATGCTTAGTTGTTAAGAAATATTGTTACCTACTAACATATTGAGTCCATTGTTACTTGTTAATTAAATATAAATAAATTAAATAAGTTATAAGAATTTCAGAGATATAATCAGTACAATATTTGTTTAATTTTAATTTTAAGATTGTTTTCTTGAAGAGAAGCTTTGGTTTGTCTGGTGGCAAGAAACTTTATTCTATGCATTGTTATATAGGTATTTAAGTAGGTACTAATTGATGAGTACTCTTGGCCACGTTGGTCTAGTGGTTGCAAGCGCTACTGCTGAGCACGAGGTCCTGGGTTCGATACCCGTGTCAGGCAAAGTGTTGTTGGGTTTTTCCAACTGGAATTTCTCAGTAGTAGCCCGGAGTCTGGATTTGTGCCCGATTGATGGCAATAGGCCTGTCCCCCTATTACATGGGACTTAAATAACTGGCGAATTGCGGGTGCGCTATAGCTACTGTGATGTTATGTATGTTGATTAGATTACCCTCAAAAAGGCAAGATTCAAGATCTCATAGCTTCAAAATAAATTTGAACTAGCTGTTAAGTCATTCGAAAAATTCTATTGCGAAGCTTCTCTTCAAGTCATATAACTCAATTATAAAAATAAAAATTCACTCACCACTATCATCCCGAATCTCCTCCAGCACCTTGAACATATAACTTTCCCTCTTAAAATATTGATCGTTATCAATGAACTCCGCTTTGGGCTGGTTGTTCTTCGGGATACATTTTATGAACAGGTTTACGTTCTTCACTTGGCCGTCAACTGTCACTCGGAGGGTGGCTCTCATGTGGTCTCCTAGGAAGCCGGCGAGCCCGTCCGTGGCCGCTCTGACGTCACATCCCTGCAGCGACCACACGTCCGCCCCAATCGCATGCTTCACAACATGCTGCACCTGCTTCTCACTCAAGATATCCTCCAATATGAAACGTGCGTTGCCACCGTCCATCTTTATATGTTCTAAGTATATTTCTGGGAGATATTCACTCTGACTTACACGTTTTATACAATAATTTAATCTATTAATAACGGCAAGTTGACAATCTACAATCGATAACGCTAATAAAAAACTAATCAAATTCGTAATTGCGTATGAATGACATCATCTCTATCTCAACGTTAAGTCACGTGGTCAGAACTAACTAATAGAAAATTCCTACATAAACAGGTTTACAACAACATAATTCAGTTCGTTCAAAACAAGTTCAAAATGTTAGAATGAAAATATGTGATCGTTTACTACCTAAAACGTGGTTCGCTACATCCCATGTTTATATTTCGACGGCTCCTAAGTATACTGAGTCAACTATACTTCTAATAACTTAACAGCAGGAAGGCACTAAAAAGAGCGAATGATTATATTTAAATTGTTAATACAACCAAGAAAAAATTACTAATCTTAGTGAATTAAATATATTAAAGCCTTTCATCTGTACATAATAAATTTCATATTATTTTATAAATTTTTATAAGATAGTGTAGATATACTAGTATACGGCAATTATTTGTTTATTAAAAATGGATCAACTACCACTTATATTTTTATACGTCGCATTATTAAATCTACGTTTTGGGGAAAAATTACTTTACAAGTATGGCAAAAAATATTTTTATTTACTTATTGGATTTTTTATATACTGTCTGTCATGAATTCATATTTTGTTAAAATATAATAAGTTGACTCACTATAAATGGACATAATTTTAAGTGTTCCATCCTTAAATTGACTCAAGTGTGGTACAAAATAGTTAAAATAATAAAAAACGGCTTTAATGTTTAATATTTGAATCAAAGATATCCCGAAATGGTATTGGTAACATTAACAGAACTTTAGGATATCTATAAAATTAACAAAAATCAACAATACTACCAATAAAAACAAACGCTTAAGTAGGTCTAGTCTAATATTGATTGTATCAATTGCACGTTTCTCTAAAATAGAGGAATTATTTATTAATTGTTTGAAATCACAATCATTTAGGAACAGCAATTAAAAAAAAAAACTTTATTTCCTTACACTTAGTATTTATTTCTGAGAATAAAATCAGTCTCAAAAATTTACTTATGAGGTAAGTACTTAATAATTACGAAAAAAATCAGTCTAGACAAAGAAAAAAGACTAAATATTAATTATTCTGAATCGCTTTCATTTCTATTGCTGTCAATTTAAATTAAATTAGAAAAAAACAAGTGATATTCTTTATGTAGCACTAATTTGTTGCAAATGTCCATTAAATTTTTGTGTTTATTATTGGTGCCGATTCTCTTGTACACCGAACTAAACTAACTAAACTATCACTAAAATTCCTTATTTTTGGCTATGAGAATCTTAAAGCTATTCTACAAACAAAATTCTCTAAATTTAAAAATAAGTTTGACACAACTAAATCGAATTTGACAATCGTGACTCCACGTGGTTTTTTTTTTTTTTTTGGTTTCGCAACGTTGTACTTGTTTGCCTATGATTTTTTTAGAGCCGGAGGCGCGCATAGGGGGCAGCAGCGACGTGTTTTTTATGGAATTTTTCACTTTTTGTGTGGAAAATAAAAAAAAGATTACCTACATGTAGAGTAATAGGGGTTTAAGGCTTTCTAAAAGGGGGTCGAAATTTTCATTATTTTTCCGATAGGACGCACCATTTTGGAAATATAAGCAAAAGAAAAGAAAAAAATAATATAGGGATAAACACGAAATATTTTAAAAGTGATACACCTTTAGGTGGTAAAGAAGCCATGGAAATGTTTTTTTTTTTTTTAATTCTCAATATATTATTTAAAAAATTAAAAAAAAAAAGACGTGTGGCACTCGGGGACTGCCGCGGTAAAGCTATTGCATAGCATTTTGTATCAACTTATGCAATTATAATTATTTATTTATTTTATTTATGCAGTATTTCTTTTTCTTTGATATTAATTCAAGTTACACTTTTTGAGCGTGGTGACCGATAAGAAAACAAATTTTTCTTTTATTAAATAAACAAAGAGTATATAATATTAAGAGACGGGAGTCCCATAGATAAAAAAACGTGAGCTAATAATGAATACCAACATAACAGAAATGACACGGACTGCAGACATGACATAAAGCTGCCAACATAATAACAAGATAGGGATGTACTACTACTCACTCGTAATTCTTATCGATATGTTGCTGTAAAAAATTTCGGGTTTTAGGATCTTGACATTTTTACGGTTTCATTCTTAATAAATTTAAGGCAAAGGTCACTTAGGCCAACGGTAACTTTCGATTTGAACTAAGGTTACGTGGTAATTTTCTTATAAAAAGAACCAGGGTTCAGAGGCAAATCCCATTGTATAGTCTAGATCTAATCCGAGGTAAACTTGACTATAAGATGAGATTTGCTGTGATGATAATAAAATAAAACAAAACTTTGGACTTAAGTTTTTTTATAATAATTAGAACACCTTTTCCTTTCTATTGATCATTCAATTGGCAATGGTTCAGCAGTTGATGTTGAAGGTACTGAAATGTTGAAAACACGTTGCTTATTAACTGACACATGAACAAGTGAATTCAAATTTAATTCTAATCTTGAATAGTTACTTGGGCTTAGTCTCATTCTTTTTATCACATTTTCATTTGAAAAAGGGTCTGTAATAGACAAAAAAGTATCTGTAATATTTACAATTGATACATTCAATACAGTTAATCAAATAGTAAAGTGAATTTAATAAGTTTAAAATAAACATAAACCTTACCCGCAATAGAACATATTTTCCTGTCTTTTGAACATTCTACTGGCAATGGTTCAGCAGTTGATGTTGAAGGTACTGCAATAAAAACAAAATGTAGTCATTCACTTCTTATTCCAAAAACAATGAAGGGTATCGTAGTTGGGATGAATTAATCCCAAGAACCGAATTAACATTGTAGTTGAAAAACATGTTTCCCCATACTTTCCAACTGCATAATAATAATGTAAGTACACACAATATTGAGTAATTTACCATGTTATTTTAAGACCATAGACTTCTTAAAGGTTTTGCTGTAATCTCTAAGTATAGAACTGTACACTGTATTTTTTTTCATGTTAGGATCAGCAGTTTCGGAGATAAGGGGGGAAATGGTAAATTTTCATCTATTTTCTTTTTTTTTATGTTAGGATCAGCAGTTTCGGAGATAAGGGGGGAAATGGTAAATTTTCATCTATTTTCTTTAATAATTTTCATTAAAAATGTAAAATGAAATGGAAGGACTTGTCAAGAGGATTTTTTTTTTAAATAATTTAAAAAAAAGTTCTCTTGTCAAGTCCTTTCATTTCATATGTCACATGATACATTTTGCATGTGTACCAAAATGCAACTTAATCGGTCCAGTAGATGAAGGAACATAAGGGTTCCGTTTTTTCATTCAGACGTACAGTACCCAAAAAAAAAAAAATACTTACTAGATGTACCAGTCCAAGAATCGCAGTAGTCGAAGTAGAAGATAACTCTGCAAAATATAATTGAACATGAGTTACTAAAGTAATCGGAAAGGGTGAGTTAGGATGAATTACGACTGGAAAATAAAGTCTTACCTGTTTGCTCACTTTTGAAGATGTGTAGTGGAAATCCAACGAACAGCTCATCTGCCATTGGTTCTGCAGTAAGTTCTACAGACGGAGTAGCATTTTTTCTTAGTTGTGTCTTCTTTTTATTGAAATCCTTTGGTAGAAAATGACTGCCACAAATATGTTCCAATTGATGTAGCTTTTCAATGGGTACATACACCAAGTCTTCTTTCCCGTAACTTTAACCCATTTTTTACATCTAGCTGGAACATTTTATTACATTATTATGATTATAATAGTAGTGTATTTAAACTTATATCTTTGTTATTTTGGTTTTGCAGTATTAATAGAATAACAGAGAAAATTAAATGAAATAGGAATATTATAATAATAAAAATATCGACAGTTGATAAAAAAGTAACATGCGTCAAGCACTAGCATATTGATAGGTTACTTTGTAATTTTGTAAATTTTGGACTTTAAATCCAGTAATTTATTTTCTGTAAGAGCTTATCAATGTTTTTTAACATAACAATTGAAAATATATGCTTACCTATCTTCATTCAAAGGAAATTTGGCTATG
The DNA here is from genome assembly GCA_947523025.1 of Dryobota labecula. NCBI lineage: Eukaryota > Metazoa > Arthropoda > Insecta > Lepidoptera > Noctuidae > Dryobota > Dryobota labecula. Next base: position 1,040,529 of record OX383296.1, on the reverse strand, counting down.
AAGATTCGCATTTGACCATCTGACCGGCCGGATCTTATAACACATATTTCACACGTTTTTTAATGCATTGCAACTTAAATTACGTCACACGTACATACATAAATACAACAATAACTCTAATTTACGATAAATATCCACAAAACACAGAATAAAAACAAAAACAGCGCTTTGTTGACAAAGTTCTTGACAACAAACAAGACAAGAATATGGCGGCCGGCAGCGCCGGATTTAAAGGTGTGGAGGCCCTGGGCAACCAAGAAGTGGTCTCCACTTCTTCGTTACCCCATGATTTTTTTGAACACCCAAAAAAAAAAAACAATTTTTAAAAGATACCTTGTGAATGTGAACTTGTTTTTCTTTGACAAAAGATGTATTCTTTCTTATAAAAAAAAAACTGATTGTGGAGGCCCCTTCTTTGTGGAGGCCCGGGGCTAGAGCCCCTGTTGCCCTGCCCTAAATCCGGCCCTGGCGGCCGGTAGCTATGGCGGCTGAGTAGCGTAGTGCGATAGAGTCGAATAGATGTTAAAGCGAGACAGCGATAGCGTGAGGTTTTTTCGTTACGGAATTTCTGGATTCGGTCCCCGCGTCAAGGCCCGCGATAGAAGCTATGCAATAGCTTAATAATTTAAAATTACTTGATACGATGATTAATTATCAAAATTCACCGCGCTCGTGCCGCCATCCCACCGCACCGTTCGGCGTCACCGCGTCGAGGCGGGTCATTCATAGAATAAGTAAATAAACGATTTTTTCGCAAAATGTCTCAAGCAATTTTAAAACTATAATAATTATGTAAAAATATAAAACACTTTGTTATAAAAAAATTCGCTGCTGTGGCTTTTTTACGACATAAAGATGTTTATCTTAAAATATTTCGTGTATGAATAGATACACCTTATATACAATACTGGTTTTGCACCAGAAGTCGAGGTGATTGGTGTGAATTTTAGTTCATGAAAACGAATTTTATTCTACACCTTTTTGATCGCGATTAAAAATAGTCAGATTTAGTTAGAAAATCTAAATTTTAGTTTAAAAACGTTAAAAAACTCAGTACCATCTTAGAGCTTTCAAACTAAAATATAGTTAAGTTGTGTCACTTTAGTCAATTTCAGAATAGGAAATGGTCGTTTGACAGGAATAAACTAAATTTTAGTGATTTTTAGTCTAGTTAAGAGAATTTTGTGACAAGAGAATCGGCACCATTGTCGGGGTACGTAGCAAGGTGTCGGTGTTTGTAAGGAGAAACAAATGTTTATGTTGAACACAATTTATTGAGTAACTCTCAAACTGTTCTTATACTAATCCTATTTCAACTTGCACTGAAATGAGCGCATTCGCGTCCCGCGTATATTGGTAGCAAACACTTGACTCAGTATACTGAGTGCAAAATAAATAAATTAGTATACTTGATCCAGTATACGCTATTTTTTTTTAGTTAGTTATAGAGATATGATTTTTTTTTGTTTTTAGAGGTAAATAGGAAATGATTTAATTGTTGTTAATACGCAAAAAAGTGCAATTCTCAAAATTTGTTAGTTGACTCAGTATACTTAGGAGCCGTCGATTTATTATACATTATATAATTATATTATTATGGTAGCCAAGTTAGGTACAGTTTTGACAAGCGCTAACGAAATCATGACGAAGTTTTCGAACGATAGGTAAACGCGATCGCCGAGCGGGCTCGGCGATCGATAGTGGAGTTTATACTATAGCTTTTGACAGAACGAAGTCTGTCGGGTCAGCCAGTACCTATATATAAACGTAGTTTACATCCACTTTCTAATAACCTCTTATTTCCAAAATACGCGAAGTTTGCGAGAAAAGTCGCTGGAATTGTGGGCTAGATAAAGAGGTTGTAGTAAACATAGTTACAGTAACTTACATCGACAGGATATTTAGTTACATATAATTACAGTATATTATCGACTTACTGTAAATATGTTTAAGAAAGTGTTAGTTGGGCTGATAGAAGTGGTAATTATAGATACAATCCTGTAGATTAAAAAAAAAACATCAATCAATATTTAACAAATAAATTATATTCAGGATTAATCTACACGAAATGTATCTTTTGTTATCCGTTTAAATATTTGATCTATCTGCTATAATCTTCAAGATACACCAATTTAAACATCTCGAAACAAAAGTGCGATTTCCCAACATTAATTTTATTTGACTTACTGTAATTATGACATGGGAGGCAGAATTGCCATTTACAAGCTTTCTAAAATTAAAAACAATATTCCTAAAATTAATAAAAGACAAAAACTAAAAACATTTTTTTCGTATTTGAACAAAACCAAACTTTCTTTAAACAATACAAAACACATAATTTTTTATGATAAAGTTAGTTCAGAAATACATCGTTAAGTTATTATATTTAGATCATAGGTCATTCAGTACGTATCTCTCAACGAACTCCTCGAAGATCTCGAGAAGTCGCTCGCGGTAGACGCCGCACTTCTGCGCGTACGCAAGCACGGGCTCCGTCCGGTCCTCGTTCACGTACCTGTCATACGTCTGCGGGTCGTCGAACGTCGCCTGCGCAGCCTTCGGGTGCATCAGGATAAACGGGTGGATGGCAGCCGGCTCCATCACCCCGAACATGCGACTCTGCTCGCACCAGTATAAGAAACTCTCCTTATCGTAACCCAAATCTATTAACCTCCGCTTAGAGTCATCGTTCAAATTTTCGGAAAAAACTGAGAAGTATTGATCGTAGATTTCTTTCTCGTGCTTTTCTCTAAATTTCCTAGAAGTGGTCAAGTACATGAAGGTCATGAGATCGAAGGCTGGCGGCGTGTACCGCACCAGCTGGAAGTCGATGATAATAGCGTTGGTGATAACGTTGCCGTCATATTTAAACATCATGTTATTCACCCAGAGATCTTTATGGATCAGGACGTTTAGAGTTCCTGTACACTCCTTTACGGTATCACACGCTACTAAGTACTGCTTCACTATTTTCTGCTCCAAATCAGGTATGTTCCGATAAGACAACGAAGAGTAAGCCTTGATGAAGTTCGCAGTTAATTTGGCGCAGGCTTTTATGAATGGGGAGTCACAGAAGACTGGTTCATCTAACAGGCTGCCGCATTCTTGGTTGGTGTTGTAGGGACGGTGGTTGAGGATGCTCTTGTGCGTCTCGTAGTTGGTGAAGGCCGCGTGGAAACGCGCGAGGGTGGCGACTCCGAACATCTCATGTTGGTAGTCCAACGTGTCTAGGTAATGGCGGGTCGCGTAGCCTTCTACCGCTAGGTCTGGCATCACGATCATTGAATCCGTGTAGATGTAGGCCTTTGGACACCAGGGATTCGGATCTGAAGGGAATTTAATATATTTAGGAATGAAGAAGTTATAACGATGGTAATTATAAGCTAGATCCAACAATCAGGTCAGGCCAGATAAATCAGGTACACTGAGCCGGAGCTTATAGCGCATAGGTTGGAATGCGGGGGGGTATGATTTTACCCTCGCCCTTCAATCTATATATCAATGGGGTGATCGAGGTACTTAGCAGAGCGTGCCAGCTGGTACATTGACCATCTGTGAAAAGATACTCGTACTTTACTTCATGGATTGGTCTACGTCACTAAAAGTGAATACATGATCTTTGGTGCCTACCACGAGTCATTATTTGATACTCTTTTTTTAATTTGTTTTTATTATTATTTTGATTATAATGTAATTTGGATTATTGTAATGATTTTTCAGTACCTATTATTATTAAGTATATTTAAGTATGTTTAGTTATAGAAATTCAGACACGATGTAAAAATTGTTATTGAATAAATGAATTGAATAGTATCAGCGGTCGATGTTCTGCTCCTATGCCTCCGATCAATAAGGCGAAATCACATCTACACATCTACATTTACATCTTTTGACCGTTGGCCTCAGAGATAATGATGATATTGAAAGAGAAAGGAGACCGCTGTCGGTGAGAGTTAATATGATCGCTCGCAGGTTTGCACGTTGTTCTAGAGTTATTAAAAGAACCTTATTTCGTGCATATTGCACCGCGTCCGTTTCAATGGCGCGACCACGACGTTTTTTTTTTTTTAAAGCCATGCCAATATTTTGTAAAAATTTGTAAAAGTTGATTCCCATAACCATAAATTTGTCAAAGCTATGGTTAAAAAGTTATAAGGGTTTGAACGTGACCGCGCCATTGAAACGCGGCGAACCGTGCGGCCACGGAGATCTTTAAAACTAAGCATTGCTGAGCCTTGAAATTTAGGTAAATAACAGATTGAAGTTGTAAAAAAAAATTTGAAAAAAATCCTGGATTTATATTTTAGGAGCTGCAAGACATAAAACCCCATGGCCGCGCCATTGAAACGGTGAAAAACACGTTATCGCCAATATCTCGCTGAAAAAGCATCGCAGACGTCTGAAGCTTCTTGTAAAACCCAGATTTGAATTTGTCAAAACTAGTAGAAATACAACAAAAAATCCTAGGTTTATATTTCAGGAGCTGTAAGACTAAAACCCCATGGCTGCGCCATTGAAACGGTTAATAATACGTTATCACCGATATCTCGCTGAAAAAGCATCGCAGAGATCTGAAGTTTTTTGTAAAACTAATTTGAATTTGTCAAAATAGGTAAAAATGCACAAAAAAATCCTAGGTTTACATTTCAGGAGGTGTAGTACGGTATCGCGTAGAAATAAGTCGTGATTATCTTTCGATGAAAGTAAGTCATAGCGAGTTTTTTTTTTTTTTGTATATAACACGACGACACGGTTGGCGCTGCGCTGCGTGTCGTGGGTTCGATTCCCGCACGGAACAAATATTTGTATGACCTACAAGTAGTTGTTCCGAGTCTGGCTGTTTGTGTATGTGAGTTTGAATGTTTGTAAACGCACCCACGATACAGGAGAAATTCCTAGTGTGGGGCAACGTTTAAAAAAAAAAAGAAAGAAAAGAACACATGAATATGTAGAATTACCGACATTAGGGATTTTTTTTCATAATTTATCATTTTTAGTGCGTCTTGAATATTTCAATAGGGTGACCATGGCTTATTGTTTACAGAAAGCTTCGCACTTATTATATGAGAATAACTCAAGGATTCTAAATTAAATGAAAATGAAACGATAAGATACAAAACTATGTTTATTTCTTTAAAAATCGTTGCTTGATAGCTGAAAATACTGTGGTTTTGAGTACACGTGCGAAAACCATAACAGATAACTTTGCACAGCATTCGTTATTAGTAAAATAGCATAATTTGATGAATAATAATTGTATACTCAAACTCATAACTAAGTATTTCTAAGACTAAATTCTGCCAGAAATAACCCCTGTAATTAAGTCATACATTCCAACATTAAATAGCACTGAAGGAATTAACACTTTCACTTTGTCAAGGTAATTGGCATTGGTTCGTATAGTGATAGGCAAACCTATCACTGTACGTCCAATAATATATTAATATTGCATTGTGATGTTTTATAAGGGTGTGTACGTTTGATATAATAACAAAAGTTCTAATGATCATACGACCTAATTTCATTTAATATATGTTTTATTTAATATAACGATCAAATGATATAATTAATTATTGATATAATTTCATTTTACCCAATTTCTAATAAAAATATTTCTAATATATAATGAACAGTTTATATAATGCACATCTATACATATAATAAAATCGTAGCGAAGGCAAAACTGTACATTGAATATTTTTGAAAAAAAAAAGTAATTGCCACGACATCTGGGAACGATTCTGATGCCGAAAATATAGTTTTTAGAATTTTTGTCTGTTTATCTGTTTGTCTGAATGTATGTTCCAGCTAAACGCAAAAACTACCGGACAGACTTTGTTCAAATTTTGCATAGATATTTCCTATAGGTCTGGTCAAATTACTACGTATAAATTATCACGCTATTTGCTATGGGGGATGAGCAGTATTGCATTATGTTTTGAGATGGATCCATAAGGGCAGGTACCTTAACCGTGGTTTCAAATTTTTTATGATATAAATTTTATTTTCTGTGATTAATATAAATGTAACTCGCACACTGACTTATTACCATGTTTAATTGTTTTTGAAAATCATATACAATGTTTGTAAATATGTGAGCACCTATCGCATTTATTAATTTTTCTGTCATTACTTCACTTTTCATTCTTTTTACCAATTGTGGTAAGTAATTTTTATTTTTATACTAGGAACATCGTCTTCACCTATAATTATTAATTAATGTATACAAACTATTGTTAACATTTTAAAAGAGTAAGTATGGAGTTTCTTGCCCATTCTTCTCCATACATAACTACCTTTTGGAAGGCGCAACTAGAATCAATTAACTATTCATGTAATTTTTGACGTTCAAAAGTGCATCTTCGTGCCTATTTGAAATAAATGATTTGACTTTGACTTTGTTGCTACAAGAAAATGGTCTTAAGAGACTATCCTTAACTTTTAGAAAAAAATTGATCTGCATTCACAGATTTTGAAAAAAATGTACAGTCGGCAAGAAAATGGGCAATTTTCACAAAAAAAAAAAAATTGTTGCCAAACGATCCTGTTTCTTACGAGGATCAAAAAACTCTATGGGACCAACTGAGGTTTGAGTACTAGAAAAGTCAGAAATCTAAAAAAAGTTTTCCCATACAGGTCGTAGGCAGTGGCGTGCACTCCATACATGCAAATGAGCTCTGCATACCCTGGAGTCCCTCCATACATATACGCCCCTCTAACTAAATTAAAATATAATAATATAAACTGCTATATAAATAACTAGCTTTTGCCCGCGGCTTCGCCCGCGTGGATGTCGGTTATCGCATAAAAAAGTACCCTATGTCCTTCTCCATATCCCAGGCTATACTCGTATCTCAAAATTCTAACTTAATATTAATTTTAATGTGATTCACTACGTGAATAGAAACCGAAACAAATGATTTAATATAATAAAAGTACTTATGTTCTGAACGTGAATGAGTATTTACCTAAAGCTAACAAACACAAAATCAAAATACGAAATTTCACTCAAATTCTTAAAGCAATCAATTGTACCAAATTACAACACAAAATAAAAGTGCGACACAAATAATAATTTTAAAATAATTCACATAAGTAGGTACCAACAATGTGAAAACAAAACGAAATCCTCCGAAATGTCGCACTATACACCATTTGTGCTGATAAAACGCTCGAAATATCTAATGAACACCATTGGTGCATAACTTTTCTCAGGGTCACGTTCGCAATTGGACGAAATATTTGACATTTTTTTTGTACTTGCAACACGATCCTGCTGTAAAATTCGATTAATCGACTAATACTTGACCGGTTGACATTTTAGCGGGAACACCACTAAACGAACGGAAAAAAAAAGAAAACAAAATACGTATGTACTCTGTGGTCGTGTGGCAGTGTGGCGCGGTGCTGGATGTAAACATTCATCAAGGTTATACTTGCGTAAAGTAATGGATTCAATGAGAAAACGGTTTAATTTTAGAAGAATCTTATACAGAATTACTGAGAAAAAGTGTAGATTTCGTATTGAGTGTTACTTTATTGAAAAGTGATAAATATGTCAGTGAAAAGTAACGAAAGTTTTGGAATGTACAAATTTTGATCATAAGGCCGCCGTATTTAGTAATGTTTTTATGATAAATATTCTTGTACACTGTTTGAAATACACATAAGTAGCTAGCTTATTTATCTACGAACATAATTTGGCTAATAGCTACTGATATTATAGCGAATTGTCATCGTAATCGTATTTCCAAGAGTAAAATTCGGCAAACAAATACCTACAAAAAGACAATAAAATTGATATAGTATGTTATCCTTAAGAGATAGAAGACCTTTATAAGATACATAATTCCACCATACATTATTTTGTTACTCAAAGGGTTTAGACAGCGTTTTCGTTGAAAGCTCTCAGACGGCTTATTTTTTTCCGACACCTCCAACAAATATCGTTAATTCATACAAAAATGCATAAAAAACATAACAAATTATATACTAAAACCTTCCTCGAGAACCAAGCTATCCATTGGTGAAAACAGCATGAGAATCGGTGCAGTAGTTTTTGAGTTTATCGCGAACAGACAGACAGACAGACAGACGTGGCGGAGGACTTTGTTTTATAATATGTAGTGAAGTGACTACAGCTTCGCGTTTTTATTTACGCGCTATCTATTGCTTTTTGTTGGAACTAACTCCTTCGAGCAACGATTTATCAGCCGCCATGCGTCACTGCGCGGAGACAGCGCTCCCGTGACCATAAGCAGTACTACACCTTGCTTTTCCTCCACATCTCGTGTAGTACACAGCAAAAGCGTGACCGTGAAAATGTGTGCGTGTATTAGAGTTTTGGAAGCACAGCTTTTTGATACATTCGTTCGATACTTCGCAATTGCAGTTTTATGAAGTTTTTTCGCCATATTGATTTTCTTGGCGCAAGTGATTGACTTATCTGTCTTAGTAATTATATTAAGTTTATTGTAAAAAATGGAAATTATACCTGTGAGACCTGCGAAGTTGTGTTTAAATAAATTAAAATCTGCCGCGTTTTCGATGTTATCTTTTGAGGAAAAAGTTACATTAATTGCAAAGGGAAGGTGTGTTTAAAGGTTTGAATTATACTCAAAAAAAAAAAAGGTACCTAATGCTACTCGTTATTTTCACAAAAAGTTTTATGATAATTATAACTGGCTAACAGGTTGTGTACACACAAACACATTGTATTGTTTCCCATGCATTTTGTTTACAAAACAAGATAAAAAGAATGTTTGGACTTTTATCGGATATACCGATTTAAACAATTTTCACAAAGCGGCTTCTAAGCACGATTCTTCAGAAAAACACCTTGAAGTTCCAAACTTTTGGTAAAGGTAGAATAGAGACTAGTTTGAATAGCCAGTTTAAGTTAGATATTGAAAGGCACAACGCGAAAGTTGAGAGAAATAGAAATATTTTCAAACGGTTGATTGATGTAGTTTCTGGGTAAACAAGAATTAGCATTCCGTGGTCATGACGAATCCAGGAAGAGCTCGTGGCTAATTCATAACAGCCGCACGGGTCGATCCGTGAGGTTAAGCTACGCTTGCCGGGGTTGGTCCGTGGATGGGTGACCATCTTTACATACCGAGACTCCTCCGTGCCTCGGAAAGCACGTTAAGCCGTTGGTCCCGGCTGTCATTCGTGGATCTTTGACAGTCGTTACGGGTCGTCAGAAGCCCAAAAAAAAAGTCTGACAACCAGTCTTTCCAAGGGGTATCGTGTTACCCAATTACTGGGTTGTGGAGGTCAGATAGGCAGTCACTCCATGTAAAATACTGGTATTCAGCTGCATCCGGTTAAGACTGGAAGCCGACCCCAACATAGTTGGGAAAAGGCTAGGCAGAGAGGTCATGATGAATCCAGCTCATCGCTTAACAAAGGCCATTTTCTGGCACTTATAGATTTGTTGGCTCAATATGATGGAAATTTGAAAACCCACTTACAATCAACATTGGGTAACTCATTCACGAGGTTATCGAATAGGACCCAAAATGATTTAATTTCTAGTATTGCATCTGTAATGTACGATGAGATAAAAAAAGAAATCAGTGATAACGATTTTGTTGCTGATAAAGCCCCCAGAAAGAGGGTAATGTTTTTTATTTTAGCTGTGCATACCCTGTCTGAAATCTCTGTGCACGCCACTGGTCGTAGGTGAGACTGATATGAGAACAGAGAGACAACAGTCGAATTATTCCATTACTACTTCGCTGTGTTGAATAGGAAACGAATTTATCAGATAGTTAAAGATTTAAATCTTTTAAATGATTATCATACCTTATGGATCTAAGCAGTCAATTATGACATATTATGCTATTTCAGTCAACTTTCAACAAAGCAATGCAAATCTGATTTCGGTTCCAAAGAATTGATAATTTATGTGCTTCTTTTTAGGGATCCGTACTAAATTGGTAAAAAAGAACCCTTATGGTGCGACTCAGTCTGTCTGTCCGTCTGTCTGTCATAGCTAGATATCTCAAGAACTACTAATGCTATCAACTTGAAATTTGGATTAATTTTAGATGACGTTTGCCCAACTACGTTGCAAATAGGAAAGTTATTTTTTTTGCAACTGGGACTTAACTGGGTGTCTTAAAAAATCGAAGTGGGACTACTAGGGTATGTGGGGTATCGTATGAAAAAGCGCTATTTGAACATACTCATAAAAAAATTTTAGGCCCCATTTTTTCGACTTAATTAAAACCATCCCCCTCCCCCTTTATCTCCGCTGTTTGCATAGAAAAAATTTGAAATTATTTTATGTGATAGTAGTTTATGTAAAGATTACAGGAAAAATAAAGCGATTTCTCTAAATAACACACTTTTCAGAAATCATCAACTCAAATTACATTAGTTCCATGATCGGTCAAGAGATGGCGCTGACCTAAAACTGCAATATTGTACACCGCAGTGTTAAAATTCTCTGATGAATATTGACCTCGCCGATGAAAATTTAAAAACATTTCACGGTTCACAACCAAAATGTCCTCCTTCCTACCAACTCGCAGATTGCTTTGGGTTAAGCACAGTAAGTTGTAGTTTTTTTCTGGGCACATAACCATTTAGGTACTAATACGAATAAAGCTATACAATAATTATGATGGTACGGAACCCTCGATGCGTGAGTCCGACTCGCCCTAGACCGGTTTTTTTACATTTTGTTACTGTAATTGTGATAGTTCGAAGAGCTTTATAGGACTTTTTTTTTTTTGGGTGGGAAATTGTCAAATAACTTCTCCCGCTCTGGGAGGAGCGGGAGGACGTGTCAGACTTTTACTGACTAAAACCCACCTGTGTTACTTCAGTTGCCTTTGTGCCAGGGCCACGGTATCCCTTTCGGAAAAACCCGCAACCCAGGCAGGCATTGGTCCTAGCGGACCCCGTCACAGTTCGTGCTGACATCTATTTGTGGCACGCGTAGAACACAACGCGCCGTCAACCTGGGCCTGGTCCTTACCAGACGGCGAGCTGTCCATTGCTCGCCGTCCGCAAGCCCGCGCCTACGGTGGCCGGGAATCGCCAATTGATTCCCGCCGCTCAGGGCGTCTTCTGCGGCGACTAGGGGCATGAGGGCGCACAGACTACCTCTCCCTCACGCGTTCCGCCTCCTCCTTCGCAAGCATTACTGCTTCGCAGAAGGAGGTGACGGCCTCCCATGCACTCTTGCTCCGTACCATGGACCATTACAGGACACTGCACGCTAAACAAACAATAGACATATCGGACAATCCTCTATGCAGAGCTTGCATGGAGGCTGAGGAAACCGTCGCGCATGTACTCTTTGAATGCACATGGCAGGCGTCACCCAGATTAGAACACGGGCCCTCGGGGCAGCCTGATCTTTCACAGATGTTCTAAACATACAGGGAGACGTATTTAACTTCTGGAGGGCGGTGGGCTGGTTGGAATAACCACTGATGGCCGCCATGGCCCATGTACAATGGTCCAACTGAAGGACTAAGTGCAGAAACCAAACCCTTTACCATAGAACATAGAACTGTACGTCTCTTGCTCCCGCGTCACCAGTCCTGACTCTGTATATCTTGACTGCTGTGACCAAAACTACAAACGTAGTGTTCAGGGAAGTTTTATTAAAGTGTGGCTGGTATTTTAGTATATTAAGGTGTTTTACGACTTCCACGCGAACGAAGTCGCGGGCAGAAGCTAGTTTGAAATAAAATTCAAAATCTATAAGTAACGTTTAATATAATTTTGAAATGTCTACTTTTATTTTTGCAAAAACTGATTACATTTAATAGTAGTGAAAAACTCCTCTTCCTCCTATTAAAGGAGGAAGAGGAGTTTTTTAGTTTTGAGGAGCTCGTGGCTAAGTAATAACAGCCGCACGGGTCGATCCGTCAGGTTAAGCTACGCTTTCCGGGGTTGTACCGTGGATGGGTGACCATCTTTACATACCGAGACTCCTCCGTGCCTAGGAAAGCACATTAAGCCGTTGGTCCCGGCTGTCATTCGTGGATCTTTGACAGTCGTTACGGGTCGTCAGTTGACCAAAAGTCTGACAGCCAGTCTATATCAAACATTACACACCCGTTTTATAAGGTCATTTACTAATTCTATGTTAACGAATCACCCTCAAATACCTAACGGTTACCTACATTTTCAAATATTTCTTGGTTCATCCCTGCGAACGTAATGTGTATTTTCTTCGTCAGGCCATTGTGGTTTTAGTACTGTTATGTATCCTCCTGTACGCTCTAAATTACAAATTAAATTTGCACTACAATTTTATATTGGGGAAGACAAAAATAGCCGCGAAAAATCTTCACATAGGAAATACAAAACAACAAACAAACAAGGGCCGAAAACGGAAGTTACGAAAGGAAAATTACACACAGTGTAAAAAAATTAAAATAAACACAAAACAATAATTTTCTTCTTATTCCATATTTACAGAAAAGCCTATACTGAAAACTGGGGGGGAGAGGGATATTCTGCGAAGAATATCTCAGTAATGTTTATGCGAAATGGGAATTTAGTAAATTCTATGAATAAAAGATCATTACTAGATAATACATGTGCGTTTGACTCAGTTTTCTTTTTGTTAGTTCACTAAATCGTTAAATATTTGTTGAATGTGAAACTTTTGTTTGTATGAAAAGCAAGAAAAATAAACCGCGAATTTATAAATATATTAACAGAATCTTTAAATTAAATTAGTGTTTATAAACTACGAGAGGAAATCATTACTAAATTTTATAAAAGCGAAAACAATACTTTTGGATGCGACAGTAATATGGCTTTTAAATTTGAACACATACTTTTAGAGCACATATACAGTGCCAATGTAATTAAAGAATGTTTAACCGAAACGTGCGCGAACCACTCAAAAAGAACCATAGTCTTTTTGTCGTTTAATATAGAAATCATCAATTTATTCGGAATCGAAGGACTGGAAGATGGCCGTTAAAAAAATTTGTTTGAAATGTAACAACGAAACCAAGATATTTAGATAGGAATTAGGTAACATGATTATTGCACCTCATTTTACACGTGCAGCCTGCGGATAGATTACACTCAAAATTCGTACAGCGCCCTTCGCATTCAATATAATAATGGGTTCCGGCTGTTGATCTGTTCCACTTCTGTTGTTGCGCATCAGGGATGTTTATTATTTGGTAATTTTTCATTAATCACAGCACAACATAATATGTAAATATGTACGTCGTAACAATTTATTTTATTTCGTATGAGCATTTTATATCACCTTTAATTTATCTTAATTTATGTATTAAAACGGACACACCTATGTTTTTATCAAAGTCAAAGTATTTATTAGTGCGATTTTTGGTGATATAACAGGTCTTACAGATATTTTATAGATACTCAAAAATCTACCCTTTATGGGCATACACATTATTAATTTAACAATATTAGAAATGACATAAGACATTATAAACGATACAATTCTAACAAATCACTACATATTATAAAACAAAGTCCTCCGACGCGTCTGTCTGTCTGTCTGTCTGTTCGCGATAAACTCAAAAACTACTGCACCGATTCTTATGCTGTTTTCACCAATGGATAGCTTGCTTCTTGAGGAAGGTTTTAATATATAATTTGTTATGTTTTTGTATGCATTTTTGTATGAATTAACGATATTTGTTGGAGGTGTCGGAAAAAAATAAGCCGTCTGGGAGCTTTCAACGAAAACGCTGTCTAAACCCTTTGAGATATAAAAAAATAATGTATGATGGAATTGTGGCGGTATCAACAACGCCACATGCGAACTACGCATCAAAGACCTGACGTCACAAATCCTGCATCGCGCTATCAGAGTTTACCGCGCGACTAGCATATATACAACATCCCGATATCAACCGATGGGCAGTTGCCCACCAGACACAATACCCGTCTGGTCGGAGGATCCTCCCTTTTCCATAGGGTATGAGTGAACTTTATACCCTGTTCCTCATACCTCTAAATTGGTGACCCCGAACATGGACATTAGCGCAGCCTTCGTGCAACTACTTCAGCGTGACGTCATCCATCACTTTCTCAAGCTTTCGAGCGGCGAGTCACACAGCCAGCCAGCACCCACGGCTTCAACGGGTATCCTGACCACCAGCATGCAGCGAACGCGCATACCTGGTCATCACCCTCAGCCTCATCAGCAACCTTGGCACAGCACACTGCACTTTCGGCCGGTCCACAAGCAGAGCCCTTCAACGCTCTCCTGGTCGACGCCAGCAGTCAGCCTCAACCCGGCGTTGTACGACGTCCGACTCAGGATCAACAAACGCAGCGCCACCCCGACTCACTGGGGAATCACCGCAGACAGTTCCGACTCACCGTGAACTATGCGGCACCCGGTTCCGACTCACTGGAATCACAACTGGCCCTGGCAAGCATCATATGCACTGACTCAGTCCACTATCGACCTCCGGTCTCCGGAGGGGAGTAATGTGGCGGTATCAACAACGCCACATGCGAACTACGCATCAAAGACCTGACGTCACAAATCCTGCATCGCGCTATCAGAGTTTACCGCGCGACTAGCATATATACAACATCCCGACATCAACCGTTGGGCAGTTGCCCACCAGACACAATATCCGTCTGGTCGGAGGATCCTCCCTTTACTATAGAGTATGAGTGAACTTTACACCCTGTTCCTCATACCTCTAAAGAATTATGTATCTTATAAAGGTGTTCAAAAAAGTCCGCGATGGCATATGTCTATCTCTTAAAGATAACATACTATATCCATTTTATTGTCTTATCGTAGGTATTTGTTTGCCGAATTTTACTCTTGGAAATACGATTACGATAACAATACGCTATAATATCAGTAGTTATTAGCCAAATTATGTTCGTAGATAAATAAGCTACTTATGTGTATTTTAAAAAGTGTACAAGAATATTTATCATAAAAACATTACTAAACACGGCGGCCTTATGATCAAAATTTGTGCATTCCAAAACTTTCGTTACTTTTTCACTGACATATTTATCACTTTTGGATAAACTAACACTCAATACGAAATCTACACTTATTTCTCAGTAATTCTGTATAAGATTCTTTTAAAATTAAACCGTTTTCTCATTGAATCCATTACTATACGCAAGTATAACCTTGATGAATGTTTACATTAAGCACCGCGCCACACCGTCACCGCCACACGACCACAGAGTACAGACGTATTTTGTGTTCTTTTTTTTTTTCGTTCGTTTAGTGGTGTTCCCGCTAAAATGTCAACCGGTCAAGTATTAGTCGATTAATCGAATCCTACAGCCAGATCGTGTTGAGAGTACAAAATAACAGCCTTATTTATAAAAATCTCGCTAATCACTGATTAGCCACTGTTTAGCTAACTAATTAGTTAGCTCTTAATCAATGATTAACTTTTCTTTATTTATAAACACTAGTTAGCAGATGATTAGTTGCGAAACGAAATAGAGGTGAAATTACGCGTTTGGCACAGATTATAATCAAAATAGTCGCCTAAAAAACATAATTTTAAGAATAAAGTTGTCAAAACTACGATTTTTGTATCTGTCGTGACTTTGACAGACAAAAGTCAAAAAATATAACGGAATATTTTAATTTTAATAAAAATAATTTGCTATGTGTACTTCATTGTGTTTGCGATGGTAGCAATGAAAATAATAAGCTCCAATAATTGGAGTAACCAGGAAAAGGTATTTATTTCTGAATTTATATATCTACTTACTAATGTAAACTGCCCAAATGAGTGTTAAAGTAGTAGCCGATAATAGCTATGTATTTTCATGTCCTTTATGCTTGTTAACTCGAATTCTTTAAGAAGTGTATGTAGGTACTTGAGTCTATTTTATATTACTTCCTATTGCTTTTGCACCTGGGTTTCTGTGTTCTTTAATAACAATTATTATTCTTGTTTACAGGTACAAGTTTGACTGCTGCTATAAAAGCCACTAGCACCAATACCATTATTCAACGTCGCAAAGACGGCGAGGCAGGAGACCATGCTAAGAGTGATAAGAGTGGCGTGATAAAAGAAAGGCACCCATGTCTTTGGAGGAAGAATATTGGGAACGAATTTATAACAAAAATGTAGCTTTATTATGTATCAAAATAAATTGTTTTCTATAAAATGTATCGTTATTTGTGTGTAACTGCCACAACGTGGCTTTTCTCTATTTCTGGGCCTTCACTAGCGCCGTAGGATGAGGGGCACATGTAATAATACACTGCATAATCACTATCTCCGACGAGCATGAAGTCATTCTCTTCAAACTTCCTGAGCACCTACTGAGCCTCCTCTTGATTGAGCTTTCCCAGTACATCCTTTCATCATTTGTACTTCGAAGGAAGAATATGTAATAGGTAATCAGTCTCGTAGGGGAGTTAAACGAGCTGTTTGTAAATTTCGTATATCAGTATGTAGATTTGTAGGTCTTTTTCCGCCTACTACCCGCCGGGGCGTTTCAAAATTATTCAGTTCTTCTACGTGGTTTTGGAAATCCCGTAAAAGATTGTCGAAATCCATATTTACTAAGGTACAACTCGATATTAGGAACAAAATAATCTCGAAGCCCAGAACAATCTTAGTGAATCAAACAGCTGATTCAAATAAAATCCGCCATCTTGCCTCTTAGCATCCTCTTAACAGTGCACCGGTGGTGTTTAATTCTGACAGTTACTAATCAATTGCTTAGCAACCTCTTAGCGCTAAATAGCGTTTATGAATAAGAATTTTGCTAATCAGTTGCTTAGCAAATGATTAAAATTTAAGAGGCGTTTATGAATAAGACTGTAAATGTCAAATATTTCGTCCAATTGCGAACGTGACCCTGAGAAAAGTTATGCACTATGGTGTTCAGTATATATTTCGAGCGTTTTATCAGCACAAAAGGTGTATCATGCGACATTTCGGAGGATTTCGTTCTGTTTTCACATTGTTGGTACTTACGTGAATTATTTTAAAATTATTATTTGTGTCGCACTTTTATTTCGTGTTGTAATTTGGTACAATTGATTGCTTTAAGAATTTGAGTGAAATTTCGTATTTTGATTTTGTGTTTGTTATCTTTAGGTAAAGACTCATTCACGTTCAGAACCTTAGTTCAGAACCTAAGTACTTTTATTATATTAAATAATTTGTTTCGGTTTCTATTCACATAGTGAATCACATTAAAATTAATATTAAGTTAGAATTTTGAGATATAGCCTGGGATACTTCGATCAATAATAGCACTAGATACAGGATCAGGAACAAAAATAAGTCATTGAAGTGGCCACGTTTACACACACATACACATTTACGTTTGTAACTACGAAATATAGTTATAAAGCATAGACTTAGAAAACTATAGACCACTGCTTGGCGTGTCGCTGTAAGGGACAGAAAATCAAGGTACTTGCAACTTTAGGGTTACTCACTTTAAAGTGATTTTACCCCGAATGTTCTTCAATGTTCAGATGTTTTTCAATCTCTATTATCTACTTTGTACAAACGCACAGGGTTTATAAATAGAAACAAAACATCTATACCCAAAGTCTGAAATTCAGATCATTTATGTAAACAAAAGAAATAACATATCAAAAAAAATATCTTCGTAATGGTTATTTATATAAAATGGCGAAAAAAAAAGGTGCCATTTTCTTTTAAGTACTGATTTTAAGAAATAATAACTATAAAATAATCATACCGTATTATTTTTATAATTTTTTTAACAAAGTTATTAAAAAAAGGAGATTTTCTGGTATAAAATATTTGATGGTACTGGTAACAATGCAGGAGATCCAAACATTTTCAATTTTTTTACATCTTCAACAACACTAATAATTACAACTCTCATTCATAGATTCATATCGTAAGTAGCATATCTTGCCACATTTTGGGTGAAAACTGTTTTGAGTGGAAATCGATTTTGGGAGGCCTACGTCTAGCAGTGGACTTAAAAGGGCTGATTATGGTGCTGATTCCCTTGTTCACAAACTAAACTAAATTTAAGTTCAGTGCATCTTTTTCTTTCTATTTCATTAAGAAAAGGACAGAAGATAAATTTTAGTTTAGTCCTGTAAAATTAATCAGCGCTTGACGTAAATTTACGTAATTTTAGTCGGCAAGTTTTTAATCACGTCTAAACTTGTATGGAGTAGTGACAGGTGCAGATTAATTTGACAGGACTTAACTAAAATTTATCTTCTGTCCTTTTCTTAATGAAATAGAAAGAAAAAGATGCACTGAACTTAAATTTAGTTTAGTTTGTGAACAAGGGAATCGGCACGTATGACGATCATAATGCCGTGTCTCCGACAAACTACACAAAACATTGTTTGGCAATGGTATTTTGTTTGCATAGTTCTAAAAATTATTTCATTTTAATTTTATAGATGATTATTTCCAAAAAAGAAATGATAAAATGCTTTGCACCACCGTCCTGTCATTTTGGCAGTGACATTTCTTGACATTACTTTGTTTACATAAATTATCTGAATTAGAGACTTTGGGTATAAGTCAAAATAGTTTATTAGGATAGGATTTCTTTCACCTGCGGGAAAATGAACATTTAAAGAAAACCTGAGATACAGCATAAAAAATATTTTATGCTCACTTTCATTCATAATCCCCGTGATTTTGGTTTGGCGGGAAATCTGAAAGTTTTTAACACTTAATACCTACTACAAATACAATATTTTAAACTATAAATAGATACTAAAAGGTTAAGATGTAATATTACGTCCAGTGAAAAGTGGAACAAATTTGCTGCCAGCGCTATACATACACTCTAATAAAGCATTCATCTGAAATGATTGATGAAGGTAATTTATTTTATTGGCGTACAATTTTCCCCTGAAATGGGGAAGTATTCGAGTAAAAAGTAGGCAGCACTGAGCTTGGAGGTTATGTGAAGAATAATAAATAATAAAAACATAATTCAGCTCTCATTTTATCTTGAAACAGCTGTATATTTATTTTAAGAGTTGAAAAACCATATTAGTTGAAAACTTTCACTGTCTTTCACCGAATAAACTAAAATATTTAGCTACTTACGAATGAAAGGACAATCCGGCAATTTTCTTCTCACTATCGCTTTTGCAACCAAAAACACTGCACCTTACCATTTTGCAGCAATAGCTAAAGTCAATCCTCAACAAAAAACACAAAATAATTAGTATTTTTCGAAATAACAAATTAAATAACTTAAAATTTCGTCGCAACCACTTTTCGAACGCGTATCAAACGTCAAACTTTGTTTAGCAACTGAAGTGCTGTCCTTGAAAAACGCGACACGCGATAAGGGACAGAAAATGTTAGGCTCTGTCTCTTTTCTTTACAAGCATCTTGTATATATTTTTCTTTTTCTTGTGTAAGTAAGATAGAAGATGACCGGCGATCTATATTTTTCTCTATCTACGTTATAAAGTTTTATAATATTAACAACTTCAGTTCAATATAAACCTTAATACTCAAGTATAAAGTTTAATTACGATTGCAAAATATTTATATTTAAGTCCTTCTATCATCGGAGAAAGGTAAATGAATAAATTTTAAATGTCGCTTGAAAATAAAAAGTCATTTTTATAATAAGTACAAACATATTTATTCTTAAATGAAACTTAAAATCTAAGTAATAAGGTTAAAAACATTTTGTTGACAATTTCGTGCTTACTCTATTTTGGAACTAGACGTAGTTCTTGGTATTACATTTCAATGCTCAGAACACAGTAATCATTGAAAGACGTAGAGTTGCAGGATATTTTTTTTTTTTTTTAAGCGAAAGTTCTTTTTTTAAGATAGCAAATATTTTAGATCAATTTAAAAAAGTAGGTAGTAGGACTAAATTGGTACACTAGTTATTTTAATAAGGGGGATGCGATGTGGTAGCCCGCGAAATTCAAATTTTCTTGCGTTTTATGCAATTTGCAGGTCCGTGTCAGGTTGTAATCTTGATCAGTTCAGTTATGTCCAGTTTATCAAAATGAATTGAACAAATTGTTGAATTAAAAATTCAACAAATTGTTGAATTAAAAATTCAACAATTTGTTACTTAGAACTTTTTGAAGGTTTAAATATTTCTTCCCCTCTTTCTTTCGCGACAATAGATACCCATTCTGCATTGCGAAATGGGTCGCTAGGAAATCTACAAACAAAAATAACATATAAAATAACAATACTACTCCATGCATTTCCCTGTTCCAGAATAGTCGATGTTTGTTACAATAGTTGGCGCGTTGTCGCAAATATTGGCCAAACAATCATAATATTTGCTAAATGATGTATAATTACTATTTTATTGTTATTATTATATGAAAAACACATACATAATGATATAAACTTACCGGAAAAAAGATATTCCTTCCAAATTCTTGATGTTATGGTGGTTATTTACACAATTTTTGAACGCGCTCTGCGGTATTTTGACGTCTTAACGTTGGCTATGTTTGGACGATACTAATTTGAAATAAGACCACAAAAGTATTTGTGCTCTTATTTTTCGAGGCTGGGATATGTAGAAGGACATAGGGTACTTTTTTATGCGATAACCGACATCCACGCGGGCGAAGCCGCGGGCAAAAGCTAGTTCAATACAATTCTAATAAATCTTAAGATAGGAATATTACATTATAAATCATAAATACAGGATTAGTCACAGGAAATGTTGTCAACAAGAAATTCATCAATGGTATAGTAGCATTTGGCTATTAAAAAATTATTTAGTTTGCTTTTAAATTGAGTCAATTTTAAATCTTTTATGTCATTTGGTAGCTTATTAAACAATTTCGGAGCCGTGCAAAGTATGCTCTTGTACATAAGGGCGGTTTTTGATCTTCTTAGGCATAATTCATGTCGGTATTATAGATCGTTAACTTTGCTCTGAAGCTTTTTTAAATAAGTCACCGGTTTTTTTTTTTACGAACTATGCGGTCTCGTAAATGTAAAGACAAGGCAGCGTGAGTATTTTGAGGGAAGTAAAATGTAGTTTGCAACTTTCTGTTGATTTAAGATTGCATATAGACCTAATGCACCTCTTTTGTGCTCTAAATATATCATTCTTTTCGCATGAATTTGCCCAGAAAATAACTCCGTAACGTAGTATGGAGTCTACATAGCCATAATACGCGGTTACGACAGCTGCCTAATTTACAATTTTTTTCAGTTGTGAATGTGAATTTAATACTAAGTTATTTTGTTCAAGCCAGTCTACTGATTCTTGTAATGCGTCTTTAATATCACATTCATATATTTTATTATTCTAGCGTATGGCATTCGTGGGTTGCAGCTGAAAATCAGCGTCAGGTGGTACACCTTATGTGTCATCTGACATTATGCTGAGCTGAGGCCGTGTAGTCGCAGCGGAAAAGTGTTGAATTTCTTAATTACAGTTTTACAGATATTTAGTGTATGACGTCGTGTAAATGTGTACGGTAAGTAAAAATTTATGCATCCAACCATTGGGGAGCTATTCAAAAAAAACTGTTTCCGCTGGAACTACGTCATCCTAGCGCCACTTTTTTTTTTCTATGTACTTACCAGAAAAAAAATACATTTAATAATTAGTGTGTAACGAGGGGTAAATGTGTATGTTCAAATGAAATTTGTGTGTCATAAAACTGCGAAGATATTCAAGTTTCCGCTGCGCTGACGTTTGGCTATTTGATGAAAATCATACAATTTGCCCCATATGCCCAGGTGCATTAGCCTGATGGCAGCTAGCGCCGCCTACTGCTGTATGTACAGGTCAAGGGGAGTTAATTGAAGGGCTATCTCCATCGCTGCTGTTGGGGTGGTTCTCATGCAGCCAATGGTAGCTGAACAGGCCAGTCGTTGGAAGCGTTGTAGTCTGGTAATGGTGGTCGAGAGTTCGGTCCTCGTCCACCAAACCAGAGCGCCATAAGCCAACATTGGCCTGATCAGCGCTTTGTATAGCCACAGAGTAATCTTCGGAGAGAGCCCCCATGTTTTCCCTAACATTCTTTTGCATTGGTAGAATCCGATTGTGCTTTTATTAAGTTTGTAGTCAAGATGCTTGTTCCAGAGCAGTTTGCTATCAAGGATCACCCCCAGGTACTTGACTTCGTCTTTAAGTGTTAGTTCTGTGTTGAAAAGTTTTGGAAGCCTATGGGGTCCAATGGTTCTTTTGTTGGTGAACATTATTAGTTCTGTTTTCAAGGGGTTAACCAATAGTTCGTGCTTCTCGCACCAACTCTCGATTATTTTGAAGGCCCTACTCATGAGATCGCATAGGATACCCTCAAATTTCCCCGAAATCAGAATTGCTATCATCATCTTCCTGCCCTTGTCCCATGTTACTTGGGGTCGGCGCAACACGTTTTCTTTTTCCATTCCTCTCTGTCAACCGTCACTCTATCATTCACTCCCTTCTCTTTCATATCATTCTTCACACAATCCATCCATATTTTTTTGGGCCTTCCTCTCCCTCTCCAGCCATCCACATTTATCTTCATCACTTTCCTCGTCACATGTATTTCCACCCTTCTCATCACATGCCCATACCATGCCTAACGACGTCCTTTCAACTTTTCTGTCACCGGCGCCACTTTCAATAAATAAAAATAATAAAAAAAAAACATTTATTCTACCACCCTCTACACTTTTTTACAAAATATTTGTAGCATGCGTATTCGTAATTAACAGTAAGTACCTATAGCCTTACAATTTCTAACATGCAAAATAATATTTTTGATTCATCACATTTTAAATTATTTTATATTTACTAATTTTATATTTATTAATTATATGATAGTGCATTGAATTTGAAATTTAATTTGATAGAATTTTATGTTGAAATACCGTATTGATAATATTTATAATAAATAATATTAATTAATTGAATTAGTAGTAGTCGCCTCCTTGGCGTAGGCCTCCCTCAGTTTTTTCCAGTAGTGTCTGTCCCTGGCTTTGGTCATCCAGTTCGGCCCTAGTCTTTGTAGAAATAGGTCTGCCCATCTTTTTCTTTGTCGTCCCCTAGACCTTGTTCCTTCTCTTGGGATCCATTCTATAATTTTGTTGGTCCATCTATCATTAGCCATTCGACATATATGACCCGCCCAGTTCCATTTTAGTGCCCTCACTCTTTCAACAATATCTGTCACTTTAGTGATTTTTCAAATTTCTTGGTTTTTAATTTTGTCTAATAGTCTGATTCCCAACATGCTTCTTTCCATTTTGCGTTGACATATTGCTAGCTTGTCTTCCTCACATTTCCTGAGCGACCAACTTTGACAGCCGTAGGTCAGACACGGCAGGATTGCTATTTCAAAGAGTTCTTTCTCTTTATACTAATGTGTATTGATTTATTTTTCATTATTTCCTTCAATCCCCAGTATTTTGTCCATGCTATGGCGATTCTTCTCTGGACTTCATTTTCAGTGAGGTTATCAAATGAAACTGATTGACCCAAATAGATATATTCTTTGACGAATTCTACATTCTGACCATCGACCATTATAGGGTCATTTTCCTTACTGTTTGTGATTATTTTAGTTTTTGCAGTGTTGATCGACAGGCCCACTTTATTACTCTCTTCTGTCATGTGGTTTATCATGGTGGCCAAACCTGTCGTATTTTCTGTGAAAAGGACTATGTCGTCTGCGAAGCGTAGGTGGCTTAAGTATTCGCCGTTGACTCTCAATCCTTTTCTTGTCCAATCAAGTTTCCTGAAGATGCTTTTTCGCCGTTGACTCTCAATCCTTTTCTTGTCCAATCAAGTTTCCTGAAGATGCTTTCTAGAACACAGCTGTTAATATCTTTGACGATATTGGTTCATCTTGCCGTACGCCTCTTCTTATGGGAACTTCTCGCCGTCCCGTTCCAGCCTAATTTTTGCACAGCTCTTCTTGTATATTTCCTGCAGCACAGTTACGTATTTTGCGTCGACACCTTGTTGTTGTAGCGTTCCCCATATCGAGTTGTGATTCAATGAATCAAACGCTTTTTTGTAGTCTACAAAACACATATGAAGTGATTTATTATACTCTTTAGTTTTTTCTATGGCTTGAGTTACCACTTGTATGTGGTCCATTGTTGATAAGTTCTTCCTAAAACCTGCCTGTTCACTTGGTTGATTTTCATCTAAAACCTTTGTAATTCTATTTAGAATCAATTTAGAAAACACCTTGTACACACTTGACATCAGACTGATGGGTCTATATTTGTTAAGGTCACTACGGTCGCCTTTTTTGTGGAGCAGTACTGTAGTTGAGTCCGACCATTGCTCCGGAGTAGATCCAGTTCTCAATATATTGTCAAATAGGGCTTGGAGCACGCTTTTCAAAGGTTCAGCGAGGGATTTCAGAAGTTCATTTGTGATATTATCTTCACCCGGTGTTTTGTTATTTTTTTGTGAATCTATAGCATATCTGATCTCCTCTTGCAGGAAATTAAGATGCTTGCCACTTTCAAACTTCCCCTTATATACTCATTTCTGACTTTATCCATTCTCGTCACTCCACACATCCATCTCAACATTCTCATCTCCGCTAAATGCAATCTTTTTTCATCCGTCCTCTTCACGGCCCAGCATTCCGATCCTTAAAATACGACAGGCCTTATCACATACTTGTAGATTTTCCAAACATGTTGGCATCCTCGTACGACCTTTTTGCCATCACAGAATCGGGCCTTAATGATTCAATCCATGATGGTGAACTTATTCCACCTGATTATAAAATACTACGGTGTGATCGAGCAGATGGGCGCAAACAAGGAGGAGTGTTCTTAGCATCATCGCCGCGTTTTGATTTAAAGTGCGTTCCAATCGCAAATGTGTACTCAGCCTTATTTGAGATTGTTTGTGCTACCGTACACCAGGGAAATAATTGTTTGTTTTTATGTTGTGTAGTTTATATACCTCCGAAATGTGACACGAATGAATATATGCGATTGTTTAATATTTTAGAAACCGTATGTGTAAATTATGGGAATGTATTAGTGATGGGTGATTTTAATATGCCATCTTCATCAGGGGAAGTACAAAGTTACTTGGAGTATGTAAACGCGTTCTGTGGATTTCAGCAGGTAAATAATGTTTGTAATATAAATAATCGTACTTTGGACTTAGTACTGACTACGTTTTTGGCGAGTGAGATCGAGGTAGAACTGTCGGGTGAACCGTTGGTGGGTATTGACGCTCAGCATCCTCCACTGATAGCTACAGCGAAGTTTGGAGGTCGATTTAATGAGCTGTTGAGGGTAACCAAACCGATTTCTGATTGCGAAGAGAAATCCGTATTAAATAGTGAACCGAAATGGAATTTTACCAAATGTGACTTTTCCAGACTATATCGTATTTTACAATCAGTAGATTGGGAGGCATTGTATGAGATTTTGGATCCCGATAAGGCATTAACGTTTTTTTATAGCGTAGTTAATGAAGCAATTAGCGAATGCACACCGACGATAAAAAAAAATAGGAATAAAAGCAAATATATGTATCCAACCTGGTACACATCTGATTTAATACGCGACATCAAAACAAAGTGGAGGTATCATAAATTATTTAAAATAACTGGTTCCATGAGTGACTATGAATGGTTTTCTTACTATAGAACCCAAGTTAAATATAAATTAACGGTAACCTATGAAAATTATCAGCGTAGGCTACAGACAAATATTAAAAACGATCCTAAATCTTTCTGGAAGTTTGTTAGAGGCAAGCGTGCTAGACGCAACAAAACTCGAGTCACAAAAGATGGAAAGGAGTTGAGTGACGAAGAATGTCCGGAATGTTTTGCTTCCTTCTTTCATTCGGTGTATAACGAGGTACGCCCGGCGCTGGACCCAGCGGAAGCAGAGCGCGCGGCGGGCGCGAACGGGAGCGCGGCGAGCGTGCACGTTGGCCAGCTCGACCTTCACGAGTTACGCAGCGCGCTCCGCCGCCTCAAGCCCAAGTATTCGGCGGGACCGGACGGGATACCTCCTTATATAGTAAAAGACTGTAGTGCGGTGTTTGAAAGACCATTACTGCACATTTTAAATTTGTTTTTAAAGTTAGGTCAATATCCTAACCAATGGAAAATCACTAGAGTGACTCCAGTCCCGAAGGGAGGTTCGGGAACTGATGTTAATGGCTACCGACCTGTGGCCGTGCTGTCGGCGTTTGCTAAGGTTTTTGAGTCGGTGTTGCACAAGTGTATTTCAGATCAAGTAACTTCTCGCCTGACCGACGCTCAACACGGTTTCCGGACTGGTCGAGGTACGGGGAGTAACTTGTTGTCTTTCATGACATACCTGGCGCCTGTTGTTGATGCTGGAGGGCAGGTAGACACTGCGTACTTCGATTTTCGGAAGGCGTTCGATACCGTCGACAATGACGTGCTGTTGGCTAAGTTTGCGGCATTTGGTTTCACACCGCACCTTCTGCGATTCTTCGCGAACTACCTTGGTGATCGCCGGCAGTACGTCGAATACGGCGGATACGTCTCCAAGCCTTATTTCACGTTTTCGGGGGTGAGTCAGGGTAGCAATATAGGTCCATTAGGATTCATTCTGATGGTCAATGATCTCCCGAATGTCGTATGCGAGGCGAGGTGTTTGCTTTTCGCGGACGACCTCAAGTTGTTCCTGTCGGTAGCAGATACTTCGGACTGTCAACGGCTTCAACGGGATATTGATAGTGTGGTGCGGTGGAGTGTAGATAATAAGTTAGGTTTTAACGTCTCCAAATGCGGTATAATGAGCTACACTCGAGCGCGGGAACCACTGGTACATCAGTATGAGATGGAAGCTGCGGTCATATCAAGAGTCACACATGTGCGGGACCTGGGGGTGGAGATGGTTCCGGAATTAATGTTTCGTGAGCACATCTTAGACATATGCGGCAAATCCTTCCGAAATCTTGGATTTATACTTAGACAGTGCAGAGATTTTCAGAGTACGGCAGTAGTTAGAATCATGTACAATGCGCTGGTACGGAGCCGTCTTGAAACGAGTGCTATAGTTTGGAATCCCCATGAGGCTAAATACAGTATCATGGTGGAAAGAATCCAAAACAAATTCACTCGTTTTTTGTTTTTTAAGCTGTACGGTGTCTATCCCTTTTTCCCGCTCATGTACCCGAGTCTCTTCGTAATAGGGATGGTAGGGTACAGCAGGCTGTCAGTGCGCAGGGACGTCGCTCTGTGTAACTTCGTGTTTCGGGTGCTGCGCGGCTGGCTTCACCACCCCGTCCTGTTAGCGGAGCTGGGGCTGCGTGCGCCGCCCAGGTGTGGAGGCGCGCGTCGCCCCACGCCTACGCTACTGGAGCCACCCTCTAGGACTAACCTGAACAAGTTTGCCCCCTTGTCACGCGCCATAAGGTTATTAAATATTATCTCGAATGAGGTAGATATATTTCACTGCAGCCTAATGAAGTTCACAGAAGTAGCACTGAAGTGCATTGAAGGTGTTGACATGATATTTTAATTGTTTTTAATTGATTTTTTAATTATATTTTGATTTGTATTTTAATGGTTTTTTGATGGTATTTTGATTGTATTTTTTCTTTTTAATGGATGTGAGTAACTTATATTTCTGTGGTAGTAACACCGCATTGGCGTTATAGCTGTTAAGGTGTTATGTACGTAATTTTGAATAAATAAATAAATAAATAAATAAATGTTGATTAGATTACCCTTAAAAAGGCAAGATTTGATCTCATAGCTTCAAAATAAATTTGAACTAGCTGTTAAGTCCTTCGAAAAATTCTATTGCGAAGCTTCTCTTCTAGTCATAGACCTCAATAATATAAAAATAAAAATTCACTCACCATCATCTTCCCGAATCTCCTCCAGCACCTTGAACATATACCTTTCTCTCTTAAAATATTGATTGTTATCGATAAACTCCGCTTTGGGCTGGTTGTTCTTCGGGATACACTTTATGAACAGGTTTACGTTCTTCACTTGGCCGTCAACTGTCACTCGGAGGGTGGCTCTCATGTGGTCTCCTAGGAAGCCGGCGAGCCCGTCCGTGGCCGCTCTGACGTCACATCCCTGCAGCGACCACACGTCCGCCCCAATCGCATGCTTCACAACATGCTGCACCTGCTTCTCACTCAAGATATCCTCCAATATGAAACGTGCGGTACCACCGACCATCTTGATATGTTCTAAGTAGGTATATTTTTGGGAGATATAATCGACTTACACGTTATATACCATACGTTTATCTATAAATAACTGTACCTTTTTGTTCTTTGATTGCAAATAGGATGCACTAAAATAAAAAATGGACTTTATGATTTAGGCAATAAGAGCGGTTATAATGTATGTTGTGTTAATATTTAGATTTTATCGGTTAGATATCATAGCGCCAATTGTTTTTATTTGCAGGAAGATTAAGGAGAGCTACTGTTTGAGATGAAGCGTTCATTGTTCGCGTTTCAAGTTCGTACCAGATAATATTCTGACAGTTGGCAAATGTTGAATAATACCTAGATAACAAAAAAGGCATATTCACATGATTCAGTATGAATCAAACAGCTTTTAATTAATTATTAGTTGGAATACTTAAGTCCAACCAGACATCGGCAGGGCATGCCTAAAACCGACCCTATTCGATAGGTTTTGTAAAATATGATTGCAACGTGTGACTTCGCTGATTTCGCACATAAAAGTCGTACGTTTTTACCTACAGTGTGAGGCATCCTTAAAAATTTTAAATAAGACTATAGTTATTTATGATACTAGTGCGGTAAGTTGGTTTTTACAAACGAGTAGACGAATGTATGCCCGAGACGAAGTCGAGGGCTTACCATATCCACGAGTTTGTAAATACCAATTTCTGCACGTGTGTCATACAACGTTTTTCAACACATTTGCGAGAAAACAGTACAATATGTAATGAAACAAACTTTTTCATTAGACTACTTATTTTTAATAGCAAATAAGAAATTATACAGATAGGTCACTACTCTTGGAAATAAATAGTAAAATTTGAACAATTATTGAAATTCAGTGAAATTTGCTGCTTTGGAAGCTTAACTGACTGACTGACATTATTAATTTCACACGTATTATGTTGAACGGGAGAGTGTGGCGTAAATTATATTTATATTTATATACTTCGATATCTTGTCGCCTATTTCAATTTTATTGTGCACCGAGTCTTCAATATAACCCTCTGCAACATTATTAGAGCGCCATCCTCCGTGGCGTTTCAGTGTAATGATATCGGCTCCGGAATTGGCTAGTAATGTTGCAGAGGTCCTTCTAAAGCTGTGACCGGTATAACTAGCCGGATTTTCCAATTTCAAGAACGTGGCTATTTCTTTTGATACACTACCGATTTTGTTAACGCCAGCGACTTGCCGAATGCATTTACCGTTTTGGTACTTCTGAAAGAATCTTTAACTTTTTGCGTTTTCGATATCGTTTAAATTTGTTGGTTAATTCTTGTCGTCTGCACGCCCCAGATATACCAAAAATTAATATAGCCTGTAATAAAATACAAATAATTTAAGTAAGTAATTAGCTTTATTTAGTATAATTTTATTTAGCTTTACGTAGTTCTGTACCTACAGGTAAATGACCAAAATAATTAACTATCAACTATAGGTACAGTGGGCTGCATCAATTGGGTACCCCATTTGTATTAAAATTTGCTTTCAAGGGGGGTACCCACATCGTGACGCTGACTGTACCTACCTACTAAATTAAAAATTGCCTAATAAACTATTATAGCAAATAAGTAAGTGCCTACAAAAAGGTTTAAAGTAAAGAAAAGTTTTAAAAACGTTCCTTTAGTTACTAAATATTTTTCATCTGGCGCGTCAATACTTTTGATTTCTTGCTTTTATAGCCATCTGACTGTCGTTTCAAAAATACATGTAGTTTTATGTATTTTGTTAAATCTATGACATTGTTGGTTTTTAGAGTCGTTTTTAACATTGAATATATTGACCAAATTGAGGACGGCTTATACTTCACAAGTAATTCATTGAAATAAGCCATCAAAACATTTTCAGAGAATGATTGAGTATTTCTTCGAGTCTTCCATGCTATAAAATTATTATAAATCATTAAATAGCGCTCTCGCGATTTTGGCGGCAAGAGACCGTTTTCTGCAATTTGCGCCTCATTCAAAGTATCAGGTGGAGTAGATTCCATATTAATATCAGATTCCTCGCTTGAACTCATATTATTATTTTGTTTATAAATATCAGTCGGCAAGTCGCAACAATCTTTGAGATTTCTAATATGCAAAATGGCGCCAATTTGCAAATGGCGCCACATGCACGTGGTGAAAATTAGAACTACATCTTTCGTCTCATTTACTCTTTAGTATTAAAGTGAATATATGAATGTCATCTGTATGCAGATAACTTGCAGTTGTAATGTCAAGGGAAGGTTGATGAATTACCTGACGCTGTCGACAAATTGAATAGGGACTTGATAGCCATAAAAACCTGGGCTGATAGATTTGATGTAGCTGTAAATCCTACGAAGTACCAGGTGATCATCATTGGCAGTCCTCGTGGTATTAGAAAGGTGGATGGTTCAACCTTGCCATCGGTTCTCTTCCATCGTATAGTCGTTCCTTTTAGCAGTGACGTGAAGGACCTAGGCTTGCACATTGATAATACTCTGAACTGGCGAACTCAAGTCGCTAAGGTAAGCTAGAAGGTTACTAGAACCTACCTAGAACCTTCTAGCTCTGTACCGATTGAAAATTATATTACCATCGAGCACGAAGACAATGCTTGTGCAGTCTTAAATTTTCCCTATCATCGATTATGGTGATGTGTGCTACTATGACCTGAATGCAAATCTCCTCGACAAACTTCTCGACTAGTCTTCTCAATAACTGCATTTGATTCGGTTTCAATCTGCGTAAATATGATCATGTCTCTGCGCATCGGTTGCTTCTAAAGTGGTTGCCCATACGCCAGCGCAAAGAGAAAAGGGCGCTGACCAACTTGTTTTCATTTCTTGACTCTCCATCTTCTCCTCGTTATCTAGCCCCCACTTTCAGTACCTTTGCGCCAACCACAATAGAAATCTTCGTTCATCTAATAATAATAATAATAACCCCACCGCCGTATCTCTACGTTAACGTCGTGGTGGGGCTTGCGCGCTCCGAACTCTAGGTCTATGCCGGTAGAGTTTACTTTACTGGAACATGTCTAGGGTGAGGAGCCGGACCAAGAGAGATACAGAAACCCGCAGGGCAGCATGTGGCGAGCTGTTGGGCAGTTGCGACCCCAGGGACCCTATCTCCGGGAGAAGTCATGTTCCTCATCTCTGGCTTGACTTTATTGGCCGGCTGGAGTGAACACTGACGAGGAACTGAGCTCCCACCTCATTCTTGCCTTTATTGGCCGGCTTAAGTGGAGATTCGCAAGAGCAAACGTGCTCGGAAGAAGGAAGTATTCCAGTAAGTGCTTGTAGGGATCTTGACCATCTTCCGGGCTCTGGGATTGTTCTGAGAGCCGTGGAATACCTCTCCACTCCTCGAGCACCTCAGGACATGTTGCCCCCTTGTCGCTACGTCACTATGTGCTAGCGACCGTTTTCGGGGGCCCATTATTGAGTGTGCAAGTCAGTACTGCCATTTTATCCGTGTACAATAAAACATTAATCAGGCAGGGGCCATAGTCCTTCCATAGTTTTAGGTAACCAGCCCATTTTAACCACCCAAACCTATGGGTTTTGGTGGTTAAAATGGGCTGGGGGTCTAATATATTTTTTCCCATATCCTGCAAGTTCTACACCAACCGGGGGTTGTCCTTGGGTGCACTTGCATAGTGCGTACAGGGATAATCGTCGGTTGGTGCCTTATTCCATTTAAAATTGTCTAAGGGCCTCTGCGAGTTGGCTTCGGCCCCTCGTACGCCTTCCAAAGGTCCGGGACCCCGGGATCCCGAGATATATAAACGTATATAAAATAATAATAATAATAATCTTTATTGTCATAGTTATGCAAACATTTTTATGAATTCCCTAGCTCCTACGCTAATGTACACTGTATTACAGGAGCTGGTGTCAACCCCCAGTTAATATGTTACATATTATTAATGGCATTCAAAGATTATAAAGCAAAAGTATTAAAAATAATAATATTAAAAGTAGTCTAGCATGCATCATTTAAAAAGTTGAGGTGTGTATGTGTGTGTGTGTAGTGGGTAGGGGAAGTGGTGTGTGTGTGTGAGGGGAGTATGAATGTGTGTATTGAGTGAGGGTTTGTGTGTGAGTTGGGGAGTGGGGGTGTTTCTCTTCATAATAATTTAATTAGATTTTCTGTGGCGTCATAGTCCAAACTTTTTAGCCAAGACAGTATAACTTTTTAAACTGATTTAAGGCGACGATAAGTGCCAGCAACCTCGAGCGAATGGGCGGAGCAAATGCGTCACCCCCGCGACCCCTCAATGTACGCTCGTAATTTCGTAGCGGTAACCATACGTTTCAGACGGTGAGGACTATTCTGCCTGATTTTTGATCGCAATCCAATTTTTTTAAATGTAGGATTAATAAATAAGGTGATATTCTGATAATGAATTAAGATTGTAATCATATTGTTTTATTAATTTTCATTCAATAACTTTGTTTATATTATATTTACGTAAGTAATAATTGTGTCCATACATGAATAGGAAATACTAATTAACCTTTTGACCGCCACAGTCATGTATAAATGTCAAACCAAAATGAGTATTTATGACGGTCCTAAGCCCGTAAAAGTATGAAGGTAAAATTGGAATAACAAATTGTCTTTCGTTAACTCAGGAGTAGGTAGTTATCAGCTGTAGCGCGAGGGTCAACGACCGTGCGTCGCTCGCGCCTGCCTCGCGCAGTCGGGCGTTCGCGCTGTAATAATACTATTGGTTCGAGATCGCTTTCGAGTTTCGTTTATCACAATTCTAAATCTGCCATTTTTTAATCCTTTTTATTTATTTTTTTATAAATCTATTGTACTACCAAGACAAAATCATTTCGCTGCGGAAAAACAACCATTAAAATTTCAGCGTGTATATAGAAATTCTGTGAATATTTCAAGCGTTGCCGTTATCAATATCAAGCAAAAACGAACAAAAAAATCAAGTTTGTTGTATGTGAGTCCCCTTAAGTATTTATTTTATTCTGTGTTTTAGATTTGTTGTTATAGCGGCAACAGAAATACATCATCTGTGTAAATTTCAACTGTCTAATTATCACGGTTCATGAGATACAGCCTGGTGACAGACGGACAGACAGACGGACAGCGGAGTCTTAGTAATAGGGTCCCGTTTTACCCTTTGGGTACGGAACCCTAAAAATGACGTATTTGTACAACGCCATCTATGGGTACATGGATAAACTTCCGGACAAAGCATGTTCTAACTTGAGCACTATAAATGAATGTTTTGTGAATGTTGCGTTTTACTAATTTTATATTATCTCCGAAACTTTATGACCAATTGACATCCTGTAAAGGGCAAATCGTATATCTATGATGTCCTTGTGATCATAAAATAATTTATTTTGATAAGGATTAATATTTTGTTGTTTATATAATCGTCCAAACGTATGTATGTCGAAAAAATACTTTTTTTAAACTTAAAAGATAATATAAAAGCTAAAATATGAAAGATAGAAATGTGGTGTCGCGGACTTTTTCGTAGAACTATTTAAGACGGACCAGGTTGCCATACATTGTTTTCAATTACATACAATTGTTTAGGCAGCGCATGCAAATAATTATATATTAAGAGGTGTTTAAAAAAACTGTGATAGCTCGGCCAATATGCGTGATATAAATATAATTTATAGCCTATCGCACTCGGGAACAATGTAGCTTTCTACCAGTGAACATTTTTTTACAATTGGATCATTAGTTCCGGAGATAACCCCCTACATACATACTTACAGACAAACTCTACCTCTTTATAATTTATTTTATTTATTTATTTATTTATTTATTCATTTATTTATGTACACAAAAAATACTTGACAGGACAATATATTAACATAAAAGAGCACAAAGGTACTGCTTATTTCAAAATAAATTTCTTCCAGCAGACCTGCGAGAGGAAAGTTGGATAAGAAATGTAGACACAGTGTGTATTTAAGTTATTATAATATTAGTATAGATGAATATTTATTCCTCAATTCTCGCTATTGCACCTACTACTGTTTGTCTCTGCATTACCCAAACGTTGACTGGTAGAAAATGCCTATGGCATTAAGTCCGCCTCTGTACATTTTGTGTGCTTAAAGTATTAAATAAATAAGTTAAAAAAAAAAAGAATTTTCAAAATCGGTCCACAATTGACGGAGATATCGGAGAACATTCATTTAAAAAAAATAGAGTCGAACATAGAACCTTCTCCTTTTTTGAAGTCGGTTAAAGAAGAAGAAACCTAGGGCAAGGAACCTCAGGCTAAATGGGCTCATCCAATTGTACTAGCCACCCTCCGTACATGTTTACTGCATGTACGGAGGGTGGCTGGTACAACTGGATGAGAGTAGCCGAAGATTTAATTAGGTAAATGACATGCGATTGAAGAGACCCCTCACCCAGCAATAGACTGCTATAGGCAAATATAATAACAAAACAAGATATTTGTTTATAAATAACTATATTTCTGAAACAATATAATATCTCGTACATTGTAAATATTACACGTAATTATATAAATTCCGGAGTGCTGTCAGTTTGTTTAACTTTGGCAAGCAATAGTCGTGTCGTAATGTACAAAGTATGGCAACATTTGGCGGGCGGCGGTCCAGCGACCTTAGTTTGGTGAAACCAAGTATTTATTTACTTAACAATGAGTAATTTGGAATGATTTAAAAATGATTATACAAATAGCTGCTGGGTGTGTAAGTGGCTTTTGTCTTATGTTGCAATAGGCTTACAGTCTGCCCACGAAATGCGTATAAATAAGCCGCCTTATCAGGAATACAAAAATAAAATCCATAAATTGACTCCATAACATAATTGGTTCAGCAAACAGTATCGTGTTAAAATTGCTTTCTTTACAAGTCTTATAAACTGACGTATAATTAAATCTTACACAAATATTTGTAAAATAATAGCTGATGTGTTTAAGAGGGCGTACAACGGTCCACTAGCGCCACTCCTTTAATTATCTCGTGACTGAGAAGGAATTATGAAAATCGGCTCAATAAGGAACCTCGGTAAGTGTGTCTAGAATTTTCTAATACCTTTTATAACGGTTCATATTGAGTCACGATGCAACAAAATTTGATCTAAAGAAAAGCGGCCACATTCCTCTTTATCGTATTTGGTTGCTTCGTGTCTCATTATGAAACTTTATAAAAGGAATAAGACAATTTTAGACACACTTACCGAGGTTCTTTATCGAGCCGTTTTTCATAATTCCTTCTCAGTCACGAGATAATATTTTTTTTAAGGAGTGGCGCTAGTGGACCGTTGTAGCCGCTCTTAATATATCTTTAAAAATAAAGCTTACTGGAAGAACGTTTCATCGGAAGACGAGCGATGGCAATCGATAACTATTCACTATATTTCTAATTATTTCATATTAACTAAGTTTAGTCGAGAACAATATTCGTGTATAATTGAAGTAGCACTCACTTTACATTAGAAGCTGCGCAGGAGTGGAACAAAGAAAACACTATTGCTGCTCTACGATTGGACCAGGGCTTTTCTTAGTTTTCGACGCTTCATAACTAAATAAGGTGCATACCGCCGTATGCAACTGTAAAAACATACATGGTAACCGGTCAGTAAAAGACGTACTTATCCGGGTTTCAACAATCAAAATCCAACGGCTCAGACCCTTACTTACAAATAACAAGCAATAATTGGGTAAAGTGTGTCTTATTTCCGGGTCTAACCTACTAAGGCACAGAGGAGTTTGAGCATCGTGTTCATAGATGGCGCTAGTGTCGTAAGGGGTCCTTACGGGTACATTTTACTAATTACATACTTTGTCATGTTGAGAAAACTTAACATAACTTTAATAAAAATAATGTTGAATATTAGGGCATGTGTACGTGTAAAAAAAAAAAACGTAAATTCATTACGAGGTTATTCGCTTATTCAGGTTACAGCAACTTTTGTTGTAAGTTGCGCAATATTTACACCATCATCGTTTGATAGATAAATAATAATTAAAGAATTTGATGGTTCCGTGGGATGAAGTAACACACGTAACAAAAAATTTGATTAAAACAGCTACAATTAAGTTCACTCTACATCCTTCAGACAATGTTCTGCTTTTCGAATCTATGGCAATAATCTTTATCTAAAAAACTTGGGCCCAGTAAGTGGGCACGTTCTATAGTGGCGTTTTTATGTCCTCAATAGAAAAATAACACTCAAATTATCTACATAGGTACTCGATCTTCGTATGGTGCACACATGACCTAACAGTCGTGTCGACGCTTGCGCCATCGTCGCACGCGTGGCAATGTTTCACATCTAACTGGCAAGACAATTAAACTTAACTAAAGAAATACAGCTAAATACTGATTGTATTTATAAGTTTAATATGGTGACGAATGGTTAAGTGTTACTAAAGTAAAGGAGGTTATAGAACAAAGTGATAAATTACATGTTTGCTTTTTACGAATTATGATTGAATGAAAAATTAAAATATCAACAAATTATCACTTTTTGTACCAAACTTGACATTTTATCTAATTATTACTATACCTTTAACACGTTTTGATACGAGAACATGCCAAGGGTCGATAGAAACCAAGGCGTAGGGTAAAATAATAAAATATATGGGAAAATATCGAATTATCACTGTTTGTTCCTAACCTCCTCTGTTACAAAAGAACTCGCATAATATTTTTGTTTATGATAGGTATATCAGGCTGTCATTTCACGAAACCGAAATTAATTGATTAAAATAGAAATATTTTATTTCACATAAACCTTAATTGCCCTTGTAAGCAATTATGAAATGTCAGGAGCTAAGTGCACGGATCCAATTGGCCGTTTTCTATGGAGAAGAGCCGGAAAGAAACTCCACGGTTACTCTTTTAAAAATAATTGGTTTTTACAATCATTTCAAATTACAGTGTAAGCAGGTATGGGAGGACAGTGTAGGCCTGTCAACTAGTACCAAGTACTTAACAAAATAGCAAAGTGCCAACAAATCTACACTCTACTAGGCCTACAACGTTCTCACATTCACAAAATAGAAAAGATAAATAAAATAGTAAAAATAAAAACCGATTTAAACCAAATGACATAATTGCCATTACAACTGTAACAAGAATTAATTAATATTGTGTCCACAAAAGCCAGTAATTCTACTTACTAGATACTTTTTATGCCAAAAGACGCACGGTTTCAGTAATAATCTCCATCCGGGTAAAACCGCGGGGCGCAGCTAGCTTATTTGTAGAAAGCCTAAATTCGAGTTTTAAATATTGTAAATTATATAAGCATTCATGACCATATCAAACTAAATTAACTTAATTTCAACATGTATTCATATAACATTATTTGTAAGATAACGAATATATTTCAGTCTCTTACGTATAATACAGCTACCAATAGTATATAACATGTAAAAGGAAGACTCGTTGCGTCTCATTGCGTCAACTGGAAGACGAGCAATATATTTTGCGATGTCTTCTTTAAAATACCCAAAACGGGGAATAGAAAAATGTATAATATATTGTATAAAAATGTCTTTTATAACATTGCAGCTACCTACAAATTCTGCTAAATAATGTCATGGCTTATAAACAGTGTCACTCCCATAGAGTGGACTATTTTAGTTTTTAACATTAAAGTAAACTTATATATTGAAATAATATTTATGCAAGTAGCATTCGTTTACCTCAATTTAAAGAAATAACAAAAAAACAACCGACATTGAAAAATAACTTTAATTTCAGAAGTCGGTGTCCTTGGTTCTGTATTTTTGTTTTTTGCCACCGACTTCCGAAATTGAAGTTATTTTTTTTTGTTTTCTTATTTTCACTTTTAAATTATGGTACCTACCCCACAACAATTCGTTTACCACTACTTGCTACACCGCACAAACAACAGTGACACAACTCATAAACTACCCAAGCAAAGTTAATAAAAATCGGTTAAAAACCATTTATAGCAGAGTGCATCTCATTACAATTCCAATAAGCCCAAACACGGCTAGGATACATTGTTTTATTACGGAGTTCCCGTGCATACCTTCCGGCCTCATCTTCAGATCAGTTCGATGGTACCATTTTCTCTGTGGTCTCCTTCATCAGATCCACTTCACCAAATGATACTTTCTGAATGCAAATGCTTGGGTTGTTGATGAAAATACAAATACAAAAATCTATATATGTATGCTTATAATATTTGAGGAGTTCCCTCAATTCCTCATAGATCCCATCATCAGAACTTAATTCTGATAAAAATGCGACCAATCTGAAAGTATAAAAAAAAAATCCTTTCAAATAAAAAATAATTATTTTCTAAATCGGTTTATAAACGACGGAGTTCTAAGGTAACAAACATTAAAAAATAAAAAATTACATCCGAACAATCAAACATAAACAAAGTCGGTTAAAAAGATCAACTTGCAAACTTTAAAAA
This sequence comes from Dryobota labecula, assembly GCA_947523025.1. Taxonomy (NCBI): domain Eukaryota; kingdom Metazoa; phylum Arthropoda; class Insecta; order Lepidoptera; family Noctuidae; genus Dryobota; species Dryobota labecula. Next base: position 1,002,031 of record OX383296.1, on the reverse strand, counting down.
GAGACAAACGTTTTGTCTAAAGTCGTCTTGGTTACAGTATGGAATTGCCGATTTATACTGCAAAATTAAAACTTGTTTTTTTTCCAAGATGTAGCATATTTGTTTAATCAAAATATTTACCCTCATTATCTACACATTGCCGCCATTTAATCGGAAGGAAGAACTCGGGGGATCTAGACAAACTGTGTGAAAGCATTTTGTACTGCCTCTTGGGAAGGAAAATTTTTAACACGTAGGAAATTGTCCAAACCACGAAAAAAAATGGTAGTCAGTTGGAGCAAGGTCTGGCGAGTACGGAGGATGACATATTTTTTCTAACTGCAGTTCCTGTCGAGTTACAACAGCGTCCCGTGCAGAGCAGTCTTGCGTTATCATGGAGCAATAATGGTGAAGATCGATTCACGAGTCGGGGCTGTTTCACTGCCAGTTTCACCATCATTGTTCGAAGTTCAACACAGTAAACATCTGCTGATATTGCTTAACCAGACCTGAGAAACCTATAGTGAATAACACCATGAAGAGACCACCAAACAGTTATTGGTAGCCCTAACCTTTTTATTGGTAGGTAAGCTTTGCTTTGACCCGAGGTCAATCATTGCATTTTTCGCTTACGGTTATCGTAAAGAATCCACTTTTCGTCACATTTTTTTTTCCTTTATTAATAAGAACTAACGTTCTTAATAATTTATTACAATCTAGCCTAATAGACTAATAGGCAATTTAACTCTAACTTATTATAGTGTCAATTTCTTAGTCTGATAATTAATAAAAACACTTTGTTCATGTGTTACATGTATAGCACAGCATTGTTACTATTATGCATTCACTATTTATATACTACACTAACTCAAAAGGTTTAGTTCTCTTTAGCCTACGCACTATGTCCGTGTTGTCTAGCAGCTGAATTGCCTCGACATTCATATGTCGGTGAAGTCTGTGTTCGTGGGCTTCAGAAAATTTTTGGGTGATGAAATGAAATCGTTTATTCTGTAAATAGGATATCGGAATCACTTTTAGACGTCATATAAAAATATAAAAACAAGCTTGAGGAAGTCGACATTTCCTATCTGACTATCCCTGAGAAGAAATGGCGAAACAAACTCAGGGGTCAAAGTCTCTTTTAAAGTCCAGACATAATCTTGGTCAGATCATGTGAGGACCATGTAGATCAGTGTCTGAAATGGTCTTTTGAGGAAAGAACCACACAATTTTGAGTGGACCTGTCCAGTCAGTGCAAGCATATGTCAGTAAACGTGTAGCTCAACTCAGGATTTAAGGAGCTCAACGACTCGACGAACAATACCAAAGAAAGGACATTTGGGTAGGCCGCATGAGGTACTCAAAATACCAGACCATCATTAAAACTACTTGAGAAAGAGGAAAAAGAGATAATCTTAAAGAAAACAAATGACCCACATAGTGCTCACATTCACAATAATTAAAGTAATATATGTAATACTTTTCAAAGTAAATAATCATGTCATTTTGTATATAATATTTAATAATGTCAATAATTAGGTATGTATATAAAACGTTGTATAATTATTAAAATGTCAAGTTTTACGGTTTAATCAAAAGGCTTTAAGCAGAGCGAACAGTTGAATCCCAAGCTTTTTTGTCTTCTAAATAATCAGAAATTTTATAGTACCCTTTTTTGCAAAGTTTGGTTTTAATACAGCTTTGAAATTGTTTAATGGGTAAGTTTCGAATTTCAATGGGAAGTTTGTTGTAAAAGCGTATACATTGACCCATGAATGCGTTGCCTACTCTGTGGAGGCGAGTGCGATGTACAGCAAGATTGTGTTTATTTCTGGTATTTAGACTATGAATATCGGACATTTTCTTAAAATTTGATATATTTTTGTGTACATACAATAGATTTTCAAATATATATTGAGAAGCTACAGTCAGAATATCTATTTCTTTAAATTTTTCCCGAAGGGAATCTCTTGCACCAAGGTTATAAATGGCTCGAACAGCCCTTTTCTGTAAAACAAAGATTGTATTAATATCCGCACAGGTTCCCCAGAGAAGAATCCCATATGACATAAGACTATGAAAATAACTGAAATAAACAATTCTGGCAGTATCTACATCAGTTATCTGTCGAATTTTTTTAACAGCATAGGAGGCCGAACTTAGCCTTCCTGACAATTTTTCTATGTGTGGGCCCCATTGTAATTTACCATCAATCGTTATTCCCAGAAAAACCGTCGACTCAACAGGGTCCAAATCTATTCCATTATGTTGAACATTAGTAGTTAGCTGCCTGACATTTGGCGTTGAAAATTTAATGACTTTAGTCTTTTTTTCGTTCAGGAGAAGATTATTTACATTAAACCAATGAACAACTTTAGAGAGTGCATCGTTAACTTGTTCAAAGTTGACTAACTGACGTTTGATTTTAAAAATGAGGAAAGTGTCATCTGCGAATAACACAATCCTGTGATTATCCCTTATGTGATAAGGTAAGTCATTTATGTAAATCAAAAACAAGAAAGGACCTAGAATTGAACCCTGCGGAACGCCCATAGTGACCGCAGATTCTGCAGATCTCTTGCCATAAACATCAACCTTCTGAATTTTGTTGTTCAGATAAGATGGTGGTGACGAGTTCCATTTAAGGTCACGGTGGAGGTCGTCATTTCTAATGTACCATGGTGCATTAACAACATCCCTAAGTACTTTATTTTGGAATTGTTGAATTATTTTAACATTGCTTCGTTTAGTACAGCCCCAAAGTTGGATGCCATACATCCAAATTGGCATAAGAATATGCTTGTATAATATAATTTTATTATGTATTGATAGGCAGGATTTCCTTCCGAGTAACCAATACATACTTTTATAACGTATGTCGAGTTCTTGTCTTTTCTTTTTGACGTGAGATTTCCAACGCAATTTGGCGTCAAAAGTTATGCCAAGGTATTTAGCTGTGTTAGCATAAGGCACTTGCATGCCATTTATATAGATTGGGTGGTAATCGCAGTGTTTGTTAGTGAAGACAATGTAAATTGATTTTGATTCATTCAGCTTGATCTTCAACTTTTGTGTCCAGTGATAAACTTTGTTCACGGCTAGTTGAACTTTTTCTACTGCTTCTTTGTGGTTTGATCCGGTAGCCATAATAGCTGTGTCATCTGCAAAGGTCGCAATGGTGTTGTTTCCCAGTTCTGGCATATCACAATGTGTACAGCAAGTACAGGATTGGGCCTAACACACTTCCTTGTGGTACCCCAGCTTTTATAGTTTTTAGCTCGGAATATGCATCCTCTTGCCTTATTCTAAACTTTCTGTTACTTAAATATGATTCGTCACATGTCACAATTCGATCCAATATTCCTTCATTTCTGTACCGATTCAACAAGGCAGCGCAAGTTTCAAAACACGGTTCTTTCTGCAGATCAGTCAAATCATGAGGCCCAATCAATCTGCCTAGCCTTTTCCCAACTATGTTGGGGTCGGCTTCCAGTCTAACCGGATGCAGCTGAATACCAGTTTTTTACATGGAGCGATTGCCTATCTGACCTCCACAACCCAGTAACTGGGTAACACGATACCCCTTGGTAAGACTGGTTGTCAGACTTTTTGGGCTTCTGACGACCCTTAACGACTGTCAAAAATCCACGAATAACAGCCGGGACCAACGGCTTAACGTGCTTTCCGAGGCACGGAGGAGTTTCGGTATGTAAAGATGGTCACCCATCCACTAACCAACCCCGGCAAGCGTAGCTTAACCTGACGGATCGACCCGTGCGGCTGTTATTACTTAGCCACGAGCTCCTTAGTCAAATCATGAGGCCCATTTTTCATTTTTTTTAAATCTTATTGATTTGATGCAAATGAGTCAATATTTGCAGATAAGGTAACGTTAAACCATGCTGCTAATTCCTGGGTAGTTTTAACTCGGATCGGCTTCCACCATCTCCTTCAATTCAGCGTTATTCACCTGTGTGGGCGGTCTTCCACGTGGTTCGTTCTTCAAGTCGAAGTTTCCATTACGAAAGCATATAAACTAAAAACGCACGGTGCGTTCATTAGCAGTCTCCTCTCCAAACGCAGCATTGATATTGCGAGCCGTTTCTGCGTTAGATCCGCGTCGGAACTCGCATTCAAATAAATAATAATAAATTATTTTATTTCTCCTCACAATGACAATCTTATTCTAGGTTTTATATAATATAATAGGTTGGGGAAAAAGTTTCTACGCATTTTTTAAGAAAATTCAAAACATTTTTTAATATAAAAAATAAAATTCATTTATTTCAGACAAATTTTTGTCCATCTTTTGTTAGTAATACAACAAACTACTTAAAACTATGTTAGTCATGACGCGATCAATTAAGGCATTCAATATATAATAAAAAAGTAAAAACTTGAAATGAAAATAAAATTGAAATAATTAATTGAAACTAAATGAAAATGAAACATAAAATTGGAATAAATAACTAAGATGACCATAAATTTAAAATAAATAATTGAAAATAAATTAAAATGAAAAATAAAATTGCAATAAATAATTTAAAATTAAACTGAAACTAAATTAAAATACCTAAGACAACAAACTGAAACTTCATCAGGCAACATGCAGCCTTATGAGCCTTCCCACAGCTGCTGATACTGGTCTATCCGCAATCATCTTTAGTATTCCGTTGCCACTCCCTCGAATTCGGCGAATTAGTGAGGCTGACTTTTTACGCATTATAGCGTAAAAGTCATCCACCCTTGCGTCGGCAAACATACCCGAGGCACTGCAAAATCGAGGTAGTCGCACCAGAATCCTAAAGGCGTTGTTATACTGTACTCTGAGAGCATTGTAGGCCCGCTGCGTGTAGTTGGTCCATAGGGCACTGGAGTAAAAACTTTGGCAGTAGGCTCTAAATAAGGTTACCTTTACTTGCGCTGTACACTTCGCAAACCTATGTACCAACATGTTAGCACGCACCGACAATGCTTTCCGCTCTCTTTCAATATCTGCGTCATCATGTAGGGTTTCAGTTACAATATGCCCTAGATACCTAAACTGAGAAACCCGACTCAAAGATACCCCGTTGAGATACACCGGCGGTATATGCTGCGGTTGTTTATTTTTACCTCTGATGAGCATATACTCACTCTTTCTATTGTTGTACTTTAAGCCGTGACTCTCAGCGTAGGCCTCACAGATATTCAACAGCTTCCTTAGTCCTCCAACAGATGGACTCAGCAACACCATGTCGTCCGCGTAACTGATGTTATTGACGCAAACGTTATCTATATGACATCCGACATGGCTGTTGCTGAGCTCACCTATCAGCTGATTGACATATAGATTAAACAGCCTTGGAGAGGTCAGTCCCCCTTGCCTCACTCCACACTGAAGTGAATATTCTTCAGAATATACGTTTCCCCACTTGACAAAGTTTTTCTGGTGGTTATACCAAAAAGAAAATATATTTGTGAGTTCAGCGGGAGCCCCGACCTCTCCAAGCTTAGTCCAGAGCTTATTGTAATCGACTAGGTCGAAGGCCCTCGATAGGTCCAGAAAACAAGCGTATATGGGCGTTTTCCTATCCAGATAGTACGCGACTGTGTGCTTTAGTGTCAAAATAGCACTTTCAGTTGACAGAGTCTCGCGAAATCCAAACTGGGCATCGTGAAGGCTAATATATTTACTGAGCTGAGCATCCAGAAGACCATCGAAGACCTTCGATATAGTTTATTTACATTTAACTATAGTATGTTGGTACCATTTTGTTTGATAACTTTTTGCCATCTTGTAGGTAGGGACATGATCCCATTGCTATAGAAATTTTGGGACTTCTGATCAAAATACCGCGACAAGTGGTTTTGGCAGTCCTCTCGTGATGTTAACCTGACACTGCCTAAAGAATTCTGAAGAGACCGAAACAGGTGGAAATCTGAAGGTGCAAGGTCAGGACTATACGGTGGATGCATTAACACCTCCCAGCCAAACTCTCTTAATTTTTGCTGAGTGGCTAAAGATGTGTGAGGTCTAGCGGTATCATGATGAAAAACCACACCCCTTCTGTTGATTAATTCCGGCCGCTTTCTCTCAACTTCTTGCTTTAATCTCATCAGTTGTTCGCAGTAGAGTTCAGAATCGATGGTCCTGCCTGGTGGTAACAGCTCATAATGAATAATGCCCTTCCAATCCCACCACACACACAGAATCACCTTGTTGCGAGTTAACCCGGGTTTCGCCACAGTCTGTGAAGCTTGACCGGCCTTTGACCACGACCTTTTTCGCACGTTCTTGTCTTACGTGATCCACTTTCGTGGTTCAGTTTCATTACGTCGTAATAAAGAATCATAAATGAGTACACGGTTCATTAGGTTTGTTTCAGTGAGCTCGTGAGGTACCCAAATATCGAGCTTTTTTGTGTACCCAGTTTTTTTTAAATGAGCCAAAACTGTTTTGTGGTCAATTCCCAGTTCTTCAGCTACGTCGTAACTACTGATATCTTGCTCCACTTTTTCAAAAATGGCATCCATTTTATCCGTAATAGAGCGACCAGAGCGACGTGCATCTTTGACATCAAAATTTCCGGATTGAAAACGCTTAAACCAAATTTGTGTTACTCTCACAGACACTGCACTAGGTCCATAAACATCGCAAATTTTTTTCGCGGCTTGCGTTGCGTTTTTACCTTTTTTGTAGTAAAATTTTAAAATGTATCGAATTTCTTCATTAGATTCACTCATCTTGACAGTACGAAACACAAATGAAAATCACACATTTTCCTAATTTGAATTTGGAATTATGTTCTTTAAAATTTAAACTTTCAATGATACCAAAACCAGCCATATACAAATAGTATAGCCAAAGAGATTTTATTACAAGTTCATACATACTATAATGCGAAAAGACTTTTTCCCCAACCTAATATTATTTGTGTACTTAGCAACGTGAGGAGCTGGTGTCTAAGCTAAGCATAAAATGCCTGTATTACAAATCACCAGGGCCGCAATTCTGCTATTTTACCGCAAATTGCTGTCGCAGACGATTGATTTGCCAACGCCATTGATCTAAAATCTGTATTCTACTAATTTTGATAAGAATGTCGTCAGCATATCGCTGGCACGTTGTCAGCATCGCATCAGCTTGGCTATAAACCACTATACGTACGCTATTGTAAAAACATTATTCAGCCAAAATTTACTAAATTCCTTAGTCAGTCTTAAAAAAAAAAAAATACGGGGTTTTTGATGTTTGGTCTGACATCTTCCCTTGTTAGCAAATCTTCCGTTCCGTATTATTATTTTCACTTCTCATGCTCTAAAAGTTCGTCGTGCGGAGGCGGCATAAAATCGCTTTTCATGTCCTAGTACATAAAGTACTAGGACATGAAAAGCGATATTTGTGGTAAAATAGCAAAATTGAGGCCCCCCCACCCACGGAAAAACAGATAGTTTTAACAAAAAAATATGGTATTACAATCTGAAGTTATAAGGAAATTCAAGACTAAAAACTTAAGTAATTATAATTTTGAGGGTAGAAGTAAAAAACGAAGCTACTAATAATATTACTCGGATTTTCGAAGTATCCATATTCTCCGTCTAAGCTGAATAAAAAAACAACTGAAATCCGAAAATCGCATGTTGCACATTTTTTTAAAGAAAAATCTCATAGGTATAATGTAAAAAAAGTTTCACTCGAATATCTCACACCATGAAGGTTTAATGGCAATTCAAAGTATCTATTACTATAAAACGGCAATTTCATACTTTAACCCCTATTATTTGAAATCCCATTATTCAGTGTTATTTCATTTAAATGCAGATCTAACGAAGCAGTCTTTGAATTAGCAGTAGTCTAATAGTGTATTCTACATAATAAATAACTACTAAGTACAGCTAAACCAACTAAAGGTATGCGCTTCGGAAATCTTCGTGTTCCCGAATTTGAACGAAAGTCGCACCACAGAGTAACCCCCCACAGTGGCAAAGCTTCTAAGTTTTGTACTGCCGGGTTGTAAAGTGCGTCATTGCACATTTGTTTGAAGTTTTGTCTCAGTCGGGTTATGTACTCCGGTCGCAGGTCGTCATCTGTCACTTTAAAGTTACGAAAAGTTTTTTTAAATTGCATGGTTGTTAACCTATAATTTTGTAATCATTGTCAATTCAATTCAATTCTTTATTGCATATCACATGTGTTTTACAAGATCTTAAAATTAAAATAAAGTTCACATGAAACCTGTCGGGCACAAAAATTTATAATATTTGGCAGAGCATTTAAAAATAATCATTAATAAAAATAATAATTCGTAAATTAATTTAAATAAGTAAATAAAGTCAAAGGATAAAATAAAAAGATAAAATAGAGAATAAAAAACCTGAATAAAATTATAGTCAAATACATCATGTTCATCATGATTTGAAAACTCATTTTCTCAGAGTTTATTTTTCAGAGTGAATATTTCTTTTGTCTCACCCATATTTCAGATGGAGACACTTTTGTTGAGAAATGCTCGTTTCTGCAAATCGACGATGATTCCTGAAGCGCATACTTTTATTGGGATATCTGTATTTAAAATTACAACTAATTTGTAGATTATTTTAAACCTTTATTCGAAAAGTGTCACTTTTGTCGATTATTGAAGTCGAAATTGCGAATAAAATGTGTTACAGTTTTTAGTATCCGTTTCTTTGTTCTTCAATGCATTTTCTTTCAAATATTTTTTGACAGTTCACATTTTTTTATGAAACGGTTAAAACACGGCTAATTGAAGTCGTCTTACAACATCTTCAGTTATCACGTTGCATGACTTCTACATCGTGAGATTTTTATATTCCATAGATATTCAATGGCCTCAGATGTGAAGCTCTAGACGAGGGAAGATGTCGCGGTGACGTCACCTGGCAGCCTACTGCGGCAGTAGCGCGTGGAGCCTCGCCAGCGAGTGGCGCAGCAGGCGCTCGGGGTGCGCGGGCGCCGCGTACTGCTGCGGCGCGGCGGGCCAAGCCACCTAGTGTTCGCGAAACGTCACCTGGCAGCCTACTGCGGCAGTAGCGCGTGGAGCCTCGCCAGCGAGTGGCGCAGCAGGCGCTCGGGGTGCGCGGGCGCCGCGTACTGCTGCGGCGCGGCGGGCCAAGCCACCTAGTGTTCGCGAAACGTCACCTGGCAGCCTACTGCGGCAGTAGCGCGTGGAGCCTCGCCAGCGAGTGGCGCAGCAGGCGCTCGGGGTGCGCGGGCGCCGCGTACTGCTGCGGCGCGGCGGGCCAAGCCACCTAGTGTTCGCGAAACGTCACCTGGCAGCCTACTGCGGCAGTAGCGCGTGGAGCCTCGCCAGCGAGTGGCGCAGCAGGCGCTCGGGGTGCGCGGGCGCCGCGTACTGCTGCGGCGCGGCGGGCCAAGCCACCTAGTGTTCGCGAAACGTCACCTGGCAGCCTACTGCGGCAGTAGCGCGTGGAGCCTCGCCAGCGAGTGGCGCAGCAGGCGCTCGGGGTGCGCGGGCGCCGCGTACTGCTGCGGCGCGGCGGGCCAAGCCACCTAGTGTTCGCGAAACGTCACCTGGCAGCCTACTGCGGCAGTAGCGCGTGGAGCCTCGCCAGCGAGTGGCGCAGCAGGCGCTCGGGGTGCGCGGGCGCCGCGTACTGCTGCGGCGCCGCGGGCGGCGGCGGCACGCGCCACGCCACCACGTGCTCGCGGCCTGTCGTGACACTCGCGCACACCGTGAACAGCACGCCGCGCTCCCACGCCACGCGTAATGCTGACAGCACCTGTCAGAGCGACCACGTTCGAGTAAGCTATGATTTACACTACACCGTGATGAACCCGAGCCGCGTTTGAAGTGGCTAAAGTAGCACATTCACGATCACATTTTAATGATTTGTTTAGACGTAAAAACCAACCAACCATGTAACTGCTATCTCATTGTAATAAGGTACTAGCTTCTGCCCGCGTCATCGTTCGCGTGGAAGTCTTAAGACAATCTATATTAATAATTTGGTCAAGGGGTACGGTAGACTCGATTGAAACCTTACCTGAATAATAAAACATAAAAAAATAATGATTTCGAGTCGACAACATATATCCGCAAAATTCGGATTGTCGAGTATTTTGTTAAATTCTGATGGTGCGAATGGCAGATGCCATATTGGCCACTCGGATGCCATCTTGAGTTCGTTATGGCCGATTCACACATATCAGTGAAGTTACAGTTCCGTCCGGTCCGGCACAGTACCGCCATATTTTCTATGAACGCATCCCTGTCAGTCAGTGTCAGTGACTACACAGTGTATGTTCTCAGTGTCAGTGTGTAAATGAGCCTTTAATCCCTGCGTTCCGAGTTGCGATAATATCGATATTCGCGTGCTAAAACCCGTACCGAATTAGCGTGAGCGCGATAACGATGTCCCGTGAAACGTCATAGATGACGTCATGACATTCGCCATCTTGCGATAATGCCGACCATGCCTTTTACTAATATCGCCGTGAGCGCTGTCAAAAATGACAGTGTGCTGTTTTGTTTTGAGTCGCATCTTATCGTATCATGGCATTTTCAAAATTGTTCTTCTGGCTACAGTTGCTACCTAACCTAAGAAGAACAAATTTTTGGTGTATACACAGAGAAATACTCTAATATCGTTTTGACATTGCGTAAGCACCGTGAGCGCGTTCACGAGCGTTCCGAGTTGTTGACAGCCCTCGGCTGTCATAATCGTAATATCTAAATCGGAACACATGTGAGACGATGTGAGCGCTGTGAGCGATTATAGCCAATTCGGAAAGCGGCCAATGATTGAGCTGTCAGAACAAACAAATTCAGTGTTCATGTTTGTCTTTCGTCATTGTTTTGTTTGATGATACCTAACCTACATCATTTTGTTAACAGCCGAATCTCCTTGCATATGGTAAACATTGTTACAATTGTGGAAAATGGATGCAGCGAAAGGCTCTTCGTAAAGGTTTCGGTGAGTGTATTGTGAATGTAGGTATATAGGTTGTGTTTTTAAGTGAATTATGTTAATAGTACTTATCTACTTCCAGTGGCATGCAATTTTTGTCAAGGCAAAATATTTGCACGAAACTTCAAGTAAGTATATGCAATTGTGCAGTCGATGTGTGGAATGCGACAACATTATACTCGGTAACCGGTTCAATATTTTTTCTCTAAGACCTGATAAATAATAATAAAAATGACCACACGCATAACCTGTGTCGAGTTGTCATGGACATATACAGAAACAAACACAATTGCAATTGTCACCTACCAAAGTAAAGAAAAATACTGAGTGCTTAAAACAGAGAGGTTTACAGAGAATAAACCTTGAAAGCTCTTTATTAATGTGAGTTTGTTTTGAAGTTGATTTTAAATAAAAAATATTTATGTAAAAACTTTTGCAGTTTTAATACATATAATTCTTCAACACAACGAACGACGCTATACGAATCTATACCTTGCCTAATATTCCTTTAAAATCGATAACTATAAAAATATCTACCTACATTTTGTAAAAGAATGTGTATTATGAGTCACATTTCACCCGAGCAAAGCCGGGTTTTCATCTAGTATACTAAAATACCAGCCACATTTGTATGCGTAACCCCAGCAAAATATTCAGTAGTATTCAGTTCAGAGGGAGCTGTGTATTCGATCGCCAAAGAAACACCGCTTGAAATTTGATGAAATCTCTTTATATCTTCATATCGCGTAAAGTTATGTAATTCAGATTTGTACACCTTAAAAGGGTATATGATAGGTATATGTAACTGATTTTTATTTGTTTGTAAATGTACAAATTTACGAGTAAATCGATTTTTTCTGATTCTTAAAAACAATTAATTACATCGACATTTGTTGATGAATCGAAATATTTATGTTTGAACAAATTAAGGCCTATAACTGGTATTTTTTTCAAACTTCTGCGACGAACAGTTTTCGAGATTTTGAAAATCCCAAAACGTTACCCCAGCATAATCTTGAATATCTCAAAAACTATATGATGAACAAATTTTGCTATTGGTATACATTTACAACTCATCAAAAGCTATATTTTCATGTACTTTTTTTTTTTTTAAATCGTTGCTCTAGGAATTTCTCCTGTATCGTGGGTGCGTTTACAAACATTTAAACTCACATACACAAACAGCCAGACCCGGAACAGCTACTTGTAGGTCATACAAATATTTGTTCCGTGCAGGAATCGAACCCGCGACACGCAGCGCAGCAGTCAATCGCTTAACCACTGCGTCAACAATGTCGACCATACTTGGTTTCAGGCTAAATGCCTTTTTCGAAAAACAATTTCTCGAATAACTTCGAAAATACAACTTGAACAAATTGCAACTAAGTATGAACTAATTATCTGTAAAACTCAATTTTCTCTAAGGCGCAATATTTTTCTGGGGTTACGCATACGCCACATTTTAATAAAACTTCCCTGAATACTACGTTTGTAGTTTTGGTCACAGCAGTCAAAATAAACAGTGAGTCAGGTCAGGACTGGTGAAGTACAGTGTTTTATGGTAAAGGGTTTGGTTTCCGCACTTAGTCCTTCAGGTAGACCATTTTACATGGGCCAGAAGTTAATTACGTCTCCCGGTCTGTTTAGAACATCTGTGAAAGATCTGGGTGCCCCGAGGGTGTCTGTTCTAATCTGGGTGACGCCTGTGCATTCAAAGAACACATGCGCGATGGTTTCCTCAGCCTCCATGCAAGCCCTGCACAGAGGGATGTCCGTTATACCTACTGTGTGGAAGTGTTTGTTTAGCGAGCAGTGTCCCGTGATGGTTCCCGTCAACAGGCGCAGGCCGGTCCTGTCCAGGAGTAATAACCGCCTGGTTTTAAAAACTTCTGAAATTTCTGAAACTGTTCGCAACAAAAGTTTTAAGATTCTTAAAACTCGAATGAAGCCATGCCAGTACAATACTGGAATCACTCCAATAGACCTCAGTATGTGCCTTATTCCGCAAGCAATCTCTGACCGCCTTACACAATCTAGCGGCCAAGAGCGCAGCACAAAGCTCCAAGCGCGGAATTGTGGTAAGTTTAGTAGGTGCAATCTTGGATTTAGAACACAATAATTTTACAGTGACTTCATTAGCAGAGTTTACTGATCGTGCATAAATACAAGCTCCATACGCAGTTTGGGAAGCGTCACAGAAACAGTGAAGTTCTATAATATAACCTTTGTTTGCATTACACACGGACTGAGCAAACCCAAGGGGTCGAAAATTTTAAATAAATTAGATAATATTGAACGTTTAGTTGGGCTATTGCTATCCAAAGGAACTAGGGATTGTATTGGAAAATGCAGTGTATCCGTCGATGGATCCCAGCCCAAACCCAGGGTGCTAGAAGACTCACTGAGTGTTAACCTTTCATTAACATCTAAGGAACATGAGTCAAAAATGCTAGTTATATTAGTTTTAAGTTTTCTTAGATTAAAGCAACCTAATTTAAGTGCCGCGGTGACCCCTTGAAGAATATGTTTTAGTTTGTGTTCACTGTCACTCGAGGTTATCATGTCATCTACGTGAAAATCATGCTGAATTACATTTTTAATGGTGTCATCTGGATTTTCTTCGCCAAGCTGCCACAGACAACGTGAACTCAAATAACTGGAGCTTGCCCTTCCCGTAAGTTACAGTATTTAGTCTTAACGTTTTGATAGGTTGGGACTCATCTTCTCTCCACAGTATCGAGCTGGAGATTTCGGTCCTCCTCATTAATTTGCACCTGGCGATACATTTTCTCTAAATCGCCGGTCAGGAGGTACTTGTGTTGTCTAGCTCGTACTAGAATGGAGAATAGAGAGTCCTGCATATTTTGACCTATCATAAGAATATCATTGATTGACAATCCAGATGAAGTAGGAGCTGATCCATCAAAACAACACGAATTTTAGTGGATTCGCTGCTTTCTTTAAACACGGCGTGATGACACAAAAAATATGATATATTGGGTCTTAATACATCAGACTGTGAGAGATGACACCGAGTCTAATTATTATAGATCATTAAAAATAATAAATTAGTAAAACTTGATCAAAATCTCTCATCTAAAAACTCATTCAAATTATAATAAGCTTTATCTGCTAGCAAATCTTTAACTTTTTTTTTTAACGCTACGTCACTTAACTGCTTCCAGCTTTTAGGTAGTTTATTGTAGATTTTTGGGGCCATGCAAAAGACACTTTTCCGTATAAGTGCAGTTCTATATTGATGTAGGCAAATTTGACTATTGTCGCGTCTATTACGAGGAAATCGATCCGCCATGCGGGAAAAGAGGTGAGGGTTGGATCTTAAGAACATTGCATTTTCTAGTATAAAAAGTGAAGGTAATGTCAAAATTTTGTATATTTTTATATAAGGCTTGCAACTCTGAGTGGTTTCAAGTTTGAACATCGACCTAATGCAACGCTTTTGAGTTTTTGAAAATAAGTTCCCGGTTAGTCGAGTTACCCCAAAAGATAACACCGTATCTTAAAATGGACTCCACCAAGCCGTAGTATGCGGTGAGCAAAGCATCTACACTAATTACTGCTGCCAGTTTGTACAGAGCATATGCTGAGGTACTTATTTTTTTTACTGATTGTCTCTATATGTGCCTTCCAATTTAATTTATTGTCAATAGTAAGTCCTAAAAATTTTGTTGTATCAACTTCGTCAATGTTATTATTATTATAGTTTATGTCTGGATTTTTAATTAATGTCAAGGAGCGTTGCCTGAAGTGCATAATTTTAGTCTTATTTAAATTTATTTTTAAATTGTTATTATTCAACCGTTCTATAATTGCAATTAGCGAGTTATTCACGTCAAATTTATGTGTCTCGATTTTTACACGCAATTGTCACTACACTGTCATCAGCAAAGAAGCTCATAGGTTGTTCTGTGGATTTAGGCAGGTCATTATTATATAATGTGAACAGGGGAGGCCCCAAAACACTTCCCTGTGGGACACCATGCATAACTCCAAGTTCTTCCGACCGATGTGACTCTTCTCGTTTTGTAGCTATATTTATCCTACTGACCTCCGTTATTTGCTTTCTGTGCTGAAGATATGATTCAAATAACTTTAGTATATTACGAGGGCGGCACTGAAAGTTTCGGGAATCAAGGAAGAGACACAACATTACTATTTAAAAATGTATTTATTGCTTTTCAAAGTATTCTCCGCGAAATTTGACACATTTTTCCATACGATGGAACCAATCATTGAAGCAACCATTCCATTCGGAAGTTGGGGTCTCCAAAATGGCCGTTTTGTAGGCGTCCACAGCTTCTTCATGTGATGAAAATCTCTGTCCACGCAATTTATTCTTTATTTTAGGGAAAGTATAGAAATCATTAGGGCTTAGGTCGGGGCTGTACGGCGGATGGTCTAATAATTCTATGTTTTCTTGCTCTAAAAACTCTTTTGTTCAGTGCGCGGTGTGAGAACTCGCATTGTCGTGATGGAGGATGATGCGGCGGTTGCAGTTCTCTTTAAGGGGTTCAGAAACGACCTGTGGCAAACAAATGCTAGCATATCATTCTGCATTAACCGTTCTTTGTCCCTCAAGAGGAATAGTCGTAACATGGCCGGTTTTGGAGACAAACGTGGCCACCATTTTTTTTGCAACACTCCGTGAACGAAAAATGTTTGTTGGCTTTAACTCATTTTCGAACACCCAAACTCGTGACTGGTTTTTTGTTTCGGGTTCGTACGCATATATCCAGGATTCGTCACCTGATACGATGTTGTATAGAGCATTTGAGGATCCTCCGTGGAATCTTTCGAGAGTTCTGACGCACCAAGTAACGCGAGCCGCTTTTTGCTCTTCACAGAGCGAATGCGGTATCCATCGGGAAAACAACTTTTTTACACCTAAATGTTCATGCAAGATTATTTGTATTTGACTCATGCCAATGTCTAAAGTTGCCTGAATTTCGCGGTATGTCACATGTCGATCTTCCTCAATCAGCTTACGCACAGCATCAACGTTTTCTTGGGTGAATGCAGTTTTTGGACGACCTTGACGGGGATCATCACTGAGCTTGACACGTCCACGTTGAAATTCAGCAAACCAGCGATAAATTGTGGTTTTGGATGGGGCTTCATCACCAAATGCAGAAATCATCCGGTCAACACACTGTTTTTGTGTTAAACCACTTCGAAAGTCATAATAAATCATCGCTCTTGAATTTTCTCGAGTCAATTCCATTTTCTCAACGACTAAACAAGTTTGACAAAACCTTGTGACGAGACCGAGAATCTTTTTTTAAATAAATAAATGGTATTCGATTTTTTAAACCAAGGAGTTTTCAATTAAAAAGATTTTAATATGACAGGAACAGTGGAAATATTCCATTCCCGATACTTTTAGTGCAGCCCTCGTACCTCTAATGCCATATGCTTCGAGTTTCTTAAGAAGAATATTGTGTTAAACATAGTCAAACGCCTGAGTCATGTCACAGAATATACAGCACACCGGTTTATTTTGATCCATATTCGTCATCACTGTGTATAAAAAATCATAAATTGCCATGTTAATAGTTTTTTTTTCCCTGAAACCTTTTTGTTCATCGCAGAGGATTTTGTTGCGTTCTAAATATGAGTTGAGTTGTTTATGAATAAATTTCACTACACTGTCATCAGCAAAGAGGCTCATAGGTTGTTCTGTGGATTTAGGCAGGTCATTAATATATAATGTGAACAGGGGAGGCCCCAATCTATCGTATTGTACCGGTGGCCTACAGTTATGTATTATGTTATGTTAACTAATGTAATTTTTGTTGTTTTATGAAAAAGTGTGCTATTAAGTGTGTTTTTAAGTGTGTGTAGTTTTATTTTTCCTGTAATCTTTACTTATGCTTCTATCGCATAGAATAATTTCAGATTTTTCTCTATGCAAACTTCGGAGATAAGGGGGGAACGGTACTTTTTTTTTTAAATTTCATTTAATGTCGAAAATTATGCGGCCTAAAGAACAAAGAAAAAATGTTTGAGAATGTGCAAACAGCGCTCTTTCATATGATAACCCACATGCCCTAGTAGCCGCATTTAAGACCACCTTTCAGTCCCTGTTGCAAAAAAAAAACTTATTTGCAAAATAGTTGGGCAAACATCATCTAAAACTATTCTAAATTTCAAGTTGATAGCATCAGTAGTTCTTGAGACATTCAGCTGTGACAGACAGACAGACTGAGTCACACCATAAGGGTTCTTTTTTACCATTTTGGTACGGAACCCTAAAAACTGTCGATTCTACAGGGTCCTTTTGAATGGGTTTGGGTGATTTTTTTTTTTTTCGATAAGCACAAGATTATTTACATTAAACCAATGGACAACTTTAGAGAGTGCATCGTTAACTTGTTCAAAGACTAAGTGGCGTTTGATTAAAAAAAATTGAGAAGTGTCATCTGCGAATAATACAATCTTGTGATTATCCCATAAGTGATAAGGTAAGTCATTTATATAAATTAGAAACAAGAAAAGATCTAGAACTGAACCCTGCGGAATGTCCATAGTGACAGCAAATCCTGCAGATCTCTTGCCATCAACCCTTTGAAACCTGTTGCTCAGATAAGTCAGAAGGTCGAGAGCCCAGTCCCTCATCCTTTGGGGTGCCGGTTAGATTGGAAGCCAACCCCAACCTAGTTGGGAAAAGGCTACACAGATATGCTGCTGAACTTAGCCGCCTTGCAAGAGTTGTTAAATGAGTACCTCCTCGAAGCATTGAGTCGAGCGTGATCCCCAACAAAACAGTTTTATCGACGAATTTTAGTTAGTCTTTATTCAATCCTATGTCTTAATCACTACTTTTGACATTAAGTAAAGCAAATCGAAACGGAACAAAAAAAAAAAAAATATCGTGTGGATATGTTTGTTCATATAATTGACACAATGTTTAAAAAATCGTTCGGCAACATACCAAGAAATTGACCAACGTTTCTCAGTTAATAACAATCAATTTTGACCAGTTGACAAAAATATGCAAAGAATTTGCAGAATTTAATCATGATGAACTCAAATTAGAATGGTTTCATATATGGCAGTACTTAGGGATATAGCAAAGGAATCAGCGGATTTGAGTGTCTCAAGTCTAATACAGTCCGATAAATTAGAAGAAACTTTTCCAAATGTAGAAGTTGTCAGCGTCGTAGCTAGGGGTTGGCCATTGGGGCGGCTGCCAGGGGTGACCAAGGGGGCGCACTGTGCAGACTCACAGTGCCAGCGCCCGAAAGGGCTAGGCATGATGCGGCCATAATGACTCCACTAACAAAATTAAAATTCGGCGCGGTTCCAGAACATCCCCGAAATCATTTAACTTTGGTGCTGTAAAGCGAGCTCTTATCTACATAAGTCGGACAAACTAAGTTCTCCCATTTCTCTATGAATGGGTAAAAAAAAACAAACCTATCCGAGATAATCTATACTCTACATACTAATATATGAAGCTGAAGAGTTTGTTTGTTTGTTTGTTTGAACGCGCTAATCTCAGGAACTACTGGTTGGAATTGAAAAATTCCTACGACCACGAATAGCTACGACCAAAAGGAGCGGAGCATAAATGAAAAATGTTGCAAAAACGGGAAAAAATATTCCTTTTTGAGAGCTTCCGTTGCGTGCGCTGCGTAAATGGTTTAAGTTACGCAAATATTATGTATGATGGAATTGTTCCTCTTTAAATGTTCTAAAAAAAAATCCGCGACTGCATATGTCTATCTTTTAAGGTTGACTCACTATAACCATTTTTATGGTAATCAAATTTGTTCGAAATTAATGCATTATTTGCGAAGGAGTTTTCATAAACATGGTATTAATCCTTATCCAAATAAATACGTTATTCATCACAAGTATTTAATTTTGAACCAAGTTGCCCTTACATCATTTAATTTCAATGAATATCTTAGGAGATATAACTGTTTTATAATAACTCCGCAGCAAAATAAAGATCAACTCTGCGAGGTAGTCTATTCTAAAGCTGAAGAGTTAGTTTTTAGGGTTCCGTACCCAAAGGGTAAAATGGGACCCTATTACTAAAACTCCGCTGTCCGTCTGTCTGTCTGTCCGTCTGTCACCAGGCTGTATCTCATGAACCGTGATAGTTAGACGTTGGATATTTAGAGTTAGATGTATTTCTGTTGCCGCTATAACAACAAATACTATAAAGTAACTCCTATTACTATTTGAATGATGATAAAAAAGATCTAACCTATCCGAAAGAGGGGGTAAAAAAATTAGAGCTCGCTACGCTCGCTCTTGCATCTTGTAAACGTTCTGCTTTTCTACTTAAGTCCTTAAAAAAAATACTTTGAGGATATTATAGAACAGTGTTTTTCAACGTGTGGGTCGCGACCCCCTAGGGGGTCGCCTTTACTTAAAAGCTCGTAAATAGAAAACCATACTAGTTTAAAATGTTATATTTATTAAGAAAAAGTTAATTAACCTAAAGGTCTAACCTAAAAATCTTAGGTTAATACAAATCAACAAATACCTACAAATCACATAAATCATTAATGTGACGAGGACCAAGCGTACATTAATGTGTTGGTTACTCATATTTATCGTTACCCATTTTTCAATTTATAAATTTTTTGTGTTTAGAGTTAAATCGTTTTTCAAATTTAGGCGATTTCTCTGTTTGCCTTTTAATTGAGCCATTGACGAAAACGTTAAATCGCACAAGTAGGAGGTTCCAAATGGAATGAAACGCTTCAAAGCTTCTGTGGTTAATTGTGGGTATTCCGTTTTTCTGTTTAACCAAAAGGTATCTAAAGTGACAGACTTGAATTTAAAGGTAGAACAGAAATTACAATTTCAAGGTAGGGGGACGCGAAATACTTTTCTATACTAAGGGGGCCGCGCCATCACAAAGGTTGAAAAGCACTGTTATAGAAGATTTTGCAGAACAGAAATCCCAAATAGAAACCAATATCGTAACCAATTCAAACCTGCAGCATTTTATTTAATAACGTAGGTGTAACCTACCTAAGGTCTATTTCTTAAAACAGTTGATAACTTATACTTGATTTTTACCAATTACCCATGGTAAATATAAAATCATAACAGACATTTTTTTGCCATTCCCTTTTTTACTTTTCAAAGGGGCCCCAAATTCTTGTGTGCCCAAGGGCCCCGGCCTGCCTTAAAACGGCCATAAGCGTACGAAGCTCTGCGAAAAATAAAGAATTGTGCCGTCTTGCGTTATTATAACGTGTCGGCAAAGAAGCCAGGTGTGTAGTGTAGCCCGAGAAGAAATTTCTTTTTTTTTATATGTATAATTATATTTGTAATTATTACAAAACTATTATGTAGACAAAAACGATACAATCGCAAATACATGCAAAATTATACATTGCTTGCAATACATGGGTCCACCATCTTGTACTATGTGAGCGATCGCGCAATGTATTTCGTTCACTATCTCCGTCAGGATGAACGGTCATTAGGCGTATTTAACGTTGAATTTATGCCCATGAATTGCTTCTATTTGCTTCCTATTCTCAAACAATTGCTTCCATCGTATTCAAGAAGAAAAAAAAACATTTTAAGGGTGACCTTTCATTCTGATGTCAGGACGGCCGGTCACCGAGTCGTAGTGTCCCTGATAAATATAATTATTGAGATTCACGGTGGCCATTAATTACTTCCTATTTGCTTCTCTCAATGTTTTACAACGATAATACTGTAACTATCACGGCAATAAAGATATCGACAAAAGTGTTGTTTATCAATATTTTTAGCGCCTGACAAAAAAATAAAGCAAATCTTTTATTTAACATTGATTGGATTGGATTCAAGTGGATTGTAAATAAAATAAAAGTTATTGTTTTTTACAAAAAAATGATGAAAAGATGTTTAAGTGTCAATAATTTGTAATCCAAACCATTTCCAATCTATATATTCTAGAATAAACCAAAATAAAACGATAACATTTAAAAAAAATACACAGCAGTGAAAATGGCGGATAGGCAAGTGAAGAGTTTTAATCTTAATTTAATGCTAAGGTCTGTACGAGTGTTCACATGTGGCCTATAATTCAGCATTCAGTAAAAGAGTTAATCACTTATGAAAAAACAATCTGCCATGGATCGATGTGAAGAGTAGTAGTGGTTCACATTTAGGCCTTTATGGATTCAAGCTTTTAGGGAGCTGCTGTGGTTCTGCTAAAACTATTTAATTCCCTTTTTAGTTCTTACTCTACGTTCGTTATACATAAGTAGATCATCAGTTTATCGCCGAATCCTGTTACAATCATATAATATTCGTTTCTTGAATAATACCTATACCTATATAAGAATGATTTTGTTATTTTTTTATTTACAGAACGTGCCTTTCAAAATAAGATAGAAGAAGAATAATTCAGACGGTGTCGCCAATCTGTTTTTTACGGTGACCAGCGAAAAATACTAAAAAGCCCTTAAATTACCTAATATAAGATGAGTGATCTTGGAGTTTCTTGCCGGCCCTTCACCTTAGGAAACGACCAAATGGAACTGTGCTTCTGATATGTCATAAGCGCACATATAGAAAAAATATATATATATTACATTTTTTTTATTGCCCTATTGTTTTTAATAGATTTTTCTAAATCATGTATAACACAGTCACTCGTGTCTGAATCGTTGGGATAATCTGTCCAAGTACGTTTTTCATCACAAATATTACATATGGAACCCGTTTAATCCAGTATTCTTTGGCTTTCCACATTTAGTAAAACGTCACTAAATATGTCAAGAATCCGTGGTGTATAAATATTCATTTCACGGTTACATATAATTCAATCAGTAGATTAAATGCCTAAACAAGTTCAATTCAGCCCAAGACAGAATGGCTGACATGTTCGCTGCTATGTAACTGCATAAGTGTTCGAACTGAGTGTACGCTCGACTCTCGGTTCGCGGGGCGGCGCGTGCGGCGTTCATGTCAAACACATAAATCCCTCGCGAGTGGCGGCGAGCGGCGTGCCGAACAATCTTTCGCCGGTTGCATGCCTTTTCCCTCAGGCCGTACACTAAAAGTTCTGTCTCGGCCTAGATAAATGCTGTTATTCGAGTGTATAGTAACACCTGACTAATAGCGTAAAAGTTTCTATGTATGCAGCATAAAGCATTAAATCTTTGTTAAATAACTTCAAAAGTAACTGCTTATGTTAAGATAGTTCATCTGTTCTCTCTTAAAATGCAACAGTTTTAAAGTACACTCATGGACTTTTATTCATCCAGAACTGGATGACGTCCATTGAGCAGTGCCTTAATGAAGTGTGCACTATTTCATCAGAGGGCAAATTAAATATGGAGCAAAAACTGCGTATAAGTACCCTATGCCGTAAAATTGGTCACGGCACATCGCAGATGGCCGTTCAGTATCAGCCCCTTAAGATGAGAGCCGTCCAGACCCACTCCACAGTCCAAACACTCGAAGACCAATTTGATCTGTCGCAGCAACTGCAAGACCTTAAGCTGTCAATCAGGGCTTCAACTAAACCAGTTACGGAGACTTCTTTTGCTGACATGGTTAAAAAAGGTACCAATAATTTTATACAGCCGACAAATTTAAGCTCAGTAGCCATATACCCTAACGACAAACTGAAGTCGAGTGAGGAGACCAAAACACTTGTCCAAAAAATTATATGTCCCGAGCAAATGAAACTTCAGGTAAGAAGACTACGTAAGACAAAAAATGGCGGTGTCATTATCAGCACTGAAACAAAGGACGATATTGAGAAGGTGAAAAAATCGATGCAGCTTTCAAATTCAGGCCTTACAGTAGACGAACCCCCAAAAAGGAAGCCTAGAGTAGTAGTTGTCGGGGTGCCCTCATCCATGCAAGAAATGGAAGTTTTTACTTGTTTGTTCCACCAGAATCTAGCCGAAACCCTTCAAGATTGCAGCCTCGAGACCTTTTTGAGCACCATTAAGTTAAGCCATAAATCAGGGAAGAAGGACGCTGAAACTTGCAATTATATATTAGAAGTATCTGCAGACATACGCAAAGCTCTGATATCTAAAGACAGGGTGTTTGTAAATTGGTCGTCATGCCCTGTGAGAGACTTTACTCTAGTCACACGCTGCTATAAGTGCCAGCAGTACGGACATGCGGCCAAATCTTGTCGGGAGACCACCTATACCTGTGGCCACTGTGGTGATCAGGGTCACTCCATTAAGGAATGCACGAAGAAGTCTGAGGAACCAAAATGCGCTACTTGCTTGCACTTCAAAAAGCCGAGCAATCACAAGACAAGCGCTGCTGACTGTCCAGCGAAAATAATGGCTGAAAAGAGGTACATAAATTCGGTTGATTATGGAGGCGCCTAAGAGCGCCGCTAATTACGAATTTTTCTGGTCCTTGTTACTGTTTTTATAGTTATAATTATGATTAATAATTTAATTAATGACATAGATAATTTCTCTGTATCTGAATCCCATGTTTGTGACGTTGAACACTGTAAGCAATATCTTTCCTCCCACACTAGTCCACTAACCATACTAACCCAAAATATTCGCAGTATTTTTAAGAATTTCGACAACTTTAGCATTTTTCTACAACGTCTCGACATAAACTGTGACGTTATTGTCTTAACCGAATGTTGGCTTTCCAAAAAATATAACATACCACTAATTCCGGGATATAATATGTATAAAAGTAATATAAACTACAATCAGAACGATGGGGTGATAGTTTATGCAAGAAATCATCTCAATGTGTCTGTCGAGGAACCTAATATGCACGACTGTAATAGATTGTTAGTTAAAATTGGGTCAGATTTAGCGATACTTGCCTTATATCGACCCCCCTCTTTTAGAAATATAAACAATTTCACAGACTCTCTAAATGACATCTTGCAAAACCTGTCATCCTTCAAAAATACAATTTTAATTGGGGATATCAACATCAATATTATTCCAGAAAGTGCTGACGCATCTGCCGAGGAATACCTTAACCTATGCGCCTTCCATGGTATGCTTCCTGCTCACACGCTTCCTACACATCAAAGTGGCTCCTGTTTGGACCATACAATACTCAAGTCGAATTTCCCTGCACTAACCCTTGTAACTAATTCAACAATAACTGATCACAGTGCTACCCTACTTATTTTAAATTGTAAATTACCAAAAGTAGTCACTCGCACCATTTCTAGTCTAAATGTAAATAAACTTGAAGAAGACTTACGTAATATCGACTTTGACCCAGTCTACTTTTCCGCTGATCCGCAGTTTTGTATGTTGTACCTAATCAAAAATGTACAACATGCAATTCAGAAGAACACGGTCATATCTCGGCAAAATAATAAAAACTATAACATAAAACCATGGGTCACGACAGGTCTCATTCGCTGTACGAAAAATAGGGATAAATTGCATATGAAAGCCAAATCAAATCCCGATAATTTAATTTTGCAGCAGTCGTACAAACGATATCGTAACTTTTGTAATGATCTTCTAAAAAAAGTAAAAAGCAACTACGATAAAATTGCGCTAGAAAAGGCTGGTACTAATAGTAAAAAAATCTGGAATTTTATTAAAAGTGTAACGTATAACTTGAAACAAAATCAGTCATCATCAGGTTTATTACAAGCACACTCATCACCACTAACATCTGCCAACATAGCAAATATTTTTTTTGTTAACGTTGGAAAGTGTTTGGCTGAGAAAGTACAGGGCCAATCACAATATCTAACAAGCACACCATTTACGTGTAGCACTATTTTATCATCCTTTGCGTTGCTAGACACTGACGAGACTGAAGTAGAAACGATAATTATGAGTTTAAAGGACGACTGTGCGGTTGGCTGGGATAACATACCAAATAAAATAATTAAACAATTCAGGCGTATTTTGGTACCGCCATTAACTTATATTTTCCAAAAATGTTTATCTACAGGTATTTTTCCAGAGTGCCTAAAAAAAGCTGTTGTTGTCCCTGTTTATAAATCAGGCAGTAAAGATCAAGTGACAAATTATAGACCTATTTCCTTACTGCCTTCTATGTCTAAAATATTAGAAAAAATTATAAATAAGAGGCTTTACAAATACTTGGAGGATAAGTTAATTTTATCAAAACGGCAGTTTGGATTTAGGCCTAAAATGTCAACAGACGATGCCGTCCATCATCTGACCGACTATCTAGCACAAGAACTTGATAAAGGTAACCACACCGTAGGAATCTTCCTGGACCTCGCCAAAGCTTTTGATACGGTTTCTATTCCTATTCTGTTGCACAAGCTTGAAGCCATTGGTATCAGAGGCACCCAGCTAAACCTTTTTAAGAGCTATCTAGAGGACCGTACCCAATGTGTAAGGATTGGCAATGTTCTCAGCGATTATGAAAAAAACACGTCCTTCGGAGTTCCCCAAGGAAGTATTTTAGGGCCTACGTTGTTTTTGATATACATAAATGATCTTTGTAATCTAAATCTAAATCACGGCCAAATTGTTTCTTATGCTGATGACACTGCCCTTCTTTTTTCGTCTGACTCAGAAGAAAATGTCTACAAGTTTGCGCAACACGGATTCAATGTTGTTAATAAATGGCTTGAATTTAATTCACTAACATTAAATGCAGACAAGACAAATTACACTAAGTTTTCGATGCGCAAGCAAACACCAACTAGGACCACAACATTATATGCTCATTATTGCGCAGTTCCCACAGATAACCAATGTGTTTGTCCCAGCATTAAAGTGGCAAATATAACAAAATACCTTGGTGTTATAATAGATGAAACACTTTCGTTCAAACAACATATAGAAGTTTTAAATAATAGAATTCGCAAGTTGATATTTGTTTTTAAAAAGTTACGCTATATTGCTGACCCTAAAATAGTTCGACAAGTTTACTTTGCTCTATGTCAATCGATATTAACTTACTGTATTACCACATGGGGTGGAGCGGGTAAAACAAGGTTACTAACCATCGAGAGAGCTCAGAGGGCGATTCTCAAAGTGTCTACTTTCCGCCCTTTCCTTTTTCCTACCAACCTGCTATACAAATCTTGCGAAGTATTAACAGTTCGGCAACTATTTATAATGGGCATTGTATTAAAACAACACACAGCTCTACCCTACAGCACTAAATATTCTAATAAAAGACGTAAAGACATAGTCTGCCCACAAAATACAACTAAACATGCTTTTGTATCCAAATTTTACCTGTACCTCGGTCCTCTCCTCTATAACAGACTAAACTTGAAAGCAAACATTTTCTCCCTGAACTACACAAATTGTAAGAGAATTCTCAAGGAAGCTCTCCAGAGGATGTCTTACGAAGATACAGAGAATTTATTAACTGTGTTAAAGTAAATATGTATGTATACTACAATAAGTATTTATCAAATTTAGAAACTAAGAGCTACTGAACATAATTATATTTGTCTATTGACAACTTTTAGATTATTTTTTTTTTTTTTTACAATACTGTCTTAGTACTTTTCGCCTGAAACACAGGATTACCTAGTTCAGGCACGTAAGTCTTAGGAATATAATTTACATTTAAGCAAAACTGTACTTATTTTTATACCTTGTAATTTTTTGAATAAATTTATTATTATTATTATTAATCAGAAAACTGCATTATTTGTGTTCACAAATATGCGCTTTTGCAGCTGATAGAGCACTGCACTATTAATCGATCAATAACAGTGATATCTGTGGCGTGTGTGTGGTGTTTATTAGAATCACAGTACAGAAAAAAGCGGTATTTGGAGCCTCGTTTTTTTCTATACAGCTGTTGTAGCCCGAGTGAACTCTAAAGTCTCCCACACACTGGTACGATATCGCGGGTGCGGCAAGGGTCGCGCTGCCTGTTGCGCCTGCGTTATCGCGCCAGTCTGCACGAGTCCTAATAAGTCGTTATAAATGCTTAGATTGACGCTGTGGTCCTTATGTGAAAACTTATAGTGCAGTTCTGTGCTATTTGGGTACTGTAGGTATATACTTTCATATGTATTTAATAAAAAGCTGCCGTAACGTGGAACCATGCGAAACACAATGGTTTTTTAACTGTGTCTGTAATTACGGCATACGAGAGGATAATTTGATATTACAAACAGACACTTGAATTTGATTTTTTCGTCTAGACTTATTGTTTACTGAGGTGTAAAGCCGTCGTATTGGTCGGTTTGTCGTACCTGTCGCCCAAGCTGGGTGTCGGGCAGTAGCGTGTGTCTTGGGAAGCCCACGGCGTAGTAGGGCGCGCCCGGCACCGGGTGCATGGGCCCCTGCCGCCCCGACTGGAAGCTGCGCGGAAACGTAACGTTACACGAGCCACGGTACCTGCCGCGCGGCGGCGAATGACACGTACTTGTATGTGACGAGGATGGAGGAGGAGCAGTGCGGCTGCTGCGGCAGAGCGCCCGGCTGCAGCGTCCACGCCATGCTGCCGCGCGGCTGCGCGGGCGCGGGCGCGGGCGCGCGGCCGTACGTGCGGCCGCACACCAGGCACTCGATGAACAGCGGCTGGCGCCGCGCGCGCAGGCGCTGCAGCTGGCCGTTGAGGCAGTGCAGGTGCAGCAGGTGGCGGCAGGCGCCCAGCGCCACGGCCGGCGCGGCGCCGGCGCCCAGCGGCGCCAGGCACGCGGGGCACAGCGCGCCCCACTGCGGGCACGCCTCGGCGCGCACCCACAAGCTCAGCTGCGCCGCCGCCGAGTCCACGCCTGCGAAGCACCCGTTCGACTCAGGAGCCAACCCCGACTGGACCGATCGCTTTCGCTGTCATGAAAGCTGATCGTGCTCACCCACTATACTTCCGTCGGAGGGGGGCATGTCACTGTCGTTGTGCGGCGCAGGCAGGTCGAACGCGTCGTCGCTGCTGCTGCTGCAGTTCAGCAACTCGCCCACGCACGCTTGCTGCACACGAGAACATGCATTGTTACTAGGAAAGCCCGGATTACGGTTTTTCCTAAGATTTTCCAGCAAAACCTCAAGCCTTTACCTGCAAGCTCTCCTTGCTCTCGTGGCTGAGGTACGTAGACACCGTGTCGACACTGTGTCGCCTGCCCGAGCGCGTACTACTACACTCTGTGTCAGTTTGTCGCTGTTCTTCGGCCAGTTCTTCCTTGTGCTTGTTTTCTAGCACTGCCGCAGTTTGCTTGTTATTGTGACCTAATAAAAGTGGATAATATTAGAAACTGGTAACAATTAAATAGACATACAACATTCCAAAAAAACAATGCGCTTCGGGAACCATCGTTTATCTTCGGCAATGCGAACGCGCGATGATGAAATCTAAAACTTTATAAACATTATGTTTAAAAAAATATTGATTAATAACTCTATGCACTTCCAAAGAACTATTCAAACCTTTTGAGTGAAAAAAATATTTTTTGGAATAACCGCTGATAGCCGCCATGGCCCATGTACAATGGTCCAGCTGAAGGACTAAGTGCGGAAACCAAACCCTTTACCATAGAACATAGAACTGTACGTCGCTTGCTCCCGCGTCACCAATCCTGACTCTGTATACTTATTTTGACTGCTGTAACCAAAACTACAAACATAGTGTTCAAAGAAGTTTTACTAAAATGTGGCTGGTATTTTAGTATATTATGGTGTTTTACGACTTCCACGCGAACGAAGTCGCGGGCAGAAGCTAGTGATGAATAAAACAGACAAAGGTCTCGATAATATTCTGATTTTCGATTAACCAAAAGTTCTGCTTAACTACTTTTAACACCTTATCAGATTGTTATTACAATGTAATATTAATAATTAGTTGTTATTTATATTTGTTGTTACTAATTATTCAACTATAAGTTCAATAATCGGATGCGTAATTTTATTATTTTGCGTAAGTCAAGGTTATAAGGTTTACATACTCTTTGAATGCTATCCATGTCAACACAGACTCATGCCAATGACATGTAACAATACTTGCATGAAAAAAAACTTTTTACAAAAAAAAACAACCGACTTCAAAAATAAACAAAAAAAATGGAAAAATAACTTTAATTTTGTAAGTCGGTGTCTTTGGTTCCGTGTTTTCGTTTTTTGCCACCGACTTCCAAAATTAAAGTTATTTTTCAATTTTTTTTTTGTGTTTTTTTTTGAAGTCGGTTGTTTTTTTTTGTAAAAAGTTTTTTATTTTTCACTTTTTAGTTGTGGTACCTACCCCACACACCCATTCGTATACCACAATAGTGACAGGAAATCTTATAACATCATGAACATATACCGAGTGCATTAAATACCAGCTGAATTAAATTAATTAATAAAAAACAGCTGTTCCATAGTAATCTTTACCTAGTGTTCTAAACTGTATGGTACAGCTGTTTATTTTTCGCGATTTCAAACTGGTCCCATAGTAAAAGTTATTCAGTTCGATGGTCTAAAGCACCTCTGAGGAGCTCGTGGCTAAGTAATAACAGCCGCACGGGTCGATCCGTCAGGTTAAGCTACGCTTGCCGGGGTTGGTCCGTAGATGGGTGACCATCTTTACATACCGAGACTCCTCCGTGCCTCGGAAAGCACGTTAAGCCGTTGGTCCCGGCTGTTATTCGTGGATCTTTGACAGTCGTTACGGGTCGTCAGAAGCCCAAAAGTCTGACAGCCAGTCTTACCCAGGGGTATCGTGTTACCCAGTTACTGGGTTGTGGAGTTCAGATAGGCAGCCGCTCCATGTAAAATACTGGTATTCAGCTGCATCCGGTTAGACTGGAAGCCGACCCCAACATAGTTGGGAAAAGGCTAGGCAGATTGATTGATCGAAAGCACCTCTTAAAGTTTGTAGAGTACATTTTTTAACACCTTATACATACATATACACGAATTGAGAACCTCCTCTTTTTTTTTTATCGGTTAAATATCATTTATAGCAAGAGTGCATTTCATGACAAATCCAATAAGCCCAAACACGGCTAGGATACATTGTTTTATTACGGAGTTCCATTGCCTACCTTCCGGCTTCATCATTAGATCAGTTTGATGGTACCATTTTGATCAGCATTTATTTAAATTTGCTTAATCATAGTCGCTTAACTATCTTAATCGAGATATCTTATCGCTACCTGTGAAATACGTATCATTGACGAGTTCCGGTGGCCATCTGTGGTCTTCTTCATCAGTTCCGGTTCACGAAATGATACTTTCTGAATGCAAATGCTTGATTTGTTGATGAAAATATAAAAATCGCTATATGAATGCCTATAAAATTTGAGGAGTTCCCTCAATTCCTCATGGATCCCATCATCAGAACTAGATTTTGAAAAAAAATGGGATCAATCTGAAAGTATATCCTTTCAAACAAAAAAATAATTTTCCAAATCGGTTCATAAACGACGGAGTTATGCCCGAACATACATAAAAAAAAAAATATATAAACTTCCGAATTGATAACCTCCTCCTTTTAGAAGTCGGTTAAAAATAAAAAAAAATAAAACTATGTATGGGTAAAATAGGAAATCGAAATAAAAACTAATAGGTTTATGATGTTTTTTTATGCGGAGAATTTAAGGATTCGCGTTACTAGATAAAATCATTATATTTAAAAACAAGAATTATCAACATTATAAACTTAAGTCACCATAGAACAAATAACGATACTATACTCCATTTACTATAGCATTAGAAAAAAGAGGCTCGTAGAAGCAGGAGTGCGAAACATTTTATTCAAAGTTAAAAGTTTAAACAATTAAACTAAAAATGTTTTAACATAAATTTGATAAATAGGTCGTAATAACATCGTCATCACACATTACTTACAACGAAACGAATGAATGAAACAAACGATTACGTCGTGATGATTTAAATTTAATTAAGATTAAAGGAAATAAAAGTCTTTTTTTTTTACAATATTTTATTTAAAACAACAACATTCAACACACAATAGTTGGTGTAACTTCTTCGTCTTCATCATATAATTTAGTCACTATCATCAGAAAATAAATATGAAGAAGTTTCACCGACGTTACCTAATAATAAATCTTTCTACCACATCATCCATTATGCTTTAACTTTTCCTCTTCTTTAATTGCATGAGCAACGCAAGACTGCCATCGTTCTAGCGTAATACTATCCAGATCTTGTGGGAGTAATTGTTTCTCCTTGTCTAATTTGAACGTTTTGTTATGTTGAGACACATACCCCATCATTTGAGCCCATATTAATTCTATAGGGTTGAACTCGCAGTGGTAGGGTGGGAGGCACAATACTGAAATACCCTTCTCTCTAGCCATCTCATCTACAACAAACTTTTGGTATAAATGTCTTTATATTTTTGCTTTTTCTAATAAAGTTGCCCTAAGATCTTTTTCCTCAAAAGGAATATTTTTGCTTTTAAACCATTCCTGTATATCTGCCTTTCGTGTAGCTGTGGTTGGCAGGTTCTCCAATGTCCTTGAGTGGTATAGCGCATTGTCCATAACAATTACAGCGCCACTCTCAATTTTTGACAAAATTGACTTGAACCATTTTCACTTTTGTCTATCGCGCTTCTATAACATATTCCCTGTAAATTGAGAGGTCTGGCTCTTATGAAACAGGAAATCCTAGTACAAGAGTCAGGGCTACACAGATGATTGTGTCTTGAAGTGTAAATAAATAAATTATTATTATTATTAAAGTTGAAGGCGTCCATTTCGGAGTGGTCATCTTCATCACCTTTCTTTGCATCAAATATTAATCCAGCATCCATTAAAAACCCTTCACAAACCCTGTGAAATAAAATTAATACAAGTCAATTATTCCGTACCCCCTATATAATTTCACTGCTGGAAATAGGTCATATATAAATACTATAACAAAATTTATAACTTTAAAAGTTCGCTTTGCATGCGTTAATTCATAATACATACAATATAATATGTATTACTTAATTAATAGTCAATAACAATGGGGTGTTCATTTTTTTATGGCGAGGACAGTCCATAAAATACATACCAGTATGACCGATTATAAGTTGGATTTTTTAAACCAGCAGATAGACCTTCCCAATGTGCTTCTTTTGAAGACTTATTATTAGTGTCATGCCATATTAGGCTTTTCGTGTGACCTGTTTGTATGATAAAAGGTTATTAATATAAATACCATTCATTTCACGAACCAATTTTATGAAATTATGTTTAACTGTATAATTAATTATAATGTTATTGAATGCAAGAGGTCATACACTGCTTAGTGCATAAATAGCTGTTAAGAAATTTAGAAGCACTGTACCTTCATTTAGCCAAGTGTCATCTAAATAATAATATATTTTCCTTCCTTTATTCCTTAGCCTTTTTATTTCATGAAGATATTTTAGTCTCCAAAGGACGATCTCCTGCTTGTCTATGACTTCTATGAGTGCACTTTTTCTGCTCCGTTTGATTTATGTGAACTTTAATGTTTATTTAATTATTTTATACAGACTGCTTTTTTAAAATCTGGCGGAGACTCGTCACTGTTAACTGCTTCCAGCATCTTGTCCATGGTGGGCAACTCATTATTAAAGAAGAAGGAATGAATTTTCCTGCATATTCCACTAAATGTGATGTCATCAAAATCATCACGTTTCATGTGCTTCTGTTGGGGAGGGGGTGATTGCAGGCGACTTTTTATGTTGTACTCTTTGAGAATATTGGACAGAGTAGCCCGAGATACGCCTGTAAATAATAAAATCATGTGCGGAGTTTCTAAAATATAGGTAATACATTTTATCACAATGCATGTTAGTTTCAAATATTTTTATAGTAATAATTTTATGAATCATCCTTACCGGCAACTTCTGCGATTTTGTTTATCATCTCAGTCTTATAATGAGGAGTATCTGCAGGCCAGGACTCCAATTGCTTAAAAATATTTATCACAGGTTGTTTTTCTACAGCACGCAGCGTTCTCTTTTTTTTGGGAGACATTATTATTTCGTCGGAGTCAACTTTTGGACCACGTTTTTTTCGCCGTTGGCTTTGGTCAGACTCAGCACTTATATGTTGTAAGCCACTCGGTCCCGCACCGGGATCACTCATAGCTCAAAAAAAAAAGTAACGTTTTGTACAAACAACCTAATGACAACACTGATAACAATACAATAACAAAGAAATAACTAAATATTATTTATTATTTTAATAAATAACAACAAAATCACGAAAATTAAACAATAACAAACAAAGTATTCACAAGTAAATGACATACATGACAATCTTAGAACATTGTCAAGTCAATTTCACAGACGACATAAACCAGTAAAATTAGAAATCCCCGGCTGTCACAGCTTATGAAGGGATTAAGTAACATTTTAGATTTGGTAGGATTATAGTGAAACAAAAAGCGTTGCAGTATTGTTGACTCCTGCTTCTTTTAGGTTTTTAGCATAGGCACTGTAATTTTAAATTGGAATGAAATAATATATCTAAATGAAAGCCACTTAATTTCATATGGTTGTTTTTTTTAATGATTACAATTAAGTGTGATAGCTGATATATAAATTCATTTTAATCGATTTGGCGTCAATCGTAACTATAACAAGTTTATTGTACTTTTGTTATAAAGTGTGCATCAAAAATAACCTTTTTTAACTTCTGTCTAATGCTATTATAAATGGAGTATAGGTCCGGTCAATGTCCTTTAGAATAGTTTTAGATGACGTTTGCCCAACTATTTTGCAAAAAGTTTTGTTTTTTTTGCAACGGATTTGAAATGCGGCTACTAGGGCATGTGGGTATCATATGAAAGAGCGCTGTTTGCACATTCTCAAACATTTTTTCTTTTTTCTTTATAGCCGCATAGTTTTCTACTTTTGAAGAAAATTAAAAAAAAAATAACCGTCGCCCCCCCCCCCCTTATCTCCGAAGTTTTCATAGAGAAAAATCTGAAATTATTCTATGTGATAGAAGCTTCTGTAAAGATTACAGGAAAAATGAAACTATGTCTCTAAATAGCACACTTTTCAGAAATCAACAAAAATTACATAAGTTCCTTTATCTGTCAAGAGATGGCGATGACCTAAAACTGCAATATTCTACATCGCAGTGTTAAAATGATCTCTCTCTCTCTCTCTCTCTTTCTGTTTTTTTTTTCTTTTCCTCGCTGATAAAAATTAAAAAAAAAAAACACGTTTCACAACCAAAATGTCCTCCTTCCTACATATTAGCAGGTAGCAGGTTGCTTTGGGCATGGATGGGGTCTCAACTCGAACAAATTATAATTAATCTTGAATAAAATTCACAGATGGCAGCATAGGTAAGAATTATGAAATTAACAATCAATAAAAAGCGTTATAGGGCCGATTTTGGCTGAAGTAAAATTAGTGAAAATCAAAACTTCCTTGTTTAATGTTGATTTATCTATTTACACTCATAAATCACAAGAATGACACCTAGTATATAGGCCGACTCCTAGATGGCGTTGTAAAACTACAGTCTCTGGCAATTAGTGAGTCGCTGATGCTGCCATGTGTTAAAAAATCGAGGAAAAAAATAGCCAGCTCAAATAGCCAGCTTTAGAGAGGTGTCATTTCTTTGTATGGGATTGGGTATCTGTACGTAGTATTATATTATGTGTGCTTTGGGTGAAGCACAGTTGTAGTTTTTCTGGGCTGGTACGGAACTCTCGGTGCGCGAAGTCGACTCGCTCCTTGACCGATTTTGGAATTGAATACTCCCGCTCTTGTAAATTCGGCTTTATCCATCCAAAGAATTTTTTGAAGCAGTATTGGATTACTATCAGTGCTTGGTTCATTTTTTGGCAAAAAAACCCAATTCTTATGGTGTTATGCCTTGGGGTTTTCAGTAGTGGTAGGCATACAAACCATATCTTTTATATACTAAATAAATAAATAAATGTATTTGTTACTTACTAAATATATTCAAATTATGCAGTATCTGCCTAGCGAGCCCCGGCTTACGATCGCGCGGGGAGGCACTGCGGGCGCCCTGCCGCGGCGTCGTGGCGTTCGTCTGTGCCTGGCTCTGCAGCGACTGTAGGGACTGCAGTGACTGGATTGACTGCACAGACTGCACCGACTGCACCGACTGCACTGACTGCACGGAGTGCACGCTGGAGCCCGTGTGCTGCTGGGGGATGCGCGCTCGACGGCCTGTAGATAGTAATTAGTACATTTATTTGTCAGAATTTTGTTAGAGTTGTTACATTTTTACAGATTATAATAAGGTCAGATAGAATGAAGTTCGGATTCGTCGTTTAGTTGCTGTACATTACAGGAGAAGTAGAGCTTATCTGTGTTTTTTGGTCTCGCATACAATGCTACAAGGTTTTTTTTTTAGCGCGTATCGTAGATTTGTTTTTTTTTTTAAACTTTGCCTTACACTAGGAATTTCTCCTGTATTGTGGGTGCGTTTACAAACATCTAAACTTACATACACAAACAGCCAGACCCGGAACAACTACTTGTAGCTCATACAAATGTTTGTTCCGTGCGGGAAACGAACCCGCGACACGCAGCGTAGCAGTCAATCGCTTAATCACTGCGCCAACCGTGCCGTCAACGTTTTCGATTGGAACTAATAATAATATAATAAAAAATAAATATTCAAAAAAATTACAAGGTATAAAATTTGTACATTTTTGCTTAAATGTAAATTATATTCCTGAGACTTACGTGCCTGAACTAGGTAATCCTGTGTTTCAGGCGAAAAGTAGTAAGACAGT
The DNA here is from genome assembly GCA_947523025.1 of Dryobota labecula. Taxonomy (NCBI): domain Eukaryota; kingdom Metazoa; phylum Arthropoda; class Insecta; order Lepidoptera; family Noctuidae; genus Dryobota; species Dryobota labecula. Next base: position 966,518 of record OX383296.1, on the reverse strand, counting down.
CTTATAAAAATTAATAAATAATCTAAAAGTTGTCAATAGACAAATAAATTATAATTATGTTCAGTAGCTTAACTCTTAGTTTCTTTTGATAAATACTTATCGTAGGTGAGTATACATACATGTTTACTTTAACACAGTTAATAAATTCTCTGTATCTTCGTAAGACATACCCTGGAGAGGTTCCTTGAGAATTCTCTTACAATTTGTGTACTTCAAGGAGAAAATGTTTGCTTTCAAGTTTAGTCTATTGTAGAGGAGAGGACCGAGGCACAGATTATTACAGATACTTCACTCAGTAGAAAATTTCCAATAACTACTGCTATAATAGCCTACTCCGTTGCGTCAGCAACCGCTGCATGCTAAAATGTGCCTAAATGCTGAAGCGTACAGTTGTGATTGCTTCGCACCGCGCGATCCCACAACATTCGAAGGGCTGTCTCTTCGACAAAATTTAATTAACATAACTTTTTGTGTCTATGTTATTGAGAACTGTGAATATGTTCTGACTAGGTGGTAGTTTTAAATTGTATATAAAATATATTTTTTATAAATTGGTGCTGACTGTGCAATACATCTAGATAAAACATAATTATATTAGAGTACAGTGTGTAGGTAAAATATAAAAAATCTTTTCACTCCTCTTGCTCAAAAAGACCGTCATTGTGGCATAGCAGAGCGAAGCAAAAATAGCATTTCGTCTTCTAGCCGCGCGGCCGGCGCCGGCGCGGGCCGCGTGGCCGGCGCCGGCGCCGTCCGCGTGAGCGGGTAGGGCGGGTGCGGCCCGCGCCGCAGCAGCGCCACTAATGAGTGTTGTGCTAGTACCTTCTGGCGGCGCCCGCTCCGGCGGCGGCGGCGGGTGCTGGAGCTGCGCGTGCGGCCGCGGGCAGGGCGCGGGCGGCGCGGCCGGCGCCGGCGCGGGCCGCGTGGCCGGCGCCGGCGCCGTCCGCGTGAGCGGGTAGGGCGGGTGCGGCCCGCGCCGCAGCAGCGCCACGCTGTTCGCGCCGCCTGCGCCGCGCGCCGTCATGCGCGACACGGATGCCACCCAGCCCTCGAACGTTACCGTCTCGCCACCGCCCGACCAACATTCTTCTAGCAGACATTGTACCTGCATCACGCATGATCGTTAACCTCCTTTACACGATGAAAGTTTCCTGACTTAGGCAATAAATTATGGAAAAAAAAAAATACAGTGTTTTCGAGTTATCAAATCGCTATTCGAATAAGAGTTTTAGATTGACGAAATTATGGTGTTCGGCCAATGCATGAAGATGATACATAAATATATAAAGTTCAATACCTCGACAGGCAACGGCTCGTAGTTAAGCTCCCCGCCGAGCGGCGGCGACACGAAGCGCGCCCACTCCCAGCGCACACCGCGCCCTGCCGGTGACGTCACGCTGTAGCACGCACGACGCACGTGACACTCCACACTGTCGCCTTCTTGTGGGATAATACAAAACCAAGCTAGACACGGATCGTAATGAAAGTGATGGGCTACTTGCAAAAAAAATGAGGAAACCTGTCAAGTATCGTATTATGTTCACTAATGTTTAGTAAATAACAGATTAGATAGATACACTAAATGCACACTCCGTAAAACACAAAATAACCAATTTATAAATAACGAAAAATTATTTTACCGAAAACTAAAGACATCAACAACGAACCACACTACACCTAGCAATAACACACATACACATACAACGTGGCCGGCCGCAGACGAATTGCAGCAATTCTGGGCTGGAATTTGGGAAAATTCCGTCTGTCATAATACTGAAGCAGAATGGATCAAAGAAGAGGAGGCGTATCAGACAAACATTGAAGCGATGAATTTTGATCAGATTGAGGTAGAAACTTTCCACGATGTCCTTAAAAAACTACACAATTGGAAAGCACCAGGCTCTGATCACATACACAACTATTGGTACAAAAAATTTACACACATACACCCACACCTCTATAACTATATTAACGATTTTATAAAAAACCCAACAATTATTCCGTCATACATTACTGAAGGAAAAACTTACATGCTTCCCAAAAGACACTTTACATGCTGTCTTTAAATCTGGAACTAAAGACTTAGTTAATAATTATAGGCCAATATCGTTACTCCCCTCAATATCAAAAATATTAGAGAAAATTGTAAACAGTAGACTAGTTAACTATTTAGAAAAAAATAATATTTTGTCCCCTGCGCAATTCGGTTTTAGAGCCAAATTATCCACAGCCGATGCGGTGCATAGCCTGACCGATTATATTTCAGAAGAACTCGGCAAAGGGAACCAGACCCTGGGAGTCTTCCTTGATTTAGCAAAGGCTTTCGACACGGTGTCTGTTTCTGTTCTTCTAAACAAATTACAAGCCATTGGAATAAGGGAAACGCAGCTGAAACTATTCGCTGACTACTTAGGTGACCGATACCAATGTGTTAGAATAGATAATATCACGAGCGCAGAGCAAAAAAGTACTGGTTTTGGTGTTCCTCAGGGAAGTATTCTGGGCCCCACGCTATTCCTGATCTATATTAACGACTTGTGCAATCTTAATATTAAAGACGGCAAAATTATATCACTTATAACTTTATAACTTTAAAACAATTTATTTTAAAATTATAAAAAAAAAAATATATTTGAGACCCTCACAGTAAGCCCTTTTATTTGATATGTCACACGGTACAGTTTGCAAAACTTCTTATTGTAATTTTCTTGTTTGCCCCCAAAACTGACCCCAATATTCTAAATTCATTTATTTACGGTTCATGTCCGTGTTTGGGTCACTCAAAATAATATGTATACCAAGTTTCAACTTAATCGGTCTATTACATTCGGAGCAAATTTGCTGTGACATAAGGACAGACAGACAGACACACGAGTGATCCTATAAGGGTTCCGTTTTTTCCTTCTGAGGTACGGAACCCTAAAAATGTACAGTCAGCAAGAAAATGGGCAATTTTCACAAACAAGTTTTTTGATTTCTATCAATCCTGTTTCTTACGAGGATCGAAAAACTTTATGGGGCCAACTGAAGTTTGAGTACTAGAAAAGTCAGAAATCGAAAAAACTTTTCCCATACAGTTCGTAGGAATGATACTGAGATGACAACAGTCGAATTATTCCATTACTACTTCGCTGGGTTGAATAGGAAACGAATAAAGCAGATAGTTACAGATTTAATCTTTTAAATGATTATCATACCTTATGGATCTAAGCAGTGAATTATGACATATTATGCTATTTCAGTCAACTTTCAACAAAACAATGCAAATCTGATTTCGAATCCAAAGAATTGATATTTATGTGCTTCTTTTTAGGGATCCTTACCAAATTGGTAAAAAAGAACCCTTATGGTGCGACTCAGTCTGTCTGTCCGTCTGTCTGTCACAGCTAGATATCTCAAGAACTACTAATGCTATCAAATTGAAATTTGGAATAATTTTAGATGACGTTTGCCCAACTATGTTGCAAATAAGAAAACTTTTTTTTTTTGCAACTGGGACTTAACTGAGTGTCTTAAAAAATCGAAGTGGAACTACTAGAGTATGTGGGGTATCGTATGAAAGAGCGCTATTTGCACATACTCATAATTTTTTTTAGGCCCCATTTTTTTTACTTTTGACAATAAAATAAAAAAACCATTCCCCCCCTTATCTCCGTTGTTTGCATAGAAAAAATCTGTTATTATTTTATGTGATAGTAGTTTATGTAAAGATTACAGGAAAAATAAAACGATTTCTCTAAATAACACACTTTTTCAGAAATCATCAACAAAAATTACATTAGTTCCATTACCGGTCAAGAGATGGCGCTGACCTAAAACTGCAATATTGTTCACCGCAGTGTTAAAATTCTCTGATGAATATTGACCTCGCCAATGAAAATTTAAAAACATTTCACGGTTCACAACCAAAATGTCCTCCTTCCTACCTACTCTCAGATTGCTTTGGGTTAAGCAGAATAAGTTGTAGTTTTTTCTGGGCACATAACTATTTAGGTACTAATACGAATAAAGCTATACTATTATGATGGTCCGGAACCGTCGGTGCGTGAGTCCGACTTGCCCTAGACCGGTTTTTCTTTTTTTGTTACTGTAATTGTGATAGTTCGAAGAAGATTCCACTTTTCCCCCTAAGGAGAATTTCAAGGGGAATTTGTGGAATTAGACCATGCATTCATATAATTAGATACTCAAATACTTATCTATATCTATACTAATATATAAAGCTGGAGAGTTTGTTTGTTTGTTTGAACGCGCTAATCTCAGGAACTGCTGGTTGGAATTGAAAAATTCTTTTTGTGTTGGATAGTACATTTATTGAGGAATATTATAGGCTATATAACATCACGCTACGACCAATAGGAGCGGAGCGTAAATGAAAAATGTTGCAAAAAGGGGAAAAAATATTCCTTTTTGGGAGCTTCCGTTGCGTGCGCTGCATAAACGGTTTAAGTTACGCAAATATCATGTATTATGGAATTGTTCCTCTTTAAAAGTTCTAAAAAAAAGTCCGCGACAGCATATGTCTATCTTTTAAGATTGACTCACTATAACCTTTTTTTATAGTAATCAATTTTTTTCGAAATTAATTCATTATTTGCGAAGGAGTTTTATCAACATAATATTAATCCTTATCCAAATAAATATGTTATTAATCACAAGTATTTAAATGTAAACAAAATTGTCCTTGACATCACTTGATTTCAATCAACATCTTAGGAGATATCATTATTTTAAAATAACTCCGCAACAAAATAAGTATAAAATTCATTATTTAAACAACTGTCTCTCTTAGGTGACGCAGACGAAGTTGCGCGGGTCAGCTATATTATAAAGCTATACAGTACAGTATAAAGAAGAGTTTGTTTGTTTGGTTGAACGCGCTAATCTCAGGAACTAGATACTGGTTCGAATTGAAAAAATATTTTAGTGTTGGATAGCCCATTTATCGAGGAAGGCTATAAGCTATATATCTACGCTACGATCCTTAGAAGCCAAGCGAAAAGAACGGAAGTCAGAAAGAACGCTAAGCGATAACGAAGTTTTAGCGCGAGCGAGCGACGGGATGCGAATGCGACGCGATGGGTGGGCCGAAATTTCACGCGGACGAAGTCGCGGGCAGAAGCTAGTACAATTATATTGTAATTTTACCATTGTAATTTAATAGTACTTATTCAATCGTTTTTAGTAATCAAAAGTCAAATCATTTATTTCAAATAGGCACGAAGATGCACTTTTGAACGTCAAGATTCGTCATTTATTTTAATGACGAATCTTGACGGCTCCGAGCGGCTGGGAACTGGACGCTGCTAAGATAGCCGCGGAGACCAATAAAGATGTGGTATTGCAAAAAGTAATGTTTCACGTTTTGCACGGATGGCCACGAAGGAACATAGACCCGAGCCTACAAGCTTATTGGACACGGAGAGAGGCTCTTTCACATAATAAAGGTTGTTTATTGTGGAGCAACAGAGTCATAATACCTTCGTCTTTACAGGACAAAGTGTTAAAGTTGTTACATGCCCCTCATGCGGCATTGTCCAGACAAAAGCGTATGCAAGAGGCTACGTGTGGTGGGTCGACATGGATCGGCAGATTGAAAGTGTGGTGGCCGCGTGTCAGCAATGTCAGCTAGTGAGAAATAACCCACCAAAGGACCCGCAGACTTGGATTGTTCCAGAGAAGCCGTGGAGCCGTGTGCATGTGGATTTTGCGGGGCCCTTTCAGGGGAAAACGTTTCTAGTCCTAGTAGACAGCTACAGTAAATGGTTTGAGGCTGAAATCATACCAGCGATGACTGTTGGGTATCGCTAATGGCCACATTAACTGTCCTGAACTCGTTGCTAATCTGTCATTACGCACGAATCTGATGGGATTACGTCAACGGCCAATATTAAATGTACCTTTCGCAATGACTAATTATAGGCGGAATGTTTTCTCAATAAGAAGTGCACTTAGTTTTAATAGGCTTCCTATGGACCTTAATGTTGACTTGTTCTGCACCAGTGTGGCGACCTTAAGACGACTTTTGGCACAGCTATTTTTTATGGATAATTAACTTATCTAATATTAACTTGTATGTACTTTTTTTTTATCGACATTTTTTACTATTTATGGAGGCTTGTTATTAGCAATTTTCTTTATATTACTTTCTTTATATCATTGGTTTGTTAGTCTGTAAGCCTTCTTTAAAATAAAATAAATAAATAAAATTAACAGTGGGACCGTGATAGCTGTTATGAGAAAAATTTCACTTCACAAGGGCTACCCGACGTGGTGGTGTCCGATAATGGACGTGCATTCACCTCGGATGAATTTAAAAAATTTCTTAAAAATAATGGAATTAAACGTTTGTATTCACCACCCTACCACCCAGAGACTAACGGGCAGATTGAACGCACGATTCAAACATTTAAGAATAAAATAAAAAAGCTAGAGAACCTGGACATGCATTGGCAGGAGAAACTTTGCAAAGTTCTATACTATTTACGGACTGTGCCCAATAGTTCTACTAAGAAGACACCTGCTGAGTTACTGAATGGGCGCAGATACAGGACTGCAGTGTCGAGCTTACACCCCGATTCGACGCCGAGCCGCGCCCAGCAGCAACTGGAGGCGGCGGCGCAGCGCCCATCCGCACGGACTTTTACGCTGTTGCAGCCCGTGCTCATACGCATGTACGGGCCCGGGAACAGGTGGTGTCGTGCCACCATGGAGACGGTGGAGGGGCCGGCCACTTATGTGGTGAGGACGGAAGGTGGAGAGTTACATCGGCGACATGCAGACCAAATACTGGCTAGACCGCCGGACACGTCTGTTAATGGATCACCTGTCATTGACAGTCCGCCAGCCAATGATACGGACTCTGAATTATCGCAGGATCCGCCGATTGTGATTCCGCCACCTGAATTATGGCTAGATAATATAGGAATTCCAAATGAATGACTTAAGTGATTGCTATGTTAGAAGTAGACATTTTTGTTATATTGATTTTGTTATTTACTGTTAAATTTATTATTGTCTTTACCAATCATTATGAGAGAAAGGTATGTTATGTTTGAACCTTGTTGATTTGTTTTCACTAGTTGTCAAGAGTAACATTTTTGTAATGACGGTAAAAAGTAATAAACCAGTTTGCTTTCTGATCTCGACTTGGTTGTATCTTTTAGATATTAACTTACTGTATTACCACCTGGGTTGGAGCGGGTAAAACAAGGTTACTAACCATCGAGAGAGCTCAGAGGGCGATTCTCAAAGTGTCTACTTTCCACCCTTTCCTTTTTCCTACCAACCTGCTATACAAATCTTGCGAAGTATTAACAGTTCGGCAACTATTTATAATGGGCATTGTATTAAAACAACACACAACTCTACCCTACAGCACTAAATATTCTAATAAAAGACTTTGACTTTGATAGTCTGCCCACAAAATACAACTAAACATGCTCCAAATTTGGATCCAAATTTTACCTGTACCTCGGTCCTTTCCTCTATAACAGATTAAACTTGAAAGCAAACATTTTCTCCCTGAACTACACAAATTGTAAGAGAATTCTCAAGGAAGCTCTTCAGAGTATGTCTTACGAAGATACAGAGAATTTATTAACTGTGTTAAAGTAAATATGTATGTATACTACGATAAGTATTTCTCAAATTTAGAAACTAAGAGCTACTGAAGATAATTATAGTTTATTTGTCAATTGACAACTTTTAGATTATTTATTATTTTTTACAAAACTATCTTAGTACTTTTCGCCTGAAACACAGGATTACCTAATTCAGGCACATAAGTCTTAGGAATTTAATTTACATTTAAGCAAAACTGTACTCATTTTTATACATTGTATTTTTTTTTGGAAAATTTTATTATTATTATTATTTAAATGTGAATAAATGAATATGAATAATTTAATGGCAACATACCTGGAGTATCTAAACACTGCGTTAATGTCCTGAGGTTCACATAATGGCCTCTCAGAGCTGGGTCAGCATCCGCAAGCACTACTCTTGTCAGTTTCTTAGCGTGCGCTCGCTCCAGGGTCCGTGTGACGCCTGGAGTGTGTGGCAGCCACTGTCCATTGCACTGCCACTCCCACACCACCACACAGTGAACCGAAGACATCGTGAATTATTACATTTGAACTGTAAGAGAATCTTTTGACAAAATCATTAACAAAAATAAAAATATTTTATGGTAGAAATCAAGCAAAAAAACTGTAAAACAGCAGAATTCACAATCAAACAATAGATAAGTTAAATAAATATATATATATATATATATATATATATATATACATATTTTTTTAACTTTTGCCTCACACTAAGAATTTCTCCTGTATCGTGAGTGCGTTTACAAACATTTAAACTCACATACACAAACTGCTAGACCCGGAACAACTACTTGCAGTGAATAGTTAAAAAAAAAAAATTACAATGCTAATGGTATATTGAGTAGTAAAATGAAAATTAGGTACTGCAGGAAGCTATAACAGATCCTTCTCTTCTATAGTCCTGTTAGTGGTAGTTTTACATCAAATATGGAAACATAGCAGCCCACTTTTATAATAACATGCGATTCCTTATTATGTAAATATTAAACATCCTTGATGACACACTATATCGAACCTTTTGCGCCTTCGTGTAGTTTTTGGTGTTTGTTTCCAATAGTTTATCAGAATGTTTACAAACAGTTTTGGGCTAATGTGTCAAAGGAATCAACCTAAATGGCTCAAGTATTCCACGTCAATAACGAAATGAGCGTTCACCTGTTTTCACGAAATAATCGTAACTATCCGTATGACACCAGCTGACGCTTGTTATTTGAGCACAAATTTCATTTTCGTATAGAATAAGGTATCAACAACGACCACTTGCTATGCTACTGGTCATAACGTTCCAGCCATTTGAGGAAATAACTCTTTATAACATCGTAAAATGCTTCTTTCTTTTCAGGCACTTATTCTTGAAATCGTGACGCCGTATCATGCACTTTTCTTCGAAAGAATCGATTAAATTTATTAATTGTTTTCGAAACAAATAACTATAAAAAAATATTAAAATAAAATATCAATGAATGACAGCTAGGTTGCGTTCAAAAATCGTCATTCTAACAATACACAAATAATAACTAGGTAACCACCGCAACGACATCTTCACTTGTTTAATGATGGATTTATATTTTTTATTAATGTGACTGTGAACAGTAAAGCAATAACTCTAAAGACATTCAGTAAAATAAAATAATTTTAATTATTCCCAAATTTTTGTGTTCGGAACGCAATAGTGAAGTCGCATCACAGATTATAAACACACACACCTTTGTCTAAAAAATGTACATAAAAAGATTCAAACGCATCGTATCCACTCAAACGACCGGGCGACTGTAGTCGCCCAAAATTTTTTAGCGGCTGCCATGGTCGCCTCGCTGACTTGTACACTTTATACGAGTTTTTATCTGTGAAACTTTTCAAAGAGCTTCGTGAGTGTGCCACTAGATGACTCTATATTAAATAACGTGTCTAAGGGTCGATAAAGCAGCTAGTTGGGTGACAGCAAGCATTGAAAAAAAAATTGTTTACAAACAGCGTGTCGAGTGTTTTGAAGTGTCTGTGAGATCCGCTTTTAAAATGTAAGTAACTATTAATTTATTAACCCAATGTATTAGTGATATATATTTAAAAAAATACTGAAAGTTTATTCTTTCAGATTATCTACCAATTTTAAGCATCCACAGTCTAATAGGAAGTTTTTACATGTGTTAAAGTCGACAGACCAAAATTTCGCCCTAGTGTGCCGGTTTTTCGTCAAGTTTTTGTATGATATTATACATATTTTAATGAAATACTTCTTGTAATTAGAAAAACAGGTCATTATTCATATTTAAGTAGACTTTAGGGAAAATAATATGACGAAAATAATTAGGATTTCATATTAATGTCATTTCGTTATCGGAGGCGATAACAGATTGCTGCAGGAATGCGTTGTTTGTTTTGGTTAAATGTGCTACACTGTTCATTTTAAGTAATTATATATTGGTGTCAAAAAAAAGCTTATTTAATCTAATTTAATAATTAGTAAAAAACATTGAGAAAAGTTAAAAAATGTTTCGTTAAAACTTGTTAAAAGAAATATGTTACTTAAAATTAGCCCGTATTGTTAAGTTCACATTTTTTTTATGAATTTCAGATTAATTGTTGTACTTTAATTAGTACATATTTTGATTCCTTAATAATTCAGCTTTATACTGGTATTTTTTACTTTGCTATAGCTGCAATAGTTTGCTAGAAAATACACTTTGAATCAGTAATGGCATGGGGCGCTCGACGTGGTTCAACACAGATCGCGCGCGCGAACGGACAAGGTGTTGACCAGTGTTGACAGGTGTCATACTCGAACGCTATGCTCGAACGCTTGAGTGGGTATGTAACATACCTGTAATAAGAAACCGCCCGCCTCCTTTTTTACCAGACAAGACTCGTCCGTACTGGTCCGTAGGCCACAGAGCATGTAACTTTTACCGTAGGCCTATAAACAGTAGTCCTATTCTGTTAAAATCTCATTGTGAAAACTTAGGTGAATTACAGCTCACTTCAAACTCACTTCACTTAAGTTTTCACGATGAGATTTTGACAGAATAGCACTACTGGTAAACTTAACGATTATGATGACACTTCTCTAATTTTTAAAATAGATAGAAAAGATACGGATGTTTTACATGTCAACGATAGTCTTGCTTTTCTTTCAAAATGGTTCGCAGCTGTATTTCATCAATACCAAAAGATGTAAGAGATTCTTCTTCAATTAACATTTTTAAGAATAGGTTAAAGTTGTATTTGGCTAATCAGAAATAATCATTACTCACTGTTTGTACTCGATAGATCGAACGACAACAATTATTTATGTTTATTAATTAAGATATTTTGTTAAGTTTCTCATATTTTAAGTGAATTAAGTATGTTCTTTTGAGAAATAAATTTCTTTAAACCGAAATGTTCCCCAAGTGGGTCTAAATTTAAAACGTGATGGCAAGAAAATAGACGCTATTACGGAAACTGTACTTCTAAAAATTACTTTAGATTCGAAATTGCAATGGGGAGCCCATGGACATTAGAGCTCTTTGTAGATTAAGTTCAGCTGCTTATGCAGTAAGAAAAATAAGGCAGTTAATTGATACAGCAAAGCAACAGTTATGTTAGTTATACTTTGCTTATCTACTATATAAAAATAAGTCGGGTTTTCCTTCCTGACGCTATAACTCAACAACGCCTGGACCAATTTAACCAATTCTTTTTTTTTTTTTTTTTATTGTTTTTACGATATACTATTGCTTTTGACAGATCGAAGTTTGTCGGGTCAGCTAGTTTCTACTAAAATTGGAACTTCAATTTGGTTACCAAGCAACTATATACTTATTGATTGTTACTTGTGTGTCAAGAAAAAATCTCGTGGTTGTTTTTAAGCAAAGAGATTTAAGATATAATTTAATGTCTGTTTTAAGTTTCCTTTTATTATAAATATTGTTTCTTGTGTTATTTATGATTATAATGATGGGTTCGTGGAAACTATCCATACGGTCGGGTCTAAGATCTGCAAGACCCGTCATATAGGTAGAAATAAGAAGCTTTCTGATCCTACTTTACAGCTCATGGAGGAGAAGCGCGAGATGATCCTGCAGTCTTCAGACGATGCGCTCAAGTACCGGCAGCTCAATAAACAGATCTCTAAGTCCTTGCAAAAGCCGATCTTCGCCGCTTTAATGCATTAAGGACGCAATAGAGCGGAATAAGGGCTCCAAGGTCTTTGCAAGAGATCGGTCTATTGGGCAGAGCCAGTTTGCGAAACTGAAGACCGACGATGGCAGGATCGTATCCGCCAAACCTGAGCTGTTGAGAAAGATTGAGAGGTTCTATGGACAGCTATTATATACACGTCAACAAGTAACCCCGTTACAAATCTGGCTAAAGACCCAAGAGCTAGACTGACCCGATACTACACCGAAGACATCACTGACGTCAGCTTGTACGAGATTAGGATGGCTCTGAAGCAGTTCAAAAACAACAAGGCGCCGGGTGATAACGGAATTACGGCTGAACTCCTAAAGGCCGGAAAACCCGTTCTTAAGGCCCTCCAGAAGCTATTTGCTTCCGTCATACTCGAGGGCAAAACGCCACAGGCATGGAACAGAGGTGTGGTGATACTTTTCTTTAAGAAGGGCGATAATGCCCTCCTTAAGATTTGTAGGCCCATCTCACTTCTGAACTATGTACAAGCTGTTTTCAAGAGTCATCACGAACCATCTCGCGCGCATGTTGGACGACTTCCAGCCTCCCGAACAAGCCGGGTTCCGTAAAGGCTTTAGCACCGTAGACCACATACATACACTGCGGCAGGTTGTACAGAAGACCGCGGAGTATAACCTGCTTCTCTGTTTAGTGTTTGTGGACTACGAGAAAGCCTTCGATTCGATCGAGACATGGACTGTACTGCAGTCTCTTCAACGGTGCCAGATTGTCTATCGGTACATCGAGGTGCTGAAGTGTCTGTACAAAAACGCCACTATGTCAGTCCGACTCCAGGACCAGACCTTGAAACCTATCCTTCTGCAGCGAGGTGTGAGACAGGGAGATGTTATCTCTCCGAAACTGTTCACCGCTGCACTGGAGGATGTCTTCAAGGTTTTGGACTGGAAAGGGGTTGGCATCAACATCAATGGCGAGTACATCACTCACCTTCAGTTTGCCGACGATATAGTAGTCATGGCTGAGACTATGGAAGACCTCAGTACCCTAGTAGCATTTTTTGTTGGCATTTAGTTGGGCCACATACCTCTGGTTAGTTGGCAAATGCATACAATTGGCGGGCAGTTTGCGGGTTGGGCCCAAAACTGATGGCCTACGTGGATTTGCCTACGAATGCCCAACTTGCGATGGGGCCAACGTACATTGCCCCACGAAGGCCCGACGAAAACGTGTTATGGGTAGGCCCAACGACACATAATACATTTAGGCAAGCGATTGTATGTTGGTTGGTTCTATGGCTTATTTTGAAGCCGATAAGGTTCATGTGCAGCGACGTGCGTGCGGCCGGCGCTGACGAGACGCATCGCTCTGAAACCAGCCCTATAGGCCAACCCAGCCGACAACATACAAAAGTCACCCATACAGTATTGTCTCTCTTTTGCACTTTGACGTGATGATGATCCGAGTACATGAGAGGACGTTGTGTCGTATGCGTTGACCTACTTTCTGTCAATTAATTAGCTGATATTAAATGAAATACAAATGATGTTAATTAAATAATTATATTCGTAAATTAGGTTATTGACAAAATCAAGACAATTTTTACACATTTGGTACCACACATGCAATGACTCTTCCGTGGCGTCATCCATTCTTCACGCACCACACTGAGTTCCCCACCGTAACCATCATCATCGTAAAACTCCACAACTTTATACATTTAACATTTTCACAAACACTAAGGGTTAACTAACTAAACTAAAACACAGCCTGCCAGCCTGATATCAGGCGAATATCTTTTTTGATGCGAACAAAACAAACACTCACAAACACTCCGCAGCCACAGGAGCACAAATGAATAACAAAATGGTGGGCGGGCCGGGCGACGCGTGCCACCGCCCGCTCCCCGCGCACCCCGCTACCACCACATTGAAGTAGCAGTAATTGGCCCATTGAAGGGTTTTTAAGTTGGACCGATGTTGTTATCATAACTTAAATCCCTACAAAAATCTCCTAACAGTAGGAATAGAAGCAGCAGGCTCGCGTTAGTTGGCCCAATGTTCTTATCATAACTTAAATCCCTACAAAAATCACCCAACTGTAGGAATACTAACAGCAGGCCCGTCGTTGGCTATCCGTTGGGCAAATGTTTATGACAATGGGCCTATTTTAAGTTTAGGTTGGCGGAATAACTAACCGTCTGCCAATACATTCCCAACTGTTGGCGTATGGAAGCCAACGGCAATTGCTAATGGGGTACATTGCTCGATGAATTCAGTAGAACTTCCGAAAGAATGGGTCTTAGAATGAACATGGACAAGACAAAGGTCATGTCAAATGCCCACTCTCATGAATATCGGAGACGCTACACTCGAAGTTGTGGACGAGTATGTTTACCTAGGACAAACTTTCCAGTTAGGTAGGTCCAACTTCGAGAAAGAGGTCAATCGTCGAATCCGACTCGGCTGGGTAGTGTTCGGGAAGCTACGCAATATCTTCTCGTCCCACATACTGCAGTGTCTCAAGACAAAATTCTTTGACCAGTGCGTGTTGCCAGTGATGACTGAGGCACTGAAACGTGGTCGCTCATGCGCGCATGCTTTTTTCGGTTGTCCATACTACAGACAGTTATTCCTCTTTGAAAACAACAGCACATTACGAGCTCAACGTAGTACTGATGTCAAATTATGATTTCTACATCGATGATTTTACTGATGATAATATCACCATATCCAAGATCATGATAATATTGATAGTGTAATTCGAGCGACGGCCGTGCCCCACTACTCGCCTACAGATTCGGTCATCGGCGGACGTACCGTGCGATCCACTTCTAATTTATAACTAAACTAGCAGCCCGTCCCGGCTTCGCACGGGGTAGACAATTATCATTTTAAGACTCATTTTTCTACACCTTCGGTTACATTGTTCAAATTTTACCAAGGATCCCTAATTTTTTTCAAAATGAAATGTAGCCTATGTCAAATTGGAAGAATGTAGCATTCTATTGGTGAAATATTTTTTTAAATCGGCCCAGTACTTTTTGAGCCTATTCATTACAAACATACAAAAATAGGTACAAATCTTTCCTCTTTATAATATTAGTGTAGATGTAGTTATTTCCAAGCGAGTCATGGTTTAGTCGAGTCACATTTTTTTATTACTTTCCACGTGGCTTTAGTTTTATTTTCAGCATTATTTATTAGATAACTAGCTGACCCGACAGACTTCGTTCTGTCAAAAGCTATTGTATAAACTCCACTACTCTACCCTACCCTACCTACCCTATCTACCTACCTACCTACCTACCTACCCTACCTACCTACGTACCTACCTACCTACCTACCTACCTACCTACCTACCTACCTAACTACCTACCCTACCCTACCCTACCCTACCCTACCTACCCTACCTACCTACCTACCTACCTACCTACCTACCTACCCTACCTACCTACGTACCTACCTACCTACCTACCTACCTACCTAACTACCTACCCTACCCTACCCTACCCTACCCTACCCTACCCTACCTACCTACCTACCTACCTACCTATCTACCTACTTACCTACCTACCTACCTACCTACCTACCTACCTACCTACCTACCTACCTACCTACCTACCTACCTACCTACCTACCTACCTACCTACCTACCTACCTACCTACCTACCTACCTATCTACCTACCTACCTACCTACCTACCTACCTACCTACCTACCTACCTACCTACCTACCTACTTACCTACCCTACCCTACGCTACCCTACCCTACCTACCTACCTACCCTACCCTACCTACCTACCTACCCTACCCTACCCTACCTACCTACCTACCTACCTACCCTACCCTACCCTACCCTACCCTACCCTACCTACCTACCTACCTACCCTACCCGACCTACCTACCTACCCTACCCTACCCTACCCTACCCTATCTACCTACCTACCTACCCTACCCTACTCTACCCTAATTTTTCGTAAAAACCATAAAAAAAAAAAAAAACAACTAATGCAAAACCGTGGAAATCGGTTCGTGCGTTCTGGAGTTATAGCGTCAGGAAGGAAAACCCGACTTATTTTTATATAGTAGATTATTTTGCGATGTTTGGGTCAAGTAAATAACTGTTTTGAGCCGTTTCGAGTATTGTTTTAAATAATCGTTTGTAGTCATTAGTAGGCAATCTTCTTTAGTGGCAGATTATTTCTCTTTTCCGTTTACTGAAAGTTCTAATACCTGTAGAAATCTATTTTGAAGATATTCGAATTGAGATCTTTTTCCAAAACAACCTATTTTGGACCCCAAGTTATCGAGACCAAAAATGTAGCAAATTACTCTCGTATCACCCATTTCAAGGCACTTAGCGAAACTTACTTTGAAATTACAATATTCAATAGTACATACTAATTCCATGGATTGTATTTGTATTGATTTTAGCCCGGCGCGCCGCCATCTTTGTCGAATGAGTTGCATCAACATAGTGCTGATAATTTTTCGTAATTTTGCTAAAAGTGAACAAAATAAGTGCTTTTAAACCGATTAAGCTAGTTCAGCAAGTCATTATAATGGCCTTCAATAAACAATGTGAGTTAATGTGAATTACTCCTCCGAACATAGCTTTGTAACCTTGCAAAATTATAATGAAATGAATTGGTATTTTTACGATATCTAAGAGTTTATCCGTGTTTTTAGAAAGAATAGCACTTAAATTATTGTTAGATACGAACTCCTTATTGTATTATGTGATCCTTTGATCCATTTTGAGAGAATTACTAACAATAGAACAGGTGCGGTATTGATCTTTTCCGAACCTCGCCCGCCGGGCCGCCGCCCGCTAGCCCTGTAGTAGTAAATTCGCAATTTGTTTTAGTTTAGTTCATTAATTTTGTTGCTGAAGTCTGCGTAAAAATCTTAAAATAACGGCTTCCGCAGACAGGCGCGACGCGGCGCGATGCTGGTAGAACAGTCTCCATTAAGTTTTCGTAGAAATTGTTCTACTAGTGTCACGTCGCGCCTATCTGTGGAGCCTTAAGGGTTTTCTATCTTAGAAACAGTTGTTTAAGTGGTTTATCAGGTACATAAACACTATTGATAACAATATGAACACAGATTCTTTGTTGAAAAACTATGGATTTCTTTGCTCAGGTTCCATTTTATCTGACTATTTTGCACTTTCATTGAAAAACGTATCTTAAACATAGTTATTAATTGTGTATTTCTATTAGGAACCCACTTTTTGATATTATAAAAGTGCAATAAAATTGTGTGCATTACGTCAGTGGAATGTTGTCGCTTTTCAGGATTTCGGCTTGACATAATTAGTACCCCATCTAGTGTAAATGTGCCCAAAATTTAGAATTTGTGCGTCCAGTCGATCCAAAGATATTCACGAAAAACAGATTCCTCTGGAGTAACATTACCCCAGCAGCATGTTTTTTAACCGGTGCTAGTAGCTGAGTACAAACTAGCTACCTAGATAGATCACATTTGTGCCTTTGGTGCGTCTTGAGGTTTCAGAGTTATTCAAGATGCCGTTGGGGTAACGTTTATCAAACTGCTGTACCTCTCAAACGGTATGACATACAACTACGATTTTTAGGGTTCCGTAGCCAAATGGCAGAAAACGGAACCCTTATGGATTCATCATGTCTGTCTGTCTGGCCGTCCGTTCGTCCGTATGTCACAGTCACTTTTTTTCCGAAACTATAAGAACTATACTGTTGAAACTTGGTAAGTAGATGTATTTTGTGAACTGCATTAAGATTTTCACACAAAAATAGAGCAAAAAAAAAACAATAAATTTTGGGGGTTCCCTGTACTTAGAACTGAAACTCAACAATTTTATTTCATCAAACCCATACGTGTGGGCTGTGGGGTATCTATGGATAGGTCTTCAAAAATGATATTGAGGTTTATAATTTTTTTTTTTTCTAAACTGAATAGTTTGCGCGAGAGACACTTCCAAAGTGGTAAAATGTGTCCCCCCCCCTGTAACTTCTAAAATAAGAGAATGATAAAACTAAAAAAATCTAAATATGATGTACATTACCATGTAAACTTCCATCGAAAATTGGTTTGAACGAGATCTAGTAAGTAGTTTTTTTTTCAATACGTCATTAATCGTAAACCGCGCTTGCTGCTACGGAACCCTTCATGGGCGAGTCCGACTCGCACTTGGCCGCTTTTTTTACTACGGTGGGTCTTAATTTGTGCTTATGCGGTGCAATTTTATTTTTTCTATAATCGACACCGTTGGAAAATAAGAAATTGATATGATAAGTTGTACTAGTAGGGGTCGGTCGTTGGATGCCGTAGCGAACGGTCGTGTCGATGGGGCTCTCCGACAAAGTTTAAAAGAGCTGCTACGCCCCTTAGCAGCATGTGCAAATGTTGAGTTTTGCGCCTGTTGTCCGTGTCCGCGTCCGTGTTTATTTTGTTGGGTCTTTGTGTCGGTGTCGCCAAATAAAATTCGTTGGAGCTGTGCAAAGGTGTGGTGGACAAACGAACCAGTGCATGCGAGGGCCTGCCATAGGATCCTGAGACCCCAAGCAAGTTCTCTTGGTGAGATCGCTCCGAATTATTCAGTGACTTGCTACTAGTCGCAGTCACTAAATCTGGTTCCCATAATAATTCAAGCTCATGGTTAGCGCTAACTGCAACGGTAACTCCAGATCTTTCACGGTTTCGCATGAATTGTTTCTAGGACCGTTTCGGTTTTCGACTCTATTTCGAGTGCGGTAGAGTTCATTTGGTCAAGGTCTGGAACGCGAATTTGAAGTATTTGTCAGTCGTTTAATTATTATTTTATTATATATGACTGTGTTTACTGGTTCGAACCACGCGATCACCTATCGTCTATTTTATTTAAGCTATTGGTATAAATTTTTGTGTGCAGATAACCAGCCTTTTTGTTGGGACTTGTTTTTTTGTGTCAATACACTTGACGCACACGTGTACGGTCAGCTGCAGATAAATCTCACCCCCTAGCAATGTATTTATTCATTGCTAGGGGGTGAGATTTCTCTGCAGCTGACTGTACGTCTTGAATGGCGCTAGCTATCGTCAGTCCATGGAATGCCGCCCCTAAGACGACCCACTGACCAATGCTTTGTTTCACAAAATTATGGCCTTTTAACGTCCGTTAAAAATAACGATTACAGTAACCGGTGACATACCCACCTGGTTGGCGTCATTTTATTCTCAAACATCTTTGCCAAGAAGTGGCTCTATTGATAACAAGCCCTACTTTTCTTAAAGTTACTTATATTGTCCGTTTGTTTTGGAGAATAATTTGTCCTTATATTTCTCAACTAGTTTTTTCCCGCGGCTCCGCCCGCGTGGATGTTGGTTATCGCGTAAAAAAGAAGCCTATGTCCTCCATATCCCAGGCTATATCTCTGCCAAATTTCATGTCGATCAGTTCAGCAGTTTAGGCGTGAAAACGTAACATACAGACAGACAGATAGACAGACAGAGTTACTTTCACATTTATAATATTAGTATGGATTTAACATAGAAACATCCTTTTCTCAAGTTTTGATAAACAGCGCGTTCTCTAGAAAAAATAAAATATGCGTCATGTGCGTGTCGGATAACGCACAGTGAGAGGTTTGGATGAATTTGTCCCAAAAACAAAACTGTCGCTGGTCAACAGATGTCAACAAAAGACCACATCTTTACGCTTAAAAGGGTCTCGGACGAAGAATGCAATACAGAATAATCAATATTTACATATGGAATCACAACCTAAAACAGGATATGAAAAGAAAGAATTGAATAGACAGTGCTGGGGACCGAGATACGATCAAGAACGCTGCTTTATCAAGACATTTACAAGAAACCGGAAATGGACTTCAGACGCAGACTTTGGAAACAGAAACGTGTAACGTATAACACAGCATAGCAGTGACACAGAAAGGAGTCGAGAAAGCAGCTGGACCTGAGCCAAAATGGCTGCGACGTCGTTAAAAGATAAATATCAGCCGTCTTTCCAATATTCCATTGCTTGCTTAAGGATGCATATCCGGTAGGCTCTAATAATCCTTCCATATCCTATGGGCACGTCTTCCCTACCATTATCGTGCCCCCCGGTCTACTTCTTGTTATGCAATGGTCTCTGTAGCACCATGAAACATGAGCTAGTGTGAATCTTTGGGTTCATTAGAGTCTGGTTAAACCACGCTGAGGTCGGTGCATTTCATTCATTCGTTCAAGCGACACCGTTGGAAAATAAGACATTTATTTTTGAAAACCCTAAAATCGATCCTTGCGCTTCAATGAGAAACCCTAGAAACTTTCCAATTATGGTGGTTTGTACCTTTTATGAACTCAAAGCATTATGCGAAATTAGATGTTTCTATTCTAACTCCTCAGAGAGCTATTCCATTATAAATAAAATTTGGCTAGGCTAAAATGTAACACTCCAATATATGAGTTATTATTAAGTGACGGTAATTGTGATTAGACAAATAATGAGTACCTTTATTTAATTGCTTATCCTTAAAGTTTCAGCTGAAAATCCTTGTAACTACACAGATATAAGAAAAAAACCATAGGAAAAGAAATTTCACGATTAACCGAACAAATTCGAATGACTCTAAAAGCGGGCGCGCAGTACATAGTGCCAACCTTCTTAAATTTTAGTACAAGATTTCGTTTTTTGAAACAGTCTCACACAAAAGTGTTACATAAAAATATTTATTAGTTTTTAAAACACGTACGTTAGGGTAGTCCAAGTTTGTATGAAAAAAAAATATATATATGTTTTTTTATTCTTCCTCCACAAGTCTTATCTCGTTCGGTTATTAACAAAAAGGTTATATACCAAAATAGAGTCATCTAAGACCACGTTTAGAGGTCGCTATGATTTGCAAGTAAAATATTTTATGGTCGCCAAGTAGGTACCTAGCCCAATTTAAAAAAAATATTCGGGCCATTTCTTTTGGAAGCGCTAGAACAGACTGATATCGCAAAAAAATAATAATACTGAATCTGCTTCCAAAAGAAATGGCCCGAAATAGATCAACAGAAATTCTTATTTGGTTGGCAGTGACAATTTATATAAAACCGCGGAACTTATTTCACTCCGTCAAGAAATGACGAAAGTATTATAGGAGCAATAAAAAATCAACAGCCCAGAGACGATTACCTCGAATTGCTGAACTTGTGTCGTATCTTCCTTGGAAGTTCCGAAGCAACTGCTGAAGCCAAGTTTCGTGCGCCCGAGGCCTTACATCAAGCTCGCAGGATGGCAAAAGCTATCAACTGCTCAAAAATGTATATATTTCAACACCAATTTAATCTGACTGCAGCAGAAAAGCGATCTGTTACAGAATTACCTATCGCTGTTTGTTAGTCTCATTTACGAGCTATATTGGAACGAAGCCCCGTTGGCTGACAAAGCCCCTTTGAACGATGCAAACTTTCTAACACAGATCAAAGACTATCCAAACCAAACGATCAGCACCAGCGCCCTGAAAGCATTTCGCCGCCATTTTTGGTACTTTTCCTAGCAATTGATTGGTCTTTATTCGATCCGAGAATCACTCCCGACACCAAAATAATAATATTTCAAAACCTTCAGAAAGCACCAACAAAAAAAGGCTTTGAAAAGACCAGAGGGCAAAACTTTTCAATTACAAGATCCAATGCTGTTGCAGAATTTTTTCACGCAACGAACCAAATCTCTTTTTGATTTGCTTGGTCAAGAAAAATCGGAAGCGTTTTTAGTAAAAGATTCGTCACAATGAATTTATGTTGAAATGCAGAAAGCAGTCCGGCCAAATGATGGTTGTAAATAACTGCGTAGAGCGAGGTATTGCTTTGCGCAAAAAGCGAAGAACACAAACAATATCTTCGCGTCGTCGGTCTTCACAGAAAGAAATATCCAGTGGCCTCTAAATCTAACATCCTGAAAATGAATTCGGGAGATAAAGAAGGGAAGGACATTGGTTAATAATAATATGATATAAAGATAATTTTATGTTATTTTATCTTAATTTTATTTATACGGTTAGGTCGGTAGTTTACTTTAAATATTTTATAAAATCGCACTTCCTACAAAATGCCCGATTTTTCTTTATACCCAAAAAATCGTCGAATCATTGCTACCCCTTAATATTGTTAGATTTCGCTCAAATTTTACAGAGGGGTTTTTTTTTATATGCGAGGATAGTGTGCTAAAAGTAATGAATTTAATTAATCATAATATGATTACTAATATATTATATTAGTTTATTTCATGTTATTGTTAAAATCAGAAGTTCAATTTTAAAGAACTATAACTTGTTTTGGTGTACTTTTGATAGAAAACTAAGTATACTATCAAATTCTATAATTATTTTCCTTTTTTATGAAATATATGTAGTTTATCTTTGTCGGTTCGGGCCGAGTCTTGTAGGAGACCTTGGCATTGTCCTTTAGATAATCTATGTAAACAAGGGGGATAACATAACTAAAAAATTGCTTCCTAATGGTAATTCACATAAAACGACGAAAGAGGTTCCATTTTCTTTTAAGTACTGATTTTAAGAAATAAGAATTAAAAAATAATCATACCGTAATTATTTTTATAAATTTTCGGTTTTAAACCAAGTTATTAATAAAAGAATATTTTCTGGTATAAAATATTTTATGATACTGGTAACAATGATCCAAACATTTTCAAATTTTTTACATCTTCAATAACACTAATATTAAAAACTGTCATACATAGATTCATTATGTAAGTAGCATATCTAGCCACATTTTGGATGAAAACGGCTGTAAACTGTTTCGAGTGGAAATCGATTTTGTGAGGCCTACGTCTAGCACTGGGCTTAAAAGGGCTGATTATGACGATCATATACCGTGTCTCCGACACACTACACAAACATTGTTTGGCAACGGTATTTTGTTTGAATAGTTCTTATAATTCATTCACTTTAATTTTATCGATGATTATTTACAAAAACATTTAATGATAAAATGTTTTGCACCACTGTCCTGTCATTTTGACAGTGAAATTTCTTGATATTACTATGTTTACATAAATTATCTGAATTGGAGACTTTGGGTATAGATGAGGCAGTGGCGTGCCTAGGGGTCAAAATTAGGGCAAGCCAATATATATTTTGGATAAAAAAAACCACATCCTACCGTATCGCCTGGCAAAGTGGCGCCTACCGACTGAGCCGTTAAAGAACTGACTAATATTCGTTTTTCATAATTGTAAGTAATTGCGATTTATTCCTTTCTAATACCAAAAACGAATACCACTATGTTTGTTTTTCAACAAATTTGATGAAACAAATATCAGTGGTATTAGTTGCTAGGTAAGGTATAGATATATACCTAAATATTTAAATATGAATTAACAATAAAACATGACTGGAAAAATGTGGGTGTAGCTGGGTAGGTACACCTCTGCTTAACCTCTTCTTAATACAGACGTGATGTTATGCTTAAATATAGGTAAATTTTAAATATGAAGAGTACTGGTAATCCTTTACAAAATCACAACTATTTTATTTACAAGTTATCAGTATCGTGTAAAATATGATAAGTGAGCCATCTAATAACATTATTGGCACAACAGAGCTCTTCGAGTTGTATTAATTCATACAATACGGCTACTAGATGGCACATAAATAATTGATTGATTTGTGATTTCTAACTACACATTGTTTACATATAATTCATTTGATAAGTAACTGGGCTCCGGTTTGTTGCCATCTTGTTGCTGCATATGTTTCTCTAAGACTAGGTCGTATAAAGAAAGCAAAGGTATAAGCCCTAAGAAATTGCCCCTATTGAATGAGGTTTTAAACTCATTTTGACCTCGGAAAGGAAGTTCTTAAAGTGCTAAATGACACACATCAACCTTATCTTTGAAAAACAGCGCGATTGTGATCGACACGCATAATGTATTCGGCGAGAATATATTTGTCTGTAAAACTCAAAGTATTTACCTTTGTCCGAGTAACGATTGCACACCAATATACACTTTAATCCTTCACAAGGAACAATTGCAATGGTAATAAACTTTTTCATCCCTTCAAAAAGAAGGTAAATACAGCAAAAACTAATCACAACACTTAAATTCACAGAAAAAAATCAAAACATAAACGGCGCCAGTAACCGCTCAAAACAATTAATTTGAAATTATATCATGCAAATTCACGCTTTGCGCAGAGACTAACGCAGACATACTCAGGATCTACAATCTCAATATAAAAAGTCAAAAGCCGGGCTTAAAAATTCGAACATTTGCAAAATGAGTACTTACTATCATATCAAGGATGTTAACACATTTCTTTGCGAAAAAATGAGACGTTAGAAGCCCGATATGAAGCCACCTTGTGTGAGCGAGAAAGCTATACTTCATTCATCGATACGATCTCGCCTCCTGCTTAGCGCTATAACGTTAGAGCGAGATCGCAACTGCGGCATCGGAGATAGTTTGGCAACGGTGCGTGAGGAAAGAGGCGTGGAATTTAAATATTATTACTTGAGTATGTAAATCTGGCAACGTTGCATCGTAGGTACGTATCTAGCGCGCGGCCTGTACCACGTTTTTATTCTTGTGGCCGGTACTACGCGGAGAGTTAAATGTTATTATTCGTATCAATTCTTGCGACATTGAGTTCGTTTACAGGTGTAGTTTTTTTATTGATAGGCTCACTTTTGATTGAAAGCCGGGCTTTTCGGCTTTAATGAAAGGAACGCCCCTGAGATGAGGTCAGCGTTTCCTATCTGACTACTGTGAGAAGAAAGGCCGAAACAAACTTAGAGGTCACTGTCTCTTTTAAGTCCAGACATAATCTTGGTCAGATCATGTGAAGACCATGTAGATTGGTGTCTGAAATGGGCTTTTGATGAAAGAACCACACACATTAAGTGGATCTGTCCAGTCAGTGCACAACACTATTTAACACAATGTGATCATAAACAATCTAGAATTTTTCATTTAAAAATATGACCTCACTTTACATCTAAGAATATTTATTGCTAATAAAATTAATTTTGGTGTAAGAAGTGGTGATATATGAAGTTAAAACCTTCGAAATACACGCAAATGTGTTACTTTTCTATTTAGTAAGTGTTTGGGTACTGCACAGTATGTTTAAAGAAACAGACTGTAATAATAATTTAGACTTAATTAAGTACAGGAACATACATTCGTCATTCACTAAACTCCCAAAAGTCTGGCAAAATCAAAATTGTTTTTTCTAGTAACCCTGATGGCAAAAAAATGTTTGATAAATGTAATTCGTCTGGTATTGTTTTTTTTTATAATCTGAAGCAAATTTAGCAAACTTACTTGTGAAATACAGGGTGCCCAATTAAAATGTATACAACTTTTTTTAGCCCCCATTCTGGGGCACAAGTCTGCTATTTTTATAAATTCGTCATTCCATCACGATCCCATTGTCATTTTGTTAAAAGTTCGTAATCTGCTAAATTCATAATGGTCGATCATTGGTCGGTCAATGGTCTCGTAATATAATTGTATTACAATGGCATTTTGAACATTTATTCATGCCAGATTTCATTTATATATATTTTTACATATTGTTTATTAGTGTTATAAGCAATCTGAAGTAGTAGGAAGTTTCATTTGTCATTATGTACGAGATTACCAATTCTTTCAATGGAGTGTCAGTGGCTGACCATTGGAAAGTCATAATGACGCCATTATATTAGTAGATTACCATATTTGTCAAAATCAACAATTATTAAATCAATGATAGACCATTCTGACACTATTGTAATAGCAGACTTGAGGCCTCGATTTAAAGCCAAATTTTGCAGTTGTTTGGTGTTTATTTTTTAGTTAAAATTCGGCATATTCGTTATGCACTGATATTATTGCACACGCGGCAGAGTTCAACATAAATGTCAGATCCGTCACTGTTCTACGATTATGACGAAATTTTAACCGCACGTTTCACCATTTTGATATTTATCGTTAAGCAATCGTTCACTTGACGTCAAGTTGACAACTGAAGTCGGGTATGCCTGCGGACATATACGACGTAGTAACGCCGTACACTGCTGATCTATTCCTATATAACATCATTTTGGTATTATTACAAAAATTAGAAACAGATTGATTTTTTTATTGAAATGTCTGGCCCAAAAGGACCATGGGCACTTTTGTATGAACACTGGGACCACTTTTTCAACATTGTTCAACAGTGATGAAACCGATGTCATATGAAAGCTCTTGGCGTGTACTTTATTTCATTCTATGGCAGCTAAGTTCAAATCCAGCGCGAAATCGGCGTTTTAGTACGTTAAATGAAAATGCGAATAAAGCACATTTTTTTTCATTTAATTAAAATTATTAATTAATTAATTTTGACGACACGGTTGGCGCAGTGGTTAAGCGATTGACTGCTGCGTTGCGTGTCGCGGGTTCGATTCCCGCAAGGAACAAATATTTGTATGACCAACAAGTAGTTGTTCCGGGTCTGGCTGTTTGTGTATGTGAGTTTAAATGTTTGTAAACGCACCCACGATACAGGAGAAATTCCTAGTGTGGGTGCGCAACGTTTTATAAAAAATAAAAAATAATTAAAGAATGATAAATATTGACTTGGTCTTATATAATCTTTTTCAGGTGTGATGTGATGTGAGTGTTCTTTACAAATAAAAAACGAGTTATTTTTGTTCGATTTTATTTCAACACTAGCTTCTGCCCGCGACTTCGTCCGCGTGAAATTTCTTGTTCCCCCGACCCACCTCGTCGCATCGCATTGCCTGCCAGTGCTTTTACTTAGTTTTCGCTTAAACATTCATTAAAAAAAAATTGTGTCCTAGTTAATAGGAATGTAATTCTTCCTCAAGAAATGGCTGTAAAATGCAAAAAGATTTTGTCAAATCCAACTCTCAGTTCCAAAGATTAGCGCGTTCAAAAACAAAAAAACCTGCCAAATGCGAGTCGGACTCGCGCGCGAAGGGTTCCTTACCATCCATACTAATATTATAAACGTGAAAGTAACTCTGTCTGTCTGTCTGTATGTTACGTTTTCACGCCTAAACCGCTGAACCGATCGTCATAAAATTTGGCAGAGATATAGCCTGGGATATGGAGAAGGACATAGGCTAGTTTTTTACGCGATAACCGACATCCACGCGGGCAGAGCCGCGGGCAAACGCGATAACCGACATTCAAGCGGGCAGAGCCGCGGGCAAAAGCTAGTTATCTATAAAAACGGCAAAAAAATCATGTCCGTTGTATGGGAGCCCCCCTTAATTATTATTTTTTCTGTTTTTTAGTATTTGTTGCTATAGCGGCAACTGAAATACATCATCTGTGAAAATTGCAACTGTCTAACTATCACGGTTCATGAGATACAGCCTGGTGACAGACGGACAGACAGACAGACAGACGGACAGCGGAGTTTTAGTAATAGGGTCCCATTTTACCCTTTGGGTACGGAACCCTAAAAACTAACTCTTCAGCTTTAGAATAGACTACCTCGCAGAGTTGATCATTATTTTGCTGCGGAGTTATTATAAAACAGTTATATCTCCTAAGATATTCATTGAAATGAAATGATGTAAGGGCAACTTTGTTCAAAATTAAATACTTGTGATGAATAACGTATTTATTTGGATAAGGATTAATACCATGTTTATGAAAACTCCTTCGCAAATAATGCATTAATTTCGAACAAACTTGATTACCATAAAAAAAGGTTATAGTGAGTCAATCTTAAAAGATAGACATATGCTCCCGCGGACTTTTTTTTTGAACTTTTAAAGAGGAACAATTCCATCATACATGTTATTTGCGTAACTTAAACCGTTTACGCAGCGCACGCAACGGAAGCTCAAAAAGGAATATTTTTTCCCGTTTTTGCAACATTTTACATTTATGCTCCGCTCCTATTGGTTGTAGCGTAATGTTATATAGCCTATAATATTTCTGAATAAACGGACTATCCAACACAAAAAGAATTTTTCAATTCCAACCTGGTTCCTGAGATTAGCGCGTTCAAACAAACAAACAAACAAACTCTTCAGCTTTATAATATTAGTATAGATTAACAGCTACTATGTGACGCCTCTCGGCGTCTTAGAACGTATCAGTCTTATACTAGGCAGATTTTAAAATGCATCTACAATAATATCGTCTAAATGTATTGCTGGTCGATGGAAGCCATCCCCATGTCTACCTAGTCCCAAGTACCATATTATGGATATGACATGGGCACAACTTCCGATAGTGCGTCTACCCGTGAGACATGTACAGTAGTATTGTATAATGGCGTCTTTGCCTACTTGGTCACGGTCAATTAAGACGTAGGTATAATACATCTTCGATCTAACGTGTCGTGACTGCACACGTCCCCTAAGCAGCCATACATTATTTTGATGAGTATTGCATTGCTCTAAATCATTTAAATTGTTTTCACGGTATATTTCTATCGTGTACACACCACCATCCCGCAAGTTTTCACTAGCGTATGACCTAGCAAGTTTCATTTGATAAGAGCCCAAGGAAATCATCAGTATATCATCTACTGTTAGCTGGGGAAAATCTTCTAAGTGAGGCAGATTAGCTTCCATCCTTATAAACGGTACCCTTTGCCTGTTTAGGTTTTTCAGTGTAACATAATTAAACAAAAGATTCGGCGAGTTGATTTTCTCATTTATAACATTCCAAATGTTATGACTAAGCCGGTGGTCTGTGGCTACTTTATAAAAAGCATTTATAAGAGAAGCCCCAATTTTAAAATCAATGAACATATGTGGCAATGCCCTATTAAAATAATCATGGCGTAATAGTTTAAATCTATTTTTAAACTTGCCATTCACCGCTTCCACCACCCAACGACATATTGTTACTAATCTTGCTTTGTTAGCTTGTTCAGTCGTCAATTGACTTTCGTTTCTACCATTTGTTGCAGGAATATGTGGTTCATATCCTAATGACTGGAGATCTACTACGCTATCTCTGAAACCCCTATCTAAAATGAATACATCATTTTGATGAAACATCCAATGAAAAGAATTGTCTTCATTAGCACATAAGCTTGTCATAATCGACGCATCACTTGTTGTTGCAGCGTATGGACCAAGTACGTCTATTATATAACCGTCACTGCATATCATTAAGAATGGTTTCAATAGATTTTGAAACTTGTGATGGCTATAGGTCAAACGCTGAAAGAAAAAGTTACTAGTTTTCTCAAACTCAAACTCAAAGCATTTATTTCAAATAAACCAATTACAGGCACTTTTGAATTGTCAAGGGGTCGGTCAGTCAGAAAGATGAAGCTAGTTGCCCATTCCAAAGCGTAGTAGGTTCCTATGGAGAAGAACGGACAAGAAACTCCATGGACACTCTTTTAAAACAAAATATTGTTACAAAATATGGGTTACATCATTCATGTTGAAGTTATACATGTGAGAACAATGTAGAAAGACGTGCACGTTAGAAGCGTCCGTAATAGAAACAATTCAAAAATTAAAATAAGCCGTGGCAGCTAAGAGATGACCAGTCCCAACTGACGGCGCCCGTTCACGAACATGACGCATGGATCAGCACCATTTAGCTCAACCATTTTGAAGGGAACTTAATGATCCAACACACACGCCACCACCAGCGAGACATTTGAGTGAGCATGACATACTCTCAGCCGCCAGGGCACATTCAAGTCAATAAAAGACATATTACCCGGTAAATGGTAGCTCTATAGTACATAGTACTCACACCTGTGCTATGCAATTATATATTCTCTATGTAAATATATGTTCCATCACATATTATTATAGCTTTTGTGTTTTCTTCATTACCATATAT
Source organism: Dryobota labecula (assembly GCA_947523025.1). Classification (NCBI taxonomy): domain Eukaryota; kingdom Metazoa; phylum Arthropoda; class Insecta; order Lepidoptera; family Noctuidae; genus Dryobota; species Dryobota labecula. Next base: position 936,991 of record OX383296.1, on the reverse strand, counting down.
CATTTTTGGTAAAAACAAGTTCCTTCATGTTTTGCCTAGAAATATTATCCATACCTAAATTAATGTTTACAAAATCGCTCATTAAATGGTGTCTAGCTAATGCCAATTTTTTCTCCAAGTTCCTACGTGACATATTAAACAGAGTAGATAACCTTTCGTTAGACTCTCCTGTTCTAAGTTTAGATAAGTATACCCCGATCACAGTGCGCGAACGATTAACCGTTTGTGTCAGCGAAGGAGTTTCTTCCAATACTGTATTGAATTGGCCGATGGTGAGTCCAGTCCAAAAAAACATCGTTGTCACTTATTGATTCCAATAAATCGAAATCTAATCTCGATCTTCGGTTAACAGCAGATATTAGTACATTAGACATGTCTGTGAAATGTGCAACATTGAACTCATGCGAAACATTACAATTCTCACGTAATGAATGCCATTCATTACTTTCCAGGTGATCGGTACATACTGTAGCATTTTCTGGGATGTACAAATGTTGTGAACAAAGTAAGTTTACAATAATCGCATTAGGAATTCTATGACGTTCAATATTGTAACAATAATTAAATATACAACGCCTTGCAGAGTTCGGTGCTCTAACATCTCGCGGACGATCTTGATTACAGCCAGTTTGTTTGTACCGCACAATAGTGCGATGAACACAAGTCTTCGATAACTTGAGTTGAGATGCAATCTCACGTTCAGATTTGCCTTCATTATGGAGAACAACGATGGCAGATCGTGTTTCAATACTAATTTCGCAAACTTTCCCCATTTTAGAGACGTCTTGACTGTAAGAATCACAAAATCAGACTAACTGCGGATATTCGTAGATAACCATGAAAGTATCGGGTTAGAATAAACTTTGAAACTATTTTAAGAATTTAGAACAATTGTTCAATTGTTGTTATCGGACTCGAATTTTCCTCGGTTCACATTGAAGTATGGAAACAATGCTTGTTTATTGCCCTTTCCTTGGCTAATATATAAAAGAATAAGCTTTTAGGCAGTCTTTATAAACAATAGAATATGCAGATGTGCTTACTTTTTATCACCAATATTTTGAAAATATTTACTAATAACAAAAGTTTTTTATTAGTGGTCTCAAACTTTTGACCGGCAGTGTATATAATCGTTGATGCAATTGTTAGTGGTCGTGTATTTTCTGACTTGGACGATTGAGGTCATATTCACACAATATATTTCTTTCGACGATGGTTCAAAGCTATGTTAGGATCCGATAGGTTGTGATGTAGTCAAGAAAATACAGAACGTCTACCAGGCCAGCTAGTATTACTATGTCTATTCATAACTCTTGTATTATTGCTTCTTTTACAGACCAATAATTCAAAGTAGGTTGTAGGTTTGAATAATAAGTAGGTAAAATCATTATTCATACACCAACTTTTTTTATTTATTAACATATTTAGGTCGACATTGTGTACATGACATAGAAATGTTAATATATAATATACTGATAGGAAAGTACGTACCTCGATCAACGCATTCTGCTGAACATATTCAGCAAACTGTGGACGAATTGCAGGTAGATCATCTCCTAAAATATGGCGTCTTGTCCGCAAAACACGCGAGCGCAAACAAATAATACAGCAATTTTCTGCCATTGCAAACAGTCGCAATTCAATTAAATCAATGTCCTTATGCTAGCCAGGGTCACAATGATAGATACAACTGAACAACAATATCCTTTACACAAACTGATATCAGAGTCCAATAACAAGCCAGTATCAGTAAGTCGTAATACAAGCCGAGATTAACACAAGTACACCGAGCGCAAATAACGTACGAGCAACGACTGAACAGACATGATCATCCCGTCCTTACCTGCATGGGTGTAAGAGGGTGGGGGAAGGGTGCGTTGTGTCTTGCATGCGCGCTGGCACAAAACAGATTTTTGTTACAGCAGGTAAAAAAAACCTATCCGCTAAGTAGCATAGTTGGCTTTATCGATTGTAGAAATATAAAACTAACAAATAATTCAAAATCAAAATAAAACGTTCCGGGGCAATAAATGGCCTATGTATTGAGTGTATTTTTAGTCAAACACGAGCAATCTATAATCCTAGCTACTGACTGACAGCTTATTATAATTTAAACAATATATAAATAATAATAAATAATACAAAACAGATTAAAACGCGCTGGATTTGAACTTGACTGCCATAGAATGAAATAAAGTACACGCTAAGAGCTTTCATATGACATATAATTCATCACTGTTGAACAATGTTGAAAAAGTGGGCCCAAAATGACGCATGGTCCTTTACTCAATTCTAAATTATTCTGCGAAGTCGCGCAGTCCCGGGACTTTGATCGTTGGTTGTTTCATGTCCCGAGACTTCGAGACTGTCTAGATTTCCCAAGCCCTACCGTCATCTAGCCTATTGCCACATTAGTGGTTTGGTGACAAGCTTCTACCCTTCTTTTTGTTTTCTCTTATCATTTCCATAACCTATGACAATCAAGTACTATGCACTGTCCAATACAGAAACTTTTCTTGTGTTTCACAGATAACACTAGATTCTCCGGGCGCTACAACACACCGGGACAATTTGTAGCTGCTGGGGAGGTAAATTCAATCAAATAGAATTTTTATTATTCCACTGAATGTCTCTGGATGGTAAAAAAATAAATGATAAGTAGACGATTTTATTAATTGTTGTAAATTGCAGTTAATTGTTCTGTATTTACATCTTTTAATGAATAAGGTTTGTTTTGTTAATACAATTAATTCTTCTTGAATTACCTTTAAGAACGGAAAGGGTTACAAAACAATTAATATAAGCAAATGCATTGTCTACAAGTCGTTAGCGAGATAGCTGAGCATCCTGGGTTTGACTTTCTAAGCAGGCATAGTGCTATTGGATTTTTTCTAAGAGAATTCTCAGTATTAGCCTCAAACTACGAATCATCATTGCAATAGACTGTCCTGTTACGTTAGCCTATTGATACTACACATTAGTAAAATGTATAAATTTTAAAGGAGTGACCAAGTTTTTTATTTTATGTCAATTTTATTGCCACTCAACAAAGAGTAATAAAATAATTTATATAAATTCATAATGTCTGTTACCACAGTGCTTTGGCGAGCCCCGAGAGCCCTGGTACTGGCCACATAAAGTCTTCAGCTACCCTCTGACTGAGCTCAAGTCCTGCACATCTTCTCCTAACATCGTATGAGATAAATGCAAAACAGAAACTTGCTGACCGTCTCTTACGATGCTCGGTATCCACCAGGGCTTTGCACTATTGAATGATTAACGCGCCTGTGGTGAGATGTTCACAAGGTGTCGATGCGAGACTCTCAGAGGATAGCTCTGTGGTTTGAGAAAGTAGTATGGTCACGAAGCAAATAATTCGTAAACATACAGCATTCTCTAGACTTAAGTAGACGTAAGCTGCTCCGGATTTCTAACATGTGACAACCCTCTGAAATTGTAACTATGAAATTTCTTGATGCAATAATGCCATATGGTCTCCAATTGGTGAAACGATGAGGTTGCAATTTTACTGGGTGACAGACATGATAGGAATATGGATGTTGATGGGTGATGTGAGCCCACCATCACTGAGTATGAGATGACGGAAAACTGCTTTACTCCAAACTGTGCCTTATTTTCTACAGTTTTATGTTTGCTTAAATTCCAAAGCTCTTTTTATTTGTAATCCGCGCACTTTTCTTTTCATTTGTAACTCTCACTGGCTACATTTTCGTACGTTTTAATTTGATGCGTTTGGATGCGTGAATGTGCTAGCGAGTGAATGGTGGAGCGCATCTCCCACTCGGCTGAATGACGCCAGTTGGTGTCGGGCGGGCTGCAATCGGACATCGACTGGAAGCATTGGCAAGACCCTACACCCACGCCAAAACACTGCTCATCAGTGAGTATCTTAATCTTTCTGCGTTGTCGGTGCAATATGTCCTGCATCCGATCCGCATCCCACAAAATACGGTTCGCCACACTGTATGAGCTGCTTTCTAGTACGAACCCGTGTTTTATATTGTCCGTCAGACCGTATTTTATCTGACGCGGATGGGAGTCGGTGCATGAGCGTTTGGCTGAACGATTTGACTGGACTGATTCTATCTGACTGTTATCCCCGTGGGCTTGTTGAAGGGTTACACCTCAGTAGACGTTGCGAATGCTTGGTGTCTCAATATGTGCTATGTCGTTAGACGTTCGGGCAGTCGCCGCGCAAACAGCAACAACAACAAAACCTGCAGCCAGTTCAGGTGAGCCGAGTGTATAGAACTGCGACACTGCGACTCCTCGAACACTTTACACGACTATTTAGAACTAGTGCTTGGCAGTGACATACAAAACATTGCGATGTAACCCTTAGCTCCATGTCTTAGACGCACCAAGTGCCCTCGGCACTCTTGCTCGCAGTCTTTTCCGACGTTTGCGCGAGTAGACGCAGTGTTTAGTATAGATGCTTATTTTAAACAATCTTTCAGACGAGGCTCAGAAAAGTCCAACTTAAGTAGGAAATTAAAATTATCAACACAAAAAGCTCAGAATACGCGAAATCAATTAATTCTTTCTGATCATTCATGTAAACATAAACGCCTACACTACAGCACGTAAAAACCTAGTGATCTTAGTATAAATGTGGAAGGGACGTGACTTAGTGCTTTATTATTTAGCCGCAGCTGAAGGAAGACGACGTGAGGATGGACGACGGGGACACGGACGTTTCGGTGCTGTCCAAGGACGACGACACCACCCTGGCCTCGCGCCCGCACTGGATGAAGAGCAAGCTGCCAGGAGGTGAGACCGACATAACTTATTACTACTGCAAATTAAATAAATATATTATTTATTGGCATAAACTGGGTTACAGAAAATAAAAAACCACTGAATTCGGAGCTAGGTTAGAGTACCAGTATTTCAGGAGCCAATGACGTCTTCCAGTGAGGTTACAATTTAGCGAGTTTTATGCAACATAGGTTACAAAATTTAAAACGTACTATAAAATGAAAATCGTTACACTTTACACAAAATGACATACAATTTAAGCCATGGTTAAAAAATAATTAACTGAACTTATTAAAAAAAAAGAATATATCGTAAATGTTGTCAGTATGTGTGTTTGTAACGTATAGTCGCCATTACATCAAGATAACACAAACTGTAAAATTTTCTCATTGGATTTTGAATTTAACCATCAAGATTTTAAGGTTTATTGCTCATATAAAAAAATACGGTGACTTATTTAAAAAAGCTTCAGAGCAAAGTAATATACCGACATGAATTATGCCTAAGAAGATCAAAAACCGCCCTTATGTACAAGAGCATACTTTGCATGGCTCCGAAAATTTTTAATAAGCTACCAAATGACATAAAAGATTTAAACTTGACTCAATTTAAACGCAAACCAAATATTTTTTTATAGACAAATGCTGTTTTGTCTTGTTGACAAAATTTCTTGTGACTAATCCTGTATTTATGATTTATAATGTAATATTCCTATAGATTTATTAGAATTGTATTGAATTTGCTAGAATTGTATCGTTTATGTTTTATGTAATTTCTAATATTGTTAAATTAATAATGTATGTGTAAAGGGTAGATTTTTGAGTATCTATAAAATATTTGTAAGACCTGTTATGTCACCAAAAATCGCACGAATAAATACTTTGACTTTGATTTAAAATCGGTTGGAGAAATTTGACAGTTTTGTATAACCTGATGTGCTGGCGACTGGAGTATGTTTTTGTTACTCTACCTATATACGAGACCTAAACTAACTAACTACCTGGCGAAATGAGAGTGTACTTTTCACCTCTGCCTATCCTGTACAGAAATACAGCCGTGATGTTGTGTTATTTGGTTTGCAGTGAAGAAAGTGAGCAATAAGGAGCGTCGTCGTCGCCAGAACGAGAACCTGCGGCGTCTGCTGACGCCCAAGAACGCGCTCATGGTGCTCAACGAGATGATGCCCAACGAACAGGTGGCTAATGTTAGTGTTGTGGTCTGTCACCAATCACTAGTGCAGTGTTCAGTCAGGGAAACGAATCGTCGTAGTGTTTATGCAAAGATTTTTTTATCACCATTCTAGGCGTTAGGTACTATTCAAAGACTACAATTTTGAAAAATCTTGGTCAAATATTGCGTGGTTACAAGGTCCATCGTTGAATACTTTGCTTGCCGCGTATACTATGCCGAATGAGAGTATCCACAAACGTATACCTTTTTTAGACAAAATTGTGATGCCATATGTCAATATTTTAGTATTGATGGTGATTAAAAATTCTTCCTATACAGTATACAGTCAGTTCAATCACTGTAATGGACGGCACACGGCAGCGGTTTTCATAAAATTGTGTTTCTTAAAATAAACTCGAAAATAATAATCGTGAGACGACTTGATGCACTCTCGGACTATGGAGGTTTTTTAATCCTTATTTCAACGCAAGGTTGATATTTGTTTGGCAGTGTAAGATGGTCTTCGCGGCGCCACGTATACCCCGGCCCTAAATAGTTATAATAGCGCCCTGCACACATAAAGTTCGGACCGCGCATCTGGGACTGCGTTCCAAACCGCGGATGCATCTGTGCGGTTTGGACTGCGGATCAAACTGTCGTGCTAATTACGATTAAAAATGTGTCCACGGTTTGGAACGTCGGTGAATCTTACATATTTAGATAAACGATCCGAACTGTGCGTGTAAATTGATTTTCAAGAGTTTCGACTGCAGTTTGGACTTGCGCGTGGAACGTTATAAATTTTAATAGTTTTGCCTCACTTGTAAGAAATGGATACTCGTTTGGTCTCCGCGTTAGCTGGATTTGTAGTTAGTTTAAACAACGAAAAAAACGGCGAATGGGGGTTAAAGAATACAGACGAAGATTCGAACATTTACCAATTCTAAGAGAGATATGACAGTGTCACCCCGAAGATTTTAAAAATTACCTAAGAATGGAAAGTGACGATTTTGATTGTTTATTAGCACTGGTACGTCCTAAAATAACCAAGCAAGATACAGTTATGAGAAAATATATAACAGCAGAAGAACGGTTGGTTGCCACGTTAAGGTTCAAACCTAATGTCTTGCAAAAATCAACAAGTTCGTCATAAGCTTTGTTTCTCATGTTCCTGTTGCTGTAGTCCTAACTTTTCATCTTCCACAGACATGGATGTTCACGGAACAAACGTATGAAATCCGTAATAGCTTCGACGCTCCAAACCGACAATGTTGTTTATTTTGCGTCCACACGTGATGCGCGCACAAAGCTGAAAGTTAACGTGGCGCCGACATGCCAGATGGAACTGTTAGCCCCGCGCAGCTACAAGTACGCTTCGGAACGCGGCTCGGAACAGCGCGTGCTGTTTCCCGCGTTCCGAACTTTACGTGTGCAGGGGGCCAATATGGCTAGACCGTAGTGGAATTACAACGCGCCAGCGTATGTAGCGTCACAAGAGTACATGTTTTCCCATTGGATTATTTACTACGAGTTTAAAGGAGATTGACCGGACGTAGTATTACAAAGCACAAGTCCGTTCCTGCATGGAGTATTGCAGCCACCTTTGGGATGGCTCAGCAAAGTACCAACTTGCTGCGCTTGACTCGGTGGAACGCAGAGCTAAGAGGCTCATTGGCGACGTAAAACTGGTGGATGCCAAGCTTCACAGCTTGGCTCATCGCCGCAAGGTTGCCTGCTTGTCGGTCTTCTACAGATTGTACTTCGGAGAGTGTGCCCATGAACTCCACGACCTCATTCCACCGGCCCCCTTCTACCATCGGACATCTAGACGCACTGCAAGTTACCAGGTAGGGGACCTAGTTGATATTCCACCAACTCGCACTAAGCGTTTTCAAACGTCTTTTATAATGCGCACAGCAAAGGAGTGGAACTCTCTGCCTGCGTCTGTGTTTCCGAACGCATACAACCCTAATCTATTCAAAGTGAGAGTGAACAGGCTTCTTCTGGGTAAGCTCACTCCATCGTAGACTGTCTCTCGTCATCCAGACCTAGACTAAAGTCAAGAGCAAACTCATAGTAGAATAAAAAATAAATAAATAAAAAAGTATCGTTATTTGTTCTGTGGTGACTTAAGTTTATAATGTTGATAATTCTTGTTTTTAAATATAATGATTTTATCTAGTAACGCGAATCCTTAAATTCTCCGCATAAAAAACTTCATAAACATATTAGTTTTTATGTCGATTTCCGATTTTACCCATACATACTTTTTTTTCACGCAAGTATTTTCACGTGTCTTTGGCATGGCATTCAAAAAGTATGTAAACCATAAAACCTTACGCAAAATAATTAAATTACGCATCCGATTATTGAACTTATAGTTGAATAATTGTTATAGTAACAACAGATATTAATAACAACTAATTATTTATTAATTACATTGTAATAACAATCTGATAAGGTGTTAAAAGTACATAGCTAAGCAAAACTTTTGGTTAATCGAAAGGCAGAATGTTTTTGAGACCTTTGCCTGTTTCATTCATCATTAAAAACTCTTTGAAAACATTCAATGCGCGCGCATCCCGAGCAGAATATGCTGGCGACCGAACAGCGGGCGTTCTCTTTCTAGCTTTTAAGCACGTCCCATTTGTTTTGTTTTAAGTACAGTCTCGAACGGTAGGTATTTACTTTTATTATTAGTTTATTATTACTGTGCAATTAATTGAATGATTTCATTTATATTTTTTGTATTAATGTAAATAAATCTTACTAGGCCATTATTATTTTGCAATTTGGAGTTAAATTAATTAGTTAGTTTAATTAACTATATTTATGTCTTAAGTCAAATTAATTTAAGTGAAGACTGAAATTGTGACAACATTTACGGCAAAAAAAATATACCTATATTCTGATTCGCTTTAACTTTGTGCTTACAAAAACAAGTAATTAAATATTGTAAAACCATTTGGGTTTAAATAACCACATAAAGAAATAACTTACGTGATGACATTTTGCATAAAGATAAGGTCTGCTCTGGATTAGTACCTGTTTATGTAGGTACATAACAGCAAGCAAGTACATATACCAATTAAAATAAATTGGGTGCGGGTGATTCCGCGGGCAGAAACGAATATGTGGTAGAAAAAACATCGATTGCGTTTTTTAAGCGACTGTACATGCGCCCATTTTCGGCGCCAATTTTTAATGCACGGGTTGCTACTGTGATTTCTTGCATTCTTTCTACCGATTGTTTTTTTTTTTTTGAGCATATTTTATTTTTTTGAATATCATTCGTTTTGATTTATGTAATAATAACATTTTATTTGCGTTACATTAGTAAGTTGTTCAATATGGAGGACTCAGTTCGTCGGTATATTAACTGTTCGATTCTACTACGGTATTTACGGTGGCCGTCGTTGAGAGAAGTTAGTGAAAATGTGTATGATACTCTGGCTTCTTCAATTTTTCAACACCGGTAAGTCAAATAATTAAAAGTAGCGGTCCACCGCACTAGGTTGAACGGCAATAAAGCGGGCGGCAGCTACATAGGTAATTATTATTATGATCATAATTATGTTTAATAACTTCTTATCTATTCTTTCTACATGTTTAATAACGTTGATATTGCCACCGCGTAGGTACGGACGCCGTATTTTCTCATCGCAATATTACTATAAAGCCGATTGGAATATGATTGGGAAATAACATAATCGCGTCTGTATTATTCTCCAAAGGGTTAGTCAGAGGTGTGTTAGATACACCTACTCCCACATTTCGGCAGTTACGTTTAGTCTCATGTAATAGGGGGTGAGTCTATTGCCATCAAGCGGGCACGAATCCAGGACTCCGGGTTGCTACTGAAAACTCCTATTGGAATAGCCCAATATCACTGTCTGACCTGGGATTTGAACCTAAGGCCCCACGCTCAGCAGTCGCGCTTGCGACTACTATACCAACGAGATCAACAAAACAGTAGCGTTGAGCGTAATTACTGTTATTGAGTTGGAGAAGTTGGGTTAACGTTAAGGTATCTACCAGGACACAATTCGATTCATCTAATTTAATTATTTGGTTTAATATATTTTACGTGATGACATAGTCTGCATTGACTGCTTTGTTTGTCTAAATGATGCTCTCCAAGGTGGGTCAGCATCAGCTCCTTCATTTAGCCATCGAAGTGTATGCTTTGCGTGTGGCAAATCTATATAGGCACTAGTTACGCGTACGTGCAATAAGAGTGCCTCCAAATGGTGAAGAAAGGAACACGATTCTTAGTTGGATATCTCCTCGCTTTGGTATGCATCTTATTTCATTTGACAAGTCTAGATTAATTAACGAGTATTGATAATGCTCAATCGTCATTTTGACTAATTCTTATTTTGAATTTACCAGCATACATTGTGACAAAAAGTCACTAAGAGATTCGATACGAAACTTAGATTTTTATACAGCTAATTACTGTGTAATGCTGAGAATTATGATAAAATAGAAAATAACATTTGAAAGCCCTAAAATCATTCTTTAAATTAAACCATAAATCTTTGAGTCACCGCATGTTTCATACCGATACTGGTTCCTTAGTCATTTGGTCAATGTCCTTTGTATTTTCCGGCAGCAATTCAAAGTGGAGCCGTCGGCCGCCAACCAGTACTACAAGACGCCCAACGCGCACAACTTCTGCGCAGACCTCACTATCGATGGCAATAACTACAAGGGATACGGTAAGATCATATACATACATACTAATATCCTACTATTATAATATATAGTATACTAGCTTTTGTCCGCGGCTCCACCCGCGTAGATGTTGGTTATCGCGTAAAAAAGTAGCCTATGTCCTTCTCCGTATCCCAGGCTATGTCTCTGCCAAATTTCAAGACGATCGATTTAGCGGTTTAGGCGTGAAAACGTAACATAAAGACAGACAAGAGTTACTTTCACATATATAATATTAGTATGGACTAGCTTTTGCCCGCGGCTTCGCCCGCGTGGTTGTCGGTTATCGCATAAAAAAGTAGGTATCCTATGTCCTCCATATCCCAGGCTATATCTCAAAATTCTAACTTAATATTAATTTTAATGTGATTCACTATGTGAATAGAAACCGAAACAAATGATTTAATATAATAAAAGTACTTATGTTCTGTACGTGAATGAGTCTTTACCTAAAGATAACAAACACAAAATCAAAATACGAAATTTCACTCAAATTCTTAAAGCAATCAATTGTACCAAATTACAACACGAAATAAAAATGCGACACAAATAATAATTTTAAAATAATTCACTTAAGTACCAACAATGTGAAAACAAAACGAAATCCTCCGAAATGTCACATGATACACCATTTGTGCTCATAAAACTCTCGAAATGTCTAATGAACACCATTGATGCATAACTTTTCTCAGGGTCACGTTGGCAATTGGACGAAATATTTGACATTTATTTTGTACTTGCAACATGATCTGGCTGTAGAATTCGATTAATCGACTAATACTTGACCGGTTGACATTTTAGCGGCTAAACGAACGAAAAAAAAAAAAAGAAAATGGTGTGGCGCGGTGCTTAATGTAAACATTCATCAAGGTTATACGTGCGTAAAGTAATGGATTCAATGAGAAAACGGTTTAATCATAGAAGAATCTTATACAGAATTACTGAGAAATAAGTGTAGATTTCGTATTGAGTGTTAGTTTATCGAAAAGTGATAAATATGTCTGAAAAGTAACGAAAGTTTTGGAATGTACAAATTTTGATCATAAGGCCGCCGTATTTAGTTATGTTTTTACGATAAATATTCTTGTACACTGTTTAAAATACACATAAGTAGCTAGCTTATTTATCTACGAACATAATTTGGCTAAAAGCTAGTGATATTATAGCGTATTGTTATCGTAATCGTATTTCCAAGGGCAAAATTCGGCAAAAAAAAAAAAAAATCAAATACCTACAAAAATACGACAGTAAATTGGATATAGTATGTTATCCTTAAGAGATAGACATATGCCATCGTGGACTTTTTTGAAGACCTTTATAAGATACATAATTCCACCATACATTATTTTGTTATATCTCAAAGGGTTTTCGTTGAAAGCTCCCAGACGGCTTATTTTTTTCCGACACCTCCAACAAATATCGTTAATTTATACAAAAATTTATACAAAAACTTAACAAATTATATACTAAAACTTTACTCGAGAACCAAGCTATCCATTGGTGAAAACAGCATGAGAATCAGTGCAGTACTTTTTGAGTTTATCGCGAACAGTCAGACAGACAGACAGACAGACGCGGTGGAGGACTTTGTTTTATAATATGTAGTGATACACCGATGCTATGTATGTACATACCCACTATGTCTCTTACAATATTGTAAGACGAAGGAGATTAGTCATTATCTATACTTTAATAATCTACACTAATATTATAAAAGCTGAAGAGTTTTTTTTGTTTGAACGCGCTAATCTCAGGAACTACTGGTTGGAATTAAAATTTCTTTTTGTGTTGGACAGCACAAATATTTAGAAAGATTATAGGATATATAACATCACGCTACGACCTTAAGGAACCGAGCAAACGACAAAAAGTCGAAGAGAACGCTAAGCGAAATCGGAGTAATTGCGCGGGCGGGCAATGCGATGCGACGGGGCTGAATTTTACGCGGACGAAGTCGCGAGCAGAAGCTAGTAATATTATAAAGCTGAAGAGTTTGTTTGTTTGAAAATTATTTTAGTGTTGGATAGCCCATTTATCGAAGAAGGCTATAGGCTATATAACATCACGCTACGATCCTTAAGAGCCAAGTGAAAAGAACAAAAGTCATAAAGAACGCTAAGCGATAACGAAGTTATAGCGCGGGCGAGCGACGGGATGCGACGCGATGGGTGGGTCGCGGGCAGAAGTTAGTAATATTATTATGAAAGTTTGTATGTTTTCCACTCAATCACGCAAAAATGGCTGAATGGATTTGGATGCAATGTGGCACACAGATAGTTTATAACCTGGATTAACACATCGGATATTGTCTTTGTATGTCGGTAGCACGTTTCCGTGGGATAATTTCCGACCTCCATGAGGGCGAAGCCCCAGGCAAAAGCTAGTAATGTTATAAATTCGAAAGTAACTCTGTATGTCTGACCTTTTCACGCCTAAAAAGACTGAACGGAACGTTATAAAATTTGACAGACAGGTATCAAGGCAGCAGAAGAAGGACATGGCTACTTTTCATCCTAGACATTTGTATTAAAAATAATGAAATACCTACCAGACAAAGTGGCAGGCAACACCTAGTGCTGTATAAATGAGGAAATACACAATTCCTCATAAGGGAGTACAGGCGCGTTATCCCGGAAGCCATTGATGAATAACGTAAACTTGTTCGATTCCCTAGGCGACAACAAGCTGATGGCCCGCAATGCAGCCGCCGAGCAGGCGATACGAGACCTCATCATAAAGAAGATGAACAAAGTGATCAACAGTGACAGTAGTGAGTTAACTTGTACCGTTATTACTAGCTACGGCAATGTTTGCCCGAACTATACGAATTTAGAATAACTCAGTCTGCAAGATGATGGGATACCAACGGAAACACGTACCTAAAGTGTGTTCCAAATGTATCTAATGAAAGTGTAAACAAACCTTGTTCTGTATTCAGAAGGTTTCAACGTTATATCTCACCAACTTTTCCAACAATTAGTTATTCTTTGAATCACATGTCGGACCACGCACAATGAAGGGTTCCGTAGTTGGTATGAATTTTTCCCATGAAAAAACTTAACATCGTAGTTGAAGAACATGTTCTTCCATACGGAATGTATGGGAGAACATGTTTTTAACTGTAAATGTAAATTGGTTGACTATTAGTCGGTAACTTGTAATAGGAAGAAAACGTCGTGTATGGTGCAGCCCGTGCAGCACTACTCTGAGCGGGAATCGAAACTTGTATCCCCGCTCTATGCTGGTTTGTTTTTAGGTTTGGGCAGTCCCTAGCGGTGCGCGTTTTCTATTCTACACTTGTGACGCCTACTTGGCTGTGATAGTTTTCCTTTTAACTTCGTTAATATACTACTGCTGTGATTTTTTATTATATCTAAGTACAACCATTTAGCTGTCGGGGGGGGGGGGGAGAGGGGGGATGACACTTAACTCTAACAAAAATTAGCACTTTAAAGCCTAATATTTCAGATTTCAGAAACGGATCCCTTAATCGAAAAATTGTTTTCACAAACCTGCAATATTTTTGAAAGACTCATCCAATAATACCCCACACCATAGGGTAGGCGGAAAAAAAAAAAACATCCTCATTTTACATGTACATGAGGTACCCTAAATAAATAATTTTTTCATGATTTTATTTTACCACTGTCGGCGTGATTAATATGTATGTATATCCAGGCCAAATTATAGCTTTCTAGTACTACGAGTCTCTGAGCTAAGCTGGGGACGGACTGACATGGCGAGACTATAAGGGTGCCTTGTTGACTACGGAACCCTAAAAACCGGCCAAATACGTGTCGGACCACGCGCAATGTAGGTTTCCGTAGTTGGCATGAATTTATCACAAGAACAAACTAATAGTTTAGTTTAAAAACATGTTCTTCAATACGGAATGTATGGGAGAACATGTTTTTGTACTGTAAATGTAAGTTTGTCGACTATTACTCGGTAACTTGTGAAGCCTACTTAGCTGTGATAGTTTTCCTTTTAGCTTCGTTATTAACCGACGAAAAAACGGAGGAGGTTATCAAGTCGACGCGTATATTTTTTTTAATGTATGATCACGCATAACTTTTAGGCCGATTTTGATCATTCTTTTTTTATTGGATAGGGTATACCTCGAAGTTGGTCCTGTATACATTTTTAAATAAAAATCTCACCCTAAGGGTGAGAAAATAGGGAAGATTTATTGTTCACTCAGATTTTAATGCTGATTAACGGTTCCGTGCTTTCCGAATCTAGCGGATTCCTGCGGCAATCACAAGGTCATCAGTATTGGCCCGTGTGGTGCCGGCCATAAAGAATAGCACTACGTCATTTCCTCCCATGGGTGTCGTAAAAGGCGACTAAGGGACTTTCTAGAGAATGGGCAGCAGAGTTTTCTATGCATTTTTAACACCATACTGCGATCGCCAACCCGCCTGCCAAGCGTGGCGATTATGGCAACCCCCCCCCCCCCCCCCCCAATATGACAAGCACAATTTCTTTTGTATACCCTAAAAAACGAATCATAATAAATGAGGTTAGAAAATTAACCTCAAGTTGTCAAAATGAATAACATCTTTAAGGTGATTTAAAATTATACAAGTTTCGGCTTTAAGTATTTAAATAATCAGATTAAAGCACTCAATTTGTTCATTCGAATTGGCATTCACAGGTACGTTTTCATTCGTTCATATTTAAATCAGATGTTTTGGATCAAACCATATGAACTGTGTCAGCGTCCAGTGCTTGAAAATTTACAGAGCATGTCGACGGATATGACGAAAGATCATAAACAAAACCTTACTATAACATTCCCTGTTTGTAGCGACGTCCCTGGTCATCCCCGACTCGCTTTCGACCAACGGCGACGTGGGCTCGGACGAGGAGGCCCTGCCCATGATTCAGCTGGCTTCTTTCGCTCTGCACAAGCTGTTCGCCGAGTGGGAGTACGAGGGACACAAGGTACCGCAGCTCAAGCCCTCCTCGCTCTCGGTACGTACGCTAGGCATCATCGTCAGCCAATAAGTATCTGCCACATTTATTTACCTACTATCAAATTGGAATGTTTGATCTGGGAAATGATTCAATGATTATTATTATATTAATAAATGTCTGCTGCTGGAAATATTCCACCTCGTAATTTGCCTTCCTAATTGCGTAACACACTATCATTAGGAATCGGTTTCATTTTGACAGTTCAACAACATACATTGCGGTATTTACGTTGTTGAGCAGACAAACTTTTCGAACATATGAAGCAATGGATTAGAAATCTGCTTCAAAATCATTCAGATTGCGATTGATTGTGTGTTACGCAATTAAGATACAAGTATCGCCACACACTCATCACTCTTACCAAACTGTATTTTAATCCAATTCGATGGAAATGTAAACATGCTAGCGCCGATCGATCCTGTTTCATATAGGGATCAAAACACTATGGGACCAACTTAGGTTTGAGTACTAGAAAAGTCAAAAATCCCCTACAAACTTTTCACACACACAGGAAGATAACCGAACCCAATTAACTTTTTTACTACGGATAGACTGGCCGCTACAAATTACCGCCGAAAATTAACAAACAAAAAAAGTGAAGCTTCGGATTGCGAACGAAAACGCGTTAATAATTTTATTTACTTTGAGAACAGAATTTAGATAGTTTGTTGCTTGTGATTTCTGTGATTCTGAGAAAAATGTCCTTCAATAGTTTAGAACGTCATGGGAAAAGTTTTTAGCGATTTCTTACTTTTGTAGTGGGCAGTATATCCATGATAAAAAAGTAAGTTGGAGTCTCATTTCCTACGAAATGTAGGTGAGAAGTTTTTTTTTTGCGATTTCTGACTATTGTAGTACTCAAACCTCAGTTGGTGCCATAAGTGTTTTGATCCTTATAAGAAACAGGATCGATTGGCATCAAAAAAAGTTTTTGTGTAAATGGCCTATTTTCTTGCTGACTGTTTTTTTTTTTCTTCAAAATCTGTAAAACAAAATCTCATCAAAAGGACATAGACCAAGTGACTAAGGAACCTAGTATCGGTATGAAACATGCGGTGACTCAAAGATTTATGGTTTAATTTAAATAATGATTTTAAGGTTTTCAAATGTTATTTACTATTTTATCACAAATCTCAACATTACACAGTAATTAGGTATAAAAATCTAAATTTCGAATCGAATCTTTTAGATTATTTTCTATTTTGTGAATGTGACTACGTTGTAGGCCTAGTAGAGTGTAGATTTGTTGGCACTTTTCTATTTTGTTAAGTACCTGGTAATTGTTGAAAGGCCTACACTGTCCTCCCATACCTATTATCATTGTAATTTAATAATATTGTAAAGCCAATAATTCTTTTAAAGAGTAACCGTGGAGTTTCTTGCCGGCTCTTCTCCATGGAAACGACTAATTGGAACCATGCATCTAGCTTTAGACGTTTCATAAGTGCCCATGTAGGTTTATGTGAAATAAAATATATTGATTTTTGATTTTGAGGTCCGGTCAATCTCCTTTGGTATACAGGTTGGATTTTTTTGATGGGGCAGTAATGGTAGGTACTTTATCCGTTGTAATTATAGAAAAACGGTTTCAGGAGATTGTTTATAATTTTTTGAGAAATTGTTACTCCCTGTTCACAGATTTTGAAAAATGTACAGTCAGCAAGAAAATGGGCCATTTTCCCCCCTAATTTCGTACTTTACAGCTTACTTTTTTATGATAGAAATACTGGCCATTATAAAAGCCAGAAATCACAAAATTCTTTTCCCATAACATTCTAAATGTTTTAAACTCATGAAGGACATTTTTATCAGAATTATCGAAATCACAAGCAACAAGCTATCTAAATTCTGTTCTCAAAATAAATAAAATTATAACGCGTTTTCGTTCGTTAACGTTTTATTGGATTTGGCAATGTATTCCTCGGATCTTTATCCGAGGAATATATTGCCCAAGTCTAAACCACCATCTTTATGGTGGTTTAGACTTGGGCTGTTTTTTCATGTGACTCAGGATGGCTGGACAAATCTTCAATAATAGCTCGCATTTGACTAGGTCAATAGGGCACTTTATGTGACGGCTAAATACCCTTATTTCAGTTTGTGACGTTACAGAATCTTAGATAATCGATCGAAAACGTGTCAAGCCAGCTTGAAAAACTACTTTTCGCTGGTCTCTCAATCTCGGTAACGGAAGATTCGGAAGTGCCAGCTAGAAGTTTCATACGTAAATTCAAACTGGCTGGACACAGATTTTTGCATTTTTCTGCTAAACCGCTGTACGTATCACAAAACTTTTAGCTCGATGCCTGTCATAAATTTATGTGACGCACGTTGATATGTAAAAAGTCGTCAAAATTACTTCCGTTACCGAGATTGAGAGACCAGCGAAAAGTAGTTTTTCAAGCTGGCTTGACACGTTTTCGATCGATTATCTAAGATTCTGTA
Organism: Dryobota labecula; assembly: GCA_947523025.1. NCBI lineage: Eukaryota > Metazoa > Arthropoda > Insecta > Lepidoptera > Noctuidae > Dryobota > Dryobota labecula. The sequence continues at coordinate 918,901 of OX383296.1, read as the reverse complement.
ACGTCGCAAATTCTGAAATAAGTGTGTTTAGCCGTCACAGAAAGTGCCCTATTGACCTAGTTAAATGCGAGCAATGTTGAAGATTTGTCCAGCCATCCTAAGTCACATGTTTTTGCAACGCACTGGCGTCTCCATCGATATGCTGCCCACTGCCAGACGTCGGAGAGCCCGTCGGAGCCGGCCGCCAAGAAGAGCAAGGAGCTGCCGCCGGCCGCGAGCGCCATGCACCCGTGCATGCTGCTGACGTACATGCGGCCGCATCTGGAGTACCGCGAGCTGTGCGTGGAGGGCGACCGGCCGCAGAACATGCTGTTCACCATGGGCGTGGACGTGGACGGCGCCACCTACATCGGCAAGGGTGAGCACCAGTCGCCACGCTCGCTCGAGACGGGTTGGCGACTTCAGACCTATGTTAACTACCAGCCTATCGCCCGTGTGTAAAGCAGGCTTTCTCATATTTTTTTATGTGCAACATCTTTCCTCTCGTTTTCCTGCATCTGTGGGAGTGATTTCGTGAAAAAGGGCGGAAGTGTGTAACAGGAAGCCGGGGAAAGGCGCGCTATTTGATTTGACCAATGAGTGCGCGCGATAGTAGTTGGAAGTTAGATGGTACCAACCCATTTTTATTTTGAAAAGCGCGTCAAACAAAAATTTGGTTTTACCACCTATAAATTAAAACCCAAGATGGCGGCACCATCAGTGTCGTTTTCATGGTTTTCGAGGGTGCTCGAGCCGATAGTAAGATCAAAAGAAAAATCCAAGCTGGCGGCTGCGAAAATTTTCACATTTTCCATCATGGGTGTCGTTTTCACGTCTTTGGGGTCTTTAGAGACTTTGGAGACTTATAAGTACCTGAGAATGCGACTGAATACTATAAATTTAATAGATTAATAAAAAATGCCGCATTGTCCGAGAGGGACACGCTTCCCAGTGTTTTTCCTTTTTGAAACTCAATTACAAGGAGTGACATGTTCTGATCTCTGATTCGCGTTCAATGGTGACATTGAACGCGAATCAGAGATGACCAATTTATGTATATTTATGTATTTTTAAGCAATTATTTTGTGAAAATATGAATTAATCTGAAATCATTTACGAAATTAACACTTTAACTGTCCCAAGCATATTTCCGTGCCGATCACCAAATGTCCAATAATTATATTACATTTTAAGTTAATACGAGGCCACGTAATACATTTTAGGTAAACGAAATTTCGTCTACAGAATGTTTTTAGTGTCATGCTTTTAAGTTTAATTTTTGTGATTTAATTAATTAATTATACACTTCTCATCAGAAAAATCGAAACACCTTGCAAGTTTATGCTTTGTAAGGATTATCAGAAAAATGTGTATATTTAGGAATATAATTATGTCAAATGTCGTTTAATAGTGAATATTATGAAGTTTTCAAATCCTAATGTTAAATGTTCTAAATTCAAATTAAATTTTCATAGGTTTCTTATTTTGTTTAACAAGTCATTTTTACCATGTATGGAGTCTAAAGGAAATTGATAAAACAACACACGTAAATGAAAGAAAAAATAAAAAAAATAAGAAACCGAGCTCTAATTACTGCTTCCATACGGTTCTTCATCGATCGGATGAGAGTCACGATCAAATGTTGTGGCATTCCATTCCTCTTGGATTGCATTTTGCAGCTGGCTAAGTGGTGTACGTTACCCCAGCAGGAAAGGAAGGTGTCTCCTAGAGTGATATGAGTGGAACGTAGAATTAGTGCGTAATCTGCTGTAAATGTGCGCCACATTAAAAAAATTGTGCGCTTTGTCGTTTTGGAAAAAAAACGGTAAAAACGATTCCTGCTGGAGTAACCTTTTTCCAGCAGGAAAATTCTAAACGAAAAGTTGGAGAGAGAAATATTTTGCATGGGCAGAAAGCTTATATTTATGAAAAAATGTGCGCCAAAAATATAATTTGTGCGTCTTCAGGTTTTCGAGATATTGCATTTCCTGCTGGAGTAACATTTTGCAGAATCGTGTATCTCTAAAACCATTATATGTGCGGCTGTAGAATGAACATATACGAGTTCCTCTATATTTGTGCGTATTTGTGACAGAATTAGATTTAACAAAATATTTATAATTTTCAAGTAATCGCGCTTTTTTGAAAACCCGAAAACATATCGTAGCGCCTAAATGAGAAAACGTATAAGCTCGCTGAAAACTGTATTCGGTCCTTCTTGGCGCTTTTAATGACCATAAAAAGTTAAGTCGAAACGACGGTGTCATAACTTTGACGGCAAAACACAAGAAACCGGCTCAACCCAGGACGTGTGGGTCTAAACCAAGAATTAGTGCGTTTAGTCAAAAATATATAGTGAAAATATTCAGCTTGGAAATGTTCGCATTAAGTAGATATAAACAAAAAACAAAACATGTACACAATGGCTGGTTATCCGTGGTTTCGAAGCCGCTATTTTGGTTTTTAATTTTGACCTCACTATCGGCTTTAGCACCCTCGAAAACCATGAAAACGATATCCATGATGGAAAAGTTTGAAAATTATCGAAGTTCCATTTTGGATTTTAATTTTGACCTCACTATCGGTTTTACTACCCTCGAAAACCATGAAATCGATACACATGATGGAAAATTTGAAAATTTTCGAAGCCGCTTTTTGGATTTTAATTTTGACCTCACTATCGGCTTTAGCGCCCTCGAAAACCATGAAAACGATATCCATGATGGAAAATTTCAAAATTTTCGAAGCTCCATTTTGGATTTTAATTTTGACCTCACTATCGGCTTGAGCATCCTCGAAAACCATGAAATCGATACCCATGATGGAAAATTAGAAAATTTTTGAAGCCGCCATTTTAGATTTTAATTTTGACCTCACTATCGGTTTTAGCATCCTCGCAAACCATGAAATGATACGCATGATGGAAAATTTGAAAATTTTTGAAGCCGCCATTTTAGATTTTAATTTTGACCTCACTATCGGTTTTAGCATCCTCGCAAACCATGAAATGATACCCATGATGGAAAATTTGAAAATTTTCGAAGCCGCCATTTTGGATTTTAATTTTGACCTCACTATCGGCTTTAGCACCCTCGAAAACCATCAAAACAACACCAACGAGGGAAAAAAATTATGGTGCCTCCATCTTGAATTTTGATTTTGACTACAATTTATCGGCAATTTTTGTTAGAGAGAAAGTCTCGTGAGTCGCATAACGCTTTTTCGTTCTAAAAATTAGAAAGTAATATTCATGGACGTAAGTATAGTCACTGAATTCATGATCAAAATTAATTAATTATTATTAATTATTAATTAAATTACATTAATTTTCCGTTTCTTTCATTAATAGAAATAATATATATTTTTAGTGTGCGTAGTTGCAGCGGAAAAGTGTCGAATTTCTTAATTTCAGTTTTACAGATATTTAATGTATGACGTCGTGTTAATGTGTATGGTAAGTAAAAATTTGTGCATTCAATCATTGGGGAGCTATTCAAGAAAAACTGTTTCCGCTGGAACTACGTCACCCTAGCGGCACTTTTTTTTTCTATGGACCTACTAGAAAAAAAAAATACAGCGCAATAAGACACATACACACATATTTTTATTCAATGCCGCGTCCGTGTATTCTAAGATCTTTGTTTTTACTAGTCGCAGTTTCATAGTTCGTAAGTTGTTCGCCAGATGGCGCTTGTATTTTTTACGAAGTATTGTAGAGGTGGGGTGCGGCAAAGAGGGAACGAATGCGCAAGGTCATTTGCTCAGGGTACGGCCTTAAACACACATTTGTCTCAAAACAGTGAATCATTTAATCTAAAGGATAAATAAGTGATATTCTAATTTTGAATTTTCGATTATCACTGTAATGGCCAAACTGCCAGCTATACAATCATGTGATTTTTTTCATGGAATGTAAACTCTTTTGTGTTAAATTAGGACAGAAACCATAAAAACGGAAGTGTTTCGATTTTTCTGATGAGAAGTGTATTTAAGTTGAATGTTTCTAATTTTTTTAAACAGGTTTTTATGTCTTCGACGTGCGGGCTCCGTACTTCACGGAACTTAGTATCGATTTGATTAAAACGGACACTAATGAACAACACTATACCCAAAGTCTCTAATTCAGATAATTTATGTAAACAAAGTAATGTCAAGAAATGTCACTGTCAAAATGACAGGACAGTGGTGCAAAACATTTTATCATTAAGGGTCCGTGCACGAAAAAAACTCTTTTGACAATTTCTTATCTAATTGCGAGAAAACTTGAAATAATCGAAACGTTAAGTCTGTGTAACTATAAAAGTACAGTTTTCATGGTGCTAAACCATTCGTGTCAGTCACAGCAGCTTTTAATAGTTTCATCATTTATGTGCTCTCCAAAATATAGTTTATTTCGCCATTGATTTACTTAATGAAGATATTGTATAAACATTAAATAAAATTTTGATTATATTTCAAGGATAGCCGAAGACTAATTTGTGATTTTTAAATTTCTTGATATGATTTGCTAAATAATAGGAAAAATATATATTACTGACGAGGTTTAAAACAAAAAAAGGTTTTTTCAATATTATTTTTCTGCTATATTTTGTATGGAAGTTGAAAAAAGTGGTTCCGCCACATGCAAGTAGACCATATAATGATGTTGATGATATTTTTTAATGTTCAAAATCAAAAGTAGTTTCTTGTAGAATGATGATCAAATGTCAGTCTCGCGCCATTTTTCGGAAAACTTGTTGCAAATGTTAGTGATTTACCGTGAATTCTTAATTTATTTGAAAAATCCCTTTCAGCCACATGCAAAACAAAGAACACGACTTTTCAAATCTCAAATAATTTTGTTTAAATTATGTTTCCCTTTCTCACAAACAATGAACAAAATTGATCAAAATCAGTCGATTTCGTGCACGGCCTCTTAAATGTTTTCGTAAATAATCATCGATAAAATTAAAGTGAATTAATTATAAGAACTATGCAAACAAAATACCGTTGCCAAACAATGATTTGTGTAGTGTGTCGGAGACACGGTATATGATCGTTATAATCAGCCCTTTTAAGCCCAGTGCTAGACGTAGGCCTCCCAAAATCGATTTCCAAGCGAAACAGTTAACAGCCGCTTTCATCCAAAATGTGGCTAGATATGCTACTTACAATATGAATCTATGTATGAGAGTTGTAATATTAGTGTTGTTGAAGATGTACAAAATTTGAAAATGTTTGGATCTCCTGCATTGTTACCAGTATCATAAAATATTTTATACCAGAAAATCTCCTTTTATTAATAACTTTGTTTAAAACCGAAAATTTATAAAAATAATTACGGTATGATTACTTTTTAATTATTATTTCTTAAAATCAGTACTTAAAAGAAAATGGAACCTCTTTATCGCAATTTTATGTGAATTACCGTTACGAAGATATTTTTTTGTTATGTTATCCCCTTTGTTTACATAAATTATCTGAATTTGAGACTTTGGGTATAGTCTTACATAACACTAGTGCATTATATGTAATGCTCGGACGTATCAAGCAAGGTTTTCAGTGCATTACATGGAATGCATGGACAGTTAAAGTGCTAAGCTGTCTTTTATACTCAGAACTCAAAACAAAATTCAAAAGGTTTTTTCTTACAGTCAACTAGCCTATTTTTTGACCGCCACCTTGGATTGCGATATCGGCAGCTGGGCTAGTACTGCAGTAGTAAAATATTGCGGCCATGTATTGCCGTACAAGTATAGCGCGGTTGGAAGTCCGTGCTGAACGTTTTGTTATCATTGCAGCGTCCAACAAGAAGGAGGCGCGCAAGCTGGCGGCCAAAGCGGCGTGCCAGGCGCTGTTCGGCGTGGCCTTCGCGCCCGCGCCCGCTGCGCAGTAGCGGCTTTGGGCTTCCGACACTTCTCCCCACGCAACATTCTGGGCCTGGCGGCATGGGTACGCATACGCGGCAACTCACGCCCGTACGTGAACGGCATCCCACGCCTCGCGCGACTCGAAGCTCGCGCACAGGCCGCCTTGCCGCCCGCCGATTCCGCTTACAATTTATTGAAACGAATATTTCACTTATCTTCACTCGTGGTACATAACAATAGCAATTTTTATATGACCTTGAAAGCCGTGGAATTTAATGTAATCAATATTTTTCTTGATTATCATCTGGTTTCTGTTTTGAGAACTAGTCAAACTAGCCCGCTACATTCAAAATGTCTTACGTTTTTATTAAAAAAAAATTGAGCTTGGCGGGCTTGGAATCTTAAGAAATGCTAAACAGAGTTTGACAAGTTCTTAACTAAGTTCAAATTCTCACTCCAGAAACCGGGTGTATGTTTGCCTATCTACGTAGGTGTGATATGCAAGTTGGTTTAATGAATTCAAAGTAGACTATTATTAATGTTTATTCATGTTTTATTATCAAATCAACAGTGAACACATTTACGTGCTCGATTATATTCTTATCAAATCTCTCGATGTATGTAGCTCTATGTATTAAATGTGTAGCCTTATGAAATAAATGGTGACCATATTGAAACCATTACTAGTTTTGTTTTATTTCATGTTCACACCAAAGCCGAGAGCGAAATAAGGTCACCGCAGATTAGGTATTAATTTGCACTGACCCAGGATACAAAAAGGGACTCAAAATAAAAGATTTTGCTGGACATAACTACATTTAATAATATTTCGAATATGGTACTTGATCGAAACGTAGGAACTCTCTTCACAATAATCAGGAGTTCGATATAAAAGTGGCCTGAAGATGACAACACGTCTAGTGTGCCGATCAGATACATATACGTAAATACAATCGTAACAACGACAACTTATAATAACTTAAGGATTGTCTTCATAACACAATGTAAAACAAACATAATTTAATCACAACAATCGTTACAACTATACATAATATTGTGTGCGTTACTCCAGCGGAATGTTGTCGCTTTTCAGGATTTCGACTTGACAGATAATTAGTACCCCATCTCGTGTAAATGTGACTAAACATCGTAAAACAAATTCGAGTTTACTGCTTACTAATCCCTCTCCACTCTTGTCAGCTAATAACGTTAATAACTTTTTGTCAATACTGGGAAAACTCTTGTCGAACAGATTCCGAAACATTATTGTGACCAACCACCTTTTCAAAAATTAATCAATATCTGTAACCTGAAACCTTTTGTTATGCTTGACACTGACGAAGACGAAATTACCCGAATCATTTCTGGGCTAAAAGATGACTGTGCAGTTGGATTGGATAACATAAGCAATAAGATCCTTAAACTCTTTAAGCATATATTGGTACCTCCTTTAACGCAATTTTTTCGAATCTGTCTTTCCAAAGGAGTTTTCCCCAGTTGTCTAAAAAAGGCAGTTGTAATCCCTTTCTTTAAATCTGGAACTAAAGACTTAGTTAATAATTATAGGCCAATATCGTTACTCCCCTCAATATCAAAAATATTAGAGAAAATTGTAAACAGTAGACTAGTTAACAATTTAGAAAAAAAAAAAATTGTCCCCTGCGCAATTCGGTTTTAGAGCCAAATTATCCACAGCCAATGCGGTGCATAGCCTGACCGATTGCATTTCAGAAGAACTCGGCAAAGGGAACCAGACCCTGGGAGTCTTCCTTGATTTAGCCAAGGCCTTCGACACGGTGTCTGTTTCTGTTATTCTAATCAAATTACAGGCTATTGGAATAAGGGGAACGCCGCTGAAACTATTCGCTGACTACTTAAATGACCGATACCGATGTGTTAGAATAGATAATATCACGAGCGCTGAGCAGAAAAGTACTGGTTTTGGTGTTCCTTAGGGAAGTATTCTGGGCCCCACGCTATTCCTGATTTATATTAACGACTTGTGCAATCTTAGTATTAAAGACGGCAAAATTATATCATATGCCGACGATACGGCAATAATATTTACCGCTAAAACCAGTAGCAAACTGTTCGAAGTCGCTCAATTAGGTTTTAATAATGTGACTAACTGGCTTCAAAGCAATTTACTAACACTAAATGCTGACAAGACAAAATATATTTACTTCTCCATGCGCAAGCCTCAACTTAACATTGCTAACCCTCAGTTATATGCGCATCAATGTGGTATCCGTTCAGTCAACATGTGTAATTGCCCTTTTATCCTCGAAACGAGCAACATATAATACCTCGGAGTAATAATGGACGACACACTGTCTTTCAGAAAACATATTGATAGTTTAGTTAAAAGAGTACGCAAATTAATATATGTTTAAGAAAAAATGCGAACATTTGTAGATTTAAAATTAATAACACAAGTTTATTTGGTCCTATGTCAATCTATAATTCAATACTGCATTATTTCATGGGGTGGCGCACCAAAAACCAATTTACTTCCTCATGAAAGAGCTCAGAGAACAATTTTAAAGGTAGCAAACTTCCATCCCTTTTTCTTTCCCACAGATCTGCTATATAAATCCTGCAACGTGCTGACTGTTCGCCAACTTTTCATTATGCACTTAGTATTAAAACAGCACACCATGCTTACCTACACTGCTGACAATAATAACAGGAGACGGAATGATATAATATGCACATCTAATGTTACCTCAAAACATGTCTTTGTGGAAAGATTTTTTTGCATTCTTAGGCCCATTTCTGTACAATAGATTAAATAGAAAACTAAGTATCTATAAATTAAATTATTTTAGCTGTAAAAAAATTATACTTAAATATTTACTAACCATCGCCTATACACAGACAGAAGAGCTACTTGTTGTCTGCAAATAGCAACGCCAACTTGCAATTTTACTGTTACTAACCTAAATTAGATTTAGTTTTCACTTTATACTCATTGTTAATGTATTACCTTAAGTATTTATGCACTTCCTAGCCTGAAGCACAGGTTCAACCTAGTTCAGGCAAATAAGCAACTGTGTTCTATTTTAATTGTAAAGAAACTTAATGTAAATGTGCCCTTTTTATAAATAACCGATTATTATTATATTATTATTATTAATGTGCCCGAAATTTAGAATTTGTGCGTCTAGCCGATCCAAAGATATTCACGAAAAACAGATTCCGCTGAAGTAACGTTACCCCAGCGGCATTGATATACTAAAAAACCCAAGATACGCAATCAGCGTCTCAAAAGCGTCCGCATAAAAAGGCGCAACATTTAAAATTGTGTGTATATTTCAAATAGTATCGCGTCCGCCGCGTCACTGTACGCACCAATGATCTTATAAAGGACTAGATCAGCAATGTACGGCACCAACGTGTAACGAACGCGTTACTACGTCGTATATGTCCACAGGCATATCTGACTTCAGTTGTCAACTTGACGTAAAGTGAACGATATCTTATGGATAAAAAATATCAAAATGGTGAAATGTGCGGTTAAAATTTGCATGTCACGCTCTGAAACGATTAATAAAGCAAGTGGTGTTACATTTCACAAGAAAGTTTGCTAAATTTTCTTCAGATTATCCAAAAAAAACATTAAAAGACTAATTACATTTATCAAACATTTTTTTGCCACCAGGGTTACCAGTAAAAACGATTTTGATTTTACCAGACTGTTGGGAGTTTAGTGAATGACGAATGTATGTTCCAGTAAGTCTAAATTATTATTATAGTCTGTTTGGTTTAAACATAATATGCTGTACCCAAACACTTACTAAATAGAAAAGTAACACATTCACGTGTATTTTGAAGGTTTTAACTTAATAAATCACCACTTCTTACAAAAAATTATAATTTTAGGCGATAATCTTAGACGTAAAGTGAGGTTATATTTTTAAATGAAAAATTCTAGTTTGTTTATGATCACATTGTGTTAAATAGTGTTGTGCACTGACCGGACAGGTCCACTCAATCTGAGTGGTTCTTTCATCAAAAGCCCATTTCAGACACCAATCTACATGGTCTTCGCATGATCTGACCAAGATTATGTCTGGACTTTAAAAGAGACTGTGACCGCTGAGTTTGTTTCGGCCTTTCATCTCAGAGTAGTCAGATAGGAAACGCCGACCTCACCTAGTTTTAAAAATATGATTGACATGTAAAAGTGTTTGTACAGACGCCAGCACATCAAGCTACTACAATCTGTCAAATTTATTTAATAGATTTTCAACTTTATCACTACAGGATAAGGTTCAAAGTTGATTGCGAAAATTTGACAGTTTCGGGTAGCTTGACCTGCTGGCGTCTGTACAAACTTACTACAAACTACTACTAACAGAATTAAAATCATTTATCATTTGCGGCTCCGCCCGCGTGGATGTCGGTTATCGCGTAAAAGGTAACCTATGTCCTTCTCCATCCCAGGCTATATCTCTGCCAAATTTCATGACGATCGGTTCAGCGTTACTTTCACATTTATAATATTAGTATGGATAAATGATTGTCATAAACATTGAAATAATATCATTCCATTTTAAACGATAGAATAGAATAGTTTATTTGTAAAACATACAAAGATCTTAAAAATTAGGTAGTGCGCTATGTTTTGTCAATATATCGACATACAAATGATTAATTTTACAAAAAAAAAAAAAAAACTATTGATTGAGTGAAATATTGTAGTATTAAATTACAATAATAAATTGATAACAATATTATTATATAAGTATTCGAGTATCTATTTATGTTAACGCAAGCATGCAAATTAAATGTTTCGATATTCAGAGTCAATTTCATTTCATGTCAAAATTTAAAGTCAATTCAATTTAAAAGATTATTATTCATGTAAAGTATTAAATTTAGTAGAATTATATTATTTGTTTGTAAAAAACACATTTTTAAAGGTCAAGGTCTTATATAATAATTATATGTTGCGCTATGTTCTGTCATTGATGACGTCATACAAATATCAGTGAAAATTATATAAAATAAAACAAAAAATATCAAAATAAAGACAAAAATGCATGCAATATAATGGATTAATAATAAGTACAGTATTATATTATAGTGTGTTATCATTAAAGTAATCATCCAGGGCATAGTAACATTTCTCAACCAATAATTTATGAAAACATTTTTTGAATTTTTTTAATGGCATACTTCTTATGACATCTGGTATTTTATTATAAATTTTGGGAGCAACACCAAAGAAGCTCTTTTTCATTAATGATGTATTGCATTTTGTCGTACATAACAGATTTTTATATTGAGTCCGGATTGGGGTCTTCTTAACTGCTGACAATTTAGTAAATAAATCCGGATTTGATTTCACAAACAATGCAGTTTCCAGTATATATATAGCTGGTAACGTTAAAATATTAAATTTCTTAAAGTAGGGAACGCAGCTAGCTGTCTGTCGGTTTTAAATTACACATGGATCGTACACATCTTTTTTGCATCCTGAATATAAGTTCCCTGTTTGTTGATTGCCCCCAAAAAACAACACCATACCGTAAAATAGAGACTACAAGTCCATGATAGGCTGTTAGTAGAGTGTCAGTATTTACTCTCTTGGACAGTTTGAATAGTAGGGACGCAGATTTACTCAGTCGCTTGCAAATTTCCTCTAGGTGAGGTTTCCATGTCAATTTGTGGTCTACAGTTATACCCAAGAATTTCGTACTCGTGACTTCTTCTATTTCACATTCATTATAAGTTATATTTAATGGCGGATACTCACGCCGCTGATGAAATTGCATAATTTTTGTTTTAGTCAAATTAATTATCAGATTATTATTATTAAGCCAAGTTATGATATTATTTAGAGAGTTATTAATTTCATTTCGATAATTGTCTGGATCGGTGCATTTTATTATAGCCGTACTATCATCTGCGAAAAGTACCATTTTGTTCCGCGAATTTTTTGGGAGATCATTAATATATATTAAGAACAGTGGGGGCCCCAATACGCTGCCTTGAGGTACGCCATATTTAACATATCTTGCTTCAGAGATACTTAGTTTCTAATTTACTTGTAGGACAAATTCTAGAAATTTCTGTGCATTGTGTCCTATCACTCAAATATGACTCTAAGAGTTTATGTACGTTTCCTCGAATCCCGTATTCATGTAATTTTTTCAGCAAGATTTTATTATCTACAAAATCAAAAGCTTTTGTCATATCTGTGAAGATGGAACACACAGGCTCTCTTTTGTCTACAGAAGTCATTATACTTGATAGCAAGTCAAATAGTGCCATATTTATATTAGTATTTTTCCTAAATCCTTTTTGTTCGTGGCAAAATAACTGATTTTTTTTGAAATATGTGTATATAGAGTTGTATATAATTTTTTCAATAACCTTTGAGAAAACGGGTATTTTCGCGATAGGCCTGTAATTTTTTATTTCGTTTTTTTTTTTTTTGTGAATGGGTTTAATTACCACTTTCTTGAGACTACTTGGGAATACACCCTCAGAAATGCAAAGATTAATTATGTGTGATAGTGGTGACGCTATGTTTTCCTTTACGTATTTTATTACCTTAGTTGATATACCATCGTATCCGACAGTATTTGTGTTTTTTAAGCCATATATTACTTTTATAATGTCCGAATCTGAAACTGGTAGCATAAATAAGATTGTGAAGTTTGATTTTCAATAACGTGACTATTAATTGGCGTACTATTATGATTTGTTTTTGATTTATTTTCAATCGTCTCTACAAAATATTTATTAAACTCATTCGCGATATCCATGGGATGTGTAAACGTTGAGTTATCATTTTGTATAGATAATATTGGTTCATGCGGAAAACTTACTTTATTTTTGTTAATTATTTGGCAAATTGCTTTTGATTTATTTTGGGACGTTTTTATGTAGTGGTTGTTCTGGGCTTTCTGAGTTAATTTTATAATTTTTCTATATACAGCGGAATACTTTTTAAAAGCAAGTTTATTTTTCCTATTCGGCTTTAGTCTATATGCCCAAAGTAACTGTCTCTGTTTTCGACTACATGTTTTTATTCCGTTCGATATCCATTTAGTTTTTTTGTTAGTATATATGGTCACAATTTTTTCCGGAAAGCATAGTTTGTATAATAATGAAAAGTCATCTATAAAGTTTTCGTAAGCTTCATTTGCATCTTTAGCTTTGTATACTAGTTGGAAAGTTAAGCTGTTTATATGATTTTTGAATTTAGTTAAGTTATCTGCTGTGATTTCCTGCTTTTTTGTTTTCCAATATTTGAGTGTACAATTTTTTTTTATAGGAACTTGAAGTAACTGTGACGTGTGGTCTGATAGAACTAAATCAATTATTTCAGCTTTACATCCTTTTCGGTAAGAGTGCAAAATTATCTATGCAGTAGTTACTGATTAATCTGGTTGGTTTATAAAGCTCCAATTTGAGATTATATTGTAAAAGAAAATTTTCAAATTCTAGTGTTATTTTGTTTCTTTTTAACACATCAATATTAAAGTCACCAGTCAAAATATATTTTTTATTCGCAGATGAGCAAATTCTTCGTAATATATTATCTAGTTTGTTATAAAATACACTATAGTTATATTTAGGAATTCTATATATACATATGATGACAATATTATATGATACCAACTCTATACCACAACATTCAAAAACGCCTGTTACTGATTGTTTCGCTACATCCGTCAATTCTCTATAATGCAGTCCGGTTCTGACAAAAATGCAAGTTCCTCCACGTTTATCATTTCTAGAGAAGAAAGCAGCTGGGCAGAAGTTGGGTATATGCAGTATATTTTCGTAGCCCGTCTTTATAAAATGCTCTGTCATACAGATAATATCTACTTTTGTTCCCTTACTAAAAAGCTCTTCTAATTTAACTAGCAGCAAATCTGACTTGCTTATAAGCCCTGCTATATTCTGATGGAGAATGGTAAGGTGGTAGTTATAGAAAAAACTGAGATTGTAATGTTTTTGTTGTTATTGGCAATTCAGTTTGATTTTCTTGGGTGCAATTAACTTTTGAGTGTGTAGGATTAAGCGTGTTCACTGCATCTAGGTCTAGGATGAAGTCTTGCAAATCAGACATAACTTTAATAAAGCCTTTGTTATTCAGGTGCCCATGTCGCTGGTTATATGTATCCCACGTGTATGGAAGATTTAGATTTGAGTCTAGTATAAATGCATAATTGTTAGTCTCAGCATCCATGTAAATCAAATTATTGAAAGTATCTACTCTGCTATTAAACATAATATTGATATTGTCCATGCATTTAAAAGTTGGTAGACATATTACGAAGTTAGTATGGTTTAATGCTATTAATGTATCTCGAATATACGTTACAAATTCTATATAATTATGTGTCTTTCTAAAGTCCTCTTCGCCAATAAATATAATGCAATAATCTGAACGAGTGAAATATCGAACTTTTTGATCAATATCCTTTAAAATATATTTTAATCCACGTCTCGGAGTACGGTAGTGGCACATATTAAAGTTCCTTAATTGGGTTCTTTCACTCATTGTATATATTCTGTTGGAAGTTTCACTGCTCAGAATGCATACGTTACGTTTTAAAAGGGGGGGTGATGGATCTGAATTATTTACGCTAATATTATTCTGTGAGATGACGTCTTGAGTACTTCCAGCATCAGTATCAACATGATGTGCGTTGAGTGTATTTTTCATATTTTCCGAAGTCTGCGTCTGTTTTGTTCTTGTACGGGCAGTATTTTTAATTGGTGTTTGGACTTTGGTCTTAAGTGGACTACTGGCTATTACTTTATAAGTTTTATTTTTGTCCAATAGAACAGCATTCCTCTGCTTCAGGTTGTTATTTTCTAGCGACAATATTTCTATTTCTTTATGTGCACTTTGTAATTGAGTTTTGTGATCTTCTATCTCTTTCCTGCAATTGTTTATTTGACTTACATCTTCATCTTCAGACATATCTGGCAAGGAGTTCGAGGTACAATCCACCGTTTGTGATATTATGTCGCTGTTATCACGTTCTGATCGCGTGCGTGTTCTACGGAAAGTTATGTTCTCCAAGAAATTCATAATTGTAAATTGAAATTAAGAATCTAAAATAAATCCAAAGAATATTGCTTTGTGGGATTCGAACTCTCATCGTCCTGATGATCGGCGAGTGTGACTCGTGGCCAGCTAGGCCAGTTGTACTTGTGAGTTTATAGTTTGATCGATGTGTTTATAGTTTGATCGATGTTAGTAAGTGACTTAGGCGATAGATGTCAGTTTTTCTACAGATTGACATGTCAGTTTATGTGGTTTGTCATAGATGGTGCTGTACATATCCTGTCATAACATTTGAATGAATAGAGAAAAAAAAAACGATTTTTTGGCAGACAATGTTTGAATGAGGATAACATTGAGTCAATATTGTTTAAGGAAATGTTTCAGGTGTTTTTAGGTGTAGTTCACAATTATATACACACAGGGATGACACGTAATGCACTGAGAGTCTTGAACAGTATTAAGTGACTGTTTTTCAAAGTCACTGCTAATGTTTCTTGAAATGAGTATTTCGGATAGTTTGGCACTAAAACGTCAATAACACTGTCACTGTTGGTTCGTATGATCAGCTTCACTTTTATAAACTATTAGTCGTTTAAACTTAAGTTTTCTAATATTTGACACAATATTAATAGTTTTGAAATATAATATTTACGTTTACGCACATTTTTTTTTCTTCCTATATGTATCAAATTCTTCAAATTCTTTTAATCTTTAATCTATTGAAAGTTCCTTACTACAATCTTTCATAGTAGGTAATTGATTCAATAAAAAATATATTCATTCTGGGGTAATTACGTTGATCGTTGGCAACTCTGGCTGTTTTTCCGATGACAATGTCTTGTCTCGTTCCAACGTAGTTAGTTTGACGGAAGAAGAAATGAGACAAACATATTATTTTGACATTTTGACATAATTTATGTATCCGTTTCAAAGCTACGTCTTTAACTCGTAAGTGGTTACGTTTTTGGGATTTTTTTAGTAGGATGTTGCGCCTCTATACCCAAAGTCTTAAATTCAGATAATTTATGTAAACAAAGGGGATAACATGACAAAAAAATATCTTCGTAATGGTAATTCACATAAAATTGCGAAAAAAGAGGTTCTATTTTCTTTTAAGTACTGATTTTAAGAAATAATAATTAAAAAGTAATCATACCGTCATGATTTTTATAAATTTTCGGTTTTAAACAAAGTTATTAATAAAAGGAGATTTTCTGGTATAAAATATTTTATGATACTGGTAACATTGCAGGAGATCCAAACATTTTCAAATTTTTAACATCTTCAACAACACTAATATTACAACTCTCATAAATAGATTAATATTGTAAGTAGCATATCTAGCCACATTTTGGATGAAAACGGCTGTAAACTGTTTCGATTGGAAATCGATTTTGGGACGCCTACGTCTAGCACTGGGCTTAAAAGGGCTGATTATGACTATCATATACCGTGCCTCCGACACACTACAAAAAACATTGTTTGGCAATGGTATTTTGTTTGCATAGTTCTTATAATTAATTCACTTTAATTTTATCGATAATTATTTACAAAAACATTTAATGATAAAATGTTTTGCACCACTGTCCTGTCATTTTGACAGTGACATTTCTTGACATTACTTTGTTTACATAAATTATCTGAATTAGAGACTTCGGGTATAGTATAATATAACCTCATTGGTACGCACGCTAAAACTGCCGAAGTATTCATTGAAAAATTGTAAAAATATTACGTCCAAAATGTTAAAAAAGGATGGGATTTCGAACTTTCGGTAGGTAAAAGAGTTTATTGACCTGTTTTTGTTGTTTATATGACTAAATAATTATGTGGAGAAATATTTGATTTTTATTTAATTTGTAACATCACTCAACGGTCCGAGTATAATATAATGTTTTACCTGAAAAAAAAAACAGTTATTATATACGGAACCTTATTCTAGATCTATACAGTGAGACAGCAACTTTCCGGATCTGACGTCACGACCTCTCTTATTCCCCTCCCACCCGGCTCCGCCCCGCTGCGGCCGGGGGGAGGTGGCGTGGAGCTTGCCCGAACAGTCAGGCGTGCTCTTCACATTGCATCTCACTTCCGGTGGATTATGAGTCCACCAGGCAGGATTAAAAATATAGGTCTAGAATAAGGTTCCGTATATAATAACTGTTTTATTTTCAGGCAAAACATTATATTATACACTATGACCCGTTATTCTAGACCTATACAGTGAGATGTGTTTATTATCGCCTGGTGGCAAGCTAAGTATATGCCAATGTGTGAAAAAGAAATTACTTAGGTATCTAAATAATTTTGTTTAATATAGGTACCTAGGAGTATTTATATTAAACAAAATACAACTGTGTGAGAACATTATTATTAGAAATGTAAAGAAAAAGGTTTTTATTTGAATCACCAAAACTAAGTAGGTACCACATTGATAAGAACTTACACATACATAAGTTTTGCCATTTACATAACATGATTAGCATCACAATGTATGCTTTAATGACATGATATTCAAAGAATTAAGATTTGCTTTGAACTAAAGTTACATTAGTTATGCATATCATATCTAATAAATCAATTTAACTTAACATAACAATATGTTGCTTTGAACTGAATTATATATTGAAATTACATTGATGAATAGGTAGGTAATCATATATTATCTAGAATCTACACAGCTTCAAATGTCAGAGATAAATTGTTACGACTTTGCGATGTGTTAATTTCGGCTGAATAGAACCGTGCAAATGTGTTGGGGACACGCCAGTTCCCTTTTGCCGTGATCTCGTCAATATTGTGGCACTCAAGCCAGTTGAGAGATGCTGCGGCACTTCGAGTACTACCAGGAGTAGCCTTTACTCCTGCCTCCTTAAGAATAGTTTTAACCCAACCTCCAATCACTGTTCGAGAGGCTGGCCTGACTCTGCCACGAGTTGATATAAATAAATGATTAATGTCATTTGTAATTTTACGTGAAGATGATACTTCTATCAACTTACGTATCCACCATACAGGGCATATGGATTTATCTGTATGTGTGTGCAATTTCCATGATGATTGTCTATGTGTATAGCTATCTGTCTTTGAGCCAAAAGCTGGGTGTAAAACAATATGATTAGAATTGTCTTCAAAATGTGCACTATCAACCCGTAACAGTGTCAAGTCATGGACTCTACGGCTAGAAGCGAGTAGCAAAATCAGTGCTGTGCGACGAGACACTTGGAACAAACTTGCATGAGGCGACTGGTTAGAGCTAAGCCATTCTACTACAATACGTGGATCCCAAATGAAAGAATTTTTAGGTTTGGAATCAACATTAGCAAGTGAAATAGCTTTTAACATTCTCTGTACGATAGGATCACTGCTTATGATTTGTCCGTTAGAACAGGCCAAAGTGGCAACAGTCGATTTATAAACTAAAATAGTTTTATAACACAGTTTAAGAGTTAAGTGCAAATATGATAGGTACTTAGCGACTTGAGCACCAGAGGGGTTTGTATGGTTGAAAATATTATGATTACACCAACTTAGCCATTTTTTCCAAATACCAGCATACATTTTCTTCGTAGAAGGTCGCCAGCTAGAATTAAGTAGGTCTATTTCGTTTTGAGACCAATTTTTTAATTCGGCACACCACCCTTTAATAGCCATGCCTCTAGATACATCTGGTCCACGTGAACTGGAGGCAGATAAGTCCGTGTATCTAGTAACCGCCGATGAAGATTGAATATGGGTAAAGGAGCGCTCACCGCTCTCTTCTTCAGGTCTGGCCGCCAAAACACTTTGGACCAGCGCGGTACTATTAGGATGTATCGACCCTTGCACAGGTTGAGGTGTGACAGAACTCGTGGAATTAGGTGTGGTGGTGGGAATATCCACGCTCGACGGTATGTCCACCTTCTGCTGAAGGCGTCGTGAAACTCTGCGTTCGAGTCTTTGCAATCTCGTGAGACGTAGCGCGCAAGCAAGTGTGCTGTTTTCGAGGCGAACAAGTCGATTTCGGGTATTCCGAATTTGCGAAATACCTCTTGACATGCCTCTTCCATTGGGGTCCATTCTCCGGGCAATTTGAGTCTTGACAGCATGTCTGCTTCTGTGTCTACCTGACCGGGCAGGTACTGAGAGACCAGGTGAATTTTGTTCTCGTCCGCAACCTCGAATAGCATGCAAGTTAGCCGGTAGAGGTTCTGTGATCGGAGACACCCCTCGTTCCGCATGTAACTCACCACACTCTTGTTGTCTGACTGAACTAGCACGGTTGAATGACGTAGCGATTGCTGACGATTGGTTAAAGCCTGTATAACTGCCCACATTTCTTTTAAATTGCTGTGCCATTTTTTCTGCTCCGGGGACCATAATCCGCTCAGACAAGCGTCGTTTACAATGGCACCCCAGCCTCTGGCAGATGCGTCTGTCGTTACATAATGTGAGACAGGATCTGGATGTATCGCTGTTCCTGTAGACAGAGCTCGTAACCACCACATTAAAGTCGTCAACACTTCCAACTCGAGTGGACGTTTTACGTGTGCTTGGTGCTTTGGAAGCCGATTGCAAGCTACTTGTAACGGGTGGCAATGAAGCCGACCTCTGGGCACAACGAAGGCTGCAAAATTTAGCATGCCTAGCAAGCATTGAGCGTCGTGCAAACTCCATCGATTTACTTGTAGTATGTGGCGTATCATATTGGAGATTTTGGAAACCTTTTCCTGGGGCAAATACTTGGAATTCAGGGAGAGATTCCATTTTATGCCGAGATAGTCTACTGCCTTGGCAGGGATCAATGTGGATTTTTTGTAGTTGATCATCCATCCCAAAGTTGTTAGGACTCTTATAGCTTCCGCAGCATGGTCCATTAGGGTTAATCGATCTTGGTTCACGATTAAATAATCGTCCAAATAGATGATAACTCGCATGCCCTTCTCGCGCAGCACGTCTGCTACCCAATTTGTCACTGTCGCAAATGCCCTGGGTGCTGATGACAGCCCGAATGGCAGACCAGTGACCTGAAGGAGCTTCGGGCTCGACTTCTTTTCTGTTGCGTATAATACTCGCAGAAATGGGTGATGACTGGGGCTGACTGCTAGGTGAAAATAGGCCTGAGAAAGGTCTATTTTGATCGCCCAGTCGTTCGGTTGCAAGAAATCCGGCACACGGTACATATTTATTAAGCGAAACTTTGTTTGCATTACATAGCGGTTTAGATTTTTTAAATTGAATATCGGGCGATTGCTGGTATCTGACTTTTGCACTAAAAACATCGGACAGACATAACTTGGAGATGGATCTACTCGAATCAAGACTTTCTGTTGTTTCAAAATCTCGATTTGTTCCGACATCAATAAGGTTGTTGGAGTTTGAAAACGTGTTAATAAGTCTGGACTTTGAAGTGGGGGTATTTTGAAAAAGGGAATTCGGTAACTAGATATCATTTTTATAATGTTCTCTGGAGCACCGTAATTCCTCCAAATTTGAATGTAATCTTTTAACCGCCATAAAATGAAATTTCTTGAGGATAGTCACTTACGATACTGATCGGATTTACGATTGCCGAAGGACCGTTTTTTGTTTTCATTATGCCTTGAACTGGATTTATTGTTTCCCGACTTTCGGCCTCTACTTTTGGGGGGCGCTTGAAAGCTCGTGGATGGCTGGGGATCGAAACCAGGATTGTCACCGTGAAAGCGTGGTCGCTTAGCTGGAGGGCCATCCTGTTTATTCCGCATAGACATGGCATGAGGCTCTTCCGCAGAGCGCTTTTGGGCAGAGAACAACTTACTAGTACCACCAGCCTTTTGTAAAAAGGTGGTTAAATCCTGTGGGTTAAAAAGGTTATATTGTGTTAGGGGGATCTTTTGCAAGTCCACCTTTACATATTTGTCCTTGACACCCGACAAAATGCAGTCACGACGTCTTTGAATAATATCAGCACGTCTTCCACAACTCATTTGCAAGAGATCCTCGGACACTTTCATGTAAGATGAGTTTTCGGAAAAAAAAAGCATTAATCTTTTCAAAAAGCGTGTCAGCGTTAAGTACACAGCCAGGCGATTGCGCCCATTCTATGATATGCTGAAAGTTGTTTCTTAGCAGCTCATTTTGTTGTATAAGCCCATGAGTAAAAGCTCCAAACGATCTATCAAGTAATCTAAGCCAAGAAGAATTTGCATCACAATGTCTAAGTTCAGTGTTAACATCGAGTTCGTAAAAACCTGGCTTAGCGACATACTTTTTCTCAGTTTCTAGGTATCTAACCCTTTGCCAATCATTAGTATCAAAATGATGTAGTTTATTTAGCACATATAATCTACCATCAGAAGCATTTTCAACAGTAGGTTCTTGTAGGTTAGTGGACACCGGAAATTCGAATACTTTAGCCTTCTCTGGTTTACTGAGAAGGTGATCATTCCCAAGAGAAACCCTCAAGCCATCAGATGGATGTATGGAAATATCAGAATCAGATTCAGGCTCGGTTTCTTTGTTTGAAAAGCGATCGTTATTTTTTTTATAGGATAATATTTCACTCACTTGATTTGACAGCAAATCTAACCTGCGCTCGTCTTCTCGGGTTTCCTGCCGCAGCTGCTGGCGTCTCTGACGTGGGGCGGAGCTGCTCGACGACGACGAAGATGCCTGCGGTGATGCAGGGGGAGGCGGGCGACTCCCGTCACCCTCGGCAGGCGCTCTCGTGGAATTTTCCATTACGTATACAAAACACGCACTCAAAACTCTATTAGTACTCAAAACACTATTACCGAGTTTTTCAAATAACCACTGAATAAAGTTTTTCCACGAACTAAAAAAAATATTTAAACTAATAATTATAAACACTAAACAGCAGCGCTGTTGCCCGCACTAGAAGAGGTGTGATCGCACCGAAAAACGATGCCAATGTGAAGAGGACGCCTGACTGTTCGGGCAAGCTCCACGCCACCTCCCCCCGGCCGCAGCGGGGTGGTAGGAGAATAAGAGAGGTCGTGACGTCAGATCCGGAAAGTTGCTGTCTCACTGTATAGGTCTAGAATAACGGTTCATAGTGTATAATACGGCAAATTTTAATGACTGCTTTTTCAGTGTAAGAACAATGCATTACAATTTCCATTGAATTTAGTCGAATAATACAAACTGACCGGATTGAAAGGAAAGGAGTCGATTTTTTCTTATTGTGTTACATTTTTTTTTGTTAATAAGTTTATTAATTTTTGTACTTTTTATATTTAGTTTTTAACCGACTTCCAAAAGAAAAAGAGGTCTTTAATTCGACGATTAAAATAATGTTTGTATTCTCGATTACTTCTTTTTTGGGGCTAATTGAGTAATTCTTTTTTTTTTAATAAATATCTATTGAAATTTGCATTTATGAGTTTTATTTTATTTCTTAAAATAAGTTTTAAAATACCATTACACAATTATCAATAATCCACAGTTCCAATATTCACAGAACTAAGATAAGTACCTACCAAAAACTGCATACTGTTGTACTTATACACGTTATGTTTTAACCTAAGTAGGTACCAATACCTATATCGAGACTAAATCTCGATATAGGTATTAGTGCCGATTCTCTTGTACACCGAACTAAACTAACTAAACTAGGTATCACTAAAATTCCTTACTTTTGGCTATGAGAATCTTAATGCTATTCTGCAAACAAAATTCTCTAAATTTAAAAATAACTTTGACACAACTAAATCGAATTTGACAATCGCGACTCCTAGGGTTGTGTTGTACCCGTTGTACTTGTTTGCCGTAGCCCGTACCCCATGATTTTTTTTTAGAATCGGAGGTGCGCGCTATGAGCTGGGCAGCCTCAACTTATTTTATATGGAATTATTACATTTTGCATGGAATATAAAAAAAATAATATTACCTACATGTTGAGTTTTAGGGGTATGGGGGTTGCAACGGGGGTCGAAATTTTCATTATTTTTGCGATAGGACGCACCATTTTCGAGTTATAAGCAAAAGAAAAGAAAAAAAAAAATACAGTATCGTTTTTGCACTAGAAGTCGAAGTGTTGGTGTGAATTTAAGTTCATGACAACTAATTTTATTTCACACCTTATTAATCGCGATTAAAAATAGCCAGATTTAGTTAGAACATCTAAATTTTAGTTTAAAAACGTCAAATTCAGAATAGCAAAATTGCCATTTCCACTAAATTAAAAACTCAGTACCATCTTAGTGCTGTCAAACTAAATTATAGTTGAGTCACTTTTGTCAATTTCAGAATAGGAAATCGTCGTTTAACAGGAATAAACTAAATTTTAGTGATTTTTTGTCTAGTTTAGAGAATTTTGTGACAAGAGAGTCGGCACCATGGTTGTTCTAACAATACCTTACACATTTATAAAAAAAAATACCAACTCTTAAAATACTTAGTCAATGTACAAACAATAAAATCTATAAATAATATTCGACTCCACTTCATGCCTTGTCCTGCCGGCAAACTGGTCATAAAATTTTATTGCTTTTTGTACAGACGCCAGCATATCAAGCTACTACAATCTGTCAAATATCTTTAATAGATTTTCAACTTTATCACTACACGATAAGGTTCGAAGTTGATTGCGAAAATGTGACAGTTTCGGGTAGCTTGACCTGCTGGCGTCTGTACATTGCTTTTTAAAAACAACTTTAATCATACGCGTAAGGTTTGCAAAAAAGTATGTTTATATTATAACTATAACTACTTATGTATAATTGGAGACCATCGATTTTGGAGACAGTTTTGAGTGTTACTTTTCTTCGAGACTGTGTATCTTGGGTTTTTATATATCAATGCCCAGCGGCATGTTTTTTAACCGGTGGTCGTAGCTGAGTACAAACTAGATAGTTAGATCACATTTGTGCCTAATTGTGCCCAAAAAATGAAATTTGTGCGTCTTGAGGTTTCAGAGTTATTCAAGATGCCGCTGGGGTAACGTTTAGCAAATTGCTGTACCTCTCAAACGGCATGACATACAACTACGATTTTTTTTACTACGGTGGCTCTTAATTTGTGCTTATGCTGTGCAATTAATTTTTTTCTATAACCACCGTTGGAAAATAAGAAATTGCTTTTCAAAACGCTAAAATCGATCCTTGCGCTTCAATGAGAAACCCTATAACAAAGTCTCAAATTCAGATAATTTATGTAAACAAAGGGGATAACATATCAAAAAAATATCTTCGTGATGGTAATTCACATAAAGTGGCGAAAAAAAAAGGTTCCATTTTCTTTTAAGTACTGAATTTAAGAAATAATAATTAAAAAATAATCATACCGTAATTATTTTTATAAATTTTCGGTTTAAAACAAAGTTATTAAAAAAAGGAGATTTTCTGGTATAAAATATTTTATGATACTGGTAACAATGCAGGAGATCCAAACATTTTCACATTTTTTACATCTTCAACAACACTTATAATACAACTCTCATTCATAGATTCATATTGTATGTAGCATATCTAGCCACATTTTGGATGAAAACGGCTGTAAACTGTTTCGAGTGGAAATCGATTTTGGGAGGCCTACGTCTAGCAGTGGACTTAAAAGGGCTGATTATGACGATCATAGACCGCGTCTCCGACATATTACATAAAACATTGTTTGGCAACGGTATTTTGTTTGAATAGTTCTTATAATTTAATTCACTTTAATTTCATAGATGATTATTTACAAAAAAAAAAAAATTACATAATGTTTTACACCACTGTCCTGTCATTTTGACAGTGACATTTCTTGACATTACTTTGTTTACATAAATTATCTGAATTAGACTTTGGGTATAGAAACTTTCCAATTATGGAGGTTTGTACCTTTTATGAACTCAAAGCATCATGGGAAATTAGATGTTTCTATTCCAACTCCTCAGAGAGCTATTCCATTTTAATTAAAATCTGGCTAGGCTAAAATGTAACACTCCAATATATGAGTTATTATTAAGTGACGGTAATTGTGATTCGACAAATAATTAGTAACTTTATTCAATTGCTTATCTTTAAAGTTTCAGCTGAAAAATCCTGGTAACTACACAGATATAAGAAAAAAACCATAGGAAAAGAAATTTCACGACTAACCGAATAAATTCGAATGACTCTAAAAGCGGGCGTGCAGTACATAGTGCCAACCTTCTTAAATTTTAGTACAAGATTTCGTTTTTTGAAACAGTGGCACACAAAAGTGTTACATAAAATTATTTATTAGCTACGACTACCGGTTAAAAAACATGCCGCTGGGGTAAAGTTACTCCAGCGGAATCTGTTTTTCGTGAATATCTTTGGATCGGCTGGACGAACAAATACTAAATTTCGGGCACATTTACGCGAGATGGGGTACTAATTATCTGCCAAGCCGAAATCCTGAAAAGCGACAACATTCCGCTGGAGTAACGCACACCATAAAAATCCAAACCTACCTACTTCTTTGTACAGTCAGCATCGAAAGTCGATTAACACTTCAGTTCTTTTAATCATCAGTATTGAGCACAATATGTAAACAGGTCACTACAAATGTAAAATGTTAATAATAAAAACTTCGATATTACATGGAATGATGAAGATCAGTGCATTGAGTTTTTATTAATTTTGTAATTGAAAAATGTTATACTTAGTTTGATGTTTTACATGGTTGGGTATGCATTTGATCGGGCTCATATTACATAAAAAAAAAGAATAGTCGACAGAAACATGACTACAGTAGGTACCCAATGTAACCGCTACACACTATTCAGTCTTAGCAAATGTTACGCACGACTCAGACGCATGTCCCGCACACGTAGAATCTTCAGACACACGTCCTGTAGACGTACTGGCTAAGCTAATGGCCGGCCACTGGCAGTGGCTTACGGATGCGAGCGGATTTTATTGTTTTAATATTATTGACTATTAAAACTCAGTCGTAAACCGACCTTACGTAAATCAAAATAATTTTTTGACCATTTTTTTTACGATACCTATTTGCTTTGCACGATATGAGTCATGATAAAAATAAGAAATAGCACATCATTTCAGCCGAAAGACGTCCACTGGTGGACATAGGCCTCCTAGAAATAGCACATGCAGTATACATTCATTAAGTAGGACACATAATATTCTATAATCAGATCTATTTTATTAACTATTAGCTTCTGCCTGCGACTTCGTTCGCGTGGAAGTCGTAAGAAACCACACTATACTAAATTATCAGCCACATTAAAAAAAAATCTGACGCCTCCAACAAATATCGTTAATGTATACAAAAATGTAAACAAAAACTTAACAAATTATATACTAAAACCTTCCTCGAGGACCACGCTATCCATTGGTGAAAACAGCATGAAAATCGGTGCAGTAGTTTTTGAGTTTATCGCGAACAGACAGACGCGGCGGAGGACTTTGTTTTATAATATGTAGTGATAGTGATAAAGAATTAATAATGCTATACAAAAAAAATATTGTCTATACAGTACAATGATCAATAAATTTCAAAATTACAATATTAAAAACAAAATGCTCAATTATAAACGTTAAGAGGGCTGTCGTGTCTTATCGGTAAGTACTATTTGTTGGCCTGGACCCTAGACGTGGCGAAGCCAAAACTGGACCAAATATTGTGAGTCCGTGTCATGCCCGTGTACATAATGTCCATGGTACCCTAGTAGCGATTTCCGTTGGCTTCCATACGCCAACAGTTGGGAATGTATTGGCAGACGGTTAGTTATTCCGCCAACCTAAAGTTAAAATAGGCCCATTGTCATAAACATGCACTATTTGCCCAACGGATAGCCAACGACGGGCCTGCTGTTACTATTCCTACTGTTGGGAGAATTTTGTAGGGATTTAAGGTATAATGACAACATTGGGCCAACTAACGCGGGCTTACTGCTTCTATTCCTACTGTTGGGAGATTTTTGTAGGGATTTAAGGTATAATGACAACATTGGGCCAACTAACGCGGGCCTACTGCTTCTATTCCTACTGTTGGGAGATTTTTGCAGGGCCAATTACTGCTACTCCAACGGGGTGGGAGCGGGGTGCGCGGGGAGCGGGCGGCGGCACGCGTCGCCCGGCCCGCCCGCCGTTTTGTTATTCATTTTTGCACCTGCGGCTGCGGAGTGTTTGTGAGTGTTTGTTTTGTTCGCATCAACAAAGATATTAGCCTGATATCAGGCTGGCAGGCTGTGTTTTAGTTTAGTTAGTTAACCCTTAGTGTTTGTGAAAGTGTTAAATGTATAAAGTTGTGGAGTTTTGTGACGATGATGGTTACGGTGGGGAAGTCGGCGTGGTGCGTAAAGAATGGATGACGCCACGGAAGACTCATTGCATGTGTGTTAAAAAACGTGTAAAAGTCGTCGCTGCACGTGAACCTTCTCGACTTCAAAATAAGGTTGGTTTTTCAAAACAAATCGCTAAAACCAACCTTATTTTGAAGCCGATAAGGTTCATGTATAGCGACGCGCGTACGGCCGGTGCTGGCGAGACGCGTCGCTCTGAAACCAGCCAACCAACATACAACCGCTTGCCTTAATGTATTATGTGTCGTTGGGCCTACCCATAACACGTTTTCGTTGGGCCTTCGTAGGGCAATATACGTTGGCCCCATCGCAAGTTGGGCCTTCGTAGGCAAATCCACGTAGGCCATCAGTTGTTGGCCCAACCCGCAAACTGCCCGCCAATTGTATGCATTTGCCAACTAACAAGAGGTAAGTGGCCCAACTAAATGCCAACAAAAAATGCTACTAGGGTAGATAGTGATAGCTATTATCACTAATTATGTCTACCAAAGAAAGCTTAAATCATCCACGCTTCATAGTTATACAATACATGGGAAGGCGTGTGTTTATGTATGTACCTAACATACATAAACACACGCCTTCCCATGGGGGTAGGCAGCAACTATAAAACGCCACCTGCTACGCTTCTTACATACTCATTTTGCTTCGTTTACGTTCATACATCAGAGCCCCTAGTGTGAGTTTCTTTTAACTATCTCGCTTTTACGGCTTATTCCACAAATCTCCCCTGAAAATCCCCCTTAGGAGGAAAAGTGGAATATATAAAAAACAGTCTAGAATTCACCCCTGATAATCCCGCTTACGGGGGAAAACTAGGATTGAAAAAAAAAAAAAACTTATTCCAAGACCGCCCTGAAAGTGATTTTTTTACATTAGGGTTCAGTTTTCCCCACTGAGGGGGATTCTCTGTGGGGATTAGTGAAATAAGCCGGATTATCAGGGGTGAATTCTAGACTGGTTTTTATATATTCCACTTTTCCTCTTAAGGGGGATTTTTCAGGGGGGATTTGTGGAATAAGCCGATTTTACGCATCGAGCGCGTTCGGCGTTCTTATTGGCCTTCGATTCGCCCTTCACCAATCAGAGTGCTGAACGCACTCGATGCATAAATTCGAGATGGTTGAAATAAACTCACACTAACTCTGGTCATACACGCACGCCGGTTACGAGTACCTACTTCGCACCCGACCTTTCTGAAGAATATGACCAATTAGGTTACTATAATTATGTCCTCATAGGGCGTCCCCTCCCGGCGTTTACACTCACATCTGCCTTGTAGATACCTTTTGTTAGTCTCATTTCATTCATCCTCTCAACATGACCAAACCATCTAAGCATACTTTTTAAATTTTTGTCACTACTTATTTTAAGCCGCACCATCGCCTTATCACATCATTTTTCAGCCTATCATTCGTGGTCACGCCACACTTGCTTCGCAAGGAACGCATTTCCACAGCATTCATTGTACTTTCATGCTTCTTTTGCCACACCCAACATTCACTATTGTCATAATTCCAGTAAAAATTAAGTATAAAAACTCGTAATTATACGAAAACAGCAAAATATAAAACCATCGACTAACAATAAAAAAAACTTAATACAACAAATTAATCAACAACACGGCAACATGGGGACGTAATGGCGAACCTAATAAATATTAGGAGACTCCTACCACAGAATAGAAAAGTATTAGGAGACTCCTACCGCAGAATAAAAAAGAGCGGAGGGTTTACACATACCTACTTATACAATGCGCGATAAAATGGTGACATAGGATCTAAACCTAAGTCACCATTTTATTCTTGCCTAGCGAATCAAGTATTAAATACATAGCAACGTTCTGAAAATAATTCTGTGAAGTGGTCACACGAGTCGATTTTTGTAATACTGTTACGCGCCACACAAGTTTAAGTACCACTAGCGCCGTCTAGTATCGAATAGCAGAACTAGTGACCACTGGCGCCATCTAGTATCGAGTAGCAGAATTAGTAGACTCTAGATTCTTCTAGAAAATTCGATGCTAGAACTTTCTAGAACTTTCGAGATCTGGTCAGTCGGGGCCGGTATGTACTCGAACATTCTAGATGTTTCTACAGTAGAAGGTTTTGGAACTTTCTAAGGACTATATAAGGCAAGTATGGTCGCTTGTCGCCCGACCCAACACAGTCGAACGACAAGCGACGCAAGCGATCATCGAGTGCGAATTTAGAGTGATCAGTAGTGCAATTGTGTTTTATTATCAGTGTGTTTGAGTTGTTATCAGTGTTGTCTTAATTAAAGTGTCATTTTTGGTTTTTAAATCGGCAGTTTTTATTGTCACGAACCACAAGCTCGTAACAATTGGTGTCAGAAGTGGGATAAAATCACGCCGATTTTACCTAAAGATGACATGGACGGTATCCGTACCCGGAGTCAACGCCAACAGGAGACGGACCTGAGACGTTTTGATGGAGCTACGCCACAGAGTGCGGAGGGCCAGCTTTCGACCACGGAGGCCGGCCCGTCCGCAGCAGTTTCAACAACAACAGCACCAGACTTTGCTGCCCTGATGATGTTGCTGCAGTAGCTGGCCCGCCGACAGTAGGAGTAGGCCCGCCAACAGGAGGAACAGGCTCGTCGGTTGGAAGAACAGCTCCAGAGGGACAAGGAGGAACAGGCCTACCGACAGGAGGAACAGATGCTCCTTATGAAGGACCTTCACGCTACCTTCGGGAACGACATGAAGGAGGTGAAGGATAAGGTTGCCCAACATGACAACCGCCTGTCTTAAGCTGAAACCCGAATCGACCAAGTGAATAATCGGGTTGACAACGTGATGGCTGACGTGAACAAAATGCTGGATTACCTTAATCTTGGGGATGGAATCGCAGCTCCCGTAGCTACAGCACCGCCGCTACGTGGATTCAAAGTGCTACCGTTCGACGGAAATTCTTCCTGGTCGGCCTACAAAATCCAGTTTGAGGCTGTCTTGAAGGCGAACGGATGGAATCAAAGTCAGGCCATGACTGCCCTCACCCTAGACCTGCGTGACCAGGCCTTAATTGTACTGGAAGCTCTCGGTAAGGAAGTGACTTACGAGCAGCTCCTTGAGGCATTGGAGGCTCGGTATGGCGACGCTCACCTGGAACACGTGTTTCGTACGCAGCTCAAAGCTCGTGTGCAACGCAGTAACGAAAACCTGCAGCAGTGGGCCATTGAAATGCAGAAGCTGGTTCGCAAAGCTTACCAGTCCGTACCTGCGCTTATTGATGGGAACCTGGTACAGGTATTCATCGACGGCATCCGCGATCTTGAAGTTAGAGCTGCTGTGAGGCTCGGTCACCACGGGACGCTTAAGGACGCCTTGGCTCATGCACTGGAGGTGGAAGCTCCAGCGTGTGCGGCAGGATCATCGTTCCCATCGCGTCAGGCAGGTTGCAGCGGCTACAGTTCGCGACCGCAATAAAGGATACAGCCCAAGGTGCTACGGCTGTGGGGAAAGGGGCCACCTTCGATCCAGTTGCCCTAAGCGAGCTGCAGAAAGAGAAGACGGCCGATCTCGAGAGGGCAGTGAGGCTAACAGCACCGCCCAGCACCAGCAGCAGGGAAACGAGTAATAGCCAGGACTGCGGGGCGGGTGCTGGCTGATGTTCAAAGAGCCCCAAGGATTTCGATCACACAAACCCATGACGGGAACAGCTTAATCATCAAGGGCGAGGTCAACGGAACGCCTTGTAAGCTGACCATAGATACTGGAGCCTCTCGTACGGTACTCAGTTCCCAACTTATAAGTCGGTTCCTTGGGGACTCCGCATACAACCGAGAACGCATTAATTTGGTAACAGCCACCGGTCAGCGCATACCCGTCCATGGACAGAAGAAGATGGAGTTTAAGGCAACAAAATCTACCTGCATAATGTCATCGTGGCTAATATAATGGAAGATTGCATCCTGGGCCTTGACTTTATGAGAAAGAATTATTGCGAGATTGGAATCAAGCAAGGTGTTTTGAAATGTGGACAAGAGGAACTTTTTGTGGAAGGGGTTACGCGTTACCAGGAAATGTGTACAGCATTAAGAAGATTGTTCTTCCTCCGAGATCGGAAACGATTGTGCCGGTTAGTCTTCCTCGGAATCCTGGGCAAACTCATCGTTGTGTACTCGTGGAAAGGGTAGACAATGACCTTCCATGGAAAGTGGCACGAACTTAAGTCAGAGCCATCGACATCTCAGGGGTACGTGTGCTGAAACTTTGTGATCAGGAGCAGATTATTGACAAAGGCACATTGATTGGTACCTGCGAGGAAGTGGATTGGTTGCGTCAATGCCAATATCTATCGACAGGGACCCTCAGCAAGGATGCACCAATGAGAGTGACCACACTTTTAGAAGACTGTCGCAGCGCTCTGTCTCAAATCTAAATGGCCAAGGTGAAGAAGATGTTGCTCAAGTACGCCGATGTTTTCTCTTCAAACGATGCTGACATCGGGAAGACTGGCCTAGTTCAACACAAAATAAAAACAGGAGAAGAATTGCCTATCTGTCAGCGGCCAAGGAGATTGCCGGTAGCACGTGAAAAGGAAGTAGAAACCATGATTGAGGGAATGGTGAAGGATGGTGTTATTGAACCTTCATCTAGTCCATGTGTTCACCTGTAGTGCTGGTAAGGAAGAAGGCTGCAGCATGCGGTTTTGTGTTGACTATCGTCGTCTGAATGACGTTACGAAGAAGGACAACTACTCTTTGCCAAGAATTGATGACACGCTGGACATGCTTACTGGAGTAAAGTGGTTTAGCACGCTGGACCTGAAAAGTAGCTACTGGCAAGTTGAAATTGACCCTAAGGACAAGGAGAAATCAGCATTCTCTACAGGAAAGGGGCTGTGGCAATTTAAAGTTATGCCGTTTGGATTGTGCAACGCTCCGGCAACGTTTGAAAGGCTTATGGAACTTGTACTAACCGGGTTAATTAGCGATGCCTGTCTGGTTTAGATACAACATCTTCACAACCTGGAACGCGTGCTCATGAAGATCCAAAGTGCCAACTTCAAGTTGAGTCCGAAGAAATGTTCACTATTCAAACAGCAAGTTATTTTTTTGGGGTATGTAGTGTCGGAAGAAGGTATCCGCACGGAGCCAGAGCAAATCGCCGCTGTCAAGGATTGGCCAGTTTCAAAAGACAGGACGCAAGTCAGAGCATTTTTTGGTTTGTGCTCTTATTATCGGCGATTTGTTAAGAACTTTGCGGATATAGCCAAACCCCTGCACAAACTAAAAGAGGAAAAGCGACATTTCTGCTGGGATGAAAGTTGCGACATCGCATTCCAGGAGCTAAAGGACCGACTGTGCAAAACACCTATTTTGGGGTACCCTGATGCAGGCAAGGAATTTATAGTTGACACAGACGCAAGTGACATAGGACTTGGCGGTGTATTGTCTCAACGGAATGGTGATCAAGAGGTTGTGATAGCGTATTTCAGCAAGTCGTTGTCAAAGCCGGAAAGGAACTATTGTGTCACGAGACGGGAATTGCTTGCTGTGGTAAAGTCATTGCAGCATTTTAGCAAATATCTTCTGGGGCGGAAATTCCACTTCCGAACTGACCATGCTGGACTAAAATGGCTATTGCAGTTAAAAAATCCGGAAGGACAAGTTGCGAGATGGATTGAGCTATTGCAGGAATATGACTTTGTGGTCGAACATCGCAGCGGGAAATCTCATGGCAACATAGATGCATTATCAAGATGACCTTTTCCTGAAGACTGCAAGCATTATACCAGGCATGAGTGTAAGGAAGTGGTATCTGTGAGGATGCTCAGGACAGACCTTAGCAGCGGGTGGAAGGAAAGCCTACAATGTGCACAACAGGAAGATTCGGACATCATGCCGATTCTGGAGTGGATGAAGGCCAGAACTCCTAAGCCCAGGTGGAGCGACGTCTCAGCGATGAGTTCGATCACAAAAAGCTATTGCGCTCAATGGGACAGCTTGGCGATTCAGGATGGAGTCCTGTGCCGTAAATGGGAAAAACTGTCATTTGCAAATGATTGTCCCTAAAGCTCAAGTACCGGATGTTCTACAGCTGTACCATAATGGTTGTCCAGGAGGTCATCTGGGAGTAAAACGGACTCTACTGAAGATACGAGAACGGTTTTACTGGGTCCACTGTCGGGACGATGTCGAGGACTGGTGTCGCAAATGTACAAGTTGTGCAGCTGTAAAGGGACCTCAGACTCGTAGTAGAGGTGCATTGAAATTGTACAATGTTGGTGCACCATGGGAGAGGATAGCCCTTGACGTTGCGGGACCGTTTCCGGAAAGTGAAAGTGGTAACAAGTATTTCATGGTTGTAATGGATTACTTCACTAAGTGACCGAAAGTCTTCGCCATTCCAAACCAAGAAGCTTCAATAGTTGCAAATAAACTGGTTCATGAAGTCTTCTGCCGTTTTGGAGTACCCTTGGAGATTCACAGCGATCAGGGAAGGAATTTTGAGCCCCAAATATTTCAAGAAACTTGCCGAGTAATGGGTAGGTACTCATAAAACGAGAACAACTTCATACCACCCACAATCGGATGGAATGGTAGAACGATTTAATCAAACATTGGGGAGATATCTGGCAAAAGTTGTGGAAAATCGGCAACGAGATTGGGACAAGCACATACATCCGTTTTTGTTGTCATATCGAAGTGCTGTTCACGAAAGTACATCGGTGACACCAGCTTTCGCAAACTTTGGAAGAGAATTACGACTGCCTGCAGACCTGATCACCGGAATACCACCTGATGCCCCACGCAGTATAACCGATTATGCGAATGACTTGCGGAACAAAATGAATGACATTAATGAGCACGTCAGACAATCGGGCCAGCAAATGTATGAAAACCCGTTTTGACCGCAAAATTAACACTAAAGGGTTCGACGAAGGTTCATTAGTATGGTTGTACAATCCAGTACGAAGCAAAGGAAAATCCCCTAAGCTTTAAGCTAAATGGGACGGACCGTACCGGATTGTGACAAAGATCAATGACGTAACCTACCGGATACAGAAAGGTGCAAGAGGTACTCCTAAGATCGCCCATTTGGATCGACTGGCGCGTTATTATGGGGCCGATAATGCTCGGGACGAGCATGTCTTAGAAGGGGGCAGTGTTATACGCCACACAAGTTTAAGTATCACTAGCGCCTTCTAGTATTGAATAGCAGAACTAGTGACCACTGGCGCCATCTAGTATCGAGTAGCAAAACTAGTAGACTCGAGATTCTTCTAGAGAATTTGATGCTAGAACTTTCTAGAACTTTCGAGATCTGGTCAGTCGGGGTCGATATGTACTCGAACATTCTAGATGTTTCTGGAATTTTCTAAGGACTATATAGGGCAAGTATAGACCCCGACCCGACACAGTCGAACGACAAGCGATACAAGCGATCATCGAGTGCGAATTTAGAGTGATCAGTAGTGCAATTGTGTTTTATTATCAGTGTGTTTGAGTTGTTATCAGTGTTGGTTTAATTAAAGTGTCATTTTTGGTTTTTAAATCGGCAGTTTTTATTGTCAGGAACTGCAAGCTCGTAACAATACCTATCTTCCTAAACGCCCTAATCACACTATAATCCGGGATGAGCTTGACAAACTGCAGTTTCACTGCTTGGTTTACCTGTGCTGATCACTGAGTCAGTACCAGTACATAAACTGCGTTCGCGATTTAGTTTCCAAACATGTAAGGAAATTGTTTTTAGAAAAAGAACTTTAATTCCACTCATAAACTTCAGTTTGCGCTGCAACAAAAATTTTTTTTTATGCATTTTTCAATAGTTCAATTCAAGTATCAACTTAATTTACACTGGCATTAAGTTAACATTAATTTAAGTGGAAATAACATAAATTGGAAACAATGATTTGAAACGACTGTCCACAACACATGTGCGATTAGACTAGAGATCCTGAGGTTATTAGGTTAAATAAAGAACGAGTATCAATGTGCATCTTTATCGCACGTTGTAAGCAGTGGGCCTCTGCATCCATAATTTGTGCTATGTCATAATAATAATATCTTCGGCGTGTCATCGGTTAGGTACATCTAGGAATACTTGTATGTGTTGGCACGCTTTGTACCCATAGTGGGTACATATCTGCGAAATACAGCTTCGGTAACGCAGTACAATGAGGAAGATGGACACTATTCTAAATTATACATTAAAATGGGTCTTACAAATAATGACATACCTCGTTCAAGAAACGTTCACCAAAAGATGTGTCTAACTTTTTGAACACTTTGTTTTTTTTTAATGGAAGCATTTTCATATAACGAATGTTATTAACGATTCTTAATAGTAATTCTTAATTCTGCGTTACCGTTACCCACATCTGCTTTCATAATAAATGCGAAAACGTACACTTCCTACCTAAACTAAGTCTCTTAAGTATCTTCTTTACATCAAAAATTTGGACGTCAACGATTCGAAAAGCACGTTCACATGATTCTCAACTTTATTTTCATATTATATAAAGATCACTTTCTTAAACGTTAGAGCCACAAAAATAATCTAATTGAGAACGTCAAATCGACGGCTACGTTCAGCCCTGGAGGACTCTAGTTCCGCTAATGGACGAAGATCTAAGCTAACGAGTATATACTACTAACTACAACAACCGGTAGGTCCACATGGACAGCGGGTTCTGCAGCAGCGCCAGATGCGGCGGCTCGCGGCCGCCCAGCAGCAGCACGTGCAGCTGCGCGGCGCTCGGCTCGCGGCGCGCGCGGCGCGAGCCCAGCTCTTGCAGCTCCATGTCGCCCGGGCCCACGCCGGAGTCCGGGGTCAACGCGGCTCCCAAATTCCTCACGTCAGGACCCAAGTAATGAGGGTTGCTGAAGCCCAGCGAATTGCCGGACAGTCTGTTGACCCGCTCAGCGCTCGCGTAGTCAGAAGTGGACAGTTCTGCTTCTTCCTCGTCAGTTATTATCGTGTCTTTGGTGAACCTAACGGACGCTGACTTCGGAATGGTGACCACGGTGACCTTGCCCTCAAGTTTGACTGACGATATGCCATCTCTCTTCTTAATGCTGTTTATTTCTCGCCTCATGTCCTCTTCTTCTTCAGAGTCGAGGTATACAAGCTTGGTAGCTTCTACCGGAGACAGGACGGGCGTGGGGAGGATCATATCGGCAAAGTCGGGGACAGAGATCGGTTCCCGAGACATTTCTGATCTGTATTCAATGACGTCACCTTCGCTCGGGCTCTCGCCTCCATCTGCGGGCTGGCGCTTGTCGATGACGTAAGCGGAGTGGGATTTGGACAGCGCGGCGGCCTCCTGGCGCACGAGGCTTTCGGTGGAGTCCCGCTCGCCCGCCAGCACGCTGTAGGAGCAGCGCGCGGCGCGCCGGATGTGGAACGACGACAGCTTGGAGATCTCCTTCAGCAGGCTGGCGGGCGGCTCGGGGCGCGCGAGCAGCGAGAGGCGCGCGGGGCCGGGCACGCGTGCGGAGCCCGGCGCGCTGCCGGGGCCCGGCGCGCTGCCGGGGCCCGGCGCGCGCGCGGCTTGGGCCGAGCGCGCGCGCGGCGCCGCCGGGACCAGCAGCGCGCAGCTGTCCACGCGAGCGGACGGCCACTTCACACTCTGGATGATTTGCTCCCAGGTTTCCGTTGCTATAAATTAAAAGGAAATTATGTATTAGGCAAATGACACCTTGTCAGGGTATTGAGAATGCAAGGCGCAACGCTAAAGTAGTGTGTTACCGAAGTGAAACCTCCAGAGCTCGTTGGTGGAGTGGCCGTGCGTCTCTCCGCCGAAGATGTACAGGTGTGCGCCGGCGCGCAGGCCCGCGTGCCCGCTGCGCGCGCTCGGCGACAGCTTGGCGGGCGTGCGCACCTGGCTCCACACGCGAGACACTGGAAACAAAACAAACTTACAATATTCGATAATCGTCAGCCATGTCTGAATTTAAGGTTTTTATTTTTATTTCTATGGGTGTATCTGATTGTACAAGTCAAGAACTCCTCACTTATTAATTTCGCAATCCGCACATGGTACCAAGATACCACTTTAGCAGACACTGGTGCCGATTCTCTTGTCACAAAATTCTCTAAACTAGACTAAAAATCACCAAAATTTAGTTTATTCCTGTCAAACGACCATTTCCTATTCTGAAATTGACTAAAGTGACACAACTTAACTATATTTTAGTTTGACAGCTCTAAGATAGTACTGAGTTTTTAAATTTAGTGAAAATGGCAATTTCGCTATTCTGAATTTGACGTTTTTAAACTAAAATTTAGATTTTCTAACTAAATCTGACTATTTTTAATCGCGATTAAAAAGGTGTGGAATAAAATTAGTTTTCATGAACTAAAATTCACACCAATCATCTCGACTTCTGGTGCAAAACCAGTACTGTATATAAGGTGTATCTATTCATACACGAAATATTTTAAGAGAAACATCTTTATGTCGTAAAAAAGCGAAAAAATCCTTTATTTACATATTCTATGAATGACCCGCCTCGACGCGGTGACGCCGAACGGTGCGGTGGGGTGGCGGCACGAGCGCGGTGAATTTTGATAATTAATCATCATATCAAGTAATTTTAAATTATTTTTTTTTTTTTTTAAAGAAAATCATTTCCATGGCTTCTTTACCACTTATAGGTGTATCACTTAAAATATTTCGTGTTTATCCCTATATATTTTTTTCTTTTCTTTTGCTTATATCTCCAAAATGGTGCGTCCTATCGCAAAAATAATGAAAATTTCGACCCCCTTTTAGAAAACCTTAAACCACTATTACGCTACATGTAGGTAATCTTTTTTTTTTTTTCCACACAAAAAGTGAAAAATTCCATAAAAAAACACGTCGCGGCTGCCCCCCATGTGCGCCTCCGGCTCTAAAATAAATCATAGGCAAACAAGTACAACGTTGCGAAGCCAAAAAAAAAAAAATACCACGTGGAGTCACGATTGTCAAATTCGATTTAGTTGTGTCAAACTTATTTTTAAATTTAGAGAATTTTGTTTGCAGAATAGCTTTAAGATTCTCATAGCCAAAAGTAAGGAATTTTAGTGATAGTTTAGTTAGTTTAGTTCGGTGTACAAGAGAATCGGCACCATTGGTGACTGGTCACACTTAAATTGGACAC
Source organism: Dryobota labecula (assembly GCA_947523025.1). Classification (NCBI taxonomy): domain Eukaryota; kingdom Metazoa; phylum Arthropoda; class Insecta; order Lepidoptera; family Noctuidae; genus Dryobota; species Dryobota labecula. The sequence continues at coordinate 880,665 of OX383296.1, read as the reverse complement.
TGGACCCTACCCTCTTTTTAGAATGAAAATGCAGGAGCTTAGTGGCCACTACTTTCCGTTTTAATGATTACAATAAAACATAACAATTTAAAACTACTGTTTGTAATAATAACGTATAGTCTTGTGAATTGTGAGTGCATTTTCATTCTAAAATAAAAGAAATCACCGAACAAACGATGAGGGCGCCACTGTGCTCTCGGCGCAGTCTTAAGCGACTATGACGAAGTAAATTTAAATAAATGGTTCTGATGAAAATAGGACCATCAAACTGATCTGATGATGAAGCCGAAAGGTAGGTAGACCAAAACTCCGTAATAAATCAATGTATCCTAGCCTTGTTTGGGCTTATTGGAATTGTCATGAGATGCACTCTGGCTATAAATGATTTTTACCGACTTCAAAAAAAGGAGGAGGTTCTCAATTCGTCTATATTTTATAGAGGAAAAGTTTTTAACCAGTGCGCAAATTTTTTCAGTATTTTATTTATTTAATTTAATTTTACAGTTTTTGGAAAACTTACAGCTAAACACTTTTGTACGATTGAAAGTAACAAAAATAATGACCAATTACGTAAGTCTTCACAGATAGAAGAGAGCTTAATAAACCAAAAAAACATTTGAGAAGGTAAAAAAAAAGAACATTATCATAAGTAAAAATAGGTTTCAAACAGCGTAAATTGATATCTATTAGTTGACGCGATCAAAAAAGAAGTCACAAAGAGTCCTATTTAATTTTGAAATGCTGGTATTGAACACATCGATGTCGACGCCCCGGCAGACCGCATTCGTATCAGTAATAGAACAGATTTCCATTATTGGTTCTATCCTTTTTTTTTTTTGTCCGACTTGAAATGAGCAAAATATGGACACAATCTATTCGTAATCAATGAGCGCGCGCGCCAGATGGCGCACGCGGCGCCGAACGCCCGCCGAACGCCAGGGTGGCGATGGCGCGGCGCCCGATAAGCGACAGTTCCGCGACGTTATTCGCGCGTGCATAACGGATTTCGTTATGCACGCGTGAATGACGTCGCGTTACTTTCATGCACCGTAATGCAAATGTTTTGAACTTACTACAAAATGTCAGACTTTACTGCCGCGAGTTTTACGAGATGGTGCGAGTGTATTTAGTAAGTGGTTAAAAAAGTGGAAAGGACTATTTTAGCAGCCACTTAAAGGCTGCTTGATTAAATGATCACAGAAAGTTTAGGACCCCGAATAAGTGTAAGTTTTATGACTGTTATAAGTGCCTTCATTTAATTTATCACAATGCTTCATTATCTGCATTTTGATGGTTCTAATCCACTAAGCATGAAACTTACAGAAACACACGAATATGTTGCATAAACATTGCTGAAACTATAATAGTTTCAGCAATGTTTATGCAACGTATTCATGCTCAGTGGGAAGCCCATGAAAGTATGAAGGAAAAATTTGAATTATTCTTCAAATAACTTCAGGTCACGGCCTAAACTTCAAAAACTAGTTTGAACCTGATAAAATTAGGGATTAATAACCTGCTTAAATACCTACGTCAGCGAATTGCTCGGGCACACAGCTGATAGGTACCTACAACTGCGTTCTGCTTCACTCAAACGCGCCGGCGCCGTCGCGCGGCGTGTATCCAATAAACTATATATATTTATTTATTTATTAAAACTTTATGCACAAGTAAAAAAAAATACTGTACAAAGGCGGACTTAATGCCAGAGGCATTTTCTACCAGTCAACCTTAGGGTGATGCAGAGACAAAACATGGCAGGTGCATCATAAGGGATAGATAACTCGAAAACGGGAATATAAATATATACTAACACATAGATACATACATACATACATAAATATAAGCAAAATAATCAGTGTCAGGTGAAATAACGATAGGTAGGGGAGAAAACGAATCAGCGCTGGGATGATTCAGCCAACTTCTTACGAATATGTTCACGTGCCTTCACTTCAAATGATAACCGACTGGTTGCCATACTGATATTCAGAGGGAGCGCATTCCAAAGAAAGACGGCTTGGACAAAGAAAGAGGAGTGAATAAAACCAGAGCGGTGAGACGGACATCGTAGAAGACGTTTGTTGGTGGAACGAAGATTTTTACTATGGGCAGAGCATAAGTATTGAACATGGGAAGTCAGGTAAGAAGGAGAAGTGGGTTTGTCGAGTATTGAAAACAACATAGACAGAGCCTTCAACTCTCTGCGCTGACGAATGGGCAACCATTTTAAAACCAATCAGTGCGCGGACACATGATCATACTTACGAAGTCTCTTATCCCATAGACATAGAAAACTATAGACCACCGCTTGGCGTGTCGCTGTAAGGGAAAGAAAATCAAGGTACTTGAAACTTTAGGGTTACCCACTTCAAAGCGATTTTACCCCGAATTTTCAGATGTTTTTCAATCTCTATTATCTACTTTGTACAAACGCACAGGGTTTATAAATAGAAATAAAACATCTATACCCAAAGTCTGAAATTCAGATAATTTATGTAAACAAAAGGGATAACATTAAAAAAAATATCTTCGTAATGGTTATTAGGACATTTTGGATGAAAACTGTTTTGAGTGGAAATCGATTTTGGGATCAGCCCTTTTAAGTCCACTGCTAGACGTAGGCCACGTCTAGCAGTGGACTTAAAAGGGCTGATTATGACGATCATAATGGCGTGTCTCCGACAAACTACACAAAACATTGTTTGGCAACAGTATTTTGTTTGCATAGTTCTAAAAATTATTTAATTTTAATTTTATAGATGACTATTTACAAAAAAAAAAAATATATGAAATGCTTTGCACCACTGTCATTAATAAATAAATAAATAAAATACGTTTATTTCGAGCAACCTTAGCTCATATACAGAGTACACACAAATACAGAACACACAACTAAAAGGATAATAAAAATAAAAATAAAATGAGCACCGGACAGACTAGCAGACTTAATAGCTACCCGGCCCTGCTGACAGCAGTGCCGTATGTATGAGCAGTCCATCCGGTCCGCGATCATCGCCAGGACGGCATTGGTGCTGCCCCACACCCTACGCACCAAGGACGCGCCCCGCTTTCGCATGGTCGCGTGAAAGCAGTCGGTACGCGCTTCAGCGAACATACCTGAGGCGCTGCAGTAGCGAGGCAACCCCAATACAGCCCTGAACGCATTGTTGAACTGGACGCGGAGGGCTCCGTAGGATGCACACGTGTACCTCGCCCACAGACCGCACGTATAGAGAGACGTGCAGTACGCCCTAAAGAGCGTTATCTTCACCTCTCTCGAACAACGTGCAAACCTGCGTGCGATCATGTTCGCCCGCACCGACAGAGCCCTCCGTTCCCGCTCCATGTCAGCATTGTCCTTGAGGTCAGTCGTAACTAAATGCCCCAGGTACTTAAATTGATCCACCCTTTCGAGTGGAACACCGTTTAGACAAACGGGTGGATATTTTTGCGACCGTTTCGTACCGGCCTCAAAGACCATGCATTGGCTTTTGGCCACATTGTACTTCAACCCATGACTAAGGGCATACTCCTCACAGGTCCGCACCAGCTTTCTAAGGCCGCCGACTGACGCGCTCAACAGCACCATGTCGTCAGCATAACTGAGGTTATTGACACAGTCCACCGACATGGCAGCCGACATGCTGGCTGCTGAGCGCGACGATCAGAGCATTACTTGACATTACTTTGTTTACATAAATTATCTGAATTAGAGACTTTGGGTATAAGTCAAAATAGTTTATTCATAGTAGGAGTTCTTTCACCTGCGGGAAAAAGAACATTTAAAGAAAACAGCATAAAAAATCTTTTTATCTCCACGTTCATCCATAATTCCCGTGATTTTGGTTTGGCGGGAAATCTGAAAGTTTTTAACACTTTAATACCTACTACAAATACAATATTTTAAACTATAAATAGATACTAAAAGTTAAAGATGTTATATTACGTCCCATGAAAAGTGGAACAATTTTGCTGCCAGCGAGCAGCGAGCAGCGAGTGTATGTATAGACATACACTCTAATAAAGCATTCATCTGAAATGATTGATGAAGGTAATTTATTTTATTGGCGTACAATTTTCCCCTGAAATGGGGAAGTATTCGAGTAAAAAGTAGGCAGCACTGAGCTTGGAGGTTATGTAAAGAATAATAAATAATAAAAACATAATTCAGCTCTCATTTTATCTTGAAACAGCTGTACATTTATTTTTAAGAGTTTAAAAACCATATTAGTTGAAAACTTTCACTGTCTTTCACCGAATAAACTAAAATATTTAGCTACTTACGAATGAAAGGACAATCCGGCAATTTTCTTCTCACTATCGCTTTTGCAACCAAAAACACTGCACCTTACCATTTTGCAGCAATAGCTAAAGTCAATCCTCAACAAAAAACACAAAATAATTAGTATTTTTCGAAATAACAAATTAAATAACTTAAAATTTCGTCGCAACCACTTTTCGAACGCGTATCAAACGTCAAACTTTGTTTAGCAACTGAAGTGCTGTCCTTGAAAAACACGACACGCGATAAGGGACAGAAAATGTTAGGCTCTGACTCTTTTCTTTACAGGCATCTTGTATATATTTTTCTTTTTCTTGTGTAAGTAAGATAGAAGATGACCAGCGGGCTATAGTTTTCTCTGTCTACGTCTTATCCAGATAATTTATGTAAACAAAGTAATGTCCAGAAATGTCACTGTCAAAATGATAGGCCAGTGGTGCAAAACATTTTATCATATTTTTTTTTTTGTAAATAATCATCTATGAAATTAAAGTGAATTAATTATAAGAACTATGCAAACAAAATACCGTTGCCACACAATGTTTTATGTAGTGTGTCGGATACACGGCCTATGATCGTCATAATCAGCCCATTTAAGTCACTGCTAGACGTAGGCCTCACAAAATCGAATTCCACTCGAAACAGTCTACAGCCGTTTTCATCCTAAATGTGGCTAGATATGCTACATACAATATGAATCTATGCATGAGAGTTGTAATATTAGTGTTGTTGAAGATGTAAAAAATGTGAAATTTTTGGATCTCCTGCATTGTTACCAGTACCATAAAATATTTTATACCAGAAAATCTCCTTTTTTTAATAACTTTGTTTAAAACCGAAAATTTATAAAAATAATTACGGTATGATTATTTTTGAATGATTATTTCTTACCTTTACTTTAATCTTTATTTTCGCCATTTTATGTGAATTGCCATTACGAAGATATTTTTTTGATATGTTATCCCTAGTTTCAAAATGAACATTTTTCGCTAACGATAACAAAATTTTGAGTACTAAGATGTATCAAAATAAGAAATAGGTGGTTAATAAAACTCGTTTACGTTTAATTTGTCAAAGTTTGCGCACCGGTTAAAAACGTTTCCTTTCCTGTGTATAGGTATTATATTATGTTCAGGCATAACTTATTTGTTTGTGAACCGATTTTTATATTTCTTTTGATTAAGCTTGCACGGTGGTCCCGTTACATTTTATTAACTTTTCTAGGATAGTTTTTGAGTTAAATTCAATAATAAGTAGGTATTTAATCCACTCCCTGTATATTGATGATGTTATAAAACTTCCTGTCATTGCTGTTAACATAGCAAGTAGTGGTATACGAATTGGGTGTAGGGTAGGTACCAAAACTAAAAAGGGAAAAGTAAAAAACTTTTTTGGAAGTCGGTTTTTTTTTTGTAAAAAAGTTCTTTATCTTTCTGTATCACCTAAAGGTTTGCTGGAAAAGCTAGGAAAAAAAGTTTCGCTCCAAAGAACCCATAGGAATACTCACTGGTATCGTAGTACCAGAGGTCGCTGCAGTCGCGCAGGTCGCACTGGCCGCCGTGCACGTATAGGCGGTTGTCGTGCAGCGCGGCCGCGTGGCGGTGCCGCGCCGGGCCCGCCGTCGCCGTGCGCACCTGGTGCCACGACTCCGAATCTGAAATACAAGTCTTAGCTCTTGAGCCACCGGGGAACGAAACATCACTACTGTAGGAAGGGGTAGGTAGGTTAGAGACCCTATTGCCATGAATCGGGTACGAATCTAGACTGGGCTGCTACTGAGTTAACCCTAAGCGAAAACCCTATTTGAAGTAAGTATACGAGTATAACACTGTTACTTTTCCTGACTTGGAGATTGTCCCCAGGAATGCTTAGAAGTGGTGCTTGCGACTAAGTATAAGCTTAAAAACCAACAAGGCATTCAAGTATACTGTACTTATCTATCTATATTCTATACTAGCTTTTACCCGCGGCTACGCCCGCGTGGATGTCGGTTATCGCGTAGAACAGTAGCCTATTTCCTTCTCCATATCCCAGGCTATATCTTTGTCAAATTTTATGACGATCGGTTCAGCGGTTTAGGCGTGAAAACGTGACAGACAGACAGAGTTGCTTTCACATTCAAACTCAAACTCAAAGCATTTATTTCAAACTAGCTTCTGCCCGCGACTTCGTCCGCGTGAAATTTCGGGCCACCCATCGCGTCGCATCCCGTCGCTCGCCCGCGCTTTAACTTCGTTATCGCTTAGCGTTCTTTCTGACTTTTGATCTTTTCGCTTGGCTCATAAGGCTCGTTGCGTGATGTTATATAGCCTATAGCCTTTCTCGATAAATGGGCTATCCAACACTAAAATATTTTTTCAATTCGAACCAGTAGTTCCTGAGAAGAACGCGTTCAACCAAACAAACAAATTCTTCAGCTTTATAATATTAGTATTAGTATAGATAATAAAAATGAAATGCTGTTCCCATAGATATAAGAAAGCAGGAGATATGCCCGGCAGCTAAAAATGTATAGAATCCCGATGTCTCCAGTCTATCCCTTCCACTCGCCACAACTACACATGCAGTTCAGTAAAAGCAATAGATACGAAGTCGCGCACACACTCGCAATTCATAAATCGTAACTTACTACATAATCAATTATAAACCTTTTCGCATCAAACATAACGCGCATTTACCATGCACCGTACAACTCACGCACACGAAAACATCGGGCTCTATCGTTGTGCTGTGCAAAAGCCATTTATTTTACATATACGCTAATGATTGACTAAATGGAAAAGTTATAGATTCTTCCATATATTATTGTATTAAAACTTTTGTGGGGCACCTGAAAATAAAATAAATAATAAACGGTATACAAATAATAATATAATATGAATAAACAATATTTTGCTAAAAACAAAATATTATTAAGTAAATAAAAATAAAAATAAATAACAACATGAGAAAATAAAGATGTGTAAAACATAATTATAAACATTATTTCACTCCACCGTCCCTCCTGTGTTACTGAACGGTGTGGAGCTGCATAGGGTGTACTCTTTTAAATACCTGGGCCACTTGGTGACGGACGATTTGAAAGACGACGCAGATATGGAGAGGGAACACAGAGCATTGTCAGTTCGGGCTAATATGCTGGCACGCCGGTTCTTCCGATGCAATGTACAGTCGCAGTCAAAGTAACGTTGTTTAAAGCATATTGCACGTCACTGTACTCGGGGAGCTGGTGGTTCAGCTACACCCAAAAGGCCTACAATGCTTTGCGGATCAAGTTTAACAACGCATTTAGGGTGCGGTATGTTCGCTGAGGCACGTACCGACTGTTTTAATGCTGTGCGGCGTAAGAAAGCGGCCTCGCTGCTAAACAGACTCCGTGGCAGCCCCAATAGCATTCTGAGTGTCATAGTCGGGAGGCATGACAGCCCGTTCGTGAGGTCACTAGTCACCTGTACGCTGTCTTTGTTTTTAGTTAAGTACTAACATAGGTTAAGAATATTGTTACTATTTATTATTATTATTTTATATACGTTTATATATCTCGGGACCCTGGGGTCCCGGACCTTTGGAAGGCGTACGAGGGACCGAAGCCAACTCGCAGAGGTTCCTTAGACAATTTTAAATGGAATGAAGCACCAACCAACGATTATCCCTGTACGCACTATGCAAGTGCACCCAAGGACAACCCCCGGTTGGTGTAGACTATTGTAGGATATGGAACCAAAGATATTGGACTATGGGTTTGGGTGGTTAAAATGGACTGGTTACCTAAAACTGTGGAAGGACTATGGCCCCTGCCTGATCAATGTTTTTTTGTACACAGATAAAATGGCAGGGGGTGACTTGCACACTCATTAATGGGCCCCCAGAAACGGTCGTTAGCATAATATAGTGACGTAGCGACAAGGGGGCGACATATCCTGAGGTGCTCGAGGAGTGGAGAGGTATTCCACAGCTCTCAGAACAATCCCAGAGCCCGGAAGATGGTCAAGATCCCTACAAGCACTTACTAGAATACTTCCTTCCTCCGAGCACGTTTGCTCTTGCGAATCTCCACTCAAGTCGGCCAATAAAGGCAAGAATGAGGTGGGAGCTCAGTTCCTCGTCAGTGTTCACTCCAGCCGGTCAATAAAGGCAAGCCAGAGATGAGGAACATGACTTCTGGCGGGAGATAGGGTCCGTGGGGTCGCAACTGCCCAACAGCTCGCCACATGCTGACCTGCTTGTTTCTGTATCTCTCTTGGTCTGGCTCTTCACCCTAGACATGTTCCGGTAAAGTAAACTCTACCAGCACAGACCTAGAGTTCGAAGCAAGCCCCACCACGACGTCAACGTAGAGATGCGGCGGTGGGGTTATTAATATTAGACAATCGACATTATTGTCAATAGCCTACGTTAATATGGATCTGCACAAGCCCATCATTAGCTCGCGGCAAAACACAGCGGCCGTACTACGCGATGAACCGCATACACAAAATATCGTTTTGTGATTTTTAGATTGCGTTGTCCAGTCACTTAGCGTCATATTTACGTAGTGGTTAAGAAGCAATGTATTTATTGCAAAAATAATACAGTCACTGTTATGTATGAAAACAAAAATAACGTAGTAAAAGCAAGAAATATTTTACGACTTGTTGTTTTTCATGATTTTAAGGACAAATGTAGTTAAATACTTGTACTAACTTATGGTAAGTGATTCCATGATTTACAAACATTTTGTTTTGGCTTCGGTTTTTACAAGAAATCACTGAACAACACGGCATTCTTATAATTTGTCACGATCATAGTCGAAAGCGCACTAGTTCGCGGAGACCGCCATTTGCCTATTTTGCGAGCATTTCGATTATTGCGCGCGGACACAGACACGCCCCCTAGCCACTTCTGTTTTTTATATTTCTATGGCTGTTCCTTGGTAAGCGCATCACTTGAGAACGGCTGGACCGATCTGGCTAGTTTTTTCTTTTTGTTTTAAAATGTTCGTAATAGGTAGTCCGAATCAGGTTCTTACGCAAAATCTTCAAATTGAACGTCCTTTTTTGTATAAATTATGGAAAAGATAGGATAGCGGCAGTCGGATCAGCTACTTCCTACTAATAGTATAAACGCGAAAATTTGTGAGGATGGATGGATGTTTATTACTCAAACACGAAAAAAAAAAAATTTTTTCAGTTTTCCTATGCGCATGCATCTAACAATGGCGATCGGCCATAGACTAAAGGAATGAGGTTTCCTTTTTTTTTTTTGCTTTCCGCGGATAGCGTTTTAGCTACGCACAAAATGGGGATTTTTTTTTCTTTTTTACAGAGAAAAAAAAAGTTATATTTCAGTGAAAGTTTTATTTACTAAACACGTACAAGTTGAAATTACCTATTTAAATACGAAGTTGCATGAAATGAACAAGCAATAGGTACAGACGCCAACACATCAAGCTACTACAATCTGTCAAATTTCTTTAATAGATTTTCAACTTTATCACTACCGTATAAGGTTCAAGGTTGATTGCGAAAATGTGACAGTTTCGGGTAGCTTGACCTGCTGGCGTCTATACATTAATGTATTTGTTCTATTGAACAAGATCTTTTTTGTATCGAAACTTTTTTTTAAACAAAGCTACTCAACCAATAAAAATAAAATAAAATAAACTCTATAACTCACTTGTGAATAATAGCAATGAAAAGTCACAGTTTTATTACAGGTGTTTTTATGTGCCTAATTGCGGTGAAATAAGAGCCACTTTATGAGCAAGTGTGTTGAAAAACATATTACAAAGGAATATTTTTATATCCTGGATAGCTTTTGTTTAATTCATCACACACCGTAATGAAACGCCCAGAGCTCATGCGTGGAGCCCCTCAGATCCTTGTACCCTCCGTATATGAGCAGGCAGTCCTTCAGCGCGTGCGCAGAGTGTCCGCGTCGTCCGCGGGGGCCGAGCCCCGCGCCCCGCGGCTCTCGGGAGCCCCTCCGTCGCAGCGTCGATGTGTAGTTCGACTGGCCCGGGAGTTTGCGCCAGATTTGTGTCTGGAAAATAATGCAAGGCTGATGTTAACACAAGGGATTCAAAATATATAAAAGCATGTAGGTAATCTGTTCGACAGACCTTGGTTTAAGTAGATAAGGGTAATCAACAAGTTATCGAAGTAACGCCTACCTGTCCTGCCGCGCTAGCGATATCAGCAGTAAGTGCAATTTTTGACAAAATACGTTAAATATTGATCCCGAACAGCGCAATGAGCTCTATAAGATGTGCTGACAGCTGTTTTAATAGCTTATCGGGAACCGGTAAATTTCGTTAAGGATAAAGGCAGTAAATGAGACATCTTCCTAAACATAACAACAGTAAATGTAGTTACCCCGGGTTTGCAAGTAAAGCTCTATCATGTATTTTTTACTTCTACTTAAGTTATGTGCAGTAACTGTGTATACTTGTACTTTCGATATAATAATACATTTTATTGTTCTCAGATTAGTAAACTTAGACCTAGTGAAACTTTTCGTTATTTAATATAATATGTGAGTAAAGAAATATTAATAAACAGAAAAGTTTTTTATGGAACACTTTTTTTTAATTCACTTTTATTCTTATGCTATAACCTGAACCTAGTATGAGTTGCTTATAATAACAGCAGTAACTTAGGTACTTACTGCTATTATTCTAAGCAATCGATATTTCAGTTGCTTCATGTAATACTAGATATAAAACTATTGTAAATATACAATTTTATTGAGTGAATAATATAAAAGCGCTTTATTTGGGCTACACGTTTCAATCACCTCAATTAATATAACTAAAAAAAGAAGTCCGGAAAAAACAAAATTGTAACAAAAACTTTGCACGCCAATTACTCAAAACTATGCAAAACATATACTCACTGCTTATATCGCTAGCGCGGCAGTTTCTGTTAGGAAGGCAAGCCCGATCTACCATTTAAGGTAAAACACACGGTCTCTTCGAGACCATATTTTATTGCGTGTTACTAAGTAATGAAGCCCTATGTTGTTTTATTGATAGGATTAAAATCGGCCGAGTGTTTAACAGCTGTGTAAGCCCTTAGCCTTCACACCGGTGTCCCCTTATTTTGCAGACAGAAATTTAATAGAATTTCGTTTCCCAGAAAATGTTTCATATAATATTTGGTCCTTGTATTTTTGGTTCGAATATTATTGTTTCAAAGACTATTTACTTGAATGAAACATATTTCACAGAAACACAATTCAATGAATTTTTAATCACATTTTTTTGTTTAACAAACTGACCAAACAGTAGAATTATATTTTAACGAATATTGTTTATACCATTCCCCCTCTAAAAAGCTTATTTTATTCATTGAAAACAGTGAATAAAAAGCACTTTTAATCACTATTTTGGTGTTTGAATTTAGAACACACCAATATATTCGACCTCCATCTCAATGTTATAATACAACCCCCTTGCGAAAAAATACTCGATACAAACTCCTTGTGCAAAGAATATTCGACATACAAACTCCTACTGCAAATAACTTTTCGAGATTTGATTTATCGACATTTTGGACAAGCATTAGAATAAAAACTGTTTTGTGTTCTTTGCTTTCATTAGTAAATTGGCGCTATTTAATAATAAATCGATTGAAAATGCATTCAAGTGATGAATCCTTCACTTGCTCGTGATTCATCTATGGCCCTCGCTTTAAATCCGTCCTTTATTCACTAATTGCATAATATACTATTGTTCGGTATAAGTTAGTGACAGAAACGAATCGCTGCAAAACCGACTCCACGTAGTCTTGTCTTGTTTGTTGCTACCCCTAGATTGTAATTTAAATCCGCGTAGGCGCGGAGGGGCGAGGCAGCCCGCGAGCTGAGGAGCAGGTGGTTTTAACGCTCGCCGCTGCGGCTGAGGCAAGCCGGCTTAGCCGGCCAGCAAGCCGAAGCCGCGGTGGTGACCGTGAATACCATCTGCAACGATAAGCACGCGTGGGACCGCAGGAGCCCCGCAGCGCCGGAGCCGTGACAGAAACCATGCCCGCTGCATGTTGCATGCTCACTTGCTTGCTGCATGCTTGCTTGCATTCTGCATGCTTGCTTGCATGCTGCAAATGCAAATAAAATGCTGTTGAAAAATTGAAAATGGATAAAATGTTATTCTTGGTAATAAGTTTTATAATAAACAAGCTTTTGCCCGCGGCTTCGCCCGCGTAGATGTTGAAATCCAACGGGAACGTACTACCGGGATTGAAAGTACCCTATGACGGAGATTAAAAATACTTTTGAGTAATTCAAAAACTTAAAATTAAAAACTTTTGAGTTATTCAAGGCACGTAGTAAAATTCTCCCCTAAAAACTTAATTACCCCTCATTCCCCTATTTGGGATCAATTCTCAAAAACCCCATATACTCGTTATCCTTTCTTTTTCTGTCAAAAGAATGAGCACTTTTTGAGGAAAAACGAATTATGACAAACTTTGTGTCTTATTTAAGAACGTATTATTGTGCTTAGTTTCAAGTTTATGAACTAAAAAAAAAATTTTTTTTCATACTGTCTATTTCTCCCCCTTTTCACCCCTTTAAAGCCCTTCTTAGAGCTCGCCTACAATCTAAGGAATGTAAATTTATTCTGAAATAGATCAGTCCGTTACGGATTTTTTACCATACAATCTTTGACATCCCCCAATCCCCCCTTGTGCCAAGTTTAATGTTTATTAACTCAAGGAATAAGATTTTTCAAACAAATCAAATCACCCCTTTTTACCTCTTTACGGTTTGAATTTTAACCCGTCAATTTTAAACTATCTGTGTGCCAAATTTCAGCCAAATCCGTTCAGTGGTTTGAGCTATGTATTGATAGCCATCAGTTTTTCCAGAAAAACTTTGACGCCCCCAATCCCCCTTTATGGGGTAGTTTATAAAAAACTGAAATAAACAAACTTTATTATTTAAATAGATAAGCATTCGTGCCAAATTTCATGTTTATAAACTCAAGGAATAAGATTTTTCAAACAAAAGAAATCTCCCTTTTTACCCCCTTAAAGGCGAAATTTTCAAAAATCCTTTCTTAGCTGACGTCTTCTACTCCAAATCCTAATCTAATCTAACTATCGATTCTCCCGGAGAAAGCGATGGGAGGGGGGTTCTCTGGGGGAGGGGCCCGTGGCTAAATAATAACAGCCGTACAGGTCGATCGATCAAGTTAAGCTACACTTGCCTCGGTTGGTCTGTGGATGGGTGACCATCTTTACATACAGAGACCCGTCCGTGCCTCGGAAAGCATGTTAAGCTGTTGGTACTGGCTGTCATTCGTGGATCTTTGACAGTCGTTACGGGAAGTCAGAAGCCCGAAAGTCTGGCAACCATTCGTACCAACGGGTATCTTATTACCCAGTAACTGCGTTGTGGAGGTCAGATAGGCAGTTGCTCCATGTAAAATACTGTTAAGTTAGAAACAGTACACGTGTACTTATATTATTTTTACTTTAATAAAAAATTTAGTGAATGAACTACTTTAATACAAAACTTCATCACCCTTTTCAGACCCTTTTGATTTGAAAAAATAAAAAAAAACAACGATTTACGTTGTGTTAGTTTCTAAAAATAAGCCAAAAAATTTGTGATTTGAACTTAAAAAATAAAGACCTTTAATTAAAAACAAAATTTCATCACCCTTTTCACTCCCTTAAAGGTTGAAATTCTAACAACACCGTTGCGTTAGCTTCCAACCATAAGCCTAGATAGTAAATTTAGTGATTTTTCAACTTTCCAACTTCATCCCCCTTTTTAACCCTTCGGGGGTGGAATTATCAAAAACGCTGAGATACGTATAAATTAATTTTCAATCGTCAGCCTAAATACAGAATTTGAAGATCCTAACTTCAAAACTGACGAACTTTCATATAAACTTCAATCCCCTATTTCACCCCTTTAGGGGTGAAATTTCCAAAAATCCTTTCTTAGTGCACCCCTAAACCTCATAAGGAACCTACGTGCCAAATTTGGAATCTCTAGACCCAGCGGTTTGGGCTGTGCGTTGATATATCAGTCAGTCAGTCAGGACTTTGAATTTTATATATATAGATAGATAAACAATATGAGGATAAAGAATATAGGATTTGTTAAACAAAAATCAATGATTTTAAAATCTTCAAAGTAAGTATTCTGCGTATTGATTATTCTATGAAACGAAAATATGAGAAAAAAATTATGTGAAACGAAATTCTATAAAACTATTAGCTGCTCTATGAAACAACGTACAACCCTTCACACCCCAATGGCAAAACCAAACAAATAAAATAATTGAAGAACATTCTGCAATCAGTGACAAAACCTCAAGAAAGCAAAACGTAGGTAACTGACTACCAAAGACTAGACATACGTACCTAACCAATTTATAGCGTTTATTCCCGGTCGTCCCTACCCTGTCGTCCCCATAGGGTACGAGTGGGAAAAAAAATTTCGTTCCTCCCCAGTGGTGACGATTGGAACTTTTTATTTCCCACTGGGGACGACGGGGTGGGGACGACCGGGAATAAACCATTTATTGTAGCTAGCCTAACCCTTGTCTCCACTTTGTTGTTGGGCTGGCGGTTCAGTCATACTCGATGCGCTTACATCACGTAAAGAGACTGCCATCCTTCCTATATACTATTTAACCCAATCACATGCAAGTGAAAACCGAGGAATCTAAGGCTGAGTCGGATACTAAAGCGGTCTTCCGATTGTCGGCTACAATTTAATTCCTAAGTATATGAGAAAATTATTCTCTAGTTGAATGTTAAGCATTTCTCTGTTATTTCTTGGTACCTACTTGTCAAGTCCCAACCTACATGACGAAGACCGATAGCGAGTCAATCGCGTGCTCTCGGAGTCTTGGATCATGGCCCAATAAATGAAATACGACATTATTGTGCACGCGAGCTTATGCTAAGTAATGATGAACATTTCAAGGACGAGTGGGGTATGTTTGGAGACGACCTAGTTGTAACACTCAGCGGGGTAATTACGTCACACATTAACAGTAGCAATGGGTTTCATTTTGACAGTTCAACACATTCGTTGCGTGATTTACGTTGTTGTGCAGACACATTTTTCGAACATAATATGAAGCAACGGATTAGCCATTTGCTTCAAAATCATTCAGATTGTGATTGGTGTGTTACGCAATTAGGGTGCCGTTACCAGAATCACTCGTTAGGTACCTATGTATGACTCAATGAGAGGCTATCGTGATCGGGGATGACACCGATCCCCATTCGTTAGTTACGAGTATAGTAGCCTAGTTAAGTATTGGTACCTGTGGTTACGTGTGAATCTAGGATTTATTTACAAAGTGTACATCAATTGAGCGTGTTTTAACTTTTCTACTTCATTGACTGTTAAAAATGGGTGCTAAAAATAACCTGCCTACTATAAAACAGATTGAAATTGTAAGCTATAAGACTTTAACTAGGTACCGTACCTACGAGTATATAATTATTAGCGAATAATGCTTGGCTTTGTTGCTCTGAATCGTGGCTTCAGTCAGGCTGCTTCCGGTACTTACAAAATGCTTCAATATAGGTACCTGCTCGCATAATTGACCTTTGACCTGTACCCTAATTGCGTAACAGACTATCAATCACAATCTGAATGATTTTGAAGGATATTGCTATTCCATTGCTTCATATATTCGAAACTGCATAACAACGTAAATAACGCAATGAATGTGTTGAACTGTCAAAATGAAACCCATTGACACTGTAAGTGTGCTACGCAATGAATCCGCGAGTAAGCAGATAGGTACAGTCAGTTGACACGGGTGACGATCCGAATAATATGTAGGTATAATGTATTTAGACCCTTGAAGTAGAAAAGGTAAATAATAATGGTCACATCCTTACAGTAGATGACATAGGTAGGTAGGTTCGTTTAAAGGTAGTTGCTGAGTAATTTATTATTATTGATTATGCGCTATGGGATGCAGAATATTTCTATGGCCTACGGATAATTCTGATAATTATCCAATCCATCCATCTAATGGATGTACCTATGGATAATATATAAAAATACATATAATACATATTCTTTATACAAACTGTAAAGTGGGATTTATATTGCACCGGTGCAGCTGGGATTACATAACAAAACATCAAGCCATTTATTTATTTGCAGAGCTGTGTACCCATAGTACACCTACATTGCGCCAGATATGTTTAAATTCCATATAATGTTATAGAGGGCGAGGCTATTGCTATCAACCTGGCACAAATCCAGACTCCAGGCTGCTATTGAGACCCAGGGATTCCAGGGATTATTTTGGGCCAAAAGAATAGGTAAACAATTTTACCTCTGTATCGTATATCCAGAGCGGCGTTTCGTTGGATAGCGCGCCGGCCTCGCCCCCAAACACGTAGAGCTGTGCCATGTGCGCGGTGGCGCTGTGCTCCTGCAGCGAGGGCGGCGGCTCGCCTCGACACTCAAGCTTGTCCCATTTACCAGTCGCTGGAAGGATATAAATAAAAATAATAATGCCAGCCTGTTACTGTCCCCCTGCATGGCAAAGGCCTCCTTTCATACAGAGAAAGCACAAGCATTAATCACCACGCTTGCTCAAGGCGGATTGGCGATTTCAGACTTATGTTAATTATAAGTCCTTCCTCACGATTAGATTGATAAAATACTCTTTATTATGTACAGACAGACGGGTTTAATCATAAACGTTGCTTAAAGTGACGTTCAAACGTCAAAAATGTATGGTTAAACAGTCGCTAATCATTACTTAACTTTAAGCAGCGTTTATAAATAAACCCTATAAATGTAGAAATTTTACAAGGCTAGACAATGAGCGGTCTTATCGCTACAAGCGACGTTTTAAAGACAGCCTTTGGATAGATTAAGTGAAAAGGAGAGACAATACTGCAAGTAGTCTGTGATGTACCATTTACATATCTATACATATAATATAATAAAATCGTAGCGAAGTCGAAACTGCACATTGAAAATATTAGCAAAAAAAAAAAAAAAAAACCGGTTACCAAAAAAAAAAAAACTAAAAAGTGAAAAATAACTTTAATTTCTGATTTCTGATTGAGTTGTTGATTAAAATACAAAAATCGCTATATAGAAAGAAAGAAAGAAAGAAGAAAGAAAGAAAAAACGTTTATTTGCGTTAAACATGACGCAAAAAAAGAACACAACACAAAAAAAAAATTGTTTGGGGTAAATATGCGTCACATCCACGCAAAACGGCCATCGCTCAGCATAATGCTGCGACCCTATGCGAGACAGAGCCCCAGCGCTGGTTTTCAGTGACAGCCGGCGTTGACGTGATGACGTCGACCGGTGCAGCATACAATGAGATAAAAAATAACATAAATACACAATACATAATTATTACTAATAGTTTTTATAAAAAATAATATTTTAACATTAAAAAAATGGCAACATTCCATTCCGTCGGCAGCGGCGTACGCGCCGCCGCCTAAAGTTATCTGTGCGTGCAGAGTATAGTTTTTAATACTCTGTGGCGTGCAGTATAAGTATGCCTATAATATTTGAGGAGTTCCCTCAATTTCTCATGGATCACATCATCAGAACTTGATGCTGATAAAAATGGGACTAATCAGGAAGTATAATCCTTACAAATATATATTTTTTTTTGAATTCGGTTTATTAACTACGGAGCACTGAGGTAAAAACATTAAAAATAAAATACAACCGAATTGAGAACCTCCTCCTTTTTGGAAAGTTGCGACCAGAAGGTATGCACCGGAACTCCGTAATGAAACAATGTATCCTAGCCGTGTTTGGTCTTATTGGAATTGTCATGAGATGCACTCGGGTTATAAATGGTTGTTAACCGATTTTAATTAACTTTGCTTGGGTAGTTTTTGAGTTAGCTTCGATAATCAAAGTCAAAGTCAAATAATTTATTTCAAATAGGCACGAAGATGCACTTTTGAACGTCAAAAATTACATGAATAGTTAATTGATTCTAGTTGCGCCTTCCAAAATGTAGTTATGTATGGAGAAGAATGGGCAAGAAACTCCATACTTACTCTTTTAAAATGTTAACAATAGTTTGTATACATTAATTAATATTTATAGGTGAAGACTATGTACCTAGAAAAAAATAAAAAATAAAAATCATCAAAATTACTTACCACAATTGGTAAAAAGAATGAAAAGTGAAGTAATAACAGAAAAATTAATAAATGCGATAGGTACATGGTGCTCACATATTTACAAACATTGTATATGATTTCCCAAAAAAATAAAAAATAAAAACAACATATAATAAGTCAGTGTGTGAGTTAAAATATTAATCACAGAAAATAAAATTAATATCATAAAAATTATAAATTATACAGTTAAATTAGCAACCAGTTCGATTTTGTCTAGACTCTAAATTGTCCTATGGAGCAGGACCAGCATGTTTCCAAGCATTTTTATCTTGGATATAATCCTCTAATTTGTAATATGCTTGTTTACAAAGTGTACTTTTAATATGAGTTTTAAATTTTCTTTCATTTAATTGTAATATATCAGAAGGTATTTTATTGTAACATTTAACACAGTACCCCATAAAAGATGTATGTACCTTAGATAATCTGAAAAATGGTTGATCTATTTTATCTTTATTTGTAGTATTAAAATTATGCCTATCACTGATTTTATTAAAAATATGTAGATTTTTTCTTACATACATAATATTTTCATAAATGAATTGGCAAGGTACCGTCATTATATTAATCGTTTTAAATAGTTCTCTAAGAGATTCGCGGCGATGTAGATTATAAATGGCTCTGACAGCCCTCTTTTGTAAAATAAAAATGGATTCAATGTCGGCAGCCCGACCCCACAGTAAAATGCCATACGACATAATGCTATGGAAGTAGCTAAAATAAACTAAACGCGCGGTTTCTATATCTGTTAACTGTCTTATCTTTCGAACAGCATACGCGGCCGAGCTTAGCCGCCCCGCAAGAGATGTTATATGAGGTCCCCATTGTAATTTCTCATCTAGCGTGATTCCTAGGAAAACCGTTTGATTAATAAATTCCAGTTTTTCTCCGTTCAATATGATGTCACATTCGCTACTTCTAACATTAGGTAACTTAAATCGAATGCATTTGGTTTTTTATTATTTTGTACCAAATTATTTACAGTAAACCAATTTTGGACCTGAAGAATAGAGTTATTCACGTCGTCAAGTTTTTGTGACCGTCGATCTATTTTAAAAATCAATGATGTGTCATCTGCAAATAACACCATCTGCGGTTGATTTTGAAGTAATTGGGGTAAATCGTTAATGTAAACTAAAAAGAGGAATGGACCCAATATCGAACCTTGAGGAACGCCCATTTTCATTTCAGACCCTAATGATTAATAAGTATTTAATCCACTTCGTATATCTTGTGTCAATGTTGTTTGTGGGGTTTAGCAAGTAGTGGTAATCGAATTGTTGTGGGGTAGGTACCATTACAAAAAATTACAAAAAAAAAATGCAACTTCCAAACAAAAAAAAAAAAAAAAAACACTAAAAAGTGAAAAATAACTTTAAATTTGGAAGTCGGTGGCAAAAAACGAAAATACGAACTTAAAGTTATTTTTCACTTTTTAATTATTGTTTTTTGGAAGTCGGTAGTTTTTTTTAATTAGAATTTTTGGTTTGTATGTTCCAGCATCTCGCAAAAACTACCGGATAGATTTTGTTCAAATTTTCCATAAATATTCCCTACAGGTCTGGTCAAACTATAGGGTATAAATTATCACGCTATTTGCTATGGGGGATGAGCAGTATTGCATTATGCTTTGAGATGAGTCAATAAGGTCAGGTACAGTAGCGGTCAGAAGTGCAGTAGCAATCTCACAAAGTTATAGAGCAGGTATGGGCAAGCTTTGACATGTTGAGGGCCAAACTTTAGCGTGCAATTATGTTCGCGGGCCGCGTTTAAAAGTACTTAGTGCATTTTAAAGTAGTGATAATATTTTTTGCGATAGATTTTAGACATGAAATAATACGACAATGTTATTATAGTACAATTTATTAAAATAACAAAATGAAATGAAATTTAAAAAAATGGTACATTATAATTAAAACGTTAAATTTGCAATTGTTACAAACTACGAAAGTTAAATACACCGAAATCAATGAGACACTTGAGTTTGAATTTGGGAAACTAATCCATCGATATTTGGATTAATTCCACTGATACTAAGACGTAAAGAATTTTCCAAATTATCGTCAGTCAGTCTTGTACGATGTGTTGATTTATTAACTTTCATCAATGAAAAGAACTGTTCGCATTTATAAGTACTGCCAAACGCACAAATCAATCTTCTTGCGAATTTTCTAAGCTGCGGAAAATTGTCTTCTTCTAGGTATTTTTTGTAGAAATCGCACAACTCTACGTCTTCAAATTTCTATTTTAGGAGTGAGTTTTCTTGAATCTCGATCAACTCCATTTGTAAGTGTATTGGAGCATTTTGTACATTACATTTTGTATGAGTAGCAAATAAACTGAAATAGTCTTCCATGTTTTTGAAGTCGCTAAATCTGTTCGAAAATTGTTCCGACAGTAACTTGAGTTCTTCAGCATATTGAGCATAAGCAATATTTTCATACGCAGAGACCGTGTTGAAATGGTAACTGTTACCAGCCAGCATCTGTGACTCCCACAAGCGTAGTTTCATCTGAAACGCTTTCAAATGGCTGTACAAATAATTTACTAACTGTCCTTGTTTTTTAAGTTTCAAATTTAAATCATTCAAATAGAAATGCCAAGTCACATATCCATTTTGGGTCACTTAATTCAGTTAGTGGTTTATCTTTTATTTTCATAAAGTCTGCTATCTCATTTCTAAGGTCGTAAAACCCTATCAACATTTTTCCTTTGCTCAGCCATCTGACTTCACAATAATATGTTACGTTGCTATATTCAGCTGATATTTCATCCAAAAACGTCTTAAAGTGACGATGGTTAAGCCGTCGGGATCGAATAAAGTTGATGGTTTTTACTACCACAATCATAACATTCTGGAGTCGAATGGACTTGGAACACAAGTTCTGTTGGTGGTTAATGCAATGAAGGACTATCAAATCATCTTTTTGCACATTTAATTCTGTTGCTTTTTCATTCAAAATTCCGATGAAACCTTTACGTAAGCCGACCATAGAAGGTGCACCATCAGTGCATACTCCAATTAATTTTGACCATGGCAAGCCAAAACTTGTGAATACCTTTTGAACTTCAATAAAAATATCCTCTCCTGTAGTGGTTCCTTTAAGCAGCTGTAAAGCAAGCAATTCCTCAGTAACAGTGAACTTATTATCAACACCTCGAATAAATAAAGCCAGTTGAGCTGTGTCAGACAAATCGGTGCTCTCGTCTAATGCTATGGAAAATGATTCAAAACCAGCCATACGGTTAGTCAATGTTGTTTTTATATTATTAGCCATCATTTCTATACGTTGAACAACAGTTCGTCTTGACAAATAAATTTTTTCAAATTCATTTTTCTTTTCAGGACACAAAATACTGCAAACTTCTAACATACACTCCTTCATAAATTCTCCTTCGGCAAAGGGTTTTAATGCCTTTGCCAATTTTGAGCTAACTATAAAACTAGCTTTCACAACATTATCAAGTTGTGTTCTTTGGTTATGAAACATTTGTTGCTGTTTTTCCAAATTTGCGGTAAGCTTCTGGATTTTGTCTGTTCTTAATTGTCCTATCAGTGAGTGCAGCGTAGCATGCTGAGTTGAGTAATGCCTATTTATATTGAATTTTTTCGTTACTGAAATGGATTCATTACACAGCAAACAAATAGGCTTACCATTGTGCAAAAAATAATTCTTCAGTTCATTTTTCTTGAAACTGGCGACCCTCTGTATCTACTTTTCGTTTCTTTCCAGCAGACATCATTTTTGTTTACTTTTCGTTCAATAAACTTAATAACAAACTATAGTTAGTAACCACTCAAGATGCACACAAAGTCATAAAGCAAGTTGACGGCCCGAGCAGTTCGCTAGGATATCGCTTGTCCAAGTTATCACCTCGGTAGCTCAAATAGAACTGAACTAACGTTCGGGCCATCCACCCGCTTATATAGGCAAAATGAAGGAATAATCTGGAATAAACTAGTTTAGAATAATATATAAGCAATAAAGGCATACATACACACTGGCGCGATATAGCAGGCGCGACAGGCAGCGACAAAGAAATTGTGCACAATTTATAGTATCGCGTCGAGCCCGCGGTATCGCACTAGTCTGTACGAGCCTTAAATCTTTTGATGTGTCACCCGTAAGGCTGCAAACCTCAAAGACTTTGATCGAGCAAGCCGAGTGGGCGGCAAACATCAAAGGATTTGATGTTTGCCGCCTCACTGTCACTCCCGTGAGTATAAGTACCTAATGTAATATTTTTTTAATTGTTTTTTTTTAATATTTTATAGAGTATCAAAACCAGTCGCATTTATGACCTTTTTCTATAAAAAAACATTTCAAACACATTCACATACACCCGTGTATCGCACTTTTTCATCCTTAGTCAATCAGAAAAAGCACGGTACATAATCGTTTGTTTTAGTTGATTGGCATGTCATGCCGCGCAAAAATGAATCTTACAAAATAAAACTTATCACAAAAAATGAAGGTGGAATTGAAACAAAATTAATCTGCTGTATTCATTGGCTGTATTGAACAAAATAATATGATGTTGTTGGTTGGTGAATTACGAGTGTTTGTGTTATTGCAATTAGTGGAGTTTTGTTTAAATATCTTTACTGAAAATACAAGCAAATATAAGTATTGAGTCCGGGAAAATATTGTCGCCTTGTCACATTTTCAATGAAACCTGCTTAAGTGTAAGTTATTTTTTAATATTATGTGCTGATAGTTGTGAACGGTGTATGGTTTTTTTGTTAATAAATCGCTAGTTTTAAGTGTGTTATAAAGTGTTATTTTTGTTTGAGAGAAATACTGGAAGTCGTTAGGTGAAGAGATTTGAGGAAAAGATAGTCTGAAGAGTCGTGTAAGATGTGGAAAGCCGCCACTTATTAACCACTCTCAGCTACGTTGTAGGATGGAAGAATATGAAACGAATGGTTTCATACTGAAAAGTTATAGTTTTGCAGGACAATTTAATACGTCATTGCGCCATCAATTAAAAATATATGGGGTTTAATAGTGCAAAGGTGGGAAGCACGAGACGAGAGATGTCCTGAGCAACTTAAGTCCCATTGCATGTAGTTGTGGGATAGTTTACATGGCACAGATATTTATGTGCAAATATTGTGAGCTCCATGCTTCAACGTCTTCTAAGCTGCATTGATAATAATAGAGGTCACACTAAATATTATTTAAAAAATGTAGATTATTTTTACGGTGAATGTGCTGACTGTTATAGTAGGTAATAATAGGTTTATGATTGTAAAATTGAGGTGAAGTTTCAATTTTCTTTCGTCAAGAAAACGAACACTTAAGCTATAATCTCAAAACACACATTTATCAATTTAATGTAGCAGTTTATTCATTTTATTTGTAATATAAGCGTTTTAAATAAAAACTGTTGTTTTATTATCACACTTTTGTAATTAAATTTATAAAAAAGCAGTAAAACTAATCGGGTGATTATTTCACTGTTCTTTTATTTATTTTATTCCTATTCCCAATAATATTTGACAAAGTTAAATATAATAACTATTGTTGCAAATAAAAATATGATAAAAAGAAACATTCCACTTGGTGATCGAACCCACGGCCTCTGTTTATGAGTCCGATACCTGATTCTACCTACTGACGATGCTTATTAAAATAGCGCGAATTTTAGTAATATACTGAACCGGCTAAAATCATGCGTTTACTGCCTGTCAAAACAAAAGACGACGAAACGACGACGACGGACGATGTGTATGTGTGTGTGGTGAGGTCTCATTAGTCATTAGGTTGACTGCGTTACTCACATGAACAGAAGTTCGCATTGCTACGTCCATAGAAATATGATCATTAATGTGCTACTGCACTTATGATCGCTGACTGTACCTTAACCGTGGTCGCTTGAAGAAAATGGTCTTAAGAAACTTTACTTAACTTTTAGAAAAAAATTGATCGACATTCACAGATTTTGGAAAGTGGAGGAGGGAAGGATCGAAAAACTCTATGGGAACAACAGAGGTTCGTGATGACTCTTGAAAACAGCTTGTAGACATGGCTCAGAAGTGAGATGGGACTGGTCATCTATTAGCTGCCATGGCTTATTTTAATTGTTTTATTTTTGAATTGTTTGTTTGTTTTTTTTTTTTTTTGTTTCTATTTGGTGTACCTACTCTGGACGCTTTTAATGTTTTTTTTTTATTCTACTACGAGTATGAGTTTGCTCTTGACTTTAGTCTAGGTCTGGATGACAGAGACAAAGTCTACGATGGAGTGAGCTTACCCAGAAGAAGCCTGTTCACTCTCACTTTGAATAGATTAGGGTTGTATGCGTTCGGAAACACAGACGCAGGCAGAGAGTTCCACTCCTTTGCTGCGCGCATTATAAAAGACGTTTGAAAACGCTTAGTGCGAGTTGGTGGAATATCAACTAGTTAGGGGTGGTAACTTGCAGTGCGTCTAGATGTCCGATGGTAGAAGGGAGCCGGTGGAATGAGGTCGTGGAGTTCATGGGCACACTCTCCGAAGTACAATCTGTAGAAGACCGACAAGCAGGCAACCTTGCGGCGATGAGCCAAGCTGTGAAGCTTGGCATCCACCAGTTTTACGTCGCCAATGAGCCTCTTAGCTCTGCGTTCCACCGAGTACGTATTTATTTTTTATTTTTACATCGTTCTCAAATTAAGTTATAAATTCAACATTATATGTGTAACTAATACTTTTGTAACAATTTAATTTAAAAGAGTGTCCATGGAGTTTCTTGCCCGTTCTTCTCCATAGGTACCTACGCTTTGGAATGGGAATGTAGCTTCATTTTTCTCACTGACCGACTCCTTGACAGTTCAAAAGTGCCTGTAAATGGTTTAATTGAAATAAATGATTTGAGTTTGAGTTTGAGCTGGGCCTATAATTCTTAAAGGGGGCATTATCGCCCTTCTTAGAGAAAAGTGTCACCACACCTCTGTTCCATGCTTGTGGCGTTTTGCCTCGAGTATGACGGAAGCAAACAGCTTCTGGAGGGCCTTAATAACGGGTTTTCTGCCGGCCTTTAGTAGTTCAGTCGTAATTCCGTCATCATCCGGCGCCTTGTTGTTTTTGAGCTGCTTCCTACTACTTTGCAATAATGCGAAAGAAAGTTGCCTCCGTAATATCCTGAATGAAGGGAAGCAGCAACAGCATTCTGAGGGTGTTTGCAGAGAGGCTGGATGGGCCTACAATGGGGAGGCTTACCAAGCTTCATGTTAGCAACAAAGCTTGTTAAACCTTCCTGTGATTGTGATTTTTCCTTTTCTTTCTTTTTAGTGTACCTGAATGTTACTAATATAGTTTTTTAAGTAAGATGTAATACTAACACCCTACGGGCCTTGATGCCTGATAATAAAATAAACGTGTGTCTGGATATGTACTAGCGATATTCTAAAAACTGAAATATTAATTTTAAAGTACAATTACACTCTAAACGTGGGTCTAACACTTCCCCGCTATGTGGCAGACATTTTTTTTTTGTTGAAATATTATCTATGCGAGTACAAAAAAAATCATATCTCTAAAATTTTTTGTCATACTGAAATAAAAATAGGTTTATTCGAAAGGCAATAATAATTATTGTCTACAGATTTTGAGCTAAGCTACAATCTATACATATAAAATTCAAAGACCTGACTGACTGACTGATATATCAACGCACAGCCCAAACCGCTGGACTTAGAGACTTGAAACTTGGAGGGAGTGTTCTTTGTGAAAAGCAAGTATCCACTAATAAAGGATTTTTGGGAATTCTACCTCTAAAGGGGTAAAATAAGGGATGGAAATTTATACGAAAGTCCGTCAGTTTTGAAGTTAGGGTCTTCAAATGTTGTGTTTAGGCTGATGATTGATAATTAATTTATACGTGTCTCAGCGTTTTTGATAATTCCACCCTCGAAGGGTTAAAAAGGGGGATGAAAAAGTCCTTAATTTTCGAAGAAAAATCACTAAATTTACTATTTAAACAAAGAAGGATTACGAATATATGGGGTTTTTGAGAATTGATCCCAAACAAGGGAATGAGGGGTAATTAAGTTTTAGGGGAGAATTTTACTGCATGCCTTGAATAACTCAAAGTTTTTTAATTACTCAAAAGTATTTTTAATCCCGGTCATAGGGTACTTTCAATCCCGGTAGTAGGTACGTTCTCGTTGGATTTTTTCCGAAATCCACGCGGGCGAAGCCGCGGG
This sequence comes from Dryobota labecula, assembly GCA_947523025.1. Classification (NCBI taxonomy): domain Eukaryota; kingdom Metazoa; phylum Arthropoda; class Insecta; order Lepidoptera; family Noctuidae; genus Dryobota; species Dryobota labecula. The sequence goes on along the minus strand of OX383296.1, from coordinate 854,057 downwards.
CAAAAGCTAGTACAACATAAAATTCACAACTGTACGTCTAATACTTTAAGAGTTATTTTTATTTGAACATAGCGTATGCGCAAGCACAAAAGGCCATTGTCGGACCCTAAACAGGAAATCGTTAAAAACACATAACATTTGTATTGAATTTTATGTATTTATTTTTCCAATTTTTCCAATATTAAATGACAATTCAAATATCTAAAGCAGTTGCTCAAAGTTTGGAACTGTAGCGTATACTTTTTGTTTCATATGACCCCACAAAAAATAATCCAACGGTGTCAAATCGGGTGAGCGAGGTGGCCACGCTACTACACCACCACGACCGATCCACAGCGATAGATTATTATTTAAATACTAGCTTCTGCACGCGACTTCGTCCGCGTAAAATTCAGCCCCGTCGCATCGCATTGCCCGCCCGCGCAATTACTCCGATTTCCCTTAGCGTTCTTTCCGACTTTTTGTCGTATGTTCGGCTCCTTAAGGTCGTAGCGTGATGTTATATAAGCCTTGCTCAATAAATGGACTATCTAACACAAACATATTTTCAATTCCAACCAGTAGTTCCTAAGATTAGCGCGTTCAAACAAACAAACAAACTCTTCAGCTTTATAATATTAGTATAGATTCTCTCACTGCTCGAGGAAAATGCGCGGGTGCACCATCGAGCTGGAACCACATACGCCGACGGTATGACACAGGTAGGTCCATGAGGCTGTCCGCAAACTGCAACACCTAGCCGCAACGGCCCTATCAGTCTATCGTTGATTATGCCATTTACTGAGAATTCATGCTGAAATGAGCTTGGGCGCACCGCCCTTGGATTTGCGGAGCACCAGAGATGGTCGTTTCTGTGGTTTGTAATCCCAGCTCTTGTAAATTTGGCATCGTCAGTCCACAGTATTCTTTGTAAAAACTTACGGTTCTGTCTCAAATTTCTATTTATCCATGAACAAAACACAGATCTTACAGCAAAATCTGTTTCGATCACGTCTTGAACCCGTCGAAAATGATAAGGGTGTAATCCTTCTCTTTTAAAAATTCTCCATACATGCCACCTAGACATTTGAAGTTGCACTGCAATCCGTCTAACGGTTAGCCTAGGATCATTGGTTATTATCTCGAATGCACATCGATAAAAGTTTGGCGACTCGGTACACTGAGTCGCCAAACTTTTAGGCCTGTTAGGGTACCTTCGTCGATATTCTTGTACGGCCAGATTTGCACTTCCATTGCAAAAGCCATACACGAAGTGTATGTCAGTAATATGTTGCGCTGAATATTGACGATGTGCCATATTTTATCACACTTTTAAAGATAAACACTAACGCAGCACGTAAACAGGGCCTCAAGTCTGCTATTACAATAGTGTCAGAATGGTCTCGCCATTGTGAGTATTTGACAGTTTTTGTATGGCAAATCTGTCAAAAACTCACAATGAAGAGACCATTCTGACACTATTGTAATAGCAGACTTGAGGCCCAGTACGGACGGTAAGTGAAAGTAGCGATCACAACGCAGGGCGAGGGACAACTAACCCAATTACCCAACTAATCAACTGTGATTTTGTTACAGGTAGTGGACTAATACGTTCCATCTCGCTCACTCACGGTAGTAACGAACACTATTTCTGGCCAGTTCTCGGATGGAATGCAGTGAATGCCATAAATGTTACTCTATACCCAAAGTCTCTAATTCAGGTAATTTATGTAAACAAAGTAATGTCAAGAAATGTCACCGTCAAAATGACAGGACAGTGATACAAAACATTTTATCAAAAAAATTTTTTTTTGTTAATATAATCTATGAATTTAAAGTGAATTAATTATAAGAACTATGCAAAGAAAATACCGTTGCCAAACAATGTTTTATGTAGTGTGTCGGAGACACGGCCTATGATCGTCATAATCAGACCCTTTTAAGTCCATTGCTAGACGTAGGCCTCCCAAAATCGATTTCCACTCGAAACAGTTTACAGCCTTTTTCATCCAAAATGTGGCTAGATATGCTACATACCATATGAATCTGAGAATGAGAGTTGTAACATTAGTGTTGTTGAAGATATAAAAAATGTGAAAATGTTTGGATCCCCTGCATTGTTATCAGTATCATAAAATATTTTATACCAGAAAATCTCCTTTTATTAATAACTTTGTTTAAAACCGAAAATTTATAAAAATAATTACGGTATGATAATTTTTTAATTATTATTTCTTAAATTCAATACTTAAAAGAAAATGAAACCCTTTTCTTCGCCATTTTATGTGAATTACCATTACGAAGATATTTTTTTGATATGTTATCCCCTTTGTTCACATAAATTATCTGAATTTGAGACTTTGGGTATAGCGGTTAACAAAGGCTTTATGTGCGTGCGCATACGCTATGTTGAAAAAAAACAATAGCTCTTAAAGTATTAGACATACAGTTGTCAAATTTTATGGTGTATTGAAGCTTAGCTCTGTCGATCTAGTAAAAAAATAGAAAAGTAGTCGGGGGTGTTTTTGTAGCAATTAACAATTATTGGTTGAATTACATAATTTTTCGTATTTTTTTCGACTTTCACATTTTTTTTCAAAAGTTATGGAATTGTGAACACATTGCTTTGTAATGCAGAAGGTAGACAATATTATTGCCTTTCGAATAAGCCTATTTTTATCTCAGTATGACTAAAACTTTCAGGGATATGATTTTTTTTTTGTACCTGTACAAAAATTATTTCAACAAAGAAAAAAAAAATGGCTACCACATAGCGGGGAAGTGTATTAGACCCAAGCTTAGAGTGTAATTGTACTTTAAAATAGTTTATATTTCAGTTTTTAGAATATGGCTAGTCCATGTCCGGATACACTATATATAAATTATGTGGCAACAGAGAATCTGCTGACTTACATCTCTTAATTATGAGTATGTATTGATATTCTTATCAATATATACTCATCGCATCTCACATTTTATATCCAATTATTGTATATTATTTCATTCACGGAATCACTTGCCCCCTCCCCCACACACACACCTACACACTCCCCACTCACACACACCCTCGTACACCCACACACCCCTACACTAACATACATACACTTGCATGTCTGCTGTCTATCACACCATTTGTGTTACTAGGGATTTGTTTTTGTTATTATTTTATTTATTTATTTTTATTCTTATTTTTCTTTTCTGTACGAGTACATCATTGATACTGTCCATTTGGCTGAACCCTTTTAAGATACAGGCTAGTCCTAGTTTAAAGGATAGAGTCTACTATTGCATAATAATGTAAAATTTCAAACAATGTATACAGTGCAAAGTGTTGTTTTTTTGAGAAATAAATACTTATTATTATAATATATATGGTTTATTTTTATTTATTTAGTTTGAACTGTAAAAGATTTATAATAGAAACTGGTGGAATGCATCTCTAATCTCAAGTTTTCCGATGACCTCAGATATCTTTTATGTATTTCATGAAGGAACTTGAAATGTTCTTTGAGATAAGGGGTTGTAGGATTGAACAGAATACTGTAGAGCTGAAACAAGATATAAGAATTCCGGTGAAGACGTATGGGAAGCCACTTGAACTTTGTGTGACATTCAGGATTGTGATCATATTTGCGCAAACCGAATAAAAATCTTATGCAAAAGTTTTGAAGTCGCTCAAGTTTACCTAGTTGTGCCTCAGTGAGATCGAGATAACTGACATCAGCGTAGTCAAGGATGGGAAGTAAAAGATTGTGCAAGGGCAGTTTTAGTGGCGGTTGGATGAAAGTTCCGCAATCGTCTCAGGGACTTGGCAGATACAAAAATGATGTGAATTTCGTCCTGCAGCTGGGGACCCCAAGAAAGATTCTTGTCGATCCAAACCCCTAGGTTCTTGACTTTCTCTCTATCCGGAATAGCGGTTCCGTTAAATTTAACCTGGAGACGCCGCGACCAGTTTATCTTGGAGATCATCCATGAGCTACCAACAACAATTACCAGTCTTTGACGGATTAAAGTTATTTATTAAGGTTAAAATCATTATACTCGAAGTTTTGAACTCTTTTGGATCATAGGTATCTATATTGATTCATATATCATATGATTAACTAATTCAGTTCCTACCTATTTCGCAGCACTAGAGATGTGAGGAAAAGTTAAACCATTAGTTAACAAGGTCGTTCAAAGTTGTTGATATTATAACAGAAAATGAATAGGTACTTAATTATTTTTACAAATCTGACTTGGCACATAGAAATTATGTCTGACATTTGTTAGTAGAATGAAAATGTGATTTTTGTGATACTATGGTAAAACCGCTTGGTTTTACCATAGCATCACAATTCTTATTTATATTTTAGTTTATGAGTTAACGTTTTTTATAAAAAACGTTAACTCATAAACTAAAAGAAAATACACCAAACAATCTTATTTACAATATCCGATTCAAAATAAAACAAAAGACTCATTACGCAATCTGTGCAGTAAAAAGTTCCGACTTGTAATTAGCGTTTGAGTCGGTTGATGAGGCTCGACCTAATTAACGCCAGTCGGAAGCTGCAGCAGGCCGTCACGGGAAGAAAAGACACGTTTTTGTGGAGGACACTCCAGCGACTGCTGACGACAGCCTCTTCGATTGATATGAAGTGCCGGATTCGGGTTAGCGTCCCATAAGGAACACAAGTTGGAGATTGTTTGTAGGTACCTACTCCTTTGTAATGTAATATGATAAAATCAAAAAAATAAAAATAAAAATATTTTATTTCACATAAACCTACATGGGCACTTATGAAACGTCAGAAGCTAGGTGCACGGTTCCAATTAGTCGTTTTCTATGGAGAAGAGCTAGCAAGAAACTCCACGATTACTCTTTTAAAAATAATTGGCTTTACAATATTATCAAATAACAGTGTTAATAGGTATGGGAGGACAGTGTAGGCCTTTCAACAATTACCAGGTAACGAGAACGATAGCTTAATTTTTTTGTACTGAGACATATCAAAATAAGAAATAGGTGTATAATAAAACACGTTTAAATTATATTTGTCAAAATTTGTCCACTGATTAAAAACTTTTCCTGTATATATATATATTAAAATGAAAAGCTATTTAAACCAAATTACATAATTGCAATTACAACTACAGTAACAAATCTGAATAAATATCATGACCTTCGATCAATAATAGCATGACCACAAAAGCCACTAATAAAGAATTGGAATTCGATTTGAAGGTAAATAATGTCAAATAATGAAAAGATTTTGTCAAGGAAGTATGTAAAAAAAAAAACTAAACATTGTTATTTGGGAACAGTTAATAGACATTTACATAGTTACGTCGTTTACGAGGTACCAGGGAAGCCACATGTGCAGAAGGAATTATTGCCAAACTTCCTTGTCTTCAACGTAGTCTTTTATATTATACGAGTAATATGCTTATATGATAAAGACACGTTTGATGTGGGTTTTGAACTTTCCATCGCTAAGTTCTGTAACCGACTTTGGCAACTTGTTATAAAAGCGGATACTGTTTATAAGAAATGACTTGCTAGTTTTAGTTAAACTGAATTTCACAATTTCATGTTTACTACGTGTATTTATATTATGGAAATCGCTTCTTATTTTGAAAAGTCATAAGTTTTTGCGAACATACAAAATACTTTCTAAGATGTAAAGAGAAGGCAGAGTTAGTATATCAATTTCTTTGAATTTGTTTCTAAGGGACTCACGAGGACCCATTTTATAGATCGCGCGGATTGCTCTCTTTTGTAGAATGAAAATGTAATCTACGTCAGCTGCCGATCCCCACAGCAGAACGTCATAAGACATAATACTGTGGAAATGAGCACCTAGCTGTGGCTATATCAGTTAACTGCGTTATTTTTCTTACTGCATATGCAGCTGAACTTAATCTACCTGAAAGAGCTCTAATGTGGGCGCCCCATTGCAATTTCGAATCTAAAGTAATTCCTAGAAATACAGTTTCCGTAATAGCATCCAGTTTCTTGCCATCAAGTTTTAAATTTAGACCCACTTGGGGTACATTTGGTAATGAGAACTTAAGATATTTAGTTTTATTCGCATTAAGTAAAAGATTATTAGCTGCGAACCATTTTGAAAGAACAGCCAGACTATCATTGACATGTAAGGCATCCGTGTATTTTCTGTCTATTTAAAAAATTAGAGATGTGTCATCAGCAAATAGAATTATATCCGATAAGTTAGCTATCATGTAAGGAAGGTCATTAATATAAACTAGAAATAGAAAAGGGCCAAGAATTGAACCTTGAGGCACGCCCATCTTAACTAGAGACCCCGAGGACGTCGCCCCGTTAACGTGTACTTTATAGAATAGAATAGATAGGATTAAGAGCCGAGGTGTTGCGGCTACAAGCAAAAATCACTACCCCAGGACGTCCGGTCCTGGGGATTGATTGATTGAGTGATTTTTTGGGGGCTTACCGTGTGCACTGGCATTGTCTATGCGGGCTCTTTTGCCCCGGTTCGCAGGCCTTTTTAGCGCATGCCTCGGACGGGGTTAGTTTCCATGAGGGTGGAAAGTTGGCAAGCTGGTCCTGCTAAGGAGGGCAGGCCGCCCTGTAGACTCTCCGTCCGCATACAGGCCCATTGAGGACGAAGCGAGCAAGCTAAGAGAATAAACGCTTATCGCCTCGTCCGGCACTTGACCGGCGTGGGGCCAGATTTGGCGGGCTACCAGTTCGGTTTTCGCCGGGGGCGCTCCACCGTGGATGCCATCATGCGTGTAAGGGCTCTAGTGGAGCAAGCAGTTGCCCAGGGTGAGGTCGTTTCAGCGGTGTCTCTGGATATGGCCAACACCTTTAACACCTTGCCCTGGAGTTGCATAAGGGAGGCACTCATATATCATCGTGTGCCTGCCTACCTCCGTCGCATTATCGGGGACTATTCAGCGGAGAGAACCGTAATGTACCCTGGTCAGGAAGGATGGAGCCGATGAATGATGTCATCCGGTGTCCCACAGAATTTGGTACTGGGGCCGCTGCTGTGGAACATTGGTTACGACCGGGTGCTGCGCATTGCACTTTCCCACGGCGTAGACGTAATCTGCTACACCGATGACACATTGGTGAGGGTAAACTCACCGGCAATCGGGCATATTGACCACGGCAGGGGTTGCGCAGGTCGTTGGAAGAATACGGCGTTTGAACCTCGAGATGGCTTTATACAAGTCTGAGGCTCTCTTTTTCCATGGGCACAATCCATCTCGGGATTTACACATAGTGGTAGGGGGCGTCCGCAACGGTGTCGAGTCGACGATGAAGTACGTGGGACTCGTCCTCGACTGCCGGTGGGACTTCGGGCCGCACATTCAGCAGCTGGTCCCCAGGTTGATGAGCGTTGCAGCTGCTTACGCGTGACTGCTACTCAATTTAAGCTGCCGGAGGCTGTGCGTGGGGATCGTGCGGTCCATGGCTCTGTATGGGGCGCCCGTGTGGGCGGACAACCGCATCGTCTCAACATTGCGAAGGCCACAGAGAGCGATGGCTGTTAGGGTGATAAGGGGATAACAAACGAACCAAAGCATTGACATTCGTATGGCCCGGCGTATATACAGAATCCCTCTGCGGCATCCGAAGCTTCGCACGGTATGCTGAAGTCCCCTTGTGACGATATCAACGAAATGTGGCTGCTACTCGTAAGAGTATGAATATAAGAATCAAAATCATTTCCGCTTACGAAAATCCTTTGTTATGCCATTTCGCGCCGCGTCGAGGCTTTCATTTATTCACTTACCGAGGCTATACCTCCAGAAGTCCCTGAGCGGCACCGCGCCGCCCGCGCCTCGCCCGCCGAGCACGTACACATGCCCGCCCAGCAGCGTCGCCGAGTGCTTGCCACGCGCGCACGGCACCGCGCGCCCGTTGCTGCAGCCGCACTCCACCGAGCTCCACATCTCATCTGACAAAAATTTATTATTTTTCTAAATGCTCATACAAAGACATTTTCACAGTATTCCAAGATTTAAAAAATACAACAACCAGCAACTCCGGTAACATATTGAAGTCATGTGGTGTCTACCCTCAACTAAAACTACTTAGCAAATGCGATGTGATGTGTACAGTCATCAAATAGGGACCATGTGTAGACCGTATTCACTTTACAAAATAGATTTTAGGGCCCTTTAGTTGGCGTTTTCCCTACTGAATAGGTAAAACCTTTTCACATTAAGAATGGCTATAGCTGCGAAAAAAGGGAAGAAAAATATGTACTACACATCTTTTAACAGTATCAAAGGCAAAAACCCAATATATTCAGCTTTTAAACGAAATATAAAATTGAACGCTCCAAGGATTTAAACTAGGTAAACCACATTACGTCTTTCCCTCCTCTGTAATCGAAAGTTTCCGACTTCAAAGTCATGTCCCTTCGAATAAAATGCATTACTCCCCTTCGATGTGCATAAAAATCACCAACTAGTCGTCGTGTGGGGTAGATGAAATGCCGGCGTCCCCCAAGGCTCCTCGCTAACACCCTCCGTTTCAACGTCTCTAAGTATTCCTTATTGCGAATGAATCCCTTCTTGTTCTGTGTAGGGACGTGTTTAGGAGTTATCTTTTACAATGTGTAAATATTAGTTAGAATCGAGGAGGTTTTAGTTTGTTTGTGGGAGGTCACATGAATGTGACGATTGCCATTGTGTTGTGATTTGTTAATCTATGATTCGAACAAGGCTAATTCATAAATTGGCAAAGGAAATTGTTCTTTTGAATCAGTTTCTACATATTTAGGTATGTTACAAGACAAAATGGATAGACACCAATTTACACCGACCATATTTCATGAATGCGTAATCCACTCAAAGTATTTATTAGTGCGATTTTTGGTGATATAACAGGTCTAACAGATATTTTATAGATACTCAAAAATCTACCCTATAGGACCATACACTATTAATATAACAAAAAAAAAAATATATATATTACATAAGACATAAACGATTCAATTCTATACCCAAAGTCTTAAATTCAGATAATTTATGTAAACAAAGGGGTTAACATAACAAAAAAATATCTTCGTAATGGTAATTCACATAAAATTGCGAAAAAAGAGGTTCCATTTTCTTTTAAGTACTGATTTTGAGAAATAATAATTAAAAAATAATCATACCGTAATTATTTTTATAAATTTTCGAATTTAAACAAAGTTATTAATAAAAGGAGATTTTCTGGTATAAAATATTTTATGATACTGGTAACAATGCAGGAGACACAAACATTTTCTAATTTTTTACATCTTTAACAACACTAATATTACAACTCTTGTACATAGATTCTTAGTGTAAGTAGCATATCTAGCCAAATTTTGGATGAAAACGGCTGTAAACTGTTTCGATTGGAAATCGATTTTGGGAGGCCTACGTCTAGCACTGGGCTTAAAAGGGCTGATTATGACGATCATAAACCGTGTCTCCGACACACTACGCATACGATTGTTTGGCAACGGTATTTTGTTTGCATAGTTCTTATAATTAACTCACTTTAAATTTATCGATTATTAATTACAAAAACATTTAATGATAAAATGTTTTGCACTACTGTCCTGTCATTTTGACAGTGACATTTCTTGACATTACTTTGTTTACATAAATTATCTGAATTAGAGACTTTGGGTATAGCAAATTCAATACAATTCTAATAAATCTATAGGAATATTACATTATAAATCATAAATACAGGATTAGTCACAAGAAATTCATCAATGGTATAGTAGCATTTGTCTATAAAAAAAATATTTAGTTTGCGTTTAAATTGAGTCAAGGTTAAATCTTTTATGTCATTTGGTAGCTTATTAAAAATTTTTGGAGCCATGCAAAGTATGCTCTTGTACATAAGGGCGGTTTTTGATCTTCTTAGGCATAATTCATATCGGTATGTTGGTCTTATTGATCGATAACTTTGCTCTGAAGCTTTTTTAAATAAGGCACCGTTTTTTTTACGAACAATGCGGTCTCGTAAATGTAAAGACAAGGAAGCGTGAGTATTTTGAGGGAAGTAAAATGTGGTTTGCAACTTTCTGTGGATTTAAGGTTGCTTATGGATCTAATGCACCTCTTTTGTGCTTTGCGCATGAACTTGCCCACTCCATTCAACATGCAATAATCGTAATAACGTAGTGTATGTGTAACTCACAAGACCAAACAATATTTTAGAATGCGTACTAAGCCTATCTTTGTAGTAAACCGCAGCATTAAATAGATTAAAACTTTGTAGAACTTAACAATTTCCTGAGTTGGCCGGCAGCCAAGCATTCTGTAGCAAGTTCAATATACGGATAACGAATGGTCGAGTGACGGGGGCGGGGTGGAAAAAACGGTTTTCTTATTTTGTCACGAAATATTTGCAAAATTTCGTGACAAAATAAGAAAACCGTTTTTTGAGACAACTGAGAAATTATTACTAAAAAGTTACATCTTGAAAAGATTTAGACAATAAGCTCTAAGGATATAAATGAAATGACAATGAATTAGCAGCCTACGTAATACTATTTTAACTCTAGTATTCGATAAATCATATCCTTCGGGGCAATAACATTAAACCCTTTTACAAGACAAAGTCACAACCATTCCTACATAGGACTTATGGTTTCATAATAATGTCCGTCCATTTTCCTAAAGGCTTGTATATTTTTCTCATCAAATATTTTTTCCAATCGCCGTATAATTAGTCCCTGTGCAGCAACCCTTTGTTTACCACGTGACTTGTTTGACGATTCAGCTCAGAGCCCTGGTCCTGGACGTCGTTATGTTGGTACACTTGTAGGTAAAAAACAAAAACATAGGGGAGACCAGGAGGGTCTCTCTACAGTAGTCGAGGGTGGATGAAACGACGATGGTACACGTTTGTGTAATCAGGAGTGACTTTGACGGACTTATCGACTCCTGTACCTATTTGCTAAAACAAACTTGTACCTATAGAGTATGAGAGAGACAGCAGTATCTCTCTGTATGGAGGTGAGGTGGTTAACGACACTTAATTCCACATTAAAATAAGTTAAGGACCATTGGCAATGTTTCCAAGGTTAATGGAAATGGTTGAAGTAACTTCAGGACTGCCATAACTTTATTACCTTTTAGCTTTTATCGCTAAGTAAAATTTTCGACATATTACAACTTTTAAAAGTAATTTTATCTTATACTAGCTTCTGCCCGCGACTTCGTCCGCGTGAAATTTCTTGTTCCCCCGACCCACCTCGTCGCATCACATTGCCTGCCAGTGCTTTTACTTAGTTTTCGCTTAAACTTTCATTAAAAAAAAAAAAAACTGTGTCCTAGTTAATAGGAATGTAATTCTTCCTCAAGAATTGGGCTGTAAAATGCAAAAAGATTTTGTCAAATCCAACTCTCAGTTCCAAAGATTAGCGCGTTCAAAAACAAAAAAACCTGCCAAATGCGAGTCGGACTCGCGCGCGAAGGGTTCCTTACCATCCATACTAATATTATAAATGTGAAAGTAACTCTGTCTGTCTGTCTGCATGTTACGTTTTCACGCCTAAACCGCTGAACCGATCGTCATAAAATTTGGCAGAGATATAGCCTGAGGAGAAGGACATAGGCTACTTTTTTACGCGCTAACCGACATCCACGCGGGCAGAACCGCGGGCAAAAGCTAGTTATCTATAAAAACGGCAAAAAAATCATGTCCGTTGTATGGGATTATTAATTATTAATTTTTTCTGTTTTTTAGTATTTGTTGTTATAGCGGCAACTGAAATACATCATCTGTGAAAATTGCAACTGTCTAACTATCACGGTTCATGAGATACAGCCTGGTGACAGACGGACAGACAGACAGACAGACGGACAGCGGAGTTTTAGTAATAGGGTCCCATTTTACCCTTTGGGTACGGAACCCTAAAAACTAACTCTTCAGCTTTAGAATAGACTACCTCGCAGAGTTGATCATTATTTTGCTGTGGAGTTATTATAAAACAGTTATATCTCCTAAGATATTCATTGAAATGAAATGATGTAAGGGCAACTTTGTTCAAAATTAAATACTTGTGATGAATAACGTATTTATTTGGATAAGGATTAATACCATGTTTATGAAAACTCCTTCGCAAATAATGCATTAATTTCGAACAAACTTGATTACCATAAAAAAAGTTTATAGTGAGTCAATCTTAAAAGATAGACATATGCTGTCGCGGACTTTTTTTTAGAACATTTAAAGAGGAACAATTCCATCATACATGTTATTTGCGTAACTTAAACCGTTTACGCAGCGCACGCAACGGAAGCTCTCAAAAAGGAATATTTTTTCCCGTTTTTGCAACATTTTACATTTATGCTCCGCTCCTATTGGTTGTAGCGTAATGTTATATAGCCTATAATATTTCTGAATAAACGGACTATCCAACACAAAAAGAATTTTTCCATTCCAACCAGTAGTTCCTGAGATTAGCGCGTTCAAACAAACAAACAAACTCTTCAGCTTTATAATATTAGTATAGATGTAAAAAAAAAATTTATTTTATTTTAGAAGTTTACAGGAACTCTGGGGCAGTAGCAACACTGATTTCCATCACATAAATTTTCGCTGTATTTGCAACATTCCTTATGCACAAATGTTTTATTGAATGTCATCAGAGTTTATCCGGAGACCCCATTCCTTAACAAACATTCTTCTATGCTCAGTTCTTGAATGACCTGTAAACAGCGAGGTTAGGCTGGGGTGAGAGCACCCCGAGAGGGCATTACCTCGTCTCGCTAGCTAAAGAGTGCGGCTTCGACGGGTTAATCGAGAGCTTATGCCTCGCCAGCGGATTAGAACAAGCCCGATGTAAGGCACACGTCGTCGGCACGATGTAGGTAAGGCACACGTCGACAGGTTTGAAAAGTGTTTTTTAAACAAAGCTGAGTCATTGTGTATGAGAACCATGTTGTTGTTTACTTTCATTAGGATGGTAATGTCGGGAAAAGGGACCAACGTAAACTGTTTATAGATACTCTTCGTAATCTGTCGGTGGGATTCAGGTAAAGTGTGTATTTAGAGGATAATGTGGAAAAGGGGAGCTTGTGTTTAGATGAAATGGCCTTACTTTTTGGCGTATGTTTACTCTGATAAGCTTTTATAACTTGTTAATTGTTATATTTAGTATAAATCAATTTTGTCAAATTATTTTAGTCGTAAAACATTGTGTTATGTTATGCCGGTCTAAAAAACAAGACTAAAGGCTCGCGCAGACTGGCGCGATATCGCGGGCGCTTCAGGCACGCGATTCTTGTCACACCCGCGATTTCGCGTCAGTCTGCGCGAGCCTTTATTCGACTAAGAACTCAAACATTATATTTTTCAGTAGAAGATGTCGATACGAACAACTCGATTTCCGGAATCCGAGACACACATTTCTAACTTTGTATCGCCTTCGTTTCGGCTTACCATTGCTAATACTATACAGAGATATCTTAGCTTCTGGATCATTTAGGGAATAAGATTTGTCTTCAATAATAAATGTGACTTCGTAACACGTCTTCATAAATTATTCGATACTTCCGCAATACAATATGGATGAGAGAAGAACACTTTATTACGACCTAATTCGACCAAACATATGAATGAGTTGGAATAAATGGATTACCTAATGGTATGTTTTGTTTGGAAATCTCCTGGTAATCCGTCAGAGTCTTACAACGTGGAACCACTTTCATCAATAAATATCAAACTAAGAAGGTTTGATATTTATTGATGAAAGTGGTTTCAGTATAACACATGACTTTCAAATCGGTTCATAAACTACGCAGTTCTGAGGTAACAAACATTTAAAAAAAATACAACCGAATTGAGAACCTCCTCCTTTTTGGAAAGTCGGTTCAAAACACTTTGATTGGTCATAAACATGGTGCTGCTGGGCCCGTCGCCGGGGTCGATCGCAAAAATGCTCAAAGTTTGTGAGACCTACGCTGCTGCACATGGACTGGTCTACAATGCCAAAAAATGTGAATACATGGTCTTTGGGGTCGCTGGTAAGTGCCGGGAGGATGCCCTCGGTCTTTCCATAAACGGTACGCCAATTTGAAAAGTCTCGAAGTTTAAATATCTTGGGCATTTTCTTACTAGCGACCTCAGCGACCATGGTGACATTGAAAGGGAGCGTAGGGCTCTGGCGGTCAGGGGTAATATGTTGGCATGAAGATTTTCTCGGTGTACTGACCAAGTAAAGATTACGCTTTTTAAAGCTTACTGTCAGAGTTTTTACACCGGTAATCTTTGGGTCAACTACTCGAAAAGGTCGCTGGATGTTCCACGCGTCCAATATAACAATGTTTTTAGGATGCTGTTGCGACTGCCTCGTTTTTGTAGTGCCTCGGAAATGTTCGCGGTAAATCATACCAAATCTTTGAAAAATTTATTTTAAAACAAATGTTAGGACATTTCAATTTACATAATTTACTTCATTTGAAACAGTTTGGTTTTACAAAGGGTCGTTCAACTACAGACGCGGGCGTGGAATTACTTAAGAGCATATTCGAGGCCTGGGAGGAGTCGCAGGATGCTCTTGGCATTTTCTGCGACTTGTCTAAGGCCTTCGATTGCGTACATCATGATACACTCATCAGGAAACTGCATCACTATGGTATGAGGGACAGGGCTCTCGACCTTCTGACTTCTTATCTGAACAACAGAATTCAGAAGGTTGATGTTAATGGCAAGAGATCTGCAAGATCTGCGGTCACTATGGGCGTTCCGCAGGGTTCAATTCTAGGTCCTTTCTTGTTTTTGATTTACATAAATGACTTACCTTATCACATAAGGGACAATCACAAGATTGTGTTATTCGCAGATGACACTTCCCTCATTTTTAAAATCAAACGTCAGTTAGTCAACTTTGAACAAGTTAACTATGCACTCTCTAAAGTTGTTCATTGGTTTAATGTAAAAAATCTTCTCCTGAACGAAAAAAAGACTAAATTCATTAAATTTTCAACGCCAAATGTCAGGCAGCTAACTACTAATGTTCAACTTAATGGAATAGATTTGGATCCTGTTGAGTCGACGGTTTTTCTTGGAATAACGATTGATGGTAAATTACAATGGGGCCCACACATAGAAAAATTGTCAGGAAGGCTAAGTTCGGCCGCCTATGCTGTTAAAAAAATTCGACAGATAACTGATTTAGATACTGCCAGAATTGTTTATTTTAGTTATTTTCATAGTCTTATGTCATATGGGATTCTTCTCTGGGGAACCTGTGCGGATATTAATACAATCTTTGTTTTACAGAAAAGGGCTGTTCGAGCCATTTATAACCTTGGTGCAAGAGATTCCCTTCGGGTAAAATTTAAAGAAATAGATATTCTGACTGTAGCCTCTCAATATATATTTGAAAATCTATTGTATGTACACAAAAATATATCAAATTTTAAGAAAATGTCCGATATTCATAGTCTAAATACCAGAAATAAACACAATCTTGCTGTACATCGCACTCGCCTCCACAGAGTAGGCAACTCATTCATGGGTCAATGTATACGCTTTTACAACAAACTTCCCATTGAAATTCGAAACTTACCCATTAAACGATTTAAAAGCTGTATTAAAACCAAACTTTGCAAAAAAGGGTACTATAACATTTCTGATTATTTAGAAGACAAAAAAGCTTGGGATTGAACTGTTCGCTCTGCTTAAAGCCGTTTGATTAAACCGTAAAACTTGACATTTTAATAATTATACAACGTTTTATATACATACCTAATTATTGACATTATTAAATATTATATACAAAATGACATGAATATTTACTTTGAAAAGTATTACATATATTACTTTAATTATTGTGAATGTGAGCACTATGTGGGTCATTTGTTTTCTTTAAGATTATCTCTTTTTCCTCTTTCTCAAGTATTTTTAATGATGGTCTGGTTTTTTGAGTACTTTATGCGGCCTACCCAAATGTCCTTTCTTTGGTATTGTTCGTCGAGTCGTTGAGCTCCTTAAATCCTGAGTTGAGCTACACGTTTACTGACAAATGCTTGCACTGACTGGACAGGTCCACTCAAAATTGTGTGGTTCTTTCCTCAAAAGACCATTTCAGACACGGATCTACATGGTCCTCACATGATCTGACCAAGATTATGTCTGGACTTTAAAAGAGACTTTGACCCCTGAGTTTGTTTCGCCATTTCTTCTCAGGGATAGTCAGATAGGAAAAATTTCGACTTCCTCAAGCTTGTTTTTATATTTTTTATATGACGTGTAAAAGTGATTCCGATATCCTATTTACAGAATAAACGATTTCATTTCATTTCGATGGATTTCATGCCATCATCCGCAAAAAAACGGCCTCACTCCTGAGCAGAAAAAGAGGCAGTCACAATAGTATCCTGAAGGCGGTGGCGGCAGACACTTCCTCCGCCATAATAAGGCAATTTGTGCGAAGACTTATACCATAGTTAGACCATTACCATTTCTCGTTGCGTCTAGATGTTGGGTGGTCTTCCCACAAATTCGTCTTTAGTTTAAGTTACTACTCGTAACAATAGTGATTTAAGTGCAAACATGTTACTACCAATTTATGGATCTTGTGTTATCCGAAATAAAATGATTACATTTATTATTATTATAAACTATAGCAATGGCATGCTCTCAGCAACAGACACTCTTATCGTCAATTTTATCTGTTTCTTCATCAATGTGATCATGAAACAAACATTTTAGCTCTTTTAGCAATCCACGGACTTGATAAGTGAATCGTTAACATCTGACTCTTTCCCGAAAAATCTCGTTAACACCACCAACATATAAGTTGCTCTATATTATTCTCCGGTACACAAAGGAACTTAATTTTTTATGTTTGTTTTCTCCTAAGTGCGCGTCGCCAGTAGTTCCTCTGTTCAAAGGTCACGATATCAACAGAGTTCAGAGACGTACGGTGGTTCCGTAGTAGGTCATAGGGCTCCAATCACCATGCCTGAATTATGCCATGATACCTCGCCTAATTACTTACTATTAGTCATACTACTAGAGGGTATAAAAGGAATTACAATCAGTTATTTGCTACCTCCCCGACCCTTGACTGTAAGTGAAGCGTCAGCACGCGTTTTAGCTGTGCAGCATGTAATCCAAACTCCCCACGATAATAATCAAAACACTGATTTTATCCAGCTACCGTCGGTCCCTTGCCACCCTCCCTCCGACTCAGCTGCCCTAAGCCGAGGTTCGTACCCCACAGGGGGTGCCCTTAGCGAGCAGCAGTCGTTTAGTTTATAGTTTTTACGCCCTGGCTGGAGGCATTAAGTTTCGTTAGGAGCTTAAGGCAGCCACAGGAAAGTCCGGTTAAAGAGTCGGAACCTTAGTGGTTACACTCTGAGATGCAATAGACTAAAAAAAAAAAAAAAATTTGCTACATTTATTTTTCTGCATCCGAATTGAACGCATCGGATTAGTCATCATTAGCGAAATTACCAAGTGCTAATTAGCCTAATACGTGACACGTGTTTATCCGGAATTAATTGTTTGTGACTTGTTGTTTGCAATGGATATACAAACTGAAGGTATTTATTATATACTAGCTGTGTCCGCGACTTCGTTCGCGTGGATGTTGGAAAAAATATTGTGCCGCTTATAGAAGGTGTATCACCTCCTCCATTGACAAGGGAGAATGTTTCGACCAGGCCTGGTGAATTTTTTTAAAAAAAAGTTGCCACAAAATTTGTGTTTTTAGGAAAATGCTTCTCTATATATTCTTCTGGAACTCGTCCTCGACAGCAAGTGGAACTTCGAGGAGCATTTCCGACGTTTGGCTCCCAGACTGGAGCGGGCCGGGTTGCCTTGAAGCGGCTGCTGCCCAATCTAGGGGGGCCAAACGCTTCCTGCCGGAGGGTCAATGCTCTATGCGGGGGTTGTGCGGTCCATGGCCCTTTACGGGGCACCGGTGTAGGCGCGTTCCTTGAGGCGGCGACCTGCCCGCAGGTTGAACGCGTCCCAAAGGGTCACGGCCATCAGGCTGGTACGGGGATACCGCACGGTCTCCGGTGAGGCGGCGAGCCTACTTGCCGGATTGCCGCCTTGGGATCTAGAGGCAAAAATCCTCGCGCTCTTATGGGAGTGGCGCGAGGAGATGAAACACCGGGGCGTAACTCCGCTGCCGCGAGAAATCACGGCACAGCGGACAGAGCACCGGCGGGATCTCATGGCGACTTGGTGGGTGCGATTGTCGCAACCCAGCGCTGGGCACGCCACAATTGTGGCGATATGTCCCCTCTTTGAGGAGTGGCTAGCGAGGCGCCACGGCGTCCTCACCTTTGCCTGACACAGATCCTCACCGGACACGGTTGTTTCGGGAGGTTTCTGTTTCGGATTAGGCGGGAGGAAACGCCCGGGTGTTACTACTGTGTAGACCGTCCGGAGGACACGGTGGAGCATACGGTGGAGGTCTGCCCGGTTTGGGCAGAGCACCGCCGTGTCCTCACGGAGGCGCTCGGCAGCGGCGATCTCTCGCGTCCGGCCCTGCTCCAGGCCATGGTCCGGAGCGAGAGTGCATGGGAGGCAGTCACCTACTTCAGCGAAGCAGTAATGCTCGCGAAGGAGGAGGCGGAACATGTGAGGGAGCGGCAGTCTGTGCGCCCTCACGCCCCTAGTCGCCGCAGGAGACGCCCTGGGCGGCGGGAATCGGTATCCAATTCCCGGCTACCGTAGGCGCGGGCTTGCGGACGGCGAGATGGGCAGCTCGCCGTCCGGTAAGGACCAAGCCCGGTTTGATGGCGCGTTGTGTTCCACGCGCGCCTCAAAGAGATTTCAGCACGCACTGACGGGGTCCGCCGAGACCGGTGCCTGCCAGGGTTGCGGGTTTGTCCGAAAGGGATACCGTGGCCCTGGCACAGAGGCAACTGAAGGAAAAAAAAAAAACAAAAGTCTGACACGCCCTCTCGCTCCGCCCAGAGCGGGAGAAGTTATTGGATAATATCCCACCCAAAAAAAAAGGGTTCATCACACGCGAAAGAGCTACATAAAGTTGGCCGTGGGAAAAGCAACCAATACTAAGGTCCACCCCCGCAACGGACAATGTTTGGCCCTGAGCTTAATAATGGTCGTGGCGTAACATAGGCTGACGGGGAATTGCACACGTTTAAAACTAAACGGGAAATTATTGGGAATGAGGGGAATTCTGGGAATAAAAACAACATCACCGACGCCGCAGCCTGTTACGATTTTGGCTAAGATGCAGTTGTGTTGGAGATTGGTGACTATGAGCCGAGTGCCGTTGCAGTTTAGGTGGACTTAAATTTCTGAGAAGTATAAAACCAAAAAAAAACCGGCATAAAAATAAAATACATATATATAATTGTTTGCTGGAAGGGAAGATCAGCTGTGTTAAGCCCAAAACGAACGCGGAACGAAACAGTTATTACATCAGACAATGAAAAAGTCTATACATCAAAATTAAGTTTATACATCAGCGAGGGTCATTCTTTCACGGGAAATCTTGACACAGCGATTCAGAAAATGACGTTAAAAGAACAACGCCATCTATCAAATACAAAGTGATACTATCAAAATATTTCGCATAAGAAAACGTTCAAACAAACACTGTAAGCTATGTAGACTAAAAAAAAAAAAAAACATTGTATTATAGATAAATAGTTTTTAAAGGATTGCATAAATTTATTATCTTTTAATGATAAATGATTTTATTTCTGTAAGTAGGTTTTTACAAACACTTTTACACGTCAATCATATTTTAAAACTAGATGAGGTCGGCATTTCGTATCTGACTACTCTGAGAAGAAAGACCGAAACAAACTCAGAGGTCACAGTCTCTTTTAAAGTCCAGACATAATATTGGTCAAATCATGTGAAGACCATGTAGACTGGTGTCTGAAATGGTCTTTTGAAGAAAGAACCACACAGATTGAGTGGACCTGTCCATTCAGTGCACGCATTTGTCAGTAATCGTGCAGCTCAACTCAGAACATAAGGAGCTCAACGATTCGACGAACAATACCAAAGAAAGGACATTTGGGCAGGCCGCATAAATTACTCACTTACTTTATTGTTTCATGTTAAATAAATTAAGTATACCTATATAAATTAGGTATAGCGCCACCTAGAGCACTACTACTAACCTATTTAACAACGCATTTTGAATACTTTAATTAGCCTAACCTTTGATTGGGTCATTGGGAGTTATTAATCTATTCACAATGTATGGAGTTATCTTTGCGCGCGCAGTGTGAATAAACACACTCACAAACCTATTTGAGTTCACGATAGTGTCATTTTAGGTTAGTAGATGTCGTTACGTGTTTCAACTGAATAGTTAAATTCTTGAGGACTTTAAATTGATAATATCTTTTGATCTTCTCTCTATCAAAAGATATTATCAATTTAAAGTCCTCAAGAATTTTTGAATAATTCATCGATTGCGATGAAACAAAAACTAATCACTACCCCGAGATATACACAATATTTAAGTATAAAAGTTAACCATATTGGTTTGGTACTTTTTACGTTGAACCTGTTCAAACAATAATCTGTAAAATCCAAACAGACAAACAGACAAAAATTCCAAAAATTGATGAAATCAAGGCTTCTGTTGGTTATTCTTTAACACCCCATTTTTTTTAATGAAATATTTTCAATGTACAGAAACTCCTCGTCTACAGATTTATTATATGTATATAGATATAATATATAATATATTTGATGTATTATTCTTTACTTTCGATTGAGTATATTTTTCTAAATACGGTGCTACCCCAAAGCAATTAAACGAAATTGTTTTTGTGTTAATTAATTTTAACTCCTTTGCCGTATTATTCCACGCATGATTAGATGTGTTTGGTTGCGACTGTAAGTGGTACTGAAGGTCTTCGCTGTACGTCCAACCGCGTAGCACTTGTTACGAGATATGTATTACTAGCTTTTGCCCGCGGCTCCGCCCGCGTGAATGTCGTTTATCGCGTAAAAATGTAGCCTATGTTCTTCTCCATATCCCAGACTATATCTTTGCCAAGAAGAAGGTTATGAGTGCGACTGGTTTTAATACTCTATAACTTTGTGAGATTGCTACTGGACATAGATATAAGAAAGAAGGAGATATGCCCCGGCAGCTAAAAATGTAAAGAAACCCGATGTCTCCAGTCTGTCCCTTCCACTCGCCACAACTACACATGCAGTTCAGTAAAAGCAATAGATACGAAGTCGCGCACACACTCGTAATTCATAAATCGAAACTTACTACACAATCAATTATGAACCGTATCGCATCAAACACAACGCGCATTTACCAAGCACCGTACAACTCACTCACACGAAAACATCGGGCTCTATCGTTGTGCTGTGCAAAAGCCATTTATTTTACATATACGCTAATGATTGACTAAATTGAAAAGTTATCGATTCTTCCATTTATTATTGTATTAAATTTTTGTGGGGGACCTGAAAATAAAATAAATAATAAACTGTATACAAATAATAATATAAAATAAATAAAAATATTTTGCTAAAAACAAAATATTATTAAGTAAATAAAAAATAAATAAACAATATGAGAAAATACAGATGTGTAATAAACATTATTTCACTTAAGTCTTCCAACCGGGTTAAAACGGTTGACAAATTCAAGATTATACTATAATAGCAATATATTCATTAGACTATATTTGCCTATATTGCAAGCATTTTGATCATTGCGAGCGGACACAGACACGCCCCCTTGCCGTTTCTCTTGTTTTTTATATTTCTATGCTACTGAACTTCTGAACAATATTGCCTTCTTCTGTTCATGAAGTGTTAATTCAAGGATCGGAAGTAATTGAACATTGATTGTTGTCCATCGGTGAGCTCTCGGAAGAGGCCGCTGAATCCTGGCAGTTTAGATGTGACTACACGAGGGAAATGACTCGAGTTGTCACAAACACCGATCTTATGCACTGACTTTTTCTTAATTCTTATCCATATATTTCTAGTTTAAGGAAATTGACACGAAAGAAGAACTCTGTTCTATCAGAAGAGGTGTTGTATTTGTTATTTATGTAAAAATAATATGTCATATTTTATGTTAAGTAGCATAAAACACTTTAGATTATTTTTAGATATACCTAGAGATTTAAACATAGAAACAATTTAAATGTCATTATGTTATGTACTTTTTCTGTCTGTAATTAGTTACCAATTAGCTAACTTCTCTCTAAGAGTAATTAGTTAATTGGTATTATCCCTATGCAGTTATTTATAATATAATTAAGTTCATTCGTTGCTATAATTAACCTATTACCAAAGTACTTATTTAAGGGTTAGACTTTATTTGTTATTGAATAAATAATTATTATTTTAATAAGTTATTATATTATAATTTCCCTTGATTGATCATGAAATATTATAAGTTTACGCATTAGTATGCATTTTAATAGCTGTTAGCGGTGCTAAATCCCTATGACCGCCCTTCTTAGAGCGCGGTACCACTGTGCGTTGTTACGCGGTGACGTCATGACGTCGTGGCATCGTTATCTCGAGACATATCCACCTTATATTGATCAATACACTCCAAAATGGTTCGCTTTGACGATCACTTGTTTATGTCTCATGCGGAAATACAGAAAATACATTGATAAGTGGCGAAAAGTTTTTTTGGCACACTTGGTTTACCTACAGTTTTTCAAGTCCAATTACCACTAAAGGTACCTAACCTAAACTAACCTAACCTAACACAAACTTGCCGCTATATCAGCAAATATGACATTATCACAACAGATAACCATGCGAGTTGGAAAATCTGACCGTCAAAGATCGAGGGGTACCTCAGCTAATCTGACGTTATCCTGCCAGAAGTATACGTTCATTAGTATTGACTTAATGGTCCGCGAAACGATCAATCGCAATTGTCAATTTTTACGCGATTGATGCCCATTGGTGCGCAAATTGATCGTTTACCTTAATGCAATTGAATTGATCCTTTCGGGGACCCTTAACAGCGAGCGTGCCTAGGCAGGTACTTACTGTACAAGGCGCGAAAGATAATGCTACTCGCGGCTTTAGGAATTGCGCATCTCCTCACTAGGTCATCATCATCTGTCTCCTTTTACAACTATGTTGGGGTCGGCTTCCAGTCTGACCGGATGCTCACTAGGTATTCGTAGTCAAATTATATATCTTGTTCAATGCAAAACTGCAGAGGAAAACGGGCTTCAAATACTAAAAACAATAAGAGCCGGTATGTAGGTGCGACCTGACTAAATCTTAATTACCTAAGTAATTTTATTTTTCCTCATTCTACCACAATGTTATGACAGTGTGTGTATTGTATCTCCGAATAGTGATAGTAGTGCCCCGTTAACTTTTGACCTCATCCCGGGGTTAAGAGACACGTCACGCCGCCGCGCCGCCGTGTCAGGAGGGTGTTAGCTGCGAGCGATTGTCACGCGATGCTCATTTGTCGACAAGCTACACGTGCTATCGTTGCTACTTGTATCGAGAGGTAATTTGCCTGTTTACTCGATTTTGTCCTCTTTCGGCTATCCATTTTTTTTAAAGATAGATTTGGATGGCTTCCTTATGAATTGTCGAGAAGAAGCACAACATCGAAAGTAGAGGAAGGAATGAGGAAAGCCTTTCTCCAGGAGTGGGACAAATCAAGCTTATAAAAAAAAATATCTTTGTAGGACCAGCCAGGACGGTTCCATAATGTGAGCTAAATTTTGAAAAGGTTGTTTAGCAGTGGATAGCGATAACTACTACCATCTCATGCATCAAAACAGAAATAAAATGTAAAAGGAAGAGTCGCTATTTTATTCAAGTAAAAAATTGGTGACGTACATATGTACATAGATCTCTTGCTAACTATGAATTTACAAAGCATTAAAATTAAAAGTGGTACCTAAAACATCGTCTTAGGACATAAGAACCTAGCAGTTTTAAGTAAATTGTTTAGAGTAAGCTGACCCAAATATAGCGAGGAAAAGGCAGAGATTTAAATGTAAATAAGTGAACACTTTGTGTGCCGCAAGTAAATCCCGGGTAAAATATACTCCGGCTACAGAGGGTTGGTCCAACAAGTCTACTGAGAGTTAATGAAAAATAATAGAGCTTTATTTAAGGTGAAATAACACTAGTAGATAACGCTTTGGTACACCGACCTAAAACGACGACGATGGACGATGTAAATGGCATTCAAATCTGCGAGGGGTCCCAAAATAAAAAAATATTCCTATAGAAGAAATGAAATAATTTCGCAATTTATTAAACTTTTTACATTTGCCGGCTTGGAGAGGTCTACACCTCTCGGCCGCCGAAGTCCGAGGGACTCCGAGACTCCGCTGGGAATTGTGGAATGAATCATGCCATGAGTAATTTTGTAAATATTGTTTCAGTTCAATGTGTCAGTTTGAAAACATAGATCGATACGAGACCTTACTAAATCATTTTCCATTCATTGGAAAAAACAAGAATTTAGGTACCTTTGTACTATAGATAGTTGATTTGTAGTAAGTCTTCCTGAATTCTAGGTCATTTAGGTAGGTTATCCTATAGTAACTTTAAAATCATGGCATTGTACAAGTTTACATGAAATAAAGAAGCTTTTCTATTTTATTTTAATTTTATTCATAGGTATGTTCGTACAGGAAAAAATACCATAGATATCAGGTAAAACGCTACTCATAAAACTTTAAATATTGCTGAGTATTGTGTGTAGGTACTTACCATAGTTGTGAATAACGCAATTAAACGAAAATATGGCTACGTAACTCCCCATGCATAGCCTTATTAAACAGTTGGATTTGAAGATGAGCATAATAAATAGTACATTATTGCAAAGGCTGTGAATTTTTTAATTTTTTTTATCTGTACATCTAATACTTGTTCCATGCTGGATTATGTTCGCAAATGTAAACACAATGTGAATTTATTTTATTTTTTATTTATTTATTTAATTCAGACACAGTGATCCATATTTTTGTTAGTATACTTAAGAATTATGTTAGTAACCAAAGATTCAAATACACAACTACAATCAAACTATTATATCTAAAAATAAATAAATGAAGTACTCACATCAATAAAATTGCAATCATCATTAAATTAATTAAAATGGTAAAAATCAATAGTATTTAAAATCAAGAAATTCATAAAAATCTTTAAATTAATTAAAATCATAAAACAACAATTTAAATAAAAATAAAAATAAAACCTATCATTTCATCAGTAGCTGTCCAATACGACATGCAACTGTACACAATGCCACAATATTGGGCAGTCAATACTGCCAGCTACAACGCTAAGAATGCTGTTGCCACTGCCGCGGGCACGACTTAGCAACGATGCAGCTCTCTTCCTGAGGATGGCATGGAAGCCATCGATACGAATTGTTACTGAAATAAATTGAATTGAATTACGGCTCGGCCTTCACTAATACGAGACAGGCAATTGCCATCTCCGCCGAGGCATTTATAGTGCTTTTCTCAAAATAATGCAGGGAATAAAACATACTTTTTATATATATATATATATATATTTTTTTTTATATATACTTTATTGTACATCGGATTACACATTACAAAAGAAAAGGAAAACTTATACACTATAAAATATACAATGGGCGGCCTTATCGCATACTGCAATCTCTTCCAGGCAACCTTGGCATGAATAGTGAATTTCTGGACATAAAATGAAGTTTTCATTGGTGCAAATAAAAAGTATAACAGAATAATATCCTATAATAGATACACAGATATATGCTATATAATAGATACATAGATACATACATACTAACTATATAAGCAAAGAAAATAAATGAAGTGTATAGATTATCACAGCTAACAACGAGAACAAAATCACAACGACAAGTAATGTTCCTTCACGAGTCTTCTAATCACAGGCAACGATTGCGCGCATTTTATTGGATCTGGCAATGCATTCCACAAACGAGCGGCCTGGACCGTAAATGATTTGTCAAGGAAAGTTGTGGAATGCATGGGCATTTTAAGCTTCAAGTTATCTGAACCTTAAAAAATTCGTGTGGGAGTCACAAAGAAACTGAAAACGTTTTTTAAGATAGAGAGGGGTGGAAGGGGAAAAGAGCACATCATACAAAAGGGAAAGAAAATGAGCATTCCGGCGAAGGCGAATTGGTAACCACTTGAGCTTCATACGAAATTCGGAAACATGGTCATATTTGCGTAAACCGTATATAATATGAACCTAATACAGAAATTTTAAAGCCGCTCAAGTTTATCGAGTTGGTCTTGAGTAAGGTCAAGAAAGCTGGCATCAGCATAATCAAGGATGGGTAGAAGAAGTAATTGTGCAAGCGCAATCTTGGTGGCAGTCGGTAGAAAATTACGCAGTCTCTTCAAAGACGCAGCGGAAGCAAACAGCTTGCGGCTAACTTCCTGTAGCTGGGCAGTCCAAGAAAAGTTCTTGTCTATGATTTTTCACTTTCTCGCTGAACGGAATAACTGAGTTGTTAAAAGAAACTTAGGGAAGAGTCGTCCAGTCAATCCTTGATACCGTCCTAGAACTGCCCACCACAACAACCTGCGTCTTTATGGGGTTGACCATAAGTCCATATCTCTTGCTCCAGTCGCATACCCTAGTAGCAATTGCCGCTGGCTTCCATCGCCAACAGTTGGGAATGTATTGGCAGACGGTTAGTTATTCCGCCAACCTAAACTTAAAATAGGCCCATTGTCATAAACATGCACTAATTGCCCAACGTATAGCCAACGACGGTACTCCTGCTGTTACTATTCCTACTGTTGGGTGATTTTTGTAGGGATTTAAGTTATGATAACAACATTGGGCTAACTAACGCGGGCCTGCTGCTTCTATTCCTACTGTTGGGAGATTTTTGTAGGGATTTTAGTTATGATGACAACATTGGGCCAACTAACGCGGGCCTGCTGCTTCTATTCCTACTGTTGGGAGTTTTTTGTAAGGATTTAAGTTATGATGACAACATTGGGCCAACTAACGCGGGCCTGCTGCTTTTATTCCTACTGTTGGGAGATTTTTGTAGGGATTTAAGTTATAATAACAACATCGGTCCAACTTAAAAACCCTTCAATGGGCCAATTACTGCTACTCCAACGGGGTGGTAGCAGGGTGCTCGGGGAGCGGGCGGCGGCACGCGTCGCCCGGCCCGCCCGCTATTTTGTTATTCATTTGTGCAACTGCGGCTGCGGAGTGTTTGTTTTGTTCGCATCAACAAAGATATTAGCCTGATACCAGGCTGGCAGGCTGTGTTTTAGTTTAGTTAGTTAACTCTTAGTGTTTGTGAAAGTGTTAAATGTATAAAGTTGTGGAGTTTTACGACGATGATGGTTACGGTGGGGAACTCGGTATGGTGCATGAAGAATGGATGACGCCACGGAAGACTCATTGCATGTATGTTACAAAACGTGTAAAAATCGTCGCTGCACATGAACCTTATCGGCTTCAAAATAAGGTTGGTTTTTCAAAACAAATCGCTAAAACCAAACTTATTTTGAAGCCGATAAGGTTCATGTACAGCGACGCGCGTACGGCCGGCGCTGGCGAGACGCGTCGCGCTGAAACCTGCCATAGAACCAACCAACATACAACCGATTAGGATTAATATAGATTCGCTTTTAAATTGGAAACCGGAACTTGCTGCTACTGACTCATCCATATCGTCAGCATGTTACGCACTCAGGAGCCTTAGGGATGAGTTGAACCTAGAAAAGTTAAAGGCTGTATATTATGCGCTGGTTGAGTCCAGGATAAGGTATAGCATTGTGCTCTGGGGAAATAGTCACAGTTATAAATGGCAGAGAGCGTTCATCTTACAGAAACAAGCCATACGGACAATAGTCGGAATTTCGCAACGTGTCTCATGTAGAGATTATTTTAAAAAATTGGGAATATTATTATAGTTTATATGTATTGGTCCTCCTAAGTCATTTCGCTAAGTATCTACATGAGTTTGAATCACAGGAAGAACGTGAGAGCACGCGGAGAAAAAATTTTAAGCAACAATTAGCACCAAAATTTAACATCGTAGAGCACTGCTCGTAGTACCAAGCTGTAGAAATATTTAATGGGTTGCCGTCTGAGCTAAAGATCCTGATTTATAACACCCACTTGTTTAAAGCAAAATTAAAGGCCTTTTTATTAGAAAAATGTCTGTATAATATATCGGAACTGTCACACAATAATAAATGAATTTCTGATCGGAGTCGTATTAAAGGACCCCGTATTCCAGTCCAAATATGGACAGGAATACGGAGCCCTCGCGGCTGCCACCCTCTCGGCGTCCGTTCGCGCCCGCTCGGAGGATAGCCCCCGCTCTCCTTCTCCCTCTCGTTCTCGATCGCGTTCTCGCTCGCCTCTGTCACAGGCTGGCTCATCTGTATCCGACATGGAAACAGAAGAGGCAGTCAGTGGAAGAGCCGACACCCCGCGTCCCGCCGGTACCGACTCAGAATCGGACTGTACCATCACGACACGGTCGGCAGCGTCCTCTGCCTCTTCCCCCTCCACTTCGGACGATGGCTTCAGCCTAGTCTCGGGACGGGGGGGCAAGAGGAAGAAGACGAAAGCCCAAAGAAAGGCCGCCAAAAAAGGGAAAGCAGAGGGCTCCAGCCCTCCTGCGTCCCCCACTCCGTCTACCGCGTCCGCGCCCTCCGCGTCGCAGGTCCCCACCCCCGCCCCGTCCACCGCGTCCGCGCCCCTCGCGCCGCAGGTCCCCACCCCCGCGCCCTCCGCCGCGCCCGCGCCCTCCGCGTCCGCGTCCACGTCGCAAGCCCCCACTCCGCGCATTCTCATTAACGGCAATCCCGTTAAGAAAATCCCCCTCCCACCGCCCGTGTTTATCCAGGAGAAGTCCAAATGGACCGACATCTCCAAATGGTGTGTCGAGCTCCGGATAAATTACTCTCATGCCAAGTCCACCCAGACCGGTATAAAGGTTACGGTTCCCACGTCTACGGACTACAGGAACCTAGCGAAAATGCTTCGCTCAAAAAACGTGTCTTTCCACACGTATTGCCTCCCCGAGGAAAAGGAAACACGCGTCGTCATCCGCAGGATCCCCCGGGAGATCCCTTGCTCGGAAATAATAGCCGACCTTAGGGCCCAAAACGTCCCCGTAAACGAGGTCCACCGTATGCATCGCGCGCGACGCGGTGAGGCCTTCGACATGATCCTCGTGATCTGCCCACCCTCCGAGGGTTATAACCCGATTTTCCAGATCAAATCGATCTGTAGTCTCTCCGGTCTCGAAATTGAGAAACCCAGGAAATCCAGTGTAATTGCGCAGTGCCATCGCTGCCAACTCTATGGACATACGCAGAAGCACTGCTATGCGACACCCAGGTGCGTAAAGTGCTTGGGTTCGCATAGCACTGCGGAATGCGAACGTCCAAAAGACCGCGCACTTTGCACCGAGCCACCTAGCTGCGTGCTATGTGGTGAGGCAGGCCACCCCGCAAACTACCGTGGTTGCACTAAAGCCCCCAAATCGACCTCCCCTCGCCTGACTAAGCGTACCGACGCCCGTCAGACTCGCGAATGCCCCTCCTATCAATTGCCAGTAAGACTGAGTCCACAGAGGCCCAGTCCCTGGAATTACCTCCACCACCAGCAGGCTTTCCCAAGCCTCCAGGCTAGACCCGCCCCTCAGGCAGTCGCTCCTCAGGCCCCCCAGGCCACATTGCCCCGTTTAATGGACCCGCGAACCAGATTCGAAAACTCGCAATCGAAACCCGCGTCCACCGCGCCCTCCACCGCACCCGCGCCCCTCGCCGCCGCGCCCGCGCCCACGCCCGCGCCCCCCGCCGCCGCTCCGTATGCGCGCCCCCCTCCTAACCACACCCCCACTCCCGTGGCCGGTGTTAATCAAGTAGATCCCTTCCAGGTGATCTCATCCACATACATGGTCTTCCTCACCCCCCGCGCGAGGAGGATGGCCAGCGAAATAGTCGCCGCGACCAACGCCGGTGACCTTTACCAAATTCAGGCAATCTACAATGCGTATCCCGAGATCACGCAAGCATTGTCTAGATTCGCGAACAACACCCCTAGCCCACTTAATGGATATTAGGTCCCCCGCTAGATTCAAACCCCGTTCCCTAAAGATAGGGACTTTCAATGCCTTCGGCCTGAACGACCAACGCACAGAGGTCGCTGAATTCCTCAGCGACCATAAAATTGACATATTCCTGACCCAAGAGACCTTCCTCAAACCCCGGCACCGCGGCCCGTCGGTTGCGAACTATCGCATAGTTCGAAACGACAGGACACGTTGCCATGGTGGAGGTACTCTCATTTATTACCGGACAGAACTCTACTGCACTCCCTTAGACCCTCCCGCCCTCAAATCCCTTCTGGAAGTTTCGATGTGCCGCTTAGGCATGTCAGGTCACAGACCGATCACTCTAATTTCGGCCTATCTGCCTCCCAGTCCCGAAATAGATAATAATCTACAACTACTGACAGACGACATTCAAACCCTCCTGAGTCTGAGCGACTCCGTCATAATAGCGGGTGATATCAACGCCAAGCATACAGCTTGGAACAGCAGACTTATCACCCCCAGAGGCCGTCACTTGTACGACCTCTGCTCCACCCTAAATTTTGACATCATCGCCCCGATGAGCCCCACTCATTTCCCACATTCTCCAAACCATACCCCTGACGTGCTCGACATAGCGCTTCTAAAGAATATCAACCTACGGTTGGCTTCCATAGAGGCGGTACAAGAGCTTGACTCTGACCACAGACCTGTCATAATAGAACTGGCACCCCGCATAGGGCTCCATGACCCCAATATCCCCCCGCGCACCAAAAGGGTAACGGACTGGAGGCGAGTAAGCGAAAGCTTGAAAACCAACACGTCCCCCCAATTGGACTCTATCCCCGACCAGTTTGACTCTATCGCCGACACGACGGCTGCGATCGACTCACTCACAGATCACGTACAATCTGTCCTGAACAATTGTTCAAGGGAACTACCAGCGACGGATAACCGTCGAGGGAAGTTGCCGGACGATATACGTGAACTGTTGACTGAGAAGAACGCAGCTGTCCGTGCATACAACAGTTTTCCCTGTTTGGCTAATAAAATTCACAAACGTTTCATGCAGCGTGCTGTAAAGAAACGTATTGATGAATGGACTGAAACCGACTGGGATAACAAACTGAACGCTTTAGAGCCAAACCATCAGGCATTTTGGCAACTCCAAAGGAGTCTCAACCCCCGAGGTTGTTCAGCCGCTACACCCCCACTGATCCGCCCTGACGCGTCTATCGCTTTCGATGACATCGACAAAGCTGAATGCTTAGCCGACAGTCTAGAGGCCCAGTGCTCGCCCAGCTCTCAACCAGTAGACCAAGCTCACCTCGACGAGGTAGACGCTGAAGTCGAACGTAGAGCCTCCCTCCCACCCGTCGAAGACCCTGAGTATCCTCTGCCTCCCGTCACACCGGACGAAGTGCACGAACTCATCAAGGGCCTGAAACCCCGCAAGTCCCCCGGCCAGGATGGACTCACCAATAAGGTGCTCCAACTGTTCCCCGCCCACCTGATAATGCTCCTGGCTACCATCTTCAATGGAGCCTTGAGCAATAACATCTTTCCCCAAGCCTGGAAAGAGGCCATCGTTATCGGCATTCCAAAACTAGGTAAACCCAAAACGGAGCCCGCGAGCTACCGACCCATCAGTCTGCTCACAGTCATAGGCAAACTCTACGAGAGACTTATTTATAAGCGACTCAAAGACTACGCCGAGACAAAGGGCCTTATCCCCGATGAACAATTTGGTTTTCGTACCGAACATGCCTCGACCCATCAGGTCTACCGCATAGTAGAGGACATCACTCTCGGTTTCAATTCAAACTTCGTGACAGGAGCGATCTTCTTTGACATAGCGAAGGCATTCGACAAGGTCTGGCACAACGGCTTGATATACAAGCTATATCAACTCGGTGTGCCCGATCGTCTCGTGCACATCTTACGAGACTTTTTGTCGAATCGCACTTTTCACTATCGCATTGATGGTACTCTATCGTCCCCCCATCCCATACGCGCAGGAGTCCCTCAGGGCTCTGTGATATCCCCACTTGCCTTCACGCTGTACACTAGCGACATCCCAAAGAATAGATTGGCAAAGTTGGCTCTGTTCGCAGACGATACGGCCATCTATTACCGAGGGAGATCCCCACTCAATATAACAAAAATCCTCCAAACCGCTGCCAATAACCTTGGCGCGTGGTTCCGAAAATGGCGTATCGAGGTAAATCCCGATAAAAGCCAAGCGGTTCTCTTCTCCAGACCGCGTCACCGTACCCCATCCTACCGACCGATCACCATGCTAGGCAAGCCTATCCCTTGGGAGAAGCGAGCCAAGTATCTCGGTGTGATCCTAGACCATCATCTCTCATTTTCAGAGCATGTAAAGAAGGTGCGCTCGCGCGCCGCTTTCGCTCTATATAGGCTTCACTCTATATTAAATAGTAAAAGCAAATTGTCACTTAGATGCAAGTTGCGTATCTATACCGCGTGTATCCGCCCCATCATGACCTATGCGAGTCCAGTATTTGCCCACGCCAAACCCTATATCATCCATAAGATGCAGACCCTCCAAAACCGATTCCTCCGTAAAATCACGGGAGCCCCCTGGTTCGTGCGGAACACTAGCCTCCACGTGGAGCTAAAAATCCCCACCATAGCCCAATTTATGAAACGCGCTTCGAAGCGCTTCCTAGACTCTGCCGCCACTCACCGCAACCCGTTGGTTGTTCAGGCCGCCAATTATACCCCCTCTACCATTAGCAGGACCCGCCGCCCACGGCATGCACTGACCGACCCAGACGACCCCATCACTCTCCTCCAGGAGAGTCATAGGTCTACTAGTACAGTTCTAAAAGAGTACACACTACAAGATCATCATTCCGACCTCGCCGCCGAGGCCCAACGCGAAATCCTCGACTAATCAGTCCTCCCCGACCCTTGCTTTCAAACGAAGCGCCAGCACGCGCTTTAGCTGAGCAGCATGTAGCTTTAAATCCCCCTGATAATAATCAAAACCTTGATTTTATCCAGCCACCGACGGTCCCTTGTTACCCTCCCCCCTCCTCCGACTCTGCCCTAAGCCGAGGTCCGTACCCCGCAGGGGGTGCCCTTAGCGAGCAGACGGAAAATTCTAATTTAGCTTTAAGTATGCCCCTGGCTGGAGGCCTTAATAATCCGTTAGGAGCTTAAGGCACCACAGGATAGACCGGTTAAAGAGTCCGAGCCCCTCGTGGTTACACTCTGAGTTGCCATTTCAAAAAAAAAAAAAAAAAAAAAAAAAAAAATAATAATAAATGAATAATCTGTATATAGTATAATCTAGATTCTTTTGACATTATATTTTAAACTGTTTGACATTATATTTGAACTATTTTGGCACTTTTGAATTTCACTTGTAATGTTCTATTAATCATTCATAGTTCTTTGTATTTTTATGTAAAATCGCATGTTTATATAATATATTCAACACAATGTAAATTGTTTTATGAATAAAAATAAATAATAAAATGTTTTTTTTTTTCAAAATCTGTGAATGCCGATAATTTTTTTTTTTCTAAAAGTTTAAGATAGTCTTTTAAGACCATTTTCTTGTAGCGACCAGGGGCGTTCCTTTCATTAAAGCCGAAAAGCCCGGCTTTCAGTCAAAAGTGAGCCTATTAATAAAAAAACTACACCTGTAAACAAACTCAATGTCGCAAGAATTGCTATGAATAATAACATTAAACTCTCGGCGTAGTACCGGCCACAAGAATAAAAACGTGGTACCGGCCGCGCGCTAGATACGTACTACGATGCAACGTTGCCAGAGTTACATAGTCAAGGAATAATATTTAAATTCATCGCCTCTTTCATCATGCACCGTTGCCAAACTATCTCCGATGCCGCAGTTGCGATCTCGCTCTAACGTTATAGCGCTAAGCAGGAGGCGAGATCGTATCGATGAATGAAGTATAGCTTTCTCGCTCACACAAGGTGGCTTCAAATCGGGCTTCTAACTTCTCATTTTTTCACAAAGAAATGTGTTAACGTCCTTGATATGATAGTATGTACTCATTTTGCAAATGTTCGAATTTTTAAGCCCGGCTTTTGACTTTTTATGAATGAAACGAATCGTAGTAGGAGGTGGTAGGATTGTAGATCCTGAATATGTGTGCGCGAGTCGCTGCGCAAAGCGTGAATTTGCATGATGTAATTTCAAATTAATTATTTTGAGCGGCTACTGACGCCGTTTATGTTTTGATTTTTTTAAATTTTCTGTGAGTTTGTGTTGTGATTAGTTTTTGCTGTAACTACCTTCTTTTTGTAGTGATGAAAAAGTTTCTTATCATTAAAATGAATTCGGAAACGCATGCAATTCTTCATTGTGAAGGATTAAAGTGTGTATTGGTGTGCAATCGTTACTTGGAAAAGGTAAATACTTTCGAGTTTTACAGACAAATATAATCTCGCTGAATACATTATGCGTGTCGAACACAATCGCGCTGTTTTTCAAAGATTAGGTTGATGTTGTGTGTCATTTAGCAATTTAAGAACTTCCTTTCCGAGGTCACAATGAGTTTAAAACCTCATTCAATAGAGGCAATTTCTTAGGGCTTGTATCTTTGCTTTCTTTATACGACCTAGTCTTAGAGAAACATATGCAGCAACAAGATGGCAACAAACCGGAGCCCAGTTACTTATCAAACGAATTAAATGTAAGCAATGTGTAGCTAAAAATCACAAATCAATCAATTATTTGTGCGCCATCTAGTAGCCGTATTGTAATATTTTTCCCATAACAACTGTTGCGAATTTGCGAGCGTTTGAAATATGAATTATTACGACTCGAAGAGCTCTGTTGTGCCAATAATGATAATAGATGGCTCACGTATCATATTTTACACGATACTGATAACTTGTACTTTTACTAGTTGTGATTTTCTAAAGGATTACCAGTAGGTACTCTTCGTATTTAAAATTTACCTATATTTAAGCATAACATCACGCCTGTATTCCCCGGAGGGTTAAGCAGAGGTTTGCCTACCTAGCTACACCCACAATTTTCCAGTCATGTTTTGTTGTTAATTCATATTTAAATATTTAGGTCTATATCTATACCTTATCTAGCAACTAATACCACTGATATTTGTTTCATTAAATTTGTTGAAAAACATACATAGTGGCGTTAGTTTTGGAACAAAAGAATAAATCGCAATTACTTACAATTATGAAAAACGAAATATTAGTCAGTTCTTTAACGGCTCAGTCGGTAGGCGCCACTTTGCCAGGCGATAGGGTAGGATGTGTTTTTTTATCCAAAATATATATTGGCTTGCCCTAATTTTGACCCCTAGGCACGCCACTGGTAGCGACCACGGTTAAGATACCTGCCCTTATGGACCCATCTCAAAACGTAATGCAATACTGCTCATCCCCCATAGCAAATAGTGTGATAATTTATACGTAGTAATTTGACCAGCCCTATAGGAAATACCTATGCAAAATTTGAACAAAATCGGTCCGGTAGTTTTTGCGTTTACCTGGAACATACATTCAGACAAACAGACAGACAAAAATTCTAAAAACTATATTTTCGGCATCAGAATCGTTCCCAGACATCGTGGCAATTCCTTTTTTTCAAAAATATTCAATGTACAGTTTTGACTTCGATACGATTTTATTATATGTATAGATGTAAATAACAAATCAAGACGAGTTTTCAGCTTTGCCGCCAATTTTCTATTTATCATCTGTGCCGAAAGGTAAACGCAATTATGGCTATACAGCCACGTGAACACAATTTGTGCTAAGCAAAGAGACTTTAGTAGGTATGCCAAGAATGATAAAAGAGATCCAATCAAAGAGTATTTAATAGCGTTATCTCGGGTCCACTAGCGCCACTCCTTTAACAAAAGATTATCTCGTGACTGAGAAGGAATTATGAAATACGGCTCTATCAGCTGCCTCGGTGTGTCTAGAATTTTCTGTATGCGTAACCCCAGCAAAATATTGCGCCTTAGAGAAAATTGAGTTTTACAGATAATTAATTCATAGTTAGTTGCAATTTGTTCAAGTATAGCAAAATTTGTTCAAGTTGTATTTTCGAAGTTATTCGAGAAAAACTGATTTTGCTGGAGTAACGTTACCCCAGCAAAATGTTTTTCAAAAAAGGCATTTAGCCTGAAACCAAGTAGGTACATGAAAAGATAGCTTTTGATGAGTTGTAAATGTATACCAATAGCAAAACTTGTTCATCTTATAGTTTTTGAGATATTCAAGATTTTGCTGGGGTAACGTTTTGGGATTTTCAAAATCTCAAAAACTGTTCGTCGCAGAAGTTTGAAAAAAATACCAGTTATAGGCCTTAATTTGTTCAAATTTGTTCAAATATAAGTATTTCGATTCATCAACAAATGTCGATGTAATTGTCGGATTGTATGTTTTCTGACTGTTTGTTTTGGAACGTAACTTGTCAATGTCATTCTTATGTCTTACTACTTCACTCTCTGTCTCTCGACTCGTTGACTCTGTTCACTCTGTGTGTGTGTTAGAAATTAATACTCGTATCCTTCTAATATAAATTAATCTTGTATTTTCCTGATATTTTCTACACGAAATATAAGGTGAAATACCAACCGCAGCTGTGTGTTTTTCTTATTTTCACCGACACTGACACTGCCTGGATAATCCCAAATATTATAGTAATTAATTATTTTTAAGAACCAAAAAAAAAATCGATTTACTCGTTAATTTGTACATTTACAAACAAATAAAAATCTGTTACATATACCTATCATATACCCACAAAGCATACGTCAAACTTTGACAAGTGAACATTGAGCTCCGTTACTAATCTTGTTAAAAAATATTAAATAAAGTTATTTTATAGTGTATTCGTGTAAAGATTGAAAAAGACGTTGTAAACAATAGGTGAAAGTGTTATTTTATAAAAAAAACTCATAAATAAAAATGTTTTAGTGCTATAATCAATTGAACAGTGAACCTTGTCAAAACCACGCTAATTCAGTGTTTTAGTGATATA
This sequence comes from Dryobota labecula, assembly GCA_947523025.1. Taxonomy (NCBI): domain Eukaryota; kingdom Metazoa; phylum Arthropoda; class Insecta; order Lepidoptera; family Noctuidae; genus Dryobota; species Dryobota labecula. The sequence goes on along the minus strand of OX383296.1, from coordinate 817,052 downwards.
AAACTAATTAAAAGTCAACAATAATGCAGTGGAAACATCATCTTCCTGCCCTTGTTCCATGTTACTTGGGGTCGGCGCAACACGTTTTCTTTTTCCATTCCCCCCTCTCAACCGTCACTCTATCATTCACTCCCTTCTCTTTCATATCATTCTTCACACAATCCATCCATATTTTTTTGGGCCTTCCTCTCCTTCTCCATCCATCCACATTTAACTTCATAACTCTCCTCATCACATGCATTTCCTCCCTCCTCATCAAATGCCCATACCATGCCAAACGACGTCCTTTCAACTTTTCTGTCACCGGCGCCACATTCAAACTTCCCCTTATATACTAATTTCTGACTTTATCCATTCTCGTCACTCCACACATCCATCTCAACATTCTCATCTCCGCTACATGCAATCTTTTTTCATCCGTCCTTTTCTGCAGAATGAAAATAGACTCGATGTCTGCAGCTCGTCCCCAGAGTAAAATACCGTAAGACATGATATTATGAAAGTAACTAAAATAGACTAGCCTTGCGGTATCTACATCAGTAAATTGACGGATTTTTCTGACAGCATATGCTGCTGAACTTAGCCGTCCTGCAAGAGATGTTAAATGAGGACCCCATTGTAGCCTTGAATCGAGCGTGATCCCCAGGAAAGCAGTTCTATCGACGAATTCTAGTTTCTCTTGATTCAATACTAGGTCACAATCACTACTTTTGACATTTGGTAAAGAAAATTTTATGCACTTGGTTTTTTTCCCATTTAATACTAAATTATTAGCAGTAAACCAATTTCGGACCTGCAGTAGAGCGTTATTTACGTCGTCAAAGTTTGTAGTACGTCTATCTACCTTAAAAATTAAGGAAGTATCGTCAGCAAATAACACCATTTGTGGTTGATTTTTTCGCCGCGACTATAATCAAGAAAATGTGATTAAGTTCAGGGAATGTTTACAAAATATTTCTTTATCGGAAATATATAAACTTGACGATCCGAATACAGCCTATAATCTATTTCTGGAGACATTTACTCTTATGTATAATTTATGTTTTCCATTAAAACGTATCAAATTAAGCATACACAAAAGACCACAATGGGTATCGCGGGGAATTAAAATATGCAGTAAAAATAAAAGAACACTTCTCTGGCGTTACCGACTGGAACGCAATGAAAAAAACAAACAAAAATTCAAAAAATATACAGCAGTATACAACAAAATTGTTAAATTAACACAACGTGCTCAGAACATCTTTAAAATAAAATCATCAACTAACAAGTCGAAAGCCACATGGGAAATCATTAATCGAACAAAGATGATTATGCCTAATAAAAACTCAATTGGAAACATTAAAATTGGAAATAAAAAAGTAACACACCCGTACGAGATAGCGAAAGCCTTTAACAACTTTTTTGTCGACAAGATAAAACCTATCAGTAATAGAGGTGTACAGGTGACATCTAATATCTCAAAGCCGAGTAATTCGATGTTTATGGCACCAAGTAATGAACATGACATCAAAACCATAATTAAGTCTTTAAAAAATACTGGTAGTGTTGGTAATGATGGAAATTCTACCAGTGTAATTAAGTACGTCTCGGACTACATTAGTGGACATTTCAGTTATATTCTCAATCTGTGCATAACACACGGTACCCATCCAGCTAACCTAAAAACAACTGTGGTTAAACCACTATTTAAGAAAAATAATAAAGAATGCATGGAGTCTTATAGGCCTATTGCGCTTGTTCCAATTATATCCAAGGTATTTTAAAAATACATTTATGCACATATTTATAAATACCTGGATAAGCAAAAGATTTTGACAGAGGAGCAAAAAGGCTTTCGAAAAAGCAAAACTATCAATATGGCCATCTACGATTTTTTTAATAATGTTTATACGAATGTTGACAATAGAATACTTGTGTGCTCAATATATTGTGACATGACTCAAGCCTTTGACTATGTGGACCATAATATTTTGCTAAGTAAATGGACGCCTACGGCATTAGAGGTAACGTCTTGAATTTAATAGAATCTTATTTAAAGAACAGGAAACAGAAGTATCTGAAATCGATTTTAAAACTAAATGTCAACGAATCTACAAGTCTGATCTTCGAACAATCACGTATGGCGTACCCCAGGGTAGTGTTTTAGGGCCTCCTCTATTTATAATCTATATAAATGACATGCCAAGAGTTACGACTCACCCTATGTCACTATTTGCTGATGACAGCACTGTGACCATTAGTAGCACAAACGCTCAAAACTATAACGACGAAATTACTAAGACAATAACCTCCATAGTACAATGGTTAGAAAATAATAATGTAAAGATAAATATTGTAACGACAAAATTAATGATGTTTAGCCAACGTTCAAACACAAATATGGATATATATTATGATAGCCAACGCATAACACAAGTAGACACATCTAAATTCCTAGGTTAGACAATTGACAATAAATTAGATTGGAAAACACACACGGAGGAGCTAACCAAACGAATTAGTAAGTCTGCCTATGCCTTATATAAACTTATCTCAGTGGTGACTGTAGACGCTTTAGTCACAGCATATCATGGTTTGGTGGGTTCAGTTTTGAGATATGGTGTTATTTTTTGGGGAAATTCAACCAATAGAGAAATTATTTTTAAAGCACAGAAAAAGTGTATCAGGACAAAGTTTGGTTTGCAGGTCATAGAAACATGTAAACCATTATATATTAAATTTAAAATCTTAACTCTTCCATCCTTATATATTTTTGAAGTTGCTGTATTTGTTAAGACCAATCCTAATTTGTTTAAAAAAAAATCGGATATTCAAACTCAAACTCAAACTCAAATCATTTATTTCAATTAAACCATTTACAGGCACTTTTGAATTGTCAAGGAGTCGGTCAGTAAGAAAAATGAAGCTACATTCCCATTCCAAGCGTAGGTACCTATGGAGAAGAACGGGCCAGAAAATCCATGGACACTCTTTTAAATTAAATTGTTACAAAAATATTAGTTACACATATAATGTTGAATTTATAACATAATGTGAGAACGATGTAAAAATAAAAAATAGAAACGTACACGTTAAAAGCGTCCAGAGTAGGTACACCAAATAGAAACAAAAAAAAAAAAAACAATTCAAAAATAAAACAATTAAAATAAGCCGTGTCAGCTAATAGATGACCAGTCCCAACTGACGGCGCCCGTTCACGAACATGACGCATGGATTAGCACCATTCAGCTCAACCATTTTGAAGGGAGCTAAATGATCCAACACACGCGCCACCATCAGCGAGACATCTAAGTGAGCATGACATACTCTCAGCCGCCAGGGCACATTCAAGTCAATGAAAGACATATTACCCGGTCAATGGTAGCTCTATAGTACATAGTACTCACACCTGTGCTATGCAATTATATAATACAAAGGAGATTGAGTTTATACATTGCAAAGATAGTCTTACAATCTTCAGCAGCTCCAACAATGTTTTCAAATGTTAATCAATTACCTAGTTGAGGTTGTGGAGCAGGACCAGCATTCAGCCAAGCATTTTTATTAATAACCGAAATCGACGGGATAAAGATAGCTTGGGCGAAAGAAGGTCCCACACAGCATTAATGTACAAAAGTGTATTTTGCATGGCACCAGTCATATTTAACCACATACCACGGTCAATCAAAGAATTAAACGTGAGCTTATTTAAGAAACGGCAAAAATTTTTACTAGTGAACAAAGCATATTACAGTATTTCGGAATTCATAACAGACAAAATGTAATGACAGAATGTTGACATGCTAATAAAATACATAATTATATTATTTTTTGTATATTGACTTTAGTATTGTATATTGACATTAGCATTGTTTATTGACATTAGTATTGCATATTGACATTAGCATTGTATATTGACATAGTCTTATTATTTTTATTACTAGCTTCTGCCCGCGACTTCGTCCGCGTTAAATTTCTTGTTCCCCCGACCCACCCCGCCGCAACACATTGCCTGCCCGTGCTTTTACTTCGTTTTCACATAAACTTTCATTTTTTTTAAATGGTGCTCTAGTTAATAGGAATGTAATTCTTCCTCAAGAATTGGGCTGTAAAATGCAAAAAGATTTTTTCAAATCCAACTCGCAGTTCCAGAGATTAGCGCGTTCAAAAAACAAAAAACCTGCCAAGTGCGAGTCGGACTCGCGCACGAAGGGTTCCGTACCATCCATACAAATCCTTATCCTTACTAATATTATAAATGTGAAAGTAACTCTGTCTGTCTGTCTATTTGTCTGTCTGTCTGTCTGTATGTTACGTTTTCACGCCTAAACCCCTGAACCGATCGTCATGAAATTTGGCAAAGATATAGCTTGGGATATGGAGAAGGACTTAGGCTACTTTTTTACGCGATAACCAACATCCACGCGGGCGGAGCCGCGGGCAAACATACTAATATTATAAATGTGAAAGTAGCTCTGTCTGTATGTCTGTCTGTCTATCTGTCTGTATGTTACGTTTTCACGCCTAAACCGGTGAACCGATCGACCTGGGATATAGAAAAGGACATAGGCTACTTTTTTACGCGATAACCGACATCCACGCGGGCGGAGCAAAAAAAAACGGCAAAAAAATCATGTCCATTGTATGGGAGCCCCCCTTAAATATTATTGTTTTCTGTTTTTTAGTATTTAATGTTATAGCGGCAACAGAAATACATCATATGTGAAAATTTCAACTGTTTAACTATCACGGTTCATAAGATACAGCCTTGTGACAGACGGACAGACAGACAGACAGACGCACAGCGGAGTTTTAGTAATAGGGTCCCATTTTACCCTTTGGGTACGGAACCCTAAAAACTAACTCTTCAGCTTTAGAATAGACTACCTCGCAGAGTTGATCATTATTTTGCTGTGGAGTTATTATAAAACAGTTATATCTCCTAAGATATTCATTGAAATTAAATGATGTAAGGGCAACTTTGTTCAAAATTAAATACTTGTGATAAATAACGTATTTATTTGGATAAGGATTAATACCATGTTTATGAAAACTCCTTCGCAAATAATGAATTAATTTCGAACAAATTTGATTACCATAAAAAAGGTTATAGTGAGTCAATCTTAAAAGATAGACATATGCTGTCGCGGACTTTTTTTTAGGAAATTTAAAGAGGAATAATTCCATCATACATGATATTTTCGTAACTTAAACCGTTTACGCAGCGCACGCAACAGAAGCTCTCAAAAAGGAATAATTTTTCCCGTTTTTGCAACATTTTTCATTTATGCTCCGCTCCTTTTGGGTGTAGCGTGATGTTATATAGCCCATAATATTCCTCAATAAATGGACTATCCAACACAAAAATAATTTTTCAATTCCAACCAGTAGTTCCTGAGATTAGCGCGTTCAAACAAACAAACAAACTCTTCAGCTTTATAGATTAGTATAGATTAGTATAGATTATTTGTTTTCAGTCTGTGTGGTGATAGGTACCTACTTTATTGACATTTTTATATTATTTTTTCTCTTTTTATTGACATTGATTTCTGTTGCTATAATTTTTATTAATGAATCCGTATTATGAATTGTGTGATTATATTTGTGTTAATCTGTGTTCTTATTATGATTATTGTTTACAATCATTTGTACGCTCTCTGGCATAGCATAGCGCACTCTTTATTATCTTTTATACCATTATTATTTTACATACCTATGTTAAACAAATGAATAAATGACTTATGACTTTTAAGGTGTACAAATCTGAATTAAATAACTTTACGCGATATGAAGATTTAAAGAGATTTCATCAAATTTCAAGCGGTGTTTCTTTGGCGATCGAATACACAGCTCCCTCTGAACACAAAACGATGGACCATAGAGAACAAATTTGTTCATTTTGTTATAAAACATCCCTGAAAGTTTCAGCTTTCAATCCTGAATGGAATAAAAGTTATTCAAAAAACAAGAAAGTGTCAGCAATTCTCTTATAAACCGACTTAATTACGGAGGCTACGAAAATGCGACGATTTCATACTTGCGGGTGTCCTACCCAAATTAGCAGCCTAATAACCGATATTGAATACAGTCGAGCAGAAAAATATTCATGTACTAATTTCAAACTCCAACGAACAAATAAAAATCGACCACAATAATCCTTTTATATGCGACTGTACCACCTACAAATTACTATTATACCGTTTTTTCAGATGGTTACGCTCAAGTACATGAATATTTTTCTGCTCGACTGTATTCAATATCGGTTATTAGGCTGCTAATTTGGGTAGGACACCCGCAAGTATGAAATACGATCTAGAGGAATGTGGCCGTTTTTCTTTAGATCGAATGTTATTGCTTCGTGTCTCAATATGAAACTTTATAAAAGGTATTAGAAAATTCTAGACACACTTACCGAGGCAGCTGATAGAGCCGTTTTTCATAATTCCTTCTCAGTCACGAGATAATCTTTTTTAAAGGAGTGGCGTTAGTGGACCTGAGAACCGCAGCACGCCGTTTCATACAACATTTTTTTTTTTTTTTTAAACTTTGCCCCACACTAGGAATTTTTCCTGTATCGTACAAATATTTGTTCCGTGCGGGAATCACACACACACACATTGCGGAGCGTTGTAATGTTCCAAATTCAAAAAACGCTCCTTCAATGGATTTGATTTTCTTTGTCCGTAAATTCGATACTTCGCGTGTTCTTTTTTCGAAAATAATGACAATATTTCCATGCATCCTTGAGAAAAATCACTTCCAATACTTACCCCTTTCACGTATCGCGAATACACCTTAGAGCAAAGTGTATGTGTTCCTATCATTACGTTATCAACCATTTATCAACAGCATAATTATGATATTATATCGACAGTGTCGAGGGGTGTTGGCAGACAGGCAGTTGGGCCAGCGGTGGTGAGTGTGGAGCCCGGGGGGGCAGCCAGGGGTAGAAAATTGGATTTGGCGCGCAATTGTTACGTACGCCTGGTGCGAGAGGTGCCAGGCTTTGTACAATCAGAGGGAGAACTGAACAGTCTGGTCGCTTAGAAACCTTATTTTTAATTTTGGCTAGGTAACTAGCAGTATGTTAAGTACCTTTAAATATAAGTATCGTATCATTAACAGTGTTCCGACTAAAAGCAAACATAATTGTTTATTCATGTGTTTCGGAAGTAGGTACATACAAATAGAAGTTGTAAAGGCAAGACTGTGTTGCTTGCTGAAAATGTTACCTTTATTAACATTGCACACTTCGGTGTTCTGAAAAGAGCTAAAACATACCTAATTATTTTATAGTTAGTTTGTATTTCAGTTACATCGACTGACGAAAATCGTAGGTGTGATTCGACCAACTATACATTGGCATTCAGAGAGATTTCGATTCCACAAACACCAGTTAGGTAACACATTTACAATAGAATGCCTTTCATTTTGAGGGTTCTACTACAACATTTATTGCGTTATTTACGTTGTCGAGCAGAGAAATTTTCAAACATTAGCCTTTATCTTCAAAATATTGCGGATTATGATTGAAACTGTGTTACGGTATTGGTTTCTTTCGTCATTTACCTCGACCTCAAACAGGCCTCAACCTCATCCTTCATCGAGGCGTGCCGTCTTACGCTGCTATTAAATCAAAGAGAATCATTCTGTCGAATCAGATCCCAGTCAAGGCATGGTTTTAATGAGCTCTTTGTCTTCTCGAAGCTAGGCTAGGATGAATTTCGATTTTCCACCAACTTTATCGTCGCTTGATTACCGCAGTGCCCCCAGCACGTATGTAGGTACTTCTCCTATATTCAATGCTCCCGTCTGCTCCGTATTACCGGCATCGTTCCATTTCGTAACAAATGCTGTTCAGTGGCCGGATCTCTGTCTGTGCACAGTTAAATTGCATCCAGGGATTATGTTGTCTCTAGGAACGAAGGGAATTGGATGCTAATGCGAACAATTTACTTGAAATGGTGTTTCATCTACTACCACGTCTGATTTTAAATGGTGTTTTATTTTGAAAGTTTTTACATTATATCCATTCAGATTAGTATTCAACTTTGTCAGTGATTCAAGTAGGTATTATTCAAACCATCCGACGCCGACGATTGATAATCAAATGTTGTCTTAAATGACATATAAATTGAAACCGTGCACCACTGTTGACGTTTCATTCGAATGTAGGTTTATGTGAAATAAAATATAATAATTAAATTTATATGTTTCATAAACTTGCTTCTGAGCTAGATACGTACTCCTTTAAAGAAACTTTGCTTAGTTTGAAAACGTGCAAAAGTAAGAGTTTGCTACTTGTGGCAGGAGATTGAATGCGCATTGTACTGAGAAGAGAATTTAGCAAGTTATATTAATAACATATTATTTATAATATGTTTTCACTTACAAAACTTCAGATTGTTATAAATAATTTGTGAGTCTATTTTAATAGCCAACCCTCATCCCACGCAAATTATGATGGATGAGGATCGCCGTCTATGATTAGTCAAAGACACTCGTTGTTACATACATACGTATACATACATATGTGATACAGAGACACATCAATCCGAATAAACAGTAGTCGCTCAGCCAGAAGCCATTGTATGACCACAATAGGCCACTGATGAGCTGGCCACAATAGATGGCCTGGCTATTGACGAGCAGGCCACAATGGCCCGACCAGATAAACGATACGGGCTGACATTGTTCATAGCTCTGATTGAAGATAGCGCACATAATAATCAAGACGTAGGAAAAACGTACGACGGACGTTTTAGTTTTAACGAAAAGTAAAACCAGTATTGTTATTGACAATAGACGAAGGTGTCGCTGGAAATGTTACAGAACTCGCAAACCAGTGGTGACAATGTTGGATTAGATAATCATTTTATTTGAATTTCTAGAAATTCAAATAAAACTTAGAACCAAGCTGCAACTCTCTCTCTCATTCTCTGGGAATTGGATTGGAGAGTTTTTTTTGATGAACATTTCATCAAAAATACTTGTAGGTAAGTACTAAGAACAATGGAGAACTCCTCGTTGTTATGCAATCAAACAAACGGCCCAAGCCCAATGTACAACACAAAAATCACCGCAAAAGATTTAGTTACAGAAATTCGTTATGAAACTGGCTGTAACAGTTAAATTTTGTCCGTTGTGTTATAAGTTAATAACTGATCGTCCCTCTGTCATCCCCTCCGACCCCGTCGCCCCCGGCCGTGTCTAGGACCACCCTGCTGTGACATGTTTTGATTTCCAGTTAGACGAATTGGGATACACGGGATTTAGCAGTTATAGGCGTTTACCCCGGAAAGAACCGGGAAGAGAAAATGGTTCCAATATTAGTGAAATTGATAAAGGATTCTCGAGAGATTGATAAAATGTTTCATTGGGTACGAAGCAGTTAGGATTCTGCCGCGTAATTTAGATGCAAAGCTGAGATGGTCTGCTACGCACTCCTTAACGGGTAATCGCAAAATTCAGTGCACATGGTAATTATTAGTCGCACTTTAGCTACTAACTCGCTAAGCCTGATATGTATATAATGTTGCCATAGCATTAAGTTATGTACAAAAATTATGGGGAAAAAAAATCCCTAGGTGACAAGGAGCCAGTATTTGTTTTCAGTACAATCGCATTCAAATTTCAATCAGATTTAAAAATGTCTACTTACTGCAGTAGTGTATTGACTATATTTTAGGAATGTTTGAATACGTGGGTGACTTACACTACACGAAGATCTAACGAAGAAGAGGTAAGGCTGACATCGACACTATCCGGGCAGCCCTGAGAATTATTTGCGTTAGTCTTACAAGAATCATCCATACTTACTAATATAATCCATACTAATATTATAAATGTGAAAGTAACTCTGTCTATCTGTCTGTATGTAACGTTTTCACACCTAAACCGCTAAACCGATCGTCATGAAATTTGGCAGAGATATAGCTTGGGATATGGAGAAGGATATAGGCTACTTTTTTACGTGATAACTGACATCCACGCGGGCGGAGCCGCGGGCAAAAGCTAGTTTTTTATAAAAACATAATCTCCAAAACCAAATATCCTCATAGTGTGAATAAACTTGAGCATTGAGCGCAAGTGGAGCGAATGAGCTGATATTGAGCGAAGCAATCCTCCCATTACTCACTGTCCGACTCCCGACAGCATCCAACTTGAGGATGTTATACGGAAATAAGAAATTATCGTGGCTAATGGACGGAGCGGGCCGGTCCGGGAAACTACGTACTTGCACCACTGACCTATCTCCAACCCGTAATATTGGATGATTTTGCAGATTTTGAGCTGCAAACTATAAATCGACGACGGTGTTAGTTTACGTCCTCCCTGAAGGTTTCAAAAATGCAATTTTTTTATTCTTCCTAGTGGGAAGCAGGTCTGATTTGGAACCCTCGCTTTTTACAAGAAGCAAAAACGACAGTGAGCAATTAAACTCATATCTTCACCAAAAGTAGATATTAATATTAAGTTGATTCGCCTAGAGGAGGCCTATGTTCAGCTGTATAGATTTAGATAACGATACACAGACTTAAACATATTAACTCGTAGCAATGATAATGCCGGTCATTACGGTTTTCCTAAGGCACTGTGAGCAAACAAGGCTGCAGTGCTAATTATCGTATGCTTCTGGCTCTTGCTTTAGTACAATTATACACAGGTTACCTACCTATTGTGTAGTACAACTATAAACAAGTTACTCACTTATTGTGTCGTACAACTATACGCAAGTTACGCACCTATTGTATAGTCTACTTAGTAATTGCTTTACCACTTTGGCAACAATTCTACGTAAATTAAACTTCTTAAGATTGAAACTATCGAATTGTCAAATATACAAAAGTAAATAGACCTCGTTATATATAGTGCAAGTGACATTCAATCTTAGGGCAATACAGCAACTACGAGGTCCACTACCATCAGTACTCTCTGTAAAGACTATTCTTTACAGAGAGTACTGATGGTAGTGGCTGATGGTAAAGACTGTTAGGTATTCTGCTAGTTTTTCCTATGAAAAACTAGCAGAATACCTAACAGTCTTTATTCTTGGTAATCTGCTGCAAAATTCATAGGATCTGTCCTTGGAGCAGCTGAGGACTGACTCACTGAGTAAGCATAATCATAACGGTTTACGATGAGGCTGGCTCGTAACAGCGCTATACGGCACTACAACTAGGAATACATAAGAACAGAAGGTTCACAATATAATAAAACTCCAGATGGAAAACCCAATAACACTTTGTCTGAGCCGGGAATCGAATCCAGGACCTCATGCTCAACAGTAGCGCTTTCGACCACTAGACCGACGGGCAGTTTTTTTATAAAAATGTGGCATTTATTTTAGTAAGTGTCGTACTAGTTCCATTCCAACGAAGTCGCAGGCAGAAGCTAGTAATATAATATAGAGCGAAGCAGGCCTTGTGACGTTATTCATTTCCTCGGATATAGTACCAGCAGTGACTGTTTTCACTAAAAGTCATATTTTCAGAGGAAATTTGGTTACGGTCTCAGTTGTCCAGCATTGTGTTTGGTTCCTTTCACCCTTAGTTAACGAGAGGAATGCTGAAACTCATCAACATCATTTTCGTGCCCTTTTCCCAATTTAATTGGGATCGACGCAACAGGACTTTTTCTTCCATACTTATTGTCGTCAGCTCGGTAGTCAACCCGTTTTGTTACCACGGTTCATCATCGTTTCTTTGGTCTTCCCCAACTCTTAAAGCCATCCACATTCATACTCAACACTTTCCTGACGACATTTTCCTTATTCATCGGCATCACATGCAAAATATCATGACAATCGATTTCCACATAGACACTTTCAGACTTCGTCTTACCATCTATTTATTTCTTACTAGCTTCTGCCCGCGACTTCGTTCGCGTGGAAGTCGTAAAACACCATAACATACAAAAATACCAGCAACATTTTAATAAAACTTCCCTGAACATTACGTTTGTAGTTTTGGTCACAGTAGTCAAAATATACAGAGTCAAGACTGGTGACGCGGGAGCAAACGACATACACTCGTACAGTTCTATGTTCTATGGTAAAGGGTTTAGTTTCCGTACGTAGTCCTTCAGGTGGACCATTGTACATGGGCCATGGCGGCCATCAGTGGTTGTTCCAACCAGCCCACCTCCCTCCAAAAGTAATTACGTCTCCCGGTATGTTTAGAACATCTGTGAAAGATCAGACTGCCCCGAGGGTTTCTGTTCTAATCTGGGTGACGCCTGTGCATTCAAAGAGCACATGCGCGACGGTTTCCTCAGCCTCCATGCAAGCCCTGCACAGAGGATTGTCCGATATGCCTATTGTGTGGAATTGTTTGTTTAGCGAACAGTGTCCTGTAATGGTCCATGGTACGGAGCGAGAGTGGCATGGGAGGCCGTCACCTCCTTCTGCGAAGCAGTAATACTTGCGAAGGAGGAGTTGGATCGCATGAGGGAGAGGTAGTCTGTGCGCCCTCACGCCCCTAGTCGCCGCAGAAGACGCCCTGGGCGGCGGAAAACAATTGGCGATTCCCGGCCACCGTAGGCGCGGGCTTGCGGACGGCGAGCAATGGGCAGCTCGCCGTCTGGTAAGGACCAGGCCCAAGTCGACGGCGCGTTGTGTTCTACGCGCGCCACAAAGAGACGTCAGCACGAACTGACGGGGTCCGCTAGGACCAATGCCTACCAGGGTTGAGGGTTTTTCCGAAAGGGATACCGTGGCCCTGGCACAAAGGCAACTGAAGGAACACAGGTGGGTTTTAGTCAGTAAAAGTCTGACACTGCTCTACCGCTCCGCCCAGAGCGGGAGAAGTTATTTGATAAATTCCCACCCAAAAAAAAGTCCTATAAAGTTCTTCGAACTATCACAATTACAGTAACAAAATGTAAAAAAACCGGTCAAGGCCGAGTCGGACTCACGCACCGAGGCCGAGGGTTCCGTACCATCATAATTGTATAGCTTTATTCGTATTAGTACCTAAATAGTTATATGCCCAGAAAAAAACTACAACTTACTGTGCTTAACCCAAAGCCACCTGCGAGTAGGTAGGAAGGAGGACATTTTGGTTGTGAACCGTGAAATGTTTTTAAATTTTCATCGGCGAGGTCAATATTCATCAGAGAATTTTAACACTGCGGTGTATAATATTGCAGTTTTAGGTCAGCGCCATCTCTTGACCGATAGTGGAACTAATGTAATTTTTGTTGATGATTTCTAAAAAAGTGTGTTATTTAGAGAAATCGTTTTATTTTTCCTGTAATCTTTACATAAACTACTATCACATAAAATAATTTCGAAACAGGATCGATTGGGATCAAAAAACTTTTTTGTGATAATTGCCCATTTTCTTGCTGACTGTATATTTTTTTCAAAATCTGTGAATGCAGATCAATTTTTTTCTGAAAGTTAAGGATAGTCTCTTAAGACCATTTTCTTGTAGCGACCACGGTTAAGGTACCTGCCCTTTTTGACCCATCTCAAAACAAAATGCAATACTGCTCATCCCCCATAGCCAATAGCGTAATAATTTATACCTAGTAATTTGACCAGACCTATAAGGAATATCTATGTAAAATTTGAACAAAATCGGTTCGGTAGTTTTTGTGTGATGCTGGAACATACATTCAGACAAACAGACAGACAAAAATTATAAAAATTATATTTTCAGAATCGTGCCCAGACCTCGTGGCAATTACTTTTTTTCAAAAATATTCAATGTAGAGTTTTGACTTCGCTACGATTTTATTATATGTATAGATTCTACCCATTCGCGTAGGAATGCTCACAACTAAGAAGCAAGAAACTGCATCAGGCGGCAGTGTTTAACTAAGTCATTATAACAAATAGGAGAAACTAGAAAGTTTCCACCCTTCAATAACATCTTCGAAGACTCTACACTCATCTTAAACACTACTGTTTGCTCAACTTATCTCTAGCTTTTGTTATCCGTGGAACTTCTGTTCAGAACTACTTATTTTCAGATAAGGTGTAAACTGTAGGCACCTTCAGAGCTCTGCTGCCGATTTGGTAGACTCGAACGCGCTCGCGGACGGTCAAGGGTACGCATGAGAGATTGAAAAATTGTTTGCTGAGCTGAGAAAATGAGTTGTCAGGGCGGTTTCGACAGCGCAGGATTTGTTAATGTAGGCTTAGATAGAAGGATCTGATAGCACCAATCGTTAAGGAACTTCAGTGTTGATGTCGATCCATCAGCATCATCGGCATCTCATCAAAATTGTTAAAATCGTGTCTTCCCGCGATTGTCCCAGCCATCACTCATATCTGCAATCGTTCTATTTCTACGGGTTGCTTTCCCAGGGTTTTTAAAAGGGCTGTCGTTCATCCAATCTTCAAGAGTGGACATGACATGTCCCATAGACACGGTGTAGATAATTATAGACCGATCTCAGTCTTGCCTGCCCTCTCTAAAATATTATAAAAGATACTCAATAAACGTTTGGTGGACTATCTTGAGTCATACAAATTATTAAGTGACAACCAGTATGGTTTTAGAGATGGCAGTTCAACTGAAAATGCTGTTGCTGCCTTGGTAGATCATGTAGTATCTAAACTAGATAGTAAAAAGAAATGCTTGGCTATTTTCCTTGATCTTTCCAAGGCATTCGACACTGTGTCTATTCCCCACCTCTTATCTAAACTGGAAGCTGCGGGAATTCGCGGATATACCTTAAAAAAAATCCAGGATTACCTGTGTGATAGAACCCAATGCGTAAAAATAAATAACGTTATTAGTGATACTACATCATTGAGTTTCGGCGTTCCCCAGGGCTCAATATTAGGTCCTACCCTGTTTCTTATTTATTTTAATAACTTATGCAAAATGTCTCTAACGAACTGTTCAATTTATACTTACGCAGATGATACGGCCTTGCTTCTTCACGGTAGTGACTGGCCTGGAACAATAAAATACGCGGAACTTGCTCTAAACTCAGTGATGAAATGACTATCAAATAACATCCTAACCTTAAATCTTAAGAAAACAGTTTACTTACCTTTCTCCTTACTCTCCACCAACCTCCCTCCAGCGGATTCAATGACGCTTAGAGCTCATACTTGCGCACTCGGTCTATTCTCTTCACAATGCGGCTGTCCATTACTCACACGGTGTGAGTCTGTTAAGTATCTCGGAGTATATGTAGATAGTTCTTTGAGCTGGAAACCTCACCTTAGCAATCTCATATCGCGAGTCCGCAAGTGTATTTTTTTTTTTTAACTTAGGCACTCCGCGGACTTCCGTATCATTAAAACTGTTTATTATGCCCTGTGTCAAAGCATAATGAACTACTGCATCATAGTGTGGGGTGGGACTCCCAAGACAAACCTCCTGCCTCTGGAACGAGCACAGAGAGCTGTCCTCAAGGTTATGACCTCGAAGCCCTTTAGATATCCCACCTCGGCTCTCTACATCGAATGTCAGGTCCTCACTGTGAGACAGCTCTTTGTTCTTGGCACCATTCTGCGCAGGCATCCCTCAGTGGTATAGAATCCAAATGCTACTAAAAAGCGTAGACACTTCGAGGTATGCTCAACTCGGGGATGTAGAACAGCCCTTGCTCAGCGTCATTATGATATCCTGTCCAACCATTTATATAATAAAATAAATAAAGTATGCACCATTGCTCCCATGTGCCTAAATGGATGTAAGACCAAAGTCACAAAGTGGCTATTGACACTGAGTTACGATACGACTGAGGATTTACTATGTGTATCAATTGCTTAACCTATGTAGTTAATAAAGTTATATATTTAAAATTATATTTATACAGACATACATAAACACAAGTTTTCACCAAATTTATCTCTCTCTCAAAACATACACATATACATACCCCCACATTGGTACTTTAATAGGCAACTTCATATATCTCATATACTTCATTTGCTAGCAAGTAGTTATCTTATTAATAATATACTGTGCTCGTCTTACAGCTACTGTTAAATTTTCAAATTATAGGCGAGGATGCTGGCACCCTAAACACAAGTTAAATCTTACTCTGGGTGCCAGAGTTCATCTAAAACACTCTTTGTCTTAGTTGCATTTTGTTTTATTATGTGTTTTTTGTACAATTGAAGTAAATAAAAAAATATTATTATTATTATTTCTCACCACAATCATAATATTTAAAAACCCTTCAAAATAATGAAGCAATTCCAAAGTTAAAACCCTTGTTAATTTCAATCAACGACTAATTACCTAACCTGAATTACAAAACACTGCCTTTTTCAAGTTAAAAACACGACATTTCAAAAACTAATCTATTCAGTGATAACAAAGTTCATTCTCGAACACCGAAAAAATTCTAAACACTTCAGTAACCGATTATCAACTTCATAGTATTCAAAATAAGGTGTGTTTAACATAAACACGTGTTCAACGACTCCCTTAGCAAGTGTCGAATCAAGTTTCGTAGGAATAAGTGCCGTGTGGGGGTAGTTTTAAAGTTATTTACCGTTTGGTGGGCGAGCGGGTGAACGACCGCCACCCCCAGTATGCAATGTCCAACTGTCTGTCATGTCATGCTATGATGGAGGGCAGTGCAGAATATGAAATACCGCTGCAGGATATGAATCAATGGAAGGCAATCACAATTGAAAGGTAATCGCGATTGCGGAAATCTGATTACTCTTGCGTCGATAGCGCTTCACTTTCAATGAGTACTCGCAATCGATTATGGATGGAAGTAATGCTTGTTTTTTACACCTCTGTATTCGAAAAGGAGGTCTGTGGACTGAGTGGAAATATCACTGAAGATAATTTCCACGCAGTAAATAAGTATAAAAACGTTAGAGGAGTAAATAGATGCCCACAAAACAAGAAAGTAAACCAGATACGATGTTATGTACACCTAGCTATGGTTACCATAATTATCTAGGAGGATTTTTTGTTGAACTACCCACCTCACTGGTTAGCTTTAACAAAATTTTACGTCACAGATAGAGTTTGGAGAGCACGGGAATTGAGATAGTTCAAAAGAATGGACCACATCCACTCGTAATCCTGTAACTTATTATGGTTTGTAGCAGAAACAAGGCTATAGGTACATAAATGTCTCTTTCATACGAAGTGCAGTGTCTCCTAATCATTACTTCGTTTAGTTTTATTACTGTCTTATTTTACGCTTTTGAAGTCGTAGCTGATAAGAAATTGATAACCGTCTTGGGGTCACTTGGTTATCGTAATAAATTGGTTCTTCCGGCGTCAATATTTCCAACAAAAAAAGAAAGAAAACCTTTTTCTAGATATGAAACTTGTACCTAAATACTTAGTAGTAACACATAGTAATTACTATATTGTAGGGAAACAGTTTTTTATTGACTCTTGATTAAATAGACAGACAGAGAATAGCAGCACATAAATATAACCATTATGTCCTGCTTTTATTAAACTGAGCAAATTATCACAATAGCTATTTGTTCCCGTTCCCGTGATATGAAACAATGTGGGAGCAATGAACGATGTGGGAGGCAATAAAAGTATGGCCCTACTTAGATTTTAACCAGATTAGATCTTATATTATATAAGAAATGAAACTGTTACTTATGTCTATGTTTATAATTTGACAAATATATGTTTTAAAAGCATAAGTAGAAACAATTAAGACTAATTAATTTGTTGGCTGGCTAAGGGCAATTGAGATCCAGAAGGAATAAAGTTTTATTAGTCGATCCAATTTCACAGTAATAAAATTAAGCGATTATAACGTCGGAATGGCGATGGCGAGCGGAAAAGATAGACCATCTTTCACTTTCATCCTTATTTGAACAAAAGAAAGTACGACCGCCAAACTCGACTGTTTAAATACCTCGTTAACCGAACATTGTATATAGATAGCTTAGTTTATCCATCCTTTAGTACCTACTTTTATAATATTTTATGACGCACAGTTATGGTTCATTGAACAGCAGTCCCGAGGTTATGGCAGTTAGAAAAATAATAGCTACAGGATATTCTAGATAACATCATTTGATTACTCTATTTGGACAGAATTTACTCTTATAACTATTATCGAGGGGTTGTACTCTCTGATTGACAACGATTTCATCAATATTAACGTATTTTTCGTGGTCCCGTGTCGGGCGCCAATTCACCTATTCTGCGGAATCGGAAATGTAAGACCGTTTTAATTAAAAAGTAAATGAATAACGTGAGGTCAATGAAACTAACCTTTATAGACAACCGGGTCACAAGGCCGTTGTGGAATATCCTACCAGTAAATATGAATGTTGTTTCATGTTTTATATTATTGTTACTTTTCTTTGTGTTGTATCATTTATAATTATTCAAATCGTAAGGAATACATTTTTTTTTTTAATAAATAGATCTGAAAATCTGTTTCAAGGACGATGTTTCATAATGTCTACTTCCTGAAAGAAAGTGCTCATCTTTCACAGAAATCGTTCAATAACACACCTCCCAAAATATTCAAAAAAAGCGGAACACAGATCTAAGACGTCAATACCATCCGTAAATATGAAAAATACCTGTCGATACAATTTACAAACAAAGATGAATAGAAGCCCAATTCGCACCCTATAAACAGGCTCCCTTCTTTTTATCCCAATTAAAGTACAGATGTAGGCAACCGCGGCACGCGTCTGCTGTTACTTACCGAGGGCTCGTCAGGACATCATCCAAACAAAACAGTAAACACTGCACTAGACGGTGATACAGACCGACACAGACGACACAGACCGACACACACGCGCGACCGCGTCGGAGGTGCGCGACGCACTGACGAAACTCGTCAGTGTTGCAAGGGTGGCTTTTTAGAGTCCCGGTTTTTGTGTTAAGTGCCTACCAGGTCCTGAGAACAGACCCTTGTATGCAAAAAGAGTACTTTATAGGTTATTAGTGAAGATGACTTGCAATGAAACCATCCAGCCGACTTCTTAGATGTTGATTCAACTAGATAAACAGTTAATATACATAAATAGGCACCTTCGTTTTATCTAATAGCTGCAGCCTTTCATATGCTATCCTGGTAATGATCGCCAACAGGCTGGACTGCCCTTATGTCTGGCATTGCTGTGGCAGGCATGTTGCTGTTCCAATAATGTAATGAATAGTTTTAATTAAATTAAATGTCTTGTAATGTAATTGAAATTGTATACCAAATAATTAGTACGAGTCTTGTTACTTGATTATGAATAAATAATAATAATAATAATATGGCTTACTTTTTATTATAACCATAACTATATCTAATAATGTACCCCAATAATAAATAATATCCACCAAGTATAATTAATTTTTCATCTTCAACTTGATATCGTTGAATATTAAACTTTATTAAGCACATATTTGTACCGCAATGGGACCAATCTCCTGCCTTTCGGCGTAACCTCCCACCTTGCAACCCCGTCACGTGTAGGGGTGCGAGGGTGCGTTCAGCTCAGCGGACACTACGGACAGAGTCCCTTAATTGTCGCCCATCGGCGTTGACGCCGGACGTCGCTACGACGTGATTGCATGGTTTATTATGACGCCACGTCGCGTCATCATTATTGAATGAATTATCTAAAAAAACATTATTACGAGTATAGTATTTGAATTCTAAAGGCGACGGAATGTCGCCTCATTGTTTGCGTTAATACCTCAATAGATAACGAGCTGTTAATAGATTATGACCGCAAACTATATTGGCAAATCCGGTAGAGATGAGAATAATGGTTGAAATTGTTTATTCGTTAATAGTTAATTGTTAAAAAAGGTATTTTTTTTTATTATTCAAGTATCTGCAACATGGTGAATGGTCGAATATTCTATTAATGGATGTTGAAATTATTAAGTTAAGGACATTGCCGGAGAGGTTGATATGATATATTCGTTAATGTTAATTGAATACCATAGTTAATTTTCAATATTAGTTAATTTTAATGGTTGATGGTTATATTCACCATCTCTAAAATCCGAGCAATATATTCTAATGCGATCATGCATACAGAGCCGCCTGACCTTTCAGGCAGTTTCAGGCCAACGGTTTTAAACTTTAAACATAGCCTACCTCAATCCCTTATTGTTGGACTTAGACTTGAACCTGACAAGAAGATAATACCCCTAGCCCCTCAAGCTAAGTTTTGATCATGACCGAGCCTCTCGTCTCTTACCCGTGAAAAGTACAGTTGGCTTAATATTGTATGTGCAGTCTTGTTCTAACAGGGAATGACGAGGTGTGAGGGAAGTCCAACGGTTGGGTCATTTAATTGTCGCTTAACGGTCTCGTTAGGGTCCAGTAGAGAGGGGTCCTTTCCCCAAACAGTATACTTTTAACAAAAGACTTCCGAAAAGCCACCTTAATTAATTAATAATTCCTAATAATGCCATTATATTAGTCGGATCAAATCATTAACAATTTAAATAGGGAAGTACTGAAATAGCGATAGAACAATTATAATTGCTAGCACACGATTACATTATACCCAAAGGGGTTGTCTCTCTAATTCCGGTACTTGAGCGTGAACCAGCGAACAATCGCGGCATTATACTTGCGGTATCTTACGTAACCGTGCCAAGGCCAAACGGGCCAATGAACCTGTACCCAGGCGACTGCTGTAGTATCTTATTGGATTGCTGAGAGTTGAAGAATAGTAGGTATCTGATTTAGTTCCCAAAATTGGAAAAGATGGTGTAGGTATGTCGACTGGTTGGCTTTAATTGGATTCAAATTTCTTTACTGATGTTAGGGGTCTATTCATAGAAGAGAACACAACTAACACCCATTGATACTCACACCATACAAAATTACATTGTCAAAAAGATCAGAAAATCCTTTTCAGGCAATTCCGAAAAGCCTTTTAACCGAACCCTCGCAACATCAATGAAAACCTTCCTGTAATTCGTTTAAAAACTCCCACATTCCAGTAATTACAAGCTCTCGTATTTCATGAAATCAACAATAAAACATTTCGTGGAAAGGGTTTCAGAACGCGTCCGGATTCCGGATCAATATGGCGGCGACGGGAACGCGCGGAAAGCGCGGGAAGCCTTGCAGCGCGCCATTTTGTCATCGCCATGGAAACCAGACGGAGCCTAGAGATACAGATGGTGTTGGTAATGAGATAGTGTGGTTCGATTTGTGTCGCTTTGTACTGTTTATTTATGAGGCAGGCTCTACTAATGACTTTTCTGTTTAGAAGCTCTATCTAGAAAAAACTAGTACCTATATGTAATACGCAACAGCACAAAACAGCAACTATCCTGTAAATAGTGTAAAACATAAAAAGGATTTTATCTATCTACTGCTTGACTGGATCTTATCTAAGGTTCCAAAACAACTCAAAGTCCATTTTGTTTGAAATTAATTCATTATTTGCGAAGGAGTTTTATCAACAAAATATTAATCCTGATCCAAATAAACATCTTATTAATCACAAATATTTAAATGTAAACAAAATTGTCCTTAACATCACTTGATTTCAATCAACATCTTAGGAGATATCATAATTTTAAAATAAATTCGCAACAAAATAAGTAGAAAATTCATTACTTATACCACCTCTCTCTCTCTCTTAGGTGACGCAGAAGAAGTTGCGCGGGTCAGCTATATTATAAAGCTGAAGAGTTTGTTTGTTTGGTTGAACGCGCTAATCTCAGGAACTAGATACTGGTTTTAATAGAAAAATTGTTTTAGTGTTAGATAGCCCATTTATCGAGGAAGGCTAGAGGCTATATAACATCACGCTACGATCCTTAGGAGCCAAGCGAAAAGAACAAAAGTCAGAAAGAACGCTAAGCGATAACAAAGTTACAGCGCGGGCAAGCTCCGGGATGCGACGCGATGGGTGGGCCGAAATTTCACGCGGACGAAGTCGCGGGCAGAAGCTAGTAACATATAATAAGGATGATGCCTGGGTAAAAAAAAAAAAAAGAAATACTGTTTAGTCCGTCAATCAGATAATAAAAAAAAAAATAGACACGTATTTTTTGCTTTATCATGTTAATACAAAATGATTTAGATAAAACACATTAAACTTGGGGAGTGGGGGCTCGTTACGTCAAGCTAGAAGCGAAAATCTAGTAAGAAGTGACGTCATGCCACATTTGAACTCAATGAATCGCCGTAATGTTTTGATTACGTAAAAAAAAAAATACGTGTCCAATATTTTTTAATAATTTACATAACGGGAAAAAAATTATTTTTTTATTCATCATCCCTATTATGCAGGACATTTATTTATAGATGCGAGTGAGCGTATATTTGTAAAGCGTAGGTAAGCACCTACGTAATTATGTAAATTTTTACGACATTACTCGTGTGCAGAAGTTCGTCTGCTTTAGCACAGACTTCCGCATAGTCATAGTGTATGCAAAACTAAACATTATTCTGTCCGAATATCACACATCGGTAAAAAACTAAAACCTGTTATCTTTAGCGACATTTGGATATCCTAAAGTCGCAGTTTGTAACCGAATGTGACCTTAAGATGATAAAGTAACCCTGACGTCTTCTAAATATAAAAAATATCAGCCTTCCTTCTGATACAGAGAAGGCACGAGCATTGATATCCACGCTTGCTTAGGAGAATCGAAGAATCGCCAACCTCCTAGGTTGGCGATTTCAGACTTATATGTATAAATACTTATATACCTACTTATTACTTATACTAATATTATAAATGTGAAAGTAACTCTGTCTGTCTGTCTGTATGTTACGTTTTCACGCTTAAACCGCTGAACTGATCGTCATGAAAGGCAGAATTATAGCCTGGGATATGGAGAAGGACATAGGCTACTTTTTTACGCGATAACCGACATCCACGCGGGCGGAGCCGCGGGCAAAAGCTGGTTAACTATAAGTCCAGGTTTCCTCACGAATATGAACCGACAACCTCGTGCATGAGAGGCGAGCCTTTAACCACTGGGACATCGCGACAAGTCGACGTCTTCCATTTAGTCGTGAGTCATGTCGAGGGGTCCCGCGCACACCTGTAGCCCTCGGGGACATCCTGGCGGAATCCTAATGAGAGGGTGCTTCGCTATTTTTTTATGTCCTGTTAAAAGGGATTCGGGATATTGCTTAATATACTTGTTCAATATACGTGTCCTCCATATCATGTATTCATGCCTGAGTATATATTTTAAGTTCAAGAAATTTTGTACCGTTTTTTTACGTTTATTTGCTCTTAAACATAAAATGATATATACCATCATCATCATCATCATTTCAGTCGAAAGACGTCCACTGCTGGACATAGGCCTCCCCCAAGCATCGCACTCGACCGGTTCTATGCTTCCCGCATCCAGCGGATTCCTGCGGCTTTCATAAGGTCATCGGTCCACCTTGTGGGAGGCTTTCCAACGCTACGTCTTCCGGTACGCGGTCGCCACTCCAGTACCTTTCGGCCCCAACGGCCATCTGTTTTGCGCGCAATATGCCCTACCCATGTGATGTATACCAACTTTTGAGTTATTCAAGGAACGCAGTATATCCCCTCAAAACTTGATTATCCATTAATCATTCTCGAAAACCCCATACTTCTTTTTTTCTGCCCTAATTATGAGCACCGAGTTTCGAGTTAATCGGACCGCGTGTTAAGATTGTTCCATACAAACTTTAACAGTCCCTAATTATATTTCTATGGTCCCTACAATCCTTTTCAGGATGTTTTGAAAAACGAACTATGACAAACCTTCTTATTTATTTATGAACGTATCAAGTACGAGTAGTGCCACGATTCAAGTTTATTAAAAATGTATTTTTTTTTTTTAATATTTATTGACAAAAGGGGGTTTTTATCCACATGGATACGCCAACCCCATGGTACGTTATTAAATATTTAACACTAATTAAAGAACAACATAACAGAAATGGAATCATCACCAGGCCACACAACCTCTTTGCAATCGTCGATCTAGGGTTTGCTAAAATGTTTTGTATTAGCCCAACGTCCAAAGTGTTCAATTTAAATTCTCTGATCAACAATTCCCTTTCATTCTTGCTCTTAACACACTCCATCAACAAATGTTGCACATCTTCAATTTTGTTGCATATTTCACAATTAGGTCAAACAAAAAAATAATGTTTTTCATATAATCTAAATCCCCCTTTTCACCCTTTTAAAGGTAAAATTTCCAAAAATCCCTTCTTAGAGCTCGCCTAGAATGTATGGAATGTAAATTTATTCTGAAATAAAATGATTTATATAATATTAATTAAAAATGTCTTAAGTCAGTTATTGAGCACTTCGCCCGAGACTTCGTTCGCTTGGATTTCTTACTTTCCCCTACAAATTTCAGCACCCCCTCCACCTCCTTTAAATGTATGTATGATGTAGTATTAATGATTACGATATTTATTATTTATTTATGTAAGTATCTGGGCCGAGTTTCAAGTTAATAGATCAAAAGAAATAAGATTATTATTTTTCATATAAACTTTATCGCCCCTTTTCACCCCCCAAGGGGGTTAACTATTGAAACATCGCTTGTGACGTTTCCATTATTTGACTTAGTAGCGGGTGCTAATACACTCGCGGTCAAATAGTATTATTTGACCATCATCGGTTGATGACGAAAATCCGTGTAATTTGCAAATTAATAATGGTACATGCATGAAGAGAGGCCTATGCTCAGCAGAGGGTGAAGTCAGGTTGTGGATGACACTACACATGCATGACACTAACTTCATGTTACAGAAAATTTTAATATCGAATGAAATAAAACATTAAATGATCTGCAATGTAATTAATAAAAGTTAAAATTTTAAAAACCTCGAATTTGTGAATAAATTCAATTCCCAGTTGGTTTTCTTTTGCTTGTTTTCTCGTTTGTTTTCTATCTGTCAAATCAAAATACTTTGCATACCCATTTCTGTATAGAATCAAGTTCTTCTAACTGAACAGACAGATGTGCTGCTGGGGAGTTTGTTCCGCTCCTTCTTCTTCCCAGCTATAGCACAAGGAAGTGGTGAAGGGATGGGGTGGTAAGCTAAAAGGAAAACTATCACAGCTAAGTAGGCTTTACAAGTTACCGAGTAATAGTCGAACAACTTACATTTAAAGTTCAAAAACATGTTCTCCCATACATTCCGTATGGGAGAACATGTTTTTAAATTACAATGTTAAGTGTGTTCTTGGGATAATTTCATACCAACTGCGGAACCCTTCAATGTGCGTGGCCCGACATGCACTTGGCCGGTTTTTTGTGTTAAAAACGACTATTTTTGGTTTTGATCTAGCAAAATATCCAGAAACGCGTAATTATTGTTAAGCAGAATCCGACCATTGAAGTTGGCTGGCTACTGCATTAGCTTGATTTTCCTATTTACAGAAGCCGACCATCGCAATGGTCTAGTTCTGCAAAATTGTTTTTCGTGATTAATTATATATTTTATTTTATTATAATACTAGTTTCTGCCCGCGACTTCGTCCGCGTGAAATTTCTTGCTTCTTCGGCCCACCCCGTCGCTTCGCATTGCCTGCTCGCGATCTTACTTCGTTTTCGCTTAGCCTTTCAGACATTTTTTTTGCTCGGCTCCTAAAGGTCCCAGCGTGATGTTAAATAGCCTTCCCCAATAATTGGGCTATCAAACACAAAAAGATTTTTTCAAATCCAACTGGTAGTTACAGAGATTAGCGCGTTCAAACAAACAGAAAAAAATCTCTTCAGCTTTAGTATAGACTAGCTTCTGCCTGCGACTTCGTCCACTTGAAATTTCAGCCCACCCATCGCGTAGCATCCCGTCGCTCGCCCGCGCTATAACTTCGTTATCGCTTAGCGTTCTTTCTGAAAATTTTTCTTTTCGCTTGGCTCCTAAGGATCATAGCGTGATGTTATATAGCCTATAGCCTTCCTCGATAAATGGGCTATCCAACAGTAAAATAATTTTTCTATTTGAACCAGTATCTAGTTCCTGAGATTAGCGCGTTCAACCAAACAAACATACTCTTCAGCTTTATAATGTACATATAGCTGACCCGCGCAACTTCATCTGCATCACCTAACAGAGAGAGAGTGGTTTAAATAATGAATTTTCTACTTATTTTGTTACGGAGTTATTTTAAAATTATGATATTTCCTAAGATGTTGATTGAAATCAAGTGATGTCAAGGACAATTTTGTTTACATTTAAATACTTGTGATTAATAACATATTTATTTGGACAAGCATTAATATTATGTTGAAAAAACTCCTTCGCAAATAATGCATTAATTTCGATCAAATTTGATTACCATAAAAAAAGGTTATACTGAGTCAATCTTCAAAGATATAGAAAGACATATGATGTCGCAGACTTTTTTTTTTGAACTTTTAAAGAGGAACAATTCCATCATACATGATATTTGTTTACGCAGCGCACGCAACGGAAGCTCACAAAAAGGAAAAATGTTTCCCGTTTTTGCTACATTTTTCATTTATGCTCCGCTCCTATTGGTCGTAGCATGATGTTATATAGCCTATAACCTTCCTCGATAAATGGACTATCCAACACAAAAAGAGTTATTTCAATGTTTTTTGGTTTTTTCAATTCCAACCAGTAGTTCCTGAGGTTAGCGCGTTGAAACAAACAAACAAACAAACTCTTCAGCTTTTTAATATTAGTATAGATTACTAGCTATATACCTATATATACTAGCTACCTCAGTGAAAATGTTGTTTATTTTAATTATTTAATACAAAATAAGAGTTTGTAAAATTGTTTTTGATTTGATTTTCTTAAAGAAATGTTATTAAGAATTATCTATACTACTTCGTAATATATAAAGCTGAAGAGTTTGTTTGTTTGTTTGTTTGTTTGAACGCGCTAATCTCAGGAACTACTGGTTGGAATTGAAAAATTATTTTTGTGTTGTTTGTCCATTTATTGAGGAATATTATAGGCTATATAACATCACGCTACAACCAAAAGGAGCGGAGCATAAATGAAAAATGTTGCAAAAACGGGAAAAATTATTCCTTTTTGAGAGCTTCCGTTGCGTGCGCTGCGTAAACGGTTTAAGTTACGCAAAAATCATGTATAATTTTCTAAAAAAAAGTCCGCGATGGCATATGTCTATCTTTTAAGATTGACTCTCTATAACCTTTTTTATGGTGATCAAATTTATTAGAAATTAATGCATTATTTGTGAAGGAGTTTTCATAAACATGGTATTAATCCTTATCCAAATAAATACGTTATTCATCACAAGTATTTAATTTTGAACAAAGTTGCCCTTACATCATTTAATTTAAATGAATATCTTAGGAGATATAACTGTTTTATAATAACTCCGCAGCAAAATAATGATCAACTCTGCGAGGTAGTCTATTCTAAATCTGAAGAGTTAGTTTTTAGGGTTCCGTACCCAAAGGGTAAAATGGGACCCTATTACTAAAACTCCGCTGTCCGTCTGTCTGTCTGTCCGTCTGTCACCAGGCTGTATTTCATGAACCGTGATAGTTAAACAGTTGAAATTTTCACATATTATGTATTTCTGTTGCCGCTATAACAACAAATACTAAACAACAGAAAAAAATAATATTTAAGGGGGGTCTAATCCCATACAACGGACATGATTTTTTTGCCGTTTTTTTTGCTCCGCCCGCGTGGATGTCGGTTATCACGTAAAAAAGTAGCCTATGTCCTTCTCTATATCCCAGGTCGATCGGTTCAGCGGTTTAGGCGTGAAAACGTAACATACAGACAGACAGACAGAGCTACTTTCACATTTATAATATTAGTATAGCTTTCGTCCGCGGCTCCGCCCGCGTGGATGTCGGTTATCGCGTAAAAAAGAAGCCTATGTCCTTCTCCATATCCCAGGCTATATCTTTGCCAAATTTCATGACGATCGGTTCAGCGGTTTAGGCGTGAAGACGTAACATACAGACAGACAGACAAATAGACAGACAGACAGAGTTACTTTCACATTTATAATATTAGTAAGGATAAGGATTTGTATGGATGGTACGGAACCCTTCGTGCGCGAGTCCGACTCGCACTTGGCCGGTTTTTTGTTTCTTGAACGTACTAATCTCTGGAACTGCGAGTTGGATTTGAAACAATCTTTTTGCATTTTACAGCCCAATTCTTGAGGAAGAATTACATTCCTATTAACTAGAACACCATTTTTTTATGTGAAAGTGTATGCGAAAACGAAGTAAAAGCACGGGCAGGCAATCTTTTGCGACGGGGTGGGTCGGGGGAACAAGAAATTTAACGCGTACGAAGTCGCGGGCAGAAGCTAGTGTAGAATAAAACCATTATTTTGGCTTTCCATTTTAATTTTTCGGCCATATCTCAAAAAGCTGAGAAGCATTCTGCAAAAGTGTTTTATTTGATTTTATTTTTGATAAAGCAGAACGCAACTATAAGTTTAACTATGTAGATAATTCATGCACGAAACTAAGTATTGGTAGATTCAAATAGCTTATTTTGTATCCTTTGTTGTATACTTTGGTATGCCTATGACTTTTCGATCGTTTCTTATTGTATACAAAATAGCAGCGAAAATGCTTTAAAAAGGCAATAGCTCAAAACGCGTATTTCGTCGATAGTCGCTTTTTGTTTAACTCCGCTTGGTAAATGTTGACATTAAAACTAATAATCTTTCCATCATTTGTTATTGTAAAATTAACTGCAATTATCTACAACATAGGTACTGTTTCATTCGTGCCGCTAGCTCTACCTATTATTTTAAGATTACCTTTAGTTTTTCGTAGTGACCCGTATTCTTTGTCCGCGAGTGTGTATAGATAAATAAGCAAGTATCATGCATCCTGAAAAACAAAAACAAATTAAGTGATCGTCTTCTTAAATCAGTAACATAATGAGAAAAATGATGTCATGGCAAACAGATGAATGGGGTCGGAGGTCGTAAAGTCATCTCTCGCACCTTCAGCAACCTGCAATAACACCAGTCTCCGTTCTAACAAGAAGTCAAAATCGTGGAACATAATGAATCTCATAAGTAGGTGTAGTACACACAAAGGGCCCTTTGAATCGACCGGGGACCGGCGTGTAAATAGCGAGCTATCACGCAAAGTGCAAGCGCGGCCTTTTTACATGAGCGACTATTGAGGCAGGTTGAGCTGGGAAATTCTATGCTACATGTATCATGTATCACAGAATCTATGAGGTAGATTTTATTTTTTTTGAAAGTGAAATCCCATTTAAGAAAAAAAAGTTAGCCGAAGCAACAAAATGTAACTTATGCACCATTTTCATGGATATTTTTTGCCTGGAGGCGGACAGCAACGTAATAATATATATGTATCATCGCCCAAGATACAAGCTGAGGATCAATGGTTTTGTTTTTTTTTTTAATTCTACTATGAGTTTGCTCTTGACTTTAGTCTAGGTCTGGATGACAGAGACAAAGTCTACGATGGAGTGAGCTTACCCAGAAGAAGCCTGTTCACTCTCACTTTGAATAGATTAGGGTTGTATGCGTTCGGAAACACAGACGCAGGTAGAGAGTTCCACTCCTTTGCTGTGCGCATTATAAAAGATGTTTGAAAACGCTTAGTGCGAGTTGGTGGAATATCAACTAGGGAGGGGTGGTAACTTGCAGTGCGTCTAGATGTCCGATGGTAGAAGGGGGCCGGTGGAATGAGGTCGTGGAGTTTATGGGGACACTCTTCGAAGTACAATCTGTAGAAGACCGACAAGCAGGCAACCTTGCGGCGATGAGCCAAGCTGTGAAGCTTGGCATCCACCAGTTTTACGTCGCTAATGAGCCTGGTTTTGGTTGCCTATTGGACAAGCTATGTGCTAAGGGCTACATAATGTACTTCGGGCTCCATGCTACGACGCTACATACTACAACACAGGCGCTACGAGCTACATGCTACGAGCTCCATGCATACGTGCTACCTGCTACGGCTTCCATGCTACGTGCTACGGGCTCCATGCTACGACGCTACATGCGGCGCTACGACCTACATGCTACACGCTACGAGTTACATACTACAAGACACGCGCTACGAGCTACATGCTACGAGCTCCATGCATACGTGCTACCTGCTACGGCTTCCCTGCTACGTGCTACGGGCTAGGGGTTTCATCGACTACGACCAACTCTACGGCTCCGGCTTGAAAACAAGTAATTTGATCATTGTAAATTTTAAAGGACAGTGTTTTGTTTGTTTTTATGCTTTTCTTTCACTTTTATCTGAAACAAAATTATACTCCATTTACTGTTTATTTGTCTAATGCTATAGCATTAGACAAATACCGGCTAAATAACGACAGTTATTGTGTAATATTGTTGAAATTACTGCACTTTAGAGTTATTTTTTTAATGTAAATGGTAAGTAGATTACAGTGCTTTGTATTCATCGTGAAATAACGGAGTTTATGAAACGTTTACATCGAAATATCGAAAGGGTGAGAACAGTTATTTGTCTAATGTTATAATAAATGGTCTGCGGGGCAATGGGTCGCAAGTGCTCGCACTTATGTCAATCAGCAACGTCACGACACACGAAATCATGAGTGTCAGAAGTATGACTTTGTCCTCGAGACCCAGATACATCGCTTTACATATTATATCGCGGACGCTGCTCGCTTATCCTAAATCCAGACGTAAAATACTAATCTATGGCTACTTCCGCGCGGGCCAGGCCGCCGGTGGGCCATGGGGAGCCAAAGTGGGTCACAGAGAGACCCACAGGCGCGCCTGATCATGCATGCGTACCTACGGCGCGGCGGCAGCGGGATCGTTCGGCTCAGAATTAACTACCTTTACGAGTCCGTGTAAAGCCGCCTCATTAAAATGCATGAAGGAGCAGGTGTGGGAAGCTTTTTAATTTTAGGACTGAAATTGTGAAAAATATTATATGACAAAACCTAAACACGGATGTCAGCCAAGTAACATTAGACTGGAAGCCGACTGCCAACTGCAAAACGTTCGGAATGATGAGCTTGGATGATTAGGTGCCGATTAGATAGCATGATGTTATGAGAAAAAAAAAAATATATTCAAAATATTACGAACGATAGTTTGCCTCACCATATCTACCCATACCTATACCTAGGCTAGAACATTGCACGGCTAAACAGTTGATTAGATTCTTGGTCCGAAGCGCGAATTACCTAACACCTAGGAACATAGCTGTTTAGTTACCTTTGATGTGTTGCATCGGACCATCAATAATAGTGAATATGATGTACCGCTCGTTGCAATCGTCATATTCTCTCCGATACCTACACCAAACGGACAGAACTTATACTTTACTCAGACAACATGCTAGTAGTTTGCAAAGTGATTGAGAGGAATTAACACAACTATTATAAAAGGTGCAACAATCAAAGTAAATCACAACTTACGTGAAGTCGCATCGTGATTTTTCTAAATTTAACAATGTTTCTAGAGAGATGTGGTTGGTAAAATAAACAGGTGAGAGAAGTTAATTATCTAGCAAACGAACCTTTCGGAATAGTGCAGCGGTACTAACAAACACGTTTTGCGGATCTCTGGAGAGCTGAGATGGCAACGAAAAGCTTACAGAGTAAGTACCACTGGAGAAAATTACAGTATATTTACATTGCAGTCTTTATTTTAGTTACTGAGCATGGCGAAATTGCTAATTTGTTTAGAGATCATTTCGAAGTGAGGTCTCCACTTGGCCCCTCAGTGTCGGGATTTGGCTTTGTGTCTCATGACCGGGGGGATGAGCCGCTACTAAGCTTCACCACGAAGCAAGTAATGTCGGTCATAAATAGTATGAGTAGGGGCAAATCCCCTGGTCATGATGGGCTTAGCATAGAACATCTGAAATATGCAGGCACGCATATGCCTAGGGTCCTGTCCTTATTCTATATGATGTGTCTCAGCCATTCGTATTTACCGGCAGACTTAATTAAGACCATTGTTGTACCCATCGTGAAGAATAGGACAGGAGACATCTCTGACATAAACAATTATCGCCCGATCTCTCTTGCAACTGTTGCGGCTAAGGTGTTGGACAGTATGCTTGACTCTTATTTGGCAAGATATATAAAATTGCACGATGCACAGTTTGGGTTTTCTCCTGGACTATCAACCGAAAGTGCTATTCTAGGTGTCAAGCATGCTGTAAGATACTACACTGACCGTAAGACGCCGGTGTACGCCTGCTTCCTTGATCTCTCCAAGGCTTTCGATCTCGTTTCTTATGACGTGCTTTGGAGTAAATTGAGGAGTAGGGGTATACCGGAGGAGTTGCTCGGGGTTTTGCGGTATTGGTATCTAAGCCAGACAAACCGTGTCAGATGGTCTGATACGCTCTCGGAATCATATGGGTTGGAGTGCGGGGTGAGGCAGGGTGGTTTGTCGTCTCCCCGGCTCTTCAATCTATATGTAGATGAACTCATTGCCGAGCTCAGCAGCATGCGTGTCGGATGCAGAGTAAATGGTGTTAGTTGTAACAACATCAGTTATGCGGATGACATGGTGCTGCTGGGCCCGTCGCCGGGGTCGATCGCGGAGATGCTCAAAGTATGTGAGACCTACGCTGCTGCACATGGACTGGTCTATAATGCCAAAAAATGTGAATACATGGTCTTTGGGGTCGCTGGTAAGTGCCGGGAGGATGCTCTCGGTCTTTCCATAAACGGTACGTCAATTCGAAAAGTCTCGAAGTTTAAATATCTTGGGCATTTTCTTACTAGCGACCTCAGCGACCATGGTGACATTGAAAGGGAGCGTAGGGCTCTGGCGGTCAGGGGTAATATGTTGGCACGAAGATTTTCTCGGTGTACTGATCAAGTAAAGATTACGCTTTTTAAAGCGTACTGTCAGAGTTTTTACACCGGTAATCTTTGGGTCAACTACTCGAAAAGGTCGCTGGATGTTCTACGCGTCCAATATAACAATGTTTTTAGGATGCTGTTGCGACTGCCTCGTTTTTGCAGTGCCTCGGAAATGTTCGCGGTAAATCATACCGATGGATTTCATGCGATCATCCGCAAAAAAACGGCCTCACTCCTGAGCAGAATAAGAGGCGGTCACAATAGTATCCTGAAGGCGGTGGCGGCAGACACTTCCTCCGCCATAATAAGGCAATTTGTGCGGAGACTTATACCATAGTTAGATCATTACCATTTCTCGTTGCGTCTAGATGTTGGGTGGTCTTCTCACAAATTCGTCTTTAGTTTAAGTTACTAACAATAGTGATTTAAGTGCAAACATGTTACTAACAATTTATGGATCTTGTATTATCCGAAATAAAATGATTTTATTTATTTATTTTTATTTATTTATTTATTTTATACTAGACACATTTCTTCAAACTGCCTTCCCCTTAAAAAATGTTGCAACGTCGTGAAAAACTTTCAAACGTGAAACAGCCGTCCGCTTAAAAAGAGTTATTTTCATACATTTTCCAAGATAAATAATAGCTCGATAAGGCGTTACAGATGAGGCCGGGATGAAAAACATTGTGTGTACAATCACGTAACACAGCGATGGCAAACATTTTTTTGTTAGATATATCTTGCTGCCGCACAGTTCAACGTCTTCATATCTTTAAAATTCTACAAGAAACGGCAGCACTCTCTGTGACGGCAAGAAACCGCCTTATTCTGTAAGATAGATATCCAGCGTCCATCTAGTTACCGCTCCGCAGAAAGCCGATGCTAATTTATTTTAAGCACTTGATCAAAATGTTCTGTCGCGTGCCACAGGTTGCCCATCCCTGCCGTAGGGTTGTACAAAGTGTATTTATGGCTTGTTCCCGCATTCTGAAGGAGCGCGTGCCCGTAAGTAGGAGGTACACCTGATTTATGTCTACCGGGGATCGGGTTTACGGCCAACACTTCACTGCGATATTGTTTTTTTTTTGGTAGGTCCTCGATTATGATAATGAGGACACGATTATATACATTTAAATGCACAATGTGCACAACAGTCTATCGGTAGAACAAAACGGTTTTTTTTTTAATAATTGCATCAGTAGGTGATTACTTCAAAGGTTCATAATCTTGTTTTGAATTAAGAGAGTACGCGTGTTGTTGTTGGGTTTGATTCCTAGGTTGGCAAACCGGAGAGATACGGGAAGGTTATTGTTATCACTGCATGATAAGTATCCAATGGGGATCTTAACGGAATAATATAATACCCTAGTAGCATTTTTCGTTGGCATTTAGTTGGGCCACTTATCTCTGGTTAATTGGCAAATGCATACAATTGGCGGGCAGTTTGCGGGTTGGGCCAACAACTGGTGGTCTACGTGGATTTGCCTACGAAGGCCCAACTTGCGATGGGGACAACGTAAATTGGCCTACGAAGGCCCGACGAAAACGTGGTATGGGTAGCCCCAACGACATAATACATTTAGGCAAGCGGTTGTATGTTGGTTGGTTCTATGGCTGGTTTCAAAGCGACGTGTCTCGCCAGCGCCGGCAAGCAAGGCCGCAAGGTTGGTTTTTCAAAACAAATCGCTAAAACCAACCTTATTTTGAAGCCGATAAGATTCATGTATAGCGACGCGCGTACGGCCGGCGCTGGCGAGACGCGTCGCTCTAAAACCAGCCATAGAACCAACCAACATACAACCACTTGCCTTAATGTATTGTGTCGTTGGGCCTACCCATAACACGTTTTCATTGGGCCTTCGTAGGGCAATGTGCGTTGGCCCCATCGCAAGTTGGGCCTTCGTAGGGTAATGTACGTTGGCCCAATCGCAAGTTGGGCCTTCGTAGGGCAATGTACGTTGGCCCCATCGCAAGTTGGGCCTTCGTAGGCAAATCCACGTAGGCCATCAGTTGTTGGCCCAACCCGCAAACTGCCCGCCAATTGTATGCATTTGCAACCAGAGGTAAGTGGCCCAACTAAATGCCAACAAACAATGCTACTAGGGAACAGTAGGAATAGAAGCAGCAGGCCTGCGTTAGTTGGCCCAATGTTGTCATTATAACTTAAATCCCTATAAAAATTATCCAACAGTAGGAATAGTAACAGCAGGCCCGTCGTTGGCTATCCGTTGGGCAAATAGTGTTTATGACAATGGGCCTATTTTAAGTTTAGGTTGGCGGAATAACTAACCGTCTGCCAATACATTCCCAACTGTTGGCGTATGGAAGCCAACGGCAATTGCTACTAGGGTAACCAGTACCTACCCAATAAAGAATAAGAGAATTTTAAAATGAAATCAAATGATAAGATATATATAAATCATAAGATATATCGTGCTCGCAACGCGCAATTATTTACCCGCTCTTATTTGAAAATAAATAAGCTGAATAAATGAAAACAAATTAAAACATTTGTGTCAAAATAAAATTCTTCTTAAATTTAAACGCACCGTTACTTCACAGAAGGTTGGCCAGCTTGGAAATGGACATTCGCTAGTGAAGTGCGTTCAACAGGTTAACAATTGTGCCTTTTTGAAGTGACCAATTAATTCATGTTCCACAACGTATCACGAACAGCTGTTTGTTATGTAGTAAAAAAAAAAACTACAAAATTTCATTGTTTTCGTAATGTTCTATTTTTAAGTAATGTAACAAAGAGTTGTATTTAAAGCTGAATAAGGTCAATGTAAATTTTTTATAATGTAATAATTTATCAACATTCATCATTTGAAAAACTGTGTGAAAAATAACTTACCACCAGTTCCATGATTTTCAATTTCAAGCATCATCAAAAATTATCATGCTTGGCACATCACTACAAACGTCACAGAAAACAATAGATATATTTCTTTCTCAATCGAACGACGATTGCAAGTGTTCGTTGGATGTTTGTGTTAAGTTTCACTGTTTATCTAACGGATCACGAAACATTTCGTCCAAGCACTGAGTACGGCACCAATAAATATTAACAATGAGGTGAGTATTTACATGTCGGGCATCAGCTGTAATTCGGATGACGGGCGTGGGAGGACTGAGTGTAGTGAGTGCCACTGCCAACATGCAGATAATGAGTCAGGAAAACAGTGTTGATTTGATGGGCTTCGGTGGTAATTCCGCAGATAATATCCCATGAGCTTGCATCCAGCGGTTATAAGAAGGTGGCGGCGCGCAGCGGCGCTGCAGCGACATGACGCGCCCGGGACCTCCCAATGAGAACCTGCCCACGGTAAGAGTTGTGATCTCACTAACATTAGCATTAATGCTATGACAGGAAGGACAAATGTTTCTAATTGCTGAATATTTGGGTTGGTCCTTCACTTCCCGTACATTGATTTCTGTATGAACTCTTAGCCAAAGACAGCCCTAATGGATCTAGATTGATTACATTAATTAGTAGTGTAGCTGATATCAATAAATGGTTTTTATGAAACAGTTCTGCCAGGCTATTTTGTCTATTTACTTATCTCAAGATCAAAAGGAATACTCGGTCAGTGGGTCATCTTAGTTCCTTAAAATAACAGAGTAGAGTAGCTTTCTTGTTCATAAATTATATTGTGAAGGCAATGTTCTGTGGCAAAGAATTTGATTGTTCAGGTAGCCATGTAACTTATTACACTGATAACAAAGTATTAAATACAATCAGTAATATTATACATAGATACAGGAAGCAACCTTGTAAAACAACTTGAATGAAACCATGGAGCCCAATTTCCCAGAAGTGGAAAGTGCGTTGTTTGGTTATTTTAATAAAAACAAAGACAAGTTGTGCAAGACTTTTCCAATTAGGGCATTGACTGTTTTTGCTATTATTTATGTTAGTTCACTGTTTCCTGTAATTGTTTAATTGATGTTATTAACAATAATATCCTGAAAGGATAAATCACAAATGAGCATGAGTACATCCTTATCTAAATGTCAGAAAACATGTATGTTGGGTATTTTTGTGATATTTGTGTGATGTTATTACTATAATAAATGAGTGTCTAATAATACTGTGATTAGTGAAGTGAAACAAATAACTTATCTGTAACAAATAAAGTGTATATTTTGTTATAATAATCAATAAGTGCATAGATTTATTATGGTTGTGCTATCTTGCTTATAGCTAGCAAACAAGATAACAATGGACTTATCATGCAAATCTCAACAGTACATTAAAACATTTGTTGTGGATGTGTAATTCAGCTATGTACTGGTTTACTGAATAAAATAAGAAGCTAAGCAGTGCAGGTAGTCTTGTCAAACGCAATACAAAATGATTTACAGAAGAACTTTCTATCCGAGTGAAAAAATGATAGAAAATTGGTAGGTACACTGAATTCGAATTAATAATGGCATGTGTTAAGTTCACTAACTGCTTGTTATATATGTTTGATTATTTGATCCCTAATTCGGCAGTATACAATGGACAGTCACTGTCCTGTAGACTAGCCGTGCTTGGCTTCAAACAATTACAATTATCATAATGATTCAGTGCGTTTCTGCATTTCGTATCGAAGTCAATGATTGTTTGTTTCAGGAACACCCACATAGAAATAGGATGGTAGACAACTAGTATTGGTCTCTTAGCAATAGTACATCATATACTAGCATTCTGATAGGACCTCCTCAATAAAAATATTCTGAAAATTTTCTTAGTCTAGCAGGTACTTAGATCAGGAGCTCTATCTTCTCACATGCTGATAAGATAGTGGGATAGGTATTTTGAATACAGCACATTGGAAATACCTACTTGTTTCATTTCCATAGTGTCATAGGTAGAAATTTATTATTTTGATGTTCCTCAAGACAGGAAATGTATTTTTTTTGTAATGTTTTTATGAGTTTCATGTGATGGTGTGTGTAGCAGTGTTTGTGGTACAAGTGTAAGATGTTATAATAATGTTACGAGCTTGCGGTTAATTAACACTGATAACAATTCGAACACACTAATTATAAAACACATCTGCACTACTGATCGCACTCGAAGATCGCTTGTTCGCTTATTCGCTTCGACTGTCACTAGTCGGGTCCTTACAGGTCTTATATAGTCCTTAGAAAGTTCCAGAACCTTGTAGAAACATCTAGAATGTTCGAGTACATACCGGTCCCTACTGACCAGATGTCGTAAGTTCTAGAAACTTCTAGCATCGAATTCACTAGAAGAATCTCGAGTCTACTAGTTCTGCTATTCGATACTAGATGGCGCTAGTGGTACTTAAACTTGTGTGGCGCGTAACAATAAGAATGCAGTGGAGCTTTTATTAATTGTAACTGGTACCTACAAACAGTCTAATGTATGCTAAATGTATGATTCGCAACAAACAATTAAGTCTGTGTTAATTATTCTGACTTATTGATTGAAGATTCTGACACTATAATTATATTTATTATAAATAGTTGTTAATATGTAAATGGAATGAAAATAATTTATATAAGTAAACGATTTTTACCAAACATGATTTTTATGAGTGCAAATTATGCACAGCATGCATGGAATAATTTTTTATTTATAACAATGCAATTTGATGGAAACATCTGTGTAATGAATTTGTTTTGACTATTTGTGAGTGAGCCACGCTAGATCTCAAATTATAGCTTAAATATACTTATATATTTAACCTACACAAATACTAAATTTTATTTAATTGGCTAAGTCTCCAGTAATTTTTACGCTCTATCATATTCAATATGAGGCAATTGAGATCAATTGAGTGTGATACCTCCTCGCAGTACTTCAAAGTGCCGAGTTGTATAAAGTTATATTGTATGTGTGTAGTTAAGTTGATTGTGACTTTGTTTGCAGTGCGGCCGGTAGATGCGTTTGAAGTATGTCGTTGTTCAAAAACAGTGACAGTGTTAGTGTTGCTATTTTATTTTTATATTTTTTGGGCTGATTTTTT
Organism: Dryobota labecula; assembly: GCA_947523025.1. Classification (NCBI taxonomy): domain Eukaryota; kingdom Metazoa; phylum Arthropoda; class Insecta; order Lepidoptera; family Noctuidae; genus Dryobota; species Dryobota labecula. Next base: position 778,416 of record OX383296.1, on the reverse strand, counting down.
GGTTGTCATGATGACACTCTTTGTGCGAAATAACAAAAGTTAACACTCATTTATATTTTTATTTGCTGCCCATTTGTTAGTTTCAACTGATTTTGTAATTGTGATTTTTTGAAAGTGTTGCCAGAAAAACAGTCTTCTTTAGCCCTATCTAATGATGTGTCAAAACAATAATTATTACTGTGAACACTGACAATGTTTGCATCATAAAAATCCATAAATGTAACCCAAAGCCTTTGGGAATCATAATTTACTAGTTTTCATCCCTCAATGTAATTTGCCTGTCAAATCTACATGCTACCCTGCCAACACCTTTGTAGCTCAACCTTGACTCGTGAGTGTGTTCCCATCAGTTCTAACCTGTTTTTCTTATTAACCCCCCGCCCCTCCTCCCTTCAATCACCCTTATGATTTACTATTATCCGCCGTCCCCAGATCAAGCTGGTAGTGGTAGGAGATGGCGGCGTGGGCAAGAGCGCGATCACCATCCAGTTCTTCCAGAAGCTGTTCGTGACAGACTACGACCCCACCATCGAGGACTCGTATATCCAGCACACAGAGGTGGACGGACAATGGTGCATCCTGGATGGTAAGTGACTGTTCATATGGTATGTAAGAGGATTTATGGACTGGCCAGAAAAAGTAGCTGTAACCGTCTAAATTTCGAGACTGGTAAACCAAAGACAGATTTTTAGGCGTCAGTAGATTTTTTGATGGCACTTACATATCTGGGGAAAGGTGGGTTTCCATCCTTTTTTTGCCTAGGTTCGCGTTTGAGCACTACCTCTTACGATCTTAAACGATGATTCGGTCAACGATGTTGATTTGCCTTATTTGCACTCTTGACTTTTAAGACTCGTGGCAAAGATCAGCTCAAGAAACTATCGCCAAATTGCATTTTTAATTTATCCACATATACATTGAATTTTGTAAAAGATAAGTGTTCACTCGCTTCCAGTACTGGACACGGCAGGGCAGGAAGAGTTCAGTGCCATGCGCGAGCAGTACATGCGCAAGGGCGACGGCTTCCTGTTGGTCTACTCCGTCACGGACAAGCAGAGCTACGAGAACATCCGCCACTTCCACACGCAGATCCTCAGGGTCAAAGACAGGTCAGAATCTTGGTTATGTATGACAGACACTGTTCAGTACGGTCGTGCCGTGCCCTAGGCTGGTAGTCTACTCAAACCCTTGTTTCCAATTGAAGTTATTTCCACTTCAAAAAATATCAACTTTACGCAAGTATAAATTGAGTTCATAATGACTAGTGCCTACTAAGGAAAATTACTCCTTAATAATTTTGAAGTAGAAAACTTTATGTGTTGGCATCAAATATTGTTGCAAAATCACATTAATAAATTGGAAACTATTGAACTGCCTCGTTTGCGAGTGATCTCAAGCACTACTACTGCCAAGAGGAGGACCTCTTGGCAGTAGTAGTGCAAGAGCCGGCAAGAAACTCGCTCTCCATAGGAAACGACCAATTGTAACCGTGCACCTAGCTTCTGACGTTTCATAAGTGCCTATGTAGGTTAAAATAAATGTGAGTTTGATTTGATTTGAATCCTGGGCCAGGCAAAGTGTTAGGTTAGGTTTTCCATCTGGAATTTCTCAGTAGCAGCCCGGAGTCTGCATTCGTGCCTGGTTCAATCAATTCATAGAAAATATGGCAACCGCGGTGACTGTGCCAGCCCCAAGGCCCATTTGCTTCGTCCATGGTTCTGCAGGGAAACGTACCCGATGCTCCTGGCCGCCAACAAGGTGGACCTGGTGCACGTGCGCGCCGTGAGCGAGGAGGCGGGCCGCGAGCTGGCGCGCCAGCTGGGCGCGCCCTACATCGAGACCAGCGCCAAGGAGCCTCCGCTGAACATCGACGCTGCCTTCCACGAGGTGAGTGCACCACTGCACGCGTGCAGGAGGGAATTGGGCAAATTATGAACCAGAAAGACCAAAGTGACAGCGTGAGCGAGAAAATCATTGTGTGAACGAGCTCACTCAAATAGCATAAAAGTGTGTGTGAGCGAGAAAACAAGCTAGATTAGATTGTAAAGCGAGTATGAGCGTTAGCTAGCTCACATTATTGTCAGGGTTGATAATTATTCTATTTATTAATAACTAGCTTCTGCCCTTAACTTCGTCCGCGTGAAATTTCTCCCCTCCGACCCACCGCGTCGCATCGCATCGTTCTTTCTGACTATTTTTATTTTTCTTCCGGTCCTAAGGGTCACAGCATGATGTTAAATAGCCTATAACCTTCCTCAGGAATTGGGCTATCAAATGCAAAATTTTTTTTTTCAAATCCGACTGGTATCAGTTCCAGAGATTAAACAAACAAACTCTTCATCTTTATTATCGTCGGTTTACTGCAAGAACTCATTAATGGTAAAAAAATCATCAAGTAAACTTTATAACTCCTTGAACTCGTCTTGACGAGTTTTATAATGCAAAAACTCATTGTGTTTAATTTTTCTTTAACATAATCATAATGAAGATGATATAGGGCAATCAATACAACTAAAACTAATGAATTGCTTATTTCAAAGTTTTGACTATGTCACTTAATGACTTCTTGCAGTAAACCGACTTTATATTAGTATAGATATCTATATCTTCTATATCTATTCTTCTATATCTATATCTATCTATTCTATATCTATACATATAAAAAAATCTGTAGACGAGAAGTTTCTGTTTCATCATACATCATTTCAGCCGAAAGACGTCCACTACGGGACATAGGCCTCCCTCAAGCACCGCCACTTCGACCGGTTCTGTACTTCCCGCATCCAGCGGATTCCTGCGGCGTTCACAAAATCATCGGTCCACCTTGTGGGAGGCCTTCCAATGTTACGTCTTCAGGTACGCGGTCGCCACTCCATAACCTTTCGGCCCCATCGACCATCTGTTCTGCGACCAATGTGCCCTGCCCACTGCCACTCAAGTTTCGCAATTCTTCGAGGTATGTCGGTTACCTTGGTTCTCCTGCGGATCTCTTTATTTCTTATTCGATCACGTAGGGAAACTCCAAGCATAGCCCTCTCCATTGCCTTTTGAGTGACTTTTAGCCTTCTAATAAGGCCCATTGTGAGCGACCACGTTTCAGTGCCATAGGTCATCACTGGCAACATGCACTGGTCAAAGACTTTCAACTTGAGACACTGTGGCATGTGGGACGAGAAGATATTGCGTAGCTTCCAGAACGCTGAACACCCGAGTCAGATTCGACGATTGACCTCATTCTCGAAGTTGGACCTACTTAACTGGACAGTTTGTTCTAGGTAAACATACTCGTCCACAACTACGAGTATAGTGTCTCTGATTTTCATGAGAGTGGGTGTTACATGGGCATTTGATATATCCTTTGTCTTGTCCACATTCATTCTAAAACCCACTCTTTCGAAAGCTCTACTGAAGTCATCGAGGATTGTACTTACATTGAACCGTAAATAAATGAATTTAGAATATTGGGGTCAGTTTTGAGAGGCAAACAAGAAAATTAAAAAAAAAAGTTTTGCAAAATGTACCGTGTAACATATCATATAAAAGGGCTTACTATGAGAGCCTCAAATATATTTTTTTAATATTTTTTAAATAAATTGTTTTAAAGTTAGAAGTGAAAATAGACGAAAATTTACCATTCCCCCCCCTTATCTATGTAATGGACCAATTAAGTTAAAATTTGGTACACATATCAATTTGAGTGACCCAAACACGGATGTGAACCGTAAATAAATGAATTTAGAATATTGGGGTCAGTTTTGGGGTGCAAACAAGAAAATTAAAAAAAAAAAAAGTTTTGCAAAATGTACCGTGTAACATATCAAATGAAAGGGCTTACTGTGAGGGTCTCAAACATATTTTTTTTATAATTTTAAAATAAATTGTTTTAAAGTTATAAGTGAAAATAGACGAAAATTGACCATTCCCCCCCCCCTTATCTCCAAAACTACTGAACCTAAAATTTTGAAAAACACAGAAAATAGTTCTATACTTGTAGATTACAGGAAAATCTATAAGAAGTCTATGGTGTTAAAATAACATGGTAAATCTCTCGATATTGTGCGTACAAACTTACCATTTGCAGTTGAAATGTATGGGAGATTATGTTTACCAACTACAATGTTAAGTTTGTTCTTAGAATAAATTCTTTCCTTCTTTCCAAGTACGGAACCCTTCATTGTGCGTGGTCCGACACGCACTTGGCCGGTTTTTTTTATGTAATGTGTGTTTTGTTTTTGCAGAATAAACAATTTTTCTTTCTTTTCTTTTCTTTATTACTTAAACCACTCTCTTACGAGTAGGTGACGCAGACGAAGTTGCGCGGGTCAGCTATATAATTTGCTAGCTTTTGCCCGCGGCTCCGCCCGCGTGGATGTCGGTTATCGCGTAAAAAAGTAGCCTATGTCCTTCTCCATATCCCAGGTTATATCTCTGCCAAATTTCATGACGATCGGTTCAGCGGTTTAGGCGTGGAAACGTAACCTAACAACAGACAGACAGACATACAGATAGACAGACAGACAGAGTTACTTTCACATTTATAGTATTAGTATGGATAAAGCTGAAGAGTTTGTTTGTTTGGTTGAATGCGCCAATCTCAGGAACTACTGATTCGAATTGAAAAAATATTTTAGTGTTGGATAGCCCATTTATCGAAGAAGGCTATATATAGGCTATATATCTACGCTACGATCCTTAGAAGTCAAGCGAAAAGAACGGAAGTCAGAAAGAACGCTAAGCGATAACGAAGTTTTAGCGCGGGCGAGCGACGGGATGCGAATGCGACGCGATGGGTGGGCCGAAATTTCACGCGGACGAAGTCGCGGGCAGAAGCTAGTATTATATAATAGGTTGGGGAAAAAGTTTCTTCGCATTTTTTAAGAAAATTCAAAACTTTTTTAATATAGTTTATTTACATTTAACTATAGTATGTAGGTACCATTTTGTTCGATAACTTTTTGCCATCTTGTAGGTAGGGACATGATCCCATTGCTATATTAATTTTGGGACTTCTGATCAAAATACCGCGACAAGTGGTTTTGGCAGTCCTCTCGTGATGTTAACCTGACACTGCCTAAAGAATTCTGAAGAGACCGAAACAGGTGGAGATCTGAAGGTGCAAGGTCAGGACTATACGGCAAACAAACTCTCTTAATTTTTGCTGAGTTGCTAAAGATGTGTGAGGTCTAGCGTTATCATGATGAAAAACCACACCCCTTCTGTTGATTAATTCCGGCCGCTTTCTCTCAACTTCTTGCTTTAATCTCATCAGATGTTCGCAGTAGAGTTCAGAATCGATGGTCCTGCCTGGTGGTAACAGCTCATAATGAATAATGCCCTTCCAATCCCACCACACACACAGCATCACCTTGTTGCGAGTTAACCCGGGTTTCGCCACAGTCTGTGAAGCCTGACCGGCCTTTGACCACGACCTTTTTCGCACGTTCTTGTCGTACGTGATCCACTTTTCATCACCAGTTATCAGCTTCTTCAAAAATGGTTCGGTTTCATTACGTCGTAATAAAGAATCACAAATGAGTACACGGTTCATTAGGTTTCTTTCAGTGAGCTCGTGAGGTACCCAAATATCGAGCTTTTTTGTGTACTCAGTTTTTTTCAAATGTGCCAAAACTGTTTTGTGGTCAATTCCCAGTTCTTCAGCTACGTCGTAACTACTGATATGCCGATCTTGCTCCACTTTTTCAAAAATGGCATCCATTTTATACGTAATAGGGCGACCAGAGCGACGTGCATCTTTGACATCAAAATTTCCGGATTGAAAACGCTTAAACCAAATTTGTGCTACTCTCACAGACACTGCACTAGGTCCATAAACATCGCAAATTTTTTTCGCGGCTTGCGTTGCATTTTTACCTTTTTAGGGTTCCGTACCTCAAAAGGAAAAACGGAACCCTTATAGGATCACTCGTGTGTCTGTCTGTCTGTCTTTCTGTCTGTCTGTCTGTCTGTCCGTCTGTCCGTCTGTCACAGCCAATTTGCTCCGAATGTAATGGATCGATTAAGTTGAAATTTAGTATACATATCAATTTGAGTGACCCAAACACGGATGTGAACCGTAAATAAATGAATTTAGAATATTGGGGTCAGTTTTGGGGGGCAAACAAGAAAATTAAAAAAAAGTTTTGCATACAGATGTGACCTTGTGACATATCAAATGAACGGGCTTACTGTGAGGGTCTCAAATGTATTTTTTTTATAATTTTGAAATAAATTGTTTTGAAGTTATAAGTGAAAATAGACGAAAATTTACCATTCCCCCCCTTATCTCCGAAACTACTGAAACTAAAATTTTGAAAAAAATACAGAAAATAGTTCTATACTTATAGATTACAGGAAAATATATAAGAAGTCTATGGTCTTAAAATAACATGGTAAATCTCTCGATATTGTGCGTACAAACTTACATTTGCAGTTGGAATGTATGCGAGATTATGTTTACCAACTACAATGTTAAGTTTGTTCTTAGGATAAATTCTTTCCAAGTACGGAACCCTTCATTGTGCGTGTTCCGACACGCACTTGGCAGGTTTTTGTATGTTTGTATAATTTTAAAATGTATCGAATTTCTTCATTAGATTCACTCATCTTGACAGTACGAAAAACAAATGAAAATCACACATTTTCCTAATTTGAATTTGGAATTATGTTCTTTAAAATTTAAACTTTCAATGATACCAAAACCAGCCAGATACAAATAGTATAGCCAAAGAGATTTTATTACAAGTTCATACATACTATAATGCGAAAAGACTTTTTCTCCAACCTAATATATCCCAGGAGCTCTATACCCAAAGTCTCAAATTCAGATAATTTATGTAAACAAAAAAATATCTTCGTAAAGTTCACATAAAATGGCATAAAAAGACGTTCCATTTTCTTTTAAGTACTTACTGCTTTTAAGAAATAATCATACCGTAATTATTTTTATAAATTTTTGGTTTTAAACAAGTTATTAAAAAAAGGAGATTTTCTGGTATAAAATATTTTATGATACTGGTAGGTAATAATGCAGGATATCCAAACATTTTTTACGTCTTCAACAACACAAATATTACAACTCTCATTCATAGATTCGTAAGTAGCATATCTAGCCACATGTTGGATGAAAACAGCTGTAAACTGTTTCGATTGGAAATCGATTTTGGGAGGCCTACGTCTAGCACTGGGCTTAAAAGGGCTGATTATGACGATCATAATAATCAGCTCTTTTAGACTAAAAACTTAAAAGAGCTGATTATGACGATCATATGCCGTGTCTCCGACACACTACACAAAACATTGTTTAGCAACGGTATTTGTTTGCATAGTTCTTATAATTAATTCACAGAAATTTTTTATGTGATTTTTTTACAAAAAAAATTATTATAAAATGTTTTGTACCACTGCCCTGTCATTTTGACAGTGACATTTCTTGACATTACTTTGTTTACATAAATTATCTGAATTAGAGACTTGGGGTATATATAGAGTGACTAATTTGCTAGGTGTTCGCTTTATAATTGACTTTATTAGTATTAAAGCACAACAGTCAGCTATAGTCGAATATAATCGCCTAAGAGCTAAGTATCGTCCCGATCTATCGCTTATTATATTATAAACAGTAAACCAATGAAGAAAAAAGGCAAAGATAGAGAATGTGCTATAAAAAAGGCACCTCTGTTGTGCGAGAAATACACCCCATATAAGTAAGAATTTTTTTTTTTACAAAATAAAAAAAAGATTGTCATAAGCAACTTACAAAAAGAAGTGATATCCTATCAAAAACATTTTCATGTAAAATGTTGCCAAGACGAGACCATATGCCACGCACTGTCAAAAAGTTGTCAAATCTCATTTAGAAGAGCCAAGCTTATAACTCTACTCGCCCTAACTATACAAGCCCTAACTCTACACCTTAGTCAAAATATGTGGCTTGGCTGTTTCACTACTACAAGAATTATTGTATAACAGTTGAAAAAACATTTTTACAAAAAAAAAAAAACTTCCAAAATAAACACTACAAAGTGAAAAATAACTTTAATTTCGGAAGTCGGTGTCTTTGGATCTGTATTTGGTTTTTTGCCACCGACTTCCGAAATTAAAGCTATTTTTCACTTCGTAGTGTTTTTTTTGGATGTCAGGTTTTTTTTTCTTCACTTTTTAGCTATGGTACCTACCCAACGAAAATTAGATTACACAAGACACAAGATATACGAAGTGGATTAAATACGTATTATCGAAGCTTACTCAAAAACTACCCAAGCAAAGTTAATAAAAATCGGTTAATAGCCATTAGCCCGAGTGCATCTCATGACAATTACCAATTACAATAAGTCCAAACACGGCTAGGATACATTGTATTATTACGGAGTTTCAGTGCATACTTTCCGGCTTCATCTTCAGATCAGTTCGATGGTACCATTTTCATCAGAATAATTTATTTAATTTTGCTTCATAGTCGCTTAACTATTTTAATCGAGATATATTATTGCCACCCGTGAAATACTTATCATTGAGGAGTTCCGATGGCCATTTGTGGTCTTCTTCATCAGTTCCACATCGTCAAATGACACTTTTTGAATGCAAATGCTTGAGTAGTTGATGAAAATATGTACAAAAATCATTATATGTATGCCTATAATATTTGAGGAGTTCCCTCAATTCCTCATGGATCCCATCATCAGATCCTGGTTTCCTTATCATGGTACCACCCTTGGGATATCTCCTTTCCAACAAAAAAGTAATCATCAAAATCGGTTCATAAACGACGAAGTGATCGGCGAACACATTAAAAAAAAAAAACTACAAAAACTAAAAACTAAACACTTTCGCACATATTATAAACATAGTTAGAATATTTGCTAATATTATAAATGCGGAAGTGAGTTTGTTGGTTACGCTTTCATGCTAAAACGGCTGAACGTATTTGGATGAAATTAGGCACATGGGTAGGCCATGACGTGGATTAGAACATAGGATACTTTTTATCCCGATATTTATTTATTTATTAAAACTTTATTCACAAGTAAAAACTGTACAAGAGCGGACTTAATGCCTTGGGCATTTTCTACCAGTCTACGGGATCCAGACTTATACGAGTGAAACCGCGGGGCGCAGCTGGTTACTAATAAATAAACAACAACATGTCGGCCTATTTTATAGTATTTAAACTTGAATAACATAAAACAATTCAGTATACATTTTATATTAGCTTTATTGACTATGTCGACGAAGGCCCGCTTGGCGGTGCTCAGAAGAAGCACTCTTTAAATTTTAAGGACTTCAGAGGGGATTTCTGGACGTTGGTTTTTTCAGATTCCAATTTTCCCCCCTAAGGGGGATTTTCAGGGGGAAATCTAGACTTTTCTTTTTATAGATTCCAGTTTTCCCTCTCAAGGAACATTTTCAGGGGGGATTTCGGGAATAAGCCGAAATGGCCAAGCCACATAGTTTGACTAAGGTGAGAGTTTGTGAAGTTAGGGCTTGTACAGTTAGGGCGTGTAGAGTTATAAGCTTGGCTCTGCATGCAATCTGATAACTTTTTGACAGTGCGAGCCATATTGTCTCGTCATGGAAATATTTGACATGAGAATGTTTTTGGTGGGATCTAATATTGAACTTACCATTCACTTGCAGTTGGTGCGCATAATCCGCAACCACCCGCAGCAGGAGGACAAGCAGCGACGCCGCCGCAAGCTGGGCCGGTGCGCGCTGCTGTGAGCGACGCAGCCTCGCGACACTGCACCTGTGTCGCTACTCTGGCGTCGAGCATCAGGTTTGTTACTCTGTGCACGTTCGACATAATATGTAACTACGGCTTTGCTCCAAAGTCAACTTATCGTACGGTTGTAATATCGTCGAGTAACTGTCGAAGCACAAATTACTCTGCACCATACTGCTGCTGCTGTATGTGATGTCAGTATAAAATGTCAACGAAATAATACTGTGAAATAATACTGTGAAATGACCATAGATATGGTCTTTATTACTATGCTGCATATTCTAGTCTTTTGTATTTGACATGAAATGACAAAAAGCAAGGTATATGCTTATACCGATATTGTATGTTACATAAAAGTGTATTGTATGTATCAACCAAGTGTTAAAATAAGACATTTTAAAAAGCTGTATAAACTTTTGTATAATTGCAAGAACTGTTTGTTAAATGTAAATTTCTGTAAAATTAATAAAATGGCATGAACATTGCACAATGTAAATGTTGTTATAAAGATCAAATTAGCATGTTATTTGCACAAATACGATTTTTGACAACATCGCTTGTATGAACAGTGATTCTGATGAGCATAATATTTAAGTATTATTTATAATAAATAAATTGTGATGACATTAATATTCTTTCGTTGCGCAAATTATAAAGTTGAATACATATATATTATGTATTTGCAAAATAAGCTTTATTGATTTCTACTGACTAAAGCGTATCTTGCAATGGTATCAAATTGTCGAAGCGACACTTCGCAAGTCAAGAAATGAAATCTGAAATGAAATAATATATTTTTTCTTCAAAGATTAATCCTTGGGCTTTGTAAGCTTTGCAAGAGTATACTAATGCGCTAATAGTCGACATACTTCCAAATATTACTTTGACGTCTAGATGACGATAAAAGTATGTATTATTTATTTTTAAAATGTTTATTTCGTATGTTATGAAACATATACCAATGCGGAGCATTTATTTTAGCTCAGTAAGTGTCCATAGAGTAAGAAACTATCGTGACCAATAGAACAATTTAAATAATTTATTTTTACGGTAATAAATCGACTTTTTGAAAAGTATGCGCGTGTTAAATTGGGCCGCATAGAGAGAGTGTAGAGTGTATTTGTCCATCTATTTCCTACCTTTTGTCAAGTATTTAAAAATATTTCATTCATCGGCGATATATACTGAGTTGCATAGCTTGCTAAACTTTCTATACTCCATTTACTATAGCATTAGACAAATAACGGCTAAATAACGACAGTTATTGTGTAATATTGTTGAAATTACTGCACTTTAGAGTGATTTTTTTAATGTAAATGGTAAATAGATTACAGTGCTTTCTATTTATCGTGAAATAACGGAGTTTATTTAACGTTTACATTGAAATAACGAAAGGGTGAGAACGGTTATTTGTCTAATGTTATTATAAATGGAGTATAGTATGTTCTAATTTACTTAGTAATTTATCTAAAACGTAATATATGTCGTTTCTTGAGTTTAATCGCGGCCCAGTATAATGTGCGCGTATCTTTATTATGCACACTAAAGTTTCGTCAACTAGAAGAGTTGTGAACAATGCATTTGTTACACTGTCACCAAAGAGATTCTCTATAACTATGTAGCTTTTATTTTTATAAGCATAAGGACTTTATTTCAATGTTTATGTGTAAGATAGTTGTGACAACGTCTGCGTGAGTTCTTGAAAATAGCGACACATTGTTGCTAGATATCGATTTTTCAAATAAAGTCACGTTTTATTGAAATATGTATTCAAGACAAACAATTATAAAGCTGCTTAGTTTCACTGGAATCCCTCTCACGGGACTACCATTTCAACAGTGTTTCAACAGGGCTATTGCCGAAACACTAACAACCTTGCAGGACTGTTTTACTAACCTCATAAACAACAACTTTTGTTCTAAGAGGTTGTTAGTGTTTGAGTGTTTAATGACCCTGTCTATACCATATCTATGAGCAACTACGCAAACTTAAAATCCTTGTTTCCAGTACATGTTATTTCCACTGACGCAAGTAACAACTTCACTGCTGTGTGAATCAAGTTGAGTTCAAAGTGAGTAGTGGTATTGAAGCGGGTATTAGTATATTTTATATCGAGTGACTAAACGAAGCCATAATATACCAGAGGTGGCTTGACTCCTGAGCGTGCGAGGGAGTCAATGAAACCGAGGGTATATTAAGTTGGCGTTTAGTCTCGAGGTGCAAACTGTACTTTTCCCTTTGAGTGCGAGACAAATAGCCAATTTAGTACAAAAACATTTAATAAATATCTTATTCCTCCAGTCCATACAATTTTCGTAAGTTTTTAGGTAAATCTTCCGCGACTTTTGGCGGCGAAAGATTATCTATTATGTCTTTTGCTCTTCACTGTCCTTGGACATTCTTAATAAATTTAATTAAAACCGAACAAATTTACACTCGACAAAAATTCTGAAATTTTCGCGGTCAGTTTTTTCTTCTAAACCAGTCACAGATTAACAATTTAAAACACATGGCGCCACCTTCTTTGCGGAAAAACCATGGAACTAAAACTCTCAACATTTTCGCAATGAAGATGGTCCACACTCCACAGATAACAAGCTGGCTGTTTGAGTTTGTCTGTCACATGAAGGAAATTAAAAAACGAATTACTTTTCACTCCCTAGAGACTAAAGTGGTCACTTTAGTCCCGCTTCGTAGGGCTAAAGTTGCAGCTTTATGTATAAGCATTAAAGTTGATTTTCCGAAATCACATGAATTTGGAACTAAAGCATTAGCACTGTTTATATTAGCACAGACATAGTCACGTTATGTAATTAGTTGTGAAGTGCACAAGTAAGCGGATAGCGACAGTTCTTCAGACATTGCTGACGTTGACCTTACATAACACTAAGGCTGAATGATTTCAAACGTTGTAATAACTATGTATAGGGTTAATATTCGATTGTAAACTGCGGTCACACTACTATTAGTATTGGAATTTTTGTTTGCTTGTACCTGCTTATCTGCAAACCTCTTCAGAATATATAATCTTCATACAATTATTCTGACTTGAGCCCCAAGTTATCTGTACTTAGGGACATGTTTGTGTATTTATTTCGGGTTTGCCCGACTGGTTTTACAACTCGAGCGATATCAAACACGGAGCTTCATTCAATTACTGAATGTTTATTAATTTGAATATCTCACGAAGGTTATAATAAAAAAAAACTATTGAATATAAGCTTTATTGGAGTCTTGAAGCATTTGTTGCGTAGAGTGGCCGCAGTATACAAGTGAGCCACAATCTCGCGTCGATATCGGATGCCGATCCGTTCAGAGCCCGGTATTTAACAAGACAACGCGACACTAGACGTAAGTAAACGTAGCGCTAAGACACTGAGAAGGAATTGAACTCGAGTATAAGTGTTCCAATATAATGTTAGACTACGATAGATATACACGTTTCACGTCACAACCACCAATAGATGGCTTTTATAAACGTTTATCCCAAATTCTTATTTATTATAAATGAATAATATTAAGGGAGTAATGCGACGGAAGTTTGTGTGGACATTTTATAGGCTGTTGCTGTCAAGAGTTCATATAATATTTGCCTTAATGAAGCAGCATGCTCTTCGTTCCAAAATGGGATACGGGCAAAGTGAACCCACATTGGCAATGTTATAAAGAAGTATATGCATAAAATCCTGTAGATTCTAGATGACCTTGCTCCTTAGATCTGAACTTGTCTTCTAAAACTTGCGATCCATATGGACTAACAAACACCTTTATGCATGTAATGGCGGCGCTGCTTGTCAAGGCAAGATGTTAAAAACCTGACAAATTGAATAATTTCAAGTTAGTTCTCAAGTTCTCCGCATGCATGATTATGTGTGTCGGTCTGCAGATATTTCCGTCGCGTTAATAGACTACAATGAAACTGAAAACCCCTCGGAGTCGCACGCAACGTACTGTAGCTTTAACTTAACGTAGCATAGTCTCAGAGCTTCCTACATCTCCACCATCATGTATACTATATTATACATGGTATAAATAACTGTTATGTCGGTATTTGTTTTGATTCTGGTGTGGGAATGGCAAACGATGGAGATAGTAAGTTGCCAACTTAGAAAATATGTTCAATAACATCGTGGTGCCATTCTTAAACTTATAATAAAGGCCTGCTTCACAGTATCCGGAAAGGCACAAGTGCAGAAAACGGATTTGTATGGAACGGTCAAATTAACTATTACGAGTACTTAACCGGCGGGGGTGAAACAGGCCATACGTATCTTATTTCTATTTTATAACTGACTTCCAACAAAAAAATCTTTATCATTATGAACAAACCATAGAAGAATATTTTCACAAATTCTATTAGCATTAGTCAACTTTACTAAGATATATTTTATATTGCTTTATCGTTGTTATCCTTTGGTCTAGTCTCTTGAAATCGTGTCCAAACTAGGAAGTTTACAATAAATTAAAGAAACTAATAGTTCCGCGCTGCCCCGTCTAGCATCGGCGTAATGATATGATCGTATATTGTTGTTACTATATGTTTTGTATGTTGTAACATATAATAAATGTAGAATTGTATAAATATATAAAGGTTTTATTTCATCATCCTTAATGATCTGTGCTTGGCCTCTTTACGAACTAAGGCAAAGAAGGAAAATATACAAAAACACAAGTTTGCTTGTCGACGTCTGGAGACATTCTGTGTTCCAAGACCCAAGTCTCATCTTAATCATAGCAAAATCAAAAGTACTTCACAAGTATACGCTAATCATATTTCAGTTTCGCCTCTCGTGCATACACAGCGCCCTCACTGTCCTCTAATAAACAAGTACGCTGGACTTCATAATAACGATGTCAAAATGAAGACATTTGAATTTCGCCATTTTGGCGCTGATAGTATAGAACTTTTGTTCTGACGTGATTTGGGTTCTATAGTAATTGAAATTAAATGTTCCTTCAGTAGTACACAGTGATTTTAATGTAAAAGTAACTATAACTAGACAGTACACGGTTTATGTGAATAAGCGACTAATATTATGGTGATTAGGAATTAACACGATTGTCATGAGGTGAACGAGAGCGACGGTTAGTGACACGACTGTGTATCGTGAGTCGCCTGTGAGAACTTTATGAGATGTGTGACGTCGCTTGCACTTGAGCTCGCAAGGGAGCGTGCATGGGTTACATACCACTACAATAGCAACATGAGCGTCCATGGAACTAATATTAGAGATGGGACACAGCCTTCGATAAAATACTTTTATGGACTTTATCGATCGTGAGAGTAATTTATTACGTAAGAGAAAAAAAAAAAAAAACTCCTACTCATTTTTATTAGTAGGTAAGTAATTTAATAGAATAATTGAATTGAATAATAATAATAATTGTACAAGATAGATACAACTCTGCGCACGCCTTCCTGATGTCATGTATGGGGCAATGGCGGACGGTCTTTCGCTATCCAGGATGTCGACAAATTCATGGGAATAATGAACCTGTATGGATTAAACGGGGAATATTTCAGGGCAACAGTTTGAGTCCACTTTGGTTCTGCTTAGCCCTGAATCCTCTAAACACACTGCTGGAGGGTTCAGGTCTAGGCTATCGGTTGAGGAGAGGTGGTCAAGTCATATGACTTGAAACTCTGCCCCCAACAAATTGCGACTGATGGAACTACTGAAGGTAACTGAAACATGCAGTAGCGCCATCAGGATGGAATTTGGTGTGGACAAATGTGCAATCATGCATGTAAAGCGAGGGGAGATTATGGAATCCGAGGGAATACAACTCTCGGATTCCGTACACCTCATCCGAAAACTATAAGTATTTGGGTATGTCGGAAGCGTTAAGCATCAACGTTGCTGACATGAAACAATCGTTGAAGGAACGCTTCTTTGGTTCAGGCGACCAAAGGCGACAGAAGGTATTAATTAGCCTTCAACGGTTGGGTCATGCCGGTTTTGATGTACTCTTTCGGCATACTCAAATGGACTCAGACCGAACTCGAAGCCCTGGATAGGAGGGTCCGTCCATTGCTGACCGCAAACCGGATGCATCACCCACGATCATCGGTGATGAGACTGTACATCCCGCGGAAGTGCGGGGGTCGAGGATTTTTTAATGCAAAGACCCTCCACAACCGCGAGATAGAATACTCTTTATTATGTACACCATAAAAATTACAGATATAAATGTAGAACTGTTACATAGGGTGTCACAATGGGCGGTCTTATCGCTAAAAGCGATCTTTTACAGACAACCTTTGGATGGATCAAAAAGTAGAAGGAGAGACAATACTGCAGGTATTTAGTGGTGTACCACTTACATATATACAATAAATACATATACACAAAGCATATAGATACTTATCCATATAAATATATATATATATATATATATATACACAATAATAAACGATACAAGAGCAAGGAACTTTAAGTAATGATGATGTTTAAGGAGAGAGGAAGTGATTTTTGACCAAAATTTTAAAAGTGGACAAAGATTGAGCACGCCTTATCGAGACGGGCAAGGCATTCCATAACCGTGCTGCTTGAACTGTAAAAGACTTGTCATAAAAACTAGTGGAATGCATTGGCATCTCTAGTCTCAAGTTTTCCGATGACCTCAGATATCTATTATCTGTGTCATGAAGGAACTTGAAACGTTCTTTAAGATAAGAGGGGGTTTTAGGATTGAATAGAATACTGTAGAGCTGAAATAAGATATGAGAATTCCGGCGAAGACGTATGGGAAGCCACTTGAGCTTTGTACGAAACTCAGAAATGTGATCATATTTGCGCAGGCCAAATATAAATCTAATGCAAAAGTTTTGAAGTCGCTCAAGTTTATCTAGTTGTGCCTCAGTAAGATCGAGATAACTGACATCAGCGTAATCAAGGATGGGAAGTAACAGGGATTGTGCAAGCGCAGTTTTAGCGGCAGTTGGAAGAAAGTTCCGCAACCGTCTCAGGGACATACCAGATGCAAAAATTTTGCGACTTACTTCCTGTAACTGGGGACCCCAAGAAAGATGTTTGTCGATCAAAACTCCAAGGTTCTTAACCTTTTCGCTTACTGGAATAGCATTTCCGTTAAATTGAACTTGGGGAAGCTGCGACCAGTTTATAAGTTAGTTTATTAGTTTTTATTAGTAACCGCGAGGTGTGCAGCCTCAGAGAATATTTTTTTAAAGCCGAAGTGGGTATGCACCGTGATGTGGTCGCGGTGGACAAGGGGCTCACCCCGCTGTCCATGGCTAAAGAGAACTGGCGCAAACTACAGATGACCGCAAGAAAGTATGGCAAAGCAAGGAGCTTCACGGGCCATTCTACCGGCCTCTCCATGAGCCCGATGTAGATTTCTTAGCATCCGTATCCTGGCTACGTTTTGGTGACCTTTTCGGGGAAACTGAAGGTTTTATTTGTGCAATTATGGACGAAGTTATCTTGACGAATAACTACCGGAGACATATTATGAAGGATGGGACGGTTGACGTGTGTCGGGCATGCCACCGTCCGGGTGAGTCCATCAGACATTATCTCTGGTTGTTCTCGTCTGGCTAACGGCGAGTACTTGCACAGGCATAATCAAGTAGCCAGGATTATTCACCAGCAACTTGCTTTGAAATAGAACCCCTCTAACCTAAGAGAACCCCTCTAAATCTAAATATATTAACGCAAAAAATAAATTTAGAAGAAATAAGCGAATTTACACTTTTAGGCCTAACATTAGACTCAAATCTAAATTGGAAGAAACATATAGAAAGTACAAGAGCAAAATTGTCCCAATTTATTTACGCACTAAGCATACTGAAACGTAATACAGACTATAGAACCGCCTTATCTGCCTATTATGTGTACGCCTACTCCTGGCTTAATTATGGTATTATTCTGTGGGGAGAAAGTACTGACTTTGGACCTCTTCATTCAGCAAAAGAAATGTATCAGAATATTAATGAACATACACCAACAAGAGAGTTGTAGGCCACACTTTAAAAAACAACAAATTCTCACATTACCAGGTATGCGTAACCCCAGCAAAATATTGCGCCTTAGAGAAAATTGAGTTTTACAGATAATTAGTTCATAGTTAGTTGCAATTTGTTCAAGTATAGCAAAATTTGTTCAAGTTGTATTTTCGAAGTTATTCGAGAAAAACTGATTTTGCTGGAGTAACGTTACCCCAGCAAAATGTTTTTCATAAAAGGCATTTAGCCTGAAACCAAGTACATGAAAAGATAGCTTTTGATGAGTTGTAAATGTATACCAATAGCAAAATTTGTTCATCTTATAGTTTTTGAGACATTCAAGATTTTGCTGGGGTAACGTTTTGGGATTTTCAAAATCACGAAAACTGTTCGTCGCAGAAGTTTGAAAAAAATACCAGTTATAGGCCTTAATTTGTTCAAATTTGTTCAAACATACATAAGTATTTCGATTCATCAACAAATGTCGATGTAATTAATTGTTTTTAAGAATCAGAAAAAATCGATTTACTCGTAAATTTGTACATTTACAAACAAATAAAACTCAGTTACATATACCTATCATATATACCCTTTTAAGGTGTACAAATCTGAATTACATAACTTTACGCGATATGAAGATATAGATTTCATCAAATTTCAAGCGGTGTTTCTTTGGCGATCGAATACACAGCTCCCTCTGAACACAAAACGATGGGTTATAGAGAACAAATTTGTTCATTTTGTTATAAAACATCCCTGAAAGTTTCAGCTTTAAATCCTGAATGGAATAAAAGTTATTCAAAAAACAAGAAAGTGTCAGCAATTCTCATATAAACCGACTTAATTACGGAGGCTACGAAAATGTGAGGATTTCATACTTGAGCGTAACGG
Source organism: Dryobota labecula (assembly GCA_947523025.1). NCBI lineage: Eukaryota > Metazoa > Arthropoda > Insecta > Lepidoptera > Noctuidae > Dryobota > Dryobota labecula. The sequence continues at coordinate 759,841 of OX383296.1, read as the reverse complement.
TAAAAACGGTATAATAGTAATTTGTAGGTGGTACAGTCGCATAAAAGGATTATTGTGGTCGATTTTTATTTGTTCGTTGGAGTTTGAAAACGCTATTTTAGTTGAGACGTCAAAAATACAACATGACGACATTTAATAAGTACATATTGTTATGCATAATAAATCGAAAAGGATGACTTTTTGGCATATTTTTGTGATTAAGATTATGTCTATGATTTTAAATAATTACCACCCCACCTTAACATTTAAAAATACTTAACAAATCTATAGCAAAATTTAATAACCTATACTTAAAACATTTGAGATTTCGGTTAAGTACATGAATATTTTTCAGCTCGACTGTACTCAATATCGGTTATTAGGCTGCTAATTTGGGTAGGACACCCGCAAGTATGAAATCGACGCCTTTTCGTAGCCTCCGTAATTAAGTCGGTTTATAAGAGAATTGCTGACACTTTCTTGTTTTTTGAATAACTTTTATTCCATTCAGGATTTAAAACTGAAACTTTCAGGTATGTTTTATAACAAAATGAACAAATTTGTTCTCTATAGTCCATCGTTTTGTATTCAGAGGGAGCTGTGTATTCGATCGCCAAAGAAACACCGCTTGAAATTTGATGAAATCTCTTTATATCTTCATATCACGTAAAGTTTTTTAATCCAGATTTGTACACCTTAAAAGGGTATATATGATATTTAACTACTTTTTATTTGTTTGTAGATGTACAAATTTACGAGTAAATCGATTTTTTCTGATTCTTAAAAACAATTAATTACATCGACATTTGTGGATGAATCGAAATACTTATATTTGAAAAAATTTGAAGAAATTAAGGCCTATAACTGGTATTTTTTTCAAACTTCTGCGACGAACAGTTTTCGAGATTTTGAAAATCCCAAAACGTTACCCCAGCAAAATCTTGAATATCTCAAAAACTATAAGATGAACAAATTTTGCTATTGGTATACATTTACAACTCATTAAAAGCTATCTTTTCATGTACATGGTTCCAGGCTAAATGCCTTTTTTGAAAAACATTTTGCTGGGGTAACGTTACTCCAGCAAAATCAGTTTTTCTCGAATAACTTCGAAAATACTACTTGAACAAATTTTGCTATACTTGAACAAATTGGAACTATGAACTAATTATCTGTAATACTCAATTTTCTCTAAGGCGCAATATTTTGCTTGGGTTACGCATACCTTTATTTTCATAATTTTTGTTAACATTTTAGGGTCAAAACTTACAATCTAATTAGAATCTTACAAGCTAACTAGATTAGAGACAAAGAACAGTTAAGTAATATTTTAAAAGAAAAAAAAGACTTATTCTAGCTTAAATAACTAGAGCTGTTATTTACACCTGGGTTGTTTTAACAATCCCATCATTTCAGTTACTTGCTGCGGATTAAAATCAAAGCATAGATTTTCTGCAGCCAGAATTACATCCCAATCGTTGTCTTCCAAGTCAAACTCAAAACTCAAACTCAAAGCATTTATTTCAAATAAACCAATTACAGGCACTTTTGAATTGTCAAGGGGTCGGTCAGTCAGAAAGATGAAGCTAGTTGCCCATTCCAAAGCGTAGTAGGTTCCTATGGAGAAGAACGGACAAGAAACTCCATGGACACTCTATTAAAACAAAATATTGTTACAAAATATGGGTTACATCATTCATGTTGAAGTTATACATGTGAGAACAATGTAGAAAGACGTGCACGTTAGAAGCGTCCGTAATAGAAACTTCAAAAATTTAAATAAGCCTCGGCAGCTAAGAGATGACCAGTCCCAACTGACGGCGCCCGTTCACGAACATGACGCATGGATCAGCACCATTTAGCTCAACCATTTTGAAGGGAACTTAATGATCCAACACACACGCCACCACCAGCGAGACATTTGAGTGAGCATGACATACTCTCAGCCGCCAGGGCACATTCAAGTCAATAAAAGACATATTACCCGGTAAATGGTAGCTCTATAGTACATAGTACTCACACCTGTGCTATGCAATTATATAATTCAAGGACATTGAGTTTATACAATGCAAAAATAGTTTACAATCTTCAGCAGCTCCAATAATATTTTCGAATGCTAATCAATTAGTTTATGCGCCCTTATGGAGCAGGACCAGCATTGAGCCAAGCATTTTTGTCAGCGATGTAATCCCCCAATTTATAATATGCTTGGCTGCATAGTGTGCGTTTTATACAAGTTTTAAATTTTGTTTCGTTCAATTGGAGTATGTGGGGAGGTATTTTATTGTAACATTTTAAACAGTACCCCATGAAGGATGAGTCTACTTTAGCCAGTCTGAAACCTGGTTGAACTAATTGGTCCCTATTTCTAGTACTATAATTGTGTCTTTCACCTCTTTTACTGAAAATATTTACATTTTTCCTTACGTACATGATGTTTTCATAGATGTATTGACAAGGTACCGTCATGACGTTAATATCTTTAAACAGTTCCCTTAGAGAATCGCGCCTGCGGAGGCCATATATTGCTCTGATGGCTCTTTTCTGTAGAATAAAAATAGATTCGATACCTGCAGCCCGTCGCCATAGTAAAATACCGTAAGACATGATACTATGAAAGTAACTAAAATAGACTAGCCTAGCGGTATCTACATCAGTAAATTGACGGATTTTTCTCACAGCATATGCTGCTGAACTTAGCCGCCCTGCAAGAGATGTTAAATGAGGACCCCATTGCAGCCTTGAGTCGAGCGTGATCCCTAGGAAAACAGTTTTATCGACGAATTCTAGTTTCTCCCTATTCAATACTATGTCACAATCACTACTTTTAACATTTGGTAAAGCAAATCTTATGCATTTAGTTTTTTTCCCATTTAATACTAAATTATTAGCAGTGAACCAATTTTGGACCTGCAATAGGGCGTTATTTACGTCGTCAAGATTTGATGCACGTCTATTTATCTTAAAAATTAAGGAAGTATCGTCAGCAAATAACACCATTTGTGGTTGGTTTTTTAATAAATGGGCTAGATCATTAATATATACTAAAAAGAGGAAAGGACCCAATATCGAGCCTTGTGGCACACCCATTTTTAATCTTAAGCCGAGTGTTCCCGACATACGCGTGTGTATGGTGAAATGTAGTAATTGTTATAAAGTAATAATTGTACTTTTAGACTTTTAGGTACCTAATTCGATGACGCGTATTATTTCTACACCTACATACCAAACAAGAATTCGACGTGTTTGGTGATCGGCAATAACCAGGCAAACGAAAAGTCACGTTTTGTACTTAATTTGAAGATTCCGACTGGTTGCTTTGAATTTCTACCTCTGCAGGCAGTTCCTTTACGGGCACTTCTTCTGCCGGCGAAGCTTCTACCGGAGGATGCCGAAGTCTTAGCACAAAAGTCTTCCTCGTCGCGCTGCTGTCCAAAAGTTGTGACATATAGGTGTTCACCATTGTTAAACGTACCTAACCTAAAATAAAAAATAAAAACGGTCAAGGAGCGAGTCGAACTCGCGCACCGAGGGTTCCGTACCAGCCCAGAAAAACTACAACTGTGCTTCACCCAAAGCACACATAATATAATACTACGTACAGATACCCAATCCCATACAAAGAAATGACACCTCCCTAAGGCTGGCTATAAAAAATAAAAAATAAAATAAAATACGTTTATTTCGAGCAACCTTAGCTCATATACAGAGTACACACAAATACAGAACACACAACTAAAAGGATAATAAAAATAAAAATAAAATGAGCACCGGACAGACTAGCAGACTTAATAGCTACCCGGCCCTGCTGACGGCAACATGCCTATCACAGCAGAGCCGTGTGTATAGCAGTGGCTATTTTTTTTCCTCAATTTTTTAACATATGGCAGCATCAGCGACTCACTAATTGCCAGACTGTAGTTTTACAACGCCATCTAGGAGTCAGCCTAGATACTAGGTGTCATTCTCGTGATTTATGAGTGTAAATAGATATATCAACATTAAACAAGGAAGTTTTGATTTTTACTAATGATGGTTACTTCAGCCAAAATCGGCCCTATAACGCTTTTAATTGATTGTTAATTTCATCATTGTTATTGTTACCTATGCTGTCATTTGTAAACTTTTTTCAAGACTAATTATAATTTGTTCGAGTTAAGACCCCATGCCCAAAGTAACCTGCTACCTGCTAATATGTAGGAAGGAGGACATTTTGGTTGTGAAACGTGAAATGAATTACATCAGCAAGGAAAAGAAGAAAAAAAAAAAAAAGTAAAAGAGACTAAAAAGAGAGAAAAAAAAACAGAAAGAGAAAAAGAGAGAGAGATAATTTTAACACTGCGGTGTAGAATATTGCAGTTTTAGGTCATCACCATCTCTTGACAGATAAAGGAACTAATGTAATTTTGGTTGATTTCTGAAAAAGTCTGCTATTTAGAGACATAGTTTTATTAACGGTATTTTTTTTTTTACATTTTTCATCAAAAGTCGAAAACTATGCGGCTTAAAGAAAAAAGAAAAAAATGCTTGAGAATGTGCAAACAGCGCTCTTTCATATGATACCCCACATGCCCTAGTAGCCGCATTTCCAATTTTTAAGACCACCTTTCAGTCCCTGTTGCAATAAAAATAAAAACTTTTTTGTTTCTTTCTTATTTGCAAAATAGTTGGGCAAACGTCATCTAAAACTATTCTAAATTTCAAGTTGATAGCATCAGTACTTCTTGAGATATTCAGCTGTGACAGACAGACATATAAGTAAACATTTTTTTCAGTAAAGCATCATAAAACATCCATGCCGACAAATGACAATGATTCAACAATATTCAACAATTATTATAAAATGTGACCGAGTTTTATCTTATGATAAAACATATTATTATTCGATAAAACTGTTTGATAATAAGCATTTAATTATTTGAAAAAAGTCAGTCATATTTGGCTTATTCCACAAATCCCCCCTGAGAGAATCCCCCTCAAGGGGGAAAACTGGACTCTAATGTAAAAAAAGTCCAGAAAGTCCCCTTATCATTCTGAGTTATTCCACTTTTCCCCCCTGAGAGATTCTTCTCAGGGGGGAAAACTGGACACTAATGTAAAAAAAGTCCAGAAAGTCCCCTTATCATTTTGAGTTATTCCAATTTCCCCCCCTGAGAGATTCTCCGCAGGGGGGAAAACTGGACACTAATTTAAAAAAGTCCAGATCCAATTTTCCCCCTTAATATTAGTTTTGATTTCGATGCTCTTAAAGTAAATAAAAAAAAATTATAGTGATTAGATCCAATGTAATAAACAAAAAAAAAAGGACAGTATAATATACAATAATCAGTCTTTTTTATTTCACACAATTATGTTATGATTGCCTAAATTTGGCACATGGGTAGACCATGACCTGGATTAGGACATAGGATACTTTTTATCCCGATATTCTTACGGGATCCAGACTTATACGGGTAAAACCGCGGGGCGCAGCTAGTTACTAATAAATAAACAACAACATGTCTGCTTATTTATAGTATTTAAACTCGAATAACATAAAACATGAATTGTATACATTTTATATTAGCTATATTGACTATGTCGACGAAGGCCCCCTTCGGTGCTCCTAGGGGTGTTTGAATGGTCATATTAGAAAACAAATTTAATTTGATTAGTTTTGTGGCGACATCTACACATGCGAACTGCATCAAAATCCCGACGTCACACAAATCAAGTAGTCTGTGCACAAATCCTGCATCGCACAATTAAGAGTTTACCGCGCGAACGACATATATAAGACTATCCAACATCAATCATTGGGCAGGGAACTGGGGATTACACCTAGCAGGGGTCTGGTCGCATGGCCGGGCGTCGTGAAGCACTTCGGGTGCTCCTACAATCACACCCCCAGAATTACCGCTGAGGGGAATCCCCATTAAGCGAGTAGGTGTGCAATAAACTACTCCCACCTCGTCCCACGAGAGGGGGAGGAATCCAACGACGGGTCCCGAGTTATGGGGACCGAGAGACAAATGCCTCGGGCAAGGGGTCAAAAAGCCCCAAAACCGATTCCTCGCGCCCCCTTCGGGGACGCAGAGACGACCACCGACGTCATTGGGCAGTTGCCCGCCAAACACAATACCCATCTGGTCGGAGGATCCTGCCTTTTCTATAGAGGATGAGTGAACTTTACACCCTGTTCCTCACACATCTAAAGGTTTGACTGAGCTGACTACCAAATTCAAATTGTTAGTATTCGTTCGCACATGAAATTTAATTATTTAAAGAGTGGTATCCGTTCGGAATCCATACTTAATATTATAAATGTGAAAGTAACTCTGTCTGTCTGTCTGTATGTTACGTTTCCACGCCTAAACCACTGAACCGATCGTCTTGAAATTTGGCAGAGGTATAGCCTGGGATATGGAGAAGGACATGGCTACATTTTTACGCGATAACCGACATCCATGCGGGCGGAGCGCGGGCAAAAGACACAGACTGACAGACCAACAGACAGACAGAGTTACTTTCACATTTATAATATTAGTATAGTATTAGTATAGTATAGTATTCGTATACTTTTAGTATAGTATTAGTATGGATGTGTATACTACTCGTACAGTACTATCTACTAGACCAACTCACATACCTAGGTAGCACTTGGTCCAAACCTAGGCAATCTCCTTTCACAGTTTCGTGTAGCTTGATGTGCTGGCCATAGATTAGTGCCAACAATGTGTCAATTTTAGTTCCTAAGACGCTCGAGCGGGGCGCTTAGAATCGGCACAAAAATCAACTGTCATTTCATAGAGTGTAGTTACTACACTCTGTGAAATGACAGTGGACCTCATAATAAACAAGTACGCTGGACTACTGTAGTCCAGCGTACTTGTTTATTAGAGGTCAGTCAGCGCCCTCTATCAAATGCCTCGAAGGTATAGTGCAGACAACAACGGGTTATATTGTCGCGTAGAAACAATGTCACTTTTAAAAATAAACTGCTAATGTGCTGCCGAAAGATGGCGCTAACAGCGACATTATTACTGCCTTGGACAGATGGCGCAACGTCCTACATTTGGCTCAAATAATAATGATATACGAATTAAGATTAAAGTAAATACCTACCAACGTAAAATGTAACTCATTACATCGTATTTGCTTCAAAGACTTGTTATTGTATTCGAATTTTTGCGGTTTGCATTACTGTTCCTAATTAGCCGTAATAATGCTGTGAGAGTAAGTACCTACCTACTTGGGAAGCAAACAGTAATATGTGCCAAGGCGACGTCTGATTGTGGCCGCTGCAAATCCGCTCAGTACGTGTGTCGGGTACCAACGAGATGATTTTGTTTACACTAATTATTTAGCAGTCCAGGAACGGAGCGATACTGGTCGTGTTGTGGTTATTGTGTTTGTGCTTATGCATTGGAAGTCAATCTCCATAAAAACAAAATCCAGAGAAACTTCTTATTCACCAATGCTTCGAGATATAAAATATTTGATAGGTTCGGGAATGGAACCCACCCGTAGAGCAAATGCCGATTGCTCAGTCCCTGAGCGACCCGTGCCGTCAGTTTTCTTTTCTACGGCTTAGCGTTCGCAGCGTATCCCTATACTTAGTAGGTACGAGAAACACCATATTAATGATAATAATTAATTACTTTCTCTATTCATCCTACGTTAAGATTTTGGGCGAGTCAGTCGATAATAACTAATACGTAACCGTGCGTAAGTAGCAACAGGTCGCCAACCTGTCCCTAGAATCCATCGACCTTTGGCACAGAGTGGAATACCTCAGTCCTAGAGTTAGTGATGACACTTATTTTGGTAGTAGTGTAGGTACTTAGTCCACTCCACTGTGTACCTATTCATTACAAGTTCACTCATCTCGTCGTATCCTACGAATAGTGCCCTAACGAACATAGGGGCTTTCTTTTTTTATTGGATAATTCAATTCTGCTCATCATACCACATATGACAATTCAACAAAACAATTAAAAACGGGATTTAAAGGCGTATGAAATATAAAGATAATTTATTGAAAATAATCCTTGCCGAAACTTAAAATACCAATACATATTATAAGAAATCACGAATACATATTTTTTCAAATTTAATTGAATTAATCACAAAAAAGTGTCTCCTGAAAAGTAGCTATTATTATGCAGATACGCCCCTATTCGTAGGATACGACGATCTATGCGGTTTATTTTGGTAGAGTATCACTCGAGTAGCCTTGAAATTGAAGGGGACCCTAAAATAAGAAAGTATTTTTTACGTACCTTGGCGACCATAAAAATACAACACTTAACTAAATAACTGAACAAAAGCTAAAAATGAGGTAGCTATTAAATTGTTCCATTTTAACTTCTCCCGTGACCCGGAAAATAATTTGTTTTGTGAGCATTAAAATGAAAGCGCTTTTGTTGCGATTCACTCATTATAATTAGGAGCTCGTTAATTAATAATAATTATAATGTTTAGGTAAGTGTTTGGAAAATTCGATGGGAAAACTTCAAAAGTGATAATAATACTGTTAAACCTGATGTATAAAGTACTAGCTTTTGTCCGCGGCTCCGCCCGCGTGGATGTCGATTATCGCGTAGAAAGGTAGCCTATGTCTTTTTCCATAACCAAGGCTATATCTCAGCCAAATTTCATGACAGTCGGTTCAGCGGTTTAGGCGTGAAAACGTAACATACAGACAGACAGACAGACAGAGTTACTTCCACATTTATAATATTAGTATGGATTCTATCGCCTGTCATTTGGGATGTGTTTGAGTTGAGAACCTTTGCGAGACCGTGCGTGACGTTGCCGGAAGATATAACCTCGGCAGAGTCGACCCCGCTACGAACGTTGTAGACTAGCAGACACGGTCGAAACTACGTAGGGACCTAATAAAAGTATTGAGAAAAGACGATCGCTGTATCAAATCTTCACCAACACAAAGCGAATAGCATCACATTCAAAAAGCTATCAGCGACTTCAAACGTCCACAGAGTTACGGATTCTCTTTGTGCGAACTCCGAACGATAATAGGCAAATAAATCCCTAACACAATGCTCAGTGGAGTAGCTCAGCTCGCATCTCGGCTCACCGTATCCTCTTACAATTAATCCATCCCCCATTCATTTCCCATCCCACCCCCGTAATTGAAAAAACGATCGAATGTCACTTTTGTTTCCATTGCAGGTTTTGTGAAGGTAAAGTCGACTGTGCCCGTTTAAGCCGGTAATGCCTAGGACTTTAATTTTGTTTCTTTATTAATTGAACTAGTTTTTGCCCGCGGCTTCGCCCGCGTGGATGTCGGAAAAATCCAACGGGAACGTACTACCGGGATTGAAAGTACCCTATGACTGGTATAGAAAATACTTTTGAGTAATTCAAAAACTTAAAAATAAAAACTTTTTAGTTATTCAAGGCACGCAGTAAAATTCTCCCCTAAAAAATAAATTATCCCTCATTCCCGTGTTTGGGATCAATTCTCAAAAACCCCATAATCTCGTAATTTTTTTGTTTTGTTTTGAAAAACGAATTATGACAAACTTTGTGTTTTATTTAAGAACGTATTTGCGCTGAGTTTCAAGTTTATGAACTAAAAAAAATTGATTGTTTCATACAGTCTGAATCCCCTCCTTTTCACTCCTTTAAAGCCCTTTTTAGAGCTCGCCTATATATATGGAATGTAAATTTATTCTGAAGTAGATTAGTCCGTTACGGTTTTTTTTCCATACAATCTTTGACATTCCCCAATCCTTCTTTGTGCCAAGTTTAATGTTTATTAATTCAAGGAATAAGATTATTCAAACAAATCAATCACCCCTTTTTACCACTTTACGGGTTGAATTTTCAAAAATCCGTTCTTAGAAAAGGCCTACGTCACAATATAACTATCTGTGTGCTAAATTTTAGCCAAATCCGTTCAGTGGTTTGAGCTATGTGTTGACAGCCATCAGTTTTTCCAGACAAACTTTGTCACCCCCAATCCTAAATCCCAATTATAGGGTATTTAAAAAAAACTGAAATAAACTTTATTATTTTATTAGATAAGCATTCGTTCCAAGTTTCAATTTTATAAACTCAAGGAATAAGATTTTTAAAGGTTGAATTTAAAAAAATCCTTTCTTAGCTGAAGTCTTCTACTATTTATGTAATTATCCTAATCTTTTTTTACCCCCTCTTTCGGATAGGTAGGTTACGATATTTTTTATCATCATTCAAATAGTAATAGGAGTTACTTTGCTGAGTCAGCAAAAAAGGTCAGGAATTATGAAAATGCAGAATAAATAGCGAGCGCAGCGAGCTTGAAAATTTTTGCACTCTCTCTGAAATTGGTTAGATTGTCTTTTGATCATTCTAACAGAAATATGTCATAGTGCTTAGTTATGTTGCCGAGTTATGCAGGAAAACTCAAGAGTTGTGAGAACGCATAATGCAAGAGTGAGCTCAAAAATAATAATTATTTATGTATTTATTTATTTTAATCACAATTATAATACCTTTACAGACTAATCCGATGCGATGTTATAAGTAACAATGTCTACACCGAAACAAAAAAAAAAAAAAAAACAATTACCAGCAAGCAGAATTACAGAGAATTAAGATTATGTTTGTTATCAATCTAATAGACGTATCTGTCTGCTTATTGCGAAAACATGATAAATACAGTTTTTGTCATTTCGAGAAAATGACTTTTGAAAGTTTAAGTTTTAATTTGATCTATTTCAAACTGATGAATTAAAAAACTGTTAAAGCAAAATGTTGCAAATCTTTTAAGATTTACTCTTATTTATTATTTAATAATATTAAAAATTGTATAAATTTAAATTGATTCATTTATCATGTTTTACCTGTACTATACAAAAGTGATATATCTTCTGAATTAAATGATTTCAAAAGCTCATTTCAGTTTTGTATAATGGCTTATCGTATTTTAAACCTATTAGGTATTTGATTGGAAAGATTGTATTTGACAAAATTCGCTAAAATAATGATAATTTAGATACATTTAACCTGTTTTACCTGTAGAATTTTAGTGTAAGTATGACACTTATTAGGTACTTTTGTATGAAGAAATGAAAGTACTTTTGATGATTAATTACCGACTTGTTTTTACATAGGTAATCTATGAAACGATAATAAATAAAATGAAATATTATTAATCAATCAACTTTATTTCGTACCTTATAATTAAGACAATCAAACTTCGATCACTAATTAAGAACAATCAAAGTATAATAAGACGAACCCTATTGGGTAAACGCCTTTTATTTCAATCATCTTAATCTACCGATGACTCTTCATCAACCGAAGGTTCAGGTAAACGATCTACTTGATTGGTTACAGTTGCTAAAGAAGAGTACCGACCATGGTATTCCTCTGGAATTATTTTTTTTGTACATAAACTGAGAACTCTCTTTTTAGCTACACTTATGGGTAAAGGTGTTTTAAGACAATAGAATTAGTCTGATGCGTAGTGTTATCTATGCAATTTTTAGCTCTAGTACCGAGACATTGAGAAGGTTCCAATTTTTTTAGACATTGATATAAAAGAACGTTTCAGACATGTCATAATTGACCCCTGATATGATCCAGCCGCCTGTCCCTTGCTATCCTCCCCCCGACAATGCCCTAAGCCGAGGTTCGTACCCCACAGGGGGTGCCCTTAGCGTGCAGTCGTTTAGTTTATAAGTTTTATGCCCTGGCTGGAGGCTTTAAGTTTTCGCTTAAGGTAGCCACAGGAAAGTCCGGTTAAGGAGTCACGACCTCTCAAGGTCAACTCCGAGAAAAATATATGTAATAAATGGAACTTTCTTCCTTGAGATAAATTATAAGGTATAAATTTATAAGGTTCTTATTGAAAAAATGCGTTTATGACTTTTTCTCAGAAAAATTCTTATCATTATGATAAAATGTAAAAAGCTTTAACCGTGTTTATTCTTTTTTAACTGTATAAACCGAAACGGATTTAAGCCATAAGATTATTTATTATGTTATACTAGTATATTTTTTTCCAAACGTGCGTAGATATCACTTTTATAAACTCATTATCTCGGCAGCCATTGGACCTAGCATTAATTCGGTTTTACCAATAAAAAAAAAAAACACAAAAAAGCGTATAAAATTACATATAATTGTATTTTTAACTCAATTTCGTAAAAAAGTGCATATTATCATGTTTTCGCAGTAAGCAGACGATATATACATTAAGAACAAAAAATAAAGTGCTCTCTTTTCTATTAATAATTAAATAGGTAGTAGGTATGAAAAACGTAAAACACACATATTTACACATTTACATAACTTACTACATTTAACAGAATTTTTGCGAATTCACTCAAACATGAAATTATATCTATTCTTTCATGGACTTCGTTGATTATGCGGATTGTTCGGGTGAGGGGAGTTTTCACCTGTAGATTGGTTCTGCCTACCGGCACGGCTAGCATATCATTATAGCATAGCATATAGGTATCATTGCATTATCTCGGATAGGTTCAGTTTTTTTTACCATTCATACAGAAATGGGAGAACTTAGTTTGTCCGACTTCTGTAGAAAAGAGCTCGCTTTATAGCACCAAGTTAAATGATTTCGGGGATGTTCTGGGACCGCGGCGAATTTTAATTTTTTGTAGTGGAGTCATTATTTATTAATTAAAACTTTATGCACAAGTAAAAAAAATATTGTACAAAGGCGGAATTAATGCCTGAGGCATTTTCTACCAGTCAACCTTCCCCCGCCGTATCATGCCTAGCCCTTTCGGGCGCTGGCACTGTGAGTCTGCACAGTGCGCCCCCATGGTCACCCCTGGCAGCCGCCCCAATGGCCAACCCCTAGCTACGACGCTGGCGGCAACTTAGGTATACATTTTGAAAAGTTTCTTCTAATTTATCGGACTTTACTAGACTTGAGTCACTCAAATCCGCTGATTCTTTTGCTGCATTTTTAAGTACTGCCAAATTACTGGTCAAATTTATCGTTATTAACGTTTGTCAATTTCTTGGTATGTTGTGAACGATTTTTTAAACATTGTGTCAATTATAGGAACAAACATATCTACACGAATTTTTATTTTGGTCCCGGCTGTCATTCGTGGATCTTTGACAGTCGTTACGGGAAGTCAGAAGCCCGAAACTGTGACAATTATTTTTACCAAGGGGTATCGTGCTCGTATTACCTAGTAACTGCGTTGTGGAGGTCAGATAGGCAGTCGCTCCATGTAAAATACTGTAAAGTTAGAAACAGTACACGTGTACTTATATTATTTTTACTTATATATATTTTTCTTGAATACAAAATTTAGCGAATGAACAACTCCAATACAACATTTTATCCCCTTTTTCACCCCCTTAAGGGTTGAAATTCTAACAACACCGTTGCGTTAGCTTCCAACCATAAGCCTAGATAGTAAATTTAGTGATTTTTCTACGAAAATTAAGGACTTTTCAACTTCATCCCCCTTTTTAACGCTTCGGAGGTGGAGTTATCAAAAACGCTGAGACACGTAGAAAATAATTTTCATTTGTCAGCCTAAACACAAAATTTGAAGATCCTATCTTCAAAACTGACGAACTTTCATACAAACATTCATCCCCTATTTTATCCCCTCAGGGGTGGAATTTACAAAAATTATTTCTCAGTGCACCCCTAGACCTCATAAGGAACCTATGTGCCAAATTTGGAATCTCTAGGTCCAGCGGTTTGTCAGTCAGTCGGGATTTTGAATTTTAAATATAATATAGATTAATTATCTTTACGGAAAGTGCGTGTAATTATTTCGCTGACAGAGCGCGATAATTACATGTAGATATTGGCATGCACAAGTAGATAGCTCTGTAATCTGATACTCCGAATACCTATTACCTACTCTACTCTCCACGGTAAGTACCTACTTGGTTTCAATACCTATGTGTAGGTATTGTGGAGCATGCGTCGTTTGGGATAGGGTTTTCGGTGACAATTTAGCCTAATATCATCAGTCGAATATAGGTTTTATTTTTTTGGATTTCCTACATCAATGACACTATAAAAAGTGACGCTATTAAAGAGCTGTGCCAATTTGGAAGTTGTCACGTGTCCGTGCAACATTTCGCAGATCCTGTCTATGCAATTTGTATGCAAATTGGAAGCATACTGCGCTGCGGCTTTGAACTGCCAATCCACGAGTGGGATATACTGAATATCGTTAGGACGAACAAAGTTGTATTTGTAACCGAATTGATCTCACTGGGACAAAGTGAGCTCAGCGTTGGTTCAAAATTGAAAACAAAATGTGTTTGTGATGGTGGTAAATATAACCACCAATACCAATATGACCAGCTTTAAGGTCCAACGATAAGATGGACATGAAAGTGTTCAAACAGAAAGGTACAAATAGAAGGCACTCCGCATTCTTTTTGCAATGATAAACAATTATAAATAGAAAATATGATTTATCAGCAGGAGTACCAGCACCAGCAGGTAGCCGGTACCTAACTTTTGTGATATTTACCTACATTGTGTTATGTAGATACCTATAGTATTAATGATGTACAGTATCGTTCAGAAGTCTAGTAGAAATCTCACAAAGTTATAGAGTATCAAAACCAGTCGCACTTATGACCTTCTTCTTTATAGGCATTTCAAACACATTCACACACACCCGTGTATCACTCTCTTTCGTCCTTAGGCAATCGGAAAGAGCACGATATATAATAGTTTGTTTTAGTTGGTTGGCATGTCATGCCGCGCAAAAATGAATCTTATAAAATAAAACTTATCACCAAAGGTGAGGGTAGATTTGAAACAAAATGAATGTGCTGGATTGAATAAAATAGTATGACGTTGTTGGTTGGTGAACTTAATTAAGAGTGTTTGTGTTATTGGGCTTGACTTTAGTATCCAGTGGCACGAAGTGAGGGGTGACAGCGGTTGAAGGTGGTAGGGGTTGGGTCCCTGATTATAACGATATCACTCTTATTAACAGAGATAGCATATTTTTCCAGAAAAATAAAATAATTGTTTCTAACCTCAAATCAGAAATAGTGTAACGAAACGTTAAAATGGGCGATTGACAACCAAATCTGTACCAGTATATTGTCTGTGGTGTAAAATGTTGTGAGAAAATTTTATGGAATCGTGTTTTCGGCTAACATAGTACTTAAGGGTCCGTGCACGAAAAGAACTCTCTTTTGGCAATTTCTTATCTAATTGTGAGAAAATTTGAAATAATCGAAACATTAAGTCTGTGTAACTATAAAAATACAGTTTTTATGGTGCTAAACCATTCGTGTCAGTCACAGCAGCTTTTAATAGTTTCATCATTTTTGTGCTCTCCAAAATATAGTTTATTTCGCCATTGATTTACTTAATGAAGATATTGTATAATCATTAAATAAAATTTTGATTATATTTCAAGGATAGCTGAAGACTAATTTGTGATTTTTAAATTTCTTGATATGATTTGCTAAATAACAGGAAAAATATATATTACTGACGAGGTTTAAAACAAAAAAAGGTTTTTTCAATATTATTTTTCTGCTATATTTTGTATGGAAGTTGAAAAAAGTGGTTCCGCCACATGCAAATAGACCATATAATAATAATAATAATAACCCCACCGCCGTATCTCTACGTTGACGTCGTGGTGGGGCTTGCGCGCTCCGAACTCTGGGTCTGTGCCGGTAGAGTTTACTTTACCGGAACATGTCTAGGGTGAAGAGCCAGACCAAGAGAGATACAGAAACCCGCAGGGCAGCATGTGGCGAGCTGTTGGGCAGTTGCGACCCCACGGACCCTATCTCCCGGGAGAAGTCATGTTCCTCATCTCTAGCTTGCCTTTATTGGCCGGCTGGAGTGAACACTGACGAGGAACTGAGCTCCCACCTCATTCTTGCCTTTATTGGCCGGCTTGAGTGGAGATTCGCAAGAGCAAACGTGCTCGGAGGAAGGAAGTATTCCAGTAAGTGCTTGTAGGGATCTTGACCATCTTCCGGGCTCTGGGATTGTTCTGAGAGCCGTGGAATACCTCTCCACTCCTCGAGCACCTCAGGACATGTTGCCCCCTTGTCGCTACGTCACTATGTGCTAGCGACCGTTTTCGGGGGCCCATTATTGAGTGTGCAAGTCACCCCCTGCCATTTTATCCGTGTGTAAACAAACATTGATCAGGCAGGGGCCATAGTCCTTCCATAGTTTTAGGTAACCAGTCCATTTTAACCACCCAAACCCATAGTCCAATATCTTTGTTTCCATATCTTGCAATAGTCCTACACCAACCGGGGGTTGTCCTTGGGTGCACTTGCATAGTGCGTACAGGGATAATCGTCGGTTGGTGCCTCATTTAATTAAAAAGCGTCTAACGGGCCTCTGCGAGTTGGCTTCGGCCCCTCGTACGCCTTCCAAAGGTCCGGGACCCCAGGGTCCCGAGATATGTCAACATTTAAAAATAATAATAATAACCCCACCGCCGTATCTCTACGTTGACGTCGTGGTGGGGCTTGCGCGCTCCGAACTCTAGGTCTGTGCCGGTAGAGTTTACTTTGCCGGAACATGTCTAGGGTGAGGAGCCAGACCAAGAGAGATACAGAAACCCGCAGGGCAGCATGTGGCGAGCTGTTGGGCAGTTGCGACCCCACGGACCCTATCTCCCGGGAGAAGTCATGTTCCTCATCTCTGGCTTGCCTTTATTGGCCGGCTGGAGTGAACACTGACGAGGAACTGAGCTCCCACCTCATTCTTGCCTTTATTGGCCGGCTTGAGTGGAGATTCGCAAGAGCAAACGTGCTCGGAGGAAGGAAGTATTCCAGTAAGTGCTTGTAGGGATCTTGACCATCTTCCGGGCTCTGGGATTGTTCTGAGAGCCGTGGAATACCTCTCCACTCCTCGAGCACCTCAGGATATGTTGCCCCCCTTGTCGCTACGTCACTATGTGCTAGCGACCGTTTCCGGGGGCCCATTAATGAGTGTGCAAGTCACCCCCTGCCATTTTATCCGTGTACAATAAAACATTGATCGGGCAGGGGCCATAGTCCTTCCATAGTTTTAGGTAACCAGTCCATTTTAACCACCCAAACCCATAGTCCAATATCTTTGTTTCCATATCCTACAATAGTCCTACACCAGCCGGGGGTTGTCCTTGGGTGCACTTGCGTAGTGCGTACAGGGATAATCGTCGGTTGGTGCCTCATTCCATTTAAAATTGTCTAAGGGGCCTCTGCGAGTTGGTTTCGGCCCCTCGTACGCCTTACAAAGGTCCGGGACCCCAGGGTCCCGAGATATATAAACGATATATAAACATAATAATAATAATAATTTATTTCAGACTTACGTCCATAAATTTGTTAGTAACAATGTTCTTAACCTAGTGTTAGTAAAAGTACAAAAGTAGTCAGGCACTTGCTCTCGCGTGAAGGCCCATCCAGTGCGCCATCAGTACCGAGTCCCACCGGCCAGCGCACGCGGCCAGGATGGCGCTGGGGCCGCCGCGCACCCGCGCCAGCATCGAAGCACAGCGCTTACGCATGATCGCGTGGAATCCATCCACGTGCGCCTCCGCGAACATGCCACTCGCGCTACAGTACCGCGGCAGCCCCATCAACACCCTGAACGCGTTATTATACTGTATACGTAGGGCGTCGTATGTCCTCTGCGTGTATTTGACCCACAAACTGCACGTGTAAAAGGTCTGGCAGAATGCCCTAAATAGTGTGACCTTCACTTGTTCAGTGCAACGTGCGAATCTGCGAGCCAACACATTACAGCGAACAGACAACGCCCTACGTTCCCTTTCCACATCCATGTTATCTTTAAGGTCTTCGGTGACCCAGTGGCCCAGATATTTAAAGTGAGTGACTTTGTTCAATGGGGTATCATAGAGTGAGATAGATGGTACCTCTGAGTAATCTTTTTTGGGTGCTCTAAAAACCATAAACTCACTTTTCTTTACATTATATCTGAGCCCATGGGCCTCCGCGTACCTTTCACATATACGAAGCAGCTTACGCAACGCACCGATTGAGGGGCTGAGCAGCACCATGTCATCTGCGTAGCTAATATTATTAACGCATATTCCGTCTACATGACATCCGATCCCAGTGCCGCTCAGCTCCCCAATCAGGCGGTCCATATACAAATTAAACAATTTCGGTGAGGTCAACCCCCCCTGCCGCACCCCACACTCCAGGCCGTACTCGACCGATTTACTATCCGCCCACCTAACAGTGTTTTTCTGATTATTGTACCAGTACTCAAATATAGACACAACCGCAGGCGGCAGACTAGTGTCTCGACGCATTTTTGTCCACAGTAAGTCGTACGACACCATATCGAATGCCCGGGACAGGTCTAGGAAACACGCGTATACTGGTGTTTTACGCGCAGTGTAGTACTGCACCGTCTGCTTGAGGCACAGGATCGCACTTTCCGTGGATAGACCAGCCCGAAAGCCGAACTGACCGTCGTGCAGTTTGATATTTTTTGTTAAGTGGCCGTCAAGCAGACTGTCCATTACCTTTGCTATAACCGCGGCTAAGGAGATAGGCCTATAGTTTGAGATGTCCGAGACATTGCCGGTCTTGTTTTTTACAATGGGGACAACAATTGTATACATGAGATCGTCAGGAAGGTAGGAGTGGCTAACACACAGATTAAATAGCAAAGCTAGAACTCTGGGCAAGTGTACCCCAGCATACCGCAGGTGCTCAATGCTGAGGCTATCATGTCCTGGAGACTTTCCTCTTTTCATAGATTTTATAACTAAATCTACATCCTTTGCAGTGAACCTTACATTGACATCTCCAGGCGTAGCCCCAACACCGGACACCGACAACATTTCAGACTGTGCGGTCGTCATGAGCGGCTCAAACCTGAAATGCTGCTGAAATAATCCCGCGATGTCATCCAACTCGTGTACACCCTCGACGCTCACGGGCCGGCTCGGCTTCAGATTCAACTTATTCGTTGATTTCCAAAATTTAGAAAAATTATTATTGCAATGCTGTCGTGCTATCATATCCATCTTAATTTGTTGTTGGTTATTTTGACACCATTTCAATTTCAGCTTAAATAATCGCCTAGACTCAGTCATTTCATTGTATAACCGGCCAGAGCTCGGTCTCCCATACAATAACCAATTCTGATAACATAGTCGAGCCCTACCGTGAGCCTCCCCCACGTGTCTGTTCCAGCCTACTATGTGCTTTCCCCTACCTGGATTTGAAGTCGCACTGTAAGAAAGCTTCGCGCCCTCAGTAAGTATACGCACTATACTTTTATACATATCATTAATTAATAACTTATGAATTGTACAGTTACACATTTTATCAGCACAAGTAGCAAATTCCGTTAGAAAGTCAATATCCCTTAACTTAGTATGACAAAAATTAAGATATGATTCAATTTGATTAGCCTGCCTCTCTCCCCATATTACATTATTCTTACAAACACTACGCAATATAAATTTGGGTTTTATTAAATTTACATTGCAAGTTAACTGCATCGGATAGTGATCAGACCAGTACGTATCGTATAATATAGTCACGTGATCAATGGTTGCACGCGCGGCGCTCGTGACCACACAGTGATCGAGCCACCGGCAACATCCGTGCGCCTCACTAATAAAAGTGTGTGAATTATCAGGTAACATGTCAAGATCAACACAAGTCCAGGACTGTTCAGCACAAAAGTCTAAGAGTTGATTTGCGAATAACTCACCCGGGTGGGCATTAAAATCTCCCAACACATACACAGATTCTACATCACTATTTTCAATTATGGAATTTATTTCGCTTAGACACTCCGTAAACTCAATCAAGTTATCTTTCGAGTCCGTAGGCATGTACAGAGACATAATTAACATAGAACGCTCACCCAACTCAACTTTAATGGCTGCTATGCGATCACTGCTACACTGTAACACCGACACTGAGGGAAACAAAGCCTTCCTCCACAGCACTGCCACTCCTCCGTATGGCCGGCCGCGTAGCACACCGGCCGACGTGTCCACGGCCGACTTTCCAGTGAAGGCGAACTTGTCGCTGATGCTGCCCAGGAATGGAATATCATGCGGCAAAAGCCACGTCTCCTGAAGTGCCACAATATCAGCTGTTTCACACACCTTTCTTACACATTCCACTGATCTTACAATATTTTTGCAATTAAATGTTACGAGTTTGGCGTAATTATTCATAAGGAAGGTTGGACTACACACATACCAATTTTTCGCCACTCTTTATACCACTACTTCTTGTCTTGAAGTCAACAAAGCGACGGTATGCGACATCTTCTGGCCAGAAATCATCATTCAGAAAAGTTTCTAATTTATGCTTCGGTACCAATACTTTGTACGCATCATACGATTTTGGTATTTTCATATTCACTTTTTCCAGGTGTACAGTAGCATCAGTTTTACTCGCAATATAACTCAGTATGTCACACACGGGCACGTCCTTCGCAACATTGTATATGTAGATAGGAATTTTGATATCCGCAGCTTTGAAACTCGCATGTGAACTCAAAACTCCTTCCTCTATTTGCAACAAAGCGGTTCCTTAGACGCCTCCTCTGTACTAGGGTCCATTCTTTGTCTTCTTTAGGTATTTTCCAGTTACCATCGCGTACAACATCGGCTAAAGATTTCTTTATACCGAAAACGTCACTGTTTACGTTCAGAGCGACCGTGTGTCTCGTCTCGCTTGTTACGTCGATCGCAGCTGGTTGCAGGTGAGTCATCGACTCGGGCTCGTCACCGGCCACCGTTAGGCGAGTACCGCTCGTATTCAATACGCTCGTCTCTCCACAAATTTCCTGTCTACCTTCACTTTTAGAAAAAGGTTGAGCGTTATCCCGATAGTTGGTTTCAATTCGTACCTCGCTAGCCTTGCTGCATGGAGTGTCATGTTCTGCGCCCATGTATGCAAGTCCCCTAGGACCACTGCAGTAGCCGTCGTGACTATCCAGCAAAAAACCACCCCGCTTAAAATTAACATTACAGGCGGTACTTCCAAAGTTATTCACTATAGACGCCTTTTTTAGGTTTTCAAGATCAGACTTAACAGTATCTAGATTTTCCTTAGTGATATACTGTTCTTTGATCTGATTCATCTCTTGCTGCATACGCATCAAATCCTTTAAAATCCTAGTGACGTCGACATGATCAAAAAGTACTGGCGGCAGCTTGTGCAGCTCACGGGCAACAAAAACCGGTAAGATCTCAGGATCGGACTCCTTCAGCATGCAGATGATATCATCTATTTCACGGAGCTTTTTTCCATTTCTCTTCCTTATCTTCTTGCGCTTCTCTGTAGGTAATGATTCACACAGAAGATCTTTAGCACTGTGAATGTCCTCGTCAGAAAATGCACTCACACAAATGTGACTAATGCTCTCCTCGTTCATCACATCGATTTTATTACTAACAAAGGCTAGAACCTCGTTAATAACTATATTGCAACTCGAACATTTTAACAATTTGGAGGCCATGGTTAGTTGGTCTCACGCGACCGTACGACAACGCGTGCGCGACACGACTGTGATAATGATGTTGATGATATTTTTTAATGTTCAAAATCAAAAGTAGTTTCTTGTAGAATGATGATCAAATGTCAGTCTCGCGTCATTTTTCGAAAAACTTGTTGCAAATATTAGTGATTTACCGTGAATACTTAATTTATTTGAAAAATCTCTTTCAGCCACATGCAAAACAAAGAACACGACTTTTCAAATCTCAAATAATTTTGTTTAAATTATGTTTCCCTTTCTCACAAACAATGAACAAAATTGATCAAAATCAGTCGATTTCGTGCACGGCCTCTTAACATTAATCCTCAACTTTACCATATATTTATTTCAAAATTAATGCTGCAGTATTTTCGACATAACGGAGGATCATGCTAAGCCATTTGAGGTAGTATAGGCCCTTAAATTACGAATTGCCACACCTAACTTTTATGAAACCTTGATCTTCTAAGCTAGCTTACGTGTTCGCTAAAAGTAAGTTATATAAGTAGGTACTAAAACCTTCCTCGAGAACCACGCTATCCATTGGTGAAAACAGCATGAAAATCGGTGCAGTAGTTTTTGAGTTTATCGCGAACAAACAGACAGACAGACGCGGCGGAGGACTTTCTTTTATAATATGTAGTGATACCTAATTATGTAGGTAGGTATCAGCTTACCTTTAAGAAATGTCCGCAAAAATTACATTTGTATTATTTGATGCATCATAATAATAGCGGTGTACCTACAGCATCTCGTTTCGGTTTTGGCATTTGATAATTTGTTCAAAATTCAAAAATTCTCACTGAATTATATCACAAAAGACGGCCGGGTTTAAAAAAATCAAACGGCAAAAATTTCAATTTTACGGTCCCTGCAATAAAGTAATACTAAGAAACAAGTACAGACATGAAAAAATCATAATAGTAATTTTGATATACAGCCAGCAATGCTAAAATGAACTCTATCTTACATGCAATAATGATCATAGTTCCCTGTTTACAACCCGCTCAGTAAAAAGCCACAAAGGCGCCGCCCGCGCCGCGGCCGCATAACGCGTGCTTCTTCATTTTGCAACCTATGCCCATCATCAAGAGATTATATTACATTGCTCGGAGTCGGAATGAAACGCTGTTATCGTTTTTATGAGAGTTGAAAGTGTCACCCTTTTGAATGGCTTAAATTAAGCCGTTCAAAAGGGTTACCCACACCGTATGGGTTTTTGAATAACTGCTTAGAGAAACCCTAACGAAAACCCTTTCAATGGGTAACCGAAATGGTCCCTGGTGACGGTACTAAATAGTTCCGCCGCGCCCGCCACCGCACGCGCCGTAACCGTAATTTGGTTATTCAATTGAATATTAATGAATCTACACTACCTTACTGAATTAGTAAATACTTAATTGATTCGTTATAATGTTTCTGAATTTAATTGTAATATTATTATACCTACTAATAAAGCTATAAAATTTGTACCCCGCTAGCAAAACATAGTGAGTCAACTGAATTGTTACTTGAACAAATGTATGTACCTGTGTTTAACAAATAAATATTCATATATTCATTCAAAAAAAGAGTGCCCGGTTTTGGGTGCAACCCTTGACAGCCTTAAGGTCTATTAAGGTCTTTTTCGTAAGATATAAAGATTTACGGGCGTATCCAAACCTGCCGGGGCCGACGTCGCGTCGCCGCGTCACCGCCGCGCCGGTCGAAGCGGGTCATTCATAGCATAAGGAGTAAAGGTTGTATGCAAAATGTCTCAAACAATTTAAAAAATACTACAGTTATGTTAAAAAAAGAAAACCCTGAAAGAAAATAAATCTTGCTATGGCGTCTTTACCACCTATAGATGTTTCTCTTAAAATATTTGGTGTTTGAATTGATAGACCTGATCTATGTATCTGTATATAATAAAAATCGACTGCCGTGTGTTAGTCTCGCAAAAACTTTTTGTTTGTTCGCCTCATTCCTGAGGTGGGTTATAAGAAAAGAAAATTAGGAAAACCCATCTCATCGTATAGTATCGATCTCACGTGGTACGAAGTTCACCGGGTCATCTAGTATACAATAACGAATACAACTAACTATTTACACTAGGTACTAAATGAAATGACTAACTATACAATTATAATTCATTATTATTTGGAAAAATTATAGCATCTTTAAAAAATATAAATAAACAATGAAGGGCGGATCCAGGATTTAGTTCTGGAAGGGGCACATGGCCCAGACAGGTAAGAAGTATCTGCCCTTTTAGCACCCCGCCTCGGATATGATAGATTTTCTTTTGACCATAGATCAGAGTTGGCAAAAATTTTATTTAAAAAAATATATGTTTATTTCAATTACTAAAAGGAATTTCGATAAAAGTTATTGGAGATAACCTAGACCCACCACCACCACCTAGATCACCTAGTTTGATTGACTATCAAAAACTAAAACTAACGTATATAATTAGTTTAACAAACGATTGACGATTGAATTAGCTTTCATTTTAAATTTTCATAAAAAAATTGTTTGAAATAGAAATGTCAAGGAAAATGCAAAAAAAAAACGATTGTTATTTTGTTAAATAGGAACTACAAACAGCTACATTATGCAATATTACAAACATAAATAACTTAAGTTATAATAATAATGTAGCGCACAGCGCTGTTCACAGATTTCCCTCTAAACAAATAAATAAAATGGAAGTGTCTGTTTTGTAATGTCAAAATAACAGCTTTTGACAAAATGCTCAAGAAAGTATATACGGGACTTATAACAAAACAACTTTCTTTTTTTCTGTTTGTCTATTTGTTCCGGCTAATCTCCGAAACGGCTGGACCGATTTACACAGGGCTTTCACTGGCAGATAGCTGATGTTATAAGGAGTAACTTAGGCTACTTTTATTTTATACTAGCCGCTTCCCGTGGCTTTTTCTAAAATAAAAATAAACCACGCAGGCGAAGCCGCGAGCAGCATCTGGTTAATAAATAAAACCTTAAAGTCACTAGGAGGTGTACTGTTCATGCATGACAGTTACACAAATATTATAAAAACAACAAATAAAAAGTATTTTCAAGTAGTGTCTCATACTAGAGGCACCTAAAGGCTACGAAACCTTTTGCGGTTAAAGATATTGTGGCGGCATCTACAACGCCACATGCGAACTACGCATCAAACATCTGACGTCACAAATCCTGCATCGCGCAATCAGAGTTTACCGTGCGACTAGCATATATATACAACATCCCGACATCAACCGCCGGGCCGTTGCCCAACAGACACAACACCCGTCTGGTCGGAGGATCCTCCCTTTTCTATAGAGGATGAGTGAACTTTACACCCTGTTCCTCATACCTCTATAATACTGGTGACCCCGAGCATGGACATTAGCGCAGCCTTCGAGCAACTACTTCAGCGTGACGTCATCATCATCAATTCCTCAAGCTTTCGTGCGGCGAGTCACACAGCCAGCCAGCACCCACGGCTTCAACGGGTATCCTGACCACCAGCATGCACCGAACGCGCATACGTGGTCATCAACCTCAGCCTCATCAGCAACCTTGGCACAGCACACTGCACTTTCGGCCGGTCCGCAAGCAGTCACCCTCAATCCAGCGCTGCACGACGTCGAACTCACTGGATCATAACGCAGCGCCACCCCGACTCACTGGGGAATCACCGCAGACAGTTCCGTCTCACCGAAAACTATGCGGCATCCGGTACCGACTCACTGGAACCACAATTGGCCTAGGCAAGGATCACATTATGCACTGACTCACACCATAATATAAATACACGTAGTAAACATTAAATTGTGATACCCAAATTCAGATTAACTAAAATTATCAAGTCATCACTACATATTATGAAACAAAGTCCTCTACCGCGTCTGTCTGTCTGTCTGTTCGCGATAAACTCAAAAACTTCTGCACCGATTCTCATGCTGTTTTCACCAATGGATAGCTTGGTTCTCGAGGAAGGTTTTAGTATATAATTTGTTAAGTTTTTGTATACATTTTTGTATAAATTAACGATATTTGTTGGAGGTGTCGGAAAAAAATAAGCCGTCTGGGAGCTTTCAACGAAAACGCTGTCTAAACCCTTTGAGATATAACAAAATAATGTATAGTGGAATTATTTATCTTATAAAGGTCTTCAAAAAAGTCCCCGATGGCATATGTCTATCTCTTAAGGATAACATACTATATCCATTTTATTGTCTGTATGTAGGTATTTGTTTGCCGAATTTTACTCTTGGAAATACGATTACGATAACAATACGCTATTATATCAGTAGCTATTAGCCAAATTATGTTCGTAGATAAATAAGCTAGCTACTTATGTGTATTTCAAACAGTATACAAGAATATTTATCATAAAAACATTACTAAACACGGCGGCCTTATGATCAAAATTTGTGCATTCCAAAACTTGCGTTACTTTTTCACTGACATATTTATCACTTTTCAATAAATTAACACTCAATACGAAATCTACACTTATTTCTCAGTAATTCTGTATAAGATTCTTCTATAATTAAACCGTTTTCTCATTGAATCCATTACTTCACACACAATTAATGATAATAATAAATTCATTTAAAATTGTCTAAGGGGCCTTTGCGAGTTGGCTTCGGCCCCTCGTACGCCTCCCAAAGGTCCGGGACCCCAGGATCCCAAGATATATAAACGTATATATAATAATAATAATAATATTATAATATATATAATTATGTATGTAAATAAATAAATAAAATAAATAATTATAATATTTTCATAGATGAATTGGCAAGGTACCGTCATAATATTAATCGTTTTAAATAGTTCTCTAAGAGATTCGCGGCGATGTAGATTATAAATGGCTCTGACAGCCCTCTTTTAAATAAAAATGGATTCAATGTCGGCAGCCCGACCCCACAGTAAAATGTCATACGACATAATGCTATGAAAGTAGCTAAAATAAACCAAACGCGCGGTTTCTATATTTGTTAACTGTCTTATCTTTCGAACAGCGTACACGGCCGAGCTTAGCCGCCCCGCAAGAGATGATAAATGAGGTCCCCATGGTAATTTCTCATCTAGCGTGATTCCTAGGAAAACCGTTTGATTAATAAATTCCAGTTTTTCTCCGTTCAATATGATGTCACATTCGCTACTTCTAACATTAGGTAACTTAAATCGAATGCATTTGTTTTTTTTTTTTTTATTTAGTACCAAATTATTTACGGTAAACCAATTTTGGACCTGAAGAATAGAGTTATTCACGTCGTCAAGTTTTTGTGACCGTCGATCTATTTAAAAAATCAATGATCTGCAAATAACACCATCTTCGGTTGATTTTGAAGTAATTGGAGTAAATCGTTAATGTAAACGAAACACTGCTCTTGAAACTTGAACATTACGGACTGGGTAAACTTGCGCTTAGCTTAGTAAAATCATATTTGAATAATAGATTGCAGCAAGTTCAAATAAACGGTGTTAATTCATTGGGTTTAAAAGTCAAAATGGGTGTACCGCAGGGCTCAATACTGGGTCCGTTCCTCTTTTTAGTATATATAAATGATTTACCTTATTTACTGAAAAACCGACCCCAAATGGTGTTATTTGCTGATGACACATCACTGATTTTTAAAGTAAACAGACATGCCCAGGACCTTGACGACGTAAATAACGCTATGATTAAGGTCCATAATTGGTTTACTGTAAATAATTTGGTATTAAATGAGAAGAAAACTAAATGCATAAGATTCGCTTTACCGAACGTTAGAAGTAATGAATGTCACGTTGTATTGAATAAGGAGATACTAGAATTCGTCGAAAATACGGTTTTCCTGGGGATTACGCTTGACTCAAAACTACAGTGGGGTCCTCACTTAACATCACTTGCAAGGCGGCTAAGTTCAGCCGCTTACGCTGTTTGGAAAATCCGCCAATTAACAGACGTGGATACCGCGAGACTGGTCTATTTTAGTTACTTCCATAGCATCATGTCTTACGGTATTTTGCTGTGGGGACGAGCTGCAGATGTTGATTCCATCTTTATTCTGCAAAAGAGGGCTGTCAGAGCTATCTACAACCTCCGCAGACGCGAATCTCTGAGAGAGCTGTTTAAAAAAATTAACATTATGACGGTACCTTGTCAATATATATATGAAAATATTATGTATGTTCGAAAAAATCTACATCTTTTTAGTAAAATAAGTGACAGGCATAATTTTAACACTAGAAATAGGAACAAATTAGATCAACCACGCTTCAGATTGTCTAAAGTACACACTTCTTTTATGGGGTACTGTGTAAAATGTTATAATAAAATACCACTCGATATTCTTCAACTAAATGAGAAGAAATTTAAAACGTGCATTAAACGCACACTATGCAGACAAGCATATTATAAGTTGGATGATTATATCGTAGATAAAAATGCTTGGCTAAATGCTGGTCCTGCTCCACTGCCACTTGGGCTCACTAGATAAAATTTGAATACTTGGAAGTTGCTTCCCCCTTTTTTTATTTTATTTTATTTTCTGACATTACGAACTTAATGTTTATTTTGTTTTTATTTAAGCATGTTTTTATTGATGAATACTCCAATAGATAATAATTATTTTCTTTTTTGGTAGTAAATTTTTATTAATCTCTCAAATACATTGCAAACTATAGTTCTGTATAATTTAGCAGCATTTTTTTCAATTTTGTAAATGTGAATACCATGGAGTCGTTTACTATGTTATTATGATTTATGTTGACTTGAAAGAGCATGGCAGTTGAGAGTATGTCATGCTCACTTAAATGTTTCACTGATGGTGGCGCGTGTGTTGGATCATTCGGTTCCCTACAAAATGGTTGAGCTGGATGGTGCTGATCCATGCGTCATGTTCGTGAACGGGCGCCGTCAGTTGGGACTGGTCATCTCTTGACTGCCAGGGCTTATTTTTAATTTGTAATTTTATATTTTGAATTGTTTTATTAGTTTTTACATTGTCTCACATATAGAAGCAACAAGAATAATGTACCCAGGATTATGTAATATCTTGATTTAAAAGAGTGTCCTTGGAGTTTCTTGTCCGTTCTTCTCCATAGTGATCTACGTATTGGAATGGGCATCTAGCTTCAACTTGCCGACTCTGACTAACTGACCGTCTCTTTGACAATTCAAAAGTGCCTGTAAATGGTTTAATTGAAATAAATGCTTTGAGTTTGAGTTTGAGTTTGTAAACTAAAAAGAGGAATGGACCCAATATCGAACCTTGAGGAACATCCATTTTCATTTCAGACCCTAATGAGTTTACGCCGTTTACCTGAACTTTAACCTTCCTATCTGTCAGGTATGATCTTAGTAAATCAAGAGCGGTATTCTTAATTCCGTAGTGCTCCAGTTTCAGCAGAAGTGTCTCACGGTTTACGCAATCGAACGCCTTAGAGAGGTCGCAAAAGATTCCAATGGCATCTTGTGCTTCTTCCCAAGCGTTAAAAATGTTCTTTATTAGGGTGACACCGGCGTCAGTTTTACAACGCCCCTTGGTGAAACCATACTGTTGTTCATGAGAGTGACGAGAAAGTGACGTAACATTTGATTGAGCATCAACTTTTCAAACACCTTACTGAGAACTGGAAGAATTGACACAGGCCTATAATTGTTAGGTTTCTTACTATCACCGGATTTGAACAATGGAACTACTTTACTGTGTTTCATGAGATCTGCAAAGACTCCTTGGTCTACACTGGTGTTAAATATGAAAGCTAAATAGGACGAAATGGTTTCGATAATAGACCTACAGACTTTTACAGACATTCCCCAAAGATCTTCTGTTGATTTAATTTTAAGATCTTTAAAAGCTTTTATAACAGCCTGGGGGTTTGTATGTTGAAACCTGAACTCCAAAGGGCATGCCTTTACATTCTTTCTAAGTAAAGCAGCAGAAAGCGTGGGTGAGGAATTTAAAGTTTCTGTAGTTTTAGGGGGACCGTGTGTCCTTTAGTTAACCAAGTTATGTATCCTAGTTTTTAAGCAACTTAAAAGGTCTTTGTATCAATAAAGATTTTTATTATTAGTATTGTTGTAGAAATATGATCATTAACGTGCTACTGCAATTATGAACGCTGACTGTACCTAACTAATATTTTGTAACAATTTAATTTAAAAGACCGTCTGTGGAGTTTCTTGCCCGTGCTTCTCCATATGTACCTAACATTCTTTGGAATGGGCAACTAGCTTCATATTTCTCACTGACCGACTCCTTGACATTAGGCCAAAAGTGCCTGTAAATGGTTTAATTGAAATAAATGCTTTGATTTTTAATTTGAGTTTAGGTTTTTAACAGATAGCCTGCCCTGTTGAGAACTTAAAAATTATTATTATTTAATGATTAAATGAAAAATGGCAGGTATCATTTTTATCGTATTTAATTTTAACCACGAGAATAACAAACCATACATTTCAAGCCGTCCACGGGTGCTTGACCGCCGACCGAGCCTTCACTTTCAGTTGCTAGCTGTAGGCTCAGTAGGCTGTAACACCGAAGGTCGGAGCAATAGTGAACAAAAATTGCATTTACCTTACAAGAAGTTACTCTAATACGAGCAGCACACCTACAGCCGAGGTAAAAAAGATGAAGACGTAGGTACGTACTTATCTATATTTTGTGCCTACTTTGTACAAACACGTCTGAAGCTGAAATTAATCTCCCACAATAAATAACAGCTTCGAAAAATATGTTTTATTCTTCATACATTGTTCTAAGTCTTTGATGTCGAAGACAATTCTTTTAATAACGTTCTTGTTGACGTACAGACGAACAAATCTCTGAAAGGACTTGTAATCCTCGTTATGTTGCTCACTGGAAGCGTCGTGCTCACCGTGCTCACCGTGCTCACCGTCCCGGTTAAAGTAAATTACTCCACAGAATATTTTCGCGCAAATATTGCGAACAGTCTGTCCTTTTATTGCCGCTTTGTTAAATACGTGTTTGTTACTGTGTACTGTGTGTACCTACTATGTTCTGTGTGTTGTATACTGTCAAGAATCTGTGCCCGCCGCGTTTCTCAGCGGAACTTTATTGGATTTGTTTTTTCTGAACATGTATTATTGAAATGTGTCGATTGCTGATGTTCAAATAATATTATTGAAGGTTTCTTTTCACGTATTTTCTGCATGTTATTTGGTTGTTTTGTGACTCCACACGCCCAACCACGCTTCCTTTGAACCTATAATAAGTAGGTATAAGGATTTAGTCAACACTGATGATAATTTATGTATCAGAATTCGATTCATGGGAATGGTCGCATGCCTTTTGTGTAACGGACCTTAAGCACCGTAGGTAGACTAGACCTATATAAAAATGTATAAAACAAGCTTGTAATTTAATTATGTCCTTTTATAAAACGCCAGCGCATATTTCCCTTCTAATTTCATATATAGCCAGCATATTACAAAGAAACCAAAAGCGCTTCTTCCAATAAGGAAAATAATGACTTCATTACGACGTTCATTAATTCAATTAAACATTCGTTTTCCTTCACAGAATTCTTCCAGAGCATTTATTTGATTTTAAAGAGGGTCGTGAACTAATACCCAGTGGGCCGCCATAAGATGTAGATACAGTTCATTACAAAGACAAAAACAAAGACATTTATTCGTCGTATATCGTAGGTACAAAGTTAGTTAATGCAGTTATGTTCAGGACACATCCGTTGCTAAATTCGGCATACGAATATTTATAAGATTACACATGGCCATAAAACCTAAATTATATATTATAGGTACTACATACACTCTGATAAACAAAACAGTTAATCAGAATGACACTCAGAAATGAAATGCAGGTAGTTCTCTTATTAGTTTTGGAATAAGGTTGTACATTTTTATGGACTTCTGGGAGCGGTTTCTGTAGTGGAAAGTGCTGTTTTTTTTTAAACTTTTGTGTACTTTTAAAATCACTTAAACTTAAATCACTTGGTCTACTTCTCTCATATAATATTACTAGCTGTTGCCCGCGGCTTCGCCCGCGTAGATGTCAATACTTCCCTAGTTGAATCGGATTTTGTCCGGAATTTCATGGGTTTTAATTATTTTGTTTGTAACCCTAATAAATTATTTATTTAAAATAAATTAACCTTAGTACTCCTTATACCATCAGCTATCTGTCAGTGAAAGTCCCGTCAAAATCGGCCCAGCAGTTTTGGAGATTAGCAGGAACAAACAGGCCGACAGACAGATACAAAAATTAAAAAAATTGTTTTTTTTTGGCATAAGAACCGTATAATTATACTCATATCACACACATATTAAATTCCTCCCCTTTAAGATTTACTACCTTTTTTACCCCGTTAAGGGTAGATTTTCAAAAAACCCTGATACACGTTATTTTTAATTTTTTGCTCTCAAGTGGGAATACCGAGTTTCGAGTTAATCGGACCGCGCGTTGAAATTCATATATTCAAACTGACACCCCCAATTCCCTTTGAGGGGTAGTTTGAAAACGAATAATGACAGACTTTATTACTTACTCACGAAAGTATTTGTGCCAAGTTTAAAGTTAATTCACCCCGTTAGGGGTAGAGTTTTTGAAAAACCCTGATACGTGTTATTCTTTATTTTTGGTCGCAAGTATTCCTACTGAGTTTCAAAATAATCGAACTGCGCTGAAAAATTAATAATGAAAAATGTTATTACTTACTTAAGCAAGTATTTTTGCCAAGTTTCAAGTTAATCAACCAAATTATTAAGATTTTTCATACAAACTTTCATCCCCTATTTTATCCCCTTAGGGGTGGAATTTCCAAAAATATTTTCTTAGTTCACCTCTAGACCTCATAAGGCCAGCCCCAGCAGTTTGGGCTGTGCGTTGATATGTCAGTCAGTCAGTCAGTTTCTCCTTTTATATATATAGAAGATATAGAGATAGCTTTTGCCCGCGGCTTCGCCCACGTGGATGTCGGAAAAATCCAATGGGAACGTACTACCGGGATTGAAAGTACCCTATGACCGGGATTAAAAATACTTTTGAGTAATTCAAAAACTTAAAAATAAAAACTTTTGAGTTATTCAAGGCACGCAGATACTCCCTAAAAACTTAATTACCCCTCATTCTCCTGTTTGGGATCAATTCTCGAAAACCCCATATACTCGTAATCCTTTTTTTTTTTCTTTCAAAAGAATGAGCACCTTAAGAGCGGATGTTTTGAAAAACGAATTATGACAAACTTTGTGTTTTATGTATTAAGAACGTATTTGTGTTGAGTTTCAAGTTTATGAACTAAAAAAAATTGATTTTTCATACAATCTAAATCTCCCCCATTTCACCCCTTTAAAGCCCTTCTTAGAGCCTACAATGTATGGAATGGAAATTTATTCTGAAATAGATCAGTCCGTTACGGTTTTTTTTTCCATACAATCTTTGACATCTCCCAATCCCCCCTTGTGCCAAGTTTAATGTTTATTAATAACTCAAGGAATAAGATTTGTCAAACAAATAAAATCACCCCTTTTTACCACTTTACGGGTTGAATTTTCAAAAATCCGTTCTTAGCGGATGCTTACGTCACAATAAATATCTGTTTGCCAAATTTCAACGAAATCCGTTCAGTGGTTTGAGCTATGTGTTGATAGTCATCAGTTTAAAAAAAACTGAAATAATCAAACTTTATTATTAAATAAGATACGCATTCGTGCCAAGTTTCAAGTTTATGAACTCAAGGAATAAGATTTTTCAAACAAACGAAATCCCCCCTTTTTACCCCCTTAAAGGTTGAATTTTCAAAAATCCTTTCTTAGCTGGCGTGTACTCTACATATCCTAATCTATCCTAATCTATATCGATTCTCCCGGAGAAGGGGATGGGGGGGGGTGCTCCGGGGGAGGGGCCCGTGGCTAAATAATAACAGCCGCACACGATAATCGATCAGGTTTAACTACACTTAATTGCCGCGGTTGGTCTGTGGATGGATGACCATCTTTGCATACAGAGATCCGTCCGTACCTCGGAAAGTACGTTAAGCTGTTGATCCCGTCTGTCATTCATGGATCTTTGACAGTCGTTACGGGAAGTCAGAAGCCCGAAAGTCTGACAACCATTCTTACCAAGGGGTATCGTATTACCCAGTAACTGCGTTGTGGAGGTCAGATAGGCAGTCGCTCCATGTAAAATATTGTAAAGTTAGAAACAGTACACGTGTAATTATATTATTTTTACTTGAATACAAAATTTTGCGACTGAACAACTTCAATAAAAAACTTCATCACCCTTTTCAGACCCTTGTGGGTTGCAAGCAAAGTTAATAAAAATCGGTTAATAATCATTTATAGCCCGAGTGCATCTCATGACAATTCCAATAAGCCCAAACACGGCAGGGATACATTCTTTAATTACGGAGTTCCGGTGCATAACTTCCGGCTTCATCTTCAGATCAGTTCGATGGTACCATTTTCATCAGAATTATTTATTTAAATATGCTTCATAGTCGCTTAACTATCTTAATCGAAATTATCTTATGGCCACCCGTGAAATACTTATCATTGAGGAACATTTGAGGCCGTTTGTGGTCTTCTTCATCAGTTCCACTTCATCAAATGATACTTACTGAATGCAAATGCTTGAGTTTTTGATGAAAATACAAAAATCGCTATATGTCTGCCTATAAAATTTGAGGAGTTCCCTCAATTCCTCATGGATCCCATCATCAGAACTGGATTTTGGAACCAATTTGGAAGTATATCCTTAAAAAAAAAAAGAATTTGCCATATCGGTTCACAAACGATGGAGTTCTGAGGTAACAAACATTAAAAATAAAATACAACCGAATTGAGAACCACCTCCTTTTTGGATAATCGGTTAAAAAATACAACGATTTACGTTTCTAAACATAAGCCGAAATTTTAGTGATTTTAACTTAAAAAATAAAGAATTTTAATTTAAAACAAAATTTCACCCCCCTTTTCATCCCCTTAAGGTTTGGAAATCCGACAACGCGCGTTAGCTTCCAACCATAAGCCTAGATAGTAAATTTTGTGATTATTCTTCGAAAATTAAGGAACTTAAATTCATCCCCCTTTTTAACCCTTCGGGGATGGAATTATCAAAAATGCTGAGACACGTATAATTTAATTTTCAATCATCAGCCTGAACACAAAATTTGAAGATCCTTACTTCAAAACTGACGGACTTTCATACAAACTTTCATCCCCTATTTTATCCCCTTAGGGGTGGAATTTCCAAAAATCCTTTCTTAGTGCACCCCTAGACCTCGTAAGGAACCCACGTGCCAAATTTGGAATGTCTAGACCCAGCGGTTTCGGCTATGCGTTGATATGTCAGTCAGTCAGTCAGTCAGTTTCTTCTTTTATATATTTAGATAGATGAAGGCGCCTCAGTTATTGCTCTCAAGCATTTTTTTTGCAGAAGTTTTCATGACAGAATATATTATATGTATTTAAGAAGCTACTATGTGGACAGAGTTCCTTGTTGCTACGTACCAAATTGTGAATTAATCTGCCTTGGCTCATGGCTGTAGTGGCGTAGCTTGCTAGTTAAACGCCCCGGTGCGAAGGGCACTCCCTAATTAATTATCAAAAAACCGGCCAAATGCGAGTGGTACCAAGCACAATGAAGGGTTCCGTAGTTGGGATGAATTTATCTCAAGAAAATCTTAACATTGTAGTTTAAAAACGTGTTCCCCATACATTTCAACTGCAAATATAAGTTGGTCGACTATTAATCGTTAACTTGTAAAACCTACTTTGCTGTGATAGTTTTTTGGTGGTTCAGTATCAGTAATAGAACACATTTCCATTTTTTGTTCAATACTTTTTTTTTGTCCGACTTGAAATCATCAAAATATGGACACATTCTATTCGTAGTAATCAATGGGCGCGTGCACCGTCTGCATCACGCGGCGGGTGTCGGCGGTGTGCAACCCCTTGCCTGGCGGCAGGGCAGCGCCGACGTGCAGTCCCGTTATGCACGCGTCCGACTGAGGTAGTGTCATGTCACAATAATAATAATAAAAATCTTTATTGATACAAAGACCTTTTAAGTTGCTTAAAAACTAGGATACATAACTTGGTTAACTAAAGGACACACGGTCCCCCTAAAACTACAGAAACTTTAAATTCCTCACCCGCGCTTTCTGCTGCTTTACTTAGAAAGAATGTAAAGGCATGCCCTTTGGAGTTCAGGTTTCAACATACAAACCCCCAGGCTGTTATAAAAGCTTTTAAAGATCTTAAAATTAAATCAACAGAAGATCTTTGGGGAATGTCTGTAAAAGTCTGTAGGTCTATTATCGAAACCATTTCGTCCTATTTAGCTTTCATATTTAACACCAGTGTAGACCAAGGAGTCTTTGCAGATCTCATGAAACACAGTAAAGTAGTTCCATTGTTCAAATCCGGTGATAGTAAGAAACCTAACAATTATAGGCCTGTGTCAATTCTTCCAGTTCTCAGTAAGGTGTTTGAAAAGTTGATGCTCAATCAAATGTTACGTCACTTTCTCGTCACTCTCATGAACAACAGTATGGTTTCACCAAGGGGCGTTGTAAAACTGACGCCGGTGTCACCCTAATAAAGAACATTTTTAACGCTTGGGAAGAAGCACAAGATGCCATTGGAATCTTTTGCGACCTCTCTAAGGCGTTCGATTGCGTAAACCGTGAGACACTTCTGCTGAAACTGGAGCACTACGGAATTAAGAATACCGCTCTTGATTTACTAAGATCATACCTGACAGATAGGAAGGTTAAAGTTCAGGTAAATGGCGTAAACTCATTAGGGTCTGAAATGAAAATGGGTGTTCCTCAAGGTTCGATATTGGGTCCATTCCTCTTTTTAGTTTACATTAACGATTTACCCCAATTACTTCAAAATCAACCGAAGATGGTGTTATTTGCAGATGACACATCATTGATTTTTTAAATAGATCGACGGTCACAAAAACTTGACGACGTGAATAACTCTATTCTTCAGGTCCAAAATTGGTTTACCGTAAATAATTTGGTACTAAATACAAAAAAAAAACCAAATGCATTCGATTTAAGTTACCTAATGTTAGAAGTAGCGAATGTGACATCATATTGAACGGAGAAAAACTGGAATTTATTAATCAAACGGTTTTCCTAGGAATCACGCTAGATGAGAAATTACCATGGGGACCTCATTTATCATCTCTTGCGGGGCGGCTAAGCTCGGCCGTGTACGCTGTTCGAAAGATAAGACAGTTAACAAATATAGAAACCGCGCGTTTGGTTTATTTTAGCTACTTTCATAGCATTATGTCGTATGACATTTTACTGTGGGGTCGGGCTGCCGACATTGAATCCATTTTTATTTAAAAGAGGGCTGTCAGAGCCATTTATAATCTACATCGCCGCGAATCTCTTAGAGAACTATTTAAAACGATTAATATTATGACGGTACCTTGCCAATTCATCTATGAAAATATTATAATTATTTATTTTATTTATTTATTTACATACATAATTATATATATTATAATATTATTATTATTATTATATATACGTTTATATATCTTGGGATCCTGGGGTCCCGGACCTTTGGGAGGCGTACGAGGGGCCGAAGCCAACTCGCAAAGGCCCCTTAGACAATTTTAAATGAATTTATTATTATCATTAATTGTGTGTGAAGTAATGGATTCAATGAGAAAACGGTTTAATTATAGAAGATCTTATACAGAATTACTGAGAAATAAGTGTAGATTTCGTATTGAGTGTTAATTTATTGAAAAGTGATAAATATGTCAGTGAAAAAGTAACGCAAGTTTTGGAATGCACAAATTTTGATCATAAGGCTGCCGTGTTTAGTAATGTTTTTAAGATACATCTTGTCCACTGTACACTCTTCTCTTCTTGTACACTGTTTGAAATACACATAAGTAGCTAGCTTATTTATCTACGAACATAATTTGGCTAATAGCTACTGATATTATAGCGTATTGTTATCGTAATCGTATTTCCAAGAGTAAAATTCGGCAAACAAATACCTACATACAGACAATAAAATGGATATAGTATGTTATCCTTAAGAGATAGACATATGCCATCGGGGACTTTTTTGAAGACCTTTATAAGATAAATAATTCCACTATACATTATTTTGTTATATCTCAAAGGGTTTAGACAGCGTTTTCGTTGAAAGCTCCCAGACGGCTTATTTTTTTCCGACACCTCCAACAAATATCGTTAATTTATACAAAAATGTATACAAAAACTTAACAAATTATATACTAAAACCTTCCTCGAGAACCAAGCTATCCATTGGTGAAAACAGCATGAGAATCGGTGCAGAAGTTTTTGAGTTTATCGCGAACAGACAGACAGACAGACGCGGTAGAGGACTTTGTTTCATAATATGTAGTGATGACTTGATAATTTTAGTTAATCTGAATTTGGGTATCACAATTTAATGTTTACTACGTGTATTTATATTATGGTGTGAGTCAGTGCATAATGTGATCCTTGCCAAGGCCAATTGTGGTTCCAGTGAGTCGGTACCGGATGCCGCATAGTTTTCGGTGAGACGGAACTGTCTGCGGTGATTCCCCAGTGAGTCGGGGTGGCGCTGCGTTATGATCCAGTGAGTTCGACGTCGTGCAGCGCTGGATTGAGGGTGACTGCTTGCGGACCGGCCGAAAGTGCAGTGTGCTGTGCCAAGGTTGCTGATGAGGCTGAGGTTGATGACCACGTATGCGCTTTCGGTGCATGCTGGTGGTCAGGATACCCGATGAAGCCGTGGGTGCTGGCTGGCTGTGTGACTCGCCGCACGAAAGCTTGAGGAATTGATGATGATGACGTCACGCTGAAGTAGTTGCTCGAAGGCTGCGCTAATGTCCATGCTCGGGGTCACCAGTATTATAGAGGTATGAGGAACAGGGTGTAAAGTTCACTCATCCTCTATAGAAAAGGGAGGATCCTCCGACCAGACGGGTGTTGTGTCTGTTGGGCAACGGCCCGGCGGTTGATGTCGGGATGTTGTATATATATGCTAGTCGCACGGTAAACTCTGATTGCGCGATGCAGGATTTGTGACGTCAGATGTTTGATGCGTAGTTCGCATGTGGCGTTGTAGATGCCGCCACAATATCTTTAACCGCAAAAGGTTTCGTAGCCTTTAGGTGCCTCTAGTATGAGACACTACTTGAAAATACTTTTTATTTGTTGTTTTTATAATATTTGTGTAACTGTCATGCATGAACAGTACACCTCCTAGTGACTTTAAGGTTTTATTTATTAACCAGATGCTGCTCGCGGCTTCGCCTGCGTGGTTTATTTTTATTTTAGAAAAAGCCACGGGAAGCGGCTAGTATAAAATAAAAGTAGCCTAAGTTACTCCTTATAACATCAGCTATCTGCCAGTGAAAGCCCTGTGTAAATCGGTCCAGCCGTTTCGGAGATTAGCCGGAACAAATAGACAAACAGAAAAAAAGAAAGTTGTTTTGTTATAAGTCCCGTATATACTTTCTTGAGCATTTTGTCAAAAGCTGTTATTTTGACATTACAAAACAGACCCTTCCATTTTATTTATTTGTTTAGAGGGAAATCTGTGAACAGCGCTGTGCGCTACATTATTATTATAACTTAAGTTATTTATGTTTGTAATATTGCATAATGTAGCTGTTTGTAGTTCCTATTTAACAAAATAACAATCGTTTTTTTTTTGCATTTTCCTTGACATTACTATTTCAAACAATTTTTTTATGAAAATTTAAAATGAAAGCTAATTCAATCGTCAATCGTTTGTTAAACTAATTATATACGTTAGTTTTAGTTTTTGATAGTCAATCAAACTAGGTGATCTAGGTGGTGGTGGTGGGTCTAGGTTATCTCCAATAACTTTTATCGAAATTCCTTTTAGTAATTGAAATAAACATATATTTTTTTAAATAAAATTTTTGCCAACTCTGATCTATGGTCAAAAGAAAATCTATCATATCCGAGGCGGGGTGCTAAAAGGGCAGATACTTCTTACCTGTCTGGGCCATGTGCCCCTTCCAGAACTAAATCCTGGATCCGCCCTTCATTGTTTATTTATATTTTTTAAAGATGCTATAATTTTTCCAAATAATAATGAATTATAATTGTATAGTTAGTCATTTCATTTAGTACCTAGTGTAAATAGTTAGTTGTATTCGTTATTGTATACTAGATGACCCGGTGAACTTCGTACCACGTGAGATCGATACTATACGATGAGATGGGTTTTCCTAATTTTCTTTTCTTATAACCCACCTCAGGAATGAGGCGAACAAACAAAAAGTTCACGAAGAACACGTAAGCTAGCTTAGAAGATCAAGGTTTCATAAAAGTTAGGTGTGGCAATTCGTAATTTAAGGGCCTATACTACCTCAAATGGCTTAGCATGATCCTCCGTTATGTCGAAAATACTGCAGCATTAATTTTGAAATAAATATATGGTAGAGTTAAGGATTAATGTTAAGTTACTATGTTAGCCGAAAACACGATTCCATAAAATTTTCTCGATAGAAAAAAATCCAAAGTTACCTCCAAACCGAACAATAAACCGCTGGTATTCAAAAAATACTTTAAATTAGATAATGAAACTTTGCATATTAACTGAACTAACTATAAAGCAGGGCCTCAAGTCTGCTATTACAATAGTGTCAGAATGGTCTCGCCATTGTGAGTATTTGACAGTGTTTGTATGGAAAATCTGTCAAAAACTCACAATGAAGAGACCATTGCAACGTTTGTACATTAGTAGACTTGGCCTCCTGGTCTTATGTTATTTACTTTTTTTTAATGACCATTATTTTCATCGTAAAACGAAATTACCTAAACTATCGGCGGCTTGGAGCCTTTTCCCTGCTGCCCTGTCTCGCTTGCTCGCGTGACCGGTAGCAATAGTGTGCGAGCGAGATACAGAGTGAGGTGGGGCTGAAGTAGTATAGAGTCTTAAGATTCAAATTGAAAAGAGATTAGTTGTAGTTCACTCGCCGGTCGCTACCGTCACAGCCAGCACACCGCTCGTTCGCCGTTTGGCTCGTGCGTATTGTGTTCACGGTTGGTTCTAATCTAACTTATCCTACAAACACAGTGTAAGAAAGCATACCGTGATGTGTGCGTAAAAGCCACCGCCCGCCGAAAGGCAAATTATAGATGCAAGCTGCAAAACAAATTTACGTGACTACGGCCGAACGGATCGAAATGAAATATTATAGATGTACAGGTAACGCCTAAAGGCTCCTACAAACAGTCGCGACACGCGACGCGACAGAAAGGCACCGCTTGTCGCACGGCGAGTGTTGCTCGACATCCACGCGGACGAAGTCGCGGGCACTGCTAGTTTCTTAAATAATTACACGAGAATTAACGCGTACACGACATGTCATGACACGCTCGGGCCGTGGTCTGCTCGGGACCACCACTTATGTCTGCCGGTCTGACGGCATGACTCATGTTATCGTAGTCAAGTAAGAATTTTGTTTGTCTTTTATTATAGGTACCTATATAATGTGTATAATATCTTTTTTATTTGAATAGATGTATATTAGGTACTTACATCTATTTATTGGGACAACGTTTCGACCAGTAATGCTATTCTGTAAAAATCTCACCGTGAAAACCTAGGTGAAGTGAGTTTGAACCGAGCTGTCAATCCCCCGATTCGGTAGGATGACAGCTCACTTCAAGTTCACTTCACCTAAGTTTTCACGGTGAGATTTTTACAGAATAGCATTACTGGTCGATACGTTGTCCCAATGAATAGGTGTAAGTACTTACTTAAAGAAGTTTACTGAATAACCATAAGGTAAGCCGAACAAAACCCTTATATTATATAGGTTATCATAATGAAGGAGTAACCCTTTCACTGGGGTTCAAGTATAGAACCCGTTCAATGGGTTATCATGTAACCCATTCAATGGGTTATCCATATTGAAGGGGTAACCCTTATAATAAGAGTGAAATCACAAGAAATGCATTGTTTATAATAAGTTATATGTGTACTTAATATTAATTAACAATTATTTTATATAGGCGCATTTATCGCATAGGGTGAACCTGTAATGATACATGTAAGATAGAGAAATATATAAATAAATAATGGGGTTCAAGCATAGAACCCATTCAATGGGTTATCCATATTGAAGGGGTAACCCTTATATTGGGGTTCAAGCGTAGAACCCATTCAAAGAATTACATCATGATAAAGGTAACCTCATAAACGGGTTACCCTCCACGCACAACGGACCAAATGAGAGTCAAAGTGCGGAGAAGGGAGCCCCATCATCATCATCAACGGGTTACCCTTTGAAAGGCTTAACTCTTAACCGGGGTTGT
The DNA here is from genome assembly GCA_947523025.1 of Dryobota labecula. Lineage (NCBI taxonomy): Eukaryota > Metazoa > Arthropoda > Insecta > Lepidoptera > Noctuidae > Dryobota > Dryobota labecula. Next base: position 718,104 of record OX383296.1, on the reverse strand, counting down.
ACGGTCCCTGACCGTCACGCGTCGCCATCGCGCCATCGCGCGGGGCATCGCGCTATCGCGGCATCGCACGGTGGGCTGAAATTGAAGCTCAATGGACTTAGCGTCGCTCAAAAATCAAGTACCTAATTTTGAAAAAAGAACGATGCCAGCTTATTCCTTTACTTAATAGCAATATTTTATGTAGTGGAACTTTTTTTGATAAAGCTATTATTTAACAAGTTATCTGAGATTTAATATTTTTTTGTATGGAGCTGAACCGTTTTTTTTTTAATTCTTTATTCTTAAGCTTTCTCCAAATATAACTTTCCGTATCATAGAATGCATCATATAAGCTATATTACCACAAAAGCCTGAATCTCGGAAACCCTCGAAACTTTGACATTTTTAACGACAAATATTTTTTTTCATTTAAGCACGTCATTTTAAAGTTACTAACTGCAATGTTATGGCCTTTCTTCTACACCCACCTATGGCCCCCTCCTCCCCCACCTACCTACACCTTACCAATGCAACTTACTCTAAACAACTTACAAATGCAATGTAATTTGTTTGTTATTATTATTTCCCTGACTGAATTTAATTATTACTAAGGGTTTAAAGTGAATGTACCTTCAAATTTGAACTGACCAAATTGCGCGTAGCAAAACAAATGATACACCTTTTCTGAGAAATAAATGCCACAAACAAGTTACAACTTGTTTGTGGCATCTATTTCTCCAAAAGATACAATTGATATTAAAGATACAATTGATATTAAAATAAATGAAAGTTCCCTCCAAGTAGTTGACAGCTATAAATATTTAGGATTGTGGTTAGATCAATCTCTAAGATGGTCCAAACATATTAATGAGTTAAGAGACAAATCTTCCAAATTTTTGAATGTGTTTAAAATACTAACTGGTCCAGGCTGGGGCATACACCCCTCTCATTTGCGACGTTTATATATTGCTATCATTCGCAGCAGAATAGATTATGCCAGTTTTTTATTTGATAGTAGCTGTCAAACCCATTTAAATAAATTAACTATAATTCAAAACCAATGTTTGAGGGTCATCGGTGGTTTTATTGAAAGTACACCCATTCATGTGATGGAATGCGAACTACATCTGCAGCCATTACATATTCGCAGATATTACTTAGCTGGTAAATTATTTTTGAAACTTAAATCTTTTGTTAATGGGGACACGTGTGAAATTGTTACCAAACTTAATATTTGTTGCCAGGGTATTTATTGGAGACGTAAAAAGAAATCACTTTTAGTTCATATTTCTGAAAAATTCAATAACATATGCGTGTACTCCAGCGATGAATTAGGTTTATTTTCGTTTAATACGTGGATAAGCGGTGTGAACTTGTCTTGTGCGATTAAACCACAAATTAAAGAGGTTACCGAGGCTAAGAAATCGTATGATCACTATCAACTTCGAATTATATGTAGTTGGAATTTTGGCAGGACATATTCTGGATATTACAGGATTTATAAGGATGGATCTAAAGTTCGAGATAATGTTGGAGCTGCGTTTTTTGACCCTCAAAGTAATACCTCCTGTAAGTTCAAGTTAAATTCAAACATTTCTGTCATGTACGCCGAGTTAATCGCTATCTTCGAAGCCATTTCATACCTTGAATCGGTGGATTTTCAAGATTCCGTAATCTATTCTGACTGTAAAAGCGCACTCCAACATTTAACGAGGTGTATGGGAAATTTTCGTGGTTATCCGTTAGCATACCAGATAATAGATTCTATTATTAGATTAAGAGATAAAAATAAAAATATTGTTTTACAATGGGTGCCTTCTCATATCGGAATTGAAGAAAACGAAGAAGTTGATCATTTACTCGTAGCCAAAGAAGCGTGCGTAGAGGGTGTTCCGGTGACGTATAAACCTTACTGGACGGATATTTTAAGTGTAGTTAGATTGAAATGTTACGAAATTTGGAAAGAATACTTCGACGAGAAGTCATTGACAAAAGGTATTTGGTATCGGACGATGCAGCCAACCATTCATAGTTATCCTTGGTTTGATAATGCCGATATGAGTAGACAAGAAATCGTGACAAGTTTGAGACTTCGTTCCGGACATATCCCATTGAATAGTTTTGCTGCATTGATGGGCAAAGTAACATCTCCAAACTGCACGGAATGCAATGTGGTCGAAGACGTTTTTCATATTATGGTGGAGTGTGTCCGGAACGGAGCGGAAAGATATTTGATTCGAGATCAATTTCATATGAATATTTGTCAATTAGGAGAATGTAACATTATTTTAGCTTTTCCAGCATCCAAAGCCGCTAGAATATTATATAGATTAGTTAATTTAGGGATTAAGCGTAGATGTTAAGCTTTGCATGTAACAAAGATTTCCTATGAGGGTGGCATGTTCACTATGTGATCAAACCCTTGTTAATTAATAAAGATTAAAAAAAAAAAAACTATTTCTCGGAAAAAAGTGCAAAAATAAGTGACGTCATTGAATGACGTCACTAATTGTTGCAGTTTTTAAGTGGAACTTTTTTTGATAAAGCTACTATTTAATAAATTATTTGCGATTCCTTTTTTTTTGTATGGAGCTGAAACGTTTTTTTAATTTATTCCTAATTCTTAAGCTTTCTTAAGATATGTCTTTCTGTATTATGAAATGCATTATATAAGCTATATTACCATTAAAGCCTGAATCTCGGAAACCTTCAGAACATTGACATTTTCAACTTTGAAAATAAATAAAAAATATTTTATGCGAGCCCGTCATTTAAAGTTACTAAATGTTCTTTCTTCCACACCACCTAACGAGTTAAAGAACTGGGCGCGTCTTTTTTATAGTGGTGTCCCCAGTAGGCCTTATCCACATGGAAGAATAAAAATAAAAAAATTAAATAAAGTTAGCGTGAAGCTGATAAGTGAAATAAGAAGAAGAACTAAGGAGTGTAGAAGATGTTAAGTGCAACGGTTAGTCAGAGTCACTTTCTGAACCGTGGAATAGATTAATATCTACAAAAGCCAAGTTCTCTTTCTCGGTATCGGCCTCATCATCCAAATTATCATTAATTATTAATAAGTTTTGTGCAGCTGTTGATAAAACGTTGTGTTTCCTATGAAATTTTGGTCTATTTGCCGATAAATGAGGATAAGATGTTAAAATTAAATTGTGTATAATATCGTCATTGATTGCCTTTCTGCTAAATTTTCGGGCGTGATGTTGTCGGTATGTCCTAAAATCCTTATTTCTGGATTCAGAGGCTTCCTCTGACAACTTTCCAATTGGAAGTAAACCGAAACTTTCAATTATTTCTTTTCCGTGAACAAGAATTTTGTGAACGCTTGCAGGCATGTAATACCAACTGTACAAGTCCATATATAGATAAAGAGTTTGGTCTGCGAATTCTTTGAATTTCTGCGTATCAATGGCATACCCTGAGGAAAGTGTTTCTAAAATGACTGAAAACCGTTGGATAAGATTTTCATCTACACCAGTTATTCTAGCGCTAGTTTCAGGATTCTCAAAAAATCTTTTGGCCGTATTGCCATCATTGGTTGTACCATGTCCCTGTTTTACGATATCAATCAATAGCCCGGCTTCTCTTTTGAACTTGTCCTGAACCTGCCGTTTCTTAGCTTCCATTTTATCTTTATTTTCATTCTGTGATATCCAAGTCTTAAATTCGAGTCTATATGAAATATGAAGAATGCACTCCATAAAACGAATCCAACCATGGAGTGAAGATAGGCCGTATTTACATATGTCGTTGTTAATTTCCTTGTTGGCAATTAGCTCCAAAAGGCTTCTAAAAATTTGTGAGTCCTACGCGGTGACTCATGGGCTCAAATACAATACGAAGAAGAGTGAAATAATGATTTTCAGGCCGGACAACAAGCGATACACATTCGTTCCGGATTTCACTTTATGTGGTACGGCTCTAAAAAAAGTCGAGTAGTTTAAATATTTGGGCCACTGGGTCACTGAGGACCTAAAGGACTGTGTGGATATTGTAAGGGAGCGCACAGCGCTGTCTGTCCGATGCAACATGTTGGCCCGCAGGTTTTCACGGTGTACGGGGACTGTCAAAGTTGCGCTTTTTAAAGCGTACTGTCAGTCCTTTTACGCCTGCAGCCTGTGGGTTAACTATACGCAGTGGACATACAGTGATCTGCGCGTTCAATACAATAATGCGTTCCGGTTGCTGATGGGGCTGCCGCGCCACTGCAGCGCCTCCGCGATGTTCGTGGCGGCCGACACAGACGGCTTTGCGGCCATTATGCGCAAACGGTGCGCTTCTATCATGCGCCGCACGCGCGACAGCCCCAACACCATCCTGCGCGCACTGGCGGACCGGTGGGACTCTCCGATGCTGGCTCGCTGGATACGGCTGCACGCAGTCGTATAGTGGTTTGTCACCATCATCGGGGAGTCCACCCGGACGTAACTTTCTAATTTAATTGAGTAAGATAAAATAAATTGTTATGATTATTGTATATTATTAAATTAAATTATTATTATATTGTATTCAATCAACAACAATTATCATTCATTATTACTAACAGTAGTTTGTAAGCTCGCATTATTGTACTAACAAATATGGATGTAATCGTAGGATGAATCCGAAATAAATGATTTATTATTATTATTAACACAATTGCCCCTGTCCTAACAGGAATATTTAATCAATGTTTGGACAGCGGTACGTTTTCAGACTTAATGAAATATAGTAAAGTAGTACCAATTTTTAAATCGGGTAGTAAGAGTGTTCCTTCTAATTATAGACCTATATCTGTGCTACTAGCATTGAGTAAAATATAAGAAAAATCATGCTAGACCAGATGTTGTCACATTTTAACTCAAATGGGATTTAACATAGTCGCCAGTTTGGTTTCACGAAGGGTAGGTCGACGACTGACGCAGGAGTAAAGCTCATCAGTCACATTTTGGAATCCTGGGAGAAATCCCAGGATGCAATTGGCATTTTTTGTGACCTCTCAAAAGCTTTTGACTGCGTTGACCACAACACACTGATCTGTAAATTACGCCACTACGGAATTCGTGGACAAGCTGCCGATCTTGTTCTTTCCTATGTTTCAAATAGGCAGCAAAAAGTACACGCTAACGGGGCGACTTTCTCGGGGTCTCTAGTTAAGATGGGCGTGCCTCAAGGTTCAATTCTTGGGCCTTTTCTATTTCTAGTTTATATTAATAACCTTCCTTACATGATGGCTAACTTATCGGATATAATTCTATTTGCTGATGACACATCTCAATTTTTTTAAATAGATAGAAAAGACACGGATGTCTTACATGTCAACGATAGTCTCGCTGTTCTTTCAAAATGGTTCGCAGCTAATAAACTTTTACTTAATGCGAATAAAACTAAATGTCTTAAGTTCTCATTACCAAATGTACCCCAAGTGGGTCTAAATTTAAAACTTGATGGCAAGAAACTAGATGCTATTACGGAAACTGTATTTCTAGGAATTACTTTAGATTCGAAATTGCAATGGGGCGCCCACATTAGAGCTCTTTCAGGTAGATTAAGTTCAGCTGCATATGCAGTAGTGTTGGGTAGGACATACAAGAGGCACCTCAAATGTCCCATACAAAACGATCGAATGTCCCAATACCTCAAAATAAAATTTTGTACCGCTTCACTGTGACATACAAATGAATGAATCTCGAACTGACAAGTGAGTGAGTGTAGTGAGGTGATGAGGCCTGACAATGCTGACGTGAGGTGAGCGAGCGAGTGCAAGGATTAATTGTCGTTGTCGTTCGAATTCGAATGTCGTTCTATCTTCTGTCGCAGTCGCACTTCTAGCTCGCAAACGAGGTCTTGTCTTGACTCGTTTTGTTGGTTCTCTTCAAGTGGTGGGAGAGTAGACCTTATTAATGTAGGTTATATGAAGTGGCTAAAAACGACTGTGCATATCTGCTACGAGTGTTCCTTCGGAAAGAATTTTTTCGAAGTCTGGTCAGGTTATCACCGAGAGACATAACAGACTCGGCGGTAAAAAAGTGGCAATGTTGCTATTTTTTAATTAGAATTTGTAATTTTTTTTCTTGATTACCTATTAAAAAAAAAAAAAACATGTACGCTGTTTACTTAATTTGAGACACAAATTTTATTCGTCATTCTTCTAAACTACGATGCGTTTGTTGTAGTCATGCATTACTCAGTAATATGATATTTTCCCTATCCCTCATATTTCTAAGCTCAGCTCAAAGCCTCGTATGTCTTTTGTGTTAGTACTTCAAATAAGGTGGGACAATCTGACATTATTGGGACAATGTCACATTTTTGGGACAATATCCCATTGATGTTACATTGTCCTATTAATGTAATATTGTCCCACCTCATTTGAAGTGGTACAATGTACTACCTCACCAAGCTGAATGAGTTACTCATACAAACTCATCAAAATTGCTTGTCCTACCCAACTCTAATATGCAGTATGAAAAATAAGGCAGTTAACTGATATAGCCACAGCTAGGTTAGTATACTTTGCTCATTTCCACAGTATTATGTCTTATGGCGTTCTGCTGTGGGGAACGGCAGCTGACGTGGATTCCATTTTCATTCTACAAAAGAGAGCAATCCGCGCGATCTATAAAATGGGTCCTCGTGAGTCCCTTAGAAATAAATTCAAAGTAATTGATATACTAACTTTGCCTTCTCTTTATATCTTAGAAAGTATTTTGTATGTTCGTAAAAACTTAGGACTTTTCAAAATAAGAAGCGATTTCCATAATATAAATACACGTAGTAAACATGAAATTGTGATACCCAAATTCAGATTAACTAAAACTAGCAAGTCATTTCTTATAAACAGTATCCGCTTTTATAACAAGTTGCCAAAGTCGGTTACAGAACTTAGTGATGGAAAGTTCAAAACCTACATCAAACGTGTCCTTATCAAAAAAGCATATTATAAGATAAAAGACTACGTTGAAGACAAGGAAGTTTGGCAATAATTCCTTCTGCACATGTGGCTTCCCTGGTACCTCATAAACAACATAACTATGTAAATTTCTATTAACTGCTCCCAACTAACGATGTTAATTTAGATTTTTTTTATTTTATTTTTTTTACATACTTCCGTGACATAATCGTTTCATTATTTGACATTATTTACCTACAAATCGAATTCCAATTGTTTATTAGAGGCTTTTGTGGACATGATATTTATTCAGATATGTTACTTTAGTTGTAATTGCAATCATGATAGTAATCTTTTATATACTTTGATTATTTTCTATTTTGTGAATGTGGGAACGTTGTTGGCCTAGTAGATTTGTTGGCACTTTTCTATTTTGTTAAGTACCTGGTAATTGTTGAAAAGCCTACACTGTCCTCCCATACCTATTATCACTGTTATTTAATAATATTGTAAAGCCAATTATTTTTAAAAGAGTAACCGTGGAGTTTTTTACCGGCTCTTCTCCATAGGAAACGACTAATTGGAACCGTGCACCTAGCTTCTGACGTTTCATTAGTGCCCATGTAGGTTTATGTGAAATAAAATATTTTGATTTTGATTTTTTGATTTTATCTCCGCATCCATCAAGCTATTTTCATTAGTAACGTTGAAAGAGGTCTCTATCATAAATTTGGAAAAAATTGGTCTACAATAGAAAGTGGAGTTAGGAGCCTCATTTTCCCATATGATTTTATCTCCAGACATCAATAGAATGGGTACTAGAACTTGCCATGAAAATGCTAGAATCATCATTACCTTCGTTGTCAAAGGTTTGCTTATAATTGGACTGGTTTGATGCAACATTAAATCGCCATTTTGAAATCAAAGTCAATTTATTATCTTCGTCACATATTTGTATGTCTTTCAAAAGTCGGTTTGCAATCAAATCTAAAAGTGCCTGCAACTTTATCTGGGCAGAATTATCAGTTATTGTTATATCTTCCTTAGGTGGGTAACATTCCTGTTTTGCATTTTGTATAGAATAATACGATGGAAACAAATCAATGTTTTCTTCCCGAGTGGTTTTTCGAAGGGTATTGTATTGCCACTTTGTCAACTTTAATGATAACATGGTACCTAAGGCCTTTTCTGGGGATAATTTTACTTTATTCTTGGGAAAAATTAAATCGTTAACTCTTTGAATTTCATGTGGATTTTTCATTAAGTAATCTACAATTTTAGCAATATCTTCATTGCCACTCTCGTTCAGTTTTGTTGATTGAGCAAAGGTTAATTCATCGGTAGAATATGCAGTGAGAGGTTCAATGCGTCTTTTCTTTTGTTTAGAACCTAAGTCACCAAAAGGTTTTCTGGGACTTACCAGAATTGAAGTTCCTACAGACTTAGTGGCTGATGTCGTCATAGATGTGCTCGGTTCACTGAATTCCCAACTTGTCACATCACAAACGGATGGTTTTATAAAATCTGGCCACGTAAACCCCGAATCCAACCAGTCAGAATAATATTTTAGAAAGAAAGGACCTTTCGATCCAGACTTTTCCCACTTTTTTTGTAGATTATAACAATATTTAGAACAAAATGACTTTAAATTACCCTGATTTTCTCTGACATGAGCTGATAATAACTTCATTAAGATATTGAATAAGACTTCACAATTTTTTAAACTTCCACTTTCTTTCAGTCTCAGAAAACAATCTAGATTAGTTAAACCTTCCATGATTTCGAAAATTCTCAAAATTTGAGTCGGAGGACGTCCGTCAATCACAAATGTAATAAACAGACTGAAGCAGTTCCTGCGGGTAGAAATATAAATGTTGTTCTACTACCCCCACTAAAAACTTAAAAAGTGCCACAATAAGTGACGTCATTCAATGACGTCACTTATTTTTTAACCTTTTTCCGAGAAATAGATGCCACAAACAAGTTGTAACTTGATCCGTGTTGGTCCCGGAGAAAGAATAGGCCACCCCATTTCGTCCCGTGGGTGTCGTAGGAAGCGACTATGGGAGCACAAGACCCAGTGCATACCGTAAAGCACTTTGGGTCACCCGCGAGGTGGCGGGTAAAAACCATCAACAATTGTATTCCCAAGGAGGGTTGGTGTCAGGCTGGCGGCCGACTGTAAAAGTATGCCAAAACCTTAAGCAACATGATGAGTGGAAACGATATGATGTGCGATAGGGCTAGGGCGTACCCCACAGGCGACGCGCAGGGGCAGCACCCGGCTTCTGCGGGAAGTGGACAAAGGTTGTTGCACCATCCTGGGCGGCGGCAACGTAAGAAGCGAGCTCAAGAAGTGAGATTGAGGTATGCAAGTTGGAATGTTGGGACGATGACTGGAAAGGCCAGAGAGTTAGCGGATATATTCAAAAGAAGACGGATAAATGCAGGAAACAAAATGGAAAGGAACGAAAGCGAGGGAAATTGGTGAAGGATATAAGTTTTTCTACTGTGGAAGTGACGGGAAAAGAAATGGAGTGGGAATAGTGCTAGACAGTAAGTTGAAAGCAGGCGTAATGGAGGTAAAAAGAATCAATGATAGATTGATAGTTGTAAAAGTTATGTTAGAAAATGTAATGCTGAATGTATTTAGTGTGTATGCACCGCAGATGGGCTGTAATGAAAGGGTGAAAGAGAAGTTTTGGGAGGATTTTGACACAGTTTTGATGAACATCCCGGTGCATGAGGAATTGATAGTTGGAGGTGATTTTAATGGATATGTGGGAAGAATGAAAGGGGTTTATGGAAGAGTGCATGGAGGATGGGGATTTGGTAACCCAAATAACGAGGGGGAGACATTGCTGCAATCCGCTACTGCATTTGACCTGGCAGTAGCCAACACTTGGTTCCAGAAGAACGATGGACACCCAATTACGTACAAAAGTGGCAATCACAAGACGCAAATTGATTACTTTTTAGTACGACGCAACAACCTAAGGCACATCAGAGACTGCAAAGTGCTACCAGGAGAAGATCTAGTCTCACAGCACAGACTTATAACTATGGAAATGGTCGTAGAAATAAAGCTCACTAAAAACAAAGAGCGACCTCCCCCTAAAATAAAATGGCATATGCTGGAGAAGAATGACTGTGCGAATAAATTTAAAGAGCGAGTTGTAGATAAAATGATACATATATATGGGGGACATTAATGATCGAAGTGTGAATGATTGTTGGAATGAAATGGCGGGGTATATTAGGAGTGCAGCGAAAGATATTTTAGGAGAGACGAAAGGAAAGGGTACTATTGATAGGGATACATGGTGGTGGTCGATAGAAATACAGAATGTGTTGCACGATAAGAAGAGAAAGTTCAAGGAATGGCAGAGTGTTGAAGATGATAATTTTAGTATGAAAGCAGAAAAAAAGAGTGAGTACGATGCTCTTAAGAAAAAAGCCAAGAAAGCTGTGGCCATAGCGAGAGCAAAAGCCCAAGACAAGCTCTATGACACACTGGATAGTCCAGAAGGCCAAAAAAACCTATACCGGCTTGCTAGAGCTAGAGTGCGAAAGACGAGGGATGTGTGTCAAATGTATAAAGAATGAAACTGGAATAGTTCTTTCGGATATTGGTAAAATTAAGGGTAGGTGGAAGGGCTATTTTGAAAGACTGATGAATGAGGAGATACTGGAATGGTGTACTTGAGAATAAACCAGTAAATGAGGGGTTAGTGAGAGTGATTAGTATGGATGAAGTGAGAATTGCAGTAAATGGTATGAAGGATGGTAAAGCTATAGGTCCAGATGGAAAACCAGTTGAAGTATGGAAGTTATTACGGGTAGATGGATGGACGTGGTTAGCTTTATTCATCAATAAGTTGTTGCTGGAAGAAGCCATACCTGACGAATGGTGTAATAGTTTGCTAGTGCCCATCTTTAAAAACAAAGGTGATGTGCTGGAGTGCAACAACTATAGAGGAATACAGCTAATGTCACATAGTATGAAGGCTTGGGAGAAAGTTATTGAAAGGCGACTGAGAGAAGAGAGTGAAATTTCGCAAAACCAATTCGAAGAGGCTCCCTGGTGTATGTTATTCGCCGATGACATTGTGCTGGTTGCCGAGAGCGGCTTAGAGGTCCAGAGCAGATTGGAGGTGTGGTGGGAAAGACTGGAGGTCGTTGGTCTGAGACTGAGTCGGACCAAAACAGAGTACATGTTTTGTGATTTTGGCGGTCTGTCCAGTTCTGTGCCCATATCTCTCACCGGAACGCCCTTACCGATCTGCTCCGACTTTCGGTACCTCGGGTCGCTTGTCCAAGGGGTTGGTGAAGTAGACCGCAACGTAACGCACAGGATCAACTCGGGATGGATGAAATGGCGACAGGTCACAGGAACAACTTGCGACCCACGGATGCCCCTTAAGTTAAAAGGGAAAATCTACAAGTCTGTGATAAGGCCTGTCGTATTGTATGGATCGGAATGCTGGGCCGTGAAGAGGATGGATGAAAAAAGATTGCATGTAGCGGAGATGAGAATGTTGAGATGGATGTGTGGAGTGACGAGAATGGATTAAGTAAAAAATGAGTATATAAGGGAAAGTTTGAAAGTGGCGCCGGTGACAGAAAAGTTGAAAGGACGTCGTTTGGCATGGTATGGGCATGTGATGAGGAGGGAGGAAATGCATGTGACGAGGAGAGTGATGAAGATAAATGTGGATGGATGGAGAGGGAGAGGAAGGCCCAAAAAAATATGGATGGATTGTGTGAAGAATGATATGAAAGAGATGGGAGTGAATGATAGAGTGACGGTTGACAGGGGGGAATGGAAAAAGAAAACGTGTTGCGTCGACCCCAAGTAACATGGGACAAGGGCAGGAAGATGATGAAACAAGTTGTAACTTGTTTGTGGCATTTATTTCTCAGAAAAGATGTTTTTTTGTTTTGCTAAAAATAAATCTATATTTTTTGTATTCTTCCATGTGGATAAGGCCGTTCTTCAACTCGTTAGGTGGTGTGGAAGAAAGGACATTTAGTAACTTTAAATGACGGGCCTGCATAAAATATTTTTTATTTATTTTCAAAGTTGAAAACATCAATGTTCCGAAGGTTTCCGAGACTCAGGCTTTAGTGGTAATATAGCTTATATAATGTATTTCATAATACGGAAAGACATATCTTAAGAAAGCTTAAAGATTAGGAATAAATTTAAAAAAACCGTTCAGCTCCATACAAAAAAAAAAGGAATCGCAAATAATTTATTAAATAGTAGCTTTATCAAAAAAAGTTCCACTTAAAAACTGCAACAATTAGTGACGTCATTCAATGACGTCACTTATTTTTGCCCTTTTTCCCCAGAAATAGATGCCACAAACAAGTTGTAACTTGTTTGTGTTTCATTTATTTCTCAGAAAAGATGTATCATTTGTTTTGCTACGCACAATTTGGTTAGTTCAAATTTGAAGGTACATTCACTTTAAACCCTTAGTAATAATTAAATTCAGTCAGGGAAATAATAATAACAAACAAATTACATTGCATTTGTAAGTTGTTTAGAGTAAGTTGCATTGGTAAGGTGTAGGTAGGTGGGGCAGCGGGGGCCTTAGGTGGGTGTAGAAGAAAGGCCATAACATTGCAGTTAGTAACTTTAAAATGACGTGCTTAAATGAAAAAAAAAATATTTGTCGTTAAAAATGTCAAAGTTTCGAGGGTTTCCGAGATTCAGGCTTTTGTGGTAATATAGCTTATATGATGCATTCTATGATACGGAAAGTTATATTTGGAGAAAGCTTAAGAATAAGGAATAAAAAAATAAAAAAATCTCAGATAACTTGTTAAATAATAGCTTTATCAAAAAAAGTTCCACTACATAAAATATTGCTATTAAGTAAAGGAATAAGCTGGCATCGTTCTTTTTTCAAAATTAGGTACTTGATTTTTGAGCGACGCTAAGTCCATTGAGCTTCAACGTTTCTTTGTCTTCTGTACCACTCATAGGTGTAGGTATCTCTTAAATTATTTCGTATATGAATAGATAGACCTTATAGATATCTATATAAAGATAGAAGATAGATAAGCATTTCTTTATAAATATAGAATGGTTGTGTTATTTGTAGTATTTAATAAAAAAATGGTAGGTAATAGGTATGAACCTCCTTCCTTGTCTGTATATGTGTTCTCAATTTTCATTTATCATCGTTTTTTTCTATTTTCTATAATTTTTCATATATTTCAACAGAAAGTAATATTTAAAAGTGAATAGAAGTCTGATGAGTTCACACATTGTTGCTGTGTTAGGAGTGTTTTTCTTTCTTTTTGTTGACAGCTTGAAGAGTAAGCAAGCAGTAGGTAGTAGCAGTAAGGAGTTCTTACATAAAAGTACTCTGTGGTTCTTCCTGTGCCCGCCGCAATAACGACGGCGGCGACCGTCATTGCATGCATCAATGTTCGTCGTCGCCACGTTTTTCGGTATTCGGCACCAATATAATAAAGATGACTGCTGAAGAGTTTGTTTGTTTTCATAGATATAGATCACTTTGTTAAAAAAAGAATGAACTTGGAAAAGTTAGATCATTCTTACTGTTCAGTGTCTTAGCTTCACAGTCTTTATAGCCTTCATTATAGATATATCATATTGTATGCCATTCTACGAGTTTATGTGTCCCTTGAAGAAGTTACCATCACTTCAAGGTCTCAGCCTAGTTCAGAGCTCGCCGGAGGTCGCCCATTGTTTGCCATAGATTGGAGAGTGTCATCTAGTTTGGATCACAAAAGAGCTGCGGTTATAAAGGTGTTCAACTACAATGTGCTCCAGTTTGCTTTCGAAATGTCGCCAAAGTAAACGTTCAGTGAAAACAGTGATAAGTGTGGAGTAACTCGTTCATTGTAATAGATGCTTACTAACACAAACATGAGGTAATTAGCTTATAGTGTGTCTTTCCAAATAATAATAGTAATACTGAACACTGAAGCACTACTACTAGTCTGTCTCAAGAGCTTGTAAGTATGTATAGATACCTTATTTTTACATGAATTATTAACTTTACCCATGATAATATTCTGTCGTTTGTAAAACCACGAGCCAGTCAACCAGTATTCTGCTGTGTGATTGTAAAACACTGTTTTTTTCGTGAAAATGTGAGAGTCTTTCTTTGCGAGTATTTTTATTAAAAGGAAAATATTCGAGTCGTTGTATGGAGATAAATTTAATGTAATGTCATAACTTTTACAAAGCGCGGTGACAAAAATGTTCCAAAGTATTTTCACGAAAATAAAAGCAGTTTGGGAATTTTGATGAATAATCTTTTATCACCTCATTGACGAGCTTAGGGGGGCAAGTATAGACTGAGACACATCATAATACTTCCAATTATTTAAAAATATCAAAGTTTTGTTACGAGAGTATTTAGCCATACGTTTTAGTATTAGTGGGTATATTTTGTTGAAAATATATTTTAGCGCAAAACATGCACCTGCACTGGAAATGACCGGTGTATTACGTCAATTGGATTAATCCATTTCCCTGTCAATTTTCGCCGCGACACGTACCACCGTGCACCACCACTTCCTATACCTACCACAGCACAGAGATACACAAAAGGTGTAAGTACTCTCATAACTGTGTAGGATGTATGGGGTACAAACAGACAGCGATTAAAATTTTCTTTATCTCTAATATTGTTTTTCAACGTTTTCCAATTCGTTATGTAGAGTGATCTGTCGAGATGACCTAGCGAATTAAAATGTTAAAATGTCACCAAAAAACATGAATACCGAGGTGTTTTAATTATATTGTGCAGCCCTACTGAAATATGATGTGGCACTCCGTCATGCTCAGATCAACTTTTAAAGCTCTTTGGTTCTGATGCTGCATGGCGTTTTGCCCTTTTGTCCCCGTCTGCCACCCCGCGTTATTACAGCAGTCGTTAATAACTCCCTGTCAACGGGTTTAATTTTATAAAACATCAGAGTCACTCCCGTGCCCCTATCTAGCCCTGTTGAACAGACATCACATTCGCGTTACAGAGACATTAAAAAAAATGCGGAATTCTGCCTGTTCGTTGTTATATTACATAGATTTCAGAGAAACTGTATTTACTATGTAAAAATAAAATATAAAAATCATAATACGTATCTAAACCCCAAAAAGCCTATTCAAAGCATCAATAAATAATTCGGAATCAACTGGTTTCACGAGTAACTCGTAGTGTGTCGTGAGGCGGGCGCGGCTTTCCTCGTATTTCAAATTTGCTATGTCAAATAAATCTCCGGAACAGTTTATTGATCTGAAACTTACCCGAACAGTAGGTACATATCTACTGGCTCGACGGACAAACAAATAGTCGTTATTTGTATGTAAAGATGATTTATAATAATGGGGTTTTGGCAGAAAGGTAAAAATATTTTCATGGTGTTTTTAGGTGTTATATCGGGAGTTAAAATATGTTCAGGAGTGAAATATTAACTATGTGTAGGAATAGCAGGCACGACTGTTTGTCATAAACACCTGCCATTGTTTTTGTTGGTAATTGATGTTAGTATTATACAACAGATAGTTAATAAAGAGACGAGTGCGGGCGAGAGAGAAGCAATTATTATTTTTTAAGAATATAAGCCCAGGTGGGGGATGGTAGAGTTTATCGTCTTAACGAAAGTCGTGATCTTTACGTAAAACAAAAGCGTGTCGATTAATATTTATGAGTTAATTAAAAACTGTCTGTCTTCGATTGTTTTGAACCCCCGACAGAAACGGAGGTTTATGGACTAGCTGTGTTTGTGGTTCCGTCCTCGTGGGAATCCGAAACTGCTATTTAAGTGTGACGTTTTGTGCCCACCACATGATTCGATCTATTCTACTCATCAGAGTAGAATAGATAGATAGTAGTAGTGGTAGATAGACGGGACAAGGTCAAGTCTGCTTAATGAATGGTCCGCTGTCACTAAAACTGTCTTAGCGAAGTTTTTATCTCTATCGGTGCTCCCGGGAATTCCGGAGAGACCGACGGCGACGGGCGACGACACTAAAGTAGTAGCAAAAGGTTTATTATGAGCATGAGTCACACCATCGTCACTGGCAAACTGTGGCGGAACCATTAAATGAATTGCGATACTCTTCGCAAAAAGGCGTTAATTAATGTAAAAATCTGGAAATAAATTATGATAAAAGCTTACGTAACTCGTAAATCTGTCAGCAAACCATTTATTTCGCATTCCCTATCTTTGTAGGCACAACCGAGCTGAGTAAAGAATCCGTATAATATCTTTTGTTTTGATAAATGTTCTAAATAATGTTCACACGCTTATTGTGTGCGATAGGATTACGCTGCTCGTTGATTTTAACTTAGAATTTTAATGTTGTGTATCTACAACAAATTATATGTATTAAGAATAGATAATGTGCTGATTTGAATATGTTAACGTCTCACAAAACGAGGATTGATGCAAGATGGACGTTTATATTAAGGCTCCCACACAGTGGTGCGATATCGCGGGCGCTGGCGCGACAACGGTCGCGCTGCCCGTCACGTCCGCGATGTCACGCCAGTCTGCACGAGCCTTAACACCATGGATGATATTGAACCCAAAGAGATTCGTAACCCTTACTTTCTGCCGTAGTCGGGTAAAATGGTTGCGTTTGTGAGATTATTCATATTTATAGGGGAATATCTGATTGTATTGATCACATTTATATGGATTTGGTACAACAATAAATCACACTAACAACGTCAGCTGTCAGAATAACATATGAGATTGACGTATGGAAACGTTATATTTCAATAATATTTTATTTAAACCTAAAACTTACGTTTGGAAATAAAAGGGTTGTAATTTAAAATATATTATTATGGTATTTACATTTCTTTAATTGATATTTCATAGACAGATTTATTTTCTATAAAAGGTTTATATTGTGACCTAATAGGCTGTATAAAAAACAACTATTCTGGAGTTTCTGAACGAGTCATGTTTTGTGGTTTTTGCTTGGTTTTTGAATGGTCAATATAAATGTTTATTTAATTAAAAATACAATAAATGATTAAGTAATAATTAATATGATATTAACAACTATTTTATAGATGTCATTGAAAATAACATAAAAAAGATAAAGGAACTTCAACCAATAATTACATGATTGAACATTTGAATTCACAATCACTATATATGCTACCTGTTTCAGACTCAGATATAATAAAAATAATTAGCAACCTGAAAAACACAAATACCGTAGGATTTGATAATATATCAACTAAGGTAATAAAATACGTTAAGGAAATCATAGCGCCAGTATTATCACATATAATTAACCTATGCATTTCTGACGGTTTATTCCCAACTAGCCTAAAACAAGTAATTATTAAACCGCTTAAAAAAAAAAAAAAAAAAAATTATATACAAAATTATAGACCGATTGCAAAAATATCTGTGTTTTCTAAAATTGTTGAAAAGGTAATTTATAATTCTGTTTACTCTTACTTCGAAAAATTCAATCTTTTTTGTAATGAACCGAAAGGCTTCAGGAAAAATACAAATATTAACATGGCTCTATTTGACCTGCTGTCTACTGTAATGGCATCAGTAGATAAAGGTAATCCTGTGTGTGCTTTACTAACAGATATGACAAAAGCATTTGATTTCGTTGATCACAAGATTTTACTCCAAAAATTGCATGGGTATGGCGTAAGAGGAAACATCCTGAAGCTTCTGGAATCATATTTGAGTGACCGAACCCAATGTACTGAAATCACTAGAATTTGTCCTATCACTAAATTAGAGACAAAATACATATCTGAACCAAGACATGTAAAATATGGTGTACCTCAAGGTAGCGTACTGGGGCCACCCCTTTTCATAATATATATTAATGACCTCCCAAAAATCATAGATCATAAAATGGTATTGTTTGCAGATGACAGCACAGCTATTGTGGAATGTACTAATCCTAATAATTATCAAAATGACATATATAATTCTTTAAGTGACATTATAAATTGGCTAGACAATAATAATCTTGTGATTAACCTAAGTAAGACTAAAGTTATACATTTCCATCAGCGCCGTAAGAATCCATCAATTAACATTGCCTATAATAACTGTACAGTAGAAGAAGTAACAAATGCAAAATTCTTGGGTATAACCATAGACAGTAAACTAACCTGGAAACCTCACTGAGAGGAAATCTGCAAGCGTCTGAGTAAATCTGCGTATTTGTTATTTCAGTTATCCAAGAAAGTCAATAGTGACACTTTATTAACAGCTTACCATGGATTGGTCGCATCTATTCTGAGATATGGTATTGTTTTTTGGGGACAATCAACAAATAGGGAACTCATATTCAGGATGCAGAAAAGATGTATACGATCGATGTATGGTCTAAGAACGACGGATAGCTGCGTTCCTTACTTTAAAAAATATAAAATACTGACGTTGCCATCTTTGTACATATTGGAAACTGCAATATTTGTAAGAGCGAATCAACATTTATTTGGAAAATTTTCATCAGTTAAGAGAACACCAATCCGTGCCCAATATGAAAACTTATTATGTCAGTATAAATGCAAAACTGCATTATTGAAAAAGAGTTTCTTCGGTAATGCTCCAAATATTTATAATAAAATACCTGACATTATTAAATCTATGCCTATAAATAAATTTAAAAACTCCCTTCAAAGGTTATTAATTAACAAATGCTATTACAGCATGGATGAATTTTTGAATGACATTGTTATTTAGAAGTCTGATCGTGCGTTTTTATTTTTGTGTGTCTCCTATTGGTGTAATGTAACTGAATCTTTGGCATTATGACGTAATTTGATTTCTGGTCTTGTTTCGATTTTGACATGATTTAATTTTATTTTTGGAATTCTTTGAATTTTTATGACATTGTGATTTTAATTTATTTCTGGTATTTGTTTGGACTATGACATTATTATTTAATTATGTTTCTAGTATTGTTTGGATATTGACATTGTTTTTTTTTTTTTTTTCTCTTTTTGTGTTGCTTTAATGTTTTGTTTTTTGTATTATTTGAATTTTGCCATTTTAATTTAAATTCTATTTTATTGTATTGTCTGCTTAGTGCGACTAATTTTGTACGCCATACATGGCAAAACATGTAGCTACCTAACTTACATATAAGACCTAAATATTGTACTCATGTTTTACAAAATAAATATATCTTTATCTTTATCTTTATCTTATGATACTAATAATATTTATCACGATTTTATAATGCAATTTTAAAGTAACAAGGTGTTTCAAACGATATTCAGAACATCCAGTTGATGTTATTATATTATTCGATTTTACCTAGAGATTACAAATAAATACAGACTATTTTGATAAGTAATCATATTATGTTTTAAAATAGTTCCACTACATAAGATTTGTAAATTGTTACGAGTACCTATGTTAGAAGTTATTTAACAATTATGTATGACCGTCTAGGATTGGTTTAAAATGGCGGCAATGTTGAAGTACCCAAAGTCTCATTCAGATAATTTATGTAAACAAAGGGGATAACATATCAAAAAAATATCTTCGTAATGGTAATTCACATAAAATGGCGAAAAAAAAGGTTTTATTTCCTTTTAAGTACTGATTTTAAGAAATAATAATTAGAAAATAATCATACCGTAATTATTTTTATAAAATTTCGGTTTTAAACAAAGTTATTACAAAAAGGAGACATTTCTTGACATTAATTTGTTTACATAAATTATCTGAATTAGAGACTTTGGGTATAGTAATATTCGCAGACTATAAAAGTATGTGTTCCCGTCTATGTTGGGTAACCCCCCACGATAATAATCAAAACACTGATTTTATCCAGCCACCGTCGGTCCCTTGCCACCCTCCCCCCGACTCTGCTGCCCTAAGCCGAGGCTCGTACCCCACAGGGGGTTCCCTTAGCGAGCAGCAGTCGTTTAGTTTATAGTTTTTACGCCCTGGCTGGAGGCCTTAAAATCCGTTAGGAGCTTAAGGCACCACAGGATAGACCGGTTAAAGAGTCCGAGCCCCTCGTGATTAATTTGACAGGACTAAACTAAAATTGATCTTATGTCCTTTTCTTAATGAAATAGAAAGAAAAAGATGCACCGACCTTAAATTTAGTTTAGTTTGTGAACAAGGGAATCGGCACCACTATCTCGTGTTTACTCTGATTTAATATCACCGTGAGTGATTATGTTCGGTGTGGCGCCGGACGTAAAGAATAGCACCATCCCATTTCCTCCCGTAGGTGTCATAAAAGGCGACTAAGGGACTTACTAAAGAATGGGCAGCAGCGTTCTCTTGCATTTTTAACACCATACTGCGATTGCCAACCCGCCTGCCAAGCGTGGCGATTATGGCAAACCCCCCAATTGGGGGAGGCCTATGTCCAGCAGTGAACGTCTTTTGGCTGAAATGATGATGATGATGTGATTATGTCGCCAGTTAATTTTAATTGAGCCCACTTTAATAACCAGCGAGACGTGGCCCTCGCTTATGAGGCCCTGACTCATTCCGTGAGTTCAGGGTCCTTACCCCACACACTTACCTACCAGCTACAGGTTAAGTTACCGTTTGTCAGCCAGACCTTTCATTTTACTGACGTATCACACCACTCTCTGTTAACATCTTAGAAGATCCAGACTTCAGGAACCAGGATAACTGACTGTTTAAACCTCATCGACATTGCGAAGGCCTTGGACTGAGTATTGCAGATATTTAGTAGTTTTTCCTTTAGCAGTCATAGTACTTAACTTTATTTTTTAATAACAATGTATTCGCTTTGAGCCGATACCTATTAGACACGGTCTTCTAAGCCTAGCGTTCGACCGGAATTCGATTGCAATCGATTCGTACTTCGACGCGTATTAAAATCACGCTAATAGATTACAAATTAAGGTTTTTTCGCCTAAGTTATTTCTGTATTTAGAATTTAAAAACAATCTGTTGGACATTTTTTTTCGCTGTAAAGTTTGGCGGCAAAGCTTGGCGGTAATTTTGTGTATAAAAACTGTTGTAATGCGAATTGAAGGACCCTCAGGGCTCTGTGATATCCCCCTTGGCTTTTACGCTTTACATCAGCGATATCCCGAAGTGTAAAAAGGCTCAGTTGGCTCTGTTCGCAGACGATACGGCCATTTACTACAGAGGGATGTGTCATAATGCCATTGCCAAAACTCTCCAGACTGCAGCCGACAAGCTCGGTGCGTGGTTTAGAAAGTGGCGGATCGAAGTCAATCCTGACAAAAGCCAAGCGGTTCTCTTTTTAAAACGGAAAAAAATCCTCCCAAAGCCCAAACCGGTGACCATGTTCGGCAAGCCTGTCCCCTGGGAGAAGCGAGCCAAATATCTAGGTGTCACCCTCGACCATCACCTCTCCTTTTCTGAGCATGTAAGGTCGGTGCGCTCGCGCGCCGCCTTCGCTCTCTATAGGCTTCACTCCCTTGTCAATGCAAAAAGCAAAATGTCACTCAAGTGCAAATTGCGAATTTATACCGCGTGCATCCGCCCCATCATGACCTATGCGAGTCCAGTCTTTGCTCATGCGAGACCATATATCAACCATAAGATGCAATCCTCCAAAATCGTTTCCTTCGTAAATGCACGGGAGCCCCTTGGTTCGTTCGGAACACAAATCTCCATGTAGAGCTTAGAATGCCTACAATAGCCCAATTCCTAAAACGCTTTTCCAAGCGTTTCTTTGACTCTGCCTCCACCCACCGCAACACTCTTGTTGTGCTGGCCGCCAACTACACCCCTTCCCGCATTAGTTCGACTCGCCGTCCAAGGCACGCACTGACCGACCCAGACGACCCCACCACTCTCATCCAGGAGAGTCGTAGGGAAACCAGTACAGCTCGTAGAGTATACACAAACACAAGATCCAAATTCCGACCTCGCTTTAGAGGTCCCGCGCGAAACTCACCCCGACCTACTATTATTATTGCAAGCCGCTTAACGATGTGCCAGCATGTGGTTTAGCTGAGCCTGTAATCCAAACTCCCCATGACAATAATCAAAACCTTGATGTTATCCAGCCACCGTCGGTCCCTTGCCACCCTCCCTCCGACACTTCCCTAAGCCGAGGTTCGAACCCCACCTGGGGTGCCCTTAGCGAGCAGTCGTCTAGTTTATAAGTAGTTTAGTAAAAACTTCCCTGGCTGGAGGCGTAAACTTCTTTAGGAGCTTGCGGCACCACAGGATAGCCCGGTTAAGGAGTAGGAACCCCCAGTGGTTATAACTCCGAGATGTCATGCAGAAAAAAAAAAAAAAAAAAAGAATTGAAGGACATTCTTTGTTCGCTGCTCGTGGAATAAACACCCTGAAGTAATGTATTTTCTTTGAACTTTCTTAAATAGTTTCTTGCCTATTTTCCTATTGCAGATTTGTGTGGTGTATTGGTGCAAACCAATATGTTTGATTCCGAAAACGAAGTCGATGATGCGCCGACATGTACGTTCTTCGAACTATCACAATTATCGACAGTAACAAAATGTAAAAAAGGAAGCACAAAAAATATCATTTCATGCGAACTACGCATCAAAGATCTGACGTCACAAATCCTGCATCGCGCAATCAGAGTTTACCGCGCGACTAGCATATATACAACATCCCGACTTCAACCGTCCGGCAGTTTCCCACTAGACACAACACCCGTCTGGTCGGGGGATCTTCCCTTTTCCATAAACTGAGTGAACTTTACACACTGGCCCTCATACGGGCGGAGTCATACCTCTATAAACTTTTTTGAAAATTGACAATTTTCTTGCTGACTGTATTTTTTTTTTCAAAATCTGTGAAACCAGATTTAAAAAAAAACTAAAAGTTAAGGATAGTCTTTTAAGACCGTTTTCTTGTAGCGACCATGGTTAAGGTACCTTCCATTATTGTCCCATCTCAAAACATAATCCAATACTTCTTATCCCCCATAGCAAATAGCGTGATAATTTATACCAGATAATTTGACCAGCCCTTTTTGTACAGACAAAATCTATCCGGTAGTTTTTGCGTGATGCTGGAACATACATTCAGACAAAGAGACAAAAATCTAAGAACTATATTTTCGGCATCAGAATCGTTCCCAGACCTCGTGGCAATTACTTTTATTCAAAAACATTCAATGTACAGTTTTTACATCATTACGATTTTATTATAATATGTATCTATAGATTCGATATTTAGATTCCCGATTACACTTAGCCAATTTTTTCCAAACATTTCCTACTGTTATTTCAGAAATTACGAGATTTTTATTTGTATTGTAATGAATTTAACAATATAATTTATATGGATCCGGTCATTAGTACCACACGCAACGAATCGCAAGCGCGCCATTGCGACATCATATGATCTACCCACACCTTTAGCGCGCTTCTACAGAGTCGTGATGTTTTAAGTCCACGGCGAGGAGGACATAGTGTCTGACCGCATGGGAGTTATAAACTAAACGACTGCACGCTAAGGGCACCCCCTGTGGGGTACGAACCTCGGCTTGGGGCAGCGTCGGAGGGAGGGTGGCAAGGGACCGTCGGTGGCTGGATAAAATCAGAGTTATGATTATTATCCGCGGGATTTAAAGCTACAGGCTGCTCAGCTAAAGCGCGTACTGCAGGCGCTTCACTTACAAGCAAGGTTCGGGGAGGACTATTTAGTCGGGGGTTTCGCGCGGGGCCTCGGCGGCGAGGTCGGAATGACGATCGTGTATTGTGTATTCTCTTGCGAACTGTACTAGTTTCCCTACGACTCTCCTGGAGGAGAGTAGTGAGCTCGTCTGGGTCGGTCAGTGCATGCCTTGGACGGCGGGTCCTACTGATTTGTAAGAAGACATAATTTGCGGCCTTCACAACAATCACAATAACTTCCAATTACAATTATTAACTCAATCACTGAATACGAAAAATCGAGTACAGGTCCGCGACGTCAGTTTTAACGCCCTGGCTGGAGGCATTAAGTTTTTAGGAGCTTAAGGCAACCACAGGAAAGTCCGGTTAAAGAGTAGCAACCCCTCGTGGTTAACTCAGAGATGCGCAAGTTAAAAAAAAAAATATATGATTTTAATAATCGCCGTGTACTGCACCCAATGTGTTTTCATCGCATGATACCCAACTTCTGCCCACATGATGTCCGAATCTAACGGAGTAAATCCAGATGATATTCCTACATTTATATGTATCCTTATATTAATAGACATTCTGCAACGAATAAAATTGTTAGAGATTACCTTTGATACGTTACATTTCCGGTAACGTCTTACCAAATAGCTAATACATTTTATTCGCGTGAAAAATGTTCAACATAATGTTCGTAAAGCTTTATAATACCAGCCTATTACTGTCCCACTGCAGGGCAAAGACCTCTTCTCAAGAGAAGGCCCGAGCATTGATCACCAATTCACCACGCTTGCTCAAGATGGGTTGGCGATTTGTGACTTATATTAACTACGAGAGTCCAGGTTCCACCGATATGTCAGTAAAGTCTAAGATAAACTCAGAACGTAAATAATTATGAATTGAAAAGTCACATTGGTATTTGCCCAGATTTGAACGCACAACCTCGTACTCATGAGAGGCGAGCACTTAAACACTGGGCCATCACGAAAAAAAAAAAAGCTGCGTAAAACTTAATACAATTTTATTCAGGTAACATACAATTTTATTTTATTATAAATTATGATTTACTAGTTAAATAAATAATTTAAAAAAATATATAATTTATTTTAATAAATTGACATGGAAAACAAATAAAAAGAAAAGAAAGCAAGAAAAAGTATTTGCACACACATGTAGAATATGTCTGCAATTTTTTTAAATAAATCCCCCTTTTTTCTGACAAACTAAAAAATTGATAAATAAAGAAGCCGTATTAAGGCTCGTACAGACTAGTGCGATATCGCGGGCGCGACGCGACACTAGTAGCACAATTTCTATGTCGGTGCCTGTCGCGCTCGCGATATCGCGCGAGTCTGTACGAGCCTTTAGCCGTCGTAGCCGTCGCACCTGTCTTAAGATATGGTTGCTATGATTGGTTGTTGGTTATGGTTGATATGGTTGTCATGATTGGTGGTTAGTGTTGCGTTCTTGGGGCAACGCAGTCGATAAGGAATCTGTATTTAAAGCTCAAAAGAAATGCATCAGAGTAATGTGTAATGTAGACAACACTACGAGCTGTCAACCCTACATACTTTAAAAGCTTAAAAATTCTGACACTGCCTTCGTTATACTCGTACCTAAATGAACTAATTGTTTTTGTGAAACTACATCCTAATTATTATAAGACTGCTTTTAAAACCTACTATAGACAATTACGTGACAAAAAGGATTTGAAATTGATATACCATAATATGGGAAAACAGCACTAATCAATAATAGTATTCTTT
This sequence comes from Dryobota labecula, assembly GCA_947523025.1. Taxonomy (NCBI): domain Eukaryota; kingdom Metazoa; phylum Arthropoda; class Insecta; order Lepidoptera; family Noctuidae; genus Dryobota; species Dryobota labecula. The sequence continues at coordinate 692,878 of OX383296.1, read as the reverse complement.
ATATGCATCATTGATTTACAACAAGTTGCCTGATGATGTCAAAAAGTTACCTGTTCATCAATTCAAGTCGAAGCTGCACAAATTCCTAGTGAATAAATGTTAATATAATGTCCAAAATTACTTACAGGATAAAAATATAGATAGATACATATATGTAGTAAGAGTAATTTATTGACACTGAATAATATGACAATACAAATAGTGTGGCATGCTTTATTAATTTAATTTGACATTTTGTATAATTCTATTTTAATTTTGACCAATATCATAATTTAAATTATTTGATTGTTACGTCATACACACATTTCACACACGTGCTTGTATTATAATTCATTTGACAATTTTTAACAATATATAAATATTTGCACACCTTTTTAGGTACTGATACAGAGTACTTTACATTTATTTGTAACATCTGTTTATACCTACCTGTATTTAGCAAACAAATTATTTGATTAGATTGAATATGGAACGCGCAAAATCAGGGGTTTTCTTTAGGAAATTAAAAGTATGTCTGATTTTATGAAAAGTTACGAGACAATAATTATTGATTATACTTATAAACTCTATCAAGGGGCTCCCGAATCTCTGAATGTGTAACATTTTAATTTTTTTAAACACTGGGGAGACAACAACGATGAGTTTTCTTTAAAAGTGGCTGTTACGTTACATATTACCTTTAAGTATCTTAGTTAGAATATTTACACTAAACAAACGGTGAAGGATAATTTTTTAAACATTTTAAATGGTCATCAGAGAAGCAAAGACTAGCGATTTTCATTAATAGTGATAGTCTTCCTGATGTACCTTCACCTTTTGTGTGAAATAAATTAGTTTTCGCCTTCTTTCTTTCAAATATCCTGAATTTCATTCTTTTTAAAACGGTCTATTTTTATATTTTGCGTTTTCGCTTTTTGAATCCGGAGAGCTTAACGACTTTATTTAATACTCCGTTCTAGACCGATATTCCAATTGTGCTTCTAAATATCTGCCCTGGAATCAAAACTAACCCGAATTGTGATTCCAGTTCTAGCTATTTTGTCACAGTGCCTATCTAAGCCAGAAAAGGTAACAAAATGCGATGCAATGTTCATTAAATCATGATAGATGGGCTAACGAGTTATCTGAAGAGTACAAGTTGGAATGCGTGGTGAGACAGGGTGGATTGACCTCGCCAGCGCTTTTCAACCTGTATGTAAACCAGCTGATTGTCGAGCTCAGTAGCACACATGTTGGCTGTTCTATTGACGGTCTGTGTGTTAATAATTTTAGTTATGCGGACGACATGGTGCTGCTGAGTCCGTCAATTAGCGCACTCAGGAAGTTGTTGGCGGTTTTCGAGACTTACACAGAAGCGCATGGACTTGTGTATAACATACAGAAAAGCAAACTACTTGCTCTTAGGGTAAAGATTAAAAAACCAGCTCATATCCCACCGGTTATGTTAAAAGGTGTGGCCCTTGAGAGGGTTCTGGATTTTAAGTACTTAAGCGCACATAGTTACTGAGGACTTAAAAGACGATGCTGATATGGAAAGAGAACGGAAGGCGTTGGCTGTCCGATGCAATATGTTGGCCCGCAGGTTTTCTCGTTGTACACCAGAAGTTATAGTGACTCTTTTTAAGCCTTTTTGCCAATCTCTATACACGTGCGCTCTGTGGGTTCGATATACGCAAAGGGCATACAACGCCCTTAGAGTTCAATATAATAATGCCTTCAGAATGTTGTTGGGGCTTCCACGTTACTGCAGTGAATCAGAAATGTTTTCTGAAGCACATACTGATGGGTTCAATAACATCCTGCAAAAAAGGATGGCGTCCATGATGCGCAGGGTGCGTGGGAGTGTCAACGGCATTCTGAAGGTCATCAGTGAGAAGCCATGTTGTGCCATTATGGCGCATTGGGTGCATGTACATGTGCACGTACCCAGTGCGTCAGGTGAGAGCAACAAATATATGAATTAAAAATAATAATAATAGTTATTACCAACATTGTTACTAACGTAGATTATAAGTGTGTATGTTGTATTACTAACATCATATGGATCAAGGTCTGAATTAAAGTTTATTTTTATGTTTATGTCGGTGGTAATATTTAAACTCACGTGAAACCCCTGACTTAGTACCTACCAACGAATCGAGTTCCACCGCGCTGTCATTGATTATTTCAATTACAATATTTTAAGTTAATATTTTATTAGCAATAGTGAGAAGCGCTAAAACACCGCCCCACCGCCGTGTCTCTACGTTGACGTCGTGCTGGTGCTGGCTCGCTCCAGAACTCTAGGTATGTGCCGGTAGAGTTTACCTTGCCGGAACAGGTCTAGGGTGAGAAGCTAGATCAAGAGAGAGACATAAACCCACAGGGCAGCATGTGGCGAACTGTTGAGCAGTACCGACTCCACGGACCCTACCTCCCGCGAGAAGTCTTGTTCCTCACCTCTGGCTTGCCTTTATTGGCCGGCTCGAGTGGACATTCGCAAGAGCAAACGTGCTCGGGGGAAGAAAGTATCCCAGTAAGATGCTGGTAGGGATCTTCCGGGCTCTGGGATTGTCCTGATAGCCGTGAAATGCCTCTCCACTCCTCAAGCACTTCAGACTTCTTTTTATTCTCACTTCACTTCCCTTGTCGCTACGTCACTATTTGCTAGCGACAGTTGTCGGGGGTCCATTATTGTGTGTGCAAGTCATCCCTTGCCATTTTTTATCCGCTTATATTATATAACATTGCTCAGGCAAGGGACATAGTTCTTACATAGTTCAAGGTTACCAACCCACTATAGCCACTGCATAGCCCAATATGTTTTGTTTCCTTGTTCTGCAATAGTCCTGCACCAACCGGGGGTTGTCCTTGGGTGCACTTACGTAGTGTGTACGAGCCAATAATGCTCATATAGCAAAAGTACGTTTAGTCGTTTATGCGTACCTAATTAATATTAACGTAAATTCAGTCGTAACTAAAACTCCGTCACGCGCTAATGTGCGAGTCGATCAATAATAACATACCTAACAATAAGTGCGGCTCAGATAACAAAACAAACATAACTTTTAACTATTTCCATAAATAAACTATTTTAACCTTAACAGTGGTTTGGTGTGAACTAACTAACTACCTAACTATAACAACTACCGGGGTATCCGTCAACGACTAGATAACCCCAACATCTTTTTGGTCCTTCGAGCCGGAAGACACGGCAAATCATCTTGTGAGTCGTCGCGTCTCCTCATCTGCAAAGTGCTTAGCGTGGTATATCCCAGTTACGTTAGCAAATCGGTGTTGTTGGCTTCCCACAAGCGGGTCTAACCAGTAGCATTGAGACGTTGCACATGACGTAAAGGAGGGTGAGCTACACTGAGTGCCTGCAACTAACGAACCAGCAGAGATCACGTCTACTGCTACAAGTTACTTATCAAGAAACAATCGGCGAGGATAACGTCCACGCCGGTTACTACAGTGGAGATTACGTCTATCGCTACAAACAAGAAATAATCAGCGGGGATAACGTCCACTGCGATTACTTCAGCTCCGAAAACTTCGTGAGTACACACTATACGCCAACCACGAGCAGCCATAAGGCATAAACAATGTCGACAGAAGACTATCCTGAATTTGTGGAACTTATAACTAAGCAGCAAAGCAGCTACGAGAGAATAAAAACTCTTCAAACAAACTACAAGAAGGATGCTGTGAGTAGAAAAACCATAGACTACCTTAACAAGCGAATCGACGCTTTACAATCCCTATGGGATGAATTTCGATCGAACCATGAACTCTTAAAGAAGTATGAGTCTAAACAAAGAGAACATGACTACTTTAAGCAGGACATTTTCATCATAACAAGAAGCATGTTTGACGAAACATTGCAATCTATGAATCAACTACGAAACAAGTTGATAAACGAACCTGGATTTTCGGGGACATCAAAACCGAAAATACTAGAAACTCTCGGAACACCACAATTTGATACAACTGGAGTACACCAACAAATCGATGATGAAACGGACAAGCACCTATCATCGCTGTTACGTAATCAGATGTGTAACTTCAACGCCTTGAAGCGAGCGGTCTCCAAAATTAATCTGGAAAGCATGACAGAAAAGTGGCAACTTCAAGATCAAGTCAACATACTACGATCCAAATGGGAATCCATTGACAAGATTCACTGGGAACTAAGCTACTTACTGCAAGGGAACGACAAGGACTATGAAGCAAAATTCGACCATTGGGAGCAAGTCTACGACAACCTAAAGGAAGAGCTGAATAGAAAAATCTTTGAAACATCCCATTACGAAAAAACAACACCACGTATGGAATTACCGGAGTTCAACGGAACTTTCAGCAATTGGATCTCCTTTAGGGATTTATTCTTTGAGATGATTCATAACAATCCAACGCTGAACAAAACGCAGAAAATGAAGTTCCTAAAATCTAAACTGAAAGGTGAAGCAGAAAAGTTAATCAAGCATCTTCCTGTGAGTGCTGAGAATTATGACTCGTGTCTAGATATTATCCAGCACCGCTACGACAACAAGCGATTACTTTTCACCTCATACATAGAAACACTTCTCAATCAATCATCCATCGAAAAACCGAACTCAACTAACATGAAGAAGCTGTATGACACAACGAAAGAGTGTTTAAATGGTCTAGAAAACATTGACATCAACATTCCAGTATGGGGTCCACTTATCGTGTACTTACTATCCTCCAAACTGGATGACATCACATACGGTGACTACATCAAAACGATGAAACACACAAGAGAGCTCCCAGACTTAGAAGAGTTTATGGAGTTCCTGGAATTGCAGTTCATAACGCTAGAAACATCCCGTAACAAAAAAAACGGCGGGAAACAAAATTATTCAACGAATAACCAACATAAAAGTTATAATAAAAACAAGTCAACGAACTTTAAAGAGACAGAAAAGTGGACAAAAACCTTCCATGCAACGCTAAGGAAATGTCCACTTTGCAAAAACGAACACACGCTGAGGCAGTGTTCTACATTTTTGAACATGGATGTCGCAACGCGAAACCAAACAACAAGTAACCTAAACTTGTGCAAAAATTGTTTGTTTAGTCACGGCGGAAATAAATGTAATTCAACGAAAACATGCCGCACGTGTAACTTCAAACATCACTCCCTTCTCCATGATGATAATCTGAAAGGGAAACAATCAAAGCCGACCACATCCACGGTGGTTGAGAAAACATCTAATCACGTTAACGGGGAACAAGAGATACTCTTAACGACTCTTCAACTAAGGGTCAAGAACAAGGAAGGAGATTACGTCATCCTTCGGGCGTTACTGGATCAAGGCTCTCAAGTGACCTTAGTCACAGAAAACGCTGCTCAACGGTTGAACTTACCCCGGAACAAAATGAACGCTGCGGTCACTGGCGTTGGCACTATAATGGGCAAGAGTAAAGGGATGATAAAATTGGAATGCAAGTCTATTCACTCTGATTATACATTCCAAACCGAAGCGTTAGTGATGAGTAAACTCATCAATAATCTGCCTAACTCAACGATCAACACAGAAAACTGGACGCACCTCCATGATATCAATTTGGCTGATCCAGACTACAACATCTCTGGACCCATCGATCTATTGCTTGGAGCAGATGTTTACTCCGATGTGATCTTAGGAGGAATAATCAAGCATAACAATGATTCGCCAGTAGCGCAACAGACAAAGTTGGGCTGGATACTGTGCGGTGCTACAAAGCAGTTTAACTGTCTAGTTACTCTAACAGACCTAGACAACTTAACAAAATTTTGGGAGATAGAAGACATCCCTTCGGAACCCGAAATTACAACGGAAAACGCATTCTGTGAAAAATACTACACTGAAACAACAGAGCGATTAAGTAACGGGCGTTATGTGGTAAAGATGCCGATGAAAGCTAACTATGAACAAAAACTTGGTAACTCGAAACCTCAAGCTACAGCACAATTTCTTCATTTAGAAAAGAAAATGGCGAGACAAGAACACTTCGCTAAACTATATAAACGATTCATCCGAGAATACATCGAATTAGGTCACATGAAACCAGTGACAGAATCCGATAGTAGAGTACAAGCCTACCTACCACACCACGGAGTAGTAAGGGAGTGCTCTACAACAACCAAACTACGAGCTGTTTTTAACGCATCAATGAAAACAGACTCCGGGTACAGCCTAAACGATTTGATGGAAAAAGGGCCAAATCTTCAAAAGGACATTCTATCCCTGATCATAAAATGGCGGAGCTATAAATATGTTCTAACGGCGGACATTGAAAAAATGTACCGTCAAATCCTTATTCATCAAGATCAACAATGTCTTCAAAAAATAATTTGGAGAGACTCCAAGAGAGAACCACTGAGAGATATGCAGCTGTGTACCCTAACATACGGGACCAAAGTCGCACCATTCATAGCGATGCGCACTCTCCAACAGCTGGCCAAAGATGAAGGCAACGCTTTCCCTCTGGCCCAAAAGGCGCTACTTAACGAGTTTTATATGGATGACGCCATCACGGGCCATCATACCATAGAATCAACAAAGCTACTGCAAAAGGAGCTAAGCGAACTACTGCAGAAAGGTGGTTTTGTTTTACGGAAATGGTCCACTAACGAACCATCTATTCTCAAGAAACTACAGACGAAAGAGAAAAGTAACAATACCGAATTTAACTTCAAGCAACAAGAGTTCAGCAAAACACTTGGACTCACGTGGAATGACGCAAGCGACACATTCCATTTTATTAGCGAAGCGCCTAGCAACAACAAAAATGCACCTTACACTAAACGCAGGCTACTGTCAGAAATAAGCAAGATCTACGATCCGCTCGGTTGGTTGGCTCCAATTACCCTACAAGCAAAACTGCTTTTTCAAAAACTATGGAGTGATAACTGTAAAAATATTGGCTGGGACGAAAATGTACCGGATTCCATAGAAAAGGAATGGATGCAAATTAAATCCGAGTTGCCGAACATAAAATACATAAGTCTACCAAGATGGATTAAAAACGAAAACAACAGGGCGATCGAATTGCAAGCCTTCTGTGACGCGAGCGAGAAAGCCTACGCATGCGTTATCTACAGCCGAACTACGTCATCCACCGGCGCGTACGAAACTATACTACTCGCGGCAAAAACTAAGGTGGCACCAATCAAACAGAAAACTACGATACCGAGGTTGGAATTATGCGCCGCAGTTTTGCTAGCGAAACTCCTGCAAAGGATAACTAAGATCCTTGAAGATTACGATCTAAGGATTACCTGCTGGACCGATTCTAAGGTCGTTCTAGCATGGCTTCAGGGAAGTCAAACTAAATACGAGAAGTATGTAACCAATAGAACCACACAAATATTAAACATCGTGCCTGCGATAAACTGGGGTTACGTGAAGACAAACGAAAACCCTGCCGACTGTGCAACAAGAGGACTCCCACCGCAAAAATTGGTCAACTTTACCCTGTGGTGGGAAGGCCCTAAATGGCTTAAGGAGCAAGAAAAACAAGCCCTTAATTCAAAAGAAACTTATACAACAAACGAGGGCTTCCTAACAAACTGTTACACGACTAATAGTACGGAACCCACGTCGATTAAAAATGAATTAATCGGTTCATTACTTGAGCGACATAGCAACATAGATCGTATTACAAGAATACTTGCCTTGGTGATACGTTTCGCTGATGCATTACGAAACAAAAGAAGGTCAACTGAGTGCCATCAATTGAACTTGAATGAAATAAACAACGCACTATTTATAATGATTAAATCAGTGCAACGGTATTATTTCGAAAATGAAATAAATTCTCTCAAAAGAGGTGGAAAACTTCTCAACAGAAGCACCATTTTGAAACTTAACCCATTTTTGGACTCGTATGGAGTTTTACGTGTTGGAGGACGACTATACCACTCAAACTTGCCAGTGGAAACTAAACACCCTATCCTCATACCCGGAGAGGGAAGACTAACTCAACTAACTGTTGAAAAGGCGCATCAACGAACCTTACATGGTGGAGCAAGATTAACGCTAGCTGAAACTAGAAACAATTACTGGATTATCAGCGGCAATCGAACCGTCAAGAAAATACTGCGACAATGCATTCGATGCCGACGATACGCAACAACCCGAACTGAACAGTTGATGGGCAACCTTCCTAAAGAAAGGATAACTCCATCGAGGCCGTTTTCACACACCGGCATCGACTTTACAGGCCATGTGGATGTAAAGATAAACAAGGGCCGCGGGATTAAAACCTGCAAAGGCTACATAGCCATATTCATATGTATGTGCACAAAAGCAGTACATATCGAACTTGTTTCGGACCTATCAACGCAAACCTTCATCGCAGCACTAAAAAGAATGTGCGCCAGAAGAGGTACCCCAAAACATATATATTCCGATAACGGAACCAACTTCGTCGGAGCCGCTAGAGTTTTAAAAGAAGAGTTCCAACTATTTAAAACAATGCTATCTTCAGAATTCTTTAAAGAGATCAACGACCTTCAAATCGAGTGGCACTTCAACGCTCCATCCTGGCCATCAGCAGGAGGCTTATGGGAAGCTGCTGTACGTTCCATGAAAGCACACCTGAAACGGGTAATCGGACAACAGAAGCTTACCTATGAACAATTTGCAACGCTTCTTACACAAATCGAAGCATGCATGAACAGCAGACCGCTGTGTCCATTATCAGAGGATCTGGAGGATCTGGAATACCTCACCCCTGGTCACTTTCTCACGGAGAGTCCAACCCTAACACTACCACTCAATGAAACTGAGGAAACGAAAGCTAGAGACATCAGAAACAACTGGAAACTCATTGAGCTCATGCGTCGACACTATTGGGATCGCTGGTCGAAAGAATACCTTCATTCATTACAAAACCGAAACAAATGGCAACAAACTAAAGAAAACATACAGAAAGGACAACTAGTTCTCGTCAGGGAAAGTAATCTACCCCCAAGCAGATGGGCTATGGGACGCGTAGTGGAACTGCACCCAGGCAGCGATAACTTAGTACGAGTAGTCACGCTCAAGACACAAAATGGGGAACTAAAAAGACCCATAACTAAACTAGCCCCGCTACCTATAAACGAGGCATGCGGAAGCACTGAACCAAAAGAAGTGAGTCCAGAAACTGAGAACGGCAAGCCAAAGAAAGGGACTAACAAAACCCAGAGAAGAGTAAACAGCCTGCTTATGATGTTACTAGTAGCATTTACAACGCTATCATGTGGACTAGCAGCACCCCTGCAACATTTTAAAATAACACGATTAGCGGTAAACCAACCAGTTTACTTTGACCCCGTCGGAAATATCCAACTTATTCACGATGAATGGAAACTTTTAGTATACTACAACCTGACGACATTCTGGCAAAGTACAACAAACGTAGAGAAATTCGTGAATCGGATAGCTCAACTATGCGACACGATGCCTAACGAGCCATGTCACTCTACGACACAACAACTCAAGTTCGAAATGAACCAGCTGAACGAGTATAACATATTGTTACGGTCTCAACATCAACAACGAAGGCGACGTGGCTACGTCAACGGCGTAGGAAATCTCACACGAGCCCTGTTTGGTGTCCTTGACAGCGATTTCGCCGAAAAATACGCTCAGGACATAGAAAAAATCAAAACGAACGAACAATATCTGCTACAGCTGATAAGAAATCAGACACTGATTATCGAGGCAGAAAACAACGTCATCAAGAAAAATGAAGACTTTGTAAAAACGCAACTGGAAGTAATTCAGCAATTCATGAACGAAACGAAATATAATACGGCATTGATAGAAAACAGATTTCAAATTATGAAAACAATGAATGACGTCAACGCTGGAGCGTTAACTGCTAGTTTACTTATCTCAGTACTGAGAAGGAACCAAGAAATGCTCCTAAGTGCATTAACAGATATCTACAGAGGCAATCTTGATATGACATTATTCACACCGGAGCAGCTATCTGAAAAACTCAATTACATTGCCGGTATTATACCGAAAAGATTAACGTTACCTATCAAAAACAGCAATGGAGCTAACATAAAAAATGTTTACAAAATTATTTATGTTAAAGCCCGGCTCACCGAACAGTACTTACTCTTCGAATTACATATCCCGTTACTAAGTGATGACGAGTATACATTGTATCGCAATATAGCTATACCTAGACAGCAAACAACTAACCAATGTCAGGTGATAGAGGCAAAAACACAATATATTGGAGTCAACTTTGTAAAGAATACCTACATACAGATGGAAGAGGTTGATCTTCAGCAATGTACAACAATGACGGCGGAAAATCACATCTGCCACGCCTCTACAACTATCAGCAACTTGCATGGAGCCACGGCATCTTGCGAAGCTAAAATACTAAGCCAAAATGTAAATAACATTACATGTGATTGGGTACCACAACAATGCTCTGACCAATGGATAAAATTACAGAGACCAAACATATGGCTGTATAATTGCATTAATGAGTGTACGACGCGCATTGTGTGCGAAAATCGCATTACAACAACAATTTTAACAAAAGCGGGGCTACTTGCCCTAGGTCAGGATTGCATACTTCAGCACAAAGACGATACAATTTATTCACATAACGTTTTTAGTAGCAGTACTAATATTGGAACTACCCTGGAGGTACCTACTATTGACTCACCAAATGATATGTGGAATACGTTAAAAAACACAAAGATTGTGCTTCCGGAACTAAACTTATCTAATGATCACAGATTATTAGATGACCAGATAATCGCACAAAAGGGACGAGAGAGCCTACCTCACGACCTAAGTGTCCACGACATCGGCAACTACACTATAAGCACTTTGCTGGTGGGAGGAATTGTCGCCGCTATAATAGTTTGGCGAATAAGAAGGTATCTTCAGGCGCGTAAGAATACGCCTACCAATACGAACAAGACTCGAGAGAGGACAGAAGATATAGAACTAAAGGAGATTCCTGCCTACGCTAAAATACGAAGTGGACATTCAGCAATTGGAACAAGATTTCAACTATGATTAATTATTTAAGAATGATTTCTTGCTTATTGTTTTGATTGCTTTTATTACTTTTATAACTTTATACCTATTTAACTTGTAACGCAAGTTTGGTCATCTGAGTACGTATTTATCTTTCCCTCGGGAGCATGTACGAGCCAATAATGCTCATATAGCAAAAGTACGTTTAGTCGTTTATGCGTACCTAATTAATATTAACGTAAATTCAGTCGTAACTAAAACTCCGTCACGCGCTAATGTGCGAGTCGATCAATAATAACATACCTAACAATAAGTGCGGCTCAGATAACAAAACAAACATAACTTTTAACTATTTCCATAAATAAACTATTTTAACCTTAACAGTGGTTTGGTGTGAACTAACTAACTACCTAACTATAACAACTACCGGGGTATCCGTCAACGACTAGATAACCCCAACATAGTGCATACACTTGCATACTGGATAATGAAAAAGTGACCGGAAATAAATATTGTTGTAAGGTCTATGAGATGAAGCAACGTGACTTTTACGACATCAAAACGCCTTATTTTTCGAAACACTGCCTAAAAGAGACTCAAGGAAACAAAATGAAACAGGCAAAAATAATGGAAGTGAAGGTATCATATTTAAAACCTCATCGTATTCTACAATAAAATTGAAGTATAACTTCGAAGAAGAGTATTTGTAACTAGACACGGAGCTGCAAATAACTAGACCCAGGCGAGGGCGAAGAGCGACAGCCTCAATTGCAACAGAAGCTGAAACAATCTATTTGCATTTGAAACAAGCTTATGATCACATAAGCTTGTTTCAAATGCAAATAGATTGTTTCAGCGCTACATGCAGCTTTATTATGTTTGTGTACTAGTGATGCAATCCCGCAGCACCACTATGCGTTTTCTGACTCTCTCACGAGCTGCGAGGGTAACCTGACCCCTAAAAAAGTGATGGTCACTGTTTGGTGGTCTAGCGCCGGTGTCATTCATCACAGCTTCTTGCCAAACGGGATGAGCATTACTGTAGATGTGTACTGTGAAGAACTGAACATAATGAGGGATAAGCTCGCACATCTCCAACCAGCTTTGGTCAATCGTTCGGCTCCGCTGCTCCTGCACGACAACGCGCGACCTGATACTGCACAGCAGACGGTCTCCAAGTTACAAGAGCTGGGGTTGGAAGTTCCCCGTCATCCACCGTAGGTACTTACCAGACCTTGCCCCTACAGACTTCTACTTTTTCCAGAATTTGGATAACTTATTGGCGGGGAAAAAATTCAATAAGCGAGAGGCAGTTCAAAATGCCTTTGAAGAATTTGTTGCCTCCCGTCCAGCTGACTTTTTCAAAAAAGGCATCAATAAGCTACCTCTACGTTGGCAAAAATTAATTGATTCCATGGGTAATACTTTGATTAAAAAAAAATATATTGAGAAACAAGGGCATTAACTTATTTAATGAAAAACGGCAATTTCAAAGGTAAAGACCGATTGGATATTAGAGCAGCAGCAATAGTTTATTCATTTCACGTTCCGGTGACGTCAACTGGCCGCCAAGATCGTGCGATTGACGCCGTTGGATTTGTTTTATGTGGGGTTTTCTTAAGAGGCGCGTCTATACCAACACACCTGCAACGTTGGAGCACCTAAAAACTAATCAACTGCTGCAGAAGGTCCAGAGGCGGCCATTTGCCTGACATCTTTTTCTATAATTAATGAATGGCACTAAATATTCGATTAGAGAACAAATAAATAATTAAGGTATTGTTACATTTTGTATATTAAAAAAATAAAAATAAAAAACAATCGGAACCTCGCATTGGATCATTCTGTATATCTATTAGTTTAATGAGATATTCACGAAGAACCGTTTTTTAATTTTCATGTAAAATAAAGTTTTTACGTTTATCATTTTATTCGCCGGGGACGGCGTTATGTGTTAAGTTTAAACTATTAAGTCATGTTAGTTTAATGTTTCGCTATGTCCAGGTTCCTGGTCGTTCTACTGTCAGCATGTCTGCGATGGGGGGTGCAGGCGTTGCTGGCCGATTCCTATTCCATGCCTGTTGGAGTCGCGCTGAAAGGTAATTGTTTGTGTTTTTAATTTCGAGAAATGATATTATAAAGTTCTTTAAGTATAATTTCGCTTGTGATTTGTTGCTGGGCTGTCACAGAACAGCAACCTTATTAAAAAGAAAATAAAAGTATTGGCGATTTTGACAGTGATGCAAAATCAGAGGTAAAATAACTGTGAAAGAACCCTTTGCATGCTGTTCGTAGTTCTACGTGAGAAATAATGGAAATGTTATTGTGTCTATGATTGCACACTGATGTCGAGGTCTCAATATGTTTATCAGTTTTCAAATGAGATTCTTTATCACACTGTTCCGTGTGGTGCCGGATGTAAAGAATAGCACCGAGCCATTTCCTCCTGTGGGTGTCGTAAAAGGCGACTAAGGGATTTACTAGAGAATGGGCAGCAGCGTTCTCTATTTATTTTTAACACCATACTGCGATCGCCAACCCGCCTGCCAAGCGTGGCGATTATGGCAAACCCCCCCAATTGGGGGAGGCTTATGTCCAGCAGTGGACGTCTTTCGGCTGAAATGATCACACTGTGTGCACTATAGTCTAAAATGCTATATTGGTATAAGGTACTTATTACTTTTTAATAGTTGTGAAGCATCTATTGTAACAAAAAGAGTAACCGCCGCCGTGTGAATAACTCTCATTTGGTTCGACATTACGAAGAGCATGGCTTCACACCTCAAACGTCACAAGTGTCTAGGTATCAAGATATTTTATAAAAAAAAAAAAAAAAATACTGCTCTATAAAAACAAAATAAAAATGTCTATGTAAATTTATTAAATAAAATGTTTTAGTATGTGTAAATCGATGAAGTACTCTCTGCTTTGGCGTACTTAATTACAGTTATGTTACAATAAGTGTTCTTTTATTTAAAAAAATTAATTGAGTTGTCGAAAAGGCTAGAAAAGACTCTTTAATTTTGTCCTTTGGTACTAAACCTTATTAAAATAATATTCCAGACTGCTTCATTACCTTTATTTAAGGCGAGGTTCTTCAAGATAACCTCTAGGAAATGTAATTTTATTTAGAAACGGTAATTATTAGACACATGAAAAAATTATATGTTGCTTTTGAGACTAATCTGTAGGCACGTCGGGTACTCGTTACGTAATTGGACAAAGTTCACTCTATAGAAAAAAAAAACCAAACATACCCTTATTTTGTAAATTAAAACTCATTTCATTTCAATATTATACTACTTTATGTATTGAAAATCACATCAAAATAAACGTCTAGGATGTTTGCCGGGTTTAACATTGTTAATATCGTAAAACATATACTTTTAAACCCAAAATTAACGAAGTTCACGGCACAATTTACTCGCGACCCGCTGCCATTTCGCCGCTCAGTCCCGAGCAGAACGCGTTGGAGGTCGGACTTGTGCCAATTTTTGCGAACCCGCCACCCCGCTAAGTTCGTTACCGGCTGAGGCCAAATTAGCTTGTAAAATAATAATAATACCTGTAAAAAGTTTAGTTTTTAGATAGTTGTAATATTATACGTATATATACTCCATTTGAAATAATATTTGACTAAGTACCCTAGTAGCATTTTCCGTTGGCATTTAGTTGGGCCACCTTCAGAGGTATGTGGCCCAACCAAACGCCAACAAAAATGCTACTAGGGTAAACCTTATTATTATTAACATAAACGGGATATTTACCATGTTTATTAATTGTTCTGAGTTCCCGATATTTCGGCGCTGTAGTTGCGAGTGACAGTGGTAGCGGTACTGAGTGCAAAAAACGAACAAGAAAGAGGGTAGACCGTTTTGTTTGCTCATAAACACCCACCCGCAGTGACTTCAGTTTATCCGTGATCATGGTGTTTGCAACAGCGCCGAAATATCGGGAACTCAGAACAATTAATAAACATGGTAAATATCCCGTTTATGTTAATAAAAATATTAGTGACCATGACAGTTTAAAAACTTAAGTAAACCTTTTTTACAGTCCGTTCAACCGATTTTGACTTCTATTCGCGCGCTATTTGATTTGACGAATAAGGGCTCCTACAAACAGGCGCGACACGCGACGTGACATAAATACACCGCGTGCCGCACGACTAGCAATCTCTGTGTCGCGTCGCGTGTCGCGCCTGTTTGTAGGAGCCTTGAGCGCGCGCGGTGATAGAGTTGGCCGTCAGATGGGATGGTGGACTTTATTTTTATTTTTAAATGCGCGTCACCTATAATTTAAATCCGAGATGGCGGCTGCGTAAAATTTCAAATCTTTCATCATGGGTGACGTTTTAAGCCGATAATGGTGCCGATTCTCTTGTCACAAAATTCTCTAAACTAGACTAAAAATCACCAAAATTTAGTTTATTCCTGTCAAACGACGATTTCCTATTCTGAAATTGACTAAAGTGACACAACTAAACTATATTTTAGTTTGACAACACTAAGATGGTACTGAGTTTTTAATTTAGTGAAAATGGCAATTTTGTTATTCTGAATTTCACGTTTTTAAACAAAAATTTAGATTTTCTAACTATATCTAACTATTTTTAATCGCGATTAAAAAGGTGTGGAATAAAATTAGTTATCATGAACTAAAAATTCACACCAACACCTCATCTTCTGGTGCAAAAACGGTACTGTATATTTTTTTCTTTTGCTTATATCTTGAAAATGGTGCGTCCTATCGAGAAAATAATGAAAATTTCGACCCTCTCTGCAACTCGTAAACCCCTAAAACTCTACATGTAAATCTCTCAAATTTTCCATCATTGGTGTCGTTTTCATGGTTTTTGAGGGTGCTAAAGCCGATAGTGAGGTCAACATTAAAATCCAAATGGCGGCTTCGAAAATTTTCACATTTTTCATCATGGGTGTCGTTTTCATGGTTTTCGAGGGTGCTAAAGCTGATAGTGAGTTCAAAATGAATATCCAAGATGGCGGTTCCGAAAATTTTCATATTTTTAATCATGAGTGTCGTTTTCATAGTTTTTGAAGTGTTAAAGCCGATAGTGACGTTAAAATGTAAATCCTAGGTCGTTTTCATGATTTTCGAGAGTACTGATAACGTTAATGAGGTCAAAATAAAAATACAAGATGCAGCGAAAATTTCCAAATTTTTCATCATAGGCGTATCCTTGGTTTTCGAGGGCACTGACAACGATTATGGGGTCAAAATCTAAATTCAAGTGGCTCCATCTTTAACTTTGATTTGGAGGGCATTATCGTTGTCAGCGCCCTCGAAACCTATTGAAACCATACCCACGATGGAAAATTTGAACATTTTCACAGCCGCCATCTTGGATTTTTATTTTGACCTCACTATCGGCTCTAGCACCCTCGAAAACCATGGAAACGACACCCATGAACAAAAATATGAAAATTTTCGGAGCCGCCATTTTGGATTTTAATTTTGACCTCAATGATGCCGATTCTCTTGTACACCGAACTAAACTAACTAAACGTATCAATAAAATTCTTTACTTTTGTCTATGAGAATCTTAAAGCTATTCTGCAAACAAAATTTTCTAAATTTAAAAATAACTTTGACACAACTAAAATCGAATTTGAAAATCGTGATTGATGTGGTATTTTATTTTCTTTTGGCTTCGCAACGTTTTGTACTTGTTTGCCCTACCCCATGATTTTTTGTAGAGCCGGAGGCGCGCAGGGGCGTGGCAGCCTCAACGTGTTTTATATGGAATTTTCACTTTTTGTATGAAAAAAAAAATATTACCTACATGTAGAGTTTTAGGGGTTTACAAGTTACAAAGGGGGTCGAAATTTTCATTATTTTTGCGATAGGATGCACCATTTACGAGATATAAGCAAAAGAAAAGAAAAAATATACAGTACCGTTTTTGCACTAGAAGTCGAGGTGTTGGTGTGAATTTTGACGTGACAACGTCTAATAAATCGATGAACGCCGGCTGCATGCACGAAAAAGGATGACTCATTGTCCCGTTACGCTCATTGTCCCGTTACGCTTATTGTCCCGTTACGCTCATTGTACGCTTGCGCCGCATCAATGTTTTGTTATGACGTTGTCACGTTAAACTATCGTCCGTAAACCAACTTTACAGACAACCAATTTTTTAGTTCATGACAACAAATTTTATTCCACACCTATTTAATCGCGATTATAAATAGTCAGATATAGTAATAAAATCAAAATTTTTGTTTAATAACGTGAAATTCAGAATAGCAACATTGCCATTTTCACTAAATTAAAAACTCAGTACCATCTTAGTGCTGTCAAACTAAAATATAGTTAAGTTGTGTCACTTTAGTCAATTTCAGAATAGGAAATCGTCTATTACCGACTGCTAAGGCTGCAGGATAGATTTCTTAATAATTTGTAAGAAAAACACAGCCATTCGGTATAAAATTATAAGTATATATTAACAGTCCAAAAAACAACCACGTAACAAAAAGAGACAATAAAAAACAATATAAAAAAGGCTCCATTCGGCCACATCGTCGTTTGACAGGAATAAACAAAATTTTGGTGATTTTTAGTCTAGTTAGAGAATTTTGTGACAAGAGAATCGGCACTATTATCGGCTTTAGCACCCTCGAAAACCATGAAAACGACACCCATGAAGGAAAATATGAAAATTTTCGTAGCTGCCATCTTAGATTTTTATTTTGACCTCACTATCGGCTCTAGCACTCTCAAACACTATGAAAACGACACCCATGATGCAAAATTTGTAAATTTTCGCAGCCGTCATCTTGGATTTTCATTTTGACCTCACTATCGGCTTTAGCACCCTCGAAAACCATTGAAACGACACCCATGAACAAAAATGTGAACATTTTCGCAGCCGCCATCTTGGATTTTTATTTTGACCTCATTATCGGCTCTAGCACCCTCGAAAACCATGAAAACGACACCCATGAAGGAAAATATGAAAATTTTCGTAGCTGCCATCTAGGATTTTTATTTTGATCTCACTATCGGCTCTAGCACTCTCAAACACCATGAAAACGACACCTATGATGCAAAATTTAAAAAAAATTGCAGTCGCCATCTAGGATTTTAATTTATAGGTGGTAAAACCAAATTTTCGTTTGATGCGCATTTAAAAATAAAAAAAAGGGGTTGGTCCATCTGATGGCTAAATCTACCACCACACGCGTTCAAATAACGCGCGCTTCCCCGGCTTCCTGTTACACACTTCCGTCCCTTTTCACGAAATCACTCCCGCAGATTGCAGGAAAGGGAGAGGAAAGATGTTACACATCAAAAACAAAATAAACTTATACTAATCAATTCAAGTTGATCTACTGCATTGCTCTATTCTGTGTCGCGACGAGTTCGCGAACTCATGAGAGTGGTGCGTTAGCGCGCGCGTCTTCCGCGCATCGTAATTTAGCAAAGGGGGTAAGCGTTACATGCCTACGACGCTCGGGGAACCTCGCCTTAACTTTGAATTATTGAATTCGGAAATTCCATTCGATAGATATCACGAGTTTAAAAATGTAAGTATTAGGAAAAAGTCGCGTGGTCGCCGCTCGCTCACCCCGCTCGGTTAACTAGACAGCTCCATATTATGCGATGTTGGCGTTATCTATACTAATATCATAAAGAGGAAAGATTTGATTGTTTGTTTGTTGAATGAATGAATGAATGAAGTGCACCGACCCCAGCGTGGTTTAACCAGACTAGATTATTCGAATGAACCCAAAGATTCACACTAGCCCCTGGAGCCTCATGTTTCATGGGGCTACAGTGGCCATTGCATATCAAGGAGTAGACCGGGGGGCACGATAATCGTTGACATGCGAGACGGTTTTCATGTTCATCCTTGATTATCCTGCATTCCTTTCTTCGTCGAAGACCCTTTCAAGCGCAAAGATGTGATCATCTGTTGACGCCCTGTTTAAAGAGGCAGCCTACTAGTTGCCAAATTCTATCAATATTTATTTTGGTAGCCACATGTTCGACTGCTTCGATTTTTGCTCCAGACGGGTACGAACTTCACAAAACTATTGATTTACGTTTGTTTGGAGGAGGTTATTTGTTAACCAGCGACCGTTTTGTAGAGTTAAATGAATAAACGATTTGTTTTTTTTTTTTTTCTTATGCTTTATGTAGTTTACGGTAATTTAGCTTAATGCTATATTTGTAAACATGCACTAAGTTCGAACGTAAGTCAAGCCAAAACGAACCTATTATGGGAAAAGGTTTTTTGTACGAAATCTAAATAACATAAATAACATACATAACATACATAACATAACATTTCAACATTTATTTTAGGCTACTGGTATAAGACCAGTAGCCTAAAATAAATGTTGAAATGTTCAAACTTCACACACACTTTACCATTCACTTGCTGAAAGGGAACTACTTCAAATTTGCGCTCCTGAAGTTGTCTCATGATCTAACCAATAATATACCCGAACTAGACCCAACGAACCCCACTGCTATCGAAATAGAGCCAAAAATCGAAACGCGGTCCTGGAAGTTAATCCCTGAAAGATAAAAAGGAAAGCTCTCACCCAATTAGGATTCTTTGGCAGGTCCCTCGTATGCAATGGCTCGCTTGAACGGAGATCAAGAGAGCACCTTTGCACAGTTCTAACACATACTATTTGGCGACACAGAGACACAACAAAACAAATACTGATCGATCTCGACGACCGACAACAGATGCCACGCCGACATGTGGCACGCCGTCGCCCGCGCAGGCGCACCGTTTTTTTTATTTGACGGAGAGAGCGATGTCGACACGACCGCTCCCTACGAGGTCCAGTGACCGACCGATTTGATTGTTTGTTTGTTTGCATTAAAATCCCATTTAAACGGCTTCAATTTCCAGTAAAAACGGTCGGTAGTTGTGCTTGTGACCACTAGACAAATGAGGCAGTCATTTTGCTGTTACCTTTTGGGATATTATTAATTGCTCATAAAAAAAATAGCACCTATTATTTTATTTCCATTATTTATATACTTTTTTACATCAAATAAATAACTAATCGGGATTTAGGACACCCCGACTCGGACAGGTTAGGTTCAAAGACCCCGCCATTCCCTTCGTGGCAATTTTTTACCAAACCACCCAGAAATAGGGTCCCCGTGAAATGGGGGCCCGTCGACTACTCATTATTATTGCTTTGTAACAAATTTAAACCAGCTTCGATGTTTATTTAGATCTTTCGATGTCACTTTGTATATATAATTAAAAAGCTTTACTTTAAGATAAATAGCGGTGCGCCACCATCGACTTAGAATACCCTATTCTAAATCGATGTGCGCCACGAATATAAATTTTTGCTTATTTTGTTATATTTTGAGTTGAGTATTTTGCTGTGCAATCAGTAATTTCGATTGGAATTCGGATTAATTTTTGATAATATTTATTTTTTATTTGCGTTTAAATCTACCCTTATCTATTTGCGTTGCTGTAGAAGTTTGGTTTGCTAAAATACGGATTAATCACTGTTGCACAAAAAGTTGTCTGTTTGCTAGTTCCGGCAATTTCCGACGTCGTTTCACTGCTTCATTCACGTATCGTTTGAACGTTCCCGAATGGTCCCGAACATTCACGTACCGGAAAATTCGGATGTGTTCTCATTGCCAAGGAAATGTTAGATCATACGTTCATGGTTTGTGGAAGCTTAAATCAGTGATATATCTCAGGATCCCAAGGATTCCTGTTCGGAATTACAGGAGTTTGATTGCGTGTTAAGGTTCCCTTAGTGGTTATACTTGTTAATCTTAAAGTACCTACGATATTTTATAAATACCAGCCTAGTTGTCCAAATTATTGAAGAGCAAAAGCCTCTTTGCATAGAGATGGAATGATCTCTTATACATATAAACAGAGGGTCAACGGTTCGACTACATCGTGGTGGGTGCAGGCGCGGCTGGTGCGGCAGCGGCTGCTCAGCTCGCCCTTGCCGGCGCCAGCGTGCTGTTGATCGAGGCTGGCGGGAACCCCAACCTACTTTCCAAGGTAAGAGCTTGACACGGGTGTATCATATGTCAGTTTATTAGCAAAGTATTTCACTGTCACCATATTATTTCTGTTGATACAGATCCCAAGTGCAGCGATGGCACTCCTCGGCTCTGAGATTGACTGGCAGTACAAGACCACCCCAAACAACATATCCTGCCTCTCGTCCGAAGGACAGCAGTGCCGCATCAGCAGCGGGAAGTGCCTCGGCGGGTCCACTTCCATCAACTACATGCTGTACACGCGCGGCAATCACCAGGACTTCGACGACATCGCCGTCCCTGGCTGGACCTGGAACGACTTTAAGCCGTACTTTCTCAAATACGAAGGATTACAAGACCTAGATCTACTGCCACCCTCTTCTAAACCATACCATAACACTACAGGGACAATGCGAATCGGTTTCTTTGATAATTCACAAAATCCTTGGCCCTCCAGACTCATAAAGTCATTCAAGGCTCTCGGGTTTCCGGAAAATCCTGACGTGAACGCGGAGTCGCAGATAGGTGTCAGTCAACTCGTTGGCTATGTTTATGACGGAGAGCGGATGAGTACCGCGCGAGGATATCTTGCTAGAGAGGACGTTAAGAATACGCTGAAGGTGGCCAAGCACACGCGGTGCACCGGAGTCATTATAGACAGGAGAAACATCGCGCGAGGCGTCACTGCCGTGCAGGGCTTACTAAAGCTCAAAATTTATGCTCGCAGGCAAGTCATCCTCAGCGCAGGAGCCATCGGAACTCCTCAAATACTGATGTTGTCTGGCATCGGCCCGGCTGATCATTTACAGAGCATGGGTATATGCGTTAAAGTAAACTTGCCGGCTGTCGGAGCAAACATGACCGATCACATGCTGCCGCTTGTACTGGCCCTGGTAGATAAAGGTGAAAGCATCAAGGACGACCTGGCGGGGCTGGCGACTCGCACGGAGCAGGCGGCGCAGCTGCTGGTCGCGCGCTCCGGACCGCTCACCTCCATCGGCCTCACCGACGTCAGCACCTTCGTCAACTCGCACTGCTACGACTTCGACCGGAGGACGCTACTCAACGAGAGCTACGACGGAAGTGACTGTGAGCTGCCAAACCTTCAGATAATTCATGCCTATATCGATAGGAATTTAGTGCCACTAGCTACGCCTGTATTTATGCAAACGACAAACTTCAATAAAGATATAGTAGAGCAGATCAGCAATGCGAATAAAGATTACGCGATCATAGTGATATCTCCGGTGCTTCTGTATCCGTATTCAGTTGGTCACGTTCGGCTCGCTAGCTCCGACCCGCTTGCTCATCCCGCCATCTTCCCGAACTACTTGGATGACGAGAGAGACGTGGACGACGTTGTGCGATCGATAGGAATTGTGGAACATATGATTGAGTCACCACCGTTCAGCAATCGAAATGCGAGTATTTTACATTTGGATTTGCCTGGATGTCCTCGTGTGGGTGTGGACCGGGTGGGCTACTGGCGCTGCTACAGCCGGCACTTGACGTTCGCGGTGTACCACGCGGCGGGCACGGCGGCGCTGGGCGGTGCGCTGGATGCGCGGCTGCGCGTGCGCGGCGTGCGGCGCTTGCGCGTGGCCGACCTGAGCCTGTTGCCCCGAGCGCCGCGCGGCAACACTGCGGCCGTGGCCATTGCTATCGGCGAGAGAGTCGCTGACTTCGTGCTGGAAGATACGTGGCACTAGAGAAGCGCTATCATTTCCTTTGTGTCAGGATCGTTAATAAAATCGTTAATAAATCGTTTTTAAAAGCTTTTTTAAAAACCAACCGACATCGAAAAAAAAAAATTCGCAAGTCGGTGTCTTTGTTTCTGTATTTTCGTTTTTTGCCACCGACTTTTGAAATAGAAGTAATTTTGTTTTTTAAGTTTTTTTGTTTTATTTTTATTTTTACCTACCCCACACCAACTCGTTTACCCATTGTAAAACTCCAACCCAAGGTCTTCAATAAAACTCATATAAAGTACTATAACACAGTATAATATAGTTATACTTCAATACAGAATTTCAACAAAAAAACATTAAAGTTCTCAACTACATAATAATATGCTTTCATCGGTAACGAAACCATAGCGCGATCTAACTCGACGCCAACGCCATCTAGTTAGAAAACGGAAACTAAATTTGCATAATCTTATTTATTATAACTAGAAATGATTAGTTTAAATGTGATATGGTTTGACATTCCGCCCACCAAGGACATGCTCGAATGAGTTGTCCTTTAAATTTAAGCCGCCCACCATGAGGTCAAGGGGGTTATAAAATAACAGAGTAAAAACAAAATGAAAATGATAACAAAAAAAACATATCAATCACTGGTTGGCAATACGCAAAGTTTACAAATTGGTCTTTTTAATACGGAACCGTTACACTTTATGGTCACCACTCGTGTGAGTCCGTCCAAACCAGGATGCTTTTCTAAAATCCTACCTAATAACCATCTGCCTGGGGGCAGATTGTCCTCTTTTACAAGGACAATGTCGCCAACATTTGGCTCTATTTCTTTTAGCGACCATTTATAACGCTGTAGCATCGAAGTTAAAAATTCGCTAGACCATCGTCGCCAGAAATCTTGTAGCATTTTTTGTAAAAGTTGCCATCGCCTCAATGTGCCCACAGAGCTATGCTCGTAATTACGTTCCGGCACAAGAACCAGAGGTTCACCGATTAAAAAATGACCGGGTGTAAGCGGCATTAGATCATCAGGGGTTTGGGGAATTTGAGAAATCGGTCTTGAATTGAGACAAGCCTCAATCTGCACAAGTAACGTGGCCATTTCCTCGTAGGTAAGAGTGGAATCACCAATGACACGCTTCATGTGGAATTTTGTTGACTTGATGCCGGCTTCCCAAAGTCCACCAAAGTTTGGGGCATGGGGAGGCATAAAATGCCACTTGACACCTTTACAACTGAGCCAACTTCTAATTTCGTTAGCGATCGCTGACTGTTCAGCAGCGACTAATATCTGCAGTTCCTTAGCTGCGCCTACAAAATTATTTCCGTTGTCGCTCCAAATATCACTGCAATGGCCTCTTCTAGCGACAAATCGCTTGAAACCGGCTATAAAACCTTTAGAGGTAAGGTCACTAATGGCCTCGATATGCACTGCTCGAGTGACCATGCACACAAATAAGCAGATGTACCCCTTGTAAGATTTATTGCCACGAGCCTTAGATACCCTGATGTTAATCGGACCGGCGAAATCAACACCTGTATGCAAAAACGGTCTGGCCGGAGACACTCTACAGGTCGGCAATTGACCCATGAGTTGATTCTTAAATGTCGCTGAATGCCGAAGACATACTACACACTTACGTACGTAAGCCTTTACTACATTTTTTGCAGATAGTACCCAATATTGTGTGCGCAAATAATTTAACATTAATGTTGGACCTCCGTGAATAGTGTTTTTGTGAGCTTCGCTGATGAGCAGAGTAGTGAAGTGATGGCGCTGTGGAATTATAATAGGATGCTTCATGCTTCCTGACAGTTGCGACTTTTCAATTCTTCCTCCTACTCTTAAAATTCCTTGCTCATCCAATATAGGACATAAAGATCGTAATTTACTCTTCTTACTTACACTTCCTGTCTTCTTAATGTTTTCTATGTCTTCCTTAAATTCTTGTTCTTGACATTTTTTTATACAGATTTCCAGAGCGGCTGTCAACTCCTCACTTGTCAGGTAAGTCTCTTTATGTTGTTTAATTCTTAAGAATCGTCTACAATATGCCACTACTCTGATCAATTTCTGAGATGATGAATATTTTGTCCACAGCTCTTCCTCTACATTTGTTGTCACATGTGCTTTAACACCTTTTGAGGATCTTTCTTCGAGTTTAGATGATATCGAGTTTGGTTTGACGTAGTCAATTGGTTCTTTCTTTAACCACAACGGACCGTGCTTCCACAGAGATGACTGTGAAAGTGCTGAAGGTGTCATACCTCTCGACGCGATATCTGCAGGGTTGTGAGTAGATTTCACATGTCCCCATTGAGGGTTATCCAAATGACTCAGAATTTCAGACACCCTATTACCAACAAATGTTGTCCAGCGGCTAGGATGACTACTGAGCCAAGCCAGAACAACAGTCGAGTCTGTCCAACAGTGTATACTGTCTTTGGGTATTGCTAGTATTTCAGCTATCTCCATAATCAATTTGGCCAACAGAACAGCACCCATCAACTCGAGACGAGGAATTGACAGTTGCTTTATCGGAGAAACCTTGGTTTTAGCGGATATTAAATTAATTTTAATATTCCCGTCAGCGCCAATTATCCTTAAATATGTAACAGCTGCATACGCTACATTAGATGCATCACAAAAACCATGTAATCCTACAACTACATCGTCTTCTCTGGATTCAACCCATCTTGGTACATGAAATTCAGGTAAATTTTGTAGATCCTTTTGATATGTTTGCCATTCTTTTAATAAGTTTTCAGGTAATCGATCATCCCAATCGATCCCGGCAAGCCATATCTTTTGAATCATTATTTTTGCCGGTATAACACACGGCGCTACCCACCCTAAGGGGTCGAACAGTCGTGATATATCTGATATTACTTTTCGTTTTGT
This sequence comes from Dryobota labecula, assembly GCA_947523025.1. NCBI lineage: Eukaryota > Metazoa > Arthropoda > Insecta > Lepidoptera > Noctuidae > Dryobota > Dryobota labecula. The sequence goes on along the minus strand of OX383296.1, from coordinate 667,283 downwards.
TACAGATGCAGGTTGCGGAAATGTTATTGAATATCTGAAACTATCAGATTCTCTATCCCAAGAAAGTCCTAGTATTTTCACCACCTCGTTTAGTTTTATCTCCACTGTTCCTTCCTGATTTGTACCTTCTCCCAATAATTCCTCTTCTAATTCCTTGTTGTTTGTTATCCACTTCTGTAACGGAAACCCACCTTTTTCCAGTAGTTTTTTCATTTCCCTGTGAATCCTTTTTCCATCCTCTACCGTTTGACATCCTGACATATAATCATCTACGTAAAATTCGCTTTCTAATGTTTCAGATACCAACGGAAACTCAGCTCCCTCATCGTGTGCCAGCTGCTGCAACGACTTCACGGCCAGGTAAGGTGCGGATGCAGTGCCAAAGGTAACTCTCAGCAACTCATACTCTTTTATTTCTGATGCAGGTTCACTCCGCCAAAGTAGTCTCTGGAAGTGTGTGTCTTCAGGAGCGACTTTGATCTGCCGATACATTTTTACTATATCTGCACATAATACAATTGGATACGTACGCCATCTCATGATGATATGACGTAATTCCGGTTGTATGGTAGGACCTACCATCAACATATCATTAAGGGATCCACCATTAGAACCTTTAGAAGAAGCGTCGAACACAACTCTGACCTTGGTAGTGGTCTTATCCTCGCGAATCACGGCGTGATGAGGCAGATAGACTGCTTCTGACTGCTTAGTATCAGTTTCGCGAGATACCATCTTCATATGTCCAAGGTCAAGGTATTCTTGGATTACTTCGGTGTATTTTCTTTTGATCTCATGATTTTTCTTGAAACGCTGTTCAAGATGATGAAATCGTTTCAGTGCGATGTCTTTGGTATATCCAATTTTACTTAGTGGATCTGATTCACGAAATGGAAGCTTTACAACGTATCGCCCGGTAGCGTCTCTTCGAGTAGAACGAGTGAAGAATTCTTCGCACAGCTGTTCTTCTTGGGTAAGTATCTTTTTCTTATTAGTAACATCAGCTTCGATCTCCCAAAACTGTTTGAGCATATCATTGTCACTGAGGTGTGAATGCATACTAACTATAGCTTTGTGACAATTTGCTGACTTGAGATCGCAATCTGTGGGTGTTAGTCCAGATAAAATCCATCCCAGGGTTGTATTTTGAGCAATTATAGGCCCTGGAGAGTGTTTGACTAATCCCTCTTTAAGAACTTGGCTGTAAACTTCTGCTCCAAACAAAACGTCGATTTTGTTTGGAGTGTGGTACTCTGGATCCGCCAGAGTTATATCTTCTAGTTGAGGCCAAGTTGATATACATAATTTAGTTGATGGAATCAACGTTGTGATTTTACTTAACACATATGCTCGAACTTGAATAATTGCATTTGGATCGTGACGTGAATGAATGGTTACGCAAACCATGAATCTAGAGGCAAAAGCGCCTTCGTCACCTCCTATGCCTGAGACAATACTATTATTTGGTATTTTCTTTAGTCCGAGCAATTGGACTGCTGACTCGGTTATGAAAGAGGCCTGGGATCCTTGATCCAATAACGCCCTCAGCAATTGTTTACGACCATTCTTAGTCTGGGCTTCGACGAGAGCGGTCGCTAATAAAACTCTAGTTGGCACAACCTTTGTAGAAAGGTGTGTCGCTATGGTTGAAGACTCTGATTCTTTTACCGTACCGGTACCGGAAGCAGTTTGCAGTGTGGACACTGCTGATTTGACAGCTACTGCCTCTACCGGATGGCTATTGGGTGACGATGATCTTGAAGATGCCTTGGGGTGTAATAATGAGTGATGTCTACGCTTGCAAATATGACATGATGTTTTAGCACGACAATACTTAATTGAATGATTCGCGCCTAAACAATTGTAACACAAATTGTGAGTTCGGACAAACTCACTTCGAGTTTGGTAACCTTCTTTACTAAACTGTTTACAATTACTTATATAATGATCTTGTTTACAGAATGGACATACAATTTGTACAGAGTTGTTACCATTTGATTTGACTGCGTGAAAAACCTTTGGTTTACTATCTGTGGACTTCTGCTTTGACTTGGATGTGTCTAAGTACTCCAAAGAGCGAAACCTTGACTCTAAAAATGTTTTAAATTCTTCAAAGTTCGGTAACTGTTCATCTGCACTAATTTTCAATTCCCACAACTTTCACGATTCACTATCCAGCTTAGCGCTTATTATATAGATGACTATGGCGTCCCATGATTTAATATCAATGCCGAGAGTACTTAAGCCATGCAAACAGTCCACAGTAGTATCCAATAATTCTTTAACCGCAGTTGATGATTCTGTTACATTTGATTGATTTATCAATCTCTTCAACATAGAATTAGACAAATATCGTTTATTATTAAAGCGTCTATTTAACATTTGCCAACATTCCTGATAATTTGCGGCTATCACAGGAGTGTGACGCAACAACTGTTCTGGTTCACCCGATAAATGACCTTTCAAGTAATGCAGTTTTTGTACATCGTCAATTGAATCATTTTTGTGGATAAGTGATAAAAACAAATCACGGAATGAAGTCCACTCCGTATACTTGCCTGAGAAAGTAGGAATAACAACCTTAGGTAATTTCACATTCATGTACGTATTTGACGATGACTCTTTCATTCTTTTCATAGACTCTTTTAACTCGGATTTATAAGTTATGTAAATATCCTCCGTATTGTCATATGTCTCCGAAGTAAAGTAATTATGTTTAAAATCTAGTTTTTCTACTATGTTCCTGTGCGTTTTTATGAAATTAGACCACAGTTGTTCTAATGCTTCCAACCTAGTTTCTAAATAAGACAATGTTAACCGTTCCTTAGGAGATTTTTTATAATTTATTCTACCTTTTTCAATATTTCTCTTGTTATCTAGTTGTAAGTTAATCAATGAATCCATGACTATAAAGTGCTATCAAACTATAGAATCAATTCACAAACAAAAACAAAGTTGCATAAGAACACAGAAATTTTACAAGTGTAAAACTGATGAAATTATTCTAAGTCTATGACAACAACAGAAAATTTTACAAGTGTTTTTAACTTTGAACTTTTTAGACAATCGGGCATAGGTTCCCCGTCGGTTCACTTTTTTCTTAAATAATCTAAGTCTAAACTACATAAATTATTCTAAGTCTTTATTATTACATTAAATTTAAAGTTCCAAATCTTGATAACTTCACAAATAAAATTGTACTCACGGTTTTATTTTCTAAATCCACAACACGTCACTCACTATTACTTCTCCAATTTATTTGTTGCTAACGCCCGCCAGGGGGCGTGCAGTACGATCTCAGCTTTGGTGCTCAGCTAGTTGGGATGCCACTTCCCCTTATTCTAGATCCGGTTGTCCACACTCAGGATGTCCGGAAGCCCGCAGAACTTGCTGCGGTGGCGCCCTCTGCAGGCGACGTCCTCAGAAACACTCTGTCTCCGCGGTCGCGCCCTCTGCAGGCGACGCTGAAGCACTTCAGTGGCAAATCCACCACTGCTTTCTGTGCTGATACACAAAAACTCGGTGCGCAATATTACGCACTGATCCGGCTCGAAGGACCATGTAAAACTCCAACCCAAGGTCTTCAATAAAACTCATATAAAGTACTATAACACAGTATAATATAGTTATACCTCAATACAGAATTTCAACAAAAAACATTTTTTTTTTTTTTTTGTGTATGGCATCTCGGAGGTATAACCACTGGGGGTTCCTGCTCCTTAACCGGGCTTTCCTGTGGTGCCGCAAGCTCCTAACGAAGTTTACGCCTCCAGCCAGGGGAGTTTTTCACTATAATCTACTTAAGCTAGACGACTGCTCGCTAAGGGCACCCCAGGTGGGGCTCGAACCTCGGCTTAGGGCAGTGTCGGAGGGAGGGTGGCAAGGGACCGTCGGTGGCTGGATAACATCAGGGTTCTGATTATTAATCTGGGGAGTTTGGATTACAGGCTCAGCTAAACCACATGCTGGCACATCGTTAAGCGTCGTCAAGGGACGGGGAGGGCTATTATTATTGACGATAATAATAGTGGGTCGGGGTGGGTTTCGCGCGGGACCTCTAAAGCGAGGTCGGAATTTTGATCGTGTGCGTGTTGTGTGTACTCTTCGAGCTGTACTAGTTTCCCTACGACTCTCCTGGATGAGAGTGGTGGGGTCGTCTGGGTCGGTCAGTGACAAACAAACATCTCAGATGTCGCTACGCCCCCGCAAGGGGGCGTGGCTGGCGGAACCGGGGCGTAGCCCCCTGTCCGCGGAAGGTTCGCGGTGACCCATTAATATGGGCCCCTCCTTATAGCGGCCTAGTGCGGCCTGAGGATGTTGGGCCCGCGTGACAGCCGCGGGCCCTGTGATAGGGTATCTGAGATTGTTTCTGTAGTCGCGCCGCGACACTGTTACACAGTATCGCTTCTTCACGACATCTCGGCGGTCTGTCCCCGCCAGGTGAGACCCCCAGTTACCTGGGGGAGGCCCGGCGAGGACGACCAGCGACGAGATGGCGACTTTATGGCGCTTCTACAGGTCAATGTAGCCTATACCCGGCCCACTTATCAGAGCTAGCCAAACCATGACCCGGGTAATAGGCGGAATATGAGTGTGAGAGCGGCATAGTACTGTAGTGTAACGCCGCCCGGTGAATACGTGTAGTCGCGACCGCAGCTGCGACTATACGTGCATATATATGTGCCTGTATAGAGGTGAATGTCTGTTTTTGTTACGTATTCATACCTATATTAACTTAGAATACAAATACGTAACAGATGCGTGTGATTTGTGACGTATTAATTCTCTCAAGCAAGCCGCGTGTAGCCTGGGTGCCGCTTGCTTGGGCGTCATATCCGGTGCGATGGGGTCAGTCGTCCGCTACCAGGTCGCGGGGCAGGGGTCTCGCGTCAGGCGGGCGCGTGTGCCAGGGCGCTATCTGCTTGACATGGGGCCAAGCAGATGCGTCGGCACGCGCGAACATGCCTTTCGCGAGGTGCCGCACGTACTCATCCAGGCTCTCAATCCCGAGGTCCCGGTGTAGTACGTCATTCCTCACGTAGCGAGGAGCGTCGACAATGGTCCGCAGCGCTAAGTTCTGTTGCGCGCGGAGCAGCTTTCGGCTCGACTCGCTCGTGAGAGCGTACCAAGCCGGGGCGGCGTACGTCAAGATTGAGCGTACGTACATTTTGTACACGCTCAACTTGACGCGCGCCGGGATGCGGGACGAGAGCACCGGTTTGAGTTGGTTGCGGACAACCCTTACCCGCGCGGCGACCTTACGGACGTGTGGCCCCATCGTGAGCCGACGGTCGATCGTCACACCCAGGTACTTGGCCCGGGGCGACCACGCGACGTCGGCTCCTTGTAGCTTCAGGGGCGGTGGGAGGGGCGCAAAACCCGTCACCATCGCCTGTGTCTTACCCACGTTCACCGACAGCCGCCACTTCGACAGCCACTCGGGAAGCAGATCAAGCGCGCGCTGCATTTTGACCGCCGCGTACTTCGCATTGAGCGATGTAGTAATGTACGCGGCGTCATCTGCGTACAGCGCGAGCGTAGCGTCTGAAGTGGTGGGGATGTCGTCGGTGTAGCGTGAGTAACACGCCGGCGACACACAGCTGCCCTGCGGCACACCAGCCAGCACCGGGCGGGCGCTGGATAGCGCCCCGTCGACCACCACCCTGAAGGTCCTGTTGGAGAGAAAAGTAGAGACCACTTTTACGACGCGACGGGGCGCGTCTGACGTGGCCAGCTTATATATAAGGCCGTCGTGCCATACGCGGTCGAAGGCCTTCTCCATGTCGAGGAATACTGCCACCGAGTATTCCTTCTTGTTAAGCGCTGCTGCGAGTAGGTGCAGTACCCTCGACAGCTGGAGCGTCGTTCTATGTTCCGCCCGAAACCCAAATTGTTCCGGCCGCGGCGCAATATGTGGTAGGAGGTGTCGCAGCAGGAGTGCTTCGAACACCTTGGAGACTGTCGGTAGGAGTGTTATCGGCCGATAGCTCTCCGGCTTCAGCACGTTCTTTCCCGCCTTGGGCAGCATGATGACGCGCCCTTCCTTCCACGAGGTGGGGAAGGCCCCCGTGCGCAGTATCGCCGTGAACAGGCGCGCCAGTGCCGCTACCGTACGGAAGGGCAAGTGGCGCAGCACTGTGTTGGTGATACCGTCAGCACCGGGGGCCTTTCGAGGCTTCGTTCTTAGGATGGCGCGTCTAACTGCGCCAGGCGAGAAGAAGATAGGGTCTTCATCGGGAGCTATCGGCGTTGCGAAGTAGTCTCCCAGGTGTTTCTCGACTGCTGCGACATGCTCGGTGTCGCGCGTCGGGTTTGGGCGGAACTGACGTTCCAGGTGTTCGGCGAAGACCTCCGCCCGGTCCTCCGATACGTACTTAAGCGCCCCGTCGCGATTCAGCAATGGGCGCACCGGGACTGGGGTGTTCGTAAGCTGGCCGCAGAGTTTATGAACCGACGGCCAGCTATCCGTAGCGGCGTCGATTCGTTCCTCCCAGCCCGCGGCGGTGTGTACCTTGAGCTCGGCCTTGACCTTCTCCGCGAGACGGTTCAGCTGCGTCTTGAGCGTGGGGCATCTGAGCTGTTGCCACTGCTTGCGAAGGCGCCTCTTCACGGCGATCATCGTCGTGATGTGCATAGGCAGGGGCGGCAATGGCACTCTCCCCTGCGGCTGTGTTGTAGTCGCCGCTTCTAAGGCGTCTTGTATACAAGCAGTGACTTCATTCGCCGTCCGGTCCACGTCCGCGGAGGTCGTGATAGGCCGAGTCGGCGTGGTGGTCTCTACTTTTTCCTCGAACTGTTTCCAATCCGTTAATCGACGTGGCGCTATGGGCTTCAGTCGGGTCGGCATACCCGATAGGACGACGAGTACAGGATGGTGGTCCGACTGTAACTCGTCGTCTATTACTTGCTGCGTGGTCTGGCAGTGTAGCCCCCGGTGGACTACGATGTCCAGCACGTCCGGCATGTGGGTGTTGTTATCCGGGTAGTGGGTGGGTGTCTCCGGGCCGGACACCGTATACCCGAAGGCTTCCGCGTCCGCGAAGAGCCGTCTCCCCTCGGTATTCGTTATGGTAGAGTTCCACGCTGGGTGCTTACAATTTAAGTCACCGGCGAGGATGGTGGCGCGCTGCGATTGTGCTAACAAGGCCCGCAACTCTGGTAGGTCCAGTCGAGTCGCGGGCGGCTTGTAGCATGCGTAAATATCTATGTCCTCGCCGGCTATGTGCAGCTGAACACCCAGCGCGTACATTGTGCTGAGCGACGGCAAGGGGAGCTCTTGGTGTACGACTCTCCGCCTCACTAGTACCGCCAGACCACGGTACCTGGCGTTATGGGCCGACCTTTCATCCTTCCTGTAAACGAGATATCCCGGGAACCTAACCCTATCTTCGGGTCCCAGGAGCGTCTCGCTTATGAGCGCCACGTCGATGTCTTGTTCCCTGAGGAGGTGGCGGAGGGGGGCGACCTTATCCCGAAGGCCGCGGGCGTTCCAATGTATCATCCTCAACGGCCTAGTCACGGTAGAGCGTTAGTAGCGTGGCCAGGCCGTCAAGGATGACTGTCTCTACATCAAGGCCCTGCCTAATGGCCTTGATTAGGTCCATCAAAAGTTTGATGGCGCAGGCTGTGAACTCGGGTTTTGCTTTTGGTTTCTCATATGTTGTCGTCGATTTCGATTTTGTAGCGCCGGAGGCGCCACCACGCGGCAGAACCGGGAACTTTTGTGCTGGCTCCTCATTGGTCCGCCGGTTCTGTGGTTCCGCGTGTTGCCGCTGCGCTCCGCCGCCGGCGCCACTTGTGGCTTCTTGCCTTTTGTTGTTGCTTTTACCCGAGTCCGCAGCCCGCGCCTGTATTGAGGCAGGGCCGGCCCTCGGGCTTGCTTTCATCGGTAACGAAACCATAGCGCGATCTAACTCGACGCCAACGCCATCTAGTTAGAAAACGGAAACTAAATTTGCATAATCTTATTTATTATAACTAGAAATGATTAGTTTAAATGTGATATGGTTTGACACCCATTGCTATGTAAACAACAGTGACAGGTGTTGAGAATATTGGGGTCACTCAAGCCAGAGGCTTAATAATAGGCGAGTCTACTCTTAAAATATTATATTATGTACTCAACAATTAACAATGCGATACTTGTGACGCCTGTGACGCGCTGCGTGTACGCATGCGCTCTAAACGAGTGACCCGAGCAGACTGGAGTCGGCGGTTGGCGGCGAAGCTACGCGGCCGCGCGGCCCTCGTCCCTCGCGTCCCGCGGGGGTTGCACAGTGGGTTCGCAGTAATCCGGCGCACAGTGTGTGCGTGAACAGCCTCCCACACCTTGATAGCTCAGCTATCAAGCTTCATTTTGTTGCAGTCCTTTTCCTCGTCATCAGGTATCATACAGAACTTATGAACTGCTCTCTTGATTATTCCTCTCGATGTGTAGACATCAGCAACTCTGCTGACACCATCTCGTCCCGGATATAGGGTTGTTATGCGGCCTAGACGCCAACATAATGGAGGTAGGTGATCTTCCTTCAGTATAATCAAATCACCTACTTTGGGTTCACGTTGTGGTTTCCGCCACTTGGTTCTTTGTTGCAGTTCGGCCAGATATTCTCGACGCCACCTCTCCCAAAATTGCTGCCGCAGTTGCTCTATCCTCTCGTATCTGTTGGTTCTCGTTTTAGTGATGTTTAGCGACGGCACTGATGTGAGTGGCCGCCCGATAAGGAAATGCCCTGGAGTAAGGGGAAGGATATCTGATGGGTCGGATGAGAGAGGAGATAGGGGTCGTGAATTAAGGATAGATTCTATTTGCGTGAACAACGTAGAAAGTTCCTCAAAAGTTAAGGCAGCGTTGCCTGCTATTCTTTTTAGGTGGTGTTTGGATGACTTTACCCCGGCTTCCCATATACCCCCAAAATGAGGTGAATATGCAGGGCTGAACTTAAATCGAATGCCTTCAGTGCTGCCATACTCTATCACAGCTTCGCGACTAGATTTGAGTACTCGACCCAACTCATTGTTTGCCCCTACAAATGTTTTGCCATTGTCTGAATAAATTTCGTAAGGTTTACCTCTTCTTGCTACAAATCGACGTAGGCACATTAAGAACGCTTCAGTAGTGAGATCACTTACAAGCTCTAAGTGGACAGCTTTAGTTGTAAGACAAACAAATAAACAAAGGTAACATTTTGTTACACGATTACCTCTGCCTTTCCTACTCGATATCATGAATGGACCAGCAAAATCTGTTCCACATGTATAGAAGGGAAAACTGGGATTTGTTCTAACATTTGGAAGGTTACCCATTATAGGCTGTACTGTTTTACCTCTGAAACGTATACACACAATACAGTTTCTTATTATACTACGAGCCAAGTTCCTGCCACCTATTGGCCAATATTCCTCCCTAATTGATGATAAAAGTAATTGTGGTCCAGCATGGAATAAATGTATATGCTCATATCTCATTAGTAGTTTAGTAAAATTATGTTTGGCATCAAGTAATATTGGGTGCCTTTTGTCAAAATTATAATTAGGATTTTGTATACGACCTCCCACCCTGAGTATACCATCTGAATCTATAAATGGGTTAAGAGGCAAAATTTTAGATTTATGATGGAGCTCTTTGTTCCTTTTGATTGTATCTATTTCACTAGAAAATGATTGCACTTGGCAAATTTTGATTAAGGTTTTTAATGAATTACTAAGCTCATCAGTGCTAAGACAACCTGTTAACTTGTTATTAGTTTTATCCTTACTGTACTTGCAAATAAAATTGTTAATAAATCTATGGACATAGGCTATAATTCTTTTGAGTTTAGTAAAACTTGAATATCTAGAAAAGTCTAAGAAATTAGTTTCTAAGCTAATATGTAGAACTTTTAATTCTGGTAGTTCCATATTTGGAACACCTTGTTGTGGCCATTCGCTTGGTTCCTTTCTGAGGAACGAAGGTCCCTCCCACCACAGGGATGAGGACTGTAACTGCTGCGGAGTCACACCTCTTGAGGCCAAGTCAGCAGGATTACAATCTGTAGGCACATGTCGCCATGAATAATCAGATGTAATTTCATTTATTTCATTTACCCTGTTACGAACAAAAGGTTTTAGGTGCTTATATTGAATATTAAGCCAACCGAGTACCACTGTTGAATCGGTCCAAATAGTTTTACTAGTAATGTTACAACAGAGTGACTGTAGCACTTTTGCACACAATCTGGCTCCGAGCAAAGCACCACACAACTCCAAACGTGGTATAGTAGTTGGTTTTAAGGGAGCTACCCGTGCCTTGGCACATAGTAGCTTAACTGTAATTTTATTATTAACATCAGTTGTGCGCAAATATACACAAGCACTGTATGCATTTTGTGAAGCATCAACGTAACAGTGTATTTCTATTGATATAGGCAAATCACAAATAACATTTCTTTCTAGTTGTATACTAGATAGGCATGATAGGTTTTTCACAAACATCATCCAAGAATTTTTTATATCGTTAGGTACTGGATCATCCCAGTCTATCTTAGCGCTCCATAAACGCTGTAAAATTATTTTTGCAGTAATAATGCAAGCACATAGAATACCTAAAGGATCAAAAATTTTGCAAGTCATTGAGATTATTGTTCTCTTAGTTATCTTTAAAGTAGGTTCTATATTTATTGGAAATTGAAATGTGTCCATTTTAGGGGACCAATTGAGACCTAAAACACATGATTGCTTCGTAAGGTCTAATGTATCATTTAACATAGGTTTGTCTGCAAATATTTGAGGACAATTTGTGCGTATTTGCGTAAAGGAAAATGTGCTGAGCCTAATATTTGTGTCACAGTCTTGTAAATATGCATCAGCTCTTCTTTAGTAGATGCTCCAGTGCTTAAATCATCATAATAAAAATCATTTTTAATTATATTAGCAATATGCTGATCTGTACATTCCTTAGCTAATTGAAGGAGACATCTAGTGCTTAGAAACGGTGCAGCTGCTGTACCGTAGGTCACAGTGTTTAATTGTAAGACCTTGAGTGGCAGAGATGAATCTTCCCTCCACAAAATTAATTGTAAATGACGTTGTGACTCCACAATAGAAATCTGTCTAAACATTTTCTCAATGTCACCTGTTAGTACGAATTTATGAGTGCGGAAACGTAACATAATATTAAATAAATCATTTTGTACAACTGGACCTATCATCTGGATATCGTTTAGTGATTTCCCAGAGGATGTTTTCATAGAAGCATCAAAAACTACCCTGAGTTTTGTGGTTTCACTTTTCTCTCTTAGTACTGCATGGTGTGGCAAGTAATTACCAAACCTTGGACGCTCTATTTCTTCCAAATGACCAAGATCTGAATATTCTTTAATAAAATCACAATACTGTTTTTTAATATTTGGATTCTTATCTAATTTTCTTTCTAAACAAAGAAAACGCCTTTTGGCAATATTATAAGAGTCACCTAGTGCTTCTTCCGGTGAATCCTTGAGTGGCATTTTAACATTAAATCTACCACTTGGCAAGCGACTTGTATTTTCTATAAAACTGTTCTCACACGCTTGTTCTTCAAGGGTGTAAGATATTTTATCTGAAGGCAATTCATCGACCTCCCAAAATCTTTGTAATGATTCTTCAATATTACAATATAATACATTAATACTAGAGTGAGCATTTTTAGCACAAATTAACTTAGCGTGTCCATTGCCTATAGGGCCTGACACCAACCAACCTAGTTTTGAATGTTGCAATACAGGTTTGTGTTTACCTAATCTTATTTGTTGGGTACCTACAATGTCCCAAAAAACGTCTGCCCCCAACAAGATATCTATGTCGGAGGGACAATGGAACCCAGGGTCTGCAAGATCCAAATCAGTAGGCAGTCCTAGGTCTAAAATATTAACATTTAGTGTCGGTAATGTACCTGTAATTTTAGGTACTACTAAACACATAACTTGTAAATTAAATGAATTCTCAAAACGTGAGGACAATTTTAAACTACAATGCTCCTTAATGTCACATTGTATATTATTGATGCCAGAAATTCTTATTGGTTCAGTACATTTAGTTGGCATTCCAATCTTTGTTTTAAGTTTTTCAGTAATAAAAGAAGATTGACTTCCAGTATCCAAGAGAGCTCGTGCAAGGTATGTAGAATTATTTACAGGATTAACAATTTGAACAACTGCTGTACACAATAGGACCTGTCGTGCAGAGACAGCAGACAGTGTAGCAGGTGATGTAGGTAAGTCATTATTATTTGTATTTAAATTGGAACTAATATTACTAAAACCTGCTGTAGTATCTTTATGCACTAAACTATTATGTTTGCCATTGCAAAACTTACAAGAACTTTTAAGAAAGCATTTCTTGGCAGTATGTCCACTACGCAAACAGTTAAGACACAATTTCAGATTTAAGGCTGTATCTAACCTAACTTCAGGTGACATATCCTTAAACTTGGTACACATATACAAGGGGTGATTGTCCTTACAAATATCACATGAATTTTTGGAAGAATTGTTACTCGTAGAACTCACAAAAACCTTAGTAAAATTCCTTGGGTCCTGTGAACCACCATGCAGCTTACCATGATCATTCCTATTTGTATTTTGACTTTGTGTAGTTTCTAGAACATCTGCCCTATTACGCAAGAAGTCATTAAATTGATCTAATGTAGGTAATTCTGCTAATCCATTCTTATATTCTTCCCATTTTCTACCAGTGGTGATATCAAGCTTTGTTGACACCATATATATAATTAACGCATCCCATTTATCTGTAGGCTGCCCTAAAGTATTCAACGCTCTTAAATTTTTGGAAACTAAATCAATAACATATCTCAAAGCCTTGTGAGATTCTTTTGATAGTGATTCAATATTGAAAAGCGCTTTAAAATGATTATTCATAAGCAGATTTTTATTATTATATCGTTGACAAATTAAATCCCAAGCTACCCTGTAATTATTTGATGTAAACTCTATAGACTTTATAACTGCTAAAGCTCCTCCTTCTAAGGAAGACCTTAAGTAGTGAAACTTGTTTATATTTGGGATTGCATCGTTAGAATTGATCAAGGAATCAAAAGTATCCCGATACTCCAACCATTTTAAATAGTTGCCATCAAATGTGGGCAATTTTATAGTAGGCAGCTTTACTGAATTAAACTTATTATGAGTACAATGACTATTATTATGTAAACTACAGTCTGAACCTTCAGACCTTTGTTGATCAGTTTTAGACACATTGGCAGATTCATTTAACTCTTGAGCCAATGATATACACGAGAAGAACTGATCCTCAATTAACTCTCTTTCTCTTAATTGCTCATCCAAATCTAGACAATTCAATTCAATATTATTTTGTAACATGTCAAACGTATTCAGTAGTGCTTGAAATTTCTCTATTTTCATTACAATTTCTTTGGCTTGCAAACTACTGAGCGGACTACACTTTGAAATTTGATGTAAATAATCTTTGAATTTAGTAAGTTGACCTTTAATGGCACTACGTTTCCTTAATAAACCTTTAAATTCTTGTTTTTCAACTTCACTCATTTCTTGTTTCTCATCAACCATCTTGTTAATTTATCTATACCTAATCTAACCTCTAGATAAGTAGGCAACGATGAATTGGGTAGGTACACTAAGTCAATAATAAATGTAACTCAAAACCGCTAACTCACGGTACCCTGAAGCTGTGACAGCACGAAGTATGCAGCACTCACCAGGCGCCTGCACTGCAACGCGTAGACAGGCAGGTAGCTAGCAGATAATCGAAAGCGAAGCTCAGCTCAGGCCATGCACACTCACCGCACCTGGAATAGTCGGCAAGCTTTGGTGAAGTAACGTACCTAGGTATAGGTAATAGGCATAAACTCCCAGTTAGATATTAATTAGGTAGGTATAATGCAGAACACAATCGTCTGCGACTTAGGCAAATGGCGTACACGTGCTATAGGGTGTACAATATTAATAGTAGTTTAAGAACAAAGTGCAATATTTAGTTTTTAGTGCTTAAATTGGAGCTTTAGGCAAGCGTTTAGTCTCTTAAATAGGCTATTTAGACATCCACCAACAATATAGGTAGGCGCAACAGGCGCGCCGATCACACACACAAGCACTAAAATGGACTCGCCCACCACGTGTGGCAAGAAAATTAGATAAAAGTATCGTACTTTTATCGAGTACTTTCAATAGGCAAGCTGACCAAACTCGTTCGAGCAAAACCACTAGGCTATTCACACAAATAGAAACAAGGCGATAGGTATCGTGGAATAGGTAGGAGTACAGGAAACAGGCTTACTTCCCTCGGGCTAGACCTCTGGTGCAGGCGTTGAACTTGTGCCGTTTGCGTAGTCCGAAGGCCCCGTGGGTGACTGAAGAACAGCATACGCGCCAATCTTGTCCTTTGGTTCCCGTGTCCGGCCTCCACGTGCTTTCTCGAAGTTTCGGTCAAGTTGTTTGTAGGTTCGACAAATATTGTCTTAGACGGTCGCCAATATTGTTGAGAATATTGGGGTCACTCAAGCCAGAGGCTTAATAATAGGCGAGTCTACTCTTAAAATATTATATTATGTACTCAACAATTAACAATGCGATACTTGTGACGCCTGTGACGCGCTGCGTGTACGCATGCGCTCTAAACGAGTGACCCGAGCAGACTGGAGTCGGCGGTTGGCGGCGAAGCTACGCGGCCGCGCGGCCCTCGTCCCTCGCGTCCCGCGGGGGTTGCACAGTGGGTTCGCAGTAATCCGGCGCACAGTGTGTGCGTGAACAACAGGAAGTTTAAAAACATCATCAAAATACACCGAGTGGATTAAATACGTATTACCTACTTATTGAAGCTAACTAAAAAACTACCAAATGAAAGAATTATAAAAATCCGTTCATAAACAAATACGAGTAAGTTATGCCCGAACATATTATATACACATCAACAGAATCTAGGGATATTTTATATTTCATCAAATATCTATAAATCTATGAAGAATTTTCTGATATAGTAAATGGAAGAATGATAGGTTATTTTAAGGTCTTTAATAAAAATAAAAAAATATTTTGTGATTTTTTTGTTTTATATAAAAATGTTAATTTTTTTAATCGCCTTAGTAAATTTGTATGATAAAAAAACTTCATTACTTCTTATAAAACTATTAATTTTAATAAAATTTGAAAAAATATTATAAAATCTAATTATTAATAATCAGTGTTGCCACCTCTTACATTAATTACACATCGACATCGATTGTTCATACTTAAAATTAAATTGTCAATGTCTTGCTGCGGTATGAGGTCCCATGTTCTTTGCAAGTGTTCGTAAAGTTGTTGTTCCGTCGTCCAATTTGGCGGGAAATCTCTCAAAGCTTTTCGTTGTAACATATCCCAGGCATGCTCGATAGGATTTAAGTCGGGCGACTGTGCAGGCCAATCCAAAACCATCAACCATCCAGTAGTCATGTTGCTTCGGATCCAAACGAGCTGGGTTCGTCCGCCAAGTCGAATTCCTGCCCACACCATGATTGTCCCGCCTTGGTATGTGAGTGGACCTCCTGAGGGTGCCGTAGACGGCTAACTCTCCCTGGAGTTCTCCAAACGCGTGTTCTTCGTGAATCGGGATGAAACCCAAACCGGGACTCATCGGTGAATAGCACCAAAGACCATTGTTCGTCACTCCATGGTAAATGCTCCCGAGCCCACGAAAGCCGCCGACCGCGATTGCCACGTCGCAATGCTGGAACACGTAGCGGTCTTCGAGCATGAAGACCAACTTCATGCAACCTCCTTCGCACGGTTTGGTCGCTTACCAGCAACTGGTGGTCCTCCTGGAGTCTTAGTACTAGTTGCATCGCTGTGATATTGGGTTGTCTTCTGGCGGTCATTTGGAGAAATCGATCCTGTCTCTGCGTAGTAACACGATATCTACCCGTGTGCCGTTCAGCCACATCCCCAGTACTGCGATAACGTGACCACAACCTTGATATCACGTTTTGGCTGGTGTATAGGGCCTGAGCAACGACGCTTTGAATAGGACCATTTTCTAACATGCCCACGGCTCGTAACATTTCATCTCGACTCAAATGACGACGTGACATGATTCTTAAAGCTCACACGGCACGTTAAATTAAAAAAGAAAAACAATCTAATCCCTTTTCATTAATTAATATTAATAAAACAATTTTAATTTTCCTTAACGTAACGAATTACTAACAATTTTGCCGCCGTATTTTGTTGTTTCTTTTGTTTTTTTTATTTACATTTTAAAATTTTTAAAATAGAATAAAAGAGGTTTCAATCTGTATATAAACTTTTTATGGAAACTAAAAATATTTTAAACTATGAATTCGTAAATAATTTAGGATTAAGATAGATATCCCTAGATTCTGTTGACATTGCTTTTAATTTAAATATGTGCTGAAACACTAGTATAGTGCGAGTAAAATTCTTTCATCGGGGCCTTGTGGTTTTAGACTCCCGGACACCAGTATCGAGCCTTCCTGAATCTTTAAAAATAATGGTAGTATAAAGAAAATATAATATACAGAGTGGCACGGACATCGACGCGCAAACTGCTACCATGGATCCAGTACATGTTTGGACCCCAGGGCGTTGAAATTTTCGTCGGTTATTAAAAAAAAAATTGCTGTTCCATACATTTTGACCGCGTAGGTATATTACACTTTTGTAGAAAACAGCAGATTTTAAATTTAGATTTTTTAAATCTAATAACCAGAGTGCATCTCATCAAAATTCCAATAAGCCTAAACACGGCTAGGATACATTGTTTTATTACGGAGTTCTCGTGTCTACCTTCCGATTTCCTAATCAGATTATTTTGATCCATTAGTATCATTTTCATTAGAGCCATTTATTTAATTTGCTTCTACATAGTCGCTTAACTATCTTAATCGAGATATCTTCTCGCCACCCGTGAAACACCTATCATTGAGGAGTTCCGGTGGCCATCTGTGTTCATATTCATCAGTTGCACTTCACCAAATGATATTTTTTAAATGCAAAAGCTTGACTTATTGATGAAAATATAAAAAATCGCTATGTGTATGCCTATAACATTTGCGGAGTTCCCTCAATTCCTCATGGATCCCAACATCGGAACTGGATTTTGATAAAAATGGGACCAACCTGGAAGTATATCCATATCCTCTGACATTAAATTATACTATGACATCATAAATATTTTTTTTTGTGTTTACGATATTATTATTAGCAAAAGTAAGGTATAGGTACATATAAATTAAATTACAATTTGAGGTCAGTTAACCTCAAATTGTAATTTAATTTATATGTACCTACACCTAACTTTTGCTCACTACAATTGGCATGATGTGATGATACCATTTACTAATTTAAAACCATAAAATGTACCATATTCTGACAAATAAATGAATATGATTATGAATTAAAAATAATTTTCCAAATCGGTTTATAAACGAAGGAGTACTGAAGTAATAAAGATTAAAAAAAAAACTAATTGTGAACCTCCTCGTTTTTTTAAGTCGGTTAAAAATACCATTTCTGTGAAAAAAAAAAAATACTAAAGAGAGACAACAACGGAAGGACGTCAATATAATTATAATATTAAGTAGACAATCAATCAAAATAAGATACACATAACTGTGTTGATGATAAATGAGAGCGCAGCTGATTTCTATATCGGTTTATATACATGTGTCCATCAGAAATATAAGTACCATAAACTCCCGCGTGGTAATAAAGGTTCCACAGTTTGCGTGTGTTCAGAACAATAAAACTTTCATCGTTATAGTTTTACTGTTTCACGCACATACGAGTTAGTTTCATAATAATATTTATTGTTTCACCGAGTGTTTGTGTTCCGTTAGCTGTAGCTTACGTTCAATTATTTATGGGAAATCTATCGCTTTAAAATTATGTGTTTGCTAAGCCAAGTCCCGGCTCATTGATTAGTTAACTTAATTTTGCTTTCACATAAATTAATTTTAAAGTAAAGACATCTGTTTGCCAAAGATAATTTATCTTTCAATATCGCCCACAATTATTTATAAACACCGAATTCAAACGATTCATTATTTTTTCCTTTGAGGAGATTTTGTTTACGCAATAAGCTCCGATGTAAATAAATTCATGATGATAATTACAAGTAGAATACGTATTTACAAATATAGTCACATCACTTTTCATAGTTATAAATGTTATGATACTCGTAGTCGTAGTAATGGAAGTTAATTGAATGTCGCTAAAGGCCAATATAAATATAACGTAGTCATGTGCAGCTTCTTGTTTCTAGTAAAACTGTACCCCGTATTTATACCGATTGTACATTTGACTATATTAATTTGATGAGTCAGTAATAAACTTAAACTAAAATAGTAAAATCCAGCAAAAGCTTGAAGTCGATAGGTCTGGTTGTACATCCGAGAGAACGAACTGCTAAGCCGGAGCACTTGTAAAAGTTAATGAAAAATTAAAATTAAATTGGTTTAGGCAAAGTTGTGATCTTACAGAGAGTGCGAAGTTTCCTCTTGCGTAAATTAACTTTGCAAATTATAAAACGTCTGCGTCGACATAGAATTGTTCTTCATGGAATTATTTATGGCGGTTCATTGGGTCTCTGCTAGGTTCTCTCTTGCATGGAAGATGATTAAGGAAATAAGAAAGATTTCACTCCGAAATGTCTGCCTTAATTGAAGTTAACTGTTAGATATACTTAATCGAGCAATACGTATTATTTGTCAATGAGGCGAGACGTGAATAAAGGACATTTGGAAGTCTGTTTTTACTTTTAGTAAGTCCAAACTGTAATAAACGAGAATTAAGTTTAAAAACTTAAGATTCTCTGGCGCCTTAGCAACCACTACTTACATATAAAAAGTCCAGTGGATTTTTCGCTTCGTTAGGTCTTGCAATTACCGCGGTATTGTAAACAAGGAAGCTTCTAAGCTAAGAATTAAACGAACTTACGGTTTCTCATTTAGTTTCAAGGAGAGAAAGCACTGGAAGAAGTTGTAAATAAGAAAATTTAATTTGCGGGCGTCGCAAATACTTACTCGGAAGATAGAAAATAACTTGTTTCTACGTTGTCAAACATGAAAGGTACTAATAATGTAGGTATTGTCTATAAATTGAGCTGACGTTATCTTATGTACGTAACACGTAGACGATGCAGTAACGTTTCTATGTTGTACATATTTACTTACATATGTAAGAAGCTTGTATGTTTTCTTTTCTGTCACATAATATGGGTATTGCAATATATTGTTTATGATATTTTTCTCGCATTTGCGCACAAAAGCCTTCATGGAGAGTCAAATCCAATAAGGTAGTATATTCGATGGATCAAGATTTATCTCAGCTGATTTATTATGGTGGATGTGGGTGAGAAAGTCAGAAAAGCACATTGTGTTAGCACTCAGCTAGGTATGGATTAAAGGGAGTCCTATTATATATCTAAACCTGTTATTATTGTAGTATAAATAGGCTATGAGTTTGTGATCAAACTCATAGCCTATTTATATCAGTATTTCTCTGTGTGTCGGGAGCAATGTACAAAGCGCAGTATAACTTCCTTGTACATCGACCAACTACAAAGTCTGGTGTAAAGTGCGCACTCAATATTAGAAGCGGCCAACAGCAACGTAGCGGCCGCTCAGTCGGCAACTCAACTCGGCTAATCTTTACAGTGCTCCTTTACTCACAGATTTCATATTCTGTTTGAGCTGAAAGGTTGTTGAGGCGTTGTTCTTATAGTGTTAAACTAAGACTTGGTTTGAGTATCAATTACACGAGAAAGAAATCATTGTCAGCATAGGCGCACCAATAGGTTTTGTAAATACTGTGCAGCATTTTTAAGATTATCGCTCTCAAACCATTGATATACTAAAAAACCCAAGATACATAATCAGCGTCTCAAAAGCGTCCGCATAAAAAAGGCGCAACATTTAAAATTGTGCGCATGTTTCAAATAGTATCGCGTCCGCCGCGTCACTGTACGCACGCTAAAACTGTTCGGCATTCATTGAAAAATTGTAAAAATATTACGTCAAAAATGTTAAAAAAGGATGGGATCTCGAACTTTCGGTAGGTAAAAGAGTTTATTGATCTGTGTTTGTGGTTTATATGACTAACTGTGGTGAGAAATATTTGATTTTTATTTAATTTTTCTTAAAAGTCACTCAACGGGCCGAGTATAATACGGCAAATTTTAATGGCTGCTTTTTCAGTGTAAGAACAATGCATTACAACCTCCATTGAATTTAGTCGAATAATATAAACTGACCGGATTGAAAGGAAAGGAGTCGATTTTTTCTTATTGTGTTAAAAAAAAAATTGTTAATAAGTTAATTAATTTTTGTACTTTTTATATTTAGTTTTTAACCGACTTCCAAAAGGAAAAGAGGTCATCAATTCGACGATTAAAATAATGTTTGTATTCTCGATTACTTCTTTTTTGGGGCTAATTGAGTAATTCTTTTTTTTACTTTGTAAGAATATAGTCTCCGATTTAAGTCGAAATTAATGTGTTTCCTACTGTGTTATTTGAAATAAATACCTATTGAAATTTGCATATATGAGTTTTATTTCATTTCTTAAAATAAGTTTTAAAATAACACCATTAAACAATTATCAATAATCCACAGTCCCAATATTCACAGAAGATAAGTACAACCTGTTGTACTTATACATGTTATGTTTTAACCTAAGTAGGTATTTAGTCTCGATATAGGTATTGGTGCCGATTCTCTTGTACACACGGCCACACTTCAAGTTAGACACCCTATATACCCATAACTACGCTACCAGCAATACAGAGAATTGTACGAAAGGGACTGCGCATCGTGGCATCGGCCAATCACAGCATTTGCTGCGTTACGCCTACGCACACAGATGCATTTTTTTGTTCACGCAAAAATATTCGCAAGTTTCACTCGTGTTTTCTATTCTATTAAACATCATCGCACGGCCGGGATTCAAGGCTCCTACAAACAGGCGCGACACGCGACGCGACACAAAGAGACCGTGCGGCACGCGGTGTCTGTGTGTCACGTCGCGTGTCGCGCCTGTTTGTAGGAGCCTTCATGAATATTTGTTGTTCCCGCGGAAGTGATTTTTTTTAATATTCCGAGGTTAAAAACGTATTAGCGTGGTGCACCAATATTAATGGCGCCGCAATTAACTCCACAACAGCGGCAGCTGATAGTGGTGTTGCGAGAGGGTGGTTAAACAATAAAATAAATTGAAAGGAGGACGGGGATTAATATATTATTATGTATTTGCGGCAACGAGCCGCACGGCAATAGATAATTTTTAGTCATAAATTCATAACCCATATTCATATCATATTCATATTTATTTATTTATTTTTATATTCATTTTTATTTATTAATTTATGTCATATTTAGTTACTACCCATGAGACTCATTGCATCCAAGACAATACCATTTCGAACATCTTCTTTAACGAGCGCGGCGGCCGCGTAACAATAGATACGTAATTAGTTCATTGTTATTTACATTTACGCCTTTTTGTTGGTGGGACGAACGGGAATAATTTATATATTTTTTTAGTCCCATTGGTCCTACCAAATAATTCTAGACTGGTTGTTTAATAGCATAAATTAATACGGCATGAGACAAAATAGTATTAACTTGTAGGCAATCTAATAATATTTATTAGTAACAAAAGTGGACTTACATCAGGTAGTTTTTCACAGAATTCGTGTAGAATTACTATTACATTAACACCTGTGCTGTTTCATTGTTTGGTCACACCACTAACTATATTAAAGTGCTTTACCACCGACTTATTTAATGATACTAGAGGAAGAGAATGTCAGGTAAGCATGGTTTTGGTTTCACGCAAATAAAACAAAGTTATCGGTACTCTTTTGTTAAGTAGCGGCATTGTCGGCGCATCTCGCCCGAGCCATAAAGGTAATATATAAATACTCACAGAACAATTTATTTTGTAAAATAATTATTAAATCCAACAAAATAACTAATTTGAAAAGTAAACTGCAAAAAAAACGATTACATAGAAAAATTCGTTTTTCTTTCTATGGTTGACAATAAAGTAATACGTGGTTCAGTGTTTTTGAAAAAATGGAATGAAAGGAATGGGTGGTTGGATGGTGGTGTTGATTGAACGTTTGTATGAATATCCGACAGGATGTAGATTACCGAATTACCTACACGCATGCGAACCGCAAGCTCGAAATATAATATAACTAGCTGTTGCCAGCAGCTTCGCCCGCGTGGATGTCAATACTTCCCTAGTGGAATCGGATTTTGTTCAGAATATCATGGGTTTTAATTATTTTGTTTGTAACCCTAATATTTTTTTTTTCTAAAACAAAAGTAGCCCAAGTTACTCCTTATATCATCAGCTATCTGCCAGTGAAAGTCTCGTCAATATCGGCCCAGCAGTTTTGGAGATTAGCAGGAACAAACAGGCAGACAGATAAAAAAAGACAGACAGACACAAAAATTCTAAAAATTGTTATTTTGGCATATGAACCGTATAATTATACTTATATCACACACGCAGTAAATTCCTCCCCTGTAAGATTTACTACCCTTCCATTTACCCCGTTAAGGGTAGATTTTCAAAAAACTCCGTCATGTTATTTATTATTTTTGGTCTCAAGTGTAAATACCGAGTTTTGAGTTAATCGGACTGCGCGTATATACAAACTTTGACACCTCCAATCCCCTTTGTGGGGTAGTTTTGAAAAACGAATAATGACATACTTTATTACTTACTCACGAAAGTATTTGTGCCAAGTTTAAAGTTAATTAACCAAATGAATAAGTTTTTAAACTGTCATGGTCACTAACATAACTATTAACATTGGAAACGGATATTTACCGTGTTTACTTTTTGTTTCAAAGTAAAAATGGTAAATATCCCGTTTCAAATGTTAGGTAATACAAATGAATAAGATTTTTCATATAAACTATATTCCCTGTTCTCACCACCCCCCGGAGTGGCATTAAAAAAAATTATTTGGGATGTTTCCATAACTTGACCTCAAAATTATTTATACCATTTTTCGAGTTAATCAGGCCACGGCAGTAAAATTCTCTTCTGTAAAATTGACTACCCTTTTTCACCCTGTTAGTTCAAACTCTACCCAGTTTTGAAAAATCCTGATACATTTGTTATTCTTTATTTTTGGTCGCAAGTATTTCTAATGAGTTTCAAGTTAATCGAACCGCGCGGTAAAATTCCTACATACAAACTTTGACACCCTGCAATCCCCCTTTGAGGGGTAGTATTGAAAAACTAATAATGAAAAATGTTATAACTTACTTAGGCAAATAATTGTGCCAAATTTCAAGTTAATCAACCAAATGAATAAGATTTTTCATACAAACTTTCATCCCCTATTTTATCCCCTTAGGGGTAAATGCCTTTCTTGATGCATCCCTAAATCTCATAAAGAACCTAAGTGCCGAATATGGAAAGCGGTTTGAGCTGTGCATTGATATGTCAGTCAGTCAATCACTCAGTCAGTTTCTTCTTTTATATATTTAGAAGATAATATACTAAAATGATAATAATTAATACCTACCTAATGAATGTATAATAGTTGTACACTCAAAAGGGCAGCGCAAATCCAAAAAAAAAAAACAACTTATAATACGACCTCAACAACTTGTCTACAAAATAACATGACACGTATCTGTATGTATAGTACGAGTATAGTAAAGATAAAACGCCGCATGGTGGTGGCAGGCGGGCGGGCGGCGCGGCGCACAGTGGGCTGAAACGGGCCGGTAAAGGACTTAGCATTAAAAAAAAAAAGTTTATTTTTCTGAAATTTTAAATATTGTGTTGGATTTATCTATCGATTATAAGTAATTATTTCTATGAGGGTCGTTCAGATAACTTAGTATTTTCGGAGTTATAAATATCCAAAGTAATTTTTGTATGAAGCAAAAGAAAAAAATGTGAAAATCTCGAAATTCTCAAATTTTCTCAAAGAATTGACTCTATGTATGCATAGTACGTATATTTGTCCTATTTTAGCGCCTATTCTCGGGTTGCGATTTTCTGCGATTTGGTCGCAATTTCAAATTTTGTTGTCTATTCCACACCACCATAGAAGTTAAGAACTAGGCGCGTTTTTTTTTTTTATGTAGTGGTCTCCCCTTTAGGCCTAATCCACTAAGGACTAATAAAATAAATAAATAAATAAGTAAAAATCACAATCACTACTGGCCACTGCACTGTTTTAATTTAATCACTGTCAAGGGTATCCACATTAACGAATGCAAAATTTTCGTATTCGTCATCATCAAATGTTTCCGCTTGTTCAATTACTAATAAATTGTGTGCTTCTACTGACAAAGTTTTATGTTTTCTGCGAAGTTTGTGACGTTTCGCTGAGATGAGTGGATCAGAGCTGGTCAATAAATTATTTAAAATGTTTTCATTTGTAGTTTTCCTACTGCATTTCCTGGAATGGTGTTGGCGGTACCTACGAAAGTCTTTATTTCTAGCTTCAGCAGCTTCTTCAGATAGCTGTCCAATTGGTATTAGACCAAAACTTTCAATAATAGTGCACCCTATCGTTGCACCAATCACGTTACGACACGTCATAACTTGTTGTTGCGCTCGCGCACTCTTATCCCTTGATTCCCGGAAATAAGTCTCAAAACAAATTACGTCATACCTACCTATGGTGGTGGAAAATGTCGAACATTGTTTTTTTTTTAAAGAACTAAGTAGGTATTGAGGTTTTCAGGCCGTTTAGTATACATTATTTTCAATTTCAATTTAATTGGAATAAATTGCTTAACTAAAATAACATGACTCTTCATACAAATTTGATATGGCTATATCTCCGAAAGTACTCGTTAAATTAAAAAAAGTCAGAGAATAAAAACGTTTTACATTTATGCCTAGATACCAAAAAAATACATTTGATCTCTTAAGACCCAACTTTGTAATCCCAGCCCACTGTGCGGCGCGGCGGCGCGGCGGCGGCGCATGCCACGTGCTCGATGTGCGTGAGTGAGACGAAATAACAAAAACATATCGCGACTTCTCGCACGATTCGCAGCGTTCAACTTCTAATAGTCCAAAGTCCAATCAGTATAGGTTGATGCGTAGCCGTGTGTACACCGAACTAAACTAACTAAACTATCACTAAAATTCCTTACTTTTGGCAATGAGAATCTTAAAGCTATTCTGCAAACAAAATTCTCTAAATTTAAAAATAACTTTGACACAACTAAATCGAATTTGACAATCGCGACTCCTATACCCAAAGTCTCAAATTCAGATAATTTATGTAAACAAAGGAGATAACATATCAAAAAAATATCTTCGTAATGGTAATTCACATAAAATGGCGAAAAAACAAAGGTTCCATTTTCTTCTAAGTACTGAATTTAAGAAATAATAATAAAAAAATAATCATACCGTAATTATTTTTATAAATTTTCGCTTTTAAACAAAGTTATTAAGAAAAGGAGATTTTCTGGTATAAAATATTTTATGATAGGTACTAGTAAACAATGCAGGAAATCAAAACATTTTCACATTTTTTACATCTCTAACAACAATAATAGTACAACTCTTATTCATAGATTCATATTGTATGTAGCATATCTAGCCACATTTTGGATGATAACGGCTGTAAACTGTTTCGAGTGGAAATCGATTTTGGGAGGCCTACGTCTATCAGTGGACTTAAAAGGGCTGCTTATGACGATCATAGGCCATGTCTCCGACATACTACATAAAACATTGTTTGGCAACGGTATTTTGTTTGCTTATTTCTTATAATTAATTCACTTTAATTTCATACATGATTATTTACAAAAAATAATATTGATAAAATGTTTTGTACCACTGTCCTGTCATTTTGACAGTGACATTTCTTGAAATTACTTTGTTTACATAAATTATCTGAATCAGAGACTTTGGGTATAGTGTTTTTTATTCCTTTAGCTTCGCAACGTTGTACTTGTTTGCCGTAGCCCGTATCCCATGATTTTTTTTAGAGCCGGAGGCGCGCATGAGCTGGGCAGCCTCAACTTATTTTTTATGAAATTTTTTACATTTTGCATAGAAAAAAAAAATATTACCTGCATGTTGAGTTTCAGGGGTTTGCGAGTTGCAAAGGGGTTCGAAATTTTCATTATTTTTGCGATAGGACGCACCATTTTCGAGTTATAAGCAAAAGAAAAGGAAGGTTGACTGGTAGAGAATGCCTTGTGGCATTAAGTCCGCCTATGTACCACTATTGTACATGAAGTTTAAATAAAAAAATAAAAAATAAATAAAAATACAGTACTGTTTTTGCACTAGAAGTCGAGGTGTTGGTGTGAATTTAAGTTCATGACAACTAATTTTATTCCACACCTTTTTAATCGCGATTAAAAATAGCCAAATTTAGTTAGAAAATCTAAATTTTAGTTTAAAAACGTCAAATTCAGAACAGTAAAAATGCCATTTCCACTAAATTAAAAACTCAGTACCATCATAGTGCTGTCAAATTAAAATATATACCCAAAGTCTCAAATTCAGATAATTTATGTAAACAAAGGGGATAACATAGCAAAAAAATATCTTCGTAATGGTAATTCACATAAAATGGCGAAAAAAAGATTCCATTTTCTTTTTAGTACTGAATTTGAGAAATAATAATTAAAAAATAATCATATCGTAATTATTTTTTCACTTCTCATGCTCTAAAAGTTCGTCTTTATGTCGTGCGTAGGCGACATAAAGTCGCTTTTTATGCTCTAGAGCATAAAGTAAAATCTTCGTCGAAGACCAAGGCAATCGGTCCAACAGCCACACGAACGACTTCAACTTCATAGAATAACCTCTTTATTTTAATTCGTTTCGTTAGTATTCTAAGAACAAGGCAAGGATACCAACAGTCAAAGTACACAATAAAACTTCATAAAATAAACTTATATTTTTTATTTCGTCCATTTATATTTTTTTAAATTAGTTTTTTTATATTAGTTAATCAATATATTTAAACTTTATCTAAGTTATCATAGATATAAAAACAAAATGTTTTTATAACTGACCAGTATGTAACGATCTAAGTTAGGTGACAAAAAAATAAGTTAATTGGCGGGAAACATAATTATTTTCCAATTTTAATTAAATTTACAATATTTACATGTTGCTGTTTCATTTCCTCGTAATCGGAGTGAAAAGTAGAGTGTACAACTCGTCCATAAAACCCATTTTACACTCTACTTTATATCCATCCTCTCTCGCAAGCTCGCTCGGATGGATAAACGTCTCGCGTTAAATGGTGCGTTTTATGCACTTGATGTACAATCTACTATTATAAATTTTCGGTTTAAAACAAAGTTATTAAAAAAAGAAGATTTTCTGGTAGAAAATATTTTATGGTACTGGTAACAATGCAGGAGATCCAAACATTTTCACATCTTCAAAAACGCTTATAATATAACTCTCATTGATAGATTCATATTGTATGTAACATATCTAGCCACATTTTGGATGAAAACGGCTGTAAACTGTTTCGAGTGGAAATCGCTTTTGGGAGGCCTACGTCTAGCAGTGGACTTAAAAGGGCTGATTATGACGATCATAGGCCGTGTTTCCGACACATTACATAAAACGTTGTTTGGCAACGGTATTTTGTTTGCATAGTTCTTATAATTAATTCACTTTAATTTCGTAGACGATAATTTACAGAAAAAAAAAAAATATATATAAAATGTTTTGGACCACTGTCCTGTCATTTGGACAGTGACATTTCTTGACATTACTTTGTTTACATAAATTATCTGAATTAGAGACTTTGGGTATAGATACTGTCTTGATTAAATAAAGACGTCAAGGATCCCTAAATGAATCACTATTCTATCAATTAACCGTCAGTTTAAATCCTCTTTCGTCTTTGTCTATTACGTGGGCGTGTGCGTCGATTATTACTGGGTAATTGGATGACGTGCGCGTGATGACGCGTAATGACGCGGGTATCGGCTTTCATATCACTAGTCGTGTGCGGTGACACAAGTGACAAGCTACGGTGAACCCTGTTGCCAATTATGGGGATGACTTGTATAGGAACGTATGTGTTCTCATTTCCTCCAGGTGTAATACACACACATCAAAAGTATCTAGGAATCAAGTACTTTTTTGCTACTTAGTTACTAAAAATCAAGATTTTAAATTATATTTTTTGTAAGTGGATACTTTTTTAGGGTTCCGTAGCCAAATGCCAAAAAAAATCTGTCTGTCTGTCTGTCTGTCCGTCCGTATGTCACAGCCACTTTTTTCCGAAACTATAAGAACTATACTGTTGAAACTTGGTAAGTAGATGTATTCTGTGAACCGCATTAAGATTTTCACAAAAAATAGAAAAAAAAACAATACATTTTGGGGGTTCCCCATACTTAGAACTGAAACTTAAAAAAAAAAATTCATCAAACCCATACGTGTGGGGTATCTATCGATAGGTTTTCAAAAATGATATTGATGTTTCTCATTTTTTTCTAAACTGAATAGTTTGCGCGAGAGACACTTCCAAAGTGATAAAATGTGTCCCCCCCCGTAACTTCTAAAATAAGAGAATGATAAAACTAAAAAAAATATATGATGTACATTAGGTACCATGTAAACTTTCACCGAAAATTGGCTTTACACTCTACTTTATATCCATCCTCGCTTGAACGAGATTTACTAAGTAGTTTTTTTTTTAATACGTTATAAATTGTAAACCGCAATTTACCTTTCATTCAATCAACTCAAATATAAAAATAAAAGCGGCCAAGTGCGAGTCGGACTCGCCCATGGAGGGTTCCGTAGCAGCAAGTAACAATATAAAAGTTCTTGTAGTTCGTTGTAACTTTGATCGATGTTTTATTTATGATGTATTAAAAAAAAACGGTGTCCCCTTATTTTGCAGACAGTAATTTCATAGAATTTCGTTTCCCAGAAAATGTTTCACATAATATGGTCCTTGTATTTTTAGTTCGAATATTATTGTTTCAAAGACTATTTATTTGAATGAAAAATATTTCACAGAAACACAATTCAATGAATTTTTAATATTTTTTTTTGTTTAACAAACTTTTCACACGGTAGAATTATTTTTTAACGAATATTGTTTGTTCGGTATAAGTTAGTGACAGAAACGACTCGCTGCAAAACCGACTCCACGTAATCTTGTCTGCCCTACCCCTTTTTTTTTTTTTTCAGGATGGCAATCATCAAATGACCCCTCCCGCTCTGGGTGGAGCGGAAGGGAGTGTCAGACTCTTACTGACTAAAACCCACCCGTGTTCCTTCCTTGGCCCTTTATGTTCCAGGGCAGCGGTACCCCTTTCGGACAATCCCGCTGACCCGGCAGGCTTGGGCCCTAATAGGCCCCCTCGTCGTTGCTGACATCTCTTTGAGGCGCGCGTGGAACACATACGCGCCGTCCAGCACGGGCCTGGTCCTGATCGGACGGTGAGCTACCCATTACTCACCGCCCGCAGGCCCGCGCCTACGGTGGCCGGGAGTCGTCACGCGGCTCCCGACGCCCGGAGCGTCTACCGCGGCGGCTGGGACGGGAGGCTCTCTTCGCTCTCTCCCTTTCCCATCCCGCCACCTCCTTCGCTAGCATGACTGCTTCGCAGAAGGAGGTGACTGCCTCCCATTTCCTCTCGTCCTGGACCATGGCTTGAACGAGGCCCCTAGAGTGTAATTTAAATCCGCGTAGGCGCGGAGAGGCGAGGCGGCCCGCGAGCTGAGGAGCAGGTGGTTTTCTCTTTTCGCTCGCCGCCGCGGCTGAGGCTGGCCGGCTAAAGCCGGCCAGCAAGCCGAAGCTGCGGTGGTGAGCGTGAATACCATCTGCAACGATAAGCTCGCGTGGGACCGCCGGAGCCCCGCAGCGCCGGAGCCGTGACAGAAACCATGCCTGCTGCATGTTGCATGCTCGCTTGCATGCTGCATGCTTGCTCTCATGCTGCATGCTTGCTTGCATGCTACATGCTTGCTTGCATGCTGCATGCTTGCTTGCATGCTACATGCTTGCTTGCACGCTGCATGCTTGCTTGCACGCTGCATGTCACATGCTTGCTTGCATGCTGCAAAATGCAAAAAAATGCTGTTGAAAAATTTAAAATGGATAAAATATTATTCTTGGTAATAAGTTTTATATTAAATAAACAATATATGGATAAAGAATATGTGATTTGTTATTCTATGATATGACTATTTTAACGTTAAAGTTTATGTGAAACAAAAATCAATGATTTAAAAATCTTCAAAGTAAGTATTCTGCGTATTGATTATTCTATGATACAAAAATATGAGCAAAAATTTATGTGATACGAAATTCTATAAAACTATAAGCTATGAAACAACGTACAACCAAAAAAACTACTAACTAGATCTCGTTCAAACCTATTTTCGGTGGAAGTTTACATGGTAATGTACATCATATATTTTATTTAGTTTTATCATTCTCTTATTTTAGAAGTTACAGGGGAGAATACCCATTTTTTTTTTTTTTCTATTTTTGTGTGAAAATCTTAATGCGGTTTATAGAATACATCTACTTACCAAGTTTCAACAGTATAGTTCTTATAGTTTCGGAAAAAGTGGCTGTGACCTACGGACGGACAGACAGACAGACATGACGAATCCATAAGGGTTCCGTTTTTTGTCATTTAGCTACGGAACCCTAATAAAGAAAAATATTGATCAATAACTTAGTTTAAAAAAAAAACACGAACTACAAGAACTTTTATATTATGTTACTTGCTGCTACGGAACCTTTCATGGGCAAGTCCGACTCGCATTTGGCCGTTTTTTATAGTAAATTTCGTCATTTGAAAAGGTAATCGTTTTCGAATTTCGGTCAAAAGATGAGAATCTTCTATCAAGTCATATTTCTATGTAATCCTACAACGGGTTTGAGGCCAGATCAGCACAATTTTGCCATACATTTGAGTGGAATCAATACTAAGTAATAGTTGACCAACTTACGTTTACAGTTGAAAAACATGTTTTCCCATACATTCCGTATGGAAGAACATTTTTGTCTACTACAATGTTAAGTTTGTTCTTGGGATAAATTCATTCCAACTACGGAACCCTTCATTGTGCGTGGTCCGCACTTGGCCGGTTTTTAGGGTTCCGTACCCAAAGGGTAAAACGGGACCCTATTACTAAGACCCCGCTGTACCTCTGTTTGTCTGTCCGTCTATCACCAGGCTGTATCTCATGAACCGTGATAGTTAGACAGCTAAAATTTTTACAGATGATGTATTTCTGTTGCCGCAAATACTAAAAAACAGAATAAAATAAATATTTAAGGGGGCTCCCATAGAACAAACGTGAATTTTTTGCCGTTTTCATAGATAATGGAACGGAGCCCTTCGTGCGCGAGTCCGACTGGGTCTTGGCCGGTATTTTTAATAACTTTGTTTAAAACCGAAAATGTATAAAAATAATTACGGTATGATATTTTTTTAATTATTATTTCGTAAATCAGTACTTAAAACAAAACGGAACCTTCTTCCGACATTTTTTGTGAATTACCATTACGAAGATATTTTTTGATATGTTGTCCCCTTTGTTTACATAAATTATCTGAATCTGAGACTTGGGGTATAGATACTTTTCATGTGTGTACTTGTAGATTACAAATAAAAACACAAATCACTTTGCTCACACTGAATTTAATAATCAACTTCATATAATATGTTACACTTGTACACGTAGGTACCTAACAGTAATCATCGACCTCACAAGTCGACGCGACAGTCCAGCCGATAGTGCGCTCGCGCTCATGCGGCAATTTCCTATTCATATTCTGACTACCGGAAGTCAGCAGTTCAATATTTATTACAGACTAGCTTCTGCTCGCGACTTCGTTCGCATGGAAGTCGTAAAACACCATAATATACTAAAATACCAGCCACATTTTAATAAAACTTCCCTGAACACTACGTTTTAGTTTTGGTCACAGCAGTCAAGATATACAGAGAGTGAGGACTGGTGACGCGGGAGCAAGCGACGTACAGTTCTATGTTCTACTAAAGGGTTTGGTTTCCGCACTTAGTCCTTCAGGTGGACCATTGTACATGGGCCATGGCGGCCATCAGTGATTATTTTAACCAGCCCACCTCCCTCCAGAAGTAAATTACGTCTCCCGGTCTGTTTAGTTTATCTGTGAAAGATCTATGGGTGTCCCGAGGGTTTCTGTTCTAATCTATGTGATTCCTGTGCATTCAAAGAGTACATGCGAGTCGGTTTCCTCAGATTCCGTGCAAGCACAGACGATTATCCGTTATGCCTATTGTGTGGAAGTGTTTGTTTAGCGAGCAGTGTCCCGCGATGATCCCCGTCACCAGGCGCAGGCCAATCCTGTCCAGGGGTAATAAACGCCTGGTTAGCCTACCATCTAAGGATGGCATATCCTCCCTGGACTCTCTGCTGCCCGGTGTCGAAATCCACCAGCTGTTTTCTAGTGAATTATTGAAGGCCTGCGTTCCTGCATATACACTAATGGCACAACACTGATACATTGAATGTTTCATATTATCATTCTTACAGATTATTCCTGACGAACACCTTTCACTAATATAATATGTAATATAATATAATATATATTTATGTAGCTACATTGTAATTGTAAACACACGAGATGTCTCATTAACAGTCACCTAACCATTGATATTTATTTTTATCATAACCTTATACGACAGAAGAGGTCTAACTTAATTACACTCCCGGACACCTGAATCGAGCCACCCTGCGATTAAAAAAATCGGGGTGTGGCTGTGACGTGTACAACTGTAACCCAAAGCAACCTGCGAGTAGGTAGGAAGGAGGACATTTTGGTTGTGAACTGTGAAATGTTTTTATACTTTCATTAGCGAAGCCTATATTCGTCAGAGAATTTTAACACTGCGGTGTAGTAGAATATTGCAGTTTTAGGTCAGCGCCGTTTCTTGACCGGTAGTGAAACTAATATAATTTTTGTTGATGATTTCTGAAAAAGTGGTCTATTTAGAGACATTATTTTATTTTTCCTGTAACCTTTACATAAACTTCTATCACATAGAATAATTTCAGATTTTTATCTATGAAAACTTCGGAGATAAGACGGGGAACGGTATTTTTTTACACATGCCCTTGTAGTCACACTTCGAATTTTTAAGACCCCTTTCAGACCCTGATGCAAAAAAAATCTTTCTTATTTGAAAAATAGTTGGGCATACTTCATCTAAAACTATTCCATACAAGTTGATAGCATTAGTAATTCTTGAGATATCCAGCTGTGACAGACAGACGGACAGACAGACTGAGTCACACCATAAGGGTTCCTTTTTACCATTTTGGTACGGAACCCTAAAAAATAAGCCCAAAAAATATCAATTCTTGTGAATTAAAAAAAATTAATCAGATTTGCATATCATTTAAAATATATATATATTATATATATAATATAATATCTGCTATATTCGTTTCCTATTCAACCCAGCAAAGTAGTAATGGAATAATTCGACTGTTGTCATACACTGACACATTGTGTTCGTTCTCATGTCAGTATCATTCCTACGAACTATATGGGAAAAGTTTTTAAGCTATTGCATAGCTTCTATCGCGGGCCTTGAGCGCGGGGACCGAATCCAGAAATTCCGTAACGAAAAAACCTCACGCTCTCCGACGGTTATTTTACTACACCAGTACCCTCTAGTGATCTAATAATTTCTGGCAGTTCCTTTTTTCTGTGAACTGCGTATTTTATTCTTATAAATATTAGTTTATGAAATTATGATCTTCACAAAAAGTGATTGTTGATAGTGGGGTTTGAACTCACGACCAGTCGATTACGAGTACATTCAGTTCCCCTGTTGCACCGCAAGGCTACAATGACTTAATTAAAGCTTGCCAAATAGTTGATACCATTCCAGTTGAACAATTTTTAAACTTGACTAGACGGTTGGAAATGACTCATGTACATGGAATTTTTTCGCTGTCAAAACAGTTTGTCACTCTTTTTTTATTTAAAATTACTTTAGGTTCAACACTTTCGTCTATTTTAAAGTTGTTATTATGCTTATATTTGAATAGTATTTGACTTTGTTTACGTAGTTATACACTTTTACGACGTTTAGCACTTATTTATTTTGTTTTTAAGCTATTGCATAGCCTTGAGCGCGGGGACCGAATCCAGAAATTCCGTAACAAAAAAACCTCGCGCTCCCCACTCCGACGGGCACGGAGGTGTGGCTTGAAGGCCGTGCATCGTCTAACGTCGTTTCAGTTCGGCAGTCTTCGACACGGCGTTGTGTGCGTGCGATTAGATGTATTGTACGACTCTACGAAACTCTGTGGTGGATTTACCGCGCAACGCAACGCCATCTAGTAATCGCAGGTAGAACTAACTAAATAGAGGTGACATTGGCGTGCCTTGTGATTCGTAATCGAGACAAGCGTTGCTCTGTTGGTGGTCTCAGTTGTGTTTTGTTGTCGGTTTTATCCACTAGATGGCAGGCATCGTAATTCAAAAGTTTTTGAAAGGTTGTTGAGGTATGTGAGCAATTTATTTATAAATCTAGCTAGAATTAACATTAAACATTAACGTTCTTCATAGCTTATAAAAACCACTTTTAAACGGTTCTCCAAAGTTCTGGGCCGATTATGGATTGACTTTACTTTCTTATCGGTCACCACGCTCAAAAAGTGTAACTTGAATTAATATCAAAGAAAAAGAAATACTGCATAAATAAAATAAATAAATAATTATAATTGCATAAGTTGATACAAAATGCTATGCAATAGCTTTACCGCGGCAGTCCCCGAGTGCCACACGTCTTTTTTTGCGATTTCTGACTATTCTAGTACTCAAACCTCCGTTGATCCTATAGAGTTTTTTGATCCTTATAAGAAACAGGATCGATTGGCATCAAAAAACTTTTTGTGAAAATTGACCATTTTCTTGCTGTATTTTTTTTTCAAAATCTGTGAATTCAGTTTTTTTTTTTTTTTCTAAAACTTAAGGATAGTCTCTTAAGACCCTTTTGTTGTAGCGACCACGGTTAAGGGTCCGTGCACGAAAAAACTCTCTTTTGTCAATTTATTATCTAATTGTGAGAAAACTTGAAATAATCGAAACATTAAGTCTGTGTAACTATAAAAGTACAGTTTTCATGGTGCTAAACCATTCGTGTCAGTCACAGCAGCTTTTAATAGTTTCATCATTTTTGTGCTCTCCAAAATATAGTTTATTTCGCCATTGATTTACTTAATGAAGATATTGTATAATCATCAAATAAAATTTTGATTATATTTCAAGGATAGCTGAAGACTAATTTGTGATTTTTAAATTTCTTGATATGATTTGCTAAATAATAGGAAAAATATATATTACTAACGAGGTTTAAAACAAAATAAGGTTTTTTCAATATAATTTTTCTGCTATATTTTGTATGGAAGTTGAAAAAAGTGGTTCCGCTACATGCAAGTAGACCATATAATGATGTTGATGATATTTTTTAATGTTCAAAATCAAAAGTAGTTTCTTGTAGAATGATGATCAAATGTCAGTCTCGCGTCATTTTTCGGAAAACTTGTTGCAAATATTAGTGATTTACCGTGAGTACTTAATTTATTTGAAAAATCCCTTTCAGCCACATGCAAAACAAAGAACACGACTTTTCAAATCTCAAATAATTTTGTTTAAATTATGTTTCCCTTTCTCACAAACAATGATCAAAATTGATCAAAATCAGTCGATTCGTACACGGCCTCTTAAGGTACCTGCCCTTATTGACCTGTCTCAAAACATAATGCAATACTGCTCATCCCCCATAGTAAATAGCGTGATAATTTATACCCTACAGTTTAAGCAGATCTATAGGGAATATCTATGCAAAATTTGAACAAAATCTATTCGGTAGATTTTGCGTGATGCTGGAACATACATTCAGACAAACAGACAAAAATTCTAAAAAACTATATTTTCGGCATCAGAATCGTTCCCAGATCTCGTGGAAATTACTTTTTTCAAAAATATTCAATGTACAGTTTTGACTTCGCTACGATTTTATTATATGTATAGATAAAGATAATATTTAAAACGTCCACGTACCTGGAAGTCAAAGCAGTGTTTGTATGTACATTTGATATTATTAAATGACAACATATACACAGGAAGTCAATTCATGCTTACATTTGGTACATTATTTAGTCAGGAATTACTTACACTTACACTTTGATGTCCTGGGAAAGAATGCGCACTAACTTTGAATGACCTTACTATCTGTAGCCTTGTCAGGGCGGGGGCAGCACTCAACAATGAGTCGACTGATTCTAAATATTTCACATGACATCGTCTCAAGGGTCTAGTAGTCCGAACAGTCGTAGGGTCGCCGAGTGTTAAAGCCACTTGTATGTAGGTTCGGAAGTGTTATTGGGGTATTCTGGAGTTGGGTTTTGGATTCAGATGGGAATTGCAATAAGCTTCTTATAACATGACCTGTTGGGGTTATATTTTAGAGGTATGAGGTATATATGCTAGTCGCGCGATAAACTCTGATAGCGCGATGCAGGATTTGTGGCGTCAGGTCTTTGATGCGTAGTTCACATGTGGCGTTGTTGATACCGCCACACAAGAAACCGGCTCAACCCGGTTATCCGACCAAATTCGAATGAGTAGAAAAAAGTGACGATTTCATACTTAACGATGACCTCCTTAACTTTACTCACGAACCGGTTGAAACGTGTTGTGCCTGAGTACACTGATGTAGAAAAAGTAAAAAAAAAATAACTTGTTATTAGATTATATTCCATTATCTGTTTCCGTGACTTTTGCACATGATTAAGTACATTATAAAAAGAAGCCTAAGTGCTATTCCAAGGTATATGCTATATTCTTATTTCCAAATTTCATTGAAATACATTCAATATTTTATGATATTTTTTAGTTTTATAGGTTATAAATAAAAAGCCAGATAACATTACAGTAAAAAAAGACAGAGTATCTACATTTATATTGATTTAAACCGTAGGTTACATAAAATAATTAAGTTTTTCGTCAATAATACGCAATTTTTATTATTATATTACGCCTCGTTTCCCCGAAGAGTTGGGCAGAGGTGTACCTATAGTAAACTCACATTTCGCCAGTTATGTATAAGTCGCATGTTAATATTTTTAATTTGCCCCCAAAGTTAGGTCATATAATTATTGCCAAAAAACGTTTGAACGCGACTGTACGGACAACAGCTTAGGCCTAATACGTCTAATGAAGATGGTCATCGTTTAGTATGAAATCGTCGCTTTTTTTCTAGTCATTCGAATTTGGTCGGATAACCAGCCGTTGTGTACATGTTTTGTTTTTTTGTTTATATCTACTTAATGCGAACATTTCCAAGCTGAATATTTTCACTATATATTTTTGACTAAACGCTAAACTAAAAACTTTTGGTTTAGACCCACACATCTTGGGTTGAGCCGGTGTCTTGTATTTTGCCGTCAAAGTTATGACACCGTCGTTTTGACTTTTAGCAATATTGTTCAATAACGTATGCATGTACACTTTTGAAACTTTTTATGGTTATTAAAAGCGCCAAGAAGGACCGAATACAGTTTTCAGCGAGCTTATACGTTTTCTCATTTAGGCGCTACGATATGTTTTCGGGTTTTCAAAAAAGCGCGATTACTTGAAAATGTATAAATATTTTCTTAAATCTAATTCTGTCACAAATACGCACGAATAAAGAGGTACTCGTATATGTTTATTCTAAAGGCGCACATACAATGGTTTATGAGATACACGATTCTGCAAAACGTTACTCCAGCAGGAAATGCAAATATCTCGAAAACCTGAAGACGCACAAATTATATTTTCGGCGCACATTTTTGCACAAATATAAGCTCTCTGCTCATGCAAAATATTTCTCTCTCCGATCATTCGTTTAGAATTTTCCTGCTGGAAAAACGTTACTCCGTAGCGAAGTCGCGGGCAGAAGCTAGTATTCTATAATAATAACAATAATTATTTAATTTACAGATGTAAAGCTTATCGCAGGTCAGAGCAATGAAATGTTGTCACGTGAGCACTGACCGGCTTTAGCCACGTGATCGCTGGCTCGCCTGTTATTTGACGTGTTCATGGTACAAAAGAGCCCGACAGTTCGCTTGCCGTCGAAAATGTACCTGCTGTAAGAGAGCATCATCAGCTTGCTGCTGCCTGCAGTTGCGTTGCACGAGTCATTCTAATATACCGTGCCGACACGAGAGAAAGAGAAGTACCTATATCCAAGTGACGCGTGTGCGCCCGTCATGACGACTTATTTTACGCTCACTTTACACAGCTTCCAAGGAGTTTCACTTTAAGTTCACCCGTTGCATATTACATGTCACTCGCATACGCAAGCACTTGTAATAACATGCTCGGAGTTCTAGAATTTTTAAAGCATGTTTGGTTAGAAGTGTGTTTACCTACGAGTAGGTATAGGGTCACTCCGAGCCGCCCTGGTTTTGCATGGTTTTTCTTGACATGAAATCGAGATTTATTTATTACTAGCTTCTGCCCGCGACTTCGTTCGCGTGGAAGTCGTAACACGACACAATATACTAAAATACCACATCAGCCACATTTTAATAAAACTTCCTTGAATACTACGTTTGAAGTTTTGGTCACAGCAGTCAAAATATACAGAGAGTCAGGACTGGTGACGCGAGAGCAAGCGACGTATAGTTCCATGTTCTATGGTAAAGGGTTTGGTTTCCGCACTTAGTCCTTCAGGTCGACCATTGTACATGGGCCATGGCGGCCATCAGTGGTTATTCCAATCAGCCAACCTCCCTCTAGAATATAATTACGTCTCCCGGTATGTTTAGAACATCTGTGAAAGATCTGGGTGCCCCAAGGGTGTCTGTTCTAATCTGGGTGATGCCTGTGCATTCAAAGAGCACATGCACGACGTTTTCCTCAGCCTCCATGCAAGCCCTGCACAGAAGATTGTCCGATATTGTGTGGAAGTGTTGGTTTAGCGAGCAGTGTCCCGTGATGGTCCCCGTCATCAGGCGCAGGCCAGTCCTGCCCAGGAGTAATAACCGCCTGGTTAGCCTACCATCTAAGGATGGCATATCCTCCCTGGACTCTCTGCTGCCCGGTGTCGAAATCCACCAGCTGTTTTCTAGTGAATTATTGAAGGCCTGCGTTCCTGCATATACACTAATGGCACAACACTGATACATTGAATGTTTCATATTATCATTCTTACAGATTATTCCTGACGAACACCTTTCACTAATATAATATGTAATATAATATAATATATATTTATGTAGCTACATTGTAATTGTAAACACACGAGATGTCTCATTAACAGTCACCTAACCTACATAGCCTCCCTGGACTGTCTGCAGTTCGGTGTCGAGGTCCACCAGCTCTTTTATAGTGAATTATTGAAGGCCTGTCTAATATCTTATAAGTGTAAAAGTTTACCTGATGCTTCCCTAGATGGCGTTAGGATCGGAATAGATCGCGCTATGGTTTCGTTACCGGGCGAACCATATGTAGTTTATGATTTTTTTGTAACAGGCTTTCTTTTGAATTAAAGTGTCATAATTGAAACAGTTTAAAGTGAGTTTCATTGGGTGTTCTCGCCTTCGGACCTTGAAATCCTGTTCAAGGCCTGTGTTCCTGGATATACACTAATGGCACAACACTGATACCTACATTGAATGTTTCTCATTGTCATTCTTACAGATTATTCCTGGCGAACAGCTATCACTAATCTATACTAATACTAATAATATATAAAGCTGAAGAGTTTGTTTGTTTGTTTGTTTGAACGCGTTAATCTCAGAAACTACTGGTTGGAATTGAAAAATTATTATTAAAATTCTTTTTTTGTTGGATAGTCCATTTATTGAGGAATATTATAGGCTATATAACATTACGCTACGACCAATAGGAGCGGAGTATAAATGGAAAATGTTACAAAAACGGGAAAAATTGTTCCTTTTTGAGAGCTTCCGTTGCGTGCGCTGCGTAAACGGTTTAAGTTACGCAAATATCATGTATGATGGAATTATTCCTCTTTAAAAGTTCTAAAAAAAAGTCCGCGACAGCATATGTCTATCTTTTAAGATTGACCTTTTATTATGGTAATCAATTTTTTTCGAAATTAATGCATTATTTGCGAAGGAATTTTATGAGCATATAAATATTAATCCTTATCCAAATAAATATGTTATTAATCACAAGTATTTAAATGTAAACAAAATTGTCCTTGACATCACTTGATTTCAATCAACATCTTAGGAGATATCATAATTTTAAAATAACTCCGCAACAAAATAAGTAGTAAATTCATTACTTAAACCACTCTCTCTCTTAGGTGACGCAAACGAAGTTGCGCGGGTCAGCTATATTATAAAGCTATACAGTACAGTATAAAGAAGAGTTTGTTTGTTTGGTTGAACGCACTAATCTCAGGAACTAGATACTGGTTCGAATAGAAAAATTATTTTAGTGTTGGATAGATAGCCCATTTATCGAGGAAGGCTATATAACATTACGTTAGATCCTTAGTTCCGTGTGGTGCCGGACGTAAAGAATAGCTCCATCCCATTTCCTACCGTGGGTGTCGTAAAAGGCGACTAAGGGATTTACTAGAGAATGGGCAGCAGCGTTCTCTATTTATTTTTAACACCATTGTAACGGAAAGCACCATAATTCGAGCTTAAAATGAATTATATATGTCGTCAAATCATTGAAATGTATCGATTGGTCCGTGGAGACGAATATTCTAATATAAATTGCTTAAGTAGCTTTATATACTAATCTAATCTAATCAATATCTCAGAAATGTAAAGAGATAGCGTAATTTAAACACTGCCATTAGCTTAGTTGGAGCATTTACCCCCTAATTACCTATTTTATATAACAGTATATACCCCCGGGGTACCGATTAAAGTAAAATCCATTGTGTCGGAAAGTAAACAGTGTTATGTACCATTTTCGTATTGCGTAGAACCACGTCTCCCGTACCCCTCCTACGTCTAAGGAGAGCTAACTGCGCAATACCCCGCGGACACCCGTTCCCCTTCAACACCCCCTCATCAGGTAGGAATGTTTGTAACTGGTGAGTTTTATTAAGTATACGACCAAGAGTCACCCGCAACTTGTGATCATGTGTAAAACCTATAAAGGGAACCCGAGCAAGTTGATTTTTGTAGGATTGGCTCGTGGTCGACCACACTAGTCCAAAGTCGCGATTAGTGTTTTACCCGTGCGGACCGCAAAGTTTTTAACCAGTTGTCCCTGTGTGTGCACAAGTAACCTAGCCGGCACTTGTGCGGACACAGGGGGAGCAGCCCGTGCTGCCCGGTGGAACACCACCACCGTCGCGGTCGCGGGGGCCACGCCTAGAACAACATGCCGAAACCCGGCAAACGCGACCCGTCGGGCCGCGATGCCGGGTCCCCGGAAGCCCGTTCGTCGTTGGACCGGACGGCGTCGATGCCGGACATCGGCGTCATGTCGCCCGGTGCACCGCCAGCCGGGCCATCCACAGCGA
Source organism: Dryobota labecula (assembly GCA_947523025.1). Lineage (NCBI taxonomy): Eukaryota > Metazoa > Arthropoda > Insecta > Lepidoptera > Noctuidae > Dryobota > Dryobota labecula. The sequence goes on along the minus strand of OX383296.1, from coordinate 625,756 downwards.
GAGGAAGAGGAGAAGCGAGCGCCGGATCGCCGACGTCATCGGCGCCTGCGCGCGTTGCGCCGACGCCGCCGTCGAGCCGACAGCACGCCGTGCCCGTTCGCCCCCCCGCGTTACGCCCGGTGCCCACCCAGGCCCCGGGGCCAGCCGCGCCCTCGAATCGCGCGCCTCTGGCGCGTGCCACAGCCCCGCCCACGTGCGCAACAGCGCCCGTGCGCACCGCCGCGACTACGGGTGCGTCGCAAACGCACCCCGCGCGCTCCGCCGTGCAGCCGCGCATAACGTCGCCGCCGACGGCGAAAGCTGTCACAGCCTCACGCTCCGCCGCACCCGGTCCCCGCCCGCCGCTGGCGGGGCCGGAACCGGCTGAGCGGAGGCAACCTACAGTGGGAGCCGGCCCGCACAGGCCGGCCCCGCTAACGATGACCAAGGCGCCCGCCTCACCAGCGCCACCCAGAAGCTCAGCCTGCGACTCCCCCGCCATGCTGTCGGCGTGCTCGTCCCGTGCGGGATCGAGCATGTCGCTGGCGTCCGGGGGTTCGGCCGGGTCCGGTCGCGACGATATGTACTCGGACATGACCTCGCGATCCGGCCCCAGGCCCAACGTGGGAAGCGCCGCAGCCCCAGCGCCGCTGGGTTTGACTTCGAGTTCGTCCTCCACCCGCTCGAGCAACGTCCCCAGCGGCGCAGGAGGAGCTCTGACGAGACCGCGTCGGAGGAGGCGAAGAGGTACTGCCTGGACCCGCCGCGCGTGAGCGCGTCGCTGGGTCGGGGTATACCTACGTCGCCCACCTTCGCCGACGCGACTCGTCAGACTCCCTCACCGTCACCACGGACACCGACACCGACGATGATTACAGCAGGGGTGAGTACCTTACCTCCCCGTGCCCCCTCTACAACTACCGCACCCCCCTCTGATGCCATCCCCGGCACCGCAACGAAGGCGCCGACGAAGCAAAAGCCGGGGAAGAAGAGTAAGCCGCGCTATCCTCCGCTGGTGGTGGAGAGGCTACCGAACTGGGCCTCCCATTTCAGGGCCATCAGCGCCAAGCTGGGCCGGCCTCCAAACGCTCGACCATACGGGAGTGGAGTCCGCTTCACTCCCGACAGCGAGGAGGAGTATAGGCTGGTTCAGCGCTACCTGACTGGCCTGGAAAGGGACAGTGGTGTGTCCTGGTTCGCGTACTCACTGCCAGCGGACAAGAATATGAAGATCGCCATCAGGGGGCTGCCTGCGGATACAGACCCTAAGGAGATCGAGGAGGAACTCCGGGCGTTGGGGTACCAGCCGGAGTATGTGCGCCATATTAAGGGCGCGCAAGGAAGACCAATACTAAAGAAAACCCCAGACGTCCGGGCCATATTTGACACCACCGTGTTCATGTACATGCGTGGTGTCAAAATTGAGGCTTGGCGGGGTAAGAAAGGGCCCACTCAGTGTCACCGGTGCCAGCGATTCAGGCACAGCTCGCACCAGTGCCACCGCCCGCTCGCCTGTGTTCGCTGTGGAGGCGGGCACGCAGCTCGTGACTGCCCACGCCCGCGGGAGGAGCCGGCCACCTGTGCAAACTGTGGTGGCCCGCACCCCGCGTGCAACATCAAGTGCCCCGTCTTCCAGGCGGAGACCTGCAACAGGCGGGCGGGGACTGTCGCCATCTCGGCCACCTCACGCCGGCCCCAAGGGGCCACCGAGAGGCCAAATGAGGTGCCAACAGAGGCTCAAGGCGCAACATTGATGGCGCCAGCCAACGGGCCCACTGATAGGAGCCAAGCCGCCTCCTCGGGGCGGAGGAGGAAGAAGAACAAGAAGCGGGGGAAAGAAAAGGGGAAGAAGCCCGATCCCCCAGCGACCCAAGAAGAGGCATTAGAAATCCCGAAGGCCGGCCCTGCCGCAAAACAGGCGCGGGCTGTGGGTTCGGAAATGCAAGTCGAAATCGAAGCCACAACTAGCGCCGGCAGAGCGCAGCGGAAACACGCGGAACAACAAAACCGGCGGACCAATGAGGGACCGTCACAGAAGTTCCCGGTTTTGCCGCGTGGCGGCGCCTCCGGCGCAAAAACATCATATGACAAACCAAAGTCCGAGTTCACAGCTTGCGCCATCAAACTACTGATGGACCTCATCAAGGCCATTAGGCAGGGCCTTGATGTGGAGACAGTCATCCTTGACGGCCTGGCCACGCTATTAACACTTTACCGTGACTAGGCCGTTGAGGGTGTTACACTGGAACGCCCGCGACCTTCGGGATAAGGTCGCCCCCCTCCGCCACCTCCTTAGGGAACAGGACATAGACGTGGCGCTCATAAGCGAGACGCACCTGGGACCAGAAGATAGGGTTAGGTTCCCGGGATACCTCGCTTACAGGAAGGACGAACGGTCGGCCCACAACATCAGATACCGTGGTCTGGCGGTACTTGTGAGGCGGAGAGTCGTCCATCAAGAGCTCCCCTTGCCGTCATTAAGCAGCATGTACGCGCTGGGTGTTCAGCTGCACGTTGCCGGCGAGGACATCAACATCTACGCCTGCTATAAGCCGCCCGCGGTCCGGCTAGACTTGCCGGAGCTGCGGGCCTTACTAGCGGCGTCGCAACACGCCACCCTCCTCGCCGGCGACCTGAACAGCAAGCACCCGGCGTGGAACTCAGCGAACGTGAATAACGAGGGGAGACGGCTCTTCGCGGACGCGGAAGCCCTCGGGTACACTGTGTCCGGCCCGGAGACGCCGACACACTACCCGGACAATACATTGATGATGCCGGATGTACTGGACGTTGTAGTCCACGAAGGGGTAAACTGCCAGATCACTCAGTTACGAGTTACAGTCGGACCACCATCCTGTACTCGTCGTCTTATCGGGTATGCCGACCCGACTGAAGCCCATAGCGCCACGTCGCATTGTCAACTGGATCGACTTTGAAGAGAAAGTAGAGACCACCACGCCGACTCGGCCTATCGCGTCCTCCGCGGACGTTGACCAGATGGCGGATGACGTCACTGCTTGCATACAAGACGCCTTAGAAACGGCGACAACGATACAGCCGCAGGGGAGAGTGCTATTGCCGCCCCTGCCTGTGCACATTAGTTCGATGATCGCCGTGAAGAGGCGCCTACGCAAGCAGTGGCAACAACTACGATGCCCCACTTTGAAGACGCAGCTCAACCGTCTCGCGGAGAAGGTTAAGGCCGAGCTCAAGGCACATACCGCCGCGGCCTATGCAATAATTTTGATGTCAAAATGGAGGGACCAGATAGATACGCTGGTCCGAGGAGTATCATACCTATTACAATACCTTAAATCTACTTAACAAAATTTGAAAGGAGAATGCCAAATATCGGCTCGAATCATATGTAGCGTCCGACAGACTTTCTAAAATAATTTATTTATTTAAACTTCATGTACAATAGTGATACATAGGCGGACTTAATGCCACAAGGCATTCTCTACCAGTCAACCTTTGGGTTAAATATAAAAACAAAGTGATAGGGTACAAAAATAATGTCTAAAATAATAACTTCTAGATTACGAGAATTTATATAGTTTTATGATACTAATACACTTATACAAATAAAATAAACTAATAGATATTTTAACAAAATTAGTATGACTAGCTAGACTATTATTTAAGACTATTTAGTCGTAGAGAATTATTTAGTCTGACTTATGTAGTGGTTACAAACTTTTCTTTTAAAAGTAAATTTGTTTTCAGATTTTTTAATGCCAAGAGGTAGCGCGTTCCAGAGCTTTATAGATATAATTTGACACAAAACCGGTACGGTGTGAAGGAATTTGGAGAAGTAGATTCTTGGAAGCTCGTAGGTTACGACTATGAGAACTGCCCAACACTTTGAAATAATTCTTTAGATAATCGGGAGCACATGGATCGTTCATAATCGTGAAGAGCAAGCAGAGAGATCTGAGGGACCTCCTGAGTCGGATAGGCAACCATTTAACCTGAGAACGGAAGGAAGAAATGTGATCGTATTTACGAAGGCCGAAAACAAACCGAATACAATTGTTGAGAAGTCGATCCAATTTATTTAGAAGTTCTTGGGAAAGATCAGAACAACAAACATCAGCATAGTCTATAATAGGAAGCACAAGTGACTAGACCAAGGTGAGTTTGGTGCTAGATGGGAGGAAATGCTTGAATCTATAGAGAGACCGCAGTGAGAACGAGACTTTCTGGCTCACCTGAGCCACGTGTTTATTCCAACTCAAACTGCCGTCAATGTACAGACCCAAGTCCTTTACGTGAGGTGAAAGAGAGATAACGGAGTTCTCGTACATCAGTGGCATAAGTTGGCTAGTGTTCACATTCCTCAAATAGTACGAACTACCAATGAGGATGGCTTGACATTTCCCGACATTAACGGAAACCCCAAATTTGCCAGACCATTCTTCGATAGTTCGTAGATCAGCATTGAGTAATGAAATGCAATTGTCAAGGTTGGCAATGTCTGACTGAGCGTATAGTTGCAAGTCATCAGCGTACAGATGGTAAGAATATTTGAGGACAGCAGTACTGGAGTTTATAAATATTGAAAATAACAGAGTAGAGATTATACCGCCTTGTGGAACACCAGTTGCCAGATTGCACCAGTCAGAGCAATCCTGATCAGCACGCACCGCCTGCTGGCGACCACGAAGATATGACGAAAACCAATCACATGACAACGAAGAGACCCCAATTTGAGACAGTATGGCCAGGAGAATGTCGTGATCAACGGTGTTAAAGGCATTGGAAAAATAATATATAAATAATGATAATTCATAATAGAAAACAATATAATTTATACAATATAAATAAAATCTGTAGAAGCACACCGTTGAGAAGTAATTTTAAATAGTTATTCAATTTATCAACACATTTCATAGCTCACACAACTGACACAACACATAATTTCAAATATAAATGTTGCCAATACCAAAACAAAATAATATCGATATGAAATTGCCTTGCAAATCGATTACAATAGTATCAGTATGAAGCTAAAGTGAATTACTTTACTAGTTAATTATAAATAATTAATAACTTACATATGTCGTAACTCGTAATTCATTTAATAATAAATTAAATTGCGTTTAGTTACATTTTTGAATATATATTTTATAGTTATGTTATAATTATACTCAAACTCAAACTCAAAGCATTTATTTCAAATAAACCAAATACAGGTACTTTTGAATTGTCAAGGGGTCGGTCAGTCAGAAAGATGAAGCTAGTTGCCCATTCCAAAGCGTAGTAGGCTCCTATGGAGAAGAACGGCCAAGAAACTCCACGGACACTCTTTTAAAACAAAATATTGTTACAACATTCATTCATATGGGTTACATCATTCATGTTGAAGTTATACATGTGAGAACAATGTAGAAAGACGTGCACGTTAGAAGCGTCCGTAATAAAAAACAATTCAAAAATTAAAATAAGCCGTGGCAGCTAAGAGATGACCAGTCCCAACTGACGGCGCCCGTTCACGAACATGACGCATGGATCAGCACCATTTAGCTCAACCATTATGAAGTGAACTTAACGATCCAACACACACGCCACCACCAGCGAGACATTTGAGTGAGCATGACATACTCTCAGCCGCCAGGGCACATTGTCAATAAAAGACATACTACCCGGTAAATGGTAGCTCTATAGTACATAGTACTCACACCTGTGGTATGCAATTATATAATTCAAGGACATTGAGTTTATACAATGCAAAGATAGTCTTACAATCTTCAGCAGCTCCAATAATATTTTCAAATGCTAATCAATTAGTTTATGCGCCCTTATGGAGCAGGACCAGCATTGAGCCAAACATTTTTGTCAGCGTTATAATCCCCCAACTTTAATATGCCTTGCTGCATAGTGTGCGTTTTATACAAGTTTTAAATTTTGTTTCGTTCAATTGGAGTATGTGGGGAGGTATTTTATTGTAACATTTTAAACAGTACCCCATGAAGGATGAGTCTACTTTAGCCAGTCTGAAACCTGGTTGAACTAATTGGTCCCTATTTCTGGTACTATAATTGTGTCTTTCACCTCTTTTACTGAAAATATTTAAATTTTGCCTTACGTACATGATGTTTTCATAGATGTATTGACAAGGTACCGTCATGATATTAATATCTTTAAACAGTTCCCTTAGAGAATCGCGCCTGCGGAGGCCATATATTGCTCTGATGGCTCTTTTCTGTAGAATAAAAATAGATTCGATATCTGCAGCCCGTCCCCATAGTAATATACCGTAAGACATAATACTATAAAAGTAACTAAAATAGACTAGCATCGCGGTATCTACATCAGTAAATTGACGGATTTTTCTCACAGCATATGCTGCTGAACTTAGCCGCCCTGCAAGAGATGTTAAATGAGGACCCCATTGTAGCCTTGAGTCGAGCGTGATCCCTAGGAAAACAGTTTTATCGACGAATTCTAGTTTCTCCCTATACTATGTCACAATTACTACTTTTAACATTCGGTAAAGTAAATCTTATGCATTTAGTTTTTTTCCCATTTAATACTAAATTATTAGCAGTGAACCAAATTTGGACCTGCAGTAGGGCGTTATTTACGTCGTCAAGATTTGATGCACGTCTATTTATCTTAAAAATTACGGAAGTATCGTCAGCAAATAACACCATTTGTGGTTGGTTTTTTAATAAATGCGGTAGATCATTAATATATACTAAAAAGAGGAAAAGACCCAACATAGAGCCTTGTGGCACACCCATTTTTACTCTTAAGTCGAGTGAATTGACTCCATTTATTTGAACTTGCTGTTGTCTATCATTTAAATAAGATTTTGCTAAACTGAGCGCAAGTTTACCTAGTCCGTAATGCTCCAGTTTCAAGAGTAAGGTTTCGTGATGTACGCAGTCAAATGCCTTGGAGAGGTCACAAAAGATTCCTATGGCATCTTGGGCCTCCTCCCATGCTGTAAATATGTGTCTTAATAAGGTGACACCGGCGTAAATTGTACAACGTCCTTTGGTGAAACCATATTGCTGATCGTGTAAGATATGGTTGGTGTTAAAATGATTAAGCATTTGATTGAGCAACACCTTTTCGAACACCTTGCTGAATACCGGCAACACGGATACTAGTCTATAATTGTTAGTGTCTTTACTGTCCCCTGATTTAAAAAGTGGTATAACCTTACTGTATTTCATTAAATCCGGGAAGACTCCTTGATCCACACACAAATTAAATATTAAAGCTAAGTATGGTGCTATAGTCTCGATTATAGATGTACAAACTTTGATAGACATTCCCCATAGATCTTCGGTTAATTTGATTTTGATTTGCCGAAAAGCTTTTATAACTATCATAGGGTTTATATGTTTAAATTGAAATTCAACCGGCCAGCCTGGAACGTTCGCTCTTAATAAATCAATTGAGGCATCGGGTGAGGAATTTAAAGATTCCGTCGTTCTAGATGGTATATCAGTAAAGAAATGTACAAATTCTTGAGCTACTTCTAAATTGGAGCTTATGGCGCCACGTGAAGTCTCCGATGTGAAATCTGTGTTTCGTATTTTCTTTCTATTGGTTTCATTATTTATAACTTTCCAAACTGTTTTTATTTTATTTTCAGCTGATTTGATCTTGTGGCTAATGCATAAGGCTTTAGCTATCTTGCAAGTATTTCTAAAAATTTTGGAATATGTAGCAACATACTTGTTGAAAGTTTCAGTGTTAATAAATGGCTTAAGGCCATACAGCTTCTTTCCCTACTTATCCTAATACCTCTAGTTGCCCAGTCACTAAATATAAAATTACGGCAAATATTTTTTGTTTTCTTTTCAAAAGTTTTATTGAATTCAGTGTGCACTACTGAAAAGAAATCCTCATATAATTTATTTGCGCCGTCCATATTATGGCTCAGAACATTTAACTTATTATTTAGGGCACTACTGAATCTATTTAAATTGCCAGTTGTTATTGGTCTAAATTGAATTTGCACTTTTTGCAAAGGTGTTTTAAACTTAAAAGTTACCGTTTGTCCACTATGATCAGATGTTAAATAATTTACGATGGCTTTATCTAAATAATCACAGTCGCAGAAGACATTATCGATACAAGTAGCAGAAGTTGGAGTTACCCTAGTCGGTTCTATAAAAACATTAGATAAATTGAACGAATTAAAAAGGCTTAATAATCTACTACTATTTGAATTATTTTCCAGAATATTAATATTAAAATCCCCACAAATAATTGCGACTTTGTTACTGGATGCAATTTTCGCTAGGACATCTTCCATTACTGACTCAAATAAAGAAAAGTTCTGATTATTAGGGGATCTGTACACGCACACTACAACATGCTTATCTAGCTCAACACAGGACAACTCGATGCAATGTTCAACTGATAAACCAACTATGTCATTACGTTGCTTAGACTTTAAACAATTTTTTATCAAGATTAGAGAACCTCCACGCAGCATAGATTTATTGTTAAAACAACTGCCCAAACTATAGTTCTCATAATTAATTAGCATTTGGTAATCCTTTAACCAATGTTCAGTAAAACAAACAATGTCAAACTTTGTTTTTTCCAAAAACATTTCAATTTCTAATAATTTGGAAGAAATACCTTGAAAATTTTGATGAAATCATTTCAAGGCATTCTGCTGATCTCCTTTTTGATAATTACTTATTTTTGAGCAAGAAGACACCTTGTTGTTGTTGTTAAGTATAAGAATATTCGTACTGGTGCCTTCTGTTGTCTTACAAACTAGTTTAAATGACTATCCGGAGTTAACCCCAAGACTTCAATGTCATCACCAGGCAGTGAGCGCATAGTGAGTGAGGGACATGGAACCTCCTTCGTACAATTTGTATACATATTTATAGCATTTGAGCTACATTTATTCAGGCTCACCACCTTATTATTAGTATTACTACTAACTGTTGTGTGTTAATTACACAAGACTTCGACATACTACTTATGTCTGAGTTTATATAAAAAGCTAATAGTCTTGCTATTATGTGCCTAAAACTAACAGGCAGATACACAGTATCCCTAGTCGACCTTAAAGTTGCCACAAAACTGTTGGTGTCAAAAAACACAAGCTTGTCACTATAATGACTAACTAAGAAATGCATATGTTTATTAAGCATATGAATATAATCGTTTTGTCTATTTGTAAATTTTCCAAAATATGGGAAAGCACACAATGTTATTTTACTACTGTCTGCGCCGTACTTACTCCTGATGGTTTTTTCATATCAACAAGTTGTACATTCCAAGTAGTGCTATTGTTCTTTTGTTTTGTAAAATATTTTACTTTCACCCGCACTTCTGTCAGTTCCCTTCCATTAGGTAGGTACACGACTGCGTCGTGATATAATTTTCATTGTATTAATTACCAAAAATCAATATTAAAGAGGAACGTGAAGAAACTGAGGTTTTTCATTACAAAACTTCCAAATGTCCACTACTAGACAACTACTATTTAACTTTAACAACTCAGTTAAATAGTCAGTGATTTCTTCTTTTTTGACCTTAGAACTATTACCTACAAATACAGTAATGTTGGTTTTAGGATTGTATATTTTTGATATTACTGATGCCATTATTCGTTTGTAGGTTGACCCTGGCATACAATAATTTTGATTAGAATAACACAGGTTGATACTAATTAATTTACCTAAACCTCTTCCTCTTCTTCTATCTGAGAACATAACTGAATGATAAGATCCTGATAATCCACATAAGATAGATCTTGTACTATATCAGATATATCTTCGTTGAGGATACAGTCTTGAGAAAAACCCTCAGTCTGGGACGCGTCCTCCGTTGCCTCAGGCTGGACAGAATCAGGGATTGAAACCTGACAAGTACACTGACACATAACTAACTCATTAGCAGCAAGAATATGTTCTTTAATTTGGTTCTGAGAGCTCACGTATTTAATGTAAAGGGAACATAATATAGTTCAATTATCGATACCGTTCAGAATAGTTTATTCCTAATAATGTTATGATAGTACTGGCAACACTTGTATTTGTCATTGTCATTTTCAAAAAGTTTGACTTCTTCTTCTGCGTGATATTTATCACGAGCGACGAAGTGTTTCGAAGTGTTTTTTTTTTTTTTAGTTTTGTGTTGTTTATTGCTGTTTTTACTTATTAAATATTTATATGCGAGGATAATGTGCTAAAAGTAATTAATTTAATTAATGATGTAATAGTTTATTTAATGTTATCGTTAAAATCAGAAGTTATAAGTGGTCAACTTTAAAGAACTATAACTTGTTTTGGTGTACTTCTCATAGAAAACTAAGTATACTATCAAATTCTATAATAATTTTCCTTTTTTATGAAATATAGTTCATCTTTGTCGGTTCTGGCCGAGTCTTGTAGGCAGCCTTGGCATTGTCCTTTGATTGTCTCTAACATTAATCGATGGAGGAGTCGGGAGTGAAATTATCGACCATAAACGATGGAAATTCATTGTGAAGATTCTACAATTTGGCCAGACATGTTAATGGATAGTATTTTTTTTTTTGTTTTTTGAAGTATTCATATTTAGTAGGTACCTTAGAAAATAGTCTGTAGATTATGCAAATGTCTTACGTTAAATGTTAACTTAAAAGAGTATTAATTATTTGTTATAGGTACTTATTTATTTACAAAATAAATGTATGGAACCGCAGATATTTTGCGTTTTTAGAAGTGAAGTAATGTTTGATATCTATTTATTTGCTACTTTCAGAGTACGCGAATATTAATTGAAACTAAAATAATTAATTTAAAACGTAAATGAAACAATTAAATATTATTGTATTTATAATAAATAAATAAATATTTGTGGAGAAAATAAATAATTTTATGAAATATACACTTTATTTTATTACCCAATTTATACTAGGTGGCGCATAGCTAATCACCTGATTTCTTAAGGCTATAACTTTTATACTGACTTATATTTGCCTGTATTATGACTTGACTTAGGTACAATTTTAATTCGGCAACATTGTATTTCTCAATTAAATTTAAAAAAATGCACATCTGACAATGCGTGTTGAAAAATAATACAGTTTTACTAAGTATTTTCAACAAAATGTAAGAAGTTCCCCTAGTAGCATTTGCCGTTGGCTTCCATACGCCAACAGTTGGGAATGTATTGGCAGACGGTTAGTTATTCCGCCAACCTAAACTTAAAATAGGCCCATTATCATAAACATGCACTATTTGCCCAACGGATAGCCAACGACGGGCCTGCTGTTACTATTCCTACTGTTGGGGGATTTTTGTAGGGATTTAAGGTATAATGACAACATTGGGCCAACTAACGCGGGCCTACTGCTTTTATTCCTACTGTTGGTTGATTTTTGTAGGGATTTAAGGTATAATGACAACATTGGGCCAACTAACGCGGGCCTAATGATTCTATTCCTACTGTTGGGAGATTTTTGTAAGGATTTAAGGTATAATGACAACATTGGGCCAACTAACGCGGGCCTACTGCTTCTATTCCTACTGTTGGGAGATTTTTGTAGGGCCAGTCACTGCTAATCCAACGGGGTGGTAGCGGGGTGCGCGGGGAGCGGGCGGCGGCACGCGTCGCCCGGCCCGCCTGCCATTTTGTTATTCATTTGTGCACCTGCGGCTGCGGAGTGTTTGTGAGTGTTTGTTTTGTTCGCATCAACAAAGATATTAGCCTGATATTAGCCTGATATCAGGCTGGCAGGCTGTGTTTTAGTTTAGTTAGTTAACCCTTAGTGTTTGTGAAAGTGTTAAATGTATAAAGTTGTGGAGTTTTACGAAGAGGATGGTTACGGTGGGGACTCGGTGTGGTGCATGAAGAACGGATGACGCCACCGAAGACTCATTGCATGTGTGTTACAAAACGTGTAAAAGTCGTCGCTGCACATGAACCTTATCGGATTCAAAATAAGGTTGGTTTTTCAAAACAAATCGCTAAAATCAACCTTATTTTGGTGCCGATAAGGTTCATGTATAGCGACGCGCGTACGGCAGGCGCTGGCGAGACGCGTCGCTCTGAAACCAGCCATAGAACCAACCAACATACAACCGCTTGCCTAAATGTTTTACCTACCCATAACACGTTTTCGTCGGGCCTTCGTAGGGCAATGTACGTTGGCCCCATCGCAGGTTGGGCCTTCGTAGGCAAATCCACGTAGGCCATCAGTTGTTGGCCCAACCCGCAAACTGCCCGCCAATTGTATGCATTTGCCATCTAACCAGAGGTAAGTGGCCCAACTAAATGCCAACAAAAAATGCTACTAGGGTCAACTGCCTCGTTGGCCTAGTGGTCGCAGGCGCTACTGCTGAGCACGGCTCCCAAGTCGGCAAAGTTTTTATTTATTTATTTATTTATATATACTTTATTGTACATCAGATTACACATTACAAAAGAAAAGAAAACTTATACACTATAAAATATACAATGGGCGGCCTTATCGCATACTGCGATCTCTTCCAGGCAACCTTGGCATGGACAGTTTATTTATGGACATAAAATGGGGTTGTCATTGGTGCAAATATAAAAAGTATAACAGTACAATATCCTATAAATAGATACACAGATATATAATAGATACATAGATACATACATACTAACTAAATAAGCAAATAAAACAAATGAAGACTAGATTATTACAGTAAACAACGAGAACAAAATCACAACAACAAGTAATGTTCCTTCACGAGTCTTTTAAACATAGGCAGCGATTGCGCGCGTTTTATTGTATCTGGCAATGCATTCCACAAACGAGCGGCCTGGACAGTAAAGGATTTGTCAAGGAAAGTTGTGGAATGCATGGGCATTTTAAGCTTCAAGTTATCTGATGACCTTAAAAATTTCGTGTGGGAGTCGGAAAGAAACCGGAAACGTTTTTTAAGATAGAGAGGGGTGGAAGGGGAAAATATCACATTATACAAAAGGGAAAGAATATGAGCATTCCGGCGAAGGCGAATTGGTAACCACTTAAGCTTCATACGAAATTTGGAAACATGGTCATATTTGCGTAAACCGTATATGAACCTAATACAGAAATATGTATATGTGTGTATGTGTGTTATTGGGTTTTTCTATCAGGAATTCCTCAGTAGCATATCGTTCATTCCCCATGACACCACTAGAATCGACACCACTGGTGGTGTCATGGGGAATGACATAAATCACTATTCCCCGTAACACTACCGCCTGTTAGTGATGTCCAGCAAATTTGTATTTATAACATAATAATGATGTTGTATAGGGTAATTGTTTTTTCTAGCCGGTTGGAACCTACCCATGTTAAGTTCTAAAATACAGGTCATAGACAAAAACGTTGAAACGAACCATGGGCTCAATTTTAAAGAAAAATAAAGTAACATGAAAATTTCTTTAAAAAAGGTGTAGGTATATTCGCAGATGTAGTCTTAAAAAATAAACTGCATCTAGATCACGTTATAAACTAAACTATGTATGGCAATCATAGGTCTTAAGTTAGAAGTTATCTTAAATATAATTTTTTTAGAAATTCAGAAACCTATATTTTTACATTATAAAAGAGCATTTCAAAATTTTGAATAACCATCACAGTTTGACCAAGTATTTGGCCATTGGTCTGCCAACGCTGCTTAAACCGTTTCTCGACAACCATTCCGTTAGGGCTCTGCTCCACCTGCCATCACCACGTTCATTTCAATTCAATTCTTTGTAGAACTCTTACACAACGCTCAATATTTGGTCCTGATTTGTTACGGCGGCGGTTCCTTCAGCATTCGTTAGGCAACTAATTTGCGATATTCTAGTGTTAAGTTTCTTTCGAAAACTTTTGGTCCTCGGTTTGCCTCTAATGTTATTATCTAATGTTGTTATTATGTTTTCCGGTATATATGATCAAAATTACATAAAAAGTTAAATATCAATAATGTTTACTTTGAAAACATAATGATTGGTACTTCACATACAACATGGGCTCTTCTCATAGCTGCCAGGCGATTGGGCATGCTGTTAAGAGTTTACATATCTTGCACTAGTTAGTGTACCATTGTCTATCAGTACTAACTCCGTGCGACTCTCTGAAGAGAATCCAGCCCAAACCATAACAGATCCACCGTCTAACGGCAGTTATTTCTCAAAACAAGCTGGAATAAAACGTTCCCATGGCCGTTGGTAGACTCTTCGCTGCATCAAGTGCATATAGCATAAATCTGGATTCGTCAGAAAACATTACTTTTGCTCATTCTTTGTCTCCCCATTATGCGTGTTCGCGGGCGTAACGTAATCTTGCTACCCGATGTTCCCTTTAAATTTTTGGATCATTTGCAGATCTATGTGGGGTCAAATTAGCTTAAAGGAGCCGCCGCCTTACAGTCCGCTCGCTAATATCGTCTCTACGGGTCTCCCGAAGTTAATTTTTTACTTCACTGCCGTGAGGTGCCGATTTCGGAGCATGGTCGTAACAATAAATCGATTGTGAAATCGATCCTCTCGAACCGTAGTACATCTCGGTCTGCTAGTTCCTGGTCTTCTTATGTTCTGCCCAATTTCTCTGAAACTTAAAACAATTACGTTGTAGATCATTTAAGGTTTTATTTCATACGATATTAAAATTCTTTGTAGAAGTTGGTTTCAATTCTCTGTTGAAGGACAGAATGACTAAACAGCCCCTGCCATTATTCGTCATTGAATTAAAGGCGAACAACTACAATAAGGATATCTATAACATAGAAGACCTCCTTCACTGTTGTGTCGTTTTTGAGGAACCACGACCCAAACGTGAAATCCCATACTGTGCGAACTGCCAAGAATACGGTCATACAAAAAGTTATTGTCGCCGACGGCCGAAGTGTATTAAATATGCGCATAACCACCCCTCGGCAGGATGCCCAGTAAAAGGGAGACATGAAAATGTGAAGTGTGCTTTATGTGAAGGCAATCATCCTGCCAGTTACAAGGGCTGCCAAGTCTGCCTGCAAAAATCAAAATTACCACCGCTGAGAAAGAAAACATAGGAAAAAGTAACTCAACCCTTAACAGATAAAACGCCTACTGCCAAACAGACAACAGCTGAACCCAAAATCTCATATTGTACAAAAACGAACACTGTACCCACTTACGCTAAAGCCGTAACTGGTTTTGCTGAGCCTCAACAATACAAAACGAACCAAGCCAGACACACAATATTCCCAATCTAGTTGAACTGAAAGAAATGCTACTGCTATGAAATGAAATGCTACTTAGTTGTTGCATGATTTGTTGCATCATTACGATGCAACAAATCATGCAACAACTAAGTGCTATGACAAACCTACTACTTCGGATGATGACCAATAAACAACATTCACAAACAATTAACAATTGTTGTATGGAATGCCAATGGGCTATCACAACACTCCCTAGAGGTGAAAGCTTTTCTTAACTTACATAACGTTGATATATTAAAGAAAGAAAGAAAAATGCGTTTATTAGCATTACAGCAAAAAATACACCTAAAAAAAAAAAATAACAGGAAAAAAATGATTATAATGCCAAAAGGGCCTCAGCTCCGCATAATGACAGAAGACAAACAAGGTGTACTACCTGACGCTGATTTTCAGCTGCAACCCACGAGTGCCATACGCTAGAATAATAAAAAAGACGTGTGGCACTCGGGGACTGCCGCGGTAAAGCTATTGCATAGCATTTTGTATTAACTTATGCAATTATAATTATTTATTTATTTTATTTATGCAGTATTTCTTTTTCTTTGATATTAATTCAAGTTACACTTTTTGAACGTGGTGACCGATAAGAAAACAAATTTTTCTTTTATTAAATAAACAAAGAGTATATAATATTAAGAGACGGGAGTCCCATAGATAAAAATGAAAAACGTCGCTTGTATGAAACGTGAGCTAATAATGAATACCAACATAACAGAAATGACACGGACTGCAGACATGACATAAAGCTGCCAACATAATAAGATAGGGATGTACTACTACTCACTCGTAATTTTTATCGATATGTTGCTGTAAAAAATTTCGGGTTTTAGGATCCTGACATTTTTACGGTTTCATTTAAAAAAAAATTAAGGCAAAGGTCACTTAGGCCAACGGTAACTTTCGATTTGAACTAAGGTTACGTGATAATTTTCTTATAAAAAGAAACCAGCTACGGCTGTGATTCCACGTTGGCGTAAGCGGGGTTCAGAGACAAATCCCATTGTATAGTCTAGATCTAATCCGAGGTAAACTTGACTATAAGATGAGATTTGCTGTGATGATAATAAAATAAAACAAAACTTTGGACTTAAGTTTTTTTATAATAATTAGAACACCTTTTCCTTTTTTCCTTTCTATTGATCATTCAATTGGCAATGGTTCAGCAGTTGATGTTGAAGGTACTGAAATGTAGAAAACACGTTGCTTATTAACTGACACATGAACAAGTGAATTCAAATTTAATTCTAATCTTGAATAGTTACTTGGGCTTAGTCTCATTCTTTTTATCACATTTTCATTTGAAAAAGGGTCTGTAATAGACAAAAAAGTATCTGTATAATTTACAATTGATACATTCAATACAGTTAATCAAATAGTAAAGTGAATTTAATAAGTTTAAAATAAACATAAACCTTACCTGCAATAGAACATATTTTCCTGTCTTTTGAACATTCTACTGGCAATGGTTCAGCAGTTGATGTTGAAGGTACTGCAATAAAAACAAAATATAGTCATTCACTTCTAATTCCAAAAACAATGAAGGGTATCGTAGTTGGGATGAATTAATTCCAAGAACCGAATTAACATTGTAGTTGAAAAACATGTTTCCCCATACTTTCCAACTGCATAATAATAATGTAAGTACACACAATATTGAGTAATTTACCATGTTATTTTAAGACCATAGACTTCTTAAAGGTTTTGCTGTAATCTTTAAGTATAGAACTGTACACTGTATTTTTTTTAATGTTAGGATCAGCAGTTTCGGAGATAAGGGGGGAAATGGTAAATTTTCATCTATTTTCTTTTTTTTAATGTTAGGATCAGCAGTTTCGGAGATAAGGGGGGAAATGGTAAATTTTCATCTATTTTCTTTAATAATTTTCATTAAAAATGTAAAATGAAATGAAAGGACTTGTCAAGAGGATTTTTTTTAAAAAAAGTTCTCTTGTCAAGTCCTTTCATTTCATATGTCACATGATACATTTTGCATGTGTACCAAAATGCAACTTAATCGGTCCAGTAGATGAAGGTACATAAGGGTTCCGTTTTTTCATTCGGACGTACAGTACCCAAAAAAAAAAAAAAACTTACTAGATGTACCAGTCCAAGAATAGCAGTAGTCGAAGTAGAAGATAACTCTGCAAAATATAATTGAACATGAGTTACTAAAGTAATCGGAAAGGGTGAGTTAGGATGAATTACGACTGGAAAATAAAGTCTTACCCGTTTGCTCACTTTTGAAGATGTGTAGTGGAAATCCAACGAACAGCTCATCTGCCATTGGTTCTGCAGTAAGTTCTACAGACGGAGTAGCATTTTTTCTTAGTTGTGTCTTCTTTTTATTGAAATCCTTTGGTAGAAAATGTCTGCCACAAATATGTTCCAATTGATGTAGCTTTTCAATGGGTACATACACCAAGTCTTCTTTCCCGAAACTTTAACCCATTTTTTACATCTAGCTGGAACATTTTATTACATTATTATGATTATAATAGTAGTGTATTTAAACTTATATCTTTGTTATTTTAGTTTTGCAGTATTAATAGAATAACAGAGAAAATTAAATGAAATAGGAATATTATAATAATAAAAATATCGACAGTCGATAAAAAAGTAACATGCGTCAAGCACTAGCATATTGATAGGTTACTTTGTAATTTTGTAAATTTTGGACTTTAAATCAAGTAATTTATTTTCTGTAAGAGCTTATCAATGTTTTTTAACATAACAATTGAAAATATATGCTTACCTATCTTCATTAAAAGGAAATTTGGCTATGAAGATTCGCATTTGACCATCTGACCGGCCGGATCTTATAAAACATATTTCAACAACTTAAATTACGTCACACGTACATACATAAATACAACAATAACTCTAATTTACGATAAATATCCACAAAACACAGAATAAAAATAAAAACAGCGCTTTGTTGACAAAGTTCTTGACAACAAACAAGACAAGAATATGGCGGCCGGTAGCTATGGCGGCTGAGTAGCGTAGTGCGATAGAGTCGAATAGATGTTAAAGCGAGACAGCGATAGCGTGAGGTTTTCTCGTTACGGAATTTCTGGATTCGGTCCCCGCGCTCAAGGCCCGCGATAGAAGCTATGCAATAGCTTAAAACATAGGTATGTGTGTCCGTTTTGACATCTCTTTGTGGCACGCGTAGAACACAACGCGCCGTCAACCTGGGCCTGGTCCTTACTAGACGGCGAGCTGCCCATTGCTCGCCGTCCGCAAGCCCGCGCCTACGGTGGCCGGGAATCGCGAATTGATTCCCGCCGCCCAGGGCGTCTTCTGCGGCGACTAGGGGCGTGAGGGCCCACACAGACCACCTCTCCCTCACGCGTTCCGCCTCCTCCTTCGCAAGCATTACTGCTTCGTAGAAGGAGGTGACGGCCTCCCATGCACTCTCGCTCCGTACCATGGACTGCACGCTAAACAAACAATTCCACACAATAGATATATCGGACAATCCTCTGTGCAGGCAGAGCGTGCATGGATGCTGAGGAAACCGTCACGCATGTGCTCTTTGAATGCACAGGCGTCACCCAGATTAGAACAGAGACCCCCGGGGCACCCTGATCTTTCACAGATGTTCTAAACATACCGGGAGACGTAATTAACTCTTGGAGGGAGCTGGGCTGGTTGGAATAACCACTGATGGCCGCCATGGCCCATGTACAATGGTCCACCTGAAGGACTATAACATAGAACTGTACGTCGCTTGCTCCCGCGTCACAAGTCCTGACTCTCTGTATATTTTGACTGCTGTGACGAAAACTACAAACGTAGTGTTCAGGGAAGTTTTATTAAAATGTGGCTGGTATTTTAGTATATTATGGTGTTTTACGTCTTCCACGCGAACGAAGTCGCGGGCAGAAGCTAGTTAGTATATAGATAAAAAAAAAAACAAAATTTGGAAGTATTAATTATAAAATAATATTATAAAAAATATGTATCTGATTTAAAACTGAAAAAAAAAAAACCTTTAAAATATTTATTACTTACTTATAAAATAATATTATAAAAAATATGTATCTGATTTACACCTGAATCTATAAAAAGTGTAATATTGCCGTTGCTGGCATCCGACCTCAGGAAACCAAACGAAAAGAGGATTACCATTTGCACCGGAAATAATGTTACATTGCGCTGTTTCGCTACAGGACAAAACAAAAAAAAAAAAAAAAACATGCAAAACTTTCTGGCACGGCGAATGAAACACAAACAAAATATTATGTACCTAAATAAAACGTCTATTCCCCCGACTGATTTGACATTGACAGTTAGCAGTGATGCTATAGAAAAAAGGTTGTCATCACTTTATGTTATTTAAATGAAAATAGCTGTTTCGCTTTGCATTTTAGTAAAAGAACTGATTGTCATTTATATTGCCAAGATTAATAGTTTTCATTGTGTATATATAAACTTTTTTGTTAATTAATACTAACACTTTTTAAATGTGGCTACACCAAAGCTTTATCGATATGCAATCGCTAGGATGATTTGATGTCGCTTTGCCCTACGGATACTTAAAGCTGTCATTAGTTAATGAACCCTTAAATTATGTTTCTGGGATGTACCTACCGTTGATTAAAGGATTTAATGCTACTTAGTTAAGTTCTCATTAGGACTAATTTAATGAACCATTCTGAGTGTGGCTGTCAAGGGTGAGATTTTTTTCATTGTTACTATGGAGCTCCTTAAGTAACCAATAGACGTCTCTGAGTGTGGCAGTAAGATCCTTAATTTCCAATGCATTAAGAGTCTTCGGCAATAGGTGCACTTTGGCAATTTTCCAAAACTGAGGGAAATATAAGGATGTGACAGACGTATTTATTAAAGCAGTCACGGCGTCCAAAGTCACAGGTAGTGTCAGTAATATCATATTAATGGTAAAGCCATCGCAACTTTCAGCATTCGAATTAATCGGAGTCAGTATGTTCGCTATTTCCTTGCGTGTTGTATACCCAAAGTCTCAAATTCAGATAATTTATGTAAACAAAGGGGATAACACAACAAATATCAATCAAATACAAATAAATATCTTCGTAATGGTAATTCACATAAAATTGCGAAAAAAGAGGTTCTATTTTCTTTTAAGTACTGATTTTAAGAAATAATAATTGAAAATAATCATACCGTAGTTATTTTTATAAATTTTCGGTTTTAAACAAAGTTATTAATAAAAGGAGATTTTCTGGTATAAAATATTTTATGATACTGGTAACAATGCAGGAGATCTAAACATTTTCACATTTTTTACATCTTCAACAACACTAATATTACAACTCTCATAAATAGATTCTTAATATAAGTAGCATGTCTAGCCACATTTTGGATGAAAACGGCTGTAAACTGTTTCGGTTGGAAATCGATTTTGGGACGCCTACGTCTACCACTGGGCTTAAAAGGGCTGATTATGACTATCATATACCGTGTCTCCGAGACACTACAAAAAACATTGTTTCGTACCGGTATTTTGTTTGCATAGTTCTTATAATTCACTTTAATTTTATTGATGATTATTTACAAAAACATTAACATATTAGCATACCACTGTCCTGTCATTTTGACAGTGACATTTCTTGACATTACTTTGTTTACATAAATTATCTGAATTAGAGACTTTGGGTATAGGTATCAAACTAAACGACGAACCATTATTTCGCGCGGATTCAAAATATGCAAGCAATGTATTACTAACCGTATCCGCACCCTGAAAATTCAGAAAATGGTCACAAATTTTGTCGGGATCGTTAAGGCGCTATGATTCCACGCTCGAGCCGATTTGTTTGATTCGATTTGTTTTGCGGAGCAATCCGCGGGGCGCCGCCGCCGTCGCCGCCGCCCGCACGTCCTGCTCGTCGAGTACGTTAGCGCGCCATTAAAAGTTCGGGCGGCAATCATAACACAGGGTCATAGTACAGCGATATCAGTAAGACTGTAGTATTTGAACAGAAAGAAAGTTAATACAAATACAAAAATATTTATTTCTGTAAAAAATGATTTTTACACAGTTGGTGATTGGATCCTATTTTTAATTTAATTGGTACAATAATTTAAACTACCAAATGATTACCAATTCTTCTCTCTCCTTGTTGGCGCGCACACGCGCTCCCCCTACCATGCAGGAGCGGGACGCGGGAGGAGAGGGGTAGCCGATCCTGCCACGGCGTCTCGCAGACGCGCGCCAGCGCCGCCGGCCGGCCAGCGCGGCGCGGCAGTTCGACCGCAGCAGCCGCTAAGAGCGGATACCTTAATTAACTATCATACGTGCGATCCTTATATTGTCGCGTCGCGGTCCATTATAATCTTTCTCTAAATATTATTGCATTAAACACAAGCAAGTATTAGAAATTTCATCTTTTCGTTATCTCCGCACACTTACCCTCAAGCATTGCAACGGGACGAGGTCACAGTCCCAACATTGGTCCTTCGAGCCGGATATTGAAGAAAATTGGAAATTCACGTGGAACCTCCACAAGGCAGCATCCCGTGGTTCGAGTCGTCACGTCGCGTCGTGTCAAGTCCGTCGAGCGTGCCGTCCGTCGTCCGTGTCTCGTGGTGGCACGACGCGGCGTGAACGGCTTAGCTGAAGGCGCAGTTAAGTCCGTTAAACTCCTTCTTAAAAGGATTGTATCCCTAGCCCATTTAACTTACGAGAGTTAAACACAGTTTTGACTCAAATTGAAGGGATTTTAAATTCACGCCCTCTTACTCCATTATCTTCTGATCCCAACGACATGACTCCACTGACTCCATCTCATTTTCTAATCGGACGAACGATCAAGATGTTGCCCACTCAGGTGGACACAGAAAGAGAGACACGGATCAGTACCTTGCCTCGATATAAAAGGGCACAAGCCTTGACGGCTCATTTTTGGAACCGATATCAGACAGAGTATCTTTCAGAATTACAGAAACGTGCAAAATGGCAGCGCCATGAACAGGAGCTGCTGCAGCTGGGAGACCTGGTCGTGGTCAAGGATGACCGCCTCCCACCGAACCATTGGCGACTCGGCCGAATCATAAAGCTGCACCCTGGATCCGACGGCATCACACGTGTCGCTGACGTCAGGACAGCATCGGGAGTGCTTCGACGAGCCTACAATAGGCTCTGTTTGCTGCCCACTTCAGACTTTGGAACAAGTTCCAACGGGGGGAGCCTGTTGGCGCGCACACGCGCCCCCCCAACCATGCAGGAGCGGGACGCGGGAGGAGAGGGGACGCGCGCCAGCGCCGCCAGCCGGCCGGCGCGGCGCGGCAGTTCGACTGCAGCAGCCGCAAAGAGCGGATACCTTAATTACCTATCATACGTGCGAACCTTAAATTGTCGCGTCGCGGTCCATTATAATCTTTCTATATATATTATTGCATTAAACACAAGCAAGTATTAGAAATTTCATCTTTTCGTTATCTCCGCACACTTACCCTCAAGCATTACAACGGGACGAGGTCACAGCCCCAACACTCCTACTAATTTAATATCAGCTAGTTTACAGCTAAATAATCCAATACATTGTGTTTTTTCTTGAAGCTGGGTAAGTAGATAATTGATATCAATTATCCTTCGTCCTTGGATCGGTTGAAAATCATCACGCCTAGTTTTTATTTCTACCACGAGCTACGCCGTACATTGCTTTATATATTGCAATACACAATATATTACAATTTTTATGTGTTACAGTGCTATACAGGGTGTTTGGCAGAACGTTGAACATACGAAAATGGTGGATAGGTGGGGTCATCTGCTACTTACTCAGCCCTAATTTGTTTGGCCCTGGCCCCCTGGAGATTTTAAAATATATTTTTTTTGCTTTGTTCTAGTTTCACCACTTTCTTAACTTTAAAGTGTAATTTTTATTAAAAATGGGTAAAACAGGCAATATATATATATATATATATTTAATCTTTTATGTTGGCAGATTCATAGAAAATTATTGCTTTATTCAGATGTTAGCTAGAAAAAAAAGTTATGAGTCCTCAAACTTACAGAAAGATGTAAAAAATACTTAAATCATAATTTCAACTTGCGTTAAAAAAAAAAAAAAAAAAATTATTGAGGAGTTCCAATTCTAGTAGAAAATTTTCGACGAAACTCTACTTTTACGGAAAGTGAAATGTTTTGCAAAATTTAATACTGCAAGGTTGGTAAAAATTAAATGATCGGTTGAAATTATGTAAGTTCTTGAATTAAGTACAAAGATAATAAGCTGTACCAGTTAGGTGCGTTAATGAAACAACTAAATCATTAAAAAAAAAAAAAAAATCTCCAGGGGGCCAGGGCTAAATAAATTAGGGCTGAGTAAGTAGCAGATGACCCCAGCTATCCACCATTTTCGTATGTTCAACGTTCTGCCAAACACCCTGTATATATTTGGTGTCATTTTCAGCAGATATTTGGTGACGTTGTCAGATATTTGGTGTCATTGTCAGCAGATATTTGGTTATGTTGTCAGATATTTGGTGTCATTGTCAGCAGATATTTGGAGACGTTGTCAGATATTTGGTGTCATTGTCAGCAGATATTTGGTGAATGGGTAGACGAAATAGATGATGAGTTGGCATCACTTTAGTTTGTGTAAACAGCAGGTTCTCGGTTTAGTGGGTCGGAGACTATACCAGAATATCGTAAGCGTTATGCGGTAGCTCTGGGTGGTATAGTCGGGTTTTGCCTGAAAGCAAAGACCATAGAGTCAAGGGTTGACTCGGTATTCTCGTGGGGAATAGTCTGTGATTGTTGTTTACCATGAAAGAAATACCTGAGGTATTGTTTTCTTTGATTAATTTAATGTGGAATCGTTGTGCTTGGTCTCGGTAATCTCGAAACTAGATATTTCCATTTTATAAGTTAACATCAGTAGAGATGAGCGATAATAGCAGCAGAGATGAGCGATAACAAATCATGACAAGATACGATAGTAGAAGTACAGCTCGCGATTAATTGTACCATAAACCGCGTGACAAAGCTGCAAAGTGCTTGACGGCACGGTTGGCGCAGTGGTTAAGCGATTGACTGCTGCGCTGCGTGTCGCGGGTTCGATTCCTGCACGGAACTAATATTTGTATGACCTACAAATAGTTGTTCCGGGTCTGGCTGTTTGTGTATGTGAGTTTAAATGTTTGTAAACGCACCCACGATACAGGAGAAATTCCTAGTGTGGGGCAACATTCTTCACCTCTAGAACTTTTAATCGGCAAAGTTGCGAGACCATTATCATTGATCTGTAGTGATGTAGTTTGAGAGGAAAAACGCAGCTATAACTTAATTTACAGTTCGCGATTTCATGTTACTCGTATTAGAAAACGAAGAGCAAAATCAGACTAAGTTAGGTCGGAAGTTCAGAGATCCGTTTAAGGTAGCGAAAGTTTTGGATGGTGATCGCTAAACGCTAAAAGCTTTAAATTCTTACCGTACTTACTAATACGTTCACGATAGGTTAAGTCATGTATCAGTCGAAGTAAATAGTAATCACAGTGGTGATGAGCAAGCCTAAGTTATGGAAGGTACGCGAGTGGAATTCTCTATCGGCCGTATTGTGTTAGACCGTACCAGTAGCCATTTCGTAGCCGCAGTCTGGTAGAAGTCGGTATCTGCTTGTAGTAGTCCGTGGATGCGCGGTGCGCGGGTGGCTCTGGCGGAGGTCTGGGTCTAGAGAGACCATAGTGTGTAGTCACAGGGATGACGTACATGGGCAATCCATGTGATGGATGTGCTAAGTTTTGATACATGCGATGGATGTGTGAGAGCAATGTGATTGCTGATTGGCCGGAGAGCCGTGGCGTTAGAGTGGTTTACTCGTGTATGGGTTTCCAAGTGTCTAATAAGGCTCTTAGTGAAAAAGATGATAGTTAATGTGGATGGAGATGGTACATGGCTCTGGTTGGTTATTTTTGTTATAATTAAGAAAAGTTTGCTTAGTTAATTTAGAAGTACTCGTATTGTTTCGTTAAAACAGTAAAACGATTGACGATTAAAATTTTCCGATTTCAAAAGTTCAAAGCCGTAAATGGTACATGACCCATGGTAGTGATTGTCGTATTTTCGATTATTCCCAACTTTACCATGTTTGATTTAAAGAGTAAAATTAAATTAAATTTAAAGAGTAAGATTTGGTTAAAGTAAAACTATAGAGTGCAAAATTTCCTTATTTTCACCGACCCGATGAATCTAGAGTTTGGTCAGAATTGGCCGAGTGGAACAGATACTGTTGTTGATATTTGGTTACAGGTAAACACACGAGGACGTGTGCTAGCAGGATGGCCGTGTCGGAGACGAGTTGTATCCGGTACGCCAGCGCCATCTGTTGGCGTTCCATGAAGTTGGTGGATTCGCGCCATCTGTTGTTGACTAATCGCGACGCTAGCGCTGCCTAGCGGCGCATGATACAGTCTACGCCATAACGTTCGACCGGCTATAAGTATCCGCCGCACAGTCGACAAGGAGAGTTCATCGGTGGCGGTCAAGCAGTGAAGACGTCAAGGAATTGTTGCGCGATCGGTATAGTTGTGTCGTGTACCAATATTAATTACTTTGCATACCCATTACTGTATAGAATCAAGTTCTTCTAACTGAACAGACAGATGTGCTGCTGGGGAGTTCGTTCCACTACTTCTTCTTCCCTGCTAAAGCACTAGGAAGTGGTGAAGGGATGGGCGTTTTGGGGGAGCAGTCTTGTGTAAATTAAAAGTTTGAGTTAATGCTGAATATCAGCCTAGGTTGAGTAAATGACTTTTGATTTGAGTTTAATTCGGTTTTTCTATTGCGCAATAACCAACACTACCCACAGTACGCCCACAGTAGTCAAATATGGCTGATGATAACGAGAGAAACTTTCCGTTCTCTGATATATAAATATTTGACTGAACTTACTTGTGACTTATATCATCCGTACACCCATTGTGTGCGTTTTTGGGTTGGCTGAAAATAGACAAAAAATTTGTAATCTGTACCTAGTGACGTGCCGGTGGCAAAATTGCCACTGCCGGCAATATTCCCAGCATCAATATTACCGGTGAATTTCTTATTTGCCAGCAATATTGCCATTGGCAACTTTTAAGGATTCCTTACTCAAAGGGTGCCAACGGAGCCGGCAATATTGCTAGTTGAATTTAGTTGTAGTATAAATAGATTTAGACTTCATTTTTAGGGTTAGGTTAGGAAGCGGACCCCAAACCAGGACCCGAAGTGGTAACGCGTAGTGTTCCACGCGCGCCTCTCTAAGACGTAACAGGGGGAGTTCAACACTCCCCCTATGGGACGGAGACTGCAGCGCGCGGGCCGTCTCCAGCTCGGGGCAGCGGAAGACACATCCGCACCCGCAGCCCTCTGACTCAAGTGTGCGGGTAATACCGGGATGGTTTTAGTCAGTAAGAGTCGGACAGACCCTTCTGCCCGGCCCAGAGCGGAGGACATCCATGAGGATTTCCACACCGACAAAAAAAAAAAAAGGTAGTGAACCCTTCCATAGGGCTCGGTCGCAGCGTTACTGGTGACGTTGGTTGGTTCGTCGGTTGGCGCTGGTGGCGGTGGTGAGTCGCATATGGCACCTAGGCCTGGAGATGGCCCTCAACAAGTCGGGGGCTATGATATTTCATGATCCTCGGCGGGCGCCACCGCCCACATCACACATAGTGGTCGGGGGGCTCGAATTGCTGTCGAGCATACCATGAAGTACCTGGGATTGGTGGTCGACAGCTGATGGGATCTCGGTCCCCACTTTCGGCGGCTGGCGTCCAAGTTGCTGAGCGCGGCTGGAGCGCTGTCAACGCTGCTTCCCAATTTGGGGGGCCCGAGCGCCGCTTGGTGGCGGCTGGATCGTGCGATCGATGCCCCTTTACGGGGCCCCGATCTGGGTCCAGCGTCACCATTTCGTCGACTGCCGGGAGAACACGGCGCGGCATACACTGGCAGAGTGAGCCGTTTGGGAAGACTAGCGCCGTGCCCTCATCTCAGGAGTAGGCAGTGACCTGTCCTTGCCGGCCCAAGTGAATGCAATGGTCGGCAGCGAGGAGTATTGGGACGCGGTGGTATCCTTCTGCGAAATAGTAATCTTGCAGAAAGAGGCGGCGAAAAGGGAGAGATAGATTTCATCCTCTCACCCGGCCCGTAGCAGGCGCACCGGGCGTCGGTGGAGGGCGGACAACGCCCTCTTCAACCAATATGGTTAACTTTTGAACTTAAGTATTGTCTATAACTCGGGGTAGTGATTAGTTTTTGTTTCATCGCAATCGCTTCACTCTATCAAAAGATATTGTCAATTTAAAGTCTTCAAGAATTGAACTTATTAGTTGAAGCACGTAACGACATCTACTGACCTAAAATGACACTATTGGTGAACTCAAGTAGGTTTGTGAGATTGTTTTAAGGTGGTTATTTTAGTACACTGCGAGCGCAAACTTAACTCGATACATTGTGAATATATTAATAACTCCCAATGACCCAATCAAAGGTTAGGCTAATTAAAGTATCCAAAGTGCGTTGTTAAATAGTTTAGTAGTAGTGCACTAGGTCGCGTTATACCTAATTTATATGTTAATTTATTTAGCATGAATCAATAATGATAAATATAAATATGCACTCCTTTAAAAACGATTTATTCTTTAATATAATGGTTTTTTTTAATCTACATAGCTTACAGAGTGTTTGTTTGAACGTTTTCCCATGCGTAATATTTTGTCAGTATCACTTTGTGCTCGATAGATGGCGTTGTTTTTGAAGAATGACCCTCGCTCATGTATAAACCTAATTTTCGTTCTTCGACATGGAGAAAGCCTTCGACCTGCTTCGAAGGTGTATGGCACGACGGCCTTATTTCCAAGTTGGCCACGTCAGACGCGCCCCGTCGCGTCATAAAGGTGGTCTCTACTTTTCTTGCCAACAGGACTTTTAGGGTGTTGGTTGATGGGGCGCTATCCAGCGCCCGTCCGGTGCAGGCTGGTGTGCCGCAGGGCAGCTGCGTGTCGCCAGCGTGGTACTCGCGTTACACCGAAGACATCCCCACCACGGCAGATGCGACGCTTGCGCTGTATGCAGACGCCGCGTACATTACCACCTCGCTAATGCGATCGCCTAATGCGAAGTACGCGTCGTTCAAATGCAGCGCTAACTCGACCTGCTTCCCGAGTGGCTGTCAAAGTGGCGGCTGTCGGTGAACGTGGGTAAGACGCAGGTGATAGTGACGGGGTTTGCGCCCCTCCCATCGCCCTTGAAGCTACAGGGAGCTGACGTCGTGTGGTCGCCCGGGGCCAAGTACCTGGGTGTGACCATCGACCGTCAGCTCACGATGGGGCTACACGTCCGCAAGGTTGCCGCGCAGGCAAGGGTCGCCCGCAACCTCATTAAACAAGAAAAAAAATAAATGTACGCCCAATATTGACATACGCCGCCCCGGCTTGGTACACTCTCACGAGCGAGTCGAGCCGAAAGCTGATCCGCGCGCAACAAAACCTTGCTCCTCGCTTCGTGAGAAACAACTTACTACACTGGGACCTCGGGATTGAGAGCCTGGATGAGTTTCTGAGGCACCTCGCGAAAGGCATGTTCGCGCGTGCCGATGCATCCGCTTGGCCCCATGTCAAGCAGACTGTCCCCTGGCACGCGCGCCCGCCTGACGCGAGACCCCTGCCCCGCGACCTGGTAGCGGACGACTGACCCCATCGCACCGGACATGACGCCCAAGCAAGCGGCACCCAGGTTACACGCGGCTTGCTTGAGACAACTAAAACAACATGCATCCGTTACGTATTTGTATTCTAGGTTAATATAGGTATGAATACGTAACAAAAACAGACAGGCACATATATATGCACGTAGAGTTAGAGTTACTGCTGCGGTCGCGACTATGCGTATTCACCGGGCGGCGTTACACTACAGTACAATGCCGCTCTCACACTCATATAATTTTTTTTTTTTTCTATTACCTGGGTCATGGTTTGGCTAGCTCCGATAAGTGGGAAATTATTCAATAACTTCTCTCGCTCTGGGCGGAGCGGAAGGGCGTGTCAGACTTTTACTGACTAAAACCCACCCGTGTTCCTTCAGTTGCCTGTGTGCCAGGGCCACGGTATCCCTTTCGGAGAAACCCACAACCCTGGCAGGCACCAGTCCTGGGGGACCCCGTCAGTGCATGCTGACAACTCTTTGAGGCGCGCGTGGTACACAACGCGCCGTCGACCCGGTCCTGATCCTAACCGGACGGTGAGCTGCCCATAGCTCGCCGTCCGCAAGTCCGCGCCTACGGTGGCCGGGAATCGGCTACCGATTCCCGCCGCCCAGGGCGTCACCTGCGGCGACAAGGGGCATGAGGGCGCACAGACTGCCGCTCCCTCACGCGTTCCGCCTCCTCCTTCGCGAGCATTACTGCTTCGCAGAAGGACCACCATGGCCATGGCCTGGACCAGGGTCGGACGCGAGAGATCGCCGCCGCCGAGCGCCTCCGTGAGGTCACGGCGGTGCTCTGTCCAAGCCGGGCAGGCCTCCACCGTATGCTCCACCGTGTCCTCCGGGCGATTCACACAGTGGTAACACCCGGGCGTTTCCTCCCGCCTAATCCGAAACAGGAACCTCCAGAAACAACCGTGTCCGGTGAGGATCTGTGTCAGACGGAAGGTGAGGACGCCGTGGCGCCTCTCTAGCCACTCCACTCGTGGACTTACCGCCACTGACAATGTGGCGTGCCAAGCGCTGGGTTGCGACAATCGTACCCTCCATATTGCCATGAGATCCCCGGAGCTCATAAGAGCCCATAAGAGCGCGAGGATTTTTGCTTCCAGAACCCATGGCGCTCGCGCTCGCTCCCAAGGAGGCTCGCCGCCTCACCGAAGACCGTGCGGTATCCCCGTACTAGCCTGATGGCCATGACCCTTTGGAACGCGCTCAACCGGCGGGCAGGTCGCCGCCTCAAGGAACGCGCCCACACTGGTGCCCCGTAAAGCGCCATGGACCGCATGATCCCCGCATAGAGCCTCCGGCAGGAGGCGTTTGGACCCTCAAGATTGGGCAGGAGCCACTTCAAGGCAGCTCCGGCCCGCTCCAGTCTGGGAGCCAAACGTCGGAAATGCTCCTCGCAGTTCCACCGGCTGTTGAGGACGAGTCCCAGAAGAATATATATGGCAGCATTTTCCTAAAAAACACAAATTTTGTGGCAGTTTTTTACTAGAAAAAATCATCAGGCCTGTTCGAAACATTCTCCCTTACATTGATAAGGGAGAATGTTTCGACCAGGCCTGATGATTTTTTATTGAGTTGATACACCTATGCGGCACAATATTGTTTTCCGACATCCACGCGAACGAAGTCGCGGGCACAGCTAGTATTATAATAAGTGCAGAAAGATGTATCATCAGTACATCTACGTTATAAGCGCAATATGAATCTTCTAAGAAATCGTTAATTTTCCGCGCGAGAGCGAATAATTAATCACGTCGTGGTGTCTGCCCTCGTAAGCGCTGCTTTGATTAATTCTCGACTCAAGATGCTTTATTGTTATTTAGATATCATTGTTAATACACACTGAGACTATTATAAATGGGTAAGCAAACCGGCTGAAGTAGCCAAACAAGTAAGTATCACACATCGCAGATGACCCTAGATGACAGATGACCCTAGAGCACCTAATGTGAACCCAAGGTACTTCCTCAGTATTCGTTGAATATAGATTTACGCGGGCGGTTCAGTAGCAGGCACTTTGTTCTCTATTTAGTTTTGTTATTTTTAGCAGAAATAATATCGAATAATTACTGTATTTAAAAAATCCCTCCGAGTTACAAAAGAAGTCTTAGAAACCGTGTCGACATGCAGCCGATGGCGGTGGGCGCGATGGCGGGAACTTCTGCGAAATGTTCGAACTGGGGTTATTATAATATAATTAATTATACAATAACAAAGACGCCATCTTGTACAATCGCTGGCAAAATTACGGATAAACATAATTGTAATATTTCGAAGATTTGATTATATTTACTTACTTTGTTTTAATGTGATGTTGTTCCTTGCAGAAAGATAAGTCGAAACGTAACATAGGTACTTGTAGCACATCGAAGTTAATTTTCTAATAAAACATTCACATTTAAAAGCGATGACAAACAATTTTATTTATATTAGTATATTTAGATTACAAATTAATTAAATTCGACAGTTAAAATTATTCAGGACTAATTATAATGGCTAAATGTGCGCACCATACCATATAACATCTTACTCAATCTCATGCTCCAAGTACCTATTGTACTTACCTATCTATCATTTACGAAAAGCTTTCACGTTCCCTTATTGTGTTGATACATTGGCACACCCGCACTCAAATATCAACTTTATTTCTTAGCATAAAAGTTTATTTTGTATTTGACCGTTTGTGTATAGACCTTGAATGTACAGGCCGTTATGTGATTCCTCAATATTTATAATAGGTATTCTATTTGACGGAAGGCACATTTTCTAAAGAATGCTCTCGTAGTAGTCAATCAGATAGAATGGCAATAAAGCTGGGTGCTATGTGCTACGAGACTAGCCGAGCGCGTAGCACGGGAGGTAGATGCCATGAAATTGATGTCTATTATTTAAACTTTTAGTTAATTATAGCGGTTTTTATACTCGAGGCAATGTATATAAAAGAAAGAAGTCCGCGAAAATTTAGTAAACAATCGTCAGGTGTGGCCACTTTTTGCGATTCAGAAGTTGCCTTTACCTTTGAAGTTAATTCTACATCTATTCTGAGCGTGGCGCAAAGTGTGGAGAGCCTTACTTCAAAGACTCCGCCTGGTTTTTGGACAGCTGTGAACATTTATTTAAAAAACTTAAAATTTTACCATTGCCCTGCATGTACATCAAATGTATGCTAGTAAAACAACGTCCGCACTATTTTCGCGTGCAATCAGAAGTAAGCCACAAAAAGGCTTCTGCTAGAAATAAGTATAAATACGAACTGAATGTACCTCAATGTAGATTACAAATATTTAGGAGAAATGTTTATGTTAATGCCATTCAGGTGTATAACAAGTTACCTAACTCATTTAATGAACTTCCCATCCCCATGTTCAAGAAAAAGTTGGTTATTGGATAATTGCTTTTGTGACATTGGTGAATACATAGAATATTGTAAAAATCCAAGATGACATAATTTAATTTTGACATTGATTTTAAAGTAACGCTTGCCTAATTGTAATAATATTAATTCTTAATGGACTTATTGTAAATCACAAATCTGAAAATGTATTGATTAGGAATGACATTTGAATATTTGTACACCTTGGGGTTTATTTATAAACGCTGTTTAAACTAAAGTAATGATTAACGACTGTTTAACCATACATTTTTGACGTTAAACGTTTATGAATAAACCCCCATATGTGGTAGAATGTATAGAACTTTACAAAATGTTAATACCATGCTATGTAAAACTAGATTATCTAATTGTAATAATATTAATTAATGATGGACTTATTCTAAATCACAAATCTTAAAATGTATTGATTAAGAATGACATTTGAATATTTGTACACCATATGTTGTGGTAGAATGTATAGAACTCAACAAAATAATTACATACTATGTAAAACTACGAGTACATTCTTACAAATAAATACAATTCTAACTCCAATTCTAAGAGGCTTTCGGTTTTCACATGTTATACTAAAATAAATCAAACCTTATTATAAATAAGTCAAGCGAATTCTGTCTGCTTGTGAACAGGAATTTTGAATATGTAGGGGAATGATTAAAATCATTTAGATTTTCATAATACTCGAAATATTCTATGCAACAGAGATGTGGTCTCTTTGTCGATATAACAACATACTGTTATCACCAATCCCCTGGAAGGGATTATTTACAAACCCCTTCTTATTAAACCTAGTGGTTTATTTGAAGTCAAACCACAGAAGAAATATTGAACTTCAAATACGTACCTGAAACAATATTTGAGGGGAGATTCGATCTTCCCTCGAATTTGGGGCTGAGTGAAACAGTAAATTGAATCAAATACAATAGAGTTTTGTTGAGAGATGACGCAGCATCCGGTGTCGTTCGGATACGTACCGCCGCCGCCGGTACCGCAGTGTTTCGGTGCGTTGCCGAAAGTAAACGATATTGTCGTGGAAACAAATATCGGTTGTTTGATAGATTTGATGTTTGTATTGTACTTCTGAATCCTACAGATTTCACCACAACATACACAAATGTTGTGGTGAAATCTGTAGGATTCCGAATCTAGAAACTTATTTTATCATTTAAGTTGCAGAAATCGAGAAAATCGAAATGAAAGCGCAACATTTTATAGCAATTAACGAAACAACAATAAAAACTACAAAAGTTTTGCACTGATTCATTTCTAGATAAATAAACGAAAGATTCACCCAAATAATTCATTCTAAACAAAGTATCAAAATATCGCCTGCACAAAAAATAACGTTCATATAATGCAAATCAAATCAAATCATTTATTTGCAACGAATGTAGGTGTGTGCAAGGACACTATTCCATCACTAAGATCCCAACTTGTACAAGCAACCTACGTTTCTTACAAGTTTAAATTCAGTCGGCTCAGCTCAATCGAGCGCACAAACATTTCACACGTAGCTGTTCATTCCAAATCCCTTAGTCAGCGTGCTCTATAAATATAATTCAGGCACATTTCTGAAGTCAAAGGAAGGCGATAATATCTGATAATATCGTATAATATCGGGCATTACAAACTGATTCAAGGATTCGCGATAACCTAATATTACCTCATATTTTTGTGAAGAATACAGTTTGTCCGTTGTCCATTCATTCATAAGTGTGGGATTGACTTTAAGATCCTGTTGTCTTGGATAAGTGGATCAATCCATACTTACTGTTAATATTGTAAATGCGATAGTAACTCTGTCTGTCCTCTGTTAACTTGTCACCAGTACACGAATCCACTGAACGATTAACGATTGACCTAATTTTCCAGCTAGGTGCCAGAGTTTCTCTGAGAGATTTTTTTAAAGATATTGGTATTCTCACGGTGCACTGTGTTTTATGAAGCCCATTTTTCGGACATCACATTTGTATTAAAAAAAGCTGATAGAAATAGTTATTTAAATGCAAGATTTCGTATCCCTATTTAGCTAACATGCCTAGTTTTTGAGTAATATTTTTTTGAAAATCGATCATTTTCCATCTCATTACAATGTTTTTAATGAGTTGTATTGCAATAATCGCACCCCCGGTGCAACACTGTCACTTAACCAAAAAGTAACTTTTACAGGAAAAGTATCTTAACCTTTAGTATCCTATCCTATCTATATATATTATTAATATTATAAAGCTGAAGAGTTTGTTTGTTTGTTTGTTTGTTTGAACGCGCAAATCTCAGGAACTACTGCTTGGAATAGAAAAAATATTTTTGTGTTGGGTAGTCCATTTATTGAGAAAACATATAGGCTATATAACATCACGCTACGACCAAAACGAGCGGAGCATAATTGAAAAATAATCATAATAAAAAAACGAAAAAAAAAAAATATTCAGAATTATTAATGTTTAAGTTACGCAAATATCATGTACGATGGAATTGTTCCTCTTTAAATGTTCAAAGTCAAAGTCAAAGTCAAATAATTTATTTCAAATAGGCACGAAGATGCACTTTTGAACGTCAAAAATTACATGAATAGTTAATTGATTCTAGTTGCGCCTTCCAAAATGTAGTTATGTATGGATAAGAATGGGCAAGAAACTCCATACTTACTCTTTTAAAATGTTAACAATAGTTTGTATACATTAATTAATATTTATAGGTGAAGACTATGTACCTAGAAAAAAATAAAAAATAAAAATCATCAAAATTACTTACCACAATTGGTAAAAAGAATGAAAAGTGAAGTAATAACAGAAAAAATAATAAATGCGATAGGTACATGGTGCTCACATATTTACAAACATTGTATATGATTTCCCAAAAAAAAAAAATCTGTTCTAAAAAAAAGTCCGGGACAGTATATGTCTATCTTTTAAGATTGACTCACTATAACCTTTTTTATGATAATCAAATTTGTTCGAAATTAATGCATTATTTGCGAAGGAGTTTACATAAACATGGTATTAATCCTTATCCAAATAAATACGATAATCATCACAAGTATTTAATTTTGAACAAAGTTGCCCTTACACCATTTAACTTCAATGAATATCTTAGGAGATATAACTGTTTTATAATAACTCCGCAGCAAAATAATGATCAACTCTGCGAATTAGTCTATTCTAAAGCTGAAGAGTTAGTTTTTAGGGTTACGTACCCAAAGGATAAAATGGGACCCTATTACTAAAACTCCGCTGTCCGTCTGTCTGTCTGTCTGTCTGTCTGTCACCAGGCTGTATCTCATGAACCGTGATAGTTAGACAGTTGAAATTGTCACATATGATGTATTTCTGTTGCCGCTATAACAACAAATACTAAAAAACAGAAAAAAAGTATATTTAAGGGGGGCTCCTATAGGTACAACGGACATATTTTTTTTGCCGTTTTTATGTTTTCCCCGCGGCTCCACCCGCGTGGATGTCGGTTATCGTGTAAAAAAGTAGCCTATGTCCTTCTCCATATTCCAGGCTATCTCTGCCAAATTTTATGACGATCGGTTCAGCGGTTTAGGCGTGAAAACGTAACATACAGACAGACAGAGTTACTTTCACATTTATAATATTGGTATGGATGGTCCTTACCATCCATACTAATATACCCTTCGTGCGCGAGTCCAAGTCGCACTTGGCAGGTTTTTTTGTTTTAGAACGCGCTAATCTCTGGAACTGAGAGTTGGATTTGAAAAAATCTTTTTGCAATTTACAGCCCAATTCTTGAGGAAGGATCACATTCCTATTAACTAGGACACATTTTTTTTAAATGAAAGTTTAAGCGAAAACGAAGTAAAAGCACGGGTAGGCAATGTGATGCGACGGGGTGGGTCGGGGGAAGAAGAAATTTCACGCGGACGAAGTCGCGGGCAGAAGCTAGTATAATATATAGTTGATGACTCTTCCTGATTTAGGGAAGATGGATAGGTTATATCCTGACGTGTTCTTTTAAATTTATATTAAACAGAATAAATGAAACCAAATAATTAAAATTAATACACTTTTGAAGCATATTATGTATTTTTCACTTCTCATCTGTAAAAGTACGCCAATATAGCCCTACGAAGCGGGATTAAAGTAACATCGGTTTCATTGACTCCCACGCATGCTCGGGAGTCAAACCACCTCTGGTATATTATGGCTTCGTTTAGTCCCTCGATATAAAATATACTATTTCACTTCTCATGCTCTAAAAGTTCGTCTTTATGTCGTGCGTAGGCAACATAAAGTCGCTTTTTATGCTCTAGAGCATAAAGTAAAATCTTCGTCGAAGACCAAGGCAATCGGTCCAACAGCCACACGAACAACTTCAACTTCATAGAATAACCACTTTATTTTAATTCGTTTCGTTAGTATTCTAAGAACAAGGCAAGGATACCAACAGCCAAAGTACACAATAAAATTTCATTAAATAAACTTTTATTTCGTCCATTTATTATTTTTTAAATTAGTTTTTTATATTAGTCAATCAATATATTATTTAAACTATAGCTAAGTTATCATAGATATAAAAACAAAATGTTTTTATCACTGAGCAGTATGTAACGACCTAAGTCAGGTGTTATGTCACGTTCATACTGAAAAAAAAAAAAAAAAAAATATTGTCTGGAACCATAATTATTTTTCAATTTTAATTAAGTTTACAATATTTACATGTTGCTTTTTCATTTCCTCGCAATCGAAGTGAAAAGTAGAGTGTACAACTCGTCCATAAAACCCATTTTACACTCTATATCCATAAAGTACATAAAGGCCTAAAGAAAAACCGGTCAAGGAGCGAGTCGAACTCGCGCACCGAGGGTTCCGTACCAGCCCAAAAACTACAACTGTGCTTCACCCAAAGCACACATAATATAATGTAAACATGGGTAATCCCATACAAAGAAATGACACCTCCCTGGCTGGCTATTGAGCTGGCAATTTTTTTTCTTCGATTTTGTAACACAAGGCAGCATCAGCAACACACTTGCCAGAGACTGTAGTTTTACAACGACATCTAGGAATTGGCCTAGATACTAGGTGTCATTCTCGTGATTTATGAGTGTAAATAGATAAATCAACATTAAACAAGGAAGTTTTGATTTTTACTAATGATGGTTACTTCAGCCAAAATCGGCCCTATAACGCTTTTAATTGATTGTTAATTTCATAATTGTTACCTATGCTGCCATCTGTGAATTTTTCTCAAGACTAATTATAATTTGTTCGAGTTGAGACCCCATGCCCAAAGCAACCTGCTACCTGCTAATATGTAGGAAGTAGGATATTTTGGTTGTGAAACGTGAAATGTTTTTAAATTTTCACCAGCGAGAAGACAAAAAAAAAAAAGTGAATAAAAAAGAGAGAAAAAAAAAACACAGAAAGAGAAAAAGAGAGAGAGAGAGAATTTTAACACTGCGGTGTAGAATATTGCAGGTTGAGGTCATCGCCATCTCTTGACAGATAAAGGAACTAATGTGATTTTTGTTGATTTCTGAAAAAGTGTGCTACTTAGAGACATAGTTTTATTTTTTTTGTAATCTTATCTTGTTTAAACAACAGTGTATCTGAAGAGGATTGTGTGACTTTAAAATAATTTTGCCGGAGATTCACTAAGGCTGCAGAGAAACGAAACGAACGATATGAATCAATGCAACGAAAATATGAGAGGTTCCGAACTGACTACGAAAGTTGGCTCGAGGCTGATGTTGATTGACCGAGTTGCTTAAAAGAAAATATAAAATCGATTACTCAGCATGAGGGAAACCCAATAGTGCCACTTCCGGAGCCATCGCCAAGTTCTAACGTTACTGTATTGTAATCATCGTTAAGCGCTACTGGTTTTCTTTTGGAGCCATCTACATCATCAACTGGAACTATGACGAAACAGAAAATCTCAAATCGTAAACCTTTTGAAGACTTGGGAACGAAACAGAAAAAGGGCAGAGTGCAGACCTAACAGACAAAGATTCCAGTGAGCTCGTATTTGCAACTATTTCTAAGTTGAAAGATGAAGGTCAAAACACCATGCTTCTGTGATTGAGTATATGGTGAAGCATCCAGAAAAACTTCAAGATTTAATTAAAACACCAACCAGTAAAGAAACATTTTCACCACAAAAAGCACTTGGTTTACTGATATCTCTGAAATGATCGAAGTGGCAATATATGACTGCGAGAATCAGCATTTTGTGTACCCTTCGTATTACTGCAAATAGAGAAGAATGTGTGCTATCCTCCTGAACCGAAAAATTCAATTACGGTGACAGATTCCTCAGCAAAAATTTCACTGCAAGCCTTGCTAGATCTGACAGCAAAAAGAATAATTAAATCTTTGCCAGAAAGTATACAAAATAAAGAACTCATTTTAATATCAAAATACGGTTTCGACGGAGCATCCAGCCAAAGCAGATACAAACAGAAGATGGATTCTACACAAGATGACTCTAGTATCTTCATGACTTCGTTATTACCACTGAAGATGACATGTGACGACATCACCGTTTGAGAGAATCCGAAACCTTGCTCAGCAGCGTATTTTCGTCCAGTACAGTTCACCTTTGTTAAAGAATGTGAAACAGTGGTGGAGGAAGAAAATGAAAGAGTCAAAGCTGAGATATCGGCTCTCCAACCATCTGAATGTGATAGCAATATGGTGAGTCATAAGCTAATGCTCACCATGGTTGATGCTAAAATAAAAACATAAGTACCTTTCTCCTTGCGTAAAATCGAATGCAGTGTGCTACATTTGTTTGGCGAAACCTTCGGAGATGAACAACTTGGAAGAAGTTAAAAAGAAATCAACAGAAGATGACTTGATGGAGCTCGGACTTTCTTCACTACATGCACGTATAAACATGATGGAATGTCTTTCGCATATCGCATATAAATTAGATATTAAGAAGTGGTCTGCTAGAGGGGAAAGTGAGAAAGCCGCAGTGGGTGCAAGAAAGAAAACTATCCAAGCCAGGTTCAAAACGGAGCTTAACCTATTAATCGATGTCGTAAAACAAGGTCATGGTACAACTAACGACGGCAACACTGCACGACGATTCTTTGAATTTCCTGAAAAGACTGCGGCTATCACTGGACTAGATGAAGATCTGATCCGAAGATTTGCAGTAATTTTGCAAGCCATAACTTCAGGTGAACCTGTCAATGTATCGAAATTTAAAGAATATGCGTACATAACTGCTGAGAAATATGTTCAATTGTACAACTAGTACTACATGTCATCAAAAGTGCACACGATACTGCTTCATGGAGCCCAAATTATCGCTTCTAACGCAATAGTACCGATTGGGAGTTTATCTGAAGAGGCTTCAGAAGCGAGGAACAAGGATTTCAGAAGATTCAGAGAACATCACTCACGTAAGAAGAGCAGAGTGTGTTCCAATGAAGATATTTTTAATTTCCTTCTTTCGTCTGATCCGCTTATTTCAGCAGTAAGACCAACGATGGATGCAAAGAAAAAGAAACCTTAGTTTGATGAAACATTGGATCTGCTGAATCTTCAAACACCTGAATTCGAGTTTAGGGATATTGCTCAAATAAATTCTGACTCAGAGTTCGACTCTGAAGATAGTGATTCAGAATAGACAATATTTTTTAATAATATATTCATTGTTTTATTTTATTTTAATTTAATTTATTTTTATTGTAATCATTTTAGTATTAAATTTTTTCATTATATTTTTGATTTTAATGAGATGTCATTCATTTTTCTCACTACTAACCACACAATGTGCCTTATGATGTTTAAAATTGCAAATATTACCAATTGCAACTAATTTTAAGCCTAATTATCCAATGGATATTCAAAAAGTCAATAGATAGTTAGTGTATTGTTAAATATTAATATTTTACTTAACTGGGGATTTTGAGAGTCGTTAGACCGTCGTTGACTTTGTCAGCTCACCATTTATACTATACTAGCTTTTGCCCGCGGCTTCGCCCGCGTGGATGTCGGTTATCGCATAAAAAAGTACCCAATGTCCTTCTCCATATCCCAGGCTATATCTCAAAATTCTAACTTAATATTAATTTTAATGTGATTCATTATGTGAATAGAAACCGAAACAAATGATTTAATATAATAAAAGTACTTATGTTCTGAACGTGAATGAGTCTTTACCTAAAGATAACAAACACAAAATCAAAATACGAAATTTCACTCTTAAAGCAATCAATTGTACCTACCAAATTACAACACGAAATAAAAGCTTAGGCTTATGGTCATACCCAAAAGTATTGCTCAAAATAGCCAAGGTGTGTTAAGTGCACAGGTAAACACCTAACGGCTGACTGTAAAAAACCTGCACAAGAAAAATCTAAGTGTGTCCACTGTGGCTTACCTCACCCAGCCAACTACAGAGGGTGTTTAGTTGCTAAGGAGATGCAAATGTTAAAGAACAGAAACTCAAAAAATAATTCAGTAACACCTGCCGTTAAGCAGATTGTTACGAACACCGACAAACAGACATCAAAACCAAGTGCACTATTTGCACAGACAACCGCGATAACTGAACATGCATCTAAAAGTGTTTCTTATGCACAAGCAGCAAAACCAAGCACACAACCATCAAGTCTTGAGGACAAGCTTAACCATATCTTGAAGCACATATCCTCATTTGGCCAGAGACTAGAGAAATTAGAATCAAGCACTATAAAATATCAATCATGAATAACACACTTAAAATAATGGCTTGGAATTCAAACGGACTGCTGCAACACCAACATGAGTTGCAAGTAGTCCTGGACTCAGAAAATATTGATGTGTGTTTGATCTCTGAAACTCACTTCACTAAACAATCATTTGTAAAATTTAAAGGCTATAAAGTTTCCTAGACCTTCCTTACCATACTTTCGACAAGTCTTGTGTCATGAAAGTTATCGATGTAATTTTAACGGCGCAGGATAGACTTTACCAGAAGTGGTCATCGTATTAGTAGTTCAGCAGCTTCAATATCATCAGGATTGTGCCGGAATATAGCAGTTTGTCGTGGACGTGGTGCGACAGTGGCTCCCCTGATATCCTCTTTTGCCATCAGAAGGCAGCCGCCACGCAACCATCGATAGGAAGCTCTGCTATTATCCCACCTTTTCGATGATTCCAGTAACTTCGTACCAAAAACAGACGGCGCGGCGCCACTTGATGCGCCTTCTGGTACATAGGTAACATGAAAAGCAAGACAGGCATAAATATAGGTCGAACTTCGGTCGCGTAATTTCGGCAGAACACGTTTTGTTTTGCAATACTGATACTGTGATTGACATTTTCTCTTGAATACAAAGAAGTAAAGGGTGCTCGTTTTTGGGGTGTCCTTTACGAGTAACAAAAAGTCATTCATTAAATCCGTGTAAAATTAAGGCTCATACAGACTAGTGCGATATCGCGAGCGTGACGCGACACTAGTAGCACAATTTATTTGTCGCTGCCTGTCGCGCCCGCGATATCGCGCGAGTCTGTACGAGCCTTTAACGAGGTTTTACTGTTAGCTTACCCTACTGTGTCACAGTGTCGTGTCGCCGCCGCCGCGCCGCCGCGGGAGGCTGGCAGTCGCGGGACATATCCGAACATGTTACAGTTAGCGACTTGTTGCGCTCCCGGCCTACCGGGGTGCGGGTGGCAGAGGGGTGCCTTGGGGTGTACGGGCACGGAAAGCTATTTACCAGTATTGTGCCTCGGCCCTGTTCTTGAAATAAATACCTACTGCCGCGCGGAACGTAAGCACGCGATAGGGCTGCCCGCCTTCAGTATTTTAATTTCATCAACCTACTTGAATCTCTTTATAGTTTTGTGATTGTGTGCTACAGCAATCAAAACCTCTAACTACCTACTACAAAATCTTACTTAAAAAGTAAATTATACCTAATGTAAATCTTACTAGGTTCATTTCATAATGATATCTCTTCTAATTCAATAAATATGTAAATAGCTAAGTACATAAGTAAATAAATAGGAAACTACCTGCTAGTTTTTTTACGCGAGCGTAGGTAGGTCACTCGTGTGTCACTTTTTTCACCCTATCCACTTAATTATTTATTAATCCAGGTATTTTACTCGATGGAAAAAGCGCAAAATACCTACCTATTAAAAAAAGAAACAAATTACGTACTAGTAGGTACATTAAACGTTTTACCTTTCGTGCGTTATTGAAGAATTCAAGCAACTAAAAACAGCACAATATAGTCTACAATTGCTTTTGCCTTATTAAGTACTTGTACTCATTTCAATGAATATTATTTTGTCACAAATCGCACGCTTACTGCTTACAAAACCATCACACCGTCCGGCGTATTCGGGACTGTTTGCATACCGAGTGTATACCGAACTCGAGGCGCGTAGGTAATAGGTATAGATATACTCGCGTTCCGACCGTTTGTATGAAGATAGAATAAGTACTGTAGATATTATTACCGTGGTACGGGGATTGTTTACGAGTATTCCGAACGTATTAGCGTAATGTATTCAGCGGGAATATGTCAGACGGCGAGCGCTTACTTTCTTTAAAAATCATGAGCTATTTTGTAAGCTATCTCCTATTGTAAATTCTGTACCTTAGTAACATACCATATCTTAGTTACGAGTACAACATAGGCAATAACTTTAGAAGTACTTACAATACTAAAACTTTACCAGCACTTTCTTTCTGTTGCTGCTCTAAACTATCAAAGTTAGTTAGTGCTCGCGTTTATTTTGTTGCAAACGCGAACGTGCCCACTTCTGTATAGCTAGTTACAGCACTGTTGAGTTAGTGCTCGGCCGCGGGAACTAACGAGCTAATGCTAATTATAACTTACTGCTTTGAATCACTTGCGAGTGTTTATTTTTGTTCAGATTCTATGTCTTGTGTGAACTACGCCATTTTAGTGTTTTTGATAGTCCACACTACTCCGATATATAAGAAACTAGCTTTTGCCCGCGGCTTCGCCCGCGTGGATGTCGGAAAAAATCCAACGGGAACGTACTAACGGGATTGAAAGTACCCTTTGACCGAGATAAAAAATACCATTGAGTAATTCAAAAACTTAAAAATAAAAACTTTGGAGTTATTCAAGACGCAGTCAAAGTCTCCCCTAAGTGTATCGACAACATTCTTAGTAATATTCCAGGAACAGTAGGTAGGACGCACCACTTTTGCCTCTCGGATCACGACACAGCACAAACAAGTGAATTTGAAACAAAACAAATAGAAAAAATATCTAAACGTTACTTCACAACTACTCGTGATTACAGCAAAAGTAACGTAAGTAAATTTGAAGAGTGCATTAGCAGTTTAACTTTTTCTGAAATCTTCTATACATATAATAAAACCGTAGCGAAGTCAAAACTGTACATTGAATATTTATGAAAAAAAAAAAAAACCTTCCTTAACTTTTAGAAAAACAATATTTG
The DNA here is from genome assembly GCA_947523025.1 of Dryobota labecula. NCBI lineage: Eukaryota > Metazoa > Arthropoda > Insecta > Lepidoptera > Noctuidae > Dryobota > Dryobota labecula. The sequence goes on along the minus strand of OX383296.1, from coordinate 582,118 downwards.
CATTCAGATTTTGAAAAAAAAAAAATGTACAGTCAGCAAGAAAATGGGCAATTTTCACAAAAAAGTTTTTTGATGCCAATCGATCCTGTTTCTTACGAGGATCAAAAACACTTTATACGACCAACTGAGGTTTTAGTACCAGAAAAGTCAGAAATCGAAAAAAAAAAAACTTTTCCCATACAGATCGTAGGAATGATACTGAGATGACAACAGTCGAATTATTCCATTACTACTTCGCTGGGTTGAATAGGAAACGAATAGAGCAGATGGTTACAGATTTAATATTTTAAATGATTATCATACCTTGATCTAAGCAGTCAATTATGACATATTACGCTATTTCAGTCAACTTTCAACCATATGCTCTACCGTGTCCTCCGGGCGACCCACACAGTGATAACACCCGGGCGTTTCCTCCCGCCTTATCCTAAACAGGAACCTCCCGATTCAACACAATCGTATCCGGTGAGGACCTGCGTCAGGCGGAAGGTGGGGACGCCGTGGCGCCTCTCTAGCCACTCCTCAAAGAGGGGACTTATACTTGACTTCCCGAGTGTTAACAATTGCAATGTACTGTTATATTATATTAGTAATAGCTGTTCGCCAGGAATAATCTGTAAGAATGACAATGAGAAACATTCAATGTAGGTATCAGTGTTGTGCCATTAGTGTATATCCAGGAACACAGGCCTTTTCACTATAAAAGAGCACCGACCTGCAGACAGTCCACGGAGGCTATGCCATTCTTAGATGGTAGGCTAACCAGGCGGTTATTACTCCTGGACAGGACCGGCCTGCGCCTGGTGACAGGGACCATCACGGGACACTCCTCGCTAAACCAACACTTCCACACAATATCGGACAATCCTCTGTGCAGGACTTGCATGGAGGCTGAGGAATCCGTCGTGCATTTTGAATGCACAGGCATCACCCAGATTAGAACAGAAACCCTCGGGGCACCCAGATCTTTCACAGATGTTCTAAACAGACCGGGAGACGTAATTATCTTCTAGAGGAAGGTGGGCTGATTGGAATAACCACTGATGGCCGCCATAGCCCATGTACAATGGTCGACCTGAGTGCGGAAACCAAACCCTTTACCATAGAACATGGAACTGTACGTCGCATGCTCTCGCGTCACTAGTCCTGACTCTCTGTATATTTTGACTGCTGTGACCAAAACTACAAACGTAGGATTCAAGGAAGTTTTATTAAAATGTGGCTGGTATTTACGAAAAAATAGTTTTAGAGCCGGCAGAAGTTTTTGGTTAACGAAAGGTCTTGAAATCAGTTGCAGAACCAAAATAACACTAAGATACAACTACTACTTAAATAGAAGCAACAATAATAAATTAGAGTATATCAAATATTCCGATTTGTTAAGGAAATGTATAAATAGCACTCAGTCGCTTTGTAACCAACGGTACTTAACCAACTTTCGCAATAAAGGTAAAGCAACTTGGGACGCAGTTAGATGCTATGTTGATGGTATTACACCTAGGACTAGTAAATTCATTGATAATATTGTCGACAACGGATGTACAGTTACAACTGGATCTGACATAGCAAACATATTTAATATTTTTTTCATTGATGTAGTTCAAAATTCTTGTAGTTCTGCTTCTGTCAATAATGAGTCTGAGCCTTGCACATAAAATTTAAAAAGTAACGATTCAAGTATTTTTTTAAAACCCACGGATGCAAATGACGTTTTCAACACAATGATTTCATTGAAAAATTCTATTTCGGCCGGGTATAACGAAATTAATTCCGACTTATTGAAACGTATTGCCCTATTTATATCGGAACCTTTGGCTCACATTATAAATCTATCTCTTGAACAAGGATGTTTTCCAGACAAACTCAAGTTGTCGATAATAAAGCCACTACATAATAAAGTGTCAAAATCTGATAAAAATAACTTTAGATCAATAGATATCATTAAAGCAATAGCTTTAATCCTCAAAAGAATAGTTAACTTCCTAGATAAATATGACATTTTGGCACCGGAACATTTTGGTTTCAGGAACGCAACGCAATTAGCTACCTTCACCTTAATAAACCGCATCATTAATAATATCAACAATAAAATCCGACCATCAGCTCTACTTTTAGACCTCAGTAAAGCATTCGACATCGTTATCTAGATCTCATCTATGGTTCGGAACGTCAACGTCACGTCAAAAAAAAAAAAATACTTATTCAATTTAAGAACAAAGAAAAAGAAATACTGCATAAATAAAATAAATAAATAATTATAATTGCATAAGTTGATACAAAATGCTATGCAATAGCTTTACCGCGGCAGTCCCCGAGTGCCACACGTCTTTTTATTTTTATTTTTCAATTTATACTCGGTTTTATTTTGTATTTCATCACAAAATTGATAGTGAATTGACACACAAAGTTACATACGAAAGATCGAACAATAATGAATGACGACGAAGCCAACGAAGAAGACGATGCTGATAAATCATCATTGCAGCCACAAATTCCATCCATGCGACAAACATTACTAGCCACAAAAGAATCATGCCTGGTTTGTTCACAGGAATATAAAAAACGAGGGCTAAAGAGACACATTCTCGCGTCACACCCGGATTATTTCCACCCACCCAACACTCCTTTTCAAAATATCAACCGTACCACTGAAACAACCAACGAACTCCTCAACCAAGCGCAAATACAAAACGAAACAATCCCTGAACCCGTGAACCAATCACAAATTCCTGAAACCATCCAAAACTTGTTCCTACAGGGATTCAATGCAAGACTACTTAATAGCGTAGGTGGTCCAGACTCAACCTGGAGAGAACGCTGGAAAAAACTTTTAAATTTTCACAGTAAGCAATATAGTATCCCACAAGGAAATGTAGGCAGACAACTAACCACATTCCTAGCCACAGAAATAGAAGATCTCACAAATAACCTTCCAGGAGAAGGAAACTCCGAAAGAATATTCATCTTATGTAGTACAATACTACAAAGAGAAAATTTAGTTAAATCAGGCCAGGATATCAGGCGAACACTTCAAAGAATAATGGAAATGTGGAACTTAGGTCATTATGATGAATTAATTGCAGAAACTCTAATATGCAACTCGTAAATATCATCAAAAAACAAACAGAAACAAGACGCTGATCATACTGTCCGAATATTTGGCCGCCTTACAAGGAAAAATTAGACAAGCAAATAGATGGATAACGGAAAGATCAGGGGGTGAAATTTTGGACCCAAATGAAAAACTAGGAAACAAAACAGTACATCAAATATTAAAGATAAACATCCTAACCAAGTTGCCTTTAATTCTGCCGCCAAGTTCTGTAAGCGGGTTTTACGTAGGACACGTTTTGACCTGGCTCACTCTGCGTGTGAGAAAGCGAATTTATTTGCATCTCTCTTCGTGAAATCCTTCGTAAGTACCTCAAGGTGCCGTTTGTTTGTAAGAAATATAATTGTTCGGTTATCAAATCTCCAGTAGAAAATTAATCAATCTCGAGTCCGCTATGGGTAGCCGAAGTTGTTTTATTAATTATAACTAGAAAATATCCAAAGAAAACAGAAAATCACAGGGAACGCAAAGATAATCGCCCAAGCTCGACAGATTAGCTAACACAACAATTGACAGCTGCTTGACATGACATTCAAGCTTAATCGTTCTTTCAGAAACTCAAATTCTGATTTAACAAGGGATTTTTGTACTAATTTGATTGTTGTGTTAAATGATCAACGATTTAAATCAAAGTACTTAATTAACGTTCGTGCAACTCGTTTTCGACTTAACAAGAGATTTGACCATCGATTTAGAATACCCTAGATACACTATCACCTACAAATCAAAGTCGCAAAAGTGTCCCATCGCTAAGTTACTAGTGTGTGCGTCTACTAAGGCAAATCTAAAACACATAATGTACTTAACAACATTTCAATTTTCCTTACATACAACCTTATGTGAATGGAATTAAGGTGTGATTTCGAGTCCGCGCGATGGGCGATTATGCCATTTCAAAATTAGACCATCGCGCAAGTCGTAAAATTTTATTGCTCTCAGCTGTAGGTAAGATAATTTTAAACGATACTATTCCTTAAGCAAATGCTTATTAAGTCAAATTCAGTTTACGCCGCGTGACAATGAATCGTGAATCGTAAAAAAAATTTGCTTTGGAACAGAAGGATAATGGAGTGGTCTTGAAATTTTACTCAGTACTATGTGCTTAAATAAAACAGGTTGAAGTGGTTAAAATTAACTTATTTTTATTTTATTTATTAAAACAATTTAAAAAGATTGGTAGATAATGGTGCCGATTCTCTTGTCACAAAATTCTCTAAACTGAGACGAAAAATCACCAAAATTTAGTTTATTCCTGTCAAACCACCATTTCCTATTCTGAAATTGACGAAAGTGACACAACTTAACTATAATTTAGTTTGACAGCTCTAAGATGGTACTGAGTTTTTAAATTTAGTGAAAATGGCAATTTTACTATTCTGAATTTGACGTTTTTCAACTAAAATTTAGATTTTCTAACTAAATCTGATATATTTATAATCGCGATTAAAAAGGTGTGGAATAAAATTAGTTTTCATGAACTAAAATTCACACCAATCACCGACTCTCACGACTTCTGGTGCAAAATCAGTACTGTATATAAGGTGTATCTATTCATACACGAAATATTTTAAGAGAAACATCTTTAAGTCGTAAAAAAGCCACAGCAGCGAATTTTTTTTTATTTTTTTATTTAAGTGTTTTATATTTCTACATAATTATTATAATTTTAAAATTGCTTGAGACATTTTGCGAAAAAATCCTTTATTTACTTATTCTATGAATGACCCGCCTCGACGCGGTGACGCCGAATAGTGCGGTGGGGTGGCGGCACGAGCGCGGTGAATTTTGATAATTAATCATCATATCAAGTAATTTTTTTTTTTTTTTTTTTTAATAATATACTCAGATTAAAAAAAAAACATTTCCATGGCTTCTTTACCACCTATAGGTGTATCACTTAAAATATTTCGTGTTTATCCCAATATTTTTTTTTTCTTTTCTTTTGCTTATATCTCAAAAATGGTGCGTCCTATCGCAAAAATAATGAAAATTTCGACCCCCCTTTAGAAATCCTGAAACCGCTATTACTCTACATGTAGGTAATCTTTTTTTTTTTCCACACAAAAAGTGAAAAATTCCATAAAAAACACGTCGCGGCTGCCCCCCTATGCGCGTCTCCGGCTCTAAAAAAAATCATAGGCAAACAAGTACAACGTTGCGAAGCCATAAAAAAAAAAATACCACGTGGAGTCACGATTGTCAAATTCGATTTAGTTGTGTCAAACTTATTTTTAGAGAATTTTGTTTGCAGAATAGCTTTAAGATTCTCATAGCCAAAAGTAAGGAATTTTAGTGATAGTTTAGTTAGTTTAGTTCGGTGTACAAGAGAATCGGCACCATTAACTCAGCACATATACTCAGTAGTCACAATATTTTATGTAAAAACTTACTGCAATACATGGAATAACCGCTTTCTTTACTTTCCGAAAGCCTTTCTTCGTATAATTCATGTCATTTTCTGAGAAGTGACAAGAGCGAACCACACAATTTTTTTATTTTATAGAATCATTTGGTTTAAAAAAATCTTCACTCCTCTCATTAGCTATAATTTTTCGCCATTTTTCCCATTCAATTAATAATAACTATAATATAAAAAACACCAATCACCATTCAAATAAATTTTGCTCATCTCCGGACAGGCTATAGTTATTCTATGTTAATTCCATATTATTGACATACCGCAGAAAGAAAAAAACAATAAGCGACTCTATTCATTTAATATTTGACTATGTTCCACTTTATACATCTTCCATCTCCTTTCCACTTAATACAAGTGCTGCGCGAGGGAAAAAGCCAACTGCGTAGCGACAAATGAAGAGACGTATTGAAATAAATTTAGAAAAAATATGTTTTTAATGAGTTTGAAGGCGTATTTTGCCACAAATTCACTACATTATAGAACTATTATCTAGTACTTACCGAAAATACGATATGCCATCCCTTTTCAACGTGGTTAAAGTATTATTTTTGCACTTTTTTACGGAGCACTTTGGCATGTTCACCCGACAACGAAGCGCGCGTTACTGAGAGCGCAACTGTGCTTAGAAGTAATTTAAGCACAGTTGTATCGAGACACATTTCAAGCGTTGACGGTGTATCTAGGGTATTCTAAATCGATGGATTTGACACATGGTTAGTTAATTTTAGATTTGAACAGCCGTCGAGAAACCGGGCGTAAGTATTGTGTCAACGGTTGTGTACCCAAAGCTGTACAATAAATAGTGTGCATCTAAAGTTTCTTTGTACTATTTGAAGATTCCCCCTGGACGCAACCCAAAAAAATATTCCTGGCGTGGCATAGCAGGACGCGTGCCCGCCATTTTGGTCCTTCATTCGCCGAACATCTGTGTGTCTGGATTCAAGATCACAACGATTGCCCTAGCGAAGCTAGCAATATATAAAGGCAGCCGAAGAATACAGAACCCAGCAGAAATCAGAGCCTGTGGAAACGATAAAAACGAGGACCCTGCAAGAAAAGAAATACCTACCGATTCATGGTTTCATATTTCATACAGTAATGTAAAAACTGTTTTGTTATAAGCTTATATCATTCAATAATTTCAAACAACCAATGTTAATTATACACAAATTATAAACAATGAATATCCATGTAAATAATTAATTTACAATCACTTTAAAGTATATAACTGTAATATAAATTAATGTTCTTTGTTAATTTTGATGAATAGTTAAAACAGATTTATTTGATGTATTACATTATAATAATATGCTTATTAATTGAATACAAAAATTATCAGTTTGCCGTGAGCGCTAACAGAGTGTGACGCGCGAAACACCGATTTTGCTCCCGTTTTCGACATTAGATATTTTTTTATATGAACGTTATATATAATTTTAGACGTTTATTATTGAAATTATATACATACATAAATAAAGAGTAATCTGCGTTCGGTCCTAAGACTGAATGTTTAATAGGTTAGGATTGAAGACCGTGTGACTGCGTTTTGAGGAACCTCGATGAACTACTCTAAAAGTCTGTAGGTCGTCATCGAAACCATTGCGTCCTATTAAGCTTTCCTATTTAACACCAGTGAAGACCAAGGAGTCTTTCCGGATGTCATGAAACACAGTAACGTAGTTCCATAGTTCAAATCCAGTGATAGTAAAGAACCCAACAATTATAGGCCTGTGTCAATTCTTTCAGTTCTCAGTAAGGTGTCTGAAAAGTTGGTGCTTATTCAAATGTTACGTCACTTTAATATAAATTATATTTTTCATTAAGAACAGTGTGGTTTAACCAATGGGCGTTGTACAACTGACGCCGGTGTCACCCTAATAAAGAGCATTTTTAACGCTTGGGAAGAAGCACAAGATGCCATTAAAATCTTTTGCGACCTCTCTAAGGCGTTCGATTGCGTAAACCATGAGACACTTTCGCTGAAACTGGAGCACTATGGGATTAAGAATACATCTACCTCCCTATTAACACTGTTATTTGAAAATATTGAGCTTGGTCTACTGATTAAGAGCTGGGCGAGCACTGGGCCTCTAGACTTTCGGCTAAGCATTCAGCTTTATCGATGTCATCGAAAGCGATAGACTTGTCAGGGCGGATCAATGGGGGCGTACTGGCTGAACTTCCTCGGGGGTTGAGAATCCTTTGGAGTTGCCGGAAGGCCAGGTGGGTCGGCTCTAGATCGCTCAGCATCTTATCTCAGTCGGTGTTACGCAGCTCCTGCACACGTTTCCTTACAGCACGCTGTAAGTAGCGCATGTGGGCTTTTTTCGCCGTACAGGGAAAGCTGCTGTATGCACAAACAGACGCGTTCTTCTCATTCAGCAGTGCACGTACATCGTCGGGCAACTTCCCGCGACGGTTATCCGTCGCTGGAACTTGCCTTGAACAATCGTTTATGACAGATTGTGAGTGATCTGTGAATGAGTCGATCGCGGCCGATAGCGATAGAGTCAAAGAGGTCGGGGATAGAGTAGACCCTTTTAGTGCGCGGAGGGAGATTGGGGTCGTAGAGACCTATGCGGGGTGCCAGCTCTACGACAACTGGACGATGGTCAGAGTCAAGCTCTTGTACCGCCTCTATGAAAACCAACCGTAGGTCGATATTCTTTAGAAGCGCCACGTCGCGTTGCGATGACGTCGAAGTTAAGGAGGGGGCAGAGGCCAAACAAGTGTTGGCCCCTGGGGGTGATCCTAGTGCTATTCCAGGCTGGATGCTTGGCGTTGAGATCACGCGCTAGTATAACGGAGTCACTCAGGCTCAAGAGAGTTTGGAGGTCATCAGTCAGTGTTTGGTTATTTTCTACTGTAGTAGTGGGGGGCAGATTGGCCGATACTAAGGTGATCGGTTGGTGGCGGCAGATCGAGACTTCTAATAGGGACGAAAGGGCGGGAGGGTTTAAGGGCATGCAATAGAGCTCTGTTCTATAATAAATTAGAGTACCTCCCCCGTGAAATAACGAAACTTGAGGGATTGGGGCTTGAGTCTAGCGGGGGACCTATTATCCATTAACTGGATTTGAGTTATTTGCGAATCGAGTGAGAGCTTGCGTAATCTCCGGATATGCATTATAGATCGCCTTAATTTGATAAAGGTCACCGGCGTTGGTCGCGGCAACAATTTCGTCGGCCATCCTCTTCGCGCGGTGGGTGAGGAAGACCGTGGAGGTGGCTGAGATCACGTTGAAGGGATCCAGCGGGTTTGTATCGACCACAGGGGTGGTTCTTTGAGGGGCGCGTACATTCATAGCAGCTAGGGCGGCTTGAGGAGCGGGCGCGGATTTGGTGGGAGGCACGGTGAACGCGGAGGTCGGTTGCGAATTACGGATACACGGATCCATTAGACGCGGGATAGCCTGAGGGTTGATAGCCTGAGGGGCGATTGCCTGAGGGGCGGGTCTAGCCGGAAGGCTTGGATATGCCTGTTGGTATTGCAGGTAATAACAGGGGCTGGGTCTGAAACCCACTCAGTCTCTCTGGCATTTGAGAAGAGGGGAGTCTTTGAGACGGGCATTCGCGTGTCTGGCGAGCGTCGGCATGCTTCGTCAGCCTAGAGGACGAGGATATAGGGGCTTTTGCACAACCCCGGTAGTTGGCTGGCTGGCCTGCCTCACCACATAGCATGCAGCTAGGTGACTCGGTACAAAGAGCGCGGTCTTTGGGGCGAGAGCATTCCGCAGTGGCATGCTGACCCTAGCACTTTACGCACCTGGGCGTCACATAGCAGTGTTTCTGCGTATGCCCGTAGAGCTGGCAGCGATGGCACTGCGCAATGACGCCGGATTTGTGGGGTTTCTCGATTTCGAGACCCGAGAGGTAATAATAATCAATAATATACAATAATAATAATAACCCCACCGCCGTATCTCTACGTTGACGTCGTGGTGGGGCTTGCGCGCTCCGAACTCTGGGTCTGTGCCGGTAGAGTTTACTTTACCGGAACATGTCTAGGGTGAGGAGCCAGACCAAGAGAGATACAGAAACCCGCAGGGCAGCATGTGGCGAGCTGTTGGGCAGTTGCGACCCCACGGACCCTATCTCCCGGGAGAAGTCATGTTCCTCATCTCTAGCTTGCCTTTATTGGCCGGCTGGAGTGAACACTGACGAGGAACTGAGCTCCCACCTCATTCTTGCCTTTATTGGCCGGCTTGAGTGGAGATTCGCAAGAGCAAACGTGCTCGGAGGAAGGAAGTATTCCAGTAAGTGCTTGTAGGGATCTTGACCATCTTCCGGGCTCTGGGATTGTTCTGAGAGCCGTGGAATACCTCTCCACTCCTCGAGCACCTCAAGATCATGTTGCCCCCTTGTCGCTACGTCACTATGTGCTAGCGACCGTTTTCGGGGGCCCATTATTGAGTGTGCAAGTCACCCCCTGCCATTTTATCCGTGTGTAAAAAAACATTGATCAGGCAGGGGCCATAGTCCTTCCATAGTTTTAGGTAACCAGTCCATTTTAACCACCCAAACCCATAGTCCAATATCTTTGTTTCCATATCTTGCAATAGTCCTACACCAACCGGGGGTTGTCCTTGGGTGCACTTGCATAGTGCGTACAGGGATAATCGTCGGTTGGTGCCTCATTTAATTAAAAAGCGTCTAACGGGCCTCTGCGAGTTGGCTTCGGCCCCTCGTACGCCTTCCAAAGGTCCGGGACCCCAGGGTCCCGAGATATGTAAACATTTAAAAATAATAATATAATCCCATATTCCAGATCGACTTGATCTGGAATATGGGATTATGTCCCTCAAAAGGTGGGCAGATCACAAGGACCATGTCGAAGGCCTCACCGTGGCTAGCGCGGTGCATGCGGAGGACTTCGAGAACGGGGACGTTTTGCGACTTAAGGTCGACTAAGATGTCGGGGCATGAGATTTCCTTAGGGATCCTACGGATCACCACTCTGGTCTTTTTTTCCTCGGTGAGGTGTGAAAGGACACACCTCTGTTTCGTGGTCCTTGGTTGAAACCTAACGGTGCTAACGAATCCAAGGGTGTGTTGACCCAATCACACTCGCCGCGCACTATCAGCGTCAGGTAGTTAATGGGACGGGTCCCAGAGTTAACCGGCCTTGGGGGATCTCCTAGTCGGCTCTGGTGTACAGTCTTCCTTCCACAACTACACACCTAGTGTCTTTAGGATGTGTCTACACCCTTCGCGATAGACTTTTAGGGCCCCGTTCGCACATTAATATTGGCGACGGGTTTTTAAGCATAGGGCTCACCATAAGCACACCTCACAGCCTTCACAGCCTCCCTGTCGGGTATAGACAGGGAGGCTCACCCATCCCCGGGCCAATCCGACCAGGGAGTTAGGAATAGGAATTGTTAGGATTAATTTTTCCCCACCATTCCCTGCTAAGTAAAATCCCCCCACCTCCAACCATGGAGGACGCCATTATGGCGTTCTTCAAAGAGGTCGTGATGAAGGACCCCGCAGTTCTTGCCAAGTACGGCAAAAAGTTCGGGGCCCTTAGTCAGGCCACCCTGTCAGCCTCCGTTCGCGCTCGCTCGCTATCGCCACTGGCCGGCCTATCTGTGTCCATGGACACGGACGAGCCCGCCAGTGAAAGAGGTAACACACCTCATTTTTCCGACTGTGAGTCAGATAGCTCAGTCATCCCCTCGGCCTCTTCCTCCTCTTGCTCGGACTATAGCTTCCGCCCAGTCATGAGGAAGGGGGGAAAGAGGAAGAAACCAAAGTCCCCGACCATCTCCACTAACTCGAAAAAGGGCAAATCAGAGGGCTCTGCGATCTTCCACTCCCCCTACCCCACCCCCACCGCATCCGCGTCAACCTCGTCGCAGGTTCCCCGTCCAGGCATTCTTAGACGGTCGTCCTGCTAAGAAAATTCCCCCCCCTCCTCCCGTGTTCATTCAGGACAGGGGAAAGTGAACCGACATCTCTAAATGGTGTATTGAACTCCATATTTGCTTTACCCACGCCAAATCAACACAAACGGGTATTAAGTGACGGTTCCTACGTCTACGGACTACAGGAACCTCACTAAGCTATTAAGATCAAGAGGTGTGGCTTTTCCCTGATGGTGCAAAATAACGCGGCACGTTTTGAACGATGACTCGTTAAAGAAACAAATACCAACCTGCCTTGAAAAAGGCAATAGTTGATATTATAGGCGTAGTTGAAACTACTGAAGCAATCGTTACGGGGCGTAATGAATACCGGAAGACACGGACACTTGACACGGGCGCAGCGAGCAGGAGCAGCGGCAGTACGACCGTTCGGAACGGAGTCGTAGAGCGGAATCCGTTGAATGGAGAAAAACTGGAATTTATTAATCAAACGGTTTTCCTAGGAATCACGCTAGACGAGAAATTACAATAGGGACCTCATAAAACATCTCTTGCGGGGTGGCTAAGCTCGGCCGCGTATGCTGTTAGAATGATAAGACAGATAACAGATATATAAACCGCGTGGTTGGTCTACTTTAATTACTTCCACAGCATTATGTCGTATGGCATTTTACTGTGGGATCGGGCTGCTGACATTGAATCCATTTTTATTTTGCAAAAGAGGGCTGGCAGAGCCATTTATAAACTACATCGCCGCGAATCTCTTAGGGAACTATTTAAAAAGTTATAAACCACAAATATTAAGACGGTACCTTGCTTAGGTATTAATTTATGAAAATTTATTTATTATAACACCTTAAATCTATCATGACAGGTTACCCTATTACGATAGTTAAGCCTACATAATATAATACCCTCCATGCTTTCTAATTATTAAATAAATACTGGTCTATTATAAACGAAATTCACAATAAACTAAACAAATCTAACACCTAATTTTAACTTAATTATAACATAACACCCTAGAGGTCGCAAAAGTAAAGTCGTTCAGAGAACAAGAAAATAAAATCGGCTACCCTGTTGAGCGTGCCCAGCGCGCGCATGAGCGGTGTGCGCTGAAGCAATTGGTGCGCGCGGTCGGCACCACTAGCAGCCGCGGCCGCCGCCGCCTGCTCATATACTCATCTGGTACGCACAGCCGAACTGACTGTAGTATAGCTAAATTCGAAATTTTACCCCTCATTACCAGGAAACACTGACACTGGTTACTTAAAGTTTTGTCCAATGATGGCCAAGTTAATGTGAGCTTATTGTGCTCTAAGTCCCATGTCGCACCTCACAATAGAAAACTTACCATTCCAAATCTAGAGCTCAATGGCGCTCTCCTTCTTGCAAAACTTGCTTCTAGAGTTCATAAAGTTCTACAAATTAGACATCCAAGTTCAAAGGTGTTTTTACTCACCGACTCCCAGATGGTGCTAGCCTGGATAAATTCCCACAATTCAAAAGGTGTCTATGTCTCCAATAGAGTCAACAAAATTAGGACCCTAACTAAAGATTTTATGTGGTCTCATGTCAAAGGGGTCAATAACCCTGCTGATGTACTATCAAGAGGCACTGCTCCACACAAATTACAGGACAACCAGCTATGGTGGTTTGGTCCATCCTCATTGTTAGATAAACATTTTCAGCACAATGTTGCTACCTCCATTCAAAATAAAGAACAGCATGTTGCTGTCTCAAATTCAGAAATTGAAGATTCCCCCACACTTAACTATGTTATTGCGTGTAATCCGGCTCGAAGGACCACAATTAGCCTGTTAAATAAAAGGCTAATGAATTTATTGTAATTTATTTTAGTTTTATAGAAAACAATGTGACTGTTCATAGCACAGTTGAAAAAGAAAACAAACATAAAAAAAAACTAATTCTAGTGTTGCTATAACAATAATAATCGTTTAATAATCGTTTATTTATGAAAAGGGCACATTTACAATAAGTTTCTTAATAATTAAAATAGAACACAGTTGCTTATTTGCCTGAACTAGGTTGAACCTGTGCTTCAGGCTAGGAAGTTCATAAATACATAATGTAATAAATTAACAATGAGTATAAAGTGAAAACTAAATCTAATTTAGGTTAATTAACAGTAAAATTGCATGTTAGCGTTTCTATTTGCAGACAACAAGTAGGGCTTCTGTCTGTGCATATGCGATGGTTAGTAAATATTTAAGTATAATTTTTTTACAGCTAAAATAATTTAATTTATAGATACTACAGATACAGTTTTCTATTTAATCTATTGTACAGAAATGGGCCTAAAAATGTAAAAAAATCTTTCCACAAAGACATGTTTTGACGTTACATTAGATGAGCATACTATATCATTCCGTCTCTTGTTAGTATTGTCAGCAGTATAGGTAATACAATAGCCTAAAATACTACTTATTTCTCCTATTTCTTACTATTTTATGTTTTGTATTGAACATAAGTTGGGGCGGGCAAAGTGCACCAGCCATAGGTAACTGGGTTTGCTTAAGTTAAATTATAAATTACTAGCTTTTGCCCGCGGCTTCGCCCGCGTGGATGTCGGTTATCGCATAAAAAAGTACCCTATGTCCTTCTCCATATCCCAGGCTATATCTCAAAATTCTAACTTAATATTAATTTTAATGTGACTCACTATGTGAATAGAAACCGAAAGAAATGATTTAATATAGTAAAAGTACTTATGTTCTGAACGTGAATGAGTCTTTACCTAAAGATAACAAACACAAAATCAAAATACGAAATTTCTCTTCTTAAAGCAATCAATTGTACCAAATACAACACGAAATAAAAATGCAACACAAATAATAATTTTAAAATAATTCACGAAAGTACCAACGATGTAAAAACAAAACGAAATCCTCCGAAATGTCGCATGGTACACCGTTTGTCCTGAGAAAACGCTCGAAATGTCTAATGAACACCATTGGTGTATAACTTTTCTCAGGGTCACGTTCGCAATTGGACGAAATATTTGACATTTATTTTGTACTTGCAACACGATCTGGATGTAGAATTCGATTAATCGACTAATACTTGACCGGTTGACATTTTAGCGGGAACACCACTAAACGAACGAAAAAAGAAAACAAAATACGTCTATACTCTGTGGTCGTGTGGCGGTGTGACGCGATGCTTAATGTAAACATTCATCAAGGTTATACGTGCGTAAAGTAATGGATTCAATGAGAAAACGGTTTAATCTTAGAAGAATCTTATACAGAATTACTGAGAAATAAGTGTAGATTTCGTATTGAGTGTTAGTTTATCGAAAAGTGATAAATATGTCAGTGAAAAAGTAACGAAAGTTTTGGAATGCACAAATTTTGATCATAAGGCCGCCGTGTTTAGTAATGTTTTTATGATAAATATTCTTGTATACTGTTTGAAATACACGTAAGTAGCTAGCTTATTTATCTACGAACATAATTTGGCTAATAGCTACTGATATTATAGCGTATTGTTATCGTAATCGTATTTCCAAGAGTAAAATTCGGCAAACAAATACCTACAAAAAGTCAATAAAATGGATATAGTATGTTATCCTTAAGAGATAGACATATGCCATCGCGGACTTTTTTGAAGACCTTTTTATGATACACAATTCCACCATACATTATTTTGTTATATCTCAAAGGGTTTAGACAGCGTTTTCGTTGAAAGCTCCCAGACGGCTTATTTTTTTCCGACACCTCCAACAAATATCGTTAATTCATACAAAAATGCATACAAAAACATAACAAATTATATACTAAAACCTTCCTCGAGAACCAAGCTATCCATTAGTGAAAACAGCATGAGAATCGGTGCAGTAGTATTTGAGTTTATCGCGAACAGACAGACAGACAGACAGACAGACAGACAGACGCGGCGGAGGACTTTGTTTTATAATATGTAGTGATAGTGATAGTGATAGTGACTAGCTTTTGCCCGCGGCTTCGCCCGCGTGGATGTCGGTTATCGCATAAAAAAGTACCCTATGTACTACCCTCTCCATATCCCAGGCTATATCTCAAAATTCTAACTTAATATTAATTTTAAACTTTTTTTAAGACTTTGATTTGACTTTGAATATGTAGTGATAGTGATGATAGTGATTTTACAGAAATAGTTGTTTTAGAAAATATATATAAAACTGTTATAAACATATAATAATATTTAAGTTATTATCAACACAGAGGGTGTGACATAATTTTACCGAATTTATTCTTCATTAAAAACTAACTTATTTTTATATCTTTAAATTAACCTAATCTAAATTATCTTTCATGGGCATAATTTGGTATAGGACCATAAGTAAACATTATTTTTAGGCCCCATTCTCACTGCTACCCTGACTCTACCATCTGGTCCAGGAATAGTTTTAACAATGCGCCCCATGGGTCAATTTAGAGGAGAGATGTCCTTTTGTTTGACAATAACCAAGTCTCCCTCTTTTAAATTATCACTACTATACTTCCATTTGGGTCTATTTTGTAGGGAAGTTAAATAATCTCGGGACCAGAGATTTCAATAATCTTGTTTTAATTTTGTACATAGTTCCCAAAATTTCATTCTATTAATATTTTTCATAGTCTCCAACTCCAAGATTGAAATGTCATGTAGAAAATGTAGAGAATTTTTGCTCCACAAAACTTATTAGGTTCAAGTACAATTGCACTTTTTAGAATATTACAAACAATTAAATCATTGACTATCTACCTGTGTTAAAAACGTTCATATTATTAGAAGTACAGTTGACTCAGTATACTTAGGAGCCGTCGATATACGAAAACAAGAGAGGTTTAAAACGCGCTAGCGCAGCCGTGCATAAAGGCGAGCAACAACTGACTGCTGTGGCGGTGTGGCGTGGGGGCCCGCGCTCGGCCGTCGGCCGGCTGATTCCCCGCTGTCCCCGCGTCCCTCGTTCACTGCTGCTAGCGCGCGGTGATGTTGAGTAAAGGCGTCTCAACATACTCCCCCCGTTGAAGAGTCTTCAACAGTAGAAACCGGCAGCGGGCAGATGGTGTCAAAGGCGCGCCGGATGACACCCTTTCTTGTAAGGATGTCGGCGACCCTCGCGACGCCATCTCTGCCTGGGAGAACATGTGTGATGCGTCCTAGAAGCCACATAAGAGGAGGTAAGGTTTTGTCCTTTATGATGACCAATGTTCCCTCCTTGAGCTCGCCAGACGACCGGCACCATTTGGTTCTCTCCTGTAGCCACAGAACATATTTGTTTGAGAAGCGAGCCCAGAAATGTTGCTTCAAATATTCGATGCGGCGAAATCTTTGTAGGCTGTTGACGTTGGCGTTCTGGATCTGTGGATGAGGCAGCATAATTAGAGAACGACCAATAAGAAAGTGTGCCGGGTTTAAAGGAGCGAGGTCGGAAGGGTCGTTGGACAGTGGAGTTAAGGGCCTTGAGTTTAAAATAGCCTCAACTTGAATTAAACAAGTAGCCATCTCCTCAAAGGTAAGGTTTGTTAAACCCAAAATTCGTTGTAAGTGATGCTTAATGGATTTAACTGCAGACTCCCATAGGCCTCCGAAGTGTGGAGTATACGCAGGTATGAATGAAAAGTTTATGCCAGGGTCGACGTTTTTGAGATTTAAGTCTTGCGAAAGCAGCCTGGCCAACTCATTGAAAGCACCGACAAAGGTGGTACCGTTGTCGGAAAAGATGTTACGGGGTTTTCCCCGTCGAGCAGTAAAGCGGTTTAATGCAGCTAGGAAAGCTTCCTTCGTAAGGTCCGACACAAGTTCGAGGTGGATGGCTCTTGTAGCTAGACACACAAACACACAAATGAAGCATTTAATGAGCCTACATCCTCTACCTTTCCGGTCAGCTATCATGATGGGACCGGCGTAGTCTACCCCTGTGTCAAAAAAAGGAAACTCTAAATGTAGACGCTGCTCTGGAAGATTGCCCATGATAGGCTGAATTGTGTTGGCCTTGACTCTACAACATTTTACGCATTGATGTGTGATCTTTTTAGCCAAGTTCCTACCTCCAATAGGATATTAGTGATGACGAACAGTGGCTAATGAAAGCTGTGGCCCAGCATGCAAAAGGCGTACATGAAACATGTTGAATAAGAGAATGCAAAATATATGCGAACTAGAAATATAATATAATATGGATGCTTAATATTATAATCATAAAATGAGTTGTTTAATCTTCCTCCAACACGAATTAGATTAGAAAGAGTATCAAAGAACGGTGACAAAGATAATAGCTTGTTCTTTGCTGGTAACTGTTTACCTGATTTAAGTAAGTGATACTCTTCCGGGAAAGATTCCATTTGACTAAGACAGTCTCAATAATAGGTTTAAAGAATTGTTAAGTTCAGTAGAAGTTAATGAACCAGACTCAACTGATTTCTTATTACATTTAAATATGAATCGCATGACATATGCCGTCACACGCTGTAATGTACTAAAACTTGAAAATTTTGTAAATAACGCAGTAATAGGACTTTCAATAATGTTATTAGAAACATGACAAGATGCGACTGTTTCCGGTAACCCAGAATTATTTTGATTTGGTTCAGGGAACTGAGGCCATGAAGAAATATCTTTGCTAAGGAACTGTGGTCCTGACCACCACAATGAAGACGACAACAGCTTGTCAGTTATAAGTGCACGCGAAGCGAGGTCTGCGGGATTTTCAGCTGACGGAACATAGTGCCAAGCCTCGCCTCCTACAGTTTCCTGAATTTCAGAAACACGATGACGAACGAATGTCTTTAACTGGTTTGGTGAAGTAGATAACCAACCCAAGACGATGGTGGAATCACACCAACAATGGACTTCATCAAAATGTAATGTAAGTGACTGACAAAACTTTGAGTACAACCGTGAACCCAACAACGCACCACACAGCTCGAGCCGCGGTATGGTTGTGGATTTGATTGGAGCTACCTTGCTTTTAGCGGTAAGGAGATGTACGTTAACCTCGCCGTCTCTCGAAACACTGCGAACATAAACACACGCCCCATAAGCTTTTTCGGAAGCGTCAGTGAATATATGCAGCTGTAGATGGGACGCAGATTCACATAACACCCACCGAGGTATCTTGAACTCGTTTAAAAGGTGCAGGCTATTTTGAAAATCATTCCAGACATTCTGAATACGCGTAGGAACAAGCTCGTCCCAAGAACACTTGGCCAGCCATAGATGCTGCATGATAATTTTGGCTTCCACTATGCATGGAATGACCAGGCCAATGGGATCAAAGATTTGTGCTATGGTTGACAAGATATGACGTTTAGTAGCCTTGTCAGTGGAATTTAAATTAATAGAAAAGTAAAATGTGTCACTTAAACTCTTCCATAGGAGCTCCAGAGTCTTCGACTGCTCGTTGTCACTCAGGTCCACAACATCCGAAACGTCGTGTTCACCGCTAAGCGCCTGCAGCACCTGACTGGAGTTGGAACGCCATTTCCGAAGATTGTACTTTGCTGACCGAAGAGCATCGTCAACACAGCGACTTTTCTCTAAAGTTCCTGAAACAGATGATCCACCGGACAAGTAGTCATCCACGTAGAAATCACGTCGAAATCCGGCTCGAAGGACCAATGTTCGCGACGATAGGTCGTGGTGGAGCAAAATGAAAAGATAGCGGACTGTATAACAAGTATAATGATGAAGAAGAATAAAAAGAAATTAAATAACAACGGTCGGTTATATATACGAAAACAAGAGAGGCTTAAAACGCGCTAGCGCAGCCGTGCATAAAGGCGAGCAACAGCTGACTGCTGTGGCGGTGTGGCGTGGGGGCCCGCGCTCGGCCGTCGGCCGGCTGATTCCCCGCTGTCCCCGCGTCCCTCGTTCACTGCCGCTAGCGCGCGGCGATGTTGAGTGAAGGCGTCTCAACAGTGATTGATATACTTTATCTACACCCATGCTATAAATCCTCTATAAAAGTTTCTGAAACAGTTAGCTTATTGCCAACATTAAAACAACCAGTGTCATAGTAACCATAATATCATCCAAACGAGTGTTATAATGTTGTACTAAATTCATTATGCAACTCCTTTTCGTTTTCGATCCCTTCCTTATTCATCAAACAGCCACATTTTGAATTAAAAAAAAAAAAATAGAAAATTGTCATGCATGCGCGTTTTACTACTACGCCGTAATATTAAAAAAAAAAAAAAAAAAAACTTATAGGTTATTTGAGTTCACGTCGCATCCCGCCATTTTTCTTCGATATTAGTATTGGAAAAATTTATAAGTTTGTTGTTTACAAAAATGAGTGATACAGAGCTTTGATAACACACCACCAGATATTTATAATGCAGCAAAGGACATTTCTAACCAATTATTACCAGAAAAGTCGAGAAAACAATATGAAGAGGCGTAACAAGATTTCATGAATTGGAAAATATCAAAGAGTAGGTAACATGGGTGTAGATAAAGTCTTTTAAGCAACTGTACATAATATGTAATTAGGTATTAAAACACTCATGTGATACTATTATCACATTCGGTTTCGCCTCGTGTGATAAACCCACATTCGTGTTTCACTACCCCCATTATTATACAACAGTTGCATAAATAACTATTAACTCACACACTGAATATAAGTTAAAATTTTAGGAAAATCATATACTTACTTTTACAATGTGTGTAAATATGTGAGCATCATTTATCTATCGCATAATTAATTTGTGTGTCATTACTTCACTTTTCATTCTTTTTACCTATTGTGGTATAGTAATTTTATTCTAGGTACACCGTCTTCACTTATAATTATTAAGTAATTAATGTATACAAACTATTGTTAATATTTTAAAAGAGTAAGTATGGAGTTTCTTGCCCATTCTTCTTCCATACGTAACTACCTTTTGGAGGGGGCAAGTAGAATCAATTAACAATTTTTGTAATTTTTGACGTTCAAAAGTGCCTTTTGTGTGCATATTTGAAATAAATTATTTCACTTTGACTTTGATTTTCCCCATCAAGTAACGAATTTATGGATTTCAGTTATATTTTCTACCTCTGTTGGTACAGAACTCCGGAAATGCGTAGAGCATTAACCCACTTAGTACCGAGGTGGGTAACCCTGGCTTTGCAACTTACTCGCTTACTTATAAGTTGGAGCTGTTTTTCAACTTACTACATATGTTTTTAGCACGCTTTCTTGTCTGTCGGACTCACACGCAATTGTTTTTTTTTTAAATTAGTAAAATAACAACGTTCCTAAGTATGAACTTGGGTTAATTTTGACTTGAAGTTCTCTAACGAAAATTGGTAGCATTCGGTGAAAGTTTCTTTGTGACGTTGACGTTGACGATCGAAGGACTTTTCAATTTTCATGTATGTGCATGGTGCATTCGACTCAATATGTATTGTACTCTTGATAATGTTATATTTAACTCAGCTTTTTATATTATCTTTGCTCCGTTATGTCGGCCTGTGTGAGGCCGTGTTCAAGTCACACAGCGCATATTGTCATTATGTATAACACGGCAACTGCAAGTTTCGAGCTCCGTTACTCCGCTCTGTTGTTGAGAGCTAACTTCATCTGAAATATTGAGCGAGCGGCGCCCCGGTGACTGTGTATGATAGTAAGCAGCGAAGAGTCTGGGGACTGTTGGGATTATGTGTTAAAGGAGAGCTAAGAGTATACACATTTTATTATTTTTACTAGTGCTGGGCAAGGGTTCTACCATTTTATCTTTCACACATAACAGCGGTTTTCCATATATACGATAGTGCAAATAAACAGAAGAAATCTGAGATTTCAGTAGGTATTTACTCAAACTACGACATGTTGTGTGCTACCTTATCTAGTTCTAAAACTCATGCAGTGTCTTATATTTAATTATACCTATAGTTGTGATGTATTTCTAACTTGTTTTAAAAACTCAATCGAAACCAATGCAGACTTCTCTGCCAAAAATGTTTATTGTTATTGCATCGTCATGTTTGTTTATTCTATGAATTTCTAGGAGTCGGTATTATTTGTTTACCAACCGGATGAGATCAAACCGCGAGATGGGATCGATCCAGACTCGTAAATGAGGAGTTATCTCATACAGACTGAAGTGTTAAAATCTACTAAACGTTGTTTGCTCACATTACTGTTGTGCTTGGCAATCACAGTGGACCATACTATGGATAACGTTATGTGTGCGGTGCAGTATGTAGGTAGGTATTTGATTACTCTGGCAGTAGATACTTTGGGATTTATTAGCTGCTAAATGTTCTCAGCAATATGAACCATAAATATTTTGGATAACTAGAGAAGGCAATCCCTTCAGGGGTCCATGGGCACGGGCCTAAAATGCGTGGGTTTGTTTACCTGGGCTGGTGGGTGCTGTCCTCTGGGATGTTGGTCCCTCAGACTCTGCGGGTATCTCTCCTGCGGTTTTGCCGGCGATTGGGGCGACTGAAGGTGTTGTATCGGCCGCCGCTGCTGGGTTCTTGGTTCCTCGGCTTCATCTTCTTCTTCCACGTCTTGCGGGTGGAGTTGGTGTTGGTGGCCCTGAGAAGGGCGTTTTGGTGGTAGCCCACGGTTGGGCATCCCAATGGGAGCGCGACAGTCGCGACCCTGGTGTGCAGGCACACCGGAGGCTGACGGCCGGTTCCCACTGTGCTCGCGACGCTGCCTGTTACCAAGCACCGGCGCGCGCACTGTGGTACGCGGAGTGGGTCCGAGCGATTAAAATAAACTTTGCGTGGGAGACGTGCGTATGCGTTGTCGCGCGGCGAATCCAATCGACTGACTACCGCTGGTTTCTTCTTCAGTATTTGACCTCGTGCTATCTCCTTTTCGGCTTCGCGTCTTCATTTCTAGCTTCGGGACGAGTGACTTCTAATTCAATCTTCCCAGCAAATCCCGACGAATCTTCAATAGGAAATCTTCCTGCTTCCAAGTCGCGACGCACCTAAGGTACTTTTCTTCCGTAGCGCAAGTAGCGGCGGGCCCGCTTGCCTTGAAGATTACGTGCCCTAATCCAAAGTCGTGCTTGAGCGTGGATTCGACGCGGGGTTCCGATGAAATGATGGACGCAGCAATGATTCTTCTAGATCAGCTTCTCTTGTCGTTGTTCGTGGCTAGTCGTTGCTTAGTGTGGTCGTTTAACGTTTTATGACGTACGATTTTGACGAAACTGCTAAGAAACACACGTTTTTGACTCTGTATAAGAAATAAGCACGACCACACGTAAGGCTGACCAGACGATAGCACGATTCTTCTATTCTTCAACAGCGGCGGGACTCTTGTATTCTTCAACAGCGGCGGGACTGCATTTCTTCTGGCTTCAGTCTTGAATCCGGCTCTCGAAGGACCATGAATTGTAGGGGACTCTTCGAATGAAACCAGTGGTCGAGGTACTTCTTCTTTATTCTTGCTTCTTCAAGTGACGGCCGCCGACTGACTACAGTCTCACAATGGCGCCTTATTTATACAATTTTGGCTAATGAACAATCATACAACTAGCGCCTTCTACTGGACACGCCCATATTACGTAATTTATTATTGACCAATCAGAGCCAAGCAAACAAAAAGCGACACTAAGCTTTAGTGCGTCGAAACTTTACCGTAACGAGGCCCGTTCTACTTTCTTATTTAACTTTCCCTTGAATTCAGGTACCTCGCTATGATAAATTCACAAAAACATATGACAAAATACTAATTAGAATCTAACTAGACTAACTACAAGCAATGGGATCATATTTCCTATAAAATAACACTAATTAGACTCTTATAGGTCTTATACAAATTAAATTAGAGACACATAAAAACATCGTTCATATTCACTATACTTACATGATTCTAAGTTCTAGTTATTCTAAAATATAGCTCTATTTGAGAGTCTTAACACTTTAAAACACTTATTCACACTCGAATATGTCTCTTATATGAGTCTTTCACTTTAAAACACTTAACTACACTTATTTACACTGATTAAGCGTCTCTTTAGCACTTTAGCACTGAATGTCCATGTTCACTAATCTCACTACGTTGAGCCTTCGCGGACGGCGTCGCCAACAGTCTCCCCCTCGGTGTCTTGCACCTCAGCTCGCAGGGGCGACGTCGCTGGCACGATCACGACCAGCCGGGATGCTGGCCGCCGCAGTACGCCCGCCGAGGTGCGGACGTCGACGATCCGGGTTCTTCCATCTGGCCCGGGGTAGGTCGCGCTGATCTCGCCGCGTGGCCACGAGCAGCGTGGCAGGGTGTGGTCCACCAGCAGGACAAGGTCGCCGACGGTGGGATCCCGGTAATGGGGACCCTGGAAGTACCGGGGTGAGAGCGTGGGTAGGTACTCTCGCACCTATCTGGCCCAGAAGTGGTCGGCCAGGCGCTGGGATGTCCTCCAAGATGGAGAACCGATGAGCTCGGAGTCGTCGAATGAGCCGAACAAATGGGCTCCGCTGGACCTCCCAATAAGGAAGTGGTTGGGAGTCAGTGCTTCTTCTTCATTGGGGTCTGTGTTCACGGCGAATAGTGGCCGTGAGTTGACCACATGTTCGGCCTCAAGCAGCAGGGTGTGCAGAACCTCTTCCCTCGGTCTTCTTTCGTGGAGCGTCGCTGCCAGTGCGGTCTTGACGGTGCGCACCAGCCGTTCCCATGAGCCGCCCATGTTTGGGGCTCCCGGGGGGATGAATCTCCATACTATGCCGATCTTGTTGGTAGCCGCTTGAAAGACCTCTTGAAGTTCGCGACTTGCACCTATGAAGTTGGTGCCGTTGTCGCTCATGATGACTTTGGGAGTGCCTCTTCTGGCGATCATTCGTCTCAATGCCATTATCATGGAGTCGGTCGTCAGTGATGCGGCCAACTCTAGGTGAACTGCGCGCGTCGTCATGCACGTAAACAGAGCGCCCCATCTCTTCTCGACGCGTCGTCCCACGGTGACCAGTAGTGGACCGAAGTAGTCCACGCCCACACATGTGAAGGGAGGGCTCGTCCTTGACAGCCTTTCTTGTGGTAGGTCGCCCTGGGGTGCCAGTTCCGGTGCCTTCTTCTTCAGCTTGCACCACCCGCAGTCTCTTGCTGTCGCCTTGACAATGTTTCTCAACCCAGGAATCCAGTATCTTTGCCGCAGCTCGTTCATAACTGTCTGATGATTTCCGTGGTTCAATCGCTCGTGCACATGTTTCACTAGAAGTTGAGTGATTCTGTGACGTCCGTCCAACACGATAGGGTTCTTGTAGGCGGCTGTTAGGTACTTAGCCGCGCCTATGCGGGTCGATAACCTTATCAAGCCATCTTCAATCTTGACAGCGAAGTTCTTGAGCTTGTGAGCGTGGTCGCTCTGTCTTCTTAGGGCGGCTAACTCTTCTGGGTAGCTATCTTCCTGGACGCGTTGAATAAGAAGTCGTTCGGCCTTCTCGACGTACAGTGCCGACTTCTGACGAAGGTTCAATTCTTCGCTCCTTTTCTTCATGACGAACGGCTTCTTGACCTTTTTCTGTGGCTTCTTCCAGGCTGGATCACGTTCTTTCTTGGTGATTCTTCTGGTGCTGAGTGTTTTGTGGGCAATGCTTCTTTTGAAAGCGTCCACAACCTGTAGGAATCTTGCTGTCGCGTGCAACAATCTTGTCCACCGCGAGAATCTTCCTGGCTCTGGAACGATGGTAGGCGCGACTTTTCTCGCGCTCAACGTGACGGCGTTCGGCTTCTCTTCTCCGGTGTCCTTGACGGGTTCCTTATCTTCTTGTGGCCATTCTTCTCGACCTGCGTAAAGGAATGACGGCCCCGTGAACCATCGATGTTCTTTCCCGAAGTCTTTGGGCGCGTCTCGTGTAGCGTCGTCCGCAACGTTATGCTTCGTAGGTACCCATCGCCATTCTCTGTGTCTGGTTAATTCTTCGATCTCGGCGAGTCGATGCGCGACGAATGGCTTGTACCTTCTGGGGTCCGACTTGATCCATGCTAGCGCCGTCTTCGAATCTGACCAGAAGTGTCTTCCTGTGACGCGTAGGTCCAACTCTTGCTGTACGTTCGTGGCGAGTCGACTACCCAGGAGACAGGCTTGCAGCTCCAACCTAGGGATCGATGTGGGCTTAAGTGGCGTCACTCTTGCTTTCGCCGCCAGGAGCTTCACTTCCACTCGTCCGTCGACGCGCTGTGTGCGCCAATACACCGCGCACGCGTAGGCCTTCTCGCTGGCGTCGCAGAATGTGTGGAGCTCCCCCTCGTCGACGACTCTTGCTAGACAGCGCGGGATACTCAGGCCCACCAATTTCTTGAAGTCTTGTAGCCATTTGGACCATTCTTCTTCTCTTGCAGGTGGCACTTTCTCGTCCCATTCCACGCCGATTCTCCAAAGATTTTGCAGCATGATCTTGCCTTGGATCGTGATGAGAGCAGCCAAGCCCAGCGGGTCGAACACTGTCATTACTGCGCTCGTTGCTTCCCTCTTCGTAGGTGCGCGCCTGCCGTCGATGGCTTCTTCTGGAGTGTTTCTTAACGTCAGCGTGAAGTGTAGACTATCTTCTTTCACGTTCCAATTCAGCCCAAGGGTCCTCTCCACCTGGTCCTTTTGCTCACCCAGTCGAACTGTACCCGCGCTATCCCCGGAGTGAAGTTCTTCTAGCACCTCTGGATGATTGCTCGCCCAGCCTCGTAGGAAGAACCCTCCTTTCTTGTGCACGGCGTCGACTTCACTGGCGACTCTTCTTGCTGTCGCCACGTCTGGATAGCTTGCCAAGTAATCGTCCATGTAATGGTTGCGTGTGATCGCCCTTGCCGCCTCTGGAAACTGATTCTCGAACTCGCTGGCGTTCTTGTTCTTGACGTAAATCGCCGTACATGGAGATGACGCGGCCCCGAATATCAATGACGTCATCCTGTATTCCTTGTCTTGCCACAGGAATCGAAGACTGTCTCTGTCTTCCTCGTTAATCTTCACGCGCAGGAACATTTCTTTGATGTCCGCCACCACAGCTACTGCACTTTGACGAAACCGTAGCAATACTCCAAACAATGATTGCAGTAGGTCGGGTCCGGCTAGTAGCGCGTCGTTGAGAGATCTTCCATTCGACTTAGCCGCGGCGTCGAAGACCAATCTCATCTTCTTCTTCTGTGGGTGGAGACCGCGAAGTGTGGCAAGTACCAAGTCCTCGGGGACGTAGCTTCTTCCTTGGCCTCCTCTGCATACTCGCTGACGATCAAGTTGTTGATCTGTTCTTCATATTTCTTCTGAAATTCTTCATCCTTTAAGAATCTCTTCTGTATTCCTTTCAAGCGTCGCGCAGCTGTCGTTTTGCTTTCAGGTAGTTGCTCGTCTTCTGTCTTCCAGATGAGCCCCGTGCTGAATCTCCCGTCGGTCAGCCTTTTCGTAGTGGCGTCCAGGACTTGTAGCGCGCGTTGATCGATGTCATTAGACGGCTTCTTGGCGGCGATTCCTAGCGCCTCGACGTCGAAATGATCTCTTATTAGCTTCTCTAAGTGATCGTCCTTGGCGCTGGGTTGTGTGACGAGATGATTCACGACTCTGACTGGAGTGCTGCTGCTTGACCGTACTCCGTGTAGTACCCATCCCAGCTGCGTTCTTGAGGCGACTGGCTTGCTGCGATGACCATGCTTGACCTCTTGCGAGACGATGAGATTCCAGTTGTCTTGACCTATGAGCACCGACGGCTTGGCATTGGGGTACTTCAGTTGGTCTTGCATTTCTTCTAGATGCTCGCATCCTTCCAGGTCCTTTTCGTTGACTTCTTGAGGCGTCAAGTGCAGGTTCTTCACAGTGTACCCGGACAGCTTCTCGATGTTACGGCTGAACATACCGCGAATCTTGATGTCAATCTTCTTAGATTTCTGGTCCATGCGGTGGCCGCCTACGCCTTCTATTCGCAGCACCTCTTCTGGCCCTTGTGCCCCGATCTTCTCTACGACGAAGTCTTCAATCAATGTGACCGTAGAGCCTTCATCCATGAGGGCGTAGACGCAGGCGTTTCCTTCTGGTCCCATTAATTCCACAGGAACAATCTTCAGGTACGCTTTTGATAGTGTCCGCGCCGCGTTGACCGTGGAGGCTATCGTCTGGGCCGTTGTTTCTTGAGTCGGCTGCTTCGTTGTCTCTTCGTAGTGCAGCAGCGGATGATGACCCTTCTTGCATTTGCCGCATGGTTTCGCTTTGCAGTTGAATCTTCGATGCCTTCCTTCCAGGCACTTGTAGCACAGTCCAGACTTCTTAGCTTGCTCCCACTTCTCTTTGATGGACGCTTCGCTGAACTTCTTGCACTTCGGAAGAGTGTGTTCGCCGTTGCATTGTGGGCAGGTACTCTTCTCGCGTTCCTTCTTGCAGTCTTCTTTGCAGGAACATACCGTAGCCGACTTCGTCTTGCGTTCGTGTTCGTCTTCAGAGTCATCTTCTGATGTGTAGCCTCCTTGCTTCTTGGCAGCTCGAGTAGTATGCACGCCGCGAGATCCCCCAGGACGCGTTCTGAATTTCATGCCTTCTTTCTTCACTCTTGATCCCGTAAACTCGTGCATCTCGAATTGATCCACCATGTTGTTGAAGAAATGCATGAGGCTCAGAAGTATGGGTTCATCTTCTTCTTTCTTCGCTCTATACTCGTACCACTTGAAGCGCACCAACGTACACATCTTCTCGATGATTCTGCTTGAAATATCGCTTGAGTGCAGGTAACTCTGTTTCTTCATTTGCTTCACGACGCTAACGGTGTTGGACACTGCCCCGGCGTAGCGCACCAACTCTCTTGCATCTTCTGACATGGGAGGGAGCTTCTCTATGTTCTCTATCTCGCTTCTAATGAGATAAGTCGGTCGTCCGAAACGGCACTCCAATGCAGTCATCACTTCTTGCGGGTCGATTTGAGTGAATAATAACGATTTCACTGCTTCTTTCGCTTTGCCCTTGACGGCTCTTCTCAATCTTCCCATGTTTTCTATGTCCGAGAAGAGCGTGCAGGTATCTTCGTAAGTCGCTTTGAACGCCATCCAATCACTGGCGTCGCCCTCGAACTGGTGTAGCTCGCTGACATACTTCGGCGCGCGCTGCATGAATGATGACGTCTTGTTCTCCGACGTGGCCTTGACTGCTTGAAGAATCGCTTCTGCCAGCTGGTTGGTGTGACTCTGTGCGGCGGTCGCGGTCTCTGGGGCGGGCAACCCACTTGGCGGCTCCCCCTCGTTGCGCTCCGCACTCTTCGTCGTCGACACCCATGCTGCAGTTGCTTTGGCTGCGGCGGCTTCGGCTTCGACGTCTTCTTCCTGTTCTTGGTCACTAAGGTCCGTGTCATCTTCTGCGCGCGCCAGTTCCAGCTTGGTACTAGCGAGCTTAGTCTTGATTCGTATTTCTTCTAGCTGCAACTTTTCGAGTTCCAAACGAGCTTCTAATTCCTTCTTCTTGCTGGAATTCTTCTTAGAAACTGACTTGGGCTGCTTCTTCTTGCATTTTTCCACCATGGTGGCGTCGGCGTCTTCGACCACGGTCGTGTCTTCAGTCGCCGCGGTGCCGTCGGTCACTGTCTCAGACGTGGCACCCGACGATGTTTCGCCGCCGCTGGTTTCTTCTTCAGTATTTGACCTCGTGCTATCTCCTTTTCGGCTTCGCGTCTTCATTTCTAGCTTCGGGACGAGTGACTTCTAATTCAATCTTCCCAGCAAATCCCGACGAATCTTCAATAGGAAATCTTCCTGCTTCCAAGTCGCGACGCACCTAAGGTACTTTTCTTCCGTAGCGCAAGTAGCGGCGGGCCCGCTTGCCTTGAAGATTACGTGCCCTAATCCAAAGTCGTGCTTGAGCGTGGATTCGACGCGGGGTTCCGATGAAATGATGGACGCAGCAATGATTCTTCTAGATCAGCTTCTCTTGTCGTTGTTCGTGGCTAGTCGTTGCTTAGTGTGGTCGTTTAACGTTTTATGACGTACGATTTTGACGAAACTGTAAGAAACACACGTTTTTGACTCTGTATAAGAAATAAGCACGACCACACGTAAGGCTGACCAGACGATAGCACGATTCTTCTATTCTTCAACAGCGGCGGGACTCTTGTATTCTTCAACAGCGGCGGGACTGCATTTCTTCTGGCTTCAGTCTTGAATCCGGCTCTCGAAGGACCATGAATTGTAGGGGACTCTTCGAATGAAACCAGTGGTCGAGGTACTTCTTCTTTATTCTTGCTTCTTCAAGTGACGGCCGCCGACTGACTACAGTCTCACAATGGCGCCTTATTTATACAATTTTGGCTAATGAACAATCATACAACTAGCGCCCTCTACTGGACACGCCCATATTACGTAATTTATTATTGACCAATCAGAGCCAAGCAAACAAAAAGCGACACTAAGCTTTAGTGCGTCGAAACTTTACCGTAACGAGGCCCGTTCTACTTTCTTATTTAACTTTCCCTTGAATTCAGGTACCTCGCTATGATAAATTCACAAAAACATATGACAAAATACTAATTAGAATCTAACTAGACTAACTACAAGCAATGGGATCATATTTCCTATAAAATAACACTAATTAGACTCTTATAGGTCTTATACAAATTAAATTAGAGACACATAAAAACATCGTTCATATTCACTATACTTACATGATTCTAAGTTCTAGTTATTCTAAAATATAGCTCTATTTGAGAGTCTTAACACTTTAAAACACTTATTCACACTCGAATATGTCTCTTATATGAGTCTTTCACTTTATAACACTTAACTACACTTATTTACACTGATTAAGCGTCTCTTTAGCACTTTAGCACTGAATGTCCATGTTCACTAATCTCACTACGTTGAGCCTTCGCGGACGGCGTCGCCAACAATAATGTCACTTAAGCAAGTTTTAATGTCATTCTTATAATTATTTGAATTAGTACATTTTATTATAGCTGTACTGTCATCTGGAAAGAGAACCATTTTGTTAGTTGTTGCTTTCGGGAGGTCATTTATATATATCAAAAAAAGTGGCGGACCTAATACACTACCTTGTGGGACGCCATATTTTACATGTCTTGGTTTTGATACATATATGGTTTCTAATTTAGTTTTAGGACATATCCTAGAAATTTCCATGCATTGAAGCCTATTACTCAGGTATGATTTTATTAACTTTAAGATGTTCCCTCTTATACCATAACTATTTAATTTGTGCAACATAATCTACATAGTCTACATAGTCAAAAGCCTTAGTCATGTCAGTGTAAATTGCACAGACTGGATTTCTTTTATCGATAGACGACATGATGTTAGATAGTAAGTCACATAGTGCCATATTGATCGTAGTGTTCTTACGGAAACCCTTTTGTTCCGTGCAAAATAATTTATACTTTTCGAAATAGGCATATAAAGAGTTATAGATTACTTTCTCGAAAATTTTAGAAATAACTGGAATTTTTGCAATAGGTCTATAATTTTTTTTATTTGTTTTATCATCTTTTTTATACAGGAGTTTTATTATTACTTTTTTGAGCTTGTTCGGAAAAATGCCATCAACTATGCACAAGTTAATTACGAGTATATAAACTAATGGAGGTGCTACTAGTTCTTTGGTAAACTTCAATACTTTTGTGCAAATTCCATCGTATCCAACAGTATTTGTGTTTTTAAGGCTGCAAATTATTTGTATTATATCGTCAATTGTTACAGGTTGCATGAATAATGAATTTAAATTTGTATTGTTTATATTTGTATTATTTAATGCGATGTCAGCTTTAACATTATTCTCAATTGTGTCAATAAAGTAGTCGTTAAATTCATTTGCAATGTCTACGGGGTCTGTAAATGTCAAATTATCTCTTTTCACGCATATTACAGGCTCCAATGGCAGACAAAATTTGGATTTATTTATAATTTGCCAGGAAGCTTTTGTTTTATTTTGAGCGGTATTTATGAAATGATTATTTTGTGCTTTTTGTGTTAAGTTTATAATTTTCCTATAAAGTTTGGTGTAGTTTTTAAGAACTAATTTATTTTTTTAATCTGAATTTAATCGATATGCCCAAAGTAATTGCCTTTTATTCCGCGTGATATCCATTTCGTTTTTTTGTTAGTTTTAATGGTTATAATTTTCTGCGGAAAACATAATCTATATAGAAGTATGAAATCTTCCATGAAAATGTCAAAAGCTTCATTCGCATCCTTAGCTTCATGTACTCGCGTAAAAGATAGAGAGCTGAGGTCTTTTAAAAGTACTTAACTTTTCCATACATGTGTCCTGCTTTTTTGTTTTCCAATATTTTAAATTGCAAGTTTTGTTTAATGGTACTTTAAGTATTTGAGATGTATGATCCGAAAGGATCAGATCTACAACTTCAGCTTTACATTCTTTCCGATAGTTATGAGCAAAATTGTCAATACAGGTTTGAGTTTTTAACCTAGTGGGAGTATAAAGTGCTAGTTTTAAATTGTACTTCATAAGAAAGTATTCAAGTTCAAGTGTAGTTTTGTTTCTTTTCAAAACATCAATATTAAAATCTCCACCCAAGATGATTTTTTTATTTGAAGATAAACAGATTTTATTTAAAATATAATCCAATTTATCATAAAATATTTCATAGTTATGTTTTGGGATTCTATAAATACAAATAATAATAATTTTATAAGCTATTATTTCTACAGCGCAGCATTCAAAGATGCCTGAAACTGATTGTTTTGCTATGTCCGATATTTCTGTAAACTGCAATCCTACTCTTACGAAAATACCTGTTCCTCCTCTTTTTGTATTTCTAGAAAAGAAAGCAGCTGGACAAAAATTCGGAATGTGCAATAAATTCTCATAACCTGTTTGTATGAAATGTTTTGTGACACAAAGAACATCTATTATAGTTCCTTTGTTAATTAATTCTACTAATTTTACAGTCAGTGCATCAGATTTATTAATCAGACCAGCTATGTTTTGGTGTAAGATATTAAGGTAGTTAACGAAAAAACTGAGATTTTGACTGTTGTGAATTATTAGAGAAATCGTGTTGACTATTATTAATTTGAGGGTGGCAGTTCACTTCTGAGTGCGAAGCATTCAGGTTGCATAGGCTAATAATCAGGTCCTGTAAATCTGACATAACTATATTTAAACCAAACTAATTTGATTCCAAATCTGTTGTCAGTTTTTCTCTAGCAGCTCTAGTTTTTGAAATATTACCATATTACATTTTTAGCGAAAAATACACGAATTATAAAATGTGTTTTTTTTTTTCTGTAACCTAACTTGAAAAAAACTTTCATTTATATGATTTCCTTGCATGAATCGAAACTTCAGCCTTGTTTTGAATGCTCCAGCAGTATTCAGCCATCATATTTGCATTCCAACGACCCTTACTAGGGTCGCTATTCCATCTTGCGAATGTCCTAATGAAAGCGTTATCCTTGTTCTTCGCTTAAATCGCCTAAGTTTTCTGGGAAGCATTCTAAATGGCTGAAGAGAAAGTGCGTCTTGGTGCCCATATTACATCCTAGTTTTTGAAAGTGCAACATGAGCTGTTCAATGTGTTGAATGTAGTCTGGAGACTTTTTATTTTCTAGGTTGCGTATCAGCCACAGGTTCTTCGCGGGTACTTAAAATTTGTCTAATAGCTGATTTTGAATTCGGGTAAGTACATTTGGAACGATTTTTGCGGTTAATTTCCGGTAATACAACACAAAAATAACAGCCATCGTGATGATCAGTCGGTTCACGCCAAATCATAGGAGTTTTGAATTTCAAAGTAGGTCTTTTTTTACTAGCCCATAAACGCAATGATGTTACGCCACTACCACATACAAAATTTGGGATCTATGGCTTACTAAACACTTGTAATGGCGTCCCAAAGAAGTCCAAGTAGGCCTTTTTTTATAAAGCCAGACGCACTTAAACGACATTCTCGAAACATAATTATATTCACCTCAAAAAGTATTTGGATTGTTTAAGCAATTTCTTCTTAATGTAGACATAACGGGTCTCAAACCATAGCACGGTGATTCAGCGCCCGAACAAAGGCGGTCATAATTACTTAAATCTTCAATGGCGCTTGTTTTTGGTGCATTTTGGGTTTCAAATAATATAAAAAGACAATATTCACTTAATTTAGTATATTTACTCACAAAATAATATATTTATCACATTGAAATAAAAATATTGCAAGGGAAATATTTCTGTTTTACATTTAAAAAATCTTAACAATTATAACATAAACATTGATGTGGTTTTAAGTATGGCTAAAAAGTTATATCATAAACCTACTATAAAATAATCGAAAAATATACTATCTTATGACTAAAATCAGTTACGAAATTACTGATATCGAAATCTTATACATAACTAATACTAATATTACAATATAATAAGCTACACCTGTAATGGGTCTAGCACCTCACTTGTATATAAGCTATTTTTCTTTAGGGGAAGCTTTCGAAGACTTGTTATACATATAAGGGTCCGAACTGAGCATGAGTCTACGAATTAAATCGGTGTTTGTTAACTCCCGCGACATTTTTCGAGTATGATCTCGTCGATATGCCTTGATGTTTTTATTGTTTCCATAATTCATTCACACGTTTAGACAATATAAATACACGTTTCTGTAATGGGCTGATATCGAACTTTTTATTACTAATAGTATCTTGAAAAGCTAGAAGTATATGTTCGTATTTTTCACGCACACTACCACGTACAGTAGCCCAAACTTCAAAGAAATGCATCCTTGAAAACGTGCATTTCGTCAAAGTACCTGAAAAGAAAACAATTCTATTAGTATTTTTTTTCGTAGACCCTGCTACACCAAGAGATCTGGCGGCGTAGACCCTCTTTAAATCACAAATGGGCAAGTATGGGCAAACAACTATATCTGTTTTAGAAAGTTTATTAATTGACCTTTATTTTGATGGTAGACTCAATGTCCGCTTAATCTGTACAACTTCCCAAAAGTCTACATGAAGTTCAATATCGCAAAAAAATATACAATATCATGAGTGCGGCGTGGCACTTCAATAATGTAAAAATATCACCAAAATATTTAATCAAATAGTAATAACTTGCAAAAACATACCTTGTTCTTGGAATTCCATTTCACAAACACGTCAAACAAACAATACAATTCTGGGAATTCTAATGTTAAAAAGCACAACAAATGAGTCACTGATAACAGTGCGGTGCAAAAATGCCGATGTGTTCACTTCAGAGGTCAATTAATAAGTGATACAATAACTTTTTTTATTTGTTAATGGCATCTCAGAGTGTAACCACGAGGGGTTCGGACTCTTTGACCGGGCTATCCTGTGGTGCCTTAAGCTCCTAAAAGAAATTTAAGGCCTCCAGCCAGGGCATACTTATAAACTAAACGGCTGCACGCTAAGGGCACCCCC
This sequence comes from Dryobota labecula, assembly GCA_947523025.1. NCBI lineage: Eukaryota > Metazoa > Arthropoda > Insecta > Lepidoptera > Noctuidae > Dryobota > Dryobota labecula. Next base: position 547,421 of record OX383296.1, on the reverse strand, counting down.
TGTGGGGTACGAACCTCGGCTTAGGGCAGAGTCGGGGAGGGGAGGATGGCAAAGGACCGTCCGTGGCTGGATTATACAATAACAAAAAGGATGACTTATTTATACTTTTTGGTAGGTTGTTTATTGGAGTAATGAAATACGTAAACAATTACTCATATTTGGCCAATGCATTTTTTGGAATTATGACTTATGGCAGGAACCAACGTGCATAGGGGGCATATCCACAAAACCCTTACTTTTCAGGAGAGACAAAAACTTAATAACTTTTTTTATGATTGAGCCAGCTTGTTGTGTGTTTGCATGTCATCTATTTACACTTCAGTTAATATGGGATGCTTAATTTTAAGGTATTTCCTTTAGAACACCATTTTTTGGTCATTACGTCTATTTGGCATGACGGCAATACGGTAAAACTATGGAATGGAAAACCATCAAAATTAATGTTTTTTTTTTTTTTTTTTTAAATCTTTATTAATTATAGAGGGTTTGATCAATATGACCATGTCACCCTCATAGGGGCATTCTATGTCTATCTACGCTTAATACCTAGGTGTACAATTTTGTATAAATTTTTGGCTGTCCTGGACAAGGGAGCAGCCAAGATACTGTTATACATGCCAACATCATTATAATTAAAATTATTTTCTATTAAATAGTTGCTCCTCTCAACCCCGTTCCGGACACATTCCGCTAAAATATGAGTGGTATCCTCTACCTTGTCACACTCAGAACAATTGGGCGAATCAGTCTTTCTCATTAAAAAGGCGAAGCTATTCAACGGAATATGACCCGAACGTAGTCTGAAAGCAGTCACAATCTCATTTCGATGCATATCTGTACCCACAAACCAAGGAACGTGGGAAAGGCTATGTTGAATGGTTCTATACCAAATCCCCTTACTTAGTGACCTCTCATCAAAGTATTCTTTCCATAATTTTACACACTGGTTGCGAACTCGATACAAGAGGTCACTAAATAAGGGGAAACATTCAACAGATATTCCGTCTGTGATAGCCTCTTTTGCCAAACGATCTACTTCCTCATTTCCATACAGGCCAATATGGGATGGTACCCATTGAAGAACAACTCTTTTGTTTTGTACCTTCCCAATGGACTCTAAAATTTTATAGGCTATCGGTGCACCTCGACAATTCGAAGTACATCGAGCCAGGTGTTGCAAAGCACTCTTAGAATCAGTCAGTATTACATAATTTCCTGATTCGAATGACTCAATGTATGAAATAGCCTCTGAGATCGCTAGCAGTTCAATGTACATTATTGACATTTTAGCATTAGATCTAAACTTTATAGATGCCTTCGTTTGCGGATCAAAAACAGCCCATCCCGACTCATTACCTTCCTGTGACCCATCAGTATAGACTGAGTAAAAATGTAAATAGTTAGCATTTAGATACTTATTACAACTTTCATGTATGTTGCTACATGTATACTGATGTTTTGGTTTTTCTATGACATCTATATAAGGTTTCACCACATTGGATAGGTCCACACTGCTAACCCATGTATTCAATGAAAATCTTTCTAATTGCTGCGATGAAAGTATAGGGTAGTCAATAAGAAACTTATGTACCGTCACTAATAATGGTTTTTTTTTACGCCTCCAATATAAACTCTCACATGACTCGGCAAGACTGTTTATCAATATCAATACTTTACTACCCCGGAACGAATTCACCTTCAACCAATATTTGCCGGCTAAGAAGTACCTTCGTACATCTAAAGGTTGAAGGTGAAGCTCACACTCCATCACGTGTATTGCAGTAGTCCTCACAAAACCACCAATAACGCGCATACACTGATTTTGTATTCTGTCCAATTTGACTAAGTTGCTCTTGTACCCGTTATCATATAAAAAGTTGCCATAGTCCAGTCTCGATCGAATAATAGACACATATAACAACCTCAAGTAATATGGATGTACGCCCCACCCAGACCCAGCAAGAACTTGAAAGATTCTCAAAGATTTCAGACATTTGCCTGCTAGTTCCCCAATATGTTTTTTCCACCTAAGCGAGCGGTCTAGCCACAGCCCTAAGTATCTAATATTATCTACTACTTCAAGCGATGTTTCATTTATTAACAGATTAATACATTCTCTTTTATACCCTCTCTTAAAAATGCATACTTTACTCTTTGAAGATGAAATTTCTAAGCCTATGTTTAAAAGCAATTTAACTAAAATATTTAATGAATTTTGTAAAAGATTAACACCTTCTTGAATGTTCCTACTTACCGAATAGAGAACAAAATCGTCCGCGTACTGAGATATCAAAACTCCGCTGTTCATAATACTTGCACAAATACTTGAAGTTACTATGTTAAAAAGCAACGGCGACAAAGGGTCACCTTGGGCTAATCCACGGCTGGTAGTTCGACACATGTAAACATTATCAACTAATACCTTTAACTTTCTTTCTTTTAAAAAATACCATAAATATTGACATATTTTAAATCCCACCCCAATTTGGTCCATTGTTTGCATAAGTGAAATTATATTTACGTTATTATAAGCATTATCTATATCCAAAAAGCATCCTATCGTTGTCTTATTTTCTGTAAATCCAGTTTGAATATGAGAGACTAAATTAACCAAATTGTCCATTGTAGATCGACTTTTTCTAAACCCCGTAGTATATGGCGATAAGATGTTATTTTTTTCGATGAACCATTCTATACGATTATTCAAAATACTGTGGAATATTTTACATAAACACGACAACATTGATATCGGTCTGAGTGAAGACTGAGACTGCGGGTCGCGCCCAGGCTTAGGTATTGGAATGACTGCGATATCACGCCACTGAATGGGAACAAAACCGGTTGACAGAGAACCATTATATAGATATAACAGAATAGATTTACCGTTCTCAGGAAGATATTTAATCATTGAGTACGAAATGTTGTCACAGCCGGGTGACGTATCCTTAGCGCGAATACAACAATTAAGTTCTTGTTTCGTGACTGGCGTCTCCAACTTTGAATTTTTAGAAGCAAAAGATAGGTCTTGAGGAGATGCATAATCGGGAGTTAGGCTATGAAGTAGATTATTGGCTCGCTCGCCATCAACATGTTGTCTAGCACTGCTACGCCCTTTAAACCACTTCATTTTATGCCACATCTGACTTTGTGAAGTTGTTCCGTCTAATGATGTGCAGAGATCCTTCCAACCTTTATCCCTTGCATTGCGCACTAACTTTTGTGACTCACATATTTTTTTATTAAGAAGCGATAGGTTATCAGGTGAAGGATTACGTCTAAAGGCTGAAAGGGCTAGTCTACGTTTTGCAACTGATTTGGATAGTTCTGAATTCCAGTAGGGTTTGGGAATAAAGACGTTATCAGGATCCATGTTAAATTTTATATAAGGAATATGAACGTCTGCTGCTAAATTAATACACTCAATAAAATTATCGTAGTCGGCTTGAAGATTGCCTGACTGTTCAAAGTTAATAAATAATTTTTCAAGTAAGCTTTTGTAACTATCCCAATCCGCATTTTTAAAATTCCGTCGATAAGTAAGTCTAGGTACAATATTGAAATTGGTTGTAATATTAATCATTAAGTGGTCACTTCCAAGGGTTTCGTTCATAATGTTCCAGTTAAATGACAAAGCCAAATCAGATGAAACTAACGTTATATCGGGCGCGGACTGTTGAAGTTGGTTATTAACTAACCTTATACGGGTGGATTTGCCATCATTCAGGGTTACAAAACCGTTATCTAAAATAGCATCACAGATTTGAGATCCTCTTAAATCGGACTTGTAAGACCAATTGGTGTGGTGCCCGTTAAAATCCCCCGCTACCAGACTTTTTTTGTTAACTAAAGAAAAAACTGAATCCCAATCTTGCTGGCTGGTACGCACAGATGGTGCACAGTACACAGCAATAATATGTTCGATTTCACTACAATTGAATACTTTAACACACAAAAGTTCAATACCTTGGTTCGTGGTTTGTACATCACAGATACATGACTGAATCGACCTATGTACAAAGATAGCAACCCCACCATAACCATCATCTCTATCTTTACGATAAATATTATAATTTGTCAAATTGAGATGACTATCAGGCTCCAACCAGGTTTCACTAACGGTGGCAATGTGGACTTTCTCCTGTGACAAAATATTTTCAAATGCAACTAACTTCGGCCTTAAACTCTGCGCGTTCCATTGGAGAATAGTCAATTTGACATTTTTCATGTTATTATTCATGATTTACGAAAAAAAAAATCTAACGTCTGTTTTATTATTGGCCAATCTGAAATATTATCTACCACAACTAAAATTATCCATTCGACGCAACACTATATAATACTTGTAACCTTATTTAAAATAGATGTGTTTTTCAAAAAGATTATTTCCTTCAATTTATTAATTAATTCTCCAAACTTCACTTCTCTTTCTTTCTTTTCTTCAACTTCCTCAACATACACCTCTGGTTTATAAGTATCCTGTGGCTCTGGATTTAAAAGGAAATCGTATTCAGATCGATTAGAAGCAGCATCCTTACGTTTCCCTGGTTTTTTGAACGATGATTGTGGTGCTTGTTTGACTTGTTCCCCTTTGTGTATTTGTGCTTTTGTCGATATGATTTCAACATAAGGAGCAGATTCACGAGGCGACGATATCGTATCTTCTAAAAGCGGAGGTCTAGACACTAATCCAAATAAAGGTTTGCTAGACGGTATCTTAGGGGCAACATCTGGTGCTACATAAACAGTGAGGGCCTTCCTATACGTGCAGTTAAACTCCGCCATAATGTCTCTTAGTCTTTTTTCTTTGAGGAATGCAGGGCAACCTTTGTACAAAGCCATGTGAGCACCGTCACAATTGACACATTTAAATGACGTAGTATCGCAGTTAGTATGGTTTTCTCCGCACTTCGGACAGACAATTTTGCTTGACGGACACCTTTTAGTTGGATGACCCAACTTCCAGCACTGTGTACACTGGGATACAGGAAAGATGTATGGATCTACTTTAATTCTCAAACCATCCACAGATATATATGGTGGTAAAAAGGAGCCCTTAAAACATAAACGAACTGCCTCACTTCGTGTCCAGCCTTCATTCGAATTACGTCGGTTAAGTCGAAATATTGACACCAACTCTGCTGGTTTAGGGCACGCTATTGTATTTTTTATCTCATCATCGGTTAGATCTAAATCCACATCTCTTATAACACCATATGACATACTCTTTTCCATAGCCCGCTGTATACGCCAGCCCTTCTCAAGCAATTGTTTACAGTTCTCTAATCTCTCTGCACTGACTTCATTCTGCATATCGAGACGGACTTTGTATGGGTTAATATATTTCACCCTTTGAATATTGGTAATGCCGTGATCTTTAAATAATCTGGCCAAAGCAAATTGTTTAGGCAATTGCTCACTATAAGATATGTATACCTCTATTTTATCCATCTCAAGCTTGTACTTCTTTTTTTCCTTAGGTTTCACCTCTGTCCATTCGGTATCATCATCATCTCCTTTCCTCTTCTCCAACCTAGTTTACCAGTATTATGTCTTATGGCGTTCTGCTGTGGGGATCGGCAGCTGCTTCTTAACAAAATAGAAAAGTGCCAACAAATCTACACTCTACTAGGCCTACAACGTTCCCACATTCACAAAATAGAAAATAATCTAAGTATATAAAATATTAATGACATGATTGCAATTACAACTACAGTAACATATCTGAATAAATATCATGTCCACAAAAGCCACTAGGTAAATAATGTCAAATAATGAAAAGATTATGTCAAGGAAGTATGTAAAAAAATAATTAAAAATTCTAAATAAACATCGTTATTTGGGAGCAGTTAATAGACATTGACATAGTTATGTTGTTTATGAGGTACCAGGGAAGCCACATGTGCAGAAGGAATTATTGCCAAACTTCCTTGTCTTCAACGTAGTCTTTTATCTTATAATATGCTTTTTTGATAAGGACACGTTTGATGTGGGTTTTGAACTTTCCAACGCGAAGTTCTGTAACCGACTTTGGCAACTTGTTATAAAAGCGGATACTGTTTATAAGAAATGACTTGCTAGTTTTAGTTAATCTGAATTTGGGTATCACAATTTCATGTTTACTACGTGTATTTATATTATGGAAATCGCTTCTTATTTTGAAAAGTCCTAAGTTTTTACAAACATACAAAATACTTTCTAAGATATAAAGAGAAGGCAAAGTTAGTACATCAATTTCTTTGAATTTATTTCTAAGGGACTCACGAGGACCCATTTTATAGATCGCGCGGATTGCTCTCTTTTGTGGAATGAAAATGGAATCTACGTCAGCTGCCGATCCCCACAGCAGAACGCCATAAGACATAATACTGTGGAAATGAGCAAAGTATACTAACCTAGCTGTGGCTATATCAGTTAACTGCCTTATTTTTCTTACTGCATATGCAGCTGAACTTAATCTACCGGAAAGAGCTCTAATGTTGGCGCCCCATTGCAATTTCGAATCTAAAGTAATTCCTAGAAATACAGTTTCCGTAATAGCATCCAGTTTCTTGCCATCAAGTTTTAAATTTAGACCCACTTGGGGTACATTTGGTAATGAGAACTTAAGACTTTTAGTTTTACTCGCATTAAGTAAAAGATTATTAGCTGCGAACCATTTTGAAAGAACAGCGAGACTATCGTTGACATGTAAGACATCAACAATCCATACTTATATCATCACTTCACTATCACTATCACTATCACTACATATTATAAAACAAAGTCCTCCGCCGCGTCTGTCTGTCTGTCTGTCTGTCTGTTCGCGATAAACTCAAATACTACTGCACCGATTCTCATGCTGTTTTCACCAATGGATAGCTTGGTTCTCTAGGAAGGTTTTAGTATATAATTTGTTATGTTTTTGTATGCATTTTTGTATGAATTAACGATATTTGTTGGAGGTGTCGGAAAAAAATAAGCCGTCTGGGAGCTTTCAACGAAAACGCTGTCTAAACCCTTTGAGATATAACAAAATAATGTATGGTGGAATTGTGTATCATAAAAAGGTCTTCAAAAAAGTCCGCGATGGCATATGTCTATCTCTTAAGGATAACATACTATATCCATTTTATTGACTTTTTGTAGGTATTTGTTTGCCGAATTTTACTCTTGGAAATACGATTACGATAACAATGCGCTATAATATCAGTAGCTATTAGCCAAATTATGTTCGTAGATAAATAAGCTAGCTACTTACGTGTATTTCAAACAGTATACAAGAATATTTATCATAAAAACATTACTAAACACGGCGGCCTTATGATCAAAATTTGTGCATTCCAAAACTTTCGTTACTTTTTCACTGACATATTTATCACTTTTCGATAAACTAACACTCAATACGAAATCTACACTTATTTCTCAGTAATTCTGTATAAGATTCTTCTAAGATTAAACCGTTTTCTCATTGAATCCATTACTTTACGCACGTATAAACCTTGATGAATGTTTACATTAAGCATCGCGTCACACCGCCACACGACCACAGAGTATAGACGTATTTTGTTTTCTTTTTTCGTTCGTTTAGTGGTGTTCCCGCTAAAATGTCAACCGGTCAAGTATTAGTCGATTAATCGAATTCTACATCCAGATCGTGTTGCAAGTACAAAATAAATGTCTAATATTTCGTCCAATTGCGAACGTGACCCTGAGAAAAGTTAGTACTTACGTGAATTATTCTAAAATTATTATTTGTGTCGCAATTTTATTTCGTGTTGTATTTGGTACAATTGATTGCTTTAAGAATTTGAGTGAAATTTCGTATTTTGATTTTGTGTGTGTTATCTTTAGGTAAAGACTCATTCACGTTCAGAACATAAGTACTTTTACTATATTAAATCATTTGTTTCGGTTTCTATTCACATAGTGTTCATGAAGAAACCATAAAACCATAGTTATTATTGTGAAATGTTAAAAGTTTGATGTCAAGCTCGATAGATGGCGTTGACGTCGAAATAGATCTCGCTATGGTTTCGTTACCGCGATTTGGTTGGGGTCTCGCAATTTTAATTAAATATACCAGCTTAGATCAGTACACAATTGTGGTTTTATTTTCAACCCTATTAGTGTGCACATTAGTTCGATAGTTCAACTCATTAGTGTTGGGTAGGACAAGCAATTTTGACGAGTTTGTATGAGTAACTCATTCAGCTTGGTGAGGTAGTACATTGTACCACTTCAAATGAGGTGGGACAATATTACATTAATAGGACAATGTAACATCAATGGGATATTGTCCCAAAAATGTGACATTGTCCCAATAATGTCAGATTGTCCCACCGTATTTGAAGTACTAACACAAAAGACATACGAGGCTTTGAGCTGAGCTTAGAAATATGAGGGATAGGGAAAATATCATATTACTGAGTAATGCATGACTACAACAAACGCATCGTAGTTTAGACGGATGACGAATAAAATTTGTGTCTCAAATTAAATAAACAGCGTACGACATGAAATATTTCTTTTTAATAGTTAATCAAGAAAAAAATTACTAATTGTAATTTAAAAATAGCAACATTGCCATTTTTTTACCGCCGATTCTGTTACGTCTCTCGATGATAACCTGACCAGACTTCGAAAAAAATTATTTCCGAAGGAACTATAAAAGTACTCTGTGGAAGGAACACTCGTAGCAGATATGCACAGTCGTTTTTTAGCCACTTCATATAACCTACATTAATTAATAAGGTCTACTCTCCCGCCCGCACACATTCGTTCGTCCAACCGCGCTGTCCCGCTCACTTGAAGTGAACCAACGAAACGAGTCAAGACCTCCCTCGTTCGCGAGCTAGAAGTGCGACAACGACAATCCTTGCACTCGCTCGCTCACCTCACGTCAGCATTGTCAGGCCTCACTCACCTCACCACACTCACTCACTTGTCAGTTCGAGATTCATTCATTTGTATGTCACAGTGAAGCGGTACAAAATTTTATTTTGAGGTGTTGGGACATTCAATCGTTTTGTATGGGACATTTGAGGTGCCTCTTGCATGTCCTACCCAACACTACAACTCATTACCAGCTCGGTAATAAACACATAGTGTAGTGAGTCATATTAAAATTAATATTAAGTTAGAATTTTGAGATATAGCCTGGGATATGGAGAGGGTAGTACATAGGGTACTTTTTTATGCGATAACCGACATCCACGCGGGCGAAGCCGCGGGCAAAAGCTAGTAATATTATAAATGTGAAAGTAACTCTGTCTGTCTGTCTGTCTGTCTATCTGTCTGTCTGTCTGTATGTTACGTTTTCACGCCTAAACCGCTGAACCAATCGTCATGAAATTTGCCAGAGATATAGCCTGGGATATGGAGAAGGACATAGGCTACTTTTTTACGCGATAACCGACATCTACGCCGGCGGAGCCGCGGGCAAAAGCTAGTGGAGTATAATTGCATATGAAACTAAGTATAATATACGGAACTGATAAAATATTTTTTTCAAATTGTCTTGCTGCGCTGTCTGTTTGTTCCTAATCTCCGAAACGGCTGGACCGATTTTGACGGGACTTGCACTGGCAGGTAGCTGATGTTATAAGGAGTAACTTAGGCTTTTATTTTAGAAAAAGCCACGCGAGCGAAGCCGCGGGTAGCAGCTAGTAACATAATAAGCCTATATTATTCCCACTGCTGGGACCCAGACCTCCTATCTTCGAGAGGCAACGGGCTGTAATATACGACACAGGCCCAGTACGGGTTGGTATCAATCAATAATGAGCTCAATTTCGAATGTTTGTGTTTTTATGCTTATTCTTACTCCTTAGTTTTTTTTTTCACACAGAAAACATTGTGTAATTACTACTATGTGTTACTTAATATCTTATCTTATCTTATTAAGCTCCAGTTTCGAAAATGCATTAAAGAAACAGACTCTCTGAAAATTCTATTTGTAGCTCATCGCAATCAACCCGATAAATTGGTGGCCATGTTCAGTCGCTGTAAACTAACAAACACAATAATAAAGTAGTCCAATGTTCCATACGTACCTAGTTGAAGTGAAGTAAAATGGCGGTGTTCATATTACGGCGGGTATGTCCCTTTGAAGTGCGCTCATTGTTATTGTATCTCGATATTGTTTGTGGCACTAACAAGCCACCCGGCGCCGCTCGAAGCGTGCTCAGTAGAATCACTGCATTTCTGTTTAGGTTAGGTACCTATATATAATATATCTATACCGTATGTCAACATAATATACTAGTTATACCTACCTACTTATTTTATTTGGTTCAAAGTTGTTGATACACTACGCTTTATAATGTCCCAATCCGCATGTAAAGTCAGACATCGTACATAGTTCATTAACTTGAACATTAAGCGACTTTAATTATACGACGCTAATGAATTAGCTGCTGCTCGTAATTAGGGCTGCCACAAGTACAGCTATTCATTAAGTTCACCACTTTGTCACAACTCGGACAAAGCAACCGCGTGTGTGTTTTTATTTTTAATTAATTGTACGTAAGTAGGCACTAATATGGGTAAACCTCTGCCTAACCCTGCGGGGAAACAAGGTGAGATGTTATATTATGTTAGGTTCTGTAGGTACTCATGAGAATTTTAGTTTAGAGCTTTCGTCCATCCTTTTTAATTGATCATCCGTCCTTTTATTAGCATCATCATCGTACTCGTGGTAAACTTTACATACAATATAGATATTTTTCGGTTTCTTAGGCATGTTGTATGTACTGCCGACTGATGACGAGCTTGCCGTATGATGGATATTGATTTTCGTATCACTTGTTGATTTGATAGGGCTATCCCGAAACATGAAAGTAAAAATAAAACCTCAAAGAACGTGGTACTTACTTAGCAACCTGCTTGATTTCTTTGTTTTTTTTTTACGCACTTTTTTTTTCTTCCTGTATGTACCAAATCCTTCAATTTCTTTCAATCTTTAATCTATTGAAAGTTCCATAATACAATCTTTCATAGTAGATAATTGATCCAATAAATACTTTCATTCATTCTGGGGTAATTACGTTGATCATTGGCAACTCTGGCCGTTTTTCCGATGACAATGGTGCCGATTCCCTTGTTCACAAACTAAACTAAATTTAAGTTCAGTGCATCTTTTTGTTTATATTTCATTAACAAAAGGACAGAAGATAAATTTTAGTTTAGTCCTGTCATCAGCGCTTGACATAAATTGACGTAATTTTAGTCGTAGTCGCCTTTTTATTTTATCTTTATGCTCAAGTTTTTAATCACGTCTAAACTTATATGGAGTAGTGAAAGGGAATTTCTTGTAGAAAACAATTATATATGATGGAGTTTCTTTACTTAAACTTCATTGAACAAAAAGAAACAAGAAATGTTAAGTGCGTTTTTACGTAAGTGGGAATTCCTTCTATCAATCCCATATTTTTCTGTATTAGATAAACCTGTGAACATAATATTTACACATAAGTTACAATAGGAACCTAGCTTTCAGATAATAACAATATTTTTAATTTACGTGAAAGGGTATAGTTGTAATCAATTATTTAATTTGGGTGAAAAATTATTCACCGTAAGAAATTGTTTTGTGATAGTCACATCGATTTAGAATACCCTAGATACACTATCACCTACAAATCCAAGTCGCAAAAGTGTCCCATCGCTAAGTTACAAGTGTGTGCGTCTACTAAGGCAAATCTAAAACACATAATGTACTTAAGAACATTTCAATTTTCCTTACATACAACCTTATGTGAATGGAATTAAGGTGTGGTTTCGAGTGCGCGCGATGGGATGTTATGACATTACAAAATTAGACCATCGCGCAAGTCGTAAAATTTTATTGCTCTCAGCTGTAGGTAAGATAATTTTAAACGATACCATTCCTTAAGCAAATGCTTATTAAGTCAAATTCAGTTTACGCCGCGTGACAATCGTAACAAATGTTTGCTTTGGAACAGAAGCATAATGGAGTGGTCTTGAAATTTTACTCAGTACTAACTATAGGTACCCAAAGTCTCAAATTCAGATAATTTATGTAAACAAAGGGGATAACATATCAAAAAAATTTTTTCGTAATGGTAACTCGCATAAAATGGCGAAAAAAAGAAAGGTTCCATTTTCTTTTAAGTAGGTACTGAATTTAAGAAATAATAATTAATAAATAATAATACCGTAATTATTTTTATAAATTTGGCGGCTTTAATCAAAGTTATTAAAATAAGGAGATTTTCTGGTAGAAAATATTTTATGACTAGCTTTTGCCCGCGGCTCCGCTTGCGTGAATGTCGGTTATCGCGTAAAAAAGTAGCCTATGTCCTTCTCCATATCCCAGGCTATATCTCTGCCAAATTTCATGACGATCGGTTCAGCGGTTTAGGCGTGAAAACGTAACATACAGATAGACAGACAGATAGACAGACAGATAGACAGACAGACAGACAGAGTTACTTTCGAATTTATAGAATAGTATGGATACTGGTAACAATGCAGGAGATTCAAACCTTTTCACATCTTCAACAACACTAATATTACAACTCTCATTCATAGATTCATATTGTATGTAGCATATCTAGCCAAATTTTGGATGAAAGCGGCTGTAAACTGTTTCGAGTAGAAATTGATTTTGGGAGGCCTACGTAACGTCTAGCAGTGGACTTAAAAGGGCTGATTATCACGATCATAGGCCGTGTCTCCGACACACTACATAAAACATTGTTTGGCAACGGTATTTTGTTTGCATAGTTCTTATAATTAATTCACTTTAATTTCATAGATGATTATTTGCAAAAAAAAAAAAAAAAAAAATGATAGTAAGTTTTGAACCACTGTCCTGTCACTTTGACTGTGACATTTCTTGACATTACTTTATTTACATAAATTATCTGAATTAGAGACTTTGGGTATAGGTGCTTAAAATAAAACAGGTTGAGGTAGTTAAAATTAACTTATTTTAATTTTATTTATTAAGACAATTTGAAAAGATTGATAGGTACACAACATACGTAATTATGTTGTGTCTTCAGTAGTCACAATATTTTATGTAAAAACTAACTGCATTATCTCGTAAGTGGTGACGTTTTTCTGAAATTCTTAGTAGGACGCTGCTCCTCTAGTATAATATAACCTCATTGCATGGGGGTGATTCAGACACCCCACGATACGAGAGACCAACATTTTTTTTGGGCTTTATGTTTCCGGCCATAAAAAAATAACACTCAGAAACTCTAGGACCTAGCTGGTAAATTGCCCAAACAGTTGGTTTTTAGTTTATTATTGCATTAGAGCAACCTGTCAAAGTTGATTTACAGTGTTATAATAATAATAATAATATTAGAAAGAGGCCTACAAGTTGTGTGTGGCAGCCCTGTGTTCAATGAGCGCGTTTCGTTTTGTTCGTCGCCGGCGCGAAGTGAAGTGTTCCTGGTGCTGGTGCGTACGGCGACCGGCACTGGAAAGTCCGGAGTACCCGAGCTCTCATGTAGGAAAACGTAATTTTTTAAGTAGCCGCCTTTTTATTTTATATTTATGCTCATTTAGCTTTGTAAAGTAACTGTTCCTACCCACCTAAACAGGTGGGTTAACTCCTCCCTCATATGTGGAGATCCACATACGAGGGTATAATTACTTTGGGTAGACATTTTAAAGTAAAAATGCTAGTGACATAATTACTTTTAGGAATGCCTTTTGTTGTGTAGCTTACGTGTCTTTTACGAGGTTTACAAAAATTATAGGTTCTTGTATTGTCAGAGCTGCAAGTTTAGTCTGAAACTTTTTGGACGCCCTTAGCGGGCGTTCGTTATCCGATAGATTGCTAAAGTTACTGTTCTGATTAATTTATATGTCATGTAAGACAACAAATAATCAGCTGTTTCTTATCTTGTTGAGCCCCAAGCCAAGATATTTAAGATGCGTCGTGGCGCTTCCCTCAGTAATTATTCCTTGTCCCCCATTGGGGTCAACGATAGGATATTGTTTCTGTTTGTTTTTGGTATTGTATTGTTCCTTTTAACCGACTTTCCAAAAAGGGGGAGGTTCTCAAGTCGGTTGTTTTTTTTAATGTTTGTTATCTCAGAACTCCGTCGTTTTTGAACCGATTTGGAAAATTCTTTTTTTATTTGAAAATCGAGTTATAACGCCAATGCAGTGTTTCTACCACAGAAATATACGTTACTCACATCCATAAAAAAAAAAAAAATGGTACCATCCAACTGATCTGAAGATGGCCGGAAGGTATGCACCGGAACTCCGTAATAAAACAATGTATCCTAGCCGTGTTTGGGCTTATTGGAATTGTCATGAGATGTACTCGGGCTATAAATGGTTATTAACCGATTTTTATTATTAACTTTGCTTGGGTAGTTTTTGAGTTAGCTTCGATAATACGTATTTAATCCACTTCGTATATCTTGTGTCAGTGTTGTTTGTGCGGTGTTAGCAAGTAGTGGTAATCGAATTGTTGTGAGATAAGGCACTATAACTAAAAAGTGTTTATTTTTATTTTTAATAAAGTCGGAAGTCAGTTGTTTTTTTTAAGCTTTTTTTACGTTTCCCCTTGGAGGCTTATTATGAAGTCCTGCCGGGACCAATTCGAACATTAGCGACAAGTGTGCAAAATTAAAGTGGTAACAAATATCCCCCCTTACGTATAAACTTAATCGCTTGCTTAAAGATGTTACCTCAGTGTGAACAAATTGATTTGAAGTTTACCATTTATTTATTTATTAAAACTTTATGCACAAGTAAAAAAATACTGTACAAAGGCGGACTTAATGCCTGAGGCATTTTCTACCAGTTAACCATCTAAAAGTAAAGGTTTTACAGGGAGCAACAAGCAGTTAAGGTTCCGTACATTTATGTTGTGTTGCGTAGCGAGTTGCATTTAATATCCATCCAACGCTCCTTAAATCACTTTTACCTTTATTATAATTTACCTTACCTAGTGAGCTTCCTTATTGTGTTATAATATCTGCCACCACAGAACCGTACGTACCGAGTATGTGTCCTACTTTCGGTAGCGGGAGGTAACGCGTGGGTAAAGTTCCTGGCAGCGGTAAGCGAGAGTACTTGCCGTATGCCTTTCCCGCAGCGATCCGTTCGTGACTTAGCACAACTTGTTGAATGTATTATTAACGAGAGAGTTGATTCGTGATATTTCCTTACCGTAGTTACATATAAAAATTGCATGAGAATGTTCAATAAGTTATGACTTGTTCGGATAACCGTTGACAGTGAAGAAATATTTCCTACTGAAAGATTCATCAACAAAATAAACGTCAAATCTGATACAGTTTGTATCGAATCGCGGGAAATTACACAAAAACCGTTGTTTCCGGCACATACTCGTGTGTACATACTTCTGAAACTTTTGTAATCTCACGATTTACGGCGCGATGTGAGGGAAATTGGAAAACTTGTTCTGAACACCAAACGGTACTCTGCCGTGGTCACGGAAACAGGACAAGTACGTTATATTTGGATATTACAGGAAATAGTTTCTATTACATCATCTATTGTGTTTGTGTTGAAAACGTATACGTAGAAGTGTAGTGCTAATTTGGTTTGTTGTCTTTTTGTTTTGCAATTATTGAAATGGATAAAGTTCAGAGTTCTTTATTCTTATTAATACGATGTATAATAACCAAAGTAAAATGGCTTAGCAAGGAGCTCTACAAAAGATGTAAAGTTCTGGGCATACCCTAATAAAAAGCTCGCGATGATACTCAAAAGAATTTTAAAAAATTGTATAAACTTCCTGCTATCCAGTCTGTCCAATAAAATAAAATCGACCATAAAATTAAAATCGCGACAATCTAGTCGGATTTGACGTTTCTCATTCTACGTGCCGCGATGACTTTGTATGAAAGTCTACGTAAGAAATCGGAAAATTAAATTCATAATCCTAATTAGTAACTATGTAAACCATACACTATAACAATGAGTAGGTATCATTTGTAAGCACCATCAAATTTCACTTTATTGGTAAAATGCACCCAAAAATCAATATTCCGACATGACGTTAGTACAATATCATGTATTTGGGTTCGCTGCACTATTGAACGTCAAAAATTACATGAATAGTTAATTGATTCTAGTTGCGCCTTCCAAAATGTAGTTATGTATGGAGAAGAATGGGCAAGAAACTCCATACTTACTCTTTTAAAATGTTAACAATAGTTTGTATACATTAATTAATATTTATAGGTGAAGACTATGTACCTAGAATAAAAAAATAAAAAATATAAAAAAAATCATCAAAATTACTTACCACAATTGGTAAAAAGAATGAAAAGTGAAGTAATAACAGAAAAATTAATAAATGCGATAGGTACATGGTGCTCACATATTTACAACCATTGTATATGATTTCCCAAAAAAATAAAAAATAAAAACAACATATAATAAGTCAGTGTGTGAGTTAAAATATTAATCACAGAAAATAAAATTAATATCATAAAAATTATGACAGTTAAATTAGCAACCAGTTTGATTTTGTCTAGACTCTAAATTGTCCTATGGAGCAGGACCAGCATGTTTCCAAGCATTCTTATCTTGGATATAATCCTCTAATTTATAATATGCTTGTTTACAAAGTGTACTTTTAATATGAGTTTTAAATTTTCTTTCATTTAATTGTAATATATCAGAAGGTATTTTATTGTAACATTTAACACAGTACCCCATAAAAGATGTATGTACCTTAGATAATCTGAAAAATGGTTGATCTATTTTATCAATATTTATAGTATTAAAATTATGCCTATCACCGATTTTATTTAAAAGATGTAGATTTTTTCTTACATACATAATATTTTCATAAATGAATTGGCAAGGTACCGTCATAATATTAATCGTTTTAAATAGTTCTCTAAGAGATTCGCGGCGATGTAGATTATAAATGGCTCTGACAGCCCTTATTTGTAAAATAAAAATGGATTCAATGTCGGCAGCCCGACCCTACAGTAAAATGCCATACGACATAATGCTATGGAAGTAGCTAAAATAAACTAAACGCGTGGTTTCTATATCTGTTAACTGTCTTATCTTTCGAACAGCATACGCGGCCGAGCTTAGCCGCCCCGCAAGAGATGTTATATGAGGTCCCCATTGTAATTTCTCATCTAGCGTGATTCCTAGGAAAACCGTTTGATTAATAAATTCCAGTTTTTCTCCGTTCAATATGATGTCACATTCGCTACTTCTAACATTAGGTAACTTAAATCGAATGCATTTGGTTTTTTTTTATTATTTAGTACCAAATTATTTACGGTAAACCAATTTTGGACCTGAAGAATAGACGTCAAGTTTTTGTGACCGTCGATCTATTTTAAAAATCAATGATGTGTCATCTGCAAATAACACCATCTTCGGTTGATTTTGAAGTAATTGGGGTAAATCGTTAATGTAAACTAAAAAGAGGAATGGATCCAATATCGAACCTTGAGGAACGCCCATTTTCATATCAGACCCTAATGAGTTTACGCCGTTTACCTGAACTTTAACCTTCCTATCCGTCAGGTATGATCTAAGTAAATCAAGAGCGGTATTCTTAATTCCGTAGTGCTCCAGTTTCAGCAGAAGTGTCTCATGGTTTACGCAATGGAACGCCTTAGAGAAGTCGCAAAAGATTCCAATGGCATCTTGTGCTTCTTCCCAAGCGTTAAAAATGTTCTTTATTAGGGTGACACCGGCGTCAGTTGTACAACGCCCCTTGGTGAAACCATACTGTTGTTCATGAAAGATGGAGTTTTTATTAAAGTGACGTAACATTTGATTGAGTATCAACTTTTCAAACACCTTACTGAGAACTGGAAGAATTGACACAGGCCTATAATTGTTAGGTTCCTTACTATCACCGGATTTGAACAATGGAACTACTTTACTGTGTTTCATGAGATCTGGAAAGACTCCTTGGTCTACACTGGTGTTAAATAGGAAAGCTAAATAGGGCGTAATGGTTTCGATAATAGACCTACAGACTTTTACAGACATTCCCCAAAGATCTTCTGTTGATTTAATTTTAAGATCTTTAAAAGCTTTTATAACAGCCTGGGGGTTTGTATGTTGAAACCTGAACTCCAAAGGGCATGCCTTTACATTCTTTCTAAGTAAAGCAGCAGAAAGCGCGGGTGACGAATTTAAAGTTTCTGTAGTTTTAAAGGGAATATTTTCAAAAAAGTTTTCAAATTCCTGAGCTATTTCTACATCGGAGTTGATGGGGCCATGTGCAGTCTCTAAATTAAATTCAGTATTTCGCTGTTTTTTCCTACCTGTTTCGTTATTTATTATTTGCCAAGTAGTTTTTATTTTATCATCAGCTGATTTTATTTTATTGCTAATATATAGAGCTTTAGCTATTTTGCATACATTTTTAAATGTTTTTGAATATTTTGTAACATATTTATGAAAGCTAGTATTATTCATATGTTGCTTTAGGCCATAAAGTTCAAATAGCTTTTCCCTGCTTTTACCTGGAGTTGCCCAATCACTAAATAAGAACTTTGTATAAATACTTTTAGTCTTTAGTGGAAATGTGTCATTAAATTGCGTATTTAATAGTGAAAAGAACTCGGCGTAGAACTCATTTGGGTCACATACATTATTAAAACTCTGAAGACATAATTTACTGGCCAAAGAATTATTTAATGTTTCTAAATTTTTACATGTAATTGGCCTAAACCTTATTTGAATGTTTTGTAAAGGCATGTAAGAGCAAAATGTTATTGTTTGTCCACTGTGATCAGATGGCAACTTATTTACGATTTGTTTGTGTAAGTAATCACAATTACAAAATATATTATCTATACTTGTATAGATAATATATTTTGCCAACCCAACCCGAGTGACAGCGTCTTCTGCAAAAACATTTGAATAAAAACATTTCAATAAAAACATTTGACAAATCAAATGACCTAAAAAGACTTAACAATCTGACACTATTCAAGTTATTTTCTAATAAATTAATATTAAAATCACCACATACGATTATTGATTTACTACTAATACTAAGTTTCATTAACACATCTTCCATTACAGAATCGAACATAACAAGATTCTGGTAACTTGGAGGTCTGCATACGCATACTATAACATGCTTATCGAGCTCAACACAGGACAATTCAATTGTGTGTTCAACAGACAGTTCAATGATGTCTTTTCGTTCTTTAGATTTAATCGATTTTTTAATCAATATTAATGATCCGCCGTGTATCATACGTTTTCGGCTGAAATGGCTGACTATGCAATAATTTTCATAGTTAATTGACATTACTTGAT
Organism: Dryobota labecula; assembly: GCA_947523025.1. NCBI lineage: Eukaryota > Metazoa > Arthropoda > Insecta > Lepidoptera > Noctuidae > Dryobota > Dryobota labecula. The sequence continues at coordinate 528,164 of OX383296.1, read as the reverse complement.
GATCTTTCAGCCAATGTTCTGTTAAACAGATGACATCAAACTTAGTTTTTTTTTTTTTTTTTTTTTTTTTCCAAAAATAATTCAATTTCCAGTAATTTGGAAGAGCAACCTTGGATATTTTGATTAAATAATTTTAAAGTATGTTGCTCTCTCTTTGTTTTTTTATTTTTAAGTGTTACATGGCCAGAAGATACCTTTTTATTATTCACTAATAATAATTGGTTATTTGACGGGGTAACTTCTGTTGTCTTACTAACTAGTTTAAAAAATTATCCGGAGTGACCTCCACAACTACAAGTGAAGAATCTATAATGCCCGTTTAGAGGTCAGTCGTAAATAGAAAAACAAATGCGTATAGGTACGAATCAGAAATGGAATGAATGTTTATTGCTCTATAACATCTCCTTATATTAAGATAGGGAACACAAATGTAGTGGTGGTACTCATGAGAATACTAGGAGGTGGAAGACCAATAGGCGATCAGGTTGGGAGCTCGCCGAGTATGACGTAGGAAACGCGCGAGCACGCGCGGGACGTAAATACGGGTGGCATGGCTTCCAACGCTCAGTGCCCGCGTATAGTCGCAGCTGCGGTCGCGACTACACGTATTCACCGGGCGGCGTTACACTACAGTACTATGCCGCTCTCACACTCATATTCCGCCTATTACCCGGGTAATGGTTTGGCTAGCTCTGATAAGTGGGCCGGGTATAGGCTACATTGACCTGTAGAAGCGCCATAAAGTCGCCATCTCGTCGCTGGTCGTCCTCGCCGGGCCTCCCCCAGGTAACTGGGGGTCTCACCTGGCGGGGACAGACCGCCGAGATGTCGTGAAGAAGCGATACTGTGTAACAGTGTCGCGGCGCGACTACAGAAACAATCTCAGATACCCTATCACAGGGCCCGCGGCTGTCACGCGGGCCCAACATCCTCAGGCCGCACTAGGCCGCTATAAGGAGGGGCCCATATTAATGGGTCACCGCGAACCTTCCGCGGACAGGGGGCTACGCCCCGGTTCCGCCAGCCACGCCCCCTTGCGGGGGCGTAGCGACATCTGAGTTCCCAACGCTCAGTGCCCGATGGTCTTCGACGCTGGGATGTTGTCGCCATCTGATACGATCGCCAGTGCAGGCGCAGACCGTAGAGGTGTCGCATTCCTTCGGAGTGGTGGCACGCATTGCGCGCGCCGAGCGCGCGCGCCCTGGCGGTCGCTCAGTGCGCTGCGCGCTGTGGTGGCGGCCGGACGTGTGATGCGCTTGTTAGAAAGTGGATGTAAACTACATTTATATATAGGTATTGATAGCCACTTTATTAGCAAGCTTTGTGTGTCAGAATGGTAACTATTAGTTTACTTTATATGAAATTCCCTATGAATATGGTGTTAGGGAAAGGATTTTATAAAGAAAAGCACAGAAAGACAAGACTAGGCATTTATTTCAATTAGGCTTGTCAAAGTAATGTTATTTGAGAAAGCTAGTTGTCCGTTCCAAAACTAGGTCTTCGTGGAGAAGAACGGCAAGAAACTCCACGGAAACTTGGTTTAAAGTATTTTATCAACACATTTTTACATTTGCATAATATACTTTGTTACAACATAAATCTCTAGGATCATTTCTCAAAGATAGAAACTTTACCAGTGGAAAGAAACAGAACATGAATATTCCTTTGATTAAACACAATACAATATTAGCCAATTAGCCATATTTTAACACATACAGAGCAACATAGTCATTAGCAATAATCAAAATATAATATCAATTAACTTACATCTTACATTTCCATAAATTACCGTTAAAACAGATAGTTCTATCTATTGGACCTTTACTCAGATTAGTAGCAACATTATAATAATGGCAAAAGAAAGAACATAAGTATTCCATTAAACAATTTAACACATTAGCAATATTGGCAATAATATGCTTTACACAACAACATAATCATAATCATAATCATAATAGGCAATAATTAAGGTATAATATCGAATTAAGTACTTAAACTTTTACCTGTAGGCCGGAGCTCCGTTTTGGTCGATGTCTGGATCCAGAATCGGCTCTGACACCCGGAGCTCCCCCTCTTATAGTCGAGAACAAACAACTTTGACCTTTCAATCTACCGTCATCCAAAATATCAAATATCAACGACATAAAAGGTGGATTTCCGTTTAGAATATTTCCTATGTTTTGCTACATTATTCCTTAATATTTTAACTAATCTACTTTTACAGACATACTGAAATAAATAATTAAAGAATTATTGGAATAAAGTAAATTAGGTATTCACAGTTGTTACAAGTTTAGGTTATGCAAATCATTACAATTTCATCAAGTTTTAACAGTGAAATGAATACTCATAACATAACAACAATATACCTATAATCACAATAATCTATTACGCTCGTATGACTGTGTAGGTCACTACACCCGTATTGGCTCGTGGTTGAGTCACACCAATCTCAGTTCGGTTGTTGTGACATTCGCGCGGATCGCACATTTTAATCGTTGTCCCTGTGTGTGCACAAGTAACCTAGCCGGCACTTGTGCGTACACAGGGGGAGCAGCCCGTGCTGCCCGGTGGTTCGTCACCACCGTAGCGGTCGCGGGGACTACGCCCCATTTTTAATATGCCGAAACCCGGCAAACGCGACCCGTCGGGTCGCGATGCCGGGTCCCCGGAGGTCCGTTCGACGTTGGACCGGACGGCGTCGATGCCGGACATCGGCGTCACGTCGCCTGGTGCGCCGCCAACCGGGCCATCCCCGAGGGGAAGAGGAGGAGGAGGAGAAGGAGCGGGAGCCGTAGTAGCTGCCGGGTTGCCGTCGTCATCGGCGCCTGCGCGCGCTGCGCCTACGCCGCCGTCGAGCCGACAGCACACAGTGCCCGTCCACCCCGCCGCGTTCCGCCCGGTGCCCATACAGGCCCCGGGGCCTGCCGCGACAACAAGCCGCGCACCTCATGTGCGCGCCGCGGCCCCATCCGTGCGAGCAACCGTGCCCGCGCGCACCTCAGCGCCCGCGCGCTCTGCCGCGGTCGTGCAACCGCGACTAACGTCGCCGCCCGCTAACGCAGCTGCCTCAGCTTCTCGCACCGCCGCACCCGGTCCCCGCCCACTGTTGGCGGGACCGGTGCTGGCCGGGCGGGAAAAACCAACAGCGGGAGCCGGCCAACAAAGGCCGCCCCCGCTCAAGATGTCCAAGGCGCCCGCCTCACCAGCGCCACCCAGAGTCTCCGCCTGCGACTCCCCCGCCATGCTGTCGGCGTGCTCATCCCGCGCTGGGTCGAGCATGTCGCTGGCGTCGGGGGGGGGATCGGCCGGGTCTGGTCGCGACGACATGTCAACTGACATGACACCGCGAACTGGCCCCGGGCCCAACGCGGGAGGAGCCGCCGCCACAACACCGCTGGGGTTCGACTTTGAGTTCGCTCTCGAGCCGCTCGATCAACGACCCCAGCGGCGCCGGAGGAGCTCAGACGAGACTGCGTCGGAGGAGGCGAAAAGGTACTGCCTGGACCCGCCGCGCGTAAGCGCGTCGCGGGGTCGGGGCACGCCTACCTCGCCTACCTTTGCCGACGCGGCTCGCCGAGCAACACCGCCGCCACCAACCACTACGGGGGTGAGTACCGCACCCCCCCCCCCCCACCTCGGAAAATTTTACCGCACCCACCGCTGCCACCTCCGGCACCGCGACGAAGGAGACGACGTCGAGGAAGAAGCCGGAGAAGATAAGGAAGCCGCGCTACCCTCCGCTGGTAGCGGAGAGGCTGCCTAATTGGGCCGCCCATTTCAGGGCCATCAGTGCCAAGCTGGGCCGGCCTCCCCATGCTCGCCCGTACGGGAGCGGTGTTCGATTCACCCCCGAGACGGAGGACGAATACAGGCTGGTCCAGCGCTATCTGACCGGCCTTGAAAAGGATAGCGGCGTCTCGTGGTTCGCCTATTCGCTGCCAGCGGAGAAGAGCCTCAAGGTGGCCATACGGGGGCTACCGGCAGACACCGATCCCAAGGAGATAGAGGAGGAGCTCCGGACGTTGGGATACCAACCGGAGTATGTGCGCCACATTAAGGGCGCACAAGGACGACCCGGTTGCGTATTCCACGCAATAATCAAGAAGACCCCAGACGTCCGGGCCATATTTGACACCACCGTGTTCATGTACATGCGTGGTGTCAAGATAGAGGCTTGGCGGGGGAAAAAAGGGCCCGCTCAGTGCCACCGGTGCCAGCGGTTCAGACACAGCTCGCACCAGTGTCACCGCCCGCTCGCCTGTGTTCGTTGTGGAGACGGGCACGCAGCACGCGACTGTCCACGCCCGCGGGAGGAGCCGGCCACCTGTGCCAACTGTGGTGGCCCGCACCCCGCGTGCAATATCAAGTGTCCCGTCTTCCAGGCGGAGACCCGCAATAGGCGGGCGGGGACTGTTGCCATCACGGCCGCCTCACGCCGGCCCGAAGGGGCCACCGAGAGGCAGGTCGAGCAGCCGCAAGAGGCTCAAGGCGCGTCGCTGATGGCGGCAGCTAACGAGCCCTCGAGCAGAAGCCAAGCCACCTCCTCTGGGCGGAGGAGGAAAAATAAGAAAAGGGGGAAAGGAAAGGGGACGAAGCCCGATCCCCCAGCGACCCAGGAAGCCGCAGCAGATATCCCGAGGGCCGGCCCTGCCTCAATACAGGCGCGGGCGGCGGACTCGGGTAAGAGCAAGACTAAAAGGCAAGAAGCCACAAGTGGCGCCGGCGGAGCGCAGCGGCAACACGCGGAACCACAGAACCGGCGGACCAATGAGGAGACAGCACAAAAGTTCCCGGTTCTGCTGCGTGGTGGTGCCTCCGGCGCTACAAAATCGAAATCGACGACGACAACGACAACATATGATAAACCAAAAGCCAAACCCGAGTTCACAGCCTGCGCCATCAAACTTTTGATGGACCTAATCAAGGCCATTAGGCAGGGCCTTGATGTAGAGACGGTCATCCTTGACGGCCTGGCCACGCTACTAACGCTCTACCGTGACTAGGCCGTTGAGGATGATACATTGGAACGCCCGCGGCCTTCGGGACAAGGTCGCCCCCCTCCGCCACCTCCTTAGGGAACAAGATATCGACGTGGCGCTCATAAGCGAGACGCTCCTGGGACCCGAAGATAGGGTTAGGTTTCCGGGATATCTCGTTTACAGGAAGGATGAAAGGTCGGCCCATAACGCCAGGTACCGTGGTCTGGCGGTACTAGTGAGGCGGAGAGTCGTACACCAAGAGCTCCCCTTGCCGTCGCTCAGCACACTGTACGCGCTGGGTGTTCAGCTGCACATAGCCGGCGAGGACATAGACATTTACGCTTGCTACAAGCCGCCCGCGACTCGACTGGACCTACCAGAGTTGCGGGCCTTGTTAGCACAATCGCAGCGCGCCACCATCCTCGCCGGTGACTTAAATTGTAAGCACCCAGCGTGGAACTTTACTATAACGAATACCGAGGGGAGACGGCTCTTCGCGGACGCGGAAGCCTTCGGGTATGCGGTGTCCGGCCCGGAGACACCCACCCACTACCCGGATAACAACACCCACATGCCGGACGTGCTGGACATCGTAGTCCACCGGGGGCTACACTGCCAGACCACGCAGCAAGTAATAGACGACGAGTTACAGTCGGACCACCATCCTGTACTCGTCATCCTATCGGGTATGCCGACCCGACTGAAGCCCATAGCGCCACGTCGATTAACGGATTGGAAACAGTTCGAGGAAAAAGTAGAGACCACCACGCCGACTCGGCCTATCACGACCTCCGCGGACGTGGACCGGACGGCGAATGAAGTCACTGCTTGTATACAAGACGCCTTAGAAGCGGCGACTACAACACAGCCGCAGGGGAGAGTGCTATTGCCGCCCCTGCCTGTGCACATCACGACGATGATCGCCGTGAAGAGGCGCCTTCGCAAGCAGTGGCAACAGCTAAGATGCCCCACGCTCAAGACGCAGCTGAACCGTCTCGCGGAGAAGGTCAAGGCCGAGCTCAAGGCACACACCGCCGCGGGCTGGGAGGAACGAATCGACGCCGCTACGGATAGCTGGCCGTCGGTTCATAAACTCTGCGGCCAGCTTACGAACACCCCAGTCCCGGTGCGCCCATTGCTGAATCGCGACGGGGCGCTTAAGTACGTATCGGAGGACCGGGCGGAGGTCTTCGCCGAACACCTGGAACGTCAGTTCCGCCCAAACCCGACGCGCGACACCGAGCATGTCGCAGCAGTCGAGAAACACCTGGGAGACTACTTCGCAACGCCGATAGCTCCCGATGAAGACCCTATCTTCTTCTCGCCTGGCGCAGTTAGACGCGCCATCCTTTTTTTTTTTGGTGGGAAATTATCAAATAACTTCTCCCGCTCTGGGCGGAGCGGGAGGGCGTGTCAGACTTTTACTGACTAAAACCCACCCGTGTTCCTTCAGTTGCCTGTGTGCCAGGGCCACGGTATCCCTTTCGGACAAACCCGCAACCCTGGCAGGCACCGGTCCTGGCAGACCCCGTCAGTGCGTGCTGACATCTCTTGGAGGCGCGCGTGGAACACAACGCGCCATCGACCCGGGCCTGGTCCTTACCGGACGGCGAACTGCCCATAGCTCGCCGTCCGCAAGCCCGCGCCTACGGTGGCCGGGAATCGGCTACCGATTCCCGCCGCCCAGGGCGTCTCCTGCGGCGACTAGGGGCGTGAGGGCGCATAGACTGCCACTCCCTCACGCGTTCCGCCTCCTCCTTCGCGAGCATTACTACTTCGCAGAAGGAGGTGACTGCTTCCCATGCACTCTCGCTCCGGACCATGGCCTGGACCAGGGCCGGACGCGAGAGATCGCCGCCGCCAATCGCCTCCGTGAGGACACGGCGGTGCTCTGCCCAAGCCGGGCAGACCTCCACCGTATGCTCCACCGTGTCCTCCGGGCGATCCACACAGTGGTAACACCCGGGCGTTTCCTCCCGCCTAATCCGAAACAGGAACCTCCCGAAACACCCGTGTCCAGTGAGGACCTGTGTCAGGCGAAAGGTGAGGACGCCGTGGCGCCTCTCTAGCCACTCCTCAAAGAGGGGACTTATCGCCACAATTGTGGCGTGCCCAGCGCTGGGTTGCAACAAACGCACCCTCCATGTCGCCATGAGATCCCGCCGGAGCTCTGTCCGCTGTGCCGTGATTTCTCGCGGCAGCGGAGTTACGCCCCGGCGTTTCACCTCCTCGCGCCACTCCCATAAGTGCGCGAGAATTTTTGCCTCCAGATCCCATGGCGGCAATCCGGCAAGGAGGCTCGCTGCCTCACCGGAGACCGTGCGGTATCCCCGTACCAATCTGATGGCCATGACCCTTTGGGACGCGTTCAACCGGCGGGCAGGTCGCCGCTTCAAGGAACGCGCCCACACCGGTGCCCCGTAAAGGGCCATGGACCGCACGACCCCAGCATAGAGCCTCCGGCAAGAGGCGTTTGGACCCCCTAGATTGGGCAAGAGCCGCTTCAAGGCAGCCCCGGCCCGCTCCAGTCTGGGAGCCAAACGTCTGAAATGCTCCACGAAGTTCCACCGGCTATCGAGGACGAGTCCCAGGTACTTCATCGTCGACTCGACTCCGATGTGAACCCCTCCTTTTTTTTTTTTTTTTTTTTTTGTTCCTTGGTGGAAAATCCTCATGGATGTCCTCCGCCCTGGGGCGGGCGGAGGGGTCTGTCAGACTCTTACTGACTAAAAACCACCCCGGTGTTCCGTTTCACACCTACGCCGGGGGTCACGGGAACGAACATACTTCCGCGACCCCCGACTGGTGCCGGCCCGCCACTGCAGGCCTCTCCTCCGGTCGAGGGGGGGAGTGAGGTGTTTGACTCCCCCCGGGACGTCTCAGAGGGGCGCGCGTGGAACACTACGCGCCGCCACCTCGGGTCCTATATATGGGGGGCGACGGACGTCCCCTAGTCCGTCGTCCCTGGACCCATTTAGGGGGGCTGGAAGAGGGCGTTGTCCGCCCTCCGCCGACGCCCGGTGCGCCTGCTGCGGGCCGGGTTAGTGGACGAGATCTCCCTTTCCCGTTCCGCAGCCTCCTTCTGCGAAATTACTGTCTCGCAGAAGGAAACCACCGCGTCCCAGGACTCCTCGCTGTCGACCATCGAACGAGCGACGGCCGGCAGCGAGAGGTCACTGCCTACTCCAGAGATGAGGGCACGGCGCGGCTCCTCCCAAGCGGCACACTCTGCCAGCGTATGCCACGCCGTGTCCTCCCGACAGTCGACGCAGTGGTGACACCGGGCGTCCGGCTCCCTGTTTATGCGACACAGGTACTTCCCGAAGCAACCATGCCCCGAGAGCACCTGCGTCACCCGAAACGACAGGGAGCCGTGCCTCCTCCCGAGCCAAAGGTCGAGCTCCGGCCGGACCGCCTCGATCGTACCGAGGCCGGCGGTAGGGCGTGAAAGCCTGTCCCGCCATTCCGCCACCAGGACCTCGCGAAGTTGTGACCGACGCAGCTCCACATGTCGCTGCATCAGCCACTCGCCCCGCGCCCTCGCTTCCTCGCGCCACCGATACAATGACGCGAGTACTTTTGCCTCCAGGTCCCAGGGCGGGGATCCGGCCAGTGCGCAAGCCGCCTCGTAGGAGATCGTGCGATACCCCCTGATGACTGTGACGGCCATTGCTCTCTGCGGTCTCCGCAGGACAGCGATGCTGCCGGCCGTCAGGTCAGCCGCCCAGATCGGGGCCCCGTACATGGCCATCGATCGCACGATCCCCACGTAAAGCCGCCTACAGGCGACGCTCGGGCCCCCCAGATTGGGAAGCAGCGTTGACAGCGCCCCAGCCGCGCCCATCAACTTGGGCGCCAGCCGCCGGAAGTGGGGTCCAAAGTCCCACCGGCTGTCGAGCACCAATCCTAGGTACTTCATGGTGGACTCGACAGCAATCTGAACCCCACTGACCACGATGTGTGATCCGGCTGGCGGCGCCCGCCGGGGACCATGGAACGCCATGGCCTCCGACTTGTTGAGGGCCACCTCCAGGCCGAGGCGCCGTATGCGGCTCACCACCTGTGAGACCGCCGCCGTCGCCAGCAACGCTGCCTCCCTGTGCGAACTCCCCCGGGCCGTGACCAGCGTGTCGTCCGCATAGCACGTCAGGTCCACGCCCGGCTGGAGTTCACCCCTCAGCACCCAGTCGTACCCGATGTTCCACAGGAGCGGCCCTACGACCGAGCCCTGTGGAACACCGCACGACATGCGGCGCTGGTTAACGCCATCACGTCCCACGTAGGTGACACACCTCTCGGACAGATAAGCCCCAACGATGTGGCAGAGGTAGGGAGGCACCCGATGATACCGCAGTGCCTCCCGAATACAACTCCAGGGCAGGGTGTTGAAGGCGTTAGAGATGTCCAAGGACACCGCCAACATCACCCCGCCCCGGGACACCGCTTCCTCCGCCAGGACCCTCACCCGCGACACAGCGTGGATGGTAGAGCGCCCATGCCGAAACCCGAACTGACTGTCGTCCAGGTCCGGCCCCTCTCTGCACAAGCGGCCGACGAGGCGGGCTGCGATTATCCGCTCAAACAGCTTACCCACCTCGTCTAGCAGCACTATGGGCCGGTACGCGGACGACGAGTCCGCAGGGCGCCCCGCCTTCCTGAGCAGGACCAGACGACCAGATTTCCACAAAGTGGGAAACTGGCCCCGCTCAAGACACGCTGTGTAGAGTCCTCTCAGTTGGGGCTCAAGCTCCTTCAGAGCGAGGGCTAACACGCAGCCGTGGATCCCGTCAGGCCCCGGAGCCACGTTTTTGGCCCGGAGCCGCATCACGGCTGCCCTCATCTCTGCCTGTGTCACCTCTGGGACGCTGATGGCGTTCTCTTCTGTAGACTCTGCGGCTGTGGGCAAAGCCATCGGCGGCGGAGTATGCTCCGCTCTTGCCGGGAAGAGGGCTGCGACTACCTCCTCCAGCAGCTCGGGTTGGAGACTCTCCGTAAGTGGGGGCGCCGCGGCTCGAAGTTTCCCTCGGACCGCGCGATAAGGGCGCCCCCACGGATCCCCATCTAGAGTCTCCAACATCTCCTCCCTGGCTCGCGTCCTCGACTCGCCGATGGCCAGCCCCAGAGTCTCCTTCGCCGCGCGGTACACCTCATACAGCGCGGCTTCTTCGTCAGGGACCCGACGACGTCTCCTTCGGTATCGGGTGTACTGGCGCCTGACCGCCACGCACGCGATGCGCAACTGCGCGATCTCGGCAGTCCACCAGTACACCTGGCGCCTTCCTGTCTGTGCGTGGACCCGGGGCATCGACGCGTCGCAAATTTGCGTCATCGCCCCGCGGAACCACAGCGCCTCCTGTTCGACGTCGACGGGTCCGGTCGTTGCCGACTCCCGGCTCCAGGCCTGTACAATAGCGATGTGAACCCCTCCTACCGTTACTTCAGAACCCGTCGGTGGCGCATTCCGAGGACCATGAAAACACATGGCCTCGGACTTGTGCAAGGCCACCTCGAGTCCCAGTTGCCGGATCCTCTCGACGATTGTCGCAACCCAACGTGTCGCTAATTCGGCCGCCGCCTGGTGCGACCTACCCTGCGCCAGGACCAGCGTGTCGTCAGCGTAGCAAACTACACTGACGCCACCCGGCAGGTCGGCGCGCAGCACCCAGTCGTAACCGATGTCCCACAAATGCGGCCCTAGGACCGATCCCTGTGGGACACCGCACGACATCTCTCGCCGGTTCCACTCTCCCTGGTGACCGGGGTATATGACAGCCCTGTCCTTCAAATAGGCCTCGACCACTTGACAGAGATAGGTCGGCATCCGGTGATACCGGAGTGCCTCCCTGATGCAACTCCAGGGCAGGGTATTGAAGGCATTGGCGATGTCAAGCGAAACCGCCAAGACGACCCCACCCCGGACCACCGCATCCCCCGTCGTAAGGGCTCGCACGCGCATGATGGCATCCACCGTGGAGCGCCCCCTGCGGAAACCAAACTGGCTCTCCGCCAAATCCGGCCCCACCCGCACGAGCTGCCCGACAAGGCGGTCTGCAATGACTCTTTCAAAGAGCTTGCCCACCTCGTCGAGCAGCACGATGGGCCGGTAAGCGGACGGAGAGTCCGCCGGGCGCCCCTGCTTCTTAATGAGGACCAGTTTCCCCGTCTTCCAACGAAGTGGAAACTGGCCCCTCTCCAAGCATGCGCTTAGGAGCCCACTTAGTCGAGGCCCTAAAGCGTCCAGGGCCAGAACCCAGGCTTTCCCATGTAAGCCGTCGGGTCCTGGGGCGGTATTTTTGGCATTCAGCCTACGTACCGCTACTGTCAGATCAACCTCGGTCACCTCCGGAACATTGTCGTCGTCGTCTGGGTTGTGGTCCGTATCGGGTACCGCAGGAGGCGGAGTCATGGGCGGGGGAGTATGTTCCCCTCGCGAAGGGAACAGAGCGCCCACCACGTCCTCCACGAGCTGGGGCCGGAGACTCTGCGTCAGCGGGGGAGCCCATGGGCGGAGTTTATCCCGCACCATTTTGTAGGGGCGTCCCCACGGGTCTCTGTTCAAAGTCTCCAGCGACTCCTCGCGGGACCGGTCTCTGGCCCGCAGGATCTCCGCTCGGAGGGCAATCTTCGCCGCTCTATACCCCTCGTACAGCTCCGCCTGAATGGCTTCCGTATCCGAAGGGCGAATACGGAGCCTGCGGTGCCTGGTGTACCGGTGTCGCGCAGCAACGCACGCCTCACGTAAAGAGACGCGCCATCCTAAGAACGAAGCCTCGTAAGGCCCCCGGTGCTGACGGTATCACCAACACAGTGCTGCGCCACTTGCCCTTCCGTACGGTAGCGGCACTGGCGCGCCTGTTCACGGCGATACTGCGCACGGGGGCCTTCCCCACCTCGTGGAAGGAAGGGCGCGTCATCATGCTGCCCAAGGCGGGAAAGAACGTGCTGAAGCCGGAGAGCTATCGGCCGATAACACTCCTACCGACAGTCTCCAAGGTGTTCGAAGCACTCCTGCTGCGACACCTCCTACCACATATTGCGCCGCGGCCGGAACAATTTGGGTTTCGGGCGGAACATAGCACGACGCTCCAGCTGTCGAGGGTACTGCACCTACTCGCAGCAGCGCTTAACAAGAAGGAATACTCGGTGGCAGTATTCCTCGACATGGAGAAGGCCTTCGACCGCGTATGGCACGACGGCCTTATATATAAGCTGGCCACGTCAGACGCGCCCCGTCGCGTCGTAAAAGTGGTCTCTACTTTTCTCTCCAACAGGACCTTCAGGGTGGTGGTCGACGGGGCGCTATCCAGCGCCCGCCCGGTGCTGGCTGGTGTGCCGCAGGGCAGCTGTGTGTCGCCGGCGTGTTACTCACGCTACACCGACGACATCCCCACCACTTCAGACGCTACGCTCGCGCTGTACGCAGATGACGCCGCGTACATTACTACATCGCTCAATGCGAAGTACGCGGCGGTCAAAATGCAGCGCGCGCTTGATCTGCTTCCCGAGTGGCTGTCGGTGAACGTGGGTAAGACACAGGCGATGGTGACGGGTTTTGCGCCCCTCCCACCGCCCCTGAAGCTACAAGGAGCCGACGTCGCGTGGTCGCCCCGGGCCAAGTACCTGGGTGTGACGATCGACCGTCGGCTCACGATGGGGCCACACGTCCGTAAGGTCGCCGCGCAGGTAAGGGTTGCCCGCAACCAACTCAAACCGGTGCTCTCGTCCCGCATCCCGGCGCGCGTCAAGTTGAGCGTGTACAAAACGTACGTACGCTCAATCTTGACGTACGCCGCCCCGGCTTGGTACGCTCTCACGAGCGAGTCGAGCCGAAAGCTGCTCCGCGCGCAACAGAACTTAGCGCTGCGGACCATTGTCGACGCTCCTCGCTACGTGAGGAATGACGTACTACACCGGGACCTCGGGATTGAGAGCCTGGATGAGTACGTGCGGCACCTCGTGAAAGGCATGTTCGCGCGTGCCGACGCATTTGCTTGGCCCCATGTCAAGCAGATAGCGCCCTGGCACGCGCGCCCGCCTGACGCGAGACCCCTGCCCCGCGACCTGGTAGCGGACGACTGACCCCATCGCACCGGATATGACGCCCAAGCAAGCGGCACCCAGGCTACACGCGGCTTGCTTGAGACAATTAATACGTCACAAACCACACGCATCTGTTACGTATTTGTATTCTAAGTTAATATAGGTATGAATACGTAACAAAAACAGACATTCACCTCTATACAGGCACATATATATGCACGTATAGTCGCAGCTGCGGTCGCGACTACACGTATTCACCGGGCGGCGTTACACTACAGTACTATGCCGCTCTCACACTCATATTCCGCCTATTACCCGGGTCATGGTTTGGCTAGCTCTGATAAGTGGGCCGGGTATAGGCTACATTGACCTGTAGAAGCGCCATAAAGTCGCCATCTCGTCGCTGGTCGTCCTCGCCGGGCCTCCCCCAGGTAACTGGGGGTCTCACCTGGCGGGGACAGACCGCCGAGATGTCGTGAAGAAGCGATACTGTGTAACAGTGTCGCGGCGCGACTACAGAAACAATCTCAGATACCCTATCACAGGGCCCGCGGCTGTCACGCGGGCCCAACATCCTCAGGCCGCACTAGGCCGCTATAAGGAGGGGCCCATATAAATGGGCCACCGCGTGCCTTCCGCGGACAGGGGGCTACGCCCCGGTTCCGCCAGCCACGCCCCCTTGCGGGGGCGTAGCGACATCTGAGTGTGCCAACGCTCAGTGCCCGATGGTCTTCGACGCTGGGATGTTGTCGCCATCTGATACGATCGCCAGTGCAGGCGCAGATCGTAGAGGTGTCGCATTCCTTCGGAGTGGTGGCACGCATTGCGCGCGCCGCGCGCGCGCGCCCTGGTGGTCGCTCAGTGCGCTGCGCGCTGTGGTGGCGGCCGGACGTGTGATGCGCTCGTATGACTGTGTAGGTCACTACATTATTCCCCCTCAGCGAAGCGTACAGGAGGTTTTGATGTCCTGCCGGATTTAGTGACATAGCTGAAGGTGACAGGTGCCTCATCTGCTTGCTCCTCGTTGCACTGGAATGCAGGCTTCAGCCGATCGATGGATATATTAGATCTTCTATTCTCCAACTGTACGGTAAAGTACTTATCTGTGCGATCAATAACGCGATACGGACCGTTATAGGTAGGTGTCAACGGTTTACGTACAGCGTCGTTGCGAACGTATACATGTGTTGATTTATACAGATCGCCGTGAATGAAAACAGCTGTGCTTTTGTTGGCTTCGCGTTGCACCTGTGCCTTTTTCAATGCTTCGCTAAGATTATTCATGAAGTGCGATGACGTGTTGCATGTTGTGATAGCTTCACCGTAGAATTCACCAGGCAGGCGTAGTGTTCTTCCGAATAATAATTCCGCAGTGCTGGCGCCGATGTCTGTCTTGTATGCGGCGCGAAGACCAAGTAATACAGTGGGTAACTCGTACGTCCAGTTCGTTGTATTTAATCTTGCGGTGAGTGATGCTTTAAGTGTGCGGTGCCAGCGTTCCACCAAACCGTTCGATTGGGGATGGTACGCCGTAGTGCGTACGTGCTGGATTCCCATGCGATGCATCAACTTATGGAATAGTTCGGATTCGAACTGTCTACCTTGGTCTGTTGTTATGGTCGCGGGGCAACCGAATCTTGCAATCGATGTTTCATACAACGTATTTGCGACTTTTTCTGCCGTTATGTCCTCGATTGGTTGAGCTTCTGGCCACTTCGTTGCTCTGTCGATCATTGTAAGTATATAACGGCAGTTGTTTGACGTTGGTAAGGGACCGACTAAGTCAATGTGCAGATGACTTAAGCGGTCTACTGGCGTGAAACTGGATACTGGTGCCTTGGTGTGGCGATGAACTTTCACTCGCTGGCATTGGTCGCAGGCCCTTGCCCAGTCTGTGACATCTTTCTTAATGGTCAACCAGAAATAACGTGTGGTAGTCAATCTTCTCGTCGCTCTTACGCCGGGGTGATTTAGGTCGTGTATCGCTTGATAAGCTTGCTTCCTGTATTGCGATGGTAAGTACGGCCGAGGACATTTTGTTGACATCTCGCATATGACTTGAGTTGTTGAACCGGGCAGTGCTATTCGCTTGAATATGAACCTGTCGCTTTTCATGAGTTGCTTAAGTTCTTCATCTTCTTTTTGAGACTTTGCTAACTCGTCGTAATTTATCGGTGTTGGACATGAGATTGTGTCTACTCGTGACATGGCGTCGGCGACACAGTTTTCCTTGCCCGATACGTGTTTGATATCGGTAACAAACTGGCTAATATATTCTAAATATCTTGTGCGCCTCGGAGTTTCATCTTTATAGTTCGCTCGCAGTGCAGTGGTGAGGGGTTGGTGGTCCGTCAATATGATGACGTCACGGCCTTCTATGATCCGGCGAAAGTGACGTACTGCCATGTATATAGACGTAAGCTCCCTGTCATACGTGCTGTATTTCCTTTGAGCCTCGTCGAATTTTTTGGAATAAAATCCAAGCGGTCTCCAACGGCCTTGACTTTTTTGCTGTAGTACCGCCCCCGCACAGGTGTCGGATGCGTCGGTCATGAGAACGAAAGGTAGTGTTGACGATGGGTATGACAACAATACGGCGCTGGTGATGTCGTGTTTGCATTTTTCAAACGCCTGTATCGCTGTCTCGCTCCAATTAATTCTCGTCTTGTCGTTTTTCTTCGAACCTTTCAGGTAAACATTGAGCTCTTTCTGATACACGGCGGCATGTGGGATATTCTCACGATAAAAGTTTATCATTCCCAAGAATCGACGCAATTGTTGGACTGTTTCTGGGCGAGGGTATGATTTTATTGCTTCGACCTTCTCGTCAGTTGGCTTAATTCCTTCGGTGTTTATAGTGTAGCCCAAAAAGTTGAGTGTTTCTTGGCCAAATGTACACTTAGCTACATTTAGTTGTAGCCCATGGTTGTTAATCCTTCTGAATACCTCTTCTAGTTCTCTTCTGTGCTGTTCTTTTGTTTCAGAAGCCAATAAAATGTCGTCGACAAATGGGAAAACAGGGAGTCCCCGTAGAACATTGTCTATGTGTCGTTGGAACGGTTGCCCAGCGTTGCGCAAACCGAAGCACATCCTCGGGAATTCAAAAAGCCCGAAAGGTGTGATAACGGCTGTCTTCTGTATATCCTCTTCGCGTGTCCTCACTTGATAATAGGCTTTTTTCATGTCGATTATCGAGAAGTATTTCTTCCCCAGCAAGTTGTAGGTAAAATCATGTAGCCTTGGAATGGGGTAACGGTCTGGCACAGTCACTGTATTGAGACGACGATAATCTCCACAAACTCTGTACTTGCCATCCTTCTTTAGGACAAGATGTATTGGACTGGCCCAAGGACTCTTCGACAGCCGGCAAATACCTTGCTCAATCATGACGTCAAATTCTGCCTTAGCTGCCTTGTACTTGTGCGGTGGAAGAGGGCGTAATTTCGCATATAATGGCGGGCCGGTAGTCTGTATGTAGTGTTCCACTTCGCTGTGGCAGAGCTTCAGATTCGGTCGGGTGATGTCTGGGTACTTTGCGAGTAGATCGTGATATGGCTGCTGGTCATCTACGGTATTGATGCTGGAGTCTGAAGTTGACGTTACGCAGCCGACAACGGATAGGCCTGTTTTTTTGTCAATTAACCTTTGTCCGTGTATATCTACCGTGAGTTGGTGCTTATGTAGGAAATCAGCTCCCAATATCGGTCTGGTCACTTCGGTGACGACGAAATTACACATATACGGTCGACGTAGTCCGATATTCAATGTCATAGTACGTTCCCCATATGAGGGTATTCGTGAAATTGGCGGCGTAGAGATATTCGGTCGGCGTCGTTTTTTCTCTGCGTACCCTCTTGACAGGTAATACTGAGACGTTCGCGCCGGTATCGATGAGGAAATGCAGACCAGTTTCCAGCTCTTTTATGAAAAGACGGTGTCGTGTTACGTTGTTGACTTCGGCTCCCGTCGTAGCCAAAGTCGGGACTAGTTTTCCTGGCTCGTATTCATCTTGCCTGCAAAGTTACAGGGTCTCCGACAGCGAAACGCCTCCTTGCCGAACTTGCGATGGAAAAAGCAAATCGATGTGTCACGATTTGCGGACTTGGAACGAGATCTCGATCGGTATCTGCCTCGCTGCGGTCCACGGTGGTAGTTATGCGATCTGTCAGTCTTCAACGCTGCGACCTCTTCCGTAAGTGCCTCGATCATATTAAAAATTCGATCGTTAGGCGATGGTGTCGACGATTGTAACGCGGTACTAGCATGACTGCAGGAACAAACGGAATTGACCTCTTTCATCTGCTCACTCATCTTGTCGGCCATCGCCGCTAGCGAGTCTAATTTTGATGCTTCACTGACCGCCAATACAGCTCTTGTCGAAGAGGGTAGGTGGCTCATCCACAACATTCGAAGGGTTTCATCAGGCATCTTGTCACGAGCCAGATCACGCATACGCCGCAGCAGCTGGGAAGGACGCTGGTCGCCTAGTTCAAGCTCGTTGAGCAATTTTTGTAGTTGCTTGTTCTCTGACTCTTCGTAGATGGATAATAACCGGGTCTTTAGCGCTTCAAATCTACCCGTCCTTGCCGATGATAATATGATGTCGCTAATTTGTTCTACATCCACCTTGTCGAGTTGTGCCACAGCAAGTCCAAACTTCGCTTCTTCGCTGAGCTTTTGGTTCGACACCATGGTTTCAAATTGCGCGAACCATAATCTGGGCTTGTCTCGCCAGAATGGAGGTATCCGAGACTTGACGGAGATCATCTCTATGTCTTCTTCAGATAGCGTGGTTCGCGGCTCTTGACTTGGGTTGTCCATAACTTTGTTGGATCACGTCGGGGTCACCAATTTAGAGGTCAGTCGTAAATAGAAAAACAAATGCGTATAGGTACGAATCAGAAATGGAATGAATGTTTATTGCTCTATAACATCTCCTTATATTAAGATAGGGAACACAAATGTAGTGGTGGTACTCATGAGAATACTAGGAGGTGGAAGACCAATAGGCGATCAGGTTGGGAGCTCGCCGAGTATGACGTAGGAAACGCGCGAGCGCGCGCGGGACGTAAATACGGGTGGCATGGCTTCCAACGCTCAGTGCCCGATGGTCATCGCCAGTGCAGGCGCAGACCGTAGAGGTGTCGCATTCCTTCGGAGTGGTGGCACGCATTGCGCGCGCCGAGCGCGCGCGCCCTGGCGGTCGCTCAGTGCGCCCTGGCGGCCGGACGTGTGATGCGCTTGTTAGAAAGTGGATGTAAACTACATTTATATATAGGTATTGATAGCCACTTTATTAGCAAGCTTTGTGTGTCAGAATGGTAACTATTAGTTTACTATATATGAAATTCCCTATGAATATGGTGTTAGGGAAAGGATTTTATAAAGAAAATCACAGAAAGACAAGACTAGGCATTTATTTCAATTAGGCTTGTCAAAGTAATGTTATTTGAGAAAGCTAGTTGTCCGTTCCAAAACTAGGTCTTCGTGGAGAAGAACGGCAAGAAACTCCACGGAAACTTGGTTTAAAGTATTTTATCAACACATTTTTACATTTGCATAATATACTTTGTTACAACATAAATCTCTAGGATCATTTCTCAAAGATAGAAACTTTACCAGTGGAAAGAAACAGAACATGAATATTCCTTTGATTAAACACAATACAATATTAGCCAATTAGCCATATTTTAACACATACAGAGCAACATAGTCATTAGCAATAATCAAAATATAATATCAATTAACTTACATCTTACATTTCCATAAATTACCGTTAAAACAGATAGTTCTATCTATTGGACCTTTACTCAGATTAGTAGCAACATTATAATAATGGCAAAAGAAAGAACATAAGTATTCCATTAAACAATTTAACACATTAGCAATATTGGCAATAATATGCTTTACACAACAACATAATCATAATCATAATCATAATAGGCAATAATTAAGGTATAATATCGAATTAAGTACTTAAACTTTTACCTGTAGGCCGGAGCTCCGTTTTGGTCGATGTCTGGATCCAGAATCGGCTCTGACACCCGGAGCTCCCCCTCTTATAGTCGAGAACAAACAACTTTGACCTTTCAATCTACCGTCATCCAAAATATCAAATATCAACGACATAAAAGGTGGATTTCCGTTTAGAATATTTCCTATGTTTTGCTACATTATTCCTTAATATTTTAACTAATCTACTTTTACAGACATACTGAAATAAATAATTAAAGAATTATTGGAATAAAGTAAATTAGGTATTCACAGTTGTTACAAGTTTAGGTTATGCAAATCATTACAATTTCATCAAGTTTTAACAGTGAAATGAATACTCATAACATAACAACAATATACCTATAATCACAATAATCTATTACGCTCGTATGACTGTGTAGGTCACTACACCCGTATGAGTTCCAGCAGGTAAAGAATATCCTATCTGACTGGTAGTGGCCTCCAATGATGTTGGTATTATAGGTGAATCCTCCTTCGTACAACATGATGATACATAATTAATCACTATGTTCTTAGTATAACTAGACAACACAGACTCGTCTCTAATACTACAATCTGTTATATTAGCTATAACCTCATTAATATTATATGCTATCAACATAGAAATCATATGTCTACATTCCCAAGACAGAGATAAAGTTCTCTGAGTTAACTTAAATCCACTAACAAACTTGTTAGTGTCAAAATACAATAATTTGTCACTATGATAACATGTCAGCCTGTGAATAGTATTATTCAACTTATAAATATAATTATTTTCAGCGTCAGATAAAGAATTAGAGTAGGGAAAAGCACATAACATCAGCTTTCCTACATTTAACTTTAATAAGGTGTCTACACCATCCACTATGTCCTTTCTGGTAATACCAGTACTATTACCTAATAACAAAACCATTGTAGAATAATTATTTAGGTTTGTGTTTGCAATTCTTTAAATCATTTGCTTAAAACTTATGTTATGATAACAATTATTGGTAAAACTATGGCTAAGGTAATTAAGTAATATTTTTCCAAAGCCTGAACCTAATTCATCACAAAAAAAAAAAAAAAATTGTTCTGTGTATTAACACAGATCTCTGCTGGAAGAGCCAACACCGGAGGGGGCAAGTTTGGCTGAGGCTGAATAGGAAGTGGTTGGTCGGCACAGCTGCATGAAAGGTTATTAGTCAGAGACTCATACCTCTCAGCATTGCACTTCACCAAGTCCAATAGTTCCCCAGCCTCAAACAAGCGGTCACTTAATTGTTGTTGTGAAGTCTCATATTTTTCAAAAATATCCTTCAGCAAGTGCTCCTTGTGTAGTATTTCATTATAGACGAGCTGGATATCAGTGTCCTATTTTTCCCTACATTTATCTAACTCAATAGAAACTGTATTTAAGTTTTTTGATAAGACAACACGTTCCTTTATAAGTGAAATATTAAATTTTAAGAGATTTTGTTTTTTAATTGTTCTCTTTGACCGTTTAATTAATTTCTTGATTTTAATATATTTCTTTAATTTATTGTGACTCATAACAATAGGACATAATGGTATGGTGCCATCACCAGTCAAATCTATTGTTACAGCTGGCGCAAGGTGAATACTGGCACAATGGCGTCATTGAGACAGTTAAAAACATATTGATTAACACAAACGTGCCAGAAAACATCGACTCATCCGTAGAACAGAGTCCGATATGATCATAGAGCAAAAACGAGTTAAATAGCTAGACGAGATAAGGAATACTAACTCTACAAACGTACTTTTTTAGAATTTTCGTATCTTATTTAGTTTCGGAAATATAGAATCGAAAAACGTTCTTTCTGACAAGTAGCTCCGCATAAAAACGCACGTAGTGAACAAGCGACGGCGCGCGGGGAGCGGTGGTGACGTGGGCGCCCCGTCCGTTTGTCAGTCCGGCCGTTGTTTGTTGGAGGGTGTTAGTGTCATGCGCTTAGTTTCTTTTCGGTTTTGATTAAAAAAATAATTTACTGCTACTACTCGTATTCTTAATCTTTCTGTAATAACAAGCAGTAAAAAGTGGAAGTCTCATGAAATATTAGGACGATTTTATACGAAAACTATTGAACTTTTAAGCGTTTCATGTGAATATAGGCCGTTTTTCTACGAAATCTGTGATACGATTTGTTGGTTCGATATTAAGATGGGACGTTGTTACTGGGATAATTAGATCAATTAGGACGTTATTCACTTAAAAATATCGTTAATATAAAGGTATTGTTATTTAAAATTTGTTAAATTAATTGCTAAGTACATTGTCTTGCAATATACATTTATTACAAATAGTATTTTATGAATACCTATAATAATGTTTACTTTTTTATTTTAAATTTCAATTGTGAATGTCGAATGTCTTCTATGCCTCCTAGTGCAGAAGAAATCAGTCACGAACTTCTGCACGAAGATACTGGGACCAAGGAAGTTACCTGCGACAGCTCAATACCGATTGTCATGTCTTATCCGTCTGCCAATGATGTTTTCAACAATCAACCTAGTACATTTTCTTTGGAAGTGCCTTCTAGTTTCGAAAATTCACCATTAATATAGCTCGAAGAGTTAGAAGTTTCTCACCACATATTTACCCCGGTTAATTTCAAACTGTCATCGCAACTTCTATGCTGTCTCCATGTCCATTCGATCTACGTTAGCATATTCTGTCCTAATCATGACAGTTTCTCTGTGATTTCTTCGTCGTCATTTAGCACCACAAATTCACCTGCTACTTCGCACTCGAGCGATCGCAACGTGATTCCTAAAACTACTAGAAAACGACAGAGGCGCCTAAAAGAATGGACGGACCTTAAACACAAATGCCTTAAGAACTTAGGTAAGAAATTTGTAACGAAAAAGAGAAAAGTTGTAGACGAAAAACGATGGGACCTTTATGCAAATGCTTTTACAGAAGGTTTTTACAGAAGGAACACACCTAAATTGAGGGGGACAGTGTCCACTCTGTCATCGAAAAAGTTTCTTAAACTAAAACTATCTATAACCCTCATGAATGGCGTGGTAAGATGGACTAAGAATGAAGGAGAACCCTATGTTGTTCGCAACGTTACCCAGAATAACGTGTTTGACTTTAAATTTCTTGTTAAACAAAAAGGTTTGGATGGAAGACATTAAGGGCAAGAAGATTAACTGGACTGACATTCGAGAAGTTCATGGATACGGTAGTGATCCCAACAAATTGTTTTTTAAATATGACCTGACTCAACCTGGTTATAATATTTTAGTGATTCGCGGTAACACGAGGAACTCGGTACAAACTGAACTAAAACCTGCATATTCTAAACCTATTATGGTTCCTGCTGCTAAATTTGTGCCACTCAGAAGTTATTTCCTAAGAGTATCATCCGTACTTTAACTTTTTGCCACATCACATCACATCACTGTTGATATTTCTGAAGAATCGGATGATGACCTATCGGAATAAGAGATTTTTTATATAGGTATTTTTTTATTTTTTGCTGCTTCTTTTTAGAGCTGAATTCTTCCTACAGATTTAGCGTAACAATGTAAACTATAATAAGTACGTAACCAAGTAATTTAATGTTTGTCTACGTACAATTTCATTGCAACTGAGTATGTGCACCCAATCTAGGTCACTATGTAAGACTAATTGATAAATTATGTAAGGTGGTGTTATTTATGATTTACTTTGAATTAAGTAACTAGTGCGAAGTTTAAATATCTTCATATACGTCTTTTCCGTTGTTATCACAAATATTGATGTACATTAATAAGTTTGAGACTGCTAATTTAAGTCTGTGCCGTATTTGTGTGGGTTACCTAGTTACCATGCTGTGATTCGATATGCCATTTGAATTATATACATTTTACTATTTTAAGTTTTAACTATTACGCTACCAAGGTAGTTTTAGGTATACGTACAGTTAAATTGTTGTTAAGTATAGAAAGAATCTCGTCCAGGTCATGATGCTTCTGATTGGTAAAATTATAAAGACTGAATGTTATTTGTAAAAAAAAAGTGGTTGTTGATTTTATAACTAATGCAAAGTTTAAATTTCTTCATGCGCGTCTCCTGCATTGTTGTAATAGGTACCTACATAGATCTGTAAGTTTTAGACTATGCTAATGTTACCTATTTTGAGATTCTTTTAATTAATTAACAATTTTAAATAATAACTTCAATTTTATTTAGTTATATGGGAGGGTAGTCATAATATGGCTCACATTATGTTTAAATATTTCAAGGTAGTTCTTCACATAGGCCTCTTAAGGTACGGGTAATTCCAACAAGAAAAGATCCATGTTAATATAGAACGTCATTTAATTGAGACGTCTCCGTAAAACAACGTATAATGTTCACTATGGACCCCCGCTGTTCCGCCATAAAACGTCTTATGTTGATATGGAACTCACTATCTAGTGAAATAAAAGGATAAGAAATATACACTACAAAGCATTTAACTAGACTGGGGAGTTGTAACAACATACCAAAAAATCTAAATGTCAAGTCTCACCGTTTAAGAGTTACACAAGTCAACAACTTCTCGAGCGTCTACTGAAAACTATCAACCCTACAGATCGGACTTTATTCTACGGATGAGTCGACATGTCACTGAATATAGACATGGATGGTCTTCCAATTTTCAATAGTTCCAAGAAAGAATTTTGGCCAATGTTGTGCAACATACACTAAATTCAAAACGTTAGCAGAAGGTAACAAAATAAGCAGTACTCGTATAAGAAAATAAAATTAACGTTGCGATAAGGTAAGCGTTTTATTAGCGACACTCCAGCTAGAGCTTATGTAAAATGCAAATAACTCCTATATTTGAAATTTAAAAGAGTATAAAATTACGAAAAAAAAAAAAAAAACATGGATTTATAATTTGGACCTGCAGCAGTAGAATTCGGTTCTGAACGCTAGAATATTTGTTGAACACAGCCGTTCTGATTAGGATCTGTGTCGGTGTCTGTTTTGTCCAGCATATTTGTCAATTCTTCTTCAGCCTCTCCGTGCTGGCGTCTGTACTTACATAAAACAAGTAACAAAATATTTGAGAAAATAAACTAGGGCCCAGTGCACACCCGAAATCTGCTATTTTTTTAAACATAAATGAGATTTTTTTTCACGAAAAAAGTTCTACCTAAAGGTACGCGTCCATTGGACCGCGCCGGATGCACGGCACGCAACGGATTTTAGTTTGCTTTGTATGATTTCGATGCGGGCGGCGCCGATTATGGACGCTGCGCTATGTAAAATCATACAAAGCAAACTAAAATCCGTTGCGTGCTGTGCGTGCGGTGCGTCCGGCGCGGGCCAATGGACGCGTACCTTAAGACGCTATAATTTTAAATGTAATCATTTTAGTGAAAGCCGAGCAGGAAAATTCCACATTATAAAAATTTGGTTTTGGTTCGTTCGATTAGAGAACCCTAAAAATCTGAGTAATGTAGAAATGTGATCAACTATGTCATTGTTATTCAGAAGTTAGTATAATTAGACTACTCTTTTTCATGTTATAGATTAGTAACAAGACATGTTGTGTGTACTTGTATTCAGCATTATAAATCAAAAGAACATTTAAAAGAAGAAGAATAAATATATATAAGAGATATTTATATATGAGATTTGTATGATTTTAAATGGCCATTAAAAATCTTTGTAACTTATACTTACAAGGAATTTACGAGATCACCAAAATGCTTAATGTTACAACTACAATATTTTCAACTCGATTCATATTATTTTGTTGGATTAAAATTGCTAGTATTAGGTATTTCGTCACAAGTACTTTTGTCAGACCTAGTATGTAAATATGAAAATACTATTTACTATCTATTATCATTATTATTCACGCGGCGCGTCATAAGTAGGTAATGGAAAAAAAAAAAAAACTTACTATTCACGACAAAATTACTTGCGCACTAACAATTAACATATAGCAGACCTCTAACATGTAAATAAAAATTTACTTTGATACCGATTTAAAAAAAAAAAAATATTCACCTTGGTAAATCAACATTTCATTTCTCAGTTGTAAGAGCTTAATTAAATCAATTTGAATTGTTATTCAAAAGTTATCGAGCTAATTGAAACGTTATTAAGTACTACTACTCAGATGTTATTCAGCGTTAAGCATTCAAAATTGGGACCCTTTTTGCTTGAATAACAGCTGAATAGACGGTACTCAGACGTTATTCAGCTTATACTCTTGATGATTGCTCTTATTCAATCTTTATTCGGTGCGGTGCTTTATTTGTGTGGTGTAGCAAGTAGTGGTAATCGAATTGATGTGGGGTAGGTAGGTACCATAACTAAAAACAAGTGCGAGTCGGACTGACGCACGAAGGGTTCCGTATATATAATGAATGAAAAATTTATAGAAATTGCGGTTTACGATTTATGACGTATTAAGAAAAAAACTACTTACTAGATCTCGTTCAAACCAATTACAGCCCCCCCCCCATTAGAAGTTACAGCTCCCCCCCCTGTAACTTCTAAAATACACATTTTACCACTTTGGAAGTGTCTCTCGCGCAAACTATTCAGTTTAGAAAAAAATATATATTAGAAACATCAATATAATTTTTAAAGACTTAGATAACCCCACAGATATGGGTTTGATGAAAAAAAAAAAAAAAAAAGCAATTTGAGTTTCACTTCTAAGTATGGGGAACCCCCAAAATTTAAAATCTTAATGCGGTTCACAGAATACATCTACTTACCAAGTTTCAACAGTATAGTTCTTATAGTTTCGGAAAAAAGTGGCTGTGACATACGGACGGACGGACAGACAGACAGACATGACGAATCCATAAGGTTCCGTTTTTTGCCATTTGGCTACGGAACCCTAAAAACGAAACTACAGAACAAAGGACACCGACTTCCGAAAAATTAAAGTTATTTTTGACTTTTTAGTGTTTTTTTTTTTTTGGAACTCGGTTATTTTTTTGTTAAAAAAGTTTTTTGACCGAATAAAATTGATGCTCTGAATAACCGATTCTTTTACAAACATTACATTTATTAGTGAATTTATTTATCCCAACCACACTTATCCATACTAATATTGTAAATGTGAAAGTAACTCTGTCTGTCTGTCGGTCTGTCTGTCGGTCTGTCTGTCTGTCTGTCTGTATGTTACGTTTTCACGCCTAAACCGCTGAACCGATCGTCATGAAATTTGGCAGAGATATAGCCTGGGATATGGAGAAGGACATAGGCTACTTTTTTACGCGATAACCGACATTCACGCGGGCGGAGCCGCGTGCAAAAGCTAGTTTATTATAAATTTTATTCTTGACTAGCAACCCGCCCCAGCTTTGCACGGTTGTATATCAGTGGAGTGCGTAGGGCTTGTCTCTAGGTATGCCATTGGTGTATAATATACAATGTGTGTATACATAAACCTTCCGGAAGAAATCAGTATGTCAGGATTAGTTTTTATTTCTTGGTTTGGCTTTAAAACTCGCCCAAATAATATGAATGATAGGCTGAAAAATGATGTGATAGGCAAAACGGTGCGGTTTAAACGAAGATGTAGTGATAAAAATTTAAAAGAGTATGCTTAAGATGGTTCGGTCATGTTGAGAGGATGAATGAAAGGCGACTTACAACTTACAAGGCAGATGTGAGTGGAAACATCGGGAGGGGATGCCTAAGGAGGATATATAGACCTAATTGGTGATGTTCTTCAAAAAAGTCAGGTGCGTAGCACTCACAACCGGCGTGCATGTATGACCAGATGTATGAATGTAAATAAAGCAAAAGGGGTATGTACGGAGCGTAGCAGGTGGCGTTCTTTAGTTTCTGCCTACCCCCATGGGAAGAAGGCGTTAGTTTATGTATGTATGTATGTTTAATCCATGTGGTTGGACATAGTTGTGAATATTGCATATGGAGTAGACATATTTGCGACGACTGAACGGTAAACTAGTAAAATTACTTCCATGTAGCAAATTAATCAATGTTGACATCGTAAATGCACTTACTTAGGAATGAACTGGCAACACTGCCCGAGTGACATGTCAAATTTTTGTTCCGTATTTTAAAATTATTTTTAATAGTAATTAAGTAAAATTAAGGTGTAATTTTATGTGTAAACGTAATATAATAGCATAAATACTCAGGATTATTCTTTTCCTGTAAATATATAAAGTAAAACACAGTGTTTGGTTACACACCGGTAACCTAAAACAAACAGCTGACGTTCGAACTACGGATTTAAACGGGGAGTATTGCTTTACTTTCACTTTTTAATAGCACACAATCGTCACTTAAACTCTTACACATCCTCGTTAGGTTTTATCATAAATAGTTCGCTGATTTATCACTCAGAATTGAGTTTAAATCGCATTGTTTACATCGTAAAAACGAAATTTAGCGAAGCTTCGGTTATTCTCAATCTGTTCTTTAACATAAAATACAACAATAAAAACGTTCATGATTGTTAATTTTGCATCGTTGTTATAAATTAATATCGAATAATTACTTAAAAAATCTAGGCAACCTACCCATATTAGGAAAAGTAAAATCTTAAGGGTATAAAAGCATTATTTTTTTTTCATTCAATTTGATAATATAGCTTTGATAATAGCTCTTCAAGACAGTTCAGTAGCCTACCTCATTTCTCTTCTGAACAACACTAACTTCTCCCATTTTCCCTTTCATTTCCAACTTTATTTTATTTTTCTGTCTGACTCGTTCTCACTGTTTCTTTATTCTAATTTCAGTAACAAATTCTGAAACCATGCCTGTGATGACCCGTAAGGCTACTGCTCAGGATATGGAGCTTAAATTGAGAACGGCCCTCCAAGACCTTGAAGCATCGAAGCTCCAATGTCAACAATTGTTACAGGAGAATGATGAAAGTGAGGAGGAAGTCAAGAAGATAATTAACAAAAACTCAAGCCTTAAACGGGAGCTAGTAGTCCTAAATCAGCAATATCTGAATATTGTTGATGAACGCGACCAACTGAAGGTGGTCATGGATGGTTTCAGCAACTGTAGTAACTTGTATGAGGCCTTAAAGCCTTTAAGCAAAGTTAGGGACCTAGAAGATGAATTAATTCATGCTAATAGTCATATTATCTGTTTGGAGAAAGAAAAACAATGTACTCAGGTTAAAGAAACTAGCCTCTTGTGTAATGAATTATTAAATAGTAATTTTAACCCTAATTCTATTATAAGTATTGACTTTACTGAGGATTCCTTGCTGAAACAGAATGTTGGTTATAAAGTTAGTCATAATAAAATGATAAAATATGCTAAACTGAATAGAATAATTAAAAAATTTAATCAAATTAGGAAACAACATAAACACTTTTCTAAAAATATTCCACAGAGAAAAGAGCATGTTGATCTAATCCATAAATTTATAAAATTATCAAATCAAATTAGAAGACAGCAAAAAAATCTATGAAATTGATACACAGCGCTTACAGTCTGACATACAGGCACTTGAGGGCCGGCTTAGTTCCCTTTGCATTAAATATGTGAGCTTTCAGAACCAAGTTAAAGAACATATTCTTGCTGCTAATGAGTTAGTTATGTGTCAGTGTACTTGTCAGGTTTCAATCCCTGATTCTGTCCAGCCTGAGGCAACGGAGGACCCGTCCCAGACTGAGAGTTTTTCTCAAGACTGTATCCTCAACCAAGATATATCTGATATAGTACAAGATCTATCTCATGTGGTACGGCCTGAGATTGTTAGTTGTACATCTTCCAGAGGTCAGGATCTTTATCATTCAGTTATGTTCTCAGATAGTATAGGAAGAGGTTTAGGTAAATTAATTAGTAACAACCTGTGTTATTCTAATCAAAATTGGACCCTGTTATGCAGAAAAGATCCAAACAAAGTTTCTGCATAACAGGGTCCAATTATTGTATGCCAGGGTCAACCTACAAACGAATAATGGCATCAGTAATATCAAAAATATACAATCCTAAAACCAACATTACTGTATTTGTAGGTAATAGTTCTAAGGTCAATAAAGAAGAAATCACTGACTATGTAACTGAGTTGTTAAAGTTAAATTGTAGTAAAATAACATTGTGTGCTTTCCCATATTTTGGAAAATTGACAAATAGACAAAACAATTATATTCATATGCTTAATAAACATATGCATTTCTTAGTTAGTCATTAGGTATAGTGACAAGCTTGTGTTTTTTGACACCAACAGTATTGTGGAAACTTTAAGGTCGACTAGGGATACTGGTGCCGATTCCCTTGTTCACAAACTAAACTAAATTTAAGTTCAGTGCATCTTTTTCTTTTTATTTCATTAAGAAAAGGACAGAAGATAAATTTTAGTTTAGTCCTGTCAAATTAATCAGCGCTTGACGTAAATTGACTTAATTTTAGTTGGCAAGTTTTTAATCACGTCTAAACGTGTATGTAGTAGTGACACGCGCTGATTAATTTGACAGGACTAAACAAAAATTTTTCTGCTGTCCTTTTCTTAATGAAATAGAAAGAAAAAGATGCACTGAACTTAAATTTAGTTTAGTTTGTGAACAAGGGAATCGGCACCACTGTGTATCTGCCTGTTAGTTTTAGACACATAATAGCAAGACTATTAGCTTTTTATATAAACTCAGACATAAGTAGTATGTCGAAGTCTTGTGTAATTAACACCACAACAGTTAGTAGTAATACTAATAACTAGCTTTTGCCCGCGGCTTCGCCCGCGTGGATGTCGGTTATCGCATAAAAAAGTACCCTATGTACTACCCTCTCCATATCCCAGGCTATATCTCAAAATTCTAACTTAATATTAATTTTAATGTGACTCACTATGTGTTTATTACCGAGGTGGTAATGAGTTGAACTATCGAACTAATGTGCACACTAATAGGGTTGAAAATAAAACCACAATTGTGTACTGATCTAAGCTGGTATATTTAATTAAAATTGCGAGACCCCAACCAAATCGCGGTAACGAAACCATAGCGAGATCTATTTCGACGTCAACGCCATCTATCGAGCTTGACATCAAACTCTTAACATTTCACAATAATAACTATGGTTTTATGGTTTCTTCATGAACACTATGTGAATAGAAACCGAAACAAATGATTTAATATAGTAAAAGTACTTATGTTCTGAACGTGAATGAGTCTTTACCTAAAGATAACAAACACAAAATCAAAATACGAAATTTCACTCAAATTCTTAAAGCAATCAATTGTACCAAATACAACACGAAATATAATTGCGACACAAATAATAATTTTAGAATAATTCACGTAAGTACTAACTTTTCTCAGGGTCACGTTCGCAATTGGACGAAATATTAGACATAATATTAGACATTTATTTTGTACTTGCAACACGATCTGGATGTAGAATTCGATTAATCGACTAATAATTGACCGGTTGACATTTTAGCGGGAACACCACTAAACGAACGAAAAAAGAAAACAAAATACGTCTATACTCTGTGGTCGTGTGGCGGTGTGACGCGATGCTTAATGCAGTGTTGCAAAAGTTCCCGATTTTTCGGGAGATCTACTGATTTCGGCTCTTCCCTCCCGATATCCCGATTTCACGACCAAATCTCCCGAATTTCAGTTTTGCTTTTTTTGTTTTTTTTTTTTTATTATTATGGTGGCAAAAATATTATTAAGCCGACAACACTAAAATTTACCTGGTAACACTAAAACAATTCAATGGGATTCCCCAAAACTTCTCGCACGTCCTTTCAATACCGCAGTATACATAAAATATATAAGATCGAAATGCCTTTGAAATAAGGTTCATTATTGTTTGGTGAGTGTATGGGGGAAATTCCCTAAAAATAAATGTTTAAGTTCGAGTTGTTTGGTGAATGTACTGAGATGTTTTTTTACACTTTATTATCGTTTCGTCCGTTCGCAAGTGTACTGGTTTTGTTGTGCTTTACCTTCCATTTATTTACAATGTCCGATAGCGATGATTCGGATGGAAATACGAATACCCCAAGCACTAGTACTGGAGCTAAACGTAAAAAATATGCCCAAAATTATAAAGTGGAATGGGAATCACGACCAGAATGCTCTAATTGGCTTAAAAAAAGTTTGAAAGAAAAAAACTACGCACATTGCAAAAGTTGTAATAAAGATATTAATATTTCTTCTGGCTTCGACGCTGTTAAAAGACATGCCGCTTCCCAACTTCACATCAAAAGTATAAAATGCATTGCGGATCAACCTAAGATGACCAATTTTGTGAATCGAGAAGTGATCCAATTTAAACATCAAGTGAGGGAAGGTAAATAACAAAATATATTATTATGACAATGTACATACTTAATTTAAAAAAAATTGTTCAACTCTGTCAATTTTTATCAGGTCTATGTTTAATGGATAGAAGTGTTTTTGACTACATATATACTTGGTATAGATTTGCAAGTTGTTTTTAAACAAAAACATTTAAACTATTTCATCTCATTGCATTATTTAATTGTTTCAGGTGAAATTCGGATTGCCGGCTTTGTCGCTGAACACAACTTGCCATATGCGATAACTGACCATCTAGGCAAGTTAATACAGAAGATTTGTCCAGATTCAAAAGTAGCTGAAAATATGAAGTGTTCTCGCCCCAGGATTCAAGCTGTCGTAAATAACGTAATCGGACAAGAAAGCTTTCATACTCTCTGCGAAGATCTACGACAGGTTAAGTTCTCACTTATAATTGACGAGTCCACCGATAGGAGTACCACCAAACATCTTTGTCTCGTCGTTAGATATGTCAAAAAAAATCATGTAGGAGATTATTTTTTTGGGCTTATCCCTGTTGTGACTGCAGACGCAACTACGTTACATAAAAGCATTGTAGACTTTTTTGAACAACATGGCGTTCCATTTCGACAAAATCTCATAGGTTTTGCTTCTGATGGTGCAAGTGTTATGATGGGACGTAATCATTCAGTAATGACGTTACTAAAAGCTGATGTACAACATTTATTTATAATGAAATTTATATGTCATTCATTCCATTTGTGTGCGTCCTACGCTTGCAACAAAATACCTCGGTTTATTGAAGAAGTTGTAAGGGAAATATACAATTATTTTTCTTCTAGTCCCAAAAGATCAGCTGAATTTAAAGAATTTCAATTATTTTGTAATTTAAAAATACATAAATTATTACATCCTTGTCAGACGAGGTGGCTGTCAGTACACGCAGCTATATCAAGAATTTTGGAGCAATATCAAGCTTTGAAATTATATTTCATTGATGCGTCGCTAAATGACGATATTGCAACAGCTACAAATATATTACACAAATTAAACGATCCATTAACGTTACTCTTTCTTCAATTTTTAGACTTTGTTTTACCTATTTTCAATAAATTAAATCGAGAAATGCAATCTGAATCAGCAAGAGTACACGTTTTGTATTCCCAAGTTTGTGTTAGTTTAAGAACTTTGTTTGATTGTTTTCTGAAAAAAGAATATTTAGAAAAAAACAATCTCGAAAGCATTGATTATAAAAACCCACGTAATTTTCTACTTATAGAAGATGTACCTATATTACGGAGCAAATGCCATTAATACTTTGCTTACAGATAAAAGATTGACTTCTGAACAAATCTACTTATTCCAAACGAGATGCATTCAATTCTTTATTGAAGCTTGTGATCAAATCATACAAAGGTTCCCAATTAGCAATAACCCTTTAAAAGATTTGGGAGCTTTCTCTCCGGAAAATGTAAAAAAAGGTGATCTGTCATCAATAGTACCAATATGTAGACAATTCCCAAATTTAATAGACAACAATAATTATCAAAGTATTGACACAGAATGGCGATTGCTTCGGAACACGAAAGAAATTGCGTCGTTTAGTGAAAAAACTGAAGAATTTTGGGCGAGCATTGGCAGCATGAAGTATGGTGATGGTACACTCATATTTGAAAACATTTGTTCTTTTGTTTTTAAAATACTATGTTTGCCACACTCATCTGCCAACGTGGAAAGAATTTTCTCTTCAATAAATTTAATGAAAACTAAACAACGCAACAAACTATCCACGGAATCGATAATAGGTCTCCTACACACCAAACGAGTTATAACAGAAAACAACCAAACTTGTTATAATTTTAATATAGAAAATAAAATTTTCGAAAAAAATTCTACCAAGAAATGGTATGAGGATCACTGAACCTAAAAATCTTAAAATGTACCTATGTATGTTTCTTTTTAATAAAGTAATTAGAGCGCAAAATACATTTATTTTATTTTTTTAAAACCTCCCGATTTCTCCCGATTTTTGGCTGGAAAATCTACCGTTTTTTTATTCTTGACTTTTGCAACACTGGCTTAATGTAAACATTCATCAAGGTTATACGTGCGTAAAGTAATGGATTCAATGAGAAAACGGTTTAATCTTAGAAGAATCTTATACAGAATTACTGAGAAATAAGTGTAGATTTCGTATTGAGTGTTAGTTTATCGAAAAGTGATAAATATGTCAGTGAAAAAGTAACGAAAGTTTTGGAATGCACAAATTTTGATCATAAGGCCGCCGTGTTTAGTAATGTTTTTATGATAAATATTCTTGTATACTGTTTGAAATACACGTAAGTAGCTAGCTTATTTATCTACGAACATAATTTGGCTAATAGCTACTGATATTATAGCGTATTGTTATCGTAATCGTATTTCCAAGAGTAAAATTCGGCAAACAAATACCTACAAAAAGTCAATAAAATGGATATAGTATGTTATCCTTAAGAGATAGACATATGCCATCGCGGACTTTTTTGAAGACCTTTTTATGATACACAATTCCACCATACATTATTTTGTTATATCTCAAAGGGTTTAGACAGCGTTTTCGTTGAAAGCTCCCAGACGGCTTATTTTTTTCCGACACCTCCAACAAATATCGTTAATTCATACAAAAATGCATACAAAAACATAACAAATTATATACTAAAACCTTCCTAGAGAACCAAGCTATCCATTGGTGAAAACAGCATGAGAATCGGTGCAGTAGTATTTGAGTTTATCGCGAACAGACAGACAGACAGACAGACAGACGCGGCGGAGGACTTTGTTTTATAATATGTAGTGATAGTGATAGTGATGATAGTGATAGTGATAAGGTGGTGAGCCTGAATAAATGTAGCTCAAATGCTATAAATATGTATACAAATTGTACGAAGGAGGTTCCATGTCCCTCACTTACTATGAGCTCACTGCCTGGTGATGACATTGAAGTCTTGGGGTTAACTCCAGATAGTCATTTAAACTAGTTTGTAAGATAACAGAAGGCACCAGTACGAATATTCTTATACTTAACAAAAACAAGGTGTCTTCTTGCTCAAAAATAAGTAATTATCAAAAAGGAGATCAGCAGAATGCCTTGAATAATATTTCATCAAAATATTCAATGTATTTCTTCCAAATTATTAGAAATTGAAATGTTTTTGGAAAAAACAAAGTTTGACATTGTTTGTTTTACTGAACATTGGTTAAAGGATTACCAAATGCTAATTAATTATGAGAACTATAGTTTGGGCAGTTGTTTTAACCGTAAATCTATGCTGCGTGGAGGTTCTCTAATCTTGATAAAAAATTGTTTAAAGTCTAAGCAACGTAATGACATAGTTGGTTTATCAGTTGAATATTGCATCGAGTTGTCCTGTGTTGAGCTAGATAAGCATGTTGTAGTGTGCGTGTACAGACCCCCTAATAATCAGAACTTTTCTTTATTTGAGTCAGTAATGGAAGATGTCCTAGCGAAAATTGCATCCAGTAACAAAGCTGAAATTATTTGTGGTGATTTTAATATTAATATTCTGGAAAATAATTCAAATAGCAGTAGATTATTAAGCCTTTTTAAATCGTTCAATTTATCTAATGTTTTTATAGAACCGACTAGGGTAACTCCAACTTCTGCTACTTGTATCGATAATCTTCAGTCTTCTGCGATTGTGATTATTTAGATAAAGCCATCGTAAATTATTTACCATCTGATCATAGTGGACAAACGGTAACTTTTAAGTTTAAAACACCTTTGCAAAAAGTGCAAATTCAATTTAGACCAATAACAACTGGCAATTTAAATAGATTCAATAGTACCCTAAATAATAAGTTAAATGTTCTGAGCCATAACATGGACGACGCAAATAAATTATATGAGGATTTCTTTTCAGTAGTGCACACTGAATTCAATAAAACGTTTGAAAAGAAAACAAAAAATATTTGCCATAATTTTATATTTAGTGACTGGGCAACTAGACGTATTAGGATAAGTAGGGAAAGAAGCTGTATGGCCTTAAGCCATTTATTAACACTGAAACTTTCAACAAGTATGTTGCTAAATATTCCAAAATTTTTAGAAATACTTGCAAGATAGCTTAAGCCTTATGCATTAGCCACAAGATCAAATCAGCTGAAAATAAAATAAAAACAGTTGGGAAAGTTATAAATAATGAAACCAATAGAAAGAAAATACGAAACACAGATTTCACATTGGAGACTTCACGTGGCGCCATAAGCTTCAATTTAGAAGTAGCTCAAGAATTTGTACATTAAAGAAAGAAAGAAAGAAAGAAAGAAATCATTTATTTGCTGATAATGTAGGTATACATGTAAGTTGGAATGTTTAATTAAGTGTCCCGGTACATTTTACCTTACGGCATGCAAAATATTGTTTGAGTTAAATGGTAATATAGATACAGCTATTACAATTATTGTTAGCCATAGTCTAATTCCTTTACTGATATACCATCTAGAACGACGGAATCTTTAAATTCCTCACCCGATGTCTCAATTGATTTATTAAGAGCGAACGTTCCAGGCTGCCCGGTTGAATTTCAATTTAAACATATAAACCCTATGATAGTTATAAAAGCTTTTCGGCAAATCAAAATCAAATTAACCGAAGATCTATGGGGAATGTCTATCAAAGTTTGTACATCTATAATCGAGACTATAGCACCATACTTAGCTTTAATATTTAATTTGTGTGTGGATCAAGGAGTCTTCCCGGATTTAATGAAATACAGTATGGTTATACCACTTTTTAAATCAGGGGACAGTAAAGACATTAACATTATATACCAGTATCCGTGTTGCCGGTATTTAGAAAGGTGTTCGAAAAGGTGATGCTCAATCAAATGCTTAATCATTTTAACACCAACCATATCTTACACGATCAGCAATATGGTTTCACCAAAGGACGTTGTACAACTGATGCCGGTGTCACCTTATTAAGATACATATTTATAGCATGGGAGAAGGCCCAAGATGCTATAGGAATCTTTTGTGACCTCTCCAAGGCATTTGACTGCGTAAATCACGAAACCTTACTCTTGAAACTGGAGCATTACGGACTAGGTAAAGTTGCGCTCAGTTTAGTAAAATTTTATTTAAATGATAGACAACAGCAAGTTCAAATAAATGGAGTCAATTCACTCGGCTTAAGAGTAAAAATGGGTATGCCACAAGGCTCGATATTGGGTCCTTTCCTCTTTTTAGTATATATTAATGATCTACCCCATTTATTAAAAAACCAACCACAAATGGTGTTATTTGCTGACGATACTTCCGTAACTTTTAAGATAAATAGACGTGCATCAAATCTGGACGACGTAAATAACGCCCTACTGCAGGTCCAAAATTGGTTCACTGCTAATAATTTAGTATTAAATGGGAAAAAAACGAAATGCATAAGATTTACTTTACCGAATGTTAAAAGTAGTGATTGTGACATAGTATTGAATAGGGAGAAACTAGAATTCGTCGATAAAACTGTTTTCCTAGGGATCACGCTCGACTCAAGGCAGCAATGGGGTCCTCATTTAACATCTCTTGCAGGGCGGCTAAGTTCAGCAGCATATGCTGTGAGAAAAATCCGTCAATTTACTGATGAAGATACCGCGAGGCTAGTCTATTTTAATTACTTTCATAGTATCATGTCTTACGGTATTTTACTGTGGGGACGGCCTGCAGATATCGAATCTATTTTTATTCTACAGAAAAGAGCCATCAGAGCAATATATGGCCGCCGCAGGCGCGATTCTCTCAGGGAACTGTTTAAAGATATTAACATCATGACGGTACCTTATAGTACCAGAAATAGGGACCAATTAGTTCAACCAGGTTTCAGACTGGCTAAAGTAGACTCATCCTTCATGGGGTACTGTTTAAAATGTTACAATAAAATACCTCCCCACATACTCCAGTTGAACGAAACAAAATTCAAAACTTGTAGTAGTTTGAGTTTGACTTAAACGCTTTACCATGTAGCGTTGTGGCTTCTCAACGGTAATCCGTTGAGAAGCCATCCGGCTGTTAAGTCAAGTGATGCTAAATATTGCAATTAGTTGGTTACCAACCACAAAAACATGGAGCGACACTAGTTTTCTAATAGACTCGGCCATTTCTACATCCGCTGCTCAGATAGCACACGCTTTTTCCTGACCCTCAAGCTTCTATGTGCCCCAAACTGGTCTCCCATGTCGCATGCTGGCTTGCATGCTGCAGGCTGTATCTACGTAACGCCTGTGCCCAGTTCGTAGCAAAAGCTTCGTAATACAAATTTGTTTTAAAAACATTATTAGGATGGGTAAGTATTATATGGTATAATTACAAAATCTCTAATATTTACAAGATATATCAACTGAATCTATAATTATATTTGATATAATGATCAGTTAATATAATAAACGATTTTATATAATTTTAAAATAACTAATTTTTATAAGCCTATATACATTGAATATAAAATCGTTTGATATACCACTCAAAAGACATAAAACCTCTTTAGTCTAATATGATAAAAACTTCTAGTCAAAATGATCACTGTTCTAACCTAAACTAACCCAAATGATTCACCAAAAATGGAGAGGATCTGGCGCTCGGCGGCCGCTCCCGCCTTAGCCTTCTAATCTAACCTTTCCGAGTCGGATTGCTCTAAATCGGGGTGTTAACCATAATGACTGTATCAATATAATATTTTAAACGATAGAGAACCATTAGACGAAATAAGTTTTAGAGTATATATCTACAGTTGGTATATCTCACGTTTATTATATCTTGTGAACGTTATTGAAATGAAAATATACCAAATAACTTTGTGTTATGAGACGCACCCTATTAGGATAAATAATATATAATAAACATTGAATAATTTGAATTTAGGACTTATAATTTTTATTGAAAACGGTTTTAAGTCTTTTGTATATTATTGATTGTAATATTTATGACAAACAAATTTAGGGCATATTGTATTTAGGGATTTCAATTTTATGGCATGTTATATTATGTGACACTAAGTTCGGGCAAGTTATCATTCGAAAATATGATGATTAGGATAAAAAAATTATGGGTAAAAAAGTCAGGGAACACAATAGAGAACCGCCCC
Source organism: Dryobota labecula (assembly GCA_947523025.1). Taxonomy (NCBI): domain Eukaryota; kingdom Metazoa; phylum Arthropoda; class Insecta; order Lepidoptera; family Noctuidae; genus Dryobota; species Dryobota labecula. The sequence continues at coordinate 489,800 of OX383296.1, read as the reverse complement.
AAACTAGGGTGAGTTCCTTATTAATTTGTTGTGTATACCAGACCCTCGGTGCTATACAATAACAATCTGCTAAGATCATTCTATTATATTTTTAATATATGGCAAGCAAAGCTGATGTCGACTATTCTGCCAACGTCAAGTGAGTTAGAAAAACAAATGTGAATGAGAAAAAAAAAAGTTGTAAGATTCTTCGATTGATACAGTTGAACACTGAACACAATGTAGATCATGTTGGAATAGTACGGGACTGAAACAAGATCATTGTTTTACTTTCTGTTTTATGCTCGCGTGTCACATACATTACTTCATATTGCAGCTGTCATTGTGTCTTTGCAAACTCTCTACCTGTACACCGCTGCGATGTTTTGAGGTTTCACCTACCCACACTGTCCTTGGTAGCTGAAAAAGGGAAAGAAGCTGGCACATTATTAATATGGGGCTTGCAAATGACATGCGCTTCCTAACGCTGGACATCTATAATCTGCACGCGTTGCTGAACCGCGTGCCAGCGGCCGGCCGCTTACCGCCAGCAGCGGCTCGGAGAAGACCAGTTCCAGCCGCCTGATGAGCCTGTGCTGACAGGCGCACCGTGTCTGCCATGTTGCATGTTGTTGTTTTATTGCCAAGGACGGTACTCTACCTACCGAACTCCTAGTGTGATAGTGCTCAGAACAGTGAACAGTGACCGTACCTACTACCTAGCCGTGTTACTTCTACCTATTTAATTATATGTTATTCTCTCTCTATCTAATCTAACCGTTAACGGCCTGCGGAGCCTCCCTGCAAAGCCCTAGCCGTTACAACCCCATAACGAGAAAATGCACTGTTGAACAGAAATCAACCGAAATTCATTTCTGAAAAGAGCAATCGTAAAACCACTTAAATTCTTCTAAAAGCATTTCTTTAATAAAAATAAAAACATAAGCGATTCTAATAACACCGAAATGCTCGCTTACGTTCCGACAACGACATTGTTTTGTGCTCAAAGTGCTCCGCTTGTAATTAAAAGGTTTTTGAAGGCTCGGCCATGTTTTTCTTTGAGCCCTGAGCGGCATTGTCTCTGCAACAACTGCAGAGCCCTTTGAGCGGTGCGTGCCGAGTTCATGACGAGGTGCATTCGGGATGGAGTTGCATTTTTTATGCATCTTACATGTTTTTTTTAGCGTGTTATAGATTTGGCAAAGCGTGTCTTAGCTGTGGTGTAGCATATCGTAGCTGTGGTGTAGAATATCGTAGCTATGGCGTAGCAGTGTCGTGGCGTGTCGAAACTTATTATTCTACAGCACAGGTTAACCTGGCGCAGCTGTAGCATGTCGTAGCATAAATGTAGCATATCGTAGCATAGCTATAGCCTGTTGTAGCGTGTTGTAGCCTGTTGTAGCGTGTCGTAGCCTGTTGTAGCGTGTCGTAGCTTTGGCGTAGCGTTTCGTAGCTTTGGCATAGCATATCGTAGCTGTGGTGTAGAATATCGTAGCTATGGCGTAGCAGTGTCGTAGCGTGTCGAAACTTATTATTCTACAGCACAGCTTAACTTGGCGCAGCTGTAGCATGTCGTAGCATAAATGTAGTATATCGTAGCATTGCTGTGGATTGTTGTAGCGTGTTGCAGCCTGTTGTAGCGTGTCGTAGCCTGTTGTAGCGTGTCGTAGCTTTGGCGTAGCGTTTCGTAGCTTTGGCATAGCATATCTTAGCTGTGGTGTAGAATATCGTAGCTATGGCATAACAGTGTCGTAGCGTGTCGAAAATTATTATTCTACAGCACAGCTTAACCTGGCGCAGCTGTAGCATGTCGTAGCATAAATGTAGCATATCGTAGCATAGCTGTAGCCTGTTGTAGCGTGTTGTAGCCTGTTGTAGCGTGTCGTAGCCTGTTGTAGCGTGTCGTAGCTTTGGCGTAGCGTTTCGTAGCTTTGGCATAGCGTGTCGTAGCTATGGTGTAGAATATCGTAGCTATGGCGTAGTGGTATAGTAGCGTGACGAAACTGAACTGTAGCATATTACGCTACAGCACAGCTTAGCTTAGCGAAGCTGTAGCATATCGTAGCATAGCGGTAATCTGCTGTAGTATGTCGTAGCTTTGGCGTAACGTGTTGTAGCTTGTGGAGTATGATGTAGCGTGTGGAATCTGTACTTTATGCAATCGTATATAGCTAGCGGGTGTGCTACTGTGCAGTGGTGTATGACGTGAGTGTTTCGGTGACTTATAGTCTCTTGCAAAAAAAGCTCGCAGTATTACTATAGATTATAGTAATATCACATCGTCTTTTGTCACAATTGCAACGCACCGACACGTTTGTTTGTGTCGTACTCTGTGCGCAAACTCACCGTCACATCATCCATCATTGTACAGTGTACACGCCTTACTCACGTGTAACGGTGGGTGAGCGCTAAACTTTCCCCGCGGGATTACACGCCGTAATTAAAAAATATGTATTGTTCGAAACACGGACACTACAGAGTTGGATACAGAAGTAACACCTGTCTTGTTCAACGCGTCTCTAATATCAAACTCCATACATAAAAATGTCTGGTTTTCATCTGCGTTTGTGCCTGTTGAAGTGGTATAGTGTAGTGGTAGTATCTAAATAATTAGTGTACGAATTGAAGCATTTCTATCTACTCGTATCTAAGTGGTCCTTCTGTGATGTATTCTCCCTTCAATCGCCCGTAAGCCGGGGGAGGTGCGGTACGGCGCGGGCGGGGGGGGTGTGGGTCGGGGCTGTATGTCATACTGCCATGTATTATGCATGCACGTGGTATCGTCCTGCAGTCAGCTTCACATCTACATAACTGAATCACTCTTACCGCTGCTAATTGCGATACACTAAGCTTCTAAGCTTCCCCGGGTGCCGTAATTAAGCGCGGCCTTATCTCCGGATTCGCGGATGAAATTAATTTAATTTTGTGTCATTTATTCATTTGTTTATGCTTAATTTTCTTTCTTTTTGTGAATATTATTTTAAGCAGGCATTTAGCTGACAAAGTGTAGAATACCTACCTACCTACCTACCTACCCTACACTACCCTACCTACCTACCTATCCTACCCTACCCTACCTTTCCAGACGATGTCATTAATTCGTAACAATGGGAATAACAAATTAATGTGTGTACTTGTGTGACGATATGTCTCATGAAAACGAGCCAGAAAATAAACAAACATGCTCTTTAATTTCCCCAGACGCCAAGGAGAGCTAAGTACAAAACAAATACAAACACTCAGTTATCACACATTATACTCTGAGTATAATATCCCATCCTGGGTACTAAACAAACTGTTACAATACAACCGAGTTCCGTATATTTTCCGGACGAAGGTTCCGTATTAAAACCTGTAATCCCGGCGTTACACCAGACTCTATTATTTAGCGAGTTTCTTGTAAAAATAACTTCGTACTAAGCCGACCCGTTTCACCCGGACCCGGCTACCATCCGGCAATCCTGAAAGTCGAAGCTGAAAAGTAAACGAATATAGATGCGAGAATTACGATCACGAAAACATTCGATTATTCGAATTATCGATTTATATCAAAGAATAATCGTTTAAGAATTAAACGAATTACTGTTCGAGAATATTCAAAGCTATTTCTTTGAAGTTTAGGCCATTCACTAAGTTTCGCGTAATAAATTACATTTATTAAGTAGTACGGAATTGAAAGATGAAAGAAACCTGTTGTTGTTGTTGAGTTCGTTGACGGTCGACTGGCGGATGGCGGTTAATGAGTCAGTTTACTATTTTAGTTAGCAAACTACTGATTGAATCAGTTTATAAACGAATGAATTGAAGAACAAAGGTTGGTAGTTATATCTGTCTACTTCTTGGAAGGTTTTAACAGAAGCAGTATTCTTAAATCACTTGCAATCGATTTTCAATCAAAATACACATGGATTAATCCGTTTGTCAAATCTTTTAGAAGCCCTTTAGGCTTCCTAACTTTCTTTGCGATCGATCCTGAACCCCTCTTACGACATAATTGATTCCACTTGGAGCCAGCTTGCTCCGGATTGTGCCTGATCGAACCGGTTCGATACGGATCTTCTCGCAATTAAACCGGTTACGACACATAACGATTACTGAACCGTTATCATTCCACGGAGCACTCCATCAGGAAACGATTCCAGAGGATTACCAAATGCTTATGTGAAATGTTTATCAATTTGTAATATGTTTCAGCGTGTAATATGGTGTACTGTGGAGCGTTTCACTTCGCTGCTCCATATTTTGTAGCCTTAAACATTTTGATTGACAGGCGTGCGCTCTCACCCAGTATTCAATAACTTGTATTGATGTTAAAGAAATGTCTTTTGTATTTTAAATCGTATTACATTCCAACTGAAGTTGTTTCTGATTTTAATATTGGAAGGCAATTGCTTATTCAATCGAACCAAATTTAAGTAATAAAACATTTACAAAATACATACCTGTACTTTCTGTACACCTTTTTTCTTTTTCTTTTTTTTTGGGTGGGAAATTATCAAATAACTTCTCTCGCTGTGGGCGGAGCGGAAGGGTGTGTCAGACTTTTACTGACTAAAACCCACCCGTGTTCCGTGGGGCCACGGTATCCCTTTCGGACAAACCCGCAACCCTGGCAGATACGAGTACTTTCTGTACACCTACGTATCTTCTTAGAGAAAGAAAAAGATTTAGAGCCACACGCCCTAAACTGATTTTTCGTCACATTGTGTTTCAGACCGTGTCCTTCAGCATATGCCTTATAAATCTGCAACAATGGAATGGCCACAAACCAATGTGCTCAGCAGCACCATGTCGTCCGCATAGCTGATATTGTTCAGGCAAACATTATGACTACTGAGAGCAACAATCAGCGCAATCCTTACTAATATTATAAATGTGAAAGTAACTCTGTCTGTCTGTCTATCTGTCTGTCTGTCTGTCTGTATGTTACGTTTTCACGGCTAAACCGCTGAACCGATTGTCATGAAATTTGGCAGAGATATAGCTTGGGATATGGAGAAGGACATAGGCTACTTTTTTACGCGATAACCGACATCCACGCGGGCGAAGCCGCGGGCAAAAGCTAGTAACTTATAAGTTAAAAATTGTGGGGGAGCTCAAACGGGTGTGTAATGTTTGGTATAATAACAGTCAATTTCATTTGACATGTCTTTCATATGCTATAATTTTCATATGCTATAAAAATATTTAACCTAATTTCATATGATCTAATATTATGTTTGATATAATTTTCATTTTATCTAATTTCATTTTGTATAACGTTCATTTCATATAGTTTTCAAATTGTATAATGCTCTTTTTATATAGTGTTCATTTGACTTAACTTTCATATTATCTTATTTTCTAAGGTAACGCTACTACACTAAGGAGAGGGGGGGAGGTGTAGAACCCCCCTGTGAAGGAAAAAGTGTGGACCCCCCCCCCCCCCCCCTTTATGAGATATGTTTTTTTTTAACTACACGGAGCGGGTCAAAATTGGTTTTCAAACAATAATTAAGTAAATTAAATTTTCAAGGTCAAGGTCAACATCCTAAAAGTCAAGGTCAGACCAAAATATAATCAAATCTTGGAATATTACTTTGTGACCAGCTCTGAGGTCAAAGGTATTTTTGATAACAGATGTCTCGAAGTAAGGCGTGGTCGACGGAGCCCCGCTTCGCGGGGCTCCTATTTTTGGGTGGTTTAAAAAAAATAACCACGAAGGGGATGGCGTCGTTTTACATTTGGTATCAACTAACGGCAATAGTCGGTAAATTATTCTGTTAATTTAATAGCACTAATTTAAATCAGCAAAATATATGTAATATAATATGTAAATAGAAATAATATGTATATAAAAAGGTATCTAAATCACTAAACTTTACGTATTTATTTCATTATTAATATGAAGTAAAACATTTTACGTAAAACGAAACGTTCAATGGCGAGACAAAATGTTAAAAGTGAGAAAATATTGTTAAATTTCTACAATTTTTTTTTTCTTAAACCATCTATCTCTGCACCTTAAAATTTTACCAGCAGGCTTGTAATAAAATGATCTTTCTGTAAAAAAAAAAATGGACTCCCAAATCGTGGGATGAAGCGAAACTTAGCCAGTGCAACCCCTTCGCCCTTACATAGCCCCAAAGTAGACATTTCCAAATTATATTAAACGTTACTTATAGATTTTGAATATTATAGGAACTGAATATTATATTAATTGAATATTATTTCAAATGTGCATTATATAAACTGTTTATTATACCATACGAAATTAGGTAAAATGAAATTATATCAATAATTCATTATATCATTTGATCGTTATATTAAAAAAGAATTATAGTAAATGAAATTAGGTCATATGTTTATTAGAACTTTTGTTATTATATCAAACGTTACACACCCAGGTCAAACCTCCTTGCCTCACCCCGCACTCCAACACATATGGTTCCGACGAAGGACCCGCCTATCGCGCCACTGATCTGGCTTCCATACCAAAATTTAAACAGGTTAATAAGTGCCGTGGGGAAATCTGTGTCCTCTAACTTATTCCATAGAATGCCATAGGAAACCAGATCAAAGGCCCTGGATAATAATAAGAAAGATAATCTAGAAAGCACGAGTACACTGGAGTATGGCTGTCCATATAATACCTAAAGGCATGTGTAAGGTACAGTATAGCACTCTCTGTGGACAGTTGTGGCCGAAAAAACCAAACTGATTATCGTTCAGATGCAGATATTCATTTAACTGTGTGTCAAGCAAGCCGTTAAGCACTTTCGCAATAACAATCGCTAATGAAATACCTGGCCTGTAATATAACCCTTATCTGACAGGTCCCATGTAGTATTTTTCACCACTGGCACTACAATTGTCTTAACGAGGTCAGAGGGTAAGTATGCATGACTAATAAAAAAATTAAAAAGCATTGCCAATACTCGAGGTAGGTGATTTCCAGTCTGTTCAACCCTGAGACCGTCATGGCCAGGGAATTTGCCCCTAGACAATGACTTATCAGCACAGGCTACATTTTTGGAGCTTATTCTTGTACCCATTTGACTATAACAAGTCTCAACATTAAACATCCGCAGAGAAGGCGATCCCAGGGGCGATGCCACATGAATATTACGGGTCTATAGAGGGGGAACGAACCTCACTGCGTGCCGCGGTGGGATGTTGTCTCTGTTCCAGGAACTAGAACCAACCGTCAACGTCTCGGCCCAACGACTACCGGATCAGGTGTGAGTCATCCAACGTAATTACAGGTTGGACGATGCCGTGGCCAGGTCTTATCTCACCTCCTCTTCATGGATGATTTGAAACTCTTTGGCCCCAACAAATTGCGACTGATGGGAGCTACTGAAGCTAACTGAAACTTTCAGTAGTGCCATCAGGATGGAATTTGGTGTCGACAAATGTGCAGTCATGCATGTAAAGCGAGGTGAAATTATGGAATCCGAGGGAATACAACTCTCAGATTCCATACACCTTAGATCCCTCTCCTCATCCGAATGCTATAAGTATTTGGGTATGTCGGAAGCGTTAGGCATCAACTTTGCTGACATGAAACAATCGTTGAAGGAACACTTCTTTGGTCGCCTGAAGAAGGTATTAATTAGTCCATTTTATCTGTGTATTTTTTATATAAAACATGAGTCAGGCAGGGGTCATAGTCTTTCCTTAGTTCTAGATAACCGATTCATTTAGCGACCTAAACCCATAATCCATTATTTTATTTTTTTCATAACCTGTAATAGTCCTACGCCAACCGGGGGTTGTTTTTGGGTGCATTTATATAGTGCGGACAGGGATAAATGTCGATTGGTGCCTCATTTCATTAAATACGTCCAACGGGCCTTTACAAGTTGGCTTCTGTTGGAATGAACGCAAGGTGTGTCAACGTCTAATGCTTTTATTATAATACCATGTCGACGAACTCTGAGTTGTCCACGATCTCACGTGGGCGCTCTCTCTCTCTCTCACCGGCTCAGTGACGCGTGTCAATTTGTTAATATCTTTTTACTTGTTTAAATATAATAAACACAGTATAAATTACTTTTGAGTGATTTATTTATATTCAACAGCTTCGGCCCCAAGTACGCCTTCCAAAGGTCCCGGATCCCTGGGTCCCGAGATATTTAAAATATTTTTTTTAAAATAATATAAATAATGATAATAATAATTCATTTATTTCAGGCAACGCAGGCCCATGGACAAATACCTTAACCTACCTTATACATATTTTTATTATAATAACATAAAATTATTGTACACGAAGTGATGACTGCATCGGCGTCATGTCGCGCTGCGTGGTGTCGCGTAATCTACTATGAAAACGTCAGTACGCGACACTTTTCGGTCAAAACTCTTCTTTCATGAATTTCTCTAGGCACTGAGTTGGCACCCGCACCACAAACAACTTGAAGTTCATGTTATTCAGCGGTCGGTGATGAGTCCAATTTTGCTGACCCGAAGCTGGACAGCGATGCGGTCAAAAGTGACGGGGCGCAGCTCTTTTGCCACTAAGGATGGCAAGTCATCAGGATCAGTCGCCTTAAACACCCGAAACATAATATTACAGACTTCTTTCTCCCTTTTCGTCCCTCCTGCGGGCCGCAATAAAAATATTGATGTACTAGCTTTTGCCCGCGACTTCGTTCGCGTGGAAGTCGTAAAACACCATAATATACTAAAATACCAGCCACATTTTAATAAAACTTCCCTGAACACTACGTTTGTAGTTCTGGTCACGGCAGTCAAAACATACAGAGAGTCAGGACTGGTGACGCGGGAGCAAGCGACGTACAGTTCTATGTTCTATGGTAAAGGGTTTGGTTTCCGCACATAGTCCTTCAGGTGGACCATTGTACATGGGCCATGGCGGCCATCAGTAGTTATTCCAACCATCCCACCATCCAGAAGTTAATAACGTCTCCCGGTATGTTTAGAACATCTGTGAAAGATCAGGGTGGCCCGAGGGTCTCTGTTCTAATCTGGGTGACGCCTATGCATTCAAAGAGCACATGCGCGACGGTTTCCTCAGCCTCCATGCAAGCTCTGCACAGAGGATTGTCCGATATGTCTATTGTGTGGAATTGTTTGCTTAGCGTGCAGTGTCCCGTAATGGTCCACATGGTACGGAGCGAGAGTGCATGGGAGGCCGTCACCTCCTTCTGCGAAGCAGTAATGCTTGCAAAGGAGGAGGCGAAACGCGTGAGGGAGAGGTAGTCTGTGCGCCCTCACGCCCCTAGTCGCCGCAGAAGACGCCCTGGGCGGCGGGAATCAATTGGCGATTCCCGGCCACCGCAGGCGCGGGCTTGCGGACGGCGAGCAATGGGCAGCTCGTCGTCTGGTAAGGACCAGGCCCAGGTTGACGCCGCGTTGTGTTCTACGCGTGCCACAAAGAGATGTCAGCACGAACTGTGACTGGGTCCGCTAGGACCAATGCTTGCAACTGAAGTAAAACAGGTGGGTTTTAGTCAGTAAAAGTCTGACACGCCCTCGCGCTCCCTCCAGAGTGGGAGAAATTATTTTATAATTTCCCACCCAAAAAAAAAAAGTCCTATGTTCTTCGAACTATCACAATTACAGTAACAAAATGTAAAAAAACCCGGTCAAGGGCGAGTCGAATTCCATCGGGGGTTCCTTACCATCATAATTGTATAGCTTTATTCGTATTAGTACCTAAATAGTTATGTGTCCAGAAAAAACTATAACTTACTGTGCTTAACCCAAAGCAATCTGCGAGTAGATAGGAAGGAGGACATTTTGGTTGTGAACCGTGAAATGTTTTTAAATTTTCATTGGTGAGGTCAATATTCATCAGAGAATTTTAACACTGCGGTGTACAATATTCTAGTTTTAGGTCAGCGCCATCACTTGACCGATAATGGAACTAATGTAATTTTTGTTGATGATTTCTTAAAAAGTGTGTTATTTAGAGAAATTGTTTTATTTTTCATGTAATCTTTACATAAACTACTATCACATAAAATAATTTCAGATTTTTTCTATGCAAACAACGGAGATAAGTGGGGGGGGAATGGTTTTTTAGGCCCCATTTTGTCAAAAGTCGAAAAAATGGGGCCTGAAAAAAAATTATGAGTATGTGCAAATAGCGCTCTTTCATACGATACCCCCACATACCCTAGTAGTCACACTTCGATTTTTTAAGACACCCAGTTAAGTCCCAGTTGCAAAAAAAAACTTTCTTATTTACAACATAGTTGGGCAAACGTCATCTAAAATTATTCAAAATTTCAAGTTTATAGCATTAGTAGTTCTTGAGATATCTAGCTATGACAGACTGACGGACAGACAGACTGAGTCGCACCATAAGGGTCCTTTTTTAACAATTTGGTACGGATCCCTAAAAAGAAGCACATAAATATCAATTTTTTGGAATCGAAATCAGATTTGCATTGCTTTGTTGAAAGTTGACTGAAATAGCATAATATGTCATAATTGACTACTTAGATCCATAAGGTATGATAATCATTTAAAAGATTAAATCTGTAACTATCTGATCAATTCGTTTCCTATTCAACACAGCGAAGTAGTAATGGAATAATTCGACTGTTGTCATACACTGATACATTGTGTTCGTTCTCATCTCAGTCTTACCTACGACCTGTATGGGAAAACTTTTTTTCGATTTCTGGCTTTTCTAGTACTCAAACCTCAGTTGGTCCCATAGACTTTTTTGATCCTCGTAAGAAACAGGATCAATTGGTATCAAAAAACTTTTTTGTGAAAATTGCCCATTTTCGTGCTGGCTGTATTTTTTTTTTCAAAATCTGTGAATGCAGATTAGTTTTTTTCTAAAAGTTAAGGATAGTCTCTTAAGACCATTTTCTTATAGCGACCACGGTTAAAGTACCTGCCCTTATGGACCCATCTCAAAACATAATGCAATACTGCTCATCCCCCATAGCAAATAGCGTGATAATTTATACGTAGTAATTTGACCAGACCTATAGGGAATATCTGTGCAAAATTTGAACAAAATCTGTATGGTAGTTTTTGCGTTTAGCTGGAACATACATTCAGACAAACAGATAAACAGACAAAAATTCTAAAAACTATATTTTCGGTATCAGATCGTTCCCAGACCTCGTGGCAATTACTTTTTTCAAAAATATCCAATGTACAGTTTTGACTTCGCTACGATTTTATTATAATATATATGTCGGAGAACGGTAGGTTTCTCTCATTATCATCAGCCATACTTCAACTACTGTGGGCGTACTGTGGGTAGTGTTGGTTATTGCGCAATATAAAAACCGAATTAAACTCAAATCAAAAGTCATTTACTCAATGAGTTAGAAGTTTAAAGATTACATAAGACAGTCCCCCAAAACGCCCATCCCTTTACCACTTCCTAGTGCTTTAGCTGGGAAGAAGAAGTAGCAGAACAAACTCCCCAGCAGCACATCTGTCTGTTCAGTTAGAAGAACTTGATTCTATACAGTAATGGGTATGCGAAGTAATTAATATTGGAACACGACACAACTATACCGAACGCGCAACAGTTCCTTGACGGCTTCACTGCTTGACCGCCACCGATGAACTTCACTTGTCGAAATGTGCGGCGATCACTTGCCGCCAGTCGAACGTTATGCTGTGACTCCGTCATGCGCCGCTAGGCAGCGCTAGCGTCCCGATTAGTCAAGAATCGTTGGCGCTAACTACAATAACTCCATCGAACGCAACTGGATGACGCTGGCACGCTGATACAACAGACTCGTCTCCGACACATATATATATACATACACATATATATATATATATATACAAATACATAAAATGCGAAGAAACTTTTTCCCCAACCTATATATATATAAATATATATATATATATATAGGTTGGGGAAAAAGTTTCTTCGCATTTTTTAAGAAAATTCAAAACATTTTTTAATATAGTTTATTTACATTTGACTATATTATGTAGGTACCATTTTGTTCGATAACTTTTTGCCATCTTGTAGGTAGGGGCATGATCCCATTGCTATAGAAATTTTGGGACTTCTGATCAAAATACCGCGACAAGTGGTTTTGGCAGTCCTCTCGTGATGTTAACCTGACACTGCCTAAAGAATTCTGAAGAGACCGAAACAGGTGGAAATCTGAAGGTGCAAGGTCAGGACTATACGGCGGATGAATTAACACCTCCCAGCCAAACTCTTTTAATTTTTGCTGAGTGGCTAAAGATGTGTGAAGTCTAGCGTTATCATGATGAAAAACCACACCCCTTCTGTTGATTAATTCCGGCCGCTTTCTCTCAACTTCTTGCTTTAATCTCATCAGTTGTTCGCAGTAGAGTTCAGAATCGATGGTCCTGCCTGGTGGTAACAGCTCATAATGAATAATGCCCTTCCAATCCCACCACACACACAGCATCACCTTGTTGCGAGTTAACCCGGGTTTCGCCACAGTCTGTGAAGCCTGACCGGCCTTTGACCACGACCTTTTTCGCACGTTCTTGTCGTACGTGATCCACTTTTCATCACCAGTTATCAGCTTCTTCAAAAATGGTTCGGTTTCATTACATCGTAATAAAGAATCACAAATGAGTACACAGTTCATTAGGTTTTTTTCAGTGAGCTCGTGAGGTACCCAAATATCGAGCTTTTTTGTGTACCCAGTTTTTTTCAAATGTGCCAAAACTGTTTTGTGGGCAATTCCCAGTTCTTTAGCTATGTCGTAACTACTGATATCGATCTTGCTCCACTTTTTAAAAAATGGCATCCATTTTATCCGTAATAGGGCGACCAGAGCGACGTGCATCTTTGACATCAAAATTTCCGGATTGAAAACGCTTAAACCAAATTTGTGCTACTCTCACAGACACTGCACTAGGTCCATAAACATCGCAATTTTTTTTCGCGCCTTGCGTTGCATTTTTATCTTTTTTGTAGTAAGTTTTTAAATTGTATCGAATTTCTTCATTAGATTCACTCATCTTGACAGTACGAAAAACAAATGAAAATCACACATTTTCCTAATTTGAATTTGGAATTATGTTCTTTAAAATTTTAACTTTCAATGATAACTTTAAATAGTATAGCCAAAGAGATTTTATTACAAGTTCATACATACTATAATGCGAAAAGACTTTTTCCCCAACCTAATATGTATAGATGTATATATATAGATTGTAGCAGTAAATCACAAAAGTATCGTATAATATCCATTATTATATATTTGTGTGTGCTTTGGTATTCAAGATTGTGATAGATGTGCTTCCATTATAATGTGCTAAAGCGTGAGATTTATAATGTGTATAAAACTGTTGGAACTCGTTCGTAATATAGTGACGGCCGCCGCCTGCGTATGTTTACACCTGAAATAGAATTTTATTCGAGAGAGGCCGTATTTAGTGTATCAGAATAGCCTAATAGCATCATAATTATGAGTACTATATTTCTAGAGCAGATTATGAGCCTCCAATATAGATTAGGAAACTTGTTTCGATTATTTTCTTTGAATTTATCTTGCATCTCAAAACAGATGTGGAGTTAGGTGTTGACTTATATTTTGATGTTAGATTTATTCACATTATTCTTCATTCTTTAGTGAGCAATATAAATTGCGAGACACTTTAATCACAGTGGTTTAAAAATATTCTGTAAAATTAAACATAGATCCGATGCTGCTGGTATATCTGGTAGATCCTTAGTGAGGTACTTCTCACGACATCCATATGGGTGATCTATTCTGAGCTCAAAATCACGGCATTCTTACGCAAACATCACATTTTTACGCAAACATCACTTTTTACAGGAATTCTATTCTTGAGCTCGTAAAATTGTGTTCATGTGTTCTCCGCGAGCCGAGAGTGGTACTCGCGTGTTGGAAGATGGCCGCGGCACCTGTCGCTGTTTACTGGAACATTACTTTACGAGAGGTATGCGTATTTTAAGTGATCATTGTAATATTTCTTCGCCCACGCGAAATTAGTTTCGCTAATTTGGGAAACATTTCATGTTGGAGTAAAATCCCATTCAAATCCGTTTACAGCTGTTCGAACGTGGTTGTAAAACAAACTGGTATCAACATAACTTTTTAAGAAGTTTATCATCCCACCTCTTATAGATAGAATACAGATAGAACAGTCCCATGGTAACATTGTACTGTATACTGATTATACTGTAGCGCCGCGCCGGTTCTGTCGATTGCACTATAAACTATTCAAACTTCAGTTAGCAACTCTGCAAGTTGTCAAATATAATGGTCCAACTTGTAGTTAACATGCACAAACTTGCCGAAACATTTCTGTAACGCGCGATGACACTTGTTTGCTCTGTAGGTCACAAACACAACCTGTCACTCTCTGCGGGGGTTTCAAGGCTACGGCCAGATTAGAACATGTAATGAAAAATAAGATCTGCCAATACACTTCTCCTGATGTAGTATCGGCAAGAACTATTTAAGAATAGATGTCGTGGTCAAAGTTATAACCAACAAGTGAGTGGCGGGGCAGATTGGCAGGGGTGAGCTGGTCGTACATTACAGTACGCCACTCATGTACGCTATTTTGATGCACTACAAAAATATGTAGTATTGCAACGGTGCTACATGCTATGCAAGTTCTCAGTGATCATCCGTTGTTTGGGATATACAGTATGTGCAATTGATGATTTCATTTATTTATTTAATAACTAGCTTTACCCGGCCCGGCTTTGCACGGGTAGCACTATCTAACCTCTACCCTACTTACCCTACTACCTACCTTACCGTACCTTCCTAAGTAAAATAAATAAAATAGCCTACCATACCTACCTACCTATCTTAACCTTCCTATTTACTCTATCTACCCTACCCTACTCTACCATACCTACCTATATAACTATCCCAGCCTACCTTCTACCCCACCTACCTACTTACCTTACCTAAAACCTTCCTTGGCGCATACTACATTAACATTATGACGTATGGTCTGTTAGAATTTAACAAACCCTTGCTGAACAACTAAACGTAACGTAACCTAACCTAACCTTATAAAAACGAAGTTTTGGAGCATGATAAGTGAAAAGTATATCTATATAATTATATAACTACAACTACTATAACTCCTCCCCTGGCTAGAACACATGCGGTGATTCTCCTGGGCATGCTGAGAATAAAGTTATCCAGCATTTCTTGGGGTAAACTGTCCCATTCTTGAATAGCGGCTTCCCGGTGCTCTGGCACTATCTGGGGACGTGGCTGACGGTTCCAAACAGCTCGTTTAAGAGCATCCCACGCGTACTCTATTGGGTTTAAGTCAGGCGAGCTGAATCAGAATATAATCTACAGTACCTAACAGAAAAGATTTAGATTTTTCAAAGTGATCGCAAACTTTCTTTGATATGTGTATGTTCTGAACGTCTGATGAGTCTTTACCTAAAGATAACAAACACAAAACCAAAATACGAAATTTCACTCAAATTCTTAAAGCAATCAATTGTACCAAATTACAACACGAAATAAAAATGCGACACTAATATTAATTTTAAAATAATTCACGTAAGTACCAACAATGTGAAAACAAAACGAACTAACCTCCGAAATGTCGCATGAGAGTACACCGTTTGTGCTGAGAAAACGCTCGAAATGTACACCATTGGTGCATAACTTTTCTCAGGGTCATGTTCGCAATTGGACGAAATATTTGACATTTATTTTGTACTTGCAACACGATCTGGCTGTAGAATTTGATTAATCGACTAATACTGACCGGTAGTTAATTTAAGCGGGAACACCACAAAAAGGACGAAAAAAAAAAAACACAATACGTCTGTAGTCGTGTGGCGGTGTGGCGTGATGCTTATTGTGGCCGTCGTGTTTAGTAATGTTTTTATGATAAATATTCTTGTATACTGTTTGCAATACACATAAGTAGCTAGCTTATTTATCTACGAACATAATTTGGCTAATAGCTACTGATTTTATAGCGTATTGTTACCGTAATCGTATTTCCAAGAGTAAAATTCGGCAAACAAATACAAAAAGACAATAAAATGGATACAGTATGTTATCCTTAAGAGATAGACATATGCCATCGGCGACTTTTCTAAAGACCTTTATAAGATACACAATTGCGTCATACATAAGTTTGTTATATCTCAGCGTATCAGCGTTTTCGTTGCTTTCGACGAAAACGCTCTCTAAACCCTTAAGCTCCCAGACGGCTTATTTTTTTCCGACACCTCCAACAAATATCGTTAATTCATACAAAAATGTATACAAAAACTTAAGAAATTATATATTAAAACCTTCCTCGAGAACCAAGCTATCCATTGGTGAAAACAGCATGAGAATCGGTGCTGGAGTTTTCGAGTTTATCGCGAACAGACAGACAGACAGACAGACGCGGCGGAGGACTTTGTTTTATAATATTTAGTGATTTAAATTTAGTCTCATTCAGTTGAAGTATGTGGGGAGGAATTTTATTGTAACATTTTAAACAGTACCCCATGAAAGATGAGTCTACCTAAGCCAGTCTGTAACCTGGTTGAACTAATAGGTCCCTATTTCTAGTACTATAGTTATGTCTTTCACCTCTTTTCCTAAAAAGATGTAAATTTTTCCTTACGTACATAATAAATAAATAAAAATGGTTTATTGGTAAAACAAGTGTAGGATAAACAATTTTTGTTCTTGGATCCTCCTTTTAGGCAAATAGTGCCTGTATTAGGAGAGTCCGCTCTTCCATAGCAAGACGTGTTATTCATAAAGCAAAACGTACAATTTGTATGCTAAAACTACATAAATAAACTTAAATTGAGTCGAATTAACATACATATAATAAGCTTTAAAAATAAGCATCACCTTTGTACGTATTTTTCTGTTCCTTTCTTCTTGTCTGTTTATGTGTGTGTACATAAATTGTTAAATAAATAAATTAACATTATCTTAAATTAAATCATATGTGAGTATGGGTGGGTGTAAGTATGTATGTGTATGTGTATACGTGAGTGAAAGTGTAGACTGTAGATGTGACTGAGAGTACATGATGAGGGTGCGTATGTGTCAAGGTTTCAGAAGTGTTTCGGTATCATTATAGGTAAGCGTTTGTATACATTCCATTTTTTTTTCTGCTATCTTAGTAGTTTTTGGGATAAATGTAGATAGGTATTTATTGATTTTATTATATAGCGCAGCAGATCGTTTACTAAATTGCATACTGGCAAGCAAAGTCCTTTATTCTAGGGATATTATAATATCACATGTTTCCTTCTTTTTGTCAGTATGCCAGCATCATAGAAAAGAGACTTATGTTTTTTTAAATACAATTTGTGCAATATAAAGTTTCCTGACAGAGAGCAAGTTACTACGTCGAAATAGGTCTTCAGTAGGATATCTCCTTTTTGGGGTTCCGTACCAAAATGGTAAAAAGGAACCCTTATGGTGTGACTCAGTCTGTCTGTCTGTCTGTCACAGCTGAATATCTCAAGAACTACTGATGCTATCAACTTGAAATTTAGAATAGTTTTAGATGACGTTTGCCCAACTATTTTGCAAATAAGAAAGAAACAAAAAAGTCTTAATTTTTTTTTGCAACAGGGACTGAATGGTGGTCTTAAAAATTTGAAATGCCGCTACTAGGGCATGTGGGGTATCATATGAAAGAGCGCTGTTTGCCCATTTTGAAACACAATTTATTATTTCTTTAGGTCTCATAGTTTACGACTTTTGATGAAAATTGTAAAAAAAAAAATACCGTTCCCCCCCTTATCTCCGAAGTTTGCATAGAGAAAAATCTGATTTTATTCTATGTGATAGAAGCTTATGTAAAATAAACTGACGAATAAAGGCCTCACCGATGAAAATTTAAAAACATTTCGCGGTTCACAATCAAAATATCCTCCTTCCTACCTACCGCAGGTTGCTTTGGGTGAAGCAGTGTTGTAGTTTTTTCTGGGCACTTAGCTATTTAGGTCATACTTATACGAATGAAGCTTATGAAGCTATGTATATAAGATGGTACGGAACCCTCGGTGCGCGAGTCCGACTCGCCCTTGACCGGTTTTTTAAAATACATGCACTTGATAAGAGCGTAATAGATTATTGTGATTATAGGTATTGTTGTTATGTCATGAGTATTCATTTCACTGTTAAAACTTGATAAAATTATAATGTTTTGCATAACCTAAACTTGTAAAAACTGTGAATACCTAATTTACTTTATTCCAATAATTCTTTAATTATTTATTTCAGTATGTCTGTAAAAGTAGATTAGTTAAAATATTAAGGAATAATGTAGCAAAACATAGGAAATATTCTAAACGGAAATTCACCTTTTTTTTTTTTTATATTTGACATTTTCGATGACGGTAGATTGAAACGTCAAAGTTGTTTGTTCTCGACTATAAGAGGGGGAGCTCCGAGTGTCAGAGCCCTTACCGACCGATCACCATGCTAGGCAAGCCTATCCCTTGGGAGAAGCGAGCCAAATATCTTGGTGTGATCCTAGACCATCATCTCTCCTTTTCAGAGCATGTAAAGAAGGTGCGCTCGCGCGCCGCTTTCGCTCTATATAGGCTTCACTCTATATTAAATAGTAAAAGCAAATTGTCACTTAGATGCAAGTTGCGTATCTATACCGCGTGTATCCGCCCCATCATGACCTATGCGAGTCCAGTATTTGCCCACGCCAAACCCTATATCATCCATAAGATGCAGACCCTCCAAAACCGATTCCTCCGTAAAATCACGGGAGCCCCCTGGTTCGTTCGGAACACTAGCCTCCACGTGGAGCTAAAAATCCCCACCATAGCCCAATTTATGAAACGCGCTTCAAAGCGCTTCCTAGACTCTGCCGCCACTCACCGCAACCCGTTGGTTGTTCAGGCCGCCAATTATACCCCCTCTACCATTAGCAGGACCCGCCGCCCACGGCATGCACTGACCGACCCAGACGACCCCATCACTCTCCTCCAGGAGAGTCATAGGTCTACTAGTACAGTTCGCAAAAGAGTACACACTACAAGATCATCATTCCGACCTCGCCGCCGAGGCCCAACGCGAAATCCTCGACTAATCAGTCCTCCCCGACCCTTGCTTTCAAACGAAGCGCCAGCACGCGCTTTAGCTGAGCAGCATGTAGCTTTAAATCCCCCTAATAATAATCAAAACCTTGATTTTATCCAGCCACCGACGGTCCCTTGTTACCCTCCCCCCTCCTCCGACTCTGCCCTAAGCCGAGGTCCGTACCCTGCAGGGGGTGCCCTTAGCGAGCAGACGGAAAATTTTAATTTAGCTTTAAGTATGCCCCTGGCTGGAGGCCTTAAAAATCCGTTAGGAGCTTAAGGCACCACAGGATAGACCGGTTAAAGAGTCCGAGCCCCTCGTGGTTACACTCTGAGTTGCCATTTCAAAAAAAAAAAAAAAAATGTCAGAGCCCATTCTGGATCCAGACATCGACCAAAACGGAGCTCCGGCCTACAGGTAAAAGTTTAAGTACTTAATTCGATATTATACTCTTGTGTATTTGACCCTAATTCACTTAAAAAAAACTCACCGTGACAAGTACCTTAATTCTTTAATTAAATAATCAAATACAGCAAAATAAAATGTGGATAGAAAAATGTCAGACAAAATATTTTACGAAGACGATGTTGTCCCGACGATGGCTGGCGGCGAAAAAAGGGCTGTCACTGGCGTGCGCCGCTTTTTATACCCTCGGTGAGACTGTAGTGATGTGATCTCCTATACGGCCTCTCCTGACAGGAGTCCTTCCTCGGGCTCCTTTAGCTCTGCAGGTCAGTCTCCAGCATCGTCAAAGATTGTCCACAGTCAGGCTCATGAAGCTCTCGCTCTGGGCTTCGAGAGATCCCGTCCTCAGTAGTGGCTCCTGTCACTGGCTGGTCCTCTTGCAACTCGAGGGCGACGCTGACATGCGTCTCAGCAGCTGGTGTGCTTGGCAGCAAGCCACCCTGCACTCGGGACGTACTGGGCTGCTGCGTCCCGCTGACAGCTGGCTCCGTGGCTCTGGGTGGTGAATCATTGCCTTGGACAGCAATCACAGTAGACTCCTCGTGATTCAAGCTTGCATCTATGTAACAGAGCACATACAGAAAAATAAGTTTATGGCTGCCAAAACATCTTTAATATTTACAGGGCATACCTAAAATAACTAAGTCAGAGGCACTGCGTGAAGCTATAACTTAGTAGTTAACATAAAAAAATACAAGCTAAGATAGAGGCACTACGTGACGCATATCTTAGTCTCACACAACAGGGGAAAATCAAACTAAGATAGAGGCACGACGTGAAGCATATCTTAGTTACATAAAACAGAAGAAAAATCAAACTAAGATAGAAGCACTATGTGAAGCATATCTTAGTCACACAAAAGGTCAGCTAAGCAAGAGGCACGACGTGAAGCAAATAGCTTAAACTACGGTTGAGAAAAGAGGCACGACGTGAAACTTATTCTCAACCTTTAGGATAGTAACACAGCATGTCACTCATCCTAACAGAAAACAACTCACCATCGAAGAAAGCAGCGCATACTTCAGGAGTCCACTCTCCGCGCCACGGGATCATGTACTCAGCCGCTGCCTGAGTTGACTTCCCATAGGAATAAGCCTGGAGTTGCAGTTCCTACCGCCCATGAGGCAGCATCTTCCTCACGCGGTAAGGTCCCCGCATACAGGAGTCCATTTTGCCGGTTGATTGAGCTTGTTTCCTGACAAAAACTAAAGAATCAACTTTAAAGGCCCGAGGAGGCTTCCTCCCCGAATTAACATAAGAGTCTTGCTGCTCTTGATTTTGCCTGAGCCGCTCCGAGGCTCTCTGACGACTCATTTCACGCAGTGCTTTTCTGTTAGGACTCGCGCCGTCCAATGCTACGTCTCGAACTAAGCTTCGAATTAGCGGCGTCGCTGCGTCTATACCCACTAACAGGTTGAGGGCAGAATACTGCGTGACTCGGTGCTTGGTTATGTTTAGCACCAGTTGAATTTTCCACATAATTCTAGGCCATTCCTCTTGCCGAAAATTACATTCAATGCGCACCATATTAAGTACCGTGCGACAATAACGCTCCGCCTACCCATTTGACTGATGCATCTCCGGAGTAATCAGATGCACATCACAGCCCATACACTTAACCCAGTCAAGGAATCTGTTACTTTGAAACATTCGACCTCTATCGGCCACAATTAATTTAGGTGTCCCAAATAAGGAAACTACATGGGTAAAGTGAGTGTTCAGTTCGTTTGCATCTTGTTGATACATGGGGTATAGAAGACAAATGTTTGAAAAAGCATCGATTACTATTAGTAAGTGGCGATACCCATCTACTTCGGGTAAAGGTCCAAGGGTATCCATGTGAATGGTATCGAATGGAGAATCGGGTTTTTCCCATGAATGGATTGGCTGTCTCCCATAATACCTTAATTATTGCCTATTATGATTATGTTGTTGTGTAAAGCATATTATTGCCAATATTGCTAATGTGTTAAATTGTTTAATGGAATACTTATGTTCTTTCCTTTGCCATTATTATAATGTTGCTATTCATCTGACTAAAGATCCAATAGATAGAACTATCTGTTTTAACGGTAATTTATGGAAATGTAAGATGTAAGTTAATTGATATTATATCTTGATTATTGCTAATGACTATGTTGTTCTGTATGTGTTAAAATATGGCGACTTATATTGTATTGTGTTTAATCAAAGGAATATTCATGTTCTGTTTCTTTCCACTGGTAAAGTTTCTATCTTTGAGAAATGATCCTAGAGATTTATGTTGTAACAAAGTATATTATGCTAATGTAAACATGTGTTGATAAAATACTTTAAACCAAGTTTCCATGGAGTTTCTCGACCGTTCTTCTCCACGAAGACCTAGTTTTGGAACGGACAACTAGCTTTCTCAAATAACATTACTTTGACAAGCCTAATTGAAATAAACGCCTAGTCTTGTCTTTCTGTGCTTCTATTTATAAAGTCCTTTGCCTACACACCATATTCATAGGAACTTTCATACGTAGTAAACTACTAGTTAGCATTCTGACACAAAGCTTGCTAATAAAGTGGCTATCAATACCTATATATAAACGTAGTTTATATCCATTTTCTAATAAGCGCGTTGTGCCGTCTCCAGCGTTAGAAATTTTATTTTGGCTGCGCCACCCCAGACAGGTATACAATAGGAAAGTACTGACTGGACTAGCGCAACATAAATAATGATAATAATATTTTTATTTGACGTAAAAGTACACATACTGCGTGACAAAAACAAAAAACATGGAAAAAAAAAAACATCTTAAGGAAATCTTTTTGATGGCCTGAATGATTACCAGAAGTCCTGGGAACGACGTATCTTGTCCTGACTCTATTCGCAACCTGCTCAATATGTGGGTACCATGATAGTCTCTGGTCCATGATAACACCTAGGTACTTAATATGATACTTTGTTGATAGTTGAGTAGCCACAACTATTGCGATTATCGCTATTGCAAGTATGAATTTTAACACAAAAATCTTCCTCTGGTTGTGTACGTTGGCAGACACTGAAGCAAATGTAATTTGTTTTTGTGACGTTTCATGTAAGCAAATTAATTGTTAACCATTTGGCGATTTTAGCCAAGCCTGTCTCAGTACTAAGTTTAACATTGTGCCAAGTATCACCAGTGAAGACTACAGCAGTATCATCCGCGTAAGAGAAGACTTGTGCGTTTGCAACATTTATATTATAGAGTTCATTGACGTAAATAAGGAATAATGTAGGTCCCAATACGCTTCCTTGAGGGACGGCGTATGATGTGTTTGAGTCTTCACTAGTATACTGACCCACTCTAATCCTCTGCTTCCTGTTTCCGATATAGTCTTTGAAAATACTAAGAGGCACGTAGAGGCCAGAGGTATTGAATGGAGAAAAACTGGAATTTGTTAATCAAACGGTTTTCCTAGGAATCACGCTAGACAAGAAACTACAATGGGGGCCTCATATAACATCTCTTGCGGGGCGGCTAAGCTCGGCCGATTATACTGTTAGAAAGATAAGACAGTTAACAGATATAGAAACCGCGCGTTTAGTCTATTTTAGCTACTTCCACAGCATTATGTCGTATGGCATTTTACTGTGGGGTCGGGCTGCTGACATTGAATCCATTTTTATTTTGCAAAAGAGAGCTGTCAGAGCCATTTATAATCTACGTCGCTTCGAATCTCTTAGGGAACTGTTTAAAAGGATTAATATTATGATGGTACCTTGCCAATTCATTTATGAAAATATTATGTATGTAAGAAAAAATCTACATCTTTTTAATAAAATCAGTGATAGACATAATTTTAATACAAGAAATAAATATAAAATAGATCAACCGTTTTTCAGATTGTCTAAAGTACATACATCTTTTATGGGGTACTGTGTTAAATGTTAAATTAAAATACCTTCTGGTATATTACAATTAAATGAAAGAAAATTTAAAACTTATATTAAAAGCACATTTTGTAAACTAGCATATTACAAATTAGAGGATTATATCCAAGATAAGATAGCTTGGAAACATGCTGGTCCTGCTCCATAGGACAATTTATTTAGAGTCTAGACAAAATCATACTGGTTGGTAATTTAACTGTATAATTTATATTTTTTACTAGCTCGCGTGGAAGTCGTAAAACACCATAATATACTAAAATACCAGCCACATTTTAATAAAACTTCCCTGAACACTACGTTTGTAATTTTGGTCACAGCAGTCAAAATATACAGAGAGTCAGGACTGGTGACGCCGGAGCAAGCGACGTACAGTTCTATGTTCTATGGTAAAGGGTTTGGTTTCCGCACTTAGTCCTTCAGGTGGACCATTGTACATGGGCCATGGTGGCCATCATTGGTTATTCCAACCAGTCCACCTCCCTCCAGAAGTTAATTACGTCTCTCGGTATGTTTAGAACATCTGTGAAAGATCAGGGTGCCCCGAGGGTCTCTGTTCTAATCTGGGTGACGCCTGTGCATTCAAAGAGCAGATGTGCGACGGTTTCCTCAGCCTCCATGCAAGCTCTGCACAGAGGATTGTCCGCTATGTCTATTGTGTGGAATTGTTTGTTTAGCGTGCAGTGTCCCATAATGGTACATGGTACGGAGCGAGAGTGCATGGGAGGCCGTCTCCTCCTTCTGCGAAGCAGTAATGCTTGAGAAGGAGGAGGCGGAACGCGTGAGGGCGAGGTAGTCTGTGCGCCCTCACGCCCCTAGTCGCCGCAAAAGACGCCCTGGGCGGCGGGAATCAATTGGCGATTCCCGGCCACCGTAGGCGCGGGCTTGCAGACGGCGAGCAATGGACAGCTCGCCGTCTGGTAAGGATCAGGCCCAGGTTGACGGCGCGTTGTGTTCTACGCGTGCCGCAAAGAGATGTCAGCACGAACTGTGACAGGGTCCGCTATGACCAATGCCTGCCAGGGTTGCGGGTTTTTCCAAAAGGGCTACCGTGGCCCTGGCACAAAGGCAACTGAAGTAAAACAGGTGGGTTTTAGTCAGTAAAAGTCTGACACGCCCTCCCGCTCCCCTCAGAGCGGGAGAAGTTATTTTATAATTTCCCACCCAAAAAAAAAGTCCTATAAAGTTCTTCGAACTATCACACTTACAGTAACAAAATGTAAAAAAACCGGTCAAGGTCGAGTCGGACTCACGCACCGAGGGTTCCGTACCATCATAATTGTATAGCTTTATTCGTATTAGTACCTAAATAGTTATGTGCCCAGAAAAAACTACAACTTACTGTGCTCAACCCAAAGCAATCTGCGAGTAGGTAGGAAGGAGGACATTTTGGTTGTGAACCGTGAATTTT
Organism: Dryobota labecula; assembly: GCA_947523025.1. NCBI lineage: Eukaryota > Metazoa > Arthropoda > Insecta > Lepidoptera > Noctuidae > Dryobota > Dryobota labecula. The sequence continues at coordinate 465,055 of OX383296.1, read as the reverse complement.
TTTAAAATTTTTATCGGCGAGGTCAATATTCATCAGAGAATTTTAACACTGCGGTGTACAATATTGCAATTTTAGGTCAGCGCCATCTCTTGACCGATAATGGAACTAATGTAATTTTTCTTGATGATTTCTGAAAAAGTGTTATTTGGAGAAATCGTTTTATTTTTCCTGTAATCTTTACATAAACTACTATTACATAAAATAATTTCAGATTTTTTCTATGCAAACAACGGAGATAAAAATTCGAACAAATAGGGCCTAAAATTAGGATAAAATAGTGATAAATTCTTTTCCTATTCAACACAGCGAAGTACGAGTAGTAATGGAATAATTCGACTGTTGTCATACACTGGTACATTGTGTTCGTTCTCATCTCAGTCTCACCTACGACCTGTATGTGAAAACTTTTTTCGATTTCTGACTTTTCTAGTACTCAGACCGCAGTTGGTCTTGTAGAGTTTTTTGAGTTTTTTGTAAGAAACAGGATCGATTGGCATCAAAAAACTTTTTTGTTAAAATTGCCCATTTTCTTGCTGACTGTACATTTTTTTCAAAATATTTTCACAGATTTTGAAAAAATGTACAGTCAGCAAGAAAATGGGCAATTTTCTGTACATTTTTCTGTTCAATTTTTTTCTAAAAGTTAAGGATATTCACTTAAGACCATTTTCTTGTAGCGACTACGGTTAAGATACCTTCCCTTATGGAACCATCTCAAAACATACTGCAATATTGCTCATCCCCCATAGCAAATAGCGTGATATTTTATTCGTAGTCATTTGACCAGACCTATAGGGAATATCTATGCAAAATTTGAACAAAATCTGTCCAGTAGTTTTTGCGTTTACCTGGAACATACATTCAGACAAACAGACAAACAGACAGAAAAACAGATAAACAGACAAAAATTCAAAAAACTATATTTTCGGCATTAGAATCGTTCGCAGACCCAGTGACAATTACTTTTTTTCAAAAATATTCAATGTACAGTTTTGACTTCGCTACGATTTTATTATATGTATTTATTTCATATGTATTATGTATTTCATTTTATTTTCTGTGATTAATATACTCACACACTGAAATAGGTTATTAATTGTTAAAATTTTAGGGAAATCATCTACTTTTACAATGTTTGTAAATATCTGAGCACCATGCGTCTAACGTAATTAATTTGTCTGTCATTGCTTCACTTTTCTTTATTTATTATTTATTTATTTAAACTTCATGTACAATAGTGGTACATAGGCGGACTTAATGCCACAAGGCATTCTCTACCAGTCAACCTTTGGGTTAAATATAAAAACAGTGGTAGGGTACAAAAATAATGACAAAAATACTAACTTCTTGATTAAGAGAATTTCATTCTTTTTACCTATTGTGGTATAGTAATTTTATTCTAGGTAAGTGCATTGTCTGACATATAATTTATAATTACTGTATACAAATATTGTTAAAATTTAAAAAAGTAAGTATGGAGTTTCTTGCCCATTCTTCTCCATACGTAACTACCTTTTGGAACGGGCAACTAGAATCAATTAATTAATTATTTTTGTAAATTTTGACGTTCAAAGTGCCTTTTTTGTGCCTATTTGAAATAAATGATTTGACTTTGACTTTGACTTTGACTTTGCACTCCGCGAACTCCGATACATTCCAGCTTTCTTACAAGGATTGGGACAGAGACGGTGTCAAAGGCTTTCTTTAGAATCTAAGAATGCAGTTATACATTTTTTACCTTTGTCAAGCTGTTCGGTTATATGAGTACTTAGTGCAGTAAGTGCATTTTCAGTGGAAATCCCTAGACGAAAGCCAAATTGTGACTGGGATAGTACATTAAAATCTTTTACGAATGTTAAAAGCCTTATATTAATAAGTTTGCTGTTATTTTTGATATAGAGGGTAATACAGATATGGGCCTGAAGTTGGAGACATCGTCTCTGTCCCCACCCTTGTACACTGGTGTAATAATAGCCAGCTTAAGGAAGTCGGGAAGATGCCTTCACCAAAGTACAGATTAGCAAGATGTGTAATTATGGGAACAACCTCCTTTATTATTTATTTATTTATTTATTTAATACTTTAGCACAAAAAAACATGTACAGAGGCGGACTTAATGCCATAGGCATTTTCTACCAGTCAACCTTTGGGTGGAGCAGAGACAAATAGAGGTAGGTGCAATTATGAAAATGGAGGAATAATTGTATACATATAGGAATATCCTTAGATATACCTATACCATAACTATAAATAAGATAAATATACCTAATTATATATAAATATAAGAACAAATAAATACATATAAATACACAAATATACTAAAACTAATTAAACAAACAATGGGATAACATTTCCGTTGTTATGATACTGCCAGCTTCTTACGAATGTGCTCGCGAACTTTAACCTTTAACCTCCTTTCTTATATATTTTAGAAATGCAATAGAAACCCTATCCTAACCAGACGCTGTCAGATTTGAGACTCATTAGGACATGATTCACTTCATCATCGTCAGTGTCTAAAATCACGAAGGAGTTGGGTTGAGTTCGTTGTAACCAGAGGTCATTTTGGTCATAGTTTAAAGTTGGCTGGATTTTTGGAGCAAAGTCCTTACCAATGTTCGCGAAATATTATTAAGGAGTCGATTTTATATTAAGTAAGTCTGTATTGCAATTGTTAGGTTTATTTGTGTAAGTTATAGTTTTAATGTTCTTCCAAAGTAATTTATTGTTAGCGACTGATTTAGTGATTAATTCTCTTTCATATTTTCGTTTTAATTTTTTGATAAGATTATTACAGTGATTTCTATATCTAATATATGTTATTTGAGCTGACACGTGTGACTGTGGCTTTAAATAGGTTATCTGTCTCGACTGGCGGGCGATGTCATTTTGTACGAACCTGCCTGCATATCGTGGTGGGATGAGATATTACGAGTATAATAATACAATTCTATGGAGTTCCCGGGAACTAATAAGTTACCTACCACAGCACTGTACCCCTACCATGAGTTGTTATCGAAAACTTACTCGCTAGCGTATTAACATGGATCGAATAGATTTCGATAATGCTTGCACCATGAGTTTTACGGAGTCTTACGCGGGCGCTAACGTAAGCTCGATAGATCGTGTCGTCTAGCTAACTTCACTCCATAAGTTTTGTTTCTTTCTTTCTAAGTAATAAGAAGAGAGAAGGCATATACTCAAAATGTACTCGCTACACAGTCAATGATCCGACTAAGGCCTGTTTCACCAACATTTAAATCAACTGTTTAGTTATTTAATCAGTTGTTTACTCAACATTTCATAGGAAATTTGACATAAACCAACTGTTTATATACTTAACCGGTGGTTTGAATGTTGGTGAACACAGGCCTAAATAGAAAGGTTGGCGGTTAGTGAACTACTTAAGGTATTTAGTGGTTGTTGAATTTTTATTCCTTATAAGTATGTCACTGTTGTATTATCGAGTTTGTTGACGTTGTGTGGTTCTCGGAGTTAAATAAGTTTATAAGATAACAATACAATGAGGACCCTGTGTGGCACAATTTCAACTGATGATGGAGTTCATGGAAAGGTATGTTTCTACTTATTTTAATAATTAGGGGGAAGCGCCAGTGTAGCCAGGGTTGATTGATATTTATTTTCAATGAAATAGATATTCCATTTTGTTTTTCTCATGTTGGCTTTAAATTCACGTTGTTCACGTCGTTGGTCTTCTAATTCAGCGGCCGCTAACATATTCCATGCCAAATCATATCTTCCAGACATTATTTTTACTTAATTGGACTCAAAATCGGTTATAATTTTATTGTAAACTACGTTTCACTCGTCAAAATGCTAGTGAGTAACGTAACTACTATCGTAAGCGTATTTCTCGATAGCGTCTGTCAAATTAGTGGCTCATGGTGGCGTTTTGTATGGCGACAGCTGTAAAACGTTAGTGACTATCGAATAGATTACGTTAGGTTTCTTACCTATCGAAATCTATAGGGCTCATCCGCTCATGGTACGCATTTTAATTCTTTCAGTGACCGCTAGGGGCGTGGTATAGTATTTCATACATATTATTTACGGAGACGCTAGCGAGTATTGGCTGTGCAAACTCATGGTAGAGCTACAGATACGGAGAATCGTTTTCCCGTGTAATAGCTAACTGTAATCACCAGTTCCTGTGCCAAGTGATGGGTACTTATATTATGCCATGTCTCTATTCACCGTTCCGTACTCCTAGTGGTCACGTCGGCCCTTAATCAGTGATAATAAATGTAAAAGTTTACTGGTTATTTTGGCGAGTTAATATAATGAATTTATCGAATTTTATTGAACTTGCAAACGGTATCGTTATTTTTCTTAATCCGGTTAAATTACGATTACTTACAGTTATCCGATAACCGGGTACTCAAAATAAACGTTTCATAAAAGTCGTTGGAGGATCCCATCTCGAAATCTCATGTTTCCGGGATCGATCCTGAAATTAAACCGGATATGATATTTGAGAAGATCCACTCCGAACAAACTTACAAATACCTATATGGAATTATAATGTAAATTCACATAATACGTGGGCCTAGAAACTTCAAAACGTAGCTAAGCTGCGGCTTACCCGTGGCGGCTCAAAACATTCTCGTTCACAGCTTTCCTGCATTATATCAGCTTTATGCATGGGTTACTAACCACAGAATGTGCCCTTTGTAGTCCGCAGTATACTGGTTTTAATTCCGGTTGCAATTTGAGCCGGGTTCTGCAACCCTTGGCGGGTGCCGCGCGTATCTCATGGACCATCAATGGCGAAACGTTACACTGCCAGAGTTTGAACAGCCTGCTGCTTTACATGGTTGAAGATGGCAGGATACAAGCCGAGCGTGAACCATGGACATAGGTGCTTAATATTACAGTTTGTTAGCTGTAGTGGAAGCATAGATAAGTAGAATATTAAAATCTATGGTAATAATCATAGAAAAAACTAAGAAACCAATAACACCCCACAAATTATGGAAAAAAGAAAAAAAAAAAACCTACCCACAACAATTCAATTACCACTAATTGCTACACCGCACAAACAACAGTGACACAAAGTAACTTGCAAAGTAACTTGCTCTGAGCATTCCCAAGTGCAACTACCTAAATTTTACCAAAAATAAAAACATCATAAGGTTTTCATACTCATTATGTAATGTTTTATTGAATAATGTAACCTCGGTTCGTGATCTTGGCATATTGCTCGACTCAAAACTCTGCTTGGATCTGCATATTGAACAAATTGTAAACAAAGCATATAAAATGTATGGATTCATAATGAGATCCACTCATGACTTTAAGCGGACCTCTTCGTACCTCTGCCTGTATAAAACCCTAGTCCGTTCCCAGCTCGAATATGCTATATCCATCTGGAACTCATACTATGGCAAATACATTGAAATGATAGAAAACGTCCAACGTAGATTTCTTCGTGCAATGCACTACAGGTGTCACAAAACTTATCTACAGTATAACCAGTTGCTCAGTATATACAAGCTATTGGCGCTCAGCTCTAGACGTAAACAATTGGAAGCCATTACATTGTATAACATTGTTCATGGCAATTTTGACTGTATGGATTTGAATAATGTATTGTGCTATGCAGTCCCTAGAACTGTCCATAGACGGCGGGTGCGTGCAGGCAAACTCTTTGCAGTAGGTACCTGCCGATCTAACACTGGTCTACGTTCACCAGTTCGGCGAATGGCAGCCACCTACAATGAAGCATTTGAACATATAGACATATTTACATGCTCTTTGATAAGGTTTCGTTGCCTTTTGTATGAGAAACTTGAACTCATGGAATACTAAATTAATTGTTTATTGTTGTTTATTTTTTATTTATTTTTTAAGTACTTTGTTTTTTGTTCTGTTTTTATAATGGTGTAACTGTCATGCATGAACAGTTCACCTCCTAGTGACTTTAAGTTTTTATTCATTAGTGGTAATCTGTGAACAGCGCTGTGGGCTACATTATTGCTTAAGTCATTCATGTTTTTCTGTTTATAACATTGCATAATGTAGCTGTTTGTTGTTCCTATTTAATAAAATAAAATAAAATAAAATAACTTTACGAAGTGGATTAAATACGTATTATCGAAGCTAACTCAAAAACTACCCAAGCAAAAAACAAACAACATACAACAAAAAAAAAAAAATACAACCGAATTGAGAACCACCTCCTTTTTGGAAAGTCGGTTAAAAACAGTAAACACTTCTGCATAATTTATTGACAGCTGATGAAACATCCTCTTTGGACACTGATTGGTAAGTAATAATAATAATAATAATTTATTTATTTCTTACCACAAATTAGAAAGAATTAGTACAAGTCTACAGACACAATTTTATAATTAATTTGTGGAAGATTGGTGCCTAAACTAGGTTTTTTTTCAAAACCTGTATGTCAGGTCACCAGGCCCCCTAAAACAAAGTTTTGCATTTTTATTGTTGTACTGGAGACGATCTGATTCGCATATAATATTATTCAAATAAAAATCTCATACATTATAATGTTGCAATATTGCTCATAAAAATTGATTGACAAAAATAAAAATATAGAAAGTAAAGTAATTTATTAAGGATACATGCAAAGGAAGATGTGAGTGTATGTGTGCGGTGTGTGTGTGATGTGGAGTGTGAGAATGTGGTGTTGTGTAATTGTGCGTTGCAAAGGGAACATTATGTTAGGACATGGTTTTGAAAAGATCTTCAATTTGGGTATAATTTAAGGTGATAAGCCAGTCAGTTATTTTTCTTTTAAAAGTTGTTTTGTTCAGGGTATGAATTGAAAGTAAATAATTAAGTCTGTTGTATAGAAATGGGCCAAGAAAAGAAAAGAAATTGCGGGCAAATTTGATTTTTACTGATTTAGATTGGCATACATTCCTTCTTCTGCTTCTCATGTCAGAATTTTGATGGATATTTATAACAGGAATAAGAGATCGTTGCTTTAAAGCAACTTGGAGAATAAAAAGCTGCCGAATTGAGAGGACTTTGGAGGCCTTATAAACTTCTACAGTGGGATGACAGAAATAAACTTTAAAGACTGCCCTTTGAGCCCTTTCAAGTACTAAAAGGTTAGGTTTATACATTCCACCCCAAGAAGTAATACGATATGTCAGGAGCGATTGGCACAGCGCACAATAAACAGATAGTAGCTGCTTGGTGTTAAGGATATCCCGAAGATTTTTAACTACGAAGATAAATTTCCGTATTCTGGAGGTGAGACAATTTATATGTACACTAAAGTTTAATTTAGAATCTATGATGACCCATAAGTACTTAACATCGTCGACTTTCTGCAATATAGAGCAAGAACAATCACTGTTATGAGGCGATGAACAGGTGTGAGCGAGAATGGAGAATGTTTGGGGAGATGACTGCGGGCTGTTTCTTAAAGTAAAGGACAAATACTTGGTTTTACTGGAATTTAAGGTGAGTATGTTAGTTCTCAGCCAATCATTTACCGCATTAAACCCGACTTGAGCGTAGCTATAAACTTCCTCCCATGAGTCTACACTGAAAAGAATCACAGTATCATCCGCAAAGGTAATCATCATGCTAAAAACCCAGTACAGCAAACTCCAGGAGTCTGTAGACTTTACTGCTAAAAAATATGACGAAATGCTAAACAAAATGGAACAATACGAAGTTGAGAAGAAGGAAAATCGAGACCACATCAGGAAATTGGAAGACAGGGTAGATCAACTTGAAAAGCAATCGAAAATCACAACTGTAGAAATAAAAAACATCCCAAAAATCGCGAGTGAATCAAAATTGAATCTGATAAATGTGATCACTAATGTTGGTACCGTTCTGGATACCACAGTTGCAGAATCCGATATTAAGGACGTATACAGGATTAACTCAAGCAATTCTATGAATAACACTATCATAGTTGATGTGTAATTGTGTGTGGAATTGTTTATGTGTAACTGTTTGCTTGCATACGTAGGTGTTTTATAAATAGAAAAAAATAACTGCAAAAAATTCTGTTCTAGTACTTCCTTCCATTTTTCTGGATTATTTGATTTTAAACGCTCTCGGTAACGTCTTTGCCGTTCAGCAGGCGTTATCGGCTTCTTTCCTAAAACGAAAAATGGACTTACTATTCACATAAATGAATATACTGTAAACAAGCCCTAATCCATTCCATTGTGTAACGTGACACAAAAATAATAACACAATGGTTACACAAATGAACAAAATGAACGTGTCCCTGACCTACAAATAATAATATTCTTGTAATTTCACTCTCAAATTACTCGTGAAACATGCATTCGACTATCATTTACCACCAACTACACTGACATGCTGCACTGTAAAGTATAGTTCTGTGCCTCCTGTGACAAGTGATACAAGTAAAAAATCAACACTTTACAGGAGAATAAAAACAAGATTTAAAAAATTCTAGTTCGTGAACTAAGTGGGCTAGGTTACACATAACTACCTTATTTTGTAGATATAAACATTCACTTTCACTGTACATTTTTATTTTTATGTTATATATTATAGTTCTAAATAAATTCATGAAAATCCTGTAAGTTGTACCTTTTTTTATTTCCAATACTAGCGACCCGCCCCGGCTTCGCACGGGTGCAATGCTGATACTAAATACACTACAGAAAAACTGTGAACGTTGTATATAAAAACATAGCGGCCCGCTCCGGCTTCGCACGGGTATAAAATATATAGCCTATGTGATTAAAATCGATTCAGTAGTTTTGATTTATTCATTACTGCCCGTGGCCCGCACGCGTTAAATTTGGAGTAAAACAATCTCCCTTTCCCTATACCATGAAGATTTCCTGCTATCTTTGGAATATCTAAATTCATACACTACATTTTTACTTATTTACTTTTTACATTTTTAACTATTTATTTTATTTTTACAACATATTACAGAATGTCTTTATAAACAACGTTCACAGCTTTCTTGTCAAAAAAAGACAAATCAAAGCCTGCAACGTTGAAGGTTTGACCCTGCGATTTATTAATGGTCATTGCAAAAGATGTCTTTACCGGAAACTGTAAACGTTTAAATTGGAAGGGTAAATCCGATGGTATCAGAGGGATTCGGGGAATCAATACATCTTCTCCGGTACCACATCCTGTGAGTATTGTGCACTCTATTATGAAAGTTTTCAATGATTTTACCAGCAAACGCGTACCATTGCAAAGTTTAGGTGGATTCAGGTTTCTTAATAAAATAACAGGACAACCTACTTTCAACACCATTTTGTGAGGAGGGAGTCCAGACGGGTTCAAAGAATTTAGAAATTCTGTAGGAAAATGAACAGCTTCTTCCAAATCGAGAACAGTATCGACCGAGTAGTATATTTTCGTCGGCGCATCAATCTTTGACAGAATCAAGTTATTTACTTTATCTACTTGTTCGTTAGTTGGTGACAGAATCGCTCTTTCTTTAAACCAAGATATTGTCTTATAACTTATGTTATCAATGTCAGGATAGACATTGTTGACTAACTCTTGGATGTTGTCTATCAAAACGCAAATGTTTTCTAGGTCAATCCTTCCCTCACTTTGTGTTAACTCTCCATTGCCAACTTTTAGCAGCATCTCTGGAAATAGCCTGTTCTCACGTGAAGATGACGAAACCCTCATATTAGTTTTAAGCTCTAATTTATTGACATGTGGCCAAAGGTTGGATCTTTTTAGGCAAGCATTTATTTCGTCAGCACGTGTTCCTCGAGTCACAACTGGTAGGATTTGACGGAAATCTCCTGAGAACAGAATTGTACATCCCGCTACGTCCCGCAATTTTTAAATCTGTAATATCTTCGAAAATATTCACTTAAATCATACGGTGTAAAGGGCCATATAGATCTATATTAAATGAACAATGTATTCAAGGTATTTAATTGGTAAAGGATTAATGCTGTATTGGTTAAAATCGCTTCGAAAATTAGCCATTATTTGTCGTAAAAAGTAAATGACAAAAAAAAGTTATTGTGGGTTATCCATAAGAGATAGACATATACCATCACAGACTTTTCTGTAGACCTTTTCAATGTGTACAATACTTAGTACATTATTTTGATAAAACTCGTAGGGTTCAGCCTGCGTTTGCAATGTAAGCGGAAAAAATGTAATTATTTACGACATCACATTAGAAACCTCAAAAATAACAGTACTTCTCTACTATTTCATGGATGTTATTATACATATAAACCTTCCTCTTGAATCACTCTATCTATTAAAAAAAACCGCATCAAAATCCGTTGCCTAGTTTCAAAGATTTAAGCGTACAAAGGGACATAGGGACAGAGAAAGCGACTTTGTTTTATACGTGTAAAGGGCCATATAGATCTATATTAAATGAACAATGTATTCAAGGTATTTAATTGGTTAAGGATTAATGCTGTATTGGTTAAAATCGCTTCGAAAATTAGCCATTATTTGTCGTAAAAAGTAAATGACAAAAAAAAGGTATTGTGGGTTATCCATAAGAGATAGACATATACCATCACAGACTTTTCTGTAGACCTTTTCAATGTGTACAATACTTAGTACATTATTTTGATAAAACTCGTAGGGTTCAGCCTGCGTTTGCAATGTAAGCGGAAAAAATGTAATTATTTACGACATCACATTAGAAACCTCAAAAATAACAGTACTTCTCTACTATTTCATGGATGTTATTATACATATAAACCTTCCTCTTGAATTACTCTATCTATTAAAAAAAACCGCATCAAAATCCGTTGCCTAGTTTCAAAAGATTTAAGCATACAAAGGGACATAGGGACAGAGAAAGCGACTTTGTTTTATACTATGTAGTGATGTGCTAAAATTACGTCATAAATGATACAAGTACAGTTAAATTATGTTTCACCTATAAGTTGTCTTTGTGTAAACCGATATACAAGAAGTAAAGAAATCGAATAAGTCATTAGAATATGTTCTAAACAAATGATAAAAATACTACCCCAAAGATTACATTGTATTACTTATATTATGGGTATTTTCATAATTTACCTGAATTGTATCAGTTTGCTAAAATTCTAGTCTTTTAAATATGTGTTAAATGATACAATTCAAGTTATACCCCTAATGAAAATACATAATTATTGTGTAAATAAATACAAGTCTTAGAAAACTAATTAACGTTTATTAATGTTCTTCAAAACCATTAATTCACTTACAAATAAGGCACAGTTTTATCAAATTTCTTAAGAGAGGTAAATTGAGATCTTTTCAAAGGCAAATAGTTTGAAACTTAAATACTCAGAAATGGCACAGATCAATCTTACGCAGGTATCACAGTACTACGAGTAAACATAGTATCACAACCATTGTCTGAATCTTAAAAAATCTAGAAAAATAATAAACATAACAAAAGTTGCCAACACGTTAAAACTTACACAGCACAGTTAACTGCTTAAAAGCTGTCAACCTATCCTATAAGTAGTTATTCCACTCTTTGAGATGGACAGTTCGTAAATGAATAAAGAGAACAAAAAAGTACGTAGGTACCTACTTGAATCAAAACAAAACATTTAAAAAAAAACCTAATAGGTCTTAGGAGTTAGATGCATTAGAATTATTAATTACTCATCATCAGAATCATCATCATTATCTGGAGAAGTGTCTTTAACATCATTCTTGCAGCTCAGACTTCTGTAAAACTCATGAGCGCTCTCATGAATAAAGCACAGCAAATCTAATAGATCCTTCTTCTTTTTGATTGAAATAGTAATCTTGGAGTGATAGGCTTTCGGCACCGTATTTATTGTAATCATATCGTAAGCTTAAACGTAACGAATACGTAAAGAAAAGCATCACCCCATTTCCTCCCGTGGGTGTCGTAAAACGCGACTAAGGGACTTACTAGAGAATGGGCAGCAGCGTTCTCTCTGCATTTTTAACACCATACTGCGATCGCCAACCCGCCTGCCAAGCGTGGCGATTATGGCAAACCCTCCCAATTGGGGGAGGCCTATGTCTAGCAGTGGACGTATTTCGGCTGAAATGATGATGATGATGATGATATCGTAAGCTTTACCCCGTTTAGACCAACCCACGGTCATGTACTCAACATTCTTGAATTCTATTCTGTAAGAAAACGGGATATGTTTTCTTTGGTATACAAAACAGATCGAAAGTCGCACCACAGAAATTTTTCATTAACGGTATTGGTTTTTCTAATAGTAAGAAATTGTTTTGAAAAAATGTTAAAATCATAAAACATAATTATCACGAGTCATCTCAATAACAGAAAACTTTGCTGTTTTGTTTGAAGCTGTACGTACTAGCTGGTCCAATCTCTTGGCAAGTGAATATCCATACTCGTATGCTTCTTCTTACGCTCAATCAACGCTTGGTCGGTGTCAGCCTCCATGTGAGTATGACCGGGTACAAGAAATTTATGTTCAATAGATTTTAATTGTGGGGATAGCAATCAGCATCAACATTGTTGTAACAGTCGAAATCTTGTCTTGACCCGGGCAACTATCAGAGTACATGATCAGCTTCTTAGGGTTTAAATGCGGTAGTTGATTTATAACAAAATCGTATGGACATGAAGCTATGTCGTTCGCCCCTCTATTCCCTTCACACTCCGGCCACATGTAACAGAAAGCTTTGTTTGTTTTTAAATCATGTATGGTCAAATTGAATGATCAAAGCTGTCTCTTATGCCTCGGGTACCCCCGCCACCCGCATCATGTTCGCACTTGTATCATTTAGCACATCGTGTTCTTCATAATTTTTATTTTTATTTTGTTTGAGTTTTAGGTACAATTTATTTTATATTCGATTACACATAAAAATTGATATGTGTAGAATGATTTAAGTCAAGATGCATTAGATAACACAAATTAGGCATAAATTTAGATTTGGATTTGTAGGTACATGTTGAACTGTACCCTAATCATTATTGAGAAAAATCGGTTTAATGTGTTTACTTTAGATATATTAAAATTCACGATAAATATACTGAAAAATAAAAGGTGAAAATTAATGTAATCGCTCTTATACCACGAAGCACGAAAAACAATGTGTGGAGTAATTACTTAAAGGGGTTATAACTTGACATGTGTCTAAATTCACGTTTTTTTTTGCCAAAAACCTGGCAGTTATATCACTTTGCACCCAACTATCGCCGAAACTATAGCAGATAGAAGAACGTGAGTTAGACAAAAAAAACCGCAATTTTTTTCTGATAATATCTGTGTAAAAATCACAAAAAGGGTACAACTCAACTAAGATCACTCATCACAGGAGGCACAGAGTTCTTACCGAATTCACGTAATTTGGCACTTTAAAACAGATTCTTAGTGTCTTTTTTACGACGCGCACGAAATGAAACCATCAGTTTCAAAACAAAATGGCGTGGCTGGAAGAAACAAGCACTCTCTCGTTGTAACTATTTTGACGCATAGATTTGCCATACTACATTTTGAATTTACTTCTATTATTATAAAATATCAACGTTACAAGAAAGAATAACACAAAGGAATGGAATATGAGACACGTGTTTATGGGCAAATAAATAAATGGTTTAATATAATTACATAATTTTATAGTATATTCCTTATAACTTACCCGTTCACCTGACAAAACATTGTTGAACCAGGCTACATAATGCGAGCACTATTTATTATTGCTGCATTTTTTAAATACGCGCGACTGTGGACATTGCACTTTTGTATGGGAAACAAAGTACAACAGGAATTAAATTTAGTTTTTTAAAGCAATAGAATCAACTTCCATAGAGCAAACATTTCTATGTTTGCTATTTTATTACTAATTAGTCTGAATGTTGATTTAAATGTTTACATTTCGAACTGTATTTAATTTTATTTTACCAATAAGTTTCATGGACACATAATCACAACAAAATGTACATACATTTTGAAAACGACCCATAAGCCGTCCTCAATTTGGTCAATATATTCAATGTTAAAAACGACTCTAAAAACCACTAATGACATAAATTTAACAAAATACATAAAACTACATGTATTTTTGAAACGACAGTCAGATGGCTATAAAAGCAAGAAATCAAAAGTATTGACGCGCCAGATGAAAAATATTTAGTAACTAAAGGAACGTTTTTAAAACTTTTCTTTACTTTAAACCTTTTTGTAGGCACTTACTTATTTGCTATAATAGTTTATTAGGCAATTTTTAATTTAGTAGGTAGGTACAGTCAGCGTCACGATGTGGGTACCCCCCTTGAAAGCAAATTTTAATACAAATGGGGTACCCAATTGATGCAGCCCACTGTACCTATAGTTGATAGTTAATTATTTTGGTCATTTACCTGTAGGTACAGAACTACGTAAAGCTAAATAAAATTATACTAAATAAAGCTAATTACTTACTTAAATTATTTGTATTTTATTACAGGCTACATTAATTTTTGGTATATCTGGGGCGTGCAGACGACAAGAATTAACCAACAAATTTAAACGATATCGAAAACGCAAAAAGTTAAACATTCTTTCAGAAGTACCAAAACGGTAAATGCATTCGGCAAGTCGTTGGCGTTAACAAAATCGGTAGTGTAGCAAAAGAAATAGCCACGTTCTTGAAATTGGAAAATCCGGCTAGTTATACCGGTCACAGCTGTAGAAGGACCTCTGCAACATTACTAGCCAATTCCGGAGCCGATATCATTACACTGAAACGCCACGGAGGATGGCGCTCTAATAATGTTGCAGAGGGTTATATTGAAGACTCGGTGCACAATAAAATTGAAATAGGCGACAAGATATCAAAGTGTATAAATATAAATATAATTTACGCCACACTCTCCCGTTCAACATAATACGTGTGAAATTAATAATGTCAGTCAGTCAGTTAAGCTTCCAAAGCAGCAAATTTCACTGAATTTCAATAATTGTTCAAATTTTACTATTTATTTCCAAGAGTAGTGACCTATCTGTATAATTTCTTATTTGCTATTAAAAATAGTCTAATGAAAAAGTTTGTTTCATTACATATTGTACTGTTTTCTCGCAAATGTGTTGAAAAACGTTGTATGACACACGTGCAGAAATTGGTATTTACAAACTCGTGACTATGGTAAGCCCTCGACTTCGTCTCGGGCTTACATTCGTCAACTCGTTTGTAAAACCCAACTTACCGCACTAGTATCATAAATAACTATTTAATAAAACTACCAAAATTTCGAAAAGTAAGTTTCAAAGTGAGATTTGAACCTACGACAACACAACTCGGCGATTTACGCCGCGGTGCTAAGTTGACACTTAAAGTTGTAGTTGAATTAAGTAGACGGTATCGTCTTACGCGAATTGTTATGGTAGGTAAGTAATTAGCGTTCGAGCAGTTTCTTTAGTGTTCACTAACAAGTCCAAAGTCAAAATTAGATAAAGTTTTAAAATTGTGCAGTCCGTTTGGATGTTAATTTTGGTTTTCAAAGATGATGCACTTGGTATTTCACTATAGTTTTTTCACAATTTGTCACTGTTACACCGAGGTTTAATATTGTAGGTTTATATTTTATTAAAAAGCACTTTTTTGTAGAAAAATGATTTAAATTTACGGAGAGATCTAGTAGCACGTCCGTTTACAACACCACGGAGGGGAGGGGTAAGTAATAGTAGTAATAATAAATAATGTGTGTATGTGCAGCGCATGAGATGGACTCAGTCTATGAACGAGAACGTCATGTGTGCGCATATTACAGGTCTACAGAGGAGGACAGCATTCTAACACGGTACGCAGTGAGGTTAGTAATTTCACTGCGTACCGTGTTAGAATGCTGTCTCTGTTTCAGGAACTAGAGCCAACCGTCAACGTCTCGGCCCTACGACTGTCGGATCACGTGCGGGCCATCCAACGCAATCACAGGTTGGACGATGAGCTACTACGCACGGTATATTAAGCACTGGTTCAGTCAGTGTTCGGGTATTGCATTGGTGTCTGGGGTAGGGCATGCAAAACGCACATGATACAACTTGAAAGGGCCCAAAGATCTGTGCTCAAAGTAATGAAAAGTAATGGTCTTTTAGATTCCCCACCACAACTTAATATGACAAGTGTCAAGTTCTCACTGGACGGCAAATGTATGTTTTACGTATACCTAGTTACCAAACAGCATCTTGTCACACCAATAAATAAGTTAGTTTTAAGTAAGCGTCCTATGAGGAACGTTTGCCTATCTGTTAATTTTGACACCGCAGCTGCTAGAAGGTAACGCATGTATGTATTTGTCAAATCACATTTAAATCAAACAAACAGTGCTCTCACTAATCTTCCTCTTACAATATGTCATCGCTACTGACACAAGAGTACAGTCAAACAGAATCCATTTTAATATAGGTATGTATATTTATTTAAGTTCAACAAGATCACACATCACCCACTTACACATCCTCTCATTAACCTCCATTCACACAAAACCACACTCCACACATCAACAAATTAAACACACACTCTTTACACTTCACACTTACACAAATGTACCTGTTATAGAACAACAATTTCATGAATCAATTTCTATCATAATTTTTACTTCCCTTTTTTATGATCCTACTATATCTATACATGTAATCAAATCGTAGCGAAGTCAAACCTGTATGGTTGGTACCATCTGACGGCCAACTCTACCACTGCGCGTGCTCATTGGTCAAATCAAATAGCGCGCGCTTCCCCGGCTTCCTGTTACACACTTCCGTCCCTTTTCATAAAATCACTCCTACAGATTGCATAAACCGAAGAACCGGTGTTCCAATTTAAAAAAAAAAACTTATAAAAACAAGTCATTCTAGGATAGTAAAAACTTTTTTATCTATAACCCGTTGATCTCTGGACGTATGTATCTACATAAGTACGTCACTTACCTGTGCGGGTGACCTCGCACCCCGAGGACCGTCTTCTAATTACACCCCTGAAATAATAATAACCGGACGACTGACGATCTCCCCCACTCTCCACTACCGCGCTGTTTAATTCATTTGGCTATTACTTACTGCGTACGGTACTTGTCGTGGGTGCGTTCCCCGACAACGCATTAAATTGCTGTGATCTAGAGGTACTCGTAATTATGCAGTAGGTGTGACTTGCTTCATAATACTCTCACAGAGCTCATAAATAAATGTTTGTCGAGATTCGGTCATTATTCTTTGCTCATGTTGATGAATTGTGTTAGCGAATGCTCTATGACTATTAAGGCAACAGCACACAGCTTTTAGCAACGAATTCGGGTCGAATATCAATATCCTGAAATTTAAATATTGGATACTTAAAAGTTCTATTAAAGTGAAAGGTCAAACCAATCAGTTTTATCTGAAGCAGATTTGTGGAATAGATTCGTAAATAGAAGAATTATCTATCCCATTCTTTATTATTAGATACGATTTAAGAGATTTCCATAGACTCAAGATCTTTCTCTTTAAATCCTGTTAAAACATTGTTGTTATTACATAATACTGTTGGAACTTTATTAAACGATGAAAGCATTTCGAAATGTTTTGAATTCTTATTGTGTAACTTTCTTTGAACTTGATGAGGGGAGAGGAAAATAACAAAGTATGAGATTTGTTGATGCCAACCGTGCGCCGTGCGGGACAGAAGTGGGTCACGCGGGTCATGGCGCGGGTCTGTACATACAACCTGTTACTTGTAGGGCATATGAAATACGGTTTAGCCTGGATTTTTTTAATAGAACCTTAAAGGCTTGATTAGCTTTTTATTAATAATGTCTTGCACTTCGTCTGGAGTGACGGGAGGCAAAAGATCATCAGGGTCTTCGACGGGTGGGAGAGAAGCTCTGCGTTCGACTTCAGCGTCGACCTTGCTGAGGTGCGCTTGGTCAGCTGGTTGCGGGCTGGGAGAACATTTGGATTCTAAACTGTCGGCTAGGCATTCGGCCTTTTCCGGGTTGTCAAAAGCTAAACTATTGTCGGGGCGGACAAGGGAAGGCATGGTGGCCTCTTCGCGGGAGCAAAGCTTCCTTTTTAGATGCCAACAGGCTTCATGGGTGGGCTCGAGTTCGCCCAGCATTTTGTTCCAGCTCTCAGAACACATCTCAGCTATGCGTTTCTTTACAGAGCGCTGTAAATTGCGCATGTAAGCTTTGTTCGCGGCACAGGGAAATTAGTCATAGGCACGAATGGCTACGTTCATCTCGGTAATCAGTTCACGTACGTCACTCAGTAATTTCTAGCGATGGTCGTCCATTGCTGGAACTTCCCGCGAACAATCCGTTAATACGGATTGAACGTGATCTGTAAACTAATTGATCGCGCCCGTCGTGTCTGCTACTGACACTATGTGGTCGGGGATGGTGTCCAGGTTTGGCGACAACGTGGTTGATTTCAGTTTTTCACTTACTTTCTTCCAGTCGGTTATCACTTCGATCGAAGGGGACATCTAAGTATAAGGATAATATAATCTATCAATATATTATGTGTATCGGTTCATACCTATGAAATCTCTAAACTCAGGGAGTTCAGAGATGTAGCACGCAGTCTACTTCACGTCTCATACAGTAAGCGCACCCTGATCTTTAATCACTTAACATTTTAAGTCGCTGATCCTCCCGGGGCAAGCTTAGTGAGTCGCAACGAGAAGCATCAGAAGTAATGAATAGTAAATAACAATGAGCGATAATGGAAACATAATTGTGTCCACTTTCTCCGTGAATTGGGGACTTGGAGTGCGCCAGTACCCCACTTAACTGGCTCGACTTAATTAGGAAGCTTGGGGGCTCCCGGGCAAGTTGGGGGCTTTCGCGCAAGTTACGAGAGCCATCGAGAGGAAGTAGCGCTATTTACTTTTGTTGTTTCATTCAGATGGGAAGGATAAAGTGATTTATTAAGATGATTTTACTGTCAAATGGCTATAAATAAATCTGATTAGGCTCAATATTCATTGGCTGAAAGCTGAAGGTTGCTGGAAAATGACAACAATCGCCACTTTTGGCAAACTGATTGCGGAAAAGAATATTTTGTAATGTGCTGGTGATACTGGATTCTCCCAGATATTTCTAAGTAACTATATTTCTAAGTTCCTGAGCAGCAGATGTCATTTGATTGCCAAATAAGACCAGGGCTGAAAATCAGGGCTGAAAGCCTTTGAAAATGGTAAAAAGAAAAAAAAGAAAATATAGAGGATGAAACCCATTGGAAAAAGAAGAGAATATAACTAAAACTAAAGGAAAAATAATTTCCGGGCGATCTGAGGTTGGGAAGTGGAAGAGGGGGGGGAGGGGGTTTAAGAGTAAAAAACGGTTTATCTCGATTTCCGATAAAACTACAAGTCCTATGGAAAAAAGTTAAATGGCAAAGTTGAAGGTAATAAAAAAATCTGCAACTTTTGTATTTACACCTTTTTCACTTATCCTCAAAATTTATGTGAATCAAATCAAATCAAAATATTTTATTTCACATAAACCTACATGGGCACTTATGAAACGTCAGAAGCTAGGTGCACGGTTCCAATTAGTCGTTTCCTATGGAGAAGAGCCGGCAAGAAACTCCACGGTTACTTTTTTTAAAATAATTGGCTTTACAATATTATTAAATAACAGTGATAATAGGTATGGGAGGACATTGTAGGCCTTTCAACAATTACCAGGTACTTAACAAAATAGAAAAGTGCCAACAAATCTACACTCTACTAGGCTTACAACGTTCTCACATTCACAAAATAGAAAATAATCTAAATATATAAAATATTAATGACATGATTGCAATTACAACTACAGTAACATAATCTGAATAAACATCATGTCCACAAAAGCCACTAATAAAGAATTGGAATTCGATTTGTAGGTAAATAATGTCAAATAATGAAAAGATTATGTCAAGGAAGTATGTAAAAAAAGAATTATATTATATAAATAATTATATAATATTAATAATTTAAATAACCAAGTTTTTGGTTTTTTATTTTTATCTTTTACAAAACATTTATGTTTTTCACGAAATTTGGTTAAAACTTACCTTTTTAGGTCCCAAGCACACTGTATTTTTTTTAATTTAAAATGTTTATTTTTTCACCTTATTTTGACTTAATATCGAAAAAGCATCCTAATTTTCACTCGAAAATTCTCACGTCAACATATCTGCTTTTTTTTTAAAGTCGGTAGGCTTTTTGTTCATTGAAATCTCTTCTTTCTGATGGTGTAAAAAAATATACATTGCTATGGTAAATTTTCTCAAAAAAGCAAAAAACTAAAAAAACTGTAAACCGATTATTGTTTTTATCATTTCATTATGTACAATTTAGAGCAATTTATTAAAATTTACCCTTTAATTACTCGAAAAACGTAAGTTTCCATGTTACATTGAAAAACAAAAAAAAAAAAAAAATACGAATCCATAAAACATAAAGATTGCAAAAAACGTGCGAAAATAGTTGTTCTAAATATTAAAGATAGGACTTAAAGAGGATTTCATAAGATTTTTTGTATTTATTGTCGATTCTTTTCTTGCTAGACCCCATTAGACGATTCAAAGCTGCTTTTTTTATTTCATACACTTGCTTATCATCTGCCTTATTGCAGATTATACAAACAGATTGATCCATACTGATAATCTGAAAAGACAAAATCAAATTAATAATGCCTTCACAGTTTTATCACGAGTACAATTTTTGTTTATGCAAAATAAACGAAATTATATTAGGTTATAAGATATAAGAACAACTTTATTTCTCACTAGCTTCTGCCCGCGACTTCGTTCGCGTGGAAGTCTTAAAACACCATAATATACTAAAATACCAGCCACATTGTAATAAAACTTACCTGAACACTACGTTTGTAGTTTTAGTCACAGCAGTCAAAATATACAGAGAGTCAGGACTGGTGACGCGGGAGCAAGCGACGTACAGTTCTATGTTCTATGGTAAAGGGTTTGGTTTCCGCACTTAGTCCTTCAGGTGGACCATTTTACATGGGCCATGGCGGCCATCAGTGGTTATTCCAACCAGCCCACCTCCCTCCAGAAGTTAATTACGTGTCCCGGTATGTTTAGAACATCTGTGAAAGATCAGGGTGCCCAGAGGGTCCCTGTTCTAATCTGGGTGATGCCTGTGCATTCAAAGAGCACATGCGCGACGGTTTCCTCAGCCTCCATGCAAGCTCTGCACAGAGGATTGTCCGATATGTCTATTGTGTGGAATTGTTTGTTTAGCGTGCAGTGTCCCGTAATGGTCCATGGTACGGAGCGAGAGTGCATGGGAGGCCGTTACCTCCTTCTGCGAAGCAATAATGCTTGCGAAGGAGGAGGCGGAACGCGTGAGGGAGAGGTAGTCTGTGCGCCTTCACGCCCCTAGTCGCCGCAGAAGACGCCCTGGGTGGCGGGAATCAATTGGCGATTCCCGGCCACCGTAGGCGCGGGCTTGGAGCAATGGGCAGCTCGCCGTCTAGTAGGAACCAGGCCCAGGTTGACGGCGCGTTGTGTTCTACGCGTGCCACAAAGAGATGTCAGCACCAGCGCCGGCTCTAGCCCATGTAGTGCCCGGGTGCAATCAATACCTGGCGCCCGCTAGTTGGCGCGCGATCAAACACACATTATCCCTAGTGATCGGAAATTTGGGTGAAAATGGTGCAATTACAAATGATGTTGGGAAGCAATAGCCCATTCTGTTCGTTTGCGGTACGCCCCCGAGGAACCGCGGGTAGACCGGTAGACTCGACGGTAAAAAGTACTTTTTTAGAGGGACGGCTTATAAGAATAAAATAGCACAACTTTGTCGTTAATTCAAAAATATTTAATTGCGGCCGGTGCTCGGCGCCCCCTGAGACCCTGCGCGCTTGTGCGCCGCACATCCTGCACCATAGGTAAAGCCGGCCCTGGTCAGCACGAACTGTGACGGGGTCCGCTAGGACCAATGCCTGCCAGGGTTGCGGTTTTTTCCGAAAGGGATACCGTGGTCCTGGCACAAAGGCAACTGATGTAACACAGGTGGGTTTTAGTCAGTAAAAGCCTGACATGCCCTCCCGCTCGCCCCAGAGCGGGAGAAGTTATTTGATAATTTCCCACCCAAAAAAAAAAAGTCCTATAAAGTTCTTCGAACTATCACAATTACAGTAACAAAATGTAAAAAAACCGGTCAAGGGCGAGTCGGACTCACGCACCGAGGGTTCCGTACCATCATAATTGTATAGCTTTATTCGTATTAGTACTTAAATAGTTATGTGCCCAGAAAAAACTACAACTTACTGTACTTAACCCAAAGCAATCTGCGAGTAGGTAGGAAGGAATTTTGGTTGTGAACCGTGAAATGTTTTTAAATTTTCATCGGCGAGGTCAATATTCATCAGAGAATTTTAACACTGCGGTGTACAATATTGCAGTTTTAGGTCAGCGCCATCTCTTGACCGATAATGGAACTAATGTAATTTTTGTTGATGATTTCTGAAAAAGTGTGTTATTTAGAGAAATAGTTTTATTTTTCATGTAATCTTTACATAAACTACTATCACATAAAATAATTTCAGATTTTTTCTATGCAAACAACGGAGATAAGTGGGGGGGGGGAATGGTTTTTTAGGCCCCATTTTGTCAAAAGTTTTGACAAAATTATGAGTATGTGCAAATAGCGCTCTTTCATACGATACCCCCACATACCCTAGTAGTCACACTTCGATTTTTTAAGACACCCAGTTAAGTCCCAGTTGCAAAAAAAACTTTCTTCTTTGCAACATAGTTGGGCAAACGTCATCTAAAATTATTCAAAATTTCAAGTTTATAGCATTAGTAGTTCTTGAGATATCTAGCTATGACAGACTGACGGACAGACAGACTGAGTCGCACCATAAGGGTCCTTTTTTAACAATTTGGTACGGATCCCTAAAAAGAAGCACATAAATATCAATTTTTTGGAATCGAAATCAGATTTGCATTGCTTTGTTGAAAGTTGACTGAAATAGCATAATATGTCATAATTGACTACTTAGATCCATAAGGTATGATAATCATTTAAAAGATTAAATCTGTAACTATCTGATCAATTCGTTTCCTATTCAACACAGCGAAGTAGTAATGGAATAATTCGACTGTTGTCATACACTGATACATTGTGTTCGTTCTCATCTCAGTCTTACCTACGACCTGTATGGGAAAACTTTTTTTCGATTTCTGGCTTTTCTAGTACTCAAACCTCAGTTGGTCCCATAGACTTTTTTGATCCTCGTAAGAAACAGGATCAATTGGTATCAAAAAACTTTTTTGTGAAAATTGCCCATTTTCGTGCTGGCTGTAATTTTTTTTTTTTTCAAAATCTGTGAATGCAGATTAGTTTTTTTCTAAAAGTTGAGGATAGTCTCTTAAGACCATTTTCTTATAGCGACCACGGTTAAAGTACCTGCCCTTATGGACCCATCTCAAAACATAATGCAATACTGCTTATCCCCCATAGCAAATAGCGTGATAATTTATACGTAGTAATATGACCAGACCTATAGGGAATATCTATGCAAAATTTGAATAAAATCTGTCTGGTAGTTTTTGCGTTTAGCTGGAACATACATTCAGACAAACAGATAAACAGACAAAAATTCTAAAAACTATATTTTCGGCATCAAAATCGTTCCCAGACCTCGTAGTATCATGTGGACATGATATTTATTCAGATATGTTACTGTAGTTGTAATTGCAATCATGTCATTAATATTTTATATACTTAGATTATTTTATATTTTGTGAATGTGAGAACGTTGTAGGCCTAGTAGAGTGTAGATTTGTTGGCGGTTTTCTATTTTGTTAAGTACCTGGTAATTGTTGAAAGGCCTACACTGTCCTCCCATACCTATTATCACTGTTATTTAATAATATTGTAAAGCCAATTATTTTTAAAAGAGTAACCGTGGAGTTTCTTGCCGGCTCTTCTCCATAGGAAACGACTAACTCGAACCGTGCACCTAGCTACTGACGTTTCATAAGTGCCCATGTAGGTTTATGTGAAATAAAATATTTTGATTTTGATTGATTTTGTAGCAATTACTTTTTTCAAAAATATTCAATGTACAGTTTTGACTTCGCTACGATTTTATCATATGTATACTCGTAGATAAAGAATTGCATACTTAATTCACTTACTGAGAAACAATATCTAAAACTAAGATTAATAATTAGAGCGCACAGAGGTACATATATAAAATAACAAAACAAAATAGCAAAAAACTAAAAAAAATAGGGTAAACAGATAACTTACACTCGATCGTAAGTTAATCAAGCACAACATGGATGTATGAATTTTAGTTTTTACTAGATGTGGCATTGATGGCATACTCTGTTATTAGCAATTTTATTAATGTATGACTATTTTATTTTTAGTTTATTATTCTATTTATATATTTTGGGTACTTATATGGTTTATAAAACACTTTGAGTATTGGATTTTATTTGTTTTTGTTTAATTTAAGTTATTACTAATGTATATTTTTCTTATCTTTATATTGTGTGTATTTTATTTATGTTAATATACATATTTTTTATTTATTCACTTATTTGTATGTGTTAACTGTGTGAGTTTTTAGTAGTTTTTTAAACATAACTTTGTTCTTTTTTTTATTACTGATGGTAATTTATTATAAATTGTAACACCCTCAAACTCCAAATTACTTCTTCCATAGTTATTTCTAGGAGGGCGGGTCAATATGTAACTAGCACGTCTTAAGTTAATCTTTCGTGTTTGTTGTTTCGTCATGTGTAGTATATGTACGTTTGTTTTATATTCATTTTTTTTGTTTCCTCGTATATCTTTTCAGTAGGTGTCCAAAATTTATAGTAAAATATTTTTTTTATTAATCTATTCTGAACTTGTTGAATTGGATCTATATTAGTCTTCGCTGCAGTACCCCAGATTTCAATGAGGTAGTTGATATGAGGCTTAACCAGAGAATTATAGATAAGATATCGTACTTTTCGAGGGAGACACTTTGTTATATTGCGTAGTGCCCCTGTGAGTGAACTTAGTTTAAGTTTAATTTTTTCTAGGTGCGGCTTCTAAGTTAGGTTACTATCTAAGATAAGTCCAAGATATTTGTCTTTAGGTTTTCGTTCAAGTAGTTGGCCGTCTATTTCAAGTTCGAAATTATCATAATTTTTTTTATTTTTTGTTGCAGACATTACATAATTTGTTTTTGTAATATTAATAGTTAAAAGATTTGACTGAAACCACTCATTTAACAGATTAAGATCATTCTGAGCGTCGGCTATTATAGTTTCAACTGAGTGTCCAAAGTAAAAGAGACTTGTGTCTTCTGCATAAAGGGAGATATCTCCTTTGAGACCCAATTCACTGATACTGTTAATATAATTATGGAACAGGAGGGGGCCCAATATTGATCCCTGGCGGACGCCAAATGTCCTGAATTTTCGACACAAGTCTCTTTTACTTTGGAATTAAAAATAAAATTGATCAAAACAAGTTGTCTAAGGTATATTTGAAAATAGGTAAATATGGAAGCAATCCACAGGGATTCCTTTCATATTTACCTATTTTTACTATTTGTTTACGGTCCTCCATATATGATTTAAAAATTTCAAGTGCTTTGCCTGTAACACCGGTGAGTTCCAATTTTTGTAATAATTTGTCATGGCTGATGGTGTCAAAGGCTTTTATAAGATCAATAAATATACCTAAGACAACTTGTTTTGATCAATTTTATTTTAAATTTTGGTTACAAGATCAATTGTAGCAGCGAGAGTATTTGATTGAGCTCTAAATCCATACCGTTTATGGTAAAAGAAGCCTTTTGAATTAAGGAATGACTCTAATCGGTTGTAATGAATCTTCTCAAAAACTTTAAAAATCACCGGGAGAACTGATATAGGGTGGTAATTGCACGGGTCAAATTTATTTCCGGATTTATGAATTGGTACAACTTATGTTACGTTAAAAGTATTATTTATGAAAGAAAATATTATTTTTTTTATTTTAGAGCTGATTGATACAGATTAAAATACAGGTAGTACTTACCTTGCTATTCCAAAAGTTTCTTTTAAAGTAAATTTGTCACAATTCTCTTGAAGTAATTCGTGCCTGCACGTGTATTTTTATGAACGATGTTGTTCCCTGCTCTGTTTTTTTTTTAATTTTTTATCTCTAATACTGGCTAACGGTTTTTACAGCTGCTACGAAATAACAGGTAGTAAGGCCCAGACCCTCCTAGCCCCTTCCCCACTTCTCTATGAAATACCTTTTGATGGGCTAAAATTTTCCGTAGATCACTCAGGTATATAAGTTATCTTAAAATAGCAATAAATAGGCATCTACGCATATATTTTAAAGAATTTCTACAGCTTTCTCAAAATATTGTACATGTCTTATTAATAAATAGAGTAGTATATTTCGATTTGCAATTTTTCGTTTATCAATGTAACATGGAATCTTACGTTTTTCGAGTAATTAAAGGGTAAATTTTAATAAATAGCTCAAAATTGCACATAATGAAACGATAAAAAAAAATTTTTCGGGTTCCAGTTCTTTTAGTTTTTTGCATTTTCTGAGAAAATTTACCATAGCAATGTAAATTTTTTTACACCATCAGTAGAAAGTAGAGATTTCAATGAACAAAAAGCCTACCGACTTTAAATAAAAGCAGATATTTTGACGTGAGAATTTTCGAGTGAAAATTAGGATGCTTTTTCGATATTAAGTCAAAATAAGGTGAAAAAATTAACATTTTAAATTAAAAAATTACAGTGTTTCTGGGACCTAAAAAGGTAAGTTTTCACCAAATTTCGTATTTTTTTTTTTAGATAAAAAAAATCAAAACCTTGGTTATTTGAATTTTTCACATAAATTTTGAGGTTATGTGAAAAAAGTGTAAATACAAATGTTGCAGATCTTTTTATTACATTCAACTTTGCCATTTAGCTTTTTTCCATAGGACTTGTAGTTTTGCCGGAAATCGAGATAAACAGTTTTTTACCCTTAAACTCCCCCTCCCCACTTCCACTTCCCGACCTCAGATCGCCCGTAAATAATTTTTCCTTTAATTTTTGTTATATTCTCATCCTTTTCCAATGGGTTTCCTCCTACTATAATTTTATTTTGTTTCAAAAATTATCGACCCTGGTCTAAATGATTTCCATCAGACGAACCTCGACACTGCCATTTTATGTTTGAGTAGGTACTTCAGCTAGACCTTTCCATTCACTTCAGGCGCAAGTTCATTTCTCTCGCGCTTTAAAAACATCGTTATACCTCGATGTAAATGTGTTCGTTTATAGAAGTTATTCAATCTGCACAATGAACGGAAAACTATTCACACGTAAAACAGGTTGTATGCACGTTTCATTTGATGGATTGTTTTGAATAAGATTCGGTTTTTATTTAGGGAAGAAAATGGAACATTGTGAGTAATGTGAGCTAAAATAAACATATCACATGAGAGTCAGATTGTGGTGTGGGCTCCGCTCGCCCCTTGGATCTTGGCCCTAATTGCCTAAGTGTATCGACTCACCCCCTTGAATATTAGATACCCTAAATCGCCCCCGATTGTACTTATTTAAGTTATAAGTTTTTTTTTTCTTTCTTAAACTTCAATTGTGTATTCTTGGGATTTAATGGTGAAGATTGAAATAAAACTGCACATGGAGTTACAAAAGTGTAATTTCGAATCTAATGACGTACATAATCTTTTCAATGTTTAACAATTAAATGTCTTACTTTTTGATTTATATATAATTAACTAAAAATCACAGATCAAAGTTATGGAATTAACACTTACATGACTAAAAACGTACAAAATAATCACAGATTTTCTAATGAAAGATTACGGTTTTGTCCAAAAACTATTGTATTGTAGTCGCGGGCAGAAGCTAATTATATTTGTATATACATCATAATTCATCATCATTTCAGCCGAAAGAGGCAATGCTGGACATAAGCCTCCCCCAAGTGGGGGGTTTGCCATAATCGCCACGCTTGGCTGGCGGATTGGCGATCGCAGTATGGTGTTAAAAATGCATAGAGAATGCTGCTGCCCATTCTCTAGTAAGTCCCTTAGGTGCCTTTTACGACACCCATAGGAGGAACTGGGGTGGTGCTATTCTTTATATCCGGCATCACACGGTACAATATTATATTATTATATTATATTTTCATATAATTATATATGTAAGAGTGGCAGGGCTCGGGGATCTCAAATGATAACGATCAGACATCTTGTAAACACCTACACACCAACAATGATTCACACAAGATAATTTTACAATTAGATGTTTACAGTTCAAAATAAAATTTAATACTGAGCGCTCTGTTTTTTTTTTTTTTTTTTTTTTATCTAGTGCATCTCATAGTGTAACCACTAAGGTTCCGACTCTTTAACCGGACTTTCCTGTGGCTGCCTTAAGCTCCTAACGAAACTTAATGCCTCCAGCCAGGGCGTAAAAACTATAAACTAAACGACTGCTGCTCGCTAAGGGCACCCCCTGTGGGGTACGAATCTCGGCTTAGGGCAGCTGAGTCGGAGGGAGCCGCGCTCTGTGACTAGAGTGAGCCTATTTATACCTTTAAACAACCATCAACGTCAGACAGCAACGACTTCCGTTGACATTTGTTTTTACAGTTTAGATCGTATTTAGTAAAAATAATGTAAGTGCGCACAATATTTGATTTGTAATTAATAACACTTTTGAAAATTGTAAATTTGGTTAGGTAACAATAATTTTATTTAAAAAAAACTAACGGTAACAATGTTCCAATTTCCTTCTTAGACTTTTAAATTAATACTTAAATAAAAACGAACCTTCAAATTAACAATACGATTAAACATTATTATTCATTATTATTTAATACGATTTTATGATGTAATGCAAAAACACTATTTATTGCACTGATTCGTGTTTCTGTTACAACATCAGCCGTTATGACGCTTGTTTTAGTCTACAGAATTGTTTTTATTTGTCAGCGCTATCATATATAATATGAAACTATTATGTATGTTCGAAAAAATCTACATCTTTTTAGTAAAATAAGTGACAGGCTTAATTGTAACACTAGAAATAGGAACAAATTAGATCAATCATGCTTCAGATTGTCTAAAGTACACACTTCTTTTATGGGGTACTGTGTAAAATGTTATAATAAAATACCACTCGATATTCTTCAACTAAATGAGAAAAAATTTAAAACATGCATTAATAATAACAATAATAAAAACTTTATTTCGGGTGGCATAGACCCATAGAAAACTTAATCTTAACATTAACATTAAACGCACACTTTGTAGACAAGCCTATTTGAAGTTGGATGATTATATCGTAGATAAAAATGCTTGGCTAAATGCTGGTCCTACTCCACTGCCACTTGGGCTCACTAGATAAAATTTTAGTACTTGGAAGTTGCTTCGCCCTTTTTTATTTTATTTTCTGACATTACGAACTTAATGTTTATTTTGTTTTAATTTTTATTTAATCACGTTTTTATTGTTGAATACTCCAATAGATAATTATTATTTTCTTTCTTTTTTGGTAGTAAATTTTTATTCATCTCTCAAATACATTGCAAATATAATTTAGCAGCATTTTTTCAATTTTGTAAATATTAATACCATGGAGCCGTTTATTATGTTATTATAATTTATTTATTTATTTAACTATTTATGTACACACATAAACACACACAACAGATACGTTGACTTGAAAGAGCATGGCAATTGAGAGTATGTCATGCTCACTTAAATGTCTTACTGATGGTGGCGCGTGTGTTGGATCATTCGGTTCCCTACAAAATGGTTGAGCTGGATGGTGCTGATCCATGCGTCATGTTCGTGAACGGGCGCCGTCAGTTGGGACTGGTCATCTCTTGACTGCCAGGGCTTATTTTTAATTTTATATTTTGAATTGTTTTATTAGTTCTTACATTGTCTCACATATAGAAGCAACAAGAATAATGTACCCAGGATTTTGTAATATCTTGATTTAAAAGAGTGTCCTTGGAGTTACTTGCCCGTTCTTCTCCATAGTGATCTACGTATTGGAATGGGCATCTAGCTTAAACTTTCTGACTAACTGACCGTCTCTTTGACAATCCAAAAGTGCCTGAAATAAATGCCAAAGCATTTATTTCAATTAAACCAAACAAAAACAGTAAAACTCAATTCAAACTCAAAAGTTTGATTTGAGTTTGAGTTTTACTTATATTGTTAATTGTTAAAACGTACTAGCACTCAATTATCAGATAAATGTTTGAGCAACACTGAACTTTTTCAATAGGAATCGAATGTTCTAAAGCTGTGTACTAGTTTCGACTATGTTACAAAACTAAGTTAATTAGTGTGCACATTTACTTGTAACAATTTATACACAAAGTTTAGTAATATTCTAGGAACAAAAATGTAGTCACAGTGTAAGCACTATTGGATGGTTTTGTTCTCGATGTTATAACGTAGTAACAGTGTGGATATATTTGAGAAACATTGTTACCAAAAGTTAGTTTGACACATTTCAGTCGCGAAGTGTATACTCTGTTACAATATTTTGAGGCTAAACCTCACGCAGGCACAAAGCGTAGTAACAATTACGACATTGCGACCAGTCGATTATTTTGTTACCGAAATTTTAGTCACCGCGACCAGATTTGGTTGTATGGGCAGCTATTTAATTGGATGCCGCCGCATTTAATGAATGGCCTAGGCGTCCAATTAGCTGGCTAATTTAACCAGATAGCTGCGGCATACCTTTTTTTTTTTTTTTTTTGGGTGGGAAATTATCAAATAACTTCTCCCGCTCTGGGTGGAGCGGGAGGGCGTGTCAGACTTTTACTGACTAAAACCCACCCGTGTTCCTTCAGTTGCCTGTGTGCCAGGGCCACGGTATCCCTTTCGGACAAACCCGCAACCCTGGCAGGCACCGGTCCTAGCGGACCCCGTCAGTGCGTGCTGACATCTCTTTGAGGCGCGCGTGGAACACAACGCGCCATCGACCCGGGCCTGGTCCTTACCGGACGGCGAACTGCCCATAGCTCGCCGTCCGCAAGCCCGCGCCTACGGTGGCCGGGAATCGGCTACCGATTCCTGCCGCCCAGGGCGTCTCCTGCGGCGACTAGGGGCGTGAGGGCTCACAGACTGCCGCTCCCTCACGCGTTCCGCCTCCTCCTTCGCGAGCATTACTACTTCGCAGAAGGAGGTGACTGCTTCCCATGCACTCTCGCTCCGGATCATGGCCTGGACCAGGGCCGGACGCGAGAGATCGCCGCCACCAATCGCCTCCGTGAGGACACGGCGGTGCTCTGCCCAAGCCGGGCAGACCTCCACCGTATGCTCCACCGTGTCCTCCGGGCGATCCACACAGTGGTAACACCCGGGCGTTTCCTCCCGCCTAATCCGAAACAGGAACCTCCCGAAACACCCGTGTCCAGTGAGGACCTGTGTCAGGCGAAAGGTGAGGACGCCGTGGCGCCTCTCTAGCCACTCCTCAAAGAGGACTTATCGCCACAATTGTGGCGTGCCCAGCGCTGGGTTGCAACAATCGCACCCTCCATGTCGCCATGAGATCCCGCCGGAGCTCTGTCCGCTGTGCCGTGATTTCTCGCGGCAGCGGAGTTACGCCCCGGCGTTTCACCTCCTCGCGCCACTCCCATAAGTGCGCGAGAATTTTTGCCTCCAGATCCCATGGCGGCAATCCGGCAAGGAGGCTCGCTGCCTCACCGGAGACCGTGCGGTATCCCCGTACCAATCTGATGGCCATGACCCTTTGGGACGCGTTCAACCGGCGGGCAGGTCGCCGCTTCAAGGAACGCGCCCACACCGGTGCCCCGTAAAGGGCCATGGACCGCACGACCCCAGCATAGAGCCTCCGGCAAGAGGCGTTTGGACCCCCTAGATTGGGCAAGAGCCGCTTCAAGGCAGCCCCGGCCCGCTCCAGTCTGGGAGCCAAACGTCTGAAATGCTCCACGAAGTTCCACCGGCTATCGAGGACAAGTCCCAGGTACTTCATCGTCGACTCGACTCCGATGTGAACCCCTCCTACCGTTACTTCAGAACCCGTCGGTGGCGCATTCCGAGGACCATGAAAACACATGGCCTCGGACTTGTGCAAGGCCACCTCGAGTCCCAGTTGCCGGATCCTCTCGACGATTGTCGCAACCCAACGTGTCGCTAATTCGGCCGCCGCCTGGTGCGACCTACCCTGCGCCAGGACCAGCGTGTCGTCAGCGTAGCAAACTACACTGACGCCACCTGGCAGGTCGGCGCGCAGCACCCAGTCGTAACCGATGTCCCACAAATGCGGCCCTAGGACCGATCCCTGTGGGACACCGCACGACATCTCTCGCCGGTTCCACTCTCCCTGGTGACCGGGGTATATGACAGCCCTGTCCTTCAAATAGGCCCCGACCACTCGACAGAGATAGGTCGGCATCCGGTGATACCGGAGTGCCTCCCTGATGCAACTCCAGGGCAGGGTATTGAAGGCATTGGCGATGTCAAGCGACACCGCCAAGACGACCCCACCCCGGACCACAGCATCCCCCGTCGTAAGGGCTCACACGCGCATGATGGCATCCACCGTGGAGCGCCCCCTGCGGAAACCAAACTGGCTCTCCGCCAAATCCGGCCCCACCCGCAAGCTGCGGCATACCTACTAATTCTAATTTCAACTCTTTATTAGTGGCTTTTGTTGGACATATACTTCAGTTTTGTTACAGTTGTAATGGCAATCATGTCATATGGTTTAAATAGGTTTTAATTTTTATTGATTTATTTATCTTTTACATAGATGACTTTTTTTAATTATCATTATTTTAGTTATCATCTGAGAAAAAAAAGTACAATATTCAAAAAAAATATTTTAGTGTCAGATAAAATATTTATATTATGTACACAAAAAAAAGGGGAAGTGATCATTGGGCATCAAAAACTTCTTCCTCATCGCTGTCAGTGGGAAAAGTGCCCAAAAGGCTGGCAGCGTTGCCACGTTGGATGGGAATGCTGATTCTTTGGCCTAAAATAGGCCAGCCCTCTGGTCACGCGAAGAGTCTACCAACTGCTTGGCGATGTCCCGAAATACTCGATGAGTACTTGAACCCCGCGGATCTAGTGTTTTAACCCCAAACGGCTCCAACATATAACTCCCTATAAGATTGTTTTATTATATGTATTTGCGCCGTTTGAGGTTTTCTGCATCTGCAGCAGGCACCCCACCTCAACCCACCGTGCTAGGAAGAGGGTGAGGGTGGCTCGAGGGTGTCGACACAGGTTGCATCCCACATCAAAAGCCTACCCAACTTCCATGGCATGATGGTCATTCCGTCTGGTCTCGTCCCATCGTTGCGTGCCAAGCCATTGGGTTTCAACTGTTTTAGAAACAGCTGACGCTCCGGCGGTGACAAGAGCCCGTCGGATTATGTCATTAATGCTGGCGTAGCGTGCTACCCGACCAGCGTTCTTGCTGCAGGATAAGCCATGGGGTCTGAGGCGGTCGACTCTTTCATCACATTGACAGCGATGTGGAGTCGGAGCACCCAGATGCAGACTTGTACTCGTAGCGAGCCGGAAAGTAGTGTCCCCTAGCATAGTTCCTACGTTAGGTGATGGTAGCGCCTGAAGCCAGAGGTCCAACTTGCACTTTGAAACAGCCCTAATAAATTGTAACGTTCAAACGAAATATTCCGCTAACTTGCTCTTATTTGATTAACTCCACGGAAACCTTGAGGCTGATACCCTACACAACTCATTGTAGTAGTTAATCTATACATATAATAAAATCGTAGCGAAGTCAAAACTGTACTTTGAATATTTTTGAAAAAAAATAATTGCCACGAAGTCTGGGAACGATTCTGATGCCGAAAATATAGTTTTTAGAATTTTTGTCTGTGTTTGTCTGAATGTATGTTCCAGCTAAACGCAAAAACTACCAGACAAATTTTGTTCAAATTTTGCATAGATATTCCCTATAGGTCTGGTCAAATTACTACGTATAAATTATCACGCTATTTGCTATGGGGGATGAGCAGTATTGCATTATGTTTCGAGATGGGTCCATAAGGGCAGGTACATTAACCGTGGTCGCTACAAGAAAATGGTCTTAAGAGACTATCCTTAACTTTTAGAAAAAAGTTGATCTGCGTTCACAGATTTTGAAAAAATTGTCAGCAAGAAAATGGGCAATTTTCACAAAAAAATGATGCCAATCGATCCTGTTTCTTACGAGGATCAAAAAACTCTATGGGACCAACTGAGGTTTGAGTAGGTACTAGAAAAGTCAGAAATCGAAAAAAGTTTTCTCATACAGGTCGTAGAATGAGACTGAGATGAGAACGATCACAATGTATCAGTGTATGACAACAGTCGAATTATTCCATTATTACTTCGCTGTGTTGAACAGGAAACGAATATAGCAGATAGTTACAGATTTAATCTTTTAAATGATTATCATACCTTACGGATCTAAGCAGTCAATTATGACATATTATGCTATTTCAGTCAACTTTCAACTAAGCAATGCAAATCTGATTCCGATTCCAAAGAATTGATAGTTATGTGCTTCTTTTTAGGGATCCGTACCAAATTGGTAATAAAGAACCCTTATGGTGCGACTCAGTCTGTCTGTCCGTCTGTCTGTCACAGCTAGATACCTCAAGAACTACTATTGCTATCAACTTGTTTGGAATAATTTTAGATGACGTTTTCCCAACTATGTTGCAAATAAGAAACTTTTTTTTTTGCAACTGGGACTTAACTGGGTGTCTTAAAAAATTAAAAATTGAAGTGGGACTACTAGGGTATGTAGGGTATCGTATGAAAGAGCGCTATTTGCACATACTCATACATTTTTTTAGGCCCAATTTTTGCGACTTTTGCCAAAATAAAAAAACCATTCCCCCTCCCCCTTATCTCCGTTGTTTGCATAGAAAAGATCTGAACTTATTTTATATGATAGTAGTTTATGTAAAGATTACAGAAAAAATAAAACGATTTCTCTAAATAACACACTTTTTCAGAAATCATCAACAAAAATTATGTTAGTTCCATTATCGGTCAAGAGATGACGCTGACCTAAAACTGCAATATAGTACACCGCAGTGTTAAAATTCTCTGATGAATATTGACCTCGCCGATGAAAATTTTAAAACATTTCACGGTTCACAAACAAAATGTCCTCCTACCTACTCGCAGATTGCTTTGGGTTAAGCACAGTAAGTTTTAGTATTTTTTTTTTTTTGGGCTTATAACTATTTAGGCACTAATACGAATAAAACTATACAATTATGATGGTACGGACCCCTCGGTGCGTGAGTCCGACTCGCCCTTGACTGGTTTTTTTAAATTTTGTTACTGTAATTGTGATAGTTCGAAGAACTTTATAGGACTTTTTTTTTTTTTTGGGTAAGTATTTATCAAATAACTTCTTCCGCTCTGGGAGGAGCGGGAGGGCTTGTCAGACTTTTACTGACTAAAACCCACCTGTGTTACTTCAGTTGCCTTTGTGCCAAGGCCGCGGTATCCCTTTCGGAAAAACCCGCAACCCTGGCAGGCATTGGTCCTAGCGGACCCCGTCACAGTTCATGCTGACATCTCTTTGTGGCACGCGTAGAACACAATGCGCCGTCAACCTGGGCCTAGTCCTTACCATACGGTGAGCTGCCCGTTGCTCGCCGTCAGCAAGCCCGCGCCTACGGTGGCCGGGAATTGCCAATTGATTCCCGCCGTCCAGGGTGTCTTCTGCGGCGACTAGGGACGTGAGGGCGAACAGACTACCTCTCCCTCACGCGCTCCGCCTCCTCCTTCGCAAGCATTACTGCTTCGCAGAAGGAGGTGACGGCCTCCCATGCACTCTCGCTCCGTACCATGGACCATTACGGGACACTGCACGCTAAACAAACAATTCCACACAATAGACATATCGGACAATCCTCTGTGCAGAGCTTGCATGGAGGCTGAGGAAACCGTCGCGCATGTGCTCTTTGAATGTACAGGCGTCACTCAGATTAGAACAGAGACCCTCGGGGCACCCTGATCTTTCACAGATGTTCTAAACATACCGGGAGACTAACTTCTGGAGGCATCAGTGATTATTCCAACCAACCCACCTCGGGTTGGTTGGAATAATCACTGATGCCCGCCATGGCCCATGTACAATGGTCCACCTGAAGGACTAAGTGCGGAAACCAAACCCTTTACCATAGAACATAGAACTATACGTCGCTTGCTCCCGCGTCACCATTCCTGACTCTCTGTATATTTTGACTGCTGTGACCAAAACTACAAAAGTAGTGTTCAGGAAAGTTTTATTAAAATGTGGCTGGTATTTTAGTATTTTATGGTGTTTTACGACTTCCATGCGAACGAAGTCGCGGGCAGGAGCTTGTAAAAAATAAAAATAAAAAAGCCTTTATTCCATGCAACACATAATAAATAAATAGTTCACGAATATGCAACAAATTGATTTAATTAATACTTAATTTACATTCATTTGTATAATAAGTTCAAGTATCTGTTTCTTTAACTTAAGGACTATCACATTACATTACAATTTTATTAGAATAGATATTTGATTTTTGTTAATACGTTTGTTTTTTTTTCTATTATTTATTTATCTATCAATCTATCATCTATTACATACAATTATATCTAGTAACATATATTATATTGCAAAAAATAACCTATTAGTATTAATAATTTTTGTTTCAGATTAATAATTAGGTATAATATTCTCGTTTGCATGGACCCCTCTCAGGTAAAGACCTCCTCCAAGGATTTCCATTTATATCTATTTTTGCTGTTAGTAACCAGTTTGTTCATGCGATCTTCTTTATATCATCCTCCCATCTCATGTGGGGTCTCCCTATTCGGCGTTCTCCTGGCGGGCCATTCCATGTGGTGACGTTTATGGTCCACCTGTTATCCACATATCGGGCAAGATGACCGGCCCATCTGAAATTTAGTGTTTGGGCATAAGTCAGCGCGTCTATTGCTTTTGTAGTAGTTACTACCTAACAATTACTGTTGCAACTTCATCACAAGTGATTATTTGAAGGATCAAAAAATGCGTTATAGGGCTTTTTTTTTACTTAAATAGGTATCTGCATCGCAGATGACATTTGAATCACTTTTCGTTCATTTTTGGAAAAATAACTAAACTATCCTGAAAGCTGAAGTTGCTGTTCCTGGGCTGTAACACCAAAGCAACGAAAAACTGTCCAAGTTCAACAAAATACGCATGTAAATGTCGGGCATCCGACATTCTGTAAGTTTGTCCGACAAATCCGACAACGTCGTCAAACTCGCGCACTGATTGGACATTCAGTCGCGTGTCAGGGGTGCCACACCATGTCGCTGTCAGGGGTAGCACACGCGGGTTGTACGTACTCTTGTTGTTTCTGGCCGGTTATGTTTGATTGATTGGAACGCGTAGTGAAGCGGTTGATTGATTGAAACTGATTGAGTGGCAAGTAACTGGAATATAGGCGATACGCCAATCGATTAATCGAATGTCAGTCTTTGTGAGAAGTGCGCGCCAAGTATCGACATATCCTGTTACTAATGTTTCATGTTCGGTCTGTTCGGGCTTAATTACTATCTAGCTTCTGCCTGCTACTTCGTACGCAGTGAAGTAATACATATACCACAATACACCAAAATAATAGCCACATTTTTATAAAACTACGTATACTTCGTTTATAGTTTTGGCCTCAACAGCCGAAATATACAGAGTCAGGACTGAGGACTGATGTAACTGGTGACGTAAGTTGTCCGTGTGAGGAACATTTCGTCCTGAGGTCGATACCCGCAACCTTCAGTAGCAATTTCTTATTGCTTGCGAAGGTTTACGTGAATGAATGAACGCCTGCGTTCAATCAAAATCAAAATCAAAATATTTTATTTCACATAAACCTACATGGGCACTTATGAAACGTCAGAAGCTAGGTGCACGGTTCGAGTTAGTCGTTTCCTATGGAGAAGAGCCGGCAAGAAACTCCACGTTCCTGCATATCTTACCTTATGGCACCACTCTGATACTCTGACAACATCTTCTGATACTCTGATGCATTCTTACAGGTTATTTCTGACGAACGGCTATCACCTAAATAGTATAATAGTATAGATTGTAAACACAGACGATTTCTAATTAACAGTCACCTAACCACAGATATTTATTTTATGATATTTACGTCATAACACAACATACCCTAGTAGCAATTGCTGTTGGCTTCCATACGCCAACAGTTGGGAATGTATTGGCAGACGGTTAGTTATTCCGCCAACCTAAACTTAAAATAGGCGCATTGTCATAAACATGCACTATTTGCCCAACGGATAGCCAACGACGGGCCTGCTGTTACTATTCCTACTGTTGGGTGATTTTTGTAGGGATTTAAGTTATGATAACAACATTGGGCCAACTAACGTCGGGCCTGCTGCTCCTATTCCTACTGTTGGGAGATTTTTGTAGGGATTTAATTTATGATAACAACATCGGTCCAACTTAAAAACCCTTCAATGGGCCAAGTACTGCTACCCCAACAGGGTGGAAGCGGGGTACGCGTGGAGCGGGCGGCGGCATGCGTCGCCCGGCCCGCCCGCCATTTTGTTATACATTTGTGTACCTGCGGCTGCGGAGTGTTTGTGAGTGTTTGTTTTGTTCACATCAACAAAGATATTAAGCTGGCAGGCTGTGTATTAGTTTAGTTAGTTAACCGTTAGGGTTTCTGAAAGTGTTAAATGTATAAAGTTGTAGAGTTTTACAACGATGATGGTTACGGTGGGGAACTCGGTGTGGTGCGTGAAGAATGGATGACGCCACGGAAGACTTATTGCATGTTTGTTACAAAACGTGTAAAAATTGTCTTGATTTTGTCAATAACCTAATTTACGAATATAATTATTCAATTAAGATAATTTGTATTTCATTTAATATCAGCTAATTAATTAACAGAAAGTAGGTCAACGCAGACGACATAACGTCCTTTCATGTACTTATCACGTCAAAGTGCAAAAGAGAGACAATACTGTATGGGTGACTTTTGTATGTTGTCGGCTGGGTTGGCCTATAGGGCTGGTTTCAGAGCGACGCGTCTCGCTAGCGCCGGCCGCACATACGTCGCTGCACATGAACCTTATCGGCTTCAAAATAAGGTTGGTTTTTCAAAACACATCACTAAAACCAACCTTATTTGTAAGCCGATAACGTTCATGTACAGCGACGCGCGTACGGCCGGCGCCAACCAACGTACAACCGCTTGCCTAAATGTATTATGTGTCGTTGGGATTACCCCTAACACGTTTTCGTCGAGCCTTCGCAGGGCAATGTACGTTCCCATCGCAAGTTGGGCCTTCGTAAGCAAATCCACGTAGGCCATCAGTTTTGGGCCCAACCCGCAAACTGCCCGCCAATTGTATGCATTTGCCAACTAACCAGAGGTATGTGGCACAATAATTATTTTTTATTTTTTTAATATATAAAGTATCACAGACAGTGATACTTTATTTACATTACAATCTAGCCTATTAGCTAATAAGTTATTTAAATATAACTTAAACTACTAAGAAATTATAAAATTAAGAAATGGTCCAATAACGTCTTTCTTATTCACTATGTTAAGGGGAAGACACTTGATTCATGTGTTCTTTATATTATTCATCACTTGCACTGCAGTTTATGACTAAATGCCAACAAAAAATGCTACTAGGGTAACGCGTTGTTTTCGAAAAGGGCTGGGCATATATAGTACACCCACATTCGCCAGATACGTTCAAGTCCCATGTACTAGGGGGCAAGCCTATTGCCATCAACCGGCCACAAATCCAGACTCCAGGTGATATTTATTTTATGATACCTTACTTCAGATGACAGAAGAGGCCTAAACTTCTTGTTTTTGTACGTTATAAAAACAATATTAAACTGCAAACGTAAGTTTGTACGCACAATATTGTGATATTTACCACGTTATTCTACCACGTTATTCGTTAGACTTCTTAGGTAAAGGTTTTCCTGTAATCTATAGGACGTATATATATCAACTTTCTGTATTAAAAAAAAGAAGATAAGTACCCAATTTTATTAAGCCCCCTGTATTGTAACGTCTATTAATCGTATTATGTATATTATTATATCTAAAACAAAGTAATAAAGGACATTGACCAAATGACTAAGGAACCTAGTATCGGTATGACACATGCGGTGACTCAAAGATTTATGGTTTAATTTAAAGAATGATTTTAGGGCTTTCAAATGTTATTTTCTATTTTATCATAATTCTCAGCATTACACAGTAATTAGCTGTATAAAAATCTAAGTTTCGAATCGAATCTCTTAGTGACTTTTTGTCACAATGTATGCTGGTAAGTTCAAAATAGAATTAGTCAAAATGACGATTGAGCATTTTCAATACTCGTTAATGAATCTAGACTTGTCAAATGAAATAAGATGCATACCAAAGTAAGGAGATATCCAACTAAGAATCGTGTTCCTTTCTTCACCATTTGGAGGCACTCTTATTGCACGTACGCGTAACTAGTACCTATAGATTTGCCACACGCAAAGCATACACTTCGATGGCTAAATGAAGGAGCTGATGCTGACCCAGCTTGGAGAGCATCATTTAGACAAACAAAGTAGTCAATGCAGACTATGTCATCACGTAAAATCTATTAAACCAAATAATTAAATTAGATGAATCGAATTGTGTCCTGGTAGATACCTTAACGTTAACCCAACTTCTCCAACTCAATAACAGTAATTACGCTCAACGCTACTGTTTTGTTGATCTCGTTGGTATAGTGGTCGCAAGCGCGACTACTGAGCGTGGGGCCTTAGGTTCAAATCCCAGGTCAGACAGTGCTATTGGGCTATTCCAATAGGATTTTTTCAGTAGCAACCTAGAGTCCTGGATTCGTGCCTGCTTGATGGCAATAGGCTCACCCCTATTACATGAGACTAAACGTAACTGCCGAAATGTGGGAGTAGGTGTATCTAACACACCTCTGACTAACCCTTCGGAGAACAATACAGACGCGATTATGTTATTTCCCAATCATATTCCAATCGGCTTTATAGTAATATTGCGATGAGAAAATACGGCGTCCGCACCTACGCAGTGGCAATATCAACGTTAATAAACATACATGTAGAAAGAATAGATAAGAAGTTATTAAACATAATTATGATCATAATAATAATTACCTATGTAGCTGCCGCCCGCTTTATTGCCGTTCAACCTAGTGCGGTGGCCCGCTACTTTTAATTATTTGACTTACCGGTGTTGGAGAAACTCAAGAAGCCAGAGTAGGTATCATACACATTTTCACTAACTTCTCTCAACGACTGCCACCGTAAATACTGCAGAAGAATCGAACAGTTAATACACCGACGAACTGAGTCCTCGATATTAAACAACTTACTAATGCAACGCAAATAAAATGTTATTATTACATAAATCAAAACGAATAATATTAAAAAAAAAAAATATTCTAAAAAAAAAAACAAGCGGTAGAAAGAATACAAGAAATCATAGTAGCAACCCGTGCATTAAAAATTGGCACCGTAAATGGGCGCATGTACAGTCGCTTAAAAAACGCAATCGATGTTTTTTCTACCACATATTCGTTTCTGCCCGCGGAATCACCCGCACCCAATTTATTTTAATTGGTATATTCACTTGCTTGCGGTTATGTACCTACATATACAGGTACTAATCCAGACCAGACCTTATCTTTATGCAAAATGTCATCACTTCAGTTATTTCTTTACGAGTATGTGGTTATTTAAACCCAAATGGTTTTACAATATTTAATTATTTGTTTTTATAAGCATAAAGTTAAAGCGAATCAGAATATAAGTACATTTTTTTGCCGTAAATGTTGTCACAATTTCAGTCTTCACTTAAATTAATTTATGTGACTTAAGACATAGTTAATTAAACTAACTCCAAATTGCAAAATAATAATGGCCTAGTAAGATTTATTTACATTAAAACAAAAAATATAAATGAAATCATTAAATTAATTGCACAATAATAATAAACTTATAATAAAAGTAAATACCTACCGTTCGAGACTGTACTTAAAACAAAATGAATGGGACGTGCTTATAAGCTAGAAAGAGAACGCCCGCTGTTCGGTCGCCAGCATATTCTGCTCGGGATGCGCGCGCATTGAATGTTTTCAAGGAGTTTTTAATGATGAATGAAACAGGCAAAGGTCTCGAAAACATTCTGCCTTTCGATTAACCAAAAGTTTTGCTTAGCTACTTTTAACACCTTACCAGATTGTTATTACAATGTAATTAATAAATAATTAGTTAGTTGTTATTAATATCTGTTTTTACTAATTATTCAACTATAAGTTCAATAATCGGATGCGTAATTTAATTATTTTGCGTAAGGTTTTATGGTTTACATACTCTTTGAATGCCATGCCAATGACACGTGAAAATACTTGCGTGAAAAAAAAAAGTATGCATGGGTAAAATAGGAAATCGACATAAAAACTAATACGTTTATGAAGTTTTATATGCGGAGAATTTAAGGATTCGCGTTACTAGATAAAATCATTATATTTAAAAACAAGAATTATCAACATTATAAACTTAAGTCACCGCAGAACACTCGAACACTAACGAACACGACACACGAACTATATCTTTTGATGCAAAGGTAGACACGAGAAATATGAAAAAATCATTTTGGTTTGAACAAAGACGCGACTTTAGTCAAGAAAATATCAAAAAGTTTGTAAACTGCCTCTCATCATTGTCCTTTTCAGAAATATATGAAATGGAAAACACGGACACTGCATTTAATTACTTTCATGACATCCTAACTTTATTTTATAATCTGTGCTTCCCTATAAGAAAAGTTAAAATAACTATTAAACCCCTAAAACATAAATGGATGACTAAAGGCATTAAAAAATGTTGTGTAAACAAGCGCCGTCTTTATCTAAAATATCGTCTATCTACAGCAAATAAAAATAAACATAAAAATGTCTACAGTAAATATACCTCAGCCCTAAAACGTTGTATGTACCAAGCGCAAAAGATAGAAAACACACGCTATTTGACCCAATCCAGTAACAGATGTAAAGCTGCCTGGAAAATAATCAAAAGTAACAGTAGTGACACAAAAAATACACAAGACATAAACGAAATTAAATTGGACAAAACAACTTATACACAACCAGAAACGATAGCTGACATTTTTAATATTTTTTTTATTGACATGACGAATGAGACCATTGACCCATATCTTGACTACACGCCACCGATAGCTCACCTTCCTAATACTATATATTTACCCCAACCAATGAAAGTACTGTTTTCAAAACAATTAATTCCTTAAAATCTACCAACTCTACAGGCTATGACGACATAAATACCAACATTCTCAAATTGTGCTCCAAATTTTTGTCACCGC
This sequence comes from Dryobota labecula, assembly GCA_947523025.1. NCBI lineage: Eukaryota > Metazoa > Arthropoda > Insecta > Lepidoptera > Noctuidae > Dryobota > Dryobota labecula. The sequence continues at coordinate 421,729 of OX383296.1, read as the reverse complement.
ATATTAGTCATATGATTAACCAATCATTTATTCAAGGCTTATTCCCCTCGCGCTTAAAGCTCTCTATTGTTAAACCAATTCACAAGAAGGGTGACACCAATGATATGAACAACTATCGTCCCATAACGCTCATACCGATAATTTCAAAAGTTTTTGAGAAGGTTATGCATGGAAAACTCTACAGCTTCATATCAAAGTATGACATCTTAAATGAAGAACAATTCGGTTTTAGGAAAAATAAATCTACTACATTGGCCTGTTTTGCTTTATTAAAGTTGATAACTAAAAGTCTTAATGATAAAATACCAATTACCTCTGTTTTCTTAGATATGTCCAAGGCTTTTGATTTCGTCAACCATAAATTACTTCTTCTCAAATTGGATCGATACCGTATTAGAGGAAACGCATGGAAATGGCTCGAAAGCTACCTCACCCATCGACAACAATGTGTTGAGATCTCGAGACAAACAGGGCACAAAAAATCGTCTGTAGATCTCCCTATCGGGAAAATAATTGTGGTGTTCCCCAAGGAACCATACTGGGACCACTTTTGTTTTTGCTGTATGCCAATGACTTAGCTACCGTAACCTCCCACAACTGCATACTATATGCTGACGATACGACCCTCAGCATTCAAAACGGCAATTATGACGTAGGTGAATACTAGACCGAAATAAACGAGACACTAAATAAAATCATCACATGGCTCAAACAAAACAATCTCCACATTAATATTAGCAAAACCAAAATGATACAGTTCCAAACATATAACAGTAAGCGCCCACTGTTAAAAATACAGCATGGTAATGACGCAATTGAAGAGGTTGAGAGTACAAAATTCCTAGGGATAACAATAGACAAACACTGTAACTGGAAAGCTCATATTGACGAACTCTGCACAAAGATCAATAGATTCTTCTTCGTTCTATACAGATTAACACGTGTGGCTAGTGTTGATGCGGCACTATGTGCATACCATGGCTATGTGTCATCAATTTTGCGTTATGGTATTATAATATGGGGTAATTCTGTAGAACTTAACAGAGTGTTTCGAGCTCAAAAGAAATGCATCCGCTCAATATGTGGAGTGCACCCACTGGACAGCTGTGTTCCATTATTTAAAAAATTAAATATATTACCACTCCCAGCTCTATATATTTTTGATATTTGTATATTTGTATACCAAAATAAGAATGAATTTCAATTGCATAATGATCTTGTATCCAGACCGAGCCGCAAAGTTCACATGCTTCGTGTACCTAGACGAAATAATCAACTATTTGCTAACAATGTATTCTGTACGGCGACCAAAGTTTATAATAAACTACCAGATTGTTTTAAAACTCTTGACTTTAGGACATTCAAATGTAAATTATCCAATTATCTCCTAACTAAATGCTATTACTCGACTGATGATTTTATGAATGAAAAGTTAACTTAAATACTTATTATCTCTGACTTAATTTAATATTGTTGACATTTCCATACCTAATATTTGACTAATTTGCAATTTGAATTTTATCCTATTTTATTTTATTGAATGTTATAGTTAATAATCTAACCAAAATCCTGAAAATGTATTTGTACGCCGGAAACGGCAGAATATTATGAACTTTAAAAAATGTATTTAACAACTCTGTAACAATATTCTGACAAATAAATGGACAAAAAAAAAAAAAAAACAAATAACGAGACTACGTCCGGTCAATCTCCTTTATCATAGTTGATTTTTTTTAAATAAAATCTAACCAGAATCACAAAATTTATCCCATTGTTAGGGTTCTGTATTATACAAGGAACCCTTAACAGTTTCGCCATGTCCGTCTGTCTGTCTGTCTGTCTGTCGCTGGTTTAGCTCAGAGACTCTTAGAACTAGAAAGTTGTAATTTGGTATGGGTCTAGTACATATTAATCACGTCAACAAAGTGTTATTTTACTAGAATGATATTTTTTTTTTGTCGTCTATCCAATGGTCTGGGATTGGCATTGGATAGGCCGTTCAAAAATATTGCGGGTTTGTCAAAACCATTTTTCGATTCAAAGATCCGTTTGCGTAATATTAAGCTGTAAAGTGCTAATTTTTGATAGAGTGCCCCCCTTGCCAGTTAAATGCTTGTATTTGGATATGTGAAAGAATTCACAGCAGTAGTATATATTATATACTAGCTTCTGCCCGCATCTTCGTTCGCGTGAAAGTCGTAAAACACCATAATATACTAAAATACCAGTCACATTTTAATAAAACTTTCCTGAACACTACGTTTGTAGTTTTGGTCACAGCAGTCAAAATATACAGAGAGTCAGGAATGGCGACGCGGGAGCATGCGACGTACAGTTATGTTCTATGGTAAAGGGTTTGGTTTCCGCACTTAGTCCTTCAGGTGGACCTGGGTGGTGTAAATGGGCTATGGCGGCCATCAGTGGTTATTCCAACCAGCCCACCTCCCTCCAGAGTTAGTTAATTGCGTCTCCCGGTATGTTTAGAACATCTGTGAAAGATCAGGGTGCCCCGAGGGTCTCTGTTCTAATCTGGATGACGCCTGTGCGTTCAAACAGCACATGCGCGACGGTTTACTCAGCCTCCATGCAAGCTCTGCACAGAGGATTGTCCGATATGTCTATTATGTGGAATTGTTTGATTAGCGTGCAGTGTCCCGTTATGGTCCATGGTACGGAGCGAGAGTGCATGGGAGGCCGTCACCTCCTTCTGCGAAGCAGTAATGCTTGCGAAGGAGGAGGCGGAACGCGTGAGGGAGAGGTAGTCTGTGCGCCCTCACGCCCCTAGTCACCGCAGAAGACGCCCTGGGCGGCGGGAATCAATTGGCGATTCCCGGCTACCGTAGGCGCGGGTTTGCGGACGGCGAGCAATGGGCAGCTCGCCGTCTGGTAAGGATCAGGCCCAGGTTGACGGCGCGTTGTGTTCTATGCGTGCCACAAAGAGATGTCAGCACGAACTGTGACGGGGTCCGCTAGGACCAATGCCTGCCAGAGTTGCGGGTTTTTCGGAAAGGGATACCGTGGCCCTGGCACAAAGGCAACTGACGTAACACAGGTGGGTTTTAGTCAGTAAAAGTCTGACACGCCCTCCCGCTCCGCCCAGAGTGGAAGAAGTTATTTGATAATTTCCCACCAAAAAAAAAAAAGTCCTATAAAGTTCTTCGAACTATCACAACTACAGTAACAAAATGTAAAAAAAACGGTCAAGGGCGAGTCGGACTCACGCACCGAGGGTTTATTTATTTATTTAAACTTCTCACACACAATAAGGTACAAAGGCGGACTTAATGCCATAGGCATTCTCTACCAGTCAACCAAGGGTAGTGAAGAGATAAGATGGCAGGTGCTCTATTTAAGAGGAGATAATAATAATAATAAATATATTAAAAAGATAACAAATAAAATAGATACACAAGTACATAAATATGTTATAAACTTATAATAGACATACATATAAATTACTATAATATATACATACCTACCTATTATATATATATACATATATCAAAATTCAAGGAGAAGAGATGATTGAGATGACTCTACACTATTTGTTGTGAAAATAACTCCGCAATTTCCGCTTAAATGCATACCGACTGGTGGCCGTCCTGATATCCAGAGGAAGCGCATTCCAGAGAACAATGGACTGAATATGAAAGGAAGAATGAACAAAGTCAGAAGTATGAGAAGGTTGTTGGAAGAACGCAGATTCTTAGCATGTGAAGAACATAGATATTGAAAGTGAGACTTAAGATAAGAAGGAGGGATGGGAGAATTGAGAAGGGAGAAAAGCGTGGTCAAAGCGCGCAAACTTCTTTGGCGAATAGGCATCCATTTGAGCTCAGATCTATAGCTCGACACATGGTCATATTTCCGCAGGTTGAAAATGAACCGGATACCATTGTTGAGCAATCTGTCGAGCTTATCCAGCAAAACCGCATTCAAGTCAAAGTAGCACACGTCACCATAGTCGATGATGGGGAAAATCAAAGTCTGCACAAGCATAGTTTTCGTCTTAGCGGGCAAAAAGTTTCTCAGTCGGTACAGAGATCGCAAAGTACCGTTGACCCTTTGGCTAACACTAGAAACCTAGCGCTGCCAGCTAAGCGTTGAGTCGAGATGCAAACCGAGATCCTTCACCGTAGGGGTAATGGGTATAATGGTACCATTGAAAACAATAGGAGGAAGAGAGCTGAGTGCCACCCTACCCATCAAGCGCGAGCTTCCAATTACAATTTGAGGCCTGACATTTTGAGGGGTTTACTGACACCCCAAAACTATCAGACCACTTCTTGATAGCATCTAAGTCTCGGTTTACATCTGCTATAGCGTCTGATAAACCTTTCACCCGCCCAGCAGCATACAGTTGAAGATCATCAGCATAAAGATGATACGAACACCGAAGACAATGAGTTATAAAATTAATGAAGATGGAAAATAACAATGGAGAAAGAATACCGCCTTGTGGAACACCAGCATTCAGGTCACACCAACTCGATGAGGTCTCATCAACGCGCACCAACTGCTGACGTCCCCGAAGATAAGAAGAGAACCATTCCAGGGCCTCGGGCGAAACCATAAGATGAGAGAGGATAAAAAGGAGAATATCATGACTGACGGCGTTAAAGGCATTGGAGAAATCAATTAATACCAAAACGGTAACCTTGGTATCTTCCATCGCTGCTCTAATGTCATCAGTCACTTTAAGGAGAGCGGAGGCTGTACTGTGTCCAGGCTTGAATCTAGACTGAAAAGAGCTAACAAGGTTGTTCTGGTGAACAAACCCCGTAAACTGCTTATGTACACAGGCCTCAAGCACTTTGGATAGGAATGCGAGAATGGGAATAGGTTGAAAGTGGCTGGGTAGGGAGGGATCTGAAATTTTAGGGAGTGGGTGGACATAGGCCATACGCCACAGGGATGGGAATTGTCCGGAATCAAGAGAAAAGTTGATGATGTGGGTAATAGGAGGGAGAAGGATATCGAGGATCCAAACGACCATACTACGACTGATGCCGTCATAGCCCATAGCCTTGGATTTTATGGACAGGATGATCTTTTTAATTTCACCCAAGGTAACCGGAGAGAAGTGAAATGGCTCAATGATGGGACTAGCTAGGCCAGTAATGAAATCGACCGCCTGGGACAACATTTGGGAATCCAACTGACAAGTGGTAGTAAAGTGACGGTTGATATCATTAAGGCCAATTGTATTAGGAAAATCCACATGACGTGGTCTACCGATACCGAGAGTACCAAGAAACATCCAGATATCAGCAGGTGAAGAAGAAGATAGGTTTTCGAGAATATGGCGGCGTTTAGCGTTGCGTATAATCTGATTACACTGCGATCCTTTTTAAATTTACGAAAAGCCCGATCCCTGCCCCTCATCGCCATCCGAACCCCTGTCGTCATCCAAGGAGCAGGTGGACGCCGAAGTTTGACCTTCTTAATAGGAGCGTGTTTATCGTAGAGAGCAAGGACCGACTGATCGAAGATACGCAGTTTTTCGTCTACAGATGTCGCCTCTGCCAGGGGTTCCCAACTGAGGTCTGACGCATCCTGACGAAGCTTATCAACGTCCATGCGAGCAAAACACCGCATGTGCAGAACTTTGGGGACAGGTTTAGGTGGTTTTAGGACATAAGAGAGGAAAATAAGGTCATGATGGGAAAAACCAGGAGCAGGACACTGACCATGAGAGGAAACAAGGGAGGGAGTGGATGTAAAAATTAGGTATTAGGATATTGAAATGGGTAGGTTGCAGTGAAAGTACATGGAGAGTAACAGACTCAATGATGTGAAGGAGTTTACGGGATCAAGGGGTGAGGTGAGCAAGGTCAGTGTTGAAATCGCCCATGATGACGCAATGTGCATAATCTGACCCTACGGATTCCAGCGCCAATTCGAGTTTGGAAAAATAGTCAACGGTGGGTGGACAATAAACAACCCAAAGTAGGGTCTTGACGCCTTTTACAGAGACCTCCAAAAAGAGGTACTCAGCAGAAGCATGGTATTGTGAGGGAGATGAGGCAATGATTTTGTAAGGGAAATCGCTTCGAAGATAGATAGCTACACCCCCACCACCTTTTCCAATTCTATCATTGCGGATAAGAATGAACCCTGGGAGAGAGTAGGCCCTGGAGAGAAGATGAGGTTTGAGCCAACTCTCAGAAACCAGAACGGCATGGGCATTGGCGTCGGAAAAGGAGTCCAATAGATCACTGTAGTGACTTGGCACACTTTGCGCATTTATATGGCAGACATTAAACAAATGACCTTTCTGTTGACAGAAACTCCGACGCACAAAGTCACCAAGTGTGTCAGTCAAGGAGCTAAAACTGGCATTAGCGGATGAGTTAGAGATATCAATGGCAGAGTACAAAGAATCATCATCAGTTAACATAAAATATAAATAGTATAAATATAAATAATTGCTAAATAATCAAATAAACTATAGCTAAATCGCTATAGGTGCAGCGCCACTATCTGTGCACTACCCACCAGCAGCACCAGTATAGTTGTACATGGATCTTTCGGCACGTGGCCAAAATCAAAACTAAGTCGAGTAGTAAAAATAAAAATAAATTGTGTAACAGAATAATTACGCAATAACTAAAGTTTGACAATAGCACATGTCAAAGTTATTCATGCACCAAAAGATCCCTGTAGTACAATACAAACACAGTAGTACACATTAAAATTAAAATAAACAAGACAATAAAAACATCCGTAAGAGAAAACGATATCACAAACAAACAAATAATATGAACAAGCGAAGAATTAAACGATACGTGACAAAATTTCATGAGCAAAAACAGAACGCGAAAAACGTGTGACAAGCAACATGGGACGTCAGGACGTGAAATAGTTATTTGTGCAACAAGAGAGCAAAGTCGTTTTTTGCTGCGAGTGCTGATTTTGAATCCTGAGCAAGCGAAGGATTCAACGATTGAATCACGAGCGTAGCGAGTGATTCTAAAGTTGAATCCTGAGTGTGGCGAGGGATTCAAAGGCACGAGATGCAAAAAACTTTGCTCTCGTGTAACACACATAACTTTTCACTTCAGCAGCGATATCCCATTAGTTCTAACGATGGAAGAGGTAGAACAAGTGGGAAATAGAGACTCCCACTAGTTGTACTATTTTGTAATAATTATAGTATATCGTAGTACTAGTGAGAACAAAACAAAAACTCCCATTAGTTCTACCGTGGAACTGTTCAGTAGAACAATTAGTGGGAATAGAGGGAATAGAGAATCCCAATCCCAAAGCACCTATTTTATTTACTCCCATAGGCTGTCTTGAGCATTTATTATTATGGTATTGTACGAAAAATCGGTCGGTTTTTATATTGGCTGGACGTAAATTTTGGTATTTTTCTACAATAGTTACATATTCTTCGCGTACGACAAAAGACCTGTCAAGGTTCGTCTTCGTATTTTTCAATTTTACTAACAGTAATTTATCTGAATACTTTTCGATATTATTAACTGTTAGCTCGTTATTGCGACACGCTCCACTAATTCCTATGATCAGTACAACCTGTAATGAAAATATTACATAATTAATATGCATAATTTAACATTTACAGCATCTTTTACATATCGTAATAAATATTTTAACAGTATTGCTAAGCCAGACTAGGATTCATTGTGCCTCCAAAAATTAGTAGAAGCCAGTAAGTACCTTTATACATAACAGTCTACACACAAATTTTAATAACTAACAACATAGATTAATAGGTACCACTTACTTTAGCGGCAAGAAAATTGCAGTCCGGAGCTTCATTAATTTCTATGTTAAGGGCCGTGAACATTTTGGACTTTTTAGCCTTATGCCCAACTGACATTCTTTTTAGAAAAGATACGAGTTTTGCGTATGTTTCAATATGCACGTTATGTTTTGTTTTTAAAGTAGCTTTCAACATTGAGTAAATACTCTACATTCCAGATGATCGCCTCGTCTGTGATAAATCTAAAAAATAAGATAGCAACACCGTCTCCGAAAAACTGCTTGCGCCCTCTGTAAGTCTTCATTCATTGAAGATAGTATGCTTTCAAATATTTCTCGCGAGACTTCTCAGGTAGGAAACTTAATTCTGCATTAATAACTTGTTGTTTGAACTCTTCCGGTATTAAAATATTGTTCTCGTCGCTAGTTTCACTCATATTTTACGATTATTTTAATATTTTTTAACTTATTCAACTCTTTACGCCAGCCACGAAATTTTATTCCCGCTCTTTTATTTAAATTAAGGCGTGTTCGGAAATAGCACCCATAATATTCTATTATTCAAAATATGTTACGTAACATTATTGAAAGTAGAAATAAATATTTACAGGTTAAATATCAGTTTTATTTGCAAGAAATACTTATTTTCGTTTAAATACAAAAACAAGTTAAACATTCAATAAATTACATTAAAAGACATAATTATCTTTTTGCAAAATTTCTTTAGTTAGTACGAAATTCCGAACGTGTTTGTCTTTGAGGTCGAATTCAAAATCGGAACTTCGAAAGGGCTGGTCTTTGTCTCTCTTTCTTTCTAATGGTGGGAAAGAGATAGAGTGTGAATGTTTCGAATTGTATGATTAACCCAAGGCTGAATAAGATATTCGCGGCTTTCTTAAAAAAATAATTAAAAAGTTACTTTGTCTCACTCAGTGAGCAAAATCGCATTTTGCTCACTGATTTCAGGCAGCAAAACCTACATGTTTGAGCTACTGAAGTGAAATAGTTATTTGTCCAACAAGAGAGCAAAGTCGTTTTTTGCTGCGAGTGCTGATTTTGAATCAAAATCGCAAAATCGCATTTTGCTCACTGATTTCAGGCAGCAAAACCTACATGTTTGAGCTACTGAAGTGAAAATAAAAATTCAAGATTAACAGATGACAATGACAAGGTGACAAATAATTAGGAAACGAAACAAAATTAATAAACCCACAAACAAGTGAACGAATTATTATCAAAAGAATATAATATATTATGTAGTTTTGAGGTGAAAATAAGAAATAATATACGTGTAGACGGGTAGACGTGTACGATAAAACAATAATAACTTCGTGAACTGACGTCCCGGGCGCAAAAACTATTTAGAGAACGAAATGAACACTATTATGTTGCAAACACTTAGTTTTTACGTACTCCACTATCAGGCTTGCCTCCTGTAACGGCTGATGATTCTCCAGACTTTTTAGGGAACTTAGCCAACAAGGGATTGAGTTCCTCCATAGGACAAATCTTATGCCGTGTTCCATCGGGGGTTCTGTACCATCATAATTGTATAGCTTTATACGTATTAGTAATAGTTATGTGCCCAGAAAAAACTACAACTTACTGTGCTGAACCCAAAGCAATCTGCGAGTAGGTAGGAAAGAAGACATTTTGGTTGTGAACCGTAAAATGTTTTTAAACTTTCATCGGCGAGGTCAATATTCATCAGAGAATTTTAACACTGCGGTGTACAATATCGCAGTTTTAGGTCAGCGCCATCTCTTGACCGATAATGGAACTAATGTAATATTTGTTGATGATTTCTAAAAAGTGTGTTATTTAGAGAAGTCGTTTTATTTTTCCTGTAATCTTTACATAAACTACTATCACATAAAATAATTTCAGTTTTTTTCTATGTAAACAACGGAGATAAGGGGGGGGGGGAGGGAATTGTTTTTATTTTTTTTGTCAAAAGTCGAAAAAATGGGGCCTAAAAACTTTATGAGTATGTGCAAATAGCGCTCTTTCATTCGATACCCCACATACCCTAGTAGTCCCACTTCGATTTTTTAAGACACCCAGTTAAGTCCGAGTTGCAAAAAAAAAAAACTTTCTTTTTTGCAACATAGTTGGTTAGTGGTGGTGGTAGTTAGTTGATAGCATTAGTAGTTCTTGAGATATCTAGTTGTGACAGACAGACAGAGTCACACCATAAGAAAAGAATCTGATAATCAATGACGATACGATGACGATTTTAGTGTCAAGTTATACGTTATCAACTAATAGCACGAACCCACAGAACATGTATTTTCACATCGCAGTATTTTGACTTGTCATAGATTTTAATCAGCAAAACGATAATACGCAATTTGATCAAATAAGTTATGCCATTATAATTCAAAGATGCCATAGGATGACATACCTAGGGATTTTCTCACTCAAACTCAAATCATTTATTTCAATTAAGCCATTTACATAAAGCTTAATTGAAATAAATGATTTGAGTTTGAGTACCTAAATAATGCACCTGAAAAAAATAGAAGATTTGTGTTAGAAAATAAGTGACATTATTATTGTTCCCTATGGTGTGCTGGAATCCACTGCAAAATAATGTTCTTTTCCGCAGTCAACAGGCACAGTATGCGTTTGTTGTGCCGATCGACATGGAATGTAAATATTCCTGTATCCATAAATCTCCTTAGTGAATAAACAGTTTCAATACTTTCTTGCATCATCAACACACACTTTCCTTAAACTGCATCTGGATGGTTTGACTGAAGCAAGTGAAAAATTCATGTGTGGTATACCAACTAAAATCCCTAGGTATGTCATCCTATGGCATCTTTGAATTATAATGGCATAACTTATTTGATCAAATTGCGTATTATCGTTTTGCTGATTAAAATCTATGACAAGTCAAAATACTGCGATGTGAAAATACATGTTCTGTGGGTTCGTGCTATTAGTTGATAACGTATAACTTGATATATCTATAAGATAAAATATCCTATAAGAGGTAATAGGCTAATATTGTTTAACGCAGATTTTTTTTTTATTTAATTTAATTTTGTTTTAAATTGTTTATACAATAGTTTTATTTTGTCTAGCTCGCTCTTGAACTAAAACTCAATGAACCTTAGTCTCACTAAGCCAATCTCACTATTGAACTAAAACTTAATGAACCATAGTCTCACTAAGCCTATCTCGTTATTGAACTAAAACGGAATTGACCTAAGTCACTATACGCCGACATCTGGTTTGGTCTAGGCATAACGCGATTTAGGCATACTGCGTTATAGGTATACAGCGAGCAAAGGGATTTATTCATATAGTTTACTCAATGCTGGTAGCACAGGCATAGGTCTATAATTAGAAGGATCACTCTTACTACTCGATTTAAAAATTGGTACTACTTTACTGTTTCATTAAGTCGGGAAACGTACCGCTGTCCAAACATTGATTAAATATTCCTGTTAGAACAGGGGCAATTGTGTCAATGATATCTCCAAGAACTTTAACGGAAATTCCCCATAAGTCTTCAGTGTTTTTCATGTTAAGACTTTTTAATGCTTTTTTAATTGTGACAATAGAAATAGGCTTGAATTCAAAACTTGGAATACCCTTACTGAAGTTTTCTTTGAGAAGAGATTCAGCTAATATAGATGATGAGGGGAGAGATTTCGTAACCTCTATTGGGATGTTGGTAAATAAATTTTCTAGTGTCACAGCAACTTCTAACTTATCTGATATGGTTTCATTGTGAATTTTTAAAGACAGTTCATTCTGATCTCGCTGTATTGTGTTTCCAGTTTCTTTGTTAATAACCTGCCACACAGCTTTTATTTTATTATTAGAAATACTAATTTTGTTACTTATTAATTTAGATTTAGCTTGAGCGCAGACTCTTTTGAATATCTTAGAATAGTTTCTGACATAATTATGAAGGATTTAGTCAGAAGATAATGTTTTTTTGTGGTACAAATTATATAAAATGTATCTGCTTTTTCTAATACCAGCAGTGGCCCATTCACTAAATTTTGGTTTAGCATTTATTGTAACTTGTTTTACTGGACACGCTTTATTGAACTCATGGAATACTGTAGAAAATAATGTACCATAGTTTATATTGGGGTCTTGTGAATCAAAACTAGCTGTTGAAAGAGTGCTTAAAACATTATTATTAAACATTTTTAATTTATTTTTAATGAGCGGTCTTAATTTAATAGTTTTATCTAAGTGTAACTTTTTATGTAAGTCAAATGATACAAGTTGACCAGTATGTTCAGATCTGACGCCAGTACTCGTATACACGGACGATTCTTTTATTTTACAATTAGTAAATACATTGTCTATGCATAAAGCTGAGGTTGCTGTTATTCTAGTCGCTTCATTAAATATACATTTTAAATTGAATGATTTAAACAATGATATTAACTTACATGCAGTGCAGCGACCTGTGTCTGTTTTAGATGAAATACTGCTACTGCAGTCGTATGACGCTGAAATTGATATACTTACACTTATAAGAATGCTTTGTTAAATATGTAATTTTTTATTCCATGAACCGTTAAAAACACCCTATATTCCTACTATTTATTATTGAACAGTGCACTATTTTACTAAATTATAAAATTTACGATGAGGCCAACCTATGTACTCACTAAACAATAGCTCTTTTAGTGATTTTTTTGGTAAATTATGATCTCGTTTGTCAGTATTCCCGTTAGTCGAAGTATAATTATTACTAACACTCTAATCTAGAGATTTTAAGGAACAAATAAATATGCGTTTCATTAATAGACGTCACTATATTTGGTGGGCCTAATTACCTAATACAAGAAAAAAAACCTGAAACTATTCCTACCCGGTATGCCTGTATGGGACAGTCACTTCGGGTTGCATTTGTTGTTGGTGCTACGACGTGGTCTTTGGAATAGCGACGTTACTTTCTTACGCACTGAAACAGTACAGTTAATAAAACTTTTTTTGAATTGTTCCCCCAGAAGGCCTATGGCATTAAGTCCGCCTCTGTACATTTCTGTGCTTGAAGTATTAAATAAATAAATAAATAATGTGACCCCCATATTTTAAATTCATTTTTTTACATTGCAAGTTGGTGTTTGGGTCACAGAAATTAATTTTATACAAAGTTTAACTTAATCGGTCCTGTGGAGGGATGGAAGCCACTAGATCCTAAATTACCAAATAAAATAAAGACTTTAATAATGACATTTTATTTTTACTATACGTTTTTACATAGTTTTTCCTAACAAGTCCTAGTTTTAAAAATAAATCTTTGTATTGACATAAAAAAAGTAAAAAAGTAAAAAATACATACTGCCAATACTAATGTTATAATAAGGTTGGTCGGTCCACAACATGGCCCCGAGCGGTGTGAAACACAAATATCAATTTAATCGGACCAACTTGCGGACTGGCCGACGCAACACACCCCCTTTAGTTGCTACGTTTACTACGCGAACGATATTGTCCCTACCCGGGAACATCTCGGTGATGCGTCCCATAGGCCAGCAGTTTCGGGGAAGATTGCCGTCAGTAATTAAAACCACGTCTCCTGTCTTCAACAACATTTCTCGAATATCGGCAGAAAGTGCAATATGTCCTTCCCTAAATCGCATTAATATGGCTAATAACGATTGAAGTAGATCTGGACCTGGCAGCAGTAACGAATTTAAGCTAACACCTTCACACATGGCTGCAGCATCACATACAATTCAAAACTTTTTCTTTTGCGGTTGTGTAACTCCAAAGTGAGGTAAACACCACAATAGTCCGGAAGGGACGGTATTAAACATCTCAGCGTAACCTTTATCAAGCATGGTGTGAATATTTTGCCTGTATTTGATGGCGTAATCCGAATCTGTAGCCATTTTACGCTCAAGAGTTCTAAAACGGCGTAAAGCGAGGGGGCGACTATTTGGGACGCTTTCAATATTATCGCGCCACAGTAAACCTGTTTCAAATCACCCAGATGGTAAACGCCTAGTAGTTTCTTCTAATAATTTTAATGCTCTTTGGTCGTCGTTTAATAATTTTAATGCTCTTTGGTCGGAACGACAATCTCTAATTTGAATACCTATCGAATCTAACTTATAATACTCTTTGATGAGAGTGTCTAAATTACGGCTATCTCCTTGACTATCTTTCTCGAACTTGGCGATCGCATGATTAACAAAATCAACAGGCTTGGACATACTTGAAGGAGAGCCATATAAAACCCAACCCAAAGGAGGCAGGGAGGCAGCGGGTTGCGATGCAGTTCCGCGGCGAATGATTATCGGGAATGTGAGATGCCAATTATCAATCCCGAGTAAAAGCGTTGGTTTAGCGTTCTCATAACATAAGACGTTAGCTAAATCATTTATGTAATCGTACCTTTTAATTTGTTCTATAAGTATTGACTGTTTCGCAATAGTCAAGTTGGGAATAGACCTTACTACTATATCATGCACGTCTAAAACATGAAAGCCTTTTACTTTAATATTAACAAATCTGACCTCAATATTTTTGCTAAGATCACCAATGCAGTCAACTCGAATAGACTTTTTAGGTCCAGTTGCACCTATAAGGTCAGAGACGGATTAATCAATAAATGAGGTAGTTGACCCGTCGTCAAGCATCGCATAAGTATCAAAACTAGCTCGAGGGCCGGTAACAGTAACGGGAATTACTTTTAATAAAGACGTCTGAACTGACGCTGAATTGAGTGAGGCACTGTGAGATACAATAGTTGGTACCTCTTCGTTTGATTGATGTGCTTGGGCCTCTAGGTCTTCGTTCGTGCACACATCCGCATGTGCCGTATTTTCTACGATAGGCCTGTGAAGCAAAGTGTTATGTCTCCGACTGTACTTGAACCCGACTATTTCACAATGTTTTTTACATGCAACATATTTGTGTGAACCTTTACTTAAGCATCTGTAACAAACTATTTTTAATTACCCATTTCCAACAGTCGCGGTCGTCAATAGACAAGGTAGAAAACTTTTCGCATTCACTGACCTCATGTAAACCAACCTTACAATACCTACATGTTGTGGAACTCTTTGACGTTGTCGAAGAAGTTGAGTGAAAAACCTTTGTAGGCTGCTTGGCAACTGTATGGCTCAGGGTGGTGAGTTACTTGTAGTTGAGTTGTTGGATGTGAGTTGACGAAAACCACAGACTTCACGCTAGTTCAGCTTATTCGTAAAAGTTACAAAAAAGTTTCGTTGGATGCTAATCCGCGGTTATAGCGCTACGGCAGCTATTGGTCAACTAAATAATATAATTATAAAAGTAAATAAAACGTGTAGCGAAAAGTAGGTCGCGGCGTTAGCAGTTTGCCTGTACGAGAACCGTACATGCTCCCGAGGGAAAAGTGGGATTAGCATCCATTACAAAGCAAATAATAATATAAGAAACATGTTAAGTAAAAAATACAACTTAATTTGGCAAAAAAAAAAAAGACGTGTGGCACTCGGGGACTGCCGCGGTAAAGCTATTGCATAGCATTTTGTATCAACTTATGCAATTGTAATTATTTTATTTATGCAGTATTTCTTTTTCTTTGATATTAATTCAAGTTACACTTTTTGAGCGTGGTGACCGATAAGAAAACAAAATTTTCTTTTATTAAATAAACAAAGAGTATATAATATTAAGAGACGGGAGTCCCATAGATAAAAATGAAAAACGTCGCTTGTATGAAACGTGAGCTAATAATGAATACCAACATAACAGAAATGACACGGACTGCAGACATGACATAAAGCTGCCAACATAATAACAAGATAGGGATGTACTACTACTCACTCGTAATTTTTATCGATATGTTGCTGTAAAAAATTTCGGGTTTTAGGATCCTGACATTTTTACGGTTTCATTCTTAATAAATTTAAGGCAAAGGTCACTTAGGCCAACGGTAACTTTCGATTTGAACTAAGGTTACGTGGTAATTTTCTTATAAAAAGAAACCAGCTACGGCTGTGATTCCACGTTGGCGTAAGCGGGGTTCAGAGACAAATCCCATTGTATAGTCTAGATCTAATCCGAGGTAAACTTGACTATATGATGAGATTTGCTGTGATGATAATAAAATAAAACAAAACTTTGGACTTACGTTTTTTTATAATAATTAGAACACCTTTTCCTTTCTATTGATCATTCAATTGGCAATGGTTCAGCAGTTGATGTTGAAGGTACTGAAATGTAGAAAACTCGTTGCTTATTAACTGACACATAAACAAGTGAATTCAAATTTAATTCTAATCTTGAATAGTTACTTGGGCTTAGTCTCATTCTTTTTATCACATTTTTATTTGAAAAAGGGTCTGTAATAGACAAAAAGTATCTGTAATATTTACAATTGATACATTCAATACAGTTAATCAAATAGTAAAGTGAATTTAATAAGTTTAAAATAAACATAAACCTTACCCGCAATAGAACATATTTTCCTGTCTTTTGGACATTCTACTGGCAATGGTTCAGCAGTTGATGTTGAAGGTACTGCAATAAAAACAAAATGTAGTCATTCACTTCTAATTCCAAAAACAATGAAGGGTATCGTAGTTGGGATGAATTAATCCCAAGAACCGAATTAACATTATAGTTGAAAAACATGTTTCCCCATACTTTCCAACTGCATAATAATAATGTAAGTACACACAATATTGAGTAATTTACCATGTTATTTTAAGACCATAGACTTCTTAAAGGTTTTGCTGTAATCTTTAAGTATAGAACTGTACACTGTATTTTTTTTAATGTTAGGATCAGCATTTTCGGAGATAAGGGGGGAAATGGTAAATTTTCATCTATTTTCTTTTTTTTTAATGTTAGGATCAGCAGTTTCGGAGATAAGGGGGGAAATGGTAAATTTTCATCTATTTTCTTTAATAATTTTCATTAAAAATGTAAAATGAAATGAAAGGACTTGTCAAGAGGATTTTTTTTTAAATAATTTAAAAAAAGTTCTCTTGTCAAGTCCTTTCATTTCATATGTCACATGATACATTTTGCATGTGTACCAAAATGCAACTTAATCGGTCCAGTAGATGAAGGTACATAAGGGTTCCGTTTTTTCATTCGGACGTACAGTACCCAAAAAAAAAAAAAACTTACTAGATGTACCAGTCCAAGAATCGCAGTAGTCGAAGTAGAAGATAACTCTGCAAAATATAATTGAACATGAGTTACTAAAGTAATCGGAAAGGGTGAGTTAGGATGAATTACGACTGGAAAATAAAGTCTTACCTGTTTGCTCACTTTTGAAGATGTGTAGTGGAAATCCAACGAACAGCTCATCTGCCATTGGTTCTGCAGTAAGTTCTACAGACGGAGTAGCATTTTTTCTTAGTTGTGTCTTCTTTTTATTGAAATCCTTTGGTAGAAAATGACTGCCACAAATATGTTCCAATTGATGTAGCTTTTCAATGGGTACATACACCAAATCTTCTTTCCCGTAACTTTAACCCATTTTTTACATCTAGCTGGAACATTTTATTACATTATTATGATTATAATAGTAGTGTATTTAAACTTATATCTTTGTTATTTTGGTTTTGCAGTATTAATAGAATAACAGAGAAAATTAAATGAAATAGGAATATTATAATAATAAAAATATCGACAGTCCATAAAAAAGTAACATGCGTCAAGCACTAGCATATTGATAGGTTACTTTGTAATTTTGTAAATTTTGGACTTTAAATCAAGTAATTTATTTTCTGTAAGAGCTTATCAATGTTTTTTAACATAACAATTGAAAATATATGCTTACCTATCTTCATTCAAAGGAAATTTGGCTATGAAGATTCGCATTTGACCATCTGACCGGCCGGATCTTATAACACATATTTCACACGTTTTGTAATGCATTGCAACTTAAATTACGTCACACGTACATACATAAATACAACAATAACTCTAATTTACGATAAATATCCATAAAACACAGAATAAAAACAAAAACAGCGCTTTGTTGACAAAGTTCTTGACAACAAACAAGACAAGAATATGGCGGCCGGTAGCTATGGCGGCTGAGTAGCGTAGTGCGATAGAGTCGAATAGATGTTAAAGCGAGACAGCGATAGCGTGAGGTTTTTTCGTTACGGAATTTCTGGATTCGGTCCCCGCGCTCAAGGCCCGCGATAGAAGCTATGCAATAGCTTAATAATTAAAGTTAAATAGTACAATACAATAGTAAATGTGTAAAAGTGTAGGTATAACACTCAATTTAATTCGTCAAAGTGAAATACTTTCTTCGGCTGTCTTGCTTCGCTCTAAACGGGCTCCGCAGCTGTCGAATGTATTTCTTGTAGCTCGATGTCCCCTCCAAAGTTGTCTCTTCCTCTAGGTGTCACTTCTGTTTTGGCAGAGAGTGTTTTGCACCATCGTTTAATGATTATAAAGAGGGCAAGCACAGCGATTCCTCCCAACAGCAAAGAAGTAACCGAGTAGAGATAGATGTCGTGACCTGACATGCCGGTGTGCCTTATGACACAATTTACACGTCTTTCGTGATTTGCATTGTTTTTCTCTGTGGCTGAATAGGCAGTTTTTACAAATATGCAAGTTGCGAACTGCGTCATTCCGTTTGTTTATGTTCATAGCCAAGAATTGTTCGCAATTCATCAAAACATAATTAGTTTTGCATATTGGGCATGTTTTTGCTGTCGTGAAGAAGGCTTTTGGTAAGTTTTGTGACTTGTTAACGTACGATGACCCCTGCATTTTATTCTTGTAGTTGTTGTTTCGGTTTTCTGATCCCTTATGAGGTTGCTTTTCCGATTTCCATGGTTTGTTTGATGACGATAGTCTTTGGCTACTTCCCTGCAGAGCTTCCAGTGACATGAATTTTGATTCTAAAAACTCGGCGAACTCTTCCAGGTCGGGAAATTCCCTGGGATGTTTGACCTCCTTTATATATTCGTTATGAGTAACGCTATCTAGCTTTTGGATCAATAGATGAACCACGATCGGATCCCAGTTGGTGGTGTCTACCCCGATGATTTTTAGCCCGTTCAAGCACTCCATCATCACGTCGTGAAGCTTCCGTATGCTTTCAGCGGTTGGTTGCTGAATACTAGGTTGATTCAGGAGCGTGTTCATGTACGATGTAAATAACAGCCGTTTGCTATCGTAGCGGTGGGTCAGCATCTCCCAGCAAGATGCGTAGTTCTCAGCACTGATGCCAAGATGCTGTACCAGCTTCTCCGCCTCACCTTTCAGTTTTGTTTTCAAGTGTTGCATTTTTTGAGCCTTCGAAAGTATCGGATTGTTGTGTACACTTTCAAGGTAGAGGTCTCTAAAAGTCAACCACTGGTTATACTCGTAGTTTCCATAAAAATCCGGAATTTGAATTTTTGGCGTTGATTTCTCATAATGTGCATTGTTCCAGATGTTAAGTTGTAGTTTCCTTTTCAGGTCATCATACAGATTTTCTTCTGTATTGTATTTCTGTTGATAAATTGAGTCCTCATCTTGTAGTATGTAGTATAGTTCCCAATTTGCCTTTTCGACATGCTCCTTTTTAGTTTTTAGGGTGCTTAAGTTGTCTTCTAATTCCCATTTTTACATCGGTACCGCCAATGCTAAGTTTATCTTCTCTACAGTGCGTTCGAACACTCTAAAGTTGCAGTATTGTCGACGCAAAAGATCTTGTTGCTTTTCGAAATTGATGTCATCGAAAGTAAATTCCGGTTGTCCCTTACCTTGCTTAGGAGCCGCAGGTGGTTGTTCGGTCTTACTAGTAGATGCAGACGGCAATTCCGATTTACGTTTCAACATGTCTTGCAGCACTTCTTCATACATTTTCTTCGTACTGTTGAAAATGCCGTCGTTGAAGTATTGAAGGTCTGTTGCTCCAGACTCTTCTAGTAGTTGATGGTTTTGAACAAACTTCTCCCAGTTATTGTTTAACCGAGAAAGACGCTCCTCCAGGTACGCCAAGTTCTTCCTGGCGGGACTGTCCTTCTTGTAGTTGGTACAAATAAGCTTCAAATCTCTGAAGATCGTTTCTTGACAGCTTATCAGTTCCGTTGCACTCTGAACCATTGTTATTAGTTATTGGTTTGACCGTTGGTAGAGTAGAGTTGTATCACCGCAGGTTCTAGTTCACCAAAGTTGCGAAGTTTTCGCAAGTTTTGGATATTAAGTGCGTTGGCACCCCACTAACGCGATCCGCTCTTCTGGGATACCAGCTAGACCGATTCACTAACTTTAACAGAGACACTACGCACCTGTTACATCCGGTTCGAAGGACCACTTTTATGTATGGCTCAGGGTGGTGAGTTACTTGTAGTTGAGTTGTTGGATGTGAGTTGACGAAAACCACAGACTTCCCGATAGTTCAGCTTATTCGTAAAAGTTACAACAAAGTTTCGTTGGATGCTAATCCGCGGTTATAGCGCTACGGCAGCTATTGGTCAACTAAATAATATAATTATAAAAGTAAATAAAACGTGTAGCGAAAAGTAGGTCGCGGCGTTAGCAGTTTGCCTGTACGTGAACCGTACAGCAACGGTGCTGGGTTTGGTAGGTTGTGGCTGCGGTTTGACATTTTGAGATAAATAATTATCGGAACAAAACGAATAAAACATACAATGTTTTATTTGGCGATTGGATTCAGTATCTATAAAATTGGCCAAAAGTTCTAATTTAAATTTTCCAGAATCGTGATGTGATGATGCACAGCCCACCTGCATCGTAAAAGTGGAGTCAACTTCCGTTTACTCGTAGTATTGGCGAGTTCAGGAGAGGCCAGATACTCCGGTTGTTGTAGCTCTCTGATCATTTCCACGCAGTTTCTGAGTCGATAAGCAAAGATTTTGAGATCCTTTACGGATTCATTTAGCGGTAACCTGGCTAGAGATCTAATCGATGACAACTGGTGAAGAATAATAAATTCTGGTTGTACAAAGCGACTCTCTAAAGAGCCCATTACTTGTGCAGGATCCACGGCGGTCATCAACAGCGCCAAGACAGACTCTCGGGTGACCCCGAGCAACGCAGTACTAAGCCTGGCTAAGTTTTCTTCCGGCGTAAATCTAAGCTCTGACCGCTTGAAAGCCTTCTTGAAAGAAAGCCAGTCAGAAGCGCTACCGTCGTAAGAAGGAAGATTTCCACTAACCTGTTTGCGTTTACTTCCCAAATCCGTAATCGCTTTGGCAACTTTAATAAAAGAGTCTTGTGTCTCTACATTATTTGTGTTATTTTTGTTATAGACCTAATCTTAATGTATGTATAGTGTTTCCTTTTCCTTTGCCTTGCTGATAATAATCACGGTGCGGTGCAGACTGTGCGCTTGTAATGGCAGCGGCGGCGGTGGCATGCTGAGTGGCTGGTCCTGCAGTAAAAGCACCGCCACGTTCAAGGCTTTGCTCAGGATTATTAATGCTGTGAGGGAAGGGCTCATTAATATCATATTCTCTATTAGCACCCTCTACCAACCACCTTTGAGTTGAGTTACTTTTTTGTGAAGCCGCTGAATCGATTGCGGCAAGCTCCGCTTGCAACTCTAGTGCAGCCGCCTTGCGTTCTTGTTCGGCAAGTTTTCTTTCTCGGTCAACATTCATGCGAGCGTGCCTTGCAAGGGCAGCCAGTTTTTGTATTTTAGTTGAAGCTCGCGATGAAGGTTAGGAAATTGCTTTGGAATGTATAGTTTCTTGCAACATATCACATAATAAAGGTATTGAATTCTCCTCCTGTAAGAGAGCTTCATCGTTGTGAGGTTGAGCAGGCGTAGTGTCTGACGATGAGGCTGGAGGATTACTACTTACCTGAGTCCTTTTCTTTTGTGTAATTGATCTAGTTATGGGCATTCTTCTAACAATTACTTCTGACACCATAAATGTGGAGGATGGAAGCCACTAGATCCTAAATTACCAAATAAAATAAAGACTTTAATGATGATATTTTATCTTTACTATACGTTTTTACCTCAGGTTTTTACATAGTTTTTCCTAACAGACAGACAGACACATGCGTGATCCTATAAGGGTTCGGTTTTTTGCATTTGGATGTACGGAACCATAAAAAGTAAGTTGGAGTTTCATTTCCTACGGAATGTATGGGAAAAGTTTTTCTTTGCGATTTCTGACTTTTCTAGTACTCAAACCTCCATTGGTCCCATAAGTTTTTTGATTCTTATAAAAACAGAATCGTGATGACTGTATTCTTCAAAAACATCTGTGAATGTCGTTCAAAATATCTCAAAAAGTTAAGGATAGTCTCGTTAGGCCATTTTCTTGTAGCTTATAGCTACGAGAAAATGCTAACGAGACTAGCGACGTACCACGGTGGCCTTACGGCCCCATCTGAGCTTTGTCGGAGCGGACTTTGTTTTGGAGATTTTACACTTCTTTTATTAATTATTTACGCCCAAAGTTGCGTTAAAATTAGCTGGAGAAACGAATTTTTGTTGGCTCATAACTTTTTAATGGCTTTTTATTTTAATATTCTGCTTCCATACAGATAAAATTAATAATACGACAAAACGATATCATGTTTAACTTTGGATGTACAAAGTCAAACAGTGGAGTAATACTCCCCCGAAATTTGTATGGAAAAAGTATCGACTAGTTTCACCTTAAGGTTGAAAGTTCCACCTTAAGGTTTAAGGTTCAAAGCATCTTAAAGTTCAAAAATACGATAATGACGCTTACTACGTTGGCTAGACCTAAAGTTAAAAAAGTTAGCCAATTGTGCATCTATGGAATCGTTTATAATTTTGTGAAGTATTAGTAAGTCAGAATGGTTACGCCTGTCTTTTAAGGTCCAGATATATGCCAGTGACCTTGAGTGGTTAGCTTGCGTGTTCTGTACTGATCTCACGCAATGCGTCGTACGTCCAGCTAGTAATAGAACTCACCCATCCAGGAGCGCTGTCCCCATAAAGACGCATTATTAATTTATTATACATAAAACAAAAGGTATTTTAATAAAACACGTATACTAAAACAACAATAATTAAATTATCTTTAAAAAGGTGAAGGTTTCAGAAAAATACGCTTGATAAATTTTGCGTGATTCTCTGTTTTTATCCACATTTTACAAATTAATTTCACTATGTATTATAAACATAATCTAAAATATTCACATACTATGTTATTAAGAAAATGCTCTAATTTAACATAATTATATTTTTTCCAAATCATTAACACTGCTCCTTTAGACGTGAATTTCAGTATAAAATCATTAAAAGTCGGTTATGGTCGCCTTAAGATAATCATTTTAAAGTGCCTTAGCGTCTCATTGTATGTAATCAGGAATCTATGTAGGTATTCATTTACATGTTGCGTAGTGTTAGTAAAAATAGGCATAAATATACCATACACATCTGCCCACCCCTTCTGTAGAATATAGGTGTGATGTTATAGATAGATAGATAGAATACTCTTTATTATGTACACCATAAAAATTACAGATATAAATGTAGAACTGTTACATAGGGTGTCACAATGGGCGGTCTTATCGCTAAAAGCGATCTATGTTATGTTGATCCTATTTGTCAAAAATCCATCCTGTATAATTATGTCATGATTAACTGCTTATCTCTGTAAGGGTATAACGTGATAATAATCATTGAACAGGTTAAAGCTGTAACTATTTGTTATTTTCTAACCTTTACTCCACGGGCAGATCAACAGAATCCGCGTTGCACAGCTTGGTATCCTGGGCACTGGCTGCCTTCATTGACATCGAGGCCTTTGTCAAAACCATGTTCAATAGTATCAATATGACCCTCGACATATATAGCATAGACCCTGACCCTGAGTGGCTGGATCACCAACATGCTCAAACTGAGAGCTGTACAAGTCACAGTGAACGAAACTAACGATGCAAGGGCCATCATGGTGAAGGGCTGCCCGCAAAGGGACGTCTTCTCGCTTCTATGGAATCTGATCGTAGACAGCCTCATCATAATACTCAATGACAAAGGTTACTTCACCGTAGGCTACGCCGATGACATAACTATAATAATAAATGGAACCGCCTTGAAAATAGTAGAGAACTGATGCAATAAACATCAACTATCAGTGAACCTATCAAGGGAAACCAAATACCTGGGCATCTTTTTGGACAAGCTGAATTGGGCAAAACATACCTACAACTACATTACTATAAAACCAGCATATCCCTGTGGCAGTGCAAGCGACTGTTCGGCAGGAATTGCGGGACTAGCCAAGGCCAAGGCCACCAACTGGCTATACATAGCAGTCATCCGATCAATTATTACATACGCTTTACTAGTCTCGTCACCCAGGATAGATCTGGACACACCCCAAAGAGATCTCGAAAAACTGCAGCGGTTTGCTTGAAGCAGCAATCACTAGATGTATGAAAATTACATCGACTGCCGCACTACAGGCAATTCTTGGACTGCCACCTCATCGTGCGGAATAAAGAAAGATGTGATGTGTGACGACCACGAATGATGGGATCACCCTGCCCCGAAACTACACTACTTTCAGAAGCATTACAACATAATACTCACAGAAGAACAGTGTGTCTACTCCGGCCCGAAAGCGATGAGAGTATACACCGACGGATCAAAGACCGACTCCGGTTATATACCCGGTTATATCCGGTTATATGCCATAAACATATCTAGCCCGTTGGGAATGTTCAACACCATCTACCAAGCAGAATGTGTGGGCATTACGTATATACAAGCAGTTTATGCCATAGAAGTCAGCTCCAACAGCGCTTCAGTCTCCAATCCTTAGGGAAAAAATATATTACGTCGAGACTAATACTAGAATGTCACAATGCACTAGAATGAGTAGCGGTATCTAACCGCAACACAGTGACACTGCAATGGACAAAAGGACACAGCGTGTCACTATGTAACGAGGGAGCTGACGAACTAGCTAGGAGAGCATCCTGCACGTCAGTCTGTGGACCCGAACGTATCGTACACATCTCCTTCAACCAGACCTAAACTATAGAATAGTACTAACATAATGCAATAGCGTGATAATTTATAACGTAGAGACTGACCAGACCTTTAGGGAATATCTATGCTGAACAGAATCCATCTTGTAGTATTTGAGTGATGCCCAACTATACATACATTCAGAAAACCAGACAAAAATTCTAAAACCTATATTTTCGGCTTTGGAGTTGTTCCCAGACCTGGTACTAATCAATTTTCTTTCAAAAATATTCAGTGTATAATTTGACTTCGCAGCTTTTGCCCGCGGCTCCGCCCGCGTTGATGTCGGTTATCGCATAGAATATCGCGTAGCCTATGTACTTCTCCATATCCCAGGCTATATCTCTGCCAAATTTCATGACGATCGGTTTAGCGGTGTAGGCGTGAAAACGTAACATACAGACAGAAAGACAGACAGAGTTACTTTCACATTTATAATATTAGTATGGATAAACAGCGTTGGTTTTCTGATCGTATTTTTGAGCAAAGTAATAAATTTTGCGCAAGACGACACTGCTGCGGAGCAAGATTTTCCATAAAAGAAGACTCTGTTCTAATAAATAAGTTTGTTTGAAATAAACTGAAATTCTATAACATTTGTTTGCTGCATAAGTCTCACATTAAACAAACATTTCGTGTCTAACAAACTTGGAGAAGGCAACAAGTTGCAAAGCTCTCAGAGCAATTCTTTCTGTATTCATGTTTTAAGAAGTTTAGAGAATTTTTCAAAGTTTTTTCGTTTAAAGAAAGGTCTTTTAGCGGAGCGTTCTCCGGAGAGGTAATTATGAGCTTGCACTGTGACGTGGAGAATATTTGAGAGGGCAGGGCTTCCCGGCCGCGGTTATTGCCACATTGAAGTGATATTACCGCCGAGAGCGCGCGGTGTCCCGGGAACACGGCTTGTTATTAAACTGTAGAATTTCTGATGGGGCAGCCCTGAGCGCCGCACTGTGGGCTGAAAATCAGCTTCATAGACTTGGGTTTTCAATTTGCAAGTGCTGGATTTTTTTCCGGATATCGCTTCTATTAGTTATTAATATATACAAAAATGGCACTCCTGCAAAAAAACCGAACTTTGCAAATTGAAATCCCTATATTCCATTTATTATAACTTTTGTCACCCTTTCGTTATTTCGATGTAAACGTTTAATAAACTCCGTTATTTCACGATAAATACAAAACACTGTAATGTATTAACCATATACATTAAAAAAAAAAATACTCTAAAGTGCAGTAATTTCAACAATATTACACAATAACTGTCGTTATTTAGCCGTTATTTGTCTAATGCTATAGTAAATGGAGTATAAGTCTATGAAAGCCAATTTCAGCCCACAGTGCGCCAGCGAGTACTTGTAACAATCGTAACTACGTTTGAGCACATTGGCATAATTTGGAGCTGCTATCTCGCCACTAAAACTGAACTGAACTAACAAAATTACGAGGTTATTGTTAGTAAAGTGGCGCGAGCCCCACGATGTTAAGCCTAAAACTTAGTTATTTAATCGGAAAAATGTCGGTAGTGCCAATTTGACGTTTGTGCCGTAGTGATAATAGAATAGAATAGAATAGATAATATCAAAGTAATATCCGAGCTCATTGTTATTCTGAAATCGATCTAGTTTAATAAACGTAGAAACACAAATAATTCCTATTAGAACCGTGAGAAGAATGGCAGACTTTGGTCCACTGTACCATTATTATTCACTTTACATAACAAAGTCAGATAGATTCACTTACCCCACACCTACAGTGTATAGGGCTATTCAGTACCTACTAAGCTATCTCCACAAACTGAAGTGAGGCACAATGTCACTCGACATGCAAACGAGCTCAGTATTTGAGTTGCTTCGTATCTTCATCTAGACTCGGACCGGCTGACACTTGAGCTAACAGTTTGTAACAACTTCGCACTGACGATTCTATTCAACCTTCTAAGAATTAATGTTTTAGACGTCTTGTTGTCACAATTTAATTATGTAAAGTTTAGACTGACGGACGGCTTGTTTTCAGTCGAGGTCATATTTTTATGAGATCCGGATTGTTTTGAAACACAAGAACGATTAACTTTAGGGATTAGCATCGTATGCCGAAGAACAATATAATCACACGTTTGTTTTGTCAAACCGAGTTAGATTTAATTGAATTAGACGCATTCACGCCGCATGTATTTTACAGTAGAAACCAGTAAATGAAATTGACATCAGAAGTCGAGAAATATTTCCTCCTTTTAAGTCAGTTTTCATTTAGTTCTCCAGCAGCCAATTAAAGCCCTGATATGTCGTTAAAGTATCGAACGGACCAATTAAGTACCGCACTCAGCTACGACTGAAATATTAGGTATAGGAAGTACACAGGTATCCATAGTGCCCTGCTGCGCATATTTAGCGCGGTATGGCAAACATTGGCCGCCAATCTAGTACGCTACCAAACAAGCCAAAGGTAATTGAACTGTGTTGATTGGTTTGTTCATCACAAAGAAGTTTGCACACATTTAACCAGTTTTCTAGATGAGATTTAAGTTGGCCAGCAGCTCGCTTCTGCTCGCTACCTGAACGGTAATGCATGTTTTGCTTACTGGAAAAGAAAACAATAAAACAATGGCAGGCTGTTATAAAGACAGCGTTTTTCTTACAAAATAAAGTGTCCCTAATCTGCCTCTTTTATTTTCGCGCTAACTTTGTAAAGTGAGGGTAAAAATATGTCGCGCATTAGGGAGGCTGTCGGCAAATGAGGGTTAATTCGTCATTTGTATCGGAGTTCGTGTTCGTAAGTGCCCTCATCTCTCATTGTGAAGGTTGGGTAACCGGCTGGCTTGTGAGACGAGAGATATATCATCACTTTAGCCGCTGGCAGCGTGCAAGTCACACTTTATTTATTCATTTATTTATTATTAACCAACTTATATTTATTAATTTATTTATTTAATTAAATGCCTTAAAACTATCATTACAGGTCTTAACCTAATGCGATAGTCAAGTCAAACACAAAATTAAAATTAAAGCACAAAATACATCTGAAGATGATAATGATCATTGCTTGTAACTTAGTGTAAACAATAGCACTTTTGCGAATTCACCCCAGTGACATGTAAATATATCAATTTCTACCTGAATATAATTAATGGTGTGAATCGCTCGAGTCAGAGGGGTTTTGGCCAGCAAGTTGGTCCTGGCTGATGGTACGGCCAGCAGTGGCGGGGGCCGTCGCCTCCACACATAACGGTCGGGTACGTACAAGTGCAACCGCTGCAGCACTGTCGGGTTGTGCTCTATGCCTCGGAGCAGTTTCACCATGTACGACACCAGTGCAAATTCCCGTCGCACTTCGAGTTGATTGTACCCCACCATACCCAGTACGAATAAAGTGGGGTACATCAAAGGGTAAAATGGGTATACCCCATATAGTTTGTTGTACAGGTGGCGCGTGAATTAACAGTATATTAACAGTTTGCACCACACATACAAGTTATCGGTCAATACTAGTGATTATACGTACAATCCTACGTTAAATTACATAAAACTAGACAAAAATTTATGAAATTAAACTAAATTTGACAAAAATAGATAAAGTCAAATAATATCTGAGAACATTAGATAAAATTAGTCAAAATCGTTAAAATTAGACAATATAAGATATTAAGTGGTATAAAATTGGAATAAAAGGATTAATTACAAGATACAATTTAATTCCAACAAGATTGTACTGGGAGTGGCAATGGACTCCAGATAACGAGTAGCAGTGTTCAGGAATCTCAGCTCATCAGACATCTGAGGATTCGTCATATAGCAGAATGTTGTTAATATGGATAAGGGCTAGGCACAATGGACTGGTCTTAAGGGTGTACTGGTTCGAGGTATTGAGAATAGAGGACGTTGGCGAGGGCCAAGTGTGTGTCTAATGGGTAGTGGGATGTTTAAGGAGATGTACTGCAGTAACGTGGAATTGAAGTGGGTACCACGAATTAGGCGGATGAAATATTTTACCAGACTAAGATTTCTCCTTCTAAGCTTTGGTACCCCACCATACCTAGCACAAATGGGGTTGAGTAGATGTACGGGTAATATCTATAGTTTTAAGAAGAGATAGCGGATAAAAGACTTATGACACAAAGACTTGAGACAATATGTGTATGTCAATTGTTTTTGAACAGTTTTGGAGCTTATCTTAGAATTTCCGAGACGAAGGAACAAAAGTAACCTTTGAATGTTTTCATTACACTAAATTCCGAGTTTCACAAAATGACGATAGTTGCGGCTCGTCACAATAGGGCTCATTACCGTATAGGTCAAACTCTGCGTGACATCTTATATTATGCCTCCTCGTCCGTTCAACTCCCCAGGGAGTCCCATCGTATCTAATATTCCGCTTATAAATGCGAAGATAAGTTTGTTTGCTTCCTCGGCTCCATTGTGGATGTTCAGCCACATATTGCATGTGTCAGGAAGATGGATGTCGGGTGGAGGCAGATCCCCAGGGCCACACTACTACTGCTTCCACGCGAGTGCACACGGGGGCAAAGGTACTGTTTGTGCGGCTCTAATGTAAAGCTATTACGTGTATATTTTCAGTTATTTCAACATTTTCGGCTCGTAAGAGAGGGAGTAATGTTAACAATGTGCTGAGTGTTGTGGTCGTTTGAACTGTTAGATGTTAGATGCGAGTGACGCACCACGCCGGCTTTCTCGAACAGAGCGAAGGGCGCCAGATGTAGGCGGACAGAGAATCAAACAACCATTGTTACTGCTGCACGACTTTCATAAAACTTTTTATATCTAAAAGATGTTTACAAATAACATAACATCACGCCTGTTTTTTCCTACACTACGTACACTCATATTTAAACTCCCTTGTAATAAGGGGCGAGCTTATTTCCATCAATTTGGCACAAATCCAGATTTCGGGCAATATAAATTATAATAATAACTAGCTTTTGCCCGCGGCTTCGCCCGCGTGGATGTCGGTTATCGCATAAAAAAGTACCCTATGTCCTTCTCCATATCCCAGGCTATATCTCAAATTTCTAACTTAATACCTATTAATTTTAATGTGATTCACTATGTGAATAGAAATCGAAACAAATGATTTAATATAATAAAAGTACTTATGATCTGAACGTCTAATGAGTCTTTACCTAAAGATAACAAACACAAAATCAAAATACGAAATTTCACTCAAATTCTTAAAGCAATCAATTGTACCAAATTACAACACGAAATAAAAATGCGATACAAATAATAATTTTAAAATAATTCACGTAAGTACCAACAATGTGAAAACAAAACGAAATCCTCCGAAATGTCGCACGATACACCGTTTATGCTGAGAAAACACTCGAAATCTAATGAACACCATTGGTGCATATCTTTTCTCAGGGTCACGTTCGCAATTGGACGAAATATTTGACATTTATTTTGTACTTGCAAAACGATCTGGCTGTAGAATTCGATTAATCGACTAATACTTGACCGGTATTAATACATTTTAGCGGCAACACCACTATACGAACGAAAAAAAAAAGAAAACAAAATACGTCTGTACTCTGTGGTCGTGTTGCGGTGTGGCGCGATGTAAACATTCATCAAGGTTATACGTGCGTTATCAAGGTTATAATGGATTCAATGAGAAAACGGTTTAATCATAGAAGAATCTTATACAGAATTACTGAGAAATAAGTGCAGATTTCGTATTGAGTGTTAGTTTATCGAAAAGTGATAAATATGTCAGTGAAAAAGTAACAAAAGTTTTGGAATGCACAAATTTTGATCATAAGGCCGTAATTGGCCGTGTTTTCTAATGTTTTTGTGATAAATATTCTTGTATACTGTTTGAAATACACGTAAGTAGCTAGCTTATTTATCTACGAACATAATTTGGCTAATAGCTACTGATATTATAGCGTATTGCTATCGTAATCGTATTTCCAAGAGTAAAATTCGGCAAACAAATACCTACAAAAAGACAATAAAATGGATATAGTATGTTATCCTTAAGAGATAGACATATGCCATCGCGGACTTTTTTGAAGACCTTTATAAGATACACAATTCCACCGTACATTATTTTGTTATATCTCAAAGGGTTTAGACAGCGTTTTCGTTGAAAGCTCCCAGACGGCTTATTTTTTTCCGACACCTCCAACAAATATAGTTTATTTATACAAAAATGTATACAAAAACTTAACAAATTATATACTTAAACCTTCCTCGAGAACCAAGCTATCTATTGGTGAAAACAGCATGAGAATCGGTGCAGTAGTTTCTGAGTTTATCGCGAACAGACAGACAGACAGACAGACAGACAGACAGACGCGGCGGAGGACTTTGTTTTATAATATGTAGTGATAAATATTTTATTTTCAGGATCACTTCCATATTTGTAACAATGTAAAAAACTTTTATTATAAATTATATCGAATACCGAAACAGGCATCGATAAGCTAAATCAAGCATAAACGAATAGTTACTTTTCGGTCACAAATATGACTCATAGCTGTGTTTCCCTTTGCAGTGAGTTTACTCAAGAACCACGCGTGAGTGATCGCGTAGCTGTCTATTATGCACCTATATTTAGCTGTATTGAGTAGTAATGCTCGTAGCTACACCGGATCAACAGAACGCGCTGTTTACACACATTTATCTACCTTCACTTAATTAGTTTACACTGGCAGTTCAATGCACAAATTCGGGATAGGTTTAGGTATATACAGACGGTCTATTATAACCGTCGTGGTCATATCAATCTGTCAACATGCTGCTGATCAAACGGATGGTGGATGATTACAGAGCTTTGTAAGCAACGGTTGCCTGACTAGTACTAGAGAATATTTAATCAAATAAATAAAAAAATCACGCCTATTAAATTATTTGCTAATTCCGACCACCGCATATAACTGAAATATTTTACCGTAACGGTTATATAAATACCAACATGGTTCAGTGTAGCAACTTCTGAGTGAGCTTTCTACAGTTTTCTGTTCCGCGGCTCAAGGCCAAGTTCTCGTCATCACAGCCATGTTTATGATACCCCGTACTTGTTGCTACCAATCCCATGAGCCACGGTTCTCAACAAAAGTAGATTTGTCATGTTGAGGACCAGCCCTCCAGGATAGAGGGGGCTGACTGATGAGGTCTTTGGTGTTTGTACTGAAGTTTTTGTTACATTTGAAGTTGATTTCGGATATTTTAATGTGTTTGTGGTATGTCACATTGACAATGTATATTAATAATGTTGCCGATAAAGTTCAGTTCGCCCTTTTCTGTAGTCGAATAAAGCTGAGCGATTTATAGCTGTGTCAATGTGAGTCAAAGTCAAAGTCAAATAATTTATTTCAAATAGGCACGAAGATGCACTTTTGAACGTCAAAAATTACATGAATAGTTAATTGATTCTAGTTGCGCCTTCCAAAATGTAGTTATGTATGGAGAAGAATGGGCAACAAACTCCATACTTACTCTTTTAAAATGTTAACAATAGTTTGTATACATTAATTAATATTTATAGGTGAAGACTATGTACCTAGAATAAAAAATAAAAAAAATTCATCATAATTACTTACCACAATTGGTAAAAAGAATGAAAAGTGAAGTAATAACAGAAAAATTAATAAATGCGATAGGTACATGGTGCTCACATATTTACAAACATTGTATATGATTTCCCAAAAAAATAAAAAATAAAAACAACATATAATAAGTCAGTGTGTGAGTTAAAATATTAATCACAGAAAATAAAATTAATATCATAAAAATTATAAATTATACAGTTAAATTAGCAACCAGTTTGATTTTGTCTAGACTCTAAATTGTCCTATGGAGCAGGACCAGCATGTTTCCAAGCATTCTTATCTTGGATATAATCCTCTAATTTGTAATATGCTTGTTTACAAAGTGTACTTTGTAGCAACCCACACTTTACGTCCAGTACGAGCGTCCCGCGGTCGCGTGCCGTCACGATACATAGAATAGATGTCATCTTTTTCTCTCGCCTGGCGACGAACGCGCTAGCGATGCGCCGCCAGTCCGTTGCCTACACGCATGCTGCGTAGACGCGTTTATTCAATTGAACCGCTCGCCTCGTGCCGCCATTTGTTACACGAACTTATTCTTATTTAGGGTTTTCGTTCCCGATGTTTGTGTGTTAAGTGTTTTACTTCCAAATATACTATAATACTGAAAAGGTGGTTTCTCTGAGTGAAACTCCCCTCATATGTGGCGCTCCAACGTTTTTTCGTGTGACAATATAGTGCATAGTTGTAAACAGTTTTGCAGTGACGAACTAAAATGCCAGTGACAAGGAGTAGAGCGGCTAGTTTGAGTCGGAGGGAAGATGCAAACGACGCATTACCCGTCCCCTCGCGACCAAATACTCCGACAGCGGCGTCCACCTACCAAGATGACGACGCCGCGTTCTCTTCCTCGCCGCGCATCGATGCTAACGCTACGTTTTCCAACGAAAACGTGGCGACGATTATCGCCTCTCTCCAACGCTCTCAAACAGAAGCATTTAAGGAGTTGCTCAACTCGATGTCGCGGACGTGTGCATCAACTCCGGAATCACTCGCGCTGCTAGGGCAAAACACCCTAGCCCGCTGCAAGGCCACGTTCTCCGGCCGACCGAAGGAGTCGGTTGAAGCATTTATCGACGCTATAGAGGCCTATAGCGATTGCGCGCAGGTGGCGGACTCAAACATTCTGCGCGGATTAGCTTACCTATTCAAGGATGAAGCGGCCACGTGGTGGCAAGGAATAAAATACTCTGTGTCGTCATGGCGCGAAGCCAAAGAAAACTTGATAAGTGCTTATGGCGACCGCCGGCCGCCTCATCGGATCTACTTGGAAATATTTGCGACGCCGCAGGGCAATGAAAACACAGATATTTTCGTAGCGCGCATCCGCGCTCTTATGGCACGCTTGCCTAAAGACGATATAACAGAGTCGGCACAAATAGACATGACCTACGGCCTCCTACATAGCAGAATAAGAAAAAGGCTACGAAGAGAAGAGTGCCGTAATTTCTATGAATTACTCCGCCTATCACGGAATATCGAGGATTCATTCAACGAGATAAATAACACGGCGACAACGGCAAGTGAGCGTCGAACACAAACGCCGGCAACATTACCGCCGCACACACAATCCGCCACTCGCGATAGCGCCCGCGCCTCCGCGCGCGATCTCGCTCACGCGCGGGCGCAGGCCCCCGGCGCGCCCGCCGCGGCGCATCAGCCGCCCGCTCCGCCCGCGCCCCCCGTGCTTCTGCCAGCCGCGCCGCCCGCGCCTGTTCCACCGAAGCAGGACACTGCGAAAAGGCCACGGCCCTCCTGCACATACTGCAGACGGTTTGGCCACACCATAGAACATTGTCGTAAGTTGCAGAATAAAGGTGAGAGTGAACAAAATAAAAGTAGTGAACAAAATAAAAGTAGTGATCAAAGTTTTTATGCCGTACAATCTCTTTTAGTTACTAAAAACTGCGCATCAGACTATGTTTGTGATGAAAACGATTTAATTCCACAAGAAAATGTGTGTAGCTATTTCAATAAACAAAGGGATGTTATGTGTAATTCTAATAATGGTAATTTTAATAACTTACAAATTTCGAAAAATGTGTGTAACAATTTAGATATAAAAAAGGGTAATGCCCATCCATGTTTTAATGATATTTTGTGTTGCGATTTAAAAAAACAAAAGGGTAAAACCCATTCCTGTCATAATGATATTTTATGTGACAATTTAAAAAATCAAAAGGTCAATGTCCATCCACGTCAAATCGATATTTTGGGTAGCAATTTAAAATTTCAAAAGGACAATGTCCATGCATGCCCTAATGATGTTTTGTATAGCGATTTAAAAAATCAAAAGGACAATGCCCATCCATGTCATAAATATATTTTACGTAGCGATTTAAAAAATCAAAAGGACAATGCCCATCCATGTCATAAAAATATTTTATGTAGTGATTTTAAGGATCAAAAGGATAATGCTCATTTATGTTTTACTGATATATGTTTGTGTAACGACCGTACGGGACCCTCTATTGGTCGCGAGTTACGACCAATTTTTAATATAAAAATTTTGGGTATTTCCGGGACCGCGTTGATTGATACGGCCGCCAAACATTGCATTGCGGGTCATACGCTATATACTCTCCTTCTACGTCAAGGTCATCCCCTCAGGCCTTCAACACGCGAAGTTAAGCTTGCTGACGGTGTAATCCGTACAATGGACGTACTTACCACCACGTTAGAGGTGTGCTTAGAAACGGCAGTTATTTCGATTCCATTCTTAATTTTTCCTGACTCGACAAATAATGAGACGTTATTGGGTATCGATTTTATAACCGCTGCGGGAGTAGTTATTGATTTTTGCAAAGAATTTTGGTATTTTAGTAAATATGATAAGGTAAAATATAACTTGTCCTTCGAACCTACCTCGCGTAACGTGTCCTGCGCCGCTACAGATATACTTAGGGATGATGAAGGTACTCACCTTAAACCAGCTGAGCGTCAAGCGCTCGCTGATGTCCTCACCAGCCACGCACGCGTCTTTAGAGCAGGGGGAGGTCCAACACCGTATGCGGAACACCGCATTGATACAGGTGAGCATCCTCCAATTGCTGTTCCTCCCTACCGCCTAAACCCTTCGAAGAAAGAGCTGATGAAAGCTGAAATAGGTAAGATGTTACAAGATGACATAATAGAAGAGTGTGAATCGGCTTGGTGTTCACCGGCACTGATGGTGCCGAAGTCCAACGGGGGTATCCGCTTCTGCGTCGACTACAGGCGTTTGAATGCAGTCACCAAAGCTGACACATATCCGATGCCACGCATCGACGAGTTACTACAGAGCACAAAACGGGACTGCTACATGAGTACGCTAGACCTTCGATCTTCATATTGGCAGGTTAGGGTAAGGGAAGCTGATAGAGACAAAACAGCCTTTGTATGTCCTCTAGGTACTTACCGTTTTAAAAGAATGCCGTTTGGTCTCCGCAACGCGCCAGCCACCTTTCAGCGTCTCATCGATCGTCTCCGATCCTGCTCTGCTTTACAAGATGTAACTTTATTAGCTTATTTAGACGATCTATTGGTAATATCTCAGGGATACCAGCAGCATCTGCAAGACCTCGAGGCAGTTTTTAAACGTCTGGCCGAGTTTAACCTCCATGTGAATAGGGAGAAGTGCGCTTTTGCTCGGGAAAGCGTTAAATATCTCGGTCACGTCGTTACACAAAAAGGTGTTTCCACCGACCCAGGGAAGGTGAGTGCTGTACTCGAGATGAAGGTACCAGGAAACCTAAAACACCTGAGAACATTTTTACAAACTTGTTCATGGTTCAGAAAATTCATACCCAGCTTCTCAAAAGTTGCCGAACCATTAACACGCTTAACTAAGAAAAGTCAAGTATGGTCTTGGGGCTCAGAACAGACCCAAGCATTTAATGAACTGAAGAGTCTACTGACCACAGCACCAATATTGGTGCAAGCTGATTTCAGTCGTCCCTTCATTCTGCGTACTGACGCAAGTAACTACGCCTTGGGTGCGGTTTTATTGCAGGGCGACGGCAATCAGGAAAGGCCAATTGAATATGCCAGCCGACTCCTCAACGCAGCGGAAAGGAACTACTCCACCACGGAGCGGGAAGCACTCGCTGTAGTGTGGGCGGTGGAGCGTTTTCGGCCCTACCTAGACGGACAACCAGTTGTGATTGGTAGTGACCATCAGCCTCTTCGTTGGTTGCTGTCAATTAAATCACCTGCAGGCAGGTTAGTTCGTTGGGCTCTGAAGCTGCAATCCTTTGACATCAAATTCGAATATACCCCAGGGAAGGCGAATGTTGTGGCAGACACGCTGAGTAGACCGATTTGTTCCAGCGACACAAGTGACAGTTGCGGCGTTTGTACAGTCATCTGCGATCTTCCCGCGAAAACACCTAGTCAGCTTCGCCTGGAACAGACTTCGGACCCTGAAGTGGAAAAGATTGTTAAAGAGCTAGAAGGACCTGATGATGTTGCATCTAAAAGATGGTTAGAAAGGGGTTACCTCATGGATCAAGGAGTCCTGTACCGATTTAATCCAGACTCTGAGAGTGAATCCCCTCAGCTAGTAATACCTGCCGGTCAAGTTGCAGCTATTTTGAAGGAGTTACATGACTCTCAAACAGCTGGCCACCCAGGTATCGATAGGACCTACCAGAAGGTAGCACAGCTGTATTATTTTACAGGGATGCGGAGAATAATCACCGATTATGTCTTAGCCTGCATCCACTGTCAGCGATATAAGGCCAACAACGCCAAACCTCCAGGCCTACTCCAGACACCGGTCATGAGCCAGCGGAACGAGGTGTTGGCCATGGACCTATTCGGCCCACTTCCAGAGGGTGACCAGGGGGAGCGGTGGATCTTTCTCATTGAGGACACTGCTACCCGATGGACGGAACTGTTTGCTCTAAAAGAAGCAACAGCAGAAGTCTGCGCTCATGTCCTCATCGAGGAATATTTCATGCGGTTCGGTCTGCCTCGCAGGATTATTTCAGACAACGGTGTCCAATTCGTTTCCGCAGTGATGCGACAATGTATGTCAGTCCTAGACATCAAACAAAATTTTGTCCCGCTGTATCATCCACAAGCTAATCCTGCAGAGCGAAAAAACCGCGACCTTAAAGCTATGCTGGCCCATCTCGTGGCAGATGACCACACCTCATGGCCGAAGAAGTTGCCAGTGATCCGTTTTGCCCTGAATAGCGCGAAATGTCGCACAACAGGGAAGTCACCGGCTTATTTGACCTTTGGCAGAGAGATGCGGTCACCCACAGAGGTCGTTCACGACCTTCGTGCCATCAGGCTCAAAGAAAACTTTGTCCCACAAGTGACCCCTTACCTCGAAAACTTCCTGCATTCACTGTCAGCTGTTCGAGAACGCGTCGAGACCCAGCAGGACAAGACAAAGCAGTACGCCGACGCTTCGCGCCAACCATCTGACGCCTTCGAGGTAGGTGACTTAGTCATGCTTAAATCTCATTTATTGAGCAAAGGGTCAAAAGACCTCACTTCCAAGTTCTACCCTCGCCGAGATGGCCCTTACCAGATCACAAAAAAGGTAAGTCCTACAACGTACACCATCGCGAGCACAGAACAATCAAATATAGATTTAGGGAAATATCATTCCGAAGACCTTACACGCTACCGAGGTAGCGACGACTCCGTACCAAAACCCGTTATTCAAAAACGAAATCGCGGACGTCCAGCTAATGCTGCTGTTAGTGTACCAGTCCAGGACCGAGGGCGATCTCCAGGACTGGAGGGGGAGTATGTAGCAACCCACACTTTACGTCCAGTACGAGCGTCCCGCGGTCGCGTGCCGTCACGATACATAGAATAGATGTCATCTTTTTCTCTCGCCTGGCGACGAACGCGCTAGCGATGCGCCGCCAGTCCGTTGCCTACACGCATGCTGCGTAGACGCGTTTATTCAATTGAACCGCTCGCCTCGTGCCGCCATTTGTTACACGAACTTATTCTTATTTAGGGTTTTCGTTCCCGATGTTTGTGTGTTAAGTGTTTTACTTCCAAATATACTATAATACTGAAAAGGTGGTTTCTCTGAGTGAAACTCCCCTCATAACTTTTAATATGAGTTTTAAATTTTCTTTCATTTAATTGTAATATATCAGAAGGTATTTTATTGTAACATTTAACACAGTACCCCATAAAAGATGTATGTACCTTAGATAATCTGAAAAATGGTTGATCTATTTTATCTTTATTTCTAGTATTAAAATTATGCCTATCACTGATTTTATTAAAAATATGTAGATTTTTTCTTACATACATAATATTTTCATAAATGAATTGGCAAGGTACCGTCATTATATTAATCGTTTTAAATAGTTGTCTAAGAGATTCGCGGCGATGTAGATTATAAATGTCACAAGAAAAGTCTGTTAAAGCCCCAGTTATCACAAATATAGTGCTGAAAGTTTGTGCGTGTCGCGTGGGTAGCAGGAGGGGGAGGGGGGCACATGTTGCTGTGCCGTTGAAGGCAACTTTGTAAACTTTGAAAAATGAGTGAAGTGAGCTCTGCTTGAAAATTATAAATTATGAGGGATTATATCAAAAGGATGGGTTTGGTTAGGGACAGCATACCTGCTACATCCACGAGTAAATTGCAATAATAGTAGTGTATGAACAGCCAGATTGGTTACGTACCTTCATACATACTTGTGTACATAATTGATATTGACTCTGCAGTTGTCCAGATATGGTCCACTTGTATTGAACTAAGTATTATCTGATCGTTGTCAACTACTCGAAAGTTGTGCTGTGCTAAGCATGTTGCACAATAGCCTATAGTGCATGATCATGTAGGAATTTTATGATGTTAATTCTAAATTAAATTGAAAAAAAGTAACCGTTCCTGCCACAAATTTTCTGTATCACCAGAACTACTGATAAGCCTTATTATTTATTATAAGTACACCAATAGCACAATTACATACAATTCAAATTAAATAACATCTAAAATTGGCATTTCAGTTACTATGCAAATGTTCTTCGTTGTCTGTAATATTCATGTCAATGTCATGCATACCTGTTATGACATTGACATATTATGAATATTAGAGACGAAGAAGAACATTATAAAGTGTGTCTAGTAGACCTAAATCTAGAACACCACAAAACAAACCAATTTGAGATTCATAGACAGACGTGTACTCTTCGCAATGTTAAAAAATGTATGGTTATATCGAAGTTATTCTTAGGATAACTTTATTCCGTGTTTATTTGTAAGGCCCATAATATATAAATATATATATGTCGGAGATCGGTAGGTTTCTCTCGTTATCATCAGCCATAGCCAGAACATAGAACATCACTTGCCGCCAGTCGAACGTTATGTTGTAGACTCTGCCATGCGCCGCTAGGCAGCGCTAGCATCGCGATTAGTCAAGAACCGATGGCGCGAATCCACCAACTCCATCGAACGCCAACAGATGGCGCGGGCGTACCGGATACAACTCGTCTTCGACATTATATATCTTATGTCAGAATGGTTACGTCTTTTTTTAAGCTAATCATTTGAAAGTGCCTTAACTTGTCATTGTAATCAGGAATAGCTTTGCGGATACCATTCTTCATACATTAATACCTTACAAAACGGGCCTAAACAGATTCAACATTATTAGTGTAAATTGAATAATAGGGAGAACAAATAGTGGAACAAAACTCCAACGAGTTCTATAATAGTGAGTTGTAAAGTAAAATAATCTATACATATAATAAAATCGTAGCGAAGTCACAACTGTACATTGAATATTTTTGAACAAAAGTAATTGCCACGAAGTCTGGGAACGATTTTGATTCCGAAAATATAGTTTTTAGAGTTTTTGTCTGTTTGTCTGAATGTATGTTCTAGAATCACGCAAAAACTACCAGATAGATTTTGTTTAAACGGAGCAGAATTAACATGAGATTATTTATTGATACATGTTGCTTGAGGTTATGATGACATTTACCGACAATAATGAATGACGTAGTTTGCTTCTACAATTATTGATGCCATGTGCATCAGGGAGGGGCAGGGCAACTGATCAGTTGATCAGTCCCTCTGCCCCTCCCAGTGTTGACCTTTCTTCAATTGATTTATAACTTCCCATTACTTTATCTGATAGATTGTTTTCCTTTAATTCCGTTGCCGAAGCGTAATGTTGTTCTTTAATTCATTAACTGTAATCCGGGATTAACGTCCACTGTAATGGAGTTACAGCGTAGATAGATTCTAACAATAATTCCACGTTTTACGATATTCATGTCAGTCTTACAACTAGAAACTTGTAGCTATTTGTTGTAATCCGTTCTGTGACCGTTATAAAAGATGATGGAAACTACGTTATGAAATATCTCATTAAAGTAAACACAAGAGATCAAATTACATGAAAATTATTTATTTCTGGAATACAAAGGGTTATTCAGGAACAGAGTGGGCATTTCCTCATTCTGTTTACATACACAGTACGATATTGCGTCCGTTCAGATGCCGAATGAGAGCATCCCTACAGTGTGCAATCTCCACTACTGCCGGCAACCCGGTATTGTGCCTTGTTGCCGCTATCTGCCGGACTTGCGGCACGGCCACTGTAGCGCTAGGCAAGTGCACATAATTGACTCTGAGATAAGCTCACAGCCCGCATGCTGGTGTCCGGTTGTGTAGCTTAACTTTTGGTAACAGGGATTTTAAATTTCGATGTGTATGAATATTAAATTAATAATATTATTATTATTAGGTACTAATATTTAAGACAAATACAAGTTAACGGTATCTATTTTTGATCGACGATCAAACCTTGCAAATAGAGAATTGAGACTAAATTCATAAACCAGGAATTACAAGAAACTTTATTTTTTATTTTTTTGTTACAATACAGGGTGTTTGGCAGAACGTTGAACATACGAAAATGGTGGATAGGTGGGGTGATCTGCTACTTACTCAGGCCTAATTTATTTGGCCCTGGCCCCCTGGATATTAAAAAAAAAATTTTTGCTTTCTTCTAGTTTCACCACTTTCTTAACTTTAAAGTGTAATTTGTATTAAAAATGGGTAAAACAGGCAATATTTTTATTTATTACATCTTTCTGTAAGTTTGAGGAGTCATAACTTTTTTTCTAGCTAACATCTGAATAAAGCAATAATTTTATAAGAATCTGCCAATATTAAAGATAAAAAAATAAACTAAAATATTGCCTGTTTTACCCATTTTTAATAAAAAAATACACTTTAAAGTTAAGAAAGTGGTGAAACTAAAAGAAAGCAAACAATTTTTTTTTTTATATTCAGGGGGCCAGGGCCAAATAAATTAGGGCTGAGTAAGTAGCAGATGACCCCACCTATCCACCATTTTCGTATGTTCAACGTTCTGCCAAACACCCTGTATATTTTACTGAAGGAAAACAATCGCAGCAGTAGTAGGTATAGGTATATCTGTTACTACAATAAACAAAACGTTCATTAAAAAAAATCTGTTAAGTATTTACTGTCGAAATACGAGCTGACATTTTATTATGTTGCTTTTAAGAACTATACCTTTAAATTTTATGCAGTTTAAGCAAAGAAAGCTGGAACGTTTGTTACTTAAATTAAACAGACCGTACATTTTAAACAGTGTTTAATGCATTTTCCTCTGTACGAACAAAACTGAGTACCTATGAAGCGAGCATCGTCCATTGACAAATATTTACACAAGTCACGAAGTAAATCTGAAAGTGAGTTTCACAACCGTTTAATGAAGACCTTGACGCGCTCGTTTCGAGTTGTTCTCTCAACATTCAGCTGATATCAAGGAGCGGCGCCGGCGGCGGCGCTCCACACCCACGAGCTGCGAAATCGGTACGGAAGGTTCACTCCTTACAAGTACTAAAGAGTACCCACATCGTCAAGTACCAGTGCATAAAGTGTTCAAGATTTGTTTTGTATACTTTAGTGGCCGCAGACGCTCCTCATTCGTGGCTATTAGGACAGGTCGCTTCTTTCATTTAGACATATCCGTTTTATTTTCATGGACACTACAGGCACGTGTTTTTATCAACTTTGCCTTAAAGATCGGCTTTGTGACTGCAATCTCCACGATGTTACTAGTATTTGTAAGCGTTGCTAAAACTGGATCTTCTGTAGTATCTCCGTTGTCTGACTCATTAAAGTTATCTGTATTCCGTCACCGTATCTCGGAGTAATGTCATTTCGACACTAGAACTTTCTAAACTAACGTTTTCTCACTCGCATCGAACGTGAACTGGTTCTGTCTGTAGTTCACATCAAAGAAGTAGGAAATACAGAGAGATATTCCATGAAATAATTGTATTGTATGCTGTTTTGGAGATGCTATGCTCCGAGTAGTCCTCATGAATACTCTCTAGTCAGGCGTTTGCCAGAAGCCTACTAAGCAGTACACCACCCATGACGTCCTTGTTGGCCGTAAGTAATAGTGGTTGTTATATTTGAATCATTAAAGGGTGTCATGACTTAATTTCTAGAAATAACTCTTCTCCTTTTTCTTTGCTCTGCGATAAGGACATCTCAGCTCACTGATGTTTATTTAAACATCAAATTTGATTGCAGTTGCAGGCACTCAGGTCACGTTTGCTGCGCGCAATCCATACCAACTACGATACCCGACGTATTCCAACTGTACTTCACCGTGTCGTTATGAGCGGGTTTACAGATACTGTGCTTAACACTGTGTGTGTTGTGGGTGCAGCAAGTGGCACAATCAGCAGGGTATGTCCCGAACGCGTGATGCAGTCGTAAACTTAGGAGAATGTCACAATAATGTGAAAAGAAGAGAGGATATAAAGCCATAAATACATTTTGTACGCATTTGTTGATATTCATTCAAAGCAAAGAGACATTTAAAGAGCCTTTTTTATTTATCTTCGTATCTTTATGTGACCGAAAACGAGTCAGAGGTCCTTCTACACTTTTTGTATAACTTCCATCGAAAGCAAACAGCTAGAGAGGATTTTGCACCATATATTTAGTTCT
The DNA here is from genome assembly GCA_947523025.1 of Dryobota labecula. Classification (NCBI taxonomy): domain Eukaryota; kingdom Metazoa; phylum Arthropoda; class Insecta; order Lepidoptera; family Noctuidae; genus Dryobota; species Dryobota labecula. The sequence continues at coordinate 378,541 of OX383296.1, read as the reverse complement.
ACACACATTATTTTAAACGTCATTCATGGCACATTATGGCGGCCTGTAACCACACAGCTGAACACAGAGCGGTGAGCGCTTGCGGCTTAGATATTAGAAATTATCGCGGAGAGGTAAATTCGTAATTTTAGGTGCACTCATGTTAGTATTAGTTTGTAGTCTTTAGTGCGGACAAAGCTTTGATTTAATTTGCAGGGATCGATGGAATAATAGATTTAACAATGACGTCCATTTGAATGATCAAGCCATCAGTCAGCGATTGATGAACTTCTCGGAACTATAACTCGACTCGTTGTTGGCTCGTTCAGAGCCGTTCAGTTTGATCGCCACACTCACTGCTACAAAGCAGCGGTGTGGCCCACAGAATGTGTGCGGCCACAACTTACTAGTCGGGGTCGGTCGGGGGCGGTCGGGGGCGGCCAACCTGAGCTGTAAGAGACTTGTTGATTGAAATCTTCTCTAGTGTAGTTGCGTAAGTAGTATACGCAATATGCCTCCTTGTAGTAAGTGGTACAAATGTAGTGCTATTATTAGACTGAGACTAATAACTTTCTAATAATAAACGTACGGTCTTCCGTTCGATTATTTAGTCCCTATATTGATGATGTTGTGTTGCCATCAAGTTCTGTGTAAAACAAATGAAGGACTAAAAGTTCATGTCGCAATCGCCGCGAGACTTTAAAATTGTTGTTGAACCAAACCAAAATTATTACTTTAAAAACCCAAGCATATCGCCGCTTATCCATATCCACTGCCGCTTGCTAAATATGAAAATACATCACCGATATATTGTGAAAGTAAACGTGCGCTCACTAGATGTTCCTCGGCGCGGGACATCAGTGGCCGCGCATATTACAGCGGATTGTGACGTCACCCTCCTTCCATCCGTTGTCCATCCCCCGTCCGAGACGATGGATGGCGCGTCTGGCCCAGGCTGGTTGTGGGAGTTTCTATAATGTCAGGTATTACAACCTTTTCCTTTACAATATTAGTGTATGAGGCATTGTGTGGACTATCTATTTACTATTGTTGTTTGGTAATATGCATTAAGATTTAAACGTAAAAACCTTTCGTGTAGAAAGCGCCCACAATTATATATTTATAATTTAATATTAAATCTAGTCACTTATGAAAGCTTTCAGCTGTAAAACTGTCTACCATCGTATATTATTATTTATATATTTAAGTATTTATTAACAAACTTACAGAAATCGTAAAAAAAAAACTATGCCCCGCAAAACCGTTTTCACGGTTTGTCTCAATACTCAATACTCTATTGCATTCCATAATGTGTAATGTGTGTGTGTGCGTGTGTGTGTGTGTCTTTGGGAACAGAACAAATAGTTTTATCTAATAATGTTTATTAGTGCGGACACTTAATTTTTACTTATTGCACTTATGAAACTTACTATAATATTATATTATCTATACTAATATATAAAGCTGAAGAGTTTGTTTGTTTGAACGCGCTAATCTCAGGAACTACTGGTTGGAATTGAAAAATTATTTTTGTGTTGGATATTCCATTTATTGAGGAATATTATAGGCTATATAACATCACGCTACGACCAATAGGAGCGGAGCATAAATGAAAATGTTGCAAAAACGGGAAAAAATATTCCTTTTTGAGAGCTTCCGTTGCGTGCGCTGCGTAAACGGTTTAAGTTACGCAAATATCGTGTATGATGGAATTGTTCCTCTTTAAATGTTCAAAAAAAAAGTCCGCGACAGCATATATCTATCTTTTAAGATTGACTCACTATAACCTTTTTTTATGGTAATCAAATTTTTTCGAAATTAATTCATTATTTGGGAAGGAGTTTTCATAAACATGGTATTAATCCTTATCCAAATAAATACGTTATTCATCACAAGTATTTAATTTTGAACAAAGTTGCCCTTACATCATTTAATTTCAATGAATATCTTAGGAGATATAACTGTTTTATAATAACTCCGCAGCAAAATAATGATCAACTCTGCGAGGTAGTCTATTCTAAAGCTGAAGAGTTAGTTTTTTAGGGTTCCGTACCCAAAGGGTAAAATGGGACCCTATTACTAAAACTCCGTTGTCCGTCTGTCTGTCTGTTTGTCTGTCTGTCCGTCTGTCACCAGGCTGTCTCATGAACCGTGATAGTTAGACAGTTGAAAATTTTCACAGATGATGTATTTCTGTTGCCGCTATAACAACAAATACTATAAAACAAAAAAAAAAAAAATTTAAGGGGGGCTCCCATTCAACGGACTTCCTCCCCGACCCTTGACTGCTCCCCGACCCTTGACTGTAAGTGAAGCGCCAGCACGCGTTTTAGCTGAGCAGCATGTAATCCAAACTCCCCACGATAATAATCAAAACACTGATTTTATCCAGCCACCGTCGGTCCCTTGCCACCCTCCCTCCGGCTGCCCTAAGCCGAGGTTCGTACCCCACAGGGGGTGCCCTTAGCGAGCAGCAGTCGTTTAGTTTATAGTTTTTACGCCCTGGCTGGAGGCATTAAGTTTCGTTAGGAGCTTAAGGCAGCCACAGCAAAGTCCGGTTAAAGAGTCGGAACCTTAGTGGTTACACACTGAGATGCCAAAGACAAAAAAAAAAAAAGACAAAAAAAAAAAAACAACGGACATGATTTTTTTTGCTCCGCCCGCGTGGATGTCGGTTATCGCGTAAAAAAGTAGCCTATATCCTTCTCTATATCCCAGGCTATATTCCTGCCAAATTTCATGTCGATCGGTTCAGCGGTTTAGGCGTGAAAACGTAATAGACAGACAGACAGAGTTACTTTCACATTTATAATATTAGTAAGGATTTGTATGAATGGTACGGAACCCTTCGTGCGCGAGTCCGACTCGTACTTGGCCGGTTTTTTGTTTTTTGAACGCGCTAATCTCTGGAACTGCGAGTTGGATTTGAAAAAATCTTTTTGCATTTTATAGCCCAATTCTTGAGGAAGAATAACATTCCTATTAACTGGGACACAATTTTTTTTTTATGAAAGTTTATGCCAAAACGAAGTGAAAGCCCGGGCACGCAATGTCTTGCGACGGGGTGGGTCGGGGGAACAAGAAATTTAACGCGGACGAAGTCACGGGCAGAAGCTAGTAACCTATATATATGGGAAAAAACATCGCTTATAAACTCTGGAAATAGAACTGTTTAAGTAATTTGGCAAATTTACCTTTTGTTTCCTGACTTCTTATTTCAGTAGGCAACTGGTTGAGAAGGTATGGTACTCTTTTATCAAGCGTTCGGTCGCCAAAATAATTCCTTATTCTAGGTACATCAAATTTACCTACTGATACGATCCTAGTTGCGTGGTTATGGGTAACTAGCGAGTGACGGTCCCAGTTGCTATGACTGTTAACCAGAAGTAGGTATTTGTGTTTTATGTTTTCTAGTATTCCGACATGCTGCTGCATCTTTCATGTATTAAGTAAGGAATATTCCATGTACCGTATTCTAGTTCATATAAATGTGTGTGTAATACACATACATAGTGGGTTAATGTGAGTGCACTGGCAGTCAATCTATGTTTCAAAGTGAACACTTATGGGATCAAGGTCAAAGACCGACAAATTGCCTCTAAAAGGATCGCTACGACGCTCGTAGCGCAACCATCTACGACGTAGCACCGTCTACGGATTTGCTACGATATTTACGAGCGAACGGTTTATTTCGGTTGGGATGTTTTTATACTATACATACAAATATATTCTTCTATTATTGAGATTGATGAGGTCTTAGGTACCTGTGTTTTTACACCCCACCCAATTATAACAAGTTTAACCTTAAGTTTGATCCAATTTAACGAAAGCCTTTTCAGTACTTGCAAACTGTACCCGACCGATATCCGGTAACGTACGTCATCTATTTGATCCGGTAAGACCCCTTTTAGAGTAAACAAATATAATTTATTCGAGTGCCGATCTTCATCGCACAGCCTCTGCCCTCTACAAGCCCTCGTCAAAGTTAACTCTGGGGGCGAGGTGCGGCTTATAGTACCGGTAATAAGTTATTTAGTGAGTAGATTTGGCCTTATTAAATAACAAAACAACTGTTTTAGTCCTGCAAAAAAGATACAATCAATCCTAAACCACAATTGTATGAAAAGGCCACTGCTGGCATTATAAAAAGCAGAGATATTTTATATAATTTGTACCACGAAAAATCATTGACTTCAAAAAAATCAAGGCCTTCATAATTATGTGAGGAACTATTCTAAGATATTCAAAAGAGTCTGTGCACAAGCTAAAACTAAATGAATAAGTAAAAAAAAAATGTATTTTTGATATTCAAATAAAAACAGTGTGGCAGGTAATTTACAAAGAAACTCGGAATACAAAACATCGAGATCAGATTGAATTGACCATTTCAGATAAGTTAAAATTTGCTGAGTCACTCGAAAATTTATTTACCAACATCTCAATAGAGGTTACTAAATCTCTCCCCTCATCATCTATAATTAGCTGAATTCTCTAGCAGTCTTCTTAAAGAAAACTTCAGTAAGGATATTCCAAGTTTTGAATTCAAGCCCATTTCTATTGTCACAATTAAAAAAGCATTCAAAAGTCTTAACATGCAAAACACTGAAGACTTATGGGGGATTTTCGTTAAGGTTCTTGGAGATATCATTGGCACAATATTGACCCTGTCCTAACATGCATATTTAATCAATGTTAAGATAGCGGTACGTTTCCTGATTTAAGGAAACATGGTAAAGTAGTACTAATGATCCTTCTAATTATATACCTTTATCAGTGCTACCAGCATTGAGTAAAATATATGAAAAAAACTGGCCAAGTGCGTGTCAGACCGTACTTGGAAAGAATTTATCCTAAGAACAAACTTAACATTGTAGTTGGTAAACATAATCTCCCATACATTCCAACTGCAAATGTAAGTTTGTACGCACAATATCGAGAGATTTACCATGTTATTTTAAGACCATAGACTTATTATAGATTTTCCTGTAATCTAACAGTATAGAACTATTTTCTGTATTTTTTTTTTAAATAGGTTCAGTAGTTTCGGAGTTAAGGGGGGAATGGTCAATTTTCGTCTATTTTCACTTATAACTTTAAAACAATTTATTTTAAAATTATAAAAAATATATATTTGAGACACTCATAGTAAGCCCTTTCATTTGATTTGTCAAACAGTACAGTTTGCAAAACTTTTTTTTATTTATTTCTTATTTGCCCCCCAAAACTGACCTCAATATTCTAAGTTCATTTATTTACGGTTCACGTCCGTGTTTGGGTCACTCAAATTGATATGTATACCAAATTTCAACTTATTCGGTCCATTAAATAGATAAGGGGGGAATGGTAAATTTTCGTCTATTTTCACTTATAACTTTAAAACAGTTTATTTTAAAATAATAAAAAAAAAAATTGAGACCCTCACAGTAAGCCCTTTTTTTGATATGTCACACGGTACAGTTTGCAAAACTATTTTTTTAATTTTCTTGTTTGCCCCCAAAACTGACCCCTATATTTTAAATTCATTTATTTACGGTTCACGTCCGTATTTAGGTCACTCAAATTGATATGTATACCAAATTTCAACTTAATCGGTCTATTACATTCGGAGCAAATTGGCTGTGACAGAGGGACAGACAGACAGACACACGAGTCATCCTATAAGGTTTCCATTTTTTTTTTTCCTTTTGAGGTAAGGAACCCTAAAATCATGCTATATCAGATGTTGTCACATTTTAATTCAAATAGGATTAAAATGAAACCAAACTGGCGACTATACAGATAGTCGCCAGTTTGGTTTCATGAAAGGTAGGTCGACGACTGACGCAGAAGTAAAACTCATCGTCACATTTTTAAATCCTGGGAGAGTTCCCAAGATGCAATTGGCATTTTCTGGGACCTCTCAAAAGTGTTTTGAGGTCAACGCAGTCAGTTGACCTCAATACACTGATTTGTAAATTACACCACTACGGAATTCGTGGACAAGCTGCTGATCTTGTTCTTTCCTATCTATTAAACAGGCAGGAAAAAGTATACGTTAACGGGGTACGTCCTCAGGGTCTCAAGTTAAGATAGGCGTGCCTCAAGGTTCAATTCTTGGCCCTTTCCTATTTATAGTTTATATTAATGACCTTCCTTACATGATGGCTAACTTATCGGATATATTTCTATTCGCTGATGACACTTCTCTTATTTTTTAAATAGATAGAAAAGATACGGATGTCTGACATGTCAACGATAGTTTGGCTGTACTTTCAAAATTGTTAATAGCTACCTATTATCTTTTTATCTCTATTTATCTTTTACTCAATGCGAACCAAAACTAAATGTCTTAAGTTCTCATTGCCAAAATTACCCCCAAGTGGGTCTAAATTTAAAACTTGATGGCAATAAACTAGATGCAATTACGGAAACTGAATTTCTAGGAATTACTTTAAATTCAAAATTTCAATGGGGCGCCCACATTACAGCTCTTTGAAATAGATTAAGTTCAGCTGCATATGCAGTAAGAGAAATCAGGCAGATGACTGAAATAGCCACAGCGAGGTTAGTATACTTTGCTTATTTCCACAATATTATATTTTAAGGCGTTCTGCTGTGGGGATCGGCAGCTGACGTAGATTCAATTTTCATTCTGCAAAAGAGGTCAATCCACGCGATTTATGAGTCCCGTAGAAACAAATTCAAAGAAATTAATATACTATCTCTGCCTTTTCTTTACATCCTATTTTGTATGTTCGCAAAAACTTTTTGACTTTTAAAAATAAGAAGCGATTGCCATAATATAAATACATGTAGTAAACATGAAACTGTGACACCCAAATTTAGATTAACTAAAACTAGCAAGTCATCCATACTAATATTATAAATGTGTAAGTAACTCTCTGTCTGTCAGTCTGTCTGCCTGTCACAGCTGAATATCTCAAGAACTACTGATGCTATCAACTTGAAATTTAAAATAGTTTTATATGACATTTGCCCAACTATTTTGCAAATAAGAAAGAAACAAAAAAGTTTTTTTTTTTGTAACAGGGACTGAAAGGTGGTCGAAATGCGGCTACTAAATAACGCTGTTTGCAAATTCTCAAACATTTTTTCTTTCTTTAGGCCGCATAGTTTTCGACTTTTGATGAAAAATTTAAAAAAAAATACCGTTCTCCCCCTTATCTCCGGAGTTTGCATAGAACAAAATCTGAAATTATTCTGTGTGTGCTTATGTAAAGATTACAGGAAAAATAAAACTATGTCTCTAAATAGCACACTTTTTCAGACTCAACAAAATATACATTAGTTCCTTTATCTGTGCAAGAGATGGCGATGACTTAAAACTGCAATATTCTACACCGCAGTGTTTAAATTCTCTCTCTTTTTTATCTTTCTGTGTTTTTTCTCTCTATTCTCTTTTTCTTTTTAGGGTTCCGTACCTCAAAAGGAAAAAACGGAACCCTTATAGGATCACTCGTGTGTCTGTCTGTCTGTCTGTCTGTCCGTCTGTCACAGCCAATTTGCTCCGAATGTAATGGACCGAATAAGTTAAATTTGGTATACATATCAATTTGGATGACCCAAACACGGACGTGAACCGTAAATAAATGAATTTAGAATATTGAGGTCAGTTTTGGGGGGCAAACATTTGCAAACTGTACTGTTTGACAAATCAAATGAAAGGGCTTACTGTGAGGGTCTCAAATATATTTTTTTTATAATATTAAAATAAATTGTTTTAAAGTTATAAGTGAAAATAGACGAAAATTTACCATTGCCCCTTATCTCCGAAACTACTGAACCTAAAATTTTGAAAAAAATACAGAAAGTAGTTCTATACTTATAGATTACAGGAAAATCTATAAAAAGTCTATGGTCTTAAATTAACATGGTAGATCTCTCGATATTGTGCGTACAAACTTTTGCAATTGGAATGTATTGGAGATTATGTTTACAAACTAAAATGTTAAGTTTGTTCTTAGGACAAATTCTTTCCAAGTACGGAACCCTTCATTGTGCGTTATCCGACACGCACTTGGCCGGTTTTTTTTTTCTTCTTTTCCTCGCTGATGAAAATTTAAAAACATTTCACATTTCACAACCAAATTGTCCTCCTTCCTACATATTAGCAGGTAGCAGGTTGCTTTGTGCATGGGGTCTCAACTCGAACAAATTATAATTTGTCTTGAAAAAAATTCACAGATGGCAGCATAGGTAACAATGATGAAATTAACAATCAATAACAAGCATTATAGGGCCGATTTTGGCTGAAGTAACATTAGTAAAACTTCCTTGTTTAATGTTGATTTTTCTATTTACACTTATAAATCACGAGAATGACACCTAGTATCTAGGCCGACTCCTAGATGGCGTTGTAAAACTTCAGTCTCTGGCAATTAGTCGCTGATGCTGCCATGTGTTAAAAATAGTCAGCTCAATTGCCAGCCTTAGGGAGGTGTCATTTCTTTGTATGGGATTGGGTATCTGTACGTAGTATTATATTATGTGTGCTTTGGGTGAAGCACAGTTGTAGTTTTCCTGGGCTGGTACGGAACCCTCGGTGCGCGAGTTCGACTCGCTCCTTGACTGGTTTTTTTACAAGAGTAACCGTAGATTTTCTTGCCGGCTCATAGAAAACGATCAATTGGAACCTAGCTTCTGAAATTTCGTAAGTGCCCATGTTGATTTATGTGAAATAAAATATTATGATTTTGAGTATTATTTAATCAGTAATTCCATATTTTAGTTTCACATAGTTTTAGTAACTAGTTGGTGTGTTTAAGTTTTTGTGACAGTTTCGTCCGAAAATTCACGAATTAGTATATCTTATGCAGGTAAGTATTATGAAATGAAATGAAATGAAATGAAATCGTTTATTCTGTAAATAGGATATCGGAATCACTTTTACACGTCATATAAAAAATATAAAAACAAGCTTGAGGAAGTCGACATTTCCTATCTGACTATCCCTGAGAAGAAATGGCGAAACAAACTCAGGGGTCAAAGTCTCTTTTAAAGTCCAGACATAATCTTGGTCAGATCATGTGAGGACCATGTAGATCCGTGTCTGAAATGGTCTTTTGAGGAAAGAACCACACAATTTTGAGTGGACCTGTCCAGTCAGTGCAAGCATTTGTCAGTAAACGTGTAGCTCAACTCAGGATTTAAGGAGCTGATTACAAAACTGTTCAATATTTTAACGAGTTATTACAAAATTGTTTTTGGGTTTTACTTTTATGAAATAATTAGAGGTGTATATTTTTGTGGCGATATTAAAGTTGATGGACAGTTTGGCATATTTATTTTTATTTTCTTGGGTACCTATAACTAAGGGTCATTCAGATATTTACTACTGAGGGTACTATTTCCTTGACTTATTTTAGCAGAATGAACCGAATATAATCCATCAACAGAAACGACAGTCTCCCGGAAACTGTCGGCATGTCATTGACAACGTATTATATTGTCAATACGCACACAGAATTACTTATTAACTTCATGACAATGGTGTCCTATATGTACACTATGTGTTCCTTGTTGTGATACTGTCGGAATATCGATAACATATTGTTATGATTTGTAGTCAATACGGTATCTTATTAGGCTTTAGTGAGTTTTAATAAAGATGTAAGTCTGTACTTTGGAAGAAATATTAAGTACAAGCACATGGTTTTCAGATTGAGAAATTCACAGAACAAAAAGTTCTTGATAGCCACAGTAAGAGTGAACGAAAACACTCAACACAAACGTTTATTCACCGTTTCCAGCTGTATTTTAGTAACAAAATAGAAGAATCAGTCGTTTATTCAGCAATTCACTCGCTCCTTTTCGCTGACATTTATGTTAACCATGTCAACACCCTCCCTCCTCCGACCGTGACGTCATTCACCAATAAGCTGACTTGAATAGACCTTAACTGAATGACAAAGAGTATGTGTCTTTTATTTAATACTCACGTATCATCTTAATAAGGAGTAAACGCATCGATGAGACTCGTACGTAATACGTGTCGTGCCACACGCGTGAAAAGAGAGTGATAGTAGAATGATCAAGCATTCTACTATCACTATATATACCATACTGGAGCAGAATAAAATGTTACTTACACGCTTTTACGTATCGAGTGAAGTGGGTTAATCTGACAGATTCATTCAGTACTCGAGTCTCAACAACTGAAGGGCGAAGGAGATACTACAAGGGTTTTATTTGATTGCCTTTTATTTGGAATAAATTAAAACCTGATTCAACGTCTTATTGGACTGCTATTAAGGCCTGTGTTCACCAATATTTAAATCAACTGTTTAGATATTTAATCAGCTCTTTACTTAGGAAATTTGACATAAATCAACTGTTTAAATACTTAACCGGTGGTTTGACTGTGGGTGAACACAGGCCTAAGTGTACGTGTCAAGTAGGTGGCCCCAAATAACACGAAATTTGTAAGATTATTTATATAGAATAACTAGCTGCGCCCCGCGGTGTTACCCGCGAACACTACATTATTTCGGGATTAAAAGCCTATGTGTAAATCCAGGGTGTCAGCTACGTCCATAACAAATTCTATCAAAATTGGTCCAGCCGTTTGAGCGTGAAGAAGAGACAAACATACACACACACTCACAAACTTTCGCCTTTATGATATTACTAGCTTCTGCCCGCGACTTGAAATTTCGGCCCACCCATCGCGTCGCATTCGCATCCCGTCGCTCGCCCGCGCTAAAACTTCGTTATCGCTTAGCGTTCTTTCTGACTTCCGTTCTTTTCGCTTGGCTTCTAAGGATCGTAGCGTAGATATATAGCCTATAGCCTTCCTCGATAAATAGGTTATCCAACACTAAAATATTTTTTCAATTCGAACCAGTAGTTCCTGAGATTGGCGCGTTCAACCAAACAAACAAACTCTTCAGCTTTATCCATACTAATATTATAAATGTGAAAGTAACTCTGTCTGTATGTCTGTCTGTCTGTTTTCACGCCTAAACCGCTGAACCGGTCGTCATGAAATTTGGCAGAGATATAACCTGGGATATGGAAAAGGACATAGGCTACTTTTTTACGCGATAACCGACATCTACACGGGCAGAGCCGCGGGCAAAAGCTAGCAAATTATATAGCTGACCCGCGCAACTTCGTCTGCGTCACCTACTCGTAAGAGAGAGAGTGGTTTAAGTAATGAATTCTCTACTTATTTTCTTGCGGAGTTATTTTAATATTATGATATCTCCTAAGATGTTGATTGAAATCAAGTGATGTCAAGGACAATTTTGTTAACATTTAAATACTTGTGATTAATAACATATTTATTTGGATTAGGATTAATATTATGTTGATAAAACTCCTTCGCAAATAATGAATTAATTTCGAAAAAATTTGATTACCATAAAAAAAGGTTATAGTGAGTCAATCTTAAAAGATAGATATATGCTGTCGCGGACTTTTTTTTTGAACTTTTAAAGAGGAACAATTCCATCATACACGATATTTGCGTAACTTAAACCGTTTACGCAGCGCACGCAACGGAAGCTCTCAAAAAGGAATATTTTTTCCCGTTTTTGCAACATTTTCATTTATGCTCCGCTCCTATTGGTTGTAGCGTGATGTTATATAGCCTATAATATTCCTCAATAAAAATGGACTATTTAACACAAAAAAAAATTTTCTATTCCAACCAGCAGTTCTGAGATTAGTGCGTTCAAACAAACAAACAAACAAACTCATCAGCTTTATATATTAAGTATATATATACTACGAGTAGCTGACCCGACAGACTTCGTTCTGTCAAAAGCTATAGTATAAACTCCACTACTCTACCCTACCCTACCCTACCTACCCTACCTACCTACCTACCTACCTACCTACCTACCTACCCTACCCTACCCTACCCTACCCTACCCTACCCTACCTACCTACCCTACCCTACCTACCTACCCTACCCTATTCTACCCTACCCTAATTTTTCGTAAAAACAAAAAAAAATAAAAAAGTTGCTATAAACCTCACGGAGCCCGAGACCTTTCCAACGAATGCAAAACCGTGGAAATCGGTTCGTGCGTTCTGGAGTTATAGCGTCAGGAAGGAAAACCCGACTTATTTTTATAAAGTAGAGAAGATATACATAGATAGAAGATATAGCTATTTAAATAGCTACTGATGAGGGTTCCAAAGATACAAATATTGTATCGCTTGGTTAAGCATTTGTTGTGCCGATATGGTCTCACCATATCGGCCTCTTAGATTAAGCAGCTGTTGTGCTGAGACCATATCGGCCTCTAAGATTAAGCAGCTGTTGTGCTGAGACCATATCGGCCTCTTAGATTAAGCAGCTGTTGTGCTGAGACCATATTGGACTCTTAGATTAAGCAGCTGTTGTGCTGAGACCTTATCGGCCTCTTAGATTAAGCAGCTGTTGTGCTGAGACCATATCGGCCTCTTACATTAATAATACTTCTGCCTTACCTTTCAGGGAATACAGACGTAATGCTATTTTATGTTACAGAAAAATATCTCAATCTCATCAAAAGCATCATCAATTTATAAAGTAAATATTTCCTTAAACTCAAATTCAAAGCATTTATTTCAAATAAACCAATTACAGGCACTTTTGAATTGTCATGGGATCGGTCAGTCAGAAAGATGAAGCTAGTTGCCCATTCCAATGACCTTGTACTTGTAAATGATACCATTCCATAACATTGACTCCCGGAACAATCCAGAAACAAGCAAACTTCTCCACAAAACAAATAGATATTACTTTTCCAAGGTCGCAGACGAGAACATACATATACGTGAATGGCCGGCTATGAAAAGTAACCGTTACGAATAACTTTAGAAAAGTACTCACAATTCAATTATTCAAATTTTTTAAAAGCATTTTTGAAGAACTTAGAAAAGGTCTATTGGAGGTCTTTCAAAAGAGTTCAAAGTACTCGTTCCGTTCATCTCCACAATTTAAAGGTTATCGCCCTTAATCGTACCTTTTACACTAATCTCCTAGTCGTCTCTTCATTACACCTTTTTGGGACATTGCTCGTAATCAAAGAACTTAATCTTTAAACTGCCAGTCTGTGGCGGACACACGTATTATGTTTGTGTAACGTCTAGATGCCGTTCAACAAACCTATACGTGCGAGACGGAGGTAATGGCGTGACTACTGAGATGTATAAACAGCAAATGAATAGCTATTGGTTAGGGACCAACGGTAATGGATCACTTGCAGGAGATACTACCAAACTAAAACAAACGAACAAAATTAAGGTTTGGCGTTTATTGCTGCTTTAGTTCCTTTCAAGACAGAGATGTAGTGTACAAATACAGCAATGGAAGTTATATTCTGACCGAAATAGTTTGAAACGTAAACATCAGCAGTGTTTAGCCGTGATCATGGTGCTTGCAACAGCGCCGAAATATCGGGAACTCAGAACAATGAATAAACAAACATGGTAAATATCCCGTTTATGTTAATAATAATATTAGTGACCATGACAGTTTAAAAACTTATATCAGCAGTGTATCTGTGTCTGCTTATTTACTAGCTAGATCTTGAATGCAAAACTTAAATTGAAACTTGCGAAGCTTTGAATTTGATAACTAGGCGACCACCTGCTTATCCTCCAGTTTGTTTCGTTTCACGGTCAACATGTTTTCTGCTGGAACTTTTTTATAGCTTTATTTACCGTAGGAACTTTATTCCGATTCGTCATAGCACCTACAGTGTTACGTGTAATGGATCGTAACGTAAATTTTCTAAAGGTCAAGTTGACGCTTGAAGCTGTTTTATTGAAACTTAGTACCTACACGAAATTGTCATTGTCTTTTTTATATAATTCACTAGCTTTTGCCCGCGGCTTCGCCCGCGTGGATGTCGTTTATCGCATAAAAAAGTACCCTATGTCCTTCTCCATATCCCAGGCTATACCTCAAGGCTCCAGGCTATATTTTAATGTGATTCACTATGTGAATAGAAACCGAAACAAATAATTTAATATAATAAAAGTACTTAAAAGTACTTGTGTTTAACAAGGACAAGCATTCCGAGTTATGTCGGGCATAAATCTAACTTATGAGGTTATTTGTCTAGTTAGTAGTATAAAAGAGAAAATACTACGTTGGAACTAGACTAATTGAGAAGGTTTCTTGATCTTAAAGAGGAAGCAAACATCCGGTGAACAAGAAAAATAGCTACTACAAATCTTTCAAGGTTTTACTGAACGTGAATGAGTCTTTACCTAAAGATAACAAACACAAAATCAAAATACGAAATTTCATTCAAATTCTTAAAGCAATCAATTGTACCAAATTGCAACACGAAATAAAAGTGCGACACAAATAATAATTTTAAAATAATTCACGTAAGTACCAACAATGTGAAAACAAAACGGAATCCTCCGAAATTAATGATACACCGTTTGTGCTGATAAAACGCTTGAAATATCTAATGAACACCATTGGTGCATAACTTTTCTCAGGGTCACGATCTCAATTGGACGAAATATTTGACATTTATTTTGTACTTGCAACACGATCTGGCTGTAGAATTCAATTAATCGACTATTACTTGACCGGTTGACATTTTAGCGGGAACACGACTAAACGAACGAAAAAAAAGAAAACAAAATACGTCTGTACTCTGTGGTCGTGTGACGGTGTGGCGCGGTGCTTAATGTAAACATTCATCAAGGTTGTACGTGCGTAAAGTAATGGATTCAATGAGAAAACGGTTTAATCTTGGAAGAATCATATACAGAATTACTGAGAAATAAGTGTAGATTTAGTATTGAGTGTTAGTTTATCGAAAAGTGATAAATATGTCAGTGAAAAAGTAACGAAAGTTTTGGATTGCACAAATTTTGATCATAAGGCCGCCGTGTTTAGAAATGTTTTTATGATAAATATTCTTGTATACTGTTTGAAATACACGTAAGTAGCTAGATTATTTATCTACGAACATAATTTGGCTAATAGCTACTGATATTAAAGCGTATTATTATCGTAATCGTATTTCCAAGAGTAAAATTCGGCAAACAAATTCCTACAAAAAGACAATAAAATGGATATAGTATGTTATCCCTAAGAGATAGACATATGCCATCGCGGACTTTTTTGAAGACCTTTATAAGATACACAATGCCACCATAGGTACATTATTTTGTTATATCTCAAAGGGTTTAGACAGCGTTTTCGTTGAAAGCTCCCAGACGGCTTTTTTTTTTCCGACACCTCCAACAAATATCGTTAATTCATACAAAAATGCATACAAACACTTAACAAATTATATACTAAAACCTTTCTCAAGAACCAAGCTATCCATTGGTGAAAACAGCATGAGAATCGGTGCAGTAGTTTTTGAGTTTATCGCGAACAGACAGACAGACAGACAGACAGACGCGGCGGAGGACTTTGTTTTATAATATGTAGTGATGATAGTGATAGTGAAGTAAAATCCGTTTTAGCGCTAGATTCCAAGTATTTAGAACTAAGTTTTTCAGAATTTATTTTTCGTATTCTCCTATACATTCTCTTGTTTATAAACTTTAGACGCGTTATCTATCATCAATCTATCGTTGGCACGACCTATGTAAAATACCTCACTTTTTACCTATTTCTTTATTGCTTATTTTTCTTTATTTCGGGGCGGGTCTGGCGCGGGTCAAGCCGACCCGGGTATTGAGCGGACCTTCGTCACCCGCGCCAGCGACGCCGATAACATGTTAAACGTAACAAATTATAGCAAACAGTACGCGGTGCGGTATTACTAACTATAAAACCACGTTATTTATTTAGGAAGGAAAGAGGTTGTATAAACGGATGAGCAATGAGACGTGGAGGCATCCCGATAATGGATCCTTTTTACTGTTCGGAATGTAGTGCCGACGTTATCCAGTTTATTTTGTTATTGTTGAAATAAGAGCCGCCACATAAAAGTATTTGTATTGTCTGAAAACAATCTACGTTAACAAAGGTTAACTGATTCAAAAATTTTAAGATAGGCTCAGCCGAAATAAAAATTGTTGTTTTTTCCAAATAGCTGCAGGATGGTACCCCTGTAATTTACAAGCATTGTAAAAATATTAATTTGTGTTGCAAAGGTTTACAATAAAATTAAATCCCCCCCCGAACCCTCCACACTCAGCGGGACCATTGCTGTTTATTTAGTTCCGAGGAATTGTTGTGGCTAGTTTCGCAGTTCAGCACTTTTTTACCCGACTGAGAAGCAGGGTTCTGTTTTTTACGGAGCTTGTTCGCGTCATGGCACCAGCTTTGCATTGTTAGAGTTTTTGTTGTGCACTGGCGAAAATATAGATTTCCATAATTAATTAAATTCTAATTAGTGGTTTAATAACGTTTTGCTCGATTTGGCTACTTATGTCTTGGAATTGAACCCCAATCAGCCAAAGATAGAAAAACCTTTTAAGAAATGTTCGCGACGATGCGTCACCAAATGGTGTTTTAGTGTTTGCGTAGAGTATATATTCTTTTTTTCTAGATAATTATGAATTATTATAACAATAACAATATAGAGCTTTGTTCATGGCTAATTGTCCTCCACAACTTGTGATGTTTGAGGAAAACTGTAAAGAAATACCTACTTTAAAGGACCGGTATCTACCTAAATCCTTCTCAGTATCCATACTATTATCACTACATATTATAAAACAAAGTCCTCCGCCGCGTCTGTCTGTCTGTCTGTCTGTTCGCGATAAACTCAAAAACTACTGCACCGATTCTCATGCTGTTTTCACGAATGGATAGCTTGGTTCTCGAGGAAGGTTTTAGTAAATAATTTGTTAAGTTTTTGTGTAAGTTTTTGTATAAATTAACGATATTTGTTGGAGGTGTCGGAAAAAAATAAGCCGTCTGGGAGCTTTCAACGAAAACGCTGTCTAAGCCCTTTGAGATATAACAAAATAATGTATGATGGAATTGTGTATCTTATAAAGGTCTTCAGAAAAGTCCGCGATGGCATATATCTATCTCTTAAGGATCATACTATATCCATTTTATTGTGTTTTTCTAGGTATTTGTTTGTCGAACATTAACTTTACACTTGGAAATACGATTACTATAACAATACGCTATAATATCAGTAGCTATTAGCCAAATTATGTTCGTAGATAAATAAGCTAGCTACTTATGTGTATTTTTTTATTTTTTTCTTGTCGGCGGCCTTATGATCATTTGTGCATTCCAAAACTTTCGTTACTTTATCACTGACATATTTATCACTTTTCGATAAACTAACACTCAATACGAAATCTACACTTATTTCTCCGTAATTCTGTATAAGATTCTTCTATGATTAAACCGTTTTCTCATTAAATCCATTACTTTACGTACGTTTAACCTTGATTAATGTTTACAATATGCATCGCGCCACACCACCACAAGACCACAGAAGTATATATACATTTTTTATTTCGTTCGTTTAGTGGTGTTCCCGCTAAAATATATTAATACCGGTCAAGTATTAGTTAATTAATCGAATTCTACAGCCAGATCGTGTTGCAAGTACAAAATGAATGTCAAATATTTCGTGCAATTGCGAACGTGACCCTGAAAAAGTTATGCACCAATGGTGTTCATTAGACATTTCGAGCGTTTCTCAGCACAAACGGTGTATCATGCAACATTTTGGAGGTTAATTCGTTTTGTTTTCACATTGTTGGTACTTACGTGAATTATTTTAAAATTAATATTCGTGTCTCATTTTTATTTCGTGTTGTAATTTGGTACAATTGATTGCTTTAAGAATTTGAGTGAAAATTCGTATTTTGGTTTTGTGTTTGTTATCTTTGGGTAAAGACTCATCAGACGTTCAGAACATAAGTACTTTTATTATATTAAATCATTGTCTTTTGTTTCGGTTTCTATTCTCATAGTGACTCACTTTAAAATTAATATTAAGGTGAGGTGATCCGACAGAGACCGCGATTACTAGTTTTTAGAATCCATGGGAAACCTAAAAAACAGTGGTATAAAATTCTGGAAAAAATATATGTTATTTAAGCATCTGGCGGAGATGCAATCGCTTTTAATAACACGATTAGATAAACTTTTCTCGATAGAAAAAAAATCACAAAGTTACCCCTTTTCGTAACGCTAAATCAATCTCATGGCTACAAAACAGACCCTTTTTTCATAATATTTATATCATTGAAAAGGTATTAAAATTTTCTAGTGCCAATCGCTGAGTTTATCTTGATAAAATGATTAAAATAATTACTATGATCAAATACCTACCAAATGCGCAAGGCAACCACTCGCAACTTCACGGCGAGTTCACTTCAGTCGCGCGTTGGCGCTCTTAGACGGCAGACCTGTCAGTGCTTTATGCGCGATCACGTGACCGTACGTGAAAATATTATTGAGCAACAATGACTGATAAACATCGATTTAGAATACCCTAGATACACCGTCAACGCTTGAAATGTGTCTCGATACAACTGTGCTTAAATTACTTCTAAGCACAGTTGCGCTCTCATTAACGCGCGCTTCGTTGTCGGGTGAACATGCCAAAGTGCTCCGTAAAAAAGTGCAAATATAATACTTTAACCACGTTGAAAAGGGATGGCATATCGTATTTTCGGTAAGTACTCGATAATAGTTTTAAAATGTAGTGAATTTGTGGCAAAATACGCCTTCAAACTCATTAAAAACATTTTTTTTTTTTTTTTTTTTCAATACGTCTCTTCATTTGACGCTACGCAGTTGGCTTTTTCCCTCGCGCAGCACTTGTATTAAGTGGAAGATGTATAAAGTGGAACATAGTCAAATATTAAATGAATAGAGTCACTTATTGGTTTTTTTCTTTCTGCGGTATGTCGATAATATGGAATTAACATAGAATAACTATAGCCTGTCCGGAGATGAGCAAAATTTATTTGAATGGTGATTGGTGTTTTTTATATTATAGTTAAATAATATTATGTTTTTATTTATTATTCCAGATTCCAGATTTCCTAATAATGAAATTGAAAGGGAAAAATGGCGAAAAATTGTAGCTAATGAGAGGAGTGAAGATTTTTTTAAGCCAAATGATTCTATAAAAAAAAAATATAGTGTGGTTCGCTCTTGTCACTTCTCAGAAAATGACATGTATTATACGAAGAAAGGCTTTCGGAAAGTAAAGAAAGGGGTTATTCCATGTATTGCAGTAAGTTTTTACATAAAATATTGTGACTACTGAGTAAATGTGCTGAGTTATTGGTGGCAATTCTCTTGTACACCGAACTAAACTAACTAAACTATCACTAAAATTCCTTACTTTTGGCTATGAGAATCTTAAAGCTTTTCTGCAAACAAAATTCTCTAAATTTAAAAATAAGTTTGACACAACTAAATCGAATTTGACAATCGTGACTCCACGTGGTATTTTTTTTTATGGCTTCGCAACGTTGTACTTGTTTGCCTGTGATTTTTTTTAGAGCCGGAGACGCGTCACGGCAGCCGCGACGTATTTTTTATGGAATTTTTCACTTTTTGTGTGGAAAATAAAAAAAAGATTACCTACATGTAGAGTAATAGCGGCTTAAAGGCATCTAAAAGGGGGTCGAAATTTTCATTATTTTTGCGATAGGACGCACCATTTTGGAGATATAAGCAAAAGAAAAGAAAAAAAATATATATTGAGATAAACACGAAATATTTTAAGTGATACACCTATAGGTGGTAAAGAAGCCATGGAAATGATTTTTTTTTTATTCTGAGTATATTATAGAAAAAAAAAAACTTGATATGATGATTAATTATCAAAATTCACCGCACTCGTGCCGCCACCCCACCGCACCGTTCGGCGTCACCGCGTCGAGGCGGGTCATTCATAGAATAAGTAAATAAAGGATTTTTTCGCAAAATGTCTCAAGCAATTTTAAAATTATAATAATTATGAAGAAACATAAAACACTTAGATAAAAAAAAAATTTCGCTGCTGTGGCTTTTTTACGACTTAAAGATGTTTCTCTTAAAATATTTCGTGTATGAATAGATGCACCTTATATACAGTACTGGTTTTGCACCAGAAGTCGTGAGAGTCGGTGATTGGTGTGAATTTTAGTTCATGAAAACTAATTTTATTCCACACCTTTTTAATCGCGATTATAAATATATCAGATTTAGTTAGAAAATTATAGTTTAAAAACGTCAAATTCAGAATAGTAAAATTGCCATTTTCACTAAATTTAAAACTCAGTACCATCTTAGAGCTGTCAAACTAAATTATAGTTAAGTTGTGTCACTTTAGTCAATTTCAGAATAGGAAATGGTCGTTTGACAGGAATAAACTAAATTTTGGTGATTTTTAGTCTTAGTTTAGAGAATTTTGTGACAAGGGAATCGGCACCATTATCTATCAATCTTTTTAAATTGTCTTAATAAGTAAAATAAAAATAAGTTAATTTTAACCACCTCAACCTGTTTTATTTAAGCACATAGTACTGAGTAAAATTTCAAGACCACTCCATTATCCTTCTGTTCCAAAGCAAATTTTTTTTACGATAGTCACGCGGCGTAAACTGAATTTGACTTAATAAGCATTTGCTTAAGGAATAGTATCGTTTAAAATTATCTTACCTACAGCTGAGAGCAATAAAATTTTACGACTTGCGCGATGGTCTAATTTTGAAATGTCATAACCGCCGCACTCGAAACCACACCTTAATTCCATTCACATAAGGTTGTATGTAAGGAAAATTTAAATGTTCTTAAGCACATTATGTGTTTTAGATTTGCCTTAGTAGACGCACACACTTGTAACTTAGCGATGGGACACTTTTGCGACTTTGATTTGTAGGTGATAGTGTATCTAGGGTATTTTAAATCGATGGTAAATCCACGTGCGAACGCATTAACGATACCCAGGCTGGAGCTTAATGCTACATTGCTTCTATCCATTTTAATGGAGCGAGTTTATGATATGTACCTTACATAAAAATATTCAAATAGATGATGTATACCTTTTCACCGACTCCAAAATAACTTTAGCTTGGATTCAAACTGAGCTCACTAAACTACAGGCTTGTGTATCGAACAGAGTGTGGGTAATTCAGCAAAAAACCAATAGGTGGCGCTGGCTGTATGTACCATCCGCAGAGAACCCTGCTGATTTGATTAGTAGGGGTATCAGCCTTCAGGAACTTCCGACCTGCGCCCTCTGGTGGGAGGGACCGAAGTTTCTGCAATCGAGGTACAACTTTGATACTGAAAAGTTAGTCTTACCTGAAAGCTTGCCTGAAATGAAGGTGAAGTCCGCGTCCACTCCGGCTAAAGTTGCGTTAACACCAGGTATACAGCATGATATATTTCAAATAATAAATAAATATTCAGAAATAGGAAAAATGACGAGGGTTATTGCACATGTGCAAAGATTTTGTCGAAACTTAAAAGAGAATACAAAACTTAAAAGCACTCTCAGTCCTAATGAGTTACAACATGCGTTGCATTCAATAATTAAACATGAGCAATCAATACATTATTGTGAAGAGATAGACACGTTGCGGAAAGGTAACTCCGTGCGAGGGCCACTACAAACCCTACATCCATTCATGGATACAGATGGCCTGATCAGGGTAGGGGGTCGTTTAGACAATTCGGATATACCGATTGCACAAAAACATCCTATCATTCTACCTCGAGAATCTCGAGTAACTGAACTTATCATACAGAGTGAACATGTTAGGTTGTTACATGCTGGGCCTAAGTCACTCCTAGCTAATTTAAATAAAAAATACTGGCTAATTAATGGCATGCGACAAGTCAAAAAAGTTACTCATAAATGTTTGGTTTGTTTTAGGCTGAAAGCTGTTGCAGCGAAGCAGTTAATGGGATCCTTGTCTCAACACCGCGTGACATCATGCAGACCATTTAATAAAGTAGGCATGGACTTCGCTGGGCCAATCCAAGTCAAAAATTCGCGTGTAAGAAAAGCTATAGTCGGTAAAGGTTATGTTTATGTATGCTTTGTCACAAAGGCTATTCATTTAGAGTTGACTTCAGATCTGTCAACTGATGCATTCCTGGCGTCTTTCAAAAGGTTCATAAGTAGGCGTGGCTTGCCCAGCGACGTATTTTGCGATAACGGTGGTTGTTTTCGTGGGGCAAGGAACCAACTAGCTGAGTTGTACAAACTTAATAGTTCTGCAGATCACCAGGCTCCAAGCTTGTGCAAGCTTATGCCGCCAAAGAAGGCATTAAGTTTCATTTTACGCCTATACTCAAAGTCTTAAATTCAGATAATTTATGTAAACAACAGGGATAACACAACAAAAAAATATCTTCGTAATGGTAATTCACATAAAATTGCAAAAAAGAGGTTCTATTTTCTTTTAAGTACTGATTAAGAAATAATAATTAAAACATAATCATACCATAATTATTTTTACAAATTTTCGGTTTTAAACAAAGTTATTAATAAAAGGAGATTTTCTGGTATAAAATATTTTATGATACTCGTAACAATGCAGGAGATCCAAACATTTTCACATTTTTTAATCTTCAACAACACTAATATTACAACTCTCATAAATAGATTCATATTGTAAGTAGCATATCTAGCCACATTTTGGACGAAAACGGCTGTAAACTGTTTCGATTGGAAATCGATTTTGGGACGCCTACGTCTAGCACTGGGCTTAAAAGGGCTGATTATGACTATCATATACCGTGTCTCCGACACACTACAAAAAACATTGTTTGGCAACGGTATTTTGTTTGCATAGTTCTTATAATTAATTAACTTTAATTTTATCGATGATTATTTACAAAAACATTTAATGATAAAATGTTTTGCACCACTGTCCTGTCATTTTGACAGTGACATTTCTTGACATTACTTTGTTTACATAAATTATCTGAATTAGAGACTTCAGGTATAGTTATGCACCGGTATTCGCAGGGCTTGCAGAAGCGGCTGTGAAAAGTATGAAGTACCATTTGAAAAGAATTGTTTTAGATGCTGCATTAACTTATGAGCAGTTACACACTGTTTTATGTCAGATAGAGGCCGTGCTTAATTCGCGCCCTATTTTACCACTCTCTCAAGATATCAATGCTTACTGTTACCTGACTCCGGGTCACTTTCTTATAGGTACAGCCCTAACTATGTACCCTGAAGTAGACATTTCTGAAACCAAAACAAATAGACTGGGGTTCTGGCAACAATGTACACAATTACAACAAAGATTTTGGAAAGCTTGGTATAAATATTATTTAAATACTTTACAGAATAGAAACAAATGGTGTCAATCTATGCCTAATGTAACTGTAGGTGCACTTGTACTTATTAGACAACCAAATGCTCCTCCTTTGGCGTGGCCCATGGCACGTGTAGTAAAGGTGTTTCCTGGAAATGACAGCAAGGTTAGAGCCTTGCAGCTAAAAACAGCTAATGGTAAATTATATATTAGGTCATTGCAAAGCATAAGTGTATTGCCTATTGAAAAGTAATTTTTTGAACGAAATTTAATTCTAATTGAGAGTTGTATATGTTAATTTCTATTTTTATACATAATTATAAAAAGCTAGTTATTCAGTCAACAAACATTATATAGAATATGTACCTGTTATTATTGTATAATAATATAGAATACCTATGTTAATAAATAAATAATATTGCATACTTACCTAGTTATGATAGATACATCAGAAACTTTTATTTGCCTGGGCGGCAGTATGTCTGGCAACACAATGTTATTTTGAATCTGTGCTAAAATAAAAAAGTAGTCTATGGGTTGAGTTGATCTACCGTTAGCGAATTAGAACGTGCGTTGTTTCATTTACCCAAATTACCCATTACGACCAGAAATAATACAGTCCACACTAACAAAGACCTCAACACCACCGACTTCCGAAATTAAAGTTATTTTTCACTTTTTAGTGTTTTTTTTTTTTTGAAAGTCGGTTGTTTTTTTTGTTAAAAAGTTTTTTATTTTTCACTCTTACAAACTCAAACTCAAACTCAAAGCATTTATTTCAAATAAACCAATTACAGGCACTTTTGAATTGTCAAGGGGTCGGTCAGTCAGAAAGATGAAGCTAGTTGCCCATTCCAAAGCGTAGTAGGTTCCTATGGAGAAGAACGGACAAGAAACTCCATGGACACTCTTTTAAAACAAAATATTGTTACAAAATATGGGTTACATCATTCATGTTGAAGTTATACATGTGAGAACAATGTAGAAAGACGTGCACGTTAGAAGCGTCCGTAATAGAAACAATTCAAAAATTAAAATAAGCCGTGGCAGCTAAGAGATGACCAGTCTCAACTGACGGCGCCCGTTCACGAACATGACGCATGGATCAGCACCATTTAGCTCAACCATTTTGAAGGGAACTTAATGATCCAACACACACGCCACCACCAGCGAGACATTTGAGTGAGCATGACATACTCTCAGCCGCCAGAGCACATTCAAGTCAATAAAAGGCATATTACCCGGTAAATGGTAGCTCTATAGTACATAGTAAATGCAATTATATAATTCAAGGACATTGAGTTTATACAATGCAAAAATAGTTTACAATCTTCAGCAGCTCCAATAATATTTTCAAATGCTAATCAACTAGTTTATGCGCCCTTATGGAGCAGGACCAGCATTGAGCCAAGCATTTTTGTCAGCAATGTAATCCCCCAATTTATAACATGCTCGGCTGCATAGTGTGCGTTTTATACAAGTTTTAAATTTTGTTTCGTTCAATTGGAGTATGTGGGGATGTATTTTATTGTAACATTTTAAACAGTACCCCATGAAGGATGAGTCTACTTTAGCCAGTCTGAAACCTGGTTGAACTAATTCTGTGCCTCCTGTGACAAGTGATACAAGTAAAAAATCAACACTTTACAGGAGAATAAAAACAAGATTTAAAAAATTCTAGTTCGTGAACTAAGTGGGCTAGGTTACACATAACTACCTTATTTTGTAGATATAAACGTTCACTTTCACTGTACATTTTTATTTTTATGTTATATATTATAGTTTTAAAGAAATTCATGAAAATCCTGTAAGTTGTACCTTTTTTTATTTCCAATATGTGCTAAAATTACGTCATAAATGATACAAGTACAGTTAAATTATGTTTCACCTATAAGTTGTCTTTGTGTAAACCGATATACAAGAAGTAAAGAAATCGAATAAGTCATTAGAATATGTTCTAAACAAATGATAAAAATACTACCCCAAAGATTACATTGTATTACTTATATTATGGGTATTTTCATAATTTACCTGAATTGTATCAGTTTGCTAAAATTCTAGTCTTTTAAATATGTGTTAAATGATACAATTCAAGTTATACCCCTAATGAAAATACATAATTATTGTGTAAATAAATACAAGTCTTAGAAAACTAATTAACGTTTATTAATGTTCTTCAAAACCATTAATTCACTTACAAATAAGGCACAGTTTTATCAAATTTCTTAAGAGAGGTAAATTGAGATCTTTTCAAAGGCAAATAGTTTGAAACTTAAATACTCAGAAATGGCACAGATCAATCTTACGCAGGTATCACAGTACTACGAGTAAACATAGTATCACAACCATTGTCTGAATCTTAAAAAATCTAGAAAAATAATAAACATAACAAAAGTTGCCAACACGTTAAAACTTACACAGCACAGTTAACTGCTTAAAAGCTGTCAACCTATCCTATAAGTAGTTATTCCACTCTTTGAGATGGACAGTTCGTAAATGAATAAAGAGAACAAAAAAGTACGTAGGTACCTACTTGAATCAAAACAAAACATTTAAAAAAAAACCTAATAGGTCTTAGGAGTTAGATGCATTAGAATTATTAATTACTCATCATCAGAATCATCATCATTATCTGGAGAAGTGTCTTTAACATCATTCTTGCAGCTCAGACTTCTGTAAAACTCATGAGCGCTCTCATGAATAAAGCACAGCAAATCTAATAGATCCTTCTTCTTTTTGATTGAAATAGTAATCTTGGAGTGATAGGCTTTCGGCACCGTATTTATTGTAATCATATCGTAAGCTTAAACGTAACGAATACGTAAAGAAAAGCATCACCCCATTTCCTCCCGTGGGTGTCGTAAAACGCGACTAAGGGACTTACTAGAGAATGGGCAGCAGCGTTCTCTCTGCATTTTTAACACCATACTGCGATCGCCAACCCGCCTGCCAAGCGTGGCGATTATGGCAAACCCTCCCAATTGGGGGAGGCCTATGTCTAGCAGTGGACGTATTTCGGCTGAAATGATGATGATGATGATGATATCGTAAGCTTTACCCCGTTTAGACCAACCCACGGTCATGTACTCAACATTCTTGAATTCTATTCTGTAAGAAAACGGGATATGTTTTCTTTGGTATACAAAACAGATCGAAAGTCGCACCACAGAAATTTTTCATTAACGGTATTGGTTTTTCTAATAGTAAGAAATTGTTTTGAAAAAATGTTAAAATCATAAAACATAATTATCACGAGTCATCTCAATAACAGAAAACTTTGCTGTTTTGTTTGAAGCTGTACGTACTAGCTGGTCCAATCTCTTGGCAAGTGAATATCCATACTCGTATGCTTCTTCTTACGCTCAATCAACGCTTGGTCGGTGTCAGCCTCCATGTGAGTATGACCGGGTACAAGAAATTTATGTTCAATAGATTTTAATTGTGGGGATAGCAATCAGCATCAACATTGTTGTAACAGTCGAAATCTTGTCTTGACCCGGGCAACTATCAGAGTACATGATCAGCTTCTTAGGGTTTAAATGCGGTAGTTGATTTATAACAAAATCGTATGGACATGAAGCTATGTCGTTCGCCCCTCTATTCCCTTCACACTCCGGCCACATGTAACAGAAAGCTTTGTTTGTTTTTAAATCATGTATGGTCAAATTGAATGATCAAAGCTGTCTCTTATGCCTCGGGTACCCCCGCCACCCGCATCATGTTCGCACTTGTATCATTTAGCACATCGTGTTCTTCATAATTTTTATTTTTATTTTGTTTGAGTTTTAGGTACAATTTATTTTATATTCGATTACACATAAAAATTGATATGTGTAGAATGATTTAAGTCAAGATGCATTAGATAACACAAATTAGGCATAAATTTAGATTTGGATTTTTTCACAAAAAGGGTACAACTCGACTAAGATCACTCATCACAGGAGGCACAGAATTGGTCCTTATTTCTAGTACTATAATTGTGTCTTTCACCTCTTTTAGTGAAAATATTTACATTTTTCCTTACGTACATGATGTTTTCATAGATGTATTGACAAGGTACCGTCATGACGTTAATATCTTTAAACAGTTCCCTTAGAGAATCGCGCCTGCGGAGGCCATATATTGCTCTGATGGCTCTTTTCTATAGAATAAAAATAGATTCGATATCTGCAGCCCGTCCCCATAGTAAAATACCGTAAGATATGATACTATGAAAGTAACTAAAATAGACTAGCCTAGCGGTATCTACATCAGTAAATTGACGGATTTTTCTCACAGCATATGCTGATGAACTTAGCCGCCCTGCAAGAGATGTTAAATGTGGAGCCCATTGCAGCCTTGAGTCAAGCGTGATCCCTAGGGAAACAGTTTTATCGACGAATTCTAGTTTCTCCCTATTCAATACTATGTCACAATCCCTAATTTTAACATTCGTTAAAGCAAATCTTATGCATTTAGTTTTTTTCCCATTTAATACTAAATTATTAGCAGTGAACCAATTTTGGACCTGCAATAGGGCGTTATTTACGTCGTCAAGATTTGATGCACGTCTATTTATCTTAAAAATTAAGGAAGTATCGTCAGCAAATAACACCATTTGTGGTTGGTTTTTTAATAAATGGGCTAGATCATTAATATATACTAAAAAGAGGAAAGGACCCAATATCGAGCCTTGTGGCACACCCATTTTTACTCTTAAGCCGAGTGAATTGACTCCATTTATTTGAACTTGCTGTTGTCTATCATTTAAATAAGATTTTACTAAACTGAGCGCAAGTTTACCTAGTCCGTAATGCTTCAGTTTCAAGAGTAAGGTTTCGTGATTTACGCAGTCAAATGCCTTGGAGAGGTCACAAAAGATTCCTATGGCATCTTGGGCCTCCTCCCATGCTGTAAATATGTGTCTTAATAAGGTGACACCGGCGTCAGTCGTACAACGTCCTTTGGTGAAACCATATTGCTGATCGTGTAAGATATGGTTGGTGTTAAAATGATTAAGCATTTGATTGAGCATCACCTTTTCGAACACCTTGCTGAATACCGGCAACACGGATACTGGTCTATAATTGTTAGTGTTTTTACTGTCCCCTGATTTAAAAAGTGGTATAACCTTACTGTATTTCATTAAATCCGGGAAGACTCCTTGATCCACACACAAATTAAATATTAAAGCTAAGTATGGTGCTATAGTCTCGATTATAGATGTACAAACTTTGATAGACATTCCCCATAGATCTTCGGTTAATTTGATTTTGATTTGCCGAAAAGCTTTTATAACTATCATAGGGTTTATATGTTTAAATTGAAATTCAACCGGGCAACCTGGAACGTTCGCTCTTAATAAACCAATTGAGACATCGGGTGAGGAATTTAAAGATTCCGACGTTCTAGATGGTATATCAGTAAAGAAATGTACAAATTCATGAGCTACTTCTAAATTGGAGCTTATGGCGCCACGTGAAGTCTCCGATGTGAAATCTGTGTTTCGTATTTTCTTTCTATTAGTTTCATTATTTATAACTTTCCAAACTGTTTTTATTTTTCAAGTTTCGCTAGGACATCTTCCATTACTGACTCAAATAAAGAAAAGTTCTGATTATTAGGGGGTCTGTACACGCACAATACAACATGCTTATCTAGCTCAACACAGGACAACTCGATGCAATGTTCAACTGATAAACCAACTATGTCATTACGTTGCTTAGACTTTAAACAATTTTTTATCAAGATTAGAGACCCTCCACGCAGCATAGATTTACGGTTAAAACAACTGCCCAAACTATAGTTCTCATAATTAATTAGCATTTGGTAATCCTTTAACCAATGTTCAGTAAAGCAAACAATGTCAAACTTTGTTTTTTCCAAAAAAAATTCAATTTCTAATAATTTCGAAGAAATACCTTGAATATTTTGATGAAATAATTTCAAGGCATTCTGCTGATCTCCTTTTTGATAATTACTTATTTTTGAGCAAGAAGACACCTTGATGTTGTTAAGTATAAGAATATTCGTACTGGTGCCTTCTGTTGTCTTACAACCTAGTTTAAATGACTATCCGGAGTTAACCCCAATACTTCAATGTCATCACCAGGCAGTGAGCTCATAGTGAGTGAGGGACATGGAACCTCCTTCGTACAATTTGTATACATATTTATAGCATTTGAGCTACATTTATTCAGGCTCACCACCTTATTATTAGTATTACTACTAACTGTTGTGGTATTAATTACACAAGACTTCGACATACTACTTATGTCTGAGTTTATATAAAAAGCTAAGTCTTGCTATTATGTATCTAAAACTAATAAGCAGATACACAGTATCCCTAGTCGACCTTAAAGTTTCCACAAAACTGTTGGTGTCAAAAAACACAAGCTTGTCACTATAATTACTAACTAAGAAATGCATATGCTTATTAAGCATATGAATATAATTGTTTTGTCTATTTGTCAATTTTTCAAAATATGGGAAAGCACACAATGTTATTTTACTACAATTTAACTTTAACAACTCAGTTACATAGTCAGTGATTTCTTCTTTATTGACCTTAGAACTATTACCTACAAATACAGTAATGTTGGTTTTAGGATTGTATATTTTTGATATTACTGATGCCATTATTCGTTTGTAGGTTGACCCTGGCATACAATAATTGGACCCTGTTATGCAGAAACTTTGGTTGGATCTTTTCTGCATAACAGGGTCCAATTTTGATTAGAATAACACAGGTTGTTACTAATTAATTTACCTAAACCTCTTCCTATACTATCTGAGAACATAACTGAATGATAAAGATCCTGACCTCTGGAAGATGTACAACTAACAATCTCAGGCCGTACCACATGAGATAGATCTTGTACTATATCAGATATATCTTGGTTGAGGATACAGTCTTGAGAAAAACTCACAGTCTGGGACGGGTCCTCCATTGCCGCAGGCTGGACAGAATCAAGGATTGAAACCTGACAAGTACACTGACACATAACTAACTCATTAGCAGCAAGAATATGTTCTTTAATTTGGTTCTGAGAGCTCACATATTTATTGTAAAGGGAACTAAGCTGACCCTCAAGTGCCTCTATGTCAGACTGTAAGCGCTGGGTATCAATTTCATAAATTTTTTTGCTGTCTTCTAATTTGATTTGATATTTTTTTAATTTATTGATTAAATCAACATGCTCTTTTCTGTGTGGAATATTTTTAGAAAAGTGTTGTTTCCTAATTTGATTACTTTTTTTGAGTATTCTATTCAGTTTAGCATATTTTTTCATTTTATTATGACTAACTTTATAACCAACATTCTGTTTCAGCAAGGAATCCTCAGTAAGGTCAATACTTATAATGGAATTAGGGTTAAAATTACTATTTAATAATTCATTACACAAGAGGCTAGTTTCTTTAACCTGAGTACATTGTTTTTGTTTCTCTAAACGGATAATACGACTATTAGCATGAATTAATTCATCTTCTAGGTCCCTAACTTTGCTTAAAGCCTCCTCATACAAGTTACTACAGTTGCTGAAACTTTAGTTATGTTACCTATCCCACAACAATTCGATTACCACTACTGGCTACACCGCACAAACAACAGTGACACAAGATACCTTTACGAAGTGGATTAAATACGTAGGTATTATCGAAGCTAACTCAAAAACTACCCAAGCAAAGTTAATAAAAATCGATTAATAACCATTTATAGCCCGAGTGCATCTCATGACAATTCCAATAAGCCCAAACACGGCTAGGATACATTGTTTTATCACGGAGTTCCGGTGCACACCTTCCGGCTTCATCTTCAGATCAGTTCGATGGTACCATTTTCATCAGTTTTTTTTTAATTTAAATTTGCTTTATAGTCGCTTAACTATCTTAATCGAAATATCTTATCGCCACCCGTGAAATACTTATCATTGAGGAGTTCCGTTGGCCATTTGTGGTCTTCTTCATCAGTTCCACTTCATCAAATGATACTAACTGAATGCAAATGCTTCAGTTGTTGATGAAAATACAAAAATCACTATGTTTGCCTATAAAATTTGAGGAGTTCCCTCAATTCCTCATGGATCCCATTGTCAGAACTGGATTTTGAAAAAAAATGGGACCAATCTGGAAGTATATCCTTTCAAATAAAAAAAGAATTTTCCAAATCGGTTCATAAACGACGGAGTTCTGAGGTAAAAAATATTAAAAAAAAAAAAAAAATACAACCGAATTGAGAACCTCCTCCTTTTTGGAAAGTCGGTTAAAAACCAGTTCCGTTTTTAAGAGAGTCATTGGTTATTTGTCTTTCAACTATTTTAAACTTTGCTTTGACTCATTGTACCGTGTACGTTAACCCCAGTAGGAAAGTGTGTCTCCTAGAGTGATATGAGTGGAACGTATAATTAGTGCGTAATCTGCTGTAAATGTGCGCCAAATAAAAAGTTTGTGCGTTTTGTCGTTTTGGAATAAAACGGAAAATCTATTCCTGCTGGGGTAACGTTTTTCCAGGAGGAAAATTCTAAACGAAAGGTCGGAGAGAGAAATATTTTGCATGGGCAGAAAGCTTATATTTGTGCAAAAATGTGCGCCGAAAATATAATTTGTGCGTCTTCAGGTTTTCGAGATATTGCATTTCCTGCTGGAGTAACGTTTTGCAGAATCGTGTATCTCTAAAACTATTATATGTGCGCCTGTAGAATAAACATATACGAGTACCTCTTTATTTGTGCGTATTTGTGACAGAATTAGATTTAAGATAATATTTATAACTTTCAAGTAATCGCGCTTTTTTGAAAACCTGAAAAAATATCGTAGCGCCTAAATGAGAAAACGTATAAGCTCGCTGAAAACTGTATTCGGTACTTCGTGGTGCTTTTAATAACCATAAAAAGTTTCAAAAGTGTACATGTATGCGTTATTGAATAATATTGCTAAAAGTCAAAACGACGGTGTCACAACTTTGACGGCAAAATACAAGAAACCGGCTCAACCCAAGATGTGTGGGTCTAAACCAGGAATTTGTGCGTTTAGTCAAAAATATATACTGGAAATATTCAGCTTGGAAATGTTCGCATTAAGTAGATATAAACAAAAATCAAAACATGTACACAACGGCTGGTTATCCGACTCTAGGAGACACTTTCCTGCTGGGGTAACGTACATACTGTTTGATACGGTCCATAATGTACTCTATAAAACGGTACTGAATTTTATTCTTATTTGTCTTATACTGTACACAATTACAGCACATTTTTTTGAACGTAAAATGCATTGAAAACTTGTTGTTTCAAAAGGATTTCAGTACAAATCGATTTGAGCTTAAAATAAATAGCTTTATAAATAATTTCGCTTAATCAGTCAAAACAAAAGTATATCCCTATTGGTCTGGATAAGACAAGCTGACAGATGCGGCTATTTTGCAACTTGTCCGATTAAGATAAGCTGACAGACGAAATTAGGTACTAGAATTATTTTCACTCACACACCAGATTCAATTTCAATTTTATTTATTTATTAATCTCCACAATTTACATTCTTATACTAGTTGTACATTTAAGTTAACAGGTATTTAGACAAAATTTTGTAATTTGTGGCAGATCTGGAGTCTAAACTAAGCCTAGGCCTGTATTTTAGAACTCCAGGACCATCTTCATATCACATAGCAGAGGTTGTCAACGTGGTACAATTGCAAGTGACTGATGGCGTACTAATATAATACGTGGGCGAGTGTATGTGTGTGAGAGGGTGTGTGTGAGGGTGCGTGTGTGTGTGTATGCCTACAATTATTGTACATAAATAATATTAATAATAATAATATTAATAATAATATTTCATATTTCATAAATACCTTCTGATATATTACAAATAAATGAAAGAAAATTTAAAACTCATATAAAAAGTACACTTTGTAAACAAGCATATTACAAATTAGAGGATTATATCCAAGATATATAAGAATGCTTGGAAACATGCTGGTCCTGCTCCATAGGACAATTTAGAGCCTAGATAAAATCAAACTGGTTGCTAATTTAACTGTATAATTTATAATTTTTTTGATATTAATTTTATTTTCTGTGATTAATATTTTAACTCACAAACTGACTTATTATATGTTGTTTTATTTTTTATTTTTTTGGGAAATCATATACAATGTTTGTAAATATGTGAGCAGCATGTACCTATCGCATTTATTAATTTTTCTGTTATTACTTCACTTTTCATTCTTTTTAACAATTGTGGTAAGTAATTTTGATTATTTTTTTTATATTTTTTATTTTTTTATTCTAGGTACACAAAGCTCCATTAAGTCCTTACCCCCCCAAAAGACATGTGCGTTCAAATCCGTGATAGGCCCAAGCTGGTTTTTGTATTTTGCAAAAACATGTTATTACAATTAATAAAATTTTCTGTTTTAAATATTGTTTTTATTCAATAAAAAGTTAATACTTTTATTAATGCATATAATGACAAGCAACAATAAGCTTAACATTTACGACAATTTATACAACGTCTAAGTAGTCCGGAGGTTTCAAGACCGCTTGCCGTGCATAATATTGGAGGTTCAAATCCTAGGCACAACATGTGTTTCCTTTCTAATATATAGAAAGAATTTAAAAATCCAGAAAACAGAATATTATAATAATAATATTTATTATTTAACAAAATTTTGATCTTATTTTTCTTTATATATATATATAATAATATATATATTTATATATATATATTGTAAAGATAATATAAATTATTATCTTTACAATATATATATTTTTTTATCTTTTTATTTATATTTTCTTTAATATATTTTTTTCTTTTTGTAAAGGTTTTTTGTTTTTATTTTTTTATTGGAATACTTTGATAATACACTGTTATCATTAGTCATTACATATTTTGCCAACTGACACAAACGGGTCCCTAGACAACGTTGTAGTTATAATTTGAGGGTATGGATTAATTTTATAAAGAAAACATTAATGGATACCCTCAAATGGTAACATCTATCGAAGTATCGATTAGACAGAGACCTGAAGATAAACTATTAGGACGATATTAGATAACAATTTCATCGCAATTCTCATGGGCTCGCTGGCTAATGTTAGACACGGCCGGTATGAGTATGACGACATTCGGTAATGCGATGGTTCGAGTCCAAGTCGAACTAGTAAACTCTTTTTGAAGTAATTTTTAGATTATTTGTAACGAATTCAATATTGTAGCAGTGTAACATTTTAAAACTTGAGGGGTTAGGACATAATGACGCTGTGTGTACATCGTCTTCACGTATAAATATTAATTAATGTATACAAACTATTGTTAACATTTTAAAAGAGTAAGTATGGAGTTTCTTGCCCATTCTTCTCCATACATAACTACATTTTGGAAGGCGCAACTACAATCAATTAACTATTCATGTAATCTTTGACGTTCAAAAGTGCATCTTCGTGCCTATTTGAAATAAATTATTTGACTTTGACTTTAATAAATATATAATATTATTAAATAAGTACATGTGCATAGGAAGATGATGCCATATTTTACTAAATGTAAGATAACAAGTGTTGTTGATGTTTTTCAACAGCCACGCAAGTGAACGAGCGCAGCTGTGTGCGTGACTCGCACACAGCGAGCGCGCGAAGTTAAATACCTAAATAGCACTCGCCGTAAAATACGTACGTCAAATAATAACGATTACTATGATGTTTAACGTTCGTTAAATACAAAGCGTTGTTTCACTGCATGAACATTAAGCTGCAATGCATAAACGAATTTAAATTGCTAGGTTTAACTATAGATACCAATATAAACTGGAAAGCCCTTATAGATGCATTGGCAAACAAACTGGCCAGCTTTATAATATATGCCTTGAAGGAGCTTAAAAAAGCTACCGATTTTACAACTGCTCTAACAGCATACTATGCCTACGCATACTCCTGGCTAAATTATGGAATCGTGGTGTGGGGTAATGGTGTAGACAAAGACAGACTTTATAATCTACAAAAGAAATGTATACGAATTCTTGCCAATATAGATAACACAGAAAGCTGCAAGCCATTTTTTGTAAAATATAAAGTCCTTACACTAACTGGTGTTTAGATTTTGGAGGTTGGCAAATTTGTAAGAAAGCACCAGTCACTATTCCCACTCACTAGGGACCATCGCCCGCAACATCGCAGTGTTAGACGTCAAAACAAAAATGAATTAGCCTTACCAAGCTCAAAATTGACTATGTTTCATTCAGGACCTTTAGCCATGTGCGTGAAAATCCATACTAATACTAATATTATAAATGTGAAAGTAACTCTGTCTGTCTGTCTGTCTGTCTGTCTATCTGTCTGTCTGTGTGTATGGAGAAGGACATTGGCTACTTTTTACGCGATAACCGACATCCACGCGGGCGGAGCCGCGGACAAAAGCTAGTATATAATAAGCTTCCAAATCCAATTAAGGACATAGAGTACGAGATAAATTTAAAAACACTCTCCAAAAATACCTTATATTAAAATCGTATTACACTCTAAAGGAAATCTTTGACGATAAGTAAGTC
The DNA here is from genome assembly GCA_947523025.1 of Dryobota labecula. NCBI lineage: Eukaryota > Metazoa > Arthropoda > Insecta > Lepidoptera > Noctuidae > Dryobota > Dryobota labecula. Next base: position 342,873 of record OX383296.1, on the reverse strand, counting down.
TTGACATTGAAATTCACACCTATACACAATACACACAGCACTTACAATTTTGACTTACTACCTAGGTACTTATGTTATGATATATTGATTATTGTCGTTATCGCTATTTGTTTTAATTTAATTTTATATCTTATTTTAATTTATGAATGGAAGTAATGACCTATTAATTAACCTATCCTATATTATATCATGCATGACATTTACTTATTTAAAAAAGACGTGTGGCACTCGGGGACTGCCGCGGTAAAGCTATTGCATAGCATTTTGTATCAATTTATGCAATTATAATTATTTATTTATTTTATTTATGCAGTATTTCTTTTTCTTTGATATTAATTCAAGTTACACTTTTTGAGCGTGGTGACCGATAAGAAAGTAAAAGTGGTTTTTATAAGCTATGAAGAACGTTAATGTTTAATGTTAATTCTAGCTAGGAGAATCATAAACACGAGTAAAATTATTGATTTATAAATAAATTGCTCACATACCTCAACAACCTTTCAAAAACTTTTGAATTACGATGCCTGCCATCTAGTGGATAAAACCGACAACAAAACACAACTGAGACCACCAACAGAGCAACGCTTGTCTCGATTACGAATCACAAGCCACGCCAATGTCACCTCTATTTAGTTAGTTCTACCTGCGATTACTAGATGGCGTTGCGTTGCGCGGTAAATCCACCACAGAGTTTCGTAGAGTCGTACAATACGTCTAATCGCACGCACACAACGCCGTGTCGAAGACTGCCGAACTGAAACGACGTTAGACAATGCACGGCCTTCAAGCCACACCTCCGTGCCGTGCCGTGCGTGAGGTTTTTTCGTTACGGAATTTCTGGATTCGGTCCCCGCGCTCAAGGCCCGCGATAGAAGCTATGCAATAGCTTAATAACAAATTATGGACATCTAATAAATTTGTTAAAATTTGTATTTTTGTTTAAGCTCAGTGGTTTTAATATTGTGAAACTGTAGCATAAATACTCGTAACTATGTTTATATTGCTGTGCCCTAGCAGGGTTGAAACCTATATATTACTTGTAACAACTTTTAAACTACATGGATGCAATAAATGATGATGATGATGATGAAAACCGATCGTCAAAGTTCAAATGTAAAAGAATAAAATGACGTTTACCAGTGGGTATGACACCGGTTACTGTAATCGTTATTTTTTAACGAACGTCAAGGGCATAATTTTGTGAAACAACGGTTTGACGATAGTTAGCGCCATTTATGACGAATACGCGTGCGTTAAGTGGACGTGAAACAACCCGCCCTAAGACTCACCATTACTGGCCGATGACGTCGTAAGAGCTAAGGAAACAGGCCGTTGGGGAACACTCGCCGGTAAACACTAGGTATTCTGCTGAATTAAGCTAAGTATGTTTCATGATTATCTCATTCATAAAACAGTGCGTTGAAACACTGATAAGTCAGAGCGTCACTGTATGTAGCATGTAGTATGTGGCTACTAAAGTTTCAGGCAATCTGGTTTAATGTTTAGTCAATTGACGTCGCATCTTGTCTTTCTGAAAAGTTGTGCTCTTGTAAATACCCACGGGACCGATTCCTATCTGGGGCAGTTGGAGATGAGAACTTTGAACTTCACACCATCTTCAGTAAACCAGATAACCACAGCAGAAACATTCAATAAAACTTAATTCGTTGAATCGTTAAAGCTTGACAAGTTGTGATAAACTTTGTAGTGAAGGATCGAGCATCGCTTCGCATGAAGTAACTAAAGTTTTATGCATCTCATTATTTGAAACGCTCATAAACTTAAGTACCTACCTATATATTTATATGAACAACTTAGTTCTAACTTATGTCAACGTTTTTGCTGTGACTTTTGTTCATTTTGTTAAGAGGAATTCATAATTAAGCATGCCTTCTCTCCAGATAAAAAATAATAATAGGAGTACCAAGTACATTATTACTACTTTCCACTAAGATAGTGCAGGATTTAATTAATTACCTGCCACTTAGAACACTCGGGATAAAGTAATTTATTACATATAGAAACCACGGTAGTTACATAGGTCAATCAGATCGGGGACTTTTAAACTTGTTTCCTGCTTAGATTTCGTAAAGGTACTACTAGAAGACATCCATTTAATATTGTGAAGTTTAATGGTTTGTCCCACTATTTACATTATGTCACCCCTACAAGTTCCCTGTAACCTGGAGCACGTGAGTTGTGGCAGCGTGACCTATGCGGGACATATAGCGTGAAAATAGATCAGAAAGCGCGTGCTAGGCTGAAGAGTAGGCAGTGTGGCACAGTTCAAGGTGAATTATGCATATATTGCTACTCTTATCATACTCTCTACTCTTATTATATAAGAGTAGGGGAAGGCCAAAGAAACGATGGATGGACTGTGATGATATGGATCGAAAGGGGGTCACTACCGAGATGACGACTAATAGTGAAGTATAGAAGAAAATACATACATATAATTTGGGATAAGGGCAGGAGAGTGATGATAATAAAACAAAATCAAGCATGGTTTATTACAAATCGTGTCCCTTCTAATACGTGCCCGAATAATTGTAGAAAATGCCCACTTGATCACTGCGATTTATATCAAGGCGCGATAGGTTCGCTTAGTGATACTGCTGCTGCCACCATACCTAAACAGGTATGAGGCAGATATTATTAGAGCTGCGTCATGTGTGCACATATTAGAACAATATCCTGGGAGTGGCGACTGTTTGTTTATTTGTCACTAGTCTGCCGCCACACCGCACACTCATCATTTAATTGATTAAATAGGAAATTCATCATACACATTTGTGTTTATTCCATTAATAGCTATCACATATTTTTTTGCTAGAACATGCTGGAAAAATATTCCTTTCATACGTTTACGGTTATTTTTCCATCAAGGGTGTATGTATGTGTGTTTACTTTTTTTTACTTGATGTAAATATAGCAACGAACATAAATCAATTCCTCTAGAGCCAGGTGTCGACGCCACACCTCGCTATCATTGCGACGCGTTTTTCACTCAATTGTACCTCTTATGTACCTGTACCGGTAATGGATTTTTAATATACTCCTCCCCGCCTCACCTCCGCGAGTATTCTCGAAGACTTTAATGGAGTGCGTCTAATTCTGCGGTACATAGTCGGGACAGATGAGGAAACTCAACATTTGTACCTTCACAGCGCAAAGAGATACAGAAGGGATATGAAGCTCACGATTATCGAGATACCTTTAATTTGCTTATTATTCGCAAGTCCCTCATAATTAAGGAGCAAGATCGATCGATTTTTGTATTTTATTTATTGCTGATTGGGTCTGCTCTTGACCTCGATTTCAGTAAAACTGTTTAGAATTTGCCACTACAAACTGTTCCGTCAAGCAGAAAAAGTTATTGTGTATTATATTAATCGTGGTGTAAATATCCACCCCAAGAGGCCATCTAAATAGCCTCTACATTTCAAAAGGTTATGGATCCAGCCTCAGGCTCCAATAACGCCTAGAACAAAGAAGCTGGAACACAATAGATACAAATGTCATAAAAAGAGTCAGTTATAAACTTGTAAAATTCTCGTCATGGCAGAAGAACATTCAGGTTCGATTTGTGGGATAAGAAAATTGAATGGTGCTGAGGACTTCACCAATTGGACATTTTTGGTGAGGAATTACTTAAAGTCCAAACTTAGTTCAAGGTAATTACAGCTACAGAGATAACACCTGAATTGAAAGATACTGACAGAAATGCACGAACGACGTTATGTCTGCTACTTGAGCAGCTTGAGATTTTTCGTACGTGTGTATAGTGCGAACTGACCCAAACTTTATGTGCGGTCATATTCAAAGTTTGAGTGAGTCTCTGCGAGTCTTATGAATCAGATTGCAATTTCTAAAATAATTTGTCTGGCCCAACAACTTGCAGACATTGATGCAAAAATATCGAACGGGTAGATAATTTCCATATTATTACGCGATTTATCGTCAGATTACAACTCATATAATAATAATGACGATAGACAACTTTAAATCAAAGTTGATGCAAGTAATAAGCTAGAATTTTGGTATTGCAGGCCCCCGACAAACCAATAGCCTGAAATATGGTGTAACTTTTATTTGTCCCCGCCTGCAATACCAAAATTTTATAGATTATAATGCTTGTTTTTCTGTTTTCAGTTATGTTTTTGCTGTCGGTAATTTAGTTTTTTTTTTAATAATTTGCTTTTTAATGTTTATTTTATTTTTATATTTTATTCCGTGTGTCTAATATTAGTTCATAGATATATAGTGATGGGAATGTCAATATTTTTTTATTTATAGAATAGAATAGAATACTCTTTATTGCACACCATACAAATTACAGATTTATATGCAGAAAAATTTACAAGGGGTGACACAATGGGCGGTCTTATCGCTAAAAGCGATATTTTAAAGACAACCTTTGGATGGATTAAGGGGGAAGGAGAATAGTATATTATGCAGTTAGTGAGCAAAAGAACGGATTTAAAGCGAGGGCCATAGATGATCACAAGCAAGTGAAGGATTCTTACGACTGAATCACGACCGTAGGGAGTGATTCATGATGATTGAATCACGAGCGCAGCGAGTGTTTCAAGTGTTAGAATCCTGAGCGACGCGAGTGATTCATGGCTCTCGATATAAATCAGTTTTATTCAAGAGTTGTATACTTTATACCATGACTACGAGAAAAATAAATATTTAAGCGAAAATAGACATTTAATGAAGAAAAAAGGAAGGTTAAATTAATTAAAATGCACATTAAAATTGGAACAATTTTGGAGTAATTTTCTTATTAATATTATTAGGATGGTCAACCTGTAAAACGATATTTATTTCCTGTCGATGGTCAGAACTTTCTGCTGGAGGAAACTCTGGGGCATCTTTGGACGATGAAGGGCGTGGAGTGCACAAGGAGTTTTTGCCGTGACAACGTCTAATAAATCGATGAACGCCGGCTGCATGCACGAAAAAGGATGACTCATTGTCCCGTTACGCTCATAGTCCCGTTGCGCTCATTGTACGTTTACGCCGCATCAATGTTTTGTTATGACGTTGGACGTGCGTCAGGGGTGCGTTTACAAACATTTAAAGTCACATACACAAACAGCCAGACCCGGAACAACTACTTGTAGGTCATACAAATATTGATTCCGTGCGGAAATCGAACCCGCGACACGCAGAGCAGCAGTCAATCGCTTCAACCGTGCCATCGAGTATTGTTTGTATCTAGTACCTATTATTCGCAAGGAGGTTGTATAGCATTGAGATGGAGGTCGTCTGGTGTGTCCTAAATTCAAACACCAAAATAGTGATTAAAAGTGCTTTTTATTCACTGTTTTCAGTGAATAAAATAAGCTTTTTAGAGGGGGAATGGTATAAAAAGTTATCTATAACAATTTATATAACTACATGGAAAAACATAATATCCTTGCGGAAGAACAAATGGGTTTCAGGAAAAATTTGTTTATTAACAACACATTTTACACTTTCCTCAAAACGGTACTAAAAGGCTAGATAGTAAAAAATAAATGTCTCAACACATTATCCGTTATTATTTTGTCTCAGTTTAGAACATTTTAAGTACGCGGGCGTTCATTTGCCTAGAATGCTCTCTCTGTGCTTCGATCACTCACGCCTTTGCTTGTACTTATTTCACCAAGTGGACCTTCTGCGCCTATGTGCCGTGTTCCCGTATGCTTGTTTTTCCTCATTATCCGCTACTCGTTTTCTTTTATTTTCCGCGAAGTAACCGAGGAAGTGATTTGAGATATTGTGTTCGTGTTATACAACGCAATACGTACATCATATTTTATCATATATTTGTATTGTTCTTGTTCTGCGCCACGGGCTCACGGACTAGGTATCGGCGCACGGCGCGAGGCTTTAATATGGTTGTTAAACTCGCTCGTACGAACACAGCTTTAATTTCGTAAATTATAATTTCGTTAGTCTAAGGCATAAAATCTTGCCTAAATTATACAAGAGTTGGAGTTGTATAGAGTTTTCCTTTTATGTTTGGCAAACAAAATATAATTTATCATAGCAATATTCATTTGTCCTGGATCGTTATATCTATCTAAATAAATAAAAAGCAATTGCCGCATGTATGAAAGATCATCACTTGTTAACGCCTCGACCGATTTGGCTGATATTTTTTTGTTGCGTTCGTAATTGTCAGGAGAATGTTTGTTTTAAAGAAAATCATAAAATTCACCTGTTGGGCGACGGCGCGTGGCACCGGGCACGAACAGCTACGTTTTAATCATTATAGATAATTCATTGCGATACCTATCTTTAATTTGTTTGGTTTACATAATATAGAGTATTCTATTCTTTTCTATCCTATCATTTTTGTGACCCTTAAAAAGGGGGCGAATATAAGCGCCATTGTATTAAAAGCTTCGCGTAAAAAGTGACAGAAAAATAAAAAACTTGGCAATGAGATAACTAAAATCACTATCACTACATATTATAAAACAAAGTCCTCCGCCGCGTCTGTCTGTCTGTCTGTCTGTTCGCGATAAACTCAAATACTACTGCACCGATTCTCATGCTGTTTTCACCAATGGATAGCTTGGTTCTCGAGGAAGGTTTTAGTATATAATTTGTTATGTTTTTGTAGACATTTTTGTATAAATAAACGATATTTGTTGGAGGTGTCGGAAAAAAATAAGCCGTCTGGGAGCTTTCAACGAAAACGCTGTTTAAACCCTTTGAGATATAACAAAATAATGTATGGTGGAATTGTGTATCTTCAAAAAAGTCCGCGATGGCATATGTCTATCTCTTAAGGATAACATACTATATCCATTTTATTGTCTTTTTGTAGGTATTTGTTTGCCGAATTTTACTCTTGGAAATACGATTACGATAACAATACGCTATAATATCAGTAGCTATTAGCCAAATTATGTTCGTAGATAAATAAGCTAGCTACTTATGTGTATTTCAAACAGTATACAAGAATATTTATCATAAAAACATGACTAAACACGGCGGCCTTATGATCAAAATTTGTGCATTCCAAAACTTTCGTTACTTTTTCACTGACACATTTATCACTTTTAGATAAACTAGCACTCAATACGAAATCTACATTTATTTCTCAGTAATTCTGTATAAGATTCTTCTATGATTAAACTGTTTTCTCATTGAATACATTACTTTACGCACGTATAACCTTGATGGATGTTTACATCGAATCGAATTCTACAGCCAGATCGTGTTGCAAGTACAAAATAAATGTCAAATATTTCGTCCAATTGCGAACGTGACCCTAACAAAAGGTATGCACCAATGGTGGTCATTAGATTTCGAGTGTTTTCTCAGCACAAGCGGTGTATCGTGCGACATTTCGGAGGATTTCGTTTTGTTTTCACATTTTCGTTTTTTTCGTTTTGTAGGTACTTACGTAAATTATTTTAAAATTATCATTTTTGTCGCATTTTTATTTCGTGTTGTAATTTGGTACAATGGATTGTTTTAAAAATTTGAGTGAAATCTCGTATTTTCATTTTGTGTTTGTTATCTTTAGGTAAAGACTCATTAGACGTTCCGATCATAAGTACTTTTATTATATTAAATCATTTGTTTCGGTTTCTATTCACATAGTGAATCACATTAAAATTAATATTAAGTTAGAAATTTGAGATATAGCCTGGGATATGGAGAAGGACATAGGGTACTTTTTTATGCGATAACCGACATCCACGCGGGCGAAGCCGCGGGCAAAAGCTAGTATCTTTATAAAATACTAGCTTCTGCCCACGACTTCATCCGCGTTAAATTTCTTGTTCTCCCGACCCACCCCGTCGCAACACATTGCCGGCCCGTGCTTTTACTTCGTTTTCGCATAAACTTTCATATAAAAAAATTGTGTTCTAGATAATAGGAATGTAATTCTTCCTCAAGAATTAGGCTGTAAAGTGCAAACAGATTTTTTCAAATCCAACTCGCAGTTCCAGAGATTAGCGCGTTCAAAAAACAAAAACCGGCCAAGTGCGAGTCGGACTCGCGCACGAAGGGTTCCGTACCATCTATACAAATCCTTTTCCTTACTAATATTATAAATGTGAAAGTAACTGTCTGTCTGTCTATTTGTCTGTCTGTATGTTACGTTTTCACGCCTAAACCGCTGAACCGATCGTCATGAAATTTGGCAAAGATATAGCCTGGGATATGGAGAAGGACTTAGGCTACTTTTTTACGCGATAACTGACATCCACGCGGGCGGAGCCGTGGGCAAAAGCTATCCATACTAATATTATAAATGTGAAAGTGGCTCTGTCTGTCTGTCTGTGTGTTACGTTTTCACGCCTAAACCGCTGAACCGATCGACCTGGGATGTAGAGAAGGAAATAGTCTACTTTTTTACGCGATAACCGACGTCCACGCGGGCTGAGCCGCGGGCAAAAGCTATCCATACTAATATTATAAATGTGAAAGTAGCTTTGTCTGTCTGTTTGTCTGTCTGTCTGTCTGTATGTTACGTTTTCACGCCTAAACCGCTGAACCGATCGACCTGGGATATAGAGAAGGACATAGGCTAGCTACTTTTTTACACGATAACCGGCATCCACGCGGGCGGAGCAAAAAAAACGGCAAAAAAATCATGTCCGTTGTATGGGAGCCCCCCTTAAATATTTTTTTTTCTGTTTTTTTGTATTTGTTGTTACAGCGGCAACAGAAATACATCATATTATGTGAAAATTTCAACTGTTTAACTCATCATGTGTTTGGTTCATGAGATACAGCCTGGTGACAGACGGACAGACAGACAGACGGACAGCGGAGTTTTAGTAATAGGGGTCCCATTTTACCCTTTGGGTACGGAACCCTAAAAACGAACTCTTCAGCTTTAGAATAGACTACTTCGCAGAGTTGATCATTATTTTGCTGCAGAGTTATTATAAAACAGTTATATCTCCAAAGATATTCATTGAGGAATATTAAAGGCTATATAACATCACGCTACAACTAATAGGAGCGGAGCACAAATGAAAAATGTTGCAAAAACGGGAAAAAATATTCTTTTTTGGGAGTTTCCTTTGCGTGCGCTGCGTTAACGGTTTAAGTTACGCAAATATCATGTATGATGAAATTGTTCCTCTTTCAAAGTTAAAAAAAAAAGTTCGCGACAGCATATGTCTATCTTTTAAGATTGACTCACTATAATCTTTTTTTATGGTAATCAAATTTGTTCGAAATTAATGTATTATTTGCGAAGGAGTTTTGTCAACATAATATTAGTCCTTATCCAAATAAATATGTTATTAATCACAAGTATTTAAATGTAAACAAAATTGTCCTTGACATCACTTGATTTCAATCATCATCTTAGGAAATATCATAATTTTAAAATAACTTCGCAACAAAATTAGTGTATAGGCTATTAACATCACGCTACGCCCCTAAGGAGCCGAGCAAAACGACAAAAAGTCGGAAAAAACGCTAAGCGAAAACGAAATAATTGCGCGGACGGGCGATGCGATGCGACGGGGTGGGTTGTGGGCCGAAATCTTACGCGGACGAAGTCGCGGGCAGAAGCTAGTTGACTATATAACACGTCATAGATAAAACGTTCCAGTTATGCTACGTACGCATAATTGTACCGTTTTTTGACGTCGGGCATCCGGCAGGGACAGGGATCGCCTCATTTAACCTCAGAAAATAAAATATTTTTACACTTCATATTTAATATTCCATTTCAATCTTTGATCCCAGTTTAGCGAGCTATAAGTACTTGTCTTATTTCATTAACTTTGATAAGTTTTCTTATACTTTCGACTTTTCGAAATATTTTTAACAAATTATAAGTTTCACAAGTTTATCAGGCTATTCAATTAATAATCCTTTTTAAAATGTGAACTTTGATCTACAAATTAATAACAGTTTGATTTACGAGGCTCTAATGTTTAGGGACCTACGGAAAGAGAATTTGGAGGATTTCGAGGAAACCAAGCAAATCAGACATACGGCAACAGTCAAATTCAAAATCTAAACAAACGTTAACAGCAAGCAGCCAATTTTACTAACGATGACGTCAAGCTATTTATTGTTTGTTCTCGCTCTCCGAGTCTCGTCATAAATACAGATACGATACCTATCTCCCGTCGAAGGAACTGGATGCTGCGTCATAATTTAAGGTGCATAACGAGACCAAGACCAGACCGAGTGGCAATAATGCACTACACGGCACTGTTGAGGTTCACACTTAATTGGTATTCACCGTCCCGACAAATTAGAGCTGTGCAGCAGTCTCATATACGAATTATTCAGATTCGCTCAGAGGCGGCACATTCGTCTCGCGGGCGTGTGTGTGTTACGTGTGTAGCGTGTGTCGAATAGTACATATACTGCACGATACCGGCGGGTCGTCGGTCATCGGGCGCCTCCGCTACATAGTTGTAGAGGACACGGAACGGCTCAGCGGAACTCGCGCATCGTTCCTTTACTATGTGCAAAATAACTCAATTCCTTGTTATTCTCTACACAATACAAAGATTTGTGTCCCGTGGTCTATGCAAAGAAATAAATGATAGTTTTCGGAAGTAGTTTTCCTAAAAGTTTGTTGACAAATAATGATTGTACTCAAACTCAAACACAGATCATTTATTTCAATTAAACCATTTACAGACACTTTTGAATTGTCAAGGAGTCGGTCAGTCAGAAAAATTAAGCTAGATGCCCATTTCAAAGCGTAGTAGGTACCTATGGAGAAGAACGGGCAAGAAACTCCATGGACACTCTTTTAAATTAAATTGTTACAAAAATAATAGGTCTTTACCTATGTAATTGGAGATTCTACGAGTATAACCAGCATTTTCAGATTTAATTATCTGTGAATTGGCGCGCCATTCGAAATTCAAATAAATTTTCTTCGAAAGCCGTGTTAATTTAATTTCAAATTCAGTCATTTGTTTTTAGATAGCTTTTGTTTTTGTGAAATTGTGGTAGTTTTTGGCGCCATGGATAAACTGAAAATTCGTATAATTTTCGAATATGAGTTCCTACGTTGAAATACCGCTGCGCAAACAAACACTGCGTAAACGCTGCTACGGCTGAGCTTGCTGCGGGCCTTGGAGTTAGTGTCAAAACAACATTGAAGCACTTGCGTCAAATAGGAAAGATAAAAAAGGTAGATAAGTGGATGCCACACGAACTAAGAGACCAACAGCGACACTTACGCTTTGAAGCATGCATAGCACTACTGAATCGTCATAGAAACGAGGGAATTCTTAATCGAATTGTTACCTGCGATGAAAAGTGGATCCTGTACGACAACCGTATGCGTTCGTCTCAGTGGGTGGACCCAGGTACAGCACCTAATCAGTGCGCTAAAAAAAAAGATTACTCATAGGAAGATGATGGTGACTGTCTGGTGGACCAGTGCCGGACTTGTACATCACAGCTTCTTACCGAATAGCAAAACAAAGACGGCAGATATCTATTGCCAAGAATTGCAAACAATGATGGAGAAACTCGCAATTCAACAACCAAGACTGGTCAATCGCTCTTCCCCATTGCTTCTACACGACAACGCGCGAGCTCACACTTCACAACAGACCATCGCAAAGCTACAAGAGTTACAGCTGGAAGCTCTCCGTCACCCACCATACTCACCGGACGTTGCACCAACAGATTTCTACTTTTTTCAAAATTTTGACAATTTTTTAAGTGGGAAAAAATTTAACACCCGAGATGCAGTACAAAACGCTTTCGCTGACTTCATCGCCTCCCGTGCGGCAGAATTCTACAGTAAAGGGATAAACAAACCGCCATCAAAATGGCAAAATTGTATAGATAATTTGGGCCAGTACTTTGATTAGCTGAAATAACAAAATTACCAAAATTTTTATATTTTAAAATTTTCATACAAATCTCCAATTTCATAGGTAAAGACCTAATATTATACCCAAAGTTTCTAATTCAGATAATTTATGTAAACAAAGGGGATAACACAACAAAAAAATATCTTCGTAATGGTAATTCACATAAAATTGCGAAAAAAGAGGTTCTATTTGCTTTTAAGTACTGATTTTAAGAAATAATAATTAAAAAATAATCATACCGTAATTATTTTTATACATTTTCGGTTTTAAACAAAGTTATTAAAGCTTTACTGTTCAACCTATGTGTCAGTCATTCATATCTGCCGGCTGATCTAGTAAAAACAGTTGTCGTGCCCGTTCCTAAGAATAAGACAGGGGATATGTCAGATATAAATAATTACAGACCTATTTCCTTAGCAACAATTACAGCAAAAATTTTGGATAGTTTACTTGACAGTTATCTAGGTAAAAAATTAAACATTAATGACAGACAGTTTGGTTTTACGAATGGGTTATCAACCGAGAATGCGATTATGACCTTAAAGAGCACAGTGCAATATTACACTGGGAGGAGGACACCTGTGTATGCATGCTTCCTGGATTTATCCAGGGCTTTCGACCTTGTCTCATATGACATCCTGTGGAAAAAATTGTCGAATGAAGCTAACCTGCCGCCAGAAATAATTAATATGTTTAAGTTCTGGTATGGTAACCAATATAACACTGTGAGGTGGGCAGGAGCATACTCGGATATGTACAGGCTAGAGTGTGGAGTGAGGCAAGGGGGTCTGACCTCACTCAAGTTGTTTAATATCTACATGAATAAGCTGATAGAGGAACTCAGTAGCACTGGCATCGGATGCACAGTAGATGGTGTTTCGTTTAACAACATCAGTTATGCTGACGATATGGTGCTGCTGAGTCCGTCGATCAGTGCTCTCAGGAAGCTATTAAATATATGTGAGTCCTATGCTGGAGCTCATGGACTAAGGTATAATGCCAAGAAAAGCGAGCTATTCGTTTTTATGGCACAAAACAAGACCTATGAATTGGTACCACCAGTCTCGCTATGTGGTGCAACTCTTAACAGAGTAAAGCAGTTTAAGTACCTTGGTCACTGGGTTACAGAGGATGGCACTGATAACTGTGATATGGAGAGAGAGCGCAGGGCATTGGCCGTTCGATGCAACATGCTGGCCCGCAGATTTGCAAAGTGCGACAATAATGTCAAGATAACACTATTTAGGGCATATTGCCAGGCTTTTTATACCTGCAGTCTGTGGACCACATACACGCAAAAAACGTATAATGCCCTGCGTGTGCAATACAATAATGCTTTTAGGATACTGTTATCACTGCCACGTTTCTGTAGCGCGTCAGGGATGTTCGCAGCAGCGCGTACAGATGATTTCTTTGCGATCATGCGTAAAAGATCTGCATCACTACTGCGTCGGATGCGAGACAGTGACAACAGTCTCCTGAGCATTGTTGCCAGTAAGTCTGAAGGCCACCTGATGGGGCACCTGTGCGCAGTGCATGTACTGTTGCCTGGTGTCTCCGGAAGATGGCAGAATAGATATTATGTTCCTTAGGCTGTGTTGTATTGTTATTGTTGTTTATAATATGTTTATGTTTGTATGTATGTTTGTGTCTTAATTAATTTAGTCTAACATAGTTTAAGTAATACTAACAAATTATGGGTACTGTGCCTGAATTAAAGATGAATAAATAAATAAATAAATTAATATAAGGAGATTTTCTGGTATAAAATATTTTATGATACTGGTAACAATGCAGGAGATCTAAACATTTTCACATTTTTTACATCTTCAACAACACTAATATTACAACTCTCATAAATAGATTCATATTGTAAGTAGCATATCTAGCCACATTTTGGATGAAAGCGGCTGTAAACTGTTTCGATTGGAAATCGATTTTGGGAGGCCTACGTCTTAAAATACTGGGCTTAAAATGGCTCATTATGACTATCATATACCGTGTCTCCGACACACTACAATAAACGTTGTTTGGCAACGGTATTTTGTTTGCATAGTTCTTATAATTAATTCAATTTAATTTTATCGATGGTTATTTACAAAAACATTTAATGATAAAATGTTTTGCACCACTGTCCTGTCATTTTGACAGTGACATTTCTTGACATTACTTTGTTTACATAAATTATCTGAATTAGAGACTTTGGGTATAGTTGCATGTTTCATGTTGAATTAATAACTATACGTGAGAACGATGTGAAAAAAAGTACGTACACGTTAAAAGCGTCCAGATTAAGTACAACAAATAGAAACAAAAAAAAACAGTTAAAAAAAACATAATTAAAATAAGCCGTGGGTGGCAGCTAAGAGATGTCCTGTCCCAACTGACGGCGCCCGTTCACGAACATGACGCATGGATTAGCACCATTCAGCTCAATCATTTTGAAGGGAGCTACATGATCCAACACACGCGCCACCATCAGCGAAACATCTGAGTGAGCATGACATACTCTCAGCCGCCAGGGCACATTCAAGTCAAGCTCTACAGTACAGTACTCATACCTCTGTTATGCAATTATACATAGCATACAAAGGATATTGAGTTTATACAATGCAAAGATAGTCTTAAAATCTTCAGCAGCTCCAACATTATTTTCAAATGTTAATCAATTAGTTGTGGTTGTGGAGCAGAACCAGCATTAAGCAAAGCATTTTTATCAGCGATTTAATTCCCCAACATATATGCATAGTGTGCTTTTTATAAAAGACTAGCAGCCCGTCCCGGCTTCGCACGGGGTAGACAGTTATTTATTTTTGGAAATTTGGATATAAAACACTTTTTTTCACAAATATTTTTATTTATTAAAAAAAATATTATTAGACATTATGATGTTCTTCAATATTGTTGTACATTATTTTGTTCTATCGCTAATAGTTTCGGCAGCGCATTCGACGAAAGACATTTTAAGACTCATTTTTCTACACCTTCGGTTGCATTGTTCAAATTTTACCAAGGATCACTAATTTTTTTCAAAATGAAATGTAGCCTATGTCAAATTGGAAGAATGTAGCATTCCATTGGTGAAAGAATTTTTTAAATCGGCCCAGTACTTTCTGAGCCTATTCATTACAAACATACAAAATAGGTACAAATCTTTCCTCTTTATAATATAATAAAAAAATAAAAAAAAAATAAAAAAATAATATAATATAATATAATATAATATAATATAATAATAATAATAATAAATATATATATATATATATATATAATATATATATATATATATATAGTGTAGATTAGTGTAGATTTGAATTTAGTTTCATTCAGTTGAAGTACACAAGTAGGGAGGAATTTTATTGTAACATTTAAACAGTACCCCATGAAAGATGAGTCTACTTTAGCCAGTCTAAAACCTGGTTGAACTAAATAGGTCCCTATTTCTAGTACTATAATTATGACTTTCACCTATTTTCCTAAAGTATTTTTTTATAGAGCCTACACTACGGAATGCTAGTTCTGAAAAGAGCTCTCCACTGAGTCTAGAGCCGCCACATTGCGAATAACCGGCTGTCAGTCAAATGAGTGATAGCAATGCATTTGTTTTAGTATATTCGTGTATTTATTTGTTCTTATATTTATATATAATTAGGTATATATATCTTATTTATAGTTAAGGTATAGGTTTATCCTTATGAAGGTTGTCTAGTAGAAAATGCCTATGGCATTAAGTGCGCCTCTGTACATTTGAGTGAGAAAGTGTTAAATAAATAAACATTCGTTTATTTGACTACTAGCGAGTTAATTCATGTTAGTGTTCATTGACTGAAGCAATTCTCATCTATAAAGTGCGCATTATCATTTAATAGAAGTATTATTGAATAATAATGGAATATTATAATAGCAAGCTACATTACCTAAACTTTATTTATTTAATGTATCGAGCCTTTATTTAAAAGAAATGAGTTATCGATAAGACCGTTTGTTATGGAAGACAAGAGACGTGGGTCTCCTCTGCAAAATGTACCAAGTAACAAAGCTCCAATATATTATCTTAATATCCTGCAATGGCTTAACAGTAATCTTATGAAAATAAATAGGAAATGGCCAGAGTAGTAACTGCTTACAAAGCTATCAGAAGGCCAATTCTCGTTCTTAAAAAAACGTTCAAATTCATGTTGCAATCTCATTTCAGCGACAATCAATGTCAAAAACTTGTTCAAAGTGTAGTACGTTAGAAGATTGTTTGACAGATTGAGACTGTTGGGAATCGAACCCAACACAACACCATGCACGCGGTCTGCACGCCAAGCAGCGTGTTCGACGCGTCATCGGTACAGCTGAGGGGCGGCGCGTTGGCCACACGTCTGGGCTCCGGACGACACTCGCTTCCACGGAGCCTACCGCGACGGACGATACTTCTTACTCAATCCTATTATTTTCTGTTTGTTCGGGAAAGTTTAACTTTATATTAATCACGGCGAATAAACCATTGCCTATTTATCATACAGTCCACTTTTATTTGCTCTCCGCGCTAACAGAGACTGAGTAGAATGCGAACGCTCTTAATAATACGGGAATTGCCCCTCAGTTCTGGGCGTGGACTGGCCGTACACGTAGAAAACGTCCCTCTCGGAACTATTCCCAACACTACACGCTTTTAAACTTTTGCTTCATTTCCGACAACGCGCCGACAATGCATACCGCGGGATGCTCTTATATTTCATTCACATATACGTAAGTACTTACTGTATACTTGTGCAGTGCAAGAAATTAAAGTAAGCACTGCCTTTTAATATTCAATGAAGCAGATAGAAACGCTTTCGTGAATAAAATATAAAAGTTCATCCAATTTAATAATCTAATTAAATGTTCAAGTGAATACCTTTCAGTGTATTTCAGCGCAGGAATTTAATTAATTACATTATCTTGACAACTTAGATACTAGACGTTGCTTTTTTATCAAAGCTCAGAAGACAGACTTTTTAAACGAATTAGACACGAACACTGTCCAAAAATCTTCACACACACAACTAAATTTGCTACATGATAATAATCACCACTTATCCTTGGATGTACCAGACCAGATGCCGAATCCTCTCTCACCACCATCATCTACCTACAATACAGTGCCACGACCTCAGATAAGTAGCGAGCCTCCCCTCACAAACACATACAGCACTAGAATATTTACGACGGGGAAAACCCAATCGCGCCCTCGCCGATCTGTCATACATGCGACTGGTGCTGCCGATACTGATTTAAGAACCCTGGAGCCTGTCAAGTACATTCATGCTTGGAATTTCCATCCAGACGTAACTGTGGAGAGCATACGTTCTTTTCTACACAAAAAGCACCCGGACGTCATGACATTCTCCATAATAAAGCCTGATCCTGAACACTCCAGACATAACTGTTTCATATTGGGGGTCCCATTACAGCTGTTTGACTTCTATATGTCACCCAACAATTGGCCAGCAAATACATCACTCCAGGAATGGTTCACCTACCGTAATGCAAAGAAGACGATCGCACCTAATTTATCCCGGAATTCATTTTTTCGTGAGGAAAACTAAGAAGCTGGATTTGATTTTTTACCAGAATGTCCGGGGATTAAAATCAAGACGTTCAGAAACCAAAAATTTACTACACACCTTCCCAAGTAATTTATTAGCCTTAACGGAAACTGGGCTCGATGATAGCGTATTTGACTCAGAGGTGTTCCCGCGAGATTACGCCGTGCTGCGGTGTGACCGTGTGGGGCGCGGCGGCGGGGGCGTGCTCTTGGCCGCTCGCGCGCCCTACTCGCTCACACGTTTGAACTGCAAACCTGAACAGTGTGGCGAAATAATATGTGCAATAGTTACTAAAGGTCGATTACGCTTTGCGTGCTGTGTTGTCTATTTAGCACCTAATGTACCTGATGCTATTCTATTTTTAACTGTATAAGAAGGATCATCTATGACATTAGCAAACTGCCTCTGGTTGTACTGGGGGATTTTAACCTGTATTCCGCTAGTGTAGCCATACGTGAGGACTTTGATTTGTTTCTTTCTGAATGTAATTTAATACAGGAAAACATAATTTTAAATGATCTTGGCAGAATGCTGGATCTGATTGTGGTTAACACATGTGTGGCGGGAATCTCAGTTTCAGCATGTTCTGGTATTGTCTCGCCAGAAATACATCACAAACCTTTAGATATCTCTATCAATATTAACACGCCGTACGCAGGCCTAATCATAAATAATAACTACCACCCTAATGACTCGACCGCTAATATAACTTTAGAGCGTAACTTCCGTAAGGCAGACTTTTTTGTGCTATACGAGTACTCTCAACTGGCTGGTATAGACTGGGAGTCAGTGTATTCATGCGAAGATGTTAACGTCGATGTTCGGACCTTTTATGGGTTGATTAACAACATTGTTAGTGAAACTGTTCCTTTAAAAAAGATGAAAACATTGCGGTTGAATTACCCTAAATGGTTCAAGCCTCTTTCTATTGAACTAAATAAACTTAAAAACTATTATCACAAGCTATACAAACAGAATAATGATAGCCAACTGCATTATGCATTCTTTACCTACTATAGGCGCTTATTAAAGAGAAGTACAGATGCAGATTATGCTACTTACATTATTCGTATCCAGTCGAATATTAAATGTGACCCCAAAACATTTTGGGCCTATGTAAAAAGTGACAGAAAAAACAATGAGGAGGCCACCTTTGGTGACAGATCGCCAACGCAAATGGCAGACGTGTTTTCAAAATACTTTGGTAGTGTTTTTCTCTCAAACTTACCGTCATTAGATATCGAGCATGCTGTCGCTGCTGCGAATACGTCTCCTAGTAATATGGCCCGTCTTGTTGATATTGATTACGTTCACGAATCTGAGGTTCGTTGGTACTATGGCTCGACTTCCTTCAAAATCTACTCAAGGTCCAGATGGAATACCACAGTACGTGGTAAAGGACGGCTGCGAAATTTTCAAGTTGCCCTTGCAGTTCATCTTCAACCTATCTATCACAACGAACATATATCCAACGGAGTGGAAGACCTCTAAGGTACTCCCGGTACATAAAGGTGACCTAAAAAGTGACATTAAAAATTACAGGCCAATCGCTATTCTATCGATATTCGGTAAAGTATTTGAATCGATACTCTATAAGAAAATATTTAATAAGCTGCAACGGTGGTTCGCGGATGAGCAGCACGGATTCCTTCCAAATCGCTCAACCACTTCTAATCTGCTTAACACAACTACACTCTTAGCCAAAAACATGAATGACAAAATACAGATCGATGTAGCCTATTTCGATTTCCAGAAGGCTTTTGACCGGGTTGACAACGACATACTTCTAACTAAATTAGCATTGGCAGGTTTCTCTGTGTCATCGCTAAAATTCTTCGCAAACTATCTGCACGACCAAGCAATTGCAAGCAATTTGTAACATACAAAAACGTCAATTCAGAGCGCTACTCAGTCACTTCTGGCATAGGGCAGGGCACTAACCTCGGGCCCCTTCTTTTTCTAGTAGTAGTTAATGATCTTCCCACATATGTAAAACACTCCACAGTCTTAATGTATGCTGATGATGTCAAAGTTGCTCTACCAGTGTCTAACTCCAGTGATACGACAGCACTTCAAGCCGACATCGACAACATTCACACTTGGAGCACTATCAACAACCTTAACCTAAACATTAATAAATGCGCGGTCATGTCTTACTCAAAAGCCACACAACCTATACAGAACGTCTACACTATGAACGATGAGCCCCTGCAACGCGTCTTAACCGTACGCGATCTGGGTGCTCACTTCGATCCACATCTTACATTTAACCTGCACATAATACAGACCTGTAACAAATCCCGCAGAAACTTAGGTTTTGTCTTGCGTCAGGCCAAAGTTTTCAATAATCGTCAAGCCATAACCATACTGTACAACTCTTACATTCGAAGTTTGCTAGAGACAAACAGCGCAATCTGGAACCCTCATGAAAAACTGTATACACTGGCCATCGAAAAGATTCAGAAGTCTTTTGTCCGCTACCTGTACTTAAAACTTTATGGTTATTATCCGTACATGTACCCAACACCATTTCTGCTGGGTATGGTGGGGTACCATAGTTTAGAATTAAGGAGAAATCTTAGTCTGGTAAAATATTTCATCCGCCTAATTCGTGGTACCCATTTCAATTCCTCCTTACTTCAGTACATCTCCTTTACCATCCCACTAGCCATTAGGCATACGCTTCGCCCTCGCCGACGTCCTCTATTCAAAATACCTCTTAGCGGTACCATAACCCTTAACACCAGTCTACTGTACCTTGCCCTCACCCATATCAACAACATTCTGTTATTTGACGAGTCTTCAGATATCTTCGCGAGTACTGAACTGAGTTTCCTGAACACTGCTACTCGATACCTGGAGTCCATTGCCACTCCCAGTACAATCTCCTTGGAGTAAATAAATTAAATAGTTACTTGTTATTAATAATAATTTTATTCCAATTTATCCTAATTCTTTCAAATTTTATCTTATTTCGTCTTA
This sequence comes from Dryobota labecula, assembly GCA_947523025.1. Classification (NCBI taxonomy): domain Eukaryota; kingdom Metazoa; phylum Arthropoda; class Insecta; order Lepidoptera; family Noctuidae; genus Dryobota; species Dryobota labecula. The sequence continues at coordinate 322,484 of OX383296.1, read as the reverse complement.
TTTTATCTAATTTTGACCAATTTTGGATGACTTAATTTAATTTCTTAGAATTTTGTCCAGTTTGTATTATGTGTTTTAACCTAATTTTATGATTGTATGACATATGTAATTACTAATATTGACTAATAACTTGTATGTGTGGTGCAAACTGTTAGTATAAGTTGGTTATTAATAAATAAATAAATAAATGTTAATTAACACCAAAATACAAATTAATGTGAGCACGCAGTAATTTATATGATGGTTGCGTCGGGTATCATAAAAAGTTGGGTAATTAATATATTTTTATAGTAGCCGATAAAAATGACGGCCGTAATCAGTGCAGACTTAGCGGGGCTTACGGACCGGTTCGGCTTACCCGCGCCCAGCGCTTTGGCTTTAAAACGTGTTCAATATCATCGGTTTGGTAATATTGTTAACATCTCTACCAGTTAACACGAAATAAGTGGGAGTGAAGGGCCGATCTCAAACCCGCGATAATTATATAAAATACCTATAGATCTTTAGTAACACACTGTTAAGTACCTACATTACGGTTCAGGTGAAGAAAAATTGAACAGAATAGATTCAAACCAACTATGTAGTAATAGTGAGACATATTGCACGCCCTTCGATATATTTCTCGTATGTGCAACTTTGTATGAAGTGAGCCCTCTGTGCATATATTATTACATTCTGTGGTGTAAACATGCAGGGAGTGTCTCTTCAGAAATGCAGTTTACTTCCCGATTAGTTAAGTTAGTAATGTGTCGGAGAAGTGTCAGTTATACGGTAGCGTAATCTAATACAGGCACTATCTGCCTAAAAGGAGGATCCAACAACAAAAATTGTTTAGACCCACACTTGTATTACTAATAAACCATTTTTATTATTTATTATTTTTATTTTTATTATTATTATATCAAGAATCTTGAAACCTTATGCTCTACGATTAGAACACAAACACCTTGCGATGGCGTCATGTTACAACTCGAGCACTAGTTCGAAGAAATTAAACATTATGATAATATTGTCATGATGAATGACTCGTTTATGGCTAATAAGAAACGTTACAATTAGTTTATTCAGAGTGTTGGACCAACGATTTGCAGAGAAATATGAGAAGGATATTGACCTTTTAAAGCATAATGAAAACCATTTATACAACCTCTGGAAAAACCAAACGTCGGTCGTAGAAGCTGAATTTAATCTCATGAAGAGGATGCAGAATACTATAAACAAACATCTTAAAATTATGAATCAAAAGCTTAATTATCACCAAGATTCTTATAAAAATCTCACTCAACAAGTGCAGAAACATAACTATCATCATAGACTTCATAACCTCGGCTTTCACTGCCAACAACTTCTTGTATACCCTTCGACGAATCCAGGACTCAGTTTTAGATACAGTTACTGATATTTATAGTGGAAAATTAGATTTTCATTTGATATCTCCGAAGCAACTCAGATTAGAACTAAGCATAATATCAGCACAAATATCTGGAGACTTGATAGTTCCTGTCGACAACTTTAATCTTAAAGATCTTTACAGCTTGCTCACAGTAAGAGCCAAATACTCTAGCAAATACCTAATTATAGAAATAAGAATACCACTGATTGAAAGGGACCTTTACGAGGTATTCAATCTTATCCCTCTTGCACTCACATTATATATATTTAAATTATTGAGAGGAAAGGTGCATAATGCAATCTTAGGGCAGGTGAGTCTGTGTGTTCCGGACAGGTACGTGTGGCGAAGAAGGCAGCCGCCACTGCTAGTGGAACCGCGCGCTCGGACCAACCTTTTAAGGGAGGCGTCGCTGACGCGTGCACTCCGCACGCTCAACCTCATAGCGACTGATACGGACTTATTTTTTTATTCTCTGAGTGAATTCACAAGGAATGCTATATTTGTAATATGTTATACACCAATGTAATGTTAGTATTTATTAATTTAGAGGATAGGCGCATTTATCGCATTGGGTAATCCTGTAATGGTAGATGTAAGAAGATAAATAAATAAATAAATAAATAAATCCCGGTTCCACGCATTGTGAAAGATAACATAATGATGAAGGTCGAAACTATCTCTAAATTAGCAGCCATCAACATGAGAAAGGACTCGTATTTAACTATCACAGACACGGATCTGCAGCTATGCGTATTACAAAACCCTGTGACTATTCTGTGTCATATCAGAAAGCCTATTCACCACATGAAAGATGATCATAGCCTTTGTGAGACGATCCCAGGCACAAGAACTTGTAAAACTAAAACAAAACTACCTCGTGCACGAATGACTGGAGAGAATTAACATCGGAAAACAAATATTATTATTTATGCTGCAATGAATGTAGCGTCAAACTTCTGTGTGAAAATTAAGTTAAGGCATATAGATTATCGGGTGCTGGTCTACTGCGTGTTGGGGATGGCTGTTTAGTAAAAACAGAAGATTTTATGGTGTATTCAAACAAAACATTATCTAGTAAAATTTGCACGACGACAAAGATTATCTCGCCAGAAATATCACCAATCAATCACATAATAAATATCACGATGCCAGAAATCTCATATGAGCTTAATCCCAATAACTCAGACAACCTCAGACAATTTGAAGCTATTAAGAAAAGTCTTGAGATCATGAAGCAGAGTGAACCTTTGAGCACCAATATCCCCTACAACGACATCCATCATTATACTGCTATAGATCTCATCATATTGGGAATTTTGTTGTTGATCGCAGCTTACTGTTTTATACGTTGGCGGCAAAGACAACGTAAAGGAAATCGTTCCATTTCTACAGCAGAGCGATCGACAGCCTCCGTAGCGATTGCGTTGCCATCTCCACACACCGCTACGGAAAGTGTTGTGATTAAGTGTAGTGAAATTAGGGAAAAAGGGCAATCTAGTAGCAAATCAGTGAAAAGTGATCCTAAGCGACTAGCTCTATCTAGTGAGTGCTTGCAAAAACAGGAAGATAAAGGTTCTTCACCGATTTTTCACGTGTTTTCTCTTCCTGATTTACAATGTAGCGATTCTGTTTATTTTGTAACGCTACTTTCATCTAATCTTTCACCATAACTAACCCTACATAACTATTTTAGTATTATTGGAACATTGTTTTCACCTTGTTAATATTAATTTTATTACCCATTTAACTATATCTACTTACTAACCTCATCATTTTCTCCTTGGGGAGCATGTTCAGGTCAATCACCGAACAATAATAAACATGTCAGCGTAATTGCGACACCGCGCTATGCCTTGAATATTTTATGTATTACCTTAGTAAAATAGTCAGTACGTTTTCGGATAGCATATCGGGCGCGACTCATTCCCATTCATTCACCTCATTAGTTTTAATCGTTTTACCATTTGTATCACTGAAATATAGTTATCTTTATAATCTTTCATCTTAGTTTATCTTAATCTCACCCCAACCCCAAACAATAAGAATGCTTGTAAATATGCTGTTCCTGCACCATAGGACAATTTAGAGTCTAAACAACATCAAACAGGTTGCTAATTTAATTGTATAATGTCATAGTTTTATGACATTAATTTTACACTCTGTGATAACTTGATAAGTTTAACTCGCACAACTTTTATTTAGTAAAAAGTTTAGTGAAATCATCTACTTTAACAATATTTGTAAGTAATTATGTGAGCGCCATGTATCTGACACATAATTAATTTATCCGTCATTGCTTCATTTTAATTGTTTTTACTTATTGTGATATAGTAATTTTATTCTCGGTACATCGTCTTCACTTGTAATGATATAATATTGATGTATACAAAGTATTGTAAAACAGTTTAAAAGAGTAACGGTGGAGTTTCTTGCCCATTCTTCTCCATGTGAAACTACTCGTACTCGTAGAATCAATTTTATTTCCGTGTAAATTTTGACGTTCAAAAGTGCCATTTATGTGCCTATTTGAAATATATGCTTTGACTTTGACTTTGATCTATACGCAGATGATTTGCAACTTTACCGAAATTTTACTGTAGCTGACGTGGGTTTCTGCAATTGCTATTATGAATCATGACCTGACTTGCATCAGCGTTAGGGCTAAGTCATTTGGTTTACAAATTAATCCAACTAAATCTCAGGCCATGATCATAGGCAGCAGATTCGTTCGTAAGGTGGCTGATGCCTTTTTATCTTGATGGTGTTTGCATTGACTATACCGAAACCGCCAAATATCTCGGTGTAATCTGACTCCAATCTTTCGTGGCGTGCTCAGGTCAATGAGGTTAACTTAGTCGAAAGGTACATTTCTCCTTCCATTCGCTGAAAAGCCTTCAGTCTCCTGCTCTTGAAGACCAAAACTATTTTGGCACAAACACAAATTCAGCCGATTATAGATTATGCCGACGCCTGCTACCATAGAATAGACTACCTCGCAGAGTTGATCATTACTTTGCTGCGGAGTTATTATAAAACAGTTATATCTCCTAAGATATTCATTGAAATTAAATGATGTAAGGGCAACTTTGTTCAAAATTAAATACTTGTGATGAATAACGTATTTATTTGGATAAGGATTAATACCATGTTTATGAAAACTCCTTCGCAAATAATGCATTAATTTCGAACAAATTTGATTACCATAAAAAAGGTTATAGTGAGTCAATCTTAAAAGATAGACATATGCTGTCGCAGACTTTTTTTTAGAAAATTTAAAGAGGATCAATTCCATCATACATTATATTTGCCTAACTTAAACCGTTTACGCAGCGCACGCAACGGAAGCTCTCAAAAAGAATAATTTTTCCCGTTTTTGCAACATTTTTCATTTATGCTCCGCTCCTTTTGGTTGTAGCGTGATGTTATATAGCCTATAGCCTTCCTCAATAAATGGACTATTCAACACAAAAAGAATTTTTCAATTCCAACCAGTAGTTTCTGAGATTAGCGCGTTCAAACAAACAAACAAACAAACAAACAAACTCTTCAGCTTTATATATTAGTATAGATTTTTATTGACATTGAATATGGGCTAGATGAATGCAGTTTAAGGCGGGAGGGTGGCAAATTTAGTCTATTTTTATGGCGCAACGAATAATTTGTTTGTATGTCTCCCCGTGTGCTGTAAGAATCTGGATATTTACGGACTAGTTCACATAGTTCTAAGATATAAATACCAACCAAGGTGAGAACCTTGTGTTTCTGAAAGTAAAGCTTGCAACTATCCGTTGGTTCTATATTGGTAATTATTCGTATTAGCTTTTTTTGGAGGGTAAATAGGGAGGGAGCGTCTGTGCTATTTCCCCATAAGATGATGCCATAGTTAAACCAAGCGTGGGCATACGCGTAGTATGTGACTAGTGCGGTTTGTAGGTTTGTAGTCTTTTTTATTTCGCGGAGAACATAAGAAAACTTTGAAATTTTTGATTTTACTGTCTGTATATGTGTTTTCCAGTTTATATGTGTGTCTATTGTTAAACCTAGGAGAGTGAAATTGTTAACTGCTTCAAATTTATGTTGATTAAAAGTAAAATCTATATTTATTCGTTTTTTCTGCCAGGGGTGAAATGCTATTAATTTGGTTTTAGTAAAACTCGCAGGCCCGTTAGATGCTTTTTTATTATTATTATTATTAAAGGATGGTGGGCGAGAATGGTCCCAGTACCGTCAGCCACTATGTGTCAATTACTTAATAGAGCAAATAATACTGAATCTTTTTTATTACGTCACCATTTAAATACATCCAAGAGGAAACGATCTACATGTATCTAAAGTATTTTTCTGTTAATCAATTATTTATCGATTTTGAGTGCATTATTAAATAAATATAAACTATAGAAAGATATAACAATAATACAAAGCCAACAATACAGTGTAATATAATTACGAAATGAAAGATTAAAAAATACATGGAGACAAACTACGCGTTGATTGGCGCAGCTCGATATCTCCCTGTCTCGCAACATGCGCTGGGGTTGCTCCGGCTCGTCGTCGGCTCGGCGCAGTCCTTACTGACTCTTATACAGAGATTCCCAACGACTAGTTTCCGATCTCAATAATATGCACATTTCTGGAACTAATCTATGTTTTTTGCGAGCAAAAATACAGTCCAGGTATACAAGAGTAAGACGTTCTTACTCATATATAACTAATGAAGATGAAATAGGTTTGGCATCTTAAAATCATTATTACTGCACCTGTAGAACTGGCAACAGGATGTTAGGATGCTGCGCTCATGTGATGGTCATTTTTTTTTTATATGGCAAGGTGTAAAGATCGCATTCGTCGACCGGCACTGTTTCTGGACCCCATAATTATTAACCCAGAAGCTTGAATCAATCAAAATGTTAGTTTTTTTTTTTTTTGTCTCACGGGAAATTGAGTATTCTTATTAATTAATTTTTATTTTATCTATCTATACCTGAATATAATCTAATTGGCTTGCTAACCTAACTTAAACTGACACCTAATCTAAACTGTTTTATACGTGTCACAACCGTAAAACCCTACATGAAATAACCTAACTTAACACTATCATACTGGATAACCCTGGGATAGATTTTGATGCGCCTTGGCCTGAGTCAGGGGAGAAGTAATGTCTTCAAAGTAACGATAGTTTTAACTGTGGTGCTAGTGGAACCAGCTCCCATATATTTTTACCTACCATCCTTTGTATAGCTGCACACACCTAAGACACAAACTATTTGTATAGCTGCACACACCTGCGACACAAAATATTTGTATAGCTGCACACACTTGCGACACAAACTATTTGTATAGCTGCACACACTTGCGACACAAACTATTTGTATAGCTGCACACACCTGCGACACAAACTATTTGTATAGCTGCAAACACCTGCGACACAAACTATTTGTATAGCTACACACAGCTTCGACACAAACTATTTGTATAGCTGCACACACCTTCGACACAAACTCTTTGTATAGCTGCACACACCTGCGACACAAACTATTTGTATAGCTGCACACAGCTTCGACACAAACTATTTGTATAGCTGCACACACCTTCGACACAAACTCTTTGTATAGCTGCACACACCTGCGACACAAACTATTTGTATTGCTGCACACAGCTTCGACACAAACTATTTGTATAGCTGCACACACCTTCGACACAAACTCTTTGTATAGCTGCACACACCTACGACACAAACTATTTGTATAGCGGCACACACCTGCGACACAAACTATTTGTATAGCTGCACATACCTTCGACACAAACTCTTTGTATAGCTGCACACACCTGCGACACAAACTATTTGTATAGCTGCACATACCTTCGACACAAACTCTTTGTATAGCTGCACACACCTAAGACACAAACTATTTGTATAGCTGCACACACCTTCGACACAAACTACTTGTATAGCTGAACACACCTGCGACACAAATTATTTGCTATCTACATACAAACACATTGCATGAATAGCATTTTAAAAAGTTCATAAGTCATAATTAAATACCTAACAAAATGTTCGGCCGTAACATTAATATCATCAGATCATTAAACATTTTCTTTGGGATACTTTCAAGATGAAAGCTCACTATTCCTTTAGATCCGCACTCCCTTTGGATTATATCACTCAGATTGTATCATGATGGTATATCTATGTTTGAGTACAGTCAGCCTCAAAAAGATGTATAGTAAGTAATGTAGGACATGAACAGAGGCCACAGGAATCTTTCGCTACGGTTGAAGTATACGTATGTATAGTTAGGAAAGAATGTTCCCGTGCAGGTGCACGTCATGCTCGTCTTCGCTGATCAGTGATCACACTTTATAATCCCTCGCTCAAAATGGCCGTTTTGAAAACAAGCAATGAATGAATTTCATAAATCCTATAATTTGACAATCAATGCATAGACACGACTAGAAAGCATATTCAGCATAAATATAGAAGACTAGCCGAACCCGCGGCTCTATCTGAAGCAATAGTTAGATTGTTCTGGGGAAGCTGGAAGGCCTAGTTTATACAATGGTATAAACTAGGTTTAGCAAAGTTAAGTAAACTTTGTTTGTAACCTGAAATATTAAAGAAAAAGAGACAAGAAAAAATTTTAAAAATTAATTTGGCGCAGTTGTGCCAAAAAACTTTTTTGCATATTAAATTTGTTTAATTTTAGATTAATGTATTAGCATTAATCTAAAATTAAACAGTTTTAATTTTAAGTACTCAAATACCATCAAAAGGTCAGGAAATAATAAAAAGATTTTTTTGTCTGAAAGTTGAATAATTTCAATCTATGCAGATTCTGGTGTCCTACCCCAAACTATATGATTTTAAAACTCATTTACTCAAAGAGTTTATTTTTCAAAGTGAGTATTTTTATTTTGAACAGTTGCGTCGCTGTTTATAAGTTTAATAATGCCTTTGAATAACCATTTTTTTTTTTTTTTTTTTTTTTTTTATTCAAAATCTGTATTAACAATAACAAACATAAAGTCTGCCAAACTGCATAATAGTTTGTCGGCGGTTGTTCTCGTCTAGCAATGGATTACAAATTTTGAAAATTAATGTGCTAAAACTTAATGCTTTATTTGATTAATTAATATGAATCAATTAACTGTTGTTCTAGATAACACTCAGTTTTGAGTATCAATTTTGATACTGCTATTTATCCTGATAATATATCAGGATAAATCAGGGTAAGAAAATTGAGAGTTTGGGGTAGGACACCAGAAACTGCAACTTTCAGGAAAAAAAATGTTTTTATTATTTATGCAAAAAAAAAGTTTTGGTAAATAATTGCATCTGATTTTGTCATAAATTTTCACTTGAATTTGAAGGACACCCATATTGCAGATGGAGACACTTTTGCTGAGAATTGCTCAGTTGATACACAATAAGGATCTCATTTAGATAACATCCTTCAAAGCAAAATAAATATTAAATATCTGCGTTTAAAAAATATAATAATGGATGAACGATATGCATTGTTCTATAATATCGCTTTCAGCTAAAAGCCAAGTTACTAAATAATTAAAGTATTCCTATTAAAAATAGAATTGTTCTGCGTAATGAAAGGGTAAAAAGCTCTCGTTACAATTTAATTAAAGTAAACAGAGCGCAACTTACTCGTATTAGCGCAGTGCTTAGCTTGAGCGACGCGCGACGCTCGAGAACTGAGCCTGGAGGTAATTAACTAATACTTCAATGAAAATTTAACTAGACTTTACGAAATCATACAAAATTACAAAGAAATAATGGTTTATTTTTAATAAGTTATTACAATTGTAATCTATACGAGTCACCTAATGATCGAAGAATAAATCAAGCTTAAAGAAGTCGAGACAGTAGTTTCGCGAAAATCAAGTACGTCAGCTTATTATTATAATCAGAACTAAGTTATGTTGCTAACGTCCGGCTGGTGTCTTTCAATCAAAGTGATTCTGTACAGTAAGTCGGAAGAAGAACATTAAGTCACAAACAAAAATCGGCGGCGGAGGGAAGTAGGTGGGAATCTGTGATTCATTGATTAGATCATTATCATCCGCATTGTCCACAGCTGCTCAGAACTCACACAGGGCTGCTACTTCATATCTTACGGTACCCTGGCCAAATGGTAGGATAATCTATGTAATCTAAAATTTAAGGGCCGCTATGCCATCCGTAGATGGTGTTCTAACCAAGCGTTTATTACCCCTGGACAGGACTGGCTTGCGCCTGGTGACGGGAACTATCACAGGACACTGCTCGCTAAACAAACACTTCCACACAAAAGGCATAAGGGACAGTCCTCTGTGCAGGGCCTGCATGGAGTCTGAGGAAACCGTTGCCCATGTGCTCTTTGAATGCACAGGCGTCACCCAGATTGGAACAGAAGCCTACGGGGCACCCAGATCTTTCACTGATGTTTTAAACAGACTACAAAAAAAAAAAAACTTATTAACTAAAAAATTTTTAACACAATAAGAAAAAATCGACTAGTTTCCTTTCAATCCGGTCAGTTTGTATTATTCGACTAAATTCAATGGAGGTTGTAATGCATTGTCCTTACACCGAAAAAGCAGCCATTAAAATTTGCCGTATTATATTCGGACCGTTGAGTGACGTTTTAAGACAAATTAAATAAATATCAAATATTTCTCCCCTTAATTAGTCATATAAACAACAAAAACAGATCAATAAACTCTTTTTCAACACATTTGCTCAAAAAATGCATTTACGAAGCCTGTATACATTGTTCGAAAGTTAAAAATTACGCACCATACAGCAGAACGTGCGGTAAAATAGGTACTCTCACCTTAGTACCTATTTTACCGCATATCCCGTTGTATAGCACCGTGCGTATTCTTTACGGTTTTTATTTTTTTATTTTCATAAAAATGATATAAGAATTCCACCAAGGAGTTTCACATATCGAACCTCCTTGGAAGCGCTTTTGCTCAATACGATTGTCTCACTTTAATAATAAAGAGTAAATGAGACGAAAGATGTAGTTCTAATTTTCACCACGTGCACGTTTCAGCCGTCCTTAATGTGGTCAATATATTCAATGTTAATAAAAAACCGGTCAAGTGCGAGTCGTACTCGCGCACCGAGGGTTCCGTACAAATTTGTAGGTATGTAAATAGTTTAAAACGGGTTTTTTTAATAATGTGTCTATAAATTTACGGTATTCGAATTTTTTATGTTTATGAAATTAAATATTTTTATTTTTATATTTGAGTTGATTGAATGAAAGGTAAATTGCGGTTTACGATTTATGACGTATTAAAAAAAAACTACTTACTAGATCTCGTTCAAACCAATTTTCGGTGGAAGTTTACATGGTAATGTATATCATATTTTTTTTTTAGTTTTATCATTCTCTTATTTTAGAAGCTACAGGGGGGGGGGGGTACACACATTTTACCACTTTGGAAGTGAATTAGAAACCTCAATATCATTTTTGAAGACCTATCCATAGATACCCCACACGTATGGGCTTGATGAATTTTTTTTTTGAGTTTCAGTTCTAAGTATGGGGAACCCCCAAAATTTATTGTTTTGTTTTTTTTTTTCTATACAGAATACATCTACTTACCAAGTTTCAACAGTATAGTTCTTATAGTTTCGGAAAAAAGTGGCTGTGACATACGGACGGACAGACAGACATGACGAATCCTTAAAGGTTCCGTTTTTTGCCATTTGGCTACGGAACCCTAAAAAGCACTCTATTTCATTACATAGTGTACTGTTTTCTCGCAAATGTGTTGAAAAACGTTGTATGACACACGCGCAGAAATTGGTATTTACAAACTCGTGACTATGGTAAGCCCTCGACTTCGTCTCGGGCTTACATTTGTCTACTCGTTTATAAAAACCAACTTACCGCACTAGTATCATAAATAACTATTACCTACCAAAACTTCGAGATCCCATCCTTTTTTTAAATTTTTACGTAATATTTTTACAATTTTTCAATGAATACTTCGGCAGTTTTAGCTTGCGTACAGTAATTGTGTATCTTGGGTTTTTAGTAGATCAATGCTTTTGAATCTTTTTCACAGGAACTACTTACTTAGAGCATTAAAAATGACTGAATCTTTTAACAGTACCCTTACATTATACTCACACTCACCCTTAAGGCTCCTACAAACAGGCGCGACACGCGATGTGACACAAAGGAACCGCTCGTCGCGCAACATGCGGTGCCTTTGTGTCGCGCCTGTTTGTAGGAGCCTTTATACTATACTCACCTTACATTACATTCACTTCTCCCACACACATATTAACGCAGAGATAAAATGGGTAATATCAGTAGTTATTAATTCACTATTGTTTTCATTAAAAAAAAAACGTAAATTATTTAAATTACATAATAAATTAAATTGTTTTTATTTTCAAGCTTTCAAACAGCTAAATAATAAGTTAGGCTTCACAATGTGCCTGGCAGGAAGGAACGCTGACACCTGAGATACAGGATACGAGTATGTCCTAGTTTGGGTATCAGAAGTTTCACAAAATCGAGCATGTACTTAGTCTAATTACTATAAGGATCTAAGTTACTTAAGTACATGAAATGAAATGAAATCGTTTATTCTGTGAATAGGATCACTTTTACACGTCGTATAAAAAAAAATAATTAAATAAGATAGTTGGAGTCGACATTTCCTATCTGACTACCCCTGAGAAGAAATTCCGAAACAAACTCAGGGGCCAGTCTCTTTTAAAGTCCAGACATAATCTTGGTCAGATCATGTGAGGACCATGTAGATCCGTGTCCGAAATGGTCTTTTGAGGAAAGAACCACACAATTTTGAGTGGACCTGTCCAGTCAGTGCAGCATTTGTCAGTAATCGTGTAGCTCAAATCAGGATTTAAGGAGCTCAACGACTCGACGGACAATACCAAAGAAAGGACATTTAGGTAGGTCGCATAAAGTACTCAAAATACCAGACCATCATTAAAACTAAGTGAGATATAAAAAAAATGTTAATCCAAAAATAAACAAATGACCCACATAGGTGTACATTACCCCAGCAGGAAAGTGTCTCCTAGAGCGATATGAGTGGAACGTATAATTAGTGCGTAATCTGCTGTAAATGTGCGCCAAATAAAAAGTTTGTGCGTTTTGTCGTTTTCGAATAAAACGGAAAAAATGATTCCTGCAACGTTTTTCCAGCAGGAAAATTCTAAACGAAAGGTCGGAGAGAGAAATATTTTGCATGGGCAGAAAGCTTATATTTGTGCAAAAATGTGTGCCGAAAATATAATTTGTGCGTCTTCAGGTTTTCGAGATATTACATTTCCTGCTGGAGTAACGTTTTGCAGAATCGTGTATCTCTAAAACCATTATATGTGCGCCTGTAGAATAAACATATACGAGTACCTCTTTATTTGTGCGTATTTGTGACAGAATTAGATTTAAGAAAATATTTATAATTTTCAAGTAATCGCGCTTTTTTGAAAACCAGAAAAAATATCGTAGCACCTAAATGAGAAAACGTATAAGCTCGCTGAAAACTGTATTCGATCCTTCTTGGCGCTTTTAATAACCATAAAAAGTTTCAAAAGTGTACATGCATGCGTTATCTACATATATCTATACCTATATCTATCTATATCGATATCTATTCTTTATCTATACATATAATAAATCTGAAGACGAGGCGTTTCTGTACATCGAAAATATTTCAAAAAAAAAAAAAAATTGGGGTGTTAAAGAATAACCAACAGATTTCCATTTGATTGGCATTTCATCAATTTTTGGAATTTTTGTCTGTTTGTCTGTCTGGATTGTTTGAACAGGTTCAACGTTAAAAGTACCAAACCAATATGGTTAACTTTTATACTTAAATATTTTATATAACTTGGAGTAGTGATTAATTTTTTTTTCATCGCAATCGCTTTACTCTATCAAAAGATATTATCAATTTAAAGTCTTTAAGAATTTAACTATTCACTTGAAACACGTAACGACATCTACTAACCTAAAATGATACTATACTCGTAAGTAAGGTTTGGGAGATAGTGTTTTTTTAAGGTGGTTATTTTAGCACACTGCGTGCGCAAACTTAACTCGATACATTGTGAATAGATTAATAACTCCCAATGACCCATTCAAAGGTTAGGCTACTTGAAGTATTCAAATTGCGTTGGTAAATAGTTTAGTAGTAGTGCTCTAGGTGGCGCTATACCTAATTTATATAGGTATACTTAATTTATTTAACATGAAACAATAATGATAAATATAAATATGCATTCCTTTAAAAACTATTTATCTATAATATAATGTTGTTTTAAGTCTACATAGCTTATAGAGTGTTTGTTAAACATTTTCCCATGCGTAAAATTTTGACAGTATCACTTTGTGCTCGATAGATGGCGTTGTTCTTTTAACGTCATTTTCTGAATCGCGGTGTCAAGATTTTCCATGGAAGAATGACCCTCGTTCATGTATAAACCTAGTTTTTGATATCACAGGGCCCGCGTCTGTCACGCGGGCCCAACATCCTCAGGCCGCATTAGGCCGCTACAAGGAGGGGCCCATATTAATGGGCCACCGCGAACCCTCCGCGGACAACCGAAAAGAGAGTTCTGTGTCCTTGATCTTGACTTCTTCATTGTCGATGTAATAAAAGTGTTTCGTTCCGTGTTCGTTTTGGGCTTAACACAGCTGATCTTCCAGCACACATTTTTTTTTAGTGTCTATCTGTTTGCCTGTAATACTTCTCAGAAAAAGTCCACCTAAATTTTTGTTCTTCCCAGAATTCCCCTCATTCCCAATAATTTCCCGTTTAGTTTTAAACGTGTGCAATTCTCCGTCAGCCTATGTTACGCCACGACCATTATTAAGCTCAGGGCCAAACATTGTCCGTTGCGGGGGTGGACCTTAGTATTGGTTGCTTTTCCCACGGCCAACTTTATGTAGCTCTTTCGCGTGTGAGGAACCCTTTTTTTTTGGTTGGGAAATTATCCAATAACTTCTCCCGCTCTGGGCGGAGCGGGAGGGCGTATCAGACTTTTACTGACTGAAACCCACCCGGGTTCCTTCAGTTGCCTGTGTGCCAGGGCCACAGTATCCTTTTCGAACAAACCCGCAACCCTGGCAGGCACCGGTCTCGGCGGACCCCGTCAGTGCATGCTGACATCTCTTTGAGGCGCGCGCGGAACATAGCGCGCCGTCGCCCCGGCCTGGTCCTTACCGGACGGCGAGCTGCCCATAGCTCGCCGTCCGCAAGCCCGCGCCTACGGTGGCCGGGAATCGGCTACCGATTCCCGCCGCCCAGGGCATCTCCTGTGACTAGGGGCGTGAGGGCGCACAGACTGCCGCTCCCTCACGCGTTCCGCCTCCTCCTTCGCGAGCGTTACTGCTTCGCCGAAGGAGGTGACTGCCTCCCATACACTCTCGCTCCGGACCATGGCCTGGACTAGGGCCGGACGCGAGAGATCGCCGCCGCTGAGCGCCTCCGTGAGGACACGGCGGTGCTCTGCCCAAGCCAGGCAGACCTCCACCGTATGCTCCACCGTGTCCTCCGGGCGATCTACACAGTGGTAACACCCGGGCGTTTCCTCCCGCCTAATCCGAAACAGAAATCTCCCGAAACAACCGTGTCCGGTGAGGATCTGTATCAGGCGGAAGGTGACGACGCCGTGGCGCCTCTCTAGCTACTCCTCAAAGAGGTGACTTATCGCCACAGTTGTGGCGTGCCCAGCGCTGGGTTGCGACAATCGCATCCTCCAAGTCACCATGAGATCCCGCCGGAGCTCTGTCCGCTGTGCCGTGATTTCTCACGGCAGCGGAGTAACGCCCCGGCGTTTCACCTCCTCGCACCACTCCCATAAGAGCGCGAGGATTTTTGCCTCCAGATCCCAAGGCGGCCATCCGGCAAGGAGGCTTGCCGCCTCACCGGAGACCGTGCAGTAACCCCGTACCAGCCTGATGGCCGTGACCCTTTTGGACGCGTTCAACCGGCGGGCAGGTCGCCGCCTCAAGGAACGCACCCACACCGGTGCCCCGTAAAGGGCTATGGACCACACGACCCCCGCATAGAACCTCCGGCACGAGGTGATTGGACCCCATAGATTAGGCAGGTGCCGCTTCAAGGCAGCCCCGGCCAGCTCCAGTCTGGGAGCTAAACGTCGGAAATGCTCCACGAAGTTCCACCGGCTGTCGAGGATGAGTCCCAGATGAATATATAATATAGAGAAGCATTTTCCTAAAAACACAAATTTTGTGGCAGCTTTTTACTAGAAAAAATCACCAGGCCTGGTCGACATATTCTCCCTTATCAATGGAGGAGGTGAAATATCTTCTTTATGCGGCACATTATTGTTTTCCGACATCCACGCGAACGAAGGCGCGGGCACAGCTAGTTGAATATTATTGCTAAAAGTCAAAACGACGGTGTCATAACTTTGACGGCAAAATACAAGAAACCGGCTCAACCCAAGATGTGTGGGTCTAAACCAAGAATTTGTGCGTTTAGTCAAAAATATATAGTGAAAATATTCAACTTGGAAATGTTCGCATTAAGTAGATATAAACAAAAAACAAAACATGTACACAACGGCTGGTTATCCCACCAAATTCGAATGACTAGTAAAATGCGACGATTTCATACTTACTCGTAACGATGACCTTCTTAACTTTACTCACGAACCGGTTGACACGTGTTGTGCCTGAGTACACTGAAGTAGAAAAGAAGTAAAAAAATAAACTTGTCATAAGATTATATTCCACTAGTTTTTGCCCGCGGCTCCGCCTGCGTGGATGTCGGTTATCGCGTAAAAAAGTAGCCTATGTCCTTCTCCATATCCCAGGCTATATCTTTGCCAAATTTCATGACGATCGGTTCAGCGGTTTAGTCGTGAAAACGTAACATACAGACAGACAGACAGACCGACAGACAGAGTTACTTTCACATTTATAATATTAGTATGGAGTATCTGTTTCCGTGACTTTTGCATATGATTAAGTACAAAAAAGTAGCCTAAGTACTATTCCAAGGTATATGTTATCTTCTTATTTCCAAACATTGAAATACATTCAGTGTTTTGTGTGTGAACGAAAGACATAGGTAGGTACATCCAGACATTTGCATTTATAATATTATAGTAGAAAAAAAGTACTATAAAGACCAAAAACATCATATGCGGTTGTTTAAAAAATATATATAAGTAGTTCAAGAAAGGTGTTAAAAAGAGCCTACAGATACCTACAGTTTATAGATTAAAAATAAAAAGCCAATTAACATAACAGTAAAAAAAGACATAGAGTATCTACATATATTGATTTAAGCCGTAGTTTAGATAAAATAATTAAGTTTTTCGTCATCAATACGCATTTTTTTTATCATATCACGCTTTCTTTCCCCGAAGGGTTTTTTTTTTTTTTTTTTTTTTTTTTTTTTTTTTTTTTTTTTTTTTTTTTTTTGGCAGGAGTGGGAAATCCTCATGGACGCCCAGACTACTTCACGAACGAACTAGTCTGGGCAGTGCCGGACTCTTACCGGCTAAAACCACACTCCTGCCTTACAGTATACCTCTGACATGATCAAAGCCGTTTTCAGCATGAGTTCTTCCATTCAATCTCAAATTCTGTTCATCAAAAATCACGATCTTCAACTCGACAGACAATACATTCTTATTTCGCTAAACTTAATAATACATGAAACTATACCTACATTTTTTTTTTTTTTTTTTTTTTTTGTTATTACAATTTTATTTCCTTATTATAACTTGTTTTTTTTTTTTTTTTTGGCTTATTATAATTTTTTTTTTTTTTTACATCTTATTGTATTAGTTCCCCGAAGGGTTGGGCAAAGGTGTACCTATAGTAAACCCACATTTCGCCAGTTAAGTCCCATCTTAATATTTTTAATTAGCCCCCCAAGTCAGGTCATATAATTGCCAATAAACGTTTGAACGCGACTGTACGGACAACAGCTTAGGTTTAATACGTCCAATAAAGATGGTCATCGTTATGTATGAAATCGTCGCATTTTTCTAGTCATTCGAATTTGGTCGGATAACCAGCCGTTGTGCACATGTTTTGTTTTTTGTTTATATCTACTTAACGCGAACATTTCCAAGCTGAATATTTTCACTATATATTTTTGACTAAACGCACTAATTCTTGGTTTAGACCCACACATCTTGGGTTGAGCCGGTTTTTTGTATTTTGCCGTCAAAGTTATGACACCGTCGTTTTGACTTTTATCAATATTATTCAATAACGCATGCATGTACACTTTTGAAACTTATTATGGTTATTAAAAGCGCCAAGAAGGATAGAATACAGTTTTCAGCGAGCTTATACGTTTTCTCATTTAGGCGCTACGATATTTTTTCGGGTTTTCAAAAAAGCGGGATTACTTGAAAATTATAAATATTTTCTTAAATCTAATTCTGTCACAAATACGCACAAATAAAGAGATACTCGTATGTATTTATTCTACAGGCGCACATATAATGGTTTTAGAGATACACGATTCTGCAAAACGTTACTCCAGCAGGAAATGCAATATCTCGACAACCTGAAGCCGCACAAATTATATTTTCGGCGCACATTTTTGCACAAGTATAAGCTTTCTGCCCATGCAAAATATTTCTCTCTCCGAACTTTAGTTTAGAATTTTCCTGCTGGAAAAACGTTACTCCAGCAGGAATAGTTTTTTTCCGTTTTATTCCAAAACGACAATACGCAAAAATATTTGATTTGGCGCACATTTACAGCAGATTACGCACTAATTATACGTTCCACTCATATCACTCTAGGAGACACTTTCCTGCTGGGGTAACGTACACCCCACATAGTGCTCTCATTCACAATAATTAAAGTAGTATATTTATGTAATACTTTTCAAAGTATCATGTCATTTTGTATATAATATTTAGTAATGTCAATATTTACATAAAACGTTATATAATAATTAAAATATCCAGTTTTACGTTTTTATCACAAGGCTTAGCAGAGCGACCACCTCAATCCCATGCTTTTTGTCTTCTAAATAATCGTAAATTTTAGTATAGTATAGTTATAGTACCCTTTTTTACAAAGTTTGGTTTTAATACAGCTTTTAAATCGTTTAATGAGTAAGTTTCTAATTTCAATGGGAAGTTTGTTGTAAAAGCGTATTTAATGACCCATGAATGAGTTGCCTACTCTGTGGAGGCGAGTGCGATGTTAGCATTATTGTGTTTATTCCTGGTATTTAAACTATGAATATCGGACATTTTCTTAAAATTTGATATATTTTTGTGTACATACAATAGATTTTCAAATACATATTGAGAGGCTACAGTGAGAATATCTATTTCTTTAAATTTTTCTCGAAGGGAATCTCTTGCACCTAGGTTGTAAATGGCTCGAACAGCCTTTTTGAACAAAGATTGAATTAATGTCCGCACAGGAGTCCCATATGACATAAGATTATGAAAAAAATTAAAATAAACAATTCTGGCTGTATCTACATCAGTTATCTGTCACAGTTTTTTAACAGCATAAGCGGCTGAACTAAGCCTTCCTGACAATTTTTCTATGTGCCCACACATAGAAAAATTTGCTGCCGATGGTCAGGGCTCTAGAGAAAGGAGCCTTCTCACTATGCGTGCCGTGTCTAGGAGTACTGCTCTCTGAATCAAGCCCTTGGCCCAGCCGCGCAATGAGAGCCTCCTGAGGTGTTGTCGAGGCTTCCGCTATTAGGCCATTAACCGTAATGATTATCGGTACAATAATTGCAGAGTCCACGTCCCACATGTCGACAACCTCGTGTGCTAAGTCAAGATACTTGTTTATTTTTTTTTATCTTTTTCAGCTTTCACGAGATTCTCGTCATGAGGGACAACGATATCAACAATCATTGCACGACGCTCTCGTCGATCTTTTACCACAATATTAGGCTTATTGGCTACAATAGTCCTGTCAGTGATGATAGATCGATCCCAGTATAATGTGGCGTGACTATTCTCAAGAATCGGATCGGGCACATACCTGTAGTATGGTACTTCGGATTCCACAAGGTTGTACTGCAAGGCAAGTTGCCGGTGGATTATCCTAGCCACTAGATTGTAAAAATACTCGCCGTTAGCAAGACGAGAACAACCGGAAACAATATGTCGGATTGATTCACCGAGACGTTGGCATGCCCGACAGAATATGTCAACCGTACCATCCTTGACAATGTATTTCCGATAATTATTCGTCATGATAACTATACAAATACAAAATAGTTTATTGTGACAAATAGAAAATTACATTTTACATTTAAACGTGTTTGTAGCCTCCTTTTAGGCAAACAATGCCTGTATTAGAAGGCTCCGCTCTTTCGCATCATTATCGTACATTTAAGGGTAACCATGCAATGTAAGTACATTTTTCTGTATTTAGCTTAAATTGAAATAAATTAAAACAATAAAATTATATTAAAAAATCAAATAATTAATTAAATAAATTCAAATTTTAATCTTAAGAAAATAAAAATAAGAATCCATGTGAAGTTGCAATTTGAATGATTAATTCATGAAGCTTATTCTCAGTTACTGCATGTGATGTAGTGTGGTGTGTTGTGGTGTGGTGTGATGTGTTGTGGTGTGGTGTGGTGTGGTGTGGTGTGTGTGGTGTGTGTGATGAGGTGTGTGGTGTGGTATGGTGTATGGTGTTTTAAGTTATGGTTTATTTATATCTATCTACACTAATCTACACTAATAATAATATTATAAAGAGGAAAGATTTGTACCTATTTTTGTATGTTTGTATGTGGGGCCGATTTAAAAAATTCTTTCACCAATAGAATGCTACATTCTTCCAATTTGACATAGGCTACATTTCATTTTGAAAAAAATTAGGGATCCTTGGTAAAATTTTAACAATGTAACCGAAGGTGTAGAAAAATGAGTCTTAAAATGTCTTTCGTCGAATGCGCTGCCGAAACTATTAGCGATAGAACAAAATAATGTACAACAATATTGAAGAACATCATAATGTCTAATAATAATTTTTTAATCAATAAAAATATTTGTGAAAAAAAGTGTTTTATATCCAAATTTCCAAAAATAAATAATTGTCTACCCCGTGCGAAGCCGGGACGGGCTGCTAGTATAATATATGTGATATATTTCGGCTACTCAACGTGTTCCAGGAGTGCCTCGGTTTCCTCGTAGGTAAGTGGTTTTATCCAGTCTACTATACATTTTTACAGTCGTGGTAACTTTTATTATACAGGGTGTTTGGCAGAACGTTGAACATACGAAAATGGTGGATAGGTGGGGTCATCTGCTACTTACTCAGCCCTAATTTATTTGGCCCTGGCCCCCTGGATATTAAAAAAAAAATTTTTGCTTTCTTTTAGTTTCACCACTTTCTTAACTTTAAAGTGTATTTTTTTATTAAAAATGGGTAAAACAGGCAATATTTTAGTTTATTTTTTTATCTTTAATATTGGCAGATTCTTATAAAATTATTGCTTTATTCAGATGTTAGCTAGAAAAAAGTTATGACTCCTCAAACTTACAGAAAGATGTAATAAATAAAAATATTGCCTGTTTTACCCATTTTTAATACAAATGACACTTTAAAGTTAAGAAAGTGGTGAAACTAGAAGAAAGCAAAAAAATTTTTTTTTTAATATCCAGGGGGCCAGGGCCAAATAAATTAGGCCTGAGTAAGTAGCAGATCACCCCACCTATCCACCATTTTCGTATGTTCAACGTTCTGCCAAACACCCTGTATACATAAACATGTTTGTTAATTTTGTTATAGAGCTGAGTAGATCGTTTATTAAATTGCCTGCATGCAAATCTAGTTTTAGTTTGGAGAACTTGGACAACCAAATCTTTTCTCCTTTTAGGTTTTTCGATTACATTATATGGTAGTGTTTTTTGTTTTTTTTTAGTATGGTTTGGGTTACATAAAGTTTCCTTACTGAGAGTAAATCACTTATTTGGTATAAGCTTGAAGTGGAGAATCTTTTATTTTTAAAATACATAATCTTTACTAATGCACGCTGCGCTCGTTCTATGTTTATAAATTTTGATTTTGCTGCACCGCCCCAAATTGGGATACAATATAATATTACAGACTGGGCAAGTGCGACATATATTTACTTCATCGGTTTCCCCGAAGAGGCCGCCGAAACGAAGCCAGGATACAGACGCCAAAAAAATCTACATCAAGCCCATGGAGGGCCTTGTAAAAGCGTCCATGAAGCTCTTTGCCTTGCCATACTTCCTTACGATCGTTAGTATCAAGTACTGCAGGTTTGCACCAGTTCTCTTTCACCAAGGAGAGCGGGGTGAGGCCCTTGTCCACTGCGACAACATCTCGGTGCATCCCCACGTCAGTTTGAAAGAAATATTCAGTTAGCACATTTTTGAAGTTAATGAATGTGTGTTCGTAGAATTAATAACAGTTCAGTTACACACGTTCATCAGCCGCACGCCGGCCATCGCTCCGAGCCTGAACCTCTACGCTCTGTGCTTGTATCTACTAGTTGTCAAAGTAATGGCTCATCTATCTTCATAAACTCTGAGTCGCTGATAGAAAGATATTGATTATCTTATGTTATTTAAGAACATCTATCTGTATTCTACGTAAATTCGTAAAATTGTAATTAGTACTAGACCTTGACGTTGCACATTAAATTAATGAAATGTTTACAACAGTAATGTAATCTTAATTTTCAAATGTATTGCCATATTAGCGTGGATTGCTGCTAATGTAGTTGCAATAAACGAAGTATTTTACTGTTATAGAATCGAACCAAAGACGCGAGAGTAGCAGAGTAGTAAATGGGTTTTCTAAGATGACGTCGTAAAATACAAATGGCTAAACTTGACCCTCTTTAAGTTTTACTAGCGAATTAATTGAATTGATTTCAAACTGCCTAGTTTTAACTATACCACGCGCAAGGAGGTAATTACCTATATGTAATGTTGTTCGTCGAAATGTAACAAGTTAAGGCTAGTTTTGAATCACTGCGCTATAGCACACCGTGCAGTAGTATGCAGTAGTGTGCAGTGTGAGTGAACTGGTAAGTGAACGCAACGCAATAGAAACTCTCCGGAGCACATTCAAACTGTAGTGCGCGAATGTTTGCACATTAACGAGCACAATCTGCTCGATGTGAACGCGCTCTATTTAGCTATAACACCGATGTACTTAAGGTATGTCGGCGTCACGAGTTCACGACTGTGTTTTCAGAAGGAATAGGGGTGTAGGTTTGTATACGTTCATCAGTGAAATGTGATCGGGTTCACTTTACGCCGATGAACCGTTTTCAGCATTCAGGAATTTTATTACAGCAAAGCATAACACGGGCCGGCCGACCAAGTCTTCAATATCTACGTAGTACATGTGATTGCGACATGTATGTATACAGGAGAAGCCGCAAAGACCGAGCACGTGCGTAAAATTATAAGCAGCTAACAGCAGCTGCTTTGCGTTTTTCTTACTGAACTTTTGGATATCATGTTTTCATCTGGAAGATATGTGAGATGGAGCGATTTCTGTTTGTCAACAAAACGGCGCGAATAGTGCAAATACCATTTTAAGCCAAGGCCACAGGCATAATGTTGTTATAATGATCCTGTTGTTTTGTTATAATGTGGCTTTGTACACCAGATGTTCGTTGTGGCTACACTGGCTACAGGCACGTGCCGCGAGATCGCCGCGCGGGTGTCGCGCGACTCTGCGCGGCGCGTGGCGGCGGCATGCGGTGCGCTCCGCCAGTCGCCGAGCGATCTCCACGCGCGCTGACCGTCCCGCGCCCGACGCTACACGAGCGACCGCGAGTGCGCGACGTACAGTGACCGACGCAGTGTGCAGCGTGTTAGCGACACTAAACGCTCGCGCTCCAATACGCTCAGTGGAAAACACCGACACTACTATTTTCTTCAGGAATTCCAAAAAGTTTGGGAGTTTTATTCGGTACGTACGAGTAGTATTTTGTGAGTCGTACAATATTTTATAGTAAGGTTTCGCAGAACTTCTGGCAGTTCGCAGGAAATCACATAAAATAAATCTCCATGCCGCGGTTAATGTTGTAAATTAAAAGATGTATTTCAGTCGCACCGTCGGATTCCATATGGAAATAGATATCACTTTGTGTAAACTCTACGTGGATGTGTGATTGCGCAGTTTCGTTTTTGCGGGTAAATAAGTAAACAGTCTAAATTGTGTTAAAAGTGTGTATCACTGCTGCAGGAGTCGTGTTGAGAAGTTCTAGGAAGGGTTTGTATGAACTTCCGAGATATAACAACCTCCCTGAATAGAAACTGAGGAGGTGAGTGAGGTCAGTGAGGTGGTTAGAAACAAATAGTGATAAAATACATGTTTGCTTTTTTTGAGAACAACGAGAATTACTTTTGAAGGTAAGTATTATTACATTTTCTTTTTTTTTAAATTATATTTGGTGGATATACTGCCGAAATAAAATAAAAAAATGGTTTACAGTTCAGAAGTTATTTATTATTAAAATATAAAAAGCTTACGTTTTGACCCAAACTACTACTAATTATCACTGTACGATTCTAACTCTGACATTAACACTTTTTGATTTTAACTAAATTACCTATATTTTTTTGTAAAAAATCACTGATGTCACTTTAGTACATTACTTACCAAGGGCTGTAAAATAAAGAAAGCCCCGAAATCGCAGGTATTCGTGACCCGAGCCGCAGACGAGGGTTGTAAATATGCGATAGAGGGCTTTCTTTTTTACTGCCCGTGGTGAGTACACAATTTTACGTCTTCACCTGGCCATAATGCGAGTTTCAAACTCACATTATGGCCAGGTGTGACGTAAAGTATATTATAAAAAAGTAAATTCTTAAATACTTATAATAGCTTAATATCGGGTTCGAGACAGTTACAATTTAACCGTCTTCTTCAGTTTTCTTCATGAACTGTTTCAGTATTTTGTTCTCTATTATTTTTATTATTATTACTGTCTTACGTCTTTCAAATCAAATCAAATCAAATTATTTATTTGCTTAATACAGGTATGTATAAACAGATGTTACAAATAAATATAAAGTACTCTGTATCAGTACCTAAAAAGGTGTACAAATATTTATATTATTGTTAATCTAATTAAATAATTATTAAGATAACATTACAAAAATTCAAGATTAAAATTAAAATTAAAGTTGTCAGATGAATAATAATACATGCACGTGTGTTAATATGTGTGTGTGATGGCTTGAGAATCAAATAAATTAAATTAAGTTAATTAATTGATTTAACTAATTCCCAATAATTCTTGTAAATTAATTCCCAATGGATCTGCATCTCGGTATCTGTATAAAAATAACAATACAATCAAATAAACAGCAAAATATACTCGCTTATTCCATAACGAGAGTAAGGGCCTATACACACCACGTTTTTTAAACGCGCCATTGACGCGCGTTTGTAGCGATACAGACGCGATACGCACGCAAGTCAGACGCAGCCTTAGACCTTTGCACACCTGTATAAATTCAAATACGCGTTTGAATCGATACAGACGCGCGTGTGTAGCGATACAGACGCAATGCAAACGCGCGTGTGTAGCGATACAGACGCGATGCAAACGCGCGTGTGTATCGATACAAACGCGCTGGCATTTTGCGTTTAAGTTTTCTGCATCGAAAGGCTCCATTTTTTTGTTCCAAAGACGTGCGGTGCACCAAATTGATCGATTGCTACTAGCGTAGATTCACACTTCCCTCGTCCCGCGCGTAGGAAAGGTGCGCGCGCTAGCGATTGCATCGGTGTAGCTCGTTTGAATCGATACAAACGCTATACTAATGCACGTGTGTATCGATACAGACGCGCCGGTGCCGCGCATTTGTATCGATACAAACGACAACAAACTGCTCTGTAGGATAAAAGCGCGCCGTCGTCAACGCGCGTTTCTGAAACGTGCGTCGACGGCGCGTTTAAAAAACGTGGTGTGCACAGGCCCTAAAATGTAAGGTACTCACTTTTCTTGCCGTGAACTTTGCGAATCTCTTAGTGATTTTAGTCGTTTCTTTCTTGTTCCAATGTTTATTTGATCCACTCGAACTGGTAACTCCATGTTACTGGTGGTCCATACTAGTATAGTTTAACACGCAAGTAGCAAAAAGAATCAATTTTATAACCACAACGCAATGCGAAAGAAACCAACCGCCAACAAAAATATAATAAACTTGACACTTCAACAATAACCTCATGACTGACTCACTGACATGACAATGACATTTGAATCTGGTTTTATTTTACTTACTTTTTTTACGGCTCGGATACTAGCTAATTTGGCTGCATAATCATTCGAAAACACAGAATAAAAATGATATAAAGAAATAACAAATAATTTATTGATCACAATTTTTCACGAACAAGTATGTACAGTTTCATTTTAAATTTAACACTTTTTGAACCGAAGGTAGATTTGATTGATACTGAAAATATCAACTAATTATCACTTTTTGTACCAAACTTGATATTTTATCTTTTTATTACTATCATTTTAACACGTTTTGATAAGAAAACGTGTAGCATAAAAAATAAAAATAAAATATGGGAAAATACCGAATGGAACAAAAGTGATACTTTTGTTCCTAACTTCCTCAACTTATAAAACAAATTTTCTATACATTGGCCTGAGGCCTATTCCACCGGTAGAAGAAGTAATCAAAGATGACTGCCACAGTTCAGTTTAATTACTAAATTAGCATCAGAAACACATTGAGTTTCAATACACATTATAATATAGGTGCGAGGCCAATGGCGGCCGGTCATAATGGTTTTACGAGTCCGCGACGGGCCTCGGCGAATAGCTCGTAACATCCGTTGGTATTGTATCTGTAAAAGACAATTAACCTGTAGGTCACAGCTAAAGACATCGTTATATTAAATTGTAACGAGAGTGCGGGCTGATCGATGTTTTACTGAGACAATCTTGGGCACTTCACGAGCTACAGCTTAAGTTCTTAAAAGCCACGTTTTCGGAACCATTTTCATGTAACAGTTAATTTAGGAAACTATAAACCGAATACGCCCGAACGTTACGGAATTGTCTCAGGACTTAAGAATATTGTCCTCACATATTGTGAGTAGAATATCAGCTGTTCCTCTTAGCGCACCGTACACGCACCAATACGAACTTGATCAGCTGCTCTTCTCAGCGCGCCGCTGACGTACCAATATGAATATAATCAGCTGCTCGTCTTTGCGCACCGCACACGTACCAATACGAACTTGATCAGCTGCTCCTCTCAGCGCGCCGCTCACGTACCAATATGAATATGATCAGCTGCTCGTCTTTGCGCACCACACACGTACCAATACGAACTTGATCTGCTGCTCCTCTCAGCGCGCCGCACATGTACGAGTACCAATATGAATATGATCAGCTGCTCGTCTTTGCGCACCGCACGATTGCACGACAATACGAACATGATTGCAATCTTCACACTAGTTTCTGATAATCTGGAGACACTCTTAGCTAAAAACGACGAGTTCTAGATGATCTCCAGTTACTCACTTATAGAGACGACGTGCATCGTTATTAACTACTTGAGTGTCATGTTGGCAGATTTATTGGGCTAGGGGTCGTTCGGCCCACTATGGAACTGGGACCGCGGACCAGTTACCCCTTATGAAAATTGATAATGGTTAACTGGGCCCACATCTGTTTTATTTCAATCAATCGAAGGGTGGCTTAAAATGGTTTAAATATATTATTATTATTTTTATTTTTATATCTTTACATATCTCGGGACCCTGGGGTCCCGGACCTTTGGAAGGCGTACGAGGGGCCGAAGCCAACTCGCAGAGGCCCGTTAGACGCTTTTTAATTAAATGAGGCACCAACCGACGATTATCCCTGTACGCACTATGCAAGTGCACCCAAGGACAACCCTCGGTTGGTGTAGGACTATTGCAAGATATGGAAACAAAGATATTGGACTATGGGTTTGGGTGGTTAAAATGGACTGGTTACCTAAAACTATGGAAGGACTATGGCTCCTGCCTGATCAATGTTTTTTTACACACGGATAAAATGCCAGGGGGTGACTTGCACACTCAATAATGGGCCCCCGAAAACGGTCGCTAGCACATAGTGACGTAGCGACAAGGGGGCAACATGTCCTGAGGTGCTCGAGGAGTGGAGAGGTATTCCACGGCTCTCAGAACAATCCCAGAGCCCGGAAGATGGTCAAGATCCCTACAAGCACTTACTGGAATACTTCCATCCTCCGAGCACGTTTGCTCTTGCGAATCTCCACTCAAGCCGGCCAATAAAGGCAAGAATGAGGTGGGAGCTCAGTTCCTCGTCAGTGTTCACTCCAGCCGGCCAATAAAGGCAAGCTAGAGATGAGGAACATGACTTCTCCCGGGAGATAGGGTCCGTGGGGTTGCAACTGCCCAACAGCTCGCCACATGCTGCCCTGCGGGTTTCTGTATCTCTCTTGGTCTGGCTCCTCACCCTAGACATGTTCCGGTAAAGTAAACTCTACCGGCACAGACCCAGAGTTCGGAGCGCGCAAGCCCCACTACGACGTCAACGTAGAGATACGGCGGTGGGGTTATTATTATTATTATTATTATGAAATAGATGTTGTAAGTACATGTATAGGTAATCATTTATATTTGTCACCGGAAAATAACAAGAACCGCAAATTATTAAATTAAACTTTCGTAGGATTCTAAACGAAAAAAATGTTATTAAAAATGATAGAAGATTTGAAACCAAACGTAAAACGACGCTATTTTGTTGTCACTTCACGTAGTCTGTAAAAGGCAATAAAAACTTAGAATGCAAGAGCGAGCGAAGCGAGCTCTGGACTTGGGGCGCCTCGCCTCGGACAGGTTGGGTTAGAAGGGGATGGCGGGGTCGAGTGAGCGAACGTAGCAAGCGAACAGATCCCGCCATCCCCTTCGTGGTTATTTTTTTTAAACTACCCAGAAGTAGGGGCTCCGTCGACCACGCCTTACTTCGAGACGTACAAACCCTTAAATGGAATATAACAGATGTGGGCCCAGTTAACCATTATCAATTTTTAAAAGGGGTAACTGGTCCGCGGTCCCAGTTCCAAAGTGGGCCGACAACCCCTAACACGATTTATTTAGATAGGTTGAAAACTCTTTAATGTATACAACTATTGCTATTTAGGGAAAATAACTGATCTTCTGTAAACTAAACTGTTCCTTGAAATGGATTGTGGAACAGATAGCGGGCCTGCCAGGCTCTACTCTCAAGAGGTGCTCAGATATGGCAAACGCGCGCGGTCCATGTGAGGTTATCCACTGTTCTGATGACGTCGCACTGATGGAAGATATCATCATCAGATATCATCAAGTTGCTGACGATGCTTTTGTTAGCGAATCCATCTCTGAAGATAGAAGAAAAATTGATTATTGTCACGGGGAAATTGAATTTGCCTAACAAAATCTTGCATTTGCAATAAAATCCAGTAAAATAACCTATCTGTTAGCCACAAATTTTGTTCTGTGCGGTTATCAAACGTGCGACTTATCTATCATGCTTAGAGATACGTTTAGATCAAACAATATTATACAGTCATCCGTCTCGTTGTTGTGCCGTCTACTAGATTATTTTCCTCGCTGACTCCCGAACTGTGACAGGCTCGCAGTCCCAAACAAATACCTTTTTAAATCACCAATGGACAGGACTCAAATATTTACTCACTCATAAATATTTATAAAAGCTGCCATGATGTTTTTCAGATTCTGAGAACAATATTCGTTGAACTAGAACCAACCAAGATACCAACCTGAGATGAATTACCTTCTTACACCTATCTACAAATTTTCATGAGAAATCAATTATTTAATTTTGATTGGGCAGATTATGGTCAGTCAACCGAGGTTACCAAATAAAATAATCATTAGTAGTGCCTATTTATTTAAACATAACAAAAAACAGATACACAAATAACTTTTTATCTTTTAAATCAATAGCACTCAAGATCGATACCGACGTTAAGTCATCGCGTGGGATGTCGGCCTCAGGCAGTTCGTGCTCATCATCGCATTGAGCTTGAAACTTTTGGAAACTTTCAATAATTATTAGGACACGTTTCAATGCAGTCATATTAAACTTTTCTGTTTCCACGTCACGAACAGTTCGTTTTGCTGAACAACCACATAATTTAATACTTAATTCATTATTAAAACAGATTTTGCGAGTTTAACGTTTCTACATGACGGAAGTGATAACGGCGCAGATGGTACGAATGTGTCTGTTTTGACGATAACACGTGGAAATTATAAATAAAATAATAATGTTCTCGTGAATATGTAGTTTGACTGAAAATGTAATCCAGCAGTCAGTCGTTTACCCAATACACTTTGTTGTGTACTAAAGTGGTGCTGAACTGAGAACAGTACGTTACGGCAGTAGGTAGCGAGGTTTGAGAGCCACTATTATTAGCTCCATCCTACCTGTTGTACACCAATGTATACAGTGTGGGTACCTCCGCTATACGCCCACTTGCGGCGAACTGTCGCCTTCCATTGCTTCGTAGACAAAGGCCAGTTGGAGAGTGAAGTGGCCTCCTGTATACTCTACTTGTACAACAATCAATTCTCCGAGACTAAATCTTGACCGCCGTTTTGTCTGGCGCGAGCCACGAATGGCTGTGTTTTGTATATAAAGACATCGATATCGTGGTAGAATCACCACGCGTTAGCTACTAGGAACATTCAATGTTTTTCCGAGATCTATTTTAGTGAAAAAAATAAAACAGGTATATTATCACAATCAATTTTATTCGCGAGTTTATTACGCTAATATTGCAACTGAGCTGAGCCAACTCTGCCGGAGGCGAGGCAGTTCAAAGAGCAACAAGTATCGACGTCACTACTCCTCGTACTCATAAACTATCAGACAGCAGGCGTTTTATTGATTCAAATGTTTGTTAATTTAATAAACGTTCGTGCTGTGTATCGCGTGTTTTATAACAATTCTGAACAAACACAGTTTAATGTTGATTGCAAGAGAGAGTGCCAGCCGACAAGTATGGCCTAACATTTAGTAAGATGACGTAGACATTTTCAACTATTCAGATATTTTAAGAAATATGTTGTTCTCCACAGAATAAAATGTTTCTATTTCATTCTATAGAGAATTACATATTTTTTATCATCATATTTTTGTAGTAGTGAGCTGATTTTCATGTTCTGTTTTGTATTAATTGGAGCACGTCTAGTTCTCTGTAATAACGTAACTAATGCAAGTCGTGAATATCATCTTCTGTGTCGTGACTGCGGTAGTTAAGAGGCTTACCCTCAGACTTGTTCCCACGTTATCGGCGGCCACAGCACACCACACGGGCAGTTCGCACCGCGCTCGGTCGAGTGCCAATTTGTTTGAAGGGCCCTCCGAACAGCCCCCTTCACACATTACCAGCTCAGAAGCGATCACAACACATTAACTCTCGGAGCGTTCCGTTGATCATCAAATGTGTCAGTCACTGTCGAATTTTCACACCTTTTTATAAACGTGTGAATAGCCATGAACCCGATTACAACGATAAGCTGGCTGGACGAATTAATCGATGATCAATGTGCGTATGTTGACCATCTTAGCGAACTTTTTAATTACATCATGTTTATATAACTCTCGGACATTGTGTCTGCTATTTAACCTCCTTCACAATCCTAAAATGCCATCCTATCTGCGGCAGTGTTTTTCCTACGCCTGTCTTCAGATGCGCCTTGCAAGTCGTATCTTAGAAACCTCCTTAAGTCCCCACTCCACCTACTTCTATACTCCTACTCCGTCACTGTGCACGCGCTGCGGTTGTAGAGTTCAATTCCTCCAAACATTAGGGATTGCCAAACTGTTGCAGTATTTTAAAGAAGAGTGAAGGAACACAAAGGACAAACCCGTTTCTGGACCTAACCGTTAAATAAACATCATCTTTGTATGTTTACTTCTGTTCTTTTTTTCTAGTCTGTCTATATATGTTAATGTGTGTACATAAATGGTTAAATAAAATAAATATAATTACTAAGAATTGCAATCGTTGTACGACGGAAAATGCCTTAAGTATAGTTATAATACTATTATAGTAATGTACTATAGAGCTACCATTTACCGGGTCATATGTCTTTCATTGACTTGAATGTGTGGCGGCTAAGATAAGTCATGCTCACTCAAATGTCTCGCTGATGGTGGCGCGTCTGTTGGATCATTTAGCTCCCTTCAAAATGGTTGAGCTGAATGGTGCTAATCCATACGTCATATTCGTGAACGGGCGCCGTCAGTTGGAACTGGACCTCTCTTAGCTGCCACGGCTTATTTTTTTTTTGTGTTGTTTTTTTTTGTTTCTGTTTGTTGTACCGACTCTGGACGCTTTTAACATGTATGTTTTTATTTTTACATCGTTCTAACATCACTATATACATATTATAAAACAAAGTCCTCCGCCGCGTCTGTCTGTCTGTCTGTCTGTCTGTCTGTCTGTCTGTCTGTTCGCGATAAACTCAAATACTACTGCACCGATTCTCATGCTGTTTTCACCAATGGATAGCTTGGTTCTCGAGGAAGGTTTTAGTATATAATTTGTTATGTTTTTGTATGCATTTTTGTATGAATTAACGATATTTGTTGGAGGTGTCGGAGAAAAATAAGCCGTCTGGGAGCTTTCAACGAAAACGCTGTCTAAACCCTTTGAGATATAACAAAATAATGTATGGTGGAATTGTGTATCATAAAAAGGTCTTCAAAAAAGTCCGCGATGGCATATGTCTATCTCTTAAGGATAACATACTATAACCATTTTATTGACTTTTTGTAGGTATTTGTTTGCCGAATTTTACTCTTGGAAATACGATTACGATAACAATACGCTATAATATCAGTAGCAATTAGCCAAATTATGTTCGTAGATAAATAAGCTAGCTACTTACGTGTATTTCAAACAGTATACAAGAATATTTATCATAAAAACATTACTAAACACGGCGGCCTTATGATCAAAATTTATGCATTCCAAAACTTTCGTTACTTTTTCACTGACATATTTATCACTTTTCGATAAACTAACACTCAATACGAAATCTACACTTATTTCTCAGTAATTCTGTATAAGATTCTTCTAAGATTAAAACGTTTTCTCATTGAATCCATTACTTTACGCACGTATAACCTTGATGAATGTTTACATTAAGTATCGCGTCACACCGCCACACGACCACAGAGTCAGTGGCGTGCCTAGGGGTCAAAATTAGGGCAAGCCAATATATATTTTGGATAAAAAACACCCCCTGCCCTATCGCCTGGCAAAGTGGCGCCTACCGACTGAGCCGTTAAAGAACTGACTAATATTCGTTTTTCATAATTGTAAGTAATTGCGATTTATTCTTTTGTTCCAAAACTAATACCACTATGTATGTTTTTCAACAAATTTGATGAAACAAATATCAGTGGTATTAGTTGCTAGATAAGGTATAGATATAGACCTAAATATTTAAATATGAATTAACAACAAAACATGACTGGAAAAATGTGGGTGTAGCTAGGTAGGCATACCTCTGCTTAACCCACCGGGGAATACAGGCGTGATGTTATGCTTAAATATAGGTAAATTTTAAATACGAAGAGTACCTACTGGTAATCCTTTAGAAAATCACAACTATTATAAGTACAAGTTATCAGTATCGTTTAAAATATGATACGTGAGCCATCTATTATCATTATTGGCACAACAGAGCTCTTCGAGTCGTAATAATTCATATTTCAAACGCTCGCAAATTTGCAACAGTTATTATGGGAAAAATATTACAATACGGCTACTAGATGGCGCACAAATAATTGATTGATTTGTGATTTCTAACTACACATTGCTTACATTTAATTCGTTTGATAAGTAACTGGGCTCCGGTTTGTTGCCATCTTCTTGCTGCATATGTTTCTCTAAGAATATACTCCATTTACTATAGCATTAGACAAATAACGGCTAAATGACGACAGTTATTGTGTAATATTGTTGAAATTACTGCACTTTAGAGTTACTTTTTTAATGTAAATGGTAAATAGATTACAGTACTTTGTATTTATCATGAAATAACGGCGTTTATTTAACGTTTACATCGAAATAACGAAAGGATGAGAACAGTTATTTGTCTAATGTTATAATAAATGGTCGTATAAAGAAAGCAAAGATGCAAAGTAAAAAATTGCCTCTATTGAATGAGGTTTTAAACTCATTGTGACCTCGGAAAGAAAGTTCTTAAAGTGCTAAATGACACACAACATCAACCTAATCTTTGAAAAACAGCGCGATTGTGTTCGACACGCATAATGTATTCAGCGAGATTATATTTGTCTGTAAAACTCAAAGTATTTACCTTTTTCCAAGTAACGATGGCACACCAATACACACTTTAATCCTTCACAAGGAATTGCATGCGTTTCCGAATTCATTATAATGATAAGAAACTTTTTCATCACTTCAAAAAGAAGGTAATTACAGCAAAAACTAATCACAACAACAAACTCACAGAAAATTTAAAAAAATCAAAACATAAACGGCGTCAGTAACCGCTCAAAACAATTACTTTGATGAAATTACATCATGCAAATTCACGCTTTGCGCAGCGACTCGCGCACACATACTCAGGATCTACAATCCTACCACCTCCTTCTACGATTCGTTTCATTCATAAAAAGTCAAAAGCCGGGCTTAAAAATTCGAACATTTGCAAAATGAGTACATACTATCATATCAAGGACGTTAACACATTTCTTTGCGAAAAAATGAGAAGTTAGAAGCCCGATTTGAAGCCACCTTGTGTGAGCGAGAAAGCTATACTTCATTCATCGATACGATCTCGCCTCCTGCTTAGCGCTATAACGTTAGAGCGAGATCGCAACTGCGGCATCGGAGTTAGTTTGGCAACGGTGCATGAGGAAAGAGGCGATGAATTTAAATATTATTCCTTGAGTATGTAACTCTGGCAACGTTGCATCGTAGTACGTATCTAGCGCGCGGCCGCGGCCGGTACCACGTTTACCGTTTTTATTCTTGTGGCCGGTACTACGCGGAGAGTTTAATGTTATTATTCGTATCAATTCTTGCGACATTGAGTTTGTTTACAGGTGTAGTTTTTTTATTAATAGGCTCACTTTTGATTGAAAGCCGGGCTTTTCGGCTTTAATGAAAGGAACGCCCCTGCACAGAGTATAGACGTATTTTGTTTTCTTTTTTTTTTTTTTGTTCGTTTAGTGGTGTTCCCGCTAAAATGTCAACCGGTCAAGTATTAGTCGATTAATCGAATTCTACATCCAGATCGTGTTGCAAGTACAAAATAAATGTCAAATATTTCGTCCAATTGCGAACGTGACCCTGAGAAAAGTTATGCACCAATGGTGTTCATTAGACATTTTGAGCTTATCCGACATTTCGGAGGATTCCGTTTTGTTTTTACATCGTTGGTACTTACGTGAATTATTCTAAAATTATTATTTGTGTCGCATTTTTATTTCGTGTTGTATTTGGTACAATTGATTGCTTTAAGAATTTGAGTGAAATTTCGTATTTTGATTTTGTGTTTGTTATCTTTAGGTAAAGACTCATTCACGTTCAGAACATAATTACTTTTACTATATTAAATCATTTGTTTCGGTTTCTATTCACATAGTGAGTCACATTAAAATTAATATTAAGTTAGAATTTTGAGATATAGCCTGGGATATGGAGGACATAGGGTACTTTTTTATGCAATAACCGACATCCACGCGGGCGAAGCCGCGGGCAAAAGCTAGTTTAGATATAAATTCAACATTATAGATGTATCTAATATTTTTGTAACAATTTAATTTAAAGAGTATCCATGGAGTTTCTTGCCCGTTCTTCTTCATAGGTACTACTACGCTTTGGAATGGGCATTTAGCTTCATCTTTCTTACTGACCGACTCCTTGACAGTTCAAAAGTGCCTGTAAATGGTTTAATTGAAATAAATGGTTTGAGTTTGAATAATGTAAAACGTGTTTCATATTGTTGACTAGGCACCTACTTGGTACTTGGTCCGTATCTTGTCACAATAATTAAGCACAGGTACTCACACATGTTCCAGTGAACAGTTGAAGCGATTATCATAATGATGTTTCGCGACATGTCATGTGTGCGCTTGAACGCGCGTTCATGGCGACGTCGCTAATCACCGCCACCCGCGTGTCGCGCAAGTCCTAGCCTCGCGTGTAATTACGCTATATACGAGTAAACGAGCAACTTGTTGTAAGTGCGTTTCATTTTCTTAGGATAAAGCTCAACTTAGTTTTACACTTAAGTGATACTGAGCAAGTACAGTGGTTAAGTAGCGTCGTTTGAAAGTATTTGCATAAATACGAAGTTACGGTACTCTAGAATATGGAAAGAAAAACTAAATCACATGCAATATATATGAAACTAGCTTCTGCCCGCGACTTCGTCCGCGTTAAATTTCTTGTTCCCCCGACCCACCCCGCCCAACACATTGCCTGCCCGTGCTTTTACTTCGTTTTCGCATAAACTTTCATTAAAAAAATGGTGTTCTAGTTAATAGGAATGTAATTCAAGAATTGGGCTGTTTACAGCCCAATTCTTGAGGCAGTTCCAGAGATTAGCGCATTCAAAAAACAAAAAACCGGCCAAGTGCGAGTCGGACTCGCGCACGAAGGGTTCCGTACCATCCATACAAATCCTTATCCTTACTAATATTATAAATGTGAAAGTAACTCTGTCTGTCTGTCTATTTGTCTGTCTGTCTGTCTGTATGTTACGTTTTCACGCCTAAACCGCTGAACCGATCGTCATGAAATTTGGCAAAGATATAGCCTAGGATATGGGAAGGACTTAGGCTACTTTTTTACGCGATAACCAACATCCACGCGGGCGGAGCCGCGGGCAAAAGCTATCCATACTAATATTATAAATGTGAAAGTAGCTCTGTCTGTATGTCTGTCTGTCTATCTGTCTGTATGTTACGTTTTCACGCCTAAACCGCTGAACCGATCGACCTGGGATATAGAGAAGGTCATAGGCTACTTTTTTACGCGATAACCGACATCCAAGCGGGCGGAGCAAAAGAAAAACGGCAAAAAAAATCATATCCGTTGTATGGGAGCCCCCCCTAGATATTATTTTTTTCTGTGTTTTAGTATTTGTTGTTATATCGGCAACAGAAATACATCATATGTGAAAATTTCAACTGTTTAAGTATCACGGTTCATGAGATACTGCCTGGTGACAGACGGACAGACAGACAAACAGACAGACGGACAGCGGAGTTTTAGTAATAGGGTCCCATTTTACCCTTTGAGTACGGAACCCTAAAAACTAACTCTTCAGCTTTAGAATAGACTACCTCGCAGAGTTGATCATCATTTTGCTGCGGAGTTATTATAAAACAGTTATGTAGTTCATTGAAATTAAATGATGTAAGGGCAACTTTGTTCAATATTAAATACTTGTGATGAATAACGTATTTATTTGGATAAGGATTAATACCATGTGTGGCGATCCTTAACAGTTATTATATAACACAATACAATACTATATAATATCTATACATACATAAACATAACATACACATTATACAATTATGCACTTATATTTATAAATCATATAATTACATTAACTAATTATTAACACAAATCCCGCGCGCTGTCCACAGCAATACCGTGCTGTGGAAACGCGCCGCGTCTACGTCACGCGATGACGTAGTGAGTGCGCAGGAGTGGGATAGCGCTCCGCAGCGCGCGTTGCTTAAACTTGCCCGACCTTTAGTCCGATCTCGCTGTCGCGACGAAAAGCCCACGTAACCTTGCGCCCTTCCGTCGTTGCAGTATTCAACGAGAACATATTTATTGTGTGTGCTAAACTAAAAGTGACTGTTGCTGTGAATGTTTATGTGTTTGTGTACGGACATTATAACTGTGAATAGTAGCTATACCATCTTTTATTTACCACTCACCACCACACAAACACTATAGTTAGTGTACTACCTGAACGCTAAACATGTTTATGAAAACTCCTTCGCAAATGATGCATTAATTTCGAACAAATTTGATTACCATAAAAAAGGTTATAGTGAGTCAATCTTAAAAGATAGACATATGCTGTCGCGGACTTTTTTTTTAGAACTTTTAAAGAGGAACAATTCCATCATACATGATATTTGCGTAACTTAAACCGTTTACGCAGCGCACGCAACGGAAGCTCTCAAAAAGGAATATTTTTTCCCGATTTTGCAACATTTTTCATTTATGCTCCGCTCCTTTTGGTTGTAGCGTGATGTTATATAGCCTATAATATTTCTCAATAAATGGACTATCCAACACAAAAAGAATTTTTCAATTCCAACCAGTAGTTCCTGAGATTAGCGCGTTCAAACAAACAAACAAACAAACTCTTCAGCTGTATATATTAGTAATATATATAGATTAATGCATCTGTGAGAATGAGATGTAGGTTGGCATGTCTGTAGTCAAACACAAGGGTCATTTGACATTAATTTGTATTTGTATCCGAGAAAATGTTTTTCCGTTCCAACAATATTGTGTCGCTGTGAGAGCGTGATTGCCTTTATTGGGTCGCTATTAACCTCAATACGATTGCGGGTACTGCACTCAAACGGCGGTTTCTGTCAGACTTTCTTATTTTCCTTCTAAAAAGGGTAGCTTGTCTATAAAAAATATTAATTCACGAGGGAGTTCGCACATTTGTGCTTACTAGGCCGCAACGGACGAACCTAAATTATACTAGAACGTATATTTATTCACTGTTTGGTTCGGTCCAGAAAAACCCGTCATCGCCATCGCAAACAAAGTCGCAATAACACATACAGCAGATATTATGATTTCATTTATATTTAGGATCGAGCAACGTTCCTGTTTCCCTTAAGATTTACTTCAAAATAATATCACATTATTACAAATAGACATTCGGTTTTTTTTTTTTTTATGCATACTGGTGTCCTTTAAAATGTGCTCGAGTTCACGCAGCGTGAACGACATCGACAGCGTGACACTACTGACATTGCGATGAATATAAAAGTGTCCAGGAAGTGCTGACACTGCAGTAATAAGCTGTCGAGAGGAGTGTCGCACCGAGTGTCCCGCGGCTGACCCGACGCTCTCGCTTGACACTGAGTGTCGTCAGTATCGGACACTCGCCGGCGCGGCGCGGCGGCGGCGGCGAGGTTCATTTCCGGTGCGACTGGGGTGCAGTTTTAATTTCCAACCAATAGGTTATGTTTGTCACGCGCTGTTTAATGTCGTGAACTTCATAATTATACTAATGAAAACGAAAACGGTATTAGTGTACATTTTTGTAATATTCGTTTTATGTAAGTACAGTCAGGGATTTACTATTGTTGAGCAAATTTTATGCAGAAAACGATTTCATACGACTGACAAGGATTGACAGTTGTAAATTACAAAAACAATTACAGTTGGGAGTCAATTTTCGAATCAATCATCAATCAATCGACTTCACATCAGGTACCTATGTTATTTAAAATATGTATTTGAATTACTATAAGTATTTTTTAAATCTACTAATATTCATCTTAGTAATTTTTTTTACTCTATGCTGCCATCTTTTGAAAACTATTGGAGTATTGAGTCACTTGGAACTTATTTACAAATTCTTATTATATTATTTGAAGCATGTTATTGTTATTTGGATCATTACGGAGTGAAGGTCGGACACATTCGGCGTGTTTCTCAACAATTAGGTAGTTTGTCTTACAAAAATCCCAACATAAAAAAATCGTGGTTTTTAGTGTTAAAGATTGAAATGAAAACAATACTGACACTGAATAGAATATAAAAACTTATTTTTCGATTAATATTCGACAACGATTTTGTTTAATATTGGTGTTTTTTGGCTGGTTGTGTGTATTGGTAGAGGGGCTCGTGGCTAAATGAAAACAGCCGCACGGGTCGAGATAAGGTTAAGTTACGCTTGCCGCGGTCGGTTCGTGGATGGGTGACCATTCATTAACCCCTTCGTGCCTCGGAAAGTACGTTAAGCCGTTGTTTCGGCCGGCTGTCATTTGTAGACAGTCTTTGACAGTTACGGGTAGTGAGAAGCCCAAAAGTCTGACAACCAGTCGTACCAAGGGGTATCAGTTATCCGCTAGCTGGGTTGTGTAGGTCACATAGGCAGTCACTCCATGTAAAATATTGGTATTCAGTTGCATTTGGCTAGACTGGAAGCCGACCCTAACCTAGTTGGGAAAAGGCTGGGCAGATTGATTGGTCTGTGATATGAGAAATAAGAAACATAAGCCATGTGGCGGAATCTACAACGCCACATATTTACGAACTACGCATCAAAGACCTGACGTCACAAATCCTGCATCGCGCAACCAGAGTTTATCGCGCGACTAGCATAAAATTATACAACGTCCCGACATCCAACCGTCGGGCAGTTGCCCACCAGACACAACGTCCGTCTGGTCGGAGGATCATCCCCTTTCAATAGAGTACTTTTCACCCTGTTTCTCATACCTCTATAGCTGTAATGTCATTAATATTTCTGGTGAACGTACAATCTATATTGGTATTGCCCAGTGTTGTCGGTGTTGTTTGCACGTAGTTGAGGCTGAAAGCATTCTTCATGAAGTCTACGAGATAGTGGTTGTGTCGTAGATCGTTATTTAAATAGTCGCATAGAACGATTGGAGTCTCCAAGTCTAGTTGACAGCCCGGTTATAATAATTTTGTCAAGTTCGCTGAATATGGCAGGAGTGTTTGACAAAGACATACTCGTAGTTTAATATCTTCGGGCGACGCTTTGTGATGTATATATACGGCACCGATGACATAACAGCGTACGATCTTCGACTTTCACGTCCACCAGGCAAAATATGTTGCCGACATTTTGTTT
The DNA here is from genome assembly GCA_947523025.1 of Dryobota labecula. Lineage (NCBI taxonomy): Eukaryota > Metazoa > Arthropoda > Insecta > Lepidoptera > Noctuidae > Dryobota > Dryobota labecula. Next base: position 282,206 of record OX383296.1, on the reverse strand, counting down.
TCTCAAAACGGAATTCCTGGCATCTCGACATCGAGCTCCGACCCGCCAGTCCCCGTGGGGACATTACACGAAAATGGTCCCTGAAAATATCAGTAACATCCTTAGGGTCACTCACACCCTCGATACTAACCGGAAGTCCAGGTCGAACGTTTACTTTGTTGGTGCTTTTCCAAAAACTACGATATATTAGCAGTACCATTTTAATATTTTAAAACTTGAGGGGTTAGCACAGAATGATGCTGTGTGTACACGCCGCGTATATCTTTCACCGTTGGGGCCATGCTGCTTTGCCCGTGATTTTTAAAATCGTCTCTATCGTTGGCAAGATATAGACCGTTAATCGATATGACTAGTCATTGCAACGTACACAAGTTGTGTCTGTTGTGACTTATCGTAGTTTTGCTACAACAGATGTATGTATGTGGATGGTGGTATCTTCACTCGTTATGTCCATTGGTAAAGATACAAAAGCGGTAGATGTGCTCGCGGGGTCGGTGGCAGAGGTAGATGTGCTCGCGGGGTCGGTGGCAGAGGTAGAGGTGCTCGCGGGGTCGGTGGCAGAGGTAAAGGTGCTCTCGGGGTTGGTGGCAGACGAAGTGGTGCTCGCGGGGTCGGTGGCAGAGGTAGATGTGCTCGCGGGGTCGGTGGCAGAGGAAGAGGTGCTCGCGGGGTCGGTGGCAGAGGAAGTGGTGGTCGCGGGGTCGGTGGCAGAGGTAGATGTGCTCGCGGGGTCGGTGGCAGAGGTAGAGGTGCTCCCAGGGTCAGTGGCAGGGGTAGAGGTGCTCGCGGAGTTACCGACAGCAGTAGAGGTGCTCGCGGAGTTAGCGTTGTGGTCCATTTTTCAGACCTGGTATGTTTCGGTGTGATTTTAAAGACGTTCCACGTCAAAATTTTGCATAAAACTTTTAGATCGATAGAGTCCCTACTGTTACGTTGTATTTTTTGTGCCTACCACTAATTGGTTTTGCACATCTAAATCCTTAATAAATAAAGTGGCATTTACCTGAAAACATACGTAGTCAATTATAAAGTTTCTCACAGGGTTATTTTACAATGAATGATCCATTCCTTAAACTGTATTTCGTCACTGGACTTTTTAATTTCACTTTCTGTAAAGAAATCACTTTTCTAAACAGGTTTGCACAATTAATTAGACCAAATATTGTAAATTAGTTTGATTGCAAAATAGAATAACAACACAAATGTCATTTAATCAAACGTCAGCTTCTGTCAGTTATAAGCGACATCTGTTGTCGCCGATTCATGGTTGTAGTTTTAATCGATAACAGTTCATTTTAACATATTGATTGGTAATCATCGAAATAGTATCCAGTGACCAGTCCTTAATTATTTTCGGCTTTCGGTAATAAAATTAATAATAAACTAAATAACCGAAAACGGAAATGAATATTTTTTTTCATTATAAACTTTTTTCTAGAACTTTCATTGTCAAATGAATACATATTTAATCTGTGAAGTGTCTTTGACGTAATGTTTCTGGTAATTATTCTAATTCTCCCTAATTAATATTATGGGTAAATTACCCCATTCTAGACAAATTTTGGCATTGCAGACTGCCAAAGATTTGTTTTAATTAGTTTATAATTCTGGATCTGAAGGATTTTTAGTGTTTCAGCGTTCAAACGTCATGTTGGATAGTTGTTAGTGATTTTCAAGAGTTAAGTGTCGTAAGTGATGTGGATATCTTCCGTGAACTGGTAATAGTTTTGCCTGAAGTAAGGGAGATTTTCTGAATGCTCTCATCCAGTTCCGGTTGGCTTCTAGGTCATAAATATTTGCCGAGTTGAGCGTCCATTCGCCCTTGAACACGCTTGAGAAGTGACTGCAATTCATTAACACTTCTAAAAGGTGAGCTTCGTTGTTAAATAGTGTTTGGAAGTAATATGTGAGTCCTCCCCTGGTTGATATAGGGATTCGTTGTGAAGTATTTGATATTTATTACAGGATTCTTAGCTGCGTCTACGCAGGTTGCTTCCCGGCCGGTCGAAGATATTGCAGTCGAGTGTTTTCTCCCTAAACCAACCGTGAGTATTTCACCAGCTAACTATTGACCATAGATATGCCATAGGAGGTTACTCATGGTATTGGATTAGAATGTTCAAGGCAGTGTATTGAGGTTTTTCTGTGTAGTTGATGGACGCCGCGTGGGTAATTCTTATTCCTATTGTCCCATCACTCAGGATAAGGCAAACAGAAGTCGGAGCTCATTATGTTGTGTTTGCAACAGGCTATATTAACCGGCTAATGTTTTAGCCTTCTAGATTTCCTAGCTCGGTCACCTCAAGTAAAGTAAATTAGATTCTCATTATATTATTGGGTCTCCGTATTGTCAATTCCAGGTGAGGCACCTCGAGTGATTCGTCTCGCCGCCAGGATCTAGAGTGACGTCTGGGGCCTGGACGCGAGACCCGTTCCTCGAGACAGCTCTAAGCCTCTTGCGGAGACGACTGTGCGGCTGGTCAAGTCCGCCTAGCGTTAGCGCAGGCGGGACGGTTTTTTTTTTTACCCTTACATTTATATTTATTCATTTTAATACGGTATACATATAAACCGGTATATTACTTTAGTCCAGGTTTCAATATTGGGAACCCGGTCTGTATCAGAAATTTAAATAAGGACCCCGAGTTCGACATCCTCAGTTATCTGCATCTGGAAGAATATTGGACATCTTCGTCGGCTCTGGGATCCGGGATTTTCTGAATCCCTGGCGCCCATTTACTAATTGTTTATTTACAAAATAATTGGAAGGTTGCACCTTACTAATTCAATCTTTTATTATATTTTAATCTTAAACTTAAAATCGGAACAGTACTGGCTTTATCTCCAACTCCCCACGACCTTAGTTCTTTAAGCTGAAGTTTGAGCTGGCTGGCATTAATAAGTGACAGTTTGTCACATACTTAATATAAAGGTTAACTTAGTTTGTGTTTGAAATAAGTACTTATTTATTAATGCGGTAGACCCTTAAAGCTACCGTATATTGTAATAAGAAGGAGTATTCTTCTTTAAATATATGTTATTTCAAACAGTTTATTGTTTCCTTGTATTTCGATACGTAACCACCTTGCATGAAGGCTTTGTTCCATTACCTTTAGAGGGACAAAATCTTTTATGTAACACTACATTTATACACTTTGCCAAACTTATTAATAATAATGTGACATAATGGGAGGTCTGTCCGTCTGTCCTATCGCAGTCATCTCGTAACTCAAAGTTTCTTCTACTGCCCGCGACTTCGTTCGCGTGGAAATCGTAAGACATAGTGTATTGTGTCAATATACTAAAATACCAGCCACATTTTAATAAAACTTCCCTGAATACTACGTTTGTAGTTTTGGTCACAGCAGACAAAATATACAGAGAGTCAGGAGTCGTCAGGACTGGTGACGCGGGAGCAAGAGACGTCTCTTGCTCTCGCGTCACCAGTCCTGACGACTCCATAATATGTTCTATGGTAAAGGGTTTGGTTTCCGCACTTAATCCTTCAGGTGGACTATTGTACATGGCGGCTATCAGTGTTATTCCAACCAGCCCACCTTGCTCCATAAGATAATTACGTCTCCCGGTTTGTTTAGAACATTCTGTGAAAGATCTAGGTGCCCCGAGGGTTTCTGTTCTAATCAGGGTGACGCCTGTGCATTCAAAGAGCACATGCACGACGGTTTTCTCAGCCTCCATGTAAGCCCTGCACAGAGGATTGTCCGATTTGCCTATTGTGTGGCAGTGTTTGTTTAGTGAGCAGTGTCCCGTGATGGTCCCCGTCACCTGGCGCAGGCCGGTCCTGTCCAGGAGTAATAACCGCCTGGTTAGCCTACCTTCTAAGAGTGGCATAGCCTCCCTGGACTGTCTGCAGGTCGGTATCGATGTCCACTACCTCTTTTTTAGTGAATTATTGAAGGCCTGTGCTCCTGCATATACACTAACGGCACAACACTGGTACATTACGGAACCCTAAAAAGAAACACAAAAAATATCAATGCTTTGGAATCGAAATCAGATTTGCATTGCTTTGTTGAAAGTTGACTGAAATAGCATAATATGACATATTATGCTTAGCTAATAGCTAATAGTTACTAGCTTCTGCCCGCGACTTCGTCCGCGTGAAATTTCTTGCTCCCCCGACCCCCGACCCATCCCGTCGCTTCGCATTGCCTGCTCGCGCTCTTACTTCGTCTTCGCTTAGCCTTTCAGACATTTTTTTTTGCTCGGCTCTTAAAGGTCCCAGCGTGATGTTAAATAGCCCTCCCCCATAATTGGGCTATTAAACACAAAAAGATTTTTTCAAATCCAACTGGTAGTTACAGAGATTAACGCGTTCAAACAAACAGAAAAAATCTTTTCAGCTTTAGTATAGATTTAGTGTAGACTACCTCGCAGAGCTACCGGCCGACCCCGCTACGGCACCCCTACCCCTACATGATGCGCGCGCGATACTTGATCATTATTTTGCTGCGGAGTTATTTTAAAATTATGATATCTCCTAAGATGTTGATTGATGAATTCCATCATACATGATATTTGCGTAACTTAAACCGTTTACGCAGCGCACGCAACGGAAGGTCTCAAAAAGGAATATTTTTCCCGTTTTTGCAACATTTTTAATTTATGCTCCGCTTCTATTGGTCGTAGTGCGATGTTATATAGCCTATAACCTTCCTCAATAAATGGACTATCCAACACAAAAAGTAGTTCCTGAGATTAGCGTGTTCAAACAAACAAACAAACTCTTCAGCTTTATAATATTAGTATAGATTGACTTCTTAGATCCATAAGGTATGATAATCATTTAAAAGATTAAATCTGTAACTATCTGCTATATTCGTTTCTTATTGGTTTCGTTTCTTCCCAGCGAAGTAGTAATGGAATAATTCGTGTGAACATTGTGTTCTTTCTCATCTCAGTCATCTCAGTCTCAGTCTCATCTACGAATTGTAAGAGAAAACTTTTTTCTGGCTTTTCGAGTACTCAAGCCTCAGTTGGTCCCGTAGAGTTTTTTTTATCCTCGTAAGAAACAGGATCGATTGGCATCAAAAAACTTTTTTGCGAAAATTGCCTATTTTCTTGCTGACTGTACATTTTTCAAAATCTGTGAATGCAGATCAACTTTTTTCTAAAAGTTAAGGATTGTCTCTTAAGACAATTTTCTTGTAGCGTTTACGGTTAAGGTACCTGCCCTTATTGACCCATCTCAAAACATAATGTAATACTGCTCATCCCCCATAGCAAATAGCGTGATAATTTATACCTAGTAATTTGACCAGACCTATAGCAAATATCTAAGTAAAGTTTGAACAAAAAGTCCGGTAGTTTTTGCGTGATGCTGGAACATATAGTATCTGTTTATTACAGATATAGTTAATACTAGCTTCTGCCCGCGACTTCGTTCGCGTGGAAGTTGTAAAACACCATAATATACTAAAATACCAGCCACATTTTAATAAAACTTCCCTGTTCTGTCCAACACTACGTTTGTAGTTTTGGTCACAGCAGTCAAAATATACAGAGAGTCAGGAATGGCGACGCGGGAGCAAGCGACGTACAGTTCTATGTTCTATGGTAAAGGGTTTGGTTTCCGCACTTAGTCCTTCAGGTGGACCATTGTACATGAGCCATGGCGGCCATCAGTGGTTATTCCAACCAGCCCACCTCCCTCCATAAGTTAATTACGTCTCCCGGTATGTTTAGAATATCTGTGAAAGATCAGGGTGCCTCGAGAGTCTCTGTTCTAATCTGGGTGACGCCTGTGCATTCAAAGAGCACATGCGCGACGGTTTCCTCAGCCTCCATGCAAGCTCTGCACAGAGGACTTTCCGATATGTCTATTGTGTGGAATTGTTTGTTTAGCGTGCAGTGTCCCGTAATGGTCCATGGTACGGAGCGAGAGTGCATGGGAGGACGTCACCTCTTTCTGCGAAGCAGTAATGCTTGCGAAGGAGGAGGTGGAACGCGTGAATGAGAGGTAGTCTGTGCGCCCTCACGCTCCTAGTAGCCGCAGAAGACGCCCTAGGCGCGGGCTTGCGGACGGCGAGCAATGGGCAGTTCGCCGTCTGGTAAGGACCAGACCCAGGTTGACGGCGCGTTGTGTTCTACGCGTGCCACAAAAAGATGTCAGCACGAACTGTGACGGGGTCCGCTAGCACCAATGCCTGCCAGGGTTGCGGGTTTTTCCGAAAGGGATACCGTGGCCCTGGCACAAAGGCAGGGTTGCGAGTTATTCCGAAAGGGATACCGTGGCCCTGGCACAAAGGCAACTGAAGTAACACTGGTGGGTTTTAATCAGTAAAAGTCTGACACGCCCTCCCGCTCCGCTCAGAGTGGAAGAAGTTATTTGATAATTTCCCACCCAAAAACAAAAAGTCCTATAGAGTTCTTCGAACTATCACAATTACAGTAACAAAATGTAAAAAAACCGGTCAAGGGCGAGTCGGACTCACGCACCGAGGGTTCCGTACCATCATAATTGCTTTATTCGTATTAGTACCTAAATTGTTATGTGCCCAGAAAAAACTACAACTTACTGTGCTTAACCCAAAACAATCTGAGAGTAGGTAGGCAGAAGGACATTATGGTGAAATGTTTTTAAATTTTCATCGGCGAGGTCAATATTCATCAGAGAATTTTAACACTGCGGTGTACAATATTGCAGTTTTAGGTCAGCGCCATCTCTTGCCCGATAATGGAACTAATGTAATTTTTGTTGATGATTTCTGTAAAAGTGTGTTATTTAGAGAAATCGTTTTATTTTTCCTGTAATCTCTACATAAACTACTATCACATAAAATAATTTCAGATTTTTTCTATGCAAACAACGGAGATAAGGGGGGAGGAATGGTTTTTTTTTTTCTAACGTCGAAAAAATGGGGCCTGAGAAAATGTATGAGTATGTGCAAATAGCGCTCTTTCATACGATACCCCACATACCCTAGTAGTCCCACTTCGATTTTTTAAGACACCCAGTTGAGTCCCAGTTGCAAAAAAAAAACTTTCTTATTTGCAACATGGTTGGACAAACGTCATCTAAAATTATTCCAAATTTCAAGTTGATAGCATTCGTTCTTGAGATATCTAGCTGTGACAGACAGACGGACAGACAGACTGATTCGCACAAAGTGTTCAAAATTCAAAAATTTGCACTGACTAATTATATCGCAAAAGACGGCCGGGTTCAAAAAAATCAAACGGCAAAAATGTCAATTTTACGGTCCCTGTAATAAAGAAATACTAGGAAACAAGTACAGACATGAAACAATCATAATAGTCATTTTGATATACAGTCAACAATGCTAAAATGAACTCTATCTTACATGCAATAATGATCATAAATCCCTGTTTACAACCCGCTCAGTAAATAGCCGTAAAGGCGCCGCCCGCGCCGCGGCCGCATAACGCGTGCTTCTCCATTTTGCAACCTATGCCCATCATCAAGAGATCATATTACATTGCTCGGAGTCGGAATGATACGCTGTTATCGTTTTTATGAGAGTTAAAAGTGTCACCCTTTTAAATGGCTTAAATTAAGCCGTTCAAAAGGGTTACCCACACCGTATGGGTTTTTGAATAACTGCTTATAAAAACCCTATCGAAAACCCTTTCAAATTTTCAATGGGTAACCAAAACTTTAATGGTTTTGTATTAAGCCGTTCAAAAGGGTTACCCAAATCGTATGGGTTTTTGAATAACTGCTTAGAGAAACCCTAACGAAAACCCTTTCAATGGGTAACCTAAATGGTCCCTGGATCCAACACACACGCCACCACCAGCGAGACATTTGAGTGAGCATGACATACTCTCAGACGCCAGAGCACATTCAAGTCAATAAAAGACATATTACCCGGTAAATGGTAGCTCTATAGTACATAGTACTCACACCTGTGCTATGCAATTATATAATTCAAGGAGATTGAGTTTATACAATGCAAAGATAGTCTTACAATCTTCAGCAGCTCCAATAATATTTTCAAATGCTAATCAATTAGTTTATGCGCACTTATGGAGCAGGACCAGCATTGAGCCAAGCATTTTTGTCAGCGATATAATCCCCCAACTTATAATATGCTTGGCTGCATAGTGTGCGTTTTATATAAGATTTAAATTTAGATTCGTCCAATTGGAGTATGTGGGGAGGTATTTTATTGTAACATTTTAAACAGTACCCCTGTACCCCATGAAGGATGAGTCTACTTTAGCCAGTCTAAAACCTGGTTGAACAAATTCGTCCCTATTTCTACTCATAGTACTATAATTGTGTCTTTCACCTCTTTTACTGAAAATATAAAAAAAAATCCTTACGTACATGATGTTTTCATAGATGTATTGACAAGATACCGTCATGATGTTAATATCTTTAAACAGTTCCCTGAGAGAATCGCGCCTGCGGAGGCCATATATTGCTCTGATGGCTCTTTTCTGTAGAATAAAAATCGATTCGATATCTGCAGCCCGCCCCCATAGTAAAATACCGTAAGACATGATACTATGAAAGTAACTAAAATAGACTAGCCTCGCGGTATCTACATCAGTAAATTGACAGATTTTTCTCACAGCATATGCTGCTGAACTTAGCCGCCCTGCAAGAGATGTTAAATGAATGAAATTTTATTATATGTATTACTACTAACCTTGTACCTTGTACCTTCTTATGAGAAAAATATTATATTCTGGTCTATAAGATAGACCAGAATATAATATTTTTCTCACAGTGTACAGCTAGGCGTAGCCTTACCAGATGATGATGTTTGTCAGAACAACCATCATCATCTGCTTGCACGTGTTCCATACGGTGCTGTGTATGCTGCAGCTCAAAAGCTACAGCATAGACAGCACCGTATGGAACACGTCCCGCACAGCACAGCACCGTATGGAACACGTCCCGCACAGCACAGCACCGTATGGAACACGTCCCGCACAGCACAGCAACGTATAGAACACATACCGCACAGTACAGTACCGTAAGGAAGACGTCCTGCACAGCACAGCACCGTATGGAACATACCCGCACTACTGTGCGGGCATGTAACGTATGGAACATGTGGAGCAACGTATGGAACACGTCCCGCAGAGCACAGCAACGTATGGAACACGTCCTGCACAGCAGAGAACCGTATGGAACACGTCCCGCACAGCACAGCACTGTATAGAACGCATCCCGCACAGTACAGCACCGTATGGAACACGTCCCGTACAACACAGCACTGTATGGAACACGTCCCGCACAGCACAGCACCGTATGGAACACGTCCCGCACAGCGCGGCGCGTGGCGGCTATAAATAACACAGTAACTATGTATATAAGTGGGCTATTTCAGTACAACATGTAGGTACATGTTATACTGAAATAGCCCACGTTCATATTGTTAATGGGACACAGTACGGCGGGCGCCGGAATTTAGCAACGTTATTATGAAGTATTAATTGTTTCAATATTGTTCATACAAACATAAAACTATTAACCATGGCATACCCATGATCATTGCTTACACAAATATGTACAACATTAAGGCCTGTTTTTCCGTTTGGATGGTGTATTTTATAAGCCTATATACTTACAATTTAAATTATTGTAGTATATGTATGTTATAGATGTATTTTGGTGTAATGTAACTAAAATAGGTAAATACATATTGGTCGAATTACAACATTATGTAACGGGTCCCTGATCAGAAACTTTATCAGGCTGTTAAATGTCGAGGGTAATTAGACAAGCTACTTCAGAATGAATAAAATACTATTAATTTTAAACGGCTAAGGGCGGATTCGACCAAACAGGAATAAATTTTATTCTCGGAATAAATCAATTTCCCGTTTAACTAACTACAATTCGAGGAATAGCGAGTCCATTCGAGAATAGTCAGTCTACCACCGTTATGCATGGAATACCGAGTTATTCCAAGAATAAAAAATGGCGTCCAGTTGTTTAGTGCTGTCAATTCAACTCAACACAAGGAATTATTGTTTCAAAAACATAAAATGCAACGTTTAAACGATTGGATAAAAGATAGTGATAGTGTTGAGGTAGTTATACTTAGACGTCCAAGATGGCTACATCCCGCGGAACAACAGGGAGAGCATTATGGTAACAACAGAGCAAAAGAGTGATGCTTCTAAGTGACGCTTTACTTTACTTTAACTTAAACGATAGAGCTTCGTTTAAGTTGCAGGTCGGGAACTCTCTAGATCTCGTTATATCACACTGTTTGTTGTATTCTTCAACGGACTAATTGTAGTTATAGGTCATAGAGGCACTCTAAACTATGTAGATGCCGTTGCTGAGTAAACTTCAATTGCGTATGAATTAACAAATGCTTCGGGACTCCAATTTCAAATAGATGAATGAAGCTTTTCCAACATAATATATGCTCACTCGGGTAAACCTAAAAACTCAAACTCAAACTCTTTATTGCATTCATGTGTACATTTAGTTGTGACATAATAATATAAGTAAGTTCCAACATGAAACCCGGTTAGGGCACGGCACCATAATAAATAATAAACTGGACAAAATAAGCATCCAGTGAGTAGCCATATGGCCTATTAGCCATAGGTATTCAAAATATGTACCATGTATTTGTTAGTACGCACGATCTATGTTTTTGTTAACATTCAGCTAGTGGTAGAACCACATGTTGTTCCGTCAGGCGAACAACAACACGTCTGCTGTCCGCCACCGCGCACCGCGTCGCCGCGGCGCCGTCGCCGTCGTCCGCGACATTACAAGAGCCATTTGTCACACTTGACAAACGACCATTGATCACAAGGAAAATAGGGTATTTTATAAAGTTACTTACTAATATTGTCTAAATTGTGCTAAAATGTGATGTTGTTTTTTATCAATTTCAGCTTCTAGCTATGGGCGAAAGATACGCTTCCAAAAATTTTTAGTTTGTGAGTGAATGTCGATTATGACACTCAGCAGATTTATTTTCTTTTTACTGACTTATAAGTACAATTGTAACAGAATAATAAGTATTAATTTTTTTTTGTTGAATCAAAATTGTTCTGTTTTTGTCGCAACTAAATTATAAAACTAATACATTAACAACAATACAACTAATTTATTATATTCCAACCATAACCTGTCACTCTTTGACATATGTATGAAATGGCTACAACACGGTAAATTGACGTACAGTGGTTACTTGCATAACAATTAATTTCTGTGACTATGATATATATAAATTAATCCAGTTAGGAATTCAATTTACGTCATAATTTGGCCCCTCTAATACTAGTGGACCCTTATATTGTCCGCGTTTACCTCTTCACATCACTGCGTGGTTGCGGTTACCTATCAACATTCCCGGGTATCACCGGGTACCCGTCACTACCCGGACGAGCGGGTCTCAGCTCAGGAATGTCCGCCATTACTCGACCAATCACGGCAAGCCACGTAAAGTAGAACGAAGCGTAGCGTTTAATTAAAGCTAGAATCTAGCCTAGAAGTAGTTATCGAGCGATTTAGTAGCTTCTCATGTCTAAACTAAACACCAAGGGGCATTCAAATCAAATGCAGTTTCCTTTGCATTTAATGAAAATGTTTTTTTTTTTTTTATTTATTGCTACGAGATGAGGGAAGGATTCTGATACCGAAAATATCGTTTTTAGAATTTTTGTCCGTATGTTTGTTTGTCTGAATGTATGTTCCGGATTGACGCAAAAACTATAGAATGAATTCAAATGCTGAAATATTCCTTAAAAGTCTGGTCAACGTATAGGCTATATACCCGGCTAGAAACTGCTGAACGTGCTGTTGAGTTACAAAGACGTGTTACGAGTTGCTCCGTGATTTTTAATCAAAAACTAGGTTCATAGTTACTGTTTATTGTTGTTCTATATATTAAAGTGCAGACATCTGAATTACCTAATTAGTGGTGAAAAGTGCAAAGCGATACATCAAACCAATAAAAAGTTATAAGTGAAAACGTTTTGAAAGTTAACCTAACGAACTGTGTCCCTGACCTACGACAACTCGCACAGAGCCCGCTGAGGTGAGTCACTAAGCGACGCGACGCACGGAACTTTTTCATTTTATACCCGCAAAAATGAATTGTGCTGGATGTAAACACCCAATAGCTCGCGTAGAATTGCTAAGATGTAGTTCTTGCCAAAAACTTTACCACTACCGATGCATCAACATGACCTCATCGTATTACTTAGAAAATAAAAGTAAACTAATTAACTCATGGCGCTGTCCATCTTGCAAAACGACTACGAAACAGATTAGAAATGACGCCACACCTGTTAAGAGACAATCTTCACCGAAACTTGACGACACAATAACGTCGATTGACGACCAAATACAAGATGACCAAAGTATACTGGGAGATACAGGAAAATATGACACACCAACAAGAAATATAGACACTGCTACCGTCATATCACCCATCATATTACAGACAGAACCGATTACATTAGAAAAAATTAGTCAACTGTTAGATAGAAAATTAGAATTGCAACTACAATCTATTTTATCAAAGATCAAAAGTACAATTCAATCTGAAATTAATATAGCTGTCCTAAAACTGCAACAAGAAATAAGCCAAAAAACCGGACAACTTACCCTTGAACAAACGGTAACAAATACAAATATAATTCATATAAACGAGAAAATACAAAAACTTGAGATTGAAAACGCAAAACTTAAAACAGAAATAACCAAGCTCCAAAACAAAAACATGCATCTGAACGTGAACGACACCTCTACAAACAAAAGTTCGAAAATAATTGTTATCCACGGCCTAAACGAATATTATATATAAACAGAAAAAGACCTCGAAGATAGGGTAATATTTGCGTTTCAGGATACATTGAATCAATTCCTCACTGGCTATATTGAAGAGCTTAATCGGATAGGACGAAACGGACTTTGACGGCCACTACGGGTATAACTGATTAGTAAAAAGATGACAAAATATATCCTAGAAAACACGGGATATTTAAAAAGTTTAGGCTTATGTGTATCAGGATATCTTGATAAAGAATCATTACAGAGAAGAAGAAAACAAAGAGAAGGAAGGTCTATAATACAAAAAAAACGGTAATACTAATACTACTTTTGACTATAGCTCAAGGAAAACACCACCACAGAATTATGATGACCCAAACATAATGAGACACATCATAGTATCACCCACTGTTAACCAAACCAGACTCGATCCCTTTCGTCTTTAAGATACTGTTCCAAAAAATCCAAAGTATAAAGAATAAAATACACATACTCGAGGATTTTATAGAAGAGAAAAGCTACCAATCAATTTGTTTGACAGAGACATGGATACGTGAAAACCAAAAGGATAGTATCACCATAAACGGGTACACATTTGCTTCTGCCTACCACCGACGTGGGCATCGCGGAGGAGGAGTGGCTATCCTCTTACGTAACGGCATAGAATACGTGCACCTTGAAGACTGTACTAACTTGTCAATAGTGTGTAATTGAATGTTGCGCTGTAGAAATCATATCACAAAAAACAATTATTATTAATATTTACAGACCGGACATTAAAACATTTTTTGCTGTTATTGTGGAAATATTAAAAAAGTACAACCTAAAATTCACAAAAACCATGTAATTTTGACTGGAGATTTCAATATTGACAAATTATCTAAAAACAAAGACTAACAATGGCTACAAAACATAATGTTAGAACACAACTTGCACCAAATCGTCAACGAACCAACCCGACAAACACTGACTACGTCATCCTGCTTAGATTTAATATTCACCAACCAAAGACGATACAAATTAACTATTGACAATACCGGCATTTCTGACCACAAAAGCCTAAACTACTCACAACAATCACCAGGAATGGAACAACATAATTCTGCTTACTTCGTGACGAAAAGACTATTTAATGAAAAATCAATATCACAATTTAAATATAAACTTAGCCAAACGGATCGGAACGAAACACTATGCGAAAATAAAAACGTTAACGAAATTTACACTGAATTTGATAATAAGATGCAAATGATACTCGTACTAAATAAAACTATACGTAAAAAATGCGTAAATATCAAATGTAGTAAAAGGAAACCTTACTTAAGTGTAGGTGTAAAAAAATCATGTGAGCACAAAAGATTGCTTAACATTTTTGTAGAAAAGACCAATAACGAATTTTTAAAGAAACACTATAAAATTTATGAAAAAATCTTGAAGTGTGTAACATTATCAAAGAAATCTAATCATATTAAGGAAATGAAGCGGTCACAAAATAAATCCAAAACCATGTGGAACATAATTAAAAATACCCTTAAACCAGATTTCAAGTGCCATACTAAAAATGTTACCTTGCGTTATGATGACAATAAAACTACAAGTATACCAACAACGGTTGCGAATATCTTTGACGACTTCTTTGCTTCGGTCGGCGAACCGCTACCCAACAACACGTTCAATACATGCCCAGTTCAAACACCATCAATAAATTCCCTATTCGTCCAACCCGCCACGGAGCGTGAAATCTATAATATAATACGAAAAATGAAAAACAAGCGAAGTGCTGGAGTTGATGAAATACCAACATTCCTAATTAAAGAATGTATTAATGAATTGACACCACCTACCAAACTAATAAATAAATCTTTTGACGAAGGTATCTTTCCGGATAAATTAAAAGAAGCTAAAATAATATACATAAATGACCTACCTAAAACAATTGACTCGAAGTGCGTTCTATTCGCAGACGACGTATCGCTAGTGTTTAGAAGTACTGAGAACACCGAAACTTTGACCAACATAGAAAATATTTATAAAATTGTTAAATCATGGCTAGAGAAGCACAATCTACAAATTAATACTAACAAAAGTAATCTACTATAATTTAGGACATATCAATGTAAGCCGCTAAGCATAATTAACCTTAGTAATAAATTAAATATCCCAGAAAGAGAGGATCTAACTCTTCTTGGTATAACACTGGACAACAACCTAACATGGAAAAAACATATCGAAAATCTGAAGACTAAATTATCAAAATTTATATACGCATTAAGCAAATTAAAAAGCAACATAAATTATGAGACCGCGCTTTCAACATACTATGCTTATGCTCATGGCTGGTTTAATTATGGTATAATATTGTGGGGTGAAAGTACAGACTTTCATGACATCTTTATCATGCAAAAGAAATGTATACGTATCCTTATGAATATTAAGCCATGGGAAAGTTGTAAACCTCATTTTATAAAAAACAATATACTAACACTACCCTTCCTTTACATCCTACAAATAGCTACGTTCGTTCAAAAACACAGGGATTACTTTCAATCAAACATAGAAGCAAACCAAAACTGTAACCGAAGAAACAAAAACCGGCCAAGTGCGTGTCGGACTACGCACAATGAAGGGTTCCTTACTTGGAAAGAATTTATCCTAAGAACAAACTTAACATTGTAGTTGGTAAACATAATCTCCCATACATTCCAACTGCAAATGTAAGTTTGTACGCACAATATCGAGAGATTTATCATGTAATTTTAAGACCATAGACTTCTTATATATTTTCCTGTAATCTATAAGTATAGGACTATTTTCTGTATTTTTTTCAAAATTTTAGGTTCAGTAGTTTCGGAGATAAGGGGAACGGGGAACGGGGGAACGGTCAATTTTCGCCTATTTTCACTTATAACTTTAAAACAATTTATTTTAAAATTATAAATAAAATATGCTTGAGACCCTCATAGTAAGTCCTTTCATTTGATATGTCACACGGCACAGTTTGCAAAACTTTTTTTTATTTTTCTTGTTTGCCCCCCAAAAGTGACCTCAATATTCTTAATTCATTTATTTACGATTCACGTCCGTATTTGGGTCACTCAAATTGATATGTATACCAAATTTCAACTTATTCGGTCCATTACATAGATAAGGGGGAATGGTAAATTTTAGTCTATTTTCACTTATAACTTAAATAAAAATAAAAAAATTATATAAAAAATATATTTCAGATTCTCACAGTAAGCCCTTTTATTTGATATGGTACACGGTACAGTTTCCAAAACTTTTTTTTAAATTTTCATGTTTGCCCCCCAAAACTGACCCTAATATTCTAAATTCATTTATTTACGGTTCATATCTGTGTTTGGGTCACTCAAATTGATATGTATACCAAATTTCAACTTAATCGGTTCATTACATTCGGAGCATATTGGCTGTGATAGAGGGACAGACAGACAGACAGACATACGAGTGATCCTATAAGGGTTCCGTTTTTTTCCTTTGAGGTACGGAACCCTAAAAACAAGTTAATTACACCGACACCAAAACAAAAAATAATGAAAAACAGCCCCAACTATAGAATCGCCACAATTTACAACGCCACAAATTACCAAATTACGATAAAGATGACGAGAATAAAAATATTTTTTTTACTAAACTTAGATCACTTCTAATAGAAAAATGTTACTACACAGTTGAGCAATTCACGACGGATAAAACTTTATAGGTGTGGGTAGGTTCTTAATTGTAAGATCCGGTCTGATCAAACACATAATACTGTTTATTATAGTGACATTAATCTGATTTTATTTTATTTTCTATTGTATTGTATAATGTAATAATTGACATAACATAATTGCAACTAATTATTAATTGACAAGACATGATTGTATTTACCACCTATCTCTTATTTTTTTTATTTTTTTTTGTGACTACCTATCTAGTAATAATATCTGACATGACTGTATCTGTGTTTTTGTGTTATTGTATAGCGTTCATTACTGTTTACTGACATCATATAATTTCTAATTTTTATTTTTATTTATTTGAAACTTATTTTATTGTAGTTTAAAAGTCTTGACTCGATTTATGTTAATTCTATAAACTCAACAGCAAGCCAGCATTTATGTTTTGCAGCGCCCTGACAGGGTTCATGTACAAAAAATCGACACTAAAATTTTGTAAAATGTGTGATGTGCATGAGAGCAAATAAATAAATGAATATATATTATCACGCTGTTTGCTATGGGGAGTAGCAAGTACTTATACATTGTGTTCAAATTGTTCAACAGTTTACCTTGAGATTGTGATTAGACGAGAAAAAACGTTATAATATTGCAGATAAATACGGATTTAACCTCTGAAATTAATATCATCACGCTATACCGACAAGGAGCTAAGCAGTCAATCATCTATACTAATATAGTACAGTTGAAGTGTTTCTCTGGAAGACCAGTCGGATTTGAAAAAATCTTTTTGCATTTGCGACGGGGTGGGTCAGGGAACAAGAAACTTGTGTAAGAACGGCTATTTCAGTCACATTGTCAGCGAAGTAAACAGTAGCCTATCGGTTCCAAGATCCTGTGTGTAGGTTCAATCCATAGAAGTATTTTGTTTTTGTGACTGTTTTTTGGTATTTTTTTAATGCTGTCTAAACTTACTAATAATAATAACAAATAAATAGTAAGCCATACGTACTGAAAAGTTATAAGTAGCCGTTTGTTGTTCTATATACTACTAGTATAGGTACTTTGGTTCGGAACCTAAATTTTGCAAGCCCGACTTGCCCTTGACCGATTTTTTTCTCTCAAAATCCTTTTTATGGTTGTTTAAAATGTATTGTTTATGTACCTTGTTCAAACAATAACGACGAACAAATCTGTTTCTAAACCCTGGCATGGGAATCGCAAGCACAGCTATTGTAGTATTTATTGTGGTGTCTTACGACTTCCGCGCGAACGAAGTCGCGGGCAGAAGCTAGTAATATAATAAAAGTAATGCGTTTGGTTGGCGCGCGCATGTTCACCAACGACACAGTTATTGTAGTAGCCCCACAGTTATTACGTGGCGCTACTACAATCATGGTCGATCATGTTAATCGTTATTATATCTTTGTTTCAGCCAATATTTGGTTAATTCCTGACAAATGTACTAGCACACGATCACTGCTCACTTTACAAGCTTATTGAAGTTGAACACGGGTTATTTCACTTTTTAACCGACTTTCCAAAAAGGAGGAGGTTCTCAATTAGGTTGTATTTTTTTTAATATTTTTACCTCAGAACTCCGTCGTTTATGAACCGATTTGGATAATTCTTTTTTTATTTGAAAGGATATACTTCCAGATTGGTCAAAATCCAGTTCTGATGGTGGGATCCATGAGGAATTGAGGGAACTCCTCAAATTCTACAGGCAAACATATAGCGATTTTTTAATTTTCATCAATAACTCAGGCATTTGTATTCAGTTAGTATCATTTGATGAAGTGGAACTGATGAAGAAGACCACAAATGGCCAACGGAACTCCTCAATGATAAGTATTTCATGGGTGGCGATAAGATATTTCGATTAAGATAGTTAAGCGACTATAAAGAAAATTTTAATAAATAATTCTGATGAAAATGGTACCATCGAACTGATCTGAAGATGAAGTCGGAAGGTGTGCACCGGAACTTCGTAATAAAACAATGTATCCTAGCCGTGTTTGGGCTTATTGGAATTATCATGAGATGCATTTGGGCTATAAATGGTTATTAATAGATTTTTATTAACTTTGCTTGGGTAGTTTTTGAGTTAGCTTCGATAATACCTACGTATTTAATCCACTTCGTAAAGGTATCTTGTATCACTGTTGTTTGTGCGGTATAGCCAGGAGTGGTAATCGAATTGTTGTGGGATAGGTATCATAACTAAAAAGTGAAAAATAAAAAACTTTTTAACAAAACAACAACCCACTTTAAAAAAAAACTAAAAAGTGAAAAAGAACTTTAATTTCGGAAGTCGGTGGCATAAAACGAAAATACAGAACCAATGACACCGACTTCCGAAATTAAAGTTATTTTTCTTCTTTTTATTTTTTTAGTTATGATACCTATCCCACAACAATTCGATTACCACTACTGGCTATACGGCGAACGGTACAGTGCCTATCCCTGAGACATTACAGAGTACTTCCGAGTCCCGTGGGCGCGGGTGGCGGCGGCGAACGGTACAGGGGCCCTATTATGAACTCTTATTTCCAGGCAGTTTACAGCGTAAACAGAACTGCCTTGCAATTTCGTATTATGAACTCGTTAAACAAGCCAGTCAGCGGTCACGTGACACCCTGGCCGACTTCTGCCCGAATATTGCCTGGCAATACCGTATTACGAACGTTCGTTTGACATTTCTTTTCATATAACAACTTGTCAAACAGTAACCTCACAATCCATTCAGTTTACGCTACTTCAGAGGAGCTTTTATTGAATTATTTTGGGTTTATTTGCCGAAGTTATTCGAGTAATAAATAAATAGCAAAAGAAAATATTATGTGCGACGAATATGAACTGTTTGAGTTCCTGGAAAGTGACTTTTCTGATCAAAATAACGAATCAAGGAACAAAAGGAGACTACTTCGTGATCAAACTAAAGGCTCCTACAAAACAGGCGCAACACGCGACGCGACACAAAGGCACCGCTCGTCGCGCGACACGCGGTTCTTTTGTATCACGTGGCATGTCGCGCCTGTACGTAAGAGCCTTAATGCGTTCGACATGGATGATGTGCAATTCATTGAACAATATCAACTTAATCAAGTGAGGAGTTGGAGACGACTTCGTGATCAAATTAAAGGCTCCTACAAACAGGCGCGACCCGCGACGCGACACAAAGGCAACGCTCGTCGAGCGACACGCGGTTCCTTTGTGTCGCGTCGCGTACCGCACCTGTACGCAAGAGCCTTAATGCGTTCGACATGGATGATGTGCAATTCATTGAACAATATCAACTTAATCAAGTGAGGAGTTGGAGACGACTTCGTGATCAAATTAAAGGTTCCTACAAACAGGGCGCGACACGCGACGCGACACAAAGGCACCGCTCGTCGCGCGACACGCGGTTCCTTTGTGTCGCGTCGCGTATCGCCTGTATGTAAGAGCCTTAATGCGTTCAACATGGATGATGTGCCATTCATTGAACGATATCAACTTAATCAAGTGAGGAGTTGAGACATGTCAGGGTCAGGGACTGTCATACAAAATTCACGGATTTACCGGATACAACTTTAAAAATATCATATCTAAGAACTTTCTTACACTGAATAGGAAAATACTCAATAACGAGCTTACGCCATATTTTTTTATACCCCGAAAATTCTTACGAATGGAAGTATTAAACAAACAATAAGATAGTGTTCATATTAGTTTGTGAAACAATGAAACAATACTCTTCCATGTGGTCGAATTCCCCGCTGACCTTCAAGTGGAGTTCGTTCGGAAACCTAATCTCGCGTGACAATTTACAAACTCAAAAAATTATAATATGAATGAATATATAGGTAGCATAATATATAGTGCATTCGTATTTTCACCTAATTTTATACTAAAGTAATTAGATTAATATAAATTGCTTATTTTTACCACAAAATATGTGATTAAATAAAACCGTAACTTACCGATAAATATTTAATTGTGTTTCTGAACGTTACGGCAGAGAATTACAAGCCAGCCATAGACAAACTACCCAGCGTGAAGTCGGTTAGAATTAGGAATGTCGTAATACGAAATTTAACCAGCCAGTGAAATGAATTGCCTGGAACTTGCCTGGTTTTTTTAAAGTTCGTAATAGGCCCCCAGTGCTTATCCCTGAGACACTACAGAGTACTTACGAGTCCCGCGGGCACAGCGAACGGATGCCATTGTTAAGGCTTCGTGTTTGCACAATAATATAGTGTTTCCTTAAAGGTAAAGGTTATAAGCACCCAAATGATTTTAACCAAAAATACAACTCCTAGACTGAATGTTTTCGGGATAAAAATCCTTTTTTTTTTTTTTATTAATCAAGAAATCTTTTGACACACATTACCATACCAACAACACCATTAACATTACCATTATTATTATTATTAAAAAAACTAAAAAGTGAAAAAGAACTTTAATTTCGGAAGTCGGTGGCATAAAAGGAAAATACAGAACCAATGGCACCGAATTCCGAAATTAAAGTTATTTTTCACTTATTAGTGTTTTTTTTTTTTAAAGTCTGTTGTTTTTTAGTTAAAAAGTTTTTTGACTAAAAAAATCGTTTTCTTCAACAAGTTAACCAAAAAAACAAGAAAATGTAGGTAAAAAATAATAATAATAATAACGGTAATGTTAATGGTGTTGTTGGTATGGTAATGTCTGTCAAAAGATTTTTTGATTAATAAAAAAAAGGCTTTTTATCCCGAAAACATTCAGTCTAGGAGTTGTATTTTTGGTTAAAATCATTTGGTTGTAGGCTGCTTATAACCTTTACCTTTAAGGAAACACTATATTATTGTGCAAACATGAAGCCTTAACAATGGCATCCGTTCGCTGTGCCCGCGGGACTCGTAAGTACTCTGTAGTGTCTCAGGGATTGGCACTGTACCGTTCGCCGCCGCCACCCGCGCCCACGGGACTCGGAAGTACTCTGTAATGTCTCAGGGATAGGCACTGTACCGTTCGCCGCCGCCGCCCGCGCCCACGGGACTCGGAAGTACTCTGTAGTGTCTCAGGGATAGGCAGTGTACCGTTCGCCGCCGCCACCCGCGCCCACGGGACTCGGAAGTACTCTGTAATGTCTCAGGGATAGGCACTGTACCGTTCGCCGCCGCCACCCGCGCCCACGGGACTCGGAAGTACTCTGTAATGTCTCAGGGATAGGCACTGTACCGTTCGCCGCCGCCGCCCGCGCCCACGGGACTCGGAAGTACTCTGTAGTGTCTCAGGGATAGGCACTGTACTGTTCGCCGCCGCTGCCCGCGCCCGCGGGACTCGCAAGTACTCTGTAGTGTCTCAAGGATAGGCACTGTACAGTTCGCCGCCGCCGCCGCCCGTGTTCGCGGGACTCGGAAGTACATTGCAGTTTCAGGGTCAGGCGCTGTAGGCGGGCAAATTTCAAGAGGACAGGCTTCAGATTTTAATAAACACTGCGGTCAGCCATTGCTCAAGTGTTCCGATAATCACATTATTTACTCAAAATTGTATGTTTAAAGTTTTAAATTATTTACTTTACAATCTATACATATTATAAACTAGCTTCTGCCCGCGACTTCGTACCCGTGGAAGTCAGTCAGTAAGACGACACAATATACTAAAATACCAGCCACATTTTAATAGAACTTCCCTGAATACTACGTTTGTAGTTTTGGTCACAGCAGTCAAAATATACAGAGAGTCAGGACTGGTGACGCGAGAGCAAGCAACGTACAGTTCCATGTTGCATGGTAAAGAGTTTGGTTTCCGCACTTAGTCCTTCAGGTGGACCATTGTACATGGGCCATGGCGGCCATCAGTGGGTGTTCCAACCAGCCCACCTCCCAGAACATCTATGAAAGACCCCAGGTGCCCCCAGGGTTTATGTTCTAACCTGGGTGACGCCTGTGCATTCAAAGAGCACATGCACGACGGTTTCCTCAGGCTCCATGCAAGCCCTGCACAGAGGATTGTCCGATATGCCTATTGTGTGGAAGTGTTTGTTTAGAGTGTTTCGAGCAGTGTCCCGTGATGGTCCCCGTCACTAGGCACAAGCCGGTCCTGTGAATCAATTGGTGATTCCCGGCCACTGTAGTAGGCGCGGACTTGCGGACGGCGAGCAATGGGCAGTTCGCCGTTCGGTAAGGACCAGGCCCGGGTCAACGGCGTGTTGTGTTCCACGCGCGCTTTAAAGATATGTCAGCACGAACTGACGGGGTCCGCTAGGACCGATGCCTGCCAGGGTTGTGGATTTGTCCGAAAGCGAAAGGGATACCGTGGCCCTGGCACAAAGGCAACTGAAGTAACACGGGTGGATTTTAATCAGTAAAAGTCTGACGCCCTCCCGCTCCGCCCAGAGCGGAAGAAGTTATTTGATAACTTCTTCGAACTATCACAATTACAGTGACAAAATATTAAAAAAAAACCGGTCAAGGGCGACTCAGACTCGCGCCCCGAGGGTTCCGTACCATCATATACATATAGCTTCATTCGTATAAGTACCTTCATAGTTCTGTGCCCAGAAAAACTACAACAACCTGCGAGGTAGGAAGGAGGACATTTTGGTTGTGAACCGTGAAATGTTTTTAATTTTTCATCGGCGAGGCCTATATTCGTCAGAGAATTTTAAGACTGCGATGTAGAATATTGCAGTTTTAGGTCAGCGTCGTCTCTTGACCGATAGTGGAGCTAATGTAAGTTTTGTTGATGATTACTGAAAAAAAAAAAATATATATATATATATATATTGTACAGTTGGTGTACGACGATTCAGTGTAGACTAAATATATATAGGTAGATGAAATTATTGAACTGTATAAATATGAACACAAAGTATATTACTGTATTACATTTCAACGCAAAACAAGTAAAATGGTTAGGATGCGCGATCGCGACCGTTCGACGTATCCTGTTGCTTGGCACTGGCGGGGCACGATGACGCAGCTGTTGCCGCGCCGCTCTCGCCTCGCTCCCCTCCTGGTCCGCTCACTCGCTCCGTTGAGCCGATGACTCAACATATATATATATATATATCACATAGAATAATTTCAGATTTTTATCCATGCAAAACTTCGGAGATAAGGTGGGGATTTTTTTTTTGTTTTGTTTTTAGAACGTGCAAATAGCGCTCTTTCATACGATACCCTTCATGCCGTAGCAGCCCCACTTTGATTTTTTAAGACCCCGTTAAGTCTAAAATGCAAAAAAAGAATTGCAAAATAGTTGGGCAAACGTCATCTAAAACTATTTAAAATTTCAAGTTAACAGCATTATTAGTTCTTGAGATATCCGGCTGTGACAGACAGACTGAGTCGCACCATAAGGGTTCCTTTTTACTATTTTGGTACGGAACCCTACAAAGAAGCACAAAAAATATCAATTCATCGGAATTGAAATCAGATTTGCATTGCTTTGTTAAAAGTCGACTGAAATAAAATAAAAGTTTTCCGATTTCTGACTTTTCTAGTACTCAAACCTCAGTTGGTTCAATAGACTTTTTTGATCCTCGTAAGAAACAGGATCAATTGGTATCAAAAAACTTTTTTGTGAAAATTGCCCATTTTCTTGCTGACTGTAATTTTTTTCCAAAATCTGTGAATGCAGAACATTTTTTTTCTAAAAGTTAAGGACAGTCTCTTAAGACCATTTTCTTGTAGCGACCACGGTTAAGGTACCTGCCCTTATGGACCCATCTCAAAACATAATGCAATACTGCTCATCCCCCATAGCAAATAGCGAGTCATACCTAGTTTATACTCGTATTATAGTCATTTGACCAGATCCATAGGGAATATCTATTTAAAATTTGAACAAAATCTGTCGGGTAGTTTTGGCGTGATGCTGGAACATACATTCAGACAAACAGACAAAAATTCTAAAATCTATATATTTTTTTAGAATCGATCCCAGACCTTGTGGCAATAACTTTTTTTTTTTTTTAAATATTTAATGTACAGTTTTGACTTCGCTACGATTTTTGTATATGTATAGATACATTAAAGTCGCTTCTCGTGTCTGTCTGTATGGCCGCGTTGTTCTTCTAAACTACGCAACAGATTTTGATGCGGTTTTCATTTACATTATTTAGAAGAAAAAAAAAACCGGAAGTTTTATTTAAGTAAATAACAAATTAATATTAATAATACATATAATAAAGAAATCTCGATGTTTTGTCAAGTCGTAAAAACCGTGCGAGGCAGGAGCGGGTCGCTAGAAATAAATAAATCGATCGTTTACATAAATGTTTCCTCCTAGAGACAGGTTCTAAGTAATACCACCGTTCTTCCAATTTTATTCAGCCTATAAAGAAAAACACGAGATTGTGTAGACGTATTCAGAAATGTAAATGATTCGTGGAGGAGTCGCGGTAATGTCGTCAGGGTTGCGTTTTGTGTCTGTCTGTTGCTCCTGCGGGACCCTGCGGGACTCGAGCGCTGCATTCGCCTCGTTCAACCCATTCATTCAATTCCCGATTCAGCTCGAACAAGAGCTGAATCGGGAATGAATGAGACGTCAGAAATATACGAGTTAGAAGTTAAACAATTGAGATGATTACAAACAAACTTTAATTAGGCAGTCAAGCCTGTTACGTACCCAGTTACTTCTTTGTCAGCAGAACATGTGGTATAAGTTTCGATTAGTGTTCCCACGATATTATTACGTAGAGTTAGGGTGAGTAGAGGAGTAGTAGCTTGGCTCTAAATGAGAGTTGATAACATTTTGACAGTGCGAGCCTCGTACATATGGTCTCGTCTTGGCAACATTTTACATGAAAATGTTTTTGATGGGATTTCACTTCTTTTTGTAAGTTGCCATGACAATATATTTTTATTTTGTTCATTTTTCTTTCTTTTTTTGGGGTGTGTATCTCTTGCACATCAGAGATGCGTTTTATTCCCCTAATTTAAAGTGTGATTTAATATAGACTGAAATATTATGTATTTTATTATTTATAACAAGGAGTCCCCATATCAATTTTCAGACCTCTAGCATAAAAAATTTCG
Organism: Dryobota labecula; assembly: GCA_947523025.1. NCBI lineage: Eukaryota > Metazoa > Arthropoda > Insecta > Lepidoptera > Noctuidae > Dryobota > Dryobota labecula. The sequence goes on along the minus strand of OX383296.1, from coordinate 256,773 downwards.
GAAGTCTCATACAAACTTCCATCCCCTAGATTAAAGGGTTGGGGGGTAAAAGTTCCAAGTTTTAGTTTTTTTTTTTTTGTTAGATCTGTACTAATATTAGCTTATATACCAAATTTCAGCTTTTTAGGACTTAGTACCCTAAGAATTTGATGATCATCCACTGATGATCATCAAATTCCCCATCAAAAACCCCTAATTCGTCACTGACTCACTAGTCAGTGACGAATTAGGGGTTTTTTAGACATCAATAAAATCTGAAGTATAAGAGCTATGCAATAATTGAAACTTTATAGGCCTTACAAATAAACGCGGAATAAAGTTATCCTAGGAATAAATTCGATATAACCATACATTTTTTGACCCTTATAATTTTATTCTGAGTTTATTTGTATTAGGGTATATGTTTAATAAGTCCACTATCGACGTCATATCCCGAGAATTTTGTTTATCTGGTATAATCCAAACCCAAGTTATGAGAGTTCACAAAAAACGACGAAGCGCTTGGAGAAAAGGTAGTTAGTGCTCTTGTGCTTCGCTTGGCTCGTCTTGGCGGGGGCACTACCGGGGCCCCAGATTTATGTGTTTAAGATTTTTTTTATTTAGTCTTAAATCGATTACGAATTATATTAATCAATAACACAATTTCGATAACCAGTTTTTTCAGTTACACACTACGTAAGCTACCTACTGCATATACTGGATTAGGATTACTTGAATTTCTTTTAATTTGGTCGCTGCTGTATAAACAACTTAACAACTGTAACGTGCTGCGCGATGTGCGGCGCTGTTCTCGTCGCCTCGCGTCGGTATCCTCACATCAGAGCGCTACGCGTAAACATTCCCGCGCTGTTTATAATGAAATATGTAAAAACATCACTCGTTTGTTTATTTGGCTGCTAGAGGTACTGCCTGCTCTCCGCCCTCCCCCGCCACGCCTCGCCTTGCCTCTGATCAGTCCGACGCAACAAGCGACTCATTATAAATAGCGCGTCTCCATCAAATATGCAGTGACCGGCACAGATACGCTGACTGCGAGGCAAAAGTTCAAGTCACTTTACTTACAGCTTGCTGATTGTCCCCCATGGATGTAGGGGGCTCTCTTCATTCGACAGGGCTGCTTCACAGTGTGGCGAAACGTTCAGCCTTCGTACGGACCATAGTATTCACCAAACAACGCTGATGAGAGCTAGGTCTTTGCAACCAACATAATAATGATGCTGAAGTCCTTAATATCGTCATGTCTTTCTGCCTGCTAACATTTCAAGAGTAAAATTGTGCTCGGTAATTACATTTTTCTCTATCTCATAAGCAGGTAATGTTCACAATATGAGCACTGCTCTAATACTGTTTCCCTGACTACATCTGCGCAGAAGTACCCGTTGCCTAAAATACTAGCATGACATTGTGCGATAACAGTACGGAAACACACAGCACTGGCACTTGTAAACATTTGTGTCTGTTCTACACGATAACTTTATTATTTTGACACTATCTATTAAATATTATGGACTAACTATGAAAATAAGACTGTTCAGCAGAATTGGAGGTATTCCACTCAGAGCACTGATTTCAACAGCACTTGGAAGAACCACACCTGAGCACTTCCACTAACCGCATTGAAACATAATTTTGTAAAGAGCGGTTCGGTGGAACAGTTTATTAATATTATTTTCAGTCCCCGAAAGGCACCTACATACAGTTTATAGTGATGGGACGTATTTATTCTTAGTTCAGAACATTACCAACTATCACATATCGATACAGAAAGTGCGTGTCGGACCACGCCCATTAAAGGGCTCCGTTGTCGTACGTAAAGAATGCAGTTAAATGTTTACGTATGGAATTTATTTAACATTGGATTCAAATCACTTGGCTCGGAGTCCGGCGCCAAGCAGCTTGCTGTGTTCCGTCGGTGTGTGTGACTGCCAGTGCCTTTGGGGGGGAAGTAGATTGTCAGTTGCGCTGTTCAGAACCGATCTTGGTCTCTGGGCACAGTCTGCCGGGTAACTCATTTTGGAGGGTAGCGGGATCCGAAGCACGGTGCCTGCCGTTGGCCGACCGCAGTCAGTAGGGGGCCCAAGTAGCACGCCAGCCACGTGCCAAAGGCTGCCCCGCCAACTCGCGAAAAATCCCGATATGCTCCACCGTGCCAGCTGGCGACTGGATGGGAGGACCCGGTGGCCATATTCGGGGGGGTTCGGGCGTCCCCGCAGTCTCCAAGTGAGTTCCCCATAGGTTTGGCTGGCTCTAGAGTTCCACTTGGTTCACTGAGCAGCGCCTCGACAATTCGACTTTTCCCCCGAAAACTCTACACACAATGACCAAAGCCAGAATGAAAAATAAGGTTAAACAACGGCTGCACTTCCTCCCACTACAAGTGCACCTCACTAACATCAGGGGGTTGCACTCTAATCTCGATCCGGTCCATCACCACCTGGAGACCGAGAAGCCGCACCTGTTTTTCCTAACGGAGACGAAGATAACAACCCCGTCGGACGTGGCGTACCTCAACTACCCGGGTTACTCTCTTGAACACAAATTCAAGACGCAGGCTGGGGTCTGTGTGTACGTCCGCGATGACATTTGTTGACGTCGTCTCCGTTGCTTTGAGAAATCGGGTTTTTCTGCCATATGGCTACTTGTGGACACTGGCGTGGAGAAATCTCTCTACATCGGAGTCTACCGATCGCACAGCGGTGACCAGGAGACAACAGCGCTCTTTAATTTCCTCGTGGAGTCGACTGACGTAGCCCAGCAACGGTACCCAACAGCGAAGCTCATTTTTCTGGGGGACTTTAATGCCCATCATAAAGAGTGGCTGTTCCCGTACAGAAAACTGACCATGCCGGGTTAGAGGCGCGCAAGTTTGCTTTAACGCTAGATCTAACCCAGATGGTGAACGTAGCAACGCGGGTACCGGATGTTGATGGCCATACACCCAATTGCTTGGACCTTCTGCTGGCATCGATCCGGACAGTCATTCGGTATCGGTCTCAGCCCCGCTGGGAACCTCTGACCACTGTCTGGTGAAATCCATATCGACCTGCTCTTCTCCAGATGAGAGTCCTAGAGGCACGAGGAGAGTATGGCGTTACGAGTCTGCAGACTGGGATGAAATGCGGCACTTTTTTGCATCTTATCCATGGCGGCAAGTGTGCTTCTTCTCGGGTGACCCCTCGTGCTGTGCTGACGTGGTTGCGGACGTAATTCGGCAGGGGATGGAGTATTTTATTCCATTCTCCGACATCCCGCTCGGTCACAAATCCCAGCCTTGGTATAATGCACAATGCGCCCACGCTGAGGCCCGAAAAGAGTCTGCCTACCAAGCCTGGGTCAAGGCCCGCGACCACAAAGTTAGAGCGCGTAGGGTTCGCGCGAGGAAAAGAGCCTTTAATTCTGCCGCCAAGTCCTGTAAGCGGGTTTTACGTAGGGCACGTTTTGACCATGTCGGACGTATTGGGACTAAGCTGTTATCGCACCCTCCGGGTAGTAAACAGTTCTGGTCCCTGTCTAAAGCGGTTGAAACGAATTTCTGTCGTCCCACTTTACCTCCAATGATGAAACCTGATGGGTCGCTGGCTCACTCTGCGTGTGAGAAAGCGAATTTATTTGCATCTCTCTTCGCAAGCAATTCACGTCTGGACTCTGGCTCCAAGCAACCACCTACTATACCTCATTGTGACTCCTCGATGCAGGAAATCGCTGTCCACATCAAAGAGGTCCGAAGAGTATTGTGCAGTCTAGACGTGAATAAGGCCAGCGGGCATGACAGCATTCCAGCGAGAGTGTTGAGGCAGTGTGCGCCTGAACTGTCTCCTGTGCTGACACGCTTGTTCCACCTTTCTCTATTAAAAAGAACGGTACCAAGATCCTGGAAGCTTGCAAATGTACAACCAGTCCCCAAAAAGGGCGACCGAGCAGACCCTGCCCATTACCGTCCGATCGCCATTACCTCCATTTTGTGCAAGGTTAAGGAAAGGGTACTAAACAGTAAGTTGCTGACCTACCTTGCAAGACAATGATCTCCTCAGTGACCGTCAATATGGCTTTCGCCGGGGACGGTCAACTGGCGATCTTCTTGTGTATGTCACGCACTGCTGGGGCGAAGCCATCGAGAAACACGGCGAAGCACTTGCTGTATCGCTTGATATCTCGAAGGCCTTTGACAGGGTCTGGCACGCTGCACTACTCAGCAAGCTTCCTGCTTATGGCATCCCAGCTGATTTTTGTAGCTGGATATCAGACTTCCTGAGTGAACGGTCGATCAGAGTAGTCGTGGACGGCTGCTCCTCTGACCTTATGGCTATTGATGCCGGAGTTCCTCAGGGATCTGTTCTCTCTGCAACTCTTTTCCTGCTGCACATCAATGACCTGCTTCTGCCGGGTATTCGTGGATACGCGGATGACAGTACCGTTTCAGAGAGATACTTGTCCAGCGCAAAAACCAGCGGGGCTGAACTTCGTTCCCTAAGAGCGGCCATGGTTGAGCGGACTGATTTGACCTTGAGTCTTGTCTCCCAATGGGGTGACGACAATCTGGTCTCTTTTAATGCCACCAAAACACAGGCGTGTCTCTTTACCGCTAAAAGGAGTCGTTTTGATCAAACTCCTACTTTTCGGGGTACATCTGTTCCTGTAACTGATCGGCTCGAGCTCCTAGGCATGGAGTTGACATCTGGTCTCAACTTCGGCTCCACCATCGAGTGCAAAGCTCAAACTGCGGCCAAGAAACTGGGCGTCCTAAATAGGGTGAAGCGATACTTTACGCCTGGACAGCTTTTAACCCTTTACAAAGCACAAGTCCGTTCCTGCATGGAGTATTGCAGCCACCTTTGGGATTGATCAGCAAAGTACCAACTTGCTGCGCTTGACTCGGTGGAACGCAGAGCTAAGAGGCTCATTGGCGACGTAAAACTGGTGGATGCCAAGCTTCACAGCTTGGCTCATCGCCGTAAGGTTGCCTGCTTGTCGATCTTCTACAGATTGTACTTCGGAGAGTGTGCCCATGAACTCCACGACCTCATTCCACCGGCCCCCTTCTACCATCGGACATCTAGACGCACTGCAAGTTACCACCCCTACCTGGTTGATATTCCACCAACTCGCACTAAGCGTTTTCAAACGTCTTTTATAATGCGCGCAGCAAAGGAGTGGAACTCTCTGCCTGCGTCTGTGTTTCCGAACCCTAATCTATTCAAAGTGAGAGTGAACAGGCTTCTTCTGGGTAAGCTCACTCCATCGTAGACTTTGTCTCTGTCATCCAGACCTAGACTAAAGTCAAGAGCAAATTCATAGTAGAATAAAAAAAAAAACTTAAAAATAGAGGGAATATTTGTAAAGTAATAGTTTCTCGTACAGAAACCTCTGTACGAGAAACTATTTCAATGACATTCAAATATGTAACGCCCGCCGCCGTTAGCACACCGACACGACGCCGCCAACCGCGGTGCGAAAAAAGGGTTTTTACTTAGCAGGTGCGTTTAATTAATGGATGGTACCCACGTTACCTCACTTAGTTTTTTAATTTTCTGATCTCGTCGACTGAATTGACTGGCACTACATCGAAGTATTGAGATATTTGTATGATGCCGCCACGATGACTGTCTAGATCCAGGACATTATATACATGAATATGGACAAGACGAAAGTCATGTACAATTCACACGTCTTGCCATGACCAATCTACATCGATGGGTCGCTTCTCTAAGTTGTGAAGGATTATGTCCACCTAGAGGCAGTCGTCCAGCTCGGTAGACACAACTTTGAGAAGAAGAAGCCAACAGAAGGTTCCAGTTGGGTTGGGCAGGGTTTGGAAAACCTCGTCAAGTCTCCTCGTCGCCTATCCCGCAATATTTGATAGGACTGATAGCCGGTAGAGCAGACGAGTTCTGGAGTGGAGACCGCGTATCGGCTATCGTTTCCGGGGAAACTGAAGGTTTTGTTTTGTGCAATTATGGACGAAGTTATCTTGACGAATAACTACCGGAGACATTTTATGAAGGACAGGATAGTTGACGTGTGTCGGGAATGCCATCGTCTGGGTGAGTCCATCAGACATATTATTATCTCTGGTAGTTCTCGTCTGGGTAACGGCGAGTACTTGCACAGGCATAACCAAGTGGTCAGGATTATTCACCATCAACTTACAAGACAATTTAAGTATGTGCCCGACCCTGTTCTTGAAAATAACCATGTCCCGTTATGTTAGGATCGCTTTATCATTACTGATCTATTGTCGCCAATAAGCCTGACATAGTGGGGAAAGATTGATTAGCGCGCCGCGCAATGTTTGTTGATGTTACCATTCCACATGACGAGAACCACGTGAAAGTTAAGAAAGACAAACAAATAAAATATCTCAACTTAGCACACGAGGCTGTTGACATGTGGAATGTGAGCTCGGCTGTCATTGTGCCGATTGTCGTAAAACGGTCAATTGCCTTATGGCGGAAAGCCTCGATCAATCTCTCTCGAAGCTCTCGTTAGGCCGTTGAATTAAGGGCTTGATTCAGAAAGCAGTACTCCTCGATATAGCTCGCATTGTAAGGAGGTTCCTGTCTCTGCAGCCCTAATAGAATATTTGTAGGCAAAGAAATGACACAACCGACTTGCTTATTAACTGGTTTATTACTGGCTCCCGCGCGATGAGCGACCGTCGCGGTGCCAAAACACTGCACTTCTTTCATATTATTTTGAAGACCTGACAATATTCTAAAACCATAATTTAAAAAAACTTATTATACGAGTAATCTACTGGCTTCCTCCATCTCTTTGATTGCCCAAGGGCTTGGCCAACTTCCAGTTCCGGTTCACGGCTGTTTGAATTGAGTTCAGTGGCCGAGCGCTTGGAGCATGTACAATCAGATTCGGGCAAAGGATTTTCCCTTGCATCTTCTCTTGTTGAAGACGGAGCGCGGCCGTTAAAGCTATTCCGTCTTTTTACCAAAGATTGATAGAAGCGACCTATGATCCGTTCTCAAAATAAAAGGTTCTTGACATCCGTATAAATATTGATGAAAGCGTTTAACGCCAAATACGAGTACAATAGTTGTCGCCTCCTTTTGAATTTGCCTATAATTCTTTTCGCTCGTCGATAAAGAACGGGAACCGAAGGCGATCGGCTTCTCGGAGTCGTCAGACTGTATATGCGCGAGTACTGCTCCGAGGCCGGTGGGTCCCGCGTCTACCGTGAGCACGAGCGGCGCGTGCGGCTCGAAGTGCGTCAGCACACGTTCCGACGCCAGCTCGCGGCGGACTGCGTCCAGCGCGCGCTGGTGCTGGGGCTCCCACCTCCAACTCACGCTCTCGTGTAGTAATTTGTGCAGAGGATTCATCAACGAAGACGCGTTTGGTACAAAATTCCTATAATAATTCACTAAACCGAGAAATCTCTTTAATTCCTGAGCACTAGTAGGTACAGGGGCTTCTAAAATCGCTTCTACCTTTTTAGGACAGGTTCTCAGGCCGTTCTAATCGATCGTGTACCCCAAATAAGTAACACTTTCCTGGAAAAAAGCACATTTACTTTTTTCGATCCTTAACCCCGCGTCCTGCAACCTATATAATAATTCACGGAGCCTAGCCAAATGCAAAGTTCTATTAGGAGCTGTAAGACAGATATCGCCGTACCAGCACGTAATGCCCTCTATGCCTGCTACTAATGTTTCCATGGTGCGTTGGAATATCGCTGGCGCGTTGGCGAATTCGTACACCAGTCGCGTATATTTAAATAGCCCTTTCGGTGTATTAATAGTGGTAAGCTCTTGTGACGATTTAGACAATTTAAATTGGTTGTCAGCATTGCTTAGATCAAGCTTAGAATAGTGTTCGCCTCCTCTAATTTGCGCGAATACTTCTTCAATGTGAGGCAAAGGGTATTTGTCGATTTTTAAAACTTTATTTAATGTACAAGAAAAATCTGCCGCTATTTAAATCTTGCCGTTATCCTTTGTCACAGGAACGATAGGCGTTGCATACTCAGAAAATTTAACTGGTTCTAAAATACCCGTTTGAACAAGCTTATCCAATTCTTCTTCTACTTTTTCTTCAATGGCAAACGAAATAGCGCGCGGTTAAAAAAATTTCGGCACTGCATTTTCTTTTAAGCTCGGATGTTTCAATAAATTGGAAGTACAATACTTCGAATTTATTGAAACATCCGAGCTCATTTTTCCATAGATCTGTATATTCATTCAAAACCTGCTGCACCTCACCATCTTTGCTGAACGAATCTAACATATTATGATTGTCACACATTGAAACTAAACTCATTTTAAACTGGTTCATATAATCAAGGCCCAATAGTGGGGGTCCTCCTTGTCTGAGCACACAAAATTGAATACGACGCATAGTGTTATTGTATAAAATTTTACACGAAAAATAACCTAACGGAGCAACTTTATGCTTACTATAAAGACAAAAAACAAGGTCAGTTGCTGACAACTTATAACGTTTTAAATGCTTTAAGTAAAATTTCTCTGACATAACACTACGCCCCACAGCACAATCAAGTTCCATGGAAAATGTATTACTACCGACTATTACGTCCACTTTAATAAGATCATAGTTCACATACCTCAAATTAAATAGGTCGCACTCCTTACAATCATGATCATCCACTTCTACGTTATTCAAAGCCGCATTATTAATCTTTTTCACAGCACACACTTTTTTAGGTGACCCTTTTCTCCACAAATTTGGCACTTATAACTTTTAAAACGACACTTATCCGCCAAGTGATTCCTTAATCCGCACACCGAACAACGCGCTCCAGATGTTCCTACGTCGTGAGCAGGCGCCAGCGCCGCCTGCGCCCGGCGCTCGCCGACACGATACACCACCTCCTCTTTGATGTGGTGCCCCACGGCTCCGACACTGGAACGTGCAGCGCGCGCACATGCCGCCTGCTGGGCTACCTCCAACGCCTTTGCGAGCGTTATTAATTTCGCGTCCTGTTCGAACAGGCGATCTTTCTCCGGTCCAGCACTGAGGCCCAGAACGAACCTATCCCGCAACAATATGTCCAGTTCCGTGCCAAACTCACAGTAAACGACGAGACCACGCAAGCGCGCGGCCCATCCTTCGAGATTCTCACCCTCAGATCTGATTGCTTCGTAAAATTTTGCCCTGTCGGCAAACGTCGATCTCTTCGGCTGGAAATGCCCGTTCAGCACTGCCATCAAATCCACCCATGGAACTTCGTCAAGCACGCGCGGGGCGTGCTTGACGAAGTTCCATGGGCGGGTCCTTACGAGATTCCTTACGAGCCGATAAGACTCGTCCGATAGATGTGTTAACAGCACTGCACACCAATTACCCTGCGGTATATTGTTCAACATAATGAAATTTTTAATTTAAAAATCTCCCATTCTTGATTTTTACGGTCAAAAACAGATAAATTCCCGATAAGGTTCGCCATTTCTTGCACATGCGGGTAGGTAACTCGTCGCCAAATAGAATGTTTGTAGGCAAAGAAATGACACAACCGACTTGCTTAGTAACTGGTTTATTACTGGCCAGGGGGGGTAAAGTTACCTTCATGTTCACAGCTATTTTTTTAGGTACGCCATCTATGAATCATGTTCTTTATTTTAGGCAAATAATTTATATAGGGCGTACTAGATGTCTCTACAAAACGACTTAGACTTTATAGTTGTTGAAAATGCAGTTTTAATTTCTAATTTATTTTCATTTTAAGAGATAAAATACGAAAAAATATATTTTTTGGTTTATAAATTTAATAAATCGACTGCTAGAGAAAACCACATATGTCAAAATTCGAAATTGTCAAAAGAAAATGGCGGATACGTTTTGCAATTTGCGTGTGCGCAAAATTGTTTACGTGTTGTTTATGCTGTTTTCTTTGCTGCTAATACGTCGAGTTGAGCCTCTGTCTGCTCCTCCTTGAAGAGTACATCATCAGATTCGTCAGAACGTCCTTGCGTTGAGTGTTTCCGTGGGGCGAAGGCTGACTGAATTCTGTGTCTGTTTGCGATATTTGGACGCTATTAGTTAAGTTTTGCGGTATTTGACGCTATTAGTTAAGTGTTGTTGTGTGTTCACACTACCAAACATGGTTTTAAATCAATCAATATTTAAGGGAAATATCATAAGCGACCAAATGAAAATGAAGGGTAGGGTAGGTATGTATAATTGTATAGTATGGTTAGTTACGGAACATGAAATCCAGATGGCGCTATTCGTGACAGGTTGGCATAAAAATCCCTTGAGATGGCACTCTATACCAGTATTATAAGGTGCTCTGTGTTACTAGCTCCCGCGCGGTGAGCGACCGTCGCGGTGCCAAAACACTGCACCTAACCACCGGAAGTTAAGACTACTCCTGACACCGGCGGAACTAAATTTTTTGAAATATTGTTTACTCATTGCATACTGAAAAACATAGTTATTTCACGAAATCCAAGTAATTATGAATGAACGCAATCACACGTGATTGCGTTCATTCGACCATTTGTTTCTAGTTGAATTACTGTATGATTTAAAGTAACGAAATTGCTAAGTAAAATGTCATGGTCTGCCATTTTTTGTTTACCGACAGCGATACAAATAAAACATTACTCCTTGCTTCAGGTGAACAAGGTGGAATTATCTAGTACATACAAGAATTAACTTCTGCTGATTTGTATCGATATGTTTTGTTTAATAATGCCTTGGACAAAAAAATACAACCCATCACTAAAAAAAAGTGTGCCATCACGGGACGCCTGGCAGATGTGAAACATCGAAATTATTTTGTACAAGTACCTACAGCGCCAACAATTGGTTTTACCCGCGACTATTGATGTTTCACATCAATGTTTTACATCAAAATATTTTACGTAGGTGCCGTTTGGGGACTGAAAATAATATCAATAAACTGTTCCACCGAACCGCACTTTACAAAATGTTGTTTCAGTGCGGTTAGTGGAAGTGCTCAGGTGCGGTTCGTCCAAGTGCTGTTGGAGTCAGTGCTCTGAGTGGAATACCTCAAGAATTGTACTGTATAGCATTTAGCGTAGTCCCGAGAATGGAGTTCCCAAATATCTTTACAACATGACTCAATTTATTTGTTGTCTCACCTAATATGAAATGTCTTCGTCTTTTATATTTTTACATTATTTATAACCGTAGGTTAGGTAAATATGCCAGTTAATATTACCATCAGGTGAATCAGGCCAAACCTCTTAATATACAGCGTTGGCGTAAAACCACAAATCGCTGACTTCTCCGAAATAAATGTACTAGTTGGGCCTCGCCGACATGATTGGAATTCAAATCATATTCCGGTTCACAAAAATAAAATAAAAAAATACAATAAATAAAAGCACTTTCTCCTATAAAAATGTATTTGAAGCGATTTATCTGATCGAGAGGATCCGAACACATTCCATTAGTGGCGATCTCAGAGGTATTGAGATATATTTGGAGGTGTACCAGTGTAGCTGTATGCCTCTGTGACACAATAGGTCCGGAGTGCCGCGGCGTTGTCCGCCATCTGTGTTATATTAACGAGCTGCTGTGAAGGGAAGTTATCATCTGCGTTTCTTACGTTATTCCGCTCGTTAAACTACATGTATCGACTTCAAACATCAACAACTATCAACTGACCGATCATTGCAGAATTTTGTTTTTCTTCATTTTGAAACCAAACTTGTTAGATTTTTGTGCTGTACAAAAATCAGGGTTTTTCTAATATTTTACATGCCGCAATGCACAATGTTGTATTTCTCGCATACTATATTTAAACGAATTAGTCATGGTTTAGTTTAACGACTCCACGTTGGGACGACGTGTAATGAGTTCAGACAGTCACGTCCCGAACATTAACGAACGTTCCCGAACGCCGCGTGTTAAAAACATTAATTTTTACAACGCCACTATCCGCTTCCCCCGATTTCCCCCGAGTGCAAGTACTGAGTAATATAATACATAACGAAATTACTTACAGCACATACCTACATACATACCTACCTACTCGCGGTAGCTTCGCACTCAATAACACCAGGTTATATTGTTACGATCAGTTATTACAACCGACGGCCGCGGCCGGTCGATTGTGGCTCTCACAAGATTGCCCTCATACAATTACTGCGGAAGGTCTACTTGATCGAAATTGCTTCGCATTGTATGAAATAACATCAGATGAACACTTTGGAAGGTTCCATTTTAGTGGGCTACTTATTGTCCGCTCAGAGCACCGCGCAGGTCGCCAAAGTGGCCAAAGTCGCCAAAAGATGCCAAGTCCTGAGACCCTAGTTAGTGCCGCCTGTAAAAGTTTACGAGTTGTCGCGGACAAGCGGGCAGGTGGCGGCGACGAAAAAAAAAATACAGTCAGCAAGGAAATGGGCAATTTTCAGAAAAGGTTTTTTGATGACAATCGATCCTGCAGTGCAAGTACGTACTTTGCATCGATAAGACATCGAGATCGCTAAGGTTTGCATTTTTATAGATCTTTTTAACGAATTTGGAAGTACGTAACACGTAAAAAAAAGTAACTAACTTATAGTATTGTTTATTGTTTATTTTATAGATATGGTTAATATATTTTTTTTTTTAAACGTTTACTCTAGGAATTTCTCCTGTATCGTGGGTGCGTTTACAAACATTTAAACTCAGATACACAAACAGCCAGACCCGGAACAACTACTTGTAGGTCATACAAATATTTGTTCCGTGCGGGAATCGAACCCGCGACACGCAGCGCAGCAGTCAATCGCTTAACCACTGCGCCAACGCCGCGTGCGCCGCGTGCGTGCACTCTACTTACGTAAAACAACAATTTTGGGAAAAGGCTGCACAAATAGTGAAAAACCCTGCCTCCTAAACTAGGGGAACCCTGTGACCTAGGAGTCAGTGTTTTACTGTAACTTCGTTTACAACAGAAACCTTTATTTATGTGTGTTAATAAACCCATAATGACCTGATTTAACTACGAATATGAATGGGTATGTGTGTAAAAGGGGGGGGGTGGCTGTGTGAGTGGGATGGGGTGTGATGTGGTGCGGTGTATGAGAGGGTAGCGTGTTTTGTGGGGGGGGGTGTAGTCGTGTAAGGTGTGTTGGTGTGATTTTGTGAGAGTATTTGTATCCGTTTTTGTAGAATAATAATGATTATAATTACGTGCCTATATTATTTTAGAAATAAAGTCTTCTGTACGCGAATAATCCTGATTATATAGCCAGTTTTGTAATTAGGTTTTGACTTCGTGTTTGTTTAATTGATTTAATTGGATATCTTGGATTTTTATTTCCACGACACGGAATCCTAGTGTGGAGGCTAGTGCTATTTTAATTCTGTAATGCTCTTTTTATATATAATCTAATTTATATATGTCTACATATCTCGGGACCCTGGGGTCCCGGACCTTTGGAAGGCGTACGAGGGGCCGAAGCCAACTCGCAGAGGCCCGTTAGACGCTTTTTATTTAATGAGGCACTAACCGACGATTATCCCTGTACGCACTATGCAAGTGCACCCAAGGACAACCCCCGGTTGGTATAGGACTATTGCAGGATATGGAAAACAAAGATATTGGACTATGGGTTTGGGTGGTTAAAATGGACTGGTTACCAAAAACTATGGAAGGACTATGGCCCCTGCCTGATCAATGTTTTATTATACACGGATAAAAAGGCAGGGGGTGACTTGCACACTCAATAATGGGCCCCCGAAAACGGTCGCTAGCACATAGTGACGTAGCGACAAAGGGGCAACATGTCCTGAGGTGCTCGAGGAGTGGAGAGGTATTCCACGGCTCTCAGAACAATCCCAGAGCCCGGAAGATGGTCAAGATCCCTACAAGCACTTACTGGAATACTTCCTTCCTCCGAGCACGTTTGCTCTTGCGAATCTCCACTCAAGCCGGCCAATAAAGGCAAGAATTAGGTGGGAGCTCAGTTCCTCGTCAGTGTTCACTCCAGCCGGCCAATAAAGGCAAGCCAGAGATAAGGAACATGACTTCTCCCGGGAGATAGGGTTCGTGGGGTCGCAACTGCCCAAAAGCTCGCCACATGCTGCCCTGCGGGTTTCTGTATCTCTCTTGGTCTGGCTCCTCACCCTAGACATGCTCCGGCAAAGTAAACTCTACCGGCACAGATCTAAAATTCGGAGCGCGCAAGCCCCACCACGACGTCCACGTAGAGATACGGCGGTGGGGGTTATTATTATTATATGTTTGTTGACCCTTCTGTAAATGAGAGAGCTTATTACATAAAGCTGGCGGCTAGCGAGAACCGTTTTGTGAGAAACAGATGGGCATGCAAATTTAGCTTTACGAGTGGTTGGATCTAGTGGAGGGACCTGATTATGCTTCCTGAGGGTGGCATTGAGCAGAAAGAGCTGCCACACAGTAAGTACCCTACATTCCGCGTACAATTCTCTGGTCGGAAATCTATACGGCTTGCCGAGCATCACCTTGAGCACAGCTCTCTGGGCGAGTTCCAGTCCAAGCAGTCTAGTCTTAGCGGTGCCACCCCAAACCGGAATGCAATAACTGATGACAGACTGGCAAAGATACACCATTTTTAATGTTAAGGAGTCAGCGCATTGCCTTAGAGACTTAAAGATATAAATAAGTTTCCTGACCCTTGACTTGAGGCTTTCAACTTGAGAGTACCACTTTAGTCCGTCATCAGTTACTACACCCATGTATTTGGTTTGACTGAAACGAGATAGTACCGAACATGAACAAGAACAGGAGTCAAAACAGGTATGAGCAAGAACATTTAGATCAGATGGGGCTTTAGTCCTGTGACTAATGGAAAAAGGAATGTAGTTGGTTTTAGCCAATATAAGTGACACAAGGTTATTCTGCAGTCACCTCACAACCGTATGTAGCGATTGTTCTGCATGATATGTCACGTCAGTCCATGTATCCCCATATAGCACGATCGCAGTATCGTCAGCATATGTAAATATCTTGGTGTGGGGCAGTGCTAGTGTGCAAAGGTCATTTATATATATTAGGAAGAGCGAAGGCCCCAACACACTGCCCTGCGGAACACCGTATGTGATGATTTCTTCATCACTAGTGTATGAATCGATCTTGACACGGAGTATCCTGGGGGTCTACTCCCTAAGTCCGTCAACGAAGTAACGGGCCTTAGTAGTCCGACACGTCGGACTAAACCCTACTCCCTAGTAATTTCGGATTCATCAGTTTCCAACGGAATCGTAGACAATATTCGTGAACGAAAGACGTATGGCGATTGATGACAATAGAGTTGTGCTATTTTACCGGTTGATTACCGGTTTAATTATTTTGTGGTTTTCAAGCTAAATAAACAAAAATCGATATTTTTTCCTTAGAAAATGAATACATGTTTAACAATATACTTTTTATTATAAAGATTAGAATTATTTTTGACATTTTTGTCCGGAAACCGGTATTATCCTGTTGATACCTTTGCCTTTTTCCTTTTTGACATTTTGACGGAAATTTTCAAATTAATTCAACGATACTAGCCGGGAAGTTTTAAAATTATTTTATTTTAGTTTCTTTCTTATTCATTTCGTAAAATGGCCCCAACCGCTGCAGAAACTCACGGACACGGACTCTGGCCGGAGGCGCGGAGGAGCTGGGCAGCCTTAACGTGCTTTATATAGAATTTTTCACTTTTGTGTGGAAAAAAAAAAAAAATAAATACTAACATGTTGAATTTTAGGGGTTTGGGGGTTCTAAAAGGGGGTCGAAATTTTCATTATTTTTGCGATAGGACGCACCATTTTCGAGATATAAGCAAAAGAAAAGAAAAAAAATATATACAGTAACAGTACTGATTTTGTACCAGTAGTCGAGATGTTGGTGTGAAGTTTAGTTCATGACAACTAATTAATTTTATTCTACATCTTTTTAATCGCGATTAATAATAGTCAGATTTTGTTAGAAAATCTAAATTTTAAACTAAAATTTAGATTTTCTAACTAAATTACATAATTGTGCTATTCTGAATTTGACGTTTTTAAACTAAAAACGTCAAATTCAGAATAGCACAATTGCCAAATAGCTTTAAGATAAGTCAGTAACGTCGGGAATACTCGCCAACCTAAATTCTTGGCGTAAATATTGTCGTTTTTTTTTTTTTTTTTGTGTGTGGCATCTCGGAGGTATAACCACTGGGGGTTCCTGCTCCTTAACCGGGCTTTCCTGTGGTGCCGCAAGCTCCTAAACGAAGTTTACGCCTCCAGCCAGGGGAGTTTTTAACTATAATCTACTTAAACTAGACGACTGCTCGCTAAGGGCACCCCAGGTGGGGCTCGAACCTCGGCTTAGGGCAGTGTCGGAGGGAGGGTGGCAAGGGACCGTCGGTGGCTGGATAACATCAGGGTTCTGATTATTAATATGGGGAGTTTGGATTACAGGCTCAGCTAAACCACATGCTGGCACATCGTTAAGCGGCGTCAAGGGACGGGGAGGGCTATTATTATTGACGATAATAACAGTAGGTCGGGGTAGGTTTCGCGCGGGACCTCTAAAGCGAGGTCGGAATTTGGATCGTGTGCGTGTGTGTACTCTACGAGCTGTACTGGTTTCCCTACGACTCTCCTGGATGAGAGTGGTGGGGTCGTCTGGGTCGGTCAGTGCGTGCCTTGGACGGCGGATCATACTAATGCGAGAGGAGGTGTAGTTGGCGGCCTGCACAACGAGAGTGTTGCGGTGGGTGGCGGCAGAGTCAAAGAAACGCTTGGAAGAGCGTTTTAGAAATTGGGCTATTGTAGGCATTCTAAGCTCTACATGGAGATTTGTGTTCCGAACGAACCAGGGGGCTCCCGTGCATTTACGGAGGAAACGATTTTGGATGACTTGCATCTTATGGATGATATATGGTTTTGCTTGAGCAAAGACTGGACTCGCATAGGTCATGATGGGGCGGATGCACGCGGTATAAATTCGCAATTTGCACTTGAGTGACAATTTGCTTTTTTCATGGACAAGGGAGTGAAGCCTATAGAGAGCGAAGGCGGCGCGCGAACGCACCTTACTTACATGCTCAGAAAAGGAGAGGTGATGGTCTAGGGTGACACCTAGATATTTGGCTCGCTTCTCCCAGGGGATAGGCTTGCCGAACATGGTGACAGGTTTGGGCTTTGGGGGGATTTTTCTCGGTTTTACAAAGAGAACCGCTTGGCTTTTGTCAGGATTGACTTCGATCCGCCACTTTCTAAACCACGCACCGAGCTTGTCGGCTGCAGTCTGGAGAGTGTTGGCAATGGCATTATGACACATCCCTCTGTAGTAAACGGCCGTATCGTCTGCGAACAGAGCCAACTGAGCTTTTTTAAACTTCGGGATATCGCTGGTGTAAAGCGTAAAAGCCAGGGGGGATATCACAGAGCCCTGAGGGACTCCTGCGCGTATGGGATGGGGGGAGGAGAGGGCTCCCTCTATGCGATAGCGAAAGGTGCGATTCGACAAAAAGTCTCGTAAGATGAGCACGAGACGCTCGGGCACACCGAGTTGGTACAGCTTGTAAATCAAGCCGTTGTGCCAGACTTTGTCGAACGCTTTCGCTATATCAAAGAAGATGGCTCCTGTCATATGTCCTTTTGGTGCGCGGGGGGATACTGGGGTCGTCAAGACCTATGCGAGGTGCCATTTCAACGACAACAGGTCGGTGGTCAGAGTGAAGCTCGTGATGCACTTCTATAGAGACCAACCGTAGGTTGATGTTCTTTAGAAGTGCCACATCGAGCACGTCAGGGGCATGGTCAGGATTATGCGGATAGTGGGTGGGACTCATCGGGGCGATGATATCAAAATTGAGGAGGGGGCAGAGGTCAAAGAGGACTTTACCCCTATGGGAGGTGATTTTCGACGTTGCCTCCGCTCTTCCTATATAGCTTCGTCAAGCAATAAAAAAGCAGCCATACTTTGGAATTCCTTACTTTGTCTCTAAATAGTGTAAACAATATTATAATCATTCGTCGACAGAACGATAACTATTTTGATGTCGTATCAACTGACATAAGGTTCCGTCAAAGCAAGCGTCAAGTTCAACTTTTTGGACGGGCAAAAACGCATCGGGAGTAGGGACAGTTGTCAAATCGTGTTGTCATTCATTCTTCGTTGGGCCCCGAACGAATCATCCGTCCGTTGGTGATACGGAGTAAGAAACGCCCGAAACGAAGGCCGAAACGACGGACTTCGTGCTTAGGGAGTAGAACCCCTGTTTTGGAGGTAGTTCTTAAAAAGCTCATGCGCTACTCCCCGAATGCCAACAGCTTCCAATTTCGACAGGAGAGTAGGAACAGAGACCGTGTCAAAGGCTTTCTGTAAGTCCAAGAATATTGAAAGGCATTTACGATGGTTATCTAAATTCTTAGCGATAGTTTCCGTTAGGTCAGCAATTGCATCTTCCTTAGATACACCTTTTTTAAAGCCGTATTGGTTGCGCGCTATGACTTAATGTTTGTATAGAAAGATGAGTAGATGACTATTTATCAATCTTTCCATAACCTTCGATATTGCTGAAAGAACCGAGATCGGCCTGTAATTATTCACACAGTCTCTACTCCCGCCCTTATGCACTGGATGGACCAAGGCCTTCTTAAAGGGTTCCGGAAAGATTCCTGACGCTATTGATATATTTATTATACGCGTCCCACGGATATGCCACATGGAGGGAAAGTACCTTGAATTTTGTAGATTGAACATATGACTGAAAGAAGACATTATTTGAATTTAAAAAAAAAATTAAACTGCATTCATAGATATTTAAATAATTACATGGTTGAACCGGAAATCGAACCCGTTACACGAGAAAAATAATCATCCTGTAGCTTTATCATACCGATCGAAAGGCTTCATCATAAGGATTATTTTTTGCTAAATAACATAGTGTCAATAGTAAAAGGAAGACCATGAATTTTAACATTTTTAATACAAAATTAATCAATTTATCAAATACGGCAATGTCAACTTTTCATATTTCTGAACAAAATTTCACATCAAATGTAAAAATTCATGGTCTTCCTTTTATTTGTGACACTACGTAATGTTATTTAGCAAAAAATAATCCTTCAAAAAATGATCCATTCCACACCGCAGTGGCCTGTCCACTACGAAGTTCCACAGGATTGTATGTGTCTCTGAGACGCCGCCTCCGAATACGCATCACATTGTGATGCTGCTGCCGTTCTTCCTCATCACCCTGCAATAAAGTCATGAGCCCTAAATCCATTATTAGTACTTAATGATCGCTATGCTTATCGGTCTTTTACAAGGTGTCGATACATTACCGAGCTTGATGGCGTAAATTGGCGATCTGAAGTGTAAAATTGACGTTTCGTGCATTTTCGTTAAAATTTTAGAGTTTATCTACCGATCGTTAAAGTAGAAGTTAGGTACTTGCGACATCGATTCGATTCGATAAAAACTCATTTTATCGAGAATAATTGTCAAATTCATCGAATCGAGTCCTACGTACTTGCACTGCTTTTCTAACAAGGATCAAAAAAATCTATGGGACCAACAGAGGTTTGAGTACTATAAAAATGAGAAATCGCAAAAAACTTTTCCCATACAGTTCGTAGGTTCGTAGGCGAACACAAGATGCCAGTGTATGACAACAGTAAAATCTCGCTAATCACTGATTAGCCACTGTTTAGCTATTTAAGGCCTGTGTTCACCAACATTTAAATCAACTGTTTAGATATTTAATCAGTTCTTTACTTAGGAAATTTGACATAAATCAACTGTTTAAATACCTAACCGGTGGTTTGACTGTTGGTGAACACAGGCCTAATTAGTTAGCTCTTAATCAATGATTAACTTTTCTTTATTTATAAACGCTAGTTAGCAGATGATAAGTTGCGAAACGAAATAGAGGTGAAATTATGCGTTCGGCACAGATTATAATCAAAATAGTCCATAACAAATTTTTAAGAATAAAATATTATGTTTATTTCATTGTGTTTGCGATGATAGCAAAGAAAATAATAAGCTCTAATCATTGGAGTAACCAGGAAAATGTATTTATATCTGAATTTATGACTACCTACAAAATGGTTGAGCTGGATGGTGCTGATCCATGCGTCATGTTCGTGAACGGGCGCCGTCAGTTGGGACTGGTCATCTCTTGACTGCCAGGGCTTATTTTTAATTTGTAATTTTATATTTTGAATTGTTTTATTAGTTTTTACATTGTCTCACATATAGAAGCAACAAGAATAATGTACCCAGGATTATGTAATATCTTGATTTAAAAGAGTGTCCTTGAAGTTTCTTGTCCGTTCTTCTCCATAGTGATCTACGTATTGGAATGGGCATCTAGCTTCAACTTTCTGACTAACTGACCGTCCCTTTGACAATTCAAAAGTGCCTGTAAATGGTTTAATTGAAATAAATGCTTTGAGTTTTTTGAGTTTTGTAAACTGACCAAATTAATGTTAAAGCAGTAGCCGATAATAGATATGTATTTTCATGTCCTATTATAATATAAGCTTGTTAACACGAATATACTCTTTAAGAAGTGTATGTAGGTACTTATTAATTTTGTTTATTTTATATTACTTCCTATTGCTTTTCCGGGGTTTCAGTGTATTTAAAAATTATTACTCTTGTTTACAGGTACAGATTTGACTGCTGCTATAAAAGCCACTAGCACCAATACTATTATTCAACCTCGCAAAGACGGCGAGGGAGGAGACCATGCTACGTAAAAAAGGTGGCATGACAAAAGAATGGCACATATTATGTCTTTGGAGGTAGAATATTGGAAACGAATTTGAAACAAAAATGTTGCTTTATTATGTATCAAAATAAATTGTTTTCTATAAAATGTCTCTTTTATTTGTGTGTGACTGCCATAACGTGGCTTTTTTTTAGTTATGAGCCTTAGAACTGGCGCCATACGATGAGGGGCACATGAGATAATCAATATCTCCGATGAGCTTCCTCATGAACTCATTCTCTTCAAACCTCCTGAGCACCTACTGAGCCTCCTCCTGATTGAGCTTCCCAATAAATCCTTTCATCATTTGTACTTCGACTGAAGAATATGTAATAGGTAATCAGTCTCGTAGCGGAGTTAAACGAGCTCAGTAGGTCTTCTTCCGCCTACTTCCCGCCGGTGGCGTTTCAAAATTATTCAATTCTTCTACGTGGTTTTGGGAATCCCGTAAAAGATGTCGAAATCCATATTTAATATGGTACAGTCGCCGTCAGATATAGCAGACAAGGTGACCAAATACTTCTAAACAATTTAAAATGTCAATAAGTTCCTTAAACTACAAGTTACCATTAATATCTGAACATTCATTACTTCATTAATATCTGAACAGACGGTTGTCAATAAAGGACATTGACCAAGTGACTAAGGAACCTAGTATCGGTATGAAACATGCGGTGACTCAAAGATTTATGGTTTAATTTAAAGAATGATTTTAGGGTTTTCATATGTTATTTACTATTTTATCATAATTCTCAGCATTACACAGTAATTAGGTATAAAAATCTAAGTTTCGAATCGAATCTCCTGGTTTTTTGGCACAATGTATGCTGGTAAATTCAAAATAAGAATGAGTAAAAATGACGATTGAGCATTTTTAATACTCGTTAATTTCGCTCGAGAACTCTTGGATCGAAAATGTAGTCTGTTATGAAATATAAATCGCTTTCAATGCTTACCGTTGTGTTCAACTTAATTTATATACTATTAAACAATTACCTACGTTACAACAAGGTCACAACAATAACATTAAACCGCTGAACATTTTTGGTCTAATAAATATTCAGAAAACACACAAATCACGTGTCAAAAGCATTTCATTGAGAACTGCGTTACCACTAAAACCCTTTTTTTAAGTGTATGAATATGTTCCAGTTTCTACTCACCTTTAATATGGAGGCTTCTTTTGAGGTTTTGTTTCACTTTACAAAAGAAAGGCTAAACTAGGAATGCGTAATGCAGGTTACAGACATTGTAAATTAAAACTCCAGTAAATAATATACACAAGTTCCTCTATTAAGCAAATAAGAAAATGAGCATTGAATTCTATGGCGCGCGTTTGTTGTTTTCAAAGAGTTTTTAATGATGAATCAAACAGGCTAAGGTCTCGAAAACATTCTGCCTTTCTATTAACCAAAAGTTTTGCTTAGCTACTTTTAACACTTTATCAGATTGTTATTACAATGTAATAATAATAATTAGTTGTTATTAATATCTGTTCTTACTAATTATTCTAGAAGTTCAATAATCGGATGCGTAATTTAATTATTTTGCGTAAGTCAAGGTTTTATTATTTACATACTCTTTGAATGCCATGCCAATGACATGTGACAATACTTGCGTGAAAAAAAAAAACTATGTATGGGTAAAATAGGAAATCGAAATAAAAACTAATACTTTTATGATGTTTTTTATGCGGAGAATTTAAGGATTCGCATTACCAGACAAAATTATTATATTTAAAAACAAGAATTATCAACATTATAAACTTAAGTCACCACAGAACAAATAACGATTCTAGGTCCTGTCAATCTCCTTTATATACACACAACTAACCAAAAATATCTGAACACTTGCAACGTCAAGTGTATCTACGCAGACAAACACTGGGCTTACCTAATTCGTTACTGCGTGATATACAGGGCGAACCAAAAACGACTATCGACTTGACAAAAATTAATTAAATTCCAGGTAATACCCTTTTCGAACACTAAATGACTATTCTAGGTATAAAAACGATGAAAAGAAAATAAAAATTGTATAGAAAATCATTTGTTTAGGATACAACTGATATTTTATGTTAATGTCAAACTATTGATAGAAAATAGATCTTGGTTTTGTAATGAAATCAAAAATCATTGTAAATATTTTTTTATTTGTGACAACATAAGTAGATAAAATATTAGTATTTTGTGTAACCTCCTTCTGCATTTAATACGTCCTGTAACCGTTTTCGCATGGAAGTGTTCAGATATTTTTGGTTAGTTGTGTGTATAGAAATTATTGACAAGCATCTGCTCAGATATAAATGAAGTAACGAATGTTCAGATATTAAGGGTAACTTGTAGTGTATGGAACTTATTGACATTTTAAATTGTTCAGAAGTATTTGGTCACCTTGTCTGCTACAATATATCTGACGGCGACTGTACAATTCGATATTAGGAACAAAATAACCTTGAAGCACACAACAATCCCATTGAATCGAACAGCTGATTCAAATAAAATCCGCCATCTTGCCTCTTAGCATCCTCATAACAATGCACCGGTGGTGTTTAATTCTGACAGCTACTAATCAATTTCTTAGCAACCTCTTAGCGCTAAATAGCGTTTATGAATAAGAATTTGCTAATCAGTTGCTTGATATATTAAAAAAAAAAATCTTTTATTCTCAGGCATCGAAGGCCCATAGCGTGTTAGTATTAACAAAAAACTTAAAAACTATTTTAGTAGACAAAGACACAAGAGTACAAAAACAAAACAAAACACAGCATCCAATTTGAGGAAGATTTATTAAGCCCCCTGTCTGACATGTAGCTTGATAAACCTATCCATTATAGGCTAACCTAACCTATCTGAAAAAACCTTCAGAATGCTATTGCTGCTCCCCCTCACTCTGCGCATCATTGATGCCACTTTCTTGCGCATGATCGCGAAATTATCGTCAGTGTGCGCAAACATCCCTGACGCTCTACAGTAACGCGGAAGCCATAACAGCGCCCTGAAGGCATTGTTGTATTGAATGCGCAGTGTGTTGTCTGCTTTTTGGGTATGATTAACCCACAGACTGTTGGTGTAAAATATTTGACAAAACGCCTTAAAAAGTGTTATTTTAACCGATACTGAACAACCAGCAAACCTGCGAGCTAGCATGTTTGCCCTCACAGCCATCGCCCTGCGCTCTCTTTCCATATCTGAGTCATCCTTAAGATCCTCCGTAAGAATATGACCCAAATGTTTAAACTTTGTTACCCTCTGCAAAGGTGAACCGTTTAGTTCTACGGGAGAGACATTTGAGGGACTTTTATTTCTTCCTCTGAACACCAATAAAGCTCACTCTTTGTCGGATTATATTTTATCCCATGCTGCTCGGCGTATCTTTCACAAATGGTGAGCAATTTCCTTATTCCACCGATTGTGGGGCTCAGTGCCAGCACCATATCGTCTACGTAGCTTAAGTTATTTAAACTAACTCCGTCTATATGGCATCCGACATGAGCGCTGCTGAACTCCACAAGCAAGTTGTTAACATAAATGTTAAACAGTCTCGGGGAAGTAAGGCCTCCCTGCCTCACACCACATTTAAGTTTATATGGGTCCGACAATGCATTGGACCATTTCACAAAGTTCCTCTGCTTGTCATACCACATAGCTAATGTTGACACCAATGCCGCTGGAACTCCCGTCCCCAAAAGCTTCTCCCATAAAACCTTATAAGAAACTAGGTCGAAAGCTTTGGAAAGGTCCAGGAAACAAGCATACCCTAGTGTTTTTCTGTGCAAATAATATTTGACAGTGTACTTCAACGCAAGTATTGCACTCTCAGTAGACAGCCCAGCACGAAAACCAAACTGTGTGTCGTGTAGTTTAGTATATCTACTGAGGTGGGCGTCAAGCACACTATCAAACACTTTGGCTATCACAGTTGCTAATGAGATTGGCCTATAATTCCCTTTGTCTGCTGTGTCTCCTGTCCGATTCTTTACAATAGGTACATCTTCTGTGGTAGATATGAATGCCCTACACATCAATTTAAAAACATAGGCAATACTCTTGACAAGTGCAAACCAGTATTTTGAAGATGCTCAATGCTGAGTCCATCATGACCAGGAGATTTTCTCCGTTTCTTACATTTAATTACGGCTTTTATTTCTGTACACGTAAACCGAAGGGGTATTCCTGATTGATAGGTCTCAGCATCGTTCACCCTCACCGTTCACGCTCAAGAGGTGAGCTCACTATAAACTGTTCCTTAAACATATTAGCTATCGCAGTGTGGTCACTCTCACCCTCCACGCTGACTGGTAAACTTGGCGAGATATTAAGCTTTTTAGTGCCTTTCCAGAAAGATGAAAAATGATTCTTAGAATGGAGCGAGGCCAATATATCCATCAGTCCGTCGGCATATACATATTTATAACCAAAAAGGGCTTGACTTTAGTATCCAGTGGCACGAAGTGAGGGGTGATAGTAGTTGAAGGTGGTATGGGTTGGGTCCCTGATTAAAACGTTATCACTCTTATTAACAGAGAATGCATATTTTTCGAGAAAAATAAAAAAAATGTGTCTAACCTCAAATCAGAATTAGTGTAACGAAACGTTAAAATGGGCGATTGACAACCAAATCTGTACCAGTATATTGTCTGTGGTGTAAAATGTCGTGTAAAATCGTAGAAACGGAACGTAAAAAAGAACTGTCAGTGTCAATATTGTCATTTGTTTTTACCCACATTATGGTTAGAATAGGTCGAATCTGTGCCAAAATCGAATCGGGGCACCCCGACTCTACCTAGTCCTTTTGGCTGCACCCTAAAGTGTATTTAAAAATCCGGAGGCGCGGAAGGCGGGCAGCCCCCGCCTGCTGTAACGAAGCATAGGCACCCGCGCGAGGCATAGCGGCTGAGGTTGGTCGCCGGAGGCGACCAGCAAGCAGATATTTTTTTTTTTTTCAAGAACGGTGCGTCCTCGTTTGATAGGACTGGTACTAGGGGGGAGGGGTACCTCTCCTCCCTTCTGGTGAATGCTAGATCATGTGGATATAACCACGTTTTTTGTATCGAAAGAATATCAGCTGTTTTGACATCGCACACAATTTACCGATCTTTTAATATTTTTGCAATTGAATGTTATTAAGTTCATTTTTGAAATACTATCCATTATTTGGTTTTGTTATTGCCTCACTCCCAAAAATTTTATTATTTTGGTCTTCCAAAATATGCTTAGCAAATGATTAAAATTTAAGAGGCGTTTATAAATAACACTGTTAAATCATTAAACGTTGCCGTGTCAGCAAAATCATAAAGTCAAATCAATCTGCCTAGCCTTTTCCCAACTATGTTGGGGTCGGCTTCCAGTCTAACCGGATGCAGCTGAATACCAGTATTTTACATGGAGCGACTGCCTACCTGACCGCCACAACCAGTAACTGGGTAGCACGATACCCCTTGGTAAGACTGGCTGTCAGACTTTTGGGCTTCTGACGACCCGTAACGACTGTCATCATCCACGAATGACAGCCGGGACCAACGGCTTAACGTGCTTTCCGAGGCACGGAGGAGTCTCGGTATGTAAAGATGGTCACCCATCCACGGACCAACCCCGGCAAGCGTAGCTTAACCTGACGGATCGACCCGTGCGGCTGGTATTACTTAACCACGAGCTGCTCAAAAAAATAAAGCAACATCATAAAGTATCAAACTATATAGCTGCTCAGAAAATTCAGTGAACGGAGCAGACTGTTGAAATACTATTCGGATTATTTAAAGTGGAATCTTGCAATGTACAGAATTCATAAAACTACTTGCGATTTTGCTGAGACATGGCTCATGGTTCTTGTCACTTCTGAACTTTGAAGAAAACACTCTTTTCTCGCTAACACTTTTACTTCGCACAATTTATTGTTCTGTTTCACTATCAAACGAGGACTTGATCTGCACCATATTTTACCATTTAAAACAGCTTTTGCATAAAACCCGTTTTAAATCACAAGTAGTTTAATGAATTCTTTACATTGTTTTTGTGTTGGCAAGGTAACATAAAACATTCGGTTGCTATAATGAAAATACATTTAAAATCTTGTTATAATATTAATAATGTGTACTTTGACAGTGTTGCCACAGTAGATATTACAATTCGGTATTACTAAATAAAAATGAAAAAATGAAGTCAAACAAATCACGACGATCTCCTCGGTACTCATAACAAAAAACAACTATTTTTTAAATGTTTGTTTGTCTGTGTCTGTCTGTCTGTGTCCGTCTGTCTGTGACTGTCTGTCTGTGTCTGTTTGTTTGTTCTATCTAATCTCCGAAACGGCTGGACCGATTTTGACGGGATTTTCACTGGCAGATAGCTGATGTTATACCTAAGGAGTAACTTAGATTTACTTCCTTTTATTTTAGAAAAAGCCACGTGGGCGAAGCCGCCGGCAGCAGCTAGTAATACTTATAAATAGACAAATTGAGAACCTCCTCCTTTTTGTGAAGTCGGTTAAAAATTTAAAACAGTCAATGGCAAAAAATTAAAATACAAAACCAAAGACACCGGCTACAAAGCACGCGCGACACAGATCATAAAAATGTGTGACAATGATTGAAAAATGTACGATCGTCCATAAAGTACGTATGTTTATGCTTCACCTATGACAGCTGACCCGCCAATGAGAGGCCGGCTCGCTAGCGTCAACGTCGCTTTAATAAGCACGCCGAGCACTCCTCGGAGGCAAGGGACGGAGGGTGAAGTAGACGTGAGGCGCGCGGGGGACAAGGGGCAGGGGACGCGATATAGCAGCAACAGGTGTTCCTCACGCAACGGTTTCATAAGAACAGAACGAGCCCAGCCGTCACAGTCACCAGCAAACAGCAATTCAACTGCTTTGAATGACCATTTTGAGGGTCAATTCCCATATTTTTAAGAACGTTCGCATTTATTTGACCCACATTTTTGACACAATTGTGTGGAAATGTAATATTTATATGTAAATATATTTACTCGTTTTATTTCTACTTAAAATCTACTTTCAATAAATTAATATAAAATTAAGATATACAATAAGTATTTAATTTAATGAATTTCTTATTACCCAAAGTAGATAAGTACCTATTATTAAATGAATATATTAGATACTAGCTTCTGCCCGCGACTTCGTTCGCACGGAAGTCGTAAGACACCACAATTAATTAAAATACCAGCCACATTTTAATAAAACTTCCCTGAATACTATGTTTGTAGTTTTGGTCACAGCAGTCAAAATATACAGAGAGTCAGGACTGGTGACGCGGGAGCAAGTGACGTACAGTTCTATGTTCTATGGTAAAAGGTTTGGTTTCCGCACTTAGTCCTTCAGGTGGACCATTGTACATGGGCCATGGCGGTCATCAGTGGTTTGGAATAACCAGCCCACCTCCCTCCAGAAGTTTATTACGTCTCCCGGTCTGTTTAGAGCATATTTGAAAGATCTGAGTGCCCCGAGGGTTCCGAGCGCATGCGCGACGGTTTCCTCAGCCTCCATGCAAGCCCTGCACAGAGGATTGTCCGATATACCTATTGTGTAGGAATGTTTTTTAAGCGACCAGTGTCCCGTGACTGTCCCTGTCACCAGGCGCAGGCTGGTCCTGTCCAGGAGTAATAAACACCTGGTTAGCCTACCATCTAAGAATGGCATAGCCTCCCTGGACTGTCTGCAGCTCGGTGTCGAGGTCCACCAGCTCTTTTCTAGTGAATTATTGAAGGCCTGCGTTCCTGCATATAAACTTATGGCACAACATTGATACATTTAATGTTTCTCATTGTCATTCTTAGAGATTATTCCTGACGAACAGCTATCATTAATATAATATAACTGTACATTGTAATTGTAAACACACGGGAAGTCAAGTATAAGTTCCCTCTTTGAGGAGTGGCTAGAGAGGCGCCACGGCGTCCTCACCTTCCGTTGCCGCAGATCCTCACCGGAAACGGCTGTTTCGGGAGGTTTCTGTTTAGGAATAGGTGCGAGGTAACGCCCGGGTGTTACCACTGTGTGGATCGCCCGGAGGACACGGTAGAGCATACGGTGAAGGTCTGCCCGGTTTGGGTAGAGCACCGCCGTGTCCTCACGGAGGCGAACGGCGGCGGAGATCTCTCGCGTCCGGCCCTGGACCAGGCCATGGTACGGAGCGAGAGTGCATGGGAGGCCATCATCTCCTTCTGCGAAGCAGTAATGCTCGTGAAGGAGGAGGCGGAACGCGTGAGGGAGCGGCAGTCTGTGCGCCCTCGTGCGCCTGGTCGTCGCAGGCGATGCCCTGGGCGGCAGGAACCAATTGGCGATTCCTGGCCATCGTGGGCGCGGGCTTGCGGACGGCGAGCATTGGGCAGCTCGCCGTCCGGTAAGGACCAGGCCCAGAATGACGGCGCATTGTATTCTACGCGCGCCTCAAAGAGATGACAACACGAACTGACGGGATCCGTTAGGACAGATGCCTGCCAGGGTTGCGGGTTTGTACGAAAGGTATACCGTGGCCCTGGCACACAGGCAACTAAAAGAACACGGGTGGGTTTTAGTCAGTGAAAGTCTGCCCCTCCCGCTCCGCCCAGAGCAAGAGAAGTTATTTGATAAATTCCCACCAAAAAGAAGGCCTATAAAATTCTTCGAATTATCAAAATTACAGTAAATGTAAAAAAACCGGTCAAAGGCAAGTCGGATTCGCGCACCAAGGATTCCGTAACATCAGCTTCATTCGTATAAGTACCTAAATAGTTCTGTGCCCAGAAAAAACTACAGCTGCGCTTCGCATAATTTTAACACTGCGCTGTAGAATATTGTAGTTGTAGGTCAGCGCCGTCTCTTGTCCTTTTTTATTTTTAAAAATTTAATTTCAAGTTAATCAGATTTGTATTGCTTTGTTGAAAGTTGACTAAAATAGCATAATATGTCATTATATTTTTAAAGTTGACTAAAATAGCATAATATGTAATTTTTTATTTATATATATATATATTTTTTGTAACTAATGTAATTTTTGTTGAGAATTTCTGAAAAAGTGTGTTATTGTTTTATTTTTCCTCTAATCTTTACATAAATTTCTATCACATAGAATAATTTCAGATTTTTAACTATGCAAACTTCGGAAATAAAGTTTTTTTTTCGTCAATTTCGTAAACAATGCGACATCAATTTTTTTTTTTTTTTGAGAATGTACTAATAGCACTCTTTCATATGATACCCAACCTAGCCACTAGCCCCACTTTGATTTTTTAAGAACCCCGTTAGGTCACTTGCAAAAAAAAAAAACTATCTTATTTGCAAAATAGGACAAACGTCATCTAAAACTATTCCAAATATCAAGTTAATAGTATTTGTAGTTCTTGAGATATCCAGCTGTGACAGACAGACGGATAGATAGACTGAGTCGTACCATAAGGGTTCCATTTTACCATTTTGTTACGGAACCCTAAAAAGAAGCACAAAAAATATCAATTCTTTGGAATCGAAATCAGATTTGCATTGCTTTGTTGAAAGTTGACTAAAATAGCATATGTCATTTTTTATATTTATTCATGTCATAATTGACTGCTTGAATCCATTAGGTATGATAATCAAGTAACAAGTAATTTAAATATTTATTATGATGACTTAGAAATAATTTTAAAATCACTATGTACCAACCCAAAGAAAAAAATTGTTTTTGCGGGGATTTTAATATAGACAGGTTAAAAAGAAATAGCATTAGTTTTAGACTTTGAATATTTTCTGTTGGGATTTAACCTCAGACTAGAACTTGATCAACCAACTCGTCTATCTAGTAACAGCTGTCTGGATAATTTCGCTCATAATCTAAGAATAAGTGGAAATGTGAAGTAATCGACTTTGCCTTGTCTGATCACTTGCACAAATATTTGAGATTAAAGTAAACGAAACCTATAGACTATACTCATGGCATGTAAAAAAATAGGACCTATCATTAGAAAACTTAACAAAATTTAATAGCTATCTTAGCCGTTAATGAAGCGTATAACATATTCATGCAGCAGTTTGGTCTGTTATATACTCGTAAACTTTGAATCTATTTTTATTCTACAGAAAAGAGCCATCAGAGCAATATATGGCCTCCGCAGGCGCGATTCTCTAAGGGAACTGTTTAAAGATATTAACATCATGACGGTACCTTGTCAATACATCTATGAAAACATCATGTACGTAAGGAAAAATGTAAATATTTTCAGTAAAAGAGGTGAAAGACACAATTATAGTACTAGAAATAGGGACCAATTAGTTCAACCAGGTTTCAGACTGGCTAAAGTAGACTCATCCTTCATGGGGTACTCTGTTTAAAATGTTACAATAAAATACCTCCCCACATACTCCAATTGAACGAAACAAAGGACAATGCCAAGGCTGCCTACAAGACTCGGCCAGAACCGACAAAGATGAACTATATTTTATAAAAAAGGAAAATTATTATAGAATTTGATAGTATACTTAGTTTTCTATGAGAAGTACACCAAAACAAGAGTTCTTTAAAGTTGACCACTTATAACTTCTGATTTTAACGATATCATTAAATAAACTATTACATTATTAATTAAATTAATTACTTTTAGCACATTATCCTCGCATATAAATATTTAATAAGTAAAAACAGCAATAAACAACACAAAACTAAAAAAAAAAAACACTTCGAAACACTTCGTCGCTCGTGATAAATATCACGCAGAAGAAGTCAAACTTTTTGAAAATGACAATGACATATACAAGTGTTGCCAGTGTTGTCCAACCTGCATGTTTTCTAACATAGTTATTAAGGTTAAATGTTTACTAACAAATTTATGGATGTTTCTGAAATAAAATTATTATTATTATTATTTTATTTATGTCTACATATCTCGGGACCCTGGGGTCCCGGACCTTTGGAAGGCGTACGAGGGGCCGAAGCCAACTCGCAGAGGCCCGTTAGACGCTTTTTAATTAAATGAGGCACCAACCGACGATTATCCCTGTACGCACTATGCAAGTGCACCTAAGGACAACCCCCGGTTGGTGTAGGACTATTGCAGAATATGGAAAACAAAGATATTGGACTATGGGTTTGGGTGGTTAAAATGGACTGGTTACCTAAAACTATGGAAGGACTATGGCCCCTGCCTGATCAATGTTTTATTATACACGGATAAAATGGCAGGGGGTGACTTGCACACTCAATAATGGGCCCCCGAAAACGGTCGCTAGCACATAGTGACGTAGCGACAAGGGAGCAACATGTCCTGAGGTGCTCGAGGAGTGGAGAGGTATTCCAAGGCTCTCAGAACAATCCCAGAGCCCGGAAGATGGTCAAGATCCCTACAAGCACTTACTGGAATACTTCCTTCCTCCGAGCACGTTTGCTCTTGCGAATCTCCACTCAAGCCGGCCAATAAAGGCAAGAATGAGGTGGGAGCTCAGTTCCTCGTCAGTGTTCACTCCAGCCGGCCAATAAAGGCAAGCCAGAGATGAGGAACATGACTTCTCCCGGGAGATAGGGTCCGTGGGGTCGCAACTGCCCAACAGCTCGCCACATGCTGCCCTGCGGGTTTCTGTATCTCTCTTGGTCTGGCTCCTCACCCTAGACATGTTCCGGCAAAGTAAACTCTACCGGCACAGACCTAGAGTTCGGAGCGCTCAAGCCCCACCACGACGTCAACGTAGAGATACGGCGGTGGGGTTATTATTATTATTATTTTTATATCTTTACATATCTCGGGACCCTGGAGTCCCG
Source organism: Dryobota labecula (assembly GCA_947523025.1). Lineage (NCBI taxonomy): Eukaryota > Metazoa > Arthropoda > Insecta > Lepidoptera > Noctuidae > Dryobota > Dryobota labecula. The sequence goes on along the minus strand of OX383296.1, from coordinate 224,376 downwards.
GACCTTTGGAAGGCGTACGAGGGGCCGAAGCCAACTCGCAGAGGCCCGTTAGACGCTTTTTAATTAAATGAGGCACCAACCGACGATTATCCCTGTACGCACTATGCAAGTGCACCCATTTTTTTTTTTTTTTTTTTTGTTCCGGGGTGGAAAATCCTCATGGATGTCCTCCGCCCTGGGGCGGGCGGAGGGGTCTGTCAGACTCTTACTGACTAAAAACCACCCCGGTGTTCCGTCTCACACCTACGCCGGGGGTCACGGGAACGAACATACTTCCGCGACCCCCGACTGGTGCCGGCCCGCCACTGCAGGCCTCTCCTCCGGTCGAGGGGGGGAGTGAGGTGTTTGACTCCCCCCGCGACGTCTCAGAGGGGCGCGCGTGGAACACTACGCGCCGCCACCTCGGGTCCGATATATGGGGGGCGACGGACGTCCCCTAGTCCGTCGTCCCTGGACCCATTTAGGGGGGCTGGAAGAGGGCGTTGTCCGCCCTCCGCCGACGCCCGGTGCGCCTGCTGCGGGCCGGGTTAGTGGATGAGATCTCCCTTTCCCGTTCCGCAGCCTCCTTCTGCGAAATTACTGTCTCGCAGAAGGAAACCACCGCGTCCCAGGACTCCTCGCCGCCGACCATCGAACGAGCGACGGCCGGCAGCGAGAGGTCACTGCCTACTCCAGAGATGAGGGCACGGCGCGGCTCCTCCCAAGCGGCACACTCTGCCAGCGTATGCCACGCCGTGTCCTCCCGACAGTCGACGCAGTGGTGACACCGGGCGTCCGGCTCCCTGTTTATGCGACACAGGTACTTCCCGAAGCAACCATGCCCCGAGAGCACCTGCGTCACCCGAAACGACAGGGAGCCGTGCCTCCTCCCGAGCCAAAGGTCGAGCACCGGCCGGACCGCCTCGATCGTACCGAGGCCGGCGGTAGGGCGTGAAAGCCTGTCCCGCCATTCCGCCACCAGGACCTCGCGAAGCTGTGACCGACGCAGCTCCACATGTCGCTGCATCAGCCACTCGCCCCGCGCCCTCGCTTCCTCGCGCCACCGATACAATGACGCGAGTACTTTTGCCTCCAGGTCCCAGGGCGGGGATCCGGCCAGTGCGCAAGCCGCCTCGTAGGAGATCGTGCGATACCCCCTGATGACTCTGACGGCCATTGCTCTCTGCGGTCTCCGCAGGACAGCGATGCTGCCGGCCGTCAGGTCAGCCGCCCAGATCGGGGCCCCGTACAAGGCCATCGATCGCACGATCCCCACGTAAAGCCGCCTACAGGCGACGCTCGGGCCCCCCAGATTGGGAAGCAGCGTTGACAGCGCCCCAGCCGCGCCCATCAACTTGGGCGCCAGCCGCCGGAAGTGGGGTCCAAAGTCCCACATGCAAGTGCACCCAAGGACAACCCCCGGTTGGTGTAGGACTATTGCAAGATATGGAAACAAAGATATTGGACTATGGGTTTGGGTGGTTAAAATGGACTGGTTACCTAAAACTATGGAAGGACTATGGCCCCTGCCTGATCAATGTTTTTTTACACACGGATAAAATGGCAGGGGGTGACTTGCACACTCAATAATGGGCCCCCGTAAACGGTCGCTAGCACATAGTGACGTAGCGACAAGGGGGCAACATGTCTTGAGGTGCTCGAGGAGTGGAGAGGTATTCCACGGCTCTCAGAACAATCCCAGAGCCCGGAAGATGGTCAAGATCCCTACAAGCACTTACTGGAATACTTCCTTCCTCCGAGCACGTTTGCTCTTGCGAATCTCCACTCAAGCCGGCCAATAAAGGCAAGAATGAGGTGGGAGCTCAGTTCTTCGTCAGTGTTCACTCCAGCCGGCCAATAAAGGCAAGCTAGAGATGAGGAACATGACTTCTCCCGGGAGATAGGGTCCGTGGGGTCGCAACTGCCCAACAGCTCGCCACATGCTGCCCTGCGGGTTTCTGTATCTCTCTTGGTCTGGCTCCTCACCCTAGACATGTTCCGGTAAAGTAAACTCTACCGGCACAGACCCAGAGTTCGGAGCGCGCAAGCCCCACCACGACGTCAACGTAGAGATACGGCGGTGGGGTTATTATTATTATAACACTAGCTTCTGCCCGCGACTTCGTCCGCGTGAAATTTCGGGCCACCCATCGCGTCGCATCCCGTCGCTCGCCTGTGCTATAACTTCGTTATCACTTAGCGTTCTTTCTGACTTTTGTTCTTTTCGGTTGGCTCCTAAGGATCTCATCATCATCATCATTTCAGCCGAAAGACATCCACTGCTGGACATAGGCCTCCCCCAATTGGGGGGGTTTGCCATAATCGCCACGCTTGGCAGGCGGGTTGGCGATCGTAGTATCGCCACCTAAGAGAGAGAGTGGTTTAAGTAATGAATTTACTACTTATTTTGTTACGGAGTTATTTTAAAATTATGATATCTCCTAAGATGTTGATTGAAATCAAGTGATGTCAATGACAATTTTGTTTACATTTAAATACTTGTGATTAATAACATATTTATTTGGATAAGGATTAATATTATGTTGATAAAACTCCTTCGCAAATAATGCATTAATTTCGAAAAAAATTGATTGCCATAAAAAAAGGTTATACTGAGTCAATCTTAAAAGATAGACATATGCTGTCGCGGACTTTTTTTTAGAACGTTTAAAGAGGAACAATTCCATCATACATGATATTTGCGTAACTTAAACCGTTTACGCAGCGCACGTAACGGAAGCTCTCAAAAAGGAATATTTTTTCCCGTTTTTATAACATTTTTCATTTATGCTCCGCTCCTATTGGTCGTAGCGTGATGCTATATAGCCTATAACATTCCTCAATAAATGGACTATCCAACACAAAAATAATTTTTCAATTCCAACCAGTAGTTCCTGAGATTAGCGCGTTCAAACAAACAAACAAACAAACAAACAAACTCTTCAGCTTTATATATTAGTATAGATTATTAGGAATAAACTATTCTGAACGGTATCGATAATCGAACTATATTATGTTCCCTTTACATTAAATATGTGAGCTCTCAGAACCAAATTAAAGAACATATTCTTGCTGCTAATGAGTTAGTTATATGTCAGTGTACTTGTCAGGTTTCAATCCCTGATTCTGTCCAGCCTGAGGCAACGGAGGACCCGTCCCAGACTGAGAGTTTTTCTCAAGACTGTTTCCTCAACGAAGATAATCTGATATAGTACAAGATCTATTTCATGAGGTACGGCCTGAGATTGTTAGTTGTCCATCTTCCAGTAGTCAGGATCTTTATCATTCAGTTATGTTCTCAGATAGTATAGGAAGAGGTTTAGGTAAATTAATTAGTAACAACCTGTGTTATTCTAATCAAAATTATTGTATGCCAGGGTCAACATAAAAACGAATAATGGCATCAGTAATATTGTTACGAGCTTGCGGTTCGTGACAATAAAAACTGCCGATTTACAAACCAAAAATTACACTTTAATTAATCAACACTGATAACAACTCGAACACACTAAATATAAAGCACTACTGATCGCACTTGTTCGCTTATTCGCTTCGACTTCGACTGTCCCGAGTCGCGGTGCATACGGCCTTTTATATTCCTTAGATCGTTCCAGAACCTAGTAGAAACATCTAGAATGTTCAAGTACATACCGGCCCCTACTGACCAGTGTCGAAAGTTCTAGAAAGTTCTAGCATCGAATTCTCTAGAGGAATCTCGAGTCTGCTAGTTCTGCTACTCGATACTAGATGACGCTAGTGGTACTTAAACTTGTGTGGCGCGTAACACTGCCCCCGCTTAAGACATGCTCGTCCCGAGCATTATCGGCCCCATAATAACGTGCCAGTCGATCCACATGGACGATTTTAGGAGTACCTCTTGCACCTTTCTGTATCCGGTAGGTTACGTCATTGATCTTTGTCACAATCCGGTACGGTCCGTCCCATTTAGCTTGAAGCTTAGGGGATTTTCCTTTACTTCGTACTGGATTGTGCAACCACACTAGTGAACCTTCTTTGAACCCTTTATTGTTCATTTTGCGGTCATAACGGGTTTTCATCTTTTCAGACATTTGCTGGCCCGATTGTCTGACGTGCTCATAAATGTCATTCATTTTGTTTCGCAAGTCATTCACATAATCGGTTATACTGCGTGGGGCATCAGGTGGTATTCCGGTGAATAGGTCTGCAGGCAGCCGTAATTCTCGTCCAAAGATTGCGAAGCCTGGTGTCACCGATGTACTTTCGTGAACAGCACTTCGATATGACAACAAAAACGGTTGTATGTGCTTGTCCCAATCTCGTTGCCGATTTTCCACAACTTTTGCCAGATATCTCTCCAATGTTTGATTAAACCGTTCCACCATTCCATCCGATTGGGGGTGGTAAGAAGTTGTTCTCGTTTTATGAGTACCAATGGGTCCCAAATATTTCAAGAAACCTGCCGAGTAATGACTCGGCAGGTTTCTTGAAATATTTGGGACTCAAAATTCCTTCCCTGATCGCTGTGAATCTCCAAGGGTACTCCAAAACGGCAGAAGACTTCATGAACCAGCTTATCTGCAACTGTTGAAGCTTCTTGGTTTGGAATGGCGAAGACTTCCGGCCACTTAGTGAAGTAATCCATTACAACCATGAAGTACTTGTTACCACTTTCACTTTCCGGAAACGGTCCCGCAACGTCAAGGGCTATCCTCTCCCACGGTGCACCAACATTGTACAATTTCAATGCACCTCTACTACGAGTCTGAGGTCCCTTTACAGCTACACAACTTGTATATTTGCGATACCAGTCCTCGACATCGTCTCGACAGTGGACCCAGTAAAACCGTTCTCGTATCTTCAGTAGAGTCCGTTTTACTCCCAGATGACCTCCTGAACAACCATTATGGTACAGCTGTAGAACATCCGGTACTTGAGCATTGGGGACAATCATTTGTAAATGACAGCTGTCCCCCCGAGCATTTTCCCATTTACGGCACAGGACTCCATCCTGAATCGCCAAGCTTTCCCATTGAGCCCAATAGCTTTTTGTGATCAAACTCATCGCTGAGACGTCGGTCCACCTCGGCTTAGGAGCTCTGGCCTTCATCCACTTCAAAATCGGCTTGATGTCCGAATCTTCCTGCTGAGCACGTTGTAGGCTTTCCTTCCACTCGTTGCTGAGGTCTGTCCTGAGCATCCTCACAGGTACCACCTCCTTGCCCTCATGCCTGGTATAATGCTTGCAGTCTTCAGGACAAGCTCTTCTTGACAATGCATCTGTGTTGCCATGAGATTTCTCGTCATGGGTTTGTGTGATCGAAATTCTTGGGGCTCTTCGAACATCAGCCAGCATCCGCCCCGCAAATGAAATGAAATGAAATGAAATGAAATGAAATCGTTTATTCTGTAAATAGGATATCGGAATCACTTTTACACGTCATATAAAAAATATAAAAACAAGCTTGAGGAAGTCGACATTTCCTATCTGACTATCCCTGAGAAGAAATGGCGAAACAAACTCAGGGGTCAAAGTCTCTTTTAAAGTCCAGACATAATCTTGGTCAGATCATGTGAGGACCATGTAGATCCGTGTCTGAAATGGTCTTTTGAGGAAAGAACCACACAATTTTGAGTGGACCTGTCCAGTCAGTGCAAGCATTTGTCAGTAAACGTGTAGCTCAACTCAGGATTTAAGGAGCTCAACGACTCGACGAACAATACCAAAGAAAGGACATTTGGGTAGGCCGCATAAAGTACTCAAAAAACCAGACCATCATTAAAACTACTTGAGAAAGAAGAAAAAAGAGATAATCTTAAAGAAAACAAATGACCCACATAGTGCTCACATTCACAATAATTAAAGTAATATATGTAATACTTTTCAAAGTAAATATTCATGTCATTTTGTATATAATATTTAATAATGTCAATAATTAGGTATGTATATAAAACGTTGTATAATTATTAAAATGTCAAGTTTTACGGTTTAATCAAACGGCTTTAAGCAGAGCGAACAGTTCAATCCCAAGCTTTTTTGTCTTCTAAATAATCAGAAATGTTATAGTACCCTTTTTTGCAAAGTTTGGTTTTAATACAGCTTTTAAATCGTTTAATGGGTAAGTTTCGAATTTCAATGGGAAGTTTGTTGTAAAAGCGTATACATTGACCCATGAATGAGTTGCCTACTCTGTGGAGGCGAGTGCGATGTACAGCAAGATTGTGTTTATTTCTGGTATTTAGACTATGAATATCGGACATTTTCTTAAAATTTGATATATTTTTGTGTACATACAATAGATTTTCAAATATATATTGAGAGGCTACAGTCAGAATATCTATTTCTTTAAATTTATCCCGAAGGGAATCTCTTGCACCAAGGTTATAAATGGCTCGAACAGCCCTTTTCTGTAAAACAAAGATTGTATTAATATCCGCACAGGTTCCCCAGAGAAGAATCCCATATGACATAAGACTATGAAAATAACTAAAATAAACAATTCTGGCAGTATCTAAATCAGTTATCTGTCGAATTTTTTTAACAGCATAGGCGGCCGAACTTAGCCTTCCTGACAATTTTTCTATGTGTGGGCCCCATTGTAATTTACCATCAATCGTTATTCCAAGAAAAACCGTCGACTCAACAGGGTCCAAATCTATTCCATTAAGTTGAACATTAGTAGTTAGCTGCCTGACATTTGGCGTTGAAAATTTAATGAATTTAGTCTTTTTTTCGTTCAGGAGAAGATTATTTACATTAAACCAATGAACAACTTTAGAGAGTGCATCGTTAACTTGTTCAAAGTTGACTAACTGACGTTTGATTTTAAAAATGAGGGAAGTGTCATCTGCGAATAACACAATCTTGTGATTGTCCCTTATGTGATAAGGTAAGTCATTTATGTAAATCAAAAACAAGAAAGGACCTAGAATTGAACCCTGCGGAACGCCCATAGTGACCGCAGATCCTGCAGATCTCTTGCCATTAACATCAACCTTCTGAATTCTGTTGTTCAGATAAGAAGTCAGAAGGTCGAGAGCCCTGTCCCTCATACCATAGTGATGCAGTTTCCTGATGAGTGTATCATGATGTACGCAATCGAAGGCCTTAGACAAGTCGCAGAAAATGCCAAGAGCAACCTGCGACTCCTCCCAGGCCTCGAATATGCTCTTAAGTAATTCCACGCCCGCGTCTGTAGTTGAACGACCCTTTGTAAAACCAAACTGTTTCAAATGAAGTAAATTATGTAAATTGAAATGTCCTAACATTTGTTTTAAAATTAATTTTTCAAAGATTTTGCTTAATGTAGGTAATATCGAAATAGGCCGAAAATTCGTGGGATCAGTTGTGCTGCCAGATTTGAACAGTGGAATCACTTTGCTAAGTTTCATCAGATCAGGAAATACACCAGACGAAATACAAGAATTAAAGACAATTGTTAAAAACGGTGAAATAACATCAATTATTGAAGACATGTTATGTACTGATAATCCCCAAAGGTCAGCAGTTTTTTTTACATCAAGATCTTTAAAAGTTTCTATTATGTCTTTAGCGGTAACAATTGTGAATTTAAAGTGCTGATCACATTCTGGTACACATTCTTTTAGTATTGAGTAAGCAGAAGTAGAGGACGACGATGACAGAGTTTTTGTTGTTAAAATGGGAATATTAGTAAAGAAATTTTCAAACTCAGCTGCCACCTCCACGTCTGCTTTAATATCTACATCATTGATTTTTAGATGGAAGTCACGATTCCGCACTGTCGTTCTTCCCGTTTCTGAATTAATAATATTCCAAGTTGTTTTAATTTTATTACCAGAAGATTTTATTTTATTTTTAATATGTATGGCTTTTGCTGAGGAACAGGCTCTTTTAAAAGTTTTAGAATAATTTTTAACAATTTCTTTAAAAGTTTCATCATGGTTATATGTTTTTTCATGATACAATTCATATAACCTCTGCCTACTTTTGTAAATACCTGGTGTTGCCCAATCACTAAATATAGCGCGGTCACAAACAGGCAATGTTTTTGATGTGAATACCTTCCTAAATTCGCAATTAATCAGGTTAAATAATAAAGTATAAGCTTGATCCGGGTCAGTGTGATAAGGCAAACCTGGTAGTTTTTCCATTAAATTATTTTTAAATTGTTCTAAGCGACTTTTGTTTACAGGTATAAAACTTACAAGTTTTCTTTGAGCTCTGACAATTTTCTGAGGGAAAGTGACTAACTGACCACAGTGATCAGAGTCCAACTCATTTATAATTAAATGGCTAGAAGGTCTTAAGTTTGTAAAAATATTGTCAATACAGGTGGCGCTAGTGGTAGTTATTCTAGTCGGCTCAAAGAATGTATTGTACAGATTATATGATCTTAATAAAGTTAAAAATTTATTTACTGTAGCAGATTTGTCCAGTATATTAATGTTGAAATCTCCACAGACAACCACGGTTTTATTACTGTTACAAGTCTTTAATAATACTTCTTCCATATACTTCTCAAAAACATCATATGAAGCACATGGGGGCCTGTATACGCTCATTACAATGAACTGCTCAAGCTCAATGCAAGCTATTTCAATAACTCGCTCAACAGAGAGGCTCACAATATCCTTACGTTCTTTAAATTTAATATTGTTATGAACAATTATGAGAGAGCCACCACGTATCATATTAACTCTGCTGAATGAGCTGGCAACCTGGTGGTTGTTAAAGCTGAACATGAACTGATGGACTTTTAACCAATGTTCAGTTACACATAAAATATCAATAAAACTACAGTTCATGAACAGCTCCATTTCTAATTCCTTACCTATCACACCCTGTATATTTTGATGAACTATTTTCAGAATATTATTATTACATTTATTCAGGTTACTACAATTTGATTGGTGTGATATTAAAGAACTACTACTAACAAAATTTTCTTCATTTAAAATTAAGCCAGAGGTTTCCTCTATTGTCCTAATTTCTAATTTAAATGATTATCAAGGTCATTAGTTGTTGCCAAATGATTGGCAGAAATATTTAAAATGTCATTGCATTGCTCAAAAGAAGCAAGTTGTTTAGCCAAATTTTTGGCTGAAATAGATAAAAAGTATGATAACGACACAGCTATCTGTCTTTTGTAATAGTCAGAAAGATAGTACATATCAATAAATCTATATTTTGTCAAATACAAATTACTACCAACATAATTGTTAGTATCAACTAAATGGAATAGACTATTGTCACATGTCAAGTTATGCAATGTCATATTAATTTCAAATCTTAAAATATTTTCTTCCTGTGGCAAACTGTTACTGTATGGGAATGTAAACAACACAATTTTTCTTAAATTAAGATTACATAATGTTCTATAATATTGGAGCAATTCTCCTTTGTTCACATTTCCCCTATTACCCATAAAAATTAATAAAGTAGTTTCCTGGTTAAAGTTACATTTAATTATTTCTTTCATAATATTAAATAAAGAACAACCAGGCATACAGTAGTTTAGTATGGAGTGTCCTGGATATTCATCTGTCAACAAGTGGCCTAAGTCCTTTCCAATCTCATCGCAAAATAATACAATGTCATTTTTGACAATTTGTTTACATTGTTTATTTGAACTATTTAAAGCAGGAAATGTCAAATCAACACAGGGCTGCGGCAAGGTGGTATTGCATGTTGTCAATGAATGGCCCGGTGTAAGTACATTTGATGATGTTAGACAATTCTCACAGTTGTTTGTTTGTGAGTTTACCAGATCATTCATTGCCAACACATATTCCCTCATTAGATCTTCTGAGGTATTATATTTGCTAGTCATTGAACTAAGTTTCTCCTGTAAATGATCAAGTTCTGATTGCAAATACTCTGTGTCAATGTTGTACTTCCTAGTACTTTGTTCCAAATTAAAAGAATACATATCTAATTGTTTAAGCAAATTTAGCCTTTCTCTATTCAGTTTAACATTTTTAATAAAGAACTTTTGTCTTTTAACCATCTTTTGTGTTTTAACAATGTATTTATTAATTTTAATATATTTTTTAAGTTTGTTTTTACTGGTGACTACCCTCACTGAATTACATGACTTTAAATCATCATCACCTGTCAAATCTATAGTGTATGAAGGGTTTTTGGCAGAAACCATTGACGGGGCAATAGGCATCAACTCATTGAACAGACTTTGATTCAGCGAGGCAGTGATGTTATGATTTGTTGTCTGGAGTTCTGTTATTTGACTTTGAGCCTCATGTAGCTGCTGTTGTAGTAAAAGTTTGTGACTAAGAGCTTGTTCATACTCTATGCTACACTGGCTGAACCCGTCTACAATAAGTTGAAGTCTGTCCCGTTGTTCTATGGCATCAGTGTATTGAGTATATATCTGAGCCATTTCAGTTTTCAACTTCCTATTCTTTTCATGGGCATCAAAAAGCACCTTTTCATTGTCATCCATTTCCTTAGTCAGTTGGTCACAGAACTCTTTTGACGCCTTTAATTCGCTCAAAGCCTGGTTGAGTTTGGACTCTTCGAGGCGAGCACGGGCGCTGCGAGTCATAATCATGATTATAACTTGTAAGGAAGCGACAAGAAATTGGAAGAGAGAAGGGAGTTGTGGCAGCAATTTAAGAGAAGATTAGTATAAAAGGAAAAAAATAAATTTAGATGTTAAGGAGTTCTGTCACCAAATCAAACTGAGGTTATGTTTACGTTCAAAGGTTATTGGCATCAATGAATAGCCGTACTAAAGGGGAACAATGTAATTGCTGGTGAAATTATAGTACGTAAACAAACTAATAGCAAGTAAAATATAAAGTATTGTACCTGGTATCAAGATGACAATGCAAAAATCACTTGTGCCGGTAACTGTCACCGATTCACATTGAAATATTTACACTTATTTTGCACTTTTATGTGAATCTAACACGAAATACACAATAATTATCCTATTTACTTGATGAGTAATTGGAAATAGGCCTTAAAAACAAAGAAATTTAATAATTAACATTAAAATAGCAAGAACAAATTCAAATCAGCTGTTAGCTGTAGTGTTGCCACAGGAAAAAAAAAAGTCCTGGCTATTACTCGTTTCCCTGCTGCTGGTGCTGGGCGGTGCTGTTACCCGCACTTTCCTCTGGAGATCGGCTGTCTTCTCTTTTTACAACTCGCTTAGGGTAACTAGATCGAAGGTGGCCCCTTTCCCCACAGCCGTAGCACCTAGGGCTGTATCTTTTATTGCGGTCGCGAACTGTAGCCGCTGCAACCTCTCTGACGCGATGGGAACGATGATCCTGCTGCACAGCTTCCACCTCCAGTGCATGGGCCAAGGCGTCCTTAAGCGTCCCGTGGTGACCGAGCCTCACAGCAGCCCTAACTTCAAGATTGCGGATACCGTCGATGAATGCCTGCACCAGGTTGCCATCAATAAGCGCAGGTACGGACTGGTAAGCTTTGCGAACCAGCTTCTCCACTTCAAGGGCCCACTGCTGCAGGTTTTCGTTATTGCATTGTACACGATCCTTGAGCTGCGCACGAAACACGTGTTCCAGGTGAGCGTCGCCTTACCGAGCTTCCAATGCCTCAAGGAGCTGCTCGTAAGTCACTTCCTTACCGAGAGCTTTCAGTACAGTTAAGACCTGGTCACGCAGGCCTAGGGTGAGGGCAGTCATGGCCTGACTTTGATTCCACCCGTTTGCCTTCATGACAGCCTCAAACTGGATTTTGTAGGCCGACCAGGAAGAAGTTCCGTCGAACGGTGGCACTTTGAATCCACGTAGCGGCGGTGTTGTAGCTACGGGAGCTGCAATTCCATCCCCAAGATTAAGGTAATCCAGCGTTTTCTGCACGTCAGCCATCACGTTGTCAACCCGATTATTCACTTGGTCGATTCGGGTTTCAGCTTCCGACAGGCGCTTGTCATGTTGGGCAACCTTTTCCTTCACCTCCTTCATGTCTTACCCGAAGGTAGCGTGAAGGTCCTTCATAAGGAGCATCTGTTCCTCCTGTCGGTGGGCCTGTTCCTCCTTGTCCCGCTGGAGCTGTTCTTCCAACCGACAAGCCTGTTCCTCCTGACGGCGGGCCTGTTCCTCCTGTCGGCGGGCCTGCTCCTCCTGACGGCGGGCCTGCTCCTCCTGACGGCGGGCCTGCTCCTGCAGCATCATCATTAGGGCAGCAAAGTCTGGTGCTGCTGTTGCTGGAGCTGCTGTGGATGGGCCGGCCTCCGTGGTTGGTAGCTGGCTTTCCGCACTCTGTGGCGTAGCTCCACCAAATCGTCTCAGGTCCGTCTCCTGTTGGCGTTGACTCCGGGTACGGATACCCTCCATGTCGTCTTTAGGTAAATTCGGCATGATTTTATCCCTGACTTCTGACACCAATTGTTACGAGCTTGCGGTTCGTGACAATAAAAACTGCCGATTTACAAACCAAAAATTACACTTTAATTAATCAACACTGATAACAACTCGAACACACTAATTATAAAGCACTACTGATCGCACTTGTTCGCTTATTCGCTTCGACTTCGATTGTCCCGAGTCGCGGTGCATACGGCCTTTTATATTCCTTAGATCGTTCCAGAACCTTGTAGAAACATCTAGAATGTTCGAATACATACCGGCCCCTACTGACCAGTGTCAAAATTCTAGAAAGTTCTAGCATCGAATTCTCTAGAGGAATCTCGAGTCTGCTAGTTCTGCTAATCGATACTAGATGACGCTAGTGGTACTTAAACTTGTGTGGCCCGTAACAATATCAAAAATATACAATCCTAAAACCAACATTACTGTATTTGTAGGTAATAAGTTCTATTTGTACTAGTATATATATTGTATATATTTGTAATAGTATATAGTTCTAAGGTCAAAAAAGAAGAAATCACTGACTATGTAACTGAGTTGTTAAAGTTAAATTGTAGTAAAATAACATTGTGTGCTTTCCCATATTTTGGAAAATTGACAAATAGACAAAACAGTTATATTCATATGCTTAATAAACATATGCATTTCTTAGTTAGTCATTATAGTGACAAGCTTGTGTTTTTTGACACCAACAGTTTTGTGGAAACTTTAAGGTCGACTAGGTATACTGTGTATCTGCCTGTTAGTTTTAGACACATAATAGCAAGACTATTAGCTTTTTTTAGAAACTCAGACATAAGTAGTATGTCGAAGTCTTGTGTAATTAACACCACAACAGTTAGTAGTAATAATAATAATAAGGTGGTGAGCCTAAATAAATGTAGCTCAAATGCTATAAATATGTATACAAATTGTACGAAGGAGGTTCCATGTCCCTCACTCACTATGAGCTCACTGCCTGGTGATGACATTGAAGTCTTGGGGTTAACTCCGGATAGTCATTTAAACTAGTTTGTAAGACAACAGAAGGCACCAGTACGAAATTCAATATTCTTATACTTAACAACAACAAGGTGTCTTCTTGCTCAAAAATAAATAATTATCAAAAAGGAGATCAGCAGAATGCCTTGAAATTATTTCATTAAAATATTCAAGGTATCATAAGAAATTGAAATGTTTTTGGAAAAAACAAAGTTCGACATTGTTTGTTTTACTGAACATTGGTTAAAGGATTACCAAATGCTAATTAATTATGAGAACTATAGTTTGGGCAGTTTTTTTAACCGTAAATCTATGCTGCGTGGAGGTTCTCTAATCTTGATAAAAATTGTTTAAAGTCTAATCAACGTAATGACATAGTTGGTTTATCAGTTGAACACTGCATCGAGTTGTCCTGTGTTGAGCTAAATAAGCATGTTGTAGTGTGCGTGTACAGATCCCCTAATAATCAGAACTTTTCTTTATTTGAGTCAGTAATGGAAGATGTCCTAGCGAAAATTGCATCCAGTAACAAAGCCGCAATTATTTGTGGGGATTTTAATATTAATATTCTGGAAAATAATTCAAATAGCAGTAGATTATTAAGCCTTTTTAAATAGTTCAATTTATCTAATGTTTTTATAGAACCGACTAGGGTAACTCCAACTTCTGCTACTTGTATCGATAATGTCTTCTGCGATTGTGATTATTTAGATAAAGCCATCGTAAATTATTTACCATCTGACCATAGTGGACAAACGGTAACTTTTAAGTTTAAAACACCTTTGCAAAAAGTGCAAATTCAATTTAGACCAATAACAACTGGCAAATTAAATAGATTCAATAGTACCCTAAATAATAAGTTAAATGTTCTGAGCCATAATATGGACGACGCAATAAATTATATGAGGATTTCTTTTCAGTAGTGCACACTGAATTCAATAAAACTTTTGAAAAGAAAACAAAAAATGTTTGCCCTAATTTTATATTTAGTGACTGGGCAGCTAGAGGTATTAGGATAAGTAGGAAAAGACTGTTCGAGCTGTAAGGCCTTAAGCCATTTATTAACACTGAAACTTTCAACAAGTATGTTGCTACATATTCCAAAATTTTTAGAAATACTTGCAAGATAGCTAAAGCCTTATCTATTAGCCACAAGATCAAATCAGAAAATAAAATAAAAACAGTTTGGAAAGTTATAAATAATGAAACCAATAGAAAGAAAATACGAAACACAGATTTCACATCGGAGACTTCACGTGGCGCCATAAGCTCCAATTTAGAAGTAGCTCAAGAATTTGTACATTTCTTTACTGATATACCATCTAGAACGACGGAATCTTTAAATTCCTCACCCGATGCCTCAATTGATTTATTAAGAGCGAACGTTCCAGGCTGCCCGGTTGAATTTCAATTTAAACATATAAACCCTATGATAGTTATAAAAGACTAGCTTCATCTTTCTGATTGACCGACCCCTTGACAATTCAAAAGTGCCTGTAATTGGTTTATTTGAAATAAATGCTTTGAGTTTGAGTTTGAGTTTTGTTTTCCTGTCAAGTCAGTTATAATAAAACCTAAGAAAAAAAGAAGAAGAATACGATTATGTAGTAGGAAGCAGCGTAACCTTCTATGGGAGCACAGACTTAGGCCATCAAATGAAAACAAACATAAATGTAAAAATTACTCCTGGTGATTTAGGAAAATTGTAAAATTAACTCAAAAGGCTCAAAATAACTATTTTATTAAGAATTCTCTCAATAAATCAAAGGCGTCCTGGCAAGTTATCAACAATAAAGCATGTACTTATGAACCCATTTCCCAGGTAAAAATAAATAATACAATTATTAATAACAAGGAAATTGCAGACGCATTCAACAACTACTTCATTAATCAGGTTAAAAACTCATCTAAAACATCACTCGAAACAAGTGGTCTACAAGAAAACCCTAACACAATGTTCATGAGACCAGTTGTACCTCAAGACGTACTCAGGGTAATAAATACATTAAAAAAATAAAAATACCGTAGGATATGATGAAGTAGCAACGTTTTCTTCGATAGTACGGGTCCTTAACACTTATGACGAATATCTTCCAGCTTATTACGAGTATCTCTCATTCCAAGGTTGACCTTTTTTTTTTCTTATGTGACTGCACTAGTTAGGTAGTCTCGGAAACCCACACAATTTAAATGTCAAAAGCAATTCTATATGTTAAGACTCCCGCACACTAGCGCGAAACACGGACGCGACAAGGGTCGCGCTGCCTGTCGCGCCCGCGATATCGCGCTAGTGTGTGGGAGCCTTTAATAGGCATCATTTGGAACTCTGCTCAACCCGTCATAAATTCACAATACGCATAGTAATGCAAGTATGCTATAATATAATAGCTGGAGCACGTTCAGTAGCTAGTTTGCGCCGCCCAGTGGCCGCGCGCTAATGCAAACCATTAGCGCGAGGCATTGCCCATTGCTCACGCGTCTCGCCTCGTTCCAAGATTCCACGCTTCATTCAAGCCGTAACAAGCCGTTGAACGAGGGACAATTGGTAGAAATGATGGAACTCCTGACAACCAATGTACTTACTAAAATGTTTTTTTTTTTTTTTTTTTGGGAATTTATTGTTACAATAATCTGTGACACTCGACTCGAAGCTTACAGTTGTACAAAACCTGAAAAATAACTTGTATGTAATTAATAATACCCGAACAAATCTCATGCGCGCACCGACTCTGTGAATAACTTCCATAAAATAGTTGAGCTCGGACGGACGCAGATTATAATATCGTCGACCGTAGGTTCAATTGACGTAAGGGACAAAATAACCAAAATGAGTATACAGTTTTGTTCAGAATTTTTCGCTCTTTGGAATGGTGTATATGAAAAAATTCTAACTTAAGAAAAATATCCCTTACCCTACTGATTTTTTGGATCCAAATTTCGAATCAGCCCCATAATAACAATGTACCTACTCGTATCTGAAAAACTATGTAATATAGATAGATAGATAGATAGAATACTCTTTATTATGTACACCATAAAAATTACAGATATAAATGTGGAACTGTTACATAGGGTGTCACAATGGGCGGTCTTATCGCTAAAAGCGATCTTTTACAGACAACCTTTGTTATAGCAACTTGAAATAAATAATAATAATAAATAATATATTTTTTTTTTTTTCGGAAAAACATATATAGGTATAAAGTTCAGAAAACAAATTTTCAGCTAAATAATAAAAATGAACATTACAGAAAAAAGTGTATCGTTGGTGCCTGTACTAATAAAAAAAATCATTGTATCACAGACACCAGCGCCTTCCAAACTAAGTTACATAAAAAATGGAGATAAAACGAACATTCTACGTACTGAAACTCGTGAAAAATATATAATAGTAAAAAACAAAAAAAAAATATATATATATATAAAACTAGCTTCTGCCCGCGACTTCGTCCGCGTGAAATTTCGGGTCACCCATCGCGTCGCATCCCATCGCGTCGCATCCTGTCGCTCGCCCGCGCTATAACTTCGTTATCGTTTAGCGTTCTTTCTGACTTTTGTTCTTTTCGCTTGCTCCTAAGGATCATAGCGTGATGTTATATAGCCTTCCTCGATAAATGGGCTATCCAACACTAAAATATTTTTGCTATTCGAACCAGTATCTAGTTCCTGAGATTAGCGTGTTCAACCAAACAAACAAACTCTTCAGCTTTATACGAGTAATATAGCTGACCCGCGCAACTTCGTTTGCGTCACTTAAGAGAGAGGGTGGTTTAAGTAATGAATTTTCTACTTATTTTGTTACGGAGTTATTTTAAAATTATGATATCTCCTAAGGTGTTGATTAAAATCAAGTGATGTCAAGGACAATTTTGTATACATTTAAATACTTGTGATTAATAACATATTTATTTGGATAAGGATTAATATTTTGTTGATAAAACTCCTTCGCAAATAATGCATTAATTTCGAACAAATTTGATTACCATAAAAAAATGTTATAGTGAATCAATCTTAAAAGATAGACGTTTGCTGTCCCGGACTTTTTTTTAGAACTTTTAAAAAGGAACAATTCCATCATACATGATATTTGCGTAACTTAAACCGTTTACGCAGCGCACGCAACGGAAGCTCTCAAAAAGCAATAATTTTTCCCGTTTTTGCAACATTTTTCATTTATGCTCCACTCCTATTGGTTGTAGCGTGATGTTATATAGCCTATAATATTTCACAATAAATGTACTATCCAACACAAAAAGATTTTTTCAATTCCAACCAGTAGTTCCTGAGATTAGCGCGTTCAAACAAACAAACAAACTCTTCAGCTTCATATATTAGTATACTATATTAGTATATATAGATTAAGTAATTAAGTATTAAGTATCAAGTATATAGATAAAACTAAAAAAATGGTGTAATTATCGCCGCCAATCGAATCAAATAAGGTAAGATAAGGTAAGGTAGGTAACGATTTCCAAATTTAAGATATCCGTACGCCAAAAGTGTGTACTTAATTTTCTGTCAACAATTTCTTTACACTGTATTTCTTTTCATACATTTTTTCAACAAGTCCTTTACACTATTTTTTCACTATTTTCCCACTATTTTTGATCCAACGTAGAGGTCAATTTAATGTAAGGGACGGGACTACAAGATACTTGGTCAGTAAGGGACATTACTAACAAAATACGTTGGTGTAAGGGACGTCTATTTTCTTAAATAGATAACTTATTTAAATAAATCGTCGACCGTAGGTTCAATTGAGGTAAGGGACAAAATACGATTTTTCAGGAGAGGCCGACAAAGTTTTTTTTCGGACTAAATCGCCCATAACTTTTTTTGTTATTAACCTTTTTCGGATCTGATTTCGCACATAATCTTTTATTTTAGTGCTCTATCTACCTGTGTAAAATTTATTTAAATAAGTTATCTATTTAAGAAAATAGATGTCCCTTACACCAACGTATTTTGTTAGTAATGTCCCTTACTGATCAAGTATCTTGTAGTCCCGTCCCTTACATTAAATTGACCTCTACGTTGGATCAAAAATTGTGGAAAAATTGTGAAAAGATAGTGTAAATCACTTGTTGAAAAAATTTATGAAAAGAAATACAGTGTAAAGAGATTGTTGACAGAAAATTAAGTACACACTTTTGGCGTACGGATATCTTAAATTTGGAAATCGTTACCTACCTTACCTTATCTTACCTTATTTGATTCGATTGGTGGCGGTAAATACAACATTTCAAGTTGCTATATTGCATAGTTTTTCAAATACATTGTTATTATGGGGCTGATTCGAAATTTGGATCCAAAAAATCAGTAGGGTAAGGGACATTTTTCTTAAGCTAGAATTTTTTCATATACACCATTCGAAAGAGCGAAAAATTCTGAACAAAACTGTATACTTAGCTCATTTTGGGTATTTTGTCCCTTACCTCAATTGAACCTACGGTCGACGAAATGTTACACAGGTAGATAGAACACTAAAATACAAGATTATGTGTGAAATCCGATCCGAAAAAGTTAATAAAAAAAAAAGTAATGGGCGATTTAGTCCAAAAAAATCTTTGTCGGCCTCTCCTGAAAAATCGTATTTTGTTCCTTACCTCAATTGAACCTGCGGTCGACGATATTATGTTCACTTTATGAATTACCTGGCAGTTGGCCAAACTGCCGCTATAAATCTAATGGCGTATAGCGACACGTCCACACAGTCATCCGGGCTGTTCGCCACAGTTGATCTACTGGCTGGTCGCCACCGTGGCCCAAGTGTTGGTAAACACAGATAAGTATCAATTTTTACGATCTGAACGACAAACGTTCAAAAAACAGTGAAGTGCGTCGTTGGCTCAGTGGTTAATTTCCGGCTCTCACCCGCTCTAATAACATCCCCTGCACACCGGCGGCGGCGGGCGTGGCGGCGGCGGCGCCGACGCACAGTGGATTGTCGCCATACAAGAGGTTGGACATAGGCATTTTGTGAAATCAAAATCAACATTTAAATTTTTTGAAAATGCTATCGTATTCGTTTATCAAAAACCTACAAATATTGTGATGAGACTATTTCTAATTGGACTATGAGTCCAATTAGAAAAAGTCTTCAGGAGAAAATCCATAAAAAGTGTTTTCTCAGTATGGAAATGGACACTTAAACTCCCCCCCCCCCCCGCCTGAGTTTCGGCTTGTTTCGGGTAGTCATTTCTATAATTGGTATCTTTCTACTAAGTGCCGCATTTTGTCCAAAGACACATACACTGAGATATAATCGATTTTCGTTCTATTATAAAAAAATACAAAAGCATGACAAAAATACCATTTTATTGCTAATACGAGTAGTATCTAATACCTAATACCCTAATATGTTAATAATTCATAATTAAGGGTAATTAGGTTGATAATTAAGGGTAGTTAGGTAGTAGTAGGACGGCACGGTTGGCGCAGTGGTTAAGCGATTGACTGCTGCACTGCGTGTCGCGAGTTCGATTCCCGCACGGAACAAATATTTGTATGACCTACAAGTAGTTGTTCCGGGTCTGGCTGTTTGTGTATGTGAGTTTAAATGTTTGTAAACGCACCCACGATACAGGAGAAATTCCTAGTGTGGGGCAACGTTTAAAAAAAAAAAAAAAAAAGAATAGAAAGAAAAGTAGTAACCTAATTACTCTACTCGATACATAGTATTCATATATCGAGTAGAATAATTAGGTTAATCTATATATATAAAAATGAATCCCTATTTCCCTTGGTCACGGCATCACGCGTGAACGGCTGGACCGATTTCGCTAATAATTTTTTTGTTGTGTTTGTTATTGTCAGGAGAAGGTTCTTATGTAAGAAAAATTTAAGAAAGTTAAAAAAAAAAAATGTAAGATAACGACCATATTTACATTTTTATTGTAATAATAAGTAGGTAACTCTATCTTCTAATGTAACTTTATGGCGTTTGACATAACGTGTTAGTCATCATTTGGTAGGTCTGAGAATAGATTTCATCAAAAAATAAAATAAAAAAATTGAAGGTTTTAGTTAGGTAGGGTAGGGTAGGTAGGGTTGGTAGGGTAGGGTAGGTAGGGTTGGTAGGGTAGGGTAGGTAGGGTTGGTAGGGTAGGGTAGGGTAGGTGGGTAGGGTAGGGTAGGGTAGAATAGGGTAGGGTAGGTAGGTAGGGTAGGGTAAGGTAGATAGGTAGGTAGGGTAGGGTAGGATAGGGTAAGGTAGGGTAGGGTAGGTAGGTAGTTTCCTTTGCGCGTAGACAAACTGCCACAGTCAAATAGCTTTTGACAGAACGAAGTCTGTCGGGTCAGCTAGGAATTAATAATTAAGGGTAACAAAAGGGTAATTAAGGGTACTGGGTAGCAGTAACCTAAAAAAAGATAATTAGGTTACTATTAAGGTTAGGTTACCAATAAAAAGGTGGTTTGAATAATATTAACAAAAAAATATTTCTAGAAAAACAAAAAACGATCATAACATAAAATAAAAATGTCTAAATAATACTCATTTTAATAAATAAAACGATAAAAAAAAAAATACCTTTTCCACAAAATTGGCCATGAATACTAAAATAAACATGTACATACTAAGCTTTCAATAATGACAATATTTTCCCTAAACCCAAAATACAAACTACTCATGAAAATTCTTGAAACTTATTGAAATACATCATCATCATCGTCGTCATCATCATCGTTACATTCTATGTCAGAATCAGGTACTGTGGTGACATCAATGAACTCAGTCTCATTTTCGTCTCGCATTAATAAATCATCAAGCTTCATTCGTTGCCAAACTACTGCATTATCGGGTACGGCTTTCCCTATACTGCCGGAAGTCTTTGTTTCTCGCTTCGGAGGTTTTTTCCGATAGAAAGCCTATAGGTACTATAGATAAATGCTCTACTATCTGCGGACCATGAATCAAAAGCTTGTGCAAACTAGATGGCATATGATACCATGGGTACAATTGCACAAAAAGTTCTACAGTTTCACAGCAGTACTTTCCGAATTTTGTTGTATTTATTTTCTTCTCCGAAGAAACACAACACAAATCACAGCAATTCTCCTGATCAAATTAATATCGAACCCTGTAATTTGGGCAGTCTTCTCAGGTTGGAAAAAAACCGCCTTGCTGAATTGCCACTCCCCTGTTTAATTACATCCAGCAGCAAACTAGTTTCTCTTCTGAAGGTTTCTTCAATAATTTATTTTCGTTCTTTCACTTTTCTCTTCATTTCGTCGCCATTAGCCTGCCATGATTTAATCTCAATTTTATAAGCGATGTCCAGTAAGCACTCCATGGACCTAATCCACGCATGAAGTGAACTAAGGCCGTGCTTATATAAGTCGTCGTTCACTGGCTTCTTCCTCACTTCCACTAAATTGTTCATTTCTGTAGGACGCGTTTTACATATATCACATACAGCTAATGATGTTTCTGATATGTACGAGTGTATCTTGCCATCGATCATAGTCAATATGAAATTATGGCTAACTTTAAACACGTGGGGGGTTTAAAGTCAGTTGGAGATACGTCAGCCATCTCAGACTCTATTTCAGCCCTCTCGCGCTTGATATTAAATTCAGTCTCTTTCATAAATTTAAAAGATATTGAGTGGCAGTATCCTGTTGAAGATGGCCGCTCATTCTCCCATATGACGTTTCCATCTGCGGCGGCAAGTCGCCAGGGTACAAGACTTGCCATAAATATACTACCCCAATCTTCTTTACTAATACTGGTTCGCTGGTGGTAAATACTCTGGTTGGAGGCCCCATCAAAACCCCACTTTCTGATCAACTGTAGTGGTTGACCTGCGTCACAGCTGATGTCAACTACTGTGATGTCAACCAGTGCTTTTATTTTGATTTTGGAGGGATTCATATAGTCATATCCTCTTTTTTGGGGTAGCACTCAGTTTTCTTCTTCTATAGCATATAATAGCTCGGATACTTCATAAGCCCCTCTCTTAAACTAAAATCTCTAAGAGTAATGTAGCGCCATTTTGATAACCGCAATGTGACATGTGTGTGTGCGCTAAAGCTTTTTGCAGAGAAACTTCGTGGACTGACCTGCTTTGTCCACTTTTCGTCATATTTAAAAATGTGGAGACTTGATTTGGGTTCTCTAACATGTACTTCATAATAGCAAATTCGTCACTTTTCCCTGAAGTCTTAAGAATATCCACTGCTGAAAATAATATTTCATCGGAACTACACGATGTACGAGTATCTTCGGTGCGTCTCCTTTTCTGACGGTTACTTAGATCCTCAAAAGAATTGCGACATGTTTTTTCAGTTGATGTCGAAGCATCGGATTTTGATGGAGTAACGAGTTCTTCAGGCAAATCAATATTAGGCTCAATGAGCATGTTCTCCTTGAAAGAATCTGGCCATTTAATGTCAGATTCTAGCCATTTACTATTTTTGTTCGTAAACTTTTCGATACTTCTTTTAGCTTGGGACCATTTTGCGTAAATGCGGAAGCAAAAATTACGACACCAGGCTGGTAAGTCTTGTTCAACACTCTCTGTTAATGGCACTTCACAACTTGTTTTTAATGTATTAAACAATCGACCATGGTCACTAAAATTGTCTTGGTTGCGTAAAGCAACATAGAGATCAAGGTACGTATTAAAACAGCGGAAATACAACTTTTGGAAAAAACTATTAAAATGATTAAATGTATAATTAGGCGTTGCCACTATTCTGCAAATAAAAGGGTCGCAAATAGTGGGTGGCTCATCAAGTTGTTGCTATTAGAATAGCCAATCAGAGAGAAGATACGTTATATTGTTACTCACGCTAATTGTTTCATCGTAATTAGCTATTTTATGAATCACCAAGCTCTTTCTTAGGTTTTCAATCTTTTTTAGGTAACTACTACCTAATTACCCTTTATTATTAATTACTCTACTCGATTCATGGTATTGAGTAGAGTAATTAGGTAACTACTACCTAATTACCCTTACTCGTAATTATTAACCTAATTACTCTACTCAATACATGGAACTGAGTAGAGTAATAAGGTTACTACTACCTAATTACCCTTAATTATGAATTATTAACCTATTAGGGTATTAGGTATTAGGTACTATTAGCAATAAAATGGTATTTTTGTCGTCATGCTATTGTATTTTTTTATGATAAAACGAAAATCAATTATATCTCAGAAAGTGCACCTTTGGTGCACCATGTGTCTTTGGACAAAATGTGGCACTTAGTAGAAAGATACCAATTATAGAAATGACTACCCGAAACAAGGCGAAACTCAGGCGGTGGGGGAGTTTAAGTGTCCATTTCCATACTAAGAAAACACTTTTTATGGATTTTCTCTTGAAATATGAGTCCAATTAGAAAAAGTCTCATCACAATATTTGTAGGTTTTTAATAAAGGAAAACGATAGCATTTTCAAAAAAATGGAAAGGTCGATTTTGATTTCACAAAAAGCCTACGCCCAACCTCTTGTATGGGGACGATCCACTGTGCAGCGTACTGACGGCTATGTACCTATTTATAATGTGACGTTATAATTAATTATTATTATAAGCTACAAATCAAAGTCAAAGTCTTTAGAATTTATTTCAAACTAGCTTTTGCCCGCGGCTCCGCCCGCGTAGATGTCGGTTATCGCGTAAAAAAGTAGCCTATGTCCTTCTCCATATCCCAGGCTATATCTCTGCCAAAATTCATGACGATCTGTTCAGTGGTTTAGGCGTGAAAACGTAACATACAGACAGACAGACAGACGGATAGACAGACAGACAGACAGAGTTACTTTCACATTTATAATATTAGTATGGATAGGCACATAAAAGGCACTTTTGAACGTCAAAATTTACTAAAATAACTAATTGATTCTAGTTGCCCCTTCCAAAAGGTAGTTACGTATGGAGAAGAATGGGCAAGAAACTCCATACTTACTCTTTTAAAATGTTAACAATATTTGTATACAGTAATTCTTAATTATATGTGAAGACAATTCACCTACCTAGAATAAAACCACCATACCACGACAGGTAAAAAGAATGAAAAGTGAAGCAATGACAGACAAATTAATTATGCGTTAGATGCATGGTGCTCACATATTTACAAAAATTGTAAAAGTAGATAGAGACGGCACGGTTGGCGCAGTGGTTAAGCGATTGACTGCTGCACTGCGTGTCGCGGGTTCGATTCCCGCACGGAACAAATATTTGTATGACCTACAATTAGTTGTTCCGGGTCTGGCTGTTTGTGTATGTGAGTTTAAAGGTTTGTAAACGCACCCACGATACAGGAGAAATTCCTAGTGTGGGGCAACGTTTTTTAAAAAAAGAAAAGAAAGAAAGAAAGATGATTTCCCTAAAATTTTAACATTTGATAACCTATGTCAGTGTGTGAGTATATTAATCACAGAAAATAAAATGAATGTCATAAAAAATATAAATTATACAATTAATTTAGCAACCAGTTTGTTTTTGTCTAGACTGTAAATAAATTGTCCTATGGAGCAGGACCAGCATGTTTCCAAGCATTCTTATCTTGGATATAATCTATAATATAAGTTTTAAATTTTCTTTCATTTAATTGTAATATCAGAAGGTATTTTATTGTCACATTTAACACAGTACCCCATAAAAGATGTACGTACTTTAGACAATCTGAAAAATGGTTGATCTATTTTATCTTTATTTCTAATATTAAAATTATGTCTATCGCTGTTCAATCACAGTTCTGAGTAACAAAATAATGTAATAAGGTACTGTTATTTTGGTGTACATCAATTGGCAGATTAGCATTGATAAGCTATGAAGTCACTTATGATGTGACAGGTCATGGAAAATGGATCAAAGAATGGATAAGAAAGAATCATCATCATCATCATCAATTCAGCCGAAAGACGTCCACTGCTGGACATAGGCCTCCCCCAAGTACCGCCACCTCGACCGGTTTTGTGCTTCCCACATCCAGCGGATTCCTGCGGCTTTCATAAGGTCATCGGTCCACCTTGTGGGAGGCCTTCCAACGCTACGTCTTCCGGTACGCGGTCGCCACTCCGGAACCTTTCGATCCTTTCTTTTTCGAAAGAATCATCACCTTTTTGAAAAATATTATGTCCAAATGATTAAAAGCCTTTCACTTTTAAATCTTACAAATTAGTTTCCTTGAAAGTATCATGAAACACCATTTATGAGTAGGTACACGTTACACAATCACGGTATAAGTACCAACTACGACTGCCGCGACGAATTAGATTTGACGCGGAGCTGAGGAGTATTTAGCTGGAGTGGAGAGTGAAGCGAACGAGCGATTCGCGTTTATACCAACTACCGACACACCATACACACCTAAATAGTGAACAGTAAAACATTAAAAATAAAAACATGGGGTATGTACGAGTATATGCATAGTCTCTCTTAGCGTCTCAAATTTTGCCAAATAGACGCAACCATCGACCTAAGGTGTTATTATGTGTTCTGACTTGATAAAAGAAATAGTTTAATAACTGACGAAGATATAAAAGACTACTGTATCTACACACCAGCAGTTTTATTTTTGTGTATTGTTGCTCTCAGTGTTATACCTAAGTGAAAAGGCGTGCGGCGCACATTGGGGATAGAGCCAATTTTTTGTTCAAAACCACCTAGAGATCGCAAAAATAAACCAAATGAGACAATTTTTGACAGAAATGTTTGTAATTAAATTCTAAAGAGACTGACGAAGCCGGATTTATAATATTCCTTAAATCTAAAACTTCATAAACCCACTAAACCCAAGGTAAAGCGAGTTTTACCCTGTTCTTTAACCCTTTCAGTCACGCATTTCAACTAGCACTTGTATGGAAGTGCAAATATTATACGCTTCCGATGTATTTTTCGTCGCTGAAAACGAATCTGATGTCAAAAATGCAATAAATAAAAAATAAAAACCCATTTCAGGGTGAAATTTTACAACCTAATTTCGCAAATCGCGCTTCGTGAGTGTCTTTGGAATTTAATTTCAAACATTTCTGTGCAAAAATGGTTTAATTTGGTTAATACGTATTTGAGGTCTCTAGGTGGTTTTGAACATTCTGTCCCCAATGTGCGGCGGCGGCGGGGCGTTTTGCGTCGCGTGCAAGCGGCGAAAGATAATTCGCCGCGCCGTCCACGCCCGCTCCCCGCCACTCGGGACACTCGCGAGGGATTGTATGTGTTTAACATGAACGCCGCACGCGCCGCCCCACCGGACGCTCGAGTCGAGCGTGCACTCAATTCGAACACTAACTGAGCTCGCTAATTAAAGCATTCGTACCTTGCTATAATTATGATAGTATGCTTGATCATAATTTACATTAAACTACATCGTTGAACGCGCTTCTGGCTGTTCCAAGATGTATTGTTTGCATTATAAAAGAGCGCAGTAAAAGTATACAGAGGACGCATCGCGCGGAATGGCGGCAGAACGATAAACTTGTTCAATCAACGTTTTATGGAGCGCCTCAATTTTATTATGTCGGAGCTGCGGAGGTGGACACCTGCGCAGGTATAGGAACGTGGAGGCGCTGGAGCTTGTCAGCTGCCACCCTGGAATATATTATGTCGGAGCCTGCAGCTGCGGAGGCGGACAACTGCGCAGGTGTAAGAACGTGGAGGCGCTGGAGCTTGTCGGCTGCCACCCTGGAATATATTATGTCGGAGCTTGCAGCTGCGAAGGTGGACACCTGGGCAGGTATAGGAACGTGGAGGCGCTGGAGCTTGTCGGCTGCCACCCTGGAATATATTATGTCGGAGCTTGCAGCTGCGAAGGTGGACACCTGGGCAGGTATAGGAACGTGGAGGCGCTGGAGCTTGTCGGCTGCCACTTTGGAATATATTATGTCCGAGCTGCGGAGGTGAACACCTGCGCAGGTGTAGGAACGTGGAGGCGCTGGAGCTTGTCGGCTGCCACTTTGGAATATATTATGTCCGAGCTGCGGAGGTGGACACCTGCGCAGGTGTAGAAACGTGGAGGCGCTGGAGCTTGTCGGCTGCCACTTTGGAATATATTATGTCCGAGCTGCGGAGGTGGACACCTGCGCAGGTGTAGGAACGTGGAGGTGCTGGAGCTTGTTGGCTGCCAACTTGGGAGATAACCAGTTCATTGTCATCATCATCATCCGCAGGCCGACTTCACCCACTGCTGGTCATGGGCGTCTCTTGTTCCTGTATGTAACCAGTTACCTACCTATAACTGAGACAGTGTTCAACAACAACCATGAATCGAATCCTACTAATGGAGTAAGCGTAGGTACCTACCTATTTCTCAATAGCTGATTCCATAAACTGCATGCGCCTCCTCGGTCAGAAGATGAAAAGCATTTCTGTCCAAGATAATGAATGTAGAATTACGGTCGTTAGATGTTGTCTCGCTCCAATGACGTCGTGTCAAAGTAACCGCCGTTTCTCTCGCCATGTCAATTTCATGTTAAACGGAGAGTTTTTTGTGAAATAATGAGCTGTCCCCTGGGGGCGTCCTATTTAAACTGCGGCGCTTACAAATTGAATCTGATAAGAAGATGATAAAGGTTACAAATTAACTGTAACCAGGCGGGTTGGAGTACGAATGACGACATTTCCTGCTTGTGATTCCTTCCGTTTAGACGACACTGTGTAGTTTCTTTCGAGCTTCCTCGTTTGTGATAAGCCATCGAAATGGCTTATTTATAATCTGACGCTTCAAATACTTGCATATATAAAGATTTTTGGACTGTTCATTGGTTTACTTCAGCATTAACGTGACATAGGTGCCGATTCCCTTGTTCACAAACTAAACTAAATTTAAGTTCAGTGCATCTTTTTCTTTCTATTTCATTAAGAAAAGGACAGAAGATAAATTTAAGTTTAGTCCTGTCAAATTAATCAGCGCCAGTCACTACTCCTTGAAAGTTTAGACGTGATTAAAAACTTGCCGACTAAAATTACGTCAATTTACGTCAAGCGCTGATTAATTTGACCGGACTAAACTAAAGTTTACCTTCTGTCCTTTTCATAATTAAATAGAAAGAAAAAGGTGCACTGAACTTAAATTTAGTTTAGTTTGTGAACAAGGGAATCGGCACCATTAACAAATGATAATACTCCTTAGTTTGTAGCACAGCTTTGTGGTAATTTTGGTTATAAATAATATAACGTCTAATCACAGCCATTCTATACCTGACACGATAATCCTAGCCTTAGAGAATCTCCTCCTTTTGATCAACTAACTTTGATGTGTAAAGTGTCAAAAACAAATAATATTAGCTGAGTCCACACCGGACGATCCAGTGCGCTCCGATTGGGTGTAGCAGGAACACGATCCAAATGCGCGGTCGGTGTGGACGTGCCGCGCGCGATCTGAGCCCACGCGGTGTAGCGCGTGCTCCATGTCAATCAAACTAGTGATGTTCAAATCCGCTATAAACCAAAGACGCGTTTTAGACTATAAAATATATTTACAGCACGTTGTTTTATACACTATCATTTTATCACGTTGTTAAAAAACTCGGCCGCAGTCTAAACGTGGAGACGTTATAATTTTATCTGGCAACTCGCTAAACGGACCCAATGATGCGCGCTGAATGTTATCTCGCAACGCGCAATACACGAAAGAATATAATAATGATGCCGATTCTCTTGTACACCGATCTAAATTATCACTAAAATTCCTAACTTTTAGCTGTGGGAATCTTAATTAAAGCTATTCTGCAAAAAGTCTCTATATATCATGCAATTAGTGAATAAAGGACCGATTTAAAGCGAGGGCCATAGATGAATCACGAGCCCTCGATATAAATCCCTTTTATTCAAGTGTTGCATACTATACTTTATATCATGACTACGAGAATAATGGACATTTAATGAAGAAAAAAGGAAGGTTAAATTAATTAAAATGCACATTAAAATTGGAACAATTTTGGAGTAATTTTCTTGTTATTATTATTAGGATGGTCAACCTGTAAAGCAGGGACCGTACAACCCCGGTTAAGAGTTAAGGCTTTCAAAGAGTAACCCGTTTATGAGGTTACCTTTATCATGATGTAACTCTTTGAATGGGTTCTATGCTTGAACCCCATTATAAGGGTTACCCCTTCAATATGGATAACCCATTGAGTGGGTTCTATGCTTGAACCCCATTATAAGGGTTACCCCTTCAATATGGATAACCCATTGAACGGGTTCTATACTTGAAACCCAGTGAAAGGGTTACTCCTTCATTATGATAACCTTTATAATATAAGGGTTTTGTTCGGCTTACCTTATGGTTATTCAGTAAACTTCTGTAACTGTATTTTATTTCACTAGACATGTAGACTATGGCTTGTAGACAAAACACGTGCTGCCTACATTTTATATTTAGATGCCTACTGGTGGTGTGACTCCTGAACTCCTGAGTTTCTGACAATTGAGTTGTATTGTGTGTGTGTGACTCGTGTTATCGTAGTCAAGTAAGAATTTTGTTTGTCTTTTATTATAGGTACCTATATAATGTGTATATCTTTTTTATTTTAATAGATGTATGTTAGGTACTTACACTTATTTATTGGGACTACGTTTTGACCAGTAATGCTATTCTGTAAAAATCTCACCGTGAAAACCTAGGTGAAGTAAGTTTGAACCGAGCTGTCAATCCCCCGATTCGGTAGGATGACAGCTCACTTCAAGCTCACTTCACCTAAGATTTCACGGTGAGATTTTTACAGAACAGAACGGCAGACATAGGTGGTGGTCCCGAGCAGACCACGGCCCAAGCGTGTCATGACATGTCGTATGCGCGTTAATTCCCGTGTAATTATTTAAGAAACTAGCAGTGCCCGCGACTTCGTCCGCGTGGATGTCGAGCAACACTCGCCGTGCGACAAGCGGTGCCTTTGTGTCGCGTCGCCTGTCGCGCCTGTTTGTAGAAGCCTTTAGGCGTTACCTGTACATCTATAATATTTCATTTTGATCCGTTCAGCCGTTGTCACGTAAATTTGTTTTGCAGCTTGCATCTATAATTTGCCTTTCGGCGGGCGGTGGCTTTTACGCACACATCACGGTATGCTTTCTTACACTGTGTTTGTAGGATAAGTTAGATTAGAACCAACAGTGAACACAATACGCACGAGCCAAACGGCGAACGAGCGGTGTGCTGGCTGTGACGGTAGCGACCGGCGGGTGAACTACAACTAATCTCTTTTCAATTTGAATCTTAAATTACGAGTTGCCACACCTAACTTTTATGAAACCTAGATCTTCTAAGCTAGCTTACGTGTTCGCTAAAAGTAAGTTGTATAAGTAGATACTAAAACCTTCCTCGAGAACCACGCTATCCATTGGTGAAAACAGCAAGAAAATCGGTACAGTAGTTTTTGAGGTTATCGCGAACAAACAGACAGACAGATGCGACGGAGGACTTTGTTTTATAATATGTAGTGATACCTAATTATGTAGGTAGGTATCAGCTTACTTTTAAGAAATGTCCACATAAATTACATTTGTATTATTTGATGCATCATATAAATAATAGCGGTGCATCTCGTTTCGGTTTTGGCATTTTATAAATTGTTCAAAATATAAAAAATGGCACTGACTAATTATATCACAAAAGACGGCCAGGTTCAAAAATGTTAATTTTACGGTCCCTGTAATAAAGTAATACTGAGAAACAAGTACAGACATGAAAAAATCATAATAGTAATTTTAATATACAGCCAGTAATGCTAAAATTAACTATATCTTACATGCAATAATGATCATAGATCCCTGTTTACAACCCGCTCAGTAAATAGCCACAAAGGCGCCGCCTGCGCCGCGGCCGCATAACGCGTGTTCTCCATTTTGCAACCTATGCCCATCATCAAGAGATCATATTACATTGCTCGGAGTCGGAATGTTACGCTTTTATCGTTTTTATGAGAGTTGAAAGTGACACCCTTTTGAATGGCTTAAATTAAGCCGTTCAAAAGGGTTACCCACACCGTATGGGTTTTTGAATAACTGCTTATAAAAACCCTATCGAAAACCCTTTCAAATTTTCAATGGGTAACCAAAACTTTAATGGTTTTGTATTAAGCCGTTCAAAAGGGTTAACCAAATCGTATGGGTTTTTGAATAACTGCTTAGAGGAACCCTAACGAAAACCCTTTCAATGGGTAACCGAAATGGTCCCTGCTTTTTTGGGGCTAATTGAGTAATTCTTTTTTTTACTTTGTAAGAATATAGTCTCCGATTTAAGTCGAAAGTAATGTGTTTCCTACTGTGTTATTTCAAATAAATACCTATTGAAATTTGCATTTATGAGTTTTATTTCATTTCTTAAAATAAGTTTTAAAATAACACCATTACACAATTATCAATAAATAATCCACAGTCCCAATATTCACAGAACTAAGATAAGTACCAAAAACTGCATACTGTTGTACTTATATTATATAACTAGCTTCTGCCCGCGACTTCGTCCGCGTTAAATTTCTTGTTCCCCCGACCCACCACCCCGTCGCAACACATTGCCTGCCCGTGATTTTACTTCATTTTCGCATAAACTTTCATTTAAAAAATATTGTGTCCTAGTTAATAGGAATGTTATTCTTCCTCAAAAATTGGAAAAAGATTTTTTCAAATCCAACTCGCAGTTCCAGAGATTAGCGCGTTCAAAAAACAAAAAACCGGCCAAGTGCGAGTCGGACTCGCGCACGAATGGTTCCGTACCATCCATACAAATCCTTACTAATATTATAAATGTGAAAGTAACTCTGTCTGTCTGTCTGTCTATATGTTACGTTTTCACGCCTAAACCGCTGAACCGATCGACATGAAATTTGGCAGGAATATAGCCTCGGATATAGAGAAGGACATCGGCTACTTTTTTACGCGATAACCGAGCAAAAAAAAACGGCAAAAAAATCATGTTCGTTGTATGGGAGCCCCCCTTAAATATATTTTTTTTTTCTGTTTTTTAGTATTTGTTGTTATAGCGGTAAAAGAAATACATCATGTGTAAAAATTTCAACTGTCTAACTATCACGGTTCATGAGATACAGCCTGGTGACAGACGGATAGACAGACAGACAGACAAACGGACAGCGGAGTTTTAGTAATAGGGTCCCATTTTACCCTTTGGGTACGGAACCCTAAAAACTAACTCTTCAGCTTTAGAATAGACTACCTCACAGAGTTGATCATTATTTTGCTGCGGAGTTACTATAAAACAGTTATATATCCTAAGATATTCATTGAAATTAAATGATGTAAGGGCAACTTTGTTCAAAATTAAATACTTGTGATGAATAACGTATTTATTTGGATAAGGATTAATACCATGTTTATGAAAACTCCTTCACAAATAATGCATTAATTTCGAACAAATTTGATTCCCATAAAAAAGGTTATAGTCAGTCAATCTTAAAAGATAGACATATGCTGTTGTGGACTTTTTTTTAGGACATTTAAAGGGGAACAATTCCATCATACATGATATTTGCGTAACTTAAACCGTTTACGCAGCGCACGCAACGGAAGCTCTCAAAAAGGATTTTTTTTTCCCGTTTTTGCAACATTATTCATTTATGCTCCGCTCCTATTGGTCGTAGCATGATGTTATATACCCTATAATATTTCCCAATAAATGGACTATCCAACATAAAAATATTTTTTCAATTCCAACTAGTAGTTCCTGAGATTAGCGCGTTCAAACAAACAAACAAACAAACAAAAACTCTTCAGCTTTATACTATAAAATATAAAATATCACTATCACTATCACTATCACTATCACTACATATTATAAAACAAAGTCCTCCGCCGCGTCTGTCTGTCTGTCTGTCTGTCTGTTCGCGATAAACTCAAAAACTACTGCACCGATTCTCATGCTGTTTTCACCAATGGATAGCTTGGTTCTCTAGGAAGGTTTTAGTATATAATTTGTTAAGTTTTTGTATGCATTTTTGTATGAATTAACGATATTTGTTGGAGGTGTCGGAAAAAAATAAGCCGTCTGGGAGCTTTCAACGAAAACGCTGTCTAAACCCTTTGAGATATAACAAAATAATGTATGGTGGAATTGTGTATCTTACAAAGGTCTTTAAAAAAGTCCGCGATGGCATATGTCTATCTCTTAAGGATAACATACTATATCCATTTTATTGTCTTTTTGTAGGTATTTGTTTGCCGAATGTTACTCTTGGAAATACGATTACGATAACAATACGCTATATTGGTGCCGATTGTCTTGTACACCGAACTAAACTAACTAAACTATCACTAAAATTCCTTACTTTTGGCTATGAGAATCTTAAAGCTATTCTGCAAACAAAATTCTCTAAATTTAAAAATAAGTTTGTCACAACTAAATCGAATTTGACAATCGTGACTCCACGTGGTATTTTTTTTTTTGGCTTCGCAACGTTGTACTTGTTTGCCTATGATTTATTTCAGAGCCGGAGGCGCACATGGGGGGCAGCCACGACGTGTTTTTTTATGGAATTTTTCTCTTTTTGTGTGGAAAATAAAAAAAAGATTACCTACATGGTGGTTCAAGGGTTTCTAAAAGGGGGTCGAAATTTTCATTATTTTTGCGATAGGACGCACCATTTTGGAGATATAAGCAAAAGAAAAGAAAAAAATATATAGGGATAAACACGAAATATTTTAAGTGATACACCTATAAGTGGTAAAGAAGCCATGGAAATGATTTTCTTTTTTATTCCGAGTATATTATATAAAAAATTAAATAATTTAAAATTACTTGATATGATGATTAATTATCAAAATTCACCGCGCTCGTGCCGCCACCCCACCGCACCGTTCGGCGTCACCGCGTCGAGGCGGGTCATTCATAGAATATATAAATAAAGGATTTTTTCGCTTTTTTACGACATAAAGATGTTTCTCTTAAAATATTTCGTGTATGAATAGATACACCTTATATACAGTACTGGTTTTGCACCAGAAGTCGAGGTGATTGGTGTGAATTTTAGTTCATGAAAACTAATTTTATTCCACACCTTTTTAATCGCGATTAAAAATAGTCAGATTTAGTTAGAAAATCTAAATTTTAGTTTAAAAACGTCAAATTCAGAATAGCAAAATTGCCATTTTCACTAAATTTAGAAACTCAGTACTATCTTAGAGCTGTCAAACTAAAATATAGTTAAGTTGTGTCACTTTAGTCAATTTCAGAATAGGAAATGGTCGTTTGACAGGAATAAACTAAATTTTGGTGATTTTTAGTCTAGTTTAGAGAATTTTGTGACAAGAGAATCGGCACCAATATCAGTAGCAATTAGCCAAATTATGTTCGTAGATAAATAAGCTAGCTTCTTATGTGTATTTCAAACAGTATACAAGAATATTTATCATAAAAACATGACTAAACACGGCGGCCTTATGATCAAAATTTGTGCATTCCAAAACTTTCGTTACTTTTTCACTGACATATTTATCACTTTTCGGTAAACTAACACTCAATACGAAATCTACACTTATTTCTCAGTAATTCTGTGTAAGATTCTTCTAAGATTAAACCGTTTTCTTATTGAATCCATTACTTTACGCACGTATAACCTTGATGAATGTTTACATTAAGCACCGCGCCACACCGCCACACGACCACAGAGTACAGACGTATTTTCTTTTCTTTTTTCGTTCGTTTAGTGGTGTTCCCGCTAAAATGTCAACCGGTCAAGTATTAGTCGATTAATCGAATTCTACAGCCAGATCGTGTTGCAAGTACAAAATAAATGTCAAATATTTCGTCCAATTGCGAACGTGACCCTGAGAAAAGTTATGCACCAATGATGTTCATTAAATATTTCGAGAGTTTTATCAGCACAAGCGGTGTATCATGCGACATTTCGGAGGATTTCATTTTGTTTTCACATTGTTGGTTCTTACGTGAATTATTTTAAAATGATTATTTGTGTCGCACTTTTATTTCGTGTTGTAATTTGGTACAATTGATTGCTTTAAGAATTTGAGTGAAATTTCGTATTTTGATTTTGTGTTTGTTATCTTTAGGTAAAGACTCATTCACGTTCAGAACATAAGTACTTTTATTATATTAAATCATTTGTTTCGGTTTCTATTCACATAGTGAATCACATTAAAATTATTACTAAGTTAGAATTTTGAGATATAGCCTGGGATATGGAGAAGGACATAGGGTACTTTTTTATGCGATAACCGACATCCACGCGGGCGAAGCCGCGGGCAAAAGCTAGTATAATATATATATATTAGTATATTAGTATTAGTATTAGTATTAGTATATATATATAGATTGCATAGCACAGGTGTGAGTACTATGTATTATAGAGCTACCATTGACCGGGTAATATGTCTTTCATTGACTTGAATATGCCCTGGTGGCTGAGAGTATGTCATGCTCACTTAGATGTCTCGCTGATGGTGGCGCGTGTGTTGGATCATTTAGCTCCCTTCAAAATGGTTGAGCTGAATGGTGCTAATCCATGCGTCATGTTCGTGAGTGTCCGACTCCTTGACAATTCAAAAGTGCCTGTAAATGGTTTAATTGAAATAAATGATTTGAGTTTGAGTTTATACATGTTATGTTTTAACCTAAGTAGGTATTTAGTCTCGATATAGGTATTGGTGCCGATTCTCTTCTACACCGAACTAAACTAACTAAACTATCACTAAAATTCCTTACTTTTGGCTATGAGAATCTTAAAGCTATTCTTTGGGTTGGTTTTGGATCTACCTCTAAGTGGTCCACCCCGGGCAACGGCACCACAGGCTTGCCTGTGGTACGGCTGAACGATCCTACTTAGCGATGGTAGGCTCCGCAAGGGGCCACCTGGCTCGCGACCACCATCCCACCGGAGTCCGGCGCCAAGCAGCTTGCTGTGTTCCCTCGGTGTGTGGGACTGCCAGTGCCTTTGGGGGGGAAGGAGATTGTCAGTTGCGCTGTTCAGAACCGATCTTGGTATCTGGGCACAGTCTGCCGGGTAACTCATTTTGGAGGGTAGCGGGATCCGAAGCACGGTGCCACCCGTTGGCCGACCGCAGTCAGTAGGGGGCCCAAGTAGTACGCCAGCCGGAAGGCTGCCCCGCCAACTCGCGAAAAATCCCGATATGCTCCACCGTGCCAGCTGGCGACTGGATGGGAGGACCCGGTGGCCATATTCGGAGGGGTCCGGGCGTCCCCGCAGTCTCCAAGTGAGTTCCCCATAGGTTTGGCTGGCTCTAGAGTTCCACTTGGTTCACTGAGCAGCGCCTCGACAATTCGACTTTTTCCCCCAGAACTCTACACACAATGACCAAAGCCAGATAGAAAAATAAGGTTAAACAACGGCTGCACTTCCTCCCACTAAAAGTGCACCTCACTATCATCAGGGGGTTGCACTCTAATCTCGATCCGGTCCATCACCACCTGGAGACCGAGAAGCCGCACCTGTTTTTCTAATGGAGACGAAGATACTCGTAACAACCCCGTCGGACGTGGCGTACCTCAACTACCCGGGTTACTCTCTTGAACACAAGTTCAAGAAGCAGGCTGGCGTCTGTGTGTACGTCCGCGATGACATTTGTTGTCGTCGTCTCCGTTACTTTGAGAAATCGGGATTTTCTGCCATATGGCTACTTGTGGACACTGGCGTGGAGAAATCTTTCTACATCGGAGTCTACCGATCGCACAGCGGTGACCAGGAGACAACAGCGCTCTTTAATTTCCTCGTGGAGTCGACTGACGTAGCCCAGCAACGGTACCCAACAGCGAAGCTCATTTTTCTGGAGGACTTTAATGCCCATCATAAAGAGTGGCTGTTCCCGTACAGAAAACTGACCATGCCGGGTTAGAGGCGCGCAAGTTTGCTTTAACGCTAGATCTAACCCAGATGGTGAACGTAGCAACGCGGGTACCGGATGTTGATGGCCATACACCCAATTGCTTGGACCTTCTGCTGGCATCTGATCCGGACAGTCATTCGGTATCGGTCTCAGCCCCGCTGGGAACTTCTGACATGAAATCCATATCGACCTGCTCTCCTCCAGATGAGAATCCTAGAGGCACGAGGAGAGTATGGCGATACGAGTCTGCAGACTGGGGTGAAATGCGGCACTTTTTTGCATCTTATCCACGGCGGCAAGTGTGCTTCTCCTCGGATGACCCCTCGTGCTGTGCTGACGTGGTTGCGGACGTGATTTGGCAGGGGATGGAGTATTTTATTCCATTCTCCGACATCTCGCTCGGTCACAAATCCCAGCCTTGGTATAATGCAGAATGCACCCACGCTGAGGCCCGAAAAGAGTCTGCTTACCAAGCCTGGGTCAAGGCCCGCCACCACAAAGTTAGAGCGCGTACGGTTCGCGCGAGGAAAAGAGCCTTTAATTCTGCCGCCAAGTTCTGTAAGCGGGTTTTACGTAGGGCACGTTTTGACCATGTCGGACGTATTGGGACCAAGCTGTTATCGCACCCTCCGGGTAGTAAACAGTTCTGGTCCCTGTCTAAAGCGGTTGAAACGAATTTCTGTCGTCCCACTTTTCCTCCAATAATGAAACCTGATGGGTCGCTGGCTCACTCTGCGTGTGAGAAAGCGAATTTATTTGCATCTCTCTTCGCAAGCAATTCACGTCTGGACTCTGGCTCCAAGCAACCACCTACTATACCTCATTGTGACTCCTTGATGCAGGAAATCGTTGTCCACATCAAAGAGGTCCGAAGATTATTGTGCAGTCTAGACGTGAATAAGGCCAGCGGGCCTGACGGCATTCCAGCGAGAGTGTTGAGGCAGTGTGCGCCTGAACTGTCTCCTGTGTTGACACGCTTGTTCCGCCTCTCTCTATTAAAAAGAACGGTACCAAGATCCTGGAAGCTTGCAAATGTACAACCAGTCCCCAAAAAGGGCGACCGAGCAGACCCTGCCCATTACCGTCCGATCGCCATTACCTCCATTTTGTGCAAGGTTATGGACAGGGTACTGAACAGTAAGTTGCTGACCTACCTTGAAGACAATGATCTCCTCAGTGACCGTCACTATGGCTTTCGCCGGGGACGGTCAACTGGCAATCTTCTTGTGTATGTCACGCACTGCTGGGGCGAAGCCATCGAGAAACACGGCGAAGCACTTGCTGTATCGCTTGATATCTCGAAGGCCTTTGACTGGGTCTGGCACGCTGCACTACTCAGCAAGCTTCCTGCTTATGGCATCCCAGCTGATTTTTGTAGCTGGATATCAGACTTCCTGAGTGCACGGTCGATCAGAGTAGTCGTGGACGGCTGCTCCTCTGACCTTATGGCTATTGATGCCGGAGATCCTCAGGGATCTGTTCTCTCTGCAACTCTTTTCCTGCTGCACATCAATGACCTGCTTCTGCCTGGTATTGGTGGGTAAGCGGATGACAGTACCGTTTCAGAGAGATACTTGTCCAGCGCAAAAACCAGCGGAGCTGAACTTCGTTCCCTGAGAGAGGCCATGGTTGAGCGGACTGATTTGACCTTGAGCCTTGTCTCCCAATGGGGTGATGACAATCTGGTCTCTTTTAATGCCACCAAAACACAGGCGTGTCTCTTTACTGCTAAAAGGAGTCGTTTTGATCAAACTCCTACTTTTCGGGGTACATCTGTTCCTGTAAC
This sequence comes from Dryobota labecula, assembly GCA_947523025.1. Classification (NCBI taxonomy): domain Eukaryota; kingdom Metazoa; phylum Arthropoda; class Insecta; order Lepidoptera; family Noctuidae; genus Dryobota; species Dryobota labecula. Next base: position 185,552 of record OX383296.1, on the reverse strand, counting down.
TGATCGGCTCGAGCTCCTAGGCATGGAGTTGACATCTGGTCTCAACTTCGGCTCCACCATCGAGTGCAAAGCTCAAACTGCGGCCAAGAAACTGGGCGTTCTAAATAGGGTGAAGCGATACTTTACGCCTGGACAGCTTTTAACCCTTTACAAAGCACAAGTCCGTTCCTGCATGGAGTATTGCAGCCACCTTTGGGATGGCTCAGCAAAGTACCAACTTGCTGCGCTCGACTCGGTGGAACGCAGAGCTAAGCGGCTCATTGGCGACATAAAACTGGTGGATGCCAAGCTTCACAGCTTGGCTCATCGCCGCAAGGTTGCCTGCTTGTCGCTCTTCTACAGATTGTACTTTGGCGAGTGTGCCCATGAACTCCACGACCTCATTCCACCGGCCCCCTTCTACCATCGGACATCTAGACGCACTGCAAGTTACCACCCCTACCTAGTTGATATTCCACTAACTCGCACTAAGCGTTTTCAAACGTCTTTTATAATGCGCACAGCAAAGGAGTGGAACTCTCTGCCTGCGTCTGTGTTTCCGAACGCATACAACCCTAATCTATTCAAAGTGAGAGTGAACAGGCTTCTTCTGGGTAAGCTCACTCCATCGTAGACTTTGTCTCTGTCATCCAGACCTAGACTAAAGTCAAGAGCAAACTCATAGTAGAATAAAAAAAAATAAACAAAATCTGCAAACAAAATTCTCTAAATTAAAAAATAACTTTGACACAACTAAATCGAATTTGACAATCATGACCTCTATACCCAGTCTCAAATTCAGATAATTTATGTACACAACAGGGATAACATACCAAAAAAATATCTTCGTAATGGTAATTCACATAAAATGGTGAAAAAAGAGGTTTCATTTTCTTTTAAGTACTGATTTTAATGAATAATAATTAATAAAGAATCATACCGTAATAATTTTATAAATTTTCGGTTTTAAACAAAGTTATTAAAAAAAGAAGATTTTCTGGTATAAAATATTTTATGATACTGGTAACAATGCAGGAGATACAAACATTTTCAAATTTTTTCATCTTCAACAACACTAATATTACAACTCTCATTCATAGATTCATAATGTAAGTAGCATATCTAGCCACATTTGGACGAAAACGGCTGCAAACTGTTTCGAGTGGAAATTGATTTTGGGAGGCCTACGTCTAGCACTGGACTTAAAAGAGCTGATTATGACGATCATATGCCGTATCTCCAACACACTACACAAAACATTGTTTGGCAACGGTATTTTGTTTGCATAGTTCTTATAATTGATTCACTTTAATTTTAGCGATGACTATTCACAATAAAATAATATGATAAAATGTTTTGCACCACTGTCGTGTCATTTTGACATTTCTTGACATTACTTAGTTTACTAAATTATCTGAATTAGAGACTTTGGGTATAGTGTTTTTTTTTTCTTTTGGCTTCGCAACGTTGTACTTGTTTGCCGTAGCCCGTACCCCATGATTTTTTTTAGAGCCGTAGGTGCGCATAAGCGGGGCAGCCTCAACGTATTTTATATGGATTTTTTTTTCATTTTGCATGGCAAATAAAAAAAAAAATATTACCTACATGTCGAGTTTTAGGGGTTTGCGTTTAAAAACGTCAAAAAAAAAAACGTAAAATTTTAGTTTAAAAACGTCAAATTCAGAATAGCAAAATTGCCATTTTCACTAAATTAAAAACTTAGTACCATCTTAGTTCTGTCAAACTAAAATATAGTTAAGTTGAATGACCTGGAATTGATAAAATCATATTTATCAGACCGCTATCAAATAACCCAAATATCAAAATTTGATATTCAAACTAAAAGGGAACAGATTTCTCCTCTGATAACCGTTATATCACATATGGTGTTCCCCAGGGAAGTGTATTAGGCCCTCCATTGTTCCTACTATACCTACATGAATGATCTACCAAAGGCAACTAAGGAACCCATGTCATTGTTCGCTGACGACAGTACAGTAACTATAGCACCTAAGAGTATAATTAACTACCATTCTGATTCTAATGATTCATTAAATTCTATAATTTCCTGGCTTAATGATAATAATTTGAAAATTAATCTTACTAAAACAAACATAATGCATTTTAGACAACGAGAAAATGTACGTTATACATCCAATTTTAATTTAGTATACAAAGATAATATAATACAAGAAGTTGAAACAGCCCGATTGGGATTAATCATTGACAAGCAATTAAATTGGAAAACTCACATTAACGAACTATGTAAAAAGATTTGTACTACTTCATATGCTCTTTATAAGTTGGCACCGACTGTAAACACAGATACTTTACTTATAGCATATTACGGGCTTACTGAGTCAGTATTAAGATTTGGAATAATTTTCTGGGGCAATTCAACCTTGAAGGACACTGCGTTCAAAGCACAAAAGCGTTGTATACGGGCTATGTTTGGGTTACAAACTACTGACAGTTGCAAACCAATGTTTATACAGTACAAAATTCTAACACTTCCGTCACTCTACATATTAGAAATTTCACTATTTGTAAAATCCAATCCTCATTTGTTTCCTCTTCGGATTAATAAAACAGACAGAAATAGACGTGAGAAGTACAGACTTTGGGTGCAATCACTCTCCGCCAAAACCGCATTTCTGAGAAAAAGTGTAATAGGCATGGCCCCACTAATTTACAATAAACTTCCTAATTCCCTTAAGGAAATGAATATTAATAATACTCGTAATAATAATAAATAATAAGCTGGTAACACCAACGTCAGCAAAACGTCGGAAATTTTGATTTTCATATTTTGAATAATTTTAACAATATTAATACTTTTCGACGCATTTTTATAGTCTAAGTGTTAAAACCAAACCAGAATTAAACATAAAACACCATTTATTCTAAAAAAAGAGCAAAATGCACTACTTGGACATCAATAAAAAACTGCCGAAAAGGAGGTGACATCTGTCATGTCACCTCCGATAGCAAACCGATCCGATGGAAAACAGAAAATAATATGAATATCAAAGCGATATGTTGACAAGATCAGCCGCACGTCGAGCACGCCTACTACCTCCGGACTCGTCGCTCAGCTCCGCCTCGCCGCCGCCGGTACCCAGCCCCACTGTAAACGCTGTGACGACACCGGCAGCGGTAGTTGCGGCGAGCTCGAGCGACGAGTATTTCTATCCGCCCACGACGCCACCACCTGTTCTTCGACGGGGAAGACGCCGGCCGCCGGACGGCTTAGGACCCCGAGGCCCACTGGCCTCTGATAGGGTCCCAGCTCCCGGCGGAAGTGAGCAGCGCATGAAATGGACACAATCCATCAACGAGAACGTCATGCGCTCATACTATGGGGCTACAGAGGGGGGAAACAATCTGACCGCGTACCGTGTTCGGATGCTCTCTCTTTTTGAGGTGCTTGAACCAGCTGTCAACATGTCGGCACGACTGTCGGATCAGGTGCGAGTCATCCAGCACAATCATATGTTGGATGACACTGTACTTGATCGCCTGCGAATAGAAATGCAGAGTGGCCATGTCCTTACCCCCCAGTCGCAGACTGTTGTAGTATCATCACAGTCCAACCTAAACCATGTTGACGAGGGGGGTGATGACAGGGCTACAAACGTAAGTACCCAGTACAATGAGGAATTGAGGAGTGCTTTGGAGGGTGCGATTCGAGAATATCGGTTCATGTCGCCCGAACTTAGGCCACGCTTACCTCGTTTGCCCATGCATAACAAAAATAGGGCGCTGGTGGCGATCCTGGATTCGCAGTTGTCAAATTATTTTGATGACTGCGAAGACCTCACCGATACTCATTCGATTCTGTACTGCGCAGCTGTAGCGGCATGTCGTGTAGCTAACGTCAAATTTTTCTATTGACTCCAGAGCTACACGACCAAAACTAACCGTACCAGCTTGCAGCGGCAGTGCAGGATTGAACACCGTATTGGTGAGGCCAGAACGCTCATCGGCAAACTAATCTGCTTCAGGGAGGGCAATACTCGCCCTAGAGTGATGCGCTTTGTGAGGCGGGCGTTCTCAGGGACTGACATCAGCCCTCAGGACTATATATCCCGTGTCACAGAACGCATCGACTTCCTGAAGCAGAAAGTGTATGCATGGGCCAACCGTATTCGTAGGTATAAGCGTCGAGTGAACCGATACACTCAGAATCGCACCTTCCAGAGCGATGAAAGGTGGGTCTATAGGGATTGGGAGCCACCGGACCAAGGTGTGACTGACACGCGCCTGCCGGATGATGATGCCATGTGTTCTTTCTGGCGCAGTATCTGGTCGGTGCCTGTCGGTCACACCGAAGGTGTTTGGACTCGGGAAGTCGAGCGAACATGCGATCCAATACCAGAAATGGGGGCTATTACCATCTGCCCCCAAGATGTAGCTCGTGCAGTCCGTCAGTTGCCTAACTGGAAGTCTCCAGGGCCGGATGGGCTGCACAACTTCTGGATAAAATGGTTTCAAAGGTCGCATGCTCGCTTGGCGGTGCAGTACCAGACAGCTTTGGAGTCTGGTTCGCTGCCCCAGTTCCTAACGACAGGAGTTACTCACCTACTCCATAAATCAGGTAGCACCGCGGAACCCAAAAATTATAGGCCGATCACATGTTTACCGACGGTCTATAAAGTAGATGTAAGAACGGGTCCCGTGGTACTAAGGAGCTGCTCCTCATTGATATGACCATTAGCCAACAGTTTCGTCGTTCCCGAAAGGATCTGTTGACATGCTGGATAGATTATAAGAAGGCCTATGACTCGGTGCCACATACCATGGCTCATGAGGGTGCTGGAGTTGTATAAAGTAGATGCAACTCCAGCACCTTCTTGATGTCATGTATGGGGCAATGGAGGACGGTCCTTCGAAATATCCAGAGGAATAGCGAGCAGATAAGGATCGAGCGAGGCATATTTCAGGGTGATAGTTTGAGTCCACTTTGGTTCTGCTTAGCCTTGAATCCTCTAAGCACATTGCTGGAGGGTTGGGGTCTAGGCTATCGGATGAGGAGAGGATGGCCTAAAACTCTTTGCCCCCAACAATTTGCAACTGATGGAGCTACTGAAAGTAACTGAAACTTTCAGTAGTGCCATCAGGATGGAATTTGATGTGGACAAATGTGCGGTCATGCATGTAAAGCCAGGGGAGATTGTGGAATCCGTGGGAACCTAACTCTCGGATTCCATAAACCATAGAGCCCTCTCCGCATCCGAAACCTAAAAGTATTTGGGTATGTCGGAAGCGTTAGGCATCAATGCTACTGACATGAAGCAATCGTTGAAGGAGCGCTTCGTTGGCCGCCTGAAAAAAGTATTTAATAGTCTTTTATCGGGCGAAAACAAGGTGCGTGCCTTCCAACGGTTGGGTCATGCCGGTTTTGATGTACTCTTTCGGCATACTCAAATGGACTCAGACCGAACTCGACGCTCTGGATAGGAGAGTCCATACGCTGCTAACTGCAAATCGAATGCATCACCCAAGGTCATCGGTAATGAGACTGTATATCCCGCGAAAGTGTGGAGGTCGAGGCTTTTTAAACGTTAAGATCCTCCACAATCGCGAGATATGCAGTCTCAGGGAATATTTCCGAAAAGCCGATGTGGGGATGCATCGAGATGTGGTCGCGGTGGACAAGGGCCTCACCCCGCTCTCCTTGGCTAAAGAGAACCGGCGCAAACCTGTAGTGCTTGACACTGATGATCGCAGGGAGGTATGGCAGAGTAAGGAGCTTCACGGATGCTTTTTCCGGGCCCTACATGGACCCGATGTAGATTTGCTCGCGTCCGTAGCCTGGCTGCGTTTCGGTGACCTCTTTGGGGAAACCGAAGGTTTTGTCTGTGCAATTATGGACGAAGTTATCATGACGAACAATTACCGGAGATTTATTGTGAAGGATGGGACGGTTGACATCTGTAGGGCATGCCACCGCCCGGGAGAATCAATCCGACACATTATCTCTGGGTGTTCTCGTCTAGCTAACGAAGAGTACTTGCATAGACACAACCTTGTAGCCAGGATTATCCATCAGCAACTTGCTCTGAAATACAACCTAGTGGAATCGGAAGTGCCGTACTACAGGTATGTGCCCGACCCAGTTCTTGAAAATGGACATATCACATTGTACTGGGATCGGTCCATCATCAGTGACAGGACTATTGCTGCCAATAAGCCTGATATAGTGGTGGTGGATCGAATAGAGCGGCGCGCAATGATTATTGACATAACAGTCCCACATGATGAGAACCTCGTGAAAGCCGAGAAAGATAAACAAATCAAGTATCTTGACTTGGCTCGCGAGGTTGTCGACATGTGGGATGTGGGCTCAGCGATCATTGTGCCGATAGTCGTATCAGCCAATGGCTTAATTGCCAAGAGCCTCTAACAACACCTAAGAAGGCTCTCGTTGGGCAGCTGGATCAAGGGCTTGATTCAGAGGGCGGTACTACTGGACACGGCTCGCATTGTTAGGAGGTTCCTCTCTATGGAGCCCTGACCGCCGGTAGCTTGGACCCTGTTCCCGATACCGGTGGGTTACTATTTTTTATATTTTTAAATGTATTTATATTTTTTGTATTCTAATATTTAAAAATATAATTTATATGTATTTATTTGAATAAAGGAAGTAATAATAACAAAATATTTATTTATCTCAACATAATATTAGAGGAACTGGTTAGTAAAATTAACAATTAAATAGAGAAAGGTGTCTGAGGTAGGAAGGTCCTGAGTTACAGGTCACCCTAATTTATGTTCACATAAAATTCAATGAAAAATATTCAAATTATGTATATTATTATTATTAACGTACATAAGTATCTACTTACAAAATAAAAATAAATTAGTAATGAAAGAAGAAAATGAAGAAAATGTATTAATGAAGAATGTTGTGTGTAGGTAATGAATGTTTGGAAGTGTAGTAGAGTGAGTAAAAATGTGTGGGTGTTAACATACTGGTTTTAATAAGTTTTCAGTGGTAATGTAGTTTAGATTTAATAGCCAAATGAGTAATTTTCTTTTGCAAATAGCTTTTGTATGAGTGTAGATAGATATTTTGTTACGAGTATTAATTGAATTATAAAGAAAAGAGCCAAGAAAACAGTAAAACTTATGAGAGAAAGTAGTATTATAACGGATGATTGAACAAATATTTACAGATCGTCTATTTTGTGTTGGTAAATCGATATCTAAGGGAAGTTTAGTGTGTTTTTTTAGAATTGTCATGAGAATAAATAGCTGCCGGACAGAGTACTTGACAGTGTTGGTAAAGTTCGAAAGTTGAATAGAGGATTGGGAAAAAGCAACTAACTTTTAATATAGCTCTTTGAGCTCTCTCTAAATTTATCATATAAGTTTTAGATGTACCGCCCCAAGTGGTAATGCAATATACTAGCAAAGACTGGCCTAGTGCAAAGTAAACTGTCCTAATAACTTTTGTATCAGATATATCGCACCTTTAGAATTATAGAGACCTAATGTCTTCAGAACTTCTGAAGACATTAGGTCTCTATAATTCTAAAGGTGCGATATGTCTTAGATTTTTAAATATATAGATTAATTTTCTGATTCTTTTGACTATGGTTTCAATGTGTTGTTGGAAGTTGAGACGGTAATCAATGATTATGCCAAGGTATTTGATTGAATTCGTTTTAACTAATAAAGGACCAGAACAATGATTGATGAAATTACATGAGTGGGCTTTGAAGGTGAAGTTTGGTTGATCCTGGGGTCTAAGAGAATAAGTCATGTATTTTGTCTTATCAACATTAAGGGTAATCAAATTGAAATATAACCATTTATACACCGTATCAAAACCTTTTTGGGCATAATTTTTAACCTCATCCCACGTGTTAGCATTATTAATTCATTTAAGAGAGAGCTAAAAAAATTGCTAATTATTAAGGGATACTATAATGTTACGGAGTTTTTGAATGAAAAATTTTGAATTTAGATAATTTAATAATGTATTTAGTTTTATTAATTTTATTGTTTTAATTAATTTTTATTTTGACTGAGCACATTTTGTACTGACTGTAACTATCACCCGGTTTCTGATTTGAGTAAAGTAGCAAATCTTAACTGATTTTTCTCAAATACATAAGTATGCACTTAAGTTTTTTGCGTTTCACAAGTTAAAATCGAATTTCGTTAAACCATAATCAACTGATCATTTACTTATGTATTCCTGATCAAAGCTAACACGTTCCAATTTACATTCAAAAACCGGTATTTTTCATAAACTCATAATATTAAATCATTTTATTCTTATAAATTTAAAGCAGACTTAAAAAGTAAGTTAATTTTGAATAGCGGCATTAATTTCAACAAAATTATGTTATTAGAGTTGCTAATGCATATTTTAGCAATTTAATATTTGACGTGTTTATACGAGTATGAAACGAATCGTGAATGTCAAACTGAAAGTAAATAAACACAAGTTTTATTGGAATTCTGTTCTGTTACTATTTTTACTTACTATTGTACCAATTAAAATGGATAAAGATAAGAAAAAGAGATCGCCTAACTATACTCTAGAGGAGAAAGAACATCTTCTTTCAATAATAACAAAGTAAGTACATAATAACCTATGATGTTTACCATAATATAATTAATTTTACGTTTCACCAAATTAGTTATATAAATGTTTGTGATCATCATTGCTTCAGATACCAAAGTGTAATAGAGTGCAAAAGGACAGGGGCTTATTATATTAAAAAGAAACAGGAAGCCTGGAAGTCCATCACTAAAGAGTACAATAGCCTATGCACGACTGGGCCTAGGGATGAAACAATGCTAAAACATTTTTATAATAATATCAAGCATCGTGCAAGAAAAGATTCAGCAAATGAGAATGTGAGCATAAAAATTTAATATCATTTAGGTGCCTACTTACTGATAAGATAATTCTTATGTTCATTATCATATTACTCTAAAACTAAACTTGTCATATTCCTAGTAGGTATAGTGAATATAAATAACATTTTTATGAATCTCAAAGGAAAGGTTCTGTTTGTTCACATGCAGACATAAAAATTTCATTATTTAGCTATAGACACCATAGATTGAGACTTGCATCTAGACATTCCCATATTTTTAAAGCATGTAACTGATGGTAACAAAGATGTTGAAATAAAATACTCTACTAACAAACATTTTTCAGAAGCAAAGTTACCTCAATACACTCTCAGATGAGATAAACATTATGGAAGTCTCCCATCCACCACAAAACAATGAGACTGAGCAACATTTAAATGTGGATGAGGTAAATAATGACAATGTACTTATGTAGTAAACCTATTTAAAGTGGTAGTATATTGTTAGTCAATTACTTTTTATGTTTTCTTCATTTTATTTTAACCATGTTTCTGCTTATAGAAATATTAAAATATCATGAAACCATGTTTAATTTATTTAGCTTATTGTGTTTTTTGGTTTCCAGATTATAGTCGTAAATGAACATTTAATAAAGGATTTAAAGAAGAAATGGTCTAATGAGCAGGTTACCTGACACATTCAGCAGTGATATTATCAAATTTGGTTGATTTTGGAAGTTGGTTTAATCTTTGGCATATCTTTTTTAGAAAAACTTAAAGAAGACTGGTGGTGGGTCATTCACTCCTATATTAAACGATGCTGATCATCAAAACCTTTCCTTCTTAGATGATCAAATACGTCCAGATGAGAATCCATATGATGAAGCAGCTGAATATTTTGGTGGGTATACATAGAATCATAGATCAATATTTTTCATGGCATTCTATACACCATAGAATGATGTATATTTAAAGTATTATATAAACTTTAAATTTTATGTTTCAGGAGAACAAATTGAAGTAATTTCCAAAGAGTCTAACCCAGTACCAGAATCCAATCCACTATCAGAACCTCGTAATCCAGTACCTGTGTTAAGGAAACGAAAACTTGTGCCAAAACAAAAAAAGAAGACGATAGATAGCTTATCAGTTATAAAGCATTCAGCTGAAGCTCTGAAGAAAATTTATTTTAATAAAAAAATAGAACTTGCTTACTACCAAAAAAGAAACGAGATGCAAAAATTTAGATTTGAACAGAAGAAGTATGAACTGGAAATACAAATTTTAAAAAAGCAGTTGGAAAAGGCTGATAGGGATTTGCCGTCGTAAATTACCTTATTTATAGTATAGTATAGTAGTAGCATACTTATAACGAATAACTTTGATGTATAAAATATTTATCCTGTGATTTCTAAATGCAAGGGAAAAATACATAACTGTACCTATTTATTTTTATATTAGGTGCCATAATTATTATGAATAGCTGTGATTTCTAATTGTTAGTGATTATTACATAAAACTGCACCTTTTTATTTTATATTACGTGTCATGATTATAATGAGTAGCTGTGATTTCTGATAAAAACTTTTTAACAAATAAAAAAACAACCGACTTTCAAAAGAAAAAAAAAACACAAAAAAGTGAAAAATAACTGTAATTTCGGAAGTCGGTGGCAAAAAACGTAAATACAGAACCAAAGACACCGACTTCCGAAATTAAAGTTATTTTTCACTTTTTAGTTACGATACTCGTACTTATCCCACAACAATTCGATTACGACTACTTGCTACACCGCACAAATAACAGTGACACAAGATACCTATACGAAGTGGATTAAATACGTATTATCGAAGCTAACTCAAAAACTACCGAAGCAAAGTTAATTTAAAACCGGTTAATAACCATTTATAGCCCGAGTGCATCTCATGACAATTCCAATAAGCCCAAACACGGCTAGGATACATTGTTTTATTACGGAGTTCCGGTGCATACCTTCCGGCTTCATCTTCAGATCAGTTCGATGGTACCATTTTTATCAGAATTATTTATTTAAATTTGCTTTTTGTCGCTTAACTATCTTAATCGAAATATCTTATCGCCATCCATGAAATACTTATCATTGAGGAGTTCCGGTGGCCATTTGTGGTCTTCTTCATCAAATGATACTTTCTGAATGCAAATGCTTGAGTTGTTGATGAAAATACAAAAATCGCTATATGTTTGCCTATAAAATTTGAGGAGTGCCCTCAATTACTCATGGATCCCACCATCAGAACTGGATTTTTGGGGAAGTATGTATATCCTTTCAAATAAAAAAAATAATTTTCCAAATCCAAAAAACATACAAAAAAAAAACAACCGAATACGATAACCTCCTCCTTTTTGGAAAGTCGGTTAAAAATGTAAGTGATCGCTACATACAACTGTACTTGCGTAAAATTTATTTTAAGTTAACATAATTATTATAAATACCTACCTTTCTGTACCTTTCTGTGTTCTATGTAACTGATAAAACTAGGAGTAATTAAAATCATTACAATATAATTTTTTTTTATTGTACTACAGACTTGTGTAGGGCAGCCAGGGCAACACTGCTCTTGTGAACAGGCGCATTGTCGTGCAAGAGCAAGACGCCTTTTGTCAATTTTCCTCGTCTTTTCTCTTTGATGGCTTCCCTCAAACGTTTCAAAATTGACGCATAGTATTCTCCGGTTATATTAATACCTTTGTCCTTATAATCTATCAGCAGGATTCCTTCAGTATCTAAGAAAACAGTCGCCATGAGTTTTCCGGCCGACTACGACACCTTGAACTTCTTAGGCGGTGGTTTGCCTGTTTTATGCCACTGCATAGAGTCTTGTTTAGATTCAGGTTAATAATGATGAACCCAAGTTTCATCTCCAGTCACAATTCTCCTCAAGATACCCTCTTGATCTTCGTTACAGAGGTCCAAAAACGCACGTGCACTCTCTACGCGCTGTTGTTTTTGCGGCGGTGTGAGCATTCTCGGCACCCATCTTGCACTGACCTTAGTCATACCGAGATGGTCATGAAGAGCTTTAAAAATGGTTGTATCGGATACTCCAACCATTTCTGCAAGCTGTTTCTTCTAAGACGAGCGTCTTCCAATATTAATTTTTCGACTTTAGCGATGATTTCTGGTGTGGTCACCTCGATGGGGCGCCCAGGCCGGTGATCGTCTTCAAGTGATTCTCGTCTTTGCTTGAATAGACGATGCCACTTGTAAACCATGGTTTTACAAGGGCAAGATTCTCCATAAACGGAGGAATTCTCTTCCGTAATGGTTTGGACGTTTTTTCCTTGCTTGGTAAGGAACTTTATAACGGCGCGGTGCTCGATTTTTTCCATTGTGAATGCTGCCTCCCCGATTAAGCTGCTTGGTTGATGGTAGTTCAGAAACTAATGAGCCGATCGTAATAATACTCGGTATTTATACTAATAGTGAATCACTCAACTCGTTGAGGTACTAATGAGACCCCTCACCCCTCTTCAACCCCGCCATTCCACGAACTTAAAAACGCACCCTCGTATTTACACTTTTAATGGGTAAAATAATTTTGTACTATGGATGTTCTGACAGCAAAATTTTGGGTATTTGACACTTGAGGTTCATCACTTTCTTCTTGTACATGTTCATTATATTCCACGATGTAGTCATCAAGATGAAGAGTCATATTATGAAGAATAACACACGCCACAATCACCTTCAATACTTTTGGAAGTTTTAGTTGCATTCCTGAATGTAGACATGGAAATCTTCTTTTAAGAACTCCAAAACACCTTTCAATTGTGTTTCGTGATGCTATCTGCGCTTTATTATAGGCTTCTTGGGATGGAGAGGCAGGGTTCAAAAAGGGTGTCATGAGATACCTTAAGGCATGGGTAACCACTATCTCCTAGAATAAGATATGACCCAAATCTGCCAGCTTCAAATTGAGCTGCAAGTGGTGAGTCATTCCAAATAGTAGTGTCGTGTACGGAGCCTGGCCAACGTGCAATGACACTAGTTATTTGTAAATTGGCATCACAGATGGCTTGGACATTTATAGAAAAAAAACCTTTTCTGTTCCTATACAGCTCAGCTCTGCTCCCTCCTGGTGAATTTATTTTTACATGTGTGCAGTCTACAGCACCTATGACTCTAGGGAATCCAGCTATGTCAAAAAATCGAGCCGCCACGGATGGTCTCTCCTGTGCAGTGGGCATACGAACATATTGCGGTCTCAACAATGCTATCGCACTAGTCACCCTCTCTACCACGCGGCACACCGTCGCCTTGCTCACATTCACGGTGTAACCCACAACAGCTTGAAAGCTACCAGTCGCGTAAAACCTAAGAGCTATTAGTAGCTGCAACATGGGAGAAATGCAGTCCCGCCGTTGAATACGACAGGTCAGTTTAGGCTTTATTTTGTTAAAAATAAACCTAACCGACTCCTTCGTAAAGCGGAACCGACTCTTAAATTGTTCATCGGTTAGCGTGATGAACAAGTTAGGCCGTTGTCCTGCTATTCTTCGCCGTGGTTGTCTGCTTTGAGGCATCTCCAATGATGAAAGGGAAGTGTCGTCGTCACTCATTATGAAGATATCGCTTACACAAAATCACTAGCAATAATATCTGAATAGCTGATTACAGTTTGAGTAGCCGAAATTGGTGTGTCAACTTTCAACTGCTTATCTTGACGTTGATAATAGTTTGAGTATTGTCAAACACGTTTTTCTTAGTTCAGAAACGCAACTGACGACCTTAAACATGAGTTAAGCATGCTTTCTGTCAAATTTGAGTAAATGATGTTAAATTACTCAAATCTTGATTAGACTTAAAAGAAACTTAATTCAGAAACGAAAAAATGCTTAAGTTATACTTAAGTACAGATTAGGACGTTCTCAACTTCAAATTCTCAATTCAGAAACCGGATGTAAGTATTTGAATTGATTGAATTTTGGCTAGAATTTCCTAATTTATAATAATTCCAATTAAATACTATACTATTTTGTACGCCGAAAGGCAAAACATGTTGAACCACCTATTTAAACTTGTTTCCATCCTTATGTGCATATCTATATATCATGACACACATGTTTATACAAATAAATGCATCTTTTTTTTTTTTTTTTGAGTCGCTTTAGTCAATTTCAGAATAGGAAATCGTCGTTTGACAGGAATAAACTTAATTTTGGTGATTTTTAGTCTACACATTTATAAAAAAATACCAACTCTTAAAATACTTAGTCAATGTACAAACAATAAAAACTATAAAATAATATTCGACTCCACTTCATGCCTTGTCCTGCCGGAAAACTTTGGTCATAAAATTTTATTGTTTTTTATACATTGCTTTGTAAAAACAACTTTAAATCATACATGTAAGGTTTGAATTTGCAAAAAAGTATGTTTATATCATAACTTATGTATAATTGGAGACAGTTTTGAGTGTTACTTTTCTTCGAGACTGTGTATCTTGGGTTTTTTATATATCAATGTCCCGGTACGAGTAGTACGTTCCCGTCGGCTATTTTTCGACATCCACGCGGGCGAAGCCGCGGGCAGAAGCTAGTTTGAAATAAATGCTTTGACTTTGACTTTGCTTGCGGGATTGCTGAGGATTTCATCTCACGTGTCGTCGTGTATTTCAAGAGTTGTATGCAGTCTCCGTTTATGGCATGTTGAAATTGCAGTGTATCGCAAGTTATCTGTCTTAATTATTATACCTGTGTGATCTTTGAACCGAGTGTACACTGTGGAGCACACTGAATACTGAACTTTGTCACTTTATTGCAGCACAACACACATTTGCACTTCATTGTTATTGCGAGGGTAACCGAACTCTCTATCTATGTAGCGCATCCAACGTTTCGTTACATAAATATTTCCTAACCCATAGTTTCTGAATAGCCTCGCCCCTCTATTAATATAAATTATGAACATGCGATTCAGCCATTAAAGGTAAGGTTATATCCATACTAATATTATAAATGTGAAAGTAACTCTGTCTGTCTGTCTGTATGTTACGTTTTTACGCCTAAACCGCTGAACCGATCGTCATGAAAATTGGCAGGGATATAACCTGGGATATGGAAAAGGACATAGGCTACTTTTTTACGCGATAACCGACATCCACGCGGGCAGAGCCGCGGGCAAAAGCTAGTCTCAAATAAATTGAGTTACACAAAACCTTGTTATAAGTCCATATACGAGTATTTCAGTCTTCAGTTTCAGTGAATATAGTCGAGTCGATGTTTCGTTAATATTAGGAATTACCTGGCTACGTCTGCTGAACTAATATTGAAGGACCCCTGATAGCATAACGGTTACGATTACAACCCCAGGGGGAGATCCCTGGGGCCGTCTGGCCTCGCTCAATGTCACGTATGATTACAACCCCGGGTGATCATCCCGGGGGCAGTCTGGCCTCGCTTAGTGCCTGCGTATGATTACAACCCCGGGGGGCTATCCCCGGGACAGTCTGGCCTCGCTTAGTGCCTGCGTATGATTACAACCCCGGGGGGCTATCCCCGGGACAGTCTGACCTAACGAAGTGCTCGCGTATGATTACAACCCCGGGAGGCTATCCCTGGGACAGTCTGGCCTAGCGCAGTGCTCGCGTATGGTTACGACCCCGGGGGGCCATCATGGGCAGCCTCCATGCTTAGTTGTGTCCACAGATATGTTTCCATGATTATTTTCGTTCACATCAGTAAGCCGCAAACTTTCAATCAAGGTCACCTTCGCTATTGGTCGATGTATTTGACATTTATTTTGATTGAGAGTTATGCACCTATGCGGTGCATTAGACATTTCGAGCGTTTGCCCTTATGCACCGCATAGGTGCACTTGACATTTCAAGAGTTAAGAGACCCTTTATATAATACTCTTATGTTTGTCAATGCGTGAAAGCGCAAAGAGACTATTATAAGAATCGTATCACAAAGCGTTACGCCTTAGAATGTATTATAATTATTTATTATTACTATCGGTACCTACTTGCTTCGACATGGAAACTATAATTTTTCACTTAATAAATATTATATTCGTTTGTCAAATATTTCTTACTTAAATCACACGGTGAACATGCCTTCTTTAATAGCAATTGCTTTGCAGAGTGACTCCGACCTTCTAATCTTGAGATTCGTACGATCGCTAGATTGTAACGCTGACTAGATTGTCGCTGATCGGAGAATTGTGATCTCGACGGGAAAGTGGCGTAATGTTAGGCCACTTTAAAAAATAAGTTGGAACTGAGTTTGTTACAAGTATCAGGAAATATCTCACTGAGAGGATTTACTTTTACAAGTTTAATAGTCAGAAGAGATAATGTAAACCTGGGCCTCAAGTCTGCTATTACAATAGTGTCAGAACGGTCTCTTCATTGTGAGTTTTTGACAGATTTGCTATACAAACACTGTCAAATACTCACAATGGCGAGACCATTCTGACACTATTGTAATAGCAGACTTGAGGCCCTGGACTAGATTATTCGATTCGAATGTCGAATTCGATTGATCGCAAATGTGATGTTCTAAAGAATTCAAAGATTAATAGACTAACCACAATAAGTACTAATAATACGTGTAAATAAGCTGAAATAACACTTCTAGAACATTAGTTGCGCTCGTCTTTCAATCACTTGACTACAGCACAGACAATAATCTGTCACACGTTGCATGTCTCCCGCGCCGCCACAAACATACCTGCGCGCGTGACGTCACTAGACGGCGGCCAATGATGTACCATAATGGATGGCCGACAGGCGCAGACGCCGCCGCAGCGCAGTCAATGATCCGAACACATTATAAACACGCCGCATGTCACAACAAGCTACGTACATATTACGAGTAGTTAACACTCGTACACTTGACCTTGCCCTCTTGCTACTTCACTAGCCGCTATTTGTGTCGTTCACTGAAACTATACCCAAAGTCTCAAATTCAGATAATTTATGTAAACAAAGGGGATAACATCAAAAAAATATCTTCGTAATGGTATGTGAATTACCATTACGAAGATATTTTTTGAAATGGCGAAAAAAAAAAAGGATCCTTAAGTACTGATTTAAGAAATAATGATTAAAAAATAATCATACCGTAATGATTTTTATAAATATTCGGTTTAAACAAAGTTATTAAAAAAAAGGAGATTTTCTGGTATAAAATATTTTATGATACTGGTAACAATGCAGGAGATCGAAACATTTTCAAATTTTTTACATCTTCAACAACACAAATATTACAACTCGCATTCATGAATTAATATTGTAAGTAGCATATCTATTCACATGTTGGATGAAAACGGATGTAAACTGTTTCGAGTGGAAATCGATTTTGGGAGCAGTGGACTTAACACTTTTTAACAAAAAAATTAAACGGCCGTTAAAACTAAAATAAAAAGCAATAAAAGCACTAAAAAGTTAAAAATAATACTATAACCTACCTACCTATATTAATAAACCTAACCTAACCTACGATTAACATATAATAAAACTAGCTTCTGCCCGCGACTTCGTCCGCGTGAAATTTCGGGCCACCCATAGCGTCGCATCCCGTCGCTCGCCCGCGCTATAACTTCGTTATCACTTAGCGTTCTTTCTGACTTTTGTTCTTTTCGCTTGGCTCCTAAGGATCTCATCATCATCATCATTTCAGCCGAAAGACGTCCACTGCTGGACATAGGCCTCCCCCAATTGGGGGGTTTGCCATAATTGCCACGCATGGCAGGCGGGTTGGCGATCGCAGTATGGTGTTCAAAATAAATAGAGAACGCTGCTGCCCATTCTCTAGTCGCCTTTTACGACACCCTCGGTAGGAAATGGGATGGAGCTATTCTTTACGTCCGGCACCACACGGAACTAAGGATCTAACGTGATGTTATATAGGCTTCCTCGATAAATGGGCTATCCAACACTAAAATAATTCGTTCAACCAAACAAACTCTTCTTTATTCTGTACTGTATAGCTTTATAATATAGCTGACCCGCGCAAATTCGTCTGCGTCACCTAAAGAGAGAGAGTGGTTTAAGTAATGAATTTACTACTTATTTTGTTACGGAGTTATTTTAAAATTATGATATTTCCTAAGATGTTGATTGAAATCAAGTGATGTCAAGTACAATTTTGTTTACATTTAAATACTTGTGATTAATAACATATTTATTTGGATAAGGATTAATATTATGTTGATAAAACTCCTTCGCAAATAATGCATTAATTTCGAAAAAAATTGATTACCATAAAAAAAGGTTATAGTGAGTCAATCTTAAAAGATAGACATATGCTGTCGCGGACTTTTTTTTAGAACTTTTAAAGAGGACCAATTCCATCATACATGATATTTGCGTAACTTAAACCGTTTACGCAGCGCACGCAACGGAAGCTCTCAAAAAGGAATAATATTTCCCGTTTTTGTAACATTTTTCATTTATGCTCCGCTCCTATTGGTCGTTGCATGATGTTATATAGCCTATAATATTCCTCAATTAATGGACTATCCAACACAAAAAGATTTTTTCAATTCCAACCAGTAGTTGCTGAGAATAGCGCGTTCAAACAAACAAACAAACAAACTCTTCAGCTTTATATATTAGTAAAATATAATAATATAATATAATATAATATAATAATAATATTAGTAATATCAGCTTTATATATTAGTAATAAGTAATATATAATATACAGATTTAACAATTTTTTGGAGTCTGTGCCAAGCTGAAGCTAAGTAATGTAACGACAAATTTTTATGAATTAGGTACAACAAAGCTCGATAGATGGCGTTGTTCGTTGAGGCCTCATTTCTGAATCGCGCTATGGTTGATATTTCTACAAGTAAGGTTCCTACACAATTGCTCATTATGATCACGTGATTCTAGCTTTTGAAGTTAATCGTCGAAATCCTTGTTTTTCTTGCGTTGGTGCATTGTGTTTGCTCTGATTTTATTGATTTGTATGTAAAAATATATTATTATTAGTAAGTATTAACATTAGTGTCTTCTGGCCTCAGTCTGTCTGTAGGTTATTAATCATTTAAGTAGGTTGAGTATATTGCTTGGCACCGACTCCAAAAAATTGTTAATTTTTATTATATGTTAATCGTAGGTTAGGTTAGGTTTATTCATATAGGTAGGTAGGTTATAGTATTATTTTTAACTTTTTAGTGCTTTTATTGCTTTTTACGATATTTTAGACTGTCAAATGAGAGTGAAGAGCAACGCGGTCATCGTTTAGGTCTGGTAAGAGAGCGACTTTCAAATGAAACTGAAGACGAACATTTACTGCGTTTGGATGTTGCTCGTAACCGTTCTGCAATGGTACTTCACGAAACTCCCGAGGAGAGAACTAATCATTTGAGCGCCATGCAACAAGCGGCTTGCGAGCGATGAAACCAGTGTAACGCAGAAAACTTTAAGAAAGCGGTTATTGTTTATGCTGACTTGCCGTGTTCGATATGCAAAAAAAGTTTGTATCCTCAGCAACGTACGAAATTACGTGAGGGTTTTTTTTTTTTGTAATCTGTGAGTGAACAATTAATCACCCCTATTTTCCCACCCTTAGGGTGGGATTTTTATTTCCAAATGTATACAGGACCAACTTCGAGGTATACCCTATCCAATAAATAAAGAATTATCAAAATCGGACTACTCTGTAAAAAGTTATGCGTGGTCAACTGGTCACACACTACAATCAGTGCGTGAACAATCAATCATCCCCTGTTTTCCTACCCTTAGGGTTGGATTTTTTTTTCCAAATTTATATTGGGCCTACTTCGGGGTATACCCTTTCCAAAAAAAAAAAAAATCATAATAATATTATAATTATCAAAATCGGACCACTTTGTAAAAAGTTATGCGTGATCATACATAAAAAAAATATACGCGTCGACTTAATAACCTCAACATTTTTCATTTATGCTCCGCTCCTATTGGTCGTAGCGTGATGTTATATAGCCTATAATATTCCTCAATAAATGGACTATCCAACACAAAAAAAAATCAATTCCAACCAGCAGTTCATGAGATTAGCGCGTTCAAACAAACAAACTCTGCAGCTTTATATATTAGTATAGATTATTTACAAAAAAAAAATGATTAAGGGGTTTATTCATAAACGTTGCTTAAAGTTAAGTGACGTTCAAACGTCAAAAATGTATGGTTAAACAGTAGCTAATCATTACTTAACTTTAAGCAGCGTTTATAAATAAACCCCAAAATGTTTTGCACCACTGTCCTGTCATTTTGACAGTGACATTTCTTGACATTACTTTGTTTACATAAATTATCTGAATTTGAGACTTTGGGTATAGCAAGTTTTGCCGTTTCGACCGTGGTATGTTCGTTGAATGACAGTTGTGTCCACCTGATGGAAGTGTTCAGCATCAAACTGCTCAGTGATGCGTAAACAAACTCATGCAAACGCTGTAATGATGCCTGATGTGGCTGTAAGTTTATAGGCCAGCATGCCAACAGCCAACAGGCTCTACGGCGCGCGGCGGTAAGCTGTCAGTGTTGAACTCGGGCCTTTATAGTTTACGGACGTGGGGTTAAATTAGTATAAGTTATCACTGAATGCTGTTTTATAACAGCATTCAATGATAGCTTATGCACAAAAGATAAATAGTACTGATGCCATGCCCTTTTGACATAATAACTATGTCGTATATCCATACTAATATTATAAATGTGAACGTAACTCTGTCTGTCTGTCTGTATGTTACGTTTTCACGCCTAAACCGCTAAACCGATCGTCATGAAATTTGGCAGAGATATAGCCCGGGATATGGAGAAGGACATAGGCTACTTTTTTACGCGATAACCGACATCCACGCGGGCGGAGCCGCGAGGAAAAGCTAGTTGTTATATATATCTTCACAAAGGCAGTGGTGTAGATCGGTTTTACAGACTACTGAACGTGTACAATCTCTGCTGACTCGATACGCACTCATGGCCGCACTCAGAACACAGTAGAGGAAACAATAGTTTGGAGAAATAAAACTGTCAGCCAGACAGTAAACGAGAATTCACGGCAAAAATAGAAGTTCGTTCGGCGCTCGCTTGCTCTTACCGCTCGTATCGTTCGCACCGCTCACGCCGCTCGCATCGCTCAGCAGATTTACTTGAGATTGCGGTTTAGAGGCGATGTCGCACATCTTGTTACACTTCCACAGATAAACCGTCGGTGAGGCAGTATAACAAGCATTCTCCTCCGCGCGGCGCTTCCTTCCGCGATGAAAAGCGGAAGCTTGCTTTATTCACGCGGCCGATATAGTTTCATTCACGTAAAGCGAGCTTCTATTGCTTGCTATTCTCTTAATTCAGATAAATAAAACTCGGCACAATACGAACTTACAGACAAATTTATACCATGATTTATATTTCCAGTCTGACTTGACGATCGCTAATGTGTATCAACGCTGCGTGTTTGTGAGCATACAGGAAGACTGAGATGTAGCGAGCATTAGTGAAAAGAGTGTTATGTTAATGTGGGCATTGTGAACGGCTTGCGTCAGCGCAGAGGTCGGGGGTGCAAGGGAAGTACCGCCGAGGCGCCAACACGCCGTGTTACTGCTGCCAGCCAGCAATCATCTACAGAAGAACCACTGGTTCTCCCACGAAAACAACTTTTTTTGTTTCTTACTGCCTAAAATACTCAAACAAAGTAGGTACCACATTCTTATTACACACATCGAACAAAACGTTTAGGGTACACACAATGTAAGTATTTTGCTAATAAGCTTCCTCGCTCTTACTTTTCTGTGCCCGCAAGGTTCACAATGATAACATATAATTGTAAGTTATCTATCACCAAAGTACCCTTCGTGGAATGCAAATAAACTATTGAGTTTATGTATATTATTGCTATAAATGCTTCCAATAAAGAAAATCGTGAGAAGAAGAGTAGTCTGACCTTCTTTCTATTGCTCGGTAAGCATGGAAAACTCATGAGAAGACCTTCTGCAACAGTCTGTCCCGGCCCGTGGTATAATTGAATGCGAGTTAGCACTGACACGCTAAATGTTACATCTGCGTGTGACTTCATTCATTTTTATTTTTTTAAAGCGCAATTTGATTGATTGCGTTATCGTAATTAGACAGGAAAACAAAAGATATGATGAAATTATTTTTTTAAATCCGTGTGTCGCCATGGTAGGCAGATATAGTCGTGATCCGGCTGCTAATGAGGGGTACGTGTGTTTATCTGTCATGTTCGGCATGACTGTGCGTTAGGAGGCGCATGGCGTGGTGGCGTGGGCTGACGTGAACGTGATGGACTGTCTGTTGTTGCAGGGAGCCGTGACTGGCGGCGAGCAGTTCGCAATAGCCCGCATCCCCGCCGCTTGCCGGGGAGCTGATCAAACAGTAAGTGTCAGCAATATAGTGTAAGGAATAGGAAATAAAGAAATAACAATGTTTCTAGTTTCATGAAATATTCTAGAGCATAAGTTTTGAAAATATACATATATACCTACTTAGGTATAATATTTTGTGGGCATCGTCATGCGTCATACCGGATTTGTCCAAAAGAACAATGAAAATAAAAGTAGGTTGTCAATCATACGTAAGGTATGTCGTCTATAATGAAATCGTATTTCACGTGACGTTTAGTTACGGTGGCGGATAGAAACTATACCATTGTTTAGTTAGGAATGTCTATTGTGAGCAAGTAGTATGTTTTCGTAGAATATGTATACATAAAATAAAATCGTAGCGAAGTCAAAACTGTACATTGGATATTTAAAAAAAAAAATAAGTAAAAAAAACTTTTTTTAAAACAAGCTTTTATATAAATGCGCTAAAAAGAATAAAATAAACTTTTCCTTTAAAACTTTTACGATAAACTTATAACTTCATTACACAATTTATATGATATAAAGGCTCGTCGCGAGATTTAATTACTCGTATTTACATAGTTTGAAAATTTTTAAAATTTAAACCAATCAGGTCAATTTATGTAATTTAATTGTTTATCTACACAGGTAAATCTCGCGACAAGCTTTTATATCATATAAATTGTGTAATGAAGTTATAAGTTTATCGTCAAAGTTTTAAAGGAAAAGTTTATTTTATTCTTTTTAGCGCATTTATATAAAAGCTTGTTTTTAAAAAAGTTTTTTTTTACTTCAAATTTATTTTTTACTTTTTAGTTATCGCTGGACAGGTTTCTCAGTCTGTTCATCTCATTCAATGCATCATTGTTGCAAGGTCGTTTGCCGGTTAATTTCGAACAGTCTTGCTCTTCAATATGGAGACTTTCTAATGATTTTACCCTACTTAAGGCCACGTATGCTTGACCAGCAGCGAAGAGCTTCGAGCCTAAGTATACAACGGCATGGTCGACAGTACTACCCTGCATTTTATGTACTGTGCAAGCCCAACATAATATAATTGGCAGCATTCTTCGTTCTGCAGTGCCGTGACTATATTTTGCTGGAAATTGCACAGTCTTGGGTTGAATGAGATGAACACCATCTTTACCGAAGTCTATACGGACGGATGGTATGTCAGTATCATACATTTGTGCTCTCCGCAAGCAGGGCCATATAATTTCTGTAATTTGTCCAATGGCACCATTCACCAGACCTTTAGACACATCTACATTGTAACGCAACATCACCTTGGCCCCAACGAATATTTCTAACTCTTTAGGTAGCCCTCCTGTCTTGTTTATATCGGATGGTATAATATTATTTAAATCAATGTTGTCATTTTTCCGAGTACAATCTACTAGACTATCCTGTGCTATTATTTGTTAATAGTTACACCACGAGCACGGAAATGTTCGAGAACAGTTTTGTTGTGATTGTGTACTTGTTGGTTAGTTGGATAAATTCGCAGGGCCTTTTCAATCTGTTCAATACAATGTGAACATTGATATTCTAAAATATTATAGATTAATGTAATTTATTACAGTAATCACTATCACTATCACTATCACTATCACTATCACTACATATTATAAAACAAAGTCCTCCGCCGCGTCTGTCTGTCTGTCTGTCTGTCTGTTCGCGATAAACTCAAAAACTACTGCACCGATTCTCATGCTGTTTTCACCAATGGATAGCTTGGTTCTCTAGGAAGGTTTTAGTATATAATTTGTTAAGTTTTTGTATGCATTTTTGTATGAATTAACGATATTTGTTGGAGGTGTCGGAAAAAAATAAGCCGTCTGGGAGCTTTCAACGAAAACGCTGTCTAAACCCTTTGAGATATAACAAAATAATCTATGGTGGAATTATGTACCTTATAAAAGTCTTCAAAAAAGTCCGCGATGGCATATGTCTATCTCTTAAGGATAACATACTATATCCATTTTATTGTCTTTTTGTAGGTATTTGTTTGCCGAATTTTACGCTTGGAAATACGATTACGATAACAATACGCTATAATATCAGTAGCTATTAGCCAAATTATGTTCGTAGATAAATAAGCTAGCTACTTATGTGTATTTCAAACAGTATACTATACTACATATTATAAAACAAAGTCCTCCGCCGCGTCTGTCTGTCTGTCTGTCTGTCTGTTCGCGATAAACTCAAAAACTACTGCACCGATTCTCATGCTGTTTTCACCAATGGATAGCTTGGTTCTCTAGGAAGGTTTTAGTATATAATTTGTTAAGTTTTTGTATGCATTTTTGTATGAATTAACGATATTTGTTGGAGGTGTCGGAAAAAAATAAGCCGTCTGGGAGCTTTCAACGAAAACGCTGTCTAAACCCTTTGAGATATAACAAAATAATCTATGGTGGAATTATGTACCTTATAAAAGTCTTCAAAAAAGTCCGCGATGGCATATGTCTATCTCTTAAGGATAACATACTATATCCATTTTATTGTCTTTTTGTAGGTATTTGTTTGCCGAATTTTACGCTTGGAAATACGATTACGATAACAATACGCTATAATATCAGTAGCTATTAGCCAAATTATGTTCGTAGATAAATAAGCTAGCTACTTATGTGTATTTCAAACAGTATACAAGAATATTTATCATAAAAACATGACTAAACACGGCGGCCTTATGATCAAAATTTGTGCATTTCCAAACTTTCGTTACTTTTTCACTGACATATTTATCACTTTTCGATAAACTAACACTCAATACGAAATCTACACTTATTTCTCAGTAATTCTGTGTAAGATTCTTCTAAGATTAAACCGTTTTCTTATTGAATCCATTACTTTACGCACGTATAACCTTGATGAATGTTTACATTAAGCACCGCGCCAAACCGCCACACGACCACAGAGTACAGACGTATTTTCTTTTCTTTTTTTTCGTTCGTTTAGTGGTGTTCCCGCTAAAATGTCAACCGGTCAAGTATTAGTCGATTAATCGAATTCTACAGCCAGATCGTGTTGCAAGTACAAAATAAATGTCAAATATTTCGTTCAATTACGAACGTGACCCTGAGAAAAGTTATGCACCAATGATGTTCATTAAATATTTCGAGCGTTTTATCAGCACAAACGGTGTATCATGCGACATTTCGGAGGATTTCATTTTGTTTTCACATTGTTGGTACTTACGTGAATTATTTTAAAATGATTATTTGTGTCGCACTTTTATTTCGTGTTGTAATTTGGTACAATTGATTGCTTTAAGAATTTGAGTGAAATTTCGTATTTTGATTTTGTGTTTGTTATCTTTAGGTAAAGACTCATTCACGTTCAGAACATAAGTACTTTTATTATATTAAATCATTTGTTTCGGTTTCTATTCACATAGTGAATCACATTAAAATTATTATTAAGTTAGAATTTTGAGATATAGCCTGGGATATGGAGAAGGACATAGGGTACTTTTTTATGCGATAACCGACATCCACGCGGGCGAAGCCGCGGGCAAAAGCTAGTCTATAATAATTTAGAATCTAAATTAATATTTGTTTTTATTTCCTTATTTTTTGTGTGCAACATTAATGTGTCTAAAAGCATATTTATGTAGTGTGACA
Source organism: Dryobota labecula (assembly GCA_947523025.1). Taxonomy (NCBI): domain Eukaryota; kingdom Metazoa; phylum Arthropoda; class Insecta; order Lepidoptera; family Noctuidae; genus Dryobota; species Dryobota labecula. The sequence continues at coordinate 159,777 of OX383296.1, read as the reverse complement.
ACACACCTTTTTTTCTTCTTGTCGATATAAGATCGTTGAGTGTGACTCGCCGTTGTTTTTTCCTTTTGGTTACAAATAAAGTGAAATCCATATTTTACTGTTTATCTATGTTTTATTTCAAACATAGAAGTGGTCCTTCGAGTATCAGTAAGCGTAGTTCTTCGAGAATCAGTGATTTTCAGCTTTTCGTGGTGGTACGTGTGCACGCGCTGACGGGTGAAACAATGTCTCAGTGCCCTGGCGCAACCTCACCCTGACAATATTTCGGGTGATCACATCTAATCACGGAGATATTATTCCGGTTTCACGTCAATAATCGTGAAACATCGCAAAATTGTTGCAATTTTGGAGTTGAATTGGATCGACAAGTTCATCATTTTTGTGGATGTGGGTAGATTTCTCATACCCACTCTGGTATGTACTGTACGCGAGTTTATTCTAGAACCGTTATTTGACGTCATCTATCATCGTTCTTCATTCATTCAAGTGTCATACTGCATCAACGTCATTTGAGTTTGACACTCGTGACGTATTGTTAATGTCATTCGACTTTGACAGTTCAGCGAAGTAAACAAAACAAAATACAACAAAGTGATTGTGTAATTTTTTTTTTTTTTTTTTTTTTAGTTTGTTAGTAACCAATTATAGGCTATTTATTTCATACACAGGCTATATACACTAGAACTAAAAGACTAACAAATTGTGTTATTAAATTAAATCAGCAATTTGAGTGAACAATGTCAAGAAAGTAAATAAATAAAAAAGTGATACAAGTGTTTGCGCGGTATATTCATAATAATTACGAACGGATAATATAACAATATAATTATTCTATAAGATGGCTGAGTTAAAGAAGCTGAAATTGTCGCGAGCAAGAAAATCAAGAAAATCAAAATTGGCATGCTGAGAATCAAGTTATCCAGCATTTCTTGGGGTAACCTGTCCCATTCTTGAATAGCGGCTTCCCTGAGCTCTGGCACTGTCTGGGGACGTGGCTGACGATTCCAAACAGCTCGCTTAAGAGCATCCCACGCGTGCTCTATAAGGTTCAAGTCAAGCGAGCCGAATCATAATATAATCTACCGGGAAGGGGGCCCAAAGCGAGCACCAGCCTAAAGCGAGCACGCCATGCAGAATCAACGTAAACAAACTCGACGCGGTCTCGCGTCTCATAGCCCTTACCTCCCGCCCCGCCACTGTCCGTAGTAGTGGTACGTTACACCTCGGGCGAACCCTACGCTCGTGTGAAAAAAAAAAGAATTTCGACATTTTAATACGAAAAAAGGAAGGTATGTAGATTGTGTTTTGTCTGATTTTGAGTGATCTATGTTGTTATCAAGATACGTATTGTGTATTGGGTTTATCTTAGTTTAATTTAATCATATTTGCATGTAAATATGAAGATAAATGTTAGGTTAGGTCTGACGAAAACGTGAGCATGACATGAAAGGCAAAGCGAGCAGGGCAAAGCGAGCATGCCCACTATGCCCTCGTGGTCATGCTCGTTATGCCTTCTGTTGACTGCATAATGCAGTCTGCATTGAAATGACGTAAATTTATTATTTTATTAAAATTATAATTGTGTTATTTACCAACTCGTCATTTTTTTTTCCTTTAGTATGGTGAATAAATATAAAAGAAAAACAGAGCAAGTTCTTAGGAGTGAAAGTACGATGAAAAAAGCGATGCAGGAGGTGACTGAACAGAAACAGGCTATAAAAATACGGCTACAAAATATTGCATCCCACGGGCCACTTTGCAGCGACATTTAAATCAGGTTCTAGCAAAAAAAAAGTTCAAATTCAAATTCAAAATATCTTTATTGTGGGCATATGTTTGTTACAGGTCTTAACAAAAAAATTCAGTTCCAATATGTCCTGCCTAATTGGCATACAATAATTATGTGTAGGCATTAAGTTTAAAATTATTTTACACGTCAAATTTAGTTATTATAAATGTCAAAATATCAAAATACAGTAAAATTATTATTAGGTATATAGAGTGAAATTAATACATGGTCAACAAATCAATCAATAATTCAAGAAATCTTGGATCGTGTAGTATGCTTTATCAATTAAAAAGTTACGTAATTTATTTTTAAACACTGGAAGTTCCTTAGTGCTCAGAATGTCAATAGGTATTTTGTTGTATATTTTTGATGCAATGCCAAAGAAGCTTTTGTTAAATAGAGCCGTTTTATGTGGTACATTAGAAATTTTTAACATATATCTTTTCGATTTGAGTTTATCAAATAGATTTTCATTTGTTTTTACAAATACAGCTACTTCATAAATGTAAATTGCAGGAAAGGTAAATATTTTAAAATCTTTGAAATATGCTTCACATGAATCAGGAACACGGATACCAGCAATCGCACGTACACATCTTTTTTGCGCTTTAAACACTAAATCCCTATTAGTGGCATTGCCCCAATATATGACTGCATATCTCAGTGTCGACGCAACATAAGCATGGTATGCGGTCAAAAGAACTGATTGATCAACAATTTTGGATAATTTATATAAAGCATATGAGTACTGATTAAGTTTATTACATATTGTGTCAATGTGTGTTTGCCAAGTCAAATCGTTGTCTATCCAAAGCCCTAGAAATTTAACGCAGCTGACTTGTTCAATGTTCGTCCCATTATAATGAATATTGATTTTGTTATGTTTATTGTTACGCCCGAAATTTACTAATTTAGTTTTTCCTAAATTGATAATTAAGTTATTATCCGTCAGCCAGTTAATTATATTGCGAAGAGTGGAATTTATGTCATTTTCAAAAGTATCAGTATTTTTACCTGTAAATATGGCTGTGCTGTCATCAGCAAAAAGGATCATGGGATGCTGTGAAACTTTAGGCAGATCATTTATGTAGATCAAAAATAGCGGTGGACCTAACACACTGCCTTGCGGCACTCCATATAGTACTTTTTTGGGCATGGATTTATGTTTTTGTTCGGTATTATTTAAGAGATTAATATTATTTATTTCTACTACCTGATATCTATCATTTAGATAAGATTCTAGAAGTTTATGGACGTTACCCCTTATTCCATAACTGTACAATTTATTTAAAATTGTTCCATGGTGCACATAATCGAACGCTTTTGTCATATCCATAAACATAGCAGAGACAGGAACATGTTTATCAATATTAGTATAAACTGGTTTTAAAAGATCATAGATTGCTAAGTTAACTGATTTATTTTTTCTAAAACCTTTTTGTTCTTTAGCAAATAGATTGAACTTCTCGAAGTGAGTATTAATTGCATTACATATAATTTTTTCAAATATTTTTGAAAAAATAGGGATAAGTGCTATTGGTCTGTAACATGCCACGTCTTCCTTGTTATTTTTCTTAAAAAGTGGCTTCACTACGGATTTTTTAAGTTTAGTCGGAAACACACCATGTTCAATACATAAGTTAAATATATGACACAGTACTGGACTGATGATGGGAGCAACTTCCTTTATTGAGGATGTTGTAATGTCATCATATCCAGCACTTCTAGTATTTTTAAGTGATCTAATTATAATATTAATGTCATAAGGTATTACAGGGTTTAAAAACAAATCCAATTCCCGGATTTAATGAAATACAGTAAGGTAATACCACTTTTCAAATCCGGGGACAGTAAAGACACCAATAATTATAGACCCGTATCCGTGTTGCCTGTTTTCAGTAAGGTGTTTGAAAAGGTAATGCTTAATCAAATGCTCAATCATTTTAACACGAATAAAATCCTTCACGAACAACAGTATGGTTTCACCAAAGGACGTTGCACGACTGACGCCGGTGTAACATTATTAAGACACATTTTTAACGCGTGGGAAGAGGCCCAAGACGCCATAGGAATCTTTTGTGACCTCTCCAAGGCATTTGATTGCGTCGATCACGAAACCTTACTTTTGAAACTTGAGCATTACGGACTTGGAAAACTTGCACTTAGTTTAGTAAAATCTTATTTAAATGATAGACAACAGCAAGTTCAAATAAATGGTATCAATTCACTCGGTTTAAAAGTAAAAATGGGTGTTCCACAAGGCTCGATATTGGGTCCTTTCCTTTTTTTAGTGTATATAAATGATCTACTCCATTTATTAAAAAATCAACCACAAATGGTGTTATTTGCTGACGATACTTCCTTAGTTTTTAAGGTAGATAGACGTGCTACAAACTTTGACGACGTAAATAACGCTCTATTGCAGGTCCAAAATTGGTTTACTGCTAATAATTTAGTATTAAATGGGAAAAAAAAAACGAAGTGCATAAAATTTTCTTTACCAAATGTCAAAAGTAGTGATTGTGAGATAGTATTGAATCAAGAGAAACTAGAATTCGTCGATAAAACTGTTTTCCTGGGGATCACGCTCGATTCAAGACTACAATGGGGTCCTCATTTAAAATCTCTTGCAGGACGGCTAAGTTCAGCAGCATATGCTGTCAGAAAAATCCGTCAATTTACTGATGTAGATACCGCGAGGCTAGTCTATTTCAGTTACTTCCATAGTATAATGTCTTACGGTATTTTACTTTGGGGACGGGCTGCAGACATCGAGTCTATTTTTATTCTGCAGAAAAGAGCCATCAGAGCCATATATAATCTCCGCAGGCGCGATTCTCTAAGGGAACTGTTTAAGGATATTAACATCATGACGGTACCTTGTCAATATATCTACGAAAACATCATGTACGTAAGGAAAAATTTACATCTTTTTAGAAAAAGAGGTGAAAGACATAATTATAGTACTAGAAATAGGGACCTATTAGCTCAACCAGGTTTCAGACTGGCTAAAGTAGACTCATCTTTCATGGGGTACTGTTTAAAATGTTACAGTAAAATTCCTCCCCACATACTTCAACTGAATGAGACTAAATTTAAATCTTGTATAAAACGCACACTATGCAGGCAGGCATATTATAAGTTGGGGGATTACATCGCTGATAAAAATGCTTGGCTGAATGCTGGTCCTGCTCCACAACCTCAGCTAGTTGATTAACATTTGACAATCATGTTGGAGCTACTGAAGAGTGTAAGACTATCTTTGCATTGTATAAACTCAATCTCCTTTGTATTATATAAATGCATAGCACAGGTGTGAGTCCTATGTACTATAGAGCTACCATTGACCGGGTAATATGTCTTTCATTGACTTGAATGTGCCCTGGCGGTTGAGAGTATGTCATGCTCACTTAAAGGTCTCGCTGATGGTGGCGTGTGTGTTGGATCATTTAGCTCCCTTCAAAATGGTTGAGCAGAATGGTGCTAATCCATGCGTCATGTTCGTGAACGGGCGCCGTCAGTTGGGACTGGTCATCTCTTAGCTGCCACGGGTTATTTTATTTTATTTTGTTTCTATTTGTTGTACCTACGCTTGACGCTTTTAACGTGTAAGTTTTTATTATTTTTATTTTTACATCGTTCTCACTTTTAGTTATACTCGTAAATGCAACATTATAGATGTAACGAATACTTTTGTAACAATTTAATTTAAAAGAGTGTCCATGGAGTTTCTTGCCCGTTCTTCTCCATAGGTACCTACTCTTTGGAATGGGAATGTAGCTTAATTTTTCTTTCTGACCGACTGCTTGACAATTCAAAAGTGCCTGTAAATGGTTTAATTGAAATAAATGATTTGAGTTTGAGTTTGAGTTTGAAAAGATTTATATGAGCTATTGGGTAATGTCAATTTGTTATTGAAAGATGTCAAATTTATATTAGTCTTATTATTATTAAAATTGTCCACAACTGATGAATTATTGTTATTGAGTAAATTTATTGGTTTTATTAAATTAATATAGTAATTATTAAATTCTTCAGCAATTGTTCGTGGGTCTGATATTGTATGATTGTTTACTTTTATTTTATTAATATTTTCTTTTGGAAGTTGGCTTTTGTTTTTGTTTATAATTTTCCATGTGGCTTTCGATTTGTTCTCTGCATTGGATATTAGGTAATTATTTTGAGATTTTTGGGTGAGTATAACAATTTTTTTGAGACGAGAACTATTTTGTTTGAGAGCATTTTTCTTGTCGTCACTGGGATTGAGTCTATACTTCCACAGTTGTTTTCTTTTTTGCCGACAACACTGGCTTATTCCCTTAGATAGCCATTTAGGTTTTTTAATAATTGTGTTTTTAATTTTTATAATTGGAAAACAGAGGTCATAAAAAAGTTTATAATGGTCGAAAAATATGTTGTATGCCACTTCTGGATCATTAGTTGAGTAAACATCATGAAAACTCAAACTCATTAGACATTCTTTAAATTTAGTTAGGTTCTCTTTACTAAAGTCTCGCCTTTTTGTATACCAGAAGTTGACAGTACAAGTTTTTTAACAGGAAATTTTAATAATTGTGCCGTGTGATCTGACATACCTAAGTCAATGACGTCACATTTGCTACCTCTAATATTATGGAAAATGTTGTCAATGCAAGAGTTACTCCTTGGCCTTGTTGGATTGTGTGTGCCAATTTTCATATCAAAGCTGGAAATAATATGTATAAGTTTCAGAGAAATGGAGGTTCTTTTTAACAAATCAATGTTAAAATCACCGCAAATAATAATTTTAGTTGATTGTCGATTACGTAATTTGTAGTGGATTGTATGAAGTATGTTAAAAAATGTATTGAGTTCGTTTTGTGTAGATTTTGGAGGTCGGTATATACATATAATCACCACATTATGACCCAGAAGTTCAATGGCGGAACATTCCGCTACATAAGGAACACTAAGGCTAACTAAATCTTGAAGAACCTTATATTTATGAATATTTTTTGCTAGTATACACGATCCTCCATTTCTGTTATGTCTATTACAACTTGCCGCTAAAGTAAAATTCGGAATGGTTAGGTACATAAGGTCTGAGTCAATCATATTATGTTCTGTAATACATAAAATATCGACTTCTTTCTCAGATTTTTTTAGGTATTCAATACTTACACACAATACATCAGATTTGCTTATCAATCCGTTGAGATTTTGATGCATAACAGTTAGATTTATTATACACGAAAAAAATGTTTGTTACTGTCTTGTTTTTCTAGATCAAAACTATGACTATAATTTTCATTCGTTGACAGAACAGACTCAGACTGTGATAGAGTAACATCATTAAACATATTTATCTCAGTGATGAGATCCAGAGCATAATTTAATGTTGTGTTTATACCGTTGTTATTAATTGCCCCTGACCCCTTATTAAACGTGGTATAATCATAGTTTTGATTTAAGTTAGAGTCAAGTACATATGCATACTCATGCGACATTACATCTAGGCAAAGTAAGTTGTTAAAAATTTCAATTCTACCATTAAACATATTTGTGTAGTAATTAAATTTATACGTGGGTAGACACAAAATAATATTTGTGTTATTTATATTCTTGAGGGTGTTTCTTATAAAAGCTATCAATTCAAAGTAATCTTTCGTCCTTTCGAAATCCTCAGGGCCAATCAATATGACGCAGTAGTCATTCATAGTGTACTGTTGTAATTTGAACTTTGACCTGTTAACAACAGTTCGAGTCCGCATGTAGGCTTTAAATAATTGGGCAGATTTACCGCAGTCTTCAGTGAACAAGAAGAAAAATAACTATTAGACTATGTTTTTGATATGGACAGATTATATTGTTGTAGGGTAGACCGGGTACAATAGTAACACGGGTCAATAGTACCATCATCGATATTTATACTACTGAGAAAAATTTTACATGTGTAAGTGCGCCAGCATACGCGCTACTTGAGTCCTAAGGCGCCCCTCAGTCGCCGGCGCGCGTGCTGTAAAACGGACGTGTTAGTAGAGAATTTTTGATTTTCGGCAAGCCGCGGTAAGTTTTTACGTACAATATTATTGGCTGTAAACTCATACTACCAGAGCCTTTTCGACAAGTGATTGTTGTTGCCAGTTTAAGCGGACATTAAACTTTTGATTTGTGTTAAATATGGAAACTATAAGTTTAGAATTATGTGACTAATAAATGATTTTTCTAAATTAGTTACTTTGGTGCAATTGTACCAACATCGCCGGGGTCAATAGTATCGGTACAATTGACCCCATGGTAGAAATAACCCCGTGGTAATAATAACGGAGTAAAGAAATAAATATCTACTTAAAATATGCAATTACTTATTAGACATGTTCTCTTTTTAGATGTGACGAAATAATACCAAAAAAAAAAGAAAGCTAAACAAATTAAAAAGAATCTACAGTTCCCAGGAAAATCTAAAGGGATTAAATGTGATTCCAGCCAGATAAAGAAAAATGCAGCAAAAAATGACTAAAAGCAGTGAAGAAGAAGAAGAATGGTTTTGTATTGTATGTATGGAACCTTATAGTGACAACCGCCCTAATGAAATGTGGATTCCATGCGCTCAATGCAGATTATGGGCACACGAGGAATGTACACCTCAGGAGTCAATTTATGTTTGTCACAATTGCGAAACTGACAACTTTTTTAAAATAAGTAACTAATATTCTATGAGGGTCAATTGTACCAGGGGTCAATTGTACCTCCATAGTAATATATTTATGTTGATTATTTATATTTTATAATTTTTATAAAGCTAGATAATAGCAAATATGCAACGTGGGAACCAAAGTTGATTATATGTTAATAAAAAAATATTTTATTTTTGTTCGAAGTGAAGAATTGTTAAGTTAATGTTATTACTTTACATTTGTGTTGATTTAAAACACCGATCTCACGATTTTTATGTTCCTAATTTTTAAGAATGTTTATAAACCCATAAGACTTCAAATAAATACTCAATACTCAATATATTTATTGCTTCCACATGTGAACTTGGGTGGTAGGTTAAATGACTGAGACAATGTGATTAATACCTTTATTCGCGTTTTATTACCCAATGCAGTTTTGGTACCATTAAACCAAATTGGTAAATTAAAGGGGGTCATTTGTAGCACTAGCCATTATTTGATTCAAAGTCAATTTTGACCAAGTTTTATTCAAGCTAGGCCAACTTTAAATATTTTCTTCGGTAGATAATGAACCAAGGCTGAAAAATAATAATATTAAAAACAAAAAGCGTTAGTTAAATTTGTGTAATCAACCGATGTTTCGAAAATGGTACTATTGTCCCCGGTCTACCCTACAATAAAGATTCATTATTACTTCCATTCTGATGTTTTCATAAATATATTTCTTCTTATTTGTAAATTACGTATTAAAAATAGACGCATGCTTGCTTTGCCCGTTGAGTGCCCGTTTTGCCCTAATGCTCATGCCCGCTTTAGGCCAGCCTCCGGGCAAAGTGAGCATTCGGAAGTGTTTCATATTTTGGATCTTAGTTTAATATTCTTGCGACTTACGAGAAATTCATACATTGGGTATGAAACTACAACAAATTTAGCATCTAATAACATTAATAGTATTACTCATCTAAGTTTTAATATACGTTTTTTTCTTACTCAGACCTAAGGTGCCCGTTTTGGGCCCCCTTCCCCTACCTAACCAATAAGTTTTCGATTGTTCAAAGTGATCGCAAACTTTTTTGATGTGTGTATGTATCGTTCTAGGTTTATTTTAGAATTATAATTATCATCAAATCTATTCAATAAAAGGTATTTTTGACGCTCTAGGGTTTTGGTATATAACCACCCGTATTTAACTGCAGGACGCGCTACTGTGAGGACGCCGATTAACTGAGCGAATTCTCTTATGGTACAGGGAGTTAAACCGATAAACTTTTTAACAAGCTACGCGATATTACGACGTTTGTCAATAGGTAAGGAAACTAAAAGGTTTGTCGTATCACCACATATTATGAAACAAAGTCCTCCGCCGCGTCTGTCTGTCTATCTGTCTGTCTGTCTGTTCGCGATAAACTCAAAAACTACTGCACCGATTCTTATGCTGTTTTTACCAATGGATAGCGTGGTTCTCGAGGAAGGTTTTAGTATATAATTTGTTAAGTTTTTGTATGCATTTTTGTATAAATTAACGATATTTGTTGGAGGTGTCGGAAAAAATTAGCCGTCTGGGAGCTTTCAACGAAAACGCTGTCTAAACCCTTTGAGATATTACAAAATAATGTATGGTGAAATTGTGAATCTTATTTAGGTCTTCAAAAAAGTCCGCAATGGCATATGTCTATCTCTTAAGGATAACATACTATATATATTTTATTGTCTTTTGTAGGTATTTTTTTGCCGAATTTTACTCTTGGAAATACGATTACGATAACAATACGCTATAATGTCAGTAGCTATTAGCCAAATTATGTTCCTAGATAAATAAGCTAGCTACTTATGTGTATTTCAAACAGTATACAAGAATATTTATCATAAAATCGTTACTAAACACGGCGGCCATATGACTAAAGTGCATTACAAAACTTTCGTTACTTTTTCACTGACATATTTATCACTTTTCGATAAACTAACACTCAATACGAAATCTACACTTATTTCTCAGTAATCCTGTATAAGATTCTTCTAAGATTAAACCGTTTTCTCATTGAATCCATTACTTTACGCACGTATAACCTTAATGAATGTTTATAATAAGCATATCGCGCCACACCGCCACACGACCACTGAGTACAGACAGAAATGTATTAATACCGGTCAAGTATTAGTCGATTAATCGAATTCTACAGCCAGATCGTGTTGCAAGTACAAAATAAATGACAAATATTTCGTCCAATTGCCAACGTGACCCTGAGAACAGATATGCACCAATGGTGCTCATTAGACATTTCGAGCGATGTTCTCAACACAAACGGTGTATCATGCGACATTTCGGAGGTTAATATCGTTTCGTTTTCATCTTTTTGTTGGTACTTACGTGAATTATTAAAAAAAAATATTAGCATTTTTATTTCGTGTTGTAATTTGGTACAATTGATTGTTTAAGAATTTGAGTGTTTCGTATTTTGGTTTTGTGTTTGTTATCTTTAGGTAAAGCACATAAGTACTTTTACTATATTAAATCATTTGTTTCGGTTTCTATTCACATAGTGAATCACATTAAAATTAATATTAAGTTAGAATTTTGAGATATAGCCTGGGATATGGAGAAGGACATAAGGTACCTACTTTTTTATGCGATAACCGACATCCACGCGGGCGAAGCCGCGGGCAAAAGCTAGTTATAGGTAAAACCTAAAAATTTGCACTGTTGTTGGGGTATTAGTGAGCTCTTTTTATAATTTATCACAAAACCGAGACAAGTTAACACTAGCAAAGTTTCGGTAACGTTACTGATGCACTCAGTGTATATCACATTTTTCTTGTTTAGACCAAAATGTTTTGGTTGCATTATGCCTTTCTGGTAAAGGAATATCTCCACCTTGACTAATCCATCTGAGAACAGTAATATTATCGGTATTTTTTGCCCAGCAATCATAATAAAGCTTAATTCTGCCTGCGTGTACCTGAGTCAATGACGACGTGTTGGGGCATGTTGCTTGTAGTTGGTCTTCGACTGGCTGGATGCAGGGGGAGCTCGGTAGTTGGTCCGTTTTTGACCTCCTCGCCCCCTCCCCTGTCCGATTGGAAGCGAGAAGGTCCTGACCAGTTTCCCTGGTAGCTGGACCGGTTAGCAGCTGGTTCACAACCAGCTGCTAATCGGTCTCGAGCTGGAACTAGAAGGCTTCACAGCGGGCAAAGTCTTCTTGATTTGTTCCCCTTGTCTTACAATAGCCTTTGAGGCTTTAATTTTTTCTGAAAGGTCGTTACCAAACAGTGTGTTGTCACGTTCGGATCGATGGAGAAATTGTAAAAATGACTTGTCCAAACCGGGAAGTATAAATTTGACTCTAGCTTCGGTATTTTGGTGATGCAAATCAGATAAGATTCGGCATCTGTCACTTATAAATTTGATTGCCTCTACTCTACTTTCATTATTTACAAACAAGTGTAGGTAAACCTCTATTGACAGCGATAATACCCATTCCCAGTTGCTGTTGGCTAGTGGTCATTTTCTTGTCCCGAAATCTACCAGAATCCGGTATGACCGCGGAAACCTCGAGGTTAAGCGTTGGTGCTTGGAGTAAAGGACAGTTTTCAGGTATAAGGTAACTTTTCAGAAGTATATCCTTATTTTCTTTTGTAATATCCTTTTTCAACAAAGGTAACCATATACCGGATGACATTTTTTACCGTCTCGTAAAAATTTGGGTATACTAGGTGAACGGAGTAGAAGCCTATGGCATAGTTTTTATTATTTTTTCTTTAACCTAGAAAGAAATTGATCTATGGATAAATACCACACATTTGAAGTAAACTTATCATACTATAACAATAAACACAGAAATTTAACAAAAAACATAATTCAATAAATAAATACGATAAATAATATTTAAATTTAAATCATACGCACCCAAATTTCAATATTTTTATCTTTTATTTTAGTTTTATTTCTGAAAAAAAAAAAAAAAATATTGCTATGCCATAGGCTTCTACTCCGTTCACCTAGTATACCCAATTTTTTTCGAGACGGTAAAAAAAGTCATCCAGTATTTGCGAGATTTTCATGAATTTTCTCGCCCAACTCCGGTGTCTGTGATTTCGCCTAAAGCCTCCAAAATATTTGGATCCAAACCTGGATCTGGGGAATTCGTTGTTTCGATGTCAGCGCAGGGTGGATCGGTCGCAACTTCTGGGGCAGTAATTACGTCTCTCGGTGGTGGTTCTGGTGGTGATGTGTCTGGCTCGGAGTGCACCACAGCGTCCACAGCCTCGGGGTGGACCATTTCTCTTGGACCTGGTAACATTTCCCATAATTTATAAGGGTAGTCATAACTTTGCACGGCAAATAATTACACGTGATTCTAGTTCATAGAAACCATGTTTGTTCTATTTACAGCCATCGTGTTATCATCTCGGATAACCTCCCGGTATGATTAAACCTTCGTGTTGCCATCGCGGACAACCTCCCGGTATTATTGGGTTACTTAGTAAAGTAACTAGTAGGTATTTAGCCATCGTGTTACCATCTCGGGCAACCTACAGGCGTTTTTTTTTAGCAGGTGACTTTTTATTAACACTTTTATAACACCAACGATGAAAAAATTGTACTTACTTGAATCTGAATCTGATGACGAAACCCATGTTATTCAACGACGATGAGCCTTCTTTTCTAACCTCCGTATTTTATTCTTGTAATGTTCGATCTTCTCTTCCGCGTTTCGCTTCGGCATACTTGGTACTTAAATACACTTTTAACCTACTACTTATTGAGTGTTGAAGACGTCCGTTCGTTGCTGCTCACGAAAAAGGAATGACGGCTACAACTGACCGACTAAAATAAATCTAAAAAGACGTGCGTAGTTGCTAGCGCAAGGGAAGGGGACTACATGGTTAATAATATCTGAAGAATGAAGCGACGAAATATAATTAATGTCATCAGAGATAGTCGAAGTCATCAAAAATTTTATTAGAATTATAAGTCAGTTTATTGGAAGAATTTTGGGTTTGACACATATCGACTACTATCATTGATGTCAAGAAAAAAGTCTTGAGGATTATTTATGATTTCGTCATTCCTCATCATTGTTATGCTAAAGGGAAGAGTGTTTCATTCTTCCGTTCAACACAAGGACTTTTTCAATTTAGTGCGGCTGCTTCAATTTATGTACTTACGACACAATTTTAGTTGAAATAATTATTTTTATATTTTGTATTGTATACATGTCATTATGTAATATTGTACCAAGTCTCGCAGCTAATCCCTTTAATCACAAAATGCGTTATACGCAAATTTATAATAGAGTGCCATTAGCTGCATAAAGCGCAATCCATCACATTGTTTGCCGACTGGCGCGTCACCCTCGTCACTGCGCGCGTCTGAATTTCCTCACCGTACATTTGAAGCGGCTGCAGATACAGAGCTCTGAACAATGTCAGTCTGTTTAGCAACAAATCAAGCGTGAAGGTTTATAAAAAAAATATAAAAAAAACCCTCGCTGATAATACACTGATGTGCACAATCATGTCAGTAGGCCATCACCATAATATTAAACATAAATAAGTTGAACTCCAAACTTCCTTGTGTGGCGTCCGTCGCCTCGATGAGCGCGGCCGGTGTGAGGGGAGCATGATTTATATCCAATCTGTGTTTAAATTGGCCATCTCGTAAATATCTGGCGACATATCTAACAGTAGCACACAGTGAGCGTGACATAGTGACACGCTGACGGGAGCCCGACTCACGTACACGGTGTACTTGGGTAGATTTATTAGTGATGTCAGTTGGCGCCCCTCCCGTGATGTCATTATATGGCGATGTTTTGTTGACATAGTCGGCGGCGTGTCTGTTTCAAACAGTTAATGTCACCGTTTGCGGGCAAGGTGAGCAGCTCACTCGGTGAGGATGTAGGGCGCGCTGCTATAGGGATCGTGGGGCTTAAAGTGTGAGTGAGGTGAGGGGCTCGACTCGCGACCTCTAATTTTCTCAGGGAGAAACAGATCTTAGCCTACGTACACAAAGCTCCATTAAGTCCTTACCCCCCCAAAAGACATGCGCGTTCAAATCCGTGATAGGCCCAAGTTGGTTTTTGTATTTTTCAAGAACATGTTATTACAATTAATGTATTGTTTTAATGAATAAATAAGTATTTTCTGTTTTAAATATTGTTTTTATTTAATAAAAAGTTAATACTTTTATTAATGCATATAATGACAAGCAACAATAAGCTTAACATTTACGAAAAATTATACAACGTCTACGTAGTCCGGAGGTTTCAAGACCGCTTGCCGTGCATAATATTGGAGGTTCAAATCCTAGGCACAACATGTGTTTTCTTTCTAATATATAGAAAGAATTTAAAAATCAAGAAAAATAAAATATATTAATAATTACTATATAAAAATAAGTCGGGTTTTCCTTCCTGACGCTATAACTCCAGAACGCACGAACCGATTTCCACGGTTTTGCATTCGTTGGAAAGGTCTCGGGCTCCGTGAGGTTTATAGCAACCTTTTTTTTTTTTTTTAATGGTTTTTACGAAAAATTTGGGTAGGGTAGAGTAGGGTAGGGTAGGGTAGGTAGATAGGGTAGGGTAGGGTAGGGTAGGGTAGGGTAGGTAGGTAGGTAGGGTAGGGTAGGTAGGGTAGGGTAGGGTAGGTAGGTAGGGTAGGGTAGGTAGGGTAGGGTAGGGTAGGGTAGGGTAGAGTAGTGGAGTTTATACTATAGCTTTTGACAGAACGAAGTCTGTCGGGTCAGCTAGTCATTTAATAATAATATTTTATTAATGCTATTATTTAACAAAATTTTGATCTTATTTTACTAAAAAATATATATATTGTAAAGATAATAATTTATATTATCTTTACAATCTTTTTATTTATATTATAGACAACGTTGTAGTTATAATTTGAGGGTATGGATTAATTTTATAAAGAAAACGGTAAAATTAATAGATACCCTCAAATGATAACATCCATCGATTAGACAGAGACCTAAAGATAAACTACTTGGACGATAGTACATAACAATTTCAGTTTTATTTTCTTGGGCTCGCTGGCTAGTCTGTCAAACTGCCGGTATGAGTATGACGACATTCGGTAATGCGATGGTTCGAATCCAAGTCGAACTAGTGAACTCTTTTTGAAGTATTCTTTAGATTATTCGTAACGAATCCAATATTGTAGCAGTGTAATATTTTAAAACTTGAGGGGTTAGGACATAATGATGCTGTGTGGACATAGTTAAAAGATAGAGTTTGTTTTAACGAAGTTTGGGTTCTCAAGGTATGCACATTACTCGGTTGTACGTTGTTTCATAGCTAATTGTTTTATAGAATTTCTTTTCACATCATTTTTTTTTCTTCATATTTTCGTTTCATAGAATAATCAATACGCAGAATACTTACTTTGAAGATTTTTAAACCATTGATTTTTGTTTCACACAAAGTTTAATGTTAGAATAGTCATATCTTAGAATAACAAATCAAATATTATTTATCCTCATATTGTTTATTTGTTATAAAACTTATTACCAAGAATATATTATACAATATTTGCATTTTGCAGCATGCAAGCAAACATGCAGTATGCAGCGTGCAAGCAAGCATGCAGCATGCAAGCAAGCATCGCCTCTCCGCGCCTACGCGGATTTAAATTACACTCTAGGGGTAGGGCAGACAAGATTACGTGGAGTCGGTTTTGCAGCGAGTCGTTTCTGTCACTAACTTATACCGAACAAACAATATTCGTTAAAAAATAATTCTACTGTTTGATAAGTTTGTTAAACAAAAAAATGTGATTAAAAATTCATTGAATTGTGTTTCTGTGAAATAAGTTTCATTCAAGTAAAAAAAAATTATAATCTATCTATATACAGGGTGTTTGGCAGAACGTTGAACATACGAAAATGGTGGATAGGTGGGGTCATCTGCTACTTACTCAGCCCTAATTTATTTGGCCCTGGCCCCCTGGATATTAAAAAAAAAAATTTTTTGCTTTCTTTTAGTTTCACCACTTTCTTAACTTTAAAGTGTATTTTTTTATTAAAAATGGGTAAAACAGGCAATATTTTAGTTTATTTTTTTATCTTTAATATTGGCAGATTCTTATAAAATTATTGCTTTATTCAGATGTTAGCTAGAAAAAAAGTTATGACTCCTCAAACTTACAGAAAGATGTAATAAATAAAAATATTGCCTGTTTTACCCATTTTTAATACAAATTACACTTTAAAGTTAAGAAAGCGGTGAAACTAGAAGAAAGCAAAATATATTTTTTTTAATATCCAGGGGGCCAGGGCCAAATAAATTAGGTCTGAGTAAGTAGCAGATCACCCCACCTATCCACCATTTTCGTATGTTCAACGTTCTGCCAAACACCCTGTATATAAAAATGAATCCCTATTTCCCTTGGTCACGGCATCACGCGTGAACGGCTGGACCGATTTCGCTAATTATTTTTTTGTTGTGTTTGTTATTGTCAGGAGAAGGTTCTTATGTAAGAAAAAATTTAAGAAAGTTAAAAAAAAAAAATTGTAAGAAAACGACCATATTTACATTTTTATTGTAATAATAAGTAGGTAACTCTATCTTCTAATGTAACTTTATGGCGTTTGACATACCGTGTCAGTCATCATTTGGTAGGTCAGAGAATAGATTTTATCAAAAAAAAAAAAAAAAATTGAAGGTTTTAGTTAGGTAGGGTAGGGTAGGTAGGGTTGGTAGGGTAGGGTAGGGTAGGGTAGGTAGGTGGGTAGGGTAGGGTAGGGTAGGGTAGGGTAGGGTAGAATAGGGTAGGGTAGGTAGGTAGGGTAGGGTAGGGTAGATAGGTAGGTAGGGTAGGGTAGGATAGGGTAAGGTAGGGTAGGGTAGGTAGGTAGTTTCCTTTGCGCGTAGACAAACTGCCACAGTCAAATAGCTTTTGACAGAACGAAGTCTGTCGGGTCAGCTAGTAAATAATAATAATTGTCTTTGAAACAATAATATTCGAACTAAAAATACAAGGACCACATATTATATGAATTTCTGTCTGCGAAAAAAGGGGACACCACATTGCTCTCTTTCTAATCTATTCCTCTAATCAAATCAATCGTATAAATAAAACTCAGCTACCTGTGACTTGTCTCTTTTGTAGGAATTATACGAGATACATAAGTATAATATTTTTATACCGTGTTGAATATTTATTTATTTATTAAAACTTTATGCACAAGTAAAAACTGTACAAAGGCGGACTTAATTCACATGAATATTCATGAACATTCCCTTGTATATTTCCCGATGTCCATTAAAACGTTTATAACAAACGTGAAATCGATTATTCACATATGACACAATACGATATGACAATTAAAATAGCCATTAATATGAAATGCTCGGGAAGCGGTGAATGATTTGTATCAATAAGTAATTTTCCAGTCATTGTACTGAATGTCGCGTGTTGTTTATTTAAGAAGAGTTCCGCCGGTGTGCGGTTCAATATTAATGACATTATCATGTGACATCCTGCTCAATTTGTTGTATAAATAAGGGAATATTCAAACGGATATTACACACCTAAGTAGTAGCAGTAGAAGTTCAGTCTGCACTTGCGACCAGTGGACCAACGAGGCTATTATCTCCACAATGATTCAATTGAGAGCGCCTGTACTGGCTGGCCGCCCGCTGCCCGGAGACTAGTGGCCAGTAGCAACACTTTCGATGTTACAGGTTAAATGTGATACATTTCAGAGAGCAAACTTCTTAGGAATTATTTGGAGATTGTGAATAAACTAGATCACAAAACACATCCTGCGATAACAAATTCGGTAGACAAGGGCTGGTGAATCAGCGGGGTAATTTTGTCAATGCAACAATATAATATGCAGCACGCTGGTTCCCACTTGCCCCGGGTGCTGGCACTATTATTTAATCTGTGTCTGTGTCATTCGCATCTTCCGCCTGATCTAGTGCGGACTCTGGTGGTGCCGGTGGTCAAAAGCAAGACAAGAGACGTCAAACTACATGCCTATTTCACTCGCCACCGTCGTAGTCAAGGTCCTTGACAGCGTGCTTAACTCACATCTAACAAAGCATGTGCGGTTCTGTGATGCCCAGTGAGGATTCCAGCCTGGGCTGTCAACAGACACTGCTATTGTTAGTTTGAAGCACGCTGTCAAGTATTACACGGATAGAAATACACCGGTTTATGCGGTTTTCCTTGACTTGTCCAGGGCCTTTGACCTTGTTTCATACGATCTTCTCTGGCAAAAGCTATATGAGACAGCGCTGCCGCCAGAGTTCGTATTACTCCTCAGGCAATGGTACCTGAATCAAGAGACGCAGGTGCGGTGGGCGGGAGAGCTGTCGGAGCCATGCCGGCCGGAGTGCGGGGTGAGGCTGGGGGGCCTGTCCTCGCCTTTGCTCTACGGTCTGTATGTTAATGCTCTGATTGAGCGACTCAGCGGCACACGTGTCGGCTGCTACGTGGATGGAGTTTGTTTTAACAACATTAGCTACGCGGACGACATGGTGCTGCTGGCTCCCTCGACCGGTGCTCTCCGAAAGCTACGCAATGAGTGTGAGTCGTACGCTGCGACTCATGGGTTAATTTACAACTCAAGTAAGACAGAGTTCATAGTCTTCAGGTCTGGCACCAGGTGTCCCACTACTGTCCCTCCACTCCTAATGAAAGGTCACCTGATTAGCAGGGTATATAAGTTTAAATACTTGGGTCATCTGGTTACTGATAACCTGAAAGACGACATGGATCTAGAGAGGAAGCGCAGAGCATTGTCAGTTAGGGCGAATATGCTGGCCCGCAGATTTTCTCGATGTACAGACGCAATTAAAATAACTCTTTTTAAAGCATACTGCACAGCACTGTACTCGGGAGCCCTGTGGTTCACATATACGTAAAAGGCTTACAATAGAGATTTCGTATTGAGTGTTAGTTTATCGAAAAGTGATAAATATGTCAGTGAAAAAGTAACGAAATTTTTGGAATGCACAAATTTTGATCATAAGGCCGCCGTGTTTACTAATTTTTTTATGATAAATATTCTTGTATACTGTTTGAAATACACATAAGTAGCTAGCTTATTTATCTACGAACATAATTTGGCTAATAGCTACTGATATTATAGCGTATTGTTATCGTAATCATATTTCCAAGAGTAAAATTCGGCAAACAAATATCTACAAAAAGACTATAAAATGGATATAGTATGTTATCCTTAAGAGATAGACATATGCCATCGCGGAATTTTTTGAAGACTTTTATAAGATACATAATTCCACCATATATTATTTTGTTATATCTCAAAGGGTTTAGACAGCGTTTTCGTTGAAAGCTCCCAGACGGCTTATTTTTTTCCGACACCTCCAACAAATATCGTTAATTTATACAAAAATGCATACAAAAACTTAACAAATTATATACTAAAACCTTTCTCAAGAACCAAGCTATCCATTGGTGAAAACAGCATGAGAATCGGTGCAGTAGTTTTTGAGTTTATTGCGAACAAACAGACAGACAGACAGACGCGGCGGAGGACTATGTAGTGATACTCCAATAGATAATAATTATTTTCTTTCTTTTTTGTAAGTTCATTCATCTCTCAAATACATTGCAAACTATAGTTCTGTATAATTTAGCAGCATTTTTTCAATTTTGTAAATGTGAGTACCATGGAGCCGTTTATTATGTTATTATGATTTATGTTGACTTGAAAAAGCATGGCAGTTGAGAGTATATCATGCTCACTTAAGGACGCTATCACATTTTGAACTCGCTTAAGGGCCTTAGTCCCGTTTAGTAGCGTAAAACGGTCACTTTATGAACAGTACTGCTCATTAACGGCTTGTCTTGAAGATTTTAAAAATATATGATTTTGCTGTATATTCATGTACAACAATTTTCCGAAAGTACTTTTTTTGTATGGTTAATACTTTTGCTGTAAAAAAATATTTTCCAACACGCAATATTTTGGCTTCTATTCCATATTCCTACTAAACGGCTTTGTTAATTGAAAATATTTTTACACTGAAAAATAGATGGTTAGAGGTACCACAGAATCACTAAAGCGCAATTATAAATTAATTAACAATTGCCAAGGAATTCACCCATTTTGAGATAAACGCCAAGAGGTGCCCTGCGCGGGCGCGGGCGGCAGTCGTGCTTTAGCATTCAAACGGGAGGGTTGTGTCGCTCGCTTCTCCGCTCCGGCTATCGATCGACTACGCGTGGTGCATGTGTTAGTGCAAATACTTACGAACGTATTGTAACAGTGTGAGTTTATAGATTAGATCGCTGTAGTGATGGCAAATGGCAGGTAATGCGATTTCGCATTAATTTCATTAGCATGCGAATTTATTAGTCATGGCATGGGAATTGCTATTACTATGCTATTTGATACGAAGATAATTGTGAATAATTAAGTATGTGAATTTTGTTAATATGCGAATTAAAGAGCGCGGTCACCTTAGGACGTCTCCTAGCGTGCGTTTAGTTTACTCGACGATAACGTTTCATTTGTCGTTCGTTTCGTTACACTTGCATATTTTATGTTATTAAGATTGTGGAGGATGGAAGCCACTAAATCCTAAAAAAATACTAAATAAAATAAAGACTTTAAAATGATAATATTTTATCTTTACCACGTTTTACACAGTTCCTAACAAAAGATAGTTTTTAAAAATAATTCTTTATACAAAATAATTTAATAATTATGAGGGGAGTTTCACTCAGAGAAACCACCTTTTCAGTATTATAGTATATTTGGATGTAAAACACTTAACACACAAACATTGGGAACGAAAACCCTAAATAAGAATAAGTTCGTGTAACAAATGGCGGCACGAGGCTGGCACGAGGCGAGCGGTACAATTAAATAAACGCGTCTACGCAGCATGCGTGTAGGCAACGCACTGGCGGCGCATCACTAGCGCGTTCGTCGCCAGGCGAGAGAAAGAGATGACATCTATTTTATGTATCGTGACGGCACGCGACCGCGGGACGCTCGTACTGGACGTAAAGTGTGGGTTGCTACATAATTTATTTTAATCAAATTTATATTAATTATTTATTTAATTTATATTAATTTAATTTATTTATTTATGTAATATTTTTTCTTTGTACAAAATAAGTAAAAAATACATACTGCCAATAAATAATAAGGTTGGTCGGTCCACAACAAAGATAATGATCATACAATTTTTTTTTTTAACAATTTAAAACCAAAAAGTTTTTGTTTAAGATTTTATAAACTTTCCTTCATACTTGATTCCTACTTCATACTTGATTCCTACTTCATACTTGAAGCGCTAGCCGATACGCGAAGCCGGAGATCCTTTCGGAAGTAGAAAACTTTTACGGCCAATTATACGCATCGCACGCATCTCGACCTGGTCCCGAAAATGAGGATTCCAGAGCCACCTTAGTCCGCCATTTCACAGAAGACCTGCCAGAAGTCAGCCAAGATGAAATCGAGGCGGCTCTTAAACAACTTAAAAATGGAAAAGCCCCTGGTGAGGACGGGATTACGACCGAGCTCCTGAAGGCGGGAGGAAGGCCTGTCCTGAAAGAGCTTAGGGAGCTCTTTAACTCTGTCCTGTTCTCTGGGAGAACTCCAGAAGCGTGGCGAAGGAGTGTGGTCATTCTCTTCTTTAAAAAGGGTGATAAGACCCTTTTAAAGAATTCCAGACCCATTTCGCTCCTTAGCCACGTATACAAGTTGTTTTCAAGAGTCGTTACGAATCGTCTAGCGCGAAGACTCGACGAGTTTCAGCCACCGGAGCAGGCCGGGTTTCGAGGAGGATACAGCAACATAGACCACATCCACACCGTGCGGCAAATTGTACAGAAGTCCGAGGAGTATAATCAGCCCCTATGTCTTGCATTTGTGGACTATGAAAAGGCTTTTGACTCTATCGAGACCTGGTCTGTTTTGGAGTCTCTGCAGCGATGCCAAGTCGACTGGCGATACATCAAAGTGCTGAGATGTCTTTATGACAACGCGACAATGACCGTCCCAACCCAGGATCAGCGAACTGAACATATCCCCCTGCGTCGAGGCGTGAGACAAGGGGACGTAATTTCCCCGAAATTGTTCTCTAACGCATTGGAGGATGTGTTTAAGATGCTGAACTGGGAAGGACGTGGCATCAACATCAACGGCGAGTACATCTCACACTTGACATTTTCAGATGACATTGTCATACTGGCTGAATCGCTACATGACTTGCAGCAGATGCTAGATGGCCTAGTTGATTCTTCTGTACGCATTGGTCTCCGGATGAACTTGGACAAAACCCAAGTTATGTTCAATGAACACGTCACTCCGGGATCGATTGCAGTCAATGGCGGTGCTCTTGAGGTTGTTCGGGAATATGTTTACCTCGGGCAAACTCTGCAGTTTTGTAAGAACAACTTTGAGAGGGAGGCTAACAGAAGAATTCAGCTGGACTGGGCAGCGTTTGGGAAACTTCGTCGAGTCTTCTCGTCACGTATTCCACAGAGTCTAAAGATCAAGGTCTTCAATCAGTGCGTCCTGCCTGTTATGACTTACGGAGCCGAAACGTGGACACTCACGGTACGGCTGGTCCATAAATTCAAGGTCACTCAGCGAGCTATGGAACGGGCTATGCTTGGAGTTTCTCTGATAGATCGAATCCGGAACGAGGTGATTCGGCAGAGAACCAAAGTTGTCGACATAGCTCACAGAATAAGCAAGCTGAAGTGGCAATGGGCCGGCCATATTAGCCGTAGAACCGCTGACCGTTGGGGTAGACGTGTTCCTGAGTGGAGACCGCGAATTGGCAAACGTAAGGTAGGACGCCCTCAGGCTAGGTGGAGCGACGATCTTCGCAGGGTGGCTGGTAGCAGCTGGATGAGAGTTGCCGAGAATCGAGCTGAATGGCGTGCAATTGGAGAGGCCTATGTCCAGCAGTGGACTGCTATAGGCTGATGATGATGATGACTTGAAGCGCTGATTAATTTGACAGGACTAAACATAAATTTATCTTCTGTCCTTTTCTTAATGAAATAGAAATAAAAAGATGCACTGAACTTAAATTTAGTTTAGTTTGTGAACAAGGGAATCGGCACCATCGACTAAAGTGACACAACTTAACTATATTTTATTTTGACAGCACTAAGATGGTACTGAGTATTTAATTTAATGAAAATGGCAATTTTTCTATTCTGAATTTGACGTTTTTAAACTAAAATTTAGATTTTCTAACTAAATCTGACTATTTTTAATCGCGATTAAAAAGCTGTGGAATAAAATTAGTTGCCATGAACTAAAATTCACACCAACACCTCGACTTTTGGTGCAAAAACAGTACTGTATAATTTTATCTTTTGTTTTGCTTATAACTCGAAAATGGTGCGTCCTATCGCAAAAATAATGAAAATTTCGACCCCTCTTTTTTGTAATTTAACTCAACATTTAAGTATTTTTTTTTTATTTCATATAAAAAGTGATAACATAAAATATGCAAGTGTAACGAAACGATCGACAAATGAAACGTTATCGTCGAGTAAACTAAACGCACGCTAGGAGACGTCCTAAGGTGACCGCGCTCTTTAATTCGCATATTAACAAAATTCACATACTTAATTATTCACAATTATCTTCATATCAAATAGCATAGCAATAGCAATTCCCATGCCAAGACTAATGAATTCGCATGCTAATGAAATTATTGCGAAATCGCATTAATTGCCATTTGCCATCACTACAGCGCTCTAATCTATAAAGAGACACTGTTACAATACGTTCGTAAGTATTTGCACTAACACACGCACCATAGTCGATCGATAGCCGGAGCGGAGCAGCGAGCGACACAACCCTCCCGTCTGAATGCTAAAGCACGACTGCCGCCCGCGCCCGCGCAGGGCACCTCTTGGCCTTTATCTCAAAATGGGTGAATTCCTTGGCAATTTTTGATTAATTTACAATTGTGCTTTAGTGATTCTGTGGTACCTCTAACTACCTATTTTTCAGTGTAAAAATATTTTCAAATAACAAAGCCGTTTAGTAGGAGTATGGAATACTCGTAAAAGCCAAAATATTGCGTGTTGGAAAATATTTTTTACAGCAAAAGTATTAACCATAAAAAAAGTACTTTCGGAATAATGTTGTACATGAATCTATAGCAAAATCATATATTTTTCAAATCTTCAAGACAAGCCGTTAATGAGCAGTACGGTTCATAAAGTGACCGTTTTACGCTACTAAACGGGACTAAGGACCTTAAGTTTAAGTATCTGAATCGCAACACAACAACATTACGCGGACGCACACATTGAAACCGCTGTCCGCTCGATTTTATACGTAACTTAACTAATCTTGGTACTTGAAGGTATTATTTTTAATTTTACTGGTATCGATTGAGTAAAGTTAGTTGTAAGTTTGTAATCGAATTTGGTGACTGTGATTAAGTACTACCTGCGTGATATTCATGTTTTAAGTAGTTTTGAAATTCATCAGCTATTACGTCCATTACATACCCAAAAATTTCAAGCGCTGGCCATATGGATTAAATACCATATTCTTCCGAAAACTAACGACTTTAACATTTTACTATTACAAGGAACACCTACAATTATTCCCCAGGCTACTTTTAGTTAGAAAAGATGTAATAATAATAATAATAATAAAAACCGGAAAACCACTGAAAATTCAAAAAAGAGACAACAATCTGACCGCGTACCGTGTTCGGATGCTGTCTCTTTTTCAGGTGCTTGAGCCAGCTGTCAGCGTCACGACACAACGACTATCGGATCAGGTGCGGGTCATCCAACGTAATCATATGTTGGATGACACTGTACTTGATCGCCTGCGAAGTGAAATGCAGAGTAGCCATGTCATGGCCCCCCCGTCACAGATTGTTGTAGTACCACCACAATTCAACACAAACCAAGCCGACGAGGGAAGTGATGACAGGGCTACAAATGTAAGTACCCAGTGCAATGAGGAATTGAGGAGTGCTTTGGAAGGTGCGATTCGAGAATATCGGTTCATGTCGCCCGGACTTAGACCACGCTTACCTCGTTTGCCCATGCATAACAAAAATAGGGCGCTGGTGGCGGTCCTGGATTCGCAGTTGTCAAACTATTTTGATGACTGCGAAAACCTCACCGATGCTCATTCGATTCTGTACTGCGCGGCTGTAGCGGCATGTCGTGTAGCTCACGTCAAATTTACTAATGACTCCAGAGCTACACGACCAAAACCAGCTGTACCAGCTTGACAGTGCAGAATTGAACGACGTATTGGTGGGGCCAGAGCGCTCATCGGCAAACTAATCTGCTTCAGGGAGGGCAATACTCGTCCTAGAGTGATGCGCTTTGTGAGGCGGGCGTTCTTAGGGACTGATATCAGTCCTCAGGACTATATATCCCGTGTCACAGAGCGCATCGACTTCCTGAAGCAGAAAGTGTATGCATGGGCGAACCGTATTCGTAGGTATAAGCGTCGGGTGGAGCGATACACTCAGAATCGCACTTTCCAGAGCGATGAAAGGTGGGTCTATAGGGATTGGGAGTGACCGGACCAAGGTGTGACTGACATGTGCCTGCCGGATGATGATGCCATGATTTCTTTCTGGCGCAATATCTGGTCGGTGCCTGTCAGTCACACCGAAGGTGATTGGACTCGGGAAGTTGAGCGAGCGTGCGATTCAATACCAGAAATGGGGGCTATTACCATCTGCCCCCAAGATGTAGCTCGTGCAGTCCGTCCGTTGCCTAACTGGAAGTCTCCAGGGCCGGACGGGCTGCACAACTTTTGGATCAAATGGTTACAGAGGTCGCACGCTTGCTTGGCGGCTCAGTACCAGACTGCTTTGGAGTCCGGTTCGCTGCCCCAGTTTCTCACAACAGGAGTTACCCACCTGCTCCATAAATCAGGTAGTACCGCGGAACCCAAAAATTATAGGCCGATCACGTGTTTACCGACGGTCTATAAAGTTCTTTCATCCATTTTGAGAGCTAAAATTAACCAACATGTAGACACCAACTCCATCATGTCTGCTTCTCAAAATGGATGTAAGAACGGGTCCCGCGGTACTAAGGAGCTACTCCTCATTGATATGGCCTTTAGCCAACAGGTTCGTCGTTCCCGAAAGGATCTGTCGACATGTTGGATAGATTATAAGAAGGCCTATGACTCGGTGCCACATACATGGCTCATGAGGGTGCTGGAGTTGTATAAAGTAGATGCAACTCTACGCACCTTCCTGATATCATGTATGGGGCAATGGAGGACGGTCCTTCGCTATCCAGGATGTCGAAATATCCAGGGGAATAGCGAGCCGATAAGGATTGAGCGAGGCATATTTCAGGGTGATAGTTTGAGTCCACTTTGGTTCTGCTTAGCCTTGAATCCTCTAAGCACATTGCTGGAGGGTTCGGGTCTAGGCTATCGGATGAGGAGAGGTGGTCAGGTTATATCTCACCTCCTCTACATGGATGACCTAAAACTCTTTGCCCCCAACAATTTGCAACTGATGGAGCTACTGAAAGTAACTGAAACTTTCAGTAGTGCCATCAGGATGGAATTTGGTGTGGACAAATGTGCGGTCATGCATGTAAAGCGAGGGGAGATTGTGGAATCCGTGGGAACCCAACTCTCGGATTCCATAAACCTTAGAGCCCTCTCCGCATCCGAAACCTATAAGTATTTGGGTATGTCGGAAGCGTTGGGCATCAATGTTACTGACATGAAGCAATCGTTGAAGGAACGCTTCTTTGGCCGCCTGAAAAAAGTATTGAATAGTCTTTTATCAGGCGGAAACAAGGTGCGCGCCTTCAACGGTTGGGTCATGCCGGTTTTGATGTACTCTTTCGGCATACTCAAATGGACTCAGACCGAACTGGACGCCCTGGATAGAAGGGTCCGTACGCTGCTGACTGCATATCGAATGCATCACCCACAGTCATCGGTAATGAGACTGTATATCCCGCGAAAGTGTGGAGGTCGAGGCTTATTAAACGTTAAGATCCTCCACAATCGCGAGATATGCAGTCTCAGGGAATATTTCCTAGAAGCCGACGTGGGGATGCATCGAGATGTGGTCGCGGCGGACAAGGGCCTCACCCCGCTCTCCTTGGCTAAAGAGAACTGGCGCAAACCTGTAGTGCTTGACACTGATGATCGCAGGGAGGTATGGCAGAGTAAGGAGCTTCACGGATGCTTTTTCCGGGCCCTACATGGACCCGATGTAGATTTCCTAGCGTCCGTAGCCTGGCTGCGTTTCGGTGACCTCTTTGGGGAAACCGAAGGTTTTTTCTGTGCAATTATGGACGAAGTTATCATGACGAACAATTACCGGAGATTTATTGTGAAGGATGGCACGGTTGACATTTGTCGGGCATGCCACCGTCCGGGAGAATCAATCCGACACATTATCTCCGGTTGTTCTCGTCTAGCTAACGAAGAGTATTTGCATAGACACAACCTTGTAGCCAGGATTATCCATCAGCAACTTGCTCTGAAATACAGCCTAGTGGAATTGGAGGTGCCGTATTATAGGTATGTGCCCGACCCAGTTCTCGAAAATGGCAATATCACATTGTACTGGGATCGATCCATCATCACTGACAGGACTATTGTTGCCAATAAGCCTGATATAGTGGTGATGGATCGAATAGAGCGGCGCGCAATGATTATTGACATAACAGTCCCACATGACGAGAACCTCGTGAAAGCCGAGAAAGATAAACAAATCAAGTATCTTGACTTGGCTCGCGAGGTTGTCGACATGTGGGATGTGGACTCAGCGATCATTGTGCCGATAGTCGTATCAGCCAATGGCTTAATTGCCAAGAGCCTCAACCAACACCTAAAGAGGCTCTCGTTGGGCGGCTGGATCAAGGGCTTGATTCAGAAAGCGGTACTTCTGGACACGGCTCGCATTGTTAGGAGGTTCCTCTCTCTGGAGCCCTGACCGCCGGTAGCTTGGACCCTGTTCCCGATACCGGTGGGCTACTATTTTTTATATTTTTAAATGTTTTTATATTTTTTATATTCTAATATTTAAAAATATAATTTATATGTATTTATTTGAATAAAGGAAATAATAATAATATAGCCTTTTATTCAGATCCATATTACAATTTCATATATATGACAAAATACATAGAAAACCTTTAATTTAATGTAAACCTTAATCTAATCTCTTATTTTTTTATTTTTTTTTAATCTGTAGATCTGTTTGCCAGTCGACAAAGGCCTCCTCCAACCTTTTCCACTCATGTCTTTCTTGAGCCACTCTATTCCATGTGACGCCTGCCACTTGTCTTATGTCGTCATCCCATCTTTTTGTGGTCTACCTCTTTTCCTTTTGCGTTCTCTAGGATACCATCGTGTCACAATTTTGCTCCATTTGTCTTTCCCTCTTATCATATGGCCTGCTCACCGCCATTTAAGCCTTCTAATTTTGCACGTTATGTCTATAAACTTTGTTTTGCTTCTTATTAAACGGTTTCTCAGTCGGTCTGACTTTTTCCACATTCATCATGCTCCTTTCCATTGTGTATTGGCATTTTGCAAGTTTGCTAGTCGTGGTTTGTGATAAGGTCCATGTTTGGCTGCCGTACATGAGACCTGGTAGTATGCAAGTGTTAAATCTTTCATAATCTCTTTCAAACCCCAGTACCTTCTCCAGCCATTGGTTATTCTTCTTTCATCTTCTTTGCGCATCGGATTTTCATGTGATATTTATTAGCTGTCCCAGGTAAATATATTCATCTTTATAATCAATTTGGTTGTTTCCTAAATTTATAGTAATTCTCTCTCCGTCTGTCATTACTCTTGTTTTTTCCGGGTTCAGTTTTAACCCTACCTTCACGCTTTCCGTTGCCAGTTCGTTTATCATTTTTGTTATGTCTTCCGGGGATTTTGCAAATAACACAATAACATCTGCGAATTTCAAGTGAGTTAACGAGACACCGTCAACACCGAGATTTTCCCAATTTAGACCACTGAATATTGATTCTAGTACCGCCGAAAATATTTTTGCGACAGGGGAGGGATCTCCTTGTCGTACGCCTATGCCTACTCTGAAAGGTTCGCCTTTCTTTTCTAACTTGATTCTCGTTGTACTCTGGCTGTAAACATTCTTTATTAAGCGGATGTTTTTGTGTTCAATTCCTTGTTCTTTTAATGACTCCCATATCTTTTTGTGAAACAAAGAATCGAATGCTTTGCTATAATCGATAAATGCGATGTAGTAGGTACATTGGTATTCTTTATATTTCTCCATAACTTGGCGTACTACATAAATGTGGTCGATCGCTGAATAGTCTTTACGAAAACCCGCCTGCTCAATGGGTTGGTGTTCGTCTAATATTTTCTCAATCCGATTTAGTATGATCTCGGCAAATACCTTGTATATGTTGGACATAAGGCTGCTGGCAGTAGCTCCCGATTTCATATTTGTCTCCTTTCTTATATAGAAGAATAAAGTTTGATTCTGTCCATTGCCGTGGGATATTTTCGGTATTTATTATCTCGTTAAACATGTCAGTGAGGACAGGCGTTATAACTTCTTTGCTTTCTTTTAGGATTTCGTTGTTTATACCATCGGGTCCTGGTGCTTTGTCTCTTTTTTGACTATCTATAGCTTTTATTACTTCTGTCTGAAGGAGGTTAGGGATATTTGAGATTTCCGCTAGGTCGTTTTTGTTTCGAGCGGTGTTGTGTTCATATGTTTTCTTGTAATAGGATGTGGCGATTCCTAATATGTTTTTTCTGTGGTGGTTCCATTCTCCGGTGCCATTTTCAATTTTTCCGATCCAGTCTTTTGAATTTGTTAATTCCTTATGAGCTTTTTTAACACCACCCGTTTTGGCCACATGTTTTTCGATAATTTCCATTCTATTCAATTTCTTGTCCATTCTTATACTTTCTTTGATGTCTTTACTAATTTTCGCTAAATGCTTTCTTCTATCTTTTACTTTTTTTGCGTTGATTAGTTGGTTTCTTTGCTCTATTAATTTCATGGTATTAGTTGTTAGCCATTTTCTCGGTTCAGATCTAATCTTTCAGTTGTATTTTTCCTGAGTTCCCATGGTCTTTGTGTTCTCTTTGAAGTCTGTGAATGTATCTCTTAGGGTGACTACTTATTGCTCTATTTGATGCTTGCTGAGCTTACCAATTGCTAGTTCCTGTCTCGGTCTAGGTTTCTTTGGTTGTACTGATTTTATTTCACCTCTGATCAGTCTATGGTTGGTATTGAAGTTAAATTTGTTAATGACGTAAAAATTTGTAAAGCAGTTGTTTCTATTGGTCATTATAAAATCGATTTCATTCTTTGTTTTCCCATCTGGTGAAATCCATGTCCACATTTTCTTTGTGTTTTTTTTTTGTATGCTGATTTAAAATTGTTAGGTTATTTTCTAGTGTGAAGTTTATAAGTTTTTCTCCATTTCTACTTCTAATTTTATTACTGTAGATGAATAACCCTAGTACTGTCTCTTCTCTTGGGCGCTTAGCTCCAATTTGGCCATTAAAGTCTCCCATAACGATTAGGTTTTTGTGGGCATGTTCTTGGATAGTGTTATTTAAGTCAAGGTAGAATTTCTCAATTGTTTCCGGGTCCGATTGTTCTGTTGGTGAATATATTTGTAAAATAGACCATGAATCTTTATATCCTGGTAACTTCAGATTCATCATTGCTATGCGCTCCGAGATTCCAAAAAGAAAAGATGTAAGTACTTGTAAATATTATTTTTTTCTGACAATTGTTGGAGCGTTACATAATCAAATACTTGCCTGGGAGTTTATCGCAGACTTTCATTGTGATATTTAAAAATAATAATTCTCTTATGAAAACAATAAGTATTCTATTTACTGAGACTGGCGCGAGTTCAGTACTTTAAAAAAAATTCAAACAAAAGTAGGTAGTAAAAAGTATAATATATTGTTTGAAGGCAAGTTACAAATCGCAATGTAAACAGTAATGTTAAAAAAAATTGTATTCATTATTATAACCTTTTACGCATTATTTGTTTCCGTCAGTATGTTTGGGCGTATGCGTGAGCTATGCTCTAAGATTCATAGACCTCGCGTATCAAAGTTCAACTAGTTCTGGTAGTAAACAGTTATTGTAGAATTTTACTAAATGTCCTTCCATGTTTTCCTGCCGGAACTGATCGTCTGTTTTTACGAATTCATATTTAATTTTGCAATCACCTGTCCACACTGCAAATACACACATGTTTTTACCAGTTACTCTTAATTGGCCCTGGACTTGGTACCATTTGCTTTTTTTGTTGACTATGAAAGCGTCTGATTTATACAATCAAAGTCAATTTTCTTTTGCTTTATTGCTTCGTCGGATTCCATATTAAAGGCAGATGACCGACACTTCACTTCTACAATGCCATGTTCGTATTTGCCGTCTGGCTAAAGAGAAGTGTGGCTACCTATAAGGATTAGCTGCTCAAAAAGATAATCAGTTTCGATTATTCTTCTTTCTTTGGCTTATATTCTTTTATTGCGCAATCCTGCTTCTGTACAAAAAAAGACAACATTAGTAGGTATCTAAGGTAAATCAAATATAACAAATTACCAACAGATGTTGGTATAACTTACAAGTGAAATTTTATATTGTTCATCATCGCCTACGGAGACGTCGAAGCTACTCTCGATTTTAAGTAAAACAACCTACAATATTTTCTAATACAAGACATAACAAAACTCCAGGGTAGATTTGTGATTTCTGAATGAAAATACTTACAAAGTCTAATTACTTTTGTTTACTGCTACGTTTACAGTTTTTTGCCCTTTGTCCGAATTTCCAAATTCGTGGCATCTATAATAACAAATATAAATACTTTAGCAATGCTCAACACAAACAAAAACCATACTTGGTGTCGAAAGTTATAACGCATCTATATTTTCTGTTCTATATTTTCTTTACGTTTTCTGGATTTATATATTGACAACTAAGGCGATACGTCACTAAAATTAACATCCACTATCTTGAATCATAGATTGGATGGTATATTCGTAAACACCACCTTTAACACCTCCACAATTGATAACAATGTCGATTTTTTATTTAAAAAATACACCCGCCATCTTGAATTAAAAAATGGATGACATATTCGTAATCACCACTTCCAAAAACCCCAAAATCAACTATTGTATCGAATGTCTCAAAATAATATTGTATCCGCCATTTTTATTTGATTGTAGATAATATAATTACATAAACACAATGTTCATCGGTAATCTACAAACATTATACAAAAAATTACAACTATGTATTTATTCTAAAACTCAATAATCGTACTTACTTTTATTTCGGTCCGAAAAAGTATCAACTTCGTCCAACCACAGTATACAATACAGTAATCACTTCTTTACGTAATATTTTTTTTACGAGAAACCGATATACCCGTGCTTCCACGAGCGCATTTGAGCACAGAATGACAAACTGCGAGTGTCCGCGGGTAGAAATTGACATCGAAGATTGCTTTTAATTCACCACTACCTATATCTGCAGATTTTAAGTGGTAGCCTTGGTAGGATAATTCTTTCTTTCTTATTTTAATTGCATAATTTACCTACCTAATTACAACCTCATTGAAATTAGTCCTAAGTATCTTACGTTTCCGTTTACCTCCCATATAAATCAAAAGTGGCGAAACAGAAGTTAAGAAGCTGGAAATTATGATTCGCAAATCGCAACTTTTGTTTACCATAAATACCAACTATTTACCTTTAACGCGGTCTTGTTGGGTCGCTGGATGGCGCCAGTAAAGATTGTAGGCGTATCCATGGGCA
Organism: Dryobota labecula; assembly: GCA_947523025.1. Classification (NCBI taxonomy): domain Eukaryota; kingdom Metazoa; phylum Arthropoda; class Insecta; order Lepidoptera; family Noctuidae; genus Dryobota; species Dryobota labecula. The sequence goes on along the minus strand of OX383296.1, from coordinate 126,560 downwards.
CCGAGGTGCATCTTCACCTCCACGAAGCGAGCTCTATAATTTTTGCACTTCACATCGAGGTTTTCGTTCGTCCATTCATACAAAGAGTAATTTTTCATACATTCATCGAAATAGTATGTCTAAGTACTGTTGTAGGTATTTTATTATTTTTTTCATGAATCAGTGAAGTGAAGGATGCAAGTGACTAAATCGCCACCCTGTTCATATAGATTGAGTAGGTATATTAGACGTTTTTGGGGCTTACTCCCAAACTACTCCATTCTTTTGTTCTAAAAAGATAAGAATCTCATACATTAGTTCCCAAGTTACTCCGCACCTAGCTTCTGACGTTTCATAAGTGCCCATGTAGGTTTATGTGAAATAAAATATTTTTGATTTTGATTTTGACTGACGACTCCAAGGAATTATTAATATTTAAAAATACTTATTATTTTGTTCACATTCTGCTCCATAGGTATCTGGAATCAATCTCAAAGTACTCCACCGATTATTCGTTATCAATTCCCAAACTGCTCCATTACACACACACTACATCATCACTACATATTATAAAACAAAGTCCTCCGCCGCGTCTGTCTGTCTGTCTGTCTGTTCGCGATAAACTCAAAAACTATTGCACCGATTCTCATGCTGTTTTCACCAATGGATAGCTTGGTTCTCGAGGAAGGTTTTAGTATATAATTTGTTAACTTTTTGTATGCATTACTGTATGAATTACCGATATTTGTTGGAGGTGTCGGAAAAAAATAAGCCGTCTGGGAGCTTTCAACGAAAACGCTGTCTAAACCCTTTGAGATATAATAAAATAATGTATGGTGGAATTGTGTATCTTATAAGGGTCTTCAAAAAAGTCCGCAATGGCATATGTCTATCTCTTAAGGATAACATACTATATCCATTTTATTGTCTTTTTGTAGGTATTGTTAGCCGAATTTTACTCTTGGAAATACGATTACGATAACAATAAACTCAAACTCAAACTCAAAGCATTTATTTCAAATAAACCAATTACAGGTACTTTTGAATTGTCAAGCAAGGGGTCGGTCAGTCAGAAAGATGAAGCTAGTTGCCCATTCCAAAGCGTAGTAGGTTCCTATGGAGAAGAACGGACAAGAAACTCCATGGACACTCTTTTAAAATATTGTTACAAAATATGGGTTACATCATTCATGTTGAAGTTATACATGTGAGAACAATGTAGAAAGACGTGCACGTTAGAAGCGTCCGTAATAGAAACAATTCACAAAAATTAAAATAAGCCGTGGCAGCTAAGAGATGACCAGTCCCAACTGACGGCGCCCGTTCACGAACATGACGCATGGATCAGCACCATTTAGCTCAACCATTTTGAAGGGAACTTAATGATCCAACACACACGCCACCACCAGCGAGACATTTGAGTGAGCATGACATACTCTCAGCCGCCAGGGCACATTCAAGTCAATAAAAGACATATTACCCGGTAAATGGTAGCTCTATAGTACATAGTACTCACACCTGTGCTATGCAATTATATAATTCAAGGACATTGAGTTTATACAATGCAAAAATAGTTTACAATCTTCAGCAGCTCCAATAATATTTTCAAATGCTAATCAATTAGTTTATGCGCCCTTATGGAGCAGGACCAGCATTGAGCCAAGCATTTTTGTCAGCGATGTAATCCCCCAATTTATAATATGCTTGGCTGCATAGTGTGCGTTTTATACAAGTTTTAAATTTTGTTTCGTTCAATTGGAGTATGTGGGGAGGTATTTTATTGTAACATTTTAAACAGTACCCCATGAAGGATGAGTCTACTTTAGCCAGTCTGAAACCTGGTTGAACTAATTGGTCCCTATTTCTGGTACTATAATTGTGTCTTTCACCTCTTTTACTGAAAATATTTACATTTTTCCTTACGTACATGATGAATACGCTATAATATCAGTAGCTATTAGCTAAATTATGTTTGTAGCTATATAAGCTAGCTACTTATGTGTATTCGAAACAGTATACAAGAATATTTATCATAAAAACATTACTAAACACGACGGCCATATGACCAAAATTTGTGCATTCCAAAACTTTCGTTACTTTTTCACTGACATATTTATCACTTTTCGATATACTAACACTCAATACGAAATCTACACTTATTTCTCAGTAATTCTGTATAAGATTCTTCTAACATTAAACCGTTTACTCATTGAATCCATTACTTTACGCACGTATAACCTTGATGAATGTTTACATTAAGCATCGCGTCACACCGCCACACGACCACAGAGTATAGACGTATTTTGTTTTCTTTTTTTTTTCGTTCGTTTAGTGGTGTTCCCGCTAAAATGTCAACCGGTCAAGTATTAGTCGATTAATTGAATTCTACAGCCAGATCGTGTTGCAAGTACAAAATAAATGTCAAATATTTCGTCCAATTGCGAACGTGACCCTGAGAAAAGTTATGCACCAATGGTGCTCATTAGACATTTCGAGCGTTTCCTCAGCACAAACGGTGTATTATGCGACATTTCGGAGGATTTCGTTTTGTTTTCACATCGTTGGTACTTACGTGAATAATTTTAAAATTATTATTTGTGTCGCATTTTTATTTCGTGTTGATAATTGGTACAATTGATTGTTTTAAGAATTTGAGTGAAATTACGTATTTTGATTTTGTGTTTATTATCTTTAGGTAAAGACTCATTCACGTTCAGAACACAAGTACTTTTACTATATTAAATAATTTTTTTCGGTTTCTATTCACATAGTGAATCACATTAAAATTAATATTAAGTTAGAAATTGGAGATATATCCTGGGATATGGAGAAGGACATAGGGTACTTTTTATGCGATAACCGACATCCACACGGGCGAAGCCGCGGGCAAAAGCTAGTTACCTATAAAATACATATACTTCAGTACAGTCAGTAACAAAAATTCATAAAAGAAAGATTAAAGTTTAGCATTTTCTTATAACGTCAATGCATATTTAAAATTGTAGGCTTTAATCCTTACGAATACACACAAAAACACACCATCACACCACACCACGTGGGCCATCATGTTTTTATCTATACCCAAAGTCTCAAATTCAGATAATTTATGTAAACAAAGGGGATAACATACCAAAAAATTGGCTTCGTAATGGTAATTCACATAAAATGGCGAAAAAAGAGGTTTCATTTTCTTTTAAGTACTGATTTTAAGAAATAATAATTTAAAAATAATCATACCGTAATAATTTTTAAACAAAGTTATTAAAAAAAAGGAGATTTTCTGGTATAAAATATTTTATGATACTGGTAACAATGCAGGGGATCCAAACATTTAATCAAATTTTTTAAATCTTCAACAAAACTAATATTACAACTCTCATTCATAGATTCATATTTTAAGTAGCATATCTTTGTGGATGTAAACGGCTGTAAACTGTTTGGAGTGGAAATAGATTTTGGGAGGCCTACGTCTAGCGATGGACTTAAAAGGGCTGATTATGACGATATTATGCCGTGTCTCCGACATACTACACAAATCATTGTATGGAAACGATATTTTGTTATCATAGGTCTTATAATTAATTCACTTTAATTTCAGCGATGACTATTTACAAACAAAAAATATGATAAAATGTTTTGTACCACTGTCGTGTCATTTTGACAGTGACATTTCTTGACATTACTTTGTTTACATAAATTATCTGAGACTTTGGATATAGTATAGTTTTTTTTTTTTAAACTTTGCTCCACTCTAGGAATTTCTCCTATATCGTGGGTGCGTTTACAAACTTACTTACTTTATGTCTTTGTATTTTTTTTAGTTTCATTTAACATTATACCATGTCATCAAATTGTACTATGTAACTAGGAAGGGTACTGTCTCCTGAGATACAGGTTAACTACCTAGTTCAGGAGGTAGAGCTTTTTTATGTAACAGCGACTCTTGTTTGCAAATAAACGAATTTATTATTATTATTAAACAAAAAAAAAACCCTAGTTCGCATACAATTTGTAATCTTAGCATATACGTCTCAAAATAGTTTTAAGTCTGATTCTACATACTTGAAATAATACTACATACATTACCTTAGTTTTTTTTTATGTAGTAAGTTAATTTGATAACTTTTATTAGGATTCAGTGTATAAGAAAGAAAGACTGTGACTTCTAAATTTATGTATAAGTATTTTTTATCATCTTATGTAAAATTTCAAATGATTATTGGTCGAATATTTAAAATATTTTATGTTAGGCTTAATTCAAAGTCAAAGTCAAAGTCAAATCATTTATTTCAAATAGGCACGAAGATGCACTTTTGAACGTCAAAAATTACATGAATAGTTAATAGATTCTAGTTGCGCCTTCCAAAATGTAGTTATGTATGGAGAAGAATGGGCAAGAAACTCCATACTTACTCTTTTAAAATGTTAATTGCCAGATATCATCTTAGAGTTTTTATTATTTGTTTTTTATGTTTTTTTAGACGTCTGAATCCGGAACCCCACTTTTTTAATTTTGTCAGTTGATTTTTGAATATTTTTAATTGTTGAATTATAATAAATATGTTAGGCTTAATTGCAGCATATCAATTTAGATTTTTTATTATTTGTATTTCATGTTTTTTAGACTTCTGAATCCAGAGCCCCACTTTTTTAATTTTGTCAGTTGATTTTTGAATATTTTTACTTGTTGAATTATAATAAATATGTTAGGCTTAATTGCCACATATCAATTTAGATTTTTTATTATTTGTATTTCATGTTTTTTAGACTTCTGAATCCAGAGCCCCATTTTTTTAATTTCGTCAGTTTTTTTTTTTTTTTTTTTAATTTTTGAATATAAAAATAAGATCCAAAATGATTGTTGAATTATATTAAAGTCTTTTATTTAAAAACATATTTATACTTAAAAATATATTTGAGCCTGACTGTACGTCAGCTACCTACCCATTTGTAGTATTCCGGTACTTATTTAAATTAGCTTTTTGATTAAAATGTAGTGGATTACTTTGAGAATATTTTGATGTTATCATGGAGTAGAATGAAACCTAATTAAAAATATTATATTTTTCATGGAGCAGTTTCGGAACTCTTTTTGGAGTACTTTGGGAATAAGCCGTTTTTGGATATTTATTTATTTCTGAATGTTCTTGTACCAATATGTTATTTTAAAGCCATTGGTGCCGATTCCCTTGTTCACAAACTAAACTAAATTTAAATTCAGTGCATCTTTTTCTTTATATTTCATTAAGAAAAGGACTGAAGATAAATTTTAGTTTAGTCCTATCAAATTAATCAGCGCCTGTCACTACTCCATACAAGTTTAGACGTGATTAAAAACTTGCCTACTAAAATAACGTGAATTTACGTCAAGCGCTGATTAATTTGACAGGACTAAACTAAAAGTTATCTTCTGTCCTTTTCTTAATGAAATAGAAAGAAAAATATGCACTAAACTTAAATTTAGTTTAGTTTGTGAACAAGGGAATCGGCACCAATATGTTATTTTTAAGTTTTTATTTTAAAGGGTGCAAGAGGGTGCAGTTGCCCTCGCAGCCTCGAGGGTGCAGTCTCGGAGCCCACGGGTGTATCATCTCGGTAAATAGATAAAATCGACTAGGTACTTCTAAATATTCGCAAGAATACCTACAGTGATAGAGTACCTAGGTTTTAACTTTCAATTGATGAGGTGTGTCCACATTAATCCTACGTAAACTAACACTATTAAGGAACGTCATTTAATATTCTGAGTCCTAGACAATTTCATTTAGCGTAATGTGCCATTAATGCAACTTGAACTCTTCATTCGTGGTTTTTGTGGAAAATACATCCACAATTTTGACAATATGTGTATGTAAAGTCCAATGTCATACATTTGACTTGGCAAGAACTTGACATTCTTCTCATTTTTCTTTGCATGCAAAGGCCTCTATGAGCTGTCAAGTAATACGTAAGAATAATACCATCTAGTCTCTAGCCCTAAACTTGCATTCAAACGAAATCCTTCAAAACAGCTTGAAAAGTGAGAATCTCAAAATTATCTGGCGTGCTAAAACTGCATAAACTAAAAAATATTACGTGGTTTTAAGGATTCCATTGACTTATAAAAAGAGGAAGATTGGGTACGCGTTCCTCGACGTGGACCGCATAACCTATGCCGACCGGCACAACTAACCTTCAGTCACAATCGAACTAGCGTTTGGGTAACACATGTGCAGCACGTTGAGTAAAATTACCGTAATTGTCAAAATAAGCAGCAACAATGCCTTCCTGTGTTTTCAAAATGTGCACAAATAATTCACAAACCAAAAAAAAAACAAGTTCCACGGGATTACTTTCCACTCGTAAGTTCATCAAAATTTATTTTCTTTAAAATTCTCTTGAATAATAAATATTGTTTTCTAGGTCGCCATTTGTTTCCGAGTCGTTATGGGTACGTAACAGTGGCAACTATTGCTATCTTGTTCCCGCGACAGCCCGCGTCATATCTCTAGCTTTTTCGGTTATTGATGCATGCATGACACACGGACATCGGAAATGTAGTTGTGTGGGTGTGTTTACATGTAATTGTTTCTATTCTAATAATGTTTACGTGACATTAGAGCGGTACCCTATCTTCCTATTTTTAAACATCAATGGGTAAAACCCTATTTTCCCTGCTTGGACGCATACTTGCAAAAAGTGTATTAAAAATCAAATACGAAGTTACAAAGGCATTAATCAAGATTTGTCCTTTGTTCAAACAATAGGGCTCTTTCAATGACATCTCCACGATTGTTTGTTGAATCATCTCTAACTCGCGATTCGATCGGCACACCTGCCAAAAGATAAGCGCTAAGCTTAGAAGAATGGGAAGTCAGTTTTGTGACGATCGGGGGTTTACCAACAGATCGAGCGAAAACAGTCAATTCATGAAAGTCTCGAAGGTGATCTTGGAGCTGTACTGAGTTCAGTTCAATAGTCAGTAGTAATCGATCTAGACGTGCTGTAGTGACCCGGCTTCGGGGTCCTCCTGGACGGGCCGCCACTCGCAAGGTGTCGATGGTAAATTCATTGAACGGCGGAACTAGGGCATGCTGTTGCATGCCAATGTTCAATGAATTTGAATTGAGAACCTCCGATATTTCGGAAGGTTCTCAATTCAGGAACTGAGTTCCAATACTGGAGATCTGATTCCGGAATTCCGGAACTAGTAACTTTTAAAGTTTGTTTCAAATCAAACAAGATTTATAATTATATCAGTCTTTTAGTCATTTTTAGTAACAAATTAAACATCTTTCTCCCTTATTACTCTAATTAAACATTGGCCGTCTAGCAGCTTGTGGAAAGTTCCACATACTAGTTTGGTTGCGTTTAGATAAAATAATAATCAAAATATCAAAAAATTATGAATATCGGAATTCCGATATTACTCCCCTCAATTCCGGAATTGAAATATCAGAAAAATTGTTACGGCATTCCGGAATTACGAAATTCCAGAATTCCGGAATGCATGCCCTAGTAGAAAATGTATGGAGAAATTTGAGGGCGTTTCTTATTTTTCTCATAAATTAAAAAGTTATTTGTTTACCTACAACATATTTAGCTTGCCGTACAGAGGACTACATAAGCAACTATTTCTTATTATTTTTAAGTTTAACTATGCAGTGGATTTAGCTATAATGGTTCCTATTCAGACGCCATTTTTTATTTTTTTTGTGGTTATTGTGATAGCTAAAATGTTTTTGTGTGAATATTTTGTATAGGGATATACATTTTTTATGGTCTCATTCTGGAGATGAATATATTTTCTTTAATTTGAAACCAAGATATCCTCGCAGTTATGACTCGCATTCATTAAAATTGTACCTGAAAAGACTGATATTTGTGGAAAAATGTGATAGCGTCCTTAAATGTCTTACTGATGGTGGCGCGTGTGTTGGATCATTCGGTTCCCTACAAAATGGTTGAGCTGGATGGTGCTGACACACGCGTCATGTTCGTGAACGGGCGCCGTCAGTTGGGATTGGTCATCTCTTGACTGTCAAGGCTTATTTTTAATTTTTAATTATATATTTTGAATTTTTTTATTAGTTTTTACATTGTTTCACATATAGAAGCAACAAGAATAATGTACCCAGGATTTTGTAATATCTTGATTTAAAACAGTGTCCTTGGAGTTTCTTGGCCGATCTTCTCCATACTGATCTACGTATTGGAATGGGCATCTAGCTTCAACTTTCTTACTAACTGACCGTTTCTTTGACAATTCAAAAGTGCCTGTAATAGGTTTAATTTGGTTTAGTTTGAACCGAATACGAACTTTGGCCGAACAATCGGTTATTTTTACCGCGCTGCAAGGTTTTTTGTGACGAATATTTTTATAGTCTTCTAGAAGCTCCGTATATTTTAAGCGACTGTTTTCAGAGGTAGAAAATTAATATTAACAAAAACGTAGCAGACTCCTGCCAGATAACGCAAAATCCTTTGTAGGTTTTTGCACCATAACCATAACCCTTGGTAAATTTTTAATACTAGTAGTGGTAATAACATTATAACTACTTAATACTTTTATATGCTGGTCCTGCTCCATAGGACAATTTAGAGTCTAGACAAAATCAAACTGGTTGCTAATTTAACTGTATAATTTATAATTTTTATGATATTAATTTTATTTTCTGTGATTAATATTTTAACTCACACACTGACTTATTATATGTTGTTTTTATTTTTTATTTTTTTGGGAAATCATATCCAATGTTTGTAAATATGTGAGCACCATGTACCTATCGCATTTATTAATTTTTCTGTTATTACTTCACTTTTCATTCTTTTTACCAATTGTGGTAAGTAATTTTGATGAAATTTTTATATTTTTTATTTTTTTATTCTAGGTACATAGTCTTCAGCTATAAATATTAATTAATGTATACAAACTATTGTTAACATTTTAAAAGAGTAAGTATGGAGTTTCTTGCCCATTCTTCTCCATACATAACTACATTTTGGAAGGCGCAACTAGAATCAATTAACTATTCATGTAATTTTTGACGTTTAAAAGTGCATCTTCGTGCCTATTTGAAATAAATTATTTGACTTTGACTTTGACTTTGACTTTATAAAAATTAAGAATTGTGATTTTTGGCGATAATTATTTCAAAGATAAATAAATACCTAACAACTTAACAGGTCCTCAAAGGACACGGTTGTTTCGGGAGATTCTTGTTTAGGATAAGGCGGGAGGAAACGCCCGGGTGTTACCACTGTGTGGATCGCCCGGAAGACACGGTAGAGCATACGGTGGAGGCCTGCCCGGCTTGGGTAGAGCACCGCCGTGTCCTCACGGAGGCGATCGGTGGCGACGATCTCGCGCGTCCGGTGGCTCCTTCTGCGAAGCAGTAATGCGCGCGAAGGAGGAGGGGGAACGCGTGAGGGAGAGAGGGGTGAAATGGTATTTTTTTTTGGTCAAAAGTCGAAAACAATGCTGCCTAAAAATTTTTTTGAGAATGTGCAAATAGCGCTCTTTCATACGATACCCCACATGCCCTAGTAGCCCGACTTCGAGTTTTAAAACCCCGTTAAATCCTAGATGCAAAAAAAAAACTTTTATTTGCAAAATAGTTGGGCAAACGTCATCTATCAAACTATTCCAAATTTAAATTTGATAGCTTTAGTAGTTCTTGTGATATCCGGCTGTGACAGACAGACGGACAGACAGACTGAGTTGCATCATAAGGGTTCCTTTTTACCATTTTGGTACGGAACCCTAAAAAGAAGCACAGAAAATATCAATTCTTTGAAATCGAAATCAGATTTTCATTGCTTTGTTGAAAGTTGATTGAAATAGCGTATTATGTCATAATTTACTATCAACCCAGCGAAGTAGTAATGGAATAATTCGACTGTTGTCATCTCAGTATCATTCTTATGAACTGTATGGGAAAAGTTTGTCGATTTCTGACTTTTCTAGTACTCAAACCTCAGTTGGTCCTATAAAGTTTTTTGATCCTCGTAAGAAACAGGATTGATTGGCATCAAAAAACTTTATTGTGAAAATTGCCCATTTTCTTGCCGACTGTACATTTTTTTCAAAATCTATGAATGCAGATCAATTTTTTTCTAAAAGTTAAAGATAGTCTTTTAAGACCATTTTCTTGTAGCGACCACGTTTAAGGTACCTGCCCTTATGGACTCATCTCAAAACATAATGCAATACTGCTCATCCCCCATAGCAAATAGCGTGATAATTAATACGTAGTAATTTGACCAGACCTATAGGAAATATCTATTCAAAACTTGAACAAAATCGGTCCGGTAGTTTTTGCGTTTACCTGGAACATACATTCAGACAAACAGACGAACAGATAAACAGACAAAAATTCTAAAAACTATATTTTCAGCATCAGAATCGTTCCCAGACCTCGTGGCAATTACTTTTTTTTTCAAAAATATTCAATGTACAGTTTTGACTTCGCTACGATTTTATTATATGTATATAGATATATATGTCGGAGAACGGAAGGTTTCTCTCGTTATCATCAGCCTTATTTTAACTACTGTGGGCGTACTGTGGGTAGTGTTGGTTATTGCGCAATAGAAAAACCGAATTAAACTCAAATCAAAAGTCATTTACTCAACCTGAGATTACACAAACTTCAAAATTACATAAGACAGTCCCCCAAAAACGCCCATCCCTTCACCACTTCCTAGTGCTTTAGCTTGGAAGAAGAAGTAGTGGAACAAACTCCCCAGCAGCACAGCTGTCTGTTCAGTTAGAAGAACACGATTCTATACAGTAATGGGTATGCAAAGTAATTAATGTTGGTACACGACACAACTATACCGAACGCGCAACAGTTCCTTGACGTCTTCACTGCTTGACCGCCACCAATGCTCCGCACCGCAACACCGCACCGCACCGTAGCACCGTTGCTTTTCGAATGTGCGGCGATCACTTGTCGCCCGTCGAACGTTATGTTGTACTCCGTCATGCGCCGCTAAACAGCACTGGCGTCTCGATTAGTCAAGACTCGTTGGCGCAAACGCCAATAACTCCATCGAACGCGACTAGTTGGCGCTGGCGTACCGGATACAACTCATCTCCGACATATAGATATATAGATATAGATATAATATATTCATGAAATTTTATTTGAGTACATTTCAACTGACTGCGGTGTTCAATAAACCGGTATTCGCAAAGCTAACTCGATCAAACTGCAATTTTTTAATTTGTATAGTACACCATCATAAAAACCTAATCAAAGAGGATTCCTCAATGTGAAACTTTCCTTTCTTTTGTGGATATTAAATATACTGAGCCTCCGTTTTCGGGTAATATTATTTGTTTATTGTGGACTTAGGACTTAAGAAGAATAATAGTGATTGAATAACCACTAGCAGTGACACACACACAGTGAAACATTTTGAGAGCAATTAGCTAAAAGTAGTTGTAGCTAATGAACTCATGACTCATACCTAAGCGAGCATAGAGGATGTCTCCGTAATGTAGTGCACAGTTCACGTGGGTACATACAGGGTGTTTAATGTTTACTTACCACACGCTGAAACGAAACACAAACGGAACCTTTTAGATGACAAGCAACACAAACGTCGCCGCCTCAACTTTCCTCGTACAAACATTATAATTCGCTTGCCACATAACATCCCTTCGTTAGCATGCTTATTTGTGTATGATTCATTAAACACATCATGATGTCCCTATATGTACATGTTCATCACCCAAAGTTTGGAATGACCCAATACCATCATTTGTATTGTTGTTTACGTAATCAATTATATTAAAATTACATTATTATTGAAAACTTCAGCAGTGTACACGACATTTATGTGTATGTTTTATTTTATTTTATTTTTATTTCTTCAGGATAACAAACAATTGCGCAATAATGCTTAACATTTAGGTACAGATATTTTATAAAACACTTAAGTAATAACGCAACCAGCATCGTTATCCACAAATTAATCCAACAGTAAAAATAGTTTGAGCAACTTACAAGCAAACTTAGCAAACAATTTGTCTATCATAGATCAACTATTGTGTCTTGTAAAAAACCGTGTGACAAACTAGACGTGTGTATATAACAACTAAAAACTAATAGGATTTTTTATAAACACTATTTTTAAACTGTGCAAGTGACAATGCAAATATATCAATATCAGCAAAATCATCGTTGTAACTTTTCATTAGTCGACGTAAAGGAGCTCGCTCTCCTGCGTTGGTTCTGCACCGCTTCGGTGCGAATAGACTGTGAGTGTAAGTATCACGAATACGATGGGAATGACTAGGTATGCGAAGGTATATTTGGTTAATTAGGTTATTACAATCCAATTTATTGTGACAAATCTTGTAAAGGAACGTTTGATCATGATACAGCCTCCTTACTTTAAGAGTTGATAAGGAAAATTTAGCTAGAAGAGTGTGATATGATGACCACCTATTAAACAATTTATAGTTAAGAAACTTAAGATATTTACGTTGTACTGATTCCAATTGGTCACTATATTTATTGTAGATGGGGTTCCATACACAAGTGGCATATTCCAGTTGAGATCTAATAAGTGCTTTGTACAGTAATAAGAATGTAGATGGTTTCTTAAATAAGTTACAGTTTCGCCTTACAGAGCCATACAGTTGAAAACCCTTGGCTGTGATGTGATCAACGTGTGCATCAAAGTGTAACTTTGAGTCAAAGAGTACACCCAAATCTTTAATTAGGGAAACTTTATCCAGAGAAGTGTTACAGAGAGAGTATGTGAATTGAACGGTATTGATTTTTTTGGTAAAAGAAATATACTTACATTTGGATAAACTTAGATGTAGTTTATTGGTCAGACAATAGGCAGAAAATCGATCAAGGTCTTGTTGCAATTTAAAACAGTCTTCAACGGTTCTTATTTTACGAAATACTTTAAGATCGTCAGCGTATAAGAGGAAACCACAATTTTTAAAACATGAGTTTATGTCATTTATGAATAGGATAAAAAGAAGTGGACCCAGTATAGACCCCTGTGGAACACCAGGTGTCACGCTGATCACATCTGAAGAGAATCCATTGACCACAACCTTCTGAGTTCTATTTTTTATATAAGACGTAAACCAACGAAGCAAGCTTCCATGGATACCGTTATATTCAATTTTTTGTAAAAGCATGGTATGGTCCACCTTGTCAAAAGCCTTGCAGAAATCCGTATAGACTGCGTCAACTTGCAATTGATTGTCCATATTTTCAAACAAAAAGTTAGAATACAAAACCAGGTTACTAACTGTGGACCGATTTTGTATGTATTATCAGATCGTTATTTTACATAGAGTGTAAAATAATAACTCTCTTACCTGAAAGCTTACTTTATGTAACTTATCTATATATAATACTAGCTGATCCGACAGACTTCGTTCTGTCAAAAGCTATATGAAAAATAGATGTTGGCCGATTCTCAGACCTACTCAATATGCTCACAAAATTTCATGAGAATCGGTCAAGCCGTTTCGGAGGAGTACGGGAACGAACATTGTGACACGAGAATTTTATATATAAGATTTATTTATACAAATAATTAAATCGTAAACTTTCCGTGTCTGTACATAAAAGATTTTTACAAAAAAAGTACTGGAAGATGTGAGAAATAAGTAATAGGACATCTTATCGTGTCACAATGTTAGTTACCATATTCCTCCGAAACAGCTTGACCGATTTTGATGAAATTTTATATGCATATTCAGTAGGTCTGAGAATCGGCTACTATCTATTTTTTTTTAAGTTTTAGGTAGGTAGGTAGGTGGGTAGGGTAGGGTAGGTAGGTATCTACCTACCTACCCTACCTATCCACCCTACCCTACCCTACCTATCTAGGTAGGGTAGGGTAGGGTAGATAGGTAGGGTAGGTAGGGTAGGGTAGGGTAGGGTAGAGTAGTGGAGTTTATCCTATAGCTTTTCACAGAACGAAGTCTGTCGGGTCAGCTTTTTCTTCTCAGGGATAGTCAGATAGGAAATGTCGACTTCCCCAAGCTTGTTTTTATATTTTTTATATGACGTGTAAAAGTGATTCCGATATCCTATTTACAGAATAAACGATTTCATTTCATTAGCTTGTCTTATATATAAAACTAGCTTCTGCCCGCGACTTCGTCCGCGTGAAATTTCGGCCCAACCATCGCAATGCATCCCGTCGCTTGCCTGCGCTTTAACTTTATTATCGCTTAGCGTTCTTTCTGACTTTTGTTTTTTTCGCTTGGCTCCTAAGGATCATAGCGTGATGTTATATAGCCTATAGCCTTCCTCGATAAATGGGCTATTCAACAATGAAATAATTTTTCTATTCGAATCAGTATCTAGTTCCTGAGATTAGCGCTTTCAACCAAACAAACAAACTCTTCAGCTTTATAGCTGACCCGCCCAACTTCGTCTGCGTCACCTAAGAGAGAGAGTGGTTTAAGTAATTAATTTTCTCTTTATATTGTTACGGAGTTATTTTAAAATTATGATATCTCCTAACATGTTGATTGAAATCAAGTGATGTCAAGGACAATTTTGTTTACATTTAAATACTTGTGATTAATAACATATTTATTTGGATAAGGATTAATATTATTTGGACAAAACTCCTTCGCAAATAATGCATTAATTTCAAATAAATTTGAGTACCATAAAAAAGGTTATAGTGAGTCAATTTTAAAAGATAGACATATGCTGTCGTGGACTTTTTTTTAGAACTTTTAAAGAGGAACAATTCCATCATATATGATATTTGCGTAACTTAAACCGTTTACGCAGCGCACGCAAAGGAAGCTCTCAAAAAATAATATTTTTTCCCGTTTTTGCAACATTTTTCATTTATGCTCCGCTCCTATTGATCGTAGCGTGATGTTATATAGCCTATAATATTTCTCGATAAATGGACTATCCAACACAAAATTATTTTTTAATTCCAACTCGCGCGTTCATACAATTGAACGCGCTAATCTCAGGAACTACTGGTTGGAATTGAAAAATTCTTTCAATGACACTTCAGAGTCAACCAAGGAAGGGGCCAAAATGTTCCCGGTCAACTCTTCCGTGCTGTGGACAGAGGACAGAAACGCTAATACTGGTAATTTTACGGACGCCAAGGCCAACAAAATGGATGGGTAGTGTGGCTTGCAGCCACGCTCGGCCGTCCAAAGCCACATTTAAAATGGATATTAGGGTGCTGCGAAAAATTTGGTAATTTTGTCCAAGAAGTGTGGTTGTTTCCATAAAGGGGAAGAACGTAGAAAATACATAAAATTTGGGCCATAACAACAGTAACTAATCAGGGTTAATGCCGAATGTATTAAAGTCCAGGGAAATTAAAACAATTTGTCAGGATATCACTCACAATACCTATTAGGTTTCCACAAAATCACTTTTCACTTGTCTACACTTCAACCTCTTGACGTCTCTCTAAAAAACCCCCGTGCGCACTACTTCCCATCACGTGGTATTTGTTTTCCGGAAGCCGCCTAGGCTGACATTTATAATAAAACGAGGTGGTACAACCGGAAGTAGTGCGCGCGATAACACTTAATTTTATTATTAATGTAAACATTAAATATTGTTATTAAATTTAAATACCGAAAGTATTTTAAACATAATGAGTATTAATGAGTGTTTATGATTGATCAAATTGAATACAATAGCTCAAAATGATTAATCGATATCGGAAATCCGACTATCGAAGAGTTTCTAACAAATGTAAATTAATTTTGGATAGTCTGTCTGAAATATCGTTGACATTTTTATCGTCGATGAATTGAGTAAAGCTATCTTCTAAAATTGGGGAACCTAGGAGGTGCAGTGAACTTTTTTCTAGAATTTTAATTTGTGGGGCTATTGCATTAAATTTCTCTAGGGTCGATTGCCTGTTGGTAATATCAGAAAGGTAAATTTCACATTTTGATGGATTAAGGTCCAAGCCAATAGATTTAAATTGCTGTTTGAGGAGTTGTAGATCTTTTCAAACGGTGCCTACATCACCTCCTAGCGTTCCATCATCTAAATACCATACGTTAAATTTCGAATTTAGTATCTGGATAACTGGATGAATAGCTAAACTCAAAATAACTATAATATTTAATATCTATTCAAGTTGAAACGCAAAAAAGATCTGTCCGCAGATAGTATTGGATACATCCCATTATGCAATCTAGATATACAGAGGGAGCATTTTATACTCTTATTAGCTAGCTAGAAAATGCACATCGGAAGTTTTTAAATTATTTTCCTATGACTAAATCTACATTCTATTATTTGATAATAATTCACCTAACCAACAGTATCAAAAACAAGATACACGTTTTTGAATGGCTCTCTGCCCTAATGAAATGCTATGGTGGTCTAGATTCCACCAGTTGCATCAATTTATGTCGTATTTAAATAATAACGATGTCATGTAACTTGCAAACAAGCAAACTTGAAATAACGTGCACCAAATGGCCGGCGCGTCACACTCGCGCCGCCTCAGACACGCACACAGAGACATGTAGGTACACGTATATCACACATACGACACTTTATCGTCCGACAGCCCACGGGAATGCGATGGTGCCGCCAATATATCGGTATCGGATCCGATTTCTTAGATCGGAACGGACAATCTGAAAGGCACATAATTCATACATTCTACTTGCCACGATATCGTATCGGCATCCAGCACCGATATCGTATCGGACAGTCTGAAAACGCTCTTACATAATTGACAGTCTTTTTTTTGTAGTCGTTTTGTCTGTGGTAAGACACATAAAAGCGAACATTTAAATAGTCAAATATTGTTGACTTTTTCTATGTCTAAATTATTTGGGTGGTATTAACCTATAGCAAAAATACTAAACGTATGAGACTAAGTAGGTCTCAAGAAACTGAAGAAGACCAAGAAGCAAAACTCGCTGCAGCTACAGAAAGGAAGGCCAGGGCCTCAAGTCTGCTATTACAATAGTGTCAGAATGGTCTCTTCATTGTGAGTTTTTGACAGATTTGCCATACAAACACTGTCAAATACTCACAATGGCAAGACCATTCTGACACTATTGTAATAGCAGACTTGAGGCCCAGATCTCGTGCATCTGAAAATTGTACTCAACGTGAGTCTCGACTAAGGCCGCGTTCCTTATTACACTGTAATCGATTTGAGCGTGCTTACACGCGTATCGAATTGGCGTGAGCGTGATAACGAAGTCCCGTGAATCGTAATAGATGACGTCAGGACATTTGCCATCTTGCGATAACGCCGATCATATTCTTTTTATTTATCACCGTGAGCGCTGGCAAACAGCTCTCAGCTGTCATAATCGTGATATTCTAAATCGGAACGTAAATTATCGGTGTGAGTGATAAAAGCGATTACAGTCTAACTCGGAATATGGCCTAAGTACACAACGTGCTCGCATTGCAAATTCTAGGTTTTACGAGAGTAACCAGGAATGCGAAGCGTGTCTGTCCGCAGAACATTTATTGTTAGAATAATGTTAATTAACATTGGTGTTACTTTTTCATATAAGGCTCCTACAAACAGGCGCGACAGGCTACGCGACACAAAGGCACCACGTGTCGCACGACAAGCGGTGTCTTTGTGTCTCGTCGCATGTCGCTACTGTTTGTAGGAGCCTTCACATGATGATTTGGGGGAAATACTGTTTTTAAATGTCATCTTGGCCCAAACACGCAATCAATGCAAAATTGCTCCCGCTGTGGCTTCATCGGGCATAGCAGCTACATTGTTACTAGGAGAGAAAACCGCCCATACAATGTTTAAAATACCAATTAACTTGGACAATACGGAAAGCCCAGTTTGCAACATTTCTAGCAACAGCGGCAAAGCAAAGGTTTTACGTGATTGCTGCTTAGTTATATGGGATGAATGCGCAATGGCAAACTATGAAGCAGTTGAAGCGGTGGACTGAACTTTGCGAGATATTAGACGACCCGTGGGTGGCGTCATAATGCTCTTCTGTGGCATTGTTTTAGACAGACATTACCAGTGGATCCTCGAGGAACGAGGGCTAATGAAATTAAAGCATGTCTTATTTATAGAGCTCGAGTCTATGGCGTAACGTTATGCCAATGCATTTGACACTAAATATATGATCATATCCACAAAAAGAAGGAAAAGTTATATTACCTGAAAATCTATGATGGACGGTCTAATTACTGCAGGACCTTATATCATACGAGTAATTATGTATGGTGACCCAACATCATTGCAAAATCAAACAAATTCATGGCTATGCGAAAGCGCAATTCTGATACCGCGCAACGGTATCAGAATTGCGCTTACGGTACTAATAATATTATAAATGCGAAAGTAACTCTATCTGTCTGTCTGTACGTTACGTTTTTACACCTAAACCGCTGTACTGATCGTCATGAAATTTGGCAGAGATATAGTCTAGGATTGGTGAAGAACATAGGCTACTTTTATACGCGATAACCGACATCCACGCGGGCGGAGCCGCGTGCAAAAGCTAATGATAGAATATTGACGAGTGTCGAATATAGCTCTATTAACAAAGAAATGGAACGAGAAGACGCTACCAACTATTCTATAGAATTTATAGTCTCTGGGTGCCCCCAGTTTGCCATCACACAATATCAAAAGAAGGAGTAGTACCCATCATACTTTTAAGAAAGTTAAGTCCTCCTAAATTATGTAACGGCAACAGATTGAAAGTCAAGAGTTTACAACCAAACGTTATTGAAGCACAGATTTTGACAGGTTGCGGCACAGGCGATAGCGTTTTCATACCTCGAAATTCACTAACCGAATAATTTCATATAAGCGAAAATTTGAACACAATAACGAAAGACACCTGCCGATTAGTATAAGTAAGTAGATTGACACTCTTCCTAAAACCGAATTATAGGAAGAGTTCCTGTCGGGAACTAGTGGCCGAATAACCGCCACACCTCGCGATCGTATGCAATAGATGATCACCGAGATGACCCGAAGGAGCGTAATGTGTGAGAATGCGGAAGTGTCTGAACACTTGGCTATTCAAATAGCAGAAGCTGTGTCGTGAGTAAAGCGAAAGGTGTGTGAAGTGCGGGTCGAATAAGTAATAATATACCTCATACTCAGACCAAATAAAAAACCAAGACAGAGCGCTGCGAACAATACAGCGAAGTATGCCAAAACTACACCTCTGCGCTGTGCGTACACGTTCACACGCACACATTAACAACCATTTACAATCAAACTACACCTCACTAAGTGCACACATGTTTACGAAACTGGCCTCACGTAACTGTTGACAGTGCTCTGTCTTGGTTTCTTATTTGGTCTGAGACCTCATAATAATAATAATAATAACCCCACCGCCGTATCTCTACGTTGACGTCGTGGTGGGGCTTGCGCGCTCCGAACTCTGGGTCTGTGCCGGTAGAGTTTACTTTACCGGAACATGTCTAGGGTGAGGAGCCAGACCAAGAGAGATACAGAAACCCGCAGGGCAGCATGTGGCGAGCTGTTGGGCAGTTGCGACCCCACGGACCCTATCTCCCGGGAGAAGTCATGTTCCTCATCTCTGGCTTGCCTTTATTGGCCGGCTGGAGTGAACACTGACGAGGAACTGAGCATCCACCTCATTCTTGCCTTTATTGGCCGGCTTGAGTGGAGATTCGCAAGAGCAAACGTGCTCGGAGGAAGGAAGTATTCCAGTAAGTGCTTGTAGGGATCTTGACCATCTTCCGGGCTCTGGGATTGTTCTGAGAGCCGTGGAATACCTCTCCACTCCTCAAGCACCTCAGGGTATGTTGCCCCCTTGTCGCTACGTCACTATGTGCTAGCGACCATTTCCGGGGGCCCATTAATGAGTGTGCAAGTCACCCCCTGCCATTTTATCCGTGTACAATAAAACATTGATCAGGCAGGGGCCATAGTCCTTCCATAGTTTTAGGTAACCAGTCCATTTTAACCACCCAAACCCATAGTCCAATATCTTTGTTTCCATATCCTACAATAGTCCTATACCAACCGGGGGTTGTCCTTGGGTGCACTTGCATAGTGCGTACAGGGATAATCGTCGGTTGGTGCCTCATTCCATTTAAAATTGTCTAAGGGGCCTCTGCGAGTTGGCTTCGGCCCCTCGTACGCCTTCCAAAGGTCCGGGACCCCAGGGTCCCGAGATATGTAAACACATAAAAATATAATAATAATAAGGTGGAAGCCTGAGCGGTCTCACAATCACAATAGCCAATTATATTTCGTCTCCCGAACAAAATAAACAATGTCAATTTAACTTCGCAAACGGGAGTTTGTGTGGGCTCTTTCATCGTCCCCTTTTTAATCTGTCTTTAATTAGGTGAATCCCCCTCTCCCCCACCTCAAGCCCCAAGGTACACCCTGACCGATGTTATTTAAAATACAGTTTCAATTTATCCATTTCTTGTGATATTAAACCGCTCTTTGCAATCGTTTCGGGAGTTTATACCTATGTGTTGAAGGTTTGTGAATTTTCCAAATTGACAAGCTTTCATCGCGTAATTGTAAAAGTTTGTACGACTGTATTGCGGTGTACCAAAACGATGAAAGCGTTTTCATCGTTTCGGTAACAGTTTACCTAATACCTACTTAGGTGGTCGGACCAAGGTGAGTGCAGGCAGGCTAAGGCAGCGGTTCCCGCAATTGATGGCCGCCTCACGAAACAGGTTCTCCGATTAACGAAACAACAGCTGCGTACAGTTACAGCAGCTGTAACTGGCCATGGGTCGTTTAATAAACACCTCTTTGTCATAGGAGTCGCAGACAGTCCGCTGTGCAGGGCCTGCATCGAGGACGACGAGACAGCGGCTCATGTGTTGCTAAACTGTCCGGTGGTCACCAAATACAGGGCCAAGTACTTCGGTAACCCAGGTACCCTACGTGAGATTGTCAGTAACACCAAGGCGTTGCTGGCCTTCTTTGAGGATCTGGGATGGATCGAATAATCGAATTCCCATCCGTACGCAATATACGCGCATTGTCGTGGAGTTGCGGACACCAGCCCGTATTACCTATTACCTATTATTACCTACTTAGGTATTAGATAACCATTCAAAGTCACCGAGGTATCGTAAAGTTTAGCGTGATTATGAATTATAGACGACTAATGTCGAACCCTCGTAGAACTTCGCGAACACACGGGCTTTCTACAATTTGTATTGTGAAAGATTAAAAACCGCCTTTGATTTTATGACACGATACAAGAAACCACAAAGAAAGTTGTACTTTAGCGGTCACCTCACACGACGAGCCAATCACAGTTTTACAAGAAGTTTATAAAGTGTGGATGTGTACGAAATGTAGGAATGTGTCCCCGCATGTAACATCACCGCCACTGTTCCGCACTCCTTAACAACGCTGGAAGTGCTACCTACCAGCATCGCATCATGACACTTTCAATCAGTTGTTAAGGTTGGCATGCAGTAATACGTCTTTACTGTCGTCTACTCCCACTAATAGACGAGCATGTCGCTTGAGTGTGTCTGCGTGCATCAATCATCGTCTGCGCGTATTCAACAGGTGCAAGTTGCAGCTACGTTCGCTGTCGGCAAAATTAAAGCCGTAGCACTAAGTTGACCTTCTGTCTTCAGCCAGTGCTGTACCTACTGTAGATAACTCGCTGCAGACGCCCGCGATACATCTCCGAGATTATCCGACTTATCTCGCAGACATGATTTAGCGGTTGAGCGCACAACAAGCGACACGCGCGGCTGACGCGTGATGTTCGAGCACACGCTGATGTGGCGCCTTTGAACATCGCAAGTGGGTAGCGACTCAATTGATTACAGAGCAACCGGAAGTGAGAAATCGACAAAATAATATTGATATAGTTGTAGAGTGAACGTCTAAGAATCGTCAACATAAATAGCACAAGTCTTGCAAAAATATTAACCTTGACAGTAGAAAGATGCTAAAGATCAAATAAATAAACAGCATCCATACTTACACATAACCTTGCACGGTAATTGAAGACGATCATAAAACCTGATGGAGCAGGAGACGGCAAATATATGTACATCAATCAGTATACAATAACAGTCAGCAGCGATCCAAATAAAAGCTTTTATCTCGAAACAATCCGAGCAAACTTGCAGCAAGACGCAGCCCTGAACGTGACGCACCGCTAGTGTTGCTGAACTTTCGACGAAGCAACATCTTATTATAACGTACAGAAATAATAGCTGAACAATACGTGCTCGGTTTCGACATGTGTAGCGATTTGTCAAATTATGAGAGACGAATGGTCCCCTTCGCGACACGTGTCACTGCCGAGCGGATACGTTGATACATTGCAATAATATCACTCGGGATCGGATATTAAATTATGTAGATGTGGGTATCGGGCGGCAAATAAAAAGTCAAGACGCTTCGCTCGCAAATTGTAGGAATCAAATTAAATGAGTTGTCAGGTAGAGGCTCGTACAGACTCGCGCGATATCGCGGGCGCGACAGGCACCGACAAAGAAATTGTGCTACTAGTGTCGCGTCGCGCCCGCGATATCGCGCTAGTCTGTACGAGCCTTAACACGCTCGAGACCCTCGCGAGCTACAGCTTTTAAGAAAGGACAGCTACTGTTAGTGTACTGTTGTATGTGGGGAACTTGTTAGCATGATGGGTGATCTGAGGCGGGTACCCGTTGCCCGGGCGTGTCTTGGTAGAATACTTTAAAGATGGCGTGATTGCAAGGAGATGGCGGGATTCACCACTGGAAGGTTGCCAGGCTGCTCACATGCGAGGCTGCAACATTGTGGCTGCGAACTAAAGTACTGAGCTAAGGCAAAACTGTACATTAATGTAAAGCCAGAGCTAAGAGCCGAAATCGAGGTGCAATACTCGTATTGAGTGCTTTGCATGCAAATGTGCTTATTCCTACTGAAATTATTCAAGTTAGGAGGTAAGAGTTAAGTATAGTTAAAGTTAAACCACATAGCCAGCTTTGTTATATGTACTAGCTGTGCCCGCAACAACAATAAAACGCAACATGTCTTTGTCTGCTCGTTAGTATGAAAGAAAACATTGTTTACTCGTATTCTGCACAAACAAACATTACAAAAAATTAGATACACACATGCAAAGTAGCCAAAAGACACGATTTACACCATTATTTTGTTGTTTGTTGATTGGGCAGGTTTCGTTCCTGATTCGATAATGACCTACGTAAATAATAAAGCCGCAATCAATGCTGATGTACACACGGCTACATATCAAGCTATACACAAGTAATAGCATTGTATAGGATTTCCGTATAATGAGAGATCAGCTTATACTGGAATTGTATAGCTTGATATGTAGCCGTGTGTACCATTTTAATCTACAATAACGCTTCTTCCAGGAATTGGCAAATATAAATTACTAGCTTCTGCCCGCGACTTCGTCCGCGTGAAATTTCGGCCCACCCATTGCGTCGCATTCGCATACCGTCGCTCGCCCGCGCTAAAACTTCGTTATCGCTTTCCGTTCTTTTCGCTTGGCTTCTAAGGATCGTAGCGTAGATATGTATATAGCCTATAGCCTTCCTCGATAAATGGGCTATCCAACACTAAAATATTTTTTCAATTCGAACCAGTCGTTCCTGAGATTGGCGCGTTCAACCAAACAAACAAACTCTTCAGCTTTATCCATACTAATAATATTATAAATGTGAAAGTAACTCTGTCTGTCTGTCTGTATGTCTATCTGTCTGTCTGTCTGTTTCCACGCCTAAACCGCTGAACCGATCGTCATGAAATTTGGCAGGGATATAACCTGGGATATGGAGAATAACATAGGCTACTTTTTTACGCGATAACCAATATCCACGCGGGCGGAGCCGCGGGCAAAAGCTAGCAAATTATACAGCTGACCCGCGCAACTTCGTCTGCGTCACCTACTCGTAAGAGAGAGAGTGGTTTAAGTAATGAATTTTCTACTTATTTTGTTGCGGAGTTATTTTAAAATTATGATATCTCCTAAGATGTTGATTGAAATCAAGTGATGTCAAGGACAATTATGTTCACATTTAAATACTTGTGATTAATAACATATTTGTTTGGATAAGGATTAATAACAAATAATGAATAAATTTCGAAAACATTTGATTACCATAAAAAAAGGTTAAAGTGAGTCAATCTTAAAAGATAGACATATGCTGTCGCGGACTTTTTTTTAGAACTTTTAAAGAGGAACAATTCCATAATACATGATATTTGCGTAACTTAAACCGTTTATGCAACGCACGCAACGGAAGCTCTCAAAAAATAAGAATTTTTCCCGTTTTTGCAACATTTTTCATTTATGCTCCGCTCCTATTGGTTGTAGCGTGATGTTACATAGCCTATAATATTCCTCAATAAATGGACTATCCAACACAAAAAGAATTTTTCAATTCCAACCAGTATTTCCTGAGGTTAGCGCGTTCAAACAAACAAACAAACAAACTCTTCAGCTTTATATATATTAGTATTAGTATTAGTATATTAGTATTAGTATTAGTATAGAGTTTAGATTATAATTACTAATACGGGAAAGAGCCACGTATAACTGACCGTGCGAAAAGTAACTCACGGCTCGTACAGACACGCGCGATATCGCGGGCGCGACAGGCAGCGACAAAGAAATTTTGCTACTAGTATCGCGTCGCGCATGCGATATCGCACCAGTCTGTACGAGCCGTGAGTTGCTTTTCGCACGGTCAGTTATACGTGGCTCTTTTCCGTATTACGGCTGGTATAGACGCGCGCGATACTGCGGGCGCGACAGGCAGCGACAAAGAAATTTTGCTACTAGTGTCGCGTCGCGCCTGCGATATCGCACTAGTCTGTACGAGCCGTGAGTTGCTTTTCAACATATGTGAGTTGTTTTTAACATATAAAAATATAATAATAATAAATGTTTATTGTTTGTTTCCTTATGGTGCGACTCAGTCTGTCTGTCCGTCTGTCTGTCACAGCTGGATATCTCAAGAACTACTAATGCTATCAACTTGAGATTTGGAATATTTTAGAAGACGTTTACCCAACTATTTTGCAAATAAGAAAGATTTTTTTTGCAACCGGGGTCTTACGGGCTTTATGGGGGTCTTAAAAAATCGAAGTAGGGGCATGTAGGGTATCGTATGAAAGAGCGCTATTTGCACATTCTCAAATATATTTTTTTAGTCTTCTTTGTTTTTGACTTTTAATCCGTTCCCCCTATAACTCCGAAATTTGCATAGATAAAAATCTGAAATTATTCTATGTGATAGAAATGTATGTAAAGATTACAGGAAAATTAAAACGAATTCTCTAAATAACACACTTTTTCAGAAATCATCAACAAAACTTACATTATTTCCACTATCGGTCAAGAGACGGCGCTGACCTAAAACTGAATATTCTACACCGCAGTGTTAAAATTCTCTCACGAATATTCTGGGCCTCGCCGATGTATTTTTTTTTTTTGTGAACCACAGTTTTACTTTTTCTGGGCTAGAACTATTTAGGTACTTATACGAGTACGAATGAAGCTTTATATGATGGTACGAAACCGTCGGTGCGCGAGTCCAACTCGCCGTTGACGGTTTTTTTTTTTTAAATTTTTTACTGTTGTTGTGATAGTTCAAGGAAATTATCAAATAACTTTTCCCGCTCTGGGCGGAGCGGGAGGGCATGTCAGACTTTTATTAATTAAAACCCACCCGTGTTACTTTAGTTGCCATTGTGATAGGGCCACGGTATTCCTTTCGGACAAACCCGCAACCCTGGCAGGCCGCCGCTCAGGGCGTCTTCTGCGGCGACTAGCATCAGAGCGCACAGACTACCTCTCCCTCACGCGTTCCGCCTCCTCCTTCGCGCGTTTCTCATTACTGCTTCGAAGAAGGAGGTGACGGCCTCCCATGCACCCTCGCTCCATTCCATGGCCTGGACCAGGGACGGACGCGAGAGATCGTCGCCATCGATCGCCTCCGTGAGGACACGGCAGTGACCCAAGCCGGGCAGACCTCCACCGTATGCTCTACCTGTCCTCCGGGCGATCCACACAGTGGTAACACCCGGGCGTTTCCTCCCGCCTTACCCTGAACAGGAACCTCCCGAAACAACCATTTCCGGTGAGAACCTGCGTCAGCCGGAAGGTGAGGTGAGTGAAAAAAAAAATTGTGATAGCTGTTCGTCAGGAATAATCTCTAAGAATTACAATGTGTAGTGTATATCCAGGAACTCAGGCCTTCAATAATTCACTAGAAAAGAGCTGGTGGACCTCGATACCGACCTCCAGACAGTCCAGGGAGAATATGCCATTCATAGATGGTACAATGGTCAAACCCTTTACCCTTTGTTGGATCAACAATGGTGAAGCCAAACCCTTTACCATAGAACATAGAACTGTACGTCGCTTCCTCCCGCGTCAGCAGTCCTGACTCTCTGTATATTTTGACTGCTGTGACCAAAACAACATACGTAGTGTTCAGGGAAGTTTTATTAAAATGTGGCTGATATTTTAGTATATTGTGGTGTCCTAAGATTTTCACATGAACGAAGTCGCGGGCTGAAGCTAGTCCTTTAATAAATTGTGTAAATACATGTAACTAAATTGATTGGTTTGATTGAATTTAAAGTTTATTATCCTTCTTTTTAGGGCAGTTAAAAAAAGCGTGTTTTTAAAAAGGTTTTTTTTAACCATTTATGTTTACTATTAATTTATTTGAGACTAGCTTCTGCCCGCGACATCGTCCGCGTGGAAGTCGTAAAATACCATAAAATACTAAAATACCTGCCACATTTTAATAAATCTCTTACGATAACAAAGTAGTTGCGCAAGAGTTTGTAAATTTCTTTACCAGTATCCCACTTAAAAAAACTGAAACCTTAAATTCCTCGCCCTCACTCTCTTTTGATTTAGTAAAGGCAAACGTTTCAGCCTGCCCGATTAAATTTAACTTTAAGCATATTAACCCCATAACAGTATTAAAAGCTTTTAAGCAAATCAAGATCAAATTAACCGAAGATCTTTGGGGAATGTCTGTTAAAAATTGTACCTCTATAATTAAGACTATAGCGCCTTACTTAGCCTTAATATTTAATTTGTGTGTAGATCAAAGGGTCTTCCCGGATTTAATGAAATACAGTAAGGTAATACCACTTTTCAAATTCGGGGACAGTAAAGACACCAATAATAATAGACCCGTATCCGTGTTACCGGTTTTCAGTAAGGTGTTTGAAAAGGTAATGCTTAATCAAATGCTCAATCATTTTAACACGAATAAAATCCTTCACGAAAAAAAGTATGGTTTCACCAAAGGACGTTGCACGACCGACGCCAGTGTAACATTATTAAGACACATTTTTAACGCGTGGGAAGAGGCCCAAAACGCCATAGGAATCTTTTGTGACCTCTCCAAGGCTTTTGATTGCGTCGATCACGAAACCTTACTTTTGAAACTTGAGCATTACGGACTTGGAAAACTGGCGCTTAGTTTAGTAAAATCTTATTTAAATGATAGACAACAACAAGTTCAAATAAATGGTATCAATTCACTCGGTTTAAAAGTAAAAATGGGTGTTCCACAAGGCTCCATATTGGGTCCTTTCCTTTTTTTTGTGTATATAAATGATCTACTCAATTTATTAAAAAATCAACCACAAATGGTGTTATTTGCTGACGATACTTCCTTAATTTTTAAGGTAGATAGACGTGCTACAAATTTTGACGACGTAAATAACCCTCTACTGCAGGTCCAAAATTGGTTTACTGCTAATAATTTAGTATTAAATGAGAAAAAAACCAAGTGCATAAAATTTTCTTTACCAAATGTCAAAAGTAGTGATTGTGAGATAGTATTGAATCAAGAGAAACTAGAATTCGTTGATAAAACTGTTTTCCTGGGGATCACGCTCGATCCAAGACTACAATGGGGTCCTCATTTAACATCTCTTGCAGGACGGCTAAGTTCAGCAGCATATGCTGTCAGAAAAATCCGTCAATTTACTGATGTAGATACCGCGAGGCTAGTCTATTTCAGTTACTTTCATAGTTTAATGTCTTACGGTATTTTACTTTGGGGACGGGCTGCAGACATCGAGTCTATTTTTATTCAGCAGAAAAGAGGCATCAGAGCCATATATAATCTCCGCAGGCGCGATTCTCTAAGGGAACTGTTTAAGGATATTAACATCATGACGGTACCTTGTCAATATATCTACGAAAACATCATGTACGTAAGGAAAAATTTACATCTTTTTAGAAAAAGAGGTGAAAGACATAATTATAGTACTAGAAATAGGGACCTATTAGTTCAACCAGGTTTCAGACTGGCTAAAGTAGACTCATCTTTCATGGGGTACTGTTTAAAATGTTACAATAAAATTCCTCCCCACATACTTCAACTGAATGAGTCTAAATTTAAATCTTGTATAAAACGCACACTATGCAGGCAGGCATATTATAAGTTAAGGGGATTACATCGCTGATAAAAAGGCTTGGCCGAATGCTGGTCCTGCTCCACAACCTCAACTAATTAATTAACATTTGACAATAATGTTGGAGCTGCTGAAGAGTGTAAGACTATCTTTGCATTGTATAAACTCAACCTCCATTGTATTATATAATTGTATAGCACAGGTGTGAGTCCTATGTACTATAGAGTTACCATTGACCGTGTAATATGTCTTTCATTGACTTGAATGTGCCCTGGCGGCTTCTCAGCCGCCATGCCATGTCATGCTCACTTAGATGTCTCGCTGATGGTGGCGTGTGTGTTGGATCATTTAGCTCCCTTCAAAATGGTTGAGCTGAATGGTGCTAATCCATGCGTCATGTTCGTGAACGGGCGCCGTCAGTTGGGACTGCTCATCTCTTAGCTGCCACGGGTTATTTTAATTATTTTATTTTGTTTCTATTCGTTGTACCTACTCTGGACGCTTTTAACATGTAAGTTTATTTTTATTTTTACATCGTTCTCACATTTAGTTATAAATTCAACATTACCTATAGATGTAACTAATACTTTTGTAACAATTTAATTTAAAAGAGTGTCCATGGAGTTTCTTGCCCGTTCTTCTCCATAGGTACCTACGCTTTGGAATGGGAATGTAGCTGCATGTAGCTTCATTTTTCTTACTGACCGACTACTTGACAATTCAAAAGTGCCTGTAAATGGTTTAATTGAAATAAATGATTTGAGTTTGAGTTTGAGTTTAAAACTTCCCTGAACACTACGTTTGTAGTTTTAGTCACAGCAGTCGCAATATACAGAGAGTCAGGAATGGCGACGCGGGTGCAAGCGACGTACAGTTCTTTGTTCTATGGTAAAGGGTTTGGTTTCCGCACTTAGTTATTTATCTAAGAACATAATTTGGCTAATAGCTACTGATATTATAGCGTATTGTTATCGTAATCGTATTTCCAAGAGTAAAATTCGGCAAACAAATACCTACAAAAAGACAATAAAATGGATAAAATCAAAATCAAAATCAAAATATTTTATTTCACATAAACCTACATGGGCACTTATGAAACGTCAGAAGCTAGGTGCACGGTTCGAGTTAGTCGTTTCCTATGGAGAAGAGCCGGCAAGAAACTCCACGGTTACTCTTTTAAAAATAATTGGCTGTACAATATTATTAAATAACAGTGATAATAGGTATGGGAGGACAGTGTAGGCCTTTCAACAATTACCAGGTACTTAACAAAATAGAAAACCGCCAACAAATCTACACTCTACTAGGCCTACAACGTTCTCACATTCACAAAATATAAAATAATCTAAGTATATAAAATATTAATGACATGATTGCAATTACAACTACAGTAACATATCTGAATAAATATCATGTCCACAAAAGCCACTAATAAAGAATTGGAATTCGATTTGTAGGTAAATAATGTCAAATAATGAAAAGATTATGTCAAGGAAGTATGTAAAATAAAAGAAAAATAATTATTCTAAATAAACATCGTTACTTGGGAGCAGTTAATAGACATTGACATAGTTATGTTGTTTATGAGGTACCAGGGAAGCCACATGTGCAGAAGGAATTATTGCCAAACTTCCTTGTCTTCAACGTAGTCTTTTATCTTATAATATGCTTGGATATAGTATGTTATCCTTAAGAGATAGACATATGCCATCGCGGACTTTTTTGAAGACCTTTATAAGATACACAATGCCACCATACATTATTTTGTTATATCTCAAAGGGTTTCGACAGCGTTTTCGTTGAAAGCTCCCAGACGGCTTATTTTTTTCCGACACCTCCAACAAATATCGTTAATTCATACAGAAATGCATACAAAAACTTAACAAATTATATACTAAAACCTTCCTCGAGAACCAAGCTATCCATTAGTGAAAACAGCATGAGAATCGGTGCAGTAGTTTTTGAATTTATCGCGAACAGACAGACAGACAGACAGACACGGCGGAGGACTTTGTTTTATAATAAGTAGTGATAGATAGATAGATTAACCTAACGTAACGCGATTGCTTAAAATATTGAAAGGTGGAATAGCCTGCTAACTATTTAATCAAGTTAATTAGACATTGTACCAGTGGAGTAGAGTTGTTCAATAGTCAATCTTCTATATCTATATAAATAAAAAGAAAAGTCCTGACTGACTCATCAACGCCCAGAAATTCAAACCCTAAAGGGGTGAAATAGGGGATGGAAGTTTATATGAAAGTCCGTCAGTTTTGAAGTCAGGATATTAAAATTTTGTGTTTAGGCTGACGATCGAAAATTAATTTATACGTGTCTCAGCGTTTTTGATAATTCCACCCCCAAAGGGTTAAAAAGGGGGATGAAGTTGAAAAGTCCTTAATTTTCGAAGAAAAATCACTTACTATCGTTAGCTTCCAACCATAAGCCTAGGCTTATGGTTGGAAGCTAACGGTGTTGTTATAATTTCAACCCTAGGGCGTGAAAAGGGGATGTTTTTTTTTTAATTAAAGTTCCTTTTTAAATTAAAATCTATATAAATTTAAAAAAAAAGTCCTGACTGACTGACTCATCAACGCCCAGCCCAAACCCTTGGACCTAGAAAGCTAAAATTTTGCTCAGAGGTTCTCTTTATAATGTAGACAAGGAATAAGGAATAATTTTTCGAAATTCAACCACTAAAGGGGTAAAATAGGGGATGGAAGTTTATATGAAAGTCCGTCAGCTTTGAAGTTAGGATATTAAAATTTTGTGTTTAGGCTGACGATCGAAAATTAATTTATACGTGTCTCAGCGTTTTTGATAATTCCACCCCCAAAGGGTTAAAAAGGGGGATGACGTTAAAAATTCCTTAATTTTCGAAGAAAAATCACTTACTATCTAGGCTTATGGTTGGAATCAGAATCAGAATCAGAATCAGAATGCTTTATTTGTAAACATAGGTCAAATTACAACAGTGTGCGAGATGTTACAGATTGGTAGGTCCTCTATGTTTTGCTCAGAGGCGTACAAATATATTTAATTAACATTTTCGAATTTTTAAGTTTATAACACCATTTAACTTTTATATATAGGTATCACAAGGTGGTAGGATTATGTAATGTATGGAAGCTAACGATGTTGTTAGAATTTCAACCCTAGGGCGTGAAAAGGGGATGTTTTTTTTTTAATTATATTTCTGTTAGGACACAAGTGAAATGACAATAAAATACTTATTTATTAACCTAAAAACTAATCACATGAACTTTATAAAAATAATTATCAAAATTAAAATCAGAGGAACAAAATCAAAGAAATAAATGAGATACAGAAATACCAGATTACACTGAACGGCCGACGAGTAGCACTACCGCACTCGACGCAGTGCGAACAGAAAGTGAGCAACGACCGTTTTTTTTTTTTTTTAATCTATGGCATCTCAGAGTGTAACCACTAAGGTTCCGACTCTTTAACCGGACTTTCCTGTGGCTGCCTTAAGCTCCTAACGAAACTTAATGCCTCCAGCCAGGGCGTAAAAACTATAAACTAAACGACTGCTGCTCGCTAAGGGCACCCCCTGTGGGGTACGAACCTCGGCTTAGGGCAGCTGAGTCGGAGGGAGGGTGGCAAGGGACCGACGGTGGCTGGATAAAATCAGTGTTTTGATTATTATCGTGGGGAGTTTGGATTACATGCTGCTCAGCTAAAACACGTGCTGGCGTTTCACTTACAGTCAAGGGTCGGGGAGGACTATTCGTTAGTCGGGGATTTAGCGCGGGGCCTCGGCGGCGAGGTCGGAATGACGATCGTGTATTGTGTGCTCTTATTTTGCGAACTGTACTAGTTTCCCTACGACTCTCCTGGAGGAGAGTAGTGGGGTCGTCTGGGTCGGTCAGTACATGCCTTGGACGGCGGGTCAAACTAATTTTTGAGGGGACATAACTTGCGGCCTTCACAACTAGAGCATTGCGATGAGTGGCTGCTGAATTGAAGAAGCGCTTTGAAGTGCGCTTCATGAATTGAGCTATCGTGGGGATTTTGAGTTCAACGTGGAGGTTAGTGTTACGAACGAACCAGGGGGCTCCCGTGATTTTACGTAAGACTCGGTTCTGAAGGGTTTGCATCTTATGGATGAGATGGGGTTTGGCGTGTGCAAAGACAGGACTCGCATAGGTCATGATGGGGCGGATGCACGCGGTGTAAATGCGCAATTTGCACTTGAGTGACAATTTGCTTTTTGCATTTAGGATGGAGTGGAGCCTATAGAGAGCGAAGGCTGCGCGAGCGCGTACCTTCTTTAGGTGCTCAGAAAAGGAGAGATGGTGGTCGAGAATCACACCCAGATATTTGGCTCGCTTCTCCCAGGGGATAGGCTTGCCGAACATCGTGATCGGTTGCCACGACCGGCCGTTCGCAGTGCTTTTATAGTGATCGCGCCCCACTCCGTTTCTGTGGCGGTATCCAACAGTTCCTTTTTTAAATTAAAATCTATATAAATAAAAATAAAAGTCCTGACTGACTGACTCATCAATGCCCAGCCCAAACCCTTGGACCTAGAAAGCTGAAATTTTGCACAGAAGTTTTCTTTATAATGTAGACAAAGAATAAGGAAGGATTTTTCGAAATTCAACCCCTAAAGGGGTACAATAGGGGATGGAATTTTATATGAAAGTCCGTCTGTTTTGAAGTTAGGATCTTAAAATTTTGTTTAGGCTGACGATTGAAAATTAATTTATACGTGTCTCAGCGTTTTTGATAATTCCATCCCCAAAGGGTTAAAAGGGGGATAAAGTTGAAAAGTCCTTAATTTTCGAAGAAAAATCACTTACTATCAAGGCTTATGGTTGTAAGCTAACGGTGTTGTTAGAATTTCAACCCTAGGGGGTGAAAAGGGGATGTTTTTTTTTTAAATTAAAGTTCCTTTTTTAAGTTAAAATCACTCATATTTCGGCTTATGGTTGGAAACTAACACAACGTAAATCGTTGTTTTTTTTTTATTTCATCCCACAAGTTTCTGAAAAGCGGGATGAAGTTTTGTATTGAAGTTGTTCATTCGCTAAATTTTGCATTCAAGTAAAAATAATAAAAGTATTAATAATTATATAATTACACGTGTTTTCTAACTTTACAGTATTTTACATGGTGCGACTACCTATCGGACCTTCGCAATGCAGTTACTGGGTAATACGATACCCCTTGGTAAGAATGGTTGTTAGACTTTCGGGCTTCTGACTTCCCGTAACGACTGTCAAAGATCCATGAATGACAGCCGGGACTAACAGCTTAACGTGCTTTCCGAGGCTCGGATGGGTCTCTGTATGTAAAGATGGTCACCCATCTACAGACCAACCGCGGCAAATGTAGCTTAACCTGATCGATCGACCTTTGCGGCTGTTATTATTTAGCAACGGGTCCCTTCCCCTTCTCCGGGAGAATCGATATATCGATATAGATTAGGATAGTTAGGATACGAACAAAATGCGATACTGCTCATCCTTCATAGCAAATCGCGTGATAATTTGTACCCTACAGACTGATTACACTTATAGGAAACATGTATGCAAAATTTGAACAAAATCTATCCGGTAGTTTTTGCGTTAGGTTTGCTTGAAGATGATCTACACTGGCATGTGACGTTGGAGGAGGCAGCGCTTTATCAGTCACCAGCAAAAATGCGAGAACTGTTCACAATTATGTTAGACTTTTGTCAAATATCAGACCCAATAGCTCTTTGGGAAGACTTCAAAGACTATTTGTCTGAAGATTTTAAGCACAGACCGTTTCTCCCATGGCCAATTTAATGTGGCTTGCTCAGGTGTGCAGCTAGCCTGGTTGTTTTAGTGCCGTGAAAAACATTGTTTAAAGAGAAATACTGTGAAGGATTTAGGTAGATACCGGTCCTTTACAGTAGGTAATTCTTTACAGTATTCCTCAAATATCACACGTTGTGGAGGACAATTAGCCATGAACAAAGCTCTATATTGTTATTGTTTTTATTGTTATTCATAATTATCTAGAAATAAATTCTTTTATACTCTAGGTACGCAAACGAAGTAAAATAAAATAGTAACGAAGTCAAACCTTACATTGAATATTCGAGTCTGATGCCGAAAATATAGTTTTTAGAATTTTGGTCTGTTTTTTGTATGTATGTTCCGGTTTGCACAAAAACGGATGAACGGATTTAGATGATATTTGGTACACAGGTAGTTTATAACCTGGATCAACATATAGGTTATTTTTTTAATTCCGTTAGTACGTTCCCGTCGGCTATTTTTCGACATCCACGCGGGCGAAGCCGCGGGCAGAAGCTAGTCATCAATAAAATAACAACCATTTTATAAAGTTCGCGATAGGCTCCTTATGGTTGAAAACATTGAACCGTAAAATCTTATAATCAGACTGTACTTTCTTTGGAACTGTTTTGTTTTCCATTACTAGATTTACAAAATTTTGGAGTGCTTGTGCTTGAAGAGGTATCTTATTCATCGTGGAGTCGATCCGTCAGTAGGTTTAGTGTAGAGGAGCAGGACTGTTTGTTTGTGGAACGTTATCCTCTCTCCGCTATATAGGGACACTTGCAACAATTCGCAGGGCGGCGCCTGTTCTGTTTGTACAGCAGCGATATAACAGAGAGTGATCGTGACATACCGAGCACTCATTCAGGTGCGAACATCGTAGTGCAGTTAGATGGAGTGCAGGAGAGTACACTGCCCGCTGTGCCTGTGCATTGTACAGTGCGTGTGGACGCGGCGGCGGCGGCGTACGCTCTGAGCTGCGTCGCGACACTCGCGACTCACACGACCGTGTATGTACATGGAGACGCGGCGTGTTTCTACAACAACTATTTGGGCGGTTGGGCGGCTCACTGGTTGTCGGAGAGGGGCGAATTGGTCTTCTCATTTTTTCTGTACCTTTTATTAAAACTCTAATACAATAGGTAAACTATAATAACTTGAGTGCTTCGGGTCATCAGCTAAGTAAAGCTCTGACTAGTATAAATTGTGTAATTTTGCAATTGTAACGATCGGTTGCCACATAAAAGTGTCGGTATCATTAGTGGTGGCGTTGAGCTCGTCCCGTTGCCCCGCTGCGTCGTCGTCATCCATCACTAATCGTCATTGGCTCACATTAGTCTCAATAATCATATCTCATTAACTGTCGTAGTATGTGTGGTCAGCAACAGAAGTACATATATATATTAACACTGTTACTTTTACATACGATCGGAATTGACCCAAAATTGTTCGATACACTACTTACAGCATTTCATATAGCTTCATGAGACATGTTCCTGCGGCATGTGTCGGCACACTGTGGTGGTGTGTACGTACTCTGTGTACCGAGTGTACTGTGGTGTGCGTCGCGTAGTATTGACGCCGCGGACACTACGCGATTTGTAGTTTTATGGGAACCTCCACTTTACTGCCGGGGGCGGCTCACAGTTTGTGCACACCACTGAAACTACACAGAAGGTTCACACCATACATAACGCATATTACGCCGGTATCTCCCGAAGGTGTCTGAGGTGTGTTGGATGCCCACAAAGTTCCGAGAAATAGGTTTGACCCGTTTGTCATTTACGGGGCAGAAATCCAGACTCCAAGCTGCAACTGGGAATATGCTAATAAAAAAACGACTTGCTTGATCTGGTATTAAACCCAGCCCACCCAACCCAAGCCCTTCACACATAGCAATCGGAGGGTGATGGGCACTTTTCTATTGAATTTTAGAACCAACAGAGTTAAAATTAGTTTCGAAGAGTAGATAACGTTGAGTATGCGATGTGATGTGTGATGTAATGGATGATGTTCTAAAACCAGGAGAGAATCGTTGATCACAATTCAGCGCAGGCTACACCGTCAGTTGGCTAGCGAGCGGGCGAGCGAGCCGAGCGAGTCAAGGTTCACCTCTTTTCATACTTCGGTTCAAACCCCGAACTACAGATACAAGCTACGTCAGCGATACAAACGATGCGAATGAAATATCCGACGTTGCCAGCGATGCTATTCGTTCACCTCGTTAGCGTAGCTTAGCTCTGTTGTTCGCGGTGTGAACCGAAGTATGAAAAGAGGTGAAACGATGCACGCTCGACTCGAACC
This sequence comes from Dryobota labecula, assembly GCA_947523025.1. Classification (NCBI taxonomy): domain Eukaryota; kingdom Metazoa; phylum Arthropoda; class Insecta; order Lepidoptera; family Noctuidae; genus Dryobota; species Dryobota labecula. The sequence goes on along the minus strand of OX383296.1, from coordinate 90,117 downwards.
CGATACGCCCGGCCCGCCTTTCCCGCTTTGGCGATCTTCTTCGGACTAGTCGACGCTCGTCTTTCGAATAGGAGTGTTGTTACGTTGCGAATATGATGTACATCGACGAAAGTTCAGGTGATGTTTTAACTCAAAATGTTAAGAAAAAGATAATCTCTCCCTCCCGCCCGCTCGCTCGCCCCTCCGTCCGTAGTTTTCGGTGTGAACCCACATAGTTTAGCTCGCCAAAGCTCACTTAGTTTATATCGTTTCCCTCGCCTCGCTTTCAGCACCGATTCACGCTGAGCGCAACACTTGTGAAGAGAACGCCTTCTGTACGAGTAGCTTCGTGTTGTGGTGGATTCAGTTTATCGCTCGTAAAGTGTTGCGCCTCGTCGACAACGTCCGGTACTGCCGGTGTGCCCGAGCTCCTGTCATACGTGCGCGCTGCGCGGTGCGCGTCGGCGGCCACCACACGGACTGGCAAGCTTTTACATAACTGCTCACCGTTTATACAACTTTCATAAAATTATTGCATGGATACGAGTAACAATCTAAAAAAAACTCTGCTGCAAGTCTTTCATTGAATAAATAAATAAAATAATAATGATTAAATAAGTTTAGCGTTTTCTATACATATAATCAAATCGTAGCGAAGTCAAAAATGTACATTGAATATTTTTGAGAAAAAAAAGTCATTGCCACGAGGTCTGGGAACGATTCTGATGCCGAAAATATAGTTTTTAGAATTTTTGTCTGTTTATCTGTTTGTCTGAATGTATGTTCCAGGTAAACGCAAAAACTACCAGACAGATTTTGTTTAAATTTTGCACAGATATTCCCTATAGGTCTGGTCAAATTACTACGTATAAATTATCACGCTATTTGCTATGGGGGATGAGCAGTATTGCATTATGTTTTGAGATGGGTCCATAAGGGCAGGTACCTTAACCGTGGTCGCTACAAGAAAATGGTCTTAAGAGACTATCCTTAACTTTCAGAAAAAAATTGATCAGAATTCACAGATTATGAAAAAAAAATACAGCATAAAGAAAATGGGCAATTTTCACAAAAAAGTTTTTTGATGCCAATCGATCCTGTTTCTTACGAGGATCAAAAACTCCATCTATAGGACCACCTGAGATTTGAGTACTAGAAAAGTCAGAAATCGAAAAAAAGTTTTGCCATACAGGTGAGGCTGAGATGAGAACGAACACAATGTATCAGTGTATGACAATAGTCGAATTATTCCATAACTACTTCGCTGTGTTGAATAAATAGGAAACGAATTTATCAGATAGTTACAGATTTAATCTTTTAAATGATTATCATACCTTATGGATCTAAGCAGTCAATTATGACATATTATGCTATTTCAGTCAACTTTCAACAAAGCAATGCAAATCTGATTTCGATTCCAAAGAATTGATATTTATGTGCTTCTTTTTAGGGATCCGTACCAAATTGATAAAAAAGAACCCTTATGGTGCGACTCAGTCTGTCTGTGCGTCTATCTGTCACAGCTAGATATCTCAAGAACTACTGAACTAATAATGATATCAACTTGAAATTTGGAATAATTTTAGATGACGTTTGCCCAACTATGTTGCAAATAAGAAAGTTTTTTTTTTTGCAGCTGTGACTTAACTAGGTGTCTTAAAAATCGAAGTAGGACTGTGGGGGTATGTGAGGTATCGTATGAAAGAGCGCTATTTGCATGTGCAAATAAAAAAAAAGTCGAAAAAATGGCGCCTAAAAAAATTTATAAGTATGTCTCATAAATTTTTTTAGGCCCCATTTTTTCGACTTTTGACAAAAAAAACCATTCCCCCCCTTATCTCCGTTGTTTGCATAGAAAAAATCTGAAATTATTTTATGTGATAGTAGTTTATGTAAAGATTACATGAAAAATAAAACGATTTCTCTAAATAACACACTTTTTCAGAAATCATCAACAAAAATTACATTAGTTCCATTATCGGTCAAGTGATAGATAGCGCTGACCTAAAACTACAATATTGTACACCGCAGTGTTAAAATTCTCTAATGAATATTGACCTCGCCGATGAAAATTTACAAACATTTCACGGTTCACAACCAAAATGTCCTCCTTCCTACCTACTCGCAGATTGCTTTGGGTTAAGCACAGTAAGTTTTAGTTTTTTCTGGGCACATAAGGTATTAATACGAATAAAGCTATACAATTATGATGGTACGGAACCCTCGGTGCGTGAGTCCGACTCGCCCTTGACCGGATTTTTTACATTTTGTTACTGTAATTGTGATAGTTGAAATGAATAATAGTTCGAAGAACTTTATAGGAATTTTTTTATAGGTGGGAAATTATCAAATAACTTCTCCCGCTCTGGAGGGAGCGGGAGGGCGTGTCAGACTTTTACTGACTAAAACCCACCTGTGTTACTTCAGTTGCCTTTGTGCCAGGGCCACGGTATCCCTTTCGAAAAAACTCGCAACCCTGCCTTTGTGCCAGGGCCACGGTATCCCTTTCGGAAAAACCCACAACCCTGGCAAGCATTGGTCCTAGCGGACCCCGTCACAGTTCGTGCTGACATCACTTTGTGGCACGCATGGAACACAACGCGGCGTCAACCTGGGCCTGGTCCTTACCAGACGACGAGCTGCCCATTGCTCGCCGTCCGCAAGCCCGCGCCTGCGGTGGCCGGGAATCGCCAATTGATTCCCGCCGCCCAGGGCGTCTTCTGCGGCGACTAGGGGCCTGAGGGCGCACAGACTACCTCTCCCTCACGCGTTTCGCCTCCTCCTTTGCAAGCATTACTGCTTCGCAGAAGGAGGTGACGGCCTCCCATGCACTCTCGCTCCGTACCATGTGGACCATTACGGGACACTGCACGCTAAGCAAACAATTCCACATAATAGACATATCGGACAATCCTCTGTGCAGAGCTTGCATGGAGGCTGAGGAAACCGTCGCGCATGTGCTCTTTGAATACATAGGCGTCACCCAGATTAGAACAGAGACCCTCGGGCCACCCTGATCTTTCACAGATGTTCTAAACATACCGGGAGACGTAATTAACTTCTGGATAGTGGGCTGGTTGGAATAACTACTGATGGCCGCCATGGCCCATGTACAATGGTCCACCTGAAGGACTAAGTGCGGAAACCAAACCCTTTACCATAGAACATAGAACTATACGTCGCTTGCTCCCGCGTCACCATTCCTGACTCTCTGTATATTTTGACTGCTGTGACCAAAACTACAAACGTTATAGTGTTCAGGGAAGTTTTATTAAAATGTGGCTGGTATTTTAGTATATTATGGTGTTTTATGACTTCCACGCGAACGAAGTCGCGGGCAGAAGCTAGTATTAAATAAATTAAAAACTCAACTTCAACTCTCTAGATAGTTAAAATTATATTGTTGTATGTAATAGTAAGTACTTCACGTAACCTCTGACAAAACTTCACGAAAAAGTTAGTTATAACAGCTAAAGTATTTTGATCACAAGTTTGTGAGTGATACGCGCACAGCCGACACAAACGTTCAACTTGTAATTGTTTTGTCCTAACTCCTTCAAAATAATGAGGTGTTCTACTAAATTACACAAAATAATGTTGCTAGGTCACAATAAACCGTGCAAGGGTAAACAAATAATGTTGCCAGCTAACATTATACCGTGCAAGGGTAAACAAATAAGTTACGCCCGAGTGAGACAAAGACAGAGTTTTAAAAGCAATTTCAATGTAACAACGAAGTTATTATACGACAACGTTAGCCGACTGTTTAAAGAGGAGTTTAAATAAAAGTCAAACCAGCGCTAACTCTGTCGGACGTAAAGCTGCGATAGTTCGCCGCCCGGCGCACGGTGGATCGAAAATCGGCTGTAGAAGACATAGGATCTCGATGTCTTAAATGTTTTTTTTTTTTTGCTGGAAATGACTTCTGCCGATCATCACTGTTCTATAAAATGTCATATGAAGTAATTGTGTGCACAAATGGAAGAGTTATAATTTTTATAAGAAAAAAATGTATGGAGCTGACATGAAAAATGAGGATATCTCTGGAATAGCTAGGATGGCCGTTATATCCTTGCACATTGTTATAGTACTATTTATTTGTAAATTGTTGACATACTTAATATTGCGGCATCACTTGCGATTTTTTTTTTTAAACCGTCAATATTAAAAAATTAAAAATGTTTATGATATGTACATTTTAATGCTTAAATATGGCTATACCAAGTGTAATTTACAATATTTTTTATGCTTAGACCAAAACATTCTAAGAAATCACAAAGTCGTATTACCTACTTTGTGATTTTCATTTGAAATGACATGGTAATTATGAATTACGTAATACGTAATCTTGTCTAATGCCTCAAGTCCACATTAGCTAATGATTAATAAAACTTAATACCTATATACCTAGTTAAAAGGATACGTAACAAAATAATTTGGGGTACTCGCTAATTTAGCAATTAGTGCAGGATTAACTTAATGAAAGTAATTAGATAAATGTGATACCATCATTAGTCAATAACAATAAATAGTCAAACATTGGATTCACAACTTCAGTTCATTTAGAGCATTTCTAATACTAACATCTATCCTACCGTGTCTTTTTACTCAGTGATCGTGAATAATGGAAAGCATTATTACAAATTTGGATTTGTTTGTTATTCTGAGCAATCAGGATGCTTCGTCTTTCGATCATAAAATATTGTTCAACACACTTGTTATTCGACTGGGCTCTAGCCTTTCAGATGAAGACAGTGTTACCGTGAAAGAATTTTGTCGAAGATTTACACGGGCAGTTCAAAAGAGATGGTTACGATCCCACAGGAAAAGTGAAGTTTTTAGACGTGATTACAGTAATTGGCTTGAGGCAAATATTGACTGGCCAAACTGCGTGCAAACCAATTTGCTCATTCAAGAAAATATTTCTACTGAACCTGTATCTGAACCTGTACCATCAACTTCAACAATGAAATCAACTTCAACGATGACAAAAAGATCTCGAAAGCCGTTTGAAGATCTAAGTAATAAGCAGAAGAAGAGACGATCTGATGAACATATAGGCGATGACCCTAATGAAGTAGCTTATTCAGCTGCAGCACTTTTGAAAGGAGATGGTCGTGAGGATATTGCATCTGTTATTGAACATATGCTCCAAAATCCAGAAGCAGCAGCAAAAATCAAGGAAATGTTGAACAAACCAGCTCCTTCAACAATATTTTCACCAGAAAAAGCACTGGGTTTGCTACTTTCATTAAAACTATCGAAATGGCAATATATCACATTAAGGGAAACGACTATTCGAGAAGGTTCAAAGGAGATATATCCGTCTTACTATAAAGTGCAAAAAGCTAAGCTACAGTGCTACCCTCCGAAGAAATTTGTGACTGTAACGGATTCATCTGCTAAGATTGCACTACAAGCGTTACTAGATTTAACAGTGAACAGAATTTTTGAAACTATTCGTAGTCCTGATGCGATACAAGATAAACAATTGATATTAATATCAAAGTGGGGATTTGACGGTGCATCTAACCAAAGTAGATATAAGCAAAACATAGAGAGTGGTCAAGATGATTCCAGCATATTTATGACCTCTTTGGTTCCATTAAAGTTGATAGCTGACGGTGATACCGTATGGGTGAATCCAAAACCCTGCTCACCTAGTTATTGCCGTCCAGTCCAGTTTAGTTTTGTGAAAGAAACCAAAGACGTTGTCATAAATGAAAAAACTGCAATGGATAACGAAATTGAAGCTCTCGTTCCCTCAAAATGTCAAGGACATGAAATTAGTCACAAATTAATGATGACGATGATTGACGGCAAAATTTGTACATATCTGTCTGAAGCTAAGTCAAATGCGGCCTGCTACCTGTGTTTGGCTAAGCCTACAGAAATGAATAAGTTAGATGTCATTGCGTAAAAACCATTTCTTCTGGTGTGTATGAGTTCGGATTATCATCACTTCATGCCCGCATTAATGTGATGGAATGTCTTCTACACATAGCGTATCGTCTCGACTTCAAAAAGTGGTCTGCAAGAGGAGAAGGTCATCAAGAGTTATTGCATTCACGAAAAAAACTCATTCAAGATCGATTCAAAGATGATCTCAACCTTTTGATTGACATCGTTAAGCAAGGATCAGGCACAACTAACGACGGGAACACAGCAAGGCGGTTTTTTGAATTTCCTGATAAAACTGCAGCGATCACTGGATTAGATGAAGACTTAACTCGGTCTTCTACAGCCGATTTTTGATCCACCGTGCGGCGCCGGCGAGCAGCGACGATTATCTACGAGCATATCAAGCGACATCGTCTGCTCACTAACTTACTCTAACAGATTACGGAACGAACAACACTAAAGGAGAATGCGCAAATTTCATAGAAAATTACCCCAGCTCCGGCGCAAAAGAAACCTATCCCAGATTTTTGTACATTTTATGTGTATAAAAAGTAAATATAATATATGTGATCTCCCCAATCAGTGGCTTACATAGAAAAAATTGGCCTTGATTTTTTTTTGTCGTGAATTTGATTAAGTACGCAATGAAGAAATAATGGCTACAGAATCACATTTCAATTCTAGGCTTTTTGATAATTTTTGCACTTGAAACTTATGTTTGTTTTTTAAATACAAGATTGCAAATTCTTTTGATTGTTCCAAAAAATAATGAATTTTATTATGGTTTAAGAACTTTATTATTTCTCATTAAGAATTAACAATAATTCACTTACTGAGAAACTAGATTTACATAACATGTTTGTGAGCGTACAAAAACAACGTTAAAAAGTAAATTTATAATAATAAATAGGAAGGTAGTGATAAAAAAAAGTAAACATCAACTCATCACTAACCGCTCAAACACGGATCCAAAGTAAAAGTGGATGTCTTACTAGATGTGGCATACATGGCAGCGTACTAATAAAATAATTTATTTTTATTTTCCTTGTTTGCATGAACCCTTGCTAAAGCTGGTATTTTTCATATTATTATTATTATTGACACATTATATAAGATTTAAGTTGTTTTTTAAAACAAGACATACTTTTCGGTCCTTTTATTTTCATGGGTATTTTATTGTACATGTTAACACCTTCAAATTCAATATTTCTTTTCCCGTAATTAACTGTTCTGGGAGGTCGTTTCACTAAATAGTTGGAGTTTCGTAGTTTAATTTTTTGTACTTGATGTTTTTTTGTGAAATTTAGTGTTGTATGAATATCTTTATGTAATATTTTCCGTATTAGTATACACGTATAGTACATATACGTTTGCGAAATGTTCATTATTTTTGTATTTTCATATATTTTCTGAGTTGACGTTCGAAATTTGAAATTAAATAATATTTTGATTAATTTATTTTGTGCTGTTTGTAATATTTCTAGATTAGATTTAGCTGCGCTCCCCCAGATTTCTATTAGATAGTCTATATGTGGTTTAACTAAAGAGTAGTAAATTATGTATCGAACTTTCCGAGGAAGGCATTTATTTATGTTGTGAAGAGCTCCTGTAAGTGATAAGAGTTTACATCTGATTTTCTCTATATGAGGCTTCCAGCTCAGGTAGTTATCTAATATTAAACCTAAATATTGATCTTCAGTTTTCCTTTGGATTAATTGATCATTTATTTTAAGTTGTATATTATCGCTTATTTTTTTATTTTTAGGGGCAATCACAACAAAGTTCGTTTTTGTAGTATTAATGGTGAGGAGGTAAGATTGGAACCAGTCATTAAGTGAATTTAAATCGTTTTGGATATAAGGTATCATAGCTTCGATTGAATGCCCAAAGTAGAAAAGACTTGTATCATCTGCATAAAGCGAGATGTCTCCTTTGAGGCCAATCTGGGATATGTTATTAATATAAATTAGGAACAACAGTGGTCCCAGAATTGATCCTTGAGGTACACCGAAAGTGACCGAATGTGAACTACTTTGATGTTGACCTATTTTGACAATTTGCTTACGATTTTACAGGTATGACTTAAAAATCTGTAGTGCTTTGTCTGTGATACCGATGTGAGACAGTTTTTGTAATAACAGATCGGGACTAATTGTATCGAAAGCTTTTTTGAGGTCTAAAGATCTAAAGCTGTTTGCTTTTGATCGATTTTGTTTTTTATTTTAGTTATAAGATCAATAGTTGCCGAGAGAGTATTCGAATGCGGTCGAAATCCGTATTGTTTTAGATATAAAAAGTTTTTTGTTTTAAGAAATGTTTCCAAACGGTTATAAAGGATTTTCTCAAAAAAAATTGAGATAGCAGGAAGGACAGATATAGGACGGTAGTTACAAGGATCAGACTTACTTCCAGATTTGTAAATAGGGATAACTTTAGCGATTTTTAAGTCATCGGGAAAAGTACCGCGATCCAAACAAAGATTTAAACATTCTGTAAGTTGATTAGCAATTAATTTTTTAACACATATTAAAGATTTTGTACTTATGCCATCTATGCCAGAATTAGTATTTGGATCTAAATCGTCAATGATTTTGATAACTTCATCAGTGGTTGCTGGAATTAAACACTTAAGTTCCATTGAGTCACTTGTTGCAGGTGCTTGAACTAGGTTTCCGTTTAACTTATCAGTGATGAGATTTGCTAGTGATGACCCAATAGTTGAAAAGTAAGAGTTGAACCTTTCACAAATTTCTATTTGATCTGTAATAGTACAATTTTCCGTCTCGAGTTTTTCTGTTCCAGTCCTTTCTCTTATTTTATTTTTGGATAGATCATTTATTAGTTTCCACATTTTCCGAGGTTTTGTCATATTGTCCTTAAAACATTTATAGTAATATGTATTTTTTGTCTTTTGTATGTTGTACGCTACTCTAGCTTTTGCTCTCAAATTCCGCTTCTGTTGTCGTGTCTGATGTGTTTGATTTATATTTTTGCCATAATATGTTCCGATTGTTAATATCATGTATAATTTATTTTTTTATCCAATCTTGTCGTGGAAGGTTCAAAACTTTTATTTTCGAAATTTTGCTCTTGGATAAACAAGACTGTAGTTTGTCCGCCAATCTCTCGTAAATGGGTTCTTCATCGTTCGTATTGTTTATAACATCTTCAAAACACCTGTACAGTTTTGTGTAATCGAATGCCTTGTATTCCACTTTCATAAGGGGGGGAGGGGCAAACTGTTTAATTTCTAAAAATATTTGCTTGTGGTCGGACATCGCAGATTCAATCATGACGATATGAAAGTTATTTTCCTGTAGGTTGGACGAGACATGATCTAGTATGGTTTTGGTTGAGGTAGTTTCTCGGGTACAATGTTTAGGATCAATTTTGTTTAAGATTTTGAAGTTACTTTCTGTCAATGTGTTCCTGTAATTACGAATTCCTCGGTCTGGATTCAGCAAGTCTAGGTTAAAATCGCCAAAAACTATTGCTCTGTTCTTCTTCTGTAATTGTTGTGAATAAATCTCAAGGAAGTTGTTCATATTGCTTTTGTCTGGTTTATATATGGCACCAATGCTCAAGGAGAACTTTTTTACATAAATCCAGAGGTAATGAGTATCGTCTTCACAAAGCTCTTCTATAAGATGGTGTTTTAGATTGTTGTGAACGAATATTGAGACCCCGCCTCCTCTTTTATTTTGTCTAAAGTTATAGTAGTGCGTGTAGCATGGAATTTGAAGTCTTCTTACCTCATCATCACTTTTGATCCATGTCTCAGAAAGTACAATAATGTGCGTGGTTGCTTGTAAAGATGCGATTATACATTTTAGCTCATCAAATTTACCTGGTTTAACTATACTACGAGCATTGGCATAGAAACATTTCATGGACTTTTTTGTTGGGACTATATCAGTGTAATTATTCGTAGTCTGGTATGTTATTCTCTCTGAGCAGTAAGTTAGTTTTTTGAAGACACAGGTGCGGGTGTTTGTTCGGTTGTCGAGATAATATTAGGTACTCCTTTAATATACTTGATGATAAGGTTATTTTCCCCGGTAGCAGTGCGTTTTTGCAGCTCGTCTTTCAGATTTTGCATATATTTACGTTGATATGGAGTTTGATCAGAATAAATTTTTACTTTCTCGATGTTCAGTATATTTCTGTTGCGCAATATAGCTTTCGCTGTTTCCTCAGATGAAAAACTTACTTAAATTGAGCGGGAATGCTCGGGCTTATATTTACCAACACGCATCATTTTCTCATGCTGGGGACAGTCATTGTAGACAAGTTTTATTATTCTGGTAATTTCTGCCTTTTCGTATTCTTGGCGTTCGGTTGTTGATTTGTTCTTAGGTTCAGCGATGCCAGAAACTATAACATTTTTAGCTCGCACATTTCGTTCTTGAATTTCGTTGACAAATTCTTCATAAGTTGTATGCGCTTGCTCTGAAGTCAATGGTGGCATGCACTTGAGGTTATTAACTTCGGCTTCTAAAAGCATAACTTTTTTTTCTGTGTTTTCAGAAACGGTTGTTATTTCATTAAGTTTAGATTTAATATTTGCATTTTCCGAGGTTAGTTTTTCAATGGTTTTACTAATATTGCCCACTTCATTCCTTATGGCAGTGACATCTTGACACAGCTTATAGTTACTTTCTGCTTGGTCATGTTTAGAGGTCTTTAAAAGCAACATCATTTCGGAAATTTGCTTTCGTAATTCAGACAGCTCAGTTTTAATTAAGTCATCATCATCGGTTAACTTTCGTTTGTAATTACGATGAGTAATCTGTGGAGTCAATACTTATTTCAGACAAATTTGGTTGAGAACCTCCAACTCTTTCGCCGATGCCACTTCCAGTCGGTGAGCGTACTGGATTCATTGTATATCTGCGTTCAATAGCTACTCACGTGAATCGTACGCGCAGTGCAAGTGTGAAGAATACAGAAAATGATGATCCCGTCTCTGTTACCCGCGGGGGTGAAGAGAGCGGCGATGCGTCGTTGCTTCCGCACTGGGCTTGACACTTAGAAGAATTTCGTTATAACTCAGTCACAGTTAATTATGCAAAAATATGTTGTTTCGATTACTTAAGATTGGAATGGAATGGAAATGGAATGTGAATTTTAATGTTTTTTAAATAATTTACGACACGACTGCTCTGTACGCTCGACGAGCATTGAAAAAAAACTGTCAACTTCAAACTTGACAGACTCGCAGGTAGCAGATCGCTGCTATTGTCATCTCGCTCTTTTCGTTGTATTACAGAGAGAAGAATTTCGTTACATTAAAGAGTTTACGAAATTGAATAATAACGACATTCAGAGAGAGTTGTAATTAATAATGAACAAAACGTTTTAATAAGATGCAAAATATAATCACGGCATGTGCGAAGCAAGTCATATTATACATACATTTTGTATTGTACTGAGACACAGGGTCAGAGCGCCATAAAAGAGTACTATCGTTCTTGTACGAGTATTCACGGCGGCCGTCGGACACTAGGAAGTTGCGCCCATGTTATCAGCATTTTGTACTACCTTGGTTGGGCCAAACACAACGAATAAGAGTTTGAGTATCCTGCTGCTTTTTTAGACAACGTTTTAATAGACCTGAAATTATGATTTGATTCAATATCAAGTCTTGTTATATTATTACAATTTAAATATGTTATTTATATAACTATATATTTATATTATAATATAGAACATATTATCACGCCTGTATTGCCCGAAGGTGAATCCGAAGGGTTAGGCAGAAGTATGCAGTACACCCACATTTCACTAGTTATGTTTAAGTTGCATGTCATAGGGGGCGAGCTTATTGCCATCAACCGGGCACAAAACCAGATTGCGGCCTTCTTAAATATTCATTGATTAAATACACTTGAATACAACAATACACATACAATACCATATATACATTTCTATACTTATGTAATATATAGGTACATATGTATATATATATAAATACAACCTTATTTTTGTTTACCCTAAAGCCGAAAAGGGGTCACTGTACTCATAATTATGCACAACTTAAAATATGCAAAATCAAGGCAGTTTTTTTCTATGTTAGCCACTGATTAGGGGGATCACATAGATATATGTATTTTATATACACATAACATGTATAAAAATCTGGGATAGGTTTCTTTTGCGCCGGAGCTGGGGCAATATTGCGCATTCTCCTTTGCAGAGATATTCTACCCGTAGCTCTACCATGAGTTTACACAGCCAAAACTCGCTAGCGTCTCCGTAAATGATATGTATGAAATATTGTACAGCGCCCCTCGCGGTCACAGCAAGAATTAAAATTCGTAACATAGCACTATAGATTTCGATAGGTAAGAAACCTAACGTAATCTATTCGATAGTCAGTAACGTTTTTCAGCTGTTACCATACAAAACGTCACCATGACTCACTATTTCGACAGAAGCTATCGAAAAATACGCTTACGATAGTAGTTACGTACATACCTAGCTCACTAGCATTTTGAGGTGTGAAACGATATGTTTACATTAAAATTATATTCGTTTTTAGTCCATTAGAGACAAAATAATGTCTGGAAGAGCTTATTTAGCATGGAATATGGGTTGAGGCAACTATTTGGTCATTTCGTAACTTTAAGTTTTAAAAGAAATTAACAGAAAGTAAAAACACACCTTTCCATGAACTCGACCAACAATTAATGATCAAACGAACTTACCCTACGTGAAGTTCGATCATTATTATATGAGCAGCTTCATTCGACGCGATTTTCTTCTTTTATATGTCGTAGCTGAGTCCTAGGCATTGGCTTCACACAGATTTTCAAATAAAATAAGTAAAAAAATAAAAACCATATGGCAATACTGGGGTAATTTTCCACATTCAACTCGCAACACGCTCTTGTTGTACCAGGATCTATCTTCTTCGTTTCATTTTTAGGGTTGGGGCAAAAGTGTGGGTTCCTATTATCGCGTCGAATGAAGCTGCTCATATAATAATGATCGAACTTCACGTAGGGTAAGTTCGTTTGATCATCACTATTACTATTACTATTACTACATATTATAAAACAAAGTCCTCCGCCGCGTCTGTCTGTCTGTCTGTCTGTCTGTCTGTCTGTTCGCGATAAACTCAAATACTACTGCACCGATTCTCATGCTGTTTTCACCAATGGATAGCTTGGTTCTCGAGGAAGGTTTTAGTATATAATTTGTTATGTTTTTGTATGCATTTTTGTATGGGTGTTGGAAAAAAATAAGCCATCTGGGAGCTTTCAACGAAAACGCTGTCTAAACCCTTTGAGATATAACAAAATAATGTATGGTGGAATTATGTATCTTATAAAGGTCTTCAAAAAAGTCCGCGATGGCAATTATGTCTATCTCTTAAGGATAACATACTATATCCATTTTATTGACTTTTTGTAGGTATTTGTTTGCCGAATTTTACTCTTGGAAATACGATTACGATAACAATACGCTATAATATCAGTAGCTATTAGCCAAATTATGTTCGTAGATAAATAAGCTAGCTACTTATGTGTATTTCAAACAGTGTACAAGAAGAGAAGAGTGTACAGTGGACAAGATGTATCTTAAAAACATTACTAAACACGGCAGCCTTATGATCAAAATTTGTGCATTCCAAAACTTTCGTTACTTTTTCACTGACATATTTATCACTTTTCGATAAACTAACACTCAATACGAAATCTACACTTATTTCTCAGTAATTCTGTATAAGATTCTTCAAAGATTAAACTGTTTTCTCATTGAATCTTTACGCACGTTTATCCTTGATGAATGTTTACATTAAGCACCGCACCACACCGCCACACGACCACAGAGTACAGACGTATTTTGTTTTCTTTTTTTTTTTCGTTCGTTTAGTGGCGTTCCCGCTAAAATGTCAACCGGTCAAGTATTAGTCGATTAATCAAATTCTACAGCCAGATCGTCTTGCAAGTACAAAATAAATGTCAAATATTTCGTCCAATTGCGAACGTAACCCTGAGAAAAGTTATGCACCAATGGTGTTTATTATATATTTCGAGCGTTTTATCGGCACAAATGGTGTATCATGCGACATTTCAGAGGATTTCGTTTTGCTTTCACATTGTTGGTACCTTCGTGAATTATTTTAAAATTATCATTTGTGTCGCACTTTTATTTCGTGTTGTAATTTGGTACAATTGATTACCTTAAGAATTTGAGTGTAATTTCGTATTTTGATTTTGTGTTTGTTATCTTTAGGTAAAGACTCATTCACGTTCAGAACATAAGTACTTTTATTATAATAAATCATTTGTTTCGGTTTCTATTCACATAGTGAGTCACATTAAAATTAATATTAAGTTAAAATTTTGAGATATAGCCTGGGATATGGAGAAGGACATAGGGTACTTTTTTATGCGATAACCGACATCCACGCCGTCGAAGCCGCGGGCAAAAGCTAGTTAATTATATTTCGCAGCTTCATTCGACGCGATTTTCTTCTTTTATATGTTGTAGGATGTTCAGAGCATCAGTAAAATGAAACTAGATAAATGGTAGCTAAAAATCAAAACTTATTTATTGAAAACAAAATAATCATGTATCCAAATTGGTTATTAATGCATTTGACAAAATCGTATTTGCAATTTGACTAGGCTCATCAACTAATTCCTTATCATAGAACTTAGCAAAAACTTTGGATGACTCTGACCATCCAGCAGTTTTGCGAATTATATCCAGACTGACACCGAGTCGTTTAGCGGAAGAGGTGGAAGAATGACGGGTGCTATGAGCGCTGAAAACTGACGTGTCAACTCCACTGAGGGAAAGTGTACTTTTGATCCAACTGCTAAGTGTTTGTGAGGTTACTTTATTATATGGTTTTCTATATGAAATGAATAAATTGTTGTTATTTCTATCACGCAACAATTTTGTTTTATTTAAATATTCTAATAAGGATCTAGCAAGGCATATTTCATGTTTTTCGTTATAGAAGGGTAGTTTTTATAGAGGTTGTAAAGAGATAACTCGTGATGTTTTAATAAGATTGGGTACTGTTATGATTATGTTAGTGCTTTGAATTTTTATATAATTTATATCTATGAGTGAGAACGTTTGAACCCGATAGGCAGTTATTAGTGCTAGCAACGTAACTGTCTTTTTAGATAACATTTCTAAATTAAGCTGATTGTTAGGCCATTTTTGACCTAAATTCTCCAAAACCACATTTGGATCCCAAGTAACACTGTATCTAGGAGCGGGCGGTCTCAACCTAAATATACCTTTCATAAATCGCTTTAGGTCATCATCATTCGAAGTTTTTGGAAATAGAAAGTGTAATGCCGATTTATGTGAATTTATTGTGCCGTATTTCGCACCATTTTTGTAACATTCTGTTAAAAATTTAATAATTACTGAAACCGATCCAATCAAATAATGATACTTATTTTTATTACAGTAATTAACCCACAATTTATTAGTGCTATGATACTGCTTGTGTGTATTTTCAGATAACGATGATAACATAATATCGATTGAATTTTGTGAAAAACTTCTTAGCTGTAGTTCTTTCCTGACAATTTGGCGGCAACTAATGTTAGCGTTTGATGGAGACTGTGTGATAATTTCAAAGGTTTTAATAGGTTATTATTTGGTTCGAAATATAACGGTTCTGAAACCATAAGTCTTTTAAAAATGGGAAACCAAGGTTGTGTTGGCAAATTGGGTACAACCACTATCCCTTCAGATCTATCATTTATTATTTTCTGTAACATCTTAAGAATTAATGCAAAGGGAGGAAAAGCGTAAAATCGCATTCTATACCAAGAAATTGTAAATGCATCTACCGCGTAAGCATTCGGGTCGCTTTTTCGCAAGAAATATATACAGGACATTTAGTGTTACAACGACTTGCAAACAAATCGATTTTGGGTTGACCAAAATTTTTAATAATTTGTTTGAAAGCCGTTCCACACAGTTCCTATTCTGTATCTGCAAACTTTTTTCGTGATAAACTATCTGCTTCAATGTTAGCTTTGGTATTAATATATGACGCGAATAATACTATATTATGTTCCTCACACCATTCCCATATTTCTCGGGTAATTTGATTTAAATGTGGCTATTGTACAGAACCCATCCTATTTATACATGAAATGGCAGTGACATTATCAATGCGTAATAACACTTTACAGTTTTGTAAATGTTTTGCAAACACTTTTAATGCTAAGAAACTGGCCTTTAATTCTAGTTCATTGATATGTTGCGTGGTTTCATTTCTTTTCCAAAAACCATGAGCTTTATTGTTGTTGCAAAAAGCGCCCTAGCCACTCATTGATGCATCAGAAAAAAATTCTAATATAAATTCTATAAGTATATAGGCTGTGTTTTAATATCTAGATTTAGTAACCACCATTCTAAATCATACATTACTGCGTGGGGTATATCGATTATACTGTTATAGCTAGGATTATCTAATAAACTTAGGTACTTATGGCGTTCAAGTTTTTTAATGTAATCCCATGAATATTGAACGGCAGGAGCCGCAGACACTAACAGACCGATCAGACGTGAAAATTCTCTAAGTCTACAAGTTTTCTTTTTTCGAAACAACTTTAATTGTTCTCTTATTTTCGATTTCTTATTATCCGGCAATTCTAAACACATATTGGCGGAGTCAAACACAAAACCAAGATATTTACATCTTTGTTTTGGAATAAGGCAACTTTTTTCATGATTTATAATACAGCCTAATTTTTCTAACAGATTCATAGTCAACTTTACATTATTTTCGCATTCTTGAAAAGAACTCCCTATGCAACATATATCATCTAAATATATGACGGAAATCATATCTCTGGATCTTAAATATTCCATCACAGGTTTCAAAATTTTTGTGAAAACATAAGGACATGTACTTAAGCCAAATGGAAGACAGTTGAAATTAAATAATGTGTCATTATACATAAATCTTAGATATTTTGCTGTAAAGATTATGTACCGGAATTAAAAAATATGCGTCTTTCATGTCGATTGTAGCCATATAGTCTTTTGTTATAATTTTTGTAATAGTTCTGTAATCTTCCATTTTAAAATGTTGTGAAATTACATATTTATTTAAACGTTTCAAGTTCAAAATGAAACGATTCGTTCCATTTGGTTTAGGTACAAATATAGACGAAAAAAATTGTTGATCTTGGGGCGTACATCTTGATATGGCACTTATTTTTTAAAGTGAGTTTATTTCAGTATCAAAATCAAGAAGTTCTTTATATGTTCTAGTATGAAAACTAGGTTTAACATCATCAATAGGTTCTGATGAGAAAGGAATTTTGTATCCTTGAATCCAAGATAAGATAATAGGGTCGTCAGTGATCTCGTGCCGCCGTTGTAAAAATGTTGTAGACTACCCGCAAAACGTACCTCTACTGGCGCTTCCTCTGTTGTTGGCGATGACGTGTCGGTGGCGGCAACGATCGACCTCCTGCTTCCCGCTGTTGAAAGCTGTTCCTCACGTGGGGCTGGTACTGGTACTGGGCTGCGCGTGATGCCCCTGCATCGGCTTTGCCCGCTGGTTTTCGTTGCAGGGGTGTCCAGTTTAACTGACCTTGACCTTTATTTTTCAAGAAATTACTTTTATATTTTTTTTATTTCTGAAGGAAGCAGCGGCTTTTGTTGATTTCAGGTAGGTGCCGGATTTCTTGATGGTTTTTGTCAATTTCAGTGTATCAGAAATATTTTCTCCGAATAAGTATTTATCTCGAACCGTTTCTGTCATAGTTTCTTTCATATCACTACTCGTATTTATTGACGAAATTATAAAATGTCTTCGAGTTTTCGTTTCGTTATAATGACTGTCGCATAGGATGCGACATGCATCACTGATAGGTTTGAGCACTTTTTGCGGTGAAAAATCTTTTTCTAATATGCTATCTACGGCCTGCGATAGTGCGGCTAGTGCCGAATCTATCTGGTTTTGTTTTGTCTCCAGTATATTATCTCGTTTTACAAGATTTTCAGCTATAGCAGCTTTGGTTTCAGCGTTCAGTTTTGCTGCTAGTATCATTTCGCAATTAGACGGTACTAGGTAATCCTTCAATAGTTTGTCTTTTGTTTCTATCGGTAATCCTTTTTTTATAAGAATTTCGTGCCACCTAGCTGCAATGTCTTTGTGAATTGGTTTACTGAGAAGGGTTTCGCTCTTAGGAGCATCGCCTAATAAGGCGAGGATTTCATCACCTAAAGATTCAGTCTCTTTTGTGTTAGGGCATAAAGGATCGCCTACTAAGATTTCTTCCGGGCTAGACTTTGATGTCATCCCATTGTCCGACATAATTTCATCATTACTGCGACCTGGAATAAGTAGATATTTGCGAAGCAAAACTACGATCAATCACTATCACTATCACTACTTATTATAAAACAAAGTCATCCCGCGTCTGTCTGTCTGTCTGTCTGTCTGTTCGCGATAAACTCAAAAACTACTGCACTGATTCTCATGCTGTTTTCACCAATGGATAGCTTGGTTCTCGAGGAAGGTTTTAGTATATAATTTGTTAAGTTTTTGTATGCATTTCTGTTTGAATTAACGATATTTGTTGGAGGTGTCGGAAAAAAATAAGCCGTCTGGGAGCTTTCAACGAAAACGCTGTCTAAACCCTTTGAGATATAACAAAATAATGTATGGTGGAATTATGTATCTTATAAAGGTCTTCAAAAAAGTCCGCGATGGCAATTATGTCTATCTCTTAAGGATAACATACTATATCCATTTTATTGTCTTTTTGTAGGTATTTGTTTGCCGAATTTTACTCTTGGAAATACGATTACGATAACAATACGCTATAATATCAGTAACTATTAGCCAAATTATGTTCGTAGATAAATAAGCTAGCTACGTATGTGTATTTCAAACAGTATACAAGAATATTTATCATAAAAACATTACTAAACACGGCGGCCTTATGATCAAAATTTGTGCATTCCAAAACTTTCGTTACTTTTTCACTGACATATTTATCACTTTTTGATAAACTAACACTCAATACGAAATCTACACTTATTTCTCAGTAATTCTGTATAAGATTCTTCTAAGATTAAATCGTTTTCACATTGAATCCATTACTTTACGCACGTACAACCTTGATGAATTTACATTAGGCACCGCGCCACACCGCCACACGACCACAGAGTACAGACGTATTTTGTTTTCTTTTTTTTTTCGTTCGTTTAGTGGTGTCCCCGCTAAAATGTCAACCGGTCAAGTATTAGTCGATTAATCGAATTCTACAGCCAGATCGTGTTGCAAGTACAAAATAAATGTCAAATATTTTGTCCAATTGCGAACGTGACCCTGAGAAAAGTTATGCACCAATGGTGTTCTTAAGACATTTCGAGCATTTTATCAGCACAAACGGTGTATCATGCGACATTTCGGAGGATTTCATTTTGTTTTCACATTGTTGGTACTTACGTGAATTATTTTAAAATTATTATTTGTGTCGCACTTTTATTTCGTGTTGTAATTTGGTAGGTACAATTGATTGCTTTAAGAATTTAAGTGAAATTTTGTATTTGTGTTTGTTATCTTTAAGTAGACTCATTCACGTTCAGAAAATAGGTACTTTTAGTATATTAAATCATTTGTTTCGGTTTCTATTCACATAGTGAATCACATTAAAATTAATATTAAGTTAGAATTTTGAGATATAGCCTGGGATATGGAGAAGGACATAGGGTAGGTACTTTTTTATGCGATAACCGACATCCACGCGGGCGAAGCCGCGGGCAAAAGCTAGTTAATTATAAAATGAGGGTAGGCATAGTCCCCGCTGGACTATGCGCAATCAAGCGTAACGGATACAACCCCGCTGGCCGTTCGCATTACAATAAAACATCACGTTGTTTTTAAGACAATAATCTATGCAGATATAGGTAGTAATGGGTAAGTATACGTAGACACAATTCCCGCTGAATTGTGCGCAAAAATAAGCGTGACAGAAAACAACCCCGCTGGTTGAATCGCATCACATTTTTTATATGTTAACTTGTATCAAATCAACGTGACAGAGGGAACCCCGTTGCTTTCTCGCATCACTCAATTGAAACAAAATTAACGATAAACGTAGGTTCCCAAGTAGGAAGGTAGTTTTATAAAAACTTATCATCCGACGATGATGAAGAAATAATACGCCGTCTAGCTGTCTTCACTCTGCGTCGCTTATTATTATGATCCGTTTCCTCCGAATTGTATCTTCTTTTCTAATCCATTGTGAGCAAGTTTTTTCTTGTACGAAGCCTTTGCACACAGAACACAGAATGAAGTACCTACCGTCGAGCGAGTTGAATGTGGAAAATTACCCCAGTATTGCCATATGGTTTTTATTTTTTTACTTATTTTATCTGAAAATCTGTGTGAAGCCAATGCCTAGGACTCAGCTACAACATATAAAAGAAGAAAATCGCGTCGAATGAAGCTGCGAAATATAATTGAAATTATTCTCATTGTAATATTCCATTTTTTTTTAAGTTATATCACTTTAAAAAATACAAAACGCCGTGAACCGAGTAATTCAACAACTCGTCCCTACATGCGTCAGCAAAATTACAAATTGAATAGACGACACTGACATATTCTATGGAATAAAAATTCAATAATAACTTAATAGGTAACTTACGTAGTCCACTAACCACCACCTTTCTGTTTAATCAGATCATTTCGTGATATTGGCTGTCATTACATTTTTAGCCGTTCTCTCTTCTTATTACTGACAAAGAAAGAAACAAAAACAGGAGTGAAGTTAGCTATACGACACGATCTATCGAGCTTACGTTAGCGCCCGCGTAAGACTCCGTAAAACTCATGGTGCAAGCATTAGCAGACCTATGTTCATAAAGCACACAATTTTAACACTTCCGTCACTGTACATATTGGAAATAGCTGTTTTTGTAAAAAGTAATCCTCAATGGTTTCCTCTTTTGTCAAATAATTCTGATAGAAATAGACGTGAGAAGTATCGACTTTGGGTGCAGTCACACCCGGCTAAAACAGCACTTCTAAGTAAAAGTGTAGTATGCATGGCCCCATTAATATACAATAAAATTCCGAATGACATTAAGCAATTGAATTTTAATTTATTTAAGAAAACACTTAAAAAGCTGCTTACTGATAAGTGTTACTATAACATTGTTGACTTTTTAAATGATAAATTTTGAATGTTATTGTTGATTTATTTTGATTATTATATTGACATATTTTGTCTGTAATTAATATTGATTACGTTTTGTACTGACTCTGATTGTATATTGAATTATAGACCATATTTTGCACCAACTCTAATTTTATGTGTGAAACTGACATTAATAATAAATAATTTATAATTGCCAATTTAATTACTATCATATAAACATTTTGTACGCCAAGTGAGGCAAAACATGTTGGTCCGGTAAAAAATATTTTCCATCTATATGTGCATATTCATGTAACATGTTACACATGTTTGAACAAATAAATTTATCTTTATCTTTATTATCGAAATCTATTCGATCCACGTTAATACGCTAGCGAGTTTAACGATAGCGAGTAAGTTTTCAATAACAACTCATGGTAGGGGTACCGGACTTGTAAACGTTAGTGGCCGATCACTTTATGTATTCAAAGCTTTTTAAAGAAACAGTTAACATGTTATTTGGTATGTTGTCTAATACCCTAACTAAAATAAGCATTTTACCGATGTTTCACGATATCTAACCTACATGTGAGTACTTCATGTATTATAGTGTTTTAATGTAACACAATTATTTTAACTATGATATCTATATCTATTTATTATTATCCTTGTTTGCGACTAGTGCGGAACACATGGAGGAACTACTTCTTAAGATGGAGCGCGTAAGCCTTACGTTTGGATTGAAGATAAACAGGGGTAAGACCAAAATGATGATCGTAGACCGTAGCAACAATAACTCGCCAGATGTGACACAGATTGCGAACTGCGGTGTAGTTCAGTCCTACGTTTACCTTGGTGCTATGATTGCGAACAATGGCAGCTGCGTGGATGAGGTGAAACGACGCATGGCTATGGGTAGAGGAGCAACTGTATTTTTGGGTATTCATATTGACAACCACCTTAATTGGAAAGCACATATGGAACAATTAGGTATAAAAATAAAAAAATCTGCCTATGCACTCTTCCAACTATCGAGAAAAGTAAACAGAGATGCGTTACTGGTTGCTTATCACGGTCTGGTAGCTTCGATTCTGCGATACGGAATTATATTTTGGGGCAATTCTTCAGACAAATTGTTGATATTTAGGGCACAAAAAGATGTATAAGAGCCATGTGTGGTCTGAAAACAGATGATAGCTGTGCACCACACTTTAAATCCTTAAAAATACTTACTTTGCCGGCGTTATGCATATTAGAAACTAGTATTTTCGTGAAAACAAATTTAAACCTTTTTGAAAAAGTATCAAATGTACGAGATGTTCCAATTCGTAGTCAATACAAAAATTCCTTATGTAATCGTAAATGTAAAACTGCATTAATAAAACAGAGTGTTCTGGATATGGCCCCACGTATTTACAATAAAATTCCCGACGCCATAATTTTTTTAAATATAATACATTTCAAGAAAAAAATGAAATTATTACTTGTTGATAAATGTTACTATACTGTTGACGAATACTTAGATGACAATTTAATTTAGAATGGAGTTAATATATTGTTATTTTTATTTTTCAATAAGTAAGTACCTACTGTAAGTGTGACTTAAAATAACTGACATTAATTGTACCTATTTTTAATTGAACACTATATTTGTACGCCTCCTGGCATAACATAGCGCTCTATTTTATCTAATGTAAGATCTGTATTTATAAACACCTATGTTAACAAATAAATAAATGATTATGATTATGATTAGTTTTTCTGGGCTGGTACGGAACCCTCTGTGTGCGAGTTCGACTCGCTCCTTGACCGGTTTTTTTATAAAACATGTTACTTTTACGTATATTTTAAGATTCTGATATAATTTTTTTTAAATGGTTGTCTTTAAAATTGGTTTACGGGCGATAGTTTAACGTGACAACGTCATAACAAAACATTGATGCGGCTTAAGCGCATAATGAGCGTAACGGGACAATGAGCGTAACGGGACAATGAGCGTAACGGGACAATGGGCGTAACGGGACAATGAGTTATCCTTTTTCGTGCATGCAGCCGGCGTTCATCGATTTATTAGACGTGGTCACGCATGCACGAAAATGTCCCGTTACGCTCATTGTACGCTGCGCCGCATCAATGTTTTGTTATGACGTTGTCACGTTAAACTATCGTCCGTAAACCAACTTTACAGACTATCCTCGCGGTATCTACATCAGTAAATTGACGGATTTTCCTCACAGCATATGCTGCTGGACTTAGCCGCCCTGCAAAAGATGTTAAATGAGGACCCCATTGCAGCCTTAAATGCCAATGATAAAATGAACATACTTTTCCATACAATAAGATAAGATAAGATAAGATAAGATAATCGTTTATTTCTCACCACAATATAGGTACATTATAGAGGTATCAATACAAAGTACGTAAAAACAATAATTATACTGTGGGAGACTGGCGCCTAAACTAGACGTATGGTCTGTATTTCAGGACACCAGGTCTCCGCCCCTTGGGTAATGCTTACATTTTAATTTTTGTGTACAATAATTGGTGCGGTAAGAATTTATAAAAGCATAGACTTTTATGTTTAAAAATAAATTAAAAAATGAAAAAGAAATTGGTAACAGTTATTGGTGCTTGGTGTTAGTAGGTATGTTTAGTAGATATGAATGTGTCTGTGAGTGAGTAAGGGTGTAGTGTGTGGGGGGGGAGATGAATTAAATTGGCTATTTTAGCTATTTTAGGACAGCAAGTAGTTTTTCTGTTTCTTCATAATTTAACTCCTGGAGCCAATTGCTTAGCTTAATTTTGCATTTGGTTTTGGTGAGGTTATAAATTGGGAGTATCTTATTTATTTTATTATAAAGAAAGCAACCAAGGTAGCAAAAGAATCGATGGGAGGAAGTAGTCGAGAGCCGGATATGATGTATGAGCCGGTATGTGACATGTAGTTATGGGTAATCTTACCGGGAAAAACAAAAATGCATATGTTCTGGTAGCTATTGACGCTGTGACTATCTGTCACGAACTTCAATATAATAACAAAATATTATATTTATTTTAAAACCAGCAAATGTTTCAGGCCACTTAGGACCACATTAATTCCCTATTAACTGGGAAACAGGCTGCTAGGAAGAAAGCAGACAGGGTCTCAAGTCTGCTATTACAATAGTGTCAGAATGGTCTATCATTGATTTCATAATTGTTGATTTTGACAAGTTTGGTAATCCATCCATCCATACTGATATTATAAATGTGAAAGTAACTCTGTCTGTCTGTCTGTCTGTTTGTCTGTATGTTACGTTTTCATGCCTAAACCGCTGAACCGATCGTCATGAAATTTGGCAGAGATATAGTCTGGGATATGGAGAAGGACATAGGCTACTTTTTTACGCGATAACCGACATCCACGCGGTCGGAGCCGCGGGCAAAAGCTAGTCTACTAATATAATGGCGTCATTATGACTTTCCAATGGTCAGCCACTGACACTCCATTGAAAGAATTGGTAATCTCGTACATAATGACAAATTAAACTTCCTACAAAACTTCCAACTTCCTACTACTTCAGATTGCTTATAACACTAATAAATGATATGTAAAAATATATATTTATGAAATCTGGCATGTATAAATGTTCAAAATGCCATTGTAATACAATTCTATTACGAGACTATTGACCGACCAATGATCGACCATTATGAATTTAGCAGATTACGAACTTTTAGCAAAATGACAATGGGATCGTGTTGGAGTGACGAATTTATAAAAATAGCAGACTTGGGCCCCAGGTCGAATACAATAACTTGACAAACTCTAAAGAAACAAATAAAATATCCTATTCCTTAAAATTGTAAAACAATATTGACATGCCATAAAGGCATTTTATAAACGAAACTAGCACTTATGCATTCGAAAGCAATAATTTATGTCATTTAAGATACAATACTTCTGCAAATTCGAAGGACCAATGGAATAATGGCCTCATCTGGTTAACGTATGTTGGGCTGAGGCAACTCAAACTGACCCTTGAAACAATTGAGACATTTTACAAAAAACGACAATAAACATAATTGATGAACTACGGGCAGAGGCGCGGGACTAGCGTGGTATTTTTGAGGGAATTTTAGGAGGCTGAAGTTATAAGTCAAGACAGTCGGTTTTGAACCGCTATAGGATACAGACATTTGAGTCAAGCTAGTTAAGTTTGGGACTTGGTATTCATACCAAGAGATTAGACTAATTTAGTACTTAATGTAAAATGTGTGTGTGTGTTGGAGGGACTGGGTGAGTCTAATTATAATAATTATCCTAGGCTGATAGGGTTACTTAAGTTCTTCTAACTAAACAGAGACGTGTTGCTGGGGAGTTTATTGTGTCACTTGTTCTCCCCAACCCAAACACTAGGAAGTAATGAAATGGTGGGCGCTTTGGGGCTGTCTATAGACCTTTGAGAGAATTGATCCACAACTCTATTAATTAATTATTCTTGCATATTAATGCTCTACTCTATTATCTAGTACCTGATTCTTGAATTTTGTATTCTTTGCCTCCGGCTTATTAAATAATAGGGCTTTAAAAGAGATTATCTAAAACTCGATTAAACAATGATTCTTGAGTCTCGATTCTCAGCTCTATTACCTAGTAATTCGTGAATGTTGTATTCTTTAACCCAGCCCTATAATTATATGCTTATGTACTACGGGTGGGTTTTAATCAGTAAAAGTCTGACACGTCCTCCCGCTCCGCCCAGAGCGGGAGAAGTTATTTGATCATTTCCACGAACTATCACAATTACAGTAACCGGTCAAAGGCGAGTCGGACTCGCGCACCGAGGGTTCCGTACCGTCATACTTATCATATATAGCTTCATTCGTATAAGTACCAAATAGTTCTGTGCCCAGAAAAAACTACGACTGTGCTTCACCCAAAGCAACCTGGGATTAGGTAGGAAGGAGGACATTTTGTTTGTGAACCGTGAAGTGTCAGAGAATTTTAACACTGACTGACCGAAGTGGAACTAATGTAAGTTTTGTTGACGAAAAGTGTGTTAATTAGAGAAATCGTTTTATTTTCACTGTAATCTTCACATAAATGTCTACCACATAGAATTATTTCAGATTTTTATCTATTCTAACTTCGGAGACAAGGGGGGGAACGGTTTCTTTTTAATTTATTTTTTTGTCAAATTCCGAAACCAATGCGACCTAAAAAATATGTTTGAGAATGTGCAAATAGCGCTCTTTCATACGATACCCTACATGCCCTAGTAGCCCCACTTTGATTTTCAATACCCCTGTTAAGTCCCAGTTGCAAAAAAAAAATCTTTCTTATTTGCAAAATAGTTGGGAAAACGTCATCTAAAACTATTCCTTTCAAGTTGATAGCATTAGTAGCTCCTGAGATATCCAGCTGTGACAGACAGACGGACAGACAGACTGAGTCGCACCATTAGGGTTCCTTTTTAGGGTTCCGTAGGATCCCTAAAAAGAAGCACAAAAAATATCAATTCTTTGGAATCGAAATCAGATTTGCATTGCTTTGTTGAAAGTTGACTGAATTAGCATAATATGTCATTATTGACTGCTTAGATCCATAAGGTATGATACGAGTATTCATTTAAAATATTAAATCTGTATCTATCTGCTATAATTCGTCATCATTCATCTCAGTCATCTCAGTCTGAGTCTCACCTACGAACTGTATGGGAAAACTTTTTTTCAATTTCTGACTTTTCTAGTACTCAAACCTCAGTTGGTCCTATTAAGTTTTTTGATCCTCGTAAGAAACAGATCGATTGGCATTTTTTTTACGAAAATTGCCCATTTTCTTGCTGATTGTACATTTTTTTTTTCAAAATCTGTGTATGCAAATCAATTTTTTTCTAAAAGTTAAGGATAGTATCTTAAGGCCATTTTCTTGTAGCGACCGCGGTTAAGGTACCTGCCCTTATTGACCCATATCAAAACATAATGCTATACTGCTCATCCCCCATAGCAAATAGCGTGATAATTTATACCTACTAATTTGACCAGACCTATAGGAAATACTAGCAGCCCGTCCCGGCTTCGCACGGGGTAGACAATTATCATTTTAAGACTCATTTTTCTACACCTTCGGTTACATTGTTCAAATTTTACCAAGGATCCCTAATTTTTTTCAAAATGAAATGTAGCCTATGTCAAATTGGAAGAATGTAGCATTCTATTGGTGAAAGAATTTTTTAAATCGGCCCAGTACTTTTTGAGCCTATTCATTACAAACATACAAACATACAATAATAGGTACAAATCTTTCCTCTTTATAATATTAGTGTCGATGTAGATGTAGATCTATGTAAATCTGTTCGTTAGTTTTTGCGTGATGCTGGAACATACATTCAGACAAACACAAAAATTATAAAAATTATATTTTCGACATCATAATCATTGGCAGACCTAGTGACAATTACTTTTTTTTTCAAAAATATTCAATGTACGGTTTTGACTTCGCTACGATTTTATTATATGTATAGATAGATAAAGTACGTACATGTTTATGTTCACAAAAGCTTCGCTTTGTAGATGCCACTTGTACCCACGAGTTTTCTTTCCTCGTATCAGCGCGAACTAGTCGGTAGAAAGGAGGTCGAGGGCTGACTACTAGCGTGCGTCGAAAATACATTATAGTATCGGCACTCGTGGGGCATGTCGTACATCTATCTACATGTGAGCAGCGCTGGTCACCAAGCGATCATAACAAAATGGTTGGTAAACTACATAATATGTATTTTACACACCTACTAATAGTTCAAAAACACAAACAAACCAACTATTAGTAGGTGTTCGCTGTGGGATACTTCGCAGGAATGTGAGCGAGACATGCCCGTGTGTGTGCACGCAGGTATGCCTCGTGGCGTGTGCTGTGTAGAGCGGAGCTGTGTCACCACCGGCCAGGCTCAGCCACATTCCAGCACCGATGGGCTTCATTGCGTGCCTCCCACACACACACACACTGAGCCGCCATAGTGCTCTTCTCACCTAGCGTTACCGGTTTAATCAAATCTTCATAATATGTGCGTCTGTGTGTGTATTGATCGCGGTTTTATCATCGCGAGTGGAGACGTTATTATGAGCTGAAGGTGAGGCGACAGCTTTATTAGTGTCCCGGCTCACGGCCGCGGGACACATGGCATGTCGGCCACTCTAACACCATAACGTAACAATCAGCTACAAACGTAATCCTTGCACCCGTCGCACAGCCGCGCGTCACGCATGCCTCGAGTCATCATGTATGGAACATTCACTTCGACACATTTACAAAGCAAGGTCACTCTTTCCCTGAATCATGAGAACTTACGATGAGAAAACACAGCTCTGAGCTGTGGGTTTCGTTATTGCACATTCTGAGATGATTGTGACCCAATACACACTACGACGCTCTAATATGACAGAAGAAAACCTTATGACTCAATGATGTTACGATACTGATGATACTTTAGAATAGTAGGTATTAATAACCTTTACCTGAAATAAAACACGTCTAACGTGAGTCTGACAGACAAAGTGTTGCAATCAATATACGGCGCGCTAGGCGCCAGAGTAGCAACGGATCATTAATTAAATAAGAACGTGAAGGAAACCCGCGCTCTTGCACGTCGGGGAATGCTTCATCATTGCTCAGAGTAGCTCGCTGCGCACGCCGCGTCATACACGACTCATACAACTTGACTTCGCCATGTTGACGGGCAGGGTCACTACCTCCGCAGCCTTTCTCAGTGTTTATTAGATCATGGAGCTATTGTTGCGACTGTGACCGCGACTGTTCCACCCAATTGCTAAGCGATTGTAAAATGCAACTGCGCGGCACTGCCTCACTGGCCCACTGTCTCTGGGTGAGCGGAAAACCCGAAATCATATTTCCGGTATTGAGGTCGCTCTGTTTAAATGTAGCCACTACGACTCTCGAATAAATAAACTTTCGGCCTACATTCCTTGTTCGTGGATACGTGGAACGAACAAGGAACGATCTACGTAACTTTATAATGTTATTATATTAACATTACGACAGATACTCTCTGGGCTCCGCGGAGAACAGCACCGATGTATTGAAGGTACCTGCGTGGAGCGCATGATAAGAATGATAACACGCTGCTCGCGAGCGCCGCAAGTCGGTCCCTGGTCGTCCATATATCACAACCCTGTCATTACACTTTCATATGACCGCTACCGACCGCTACGAACCATCAAATGATAAAGCTCACGTGCACTGTATTGTAACAGGCGGTCGAGGTTGTGACGTAGCAACTCGTAGCAGCGCTACGCTGAATCCGCGCGTAGCACCGCGTAGCACTGCTACGATAGATCTGCGCGTAGCAGGACGGATGCAAGTTTGTAAAATAATTTAATTGCCTTTTTTATAACGATTATTTCTAAACCTATCGATATTGTAACAGGTTATCCTCCCCACTGAACGCTGATCGCTCTTTGTAAATGACTATAGCCCCGAATTCGCAACTAATACAGGCATACTTCCTGACGGTATATTAAATAGATCGTACTTGCATACGACAGCTCTCTTACTTGTGACACTTTGTAGGGGCAAGAAGCTGATATCTTACTAGATGATAAAATGCTATATTTTTGTGTTGTGCCACACATCCGTCACGACTTCGGTTCATATGAGACCTACACGTATAGCTATACACTTTGCCCACTGCAAGCAACTTTCAATTTATTTATTTAAATGGAATCATTTAACAGTTCCATCTTTTTGTGATAAGCGCATGGATGTGTACCGCAGCATTATTGTCACTTGGCATGATCGGGGCATACTGTCCAGATATCTTGATGGCGAGTCGAGTTATTCCACAAGAGACTCGGATGAGATGCCCCCCCAACATGCGCCCCCCGTGTAATTTGTCATTGACATTATGATTCCTTAGAACAAATTAATGACTACGTCTGTAATAGCTTCATACTTTACCATTTACATTTATCGACTACTATTCCAACGGTCTAACTGACAACCCATCACAGTAAAAAATCATCATTATTAATCTCAATTAAGGCTGCAGTCTTGCAAAATTCACTCGCGGTGAGTTATTTGCGCAACTTTGTATTTTTTTTTTTTAATTAAGAATTAACATGAAATATTATTATTGCACAGAAATAAAAATAATATAAGTAATAGCTAGTATTTTTTTTTTATACATCGAGGTGGATTATGTTAGGTAAATCAAGCGTTGAATACAGCTCTTTCTGCCCAACAACATTTCGAGGTATGTTTGTGTTCCTACTTTAGGGTAATTAAGAATTATTTTCAAAATCTGTTCAGCGCATAATTAGCTGAACATTCTCGACTTTAAAATGCGCTGATTAGTTTTTTCTAATTATCTTTCATTTTCTTATTTTGGAGGTCACAAAGTCATCAAAATTCTCTGTTTTTATCTCTTAAGGCGCTATGTTTCCACGCTCGAGCAGATTTGAGGGGGTGAGGTGCGGGGCAATCCGCGGGGCGCCGCCCGCACGTCCTGCTCGTCGAGTACGTTAGCGCGTTCGGGCGGCGACAAAAACACGGGGTCATAGTACAGCGATATCAGTAAGACTTCGATGCTTTGAGAAATCGGGTTTTTCTGCCATATGGCTACTTGTGGACACTGGCGTGGAGAAATCTCTCTACATCGGAGTCTACCGATCGCACAGCGGTGACCAGGAGACAACAGCGCTCTTTAATTTCCTCGTGGAGTCGACTGACGTAGCCCAGCAACGGTACTGAACAGCGAAGCTCATTTTTCTGGGGGACTTTAATGCCCATCATAAAGAGTGGCTGTTCCCGTACCAGAAAACTGACCATGCCGGGTTAGAGGCGCGCAAGTTTGCTTTAACGTTAGATCTAACCCAGATGGTGAACGTAGCAACGCGGGTACCGGATGTTGATGGCCATACACCCAATTGCTTGGACCTTCTGCTGGCATCTGATCCGGACAGTCATTCGGTATCGGTCTCAGCCCCGCTGGGAACCTCTGACCACTGTCTGGTGAAATCCATATCGACCTGCTCTCCTCTAGATGAGAGTCCTAGAGGCACGAGGAGAGTATGGCGTTACGAGTCTGCAGACTGGGATGAAATGCGGCACTTTTTTGCATCTTATCCATGGCGGCAAGTGTGCTTCTCCTCGGGTGACCCCTCGTGCTGTGCTGACGTGGTTGCGGACGTGATTCGGCAGGGGATGGAGTATTTTATTCCATTCTCCGACATCCCGCTCGGTCACAAATCCCAGCCTTGGTATAATGCAGAATGCGCCCACACTGAGGCCCGAAAAGAGTCTGCCTACCAAGCCTGGGTCAAGGCCCGCGACCACAAAGTTAGAGCGCGTAGGGTTCGCGCGAGGAAAAGAGCCTTTAATTCTGCCGCCAAGTCCTGTAAGCGGGTTTTACGTAGGGCACGTTTTGACCATGTCGGACGTATTGGGACCAAGCTGTTATCGCACCCTCCGGGTAGTAAACAGTTCTGGTCCCTGTCTAAAGCGGTTGAAACGAATTTCTGTCGTCCCACTTTACCTCCAATGATGAAACCTGATGGGTCGCTGGCTCACTCTGCGTGTGAGAAAGCGAATTTATTTGCATCTCTCTTCGCAAGCAATTCACGTCTGGACTCTGGCTCCAAGCAACCACCTACTATACCTCATTGTGACTCCGCGATGCAGGAAATCGCTGTCCACATCAAAGATGTCCGAAGAGTATTGTGCAGTCTAGACGTGAATAAGGCCAGCGGGCCTGACGGCATTCCAGCGAGAGTGTTGAGGCAGTGTGCGCCTGAACTGTCTCCTGTGTTGACACGCTTTTTCCGCCTTTCTCTATAAAAAAAAAAAAAAGACTGTAGTATTTGAACAGAAAGAAAGTTAATACAAATACGAGTAAAAAAATATTTATTCCTATAAAAAAGTGTTTTTACACAGTTGGTGATTGGATCCTATTTTTAATTTAATTGGTACAATCATTTAAACTACCAAATGATTATGTGGGTGGATACTGATAATAGTTTGAAAATAAGTTTAAAGATGATATGACTTGGTTACTGATTTTTTATTTCAAAAACCTAAAAAGAGAAAGGGTGTTGGTTAATGGATTCGAAAATAAAATATAAATATTTGACTGAACTTACTTGTGACTTTCATCCGTACACCCATTGTGTGCGTTTTTTAGTTGGCTGAAAATAGACAAAAAAAAATAATTTGTACCTAGTGACGTGTCGGTGGCAATATTGCCACTGCTGCCGGCAATATTGCCGGTGAATTTCTTATTTGCCAGCAATATTGCCATTGGCAACTTTTAAGGATTCCTTACTCAAAGGGTGACTGCCAACGGAGCCGGCAATATTGCTAGTTGAATTTAGTTGTAGTATAAATAGATTTAGAATAAATTTTTAGGGTTAGGTTAGGAAGCGGACCCCAAACCAGGACCCGAGATGGTAACGCGTAGTGTTCCACGCGCGCCTCTCTAAGACGTAACAGGGGGAGTTCAACATTCCCCCCTTTTTTTTACGCTGAGAAATGCATTTCGCATGCCCGCTCGTCGGGGGACGAGACGGGGTATGTGGGACTCCCTGCCAAAATGGCAGAATACCCACTATAACTCAGCGGAGTTCCCTCATCGCCTTGATGGGAGGGTCATGGGAAACCGGCACAGCCTTTACGTCCACAACCCTCCCGGCGCATGCCCGCCTAACTGGCGGGCCCCGCATGCCCCTCAGCCTGGGGGCGATATGGG
This sequence comes from Dryobota labecula, assembly GCA_947523025.1. Classification (NCBI taxonomy): domain Eukaryota; kingdom Metazoa; phylum Arthropoda; class Insecta; order Lepidoptera; family Noctuidae; genus Dryobota; species Dryobota labecula. The sequence continues at coordinate 57,347 of OX383296.1, read as the reverse complement.
AATGACCGGGAACACCTGGCCATTCCCGTCCGACACTGGTAGAGGCCTGTGCAATACAGGCAAGGGTGCCCCCGCACCCGTTGCCTGCTGGCCTCCACCTGGGACCTCGCGCCAGACGATCTCGCGTCCAGGCGCCCCTGGTCCCCCCGCAACGGGTCAGGTTAGTGGCCCCGCCGCCTACCACTTTTCGGCCGCAGAGGATAGGGAGAGCGGCCAACGCAATACCGACACTCCTCTTCCTCTGCGGCCCCACCGCGTCCGCCATTCAACGGTGGCGACCCCGTCAAGGCCGCGGAAGGTAGGGAGAACGGCTCACCGCAATACCGGCACTCCTCTCCCGCCGCGGCCTCCCACACTCAGCCGCGATGCCGCCCATTCGACATCGCGGCCCGCCTCAGTTGCGATGTCGCCAAAGCGGCACCGCAACCTACGGCCGCTACGTCGTCGGCTTAGCCGCAAAAGCCCTGACGAGCGGCCCCCTCCTCGGGTTCCTCTTAGCTTCACCGTGGCCCTCCAAGCCACGGCTACTGAGCCCCCCCGCCTCGACAATGCGGGAACCCACCGGGGGGGACCCGCAGCCCCCTGACTCAAGTGTGCCAGGGAACACCGGGATGGTTTTAGTCAGTAAGAGTCGGACAGATCCCTCTGCCCGGCCCAGGGCGGAGGACATCCATGAGGATTACCACAAAGACAAAAAAAAATGTAGCGAACCCTTCCATAGGGCTCGGTCGTAGGCCCGCTCCTGTGGAACATCGGGTACGACTGGGTACTGAGCGGCGAACTCCAACCGGGCGTAGACCTAACGTGCTACGCCGACGACACTCTGGTCACGGTCCGGGGGATTTCGTAGGGAGGCAGCGTTGCTAGCGACGTTGGTTGGTTCGTCGGTTGGCGCCGCATATGGCGCCTAGGCCTGGAGGTGGCCCTCAACAAGTCGGGGGCTATGATATTTCATGATTCCCGGCGGGCGCCACCTCACAACACACATAGTGGTCGGGGGGGCTGTGGCGGAGGGGCCCGAGCGCCGCTTGTAGGCGGCTGGATCGTGCGTTCGATGCCACTTTACGGGGCCCCGATCTGGGTTCGGTGTTACCACTTCGTCGACTGCCGGGAGAATACGGCGCGGCATACGCTGGCAAAGTGAGCCGCTTGGGAAGACTAGCACCGTGCCCTCATCTCAGAAGTAGGCAGTGACCTGTCCTTGCCGGCCCTAGTGAACGCGATGGTCGGCAGCGCGGAGTCCTGGGACGCGATGGTATCCTTCTGCGAAATAGTAATCTCGCAGAAAGAGGCGGCGGAAAGGGAGAGATAGATCTCATCCTCTCAGCCGGCCCGTAGCAGGCGCACCGGGCATCGGTGGAGGGTGGACAACGCCCTCTTCCGGTCCAAAAATGGGTCCAAGAGCGACGGATCCGGGGACGTCCATCACCCCCTATACATCAGGATCTGAGGTAGCGGCGCGTAGTGTTCCACGCGCGCCCCTCTTAGACGTTGCGAGGGGAGTCAAATACCTCACTCCTCCCCCGACCTGAGGAGGCCTGCGGCCAGCACAGTTGCAATCCGTCGCAACCCCCGACTAGTGCCGGCCGCGGGTCGTATGTTCTCGCGACCCCCGGCGTAGGTATGAGATGGAACACTGGGGTGGTTTTTAGTCAGTAAACGCACCCCCCCCCCCCCCCATTGTGAAGGACATCTATGAGAATTTTACACCCAGAACAAAAAAAAAAAAAGGTAGCGGACCTACTAAGGCTCCGCTATCTGTCCGTTTATCCGTCCGTCCGTCTATCACAGGGCTGTATCTTTTGCTAGAAAAGTGTACTACCTACGTTGGATGTTCTATATTCATATCAAGTGAGGTCAAAGGAGTGAAAGAGCTTGTTGAAGAAAGCTCAGTACGATGTTCAAAAATCTGCGGGATTGACGAATATCTGTCAAATAATATCAATATATACAAATATATAATACTTGCCTACTGTATTTAGTGTTCGTGTTGTTTTGAAAACAATCAAAATAAAATATTATAATTATTGACCTACATTACGAGTATATCCACACTGGTTGTTTACCTGCTAAAATAATTTACTCGTGTACCACATTTCGTATGGCTATAATGGTTTTTATTTTTCACTTTTTAGTTATGTTACCTACCCCACAACAATTCGATTAGCACTACTTGCTACACCGCACAAACAGCAGTGACACAAAATATACGTATTATCAATACATAATAATATTAGTATTATAAATACGTATTATCGAAGCTAACTCAAAAAGACTACCCAAGCAAAGTTAATAAAAATCGGTTAATAACCATTTATAGCCCGAGTGCACCTCATGACAATTCAAATAAGCCCAAACACGGCTAGGATACATTGTCTTACTACGGAGTTCCGGTACATACTTTCCGGCTTCGAATATTTATTTAAATTTGCTTCATAGTCGCTTAACTATCTTAATCGAGATATCTTATCGCCACCCGTGAAATCTTTATCATTGAGGAGTTCCGGTGGCCATTTGTGGTCTTCTTCATCAGTTCTACTTCATTAAATGATACTTTCTGAATGCAAATGCTTGAGTTGTTGATGAAAATACAAAAATCGCTATATGTATGCCTATAATATTTGAGGAGTTACCTCAATTTCTCATGGATTCCATAATCAGATCCTGGTTTCCTTATCATGTTACCACCCTTGGGATATCTCCATTCCAACAAAAAAAGAATCGTCAAAATCGTTTCATAAACGACGAAGTTATCCGCGAACAAACATATATATATATATATATATATGGTCGAATTGAGTTTTGAAGTCGGTTAAAAAGAGCGTTTTATTTATATAGCATTATCAAATCACTGCCGAGACGTAATACTGTTACTTTATTATACTGTGCTTCTAGATAGACATGGATAAATCAAAATAAAATCTGATAGATATAATTTCAACATTTACTAATTTTTTCAGGTTTCTTTGGAGAGAATTTTCTTTGTATATAGCTGTTCGTGATTTCATTTTCTATTTTTTTTCGTTTATTACCCATTTTTGTCAATAATATTTTACGTGATCGCGCGTAAAGCACTGACATAGGTCAGTCGTTTAAGAGCGCCAACGCGCGACTGAAATAAATTTGCCGTGAAGATGCGGGGGATTGCCTTGCGCATTTGGTAGGTATTTGATCATAGTAATTATTTTAATCATTTTATCAAGATAAACTCAGCGATTGGCACTAGAAAATTTTAATACCTTTTCAATGAAATAAAAATTATGAAAAAAGGGTCTGTTTTGTAGCCATGAGATTGATTTAGCGTTACGAAAAGGGGTAACTTTGTGATTTTTTTCTATCGAGAAAAGTTTATCTAATCGTGTTATTAAAAGGGATTGCATCTCCGCCAGATCCTTAAATAACACATATATTTTTTTCAGAATTTTATACCACTGTTTTTTAGGTTTCCCATGGATTCTAAAAACTAGTAATCGCGGTCTCTGTCGGATCACCTCGCCTTAATAAACGTTTTGTTTCATAATAAGAATGCATCGTATGTATGTAACAATTAGATTATTTTGATGCCAAAGGTTCAATAAAGCAAATAAAAAAAAAAAAAAACACCAAAATCACCTTACTCTGACAATAATAATAATCTCAAAAGACTTAAAAATCTTCTAGTGCGCAATGTAAGAATCGCGTGCGGTGAATCCACGCGCCGAGCATCTTTTTGGATATTTTGAGATTGTTATTATCGTTAGAATAAGGTGATTTAGGTGCAATTTTTTTTAGTATTTGTTTCGTGGTACTCTTGGCATTAAAATAATTTAATTATTATATACATCCGATTTATTTTATATAAGAAACAAATCGTTTATTAAGAGATAAAAACAGAGAATTTTGATGACTTTGTGACCTCCAAAATAAGAAAATGAAAGATAATTAGAAAAAACTAATCAGCGCATTTTAAAGTCGAGAATGTTCAGCTAATTATGCGCTGAACAGATTTTGAAAATAATTCTTAATTACCCTAAAGTAGGAACACAAACATACCTCGAAATGTTGTTGGGCAGAAAGAGCTGTATTCAACGCTTGATTTACCTAACATAATCCACCTCGATGTATAAAAAAAAATTACTAGCTATTACTTATATTATGTTTATTTCTGTGCAATAATAATATTTCATGTTAATTCTTAATTTAAAAAAAAAAAATACAAATTTGCGCAAATAACTCACCGCGAGTGAATTTTGCAAGACTGCAGCCTTAAGCACTCGTTCGGACACATTCTAAATATTGTTTGTTACATTTTTTAAAGTTTAAATTTCATGCTTAAGAATAAACAAGAATTATACAAGCCGTAAATAAACTTTTACTAAATCTAGGTAACATAAAATAGTAGGTACATACTTTTTATCACGAAAATAATATTATAATGATAAAGTAATATGTGACACTTTACTCTTACATAGTACTGCGTGCCTTTGTATCGAGTGATTCTCCCTCTTCGGTCTACGATAAGTAGTTATTATAACTAAAAGCTTTTGAAAGCATTGGCGTAGCACCGTCACTCGTAGCCTCGTAGCGAGCCACCGCGTAGCCTCGTAGCACCGTAGCTCTCCGAAGGCCCCCTCGCTACTACACGTGAGGAACTACTAGCACAATCATGTTGGCTAAACATTTTCTGTATTTAAAACATCTTATGTTCTAACAAACGTTTCTGTTCATTTTTGTTCTGTTCATTGTTTTGTTTAGACCAGTTTTATTGCAGGTCTTGACTAAACATGAACAGAACCGCCTCGGGCCATTGCACGGCGACCGCGCTGCGCTCTACTTGATTAGACCTAGTTACCGATACTGAGCAGTCACAATGACGATGGTAGAACGAGCCACGTTCAAGCGCACATCTACTGTGATCGCAAGAGGCGCGGGCGCGGCCTGAGCCCTCTGTGTCGCACAGCAGCTCGTCAGCTCGGCAGACGTTGGACAGTAACGAGGTACTTCACGTGAAATGACAAAACTCATAAAAATAGTCTCCAACTATCCATATTTAATATCAACCAGTAAAATTTATAGAGACATGAAAATAATGAATATCAAACAACTATATACTTACAATACATGTATTATCATCAGAAAAATTCTTACCGAGAGAACTCACACGAACATAACACTCACCCAATGTAGACAAGTCAGTCAACGTAGCACAAGGCGAGCTAGCTTGTTAGTTTTACCCAAAACTAGAACTAATTATGGCAAGAAAATGCTTACTTTTGAAGAAGCACAACTTTATAATAGAATACCCTCTAGCATAAGAAATCTACACTCGTTCAATGCATTTAAAACTCAACTTGGTGAGTCTATAATTGCGGATCGATCACTTTTGGAGAAATAAAAGCATTGGATGGGTATCTAGTTTGTAACCGATGACGACGAACTTTGTGTAATTTATGTATGTTTGAGTATTGTTGTCAAGTAAGTGATATGTATATGTCTTTACTAGCTTCTGCCCGCGACTTCATCCGCGTGAAATTTCGACCCACCCATTGCGTCGCATCCCGTCGCTCGCCCGCGCTATAGCTTCGTTATCGCTTAGCGTTCTTTCTGATTTTTGTTATTTTCGCTTGGCATCTAAGGATCGTAGCGTAATGTAACCTTCCTCGATAAATGGGCTATCCAACACTAAAATAATTTTTCAACTCGAACCGGTAGTTCCTGAGATTAGCGCGTTCAACCAAACAAACAAACTCTTCAGCTTTGTAATATTATAGCTGACCCGCGCAACTTCGTCTGCGTCTCCTACTCGTAAGAGATTGAGTGGTTTAAGTAATGAATTTTCTACTTATTTTGTTGCGGAGTTATTTTAAAATTATGATATCTCCTAAGATGTTGATTGAAATCAAGTGATGTCAAGGACAATTTTGTTTACATTTAAATACTTGTGATTAATAACATATTTATTTGAATAAGGATTAATATTATATTGATAAAACTCCTTCGCTAATAATGCATTAATTTGGAACAAATTTGATTACCATAAAAAAAGGTTATAGTTAGTCAATCTTAAAAGATATACATATGCTGTCGCGGACTTTAGAACTTTTAAAGAGGAACAATTCCATCATACATGATATTTCCGTAACTTAAACTGTTTACGCAGCGCACGCAACGGAAGCTCTCAAAAAGGAATAATTTTTCCCGTTTTTGCAACATTTTTCATTTATGCTCCGTTCCTATTGGTCGTAGCGTGATGTTATATAGCCTATAACTTTCCTCGATAAATGGACTATCCAACACAAAAATAATATTTCAATTCCAACCTGTTCCTGAGATTAGCGCGTTCAAACAAACAAACAAACAAACAAACTCTTCAGCTTTATAATATTAGTATAGATACAACCTTAACTAAAAATACAATCCTATAATTAAATAAACAAAGAAAACAATTGTAATAATTATGACTGTAATAATTAAGTTAAAAATGTTTCTATATTGCTACTTAAAATAGGTATAATACCTAGAAATTATAATTATGCCTACTGTACGTTGGTAATAAATCGCTTCGAATCGAATAACCTGTAAAAAAAAAAACGCAAAACGAACACAACCATCAACGCACGAGTCTGCCCGTTCGGGTCGCGCACTCCGCTATGGCGCGTCATTGCCTGGACCGCACCTTTACCCCGCTTAGCCCACCGCCAACTCTGTAGGCATGAATGGCGCTCCACTCACTCAGACTCAGGTCAATCTAAAGCCGCGATTCCACCACAATCGTGTTCCGCACATTTGTTCGCAAACATTTTGTGCAGAACTCCAACAGTGCAGGTACTGAATTGCTGATCCGTTTCCACCGGCAAAGCTGTACCGTAATTTTGTAAGCGTACAGTGCAGCACATTTGTATATGTTCATCTGAGTCCACCTAAAGAAACATTTGTGCCGTACACTGTGCAGTACAGTGTCGCACAGTGCCGCACACTGGTGGAATAGCGCCATTATATTCTTATCGTGATAACTTTTTAACTGTTCGTCTAAATTGTGTAAAAGACAAAGTTTATCTACATTAAATACCGAAAGCAATAAAGGTATTAATTTTGATATGAATTGACTAAGTACTCTAAAATGTGCATTGTAAAAAAAATATCCATTTTAAATGTATTTATGGCTCACTATTTTGGATTTATTGGCTTCCACATAAAAGGTAGATATATGCTGTCGAGGACTTTTATTTAGAACTGTTTAAGACAAATATTCCCATGGTACATTGTCTTCATGTAACTCTAACGGTTTAGGCAGCGCACGCCAAGATAGCTCTCAGAGGGCAGGATTTTTTCCGACTTACTTGATACTTATCGTTATATTACGAGTATGGCCAAGTCACACAAAATCTTTAGAAATTGTAACCTATGTGTTATTCTGTTATATAAGCTATATTACTGTGAAGTTTCATCGAAATCTACTCTGTAGTTTTCGCGTCAAGGAGTAACAAACATCCATCCATCCTCACAAACCTTCGCGTTTATAATATTAGTACGATAGTAGGAAGTAGGATTGAGAATAAAGTTTCTTTAAACCTAAATGGCATAAAAGGGAACCCTGATAATTTCTTCGTGTCCGTTCATCCGGATGTTACGCTATTTTACTCCGATACTATTTGCTCTTTATCGTTGAAAATGGCAAAGAAAGTGCATTTTGTGTCTTTTGTCAATGGGGTAGTGAAATTACAAAAAAAAAAAAAACAATTAGTGTGGCTTTCCCCATACATGTCACCGAGGGATGAAAAATGGAATGCAAAGAAGCGTGTGGAGTATCGTTGGATCCCATAATTAAAAAGATTATGATGTTTATATGTGACTTTTATATTTCAGTCAATAGTGTTTGAGATAAAAAAAATATTTGGGAAAATAAACGGTTACACATTACCATATTATGGTATAGAACTTAAAACTAAAATACACAACATTTTCCACATAATATAAAAAAGTTAAACAAACACGAACGACGTGCGATACAAATAACATTGAGTAGAGAGTATGTTTAAATATAAAAACAAACTAAACTGAAACTAATACAAGTAAAAACAATAACAAGAAAAGAAGATAGTATAATAGAATATTTATAATAGAAATGTTGATTTTGTTTTAGGATTCTTATTTACCTTATTCTGCTATAATTTTAAACGCAATACTTCTAAATTTTCCAGCAGCAACAGCAAAGAACTCGATATCTCGGAAAATCTTATTGAACTGCGTGGTAAGACGCCGCAGGAGTGCTCGCGAGCCTGCGTTTGATCGACAAGAGGTTACAGCAAACTTCGGTTGCGCGCGCACCCCTCCACATATAGTTGTTCTGGGTACTACATAACTTATTCTATTGCTTATATCTACACAATCATACAAATTTTTACATTAAAAAAAATGGCATCATTATTATTTTTGTATCTCGGCACTGTTCTGCCGGTTTTATAGGGTAACACGGGCCAAAGCCAAGTGCTACCCCTGAGAATATTAAACTAAGTGATAATTGATGATGATGATTGGCGTGATGATATTATGTTTTGCCTTTGTATTGCAGTGGTGAATGATGTTTGTGTGTGTGATATTTGTGCGTCAGTGTCGTTCTGCAGAAATTTTCGGACATTTCTGCAAGTGTTCAGGATAGCAGCTTTCTGTAGGGTTTGGTAGGTGGAGGGAGCTACGTCTAGTGTTTTTGAAGATTGATGCAGTTGTTTGGGAATGACACCGGTGGTTGAAATGACTACAGGAATCATGGCAATGCTGCTTAATCGCCACATCCGGCTTATTTCTATTTTTAAGTCTATATATTTTGACAGTTTTTCTGCTATAGTGTTTTGTAGGTTGTGTGTGTTTGGAACTGCTATGTCAATAATTTGCGCGGTTTTATTAATTTTATTTAGTAAAGTTATGTCTGGTCTGTAATGTGTAGTTCTGTCTGTAAGAATGGCTCGATCAAAGTATAACTTGTGTGTTGTGTTTTCAAGGACCGTTTCTGGAATTTATTTGTAGTAAGGCACTGGAGGTGTAGTAATTAATTTATTTTGAATAGCAAGTTTTTGATGAATTATGTTGGCTATTTGATCATGCCCGTGTTTATTTCAGTCTGAACGATTGCTTTACATGCTCCAGTAATGTGTTGAATAGTTTCAGAAGAACTATGACATCGTCTACAAATGTCTGTTGAAAGAGGGATTCGCATGATGTGTTTTTGGTAGTTACGGGTTTATTATTATTATAAATCAAACAGAAACGTCGATTCCAGCATTATACGCCTAGATTTATGGTTTTGAAGTTTATATTTATGTAGTAAGTTGCTGTAAGATGCATACGTACGACAACAACGGTAATGCATGGCCTTTAAAAATTTGCGTTGTACTTTTTCTAACATATTAGAATATTATTCATAGAAGGGATTCCACACCGGGACCGCGTACTCCAACTGAGACCTGACCAACGTTTTATAAAGGTATAAATAAGTACCAGGACGTTTAACTTTTTGAGCCGATCTCATCACAAAACCATACGTACGAAAAGCACTGTCCACAATTTTAGTAACATGAGCATCAAGATGGAGTTTGTCATCTAACAAAACACCAAGATCACGAACCACTGTATCTCTTGCCAGATCTGTATTGTGTAATGAATATGCATGTTTTATTACGTTTTTATTTTTAGTATAACTAATGCAATAGCATTTGGATATGCTCAATTTAAGTTTATTTTTTACACAATATGCAGAGAATCTATTTAAGTCTTCCTGCAAAAGTAAACAGTCACGTAAATTAATAATCGGCCAATTTTTTTTTAAATCGTCTGCGTATAGTGATTATTTAGATTTTTGAAAACACGTACTTATATCATTAATAAACATAACAAACAAAAGAGGACCCAGTATAGAGCCCTGAGGAACACCGGAAGTGACATTTAGGATCGCAGAATTAAAGCCGTTTATCACAACTTTCTGAGATCTGTTAATAACGTAAGAAGAGAACCATCTCAATAGGTCGCCACGTATGCCATTAAAGGCAATTTTACTCATGAGCAATTGAATTTGATATTTTCGGTTATAATCTACGTCGCCGCGAATATGTTAGGGAACTATTTAAAAAGATTAATATTATGACGGTCCTTTGCCAATTCATTTATGCTTTTAATATATCTGCATAGCATACTAGCTCTGCTCACGAACGTTATCATTATTATATAGTTAAAATATATCCCATCAAGTGAAATTTGTCGTAAACTTTTGAGTAAATAAAGATTCTTTAACCAAAATATTATGTATGTAAGACAAAATCTACATTTTTTAAATATGATCTGTGATAGACCTAATTTTAATACTAGAAATAAAGATAAAATAGATCAACCATTTTTCAGATTATCTTAAGTACATACATCTTTTTTGGGGTACATAAGGTAGCTAGGTTCAAAATCGAAATAAATTTTGATTTATTAATTTAAATCTCAGATTAAAAGCGTATTTGTAAACAATTATATTACAAATTAGAGAATTATATCCAAGACAAGAATGCTTGAAAACATGCTGGTCCTACTCCATAGGACAATTTAGTCTAGACAAAATCAAACTGGTTGCAAATTTAATTTAATTATATAATTTAATATTTTTATGACATTAATGTAGGGATCGTTGTTAATAAAAGTAAAACTCCTTGAAACACTTCTTTAATTTTCCAAATCTTAATTTTCCGATCACACTCGTCTTTTATTCGTCGTCCATCTTTTTTCATACATACACCTGTGTTGTCATACCTCACCTCTCATATCATGTCATATCTTGTGTTGCTACTTTATCATTCATTCCCACATTCGGCCATTCTGACATTCATGACTGTCCTCAGGCATGCACTCACCTGCTGTCCCACTTTATGTATCCATTCATCAGTCTCTTCCAAATTTTATTACATCATAATAACTTAAAATAAAAACAACTTAAATTTTATACATCTTTAGCTACATGGGTAGTTACTTATTGTACCAATGTGCGAAAACAAACGACTTTAATAAAAATAAAAAATAAACTACATACCATATTTTTATTTTTCTACATAAATAAATAAAACAGATTACAATGTTTTATGCCTTATGAAATAAAAACTTATCATTTATCAAACGCAAACGTGTTTTCTTTTGTATTCAACAAATGCAAATGTTTAACTATCTATTTCCCTAAAAATCTTACTCATTCATTCTTCTCCCTCATTCAGTCTTACCTACCTACCACAAACAATTGTCTCATACTTACTTATACCTCCTCTGGCCATTTCTTCATACCATCAGCTGAACATGAAGTTTTCAATGGACCTTCAGCAGTGATGTCATCTTTCTCTACATCATAGCGGTTGCTACGTTTGACCTTAGTGATCCTATAAGGTCCTAGGAATTGGGGTTTCAGTTTGAGTCCTGGACCAAACTGTGTTCTCCGTATCGCTACACGATCTCCTTCTTCGTATTTTGTACTATCCTTTCTCTTCTTGTTATATGTCTTTCTGTTTTCTTCCTGAATTTTAATAATTTGTTCCTTTGCTCTATTTCTTAGTTCTTCTCTTTCTAAATTGAACTGCTCTAAACTTTCTTGTTGTAATAATTCAATTAGAGGAATATCTTCTTTGGATTTCATCTTAACACCTGTAAGTAGCTCAAATGGACTGGTATTGATACTTCTCTGAAAAGTACTATTAATTGCCCGTTGCAACTTGCTTATGTGTTTGTACCATACTGACGTGTCTTCTGCACATAGCTTCGTAAGAGTCGGCTTAATAATACCATTAATCCTTTCCACCTGCCCATTGCCACGGGGAACTCCTGTTGTTATCAGCAAATGTTGTATGTTCTCTCTTTCGCAATATTCTTTAAATTCGTGACTGGTATAGGCAGTACCCCTGTCTGTAATAATCCTTTGTGGGTTTCCAAATGTCTTCTGGTGTATCTTTAGTTTCTCCATGGTTTCACTGCTGGTGGTACTCTTCGTGGGAAAAAGCCATACGAATTTCGTAAATGCATCTACAATTACAAGTATATGATTATACCTCTTCTTTGTTTCAGTCATTGGACCAATATGGTCAAGATGTATGGTATGCATTGGTGAACTTTCCTTCTCGATAGGGTTGAGGAAACCTTCTTGCTTTCCTTGCTTCTTAGTTGCTAGTAAACAGGGTATACAGGTTACTATAAAATCTTCAACTTTCTTACCTATGTTTTTTATAAAATAATCTTTACCGATCAATTCCAACATCTTCTTCTTAGAGAAATGACCATTTTGATGAACTCTTTTTATGATTTCATCTTCCATACTTCTTGGTATCACCAGCTTCTTGTCACCTCCTTTATAAAGAAGTCCATTGTCTAACCAGTAATCTTCATATGGTGTAGTCCCTAAGATACTTATAATTGCTTTCAAACCTTCATCCGCTTGCTGAGCCTTTCGTAAACTGTCAAATAACTCATCAACAACTGCAACATATGGGTTTCGGCTTAGAGCATCAGAATGTCTCATTCTAGAGCCTTCTCTATGCTCTATAGTAAAATCAAAGTCTTGCAGAAATAATATCCACCTAGCTACTCTAGTTGACATTCCCAAGTCTTTTTTATTTAACGTCATCTGGAAAGCTCTACAATCAGTTATAATTTTAAAATGTCTCCCAAATAAATAGTGTCTAAACTTTTTAATACTTTCAATGATTGCCAACGCCTCAAGTTCATAGCTTGTGTACCTACTCTCTGCATCTGTTGTCTTTCGGCTCATATAATACACAGGGTGTAGCTGCTGATCATCAATACTACGCTGCATAAGAATAGCTGCATAACCAACACAGGAAGCATCTGTGTGTAACTCCGTATACAGTTTTGGATTAAATATTTTTAATACTGGGTCACTTGCTAACTTTTTCTTAACTTCATTGAATGCACTTTGCTCTAGTTCATTAAATTTAAAGTCTGAATCTTTCTTTAACAAATTAGTTAGAGGACTAACTATCAACGCAAAATCTTGAATGTATTTTCTAAAATACGATGCTAAACCAATAAAACTATGTAACTGCTTTACCGTCTTTGGTTCTGGGAACTTCATTACCGCTTCAGTCTTTTCATTGGAAGGTCTCACCTTCCCATCTTCAATCACATGTCCAAGGTAAGTTATGCTTCGGCACACCAGATAAGCCTTTTTCCAACTAAATTGCATTCCATACTCTGACGCTACTTCTAGTACTTCTTTCAGCCTTTCTACAGCTTGGGGTTCATCTTCTGCAGGAATTAAAATATCATCGATAAAAATCATAATTTTTCCTTCTGCTATCAAATCTCTAAATGCAAAACTGATATAACGCATAAAATATTTGGGACATACCGAAAGACCAAAAGGCGCTCTTAAAAATTCATATTGACCATTATGAGTAACAAAAGATGTATATTTTACGCTGTCCTCACTTACTTTTAGATGAAAAAATCCATTTTTCAAGTCTAAAACGCTGAAAACTTTAGCTTCTGATAGTCTATCAATATAGTCTTCTATCAGTGGCAGAGGAAATTCGTCTTTTACCATTTTCTTATTGAGTTGTCTATAATCCACGCAGATACGGGTGGATCCATCTTTCTTAAGAACCAGGACCAGAGGACTGGCATATTCTGAATAACTTACCCTGATTATTCCCTTTGCTAGCCACTCCGCTACCTGTCTATCAACTTCATCCCGCTCGGCAAATGAAATCCGACGTGGACGTTGAGCAATAGGAATATCATCCCGCAGCACTATCTTCACTTCAATCGGAACTTCTTTTATTTGCTTTGGTTGGTAACTTTCAATGCAGGAAATAATTTGACCCTTGAGTTGTTCACTACCAATATAACTTATACAATCTGAAACACACGGAAAACAGTTTAAGTTTCCTAGCCATTCTTCATCAATCGGCTTCATCCACACTAAATTTCCATTCATCACACATAACACATTCTTTAAAAAATCTTGACCAATAATTACTTTAAAAGGCATACACGTCTGCGGTACAATATGGAATCCTACGTTAAAATATCTATGGCTATCAATCTCAATTAAGGTTTTAAAATATCCTATCGAAAACACTTTGGAAGATCCTAAACCTGACATTGTAATTTTATTATTTTTATCACACTTCGGCAATCCTAACTGCACATAACACTCGTTAGATATTAAGTTCACATCACTTCCACTGTCGATTAATGCCGTGACGAGTAATCCATTTTGTAACTTAATTTCTTTCATCGGTTTATTCGTTATTTTCTCTAATAATTCGTGGTTGTTTACATCGCAAACGTCCCGTTGACATATTTGAACTATATTTTCTTCACATCCGTCATTGCTAGATGAGCCAATCAGCGCTCGCATGTCATTTTGCCAGTAGCCAACTTCATCATGTTGCAAACCTTCGTGAACAGTGCTGCCATCTGCGGCACTATTGAAAAACGTTTCTTTTTCTTTAGGTTGGCTCTGCTGGGAGCCCTGCTTGATATTTTTTGATGAATGCGATGATGGCGTCGATGATGATTTTTCCTTCTTACAGGCCGTAGCTACGTGTCCGAACTCATTGCATCTAAAACACTTCTTGCCTTGTGTTTTATTAGGGCACTCTGACGACACATGGTTGAGCTCCCCACAGTTGTAACAGCGTGATCGTGATGATTTTTTGAATGATGGCTGCCTGTTTTCGCGTTTTTCTTGGTCAATTTTCCCTCGTATACTCTCATAAATCTTTAATTTTTCTTTAAGCTCGGGGTACGTTTTTACGCCGTAAAGCATCGTTTTGTACACTTCGGAATCCACTATGCCGTCAACTACATATTGGATCGCGACATAATCCGGCATCTTACCCCGTTTACCCATCTCTTTCATCACTAGTAGGTAATCCATGCAAGATTCATTCTTTTGTTTTTTCCTGGTACTCATCATCTCATGGATTGCTTTTACGTCTACCGTGTCTGGAAATTCCTTGCTTATGGCTGTTTTAAAATCATCCCAGCACTTGTACGGTCGCTCCGCTCGTAGCCATAGTCCTGCCGTGCCGGTAAGCGCCCGTTGTGCCACCAATAGCTGCTGGAGAGGAGACCATCCGTAAATCACGGTGCTGCTCTCGACGTCTTCCACCCACCGCGTCACTGGGTACGTGCTGTCACACCCGCTGAATTTGGGCAGTAATTCCGCGCTCATTTGGAACGTGGAATTTAAGCTTGCAGCAGTTTCAGCTTGTCGCGTCATTGCGGTGATGCAGTCGTAAAATATATTTCCGTCCGTCTTAATTTCTTCTTCAACCGTCTTCTACGTGTTTCGTCTTCAACGGAAAAAAATTTCACACTGCCAGCTATCTTCAACTTTTATTTACTGCTCGATCCCGGACGAGCCCCCAAATGTAGGGATCGTTGTTAATAAAAGTAAAACTCCTTGAAACACTTCTTTAATTTTCCAAATCTTAATTTTCCGATCACACTCGTCTTTTATTCGTCGTCCATCTTTTTTCATACATACACCTGTGTTGTCATACCTCACCTCTCATATCATGTCATATCTTGTGTTGCTACTTTATCATTCATTCCCACATTAATTTTACATTCTGTGAGTACTTTAACTCATACACTGACTTATTATTTATTAAAATTTTAGGAATATCATCTACTTTTACAATGTTTGTAAATGTGTGAGCACCATGTATCTATCACATAGTTAATGTATCTGTCATTACTTCGCTTTTCATTCTTTTTACCTATTTGTGGTATAGTAATTTTATTCTAGGCACATCTCGTCTCCACTATATTAATATATACAAAATATTGTTAACATTTTAATAGAGTAAGTATGGAGTTACTTGCCCATTTTTCTCCCTTCGTAACTACCTTTTGGAAGGGGCAACTAAAATCAATTCAACTTTTTTGTAAATTTTGTCGTTCCAAAGTGCCTTTTATGTGCCTATTTGAAAGTTAAATGACTTGACATACAACCGCAGCAATAACTTTGTTTCGCATAGTTTTTCGAGAAATACTATGAAGCACAAACTTATTTATGTGGTCGATAAAATCAAAACTTTGCGTAAATATTCATCCCAACTATGGAACCCTTCACTATGTGTGGTCCGACCCGCACTTGACAGGTTTTTCGTATCATAGTCGCTTGCGGCTGTGGCCTCGACTAAGAACGACGCTATTTCATCTAAATTGTATATAACGGAGTGATCTGTCAGTCTCTGACCCCCAATGAGCAGTTCGGTTTTAGAACCCAACATGCCTCGACCCATCAGGTCCACCGTATCGTAGAATACATCTTAAGACCGCGCTGGTTTACCAGCGCGGTCTTAAGACAGGAGTGATCTTCTTTGACATAGCAAAGGCATTCGACAAAGTCTGGCACAACGGCTTATTATACAAGCTGTACCAACTCGGTGTGCCGGAACGTCTCGTGCTCATCTTACGAGACTTTTTGTCGAATCGCACTTTTCGCTATCGCATACACGGTACTCTCTCCGCCCCCCACCCATTACGCGCAGGCGTCCCTCAGGGCTCTGTGATTTCTCCCCTCGCGTTCACGCTATTCACCAGCGATATCCCGAAGCAAAGACAGGCACAGTTGGCTCTGTTCGCAGACGATACGGCCATCTATTGCAGAGGGACCAGTCACGATAGGATCTCTAACACTCTCCAGACCGCAGCCAACAAGCTTGGCGAATGGTTTAGAAAGTGGCGCATAGAAGTAAATCCCGATAAAAGTCAAGCGGTTCTCTATACGAAACCGCGCCACCGCCCCCCTAGTATCCGACCGATCACCATGTTCGGCAAGCCTATCCCCTGGGAGAAGCGAGCCAAATATCTAGGTGTGATTCTCGACCACCATCTCTCCTTTTCTGAGCACCTAAAGAAGGTACGCGCTCGCGCAGCCTTCGCTATCTATAGGCTCCACTCCATCCTAAATGCAAAAAGCAAATTGTCACTCAAGTGCAAATTGCGCATTTACACCGCGTGCATCCGCCCCATCATGACCTATGCAAGTCCTGTCTTTGCACACGCCAAACCCCATCTCATCCATAAGATGCAAACCCTACAGAACCGAGTCTTACGTAAAATCACGGGAGCCCCCTGGTTCGTTCGTAACACTAACCTCCACGTTGAACTCAAAATCCCCACGATAGCCCAATTCATGAAGCGCACTTCAAAGCGCTTCTTCGATTCAGCAGCCACTCATCGTAACGCTCTAGTTGTGAAGGCCGCAAGTTATGTCCCCTCTAAAATTAGTTCGACCCGCCGTCCAAGGCATGCACTGACCGACCCAGACGACCCCACTACTCACCTCCAGGAGAGTCGTAGGGAAACTAATACAGTTCGCAAAATAAGAGCACACAATACACGATCGTCATTCCGACCTCGCCGCCGAGGCCCCGCGCGAAATCCCCGACTAACAAATAGTCCTCCCCGACCCTTGACTGTAAGTGAAGCGCCAACACGCGTTTTAGCTGAGCAGCATGTAATCCAAACTCCCCACAATAATAATCAAAACACTGATTTTATCCAGCCACCGTCGGTCCCTTGCCACCCTCCCTCCGACTCAGCTGCCCTAAGCCGAGGTTCGTACCCCACAGGTGGCGCCATTAGCGAGCAGCAGTCGTTTAGTTTATAGTTTTTACGCCCTGGCTGGAGGCATTAAGTTTCGTTAGGAGCTTAAGGCAGCCACAGGAAAGTCTGGTTAAAGAGTCGGAACCTTAGTGGTCACATCTCCGATGTAATTCGTCGCTGGTAGTAGGTAGGTGTTGAATTTTAATAACACACACTGTCAACACTTAACTCAAAGCATTTATTGTCACTAAAACAGTTACAGACACTTCTGAATTATCATCTATCAAGCAGTCAGTTAGTTTGAGTTAAGTGAATCCCATTCAAAATGTAGGTTCCTTATGGAGAAGAACGGGCAAGAAACTCCATGGACACTCTTTTAAATCTTAACTTTATGTTACACTGGTTTCGTTTTTGACTATTACAATTTTAATCCTTTTTAACACAACTTTTTTTATATTGCGATATGACATCATCCTTCCGCTCTAAGTGGGCGGAAGCGCTACTTTTATCATATTAAGTCTTATTAGCTAATTAGCTGAGTAAAGCTTACAAACAATACTAAGATGCTTATCATTTAATTCTTTTGTAATTAAACAATGCCAATTCACAAATACAAAAGCGTTTTCAGGAGTAACGTTAAATTAGAAGCTTTATTCTTTAACTTCATTATGACTATTTGACAACACTAATTTAAGGAATTTAATCAAACAAAGGGTATTCATAAAAAAATTGCTGTGTAAAATAATCTTATTACTTTATAGTTTGTATTCTATTATTGAATCTTATTTAGTTTTCGTATTCAATTATTACATTCAGTTATTGATCATGAAAATCACAAACCGCGCCATTTTGGGCACGTCATCTAGTGGTCTATCATAAACAAATTTACTGTGTCAAATGACCAATTGCAAATATGACTAAAAACCCAAAGACTATAAAACAAATATTCCCTTTTAATTTTAACTACAGTTTTAAAGAGAACATCAGAATTAATGTAATATTTAATCTTGAAACAATACTAGGTGTTTCTAGTTCATAAAGAAGCCAATAGATGGCGCCGATCCCTTAGATGCAGGCACACGTTGTATTGATTGTAATAAACTCCTACAGAGGGTGTAATATCAAGATTATGATAAATTGGAATAATTAGTTTATTACGAATAAGATTATGTAATAATCTTAACAGGTAGACGTTCTTGCGACGACACATACATTCCTCTTCACACCAATCCAACCATTAAAATCTTCAAGCATAACAATTTTCTTGTTTGACCTACATCCATTCACCAAATCCCTTATACTGCCCCAAAATTCCTCTCTCTCCGAAGGTGAGCTTCCCGTATCGGGTGCATACACGTACAAAATAAAGATAGAGGTTGGGCCCACCTTGGCTCTTACCCACAGAATCCTAGGACTCACACAAACATAATCTTTCACACATTTCATCATCCGCTCGAAGAGGACAATCCCCATCCCCTGACAGGCCCTATGTGTTTTTTGAATACCAGACCAGATAGCGGTCAGAGAACCGTGTTTGGATATGTCCACTCTCTTTCTTTTCGTCTCATTCACACATACCCTAACTATTATTTTATCCTTCACCATCACTTCACATTCACCTACACCTCATCTATCTTATCTTTTATACGTACTTGCACATTCAGCGTAGCTAAGCGACACTCCATAGCTTGCTTTTCGCCCCGTGGAAACAAATGACGTGGTGTGTGGCGAGCATTACCGCCGTCATTCTCCATTTTATGGATTTAAAAAAAAACGTATTAACTGTTCCTTCCTTTTCACCCCGAAAGTGGTTATCTGTTTAAGTCTTTTGTCACATTTCCATTATTTGACAATTAGGTTATCTATAACAATTTTGAAGATTTTTCAAGCCACGCAACCATCGCACCGCGTGTTAAAATTATTACATACAAACTGAAACCCGCAATCCCCCTTTTGGGTGTAGTTTAGAAAAACAAAAAATTACAAACTTTATCATTTACATATTCGTCCCAAGTTTCAAGTATATTAAATCAAGGAATAACATTTTTCATACAAACAAAATCCCCATTTTTAAGTCGGTTAAACATCATTTATAGCCGGAGAGCATCTCATGACAAAATAAGCCCAAACACGGCTAGGATACATTGTTTTATTACGGAGTTCCATTGGCTCTAACTTCCGGCTTCATCATCAGATCAGTTTGATGGTACTATTTTGATCAGCATTAATTTATTTTGTTTCGTCATAGTCGCTTAACTATCTTAATCGAGATATCTTATCGCTACTCGTGAAATACGTATCATTGACGAGTTCCGGTGGCCATCTGTGGTCTTCCTCATCTATTCCGGTTCACTAAATGATACTTTCTGAAAGCAAGTGCTTGATTTGTTGATGAAAATACAAAAATCGCTACATGAATGCCTATAAAATTTGAGGAGTTCCCTCAATTTGTCATGGATCCCATCATCAGAACTGGATTTTGAAAAACAAAAAATGGGACCAATTTGAAAGTATATTCTTTCAAAGAAAAAAGAATTTTCAAAATCGGTTCATAAACGACGAAGTTATCCACGAACAAACATTTAAAAAAAATATACTTTCGAATTGAGAACCCCCTTTTTTGAAGTCGGTTATAAACTAAGTACTATTGTTGCAATTCACTGCATTATCCGCATATAAGACATAATAAAGATCAGTGGTTGCCACTAGACGAGCATTACCAAAATTAACAAATATTATATTTTGAAATAAATAAATAAGTTACTATAGAGCTACAAAACCATTTTTTTTTATTTTACTATGGGTTTGCTCTTGACTCTTGTCTAGGTCTGGGTGACAGCGACAAAGTCTACGATGGAGTGAGCTTACCCAGAAGAAGCCTGTTCACTGTCACTTTGAATAGATTAGGGTTGTATGCTTTCGGAAACATAGACGCAGGCAGAGAGTTCCACTCCTTTGCTGTGCTCATTATAAAATACGTTTGAAAACGCTTAGTGCGAGTTGGTGGAATGTCAACTAGGTAGGGGTGGTAACTTGCAGTGCGCTTAGATGTCCGATGGTAGAAGGGGGCCGGTGGAATGAGGTCGTGGAGTTCATGGGCACACTCGCCGAAGTACAATCTGTAGAAGACCGACAAGCAGGCAACCTTGCGGCGATGAGCCAAGCTGTGAAGCTTGGCATTCACCAGTTTTACGTAGCCAATGAGCCTCTTAGCTCTGCGTTCCACCGAGTCAAGCACAGCAAGTTGGTACTTAGCTGAGCCATTCCAAAGGTGGCTGCAATACTCCATGCAGGATCGGACTTATGCTTTGTAAAGGGTTAAAAGCTGTCCAGGCGTAAAGTATCGCTTCACCCTATTTAGGACGCCCAGTTTTTTGGCCGCAGTTTGAGCTTTGCACTTGATGGTGGAGCCGAAGTTGAGACCAGATGTCAACTCCATGCCTAGGAGCTCGAGCCGATCAGTTACAGGAACAGATGTACCCCGAAAAGTAGAAGTTTGGTCAAAATGACTCCTTTTGGCGGTTAAGAGACACGCCTGTGTTTTGGTGGCATTAAAAGAGACCAGATTGTCATCAAGGTCAAATCAGTTCGCTCTACCATGGCCTCTCTCAGGGGACGAAGTTCAGCCCCGCCGGTTTTTGCGCTGGACAAGTATCTAAATCAGATCAGAAACAATTTCATTTACTTAAATTATGCAATAAATCTATATCTATATCTTCTATATCTATATCTTCTTTTATATATTCTATATCTATACATATAATAAATCTGTAGACGAGGCGTTTCTGTACATTGAAGATATTACCAAAAAAAATGTTTGGGTTGCTAAAGGATAACCAGCAGATGCCATTTCATAAATTTTTGGATTTTTGTCTGTTTGTCTGTTTGGATGTGACAAATTATTGTTTAATAGTATTGTTAAAAAGTACCAAACCAATATGGTTAACTTTTATACTTAAATATTGTGTATAACTCGGGGTTTGTTTCATCGCAATCGCTTCACTCTATCAAAAGATATTATCAATTTAAAGTCTTGAAGAACTTAACTATTCAGCTGAAATACTTAACGACATCTACTGACCTAAAATGATACTATAAGTAGGTTTGAGAATATTGTATTTTTTTTAAGGTGGTTATTTTAGCACACTGCGCGCGCAAACTTAACGCGATACATTGTGAATAGATTAATAACACCCAATGACCCAATCAAAGCTTAGGCTAATAAAAGTATTCAAAATTTGTTGGTAAATAGTTTTGTAGTAGTGCACTAGGTAGTACTATACTTATTTTTATACTTAATTTATTTAACATGAAACAATAATGATAAATATAATTAAGCATTCTTTAAAAACTATTTATTAATAAATGATGTTTTTTTTTAAGTCTACATAGCTTACAGAGTGTTTGTTTGAACGTTTTTCCATGCGTAATATTTTGATAGTATCACTTTGTGCTCAATAGATGGCGTAGTTCTTTTAACGTCATTTTCTGAATCGTGGTGTCAAGATTTTCCGTGGAAGAATGACCCTCGCTCATGTATAAACCAAATTTTCTTGATCTTGCCTTCTTCGTTATAGAATAGAATAGAATAGAATATATTTTATTGTAAAAACATGAGTATACATCAAATAATATGTGCGAGGTCTTAAAATAACAGGTAGATCTGCATGTTTTGCCATTTATGGCGTACAAAGCAACATATTTCTGGTTTAGAATAAACCATAAAAAAATTGAGTCTATACAACAAACTAGGAGTTGAGTTGATTTGTGTTGATCGTGTCGGTAAACTTGCGTTGTCGATATAATAAGAGGGTTTCGTGGTCTTCCAGCACACAATTTTTGAGAAAGGTTACAGGTTATTAACATCACGGTACAACCCTTATGAGCCGGGCAAAAAGAAATATAAAGTCAGAAAGAACACGGCATATGAAAATTGTGGTGTACACGCTTGTTTTGAATATTATACAAGAGTTTGTCATGATTGTTCTGATGATTACAGGTGATAGTTGAAGTTCAATGCGAGCACGCAGTGAGCACGGCGTGAGCAGCGCGTGAGCGACTTGCGGGGAGCGCGACATGGACAACCCCGAGCGCATTGCGCGTGACGCTGCCGCCTGCCAGCTGGAGAACAATGGCACCGCGCCGCAAGCAGGCCAGTACCCGACACTGTGTGCGCCGCCGCTCCCAGTCCACTCCACCACCGCCACTCACCCGCTCTCTCTGCTTTCAGGCGTGTTCTGCGAGGGCACGTTCGACTCGTGGCTGTGCTGGCCGCACACGCCGGCCAACTCCACCGCTTACCGCGCCTGCCCCGCCTTTGTGCCCGGCTTCAGTCCTGAACGTACGTCACATCCCTTAAAAGCTGGTGGCGCGACGCTCGGCTCAGTTATGTGTACGCTCGCTCTTGTTGCAGTGTTGGCACACAAAGAGTGCACGGCGGATGGCACGTGGTGGCTGCACCCGGAGACTGGCCGGCCCTGGTCCAACTACACTACCTGCATCAAGCCCGAGGATGTGAGGCCCCGCACTAGCTGAGTATATCCCGCGAGTGAGCCAGCACTAACTAACGTTAATTGTGCAGGACGTGAGCGACATCATCGCGGTGTATGAGGCGGGCTACAGTGTGTCGCTGGTGGCTTTGCTGCTGTCACTCGGCATCCTCTTCTACTTCAGGTGAGTCTTTGTCGTCGTCCGCTGCTCTGTGTCCACTATGTGCGTGCTGACACTATGTATGTGTCACAGGTCACTGCGGTGCGCGCGCATCACGGTGCACATGAACCTGTTCGCGTCGTTCGCGCTCAACAACGCGCTATGGCTGCTGTGGTATGGACTGGTGGTGCGCGCACCCGCCACGCTGACGTCATCGCCCGCCTGGTGCCGTGTGCTCAACGCGGTGCTGCAGTACGCGCTGCTCACCAACTACACGTGGATGCTGTGCGAAGGGCTGTACCTGCACACGGTATTGGTGAGCGCCTTCGTGTCGGAGCGGCGCCTGCTGCGCGCGCTGCTGGCGCTGGGCTGGCTGCTGCCGCTCACGTCAGCCGCAGTGTACGCCGGGCGCCGTGCCGCTGGCGACGAGCCCCTGTGCTGGATGGACGAGGCCACGCCGCGCCTCGAGCTGGCCGTGCTAGCGTGTGGCGCCGTGCTGCTCAACGTGGGTTTCCTGTGTAACATCGTGCGTGTGCTGTGTACCAAGCTGCGCGCGGGTGGTGGTGTGGGTGGCGCGGGCGGCCCGGCGCGCCCCTCCGCCACCGCACTGCACGCGCTGCGTGCCACGTGCTTGCTGGCACCGCTGCTGGGCCTGCAGTACTTGCTGATGCCCTTCCGGCCGGACCACACAGCGCGCTGGTGGCTGGCCTACGAGTACGTGTCGGCGCTGACGACGTCACTGCAGGGGCTGTGCGTGGCCGTGCTGTACTGCTTCTGCAACGGCGAGGTGCTGGCTCAGCTGCGACGGCGCTGGCGCGTGCTGACGTTCCGGCCACGCGCCAACTCGGCCACGGCTACCACGGTGTCGGTGAGTATGCTGGGCGCAGGCGGGCGGCGCGGCACCTTCACCACGTCCGCCTCACCCCCGCGCGTGTTGCAGTTTGTGCGCTCGGCGGCGCCGGGCGGCACAGAGGACAAGGTGTGACTGGCGGCGGGCGGCGAGGCGGCTGCGCCCGAGCGCCGCCGCAGCGCGCGCCACATCCGCTTCGACTGTGGCGACAGCGACGACGACGCGCCGCCTGACAAGCGCCTGCTGTGAGCGCCGCCGCCCCACGACTGATCATAAACTCTATACGCTGCATAGGGTGCACTGGGCCTAACGGGTATATATTATATAAGAGTTCAGCTCCACTCTGTCGATGTGAGTCGCGGTTCGTTCACCAACTAAGAGTATACGCAGTGGCGACAGCGAGCGATCTCCATATTCAGTGATCGTCAGAAGGACCTAACGTCATGTTGTAACAAATTGGCGCGCTCAGCCCCTATGGCTGTGCGTCGGACTGGCCTCGACGATGTACATACTTGTAAATATTTTTATAAAATAAAAGTATAAGGGTGTTATTTAGTATTGTTTCATTTCATTAAGTTCCGGTTCGCTATTGGCGGCGCTATTGGCGACGCTCGCCTCACCTGCACGTCATGGCCTACTTACCCTTATTGTGTGGACAACTTTGTTTCCTATTTGTGACTTTTGATATTTATAACTAAGCTGCCAATTAAACCATTTTGTTGGTACATTCAAATGGTTTGGAATGTTAATTTAACAGATGAATCAACCAGATCAATTAGCGTGTTACAGTAATGTAGTGTTTGTATTAATTTCCACATATCAGACGCGACAGTTAGTGAGACAGTAAATCTCGCAGGGCTCGCGCACCTGTGAGTGCGGTATAAATATATTGTTGCAGACGGCGGGCGGCGCGGGCATTGTCTCCGCGCGCCGATCAATTGGCACTCCCAGCATCGATACTAAATTAAACTACTGTTCGATTATCACCGACGCTATTAATACGCAGTGCCAGCGCACATAGTCGCGCCTTATATGGACAGTACGGACACCGGTGACCGGTGGCACGCTCCGCTCTGCAAACTGAGACACTGGGACACGGGGAAAGGGGTCGCACACAATGATGAACACACGTTCAGTTATAAAATTATATTAAACAACATACACTTAAAGTAATTCACTTACATGATAACGCAATGTAACAGCGAGCAGTCTCCGACAGAGAGTATAAAATAAATACATTTGTTTGGCAACAAGTATAAAAGTGTGGAGGAGTGACGCGCGTGTGACGTCACGCACCTAGAAGCACTTGCGGTGCACGATGCCGGGGCCGGACTCATCGTACTCCTGCTTGGAGATCCACATCTGCTGGAAGGTGGACAGCGATGCCAGGATGGAGCCGCCGATCCACACGGAGTACTTGCGCTCGGGCGGTGCGATAATCTTGATCTTGATGGTGGAAGGCGCCAGCGCCGTGATCTCCTTCTGCATGCGGTCAGCAATACCCGGGTACATAGTGGTGCCGCCCGACAGCACCGTGTTGGCGTACAAGTCCTTGCGGATGTCCACGTCGCACTTCATGATGGAGTTGTACACGGTCTCGTGGATGCCGCACGACTCCATGCCCAGGAACGAGGGCTGGAACAGCGCCTCGGGGCAGCGGAAGCGCTCGTTGCCGATGGTGATGACCTGCCCGTCTGGTAGCTCGTACGACTTCTCCAGCGATGTGGACGCGGCCGCCGTCTGCATCTCCTGCTCGAAGTCCAGCGCCACGTAGCACAGCTTCTCCTTGATGTCGCGCACAATCTCGCGCTCCGCCGTCGTGGTGAAGGAGTAGCCGCGCTCCGTCAGGATCTTCATGAGGTAGTCCGTGAGGTCGCGACCCGCCAGGTCCAGGCGTAGGATGGCGTGGGGCAGCGCGTAGCCCTCATAGATAGGCACCGTGTGCGAGACACCGTCGCCAGAATCGAGCACGATGCCAGTGGTACGACCGGATGCGTACAGTGAGAGCACGGCCTGGATGGCTACGTACATGGCGGGGCAGTTGAACGTCTCGAACATTATCTGCGTCATCTTTTCGCGGTTGGCCTTGGGATTGAGCGGCGCCTCCGTCAGCAGGATGGGGTGCTCCTCGGGCGCCACGCGCAGCTCATTGTAGAACGTGTGATGCCAGATCTTCTCCATGTCGTCCCAGTTGGTGATGATACCGTGCTCGATGGGGTATTTGAGAGTAAGGATACCTCTCTTGCTCTGCGCCTCATCGCCCACGTACGAGTCCTTCTGCCCCATGCCCACCATGACGCCCTGGTGGCGTGGGCGGCCCACGATGGACGGGAACACGGCGCGCGGTGCGTCGTCGCCCGCGAATCCGGCCTTACACATGCCGGAGCCATTGTCGACTACCAGCGCGCCCGCATCGTCGTCACACATCCTGACTCAGTCGATGAAGAGGTACACGGCGAGCTCCACACACCTGCAACACAACACGCTGTTAATACACGCACTGCACCGCACTGATACGCTCGACTCGTGTTCACCGCTCCGGTTTGACGGTGCGAGAATAGATTACTGACTGAGAAATCAAAATGATCTATTTAAGACAGACTGAGCTGCACAGAGTTACACAGGTGCACGGACATACACTCACAGCGCGGAGTCAGCGGTAGCAGCGACGGTAGTGAGCGCTGGATGGCTGCGCGCGCGCTATATACGCTGCGGCGCGCGGCCCACCAGCGCTTGGCACTCGCAGCAGCCCCTACAAGGCGCTGCCGCCTCCCACCCGCCGCCGCCGCGACACACGACTACCATTTAAGACAATCATCCGCATCCCTCGATACTAATTGCATCGCTCTCGGAAAAAATAGCTCTCAATGAGAGACCGTCACCGAGCGGCAATGCGCGCTATTTACATACATCTTCATCTGCGGTCAGCCGGTCAGCCGGCCGCCGCGCCGCCGCGCCGATACCGGGCATCGGTCACAGCTCACTTAACTTTCCTTTAATACTTATAATAATCAAATATCATCTCTATGACTTATAATGACTATGTCCAGGGTGTCGCATTGGTTGTCACCAGAATTCTGGTATGCGTGTAACTACTTATGTCATATTCACCATATTATCAAGTCACTAAAGCATGCCCTTCACAGAAATGATCTTTCGATCGTGTAAATGCGAATGCTATCTATTTAAAAAACCTTTATTGAAAAAAAGATAAACCAATCACAATACGTGTAGGTACTGTTCGCTATTGAGGTTTTTCGTATGGTATCTTCAACTTTAAGATAGTTAACTTAATTTTATTTGATCTTAAGTATAATAATAAAGTCCGAATACGTGTACTGTTTGTTATTGGGGAGTTCCATTGTGTATCTCCGAAGGTCTTCATCAGATCTTCACCAATTCTATACGAGAGCACCTCGGTAAAATTTCTTCCGAACAAAAACTTTTTAACAGAAAAAAACCGGTCAAGGGCGAGTCGAACTCGCGCACCGAGGGTTCCGTACCATCATATATAGCTTCATAAGCTTCATTCGTATAAGTAGGACCTAAATATGTAGTTATGTGCCCAGAAAAAACTACAACTGTGCTTCACCCAAAGCAACCTGCGAGTAGGTAGGAAGGAGGATATTTTGGTTGTGAACCGCGAAATGTTTTTAAATTTTCATCGGCGAGGCCTTTATTCGTCAGTTAATTTTAACACTGCGGTGTAGAATATTGCAGTTTTAGGTCAGCGCCATCTATTTACAGATAAAGGAACTAATGTAATTTTTGTTGATTTCTGCAAAATTGTGCTATTTAGAGACATAGTTTTATTTTTCCTGTAATCTTTACATAAGCTTCTATCATATAGAATAATTTTAGATTTTTCTCTATGCAAACTTCGGAGATAACGGGGAACGGTATTTTTTTTTTTTAATTTTCATCAAAAGTCAAAACTATGCGGCCTAAGGAAAAAAGAAAAATTGTTTAAGAATGTGCAAACAGCGCTCTTTCATATGATACTCCACATGCCCTAGTAGCGGCATTTCGAATTTTTAAGACCATCTTTCTATCCCTGTTGCAAAAAAAAATTAGTCTTTTTTGTTTCTTTCTTATTTGCAAAATAGTTGGGAGAATGTCATCTAAAACTATTCTAAATTTCAAGTTAATAGCATCAGTAGTTCTTGAGATATTCAGCTGTGACAGACAGACAGACAGACTGAGTCACACCATAAGGGTTCCTTTTTACCATTTTGGTACGGAATCCTAAAAAACGACTTCCTAAAAAACACTACAAAGTGAAAAATAACTATATTTTCAGAAGTCGGTGTATTTGGATCTGTATTTTAGTTTGTTTCCACCGACTTCCGAAATTAAAGTTATTTTACAAGCTTTATATTAACTATACTCTATTTATTATAACACTAGCTTCTGCCCGCGACTTCGTTCGTGTAAAATTTCGGCCCACAACCCACCCCGTCGCATCGCATCGCCCGTCCGCGCAATTACTTCGTTTTCGCTTAGCGTTTTTTCCGACTTTTTGTCGTTTTGCTCGGCTCCTTAGGGGCGTAGCGTGATGTTAAATAGCCTATACACTTATTTTGTTGCGAAGTTATATTAAAATAATAGGTTGGGGAAAAGTTTCTTCGCATTTTTTAAGAAAATTCTAAACATTTTTTAATATAGTTTATTTACATTTAACTATAGTATGTAGGTACCATTTTGTTCGATAACTTTTTGCCATCTTGTAGGTAGGGACATGATCCCATTGCTATATAAATTTTGCGACTTTGATCAAAATACCGCGACAAGTGGTTTTGGCAGTCCTCTCGTGATGTTAACCTGACACT
The DNA here is from genome assembly GCA_947523025.1 of Dryobota labecula. Taxonomy (NCBI): domain Eukaryota; kingdom Metazoa; phylum Arthropoda; class Insecta; order Lepidoptera; family Noctuidae; genus Dryobota; species Dryobota labecula. The sequence goes on along the minus strand of OX383296.1, from coordinate 28,442 downwards.
GCCTAAAAAATTCTGAAGAGACCGAAACAGGTGGAAATCTGAAGGTGCAAGGTCAAGACTATACGGCGGATGCATTAACACCTCCCAGCCAAACTCTCTTAATTTTTGCGGAGTGGCTAAAGATGTGTGAGGTCTAGCGTTATCATGATGAAAATCCACACCCCTTCTGTTGATCAATTCCGGCCGCTTTCTCTCAACTTCTTGCTTTAATCTCATCAGTTGTTCGCAGTAGAGTTCAGAATCGATGGTCCTGCCTGGTGGTAACAGCTCATAATGAATAATATCCTTCCAATCCCATCACACACACAGCATCACCTTGTTGCGAGTAAACCCGGGTTTCGCCACAGTCTGTGAAGCATGACCGGCCTATGACCACGACCTTTTTCGCACGTTCTTGTCGTACGTGATCCACTTTTCATCACCAGTTATCAGCTTCTTCAAAAATGGTTCGGTTTCATTACGTCGTAATAAAGAATCACAAATGAGTACACGGTTCATTAGGTTTCTTTCAGTGAGCTCGTGAGGTACCCAAATATCGAGCTTTTTTTGTGTACCCAGTTTTTTTTAAATGTGCCAAAACTGTTTTGTGGTCAATTCCCAGTTCTTAAGCTACGTCGTAACTACTGATATGCCGATCTTGCTCCACTTTTTCAAAAATGGCATCCATTTTATCCGTAATAGGACCAGAGCGACGTGCATCTTTGACATCAAAATTTCCGGATTGAAATTGCTTAATCCAAATTTGTGCTACTCTCACAGACACTGCACTAGGTCCATAAACATAGCAATTTTTTTTTCGCGGCATGCGTTGCAGTTTTACCTTTTTTGTAGTAAAATTTTAAAATGTATCGAATTTCTTCATTGGATTCACTCATCTTGACAGTACGAAAAACAAATGAAAATCACACATTTTCCTAATTTGAATTTGGAATTATGTTCTTTATAATTTAAACTTTCAATGATACCAAAACCAGCCAGATACAAATAGTATAGCCAAAGAGATTTTATTACAAGTTCATACATACTATAATGCGAAAAGACTTTTTCCCCAACCTAATATCTCCTAAGATGTTGATTGAAATCAAGTGATGTCAATTGAGGACAATTTTGTTTACATTATATACTTGTGATTAATAACATTTATTTGGATAAGGATTAATATTATGGTGACAAAACTCCTTCGCAAATAATGCATACATTTCTACCAAATTTGATTACCATAAAAAAAGGTTATAGTGAATCAATCTTAAAAGACAGACCTATGCTGTTGCGGACTTTTTTTTTTGAACTTTTAAAGAGGAACAATTCCATCATACATAATATTTTTTTTTTTTTTTAACTTAAACCGTTTGCATAGCTGACCTATTTCCACGAAATAGGCGTGATAATAGTAGGCTGTGTCTCCCTAGTGCGAGAACGACTTTAATGCGCAAAAGTGTCTGCTACATGGCGCCAGTTATTTATATTTTTCCGAGGAGTTGGAAAGAATTAAATTTGGCGTTATTTAAAAAAAAAACTTCGAAATTTTTTAGTAGACAAAGCGTATTATAGTTTGACAGAATTTTTAATGGAGAAAGGAATTTCTTAATTAATTCTTGTCATGATTAGAAATTGGAAAAATATGACATTCAATTATTATTATTTTATTTTTATTTTATTTTATTCCTATACTAAATAAGTTGACTGAGAAAAATTGTCTATAGTATATAATTATTGAAGTAGGTACTTCATAATTAAATTGTAATTAAAGTTAATCAATCTTTATATTGACATTGTTTATTCTTATGATTATGTTCTTAGCATTTATAGTGTATCTTGTACTTTTGCATGCCTTCTGGTTAAATATGGCTGTTGTTAATAATATTTTTTATGTCACCGTGTTTTGTACCCATATTTGCAAAATAAATATCTTATCTTATCTAACGCAGCGCACGCAACAACAAAAATTTTATTCAAAAAATTAAACCGCCGAAAAAACTAAAATAAAAAGCAATAAACGCACTAAAAAGTTAAAAATTACCTACCTATATTAATAAACCTAACCTAATCTACGATTAAAATATAATAAAATTTAACAATTTTTTGGAGTCGGTGCCAAGCTAAGTAATGAAACGACTGGTAACTCCAGAGTATTTTTCCGTTTTAGTACAACAAAGCTCGATAGATGGCGTTGTTCATTGAGGCCTCATTTCTGAATCGCGCTTTGGTTGATATTTCTACAAGTAAGGTTGCTACAAAATTGCTCATTAGGATCACGTGATTCAAGCTTTTGAAGTTAATCGTCGAAACCCTTGCTTTTCTTGCGTTGTTGCATTGTGTTTGCTCTGATTTTATTGATTTGTATGTAAAAATATATTATTATTATTAAGTATTAACGTTAGTGTCTTCTGGCCTCAGTCTGTCTGTAGGTTATTATTTCTAGGCACCGACTCCAATTCTTTTTTAAATTTTATATTTTAATCGTAGGTTAGGTTAGGTTTTTTTAATATAGGTAAGTAGGTTATAGTATTATGTTTAACTTTTTAGTGCTTTTATTGCTTTTTATTTTAGTTTTTTCAGCGGTTTAATTTTTTTGTTCAAATGTTTTTATTTCATAATTTTTTATGGCCATAATCTGCTAATGATTGATTTTTGATTACTTTTAAAATATCTAAATACCTTACTTTAGTTATTATTTGTTGTATAATATTTAAAATACTTAAAAAAAATGGCTTATATACCAAAACATGGGTACCTAGGCCTACAAAAAATGCTGCTCGAATGAGAAAAATATATTTACAAGTATCTAATAATGAGAAAAAAAAAAGGTTGGTAGTAAATAGAAAGAAAATTTGATTAACACGTTCACAGGAGAGTTTAGATCAGCGCGTGGTAAGACTGTCGAAGATGAGAAGCTACATTAACGATAGATTATCGCAAGGTGATAAGCAGAGCGCTCGTCGTTTAGATCTCATAAGAGAGCTAATGTCAAATGAGAGTGAAGAGCAACGCGGTCATCGTTTAGGTCTGGTAAGAGAGCGACTTTCAAATGAAACTGAAGACGAACATTTGCTGTGTTTGGACGAGCAGCAGCTCGTAACCGTTCTGCAATGGTACTTCACGAAACTCCCGAGGAGAGAACTAATCGTTTGAGCGCCATGCAACAAGCGGCTTGCGAGCGAAGAAACCAGTGTAATACAGGAAACTTTAAGAAAGCGATTATTGTTTATGCTGACTTGCCGTGTTCGATATGCAAAAAAAGTGTGTATCCTCAGCAACGTACGAAATTACGTGAGGTTTTTATTTTTTTGTAATACACAAATCAGCATTAAAATCTGTGAGTGAACAATTAATCACCCCTATTTTCCCACCCTTAGGGTGGGATTTTTATTTCCAAATGTATACAGGACCAACTTCGAGGTATACCCTATCCAATAAATAAAGAATTATCAAAATCGGACTACTCTGTGAAAAGTTATGCGTGGTCAACTGGTCACACACTACAATCAGTGCGTGAACAATCAATCATCCCCTGTGAATTATCAAAATCGGACTACTCTGTAAAAAGTTATGCGTGATCATACATAAAAAAAAATACGCGTCGACTTGATAACCTCCTCCGTTTTTACGTCGGTTAAAAAGGAATATTTTTTTCCGTTTTTGCAACCTTTTTCATTTATGCTCCGCTTCTATTAGTTGTAGCGTAATGTTATATAGCCTATAACCTTCCTCGATAAATGGACTATCTAACACAAAATTTTTTTTTCAATTCCAACCAGTAGTTCCTGAGATTAGCGCGTTCAAATAAACAAACTCTTCAGCTTTATAATAATACTAGCTTTTGCCCGCGGCTTCGCCCGCGTGGATGTCGGTTATCGCATAAAAAAGTACCTACCCTATGTCCTTCTCCATATCCCAGGCTATATCTCAAAATTCTAACTTAATATTAATTTTAATGTGATTCACTATGTGAATAGAAACCGAAACAAATGATTTAATATACTAAAAGTACCTATTTTCTGAACGTGAATGAGTCTACTTAAAGATAACAAACACAAATACAAAATTTCACTTAAATTCTTAAAGCAATCAATTGTACCTACCAAATTACAACACGAAATAAAAGTGCGACACAAATAATAATTTTAAAATAATTCACGTAAGTACCAACAATGTGAAAACAAAATGAAATCCTCCGAAATGTCGCATGATACACCGTTTGTGCTGATAAAATGCTCGAAATGTCTTAAGAACACTATTGGTGCATAACTTTTCTCAGGGTCACGTTCGCAATTGGACAAAATATTTGACATTTATTTTGTACTTGCAACACGATCTGGCTGTAGAATTCGATTAATCGACTAATACTTTGACCGGTTGACATTTTAGCGGGAACACCACTAAACGAACGAAAAAAAAAGAAAACAAAATACGTCTGTACTCTGTGGTCGTGTGGCGGTGTGACGCGGCGCTTAATGTAAACATTCATCAAGGTTAAACGTGCGTAAAGTAATGGATTCAATGAGAAAATGGTTTAATCTTAGAAAAATCTTATACAGAATTACTGAGAAATAAGTGTAGATTTCTTATTGAGTGTTAGTTTATCGAAAAGTGATAAATATGTCAGTGAAAAAGTAACGAAAGTTTTGGAATGCACAAATTTTGATCATAAGGCCGCCGTGTTTAGTAATGTTTTTATGATAAATATTCTTGTATACTGTTTGAAATACACATACGTAGCTAGCTTATTTATCTACGAACATAATTTGGCTAATAGTTACTGATATTATAGCGTATTGTTATCGTAATCGTATTTCCAAGAGTAAAATTCGGCAAACAAATACCTACAAAAAGACAATAAAATGGATATAGTATGTTATCCTTAAGGGATAGACATATGCCATCGCGGACTTTTTTGAAGACCTTTATAAGATACATAATTCCACCATACATTATTTTGTTATATCTCAAAGGGTTTAGACAGCGTTTTCGTTGAAAGCTCCCAGACGGCTTATTTTTTTCCGACACCTCCAACAAATATCGTTAATTCATACAAAAATGCATACAAAAACTTAACAAATTATATACTAAAACCTTCCTAGAGAACCAAGCTATCCATTGGTGGAAACAGCATGAGAATCGGTGCAGTAGTTTTTCAGTTTATCGCGAACAGACAGACAGACAGACAGACAGACAGACGCACGCGGCGGAGGACTTTGTTTTATAATATGTAGTGATATATAATAATATAGGTCTTTACCTATGTAATTGGAGATTCTATAACCAGCATTTTCAGATTTAATTATCAGTGGATTGGCGCGTCATTCATAATTCAAACTCAAACTCAATTCAAATTCAAACCGTTTATTTCAATTAATCCATTTACAGGCACTTTTGAATTGTCAAGGAGTCGCTCAGTAAGAAAAACGAAGGTACATTCCCATTCCGAAGCGTAGGTACCTATGGAGAAGAACGGGCAAGAAACTCCATGGACACTCTTTTATTTAAATTAAATTGTCACAAAAGTATTTGTTACGTCTATAATGTTTTTATAACTAAATGTGAGAACGATGTAAAATTAAAAATAATAAAAACTTATACGTTAAAAGCGTCCAGAGTAGGTACAACAAATAGAAACAAAATAAAATAAAATAATATTACCCGTGGCAACTAAGAGATGACCAGTCCCAACTGACGGCGCCCGTTCACGAACATGACGCATGGATTAGCACCATTCAGCTCAACCATTTTGAAAGGAGCTAAATGATCCAACACACACGCCACCATCAGCGAGACATCTAAGTGAGCATGATATACTCTCAGCCGCCAGGGCACATTCAAGTCAATGAAAGACATATTACCCGGTCAATGGTAGCTCTATTGTACATAGGACTCACACCTGTGCTATGCATTTATATAATACAAAGGAGATTGAGTTTATACAATGCAAAGAGAGTCTTACACTCTTCAGCAGCTCCAACATTATTGTCAAATGTTAATCAACTAGCTGTGGTTGTGGAGCAGGACCAAAAAAAGGTTTAAAAGAGTAAGTATGGAGTTTCTTGCCCATTCTTCTCCATACATAACTACATTTTGGAAGGCGCAACTAGAATCAATTAACTATTCATGTAATTTTTGACGTTCAAAAGTGCATCTTCGTGCCTATTTGAAATAAATTATTTGACTTTGACTTTGACAGCATTCAGCCAAGCATTTTTATAATATTACTAGCTTCTGCCCGCGACTTCGTCCGCGTTAAATTTCTTGTTCCCCCGACCCACCCCGTCGCAACACATTGCCTACCCGTGCTTTTACTTCGTTTTCGCATAAACTTTCATTAAAAAAAATGGTGTTCTAGTTAATAGGAATGTAATTCTTCCTCAAGAGTTGGGCTGTAAAATGCAAAAAGATTTTTTCAAATCCAACTCGCAGTTCCAGATATTAGCGCGTTCAAAAAACAAAAAACCGGCCAAGTGCGAGTCGGACTCGCGCACGAAGGGTTCCGTACCATCCATACAAATCCTTATCCTTACTAATCCTTACTAATATTATAAATGTGAAAGTAACTCTGTCTGTCTGTCTATTTGTCTGTCTGTCTGTCTGTATGTTACGTTTTCACGCCTAAACCGCTGAACTGATCGTCATGAAATTTGGCAAAGATATAGCCTGGGATATGGAGAAGGACTTAGGCTACTTTTTTACGCTATAACCGACATCCACGCGGGCGGAGCCGCGGGCAAAAGCTATCCATACTATCCATACTAATACTATAAATGTGAAAGTAGCTCTGTCTGTCTGCCTGTCTGTCTGTCTGTCTGTCTGTATGTTACGTTTTCACGCCTAAACCGCTGAACTGATCGTCATGAAATTTGGCAAAGATATAGCCTGGGATATGGAGAAGGACTTAGGCTACTTTTTTACGCGATAACCGACATCCACGCGGGCGGAGCCACGAGCAAAAGCTATCCATACTAATATTATAAATGTGAAAGTAGCTCTGTCTGTCTGTCTGTCTGTATTTTACGTTTTCACGCCTGAACCGATCGACCTGGGATATAGAGAAGGACATAGGCTACTTTTTTACGCGATAACCTACATCCACGCGGGCCGAGCAAAAAAAACGGCAAAAAAATCATGTCCGTTGTATGGGAGCCCCCCTTAAATAATATTTTTTTTCTGTTTTTTAGTATTTGTTGTTATAGCGTCAACAAAAATACATCATATGTGAAAATTTCAACTGTTTAACTATCACGGTTCATGAGATACAGCCTGGTGAGAGACGGACAGACAGACAGACAGACAGACGGACAGCGGAGTTTTAGTAATAGGGTCTCATTTTACCCTTTGGGTAAGGAACCCTAAAAACTAACTCTTCAGCTTTAGAAAAGACTACCTCGCAGAGTTGATCATTATTTTGCTGCTGAGTTATTATAAAACAGTTATATCTCCTAAGATATTCATTGAAATTAAATGATGTAAGGGCAACTTTGTTCAAAATTAAATACTTGTGATGAATAACGTATTTATTTGGATTAGGATTAATACCATGTTTATGAAAACTCCTTCGCAAATAATGCATTAATTTCGAACAAATTTGATTACCATAAAAAAGGTTATAGTGAGTCAATCTTAAAAGATAGACATATCTAAGATACTGTCATGGACTTTTTTTTTGAAAATTTAAAGAGGAACAATTCCATCATACATGATATTTGCGTAACTTAAACCGTTTACGCAGCGCACGCAACGGAAGCTCTCAAAAAGGAATAATTTTTCCCGTTTTTGCAACATTTTTCATTTGTGCTCCGCTCCTTTTGGTTGTAGCGTGATGTTATATAGCCTATAATATTTCTCAATAAATGGACTATCCAACACAAAAAGAATTTTTCAATTCCAACCAGTAGTTCCTGAGATTAGCGCGTTCAAACAAACAAACAAACAAACAAACTCTTCAGCTTTATATATTAGTATAGATTAGTATAGATAAGTTGGGGGATTACATCGCTGATAAAAATGCTTGGCTGATAAAAACGCACACTATGCAGGCAGGCGCAGGATATGCCCTGCCGGCCTGCCTGCATAGTGTGCGTTTTATACAAGATTTAAATTTAGTCTCATTCAGTTGAAGTATGTAGGGAGGAGTTTTATTGTAACATTTTAAACAGTACCCCATGAAAGATGAGTCTACTTTAGCCAGTCTGAAACCTGGTTGAACTAATAGGTCCCTATTTCTGGTATTATAATTATGTCTTTCACCTCTTTTTCTAAAAAGATGGAAATTTTTCCTTACGTACATGATGTTTTCGTAGATATATTGACAAGGTACCGTCATGAAGTTAATATCCTTAAACAGTTCTCTTAGAGAATCACGCCCGCGGAGATTATATATGGCTCTGATTGCTCAAATAAATTTTATTCGAAAGCCGTGTTAATTTAATTTCAAATTCAGTCATTTGTTTTTAGATAGTTTTTTGTTTTTGTGAAATTGTGGTAGTTTTTGGAGCCATGGATACACTGAAAATTCGTACAATTTTCGAATATGAGTTCCTACGTGGAAATACTGCTGCGCAAACAACACGAAACATTAACGAGGTATACGGGCCTAACACTGTTTGCATAAACACGGTTCATTATTGGTTCAATCGTTTTAAATCTGGAAATTTTGAGTTGAAGAACGAGCCTCGTGGTCGGCCGGTAACCATTGTCGACAACGACGAATTGAAGGCGATAGTGGAAGCCGCTCCAAATCAATCTACGGCACTGAGCTTGCTGCGGGCCTTGGAGTTAGTGTCAAAACAACATTGAAGCACTTGCGTCAAATCGGAAAGATAAAAAAAGCTAGATAAGAGGGTGCCACACGAACTAAGCGGCCAACAGCGAGACTTACGCGTCGAAGCATGCATAGCACTACTGAATCAGCATAGAAACGAGGGAATTCTTAAACGAATTGTTACCTGCGATGAAAAGTTGATCCTGTACGACAACCGTAAGCGTTCGTCTCAGTGGGTAGACCCGGGTACAGCACCTAATCAGTGCGCTAAAAAAACAGATTACTCATAGGAAGATGATGGTGACTGTCTGGTGGACCAGTGCCGGACTTGTACATCACAGCTTCTTACCGAATAGCAAAACGGTGACGGCAGATGTCTATTGCCAAGAATTGCAAACAATGATGGAGAAACTCGCAATTCAACAACCAAGACTGGTCAATCGCTCTTCCCCATTGCTTCTCCACGACAACACGCGAGCTCACACTTCACGACAGACCATCGAAAAGCTACAAGAGTTACAGCTGGAAGCTCTCCGTCACCCTTCGTACTCACCGGACCTTGCCCCAACAGATTTCTACTTTTTTCAAAATTTAGAAAAAAAATACGTGGGAACAAATTCATCACTCGAGAGGCAGTACAAAACGCTTTCGCTGACTTCTTTGCCTCCCGTTATAGTATCTGTTTATTACAGATATGATTAATATATCACTCTACTTACGTTTTTCTTTCCATTCATCATATTTTTTATTAGTTTTTCATCATATTACACAATTTTATTCTTTAAACGACATTTACGTCAAAAGTGTCAAACTGAAGTCTACATAGTTCATAGATTTTCTTACCAGCCTATTCAATGAAGGTTGCATTAAGTTTGTATTTTCTAAAAATCATTTACTTATATAATTTTGGATATTCTAAATTTCTTTTATACTTAAATATGTTGGCTACTAAATAACTAAATTCTAAATTATTATAATTATAAGTTTCTTAAACGCACTCTCAGAATTTGATCAGGAGGTTTTATACATCTTGGCCTACTACACCTGGCTGGTTAGATAACTGGCAGGACAGAGGACAGCATAAACTTGAAATCGAAAATGGATTTTTCGAAGAGAACAGAATATTCAAGAACGTCCAGATTTTCCTATAAAAGGGGCCTGGAGATGCAATCAGTTTAGTTTATGTTTACGTCTCGGTTCTGAGTGAACTATCTTCACTGCAGAAGGTACTGCCTAATTCCTGGAGAGTTATCACATATATATATATCTCGTGTTTGTACTGCTAAAGTTGGGGTCGCCGACACTCTGACGCGCCCCTACAATTCTTCTCGACACTGCGGAGTCTGCACTTACGATTTCTGTTCCTGGGAGCTGCCTGCCCTCAAGACGTCCTGACGTGGAGCTGGGAGTTACTTCAAGTAATTTAATTTTACCTCCTTTCTTGCCTTGAGAGTGCATAATAGGTAGGTTTTTATATTCATAATTCTAAATATTGTATTTTTTTTACCTTTTCATTAAATTGTTCAGTCTACTTTTTTTATTTTTTTGTTAGGAATAAGTAGACTTGACACCGTCCGGCAGAATTCTACAGTAAAGGGATAAACAAACTGCCATCAAAGTGGCAAAATTGTATAGATAATTTGGGTCAGTACTTTGATTAGCTGAAATAAAAAAAATTACCAAAATGTATATATTTTAAAATTTTCATACAAATCTCCAATTTCATAGGTAAAGACCTAATCACTACATATTATAAAACAAATTCCTCCGCCGCGTCTGTCTGTCTGTTCGCGATAATCTCAAAAACTACTGCACCGATTCTCATGCTGTTTTCACCAATGGATAGCTTGGTTCTCGAGGAAGGTTTTAGTATGTAATTTGTTAAGTTTTTGTATGCATTTTTGTATGAATTAACGATATTTGTTGGTGGTGTCGGAAAAAAATAAGCCGTCTGGGAGCTTTCAACGAAAACGCTGTCTAAACCCTTTGAGAATTAACAAAATAATGTATGGTGTAATTATGTATCTTATAAAGGTCTTCAAAAAAGTCCGCGATGGCATATGTCTATCTCATAAGGATAACATACTATAACCATTTTATTGTCTTTTTATAGGTATTTGTTTGCCGAATTTTACTCTTGGAAATACCATACGATAACAATACGCTATAATATCAGTAACTATTAGCCAAATTATGTTCGTAGATAAATAAGCTAGCTACTTATGTGAATTTCAAACAGTATACAAGAATATTTATCATAAAAACATTACTAAACACGGCGGCCTTATGATCAAAATTTGTGCATTCCAAAACTTTCGTTACTTTTTCACTGACATATTTATCACTTTTCGATAAACTAACACTCAATACGAAATCTACACTTATTTCTCAGTAATTCTGTGTAAGATTCTTCTAAGATTAAAACGTTTTCTCATTGAATCCATTACTTTACGCACGTATAACCTTGATGAATGTTTACATTAAGCACCACGCCACACCGCCACACAACCACAGAGTACCTACAGACGTATTTTGTTTTCTTTTTTTTTCGTTCATTTAGTGGTGTTCCCGCTAAAATGTCAACCGGTCAATATTAGTCGATTAATCGAATTCTACAGCCAGATCGTGTTGCAAGTACAAAATAAATGTCAAATATTTCGTCCAATTGCGAACGTGACCCTGAGAAGTTATGCACCAATGGTGTTCATTAGATATTTCGAGCGTTTTATCAGGCACAAACGGTGTATCATGCGACATTTCGGAGGATTTCGTTTTGTTTTCACATTGTTGGTACTTACGTGAATTATTTTAATATTATTATTTGTGTCGCACTTTTATTTCGTGTTGTAATTTGGTACAATTGATTGCTTTAAGAATTTGAGTGGAATTTCGTATTTTGATTTTGTGTTTGTTATCTTCTAACTAAAGACTCATTTGTTTCGGTTTCTATTCACGTAGTGAATCACATTAAAATTAAGTTACAATTTTGAGATATAGCCTGGGATATGGAGAAGGACATAGGGTACTTTTTTATGCGATAACCGACATCCACGCGGGCGAAGCCGCGGGCAAAAGCTAGTATTAGTATAGATTAGACAAATAACTGTTCTCACCCTTTCGTTATTTCGATGTAAACGTTTAATAAACTTCGTTATTTGACGATAAATACAAAGCACTGTAATCTATTTATCATTTAAATTTAAAACAAACCGGCCAAGTGCGTTTCGGACCACACACAATGATGGATTTCGTACTTGGAAAGAATTTATTCTAAGAACAAACTTAACATTGCTGTTGGTAAACATAATCTCCCATACATTCCAACTGTAAATGTAAGTTTGTACGCACAATATCGAGAGATTTACCATGTTATTTTAAGACCATAGACTTCTTATAGATTTTTCTGTAATCTATAAGTATAGAACTATTTTCTGCATTTTTTTTCAAAATTTTAGGTTCTTCTAAAATCTAAAATTTTGGTCAATTTTCGTCTATTTTCACTTATAACTTTAAAACAATTTATTTTAAAATTATAAAAACATATATTTGAGACCCTCATAGTAAGCACTTTTATTTGATACTAGCTTCTGCCCGCGAATTCGTTCGCGTGGAAGTCGTAAAACACCATAATATACTAAAATACCAGCCACATTTTAATAAAACTTCCCTGAACACTACGTTTGTAGTTTTGGTCACAGCAGTGAAAATATACAGAGAGTCAGGAATGGTGACGCGGGAGCAAGCGACGTATAGTTCTATGTTCTATGGTAAAGGGTTTGGTTTCCGCACTTAGTCCTTCAGGTGGACCATATTGTACATGGGCCATGGCGGCCATCAGTAGTTATTCCAACCAGCCCACTATCCAGAAGTTAATTACGTCTCCCGGTGTGTTTAGAATATCTGTGAGAGATCAGGGTGCCCCAAGGGTCTCTGTTCTAATCTGGGTGACGCCTGTGCATTCAAAGAGCACATGCGCGACGGTTTCCTCAGCCTCCATGCAAGCTCTGCACAGAGGATTGTCCGATATGTCTTTTGTGTGGAATTGTTTGTTTAGCGTGCAGTGTCCCGTAATAGTCCATGGTACACAAAGCTCCATTAAGTCCTTACCCCCCCAAAAGACATGTGCGTTCAAATCCGTGATAAGCCCAAGTTGGTTTTTGTATTTTGCATAAACATGTTATTACAATTAATGTATTGTTTTAGTGAATAAATAAGTATTTTCTGTTTTAAATATCGTTTTTATTCAATAAAAAGTTAATACTTTTTTAATGCATATATTATATTGACAAGCAATAAGCTTAACATTTACGAAGACTTATACAACGTCTAAGGCCTGTGTTCACCAACATTCAAACCACCGGTTAGGTATTTAAACATTAGGTTTATGTCAAATGTCCTAAGAAATTTTGAGTAAACAGCTGATTAAATATCTAAACAGTTGATTAAAATGTTGGTGAACACAGGCCTAAGTAGTCCAGAGGTTTCAAGACCGCTTGCCGTGCACAATATTGGAGGTACAAATTCTAGGCACAACATTTGTTTTCTTTCTATAGAAAGAATTTAAAATCAAGAAAAATAAAATATTTTAATAATAATATTTATTTTACGAAAAAAAATATATAACGTAAAGATAATAATTTATATTATCTTCACAATCTTTTTATTTATATTTTCTTTGATATAATTTTTTCTTTTTGTAAAAGTTCTGTTTATTTTTTTTTTTATTGAAAAATTTGATAATACACAGTTATCATTAGTTATTACATATTTTGCCAACTGACACCCCTCCGCCTGCCCCAGGGCGGAGGACATCCCCATGAGGATTTTCCACCCCGGAACAAAAAAAAAAAAGGTTAGGTTCGCTCAGGTTAGGTTTTTTTTTTTTTTTTTTTTATATAGCAGGAGTGGGAAATCCTCATGGACGCCCAGACTGCCTCACTGGTGAGCCAGTCTGGGCAGTGCCGGACTCTTACCGGCTAAAACCCACTCCTGCCTTTGCTCAGTGTTTCTCTGACATGATCAGAGACCTTGTTTGTCCTTTTTTATTGATTTCAGTCGTTTACCTGGAATTAAAAAGTTTACCTGGCCAGTAAGGAATGGGTGGGTGGGCGGGCGGGCAATTTTTTGAATTTCTTTATGAGCTAGGCGCACGTGCGAGGTGTCAAAAGACGCGTCTCCGCGCGAGTTAGCGATCTATGAAGCTATCAGATAAACGTTCTATACAAAAAATATTGTTTATGGTCAAAAAACCAGTTTTTCGACTGAAAAGTACGTAAAAACCTGGACTCACGACTACCAAACAGGACTCGAGCTCGCGGAACGCGCACCAGAATACAGGTAAGGCAGGTAAGTATCTATTGAAACTAAAACAATGACGATTTATAGCAAAAATATTGAAATAGAATTTGTTATATATGTGAGATTAGAAAAATGTTGATAATTTTTCTAAGTTTGAGTACGGAAAATATTTTTCGCGTTATTGTCAATTTTCAATTGTCAGAAAGTAGGACGGAGCCTATTAGAAAATTACTAAGCTGAAAACAGCTTCAAAAAGCGTCACCTGGATGCAAAGTTATAACTGTATTAGGTTCGCTCAGGTTAGGTTCGCTCGAAAAGATCGTCCGCATTTGCATGATGCAGTGCGGAGACATGGTGGGTGCCCGCCTTGAGGCGATGGAGTCGAGGCTCCTCCCGGAAGTGTCCGTCCGCCCTCCGCTCGCTGGGGACCGGCGCAGGAAGGAGGGGTCTGACGGGGGGGGCCCGACGGCCGTGGCGGCTAAACCGAGCCAATCCGGGGGGAAATCGACCCAAAAGTCCACGCCCCAGACGGCCACCTCCCGCGCAGCGGCTACTCCAGCGGCACCTCTGGCGGCCGTGCCTGGGCCTACCGCAGAGGCCTGGACGACGGTCGTCAAAAAGGGGAAGGCCAAGAAGAAGGTGCCGCCAGCACCAGCTCCCGCTGTGGCACCGGCACCCCAGAAGACAAAGGGACCGCCTAAGGTCAGAGCCCCACGCTCCGCGGCTGTAGTAATTACGCTGCAGCCCGGAGCCGTTGAAAGGGGCGTTACGTATAAGGCGGTCCTGACGGAGGCTAAAGCCAAAGTCGCGTTCCCGGACCTTGGCACACCGTCTGGCTTCAGATTGAAGCCGGCGATGACGGGGGCGCGGCTTCTTGAGGTGTCGGGAGTCTCCAGCGGGGAAAAGGCCGACATCCTGGCCGCCAAGCTGAGGGAGGTCCTCAACCCGGAGGACGTCCGAGTGTCCAGGCCGATGAAGACCGCAGAGCTGCGCGTCGATGGCTTGGACGACTCGACGACCCCGGCTGAGGTCGTGGCGGCCATCGCCGAGGCCGGCGGATGTCCACCCGGGGACGTGCGGACGGGCGACATTCGGGCCGACGCTTCCGGGCTCGGCACGATTTGGGTGCGGTGCCCGGTGGCGGCGGCTAGTAAGGTCGCCGACGGGGGACGTTTGAGGGTGGGGTGGGTTGCAGCGAGGGTCAAGCTGCTGCAGCTCAGGGCTATGCGGTGCTACCGATGCCTGGACATTGGGCTTGTCCGGGCGCGGTGCACCGCCGAAACGGACCGCAGCGAGCAATGCTATCGCTGCGGCCAGCCCGGCCACAAGGCGGCCCAGTGCTCCGCGGCGCCAAACTGCAGCCTCTGTACAGCTGCAGGGAGGCCCGCTGGGCACAGAGCTGGCGGAAAAGCTTGTGGCGCAGCCACCCAGAAACGGAAGAGAGGGGGTGCCAAGGCTGCCGGGGGCTCTTTACCCCCCCCTCAGCCTGGCAGCTCGTCGGCCGACTCCCGGCCTAGGAATGGTGCGGAGGGGATGGACTGCGCATAAATGGCGCTGTACCATTTCCTCCAGGGCAACCTCAACCACTCTGCTAGAGCTCAGGATCTCTTCCTCCAGAGCATGGCAGAGTGGTCGATTCATGTGGCTGTGGTCGCCGAGCCGTACTTCGTCCCCCCCCGGGATAACTGGGTGGGAGACCTTGACGGTTTGGTGGCCATCATTGGCGGGGCTCTTGTCAACCCGTCCCGAGGTCACGGCTGGGTGGCCGCCCTCGCGGACGGCATTGGCACGGTTGGGGCATATTTTTCGCCCAACAAGAGTCTCGCCGACTTCGAGAGGTTCCTTGTCGAGTTGGGTGCCGTCGTGGGCCGACTCCACCCTCGCCCCGTGCTGTTGCTCGGGGATCTCAACGCCAAATCTGCGGCGTGGGGATCCCCGGTGACCGATGCTAGGGGTGAGGTGTTGGAGGAGTGGGCGGTCACGACTGGCTTGACCGTCCTAAATCGGGGCTCAGTCTACACGTGCGTGCGGCAGCGGGGCGGCTCTATAGTGGACGTCTCGTTCGCTAGCCCCGCTGTTGCAAGCCGCGTCCGCGACTGGCGGGTCGCCGTGGAGGTGGAGACGTTGTCGGATCACCGATACATCCGTTTCGACGTCTCCGCCCAGACCACTGGCGGCCGTGGTTCGCCGGCCCCGCGAACGGACGGTCTGCACTGGGCGCGTAAGCGCATCGACAGGGAGCTTCTCGAGGAGGCCGCTATTGTCCAGGCCTGGAGCTGAGAGTCGGCAACGACCGGACCCGTCGACGTCGAGCAGGAGGCGCTGTGGTTCCGCGGGGCGATGACGCAAATTTGCGACGCGTCGATGCCCCGGGTCCACGCACAGACAGGAAGGCGCCAGGTGTACTGCTGGACTGCCGAGATCGCGCAGTTGCGCGTCGCGTGCGTAGCGGTCAGGCGCCGGTACACCCGATACCGGAGGAGACGTCGTCGGGTCCCTGACGAAGAAGCCGCGCTGTATGAGGTGTACCGCGCGGCGAAGGAGACTCTGGGGCTGGCCATCGGCGAGTCGAGGACGCGAGCCAGGGAGGAGATGTTGGAGACTCTAGACGGGGATCCGTGGGGGCGCCCTTATCGCGCGGTCCGAGGGAAACTTCGAGCCGCAGCGCCCCCACTTACGGAGAGTCTCCAACCAGAGCTGCTGGAGGAGGTAGTCGCAGCCCTCTTCCCGGCAAGAGCGGAGCATACTCCGCCGCCGATGGCTTTGCCCACAGCCGCAGAGTCTACAGAAGAGAACGCCATCAGCGTCCCAGGGGTGACACAGGCAGAGATGAGGGCAGCCGTGATGCGGCTCCGGGCCAAAAACGTGGCTCCGGGGCCCGACGGGATCCACGGCTGCGTGTTAGCCCTCGCTCTGAAGGAGCTTGAGCCCCAACTGAGAGGACTCTACACAGCGTGTCTTGAGCGGGGCCAGTTTCCCACTTTGTGGAAATCTGGTCGTCTGGTCCTGCTCAGGAAGGCGGGGCGCCCTGCGGACTCGTCGTCCGCGTACCGGCCCATAGTGCTGCTAGACGAGGTGGGTAAGCTGTTTGAGCGGATAATCGCAGCCCGCCTCGTCGGCCACTTGTGCAGAGAGGGGCCGGACCTGGACGACAGTCAGTTCGGGTTTCGGCATGGGCGCTCTGGCCGTCAGAGTCATCAGGGGGTATCGCACGATCTCCTACGAGGCGGCTTGCTGGCCGGATCCCCGCCCTGGGATCTGGAGGCAAAAGTACTCGCGTCATTGTATCGGTGGCGCGAGGAAGCGAGGGCGCGGGGCGAGTGGCTGATGCAGCGACATGTGGAGCTGCGTCGGTCACAGCTTCGCGAGGTCCTGGTGGCGGAATGGCGGGACAGGCTTTCAGGCCGGTGCTCGACCTTTGGCTCGGGAGGAGGCACGGCTCCCTGTCGTTTCGGGTGACGCAGGTGCTCTCGGGGTATGGTTGCTTCGGGAAGTAACTGTGTCGCATAAACAGGGAGCCGGACGCCCGGTGTCACTACTGCGTCGACTGTCGGGAGGACACGGCGTGGCATACGCTGGCAGAGTGTGCCGCTTGGGAGGAGCCGCGCCGTGCCCTCATCTCTGGAGTAGGCAGTGACCTCTCGCTGCCGGCCGTCGCTCGTTCGATGGTCGACAGCGAGGAGTCCTGGGACGCGGTGGTTTCCTTCTGCGAGACAGTAATTTCGCAGAAGGAGGCTGCGGAACGGGAAAGGGAGATCTCGTCCACTAACCCGGCCCGCAGCAGGCGCACCGGGCGTCGGCGGAGGGCGGACAACGCCCTCTTCCAGCCCCCCTAAATGGGTCCAGGGACGACGGACCAGGGGACGTCCGTCGCCCCCCATATATCGGACCCGAGGTGGCGGCGCGTAGTGTTCCACGCGCGCCCCTCTGAGACGTCGCGGGGGGAGTCAAACACCTAACTCCCCCCCTCGACCGGAGGAGAGGCCTGCAGTGGCGGGCCAGGACCAGTCGGGGGTCGCGGAAGTATGTTCGTTCCCGTGACCCCCGGCGTAGGTGTGAGACGGAACACCGGGGTGGTTTTTAGTCAGTAAGAGTCTGACAGACCCCTCCGCTCAGGTTCGCTCAGGTTAGGTTCGCTCAGGTTAGGTTCGCTCAGGTTAGGTTCGCTCAGGTTAGGTTCGCTCAGGTTAGGTTCGCTCAGGTTAGGTTCGCTCAGGTTAGGTTCGCTCAGGTTAGGTTCGCTCAGGTTAGGTTCGCTCAGGTTAGGTTCGCTCAGGTTAGGTTAGGTTAGGTTAGGTTAGGTTAGGTTAGGTTAGGTTAGGTTAGGTTAGGTTAGGTTAGGTTAGGTTAGGTTAGGTTTTTTTTTTTTTTTTTTTTTTTAAATTCTACCTCTCCGCGCGAGGCGGAGTCTGCGAGCTAATTTCCTCGAACATGATCCGAGACCTTTATTATCATTCTTTATTTTTTGACGAATTTATTATTCTACAGTGCTATAATCTTCTATTACATTTCTATTTTTACATTAGTGTTATTACAATTATATTATTATATTGATATTATTACATTTGTTATTATTACGTTGATTATTACATTTATTGTTACATCAGTGACTAGTACATATTTATTAAAATCCTCCTTTAAATAAAGTCTTATATCTATTACAATATGTGTCATTATTAATTAGGTCTGTACATGTTTTATAATCCTTAAATCTATATAGACAAATTTTTCTTAATCCTTATATTATTATCTATTAACATTTTATAGTCTAGAACATCCTGCTTTTTACATACGTCTTCCCCTAAGGTTTTATTCACACTACTATCTAGGTACCTAAACATGTTTATTAGTTTTATATCGGGGTTTCAGAACATTTTCCATGACCTGTGTAATTTTGCTACTGTCTTATATTATAAATAAATATGAGTACTAAGCATTGATTCATTTATTTGTTCCTAGCTATTGTTTTTTGTGCTATTTTTATACAGTAACCAATAAACTTGTCTCTTGTCCCCTTTGATGTTATCAGACCATTTATTGTCTCCGTTTTTATCTCCGTACCCAGCTCCTGCTCAATATCATATCTCTCCCGGTCGTTAACAGGGCAATCAGTCAGTATATGTAGGACAGTTTCATTTTTGTCAGGGTCACATATGCACGACGGGCTTTCCTTGCACCTGAACCTGTTCAGGTATTCGGAAAACCCACCGTGCCCCGTCAGTATTTGTGTCAATGTACCGGTCGGTTTCAGCTGTTTTACCTGTTTGAAAGCTTGGATGGCATCCGGAAAAAATATTTTTGTCACGCCTGCTGTTTCCTCGGATCTATATCTCCGATTCCATTCGTCAAGTGTGTCCTCACGGATCTGCCGCTTGACGAATGAAATCGGACATTGGTCATAGTCCGGCCTTGTTTTTGTTTTTAGGGCGGCCTCCTTTGCCAGTTGGTCAGCTCTCTCATTCCCCTCGAGTCCTGCGTGAGCTTTGATCCAAAAGAGTTCAACTCTTTTGGATCGGTCCTTGCATTGTCGCAGGTTTTCTCTAATTTCAACTGCTAGAGGATTGAGAGAGTGATGGTTAGCGACTGTTTCCAGCGACGCCCTGGAGTCGCTGTATACGCCAAAGCTGTCTTTTGGACTTCGCAGTATTTCCCTTGTGGCCTTGCATATAGCCAGCAGTTCTGCCTGGTAGACGGTACAGTGGGACGACAGTTTTAATTTCTGGCATTTGGTTTCATTATCATTGCTCCAATGAGACAATGATGCCCCAACCTTTCCCTCGATTTTGCTGCCGTCCGTGTATATTCGCACTGCTTGTGTGCAGTGGTTATCGTGTTGTTCCTGGTCTGCCAGGCATACGAACTGCAGGCTTATATGTTTAGCCGGATGGGGGGTTTTGTCGAACGCGGTGCGTCGCTCAATCTCCTTATCTCCTAGCGCTGGCTGAGGTACCCCCCTCCTTGCCTTATATAGGGCTGCTGCCTCTAATATTCGGAGGTCTAGGGGTAGTAACCCAGCCAGCACCAGTGCCGAGTTCAAGGAGACTGTGCGGTAGGATTTGCACTGTTTCTGCGCAAATCCCCTTTGGACCGCGTTGAGCTGTTTGCGCACACATAGCTTCTTGGCTGCTGGTGCCCAGGCACCTGCCGCATACAGTATGGTTGGTTCGACAACTGCCGTATAAATGGTTTGTATGACGTCCGGATTGAGTCCCCAACTGATCCGGGCTGCCCTAGACAGCTGCTTATATAAGTTTAATGCTTTTTTGCATACATTTGACGCATGGGCATTAAATGTTAGCTTGCTGTCTATGGTCAGTCCCAGGATCTTGATTTCCTGCGCCATGTCAATGCCGATCCCGCCCATGCTCAGCACTGGGGAGTCATGTTTGAGTTTTCGCGTGACGACCATTGCATTCGTCTTGTGTGGTGCGAATCTCAACTTATTGCTGACTCCCCACTGGTGAACATACTCGAGGGCGTCATTGGCACGTCGCTGGACCTCAATCGCGGTGTCTCCCCAGAAAGTCAGAACTACGTCGTCAGCGAAGGCTTGGCAGTAGTCTCCCCTTTGTGACAGTCCTTTTAGAAGGGGGTCGAGTAGAAGGTTCCAGAAAATCGGACCCCCTATCGATCCCTGAACACAGCCTTTGCTCGTCTCTCTGGTGACCTCTTGTCCTGCATACCTTACTCTGACTTTTCTATATTCTAGGTAGCTGTCCACCACTCTCCTAACATTTATCGGACACTTCGTTTCCGCCAGCCTAGTTTTTATCGCTGGCCACCATGCACTATCGAAGGCTCCCTCTATGTCCAGCGATATGATAACTATCAGTTTTTTGTCCTTGAGTTTTCCACGTATGAGTTCTAGCAGATCATAGAGGGAGTCTTCGGTGCT